>OX596278.1:52335658-55003124 GCA_951394225.1 Harpalus rufipes | reverse complement strand
AATTTGATGAACGCAGATCTCGGTCCCATACCAAATTCTAAACTATTCGATTTGATATAAACTTAAATTTTATAGGACGTTTTAAATCTTAAATATCATTGTACGCTAAATCTTAGTTTTAATTGGTATTCATTCACCTGTGACTCCCATCCCTATATAATCCCAGTTCTCTTGTTTTTTTAGAGTTGTTAGATCTCTGGCATGGTTTACATCTTGAGTAATCATAACTACTCTGCCTAAATTTGTACTACTGATGATGAGAACTTAGTTCTCGAAATACGTATATAGCTTATTTTATTATTTTAAGGTTAAGGGGTAATTGTATTAGTTTTAGTTATGTATTTCAAAAATGAAGAATATTACAGTAGAACCTCTGTTAACCGAAACAAAGGGGGGAAGAGGGTTTCGAATAACCAAAATTTTGGATAATAATTGAAATGCCATTTATAGAGATTAGGAATAGTTTTTTGAAGTTTTAGGCCAAAGTAAATGAAGGCAATACTATACAATGTTAAAGTATTTTAATTTTATGTACTGTACAGTATTTACAAAAAAAGGTGTTCCATAGTGTATACGAGTATACAGTACTTTAACTATTCAGTTGCCCTATTGTTTTTTTTGGAAAAACTTTTCTATTTTCTTTTGTTTTTTCTGTTCACAGCGTTTTATAGTTGCTATGCCACGCCCCGTTTCATTAGCAGAACGTCAGAAGGCTTTGATTCGTCGCCTCTTTTTTTCGGTCGTTTCGGTTAAGCGGTTTTTCGGTCAAAAGTGTTTTGAATAACGGAGGTTCTACTTTAAAAAATTCAGTGCTAGAAGTTAAAATAAACAGCCACAGCCAACTGAAATTAAGGTAGAAGATTACTCTTTTATGGGTCGTGGCCTAGTTTACACCGTAGACCTATTTTCGACCTATACCCCAAATTCGACCTAAATGTATTTGGGCAGCCTAGTGTAAACACCTAAAATATGGAGTGGCCACTTTTTCATGTGACCTGGCATATACTAGACCTCGGCCTAAATGTATTTATTGCGGTGTAAACAGCTAACACCTAAAATAGTTTGAAATTTGTACGATAGAGTAGATGTCGGTAATATTGAGTACAGTTGATTTACACATATTGTATCTGCCTATATCCCATCTATCCTAGGCTCTAAAGTATGCGGTGTAAACAACACGATATTTTTTGACTTTGTCCTAATATTGGTCACATATAGGTCTGGCCTACCTCAGGTCATTCGGTGTAAACTAGGTCTGTAGCTCGAAAACAGTGCTTTTTCCGATATGAGATTATTGGTAAAAGTCTATTTTGCATCTCCTACATACCCTATATATTTGTAACACATATTCATTAACATCCTGTATATAAACAGAATACTCTTATTACTCGTAACTCGTATAAAAGCTAACAGGCAATTGAATACAGGTTAATTCAGATGAACTATAACTCTTAATCAACTTGAATGCAATCCTTCTGTATTATCTTGTTACTTTCCTAGAATACGGAACTCACTAACAAATTAACTTTTACTTAATTGCAACGAACAACAAAATACAAAACAATAAGGCAAATTGTTTTTATACTTATTGTTAGATAATATTCAGTGCAGTGATCTTTACAACACCGATTAGGAAACTATTTTTTTTCTGCAGCTAGAGTTTCACGGAGTGACTTGATATTCAAGTTACTTGACTTGAAATCAAGCCAAGCTCAAGTCAAGTAATAGTAGCCGAAAGTCAAGTCAAGTCAAGTAGTTACAATTTCAAGTACTTGAAAAATCAAGTAGTTATTTTTCAATTACCTGAAAAAATTAAGTAGTTATTTTTTTCAATTACCAGAAAAAGTTGTTCAAGACTACATTTTATTTTCATATAGTTCCTTATGTTTTATAACAATATCAATAATATACCTTGAAATATAGACTTTTATTCATAAAAATAAATCATACATTCAAATTTAAAAATTAAAAAAAAAGATTTAAAAGTATAATATATGAATTAACATAAACTATTTATACTATATGTATTATAGTGGACCTTAAAAGTGGGCAAGTCGAATTTTAATCGGGCCGCCCCCTAAAGTGGTTCCAAATAAATAAATAAATATATATATATATATATAGGGTGGAAACGAACTTAATGTCATAAATTTAAGGGTGAGTTGTATGACATGTGTAGATTACGAAACTGAAAGATTTTTTTTAAAATTCGAGAAACGAAAATTCGACTTTTCTTTAGGAAACTTTTTTTTACTGCTGTTTTAATTCATATTTCATAAAAAATATGGTTATCAAAAATACATTCAAAATTAGTTGTATAAGATATTATTCTTAATAATTAAATTAAATAGCATTTTTAACGAAAATAATTGTGTAATAGATAAAATAATGCAAATGCGTTGCCAGTGGTCCAGTGGTACCAATAATGTTACTTTCATGAAAACTACCCTTAAATATGCGAATTTTTAAAAAATTCTTTCTGTATCGTAATCTACACATGTCATACTACTCACCCTTAAATTTATGACATTAAGTTCGTTTCCACCCTGTATATATATATATATATATATATATATATATATATATATATATATATATATATATATATCATTCGAATATATACTAGAATGACCAGAGAATATGAGGGCAAAATCTGAAGTCCCATGAATTATTCTTTATTCGAATGGAGTATAGCTTTTTGGGCTTTTGTGCGATAGTTTATCCATCTATACAGTTATCTTAATAATAATGATTAGGACTTCAAATTTTGTCGATATATTCTCGAGTCATTCTAGTATATATTCCAATATTGAGTGAATTTTTTAAACCTTTTTTCGTACATAATCGGTTTGTTATCAAATAGCTTAAATTTGCTTGAAATTGTATGATCAAATCAAGTAATAACGATAGAAAATCAAGTCAAGTCAAGTAATGAATTTTTGAAAAGCTTGATTTTCAAGTCAAGTCAAGTCAAGTAATTTACAAAAACATCAGGCTACTTGACTTGATGATACCCTATCTGCAGCAAGCGACGCACATGTTCGTTTATTCGTATTACTTTTTGGTGTTCGAATCAACGACTGCTAGTGTACTCATGAACATTTCTCAATACCCCACTGCAGAAGAACGAAGAACCTCTGTTATAAGTTAGTAGAAAACAGGAGTTATTGTTAAAGTCTTGCTCTGGTTTTACTGCATAATAGTTGCTATTTACTGGTAGTAACTATTCCTTTGTAGTGGTTGTAAGCGGGTATAAAAATACTTGTAAAGTCGCTGTACGTGTAGAATTCCTGATTCTCAAAGGAGAAAAGGAAACTAATTATGAGTTGTGATGTTGTGAAAGTTTTTTCACCGAGGATACAATAAGTTTCAATTTACTTAGTCGAGTAACGCCTTGCAAACTAGAGCTGTACAAAACAATTCATTCCAAATTACTCAAAACATGACCTCCTGGTGTGCGACAGTTGTCGAGGAGTTTGTGTCATTTAGTCTACCACCACGCCGTCAAATCACCATAGTACCGAAAAACCACAAGATCGAAATATTCTATATGAACAGCCATTCCGAGACTTAAGATAGTTGTTACTCGAGTGTACCTATTCAAAAACTTGTTCTATGTTCAAAATAAAAATTAAGCTAATGCAGTTTATATTTGCAATAACTTATATTTTTTAACATTATATTAAATACACAGATTACATCAAACTAGTTAAAAGCTAATATCAAACACTGTAACAGATTAATTTTCTTTATTTTTCCGTAGAAAAGTTTTTTTTTCGAACTGTATCACTCGCACTAACACATACACAAGTGTCGTATTTCAATGTTGAAGAATAACTGTGGGACCGTCGCACCTAGACATTTATTGATACATTCGGCTATAAAAGTAATAAGATATTTTGAGATATAATACTAATTCTAAAATACAAATGGAAACTGCAAAACAAATTAATATAATTTCTTTCTTAAAATTACAACAGTAGTATTATACTGTTTAAAGTTTTCATGCTCTTCACGTAAAATACCAATTTAAAAAATATTTTCTTCGAATGTACGTCTGAAATTCCTTTAACCAAAGATCACCTCTTATTCGCTAATACTAAGCGGGTGTTAACTTAACTGATACTCCATCTGAAACGCTTGTACATGGTTGTCAAGTATAATTCTACCTATTTATCGTATCTTCAGATTATAATTTTCTAGAGGCAATAAAATTAAATCTGGGGGTTAAATAATTTTCTAATTTTTACATAAAATCCGTTAATTAGTTTACTATAACATACTAGTTTTTCGATTAAATGTCGTTATGGATATAAAAGTTATAATTTAAAATGTTGTGTTTATTTTGCCGTTTCCTATTCTTCACGTGTTAAAAAGGCCAAATTTAATTGCAAATATCTCAGGTACCGCGTGGTCAATTGTTTTAAAACTTGGAGACCAGGTAGATTATACTTCAGTTGAGTTGTACTTAAAATTTCAATTAATTCTGGATATAATGGTTTCACGATATAACTACCTTAATCACTCGAAGAAATCCATTTCACCCTTGGTGACAAACGCCAAAGAGCTATTAGCTTTTTCAACAAATGGGACCTTAGAACTGTGTGGTCATTGACCTCTGACATAGCATCTATGTAAAATTGGTATAGTTGAGAATAGTATCTGTCGAGGACGAATAAACTTCGGAGCACATTGTATGTGAATATCCAGCTGTACCCGTATAGAGACGTAACCCTCTAGATAAAAGGCACCTCACGGCAAATGACTCCTGGAACAGTAACTGGCTTTATAAAAACTCTGGGATTGCTTCCAGAAAAGTAAGATAGGGTCGTTAATAGATCTTACAGGTCGCAGTGACAAAAGTGACTATCGCTAATTAATAATAATATCAACTATTTTTTGTCAAGTGGCAGATGTTCATAGATTAGAATATTCTCTCATGATTACCAATATTAAAATTTAAGGATTAATAATAGGAGTCTAAGGTTAAATTTTAAATAAAACTAATACAATTACCCCTTAATCTTAAAATTATAAAATAAGCTATATACGTATTTCAAGAACTAAGTTCTCATCATCAGTAGTACAAATTTAAGCAGAGTAGCTAAGATTACTCAACATGTAAACCATGCCAGAGGTCCTAACAACTCTGATTGAGCTTCATAAAAATCTGTGTTAATCAAATGGATATCAGCGAACAGTATGCGATTTGTTATCAGACTCACAGTTTTTAGGGGTATGGATATTCGAAGCATTGGTACGACATGCTCCATACTTGTCTATTCCTGCACAGAAGTAGTTTGCATGGACGTTAATTCCATTGTGTGCAGGAGCCCTGCATAGTGCACATCATTCGCAAGATGTATTCACTTTGGACTTTGGACATAACTACGAACGATGAATTTTGTCCGAACTTAAGCTAGATATTATGTAATGTTCCTTTTTCAATATACATCATACAAGACTTTATTTGTCAATAGATGGGCAATATCTGAAGGAAGAGATCGATATTTTCGTTTACTCTTGCAGTACTGGACTTTACTAATTTATATATTATAGTTAATGTTTAGTGCATGTGAAGTTGGGCTAATTACTATAGAACTATTTATTGTCAAGAATGTATGGGCGGCAATACATGCATTAATCTAATATTACATTTCACATTCCTTTTGACCTGTTATCGGCGTCCATCTTCCACACATACACAGGCTCGTCAGCGTCGGCTGGCCCTTTAGGACGCGTTCACCTAATTGATGTAAAGTACACATTGTCATTCTAATCACAACAATTGTCATAGGCCTGCATTATCATTTAATACGATAGATAAGAGGGGGGGGGGGATAGGTATAAGGTCCGTCCCAGATCTATGAGAGCTTAGCTTACGCTCGCTCGTAGGTTTTCAGACCTTTCATGGAACTCAGCCTCTCATTTGGTGTTTCTCAAATACACAAATAGTGTACGCCATACCTGTACTGTAATTAGAATAAGCGTGAGATTTACCACTCATCTTTAATTACAGCAAACTGCTTGTCTTTTCTTATGGACACTATCACACACATCCGCATGGTATTTTAGTCACAACACAACTAAACAACTAAACTACCCATCCAAGGATCAAGGGTGTCATTGCCTTTATAGGAATGTGTTAATGTGTTTTTGCCTGCGCTTCTATCCCAGTAGCGTGCCACCGAAAAGTAAATCTTACAATAATAATAATAATTCTTTATTTCCAAAGACCAAAATACATTGATATAGGAAGTCAAAATTTACAAACAAAAATTTCGAAACACGAAAAGTTAATAGCTTTTTATCATTTAGAAATTCATTAACATGATAGTAACATTTTTGTACAAGGTATTTTTTAAAATTATTTTTAAAGCTATTCACGGATTCAATATTTTTGAGATTTTAAAAAATAAATAAATTTATCATCACGGTATATTACCCATTTCTGGGTGTGCCAATCTGTTCGAGATTTTGAGGAAGTTTATTATAAAAAACTAGGACATAATAATTTGAATTATTTGTTTAATTTTATCTTTGATATTTGGAAATTCAATTTGAGTATCGTAACGATGAAGTTTGCAAAATGTAGGTAACTTTTTTTTCTTTGTTTTGATATGTAAAATGGTATTTTGTTGGAAACTATTGACAAAAATATTGCAAGGAATAATATTAATAATTCCAAGCAATAATTTCAAATTATAGCGCATGCATGGAAATCTATAAACACAAAATCATCGATAATTTACTTAATTCGATGCCACGACGAATACAATCTATTATAAATAATTATTAAAGTATTAAATATGTAATATTGTTTATTTTTTGTCTAAATTTACTTTCTATCATAAATTGTTATTCTGGTTAATTTTTTTTAAGTATGTGATTTTTATACAATCACTCTATTTCTGTCGCATGTACAGGTGTATCACGGAAAGCGAAACATAGGCATTTAACATGGGAACTCAGTTTTTCCGGGCGCATTTCTCCCCTAATTATTTTAGACAAAAGTTTCAAATGGATGTTGTACAGCAAAAATTTCTACATCCGAATCAATAAAAAAAACATTTTGGCTACTTCATAACTGCAGAAATAAAATTTGAAAATTCAATTACAATTTAATAGTATTAGCCATGGAATTAGAAACAACGAACAAAAGCGTAACGTTTTATACGTCAAATTATTAGTATTTATTTTGGCAATCATTATTCTGACACTGACGTAATAAAACGTTACGCTTTTGTTCGTCTCTTGTTTCTAATTCCATGGCTAATACTATTAAATTGTAATGGGGACTTATGATTTTGACGTCATCGACGGCGGATCGGCAGCGGACCTCCCTCCACAAAATTTAGAAAGGGACAAGAAATTTTTAGAAAGAGCGAGGTGATATACCATGGCCCAGTCGATCAAATGCTTTCCCTCTACAGCACCACCCCGTTGATCCCATAATTTGTTATTTAGTCAGCAAAGTTTGGTTAAGTTATTATGTGTAGTGATTGTTATTAATGAAACATTGTGGAATCAAATCTTTCTGATTCTCACGGAGGGAAAACAAATTCGATTTCATCGTTTCAATTTGAAAAAACATGAACTGAATCCATGTAAACAATACAAATTCCACTGTTGAGAGAGACGGAAAAAAATAATGAAATTTCTTTTTATGTATATCCACGTCTTAATCTTATTAAAGTCATACATAATTTGTTTCTGGATGTTAAATTATTAAATTAAGTTTTCTTTGGCGTTTTTTGGAAATATCTGTATTTCAACTTTGGCATAACGCATAACTGTGGGATTTAACAAATCATATAGAACATTAAAATGTTCTACTGATAAGCCAGTGAAATATGTATATTTTACAGCATCATTGCTTAATAAATTATAATTTTGTATTCAATTATTGACAAATTTAGTTTCATTTCTCGATGTCTCTACGGCACCAAATAACTTTCTTACATAATAATTGTTGACTGTTTGGGTACTACTTTCCTTATTAATCTTTATATCTGTTTGTGTGGAGTTGTTCTGCTTATTATCTATTTTTATATGTGTTTTTATTAATATAAACTTGTGTCTCTTTATTAGTAGATAGCTTTATTAAAGTTGCTGTACTTGTGTTTCCAAAATAAGTTTGATTATGTTTGTCCACTTTACAAACATAGGTTTGCGTCATTTTATTATTATTTTGTACATAATTAAACTTCTTTTTTTATCACATTACTTATTCATATTCAATTTATATTAATCATATTGGCCCGTACTACGATCACGGTTTTAACTAAAACGCTGTTTTAAAAAATGTCAAATTCAAATTTCAACATTTAATTTTGCACGTATGTTTGAAGATCGATTTTTTAAAAAATATTTGTTTGAATACAAACTATGTTCTGCTTTTAAATCTTATTTTGATAAATTCGATATTATTTATTATTGTTATTAAATAATGATATCTGACACTTCTTAAAACAGCGTTTTAGTTAAAACCGTGATCGTAGTACGGGCCATTATTTCAACTTCCGTGTTCAGTCTCAGACATGTTCATGTTCCTTTTCAAACAATGGTTGTTGTGATCACGTGGGACCAAATATGGATCACGTGATAAATGTCAAACTTAGAGCTAAATCTTGCTCACTACATAACTAATTATTAAATACTTTTTTACACACTAGATGGCGACCAAAATATTTGAATTGTATAAGTCCCCATTGAATTTTACAAATTTTATTTCTGCAGTTATGAAGTAGCCAAAATGTTTTTTTTTATTGATTTGGATGTAGAAATTCTTGCTTTACAACATCCATTTGAAACTTTTGTCTAAAATAATTAGGGGAGCAATGCGCACGGAAAAACCGGTTTCCCATGTTAAACGCCTATGTTTCACTTTCCGTGATATACCTGTATATTCAAATACATAAGTATTTGTGAAATTTAGTACGATGTTTTTGAATTACCATACGGTTTTATTAATATGTCACTTTTACATTATATAACAATATATTGAATAATTAATATATATATATATATAGGAGAGTATTTTTTATTAGTTCCTACAGTCACTCTATTTGTTTCCGGTACTGTAGTTCATATCAATTTATTTGAATATCTAGGTATTGAGGCGGTAATATATTTTATTCTAATCATCCTATTATTTATCACAATATTATTTTAGCGATATTGTGTCTTGTTACAGTGCGTCTAAGCGAAAGGAACGGAGACGAAGGTCGTGGCCAGCTTCAAGTTTACATTCCAGAACATAAGAAATTCATGCCTGCTTGTGTGACCCCTACATGGAACCAGACTTCATCACCCGTATACATCTGCAATCTGCTCGGCTATTCGTGAGTAGATATCATTTTAATATTTTGAAATAATTTCTTATGGGAATGAAAACTATGGTTTATTTTTCTCGCGATACAAAGTAGAACTTCAGTGTCTTGATATATAAATAACTATTATAAACAGGGACTAAGAACGAAATGAGAACGAAAACGAAATAACGAAATAAACCGAAATTTTTATAAGAACGAAAACGCAATATATTTTTTTCGTTCATGATTGAAAACAAAATAATTAATATCGATTACCGGTTTTAACCGTTATTTTATTTAATATTTTATTTACAGCAAATATTTTACACGCAAATATTATTGAATTTTCAGATATTTGAGTTGCAAACAAGCAGACTTTCAGAGTAACTCTCCCGTAGCTAACCCTGTTACGTGTTAGGTTAAACGGTATACTCGTAGTTTCATCTATTGAACACTGACTGCGATAATTTTCATTTGCACACACTGTATTGCTCTTATTAGTTATGTTAAGTACTTATATAAGAGAACTAACATAAAGGAAGATTTTCTTGAAAACGTACTATTAGTTAGGTGAAATAAAATGTGATTAATGTTGTATTCTTTATTATAAAAAATTCAGGCCATAGCATAAGCTTTTCTTCTTATTTTTATATATGTACAATCTTTCCTTTATATGTATGTTTTATTTTCATGTTTAATAAAAAAAAACTTATTATATTTCTATATTTTCATCAATTGTTACTCATTAATAGTTATACCCGGTATTTTAACTACTGTGGACGAAAACGAAAATATTTAGGTGGGAACATTAAGAACGGAAACGTTTTTTTTCGGTTTCATTCGGATAAGAACTGAACGAAATATTTTTCGTTTTTAGTCTCTGATTATAAACCTAAAATACCGGTTTCTTGATCTGTGTATGACTGAGGGACGCATTATCGTTTTACACCGATCTTTTAAGTTTGGTGAAATGAACCAAATTCTTTTAGAATGTTTTATGCCCGATAGTATAAAGCGCAGTCAAATCTTACCCCGAACTGTAGTTAACTAAACTACGTTTATTATTTGAACTTAGTTAAAATGATATGCATAGTATAAAACTTCAGAATTGATAGACTTATTTCGAAGTATGAATGTTTCTAATTGTGGACCTAAATATTTCTACAAAATCTTAATTTAAATTCTATGTCATCAATTTCAAATGGATTATTTCTATCCCGAAATACGCGCAGAAGTTTAAAATGCATAAATTGATCTTCCTCATTAAATGAGCTCGCTGAATCAAAATTTAATCTTTTAAATAGTACTGTAAAGTAAATAAAATTGGATTTATTTACAAATGTCGGTTAAGAAATGAACTTGACTTTGAACGAGTAAAATCGATCGTTCAATTTAACCACCAGTTAAACTTTGGTTACGTAAAATATACCTTCTGCAAACTAAGATCAAGAGTTGAACTATGTTTATACTATCGACCATTAATCTGATGTATATTTTGAAATTGTGTTTAACTCAACGACGAAATATAACTAGACAAAACATTCCTTATCCCTCCTCACTAAATGTTTTGATTTCGGCTGGCCAGAAAGAGACAACTAGAGATAGCGATATATTTCGTCTCGTTCGAGCATTTCTCATTAGATGTCATCCAGTGTTAAAGTCAAAATTTAAGCGCCAATACGATGAAAAATAGGTTTATCGTTATAAAAATTAAAAAAATCAACGTAAAATATATATTAAATATATATTATAATCTGAAAATACAAAATTATTGACTTTACCAAACAATTAATATGTACGAAAACAAACTAACCTCACAACCGACAAATCAGTTCTTCTTATAAAGTGACACTAAATTTCTTTTTCTTGCGGATAGTATTCTAAATATTCGAAAACCCTTTTCACACCTATTCTTGCAACAAGAAGGCATTTTTAAATACATTTTATAAGTGACGAGATCCACTAGCAGTTCGCCATTTGGCTCCAAATATTGAAAGGTAGAAATTTGCTACAAGATATTGTAACACATTATTTGCAGGACTATATACTTGATCAAGACCCTCTGAACAATCACACAATTATTAAAATTAATTTTAGATATTTATTTTAAAATTAGAATGCACCACGAAACGAAAGTTATTGTAAACAATGTAACAAGAATAAGATTTTCTTTATTCCGATATCTTATTTACTAAGGTAGGTAGGTACTGAATTAATCAACTTAAAATATGTTGGATTATAATTCGTTTGTTGGTTTTAATCATAATTTAGTAGTTTTATTTTGTATTTCCAAAGAATATATTATTAAGGACACTTGCGCCTCTAGTGAGCAATGCTCAAACGAGACCAAACATATCTCTATCTCTAGTTGACTGTCTGGCCAGCCGAAATCAAAACAAAGCAAATGAAATTTTGTCTAGTTATATTTCGTCGTTGGTTTAACTGAAATAAAAATGATCCAGTATTCGGTGTTCATCTGATTCTCATCTGTATCGTTTTACTTTTGTGTGTGTGTGTGTGTGTGTGTGTGTGTACCAAGGCCATTAGCGTTGAAGCTCGCGACTTGCGATCGTTGTCGAGGTTGCTTCAAACACTTTAGAAATAAAGAGGCGAAAGTGCAGACACAGCAAGAATAAAATATACACTCACTTGTATCTCCCCTTTTCATTATATTTTTAAATTAATTATTAATTAACACAGTTATCTTAATTACAAACAGTGCTTGTCACGTCTTCCTTTAAATAACCTCAAAGAAAAGAAATGCTGACCCGGTGACATTTTCATAGACAAAATAAAAGAAAATATGAATTTTCTAGACGTAAACAATACATAGACATTGTAAAATGTTATTTAATTTTTAATATCTTTTATAAATATTTCATATTTTGTTATTTATTTTAAATTATAATTTTCCATTAAATTTTACTGTCTACAAAGTCGATATTCAGGGTATTGACCGCGACACCGGAACATACGACTTCCACATGTATAAAAAATATAAAGTAAAAATATATCATCACGGCATATTACCCATTGCTGGATGTGCCAATCTGCTTTGTACACAGATATCGGTAATGATGAAATATTTATACCGTGCGTGCGCTTACCAGGCTTCACCTCACGGGCACTCATTGATGGCGTGGAGAGTGCACGACAGGGATCAATTTTGTGCCATTAAATTCCCAAATTCGCGACCAAACACACAGGCACACGGCAGCGCCCGCTCCAGCGTTTACGTCGCCCCAGACAAAAAGAAAAATTGCCGCCCCTTAAACATATATATTTAAAAATTAAAATAGTTTTTAATTAAAATAAAAACGTATATTTAGAAAGAAACATGAGACATAATTAACATTCAAATAGGACAAAACAATAAAAATTAAAAAGTACCTGTATCTAGTTACAAAATGTTTACCATGTGCATTTTAAATTCTATTACAAAAAAATCGATAAGTATAAATTTCGATTAATTGGGTATTTAACTTATCAATATTTTGTCACAATTTCCGGCCAAAATGCCGCCCTTTAGATTTGCCGCCCCGGACAAACGTCCGGGTTGTCCGCCCCTAGAGCGGGCCCTGCACACGGCCACGAGACCCCATGTAAAATCATAATTTCGTAATTTCCTGCTTCCTTAATTATTTTAGTTAAAAAAAGCATCAAATTAAAGTTGTAGAGATTAAAATTCTCCATCTGAATCAAACAGTACTTTTCTTAAAATAGGAAGTAGAAAATAAAAACATATATAGCATTATAATAATCTGCTGAATTGACTTACATTTTTATATTTCCAGTAAAATCTTTTCACAAAAATATTATATAAATTTTATTTGACACTGGCATCTGTCAATTGGTAATATTTGAATATTCTGTTTCCATGGTACAGCTTTTAGCAGCATTAGGTTGCAAGTTATTTCTTTATAATTCTTTATCTCTAAATTCATTGAATATGAACAAAAAAATATAATTAAATCGAATAGAGAATAACATATTCTTTTATTTATAATAACATAAAAGGTCAAAAAATGATATTTAACGGCGTTTTTTCAAGAAAAACTGTTGTAATATTCAAGTTGTGGTACTTCCGGTTAACCAATCATAACCAAAATCTAATCAACTCTTCATATAGACGTACGAAAGAGGAATATGAAAGAATTATAACTTTTGGAATTGTAGTATTGGAGTTATCGAAGGAGAATTTTTTGTCACATACACACACACATATACAGACATTATCGTAAAAACAGTAAATTCGTATTGTAGGGAATCTAAAACGTACTTATTCGTCAAAGACTCACCATCGAATTTTTTAACCAAAGACAATACCTTCCTTACCTATAGGTGACGGAAGGTAAAAAGGTAATACCTTCCTTACCTGAAGGTGACAGAAAATAGAAATAATGATGTTGAATAAGTGAAAAGAATTCATAAAAGTTCTGATCATTTTTCTATCTCCTATCATTTAAAGGAAATTATGTACTTAAATTGAATTATCGGGACGTTCTGGGTAACGCATTTAATAATAAATTAAATTACAAATACATGAGCCAGTATATGATCTATGAGAAATCGATATGCAGGGTATTATATGCAAAATTTAATTTTTCCTTTTTTGCAATTTATCTAGCTTTCATGGAAAATGTATTATAAAGTTACATATCTGTTATTATAAGATTAAAATATATTATATTACAAAGTGAAATTTGTATATTCATTAGTATTACTCATTTTATAATGATTTGAAAAGACTTTAAATTATTTGAAAATATACAAGGGATTAATCAGTCTGTTCTTTTTAATAACTCGATTATTTTAAATATTATGGAAAAAATTTCAAACGAAGTTTATTTTATATTAAAATTTATATAAAACTGCGGTATAGGTTTTTCTATAGGTGTTTTATTTTTACGCAATGGTATATATTCTCAAACAGAACACCTATATATTTATTCAGTTTGAAAAGTAGTATTTCCAAATATTGCAGGATAAGCAATAGTAATATTACAATAATAGGAGGAGTCTAAGGTTAAATTATAAATAAAACTAAAACAATTACCCCTTAACCTTAAAATAATAATATAAGCTATGAGCTATATACGTATTTCGAGAACTAAGTTCTCATCATCAGTAGAACAAAAACAAAAGTTTAATATGTAAACCATGTCAGAGGTCTAACAACTCAGAGTTGTGTTAATAGTAATATTATTATTAAATAAAATTGACTTTTGGACTTCCATTATCTTTATTAATTAACAAAAACACAAATTGTCACAACGTTTCGGTAGTTGATATCTGCTGCCGTCATCAGGTGAACTGATACTAACTAATTCCTAATATTCCGAGTCTTATATCTAAAGTTATGAGGGTGGTCAAGCGTGGTTGGGAGTTCAAGTGTATCTGGTGATCCATGATTGGTTGTTGTCTCCTGTGCAATGGACTGTGGCGGTTCTTCAATTGGTGGTTCCCTGGTTACAATCTTCAATGAGGTGTTTTGAGAAATGATCTTCTTCCAAAGTGGCTTGATTTCTACACTGGCATGGCTGAAGACCTTTTCCCGGTTTATCATGATGTACGCGGGCTCTTTAAACTTTCGTTTGAAAGTATGATCCTCTTTGGAGATGATTTCCGCGTTGTCCCATAAAATTCTATGATGGTTTTCCCATGCGTGGTCTGCAATTCCGGATTTCGATGTTTCTCCTCTTGTTGTATGCCGTTTGTGTTCCTTCATCCTGATATCCAGTGGCCTCTTAGTCAATTTTATTTAATAACGAGACATTATCTTATAAATTCAAAGTTAAAGTAATATTATTGTTCCATAATTAGTTGATATCTCAATTGTTTGCTGACTTAGCTTTACGGTAATATAAAAGACCTATCCACAATGTTGTAGTTAGTGGGTACGTGAAGAATACAGTGGGTACGTGGACCCGAGCGTGGGTACGTGAAATATATAGTAGGTACGAGGACCGAGGACCCGTACAGTGGATACGTGTATCGTAACTGTATACTGTATAAAAATAGTCTAGTGAAGACGGAAACCTTATAATGGATAGTGTAACATTATTTACATCTTATTACTAAATATATTTATTATTTTATATCTTCGTAAACAACCATCTTTATTATTCTACCATAGTATTTCAGCCAGGGCATCGAACCTGCCAAAAATTGGGTTCGGTTCAAGTTCAGGTTAATTTATTTTTTAAGAGATGGGTTCGGTTGCGGTTCTGGTTCAAACACTAATTTGCGGTTTTGTTCCGGATTAAGGTATTGGGTTCAGGTTCGGTTCGACCTAATGAAAACTGAATTAATGTTTCTGGAATAACAAACTTTATATAGAAATAATTTAAAATGCGAGCCGGAATTTACGCAAGACAACAACACGAACACAATTTTCAAAAACAGACAACACAGGCTTCGATTATCAGCTGTATTACGATTTTGTACATTTCGAACTCTAAATGAGCCTGAACCGGAACTGAACCCTAAACTCGAATTTTATTACTCGGTTCGGTTCCGACTCGGATTCAATTGAAAAATATATTTGAGGCTCGGTTCACGGTTTGGGTTCGCTAAAATGTTATGGTTTGGTTCCGGTTTTGGTCCGGTTCGATGCCCTGATTTCAGCCAATCAGCATCAACAGTAAATAATAATTTTATTATAATTCTTATTATTTAGGGCAATACTTAATTGTATCTTCCGGCTGGCAAGAACTCACATTAAATATTATTTGTTAACTCATCCCTTAAGGCTGGTTACAAAGTGATTGCATTGGTTTACAATAACCTGTCTTAGGGAGTGGTTACAGTACATGAAATTTGTATGTTTTATTAAAAAATGCAATGGCGACTGAGCAAAATATTACATTTTTATTAAATACAGAAGACTTTGCAATACTATTTTTATATTATTATATATACCTCGGCAATGAAATTCCTTTTTATCACTCATACGGTTTATTTTTCCACATTCGTAATAAAAAGTAGAACTTCAGTGCCTTAACAAGAATAACTATTACATGAACTACAAATATGAAAAAGGATAAGATTCAAAATGATCCTCTGTTGTAAAACGATCTTGATATTAATTTTCCATTCCATAGAGTATGAATTAGAAACAATAGATAAAACAATTTTTTAAACTTGGAGTGCAAAAGAGCAATGAATGAAGAATCTTAATAAGAAATTGCAGGAATTTGTAGAAAGAGAATAAATGTAATTAAGGAATATTCTGCAAGTTTTGCATACCGGCTTCATGTGATCAAATTGGAGAATTCAACAAACTTATACTCAAATATGCATTCCTTTTTAATAAACTTCAGCTTTCAGCGGTTCAAAGATTTATTGGAAATTACGGCAAAGTAAACAGATATTTCAATAAAGGAACTTTCATCAAGGAAAGAATATCATATTCACAATATAAATCTATGTCCACTAAAATGCCACGCAATTTTTCTTCTATAAAAATCAACTCATACAAATCTTTTTTCGCATTAAATTAAGGTTCATTCGTCTTTACAGCTTTATGTGTCCTTTTCATTTCAGGCAAATATGGTCGTATTCCAAGTTTTTCATTTATTTTAATTTATAATTTTTTCGTACATACATAAAATCACGCGTGTCCCACTTAGTGGGTTCGCACAAACCCGATAACAATAAGAACAACATCAACATCATACAACAAATCCTTACTCTTAAACATATTAAAGTGACCGATTTTCGGCAGCGAAATACCGCATACGGATCACAATAATAGTTAGGAAACAATCATCCTTCGCCACATATTCCTATCTAAGCAGACTTCTTTCGCCTCGGCTACACTCATAATCGTTACTCTTAAACATATTAAAGTGACCGATTTTCGGTAGCGAAATACCACATCCGGATCACAATAATAGTTAGGAAACAAGCATCCTTCGCCACACATTCCTATCTAAGCAGACTTCTTTCGCCTCGGCCACACTCATAATCGTTACTCTTAAACATATTAAAGTGACCGATTTTCGGTAGCGAAATACCGCATCCGGATCACATTAATAGTTGGGAAACAATCATCCTTCGCCACATATTCCTATCTAAGCAGACTTCTTTCGCCTCGGCCACACTCATAATCGTTACTCTTAAACATATTAAAGTGACCGATTTTCGGTAGCGAAATACCACATCCGGATCACAATAATAGTTAGGAAACAAGCATCCTTCGCCACACATTCCTATCTAAGCAGACTTCTTTCGCCTCGGCCACACTCATAATCGTTACTCTTAAACATATTAAAGTGACCGATTTTCGGTAGCGAAATACCGCATCCGGATCACAATAATAGTTAGGAAACAATCATCCTTCGCCACACATTCCTATCTAAGCAGACTTCTTTCGCCTCGGCCACACTCATAATCGTTACTCTTAAACATATTAAAGTGACCGATTTTCGGTAGCGAAATACCGCATCCGGATCACAATAATAGTTAGGAAACAAGCATCCTTCGCCACACATTCCTATCTAAGCAGACTTCTTTCGCCTCGGCCACACTCATAATCGTTACTCTTAAACATATTAAAGTGACTGATTTTCGGTAGCGAAATACCGCATCCGGATCACAATAATAGTTAGGAAACAAGCATCCTTCGCCACACATTCCTATCTAAGCAGACTTCTTTCGCCTCGGCCACACTCATAATCGTTACTCTTAAACATATTAAAGTGACCGATTTTCGGTAGCGAAATACCGCATCCGGATCACAATAATAGTTAGGAAACAATCATCCTTCGCCACACATTCCTATCTAAGCAGACTTCTTTCGCCTCGGCCACACTCATAATCGTTACTCTTAAACATATTAAAGTGACCGATTTTCGGTAGCGAAATACCACATCCGGATCACAATAATAGTTAGGAAACAAGCATCCTTCGCCACACATTCCTATCTAAGCAGACTTCTTTCGCCTCGGCCACACTCATAATCGTTACTCTTAAACATATTAAAGTGACTGATTTTCGGTAGCGAAATACCGCAGCCGGATCACAATAATAGTTAGGAAACAAGCATCCTTCGCCACACATTCCTATCTAAGCAGACTTCTTTCGCCTCGGCCACACTCATAATCGTTACTCTTAAACATATTAAAGTGACCGATTTTCGGTAGCGAAATACCGCATCCGGATCACAATAATAGTTAGGAAACAATCATCCTTCGCCACACATTCCTATCTAAGCAGACTTCTTTCGCCTCGGCCACACTCATAATCGTTACTCTTAAACATATTAAAGTGACCGATTTTCGGTAGCGAAATACCGCATCCGGATCACAATAATAGTTAGGAAACAAGCATCCTTCGCCACACATTCCTATCTAAGCAGACTTCTTTCGCCTCGGCCACACTCATAATCGTTACTCTTAAACATATTAAAGTGATTGATTTTCGGTAGCGAAATACCGCATCCGGATCACAATAATAGTTAGGAAACAAGCATCCTTCGCCACACATTCCTATCTAAGCAGACTTCTTTCGCCTCGGCCACACTCATAATCGTTACTCTTAAACATATTAAAGTGACCGATTTTCGGTAGCGAAATACCGCATCCGGATCACAATAATAGTTAGGAAACAATCATCCTTCGCCACACATTCCTATCTAAGCAGACTTCTTTCGCCTCGGCCACACTCATAATCGTTACTCTTAAACATATTAAAGTGACCGATTTTCGGTAGCGAAATACCGCATCCGGATCACAATAATAGTTAGGAAACAAGCATCCTTCGCCACACATTCCTATCTAAGCAGACTTCTTTCGCCTCGGCCACACTCATAATCGTTACTCTTAAACATATTAAAGTGACTGATTTTCGGTAGCGAAATACCGCATCCGGATCACAATAATAGTTAGGAAACAAGCATCCTTCGCCACACATTCCTATCTAAGCAGACTTCTTTCGCCTCGGCCACACTCATAATCGTTACTCTTAAACATATTAAAGTGACCGATTTTCGGTAGCGAAGTACCGCATCCGGATCACAATAATAGTTGGGAAACAATCATCCTTCGCCACATATTCCTATCTAAGCAGACTTCTTCCGCCTCAGCCGCACTCATAATCGCATTCATACATGCTCTTCTTCTCTTCATACTTGGAAACTCTCTCTCTTTAAGCACCCTACCAACCACATTCATCCACTTACACACTGGTCGGCCACGCAATCGAAAACCCTCAACTTCACCAAGATATATACGCTTAACAAGCCGTTCACTCGCCATTCTCTCCACATGCCCAAACCATCTCAACTGACACACCAACTCTCTTAATCACATTGTTCCTAACCATACATTCTCCATACACCAAAATATTATTAAGAACACTTACGCCTCTAGTTAGTAATGCTCAAACTAGACTAAATATACCTCTATCTCTAGTTGTCTCTATCTGGCCAGCCGAAATCAAAACAAACCAAATGAAGTTTTGTCTAGTTATATTTCATCTTTGTTTGTAACGATGTATATTGTTTATATAAAAAAAAAACACTAGATGAAATAGATCAGTCTATAAACAGTTTTTTATGTGTACTATAAAATTAGTGGAAGGTGACTAGTGCCCTTTTAGAAATAATCAATTTATTTCTAATTTTTAAAAAAATTATTTTGAGTGGCCCGTTTTCAATGTCACTCGGTATTAGCAAAGCACCTACTATAAATTGGTGACCCCGACGTGATAATTATCATTTCTTATAGTTCGATCTGGAAATAAATACACTAACGTCAATATTGAATTTATGTAAAATATTTGTTTGATATTGTAAAATAATATTGACTTCCTTATTTTGATAGTGTAATAATGTTTGTGTATGTGTGTACGAGTGATGTAATGCATCTGTAGGTGATAATCTGATGTTTATCACATCAGCATCTAGCGTCTGGTAGCGATTTACACATGTTTGATTCTGGCTCCGCGCTCCGAGAGCGAGGGCTCCGGGTGCGGTAACGTGTTCGAGCCTGTTCGCTTCGCTGACTGCGCTTTGCGCTTCTCATCGCATTTGTCCCTGTTTGGGAAAGCTACGCTTCATTTTACCACACAGGGGTACACCCTAACACAACTTACTATTAATAGTACCACAACTACTACTTTCTACTTTCTTTTATTTTCTTAAACGTCAAACTATTCTAATTTTAATACCACATAGTTTTATTTATTACTGTCCAGAAATAGCAGGGCATCGAACCCGAACCTGAACCAAAACCGGAACCGAACCGTAACATTTTAGCGAACCCAAACCCAGAACCGAACCTTAAATATATTTTTCAATTGAACCCGAGTCGGAACTGAACCCAGTATTAAAGTTCGGGTTCAGGGTTCAGCTCCGGTTCAGGTTCATTTTGAGTTCGAAATGTACACGTAATCGTAATATAGCCGATAATCGACGCCTGTGTTGTCTGTTTGTGAAAATTGTGTTCGTTAAATTATTTCTATATAAAGATTGTTATTCCAAAAACATTAATTCAGTTTTCATTAGGCCGAACCGAACCTGAACCCAATATCTGAACCCGGAACAAAACCCGAATCTGTCTCTCAAAAAATAAATTAACCTGAACCTGAACCGAACCCAGTTTTTGGCGGGTTCGATGCCCTGAGAAATAGATAACGAAAAATTTGTACCAATTAAAAAAAGAAAACATCAGTAATAAAAATATATTGTGGCCAGCACAATACCTCTCGCCCCTTTTTGGTTACATAAGTATATGGCGCGAGCAGTCATGTGACATTGTTGGCCTTAACCAGCAGATATGGAGGCCCATGTCAGAATGAAAATTAGTAATTATGTACATACATGTCAAATGTCAGAATTTTTCATTAGAAATTTCAAGATTTTCTATATTCAGGTAGTTAATTTGTCACCAGGAGTGTGGAAAATAAACCACATGGAATTGGAAAATCACTAAATTTAGAATGAAAAATTATGATATTTGATATTTTTGTACATAATTACTAGCTATCATTCTGACACGGGCCCCCATATCTACTTGTCAAGGCCAACTGACATGACTGCTCGCCCCCTTTTATTGTATTAAACATTTCCTGTATACCTACACTCTACACCAAAAATTCTACTTACATCTATTCTTTATATTTAGATTTTTTACTTTTAAATTCATTCTATGAAGAAATTTTGTCCTCTTCTAATTTTTCGAAATGTTTCCAATTCATTGTCGGGATTGACAGTATTTTTGAAGGGTATATATATAATATACCTATCATTTTAAATATTTAATTATTAATACAATAAGAAATAATACAATGTATGTACTTCCCAGAAAAAATCTGCAATAATGTCGTTGGATTTTTGACACTGACATTTATCTGTCAGTTACAAACATTTCAATTTTTCAATTGGTTTCCATGACATTATTTGGGGTGTAGATTTATTACAACAGATTATTATATACCTTATATTTCTTTATCTCTATAAATCTATAAAAGTTATAATAAAATATTTATATGTATCAGATAGACAATTTATAAATATAAAATTTATAAAAAATAAAAATAATATTTAGAAGATTTTTTTTAAGAATCTGCTACTTCCGGTTATCCAATTATTACCAAAACCTTTTCAGCTCTTCCCAGTAAAGTCCGATTGAGAAATATGTAGTTAAACAGATATTAAGTATTATACTCGTAGTTATTGAGATATCCGCCTTCCAACCACCCCACATACACACACATACACACACATACACATACATCCACACGCACACAGACATCATCGTAAAAATATTAAAATCGTATTGTAGGAACCTTAAAACGTGCTTAATCATTAAAATTTGGATATGCGATTTTTAGCATGAATCCAATACAAATAAAAATATCTAGGATTTGTGCACTACACATTAGGTATGCTGGTGGCCTGTATTAACCATAGAACAAGAGTTTCCTTAAGAGTAGGGTTCGTTAGCTGATTGTTTTTGGTTTTGAACTTTAAGAATTAATATTAATTTATGAATTAAATTTTATATATTCTAAAGTTCTGACGTGTCGGAATTAACCCTTCAGGGGGCCAATTTTGTAAAAAGAAAGCGACAGCGAATACGAATGCAATATGGCGGGTCACTGAATAAGCGCCATCTTATTTTCTATTCATATGACTGATTTCTATCGTATTGTGTACATATTCAGTACCAATCTGACATTTGTTCAAATTTCTCGCGTAGGGAAAAATTTAGTTCATTTGAAAAGTAGCATTATTTGAAGTTATGTCATACTTATTTTGTGATTATATTTCCTCTACGCATCATACACATGGTTTTAGATACGATGAATATTTTAATTAATTTGCAATAGAACAAAATAAATAAAAAATAATAAAAGGCACTAAAAATTAAATAATAATACAATCAATAACAAACTACACACTAGGTAAAATAAATGAGCCGATAACTTATGCTTATTCATAAGCGAATACCGTATTCATGAGGTCCGGACCAGCTGAATACGTATTCAGTCGGAATAAGGTAACATGACTGACAAAAAGTAGTGGGGATTATCTTATTCAGTATGAATTGTATTCGCTATCGCTTTCCAGGGTTCGTTAGCTGATAGTTTTTGGTTTTGAACTTTTAGGATTAATATTAATATATAAATTACATTTTTTATATTCTAAAGTTCTGATGCGTCGGATTTAAACCATCAGTTCTCAGAGATCAACGATAGTTAAAATTTCTATTATTTCTGTAATCACAAGTGTGAATTAAAAAGAATTTATTAATAATTTATAAAAATTAAAACAGAATTTAAGGGTATATTCCAAAAATAAAATAAAAAACCGAAACCACGGTTCTGGTAACGGACTGGTTGCAGTCACGTGACTATTTTTAATGAAACACTTCGGTTTCATTCGGTTCTCAAAATTATAACATAACCTCTACACCTAGATCATATGATAGTAGCGGCAACTCTAAAATATTTCGGACAATGAACGAAAACGTTTTATTTATGGATTTATTACTTTCAAGGAGTGATGAAAGCAGTGATGATGAACAAATAAAGCAAATAGTTACACAGTTATTGCCGTCTATAAAAAGCAAGTTAAAAATCATTAATTTTGCGAAATAACTATTATATTATTGAATTATTGTTTGTTTTTGTTAGGGAAAAGACCTAGAATAGAAGAATATGTTGAAATAATTACAGTGACGAGGTATTTCGATCACATTTCCGGATGAATAGAAACACTTTTTATTTTTTATTAAATTTCAATGGAGACAATTTAACATCTTCCGTTTTCTTAAGAGGTCGCCCAAAAAAGAAGCCAAATTACAGCTTCTACTTGCAATTTGGTATTTAATCCAAAAATAATATAAATTCTATATATTGTATACATATAAAATGTATGTAAAATAAATATATATTATTTATATAACGAAAATCAAGTTCCTTATAAACTAACAATTGCATTAATGTGTACAAACACAAAAAAGACTACCACTTGTGGCAGAAGTTTTGGGTAAATACGTAAATATAACCCAACATTCATTTATGTTTAGAAAAGGATAGATATACGTAACCGGCGTAACCGAGCTAAAAGAATGGTTACGCTGGTTGCAACCGCTTTAACCGTTACCATATTTCATTAATCCACAATTTACATCTTTTGATATTTTTGGAACACTTTCGGTTAACCATGGTTAAAATTTGTTATTTTTGGAATATACCCTAAAGTTCTTCTTGTTTTTTAGCGGAATGGTCCCTCAGACCGGTACGTGCGCTTATGTATCAAAATTTAGTGTATACTGTATGTATAAATAGCTACATCCATATTTATTTATATCTAGTCCAAGCCCCTAGTCTATTAAGTTCATTTATTAACATGTATAGGGCAAAGGACATGTAACCCTTTTCCTTTTAGAATTTTTACTATCGTAATCTCTGTGATCTTTTATTTAAATTCATCTGCAGTCATGTGTTTAAATACGGTTGAAAAGACAGAGTGTCACGGACAACTCATCCTTTTCAGACCTTTTAAAATGCGCTACTATTATGGACTTGCACTTAATACATAATATATAGCTAATACAATCTTTATAAAATATTATCATCATTTTTACCTTCCGTCATCTTAAAGAAGGTATGAGCTTTTAGTGAATAAGCACGTCTATATTTCGAAATTTTTCTTGCCTTCAGATTCGTGACAGGTTCGACTGTATGAATCCATTTTCCTTATTCCTAAACGATATCTGTAAATCTATATAAAATATTTTCAGTAATCCTACTTATAGGAACATAGTAGTTTTTTAAATGATTACAGTTATAAGAAAAAGAACATAGTAGAAATCAATATCTAATCGAACTTGTATATGATACGGACCGAAACTCTGTTGTCAGTTTGCCATAGACGGTGATTTTGTTTGCAAACACAAATTAAATCTTTTCATACATCCACAGTAAATTTCACACACGAAAAATATCCATATACTTTAGAAATGAAATATACACATTTGAAGTTTATAATCAAAGAGTGTTTTTACTTTACTCTTTTATTTTTATAAATATATTTAAATTACGGTAACTGCAATATGAATTGACATTTTTATATTTCAATTTAAAAATTTCAATTTATTTATTTTCATTATTAGGTGTTAACAATTACTCAATTCAGTCAAACAGAATTTATTCTTACTATCAACGTTTCGATGCACCCTTGCACCTTCTTCAGGGTAGTAAGATCTTACAAATTGTTACAATTCATGTACACAAAATACATTCGTACAAAACATTCATTTAATTTATTAAATATCGTACCAAAAAAATAAATGAACGTTATGTTCTAATGTATTTTGTGTACATGAATTGTAACAATTTGTAAGATCTTATTACCCTAAAGAAGGTGCAAGGGTGCACCGAAACGTTGATATAGTAAGAATAAATGCTGTTTGACTGAACTTTCGAGTAATTATGAACACCTAATAAAAATAATATTTATTTATTATAAATTGTTATATGTATGCGTGTATTCACATTTTTTAAAATTTAATAATATTGGAATTGGTAATTTTAATTTCAAATTGAAGCCCTGCTACATTTTAAATTAAAACATCAATCACATAATAATAACATTTATTTCCGTTTCTAAAATTCGATATCGATTTTCGGAAAATTGTGAAAATGAAAAGAAAATTAATGTGTTAAAATCAATGTTTCAGTCATTATTCAAATTATATGAAACTGCAAACAATTTTTGCACATCTTTCACATCTTCACTGCCCTCTTGAAAACATTTATACATAAAATTTAATGCAGATATTTCATTCCATCATTTTTAATTTTAAAAAATGCCTAGCGTGCCAACATGCTTCTATCAAACACAAACTATACATCCAATGTGAAAATTATTTGTATTTAATTTTCTAGACGAATTGAACTTTCGACCCTAGATCTATTGAAGCTGTCACGCCATTGGCGATCTGAAAAATACACCATTTAAAATATTTTTTCATTTAAACTTTTGCCCGTTCCAAACTTCAATCAGTTTTGCTTGTTAGAAATTCCATTTGCTGACATTGTTGTCTTGTTGTATGTTGCAGGACATCGAACGGAAGTCGTCTGATTGGCGCGACTGATAAAAACATCTCACCGCCAGTGTACGACATGCAGACCAGTCCAAACAAGTCGAAGAAAAACCTTATGAAGGAGTTAGGTTCTTGCAAGAGCAAATCATATACCACCGTTGACTTAACCTGCACAAACTATAGTAAGTGAATGAATTAATTTTGTTTTTTGCAAAATGTCAATCATTAAATATATTTAAGTTGGGATCTAAGGTTGAATGGCCAAATAGTCCTTTGGATCCCGAACACCAAAACTTTTTTTAATTCATATATCTGAACTAAAGCGCTTCATTTATTATTGAAAAAAATAATATTCGCATAATGTAATACGAACTGTCTTAAATTAATAATTTCTGTGAACCATTAAGTTTCGGCTCATAAGTTTGTGAGTTGATTTTTTGTTATAGTCTGCGGTAAAATCCGTAAATCGTACGCAGAGAGAGCCACACTTCGAATCGTTGGAGGTACGCAATCCAAACCAGGTGATTGGCCTTTTCTAGCTGCTCTTTTGGGCGGCCCTGAAGAGGTCTTCTATTGTGCAGGGGTTCTTATTGCGGACCAGTGGGTACTTACGGCCTCACATTGCGTCGGAAAGTGAGTTCAATTTCTTATATTTCTTATTGATTGGTACTAGACGAAGGGTTATTTCAGGTTTAAAATTTTATACAACGTATAGTACACGTAATATTTTAAATGGAATACCTTTTCTACTTTTTTCAAATATTAATTTAAATAAAACGAAATTTTATTTACAAATTCTCTAAATTTCATTAAAATAATAAATGTTTGGGTTTCAAAATGTCAAAATTAAGTAAGAAAAAATACAAGCCACATTAAAATTATTCAAAATAAGAAAATCAGGTAGGTTATGGAAAACAAAATTTGCCTATCATCGTGGTTGATCTACCAAACATGAATCCATGTTGATGACGAGAAATATTTGTGGAAATAGAATTATATATGTACTTATATAAAATTGATTCAAAGATTTTAGAGATATTAGAAAGAATGGTAATAGGACGGTAGTTAGAAATAGCAGTATATTCAAGAGAAAAAATATTGAAAAATATTTTAGCCGGTCAATTTCTTTCAGCGTTTTTTATTGCTCTTTTTACCTCTTATCGCCCACTTACTGCCCTTCAATGCCCCCCTCCCCCCTGTTAGCCCAGAGTCTACTATCGCCCCCTAGGGTCTATCCTGCGCCCAAAAGGGGGCGAGATCGCCCACTTTGAGAATCACTGATTTAAACAGTTATTTCTCTCATTTTAAATTAAATTATTAAGAATCAATTTATTAAAGTATCGTTGTAAATCTTCGGCAGTTTTTAATTCACTAAAAATTAGTTTGAAAGCATTTCAAAAGAAGATTGGTTGGGAATTTTAAGAAGTGTAAGGAAAGAATGGTTGTTTGTATTATTGTTGAAGAGAACTACTTTGAAAATAATTAAAATTAAATTGTCTTATGTTCAGTATTTCTAGCGTAAACCTTGTATCTAAATATATCTCGATGACTTCTCTGATCAGACGAGCGCTGATAGAAAGCAGCTTAGCTACTTAGCAATAATTGTATCTTGAAATTTTATCTCATCAAGTGTTCCTAATAATGTTCATTAAATTATTTTTTATTTAACCTAATATATAAAATAATATATCCTTTGCAATAAATGCTTAACAATAAGATTTGTATGTTTGAGATCATTATCTTGCTGGAATATATAATCCCCTCCCAGTCCAAATTTATCCGCAGAAGATTGTAAATTTTCTTTTAAAATTGATAAATAGTTAGTAGACATACAGCCACGAACAATAACGTTTACACCACGCATTTTACCGTGCCACACAAATTATTTTATCTAGCTAAAACTATGTTAATAAAGGCCTTGAATTTTAGAATAAAGTTATTTTCTCTAAATTTAATTTATTTGGATCAGATAGTAGACCTATAGTTTGGAGAAAATCGAATATCGAGCTAGATACAAATAATTTGTGTGGCACGATGAAAACCACGGTGTAAACGTTATTATTTGGGGCTGTATGTCTGCTGACGGGTGGGGAAAAGAGTTTTATTTTAAAAATTATTTTATAATCGAATGCTCCCCTTCAATATACTCCCCTCCCCTCGCCAAACACCGTTCCATTCGTTTTTTCCATTGGTCAAAGCAATGATGGAAGTCTTCTTTTGTAAGAGCGTTTAGGAGCTCCGCCGATTTTCGCTTCACCCCTTCCATCGACTCGAACCGGGTTCCTTTTAAGGCAGACTTGATCTTCGGAAACAGAAAAAAGTCACAGGATGCTAAATCAGGCGAGTACGGCCCGTGTTCGAGCACTGGAGTGCCTCTAGCGGCTAAATAACGCTTCACAGACAGTGCGTTATGGGCAGGTGCGTTGGTGCAAAATCCACGACTTGTTTTTCCACAACTCCGGCCGTTTCTTACGAACTCGTTCTCGCAGTGTTGCCAAAACTTTCAAATAGTAAATTTGGTTTACAGTTTGACCCTCGGGAACCCATTCAGTGATCACGATGCCGCTGATGTCGAAAAAAACGATTAGCATGGCTTTAAATCTTCGGTGCTCTCTCGGCCTTCAGAAAACCGTTTATACCATTGGAAAACACGCGCACGAAATAGAGAATTCTCACCATAGGCCTCTTTCAACAACTTATAGCACTCAGTCGGAGTTTTTTTTAATTTAACGAGAAATTTTACATTGATCCGTTGCTCGTGTTTTTCGTCACACATTGTTATCGGCACGAGAAAGAAACACGTTCGTTTCTAACCTCTAGAGAAAAAATACTACTATAGCGACAAAAACGTGTTTTCGTACCGGAATAGTAGACACTTCCAGCTATCCAACGCTGCATTCGTTTCCTCCCCTGCCCCTCTGGGACACCTTCTGCGCGCGCAGTCTCGTTATTTAATAGCCAGACCTCGTATACTGTAATCTTCTTTATTATCTTTTCTCATTAAAATTACATGTCAAGATCAGTTTTGAGAACTTGACTTTTGAATTGAATAATGATCAGACATTTTATTGATAAAAATAATTTTGTAAGCCACAGTACCTAGTCACAACATAAAAAATACGTTTTCATATTCATAATCTCGGAAGTGACGTATTACGCCCATTACTGACAACAGGAAATGTTAATTTTAATTTCCTGGTATAGGTTACCGGAAAAAATTACAAAAAACATTAATTTCCCAGAGAATTTTACAACCAATTAATATTAACAATAACAAAATATGTACTGTAGTATTTCCGAGATTTTAATGTATTAAAAACCGCAGAATTACCGATAATCGCTAATATTTTCATAATAAATTTATCTGCCACAGTTTTAACTGTTGTCATTACCTATCAAAATAAAACAATATTAAATTCAAATTATCACAAATTGCGCGAATTTACAAATATCTCAATTAAATTTCACTGCCGTCGATTTTTTCAATTACCGTATCTTATCAACAAACAAATTATAAAACCTACGCAAATGGTGAGGAATTTCTACGACTCATTTAAATATAGATTTTAAAATTTAAAAATGTTGTGGCCAGCACAATACCTCTCGCCACTACCGTTTTTGGTTACATAAATACAGTGTGTTCAAATAAAAACCTAACTCGGAGTAGGCTATAAACAGAGAAACGTACTTCTGATCATCAATTCAAAACACAAGTTGTCAAGCAAAGCAAAAGAATATTGCCATTCGCTGTTTTCTAATTTATATACATTACTAAAATAAAATTCATTAAGAAAAGCTTTGATTTATTTAGATAACATTTTTGACAATATCTCATGTCAAATTGACATTTAATTAAATACTATCAAATTAAGACATATCTATCTCTGTTCATAGCCTACCCCGATTTAGGTTTTTTATGGAGGCCTGTGTCAGAATGACAATTAGTAATTATATACATACATAGATGTCAAATGTCAGAATTTTTCATTCAACATTTTAAGATTTTCTAAATTTACGTAGTTAAATTGTCACCAGGAGTGTGGAATTTACTTGTCAAGGAAAATAAACCACATGGAATTGGAAAGTCACTAAATTTAGAATGCAAAATTATGATATTTGATATCTATGTACATAATTACTAACTATCATTCTGACACGGGCCCCCATATGTGCTTGGCAAAGCCAATAAAGTCACATGACTACTCGCGCCCTATTGTATTTAACATTTCTTGTATACCTACATTCTACACCAAAAATTCTACTTATACTCGTATCTATTCTTTATATTTTCGAATGTTTCCAATTCATTGTCGGGATAGACAGTATTTTTAAAGGGTACATGTAATATATCTGTAATTTTAAATGTTTAACTATTAATACAATAAGAAATAATATAATATATGTACTTCCCAGAAAAAATCTTCACCAATGTCTTTGGATTTTTGACACTGATATTTATCTGTCAGTTACAAACATTTTAATTTTTCAAATGGTGAGATTTACTATAACAGATTATTATATACCTTATATTTCTTTATCTCTAAATCTATAAAAGATATAATAAAATATATATGTATCAGATAGAGAATTTACTCTTCTTTAATACACGCAAAAAAAAAATTATCAAAAAATTATATTTAGACGATTTTTTTTAAGATTCTGCTACTTCCGGTTGTCCAATTATTACCAAAATCTTTTCAGCTCTTCCCAGTAATGTCCGATTGAGAAATACGTAGTGAAATAGATGTTAAGTATTATAGTTTTTGAAAAATCGTCTTTTTCTAGCAAAGGTGAAGGTTTCAAAATATATACTTTGATCATTTTCCTTTATAAGACTCATAAAAGTTATGTTTATGAGTCATCGCTGCTAATAGCAATATTTTTTTATCTTTTTCGAAGTATAGTTTAGCCAGCACTTTAATTTCCAAATTTTAGAATTTTATGTTAAAAGAAATTTTGGTATATTTAATAAATATTGACGTGGTATAATAGAACATTTAATTCTGAATAATTTTCTTCAAATAAACTTTTTTTAAAAATTAATAATAAAGCCAAGAATTAATGTTTTATTCATCAATAAATCCAATGCAATATCAGTATGGCCATCTATAGCATAAAATTATAAACAATCACTGACATTTGTTAATATTTATATATGTATTTTCAGAAATTAATATCACAAAACTAAGGCATTAAATCGAAAAAAGTTTCAAATAAAATTTACTCAAAATAATATATTTTAGTTATTAATATATTAATTCTAATTATTTAGTTTTTATCTGTAGAGATTTAAATGCATACATAAATAAATCATTTTCTCAAAAACAAAATATGAATAAAATAAATTATTAGCTATAACATATGTAAAATTAAAAAATAATAGAAGTTTATTTAAAAAAAAATCTTTGTATAAAATTTTCCCTACATATTATAAACAAATTTTAGTTCTATTTATTATCTCTGAAACAAAAGCGAAAATAAAATAAAGCTTCAACAAAACTCCCTTTTATTTAATTATAAATCAATTTCTATATAACAATTCTTGTCGAAAAGTCGCTAGTTTAGCCAGAAAATAAGTTTTCACGAATTTGTTAATCCAAAACGAGACTACTACTGTAATCTATGATGATAATTATGAACTATTTTTTAATGTTTTGTTGTAAGAAAGTACGTTATTCTATCGTGTAAAGGGGAGAAAATCAATAAAATCGACAAATCGATTGACCAATCAGATTCAAAGAAATGTGCAAATGGAAAATGCGGGATAAAACATTGTTTAAACAAACGTCATTTGATTGTTAATCAGCTGTTAAGTGTAAAAATGTTAAATTTATTTATTTTGAGTTAATAAATTGTTGAAATATAGATTGTTATATGATTTTATGTATCAATTGAATTAAAACAGAAATATTTGTTGTAATTATTATTTATTTACCATATTATTTTGTTACAAAAATAATGAATACAAGAGTATATTAGATCCGAAGTGCAATTATATTTCATTACAGCTTACAGCCCAAAAGCGGAAGCGAAAACTTTGCCCAGAACTAGTTTTGAACACATGAAAATTTTCAAACCCAAATATTTTCACTTCTACAGATATTTCGTAACAAGAATTAAACAATAAAACAATACTAGTAATGGTTAGGTTATGTTAAAATTTGGTTTAAATAATAACAAATAAATATCTTTCTTTGTAAGTTTAGATAAATCCAAAATGTGTTGTGTCTGATTTTCTGGTTTGGGAATGATCAGGAGTTCTACTATTATCATCTGATATCATATCATTATCGATATCATCACCTTTATTGTTCCGTGGTATTTGGGTTACTTAAGTCATTTATTAAATTGTGCATGCCTGATTACTAGTAGAAATGAAATAACTTCTTTGATAAAAACATTTTATGACAATGACAAATTTTAAATGAATTATTTTTTTCTACGTTCCGTCGCCTTTAGATAAGCAAGATATTGTCTTGGTCAAAAAATTCATAGTCAGTTTTTAACGAATAAGCACAATAGGTAAAAATCGAAGACGATCCAAAACACGTGCAAGCAAAGCAGCTGTCAACAAGTAAGTGAACATTCAAAATGGCCGAGCTTGTCGACATAAGTGAGAGACATGAGTACCAACATAAAGCCACAAAAAGATCGAAATTCGAATATACGTAACCCGCGAAAATTCAAAATTCGCGATAGTTTTTGAACACACCTCGTACATATAAATGGTGTTTTTTTTGCTTAAATAGAACTTACGAAAGGGTTAACTGTCAAACGAGCTGTCATACTGCGCTCACTTTTTGGCATTTATGATCAGTATACTCTGGCAAATCATCACGAATATACTCACGCTAGAACAACGCTACCAAATTATCCAAATTTACTTTGAAAATCAATCGTCGATTCGCGCAACTTATAGACGACTTCGTGATTTTTATCGTCCATCTAAGCAAGCCATCCGTCGATTTAATACCACATACTCTCTAAATGATGCAATAACAGACTGCATTGCATCCAGAAAAATGCACCGTTTGGTGCGGTTTACACGCTGGTGGCATCATCGGACCTTATTTCTTCAAAAATGAGGCCGGAGCTCGCGTTACGGTCCATGGAGATCGTTACCGCACCATGATCAATGATTTTTTGTTTGAAAATATGGACGACATTGATCCGGACGAGATGTGGTTTCAACAGGATGGCGCTACGTGCCATACTGCAACCGCAACCATCGACTTATTGCAATCAAAATTTGGCGATAAGTTGATTTTGAGAAATGGGCCTGTTAATTGGCCCCCAAGGTCGTGCGATTTGACACCTCTCGATTATTTCGTGTGGGGTTACGTGAAGTCACTGATTTATGCTGATAAACCAGCAACAATTGACGCCTTGGAGGCCAACATTGTTCGTGTTATTCGTGACATACGGCCAGCAGTGCTCGAAAAAATGGCCCAAAATTGGACGTCCAGAATGCGCTTCGTCAAGAACAGCCGCGGTGGCCATATGCCCGAAATCATTTTCAGATGTTAATGCCATGTATTGATCTTTCGAATAAATAAAATTGATTAAAATTTATTTTTTTGTGTTACTTTTTACAATTTGAAGTTCTATCGGGCTTAAAAAACACCCATTACATTAAAACTGTATTATTAATATTGAATGTTTGCTCTGAAATATTAAAAATATATTAATTTACGTGTGTATAAGTTTTGCCTGAAGTAATCCATGACAGGTGATTGAATTTGCATCCAATATTTACCGTAAAATTTGCATTATTGGATTATTCATTAAAATGCGCGTGCTGTTTATTGTTTCATAATTAAATAACAGTGAAATAACCAATTACTCCAGGGCATCGACCTGTGACCTGAATAAAACATCTCTGTAATATTTTCCTCTATTTATATTTTATTTTCATAAATATTTCATTATATTAACAAAATGGTGCTTAATATAATTGAAGGGTTTTCCATCAAAATCAAACAGTCTATTTATAAAAGTCAAATTTAATATTATGATACATCCATATTCAGATACCGCCGAAAATTCCTCATATATATATTTTTGATCTACTGCGCATAATCGTTATTATTGATTTTTCGATTTTCACAGATCCATGCGCGTCGAGACAAACTTTTTGTGATATATAAACTACATTAACATAAAGGGACATATTAAAATAATGCCCCTTAAAAAAGGCGTCTGCACTGGAAATTCTTAAGAAATGTCAAAATTTTTGTGGGAGAATTTAGCATGTGCTGACAACTATATTAAAAAATTTAAACTAATAAAGAAAACATTAACCAACAAATCAATAAAATCAAAAAGGGATTTTCTACAAATTTAAAAGAGAGTTATGATTCAGTCTTAAGAAGAACCAAAGTGTAACTTTAATAATAACAAGAATAATAATGCGATAGATCTTTGTATTTGTAAGTATTTTATATATGTATGTCGTAGCTAAATTGACAAACCATCATTGACATAATTTAAACTCTGGCTAGTCGTTTCATAAAACTACAAACAGTTTACTTAGCTAGTATATTTCTTTAAATATAACCTAACCTAGCGCAAAAACTCGCCCCGAATTTTCCAATAGTTAAGTTTGTTAAAGTTGTGTAGTATTTTATTTGGTTATTTTATATTTTCTCTTTTAATATGTAATACATAATAAAAATTAATGATGTATTTTCCTGTAATTTTATTTATTTGCACTGTATATTATTTATAGTTAGTATATTTACTAACTCTATTAAAATGTAAATTATGAAATAAAATACCATTAAATTGAATTTTCATACATATTTTATAACAGCTATTGCCACATAATTAATAATTTTAAGCGACCGGCAAAAACCTTTGATGTTACTTTATAGAAGTTTATATTTTAAAATTTTATATGCTCATAAATAATTTGTATTTTATATTATGATGTTGCGATAGGTAAGTAACGTTGTAACCGTTTACATACACGAATTTAACGCTGTTTTACTTCATTCATTTTCTCGTACTTACAATTTTGAAAGATGTCTGATCAAGGTCATCTGTATCATGAACGAATTAAAAAATTGACATACATTTATCTCCCTCCTTTACAAAGGATTTAAGCGTGTGCGATAAGGATGGATATAACACGCTTGTCTTTAAAAAATTCATATTGTTTCGACTAAGTTAGGACATTCCATTTTAAAACGATGCTCGTTGTTGATAATACTTTCGCTGTAACGTAAGTTTATATATTAATTCAGATACATTATCTTGATTCATAGCCGCACGAATAATATTATTATTATAATGTCACTATCTTAATTTTCACATATTTGGTTTTACATTTGCTAATAAACTTACTAGTTGATTTATTTTTGAATTTTTAATGCTGTTATTGTAACATATATTTTTATAATAATAAAATAACAGTAGTATCTTATGTACCTTCACAAAAACTAAGCAAACGACACTACTGAATTTGTCAGAATGGGCGGAGCAAAAATCTGAATTCATACAATTCGTAGATAACCTTGATCGGACATCTTTCAAAAATTTTACTGTACATCTTTCCAGAAATTGCAAAATAAAAAACTCGACTCATTCATAAGTATGTATATAATTTGTATGTTTTTATTTTTTTGCGTAGCCATTCTGACGTCACCGGATGGACAATACAACTGGGTATAACTCGCCGCCATGCGCATTCATATTTTGGCCAAAAAATGAAGGTGCGAAGAGTTGTGCCTCATCCGATGTACAACTTGGGAGTTGCTCACGATAATGACATTGCTCTATTTCAGGTAAGTCCATTTGTCAAATACTTATTGTTTGTAACAATAATGGGATATGTAACCAATTTTTTTGTGAATTTAAACGACATAGTAAAAAATATAAAAAAAATTACAATTTAATTCTAATAAAAATAAAATAACACACATTAAAACAAGTAAAATAGTAGAACACCTGTCACACTCACTACAGTGGCGGCTTGTCAAGATAGGCAGGTGAGGCAGTGCCTCACCAGAAAAGAAATAAAGCTGCAAGTAAAGTAGTATGTAAATTAAATTTTAACTTATTCCGTTAATGCTTGTCTTTATAAATATCAAAACAATAATTTAAGCCACGACCATAACTAATATGTAATACAGTTTACCTAATTTACACCTCACAAATTGCTTCTCGAAATGAATAGTATAACTGCCTAATGTTTTTGATAAAGCATTCATTCCGGTAAGAAATACGTGCGCTAGACAAAGAGCTGTTTGAGGCACTGCTTCAAATGCTAAATGCAATGAGTACGTAAAATATAAAAGATACTCACTTTACCTTCCACGCGGCCCTATAGAGGCCGTTACCATAAATGAATACAATCAACGACACGTACTGATAATTTTTTTAAGTAGGTTCACGACATCTACTGCATATTCTTGCAAGCAAGATTAAATAATATTAGCTGCATAGTGCATATTGCATTAGACAATAAACAAACATAACATAACCTGTCTTGTCTAGCATTTTTTTTATAATAGGCTCTGGTTTGCGATTGATACGTATTGCAGTAAATATTTAATTCTTTTATTTTTTTCGTTGTTTTTATAGTTTACCCATGTAGTGTTTTTGTATTTTAGTTGAAAACAAAAACAAATAATGGCTTCGACTTCGACTTTAAAAGAATTGAGTGACAATATAAGGAATTCTGAAGATATTGTTAATTTTTTAATTAACTGAAATCCATTTAATCAACTGTGTTATGAAGATAAACTACTTGTCAAAAAATTTCCTAAAATGTTCTGTGATCTTGCAATTTATTTTTGTACATGAAAGGGTGGAAACGTGCATTTGCACATCCCTTGATAAAATGTAACTTTCAATTATAAGGCATTTGACCTTGAATGAAAAAAAGGCAAGGTACCTTGCCTCACCAAAGTTTTAGTGCACGAGCCGCCACTGATTCCCTATGTTCACTTATAAAAAAATGCAATAATACATTGCTGTCAATCATTTTAAATGTAACTATATTTATTTAAAAAAAACTCCTGGTATATAGTTAGAAAAAAATATACGGGCAATAATAAATTAATACTGTTGATGAAAATGTCATATATATCATTAAAACAAAACAAAAAAATTAAAATAAATAGTATTTGATAAATCTATGAATAATTCAAAATGATGGAACAATTTTCACTCATCTCATCTACCTTTTGACAATTACACATAATCTAAAATATATCACATTTACCGTGGCGTATACATTTCAATATTTTAAAGCATTGACACAAAGTCAATAACATGACATAATATAAATGACTGCTGTGCTGAAACGTTCGACATTGAGGGAAACAGAAACAAACGCTCCAACTTAACACATTTGTTACGGATCCTATTTGCCACCACAAACTTTACTCCGCATTGCACAACTTATTTTTACAGCTAATTTGTATACCGACCTACAAATACAAAATGGGAAATTTTTATTCTTTGTTTCGCAATTTGTTACTAAAACCTTTAGGAAAAATATTACGATGTGTTTTCAAGAGTAGATAGATTACAATTCATTTAGTGAAATGTTTTACATTTCGTTGCATTCTCATGGACGCCACGAGGACTTGCAAGGGAGTGCACTAGTACCCTTCTGTATTATGAAATAAGTTTTGTTATTGTTATTTTACTGATTTGCCTTTCTTTTATATTAACCAAAATTGAAAGCTAAAACCTGGCATTTATTCATATATTTCACACATACATCATCTTCAATCTCTCTCTTTCTTACTGAAAATTTCAAAGCATACGGGTTTGGGTGAGAATCTATAACTTTTATATTTTCTTATACGTTTTTATACAATACATAAACAGTTACTATTGGCACGTTAACTAATGTTAAGAGGCTCTGATGATGGAGTACTTCCACTTCTTTTACCAACGATGACACTTTTTCACTAACTGGGGATCACTTGGGATGTCGACCACCGCTTGATTATGGAAGAGGAACACAGGCACAATTGTACTTAACATAGATGGCCGATGAACAGTTATACACACTTATATTATGGACACAGTCCAGTCATTATTAATATTACTAACTTATTATTAATATATTACACTAGACATCATCAAACAAATAAACTAAATAGTTACGTTTTACATTGTAACTCTGCGTAGTAGCGTCTACTACGCGCTCAAACTAAAACCCGAGACATGTCTCGTCGACACGAGTATCAAAAACCGACTATATGTCTTGTCGACATGAGTATCTATGACAGACTATCTAAAACAGAGCGTCACCTCTGTGAGAAGATTATCTCTGAGGGGTTGAAGAGGGTATCATATGGCATCCATATCAAAATATCAGCCCTGCACGTAGGCTTGCAATAACTTCTAGACTTTATTGTCAACAAATAACTGTCCAATGTCTCTGACAGCTAGACTAAACAGTCAGTTAATAAAAGATGATAAGTTTTTCTAAACAGAATTTTGACTAACAAAGATAACAAGTTAAAATATTATTCCTGAAACTATAATTTAGAAAAGATTATAAAAAGTTATTTATTTGTTATTGCTCGCCTTGTCACACTAACTAATATGAACCATAAAAAATGTTTAATAAAAATTGATTTGATCTACGAGCCCAAACTCATAATTATTCGGCCGGTTTACATTTTCAACAAACAAATTATAACTGAATATGTTATTCAAGTATTCCGCCATTAAAAAAACTGAATTGCATCGCTGTTATTAAATTAATATTAATACAAAGTACAATAATGCGCCCGTCCAACACTTTTTTTTATTTTTGTTATGTTATTAGGAATTTAAAAATAGAAATTCCCTGTTTTTTGTTTTCTTGAAATTATTGGGTTTAATTAATGTGACTTCAAAACTTTCTTTAATATAATATTAAAGGTGAACATACTCATCACCTGTCGTTTTTATATGTAATTAAAATAATATTTAAGCTACATTTTCAATAATCTATCGACCACAATTAGAGAATGTGAAAACCTATCTACGTTCAAGAACTCAAACAATTCCTCTGCACTAAAGCCTGTTTTACACAATCATATATTTACAATTAAATTTACATGGAAAATATTGTCATTTTTACATAATAATTTTTGATCAAAATCTTTTCGTTTTACACGGCCAAATATTTGTGACATGTTTGATTGTTGCCAATTTAAGTACATTTTTATATGTTGGTAATAGTTTACTACTACGGTTTACTAACTTCTCAAATGTTTACAGCTGATGTTTTCATCTGTGTGTGCTCGTTTTTGTAAACTAAGTTGTGGAGTAAGTGTTGTGCAAAAATATAATTTTTATATTTTTCACTGTCTTCGTGCAACAATTTATTTTGTACTAAATTTAGTATACTTCTATTTTATCGCCTTTGAATCTACGGCTTGACCCAAATTCGTTTACGCTTCAAAATCTTATTTCGTGCATTAACAACTACGACAATTACAAATATTTTTTTAATTTTTCTATTCATTTTTCTTCATTTGAATTTGACGTTTGTTTTTGTGAAAAGTTTCATAGAACAGAGTAAGCCAATTACCTGCAAATGACCTTCAAAATTAGAACATGTCCTATTTGAGATTTTTTTACAACATCGTATGGTACCATAAGAAGTTGTAAATTTATTACCGTGTAATCATTGAAATTTTGTGATCAAATACGAAGTTGTAAAAATGCATGTAAATTTATGATAATGTAAAACAGGCTTAAAGCAGAATGATACAAAAAGTAGAGATAAGAGGTATTGCCCGGTCACCCTATATTATATTTATATTAAGTATTTGTAATAAAAGAAAATTGTGCAAATGTCACCAATCCATGATTGGGTTGCAGCAAAAAGTCAGTTGTTTCCTAGTTGTTTTGAATGGCATGTATGGCCATAGTGTTAAATTCAGGTTTGTTTGTTACAGTTGGCATCTCCTGTAACATTTCACGAACACTTACTACCGGTGTGCTTGCCTCCAGACGATAAAGAACTGCGACCTGGTATTAACTGCACCGTCATTGGATGGGGCAAGAAGGAAGATAAAGATAGTGAGTACTTTTAATATTCATCTCTATTCATTGCAGGTTCAAAAGACGGGGAAATTACAATAGAAAACTTAAATTTCGAAACTTATAAAGTGTGAATAACGTTTTAATTAAATTATTAAATGATAATTGAAACATTTAAATTGAAATTCCTTACTTCTTAGTTCTTTGATTTAGATACCAATAAATATAAAAAACATTATAGCAAAATTAAATTCTCATCTATATGAACACACTTCTAGATAATTCACCTGGTTTACGCATGTCGTTGCTTTTATGTTTCAGTGTCCGAATACGAGCCAGCAGTGAACGAAGTGGAAGTACCAGTCTTAGACCGGGATTTGTGCAATACGTGGTTGGAATCCCGGGATCTTAATGTAACAGACGGGATGATCTGTGCGGGATTCAAAGAAGGGGGCAAGGACGCCTGCCAGGTGAGTTTTATTTTTTAGATATTCATTATATACTAGTAGTTGAACTGATTGATAAATTTTAAAAATATGTTCATCTACATGTACGAGTAGTTAATTAATGATAATCAACATGAATCCTATCTTCAATAGTTTCCCAGGTATAAAACAATGAAAGATAAGTTTTATAGGGTTTATTTATTTATTTATATGTACATTTGGAGAACTAACAGTTTTTTCAAACCAGTTATAATTTCTCACTAAATAATAAATTTATATTAACAGTATATTACAGTGCAATAGGATATGTGGCACAACCTTTGCTATCTCGAAAACTATAAAAGTTGCAACTTGGATTAATGAGACTTTTTGTTAAATGTTGTGGTTGAATATAAATAAATTAAAACATAATGTAAACAATCTGATGTGGCCAGCACAATACCTTCCGTCAATCCTGTGTATTATGTACAAATTCCATACATAAATTTTCTTGCCAGAAGATTATAAATTTCCAGTAATATTATTTCATGAAAATGGCACTTGACACTGACATTTTCTTCTTCTTTAGCTTTTCCCATTCTTTAGGGGTCGCTATTTTTTATTTTTTTCTTCCATTCATTTCTATTTTGCGGGTTATCCTCACATCAAAATTTTTCATTCAAAATTTCTTTTTTTGGTATTTTATGATTCCTTTTCTCGGCAACTGAATTCCACATCCCTGATAATAAATAAACCACATGAAATAAGAAAATCATAAACTTTGAATGAAAAATTATGGCATTTGTAAGTTATGGACGTAATAAATAGCTGTCATTTTGATACGGGTCCCCATATCTGCTTGCCAAAGGCAGCAAAGTCATGTCACTGCACGCGCCCTATACATAATTGCAAAAGATCCTATATTTCCAGTAAAGTTATTTCATAAACAAACTATGCAAATTGCACTTGACACTGACATCTTCTTCTTCTTTAGTTTTCCCATTCGTTAGGGGGTCGCTATTTTTTATTTTCTTCTTCCACTAATTTTTGTTTTGCGTGTCGTCCTCATTCAGTTCCTTTTCTCTCAAGTCTTCTGCAATACAGTTTTTTCATCTTATATTTGGTCTTCCTATGTTTCTTCCACCTTCTATTAATTTATGCATCTCTCCTCATGACATGTTCAAACCAATGTAATCGTCTCTATTATATCTAAAAACTTCTAACACTAGAATTACTTCCCTTATTTTTTCATTCAATTACTTGCTTTTTATTGATACTGACATCTGTCAATTTGAATTACCTGAATATATTAGCAGTTTCCATGGTTATGTTTGCATAGCTGGCTGAATTATGAAATTTATACGAATTTTTTATCTTTATTATTCTTTAACTCTATATCTGTTGAATATGAAATATAAAATGCAATCAAATCATAGAGAATAATATATTCTTTAAGTTATAATAAAATTTAACTGAGTTTTTCAAGAAAAACTGTTAAAATCTTCAAATGAGGATACTTCCGGTTGACCAATTATAACCAAAATCTAAACAAGTCTGCATATGGTTGTAAGGAAGAGGAATACGCAAGAATTGTAATTTTTGGAATTCTAGTATTGGAGATATCGTTGACGAAAAAGCGGTCACACACACACACACATACACATACACACACACGTACACACGAACACACACACACACACACACACACACACACACACACACACACACACACACACACACACACACATACAGACATCATCGTAAAAATAGTAAAATCGTATTGTAAAGACCCTAAAACGTGCTTATTCAATGAAAACTCACCACCGAATTTTTTGACCAAAGACAATACCTTCCTTACCTATAGGTGACGGAAGGTAAAAAGACTAAATGTATGTTAATTAGTAGTAAGCAAAATAAGGAAATCATAAATTCTACTTTAAATATCAAAATAAACAATGAGGTAATAGAAATGGTTCATATTGTAAAGTATTTAGGAATAATAATTGATGATTTATTAAAGTTTGATGACCATTTGGACTACATATGTAGTAAAATAGGGGTTTTAGGTAGATTAAAACACATTCTTTCACGGTAAACTAAAATTATTGTTTTTAATCCAATAGTATTACCACATTTTCTTTATGTATCAACAAATTTGTTCCTGTTAAATCAACAAGAGTTGAATAGATTGCAACTTTTACAAAACAGAGCAATGAGAATTATATTGAATAAGAACAAATATGCAAGTATTAAAGGGATGTTAGAAGAGTTAAAATGGCTTCACATACTTAACTTTATTAAATACAATAGTATGATTTTCATACACAAAATTAGATTGGGGGAACTGCCAAGTTACTTATACGACACGGTTACATACTGTAAAGAAATTCACAGTTATAATACTAGACGAACACAATTTTTTTATATTAGTAATGTAAATAAAAAGCAATCCCAAATATCTATTCTTCATAAAGGATTTATAGAATATGATAAATTAGATGATAATAAAAGTGCAAACTGCAAAAAGCAAATTGCGAATTTCTCCGTGAAACAAACAAAAATAATAAAAAATTACACAGTACGTCTAGTTTCACTAGGATACAACTTCTGAGTCAGCTTAGTCTAGGTGATAATTTTAAGTGTTGTCACTAAAACTATTTTACCTAGAAAATATGAATAATAATAAATAGGTTCTCTATGGGTGTTACTTATCCGTCCAGGTAATTTGTTTATGATTTATTAATTATTATTAATTTTGTTACATTTATACATGATAATAGGTGTAAAATATGTAATTAAGTTTGTTTATATGGTGTTAATGTTGTGATGTATAGCTAAAAGCTAAATAAACATTATTATTACTCTTATTATTATTACATTGACCAATATTTAGTTTTGTCAGTTTTTCTTCGATTCTAATACAAAATGGCTTCTTTCTCATTTTAGTCATTACTATGCCCTTAAAGTTTGTAACCGAAGTTATGAGACAGCATGATACGTGTGTTTTGGTTTTAACGTACAAAAAAAATTGGAAATACGAATTATTTCATTAATATGAAAATCGGAACGAATCCTTCATTGATTCTGCAAATATTTCTCATATTTTCATAAAATTTTATATTTGTCCATCATTCGTTACATTGTAACTACATTAAAAATGATTACGTTTGAAATGAATCTATTTGGTATTTTACGGCGTATCTCTGTCAAAATTTTGTTCCCGCAAATCAATATCAATTATTCCCGACATTTTTCACTTGCAAATTGGTTTTTGTCAACAAATTGAATACTCTGGTAGATTTACATTCCTACTTGTAAAATATAAAAAAGAATTTGTAAACGACAACAAAAAGTAAATCTGATAATAAATCAAGGATTAAGGTAAAACTATTTACAAACGAGTAGCATTTTTTCTTTCGATTTCTTCTGTCGGTACGAAATTCTGATACAAAATCGATTTAAGCTCTTGTGAGGTTTTCAAACGAACAAAGACGAGAGAGATGTAAAGAGGGAATTTAAACAGAGGTGTTTGCCAACGTTTTCATGTGCTTTATTTTATAAACTTTCCATGTAGTAATACATGCCTGTCACTGGTTCAAATCGCCATATTTTTCAATGTTTCATATCTATTTCTTCCCAGTTTTTAAAGCAAGACTTTTAGAACATCTACTCTAGTAGATAGTAGTCACAAATAAGTAGCATGAACGAAAACTTACTTGATGCCAAAACTGGATTGATTTAAAAAGAAAAAAATCTGTTGTGGCCAGCACAATACCTTCCGTCAATCCTGTATATAATGTATAAATTCCATACATAATTTTTCTTGCAAAAGATTCTAAAGTTCCAGTAAAATTATTTCATAAACAAACTATTCAAATTGCACTTGACACTGACATCTTCTTCTTTAGCTTTTCCCATTCGTTAGGGGTCGCTATTTTTGCGTGTCGTTCTCATTCAGTTCCTTTTCTCTCAAGTCTTCCGCAATACAGTCCTTCCATCTTATCTTTGGTCTTCCTCTGTTTCTTCAACTTCCTGTTACTAAACTATTCATTCTTGTTCCAATATAATTCTTCATTTCTCCTCATGACATGTTCAAACCAATGTAATCGTCTTTCTGGTATCTTTCTAGAAACTTGTAACACTAGAGTTATTTTCTTACCGTATCTTTCCGTGTCTTCCAACATCTACTTCAACATCCTCATCTTTGCCACATTCATCGATACTGACATCTGTCAATTTGAATTATCTGAAAATATTAGCAGGTTCCATGGATAGCATAGCTGGCTGATTTGTGAAATTTAATATCTTTATAATTCTTTAACTTTATGTCTATTGAATATGAATTATAAAATGTAATCAAATCGTATAGAGAATAATATATTCTTTAAGTTATAATAACGTTAAATGTCAATAAATCATATTTAACTGTTAAAATCACTTGTTCTTCTGGATGTAAACTTGAGGAATACGAAAAAATTATAATTTTTTGGAATCGTGGTATTGAAGTTATGCCATCCGAAACTTTCGTCACACACATACATACATACATACAAATGGTATAAATGGTAAAATCGTATTATAGGGACCCTAAAACATGCTTTTGACCAAAGACAATACCTCCCTTACCTAAAGGTGACGGAAGGTAAAAAAGTACAAAAAATTCTTACTCATGGTTTTTATGGAAGAAAAACAAAAAATTCAAGAACATTTTAATGCTAGAGAATTAATTAGAAATACTTTAAATTCAAAGTTTTTGTAATTATTATAATTATTGACTGTCCAATTTTAAGTGTGATTTGACATCTTTTATTATTTATTTATTTTATTTATTAATCAATCGATCCAACAGGATTCAAGATCCCAATTACAGGACGATCATATGACATACAAATACAGAAACGAATGAGTTGAACAGTGAGTACATATAAGAAAATTAACAAGTGACTTATTGCAAAAAATATTTTGTTAATATATTCTTAAATTTAGATATGCCAATGTCAATAGTATATGATACACTGTTATATGCTACACAGAGTTGTCTTATTGGAGATTTCAATTGAAATCAATTCAACGTGAAATGGTATTAGCTCAAGACTACATGGGTCATCAATACAATTATTAATTAATTTGTACAAGTAGAAAGATAATTGTAAATTTGTTCTGCTTCTTAATGGCACCAAGTTCACTTCAGGCAATAAAACAGAATAATCATGGGTAAAGTTAGGATATTGTCCATGTATTTTAAAATAACAATATTTGATGAATTTATGCTGGACAGACTCAATCTTAGATATATATTTATGATATATTGGATTCCAGACTTGTAGACAATATTGTAGCTTAGAGCGGACAAATGCATAATACAAGCTTTTGAGTGTAGTTGTTTTACAGAAAGACCGACAATTTCTAATTACAAATCCAAGATTTTTGTAGGATGATCTTACAGTAGTCTCAATGTGTACATTAAATGTTAGTTTTGTGTCAAAATAAATAATATGCATTATAAAAATAGTTTTACAGCGAAATTTACTGCAACAAAATATCGCTTCAAACGAAACTAGAAAAGTTCTACAACATTGAAACACAATACTAGTAAAAAATGGCATGTAGTCGCGAATATTTTTGAGTACATTATTTGATGTGCAGTATTATATTTACCGAAAAACAGTGTTTAAATACAAAAGTATTCAGTTACGTAAAAGAAAACGCAAAAGTGTATAATGAAATAAAAATACGATTTGTATTTTATTAATCTATAGTATATTTTTTACTTCATTCGATAGATCTAATTTAATATTTGTGCTGGAAGAATAGATATTAAAAATACTATTTCCAAATTCTGTTGAGAAATCACTATACCTTGTGTTGTGTATATTAAGACCTTAAGGGCATTAACATGACATGCACTACACTGATTTTAGGGCATTGACCGTATCCGAATCTAGGTTGTGTGATTTGCAATTTGTGCTACGTACTGCCCTCAATTAAACGAAAATTGCATTATGGGAGAGTGATTCGGTAGTGGTTAGCACGCTCACTTAGTAATCAAACGGTTATGGATTCAAATCATATTACGAAATGCGAAATATGTGTCATTATCGAATTTACAGGAAATTACAGCGATATGTTTAGCAACTGATGAAAAGATCGGTTGATATATTTATTTTTGCCCTTTGGTGCTAAATCTGTACATTATAAATATCTTATTTATAGGGTTTCATCAAGTCAAGTAGCTTGATATTTCTGTAAATTACTTGACTTGACTTGAAAATCAAGCTTTTCAAAAATTCATTACTTGACTTGATTTTCTATCGATACTACTTGACTTGATCAAGTAATTTCAAGCAAATTCAAGCTACTTGATAACGAACCGATTATGTACGAAAACGCGCGAATCAGTAGAATCATAACCTAGCTGTGTGTGGTACGGCGTGGTGTGCCATATGCTGTGCTGATTCACTACTGCAAGTTAAAATCTGTGCAGAGGTTTAAAAAATTCACTCAATATTGGAATATATACTAGAATGACCCGAGAATATGTCAACAAAATTTGAAGACATAATCATTATTATTAAGTTAACTGTAGATGGTTAAATTATCGCACAAAAGCCCAAAAAGCTATACTCCATTCGAAATAAGAATAATAATTGGGACTTCAGATTTTGTCCACATATTCTCGACTCATTCTAGTATATATTCCATTAATGAATGGTTTTTTAAACCTCTTAATATCTCGGAGAAAAATAAAGTTCCAAAATGTGCCATGTTATTTAAATGGGAAAAAATCAAGTGCATTTAGGCATAGACAAATATTAAAATTAAGCGGAATCTTTATTAGTATAATTTGTTTTTATTCATTTGGAACTATTTTAGGGGGTGGTCCAGTTAAAATTCGACTTGCCCCCTTTTAAGGGCCACCATAATACATATACTATAAATAGTTTGTTAATTCATATATACTTTCAAATCTTTTTTTTAATTTTTAAATTTGAATGTATGATTTATTTTTATGAATAAAAGTTTATATTTCAAGGTATATTATTGATAATGTTATAAAACATAAAGAACTATATGAAAATGGAATGTTGTCTTGAAGAACTTTTTCTGGTAACAAAAAAAATAATTACTTGATTTTTTCAAGTAATTGAAAAATAAATACTTGATTTTTCTAGTACTTAAAATTTAACTACTTGACTTGACTTGATTTTCGGCTACTATTACTTGACTTGAGATTGACTTGATTTCAAGTCAAGTCAAGTCAAGTAACTTGAATATCAAGTCAAGCCGTGAAACTCTACTTATTTATAAAACATAATTAATGATTTTTAATATTAAAGATCTTTTAGCAAAAAATTAATCTACATGGAGAATATTGAAATATGTATTGTGGATTTGTAGGCATTAGATCCCAACCGGTTATGCATTTCTCGGGTTTTGAAACTGACCTGATATTTTTAACGTGAATATCATAAGGATATGTTGAGTTTTGGTACGTAAACAAAACACCAAGTTATAGAGAATAAAAAGATGAATCCGTTGCAGTATTAAACTCATTTTGGCCAAAAATGGATTGCCGGGTTTTGAAACTATATGTTTCAAATATCGTCATTATGAAATAATTTTTGGAACTGCAGTTGCATTACCATAAAAAAATATTTCAGACTAAAATAGTTGACTGATTTATGAAATTTAATATCTTTATAATTCTTTAACTCTTTAAGAGAATAATATATAATCTAATAACGTTAAATGTCAATAAATCATATTTAACTGTTAAAATCTTCAAATAAGGCTACTTCCGGTTGACCAATCTAATCACTTGTTCTTCTGAATGTAAACTTGAGGAATTATAATTTTTGGAATCGTGGTATTGAAGTTATGCGATCCGAAACTTTCGGCACACACACACACACGGACACACACACACATATACATACATACATACATACATACATACATACATACATACATACATACATACATACATACATACATAAATACATACATACATACAGACATCGTAAAAAAGGGTAAAATCGTATTATAAGGATCCTAAAACATGCTTATTCACTAAAAATTTTTTGACCAAAGACAATACTTTTCTTCTTACTCGTGGTTTTTATGGAAGAAAAACAAAAAATTCAAGAACATTTTAATGTTAGAAAATTAATTAGAAATATTTTAAATTCAAAGTTCTTGCAATTATTAAAATTATGACTGTCCAATTTTAAGTGTGGTTTGACATCTTTTATAAATAATATTCCCATAAAAAAATATTTCAAACTAAAATAGCATTTATGTTATAGGAACAGTAAGATTATTTTATTATATAGAGCATGCAGGAAATTCATTAAATGCATGTCTTCATTACAATAGAGTGGCACAATTAATGGCATTCAATATGAAAAAGCAAGTAGTGACAGTTATGTGCCACTTTGTCAAAATTACGATATTTATATTTGTTTTCGTCGTTAATAAGTAGTGATTGGAGCCTCGAATCTATATTATTGGATCCACAATTTGTGAGTGTGTCCGCTGTTTGTTATCGGAGTTTAGCTTGTTGGAAATGAAAATAAAGAAGCGGAAATATCTTGAAAGATAAAATCCACTTTATTTATTCAAGAGATGTCATTTGCAAGTTGCTTTGTACAAAGCAGTGCAAATTTGAAATTCCAGACATTCCGCCAACCGACCTGCAATGCTGCCTTGTCTACCTCCACATAAAAATATTTCCCGCCGGCTAAGCGATTTTAACAAGATTCTCTCAAAGCAAATTTGTCGCTCTTTCATTACATTCAAATACAAATACTCGTAAATAATAAAGTGCCAAGTGCCTGAAGAATATACGAATAACTGGCTACTTGCATATACAACAGCCGTTTTCCCTCCAACTGCGATTGTGACTTTGTAAATTCTGATTAGTTTAATCGTGATCCTTCTGAATCCATTAAACTCGAAAAAACATACTTCTTCTTAACCATGTTCACTTTGATTGTGAATCACAGCCTGAAGGAACACGACTAATGTAATAGTTTCATTACGTTTGGTTCAGTTCAATTAAATTAGTATAAAAGAGAATTACTCTAAGAAACTATTGTATATTATATGCGTGTGACGTCACGGCAAATGATTCACATTCAAAACAACGACGATTTGATGGAAAAACTGACCATCTGATGTAAATATGCCAAGTTTTAATTCTACTAGACTTTTAACAAAAAAAATGCCACCATTTTATACTTACATATCTACGAATTCCGGTTTAAAAATTATGCGATTTGTTTTTGGTGTACGTAAATTTGACCATATCTCCCTGTACCGTTCGAATACTAATTTGAATTTTATTGAAGATACAGTAAGAATATTTTTTCTCTGTCTCATACACAAAACAATTAATACCCGATGTCCACAATATTTACATGAAAAGCTTGAATTAAAAATACACGAATATAATTTACGTGAAAATGACATACAGGGTGTTTCAGGACTAGTGTAACAAACTTTAACAGATTATTCCTGAGGTCATTTTGAGACAAAAATGTCATATGAGCATAGGTCCTATTCCTTCTAGTTACCAAAATACAAGAGGTTGAAGTTCTATAAATAACACGAAATTTTCTAATTCTGTTGAGTTATTATTGAAAAGTCATACCTTATTTGTATTAATTAATTTTATTTATTAATATTAACGAATACGATTTGGACAACAAAACATACGATTCAAAATTTATATCAAATACATTAAATTATGTACATTTATTAATATTACAATGAATTTTACACTCTAAAACGTTCTATTTACAGCAGAAATATTTCAAACTTTTAACACATTTTTGGTATCACAAAAACCGCTTTTTACTATTTTTAGTAACTTTTGAATTAAAACTACAGTTTAATGTCAAAATTTTACTTTAAACAACTTATAATGAAAATTGTAAAAAATTCCGACGTTGTTGGACATTTCACCAAGACGTACTTTCTATTTAAAATTTCCTCAACTCAATAATAACTCTTGTTTTCCGAAAGTACCTTGATTACAAAAATTAGAAAATTTCGTGTTATTTATAGAACTTCAACCTCTTGTATTTTGGTAACTAGAAGGAATAGGACCTATGTTCATATGACATTTTTGGCTCAAAATGACCTCAGGAATAAGCTGTTAAAGTTTGTTACACTAGTCCTGAAATACCCTGTATATGTTGTGCCATCCTTCAACAAAATTAAATATAAAACTTCTTTCTCATATTTAGCTCCTACTCTGTATAATAATATACCATTCAATTTAAAATCTCTATCATGTAGTTCATTCAAATGTCAAAAAAAAAAATATTTTTCGATTAATTAATTTGTGTAAAAATTATCTGACTTTTTTATTATTACTTAATTGTTTATGGTATTGTTACTATCTTTACTTTTTTCACTTTTGTTTGGTTACTTGTATTAACTAGAGCTGTGCGGATCCGACAAAACTTGCATCCGAGAACCCGGATTTCAAAATATCCGGATCCTCGGATATCCGACGTTCGGATATTGAAGCGGATATTCGAAAATTTAATTCGAATTTGGATTCGGATCTGGACTTGGATCCGAATCTGAAGTTGGATCCGGATCCGGATTCGATATTTTGTTTACGGATCCGGATCCAAATTTTAATTCTGGATCTGATTCTTCATTTTGAATGTGAAAGCTAACATCTGGAATTGTGTTCAAATTCGAACTTCAAACCGCTAAAGGGGGCCTGTTTATCTTTACAGCAGTCTGTAAACAATAGTAAACAAACAGTAATACATTTTATAATATCCCTCTAAAATAGCCAGGTAGTTTGTGCAAATGTAAAGAAAAAGGAATTTACACAGAGTTCTATTTAGTAAATTGTGAATGAAAAATTCAAATTTGTATTATTTTACTACACATATAAAGTAACATATTAATATGACATGAATTTCATTAATTTATTATGTGCTTTTGATGAGACCTGATGCACAATATTTGAATGTAAGGTTCAATACTGAGAATATTCGAATCCGAAAACCGATCCGGATACTGAAATTCCATATCTACAATCCGATACTCATACCCATATTCGAATCTAATTTCCAATACTCAAATCCGTTTCCAAGATTCGATATTCGGATCCGGATTCAAGATCCGATATTCAGATTCGGATCCAAATTCCAATACTCAGATTCGGAGGCAAAATCCGATGCTCAGATTCCGATACTCAGATCCGGATCCAAAATTCGATACTCATATCCGGATCCAAAATCCAGATAGTTCAACGTTGAATTATCCGGATATCCGGATATTTTTGGATTCGAAACCGAAACTATCCGGATCCGGATCCCACCACTAGTATTAACTTGTAATGAACGTTTTTTTTTTTGTATATATATTTTTCTATTTCGTATGTATTTCTTGTACTGGTTAGGTGGAAGATCAGCCTTGGCTGAATTTCGCCATTGGGATTACCTCAATAAAGTATATTATTATTATACAAATGCGCGTGCGTACCACGAAAACGTTTTATGAAAATAACTGTAATTTCCCGCTTGTTATGTCGTTCGGAGGAACTAAACATTCATTGCACATGTTTACGCACTATTTTGAAAAATGACTTGCATTTGCCTCCATTGAAAATTAAGCACGTGCAAGGACTGCAGAGATCATAAACATCGCTAGCAATACTGATTCAATATTGCAATTCAATACTAAACATAAAAATCTGATGTGGACACCACACGACTTCCTTGTACGATTATTAAACTATACATATTTTTTTAATAACTAAATTACAAAATATTAATTTTAACTTCAAAACGGTAAGATATATAGCGACCATAATCTAACCCGGTTCTTTTTAAAGAGAGTTTTGATTTCAACAAAGAAATATTTGATTACAACAATGAATATGACTAATTTCACAATAAAAATATAATATTTGTTATTGTACGAATCACAAAATTGCACGTATTTAACGTAATTTGACATGAACATTTTTTTTTATTTTTTTGTCCTAATCCATAGCAAGCTTTATTACAAAAACAAAAAAGTATACAATTTTTTAATTTACATATCTCGCTTATACAAAGGGCTAATTTAATAATACTTGATGTGCTAGACGCAGAAATTAATTCTATAAAACTTTTATTTGAAGCAATTATTTCTAAAATCAAAATAAAATCATTTTATTCAAGAAAAACTGTTAACAACTTCAAGTAATGTACCACTTCCGGTTAGCCTATTTTAACCAAAATCTTTTATGTTATTTCGATTGACATAAAAGTCTTGTATACCAAATTTGAAAAGTTTTGGATTATATTTTAAAACGGTGTTTCATTAATATCTATTATAGGCTTCATGTAAAGTGCCACTTCTGGAAATTGTGTAATAACCAGAAAGGGAGGTGCACAACTAGATGTTATAGAAGTCCTAAATACAAAATTTCAACTTTCTACGGCTTACCCTTTTTGAGTTATGCGAGATACGTACGTCCGTACGTACGTACAGACGTCACGACGAAATTAGTCAAAATGGATTCAGGGATGATCAAAATGGATATTTCCGCTGAAATCTGAAAACCGAAATATTCGCGATTACAATACTTCCTTTACTTACGTACAAGGAAGTAAAAATTGTTATTGCAATTCTTGAATTACTTTCATAAAATGGTTTTGTGGTACGTAGTCGTGATGAAACGGATTACCAAATCCTGGAATTCTGACTTAAAAATTTCTGGATTCTTCCTTTTTCTCTTGCAATGTACAGTATTTTTCACGAAGAATGGTATTGCGCAATAATTTTTGTTTATAGGTAGTTCAGAAATATTTCAATCTAGGGGGTGACATTATCTTTTCACACTTTCATAATTTATTTCGAACATCATCATACAACGTGACACAAAACTGTGTTCTCCAAAGAGAGATACATTAGCGGTTAAAGTGGAAGATAATGTCAGTCATTGGTTGATCGGCCATAGCTCAGCTGGTAGAGCGTTACTCCGGCAAAGTAATGGCCCATGGTTCAAATCCATGTGGCTGGCATTATCATTTCACACTGTCATAATTTATTTCGTTCATTTTGCTTATTTATTCAGGAACAAAATTTTATGCTCTATATTTTTTATTTGAAGCTCTTTTGTGTAAAGTGATTAGAGAAGCATGAAATTACGATTATGTTAAAACTCCAAGTTCGACTGTCCCGATCACCAGCCTATATACAGAGAGTTTTTACTTCCTTGTACGTAAGTAAAGGGAGTATTGTAATCGCGAAAAATTTCGGTTTTCAGATTTCAGCGGAAATATCCATTTTGATCATCCCTGAATCCATTTTGACTAATTTTGTCGTGACGTCTGTACGTACGTACGTACGTCCGTACGTATCTCGCATAACTCAAAAACGGTAAGCCGTAGAAAGTTGAAATATTGTATTTAGGACTCCTATAACATCTAGTTGTGCACCTCCCTTTCTGGTTATTACACAATTTCCAGAAATGGCACTTTACAAGAAGCCTATAATAGATTTTAATGAAAAACTGTTTTAAAATGTAATCCACAACTTTTCAAATTTGGTATACAAGACTTTTATGTCAATCGAAATAACATAATAGATTTTGGTTAAAATAAGCTAACCGGAAGTGGTACATTACTTGAAGTTGTTAACAGTTTTTCTTGAATAAAATGATTTTATTTTGATTTTAGAAATAAATGCTTCAAATAAAAGTTTTAGAGAATTAATTTCTGCGTCTAGCACATTAAGTATTATTAAATTAGCCCTTTGTATAAGCGAGATATGTAAATTTAAAAATTATATACTTTTTTGTTTTTTGTAATAAAGCTTGCTATGGATTAGGACAAAAAAAATAAAAATGTTCATGTCAAATTACGTTAAATACGTGCAATTTTACGATTCGTTCAATAACAAATATTATATTTTTATTGTGAAATTAGTCACATTCATTGTTGTAATCAAATATTTCTTTGTTGTAATCAAAACTCTCTTTAAAAAGAACCGGGTTAGATTATGGTCGCTATATATCTTACTGTTTTGAAGTTAAAATTAATATTTTGTAATTTATTTATTAAAAAAATATGTATAGTTTAATAATCGTACAAGGAAGTCGTGTGGTGTCCACATCAGATTTTTTTTTATCAGTGAACATAGAGTAGTTTACCATAGTTACAAAATGACAGCAATGTATTGAAGCGTTTATTTTATGAATAAAGAAAGGGAATAGTTGTCAGATTCCTTAAACTGTCACATTTCAAAATGGTTCTTTATACAATTGAAGAAAAAGTGCAGATTATAACATGGTATAAATCAAATAATTAAGTTTCAGATGTATTTGTTGCTACATTTAATAATCGACCCAGATCCGCCCAGCAACAATTCGAAAAATTTATAATAATTATAGCTTGCATCAAAAGATTTTTTTTCTTTGGGAAAATATTACTCCTCAGCGAATGCTATTAATTCTTATTATAATCGTTTTGGATATTGTTTAAATGTTAATGGTGCCAATTTTGATTATTTGATAAGTTAAAATAAAAATTCGTCATTTCTTTAATTCATAATTTAATATTTAGTCTATGTTAATTATCCCAATGTTTACGTATAAAATAAACGCACTTAAAATATCGATGCAATATACACATGTTACAAAAGTATATCGTTCACTCGAAAGGTTAATAAAAACGTGATAAAAATTTAATTTGGTATGCGATTATTTTATAACATAAACCGTCAAATCTTTGATGTGGTATTTCACTGTTAACCCGATACTCAAACAACTCATTATCATTGTTTTATAAATGTAGATGAAATTTATTTGAATGATTTCGATAAATGACTCATTCAAGCAAAAGCTTCGCAATTTTAAAACTGAAATTAAGAAGTAGAAAATATTATTAATTTTGGTAGGGTCCGGTTTATGAAACATGTTTATTAAATTTTCCTGTGAATTTATATTAAATTGATTTATAAAACTACTTCTTACGGGGTTGTAAATTGGACACTCTATGAATAAATGGTAAAGAGATTCTAATTTATGAGAATTGCATATAGGACATATTTGATTTGTTTCAATAGTATATTTAATGCCGTTGTAAAATATTCTAAGTTCGTTTTTGTTAGATAAACGTAGTTGACTAATTATTTGTACTTTTTTAAATGGCATATTGAGCTGCAAATAATCGGCTGTATTAAAGTCTTTTTTCAATAGTTTATAGTTTGGGTTGTATTTTGACATGCTTACTCTTTCCAGATCTTCCTGAATCAAGGTCGTTTTGTATGTCTCAAGCACTGTATCAATTTCTTTCAGAGAAGCAGTTTGATTTTCTCAAATATACCCATAACCTAGGGAAACTAAAAACAACCTAATTTGAGAGGCCCAATTGAATTCAGTTTTGTTTGTTTCCGAATTATCCAGTTGAAGTAATCTATTGTAGAGCAATCTGGGTAACGGGTCATTTTCCATGAGTTGTATTTTTCTCCACCAAATCAAAATTCGTTTCCAGCAGTGGCGGATTTAACGGTAAGCATCGGGACACTTGCTCCGTGGGCCCTCGTCTGAAAGGGCCCTCGTCTGAAAAGGCATCGGGCCATCATCAAACATAAAATTTACAAATAAATATATTTTCATTGAGCAAAATAAAATGTAAATAAGAAATGCTCATTTTTCATTTTTAATTAATATTACGTATGAAATGAACTGTGGGTTTCCATTGCATTGCAATGAAGTGTTTCCTCTTAAAGTGAACCGCACTGTGCGCAAGTCTCCTCCATGTAGAATTGTTTTTGGTGGTACTGTGGCTATTGTAAGTATTACCACCGACGTATATATGCGGGATGGGGGGTGGGGGGGGGGGTTGTTGGAGGTTCAAACTTCCCTCCCATCGGTTATATTTTGCCACGTTTGATATGAAGCTGGATATAATTTTCTTACAAAATTGCGGGATTATGTACCTACTTAAAATGAAAACCAAAAATGGGCCGCAATACCGGTGGGAACACGATTACCAGGCGTCCCGTATGTACGGGATTGTCTCCTATTTCAGCTAACATTTGATCATCCCGTAAAGTACTGTTCGGCCCAATTGTCCCGTATTTTGTGAGGAACGCAATTTAATTAACATTTAATTATTATACATTTTATTTTGAGCAGTTCAATAGAATAATGATATTGCTGCTACTCATGTAATATAATATTTTAATTTAATGCCAACATTGTATTTTCTGTTTTTGAAGTTATTGCGTATGCTCCCATCTCGCATCATAAAGTTTAGTAGAAGGGGCAACTATACGCTTTTGGAGCGTACATACACATTTTCGTCATAAAATTTGGATTTTAATTTTTAAGAATTTGTGAAATTTGCTTCATTGTAAATAACTCTATATTATCTTACAGTGCATTAAAACACGTTTGACCTTGAAAATTTTCAAAAAATCGCCTGCGGCGCATATATTTTTTTATCATACATTTTCCATCCAACCCTACCAGAAATGTTAAAATAGGCTTGGGCCCAAATGCATTTGCACATCTTTTGAATGAAAAAAAAATTCGCCTGCGCATTTTTTTAGAGATTAGAAAAGAAAAAAGTAAGGTCCAACTGCGCTACTACCTGGACCCCTCAAATACTTTGCGCCCTGGGCCTTTTTCCTTAAATCCGCCACTGGTTTCCAGACTAAGTTTGCTATATGTCGGATAGCAGTTTCAGTTCTGATGAAATGGTTAGGGGTATTTAATGGTAGATGCAAATTATTCTTCGATTAGTTGCTTTGCTTTAGGCAAAGTTATCAAATTCAAATGTAATTTACTTGGATAAGTAGTTTACACTCGTAAACTACAAAATATTTAAATCACTCTTTATTATAATATGTGTTTGTATTTTTGTTAAATTGGGTTATTCTTTATTGTTGATATTATTTTCATAATTATTATAAGATTTAATATTATGTATAAAAAACATGTTTAGTATTGTGAACCATTTGTATGGAGTCTCACTCCGAATGCAAATTATCAGTAAATAAATAAAATAAATTTCGATAATATTAGAAATCGGTTATAACTAAAAAATTCCAAATTTCCTATGCATTTCCTAGTAATCTTTTTGTCAAATATTTGCCTGTGTGATGAAATTCTGCGTTCTGTGAGCTTTAGTCGGTAAGCCGAGTCATTATCTGTTCAATTGGCGTGCATTTTTTTCAAAGGGAGCAAAAAAGTTTTTAATTTTTATTTTATGGTCGATTTTTTATTTCACTGGAAATTTTTATAAATGTATTATGAGTTTACTCACTATATTTTCAGGTGTAATATTTAATCCAATATTACACATATCAGGAATTTTGAAATGAAATTTTACGCTAAATTCATATATGTAGGTCACGTATTAATTAGTTCAATGAACTTTGGAATTTTAATAAACTAATATAACATAATAATTGTATGAAATATTTATTATTATAATAATGAAAATACAGATTCACTTGATTAATTTGGTTTTTGGTTAATATATGGTTTCCTGTTTACAGCAAAATATTTTAATAAGCTTCAAAATTGAATACTATACAGGTTACCTACATTTTAGATTCTGTTTGTTCTGAATTTCAAATTTTCGTAAATGTACCGTTATTTACAAAAAACTTTTCTTAGTGCGTAGTCGCACAGACTTACAAGTTTTCGATCGTAAAAGACACGACGTGAAGCTAGCGACCACTAACAGCTGATTCATTAACTCTTCTGTACACGCATCTGGTCTCAGAAACCAACAATAGTTAAAATTTGTAATCTGTAATCATAAGTATGAATTAAAAGAAATGTATTAATATAAAAACTAAAACATAATTTACAGTTTATTTATAGGATGTTGCTGTTTATACATACAGTATGGGCGTGCAACTTTTATAAAAACAGCTGACAGAAACGATACCTAACGCACAGAACTCGAATTTAGGTAGACAGTGGCTTTAAAAAGACAGTGAAGTAGGTTGCCCACCCACAACCAGATATCGTTTCTGTCCGTTTTTTTTTTTATAAAAGGTACGCGCCCAGATTGTTGCATGGACAGTTTGCGTGGGCAGTTTGGGTGGGTAGGGAACAGATTAAATGGGCATATTGCTTGGGCCTTTTGGGCTTCACTGTCTTTTTAAAGCCACTGTCTACCTAAATTAGAGTTCTGTGCGTTAGGTATCGTTTCTGTCAGCTGCTTTTATAAAAGTTGCACGCCCATACTGTACGAGGTCTGGCTATTAAATAACGAGACTGTTTATGATCGAATGCTCCCCTTCAATGTACTCCCCTCCCCTCGCCACACACCGTTCCATTCGTTTTTTCCATTGGTCAAAGCAATGTTGGAAGTCTTCTTTTGTAAGAGCGTTTAGGAGCTCCGCCGATTTTCGCTTCACCTCTTCCATCGACTCGAACCGGGTTCCTTTTAAGGCAGACTTCATCTTCGGAAACAAAAAAAAGTCACAGGGTGCTAAATCAGACGAGTGCCCTAGCGGCTAAATAACGCTTCACAGACAGCGCGTTATGGGCAGGTGCGTTGTCCTGGTGCACTTGTTTTTCCACAACTCCGGGCGTTTCTTACGAACTCGTTCGCGCACTGTTGCCAAAACTTTCAAATAGTAAGTTTGGTTTACAGTATGACCCTCGGGAACCCATTCAGTCATCACGATGCCGTTGATGTCGAAAAAAACGATTAGCATGGTTTTAAATCTTCGGTGCTCTGTCGGCCTTCAGAAAACCGTTTATACCATTGGAAAACGCGCGCACGAGATAGATAATTCTCACCATAGGTCTCTTTCAACAACTTATAGCACTCAGTCGAAGTTTTTTTTAATTTAACGAGAAATTTCACATTGATCCGTTGCTCGTGTTTTTCGTCACACATTGTTATCGGCACGAGAAAAAAACACGTTCGTTTCTAACCTCTATAGAAAAAATTCTACTACAGCGACAAAAACGTGTTTTCGTACCGAAATAGTAGACACTTCCAGCTATCCAACGCTGCATTTGTTTTTTCCCCCCCCCTTCCCCTCTAGGACGCCTTCTGCGCGCGCAGTCTCGTTATTTAATAGCCAGACCTCGTATGTATAAATAGCCAAATCCTTTAAAGTAACTGAAAGAATTTTGTACAAATTTGTGTAGATTTTATAATTTATTGAAAATCGTATACTATTATTAATGATGAGAAAAGGTAAATGACACAACATATTTTAAAATTAGATTCATTATTTATTGACCATCCAGGGCGCTTACTACGCGTAACGGTCTCTCAGAACTGCCGTGGAGAAAGCGCCATATTTAGCTTTATATTTGGAATAATTGAACTGTCTATTTTTCTTCCAAATTGTTGATGTTAGGTTTCGTGAAATTTCTGTCGGTGTATCGTGAAAAATGATCGGGTACGACCCTGGTCGTCCGCTGGTCGATATTATGTTGACCACTAAGCGCTCTCTTGCTAAGTGTAATTCCTGGAGAGAAGAGAGCCAATCTTCAGCAGGAGAGTGTCTGAGAAGATGTTAGTTTGCTTAGCCCAGCACATCGAGGTAATTTTTATTTTGTTTTGCTGACAGGGTGAAGAGCTATTTCACGGTAGTATTGGTTGTTAAAATACTTCTACATAGAATGTTTTTATTTTATTTCGGATAATAAAATGCTTCAATTATTGATAGAAACATACCTGACCTGGCATGTATATAATTATTAAACCGGGTGGTGGCAGTTAGGGGTGAACATAGGGATTTAAAATGAAACATTAGTTTTATGCAATTACCTGCAAAGTTGTTTGGAATTAAAAGTTGATTATGAAACTGTTTTACAGGGTGTTGTATTTTTTATTTATTAAGTTAGTAATTTCTTTCATATAACATGATTTATACAGCAACATGTAAGCTACTTGATGACGGATGTACATTCATGATACCACTTCCGGTTTATTAGTAATTAATATCAACTTTGAAATTTCAAATGGAACATAGTATAGTTTTTTACAAATTTGAAAAGTACATCCAATTTGCTTTACAATCATGTAAAATAATCCATATGTTACATTATTAAAAAGTAAAATGGCGGGTACTTTTTTATACACCTAGTCGAAAAGAGAATAGCGAGCCATGACTATGGCTTGAAATAAAACAATGAACTAAAACAATAATTGTAACTATTATTATTAAACGAAATATTTTTTTGTCATAATAATACAGAAAATAAGAATAAGGAACACTTAATAACAACAAAATGATTTTACGACAAATATTCAAAATGACTCCCTGCCTATAAAAAAGTGCCCGCCATTTTACTTTTTAATAATGTAACATATGGATTATTTTACATGATTGTAAGGCAATTTTGATGTACATACACACACACACACATACACACTTGCACTTAGCTTAGATGACCGATGAACACACTTTACATTATGGACACAGACATTATTAATATTACTAAATTCTTTATTTATTTACACATATTTACACTAACACTAATCAATTATAAACTATTAAACTTATTATTATTGATTACTAAACTAAACATGACTAAATCAAATGAACTAAATAGTTACATTGTAACTCAGCAGGCAGGCGTTTAGCCCGCGCCAGAAACTGAAACACAAACTACATGTCTCATCGACATGAGTATCTAAGACAGACTACCTCAAACAAAACGTTACTTTCGTGAGAGGATTATCTCTGAGGGGTTGAAGAGGGTATCATATGGCATCCATATCAAAATATCAGCCCTGCACGTAGGCTTGCAATAACTTCTAGACTTTATTGTCAACAAATAACTGTCTAGTCCGTTGACAGTCATTCTAAACAAATTTTGAATAACAAAGATAACAAACTTGAAATATTGATCCTGAAACTATAATTTAGAAGTGTATAAAAGTTATTTATTTGTTATTGCTCGCCTTGTCACATCTGCAATCAATTTACTTTTTGAATAATTGTTTTTTTGTACAACGGAAAACATTAGGTGCTCTCTGCTTTTTCATTAAAAATCGTTATTTTATTTGAAATTCTAATGTATGTAAATTTTTATTTTATACAATTTCATCTATAGAATATCTGGTACAGAATTAAAATCTTTGACAATTATTTACCATTATAATATAAAACAAAAATTGATATTTTAACAAACCAATATTGCAATGACTGAAATAATTCTTTTATCTTTATTTTATATTTTATAAATATTGTTTTTGTATTTTTTACATTTTAATGGTTTCAATTCAATTTTTTTGACCAATTAGGCGGATATTTGTGGCAACATATTAAATTTAAAAGTAAAAATAATTGTTTACGTTTTTCAATATTTATGCAATGACGCTTACGTCTTAAGTAATAGTGTTTTTTTTTAAATACTGAATATCATAACTTTTTTGGGAAAATTCAACTAAGATTGCTAAATGAAATCCTATTAGAAAAATTTGTGTTACAAATATGAATAAATTATTTCAATTTTGTTCGTTTTTAAATATTGTTTATTTATTCGGTATTTGGCCCGATATTCCGGATACCTAATAGTAATCAGGAATTCGTTTTCAATCAATTTATTACACAATAACTCCAGTATTTCATTTTGTTATTGTTTATTTCGTTCATTATTTTGTTTTTCATGAGATTAGAACATAAACAAATATAAGGTTTACAGTAGATATTAGACTATAATATATGTAATTTCAATAATAATTATATTTTTGTATCAAGTATATGAATTCAATTATTATTTCTCAATTAAGACGCATGAATTTTTTAAATATGTTATACCGAAATGAACGTTGTGCATTAGATCTTCTTGTAATATACTTAGTAGATTCGCTCATTTTGTAAAGATCAGTTTCCTAAGAAATAAAACAAATGAAATAGAATTCTGTTTCTGTTAATTAACTAGAAACTTGAAAATACCATTATAAGTGTATTAAAGATAATCTAAGTAGTAGGAAACAAAAGCCCGAATTCATTTTGTAAAACACAATAATTACCTTTTCGTATAATGCAATACGACTGACTAATTATAGTAATGAAAACTTATTACTTAGTAATAGTATATTATTAACCGAGGTTTTTATGCTATTTTATTCACAATCGGCAGTGTTGTATAAAATAGTTGAAAAAACGTATTTCATATACAAAATACTAAATATCGTATTTTTATACAAACTACTCGTATAATGACGTCAAAATACAGATTGTTAAAAAAAGGGTATTTTCTATTTAATTTTCGATGTGTACATGTATAGTTCGCCACTACCAACATAATATTTTTATAAAAAATAATTAATTATCTAACCATGTAACTGACGTTGAATAGCAAATAATGAAATTGGAATTATTTTTAAGGTAGTTGTCATTTGAGTGTACCTATTCTATGTTCAAAATAAAAATTAAGCTAATGCAGTTTATATTTGCAATAACTTATATTTTCTAACATTATATTATATACACAGATTGCATCAAAATAGTTAAAAGCTAATATCAAACACTGTAACAGATGAATTTTCTTTATTTTTCCGTAGAAAAGTTTTTTTTTTTAACTGTACCACTCGCACTAACACATACACAAGTGTCGTATTTCAATATTGAAGAATAACTGTGGCATCGTCGCACCTAGACATTTATTGGTACATTCGGGTATAAAAGTAATAAGATATTTTAAGATATAATACTAATTCTAAACTACAAATGGAAACTGCAAAACAAATTAATATATTTCTTTCTTAAAATTACAAAAATAGTATTATACTGTTTAAAGTTTTCATGCTTTTCACGTAAAATACCAATTTAAAAAATATTTCTTTCGAATGTACGTCTGAAATTCCTTTAACCAAAGATCACCTCTTATTCGCTAATACCAAGCGGGTGTTAACTTAACTGATACTCCATCTGAAACGCTTGTACATGGTTGTCAAGTATAATTCTACCTATTTATCGTAACTTCAGATTATAATTTTCTAGAGGCAATAAAATCAAATCTGGGTGGTAAATAATTTTCAAATTTTTACTTAAAATCCGCTAATTAGTTTACTATAACATACTAGTTCGATTAACTGTCGGTATAGATATAAAAGTTATAATTTAAAATGTTGTGTTTTTTTTGCCATTTCCTATTCTTCACGTGTTAAAAAGGCCAAATTTAATTGCAAATATCTCAGGTACCGCGTGGTCAATTGTTTTAAAACTTGAAGAGCTGGTAGATTATACTTCAATTGAGATGTACTAAAATTTCAATTAATTCTGGGTAAAATGGTTTCACGATATAACTACCTTAATGGAGCTTACTGGTAATAGACTTTATCGAGTTTTGGTGAAATCAGCTATAATCACACCTTTATACTGTTCTATTAGTAACTGTTGTCCTTTATCTTAGGGCGACTCGGGTGGTCCTCTTCTCTGCAAGGACGACAAAGACAAGGACCGGTGGTTTGTGGGTGGCATTGTTAGTTGGGGCATCAAGTGCGCCCACCCACACCTGCCTGGTGTCTACGCGTATGTACCCAAATACATCCGTTGGATCAAGCAGCAGATGGCGCTTTACTCCGACTGAGAACGGCCCAAACCCGCAGCGAGCCTGCGGAACTTCACGTGAGACGACTTTTTCTTATCAGATCGCCTAGATTCAAACAGTCAGTCTCGATTATCGAAAGTATGTTCTTCTCGAAACAATTTATGAGAATAATCACAATTTATTAATTGTCTTTATTAGATATTTAAATTTGAACAAGCAAAATTTTGTGCAATTCTAAAAGTTGGAATAAAAAAAAAATGGGGAAGAAATGTTTACACATCAGGGTTGCAAATTGTTCAAAAGTTCAAAATAATATAGATAATATGCTTTAATATATCGGATAAAATTTTCGAGTGATTGAAGTCACATCTAGATGATTTTCGAATAATCGAGGCTGATTTGCGATCTGAAAACCCAGTTTCTAAACGAAAGAAAAGAACAAAATTCTTTTCTATTACTTTAGCGTCTAAAACTTACAGGAATATACATTACCTCAATGAGGGATTTGTATGCCAGATAAGAGGCTTAAGATGGATAGTATTTACTGAATGTGTTACTACATAACCTAAGATTTATATGTCTAGAATGACATAGGTTATGTATTTTGTACTATTATAGCAACCAGAACTTATAACCAATCCTCGAATTTTCGCTAATTAGAAATAGTATTTCAGATATTTCAAATCGAGAAAAATATTTACGTACTACATATTTAGATCTTGTATAGATTTTGTCAATTTTCACCTAACTTAAAGAACAAAGTTTAAAAATGTAGTACGCTAAATATTCGGAAAACGAAAACAACATTGAGCCATAAATTACTATCAAATTTTAACCATTTTTGACTTTTTGTCACCTGCTCTCTGGCAGTTTTAAAAAGCACCCCTGGCAAATTAATTATGAAATTGTGCACGATGGCAAAGTTTTATGAAAATAATTCGTCGATACCTCGACAATAATTTTTGTGTTCAGTGAACTGCTATATCGAATTACAGTACTGTTAGCGGTGTTTATAATCTCTAGAGACTGCAGTTCTTCTGTGTGGAATTTTTTATAAGCGCAAATACATATTCGGTACAAAAATAATACGGAAAATGCAACTAATGTTTACTTAATGTGAACGACGTAAAATGTGCAAAAAAAAGTAATACGACAATGGGGTCATTTCACATTTTCTACTAAACTTATTTGTGTTTTGGTGTAAACATGGCCGATTTCTAACCAATCAGAAACGTAATCTAGTTAACCTAACTTTTGATATTTCGAAATGAGAAAAAAATTGAAATATTTAATTTACTATTTCTATTTTGAGGACAAGGTTGATTTCTTTCTGGTTTGCTATACCGACGTTCCTAATTCGGAATCCTAGTCGTTGCTTATATAGTAGCGATGTGTCCTACCCTACCTATCTAGACGGACATTGTGATCGCATCTGTGACGTTGACTGTAGACTTAGTCTGCTCACCAGGTTAACTATCCTAGCGAATGTTTAGCTAGTATAGCCTAGTCGGTGTTATGTTAGATAGAAGATCAGGACTGCTTTTACATACAGGAAGAAAAGATAATAGTATTTTACGTATCAAGTACGGAAAGTGTCATTTTACTGGATGAATTCAGTAAAATGGTTGTGTTGCAATTTTTTAGGACTAGTATAGTAAAATACAGTTTTTGGGACTAGTCCGTTAAATTGCTATTTATTAAAACAGTACGTAAAATGTATATTTTCTTTTTCATTTAAATACACAATTATATTTCATATGAAATGCATAAGATCGTACATTTTCTATACCACACAATTTCCGTTTTGAGGATCTAAATACACCTGAACTTAATCTAACGCACAAAATTTACGCCAATAAAATTCGGGCAAGAAATTATAATATATATTGCCCCCATGTAAGCCGAACTTTGCCGGGAATACCCGAACCTTTTAGAACTAACGGGAAATGTGTGTAATGCAACTTTCTAGTACCATATTCTGGAAGATAGAGAAATAGGTAAAAATCGGGTCTAGCAATAACACTATAAATATTTGTGCCACTCTATTAAAATGAAGAGATAAATTGAATGGATTCTCTGCCTATTCTGTATAGCAAAATAATCTTACTGTTTCTTTAACATAAATGCAATTTTTGTTTCATTTCTATGGGAATGAAAACTGTATTTCAAACAAATATACTATTTATGGTAGGGGGAATTTTGTGGATAGGGAATCCATTCAATGCTTGTCCTCATTTCAAGAGCGCGGCACAAATAATGGCACGTTAACATTCAATATAAAAACAAGTAGTGACAGTTGTGTGCCGCCTTGTTATAATAACGATATTTATATTTTTATAGTTTCATTGTTGGACCCGACAGTCATTATGAATATGAAAAGTTACACAAAAAAGTGATTAAGGTATTTTGTACACATTTTGGCATAACTATTATTATTTTATAGTCAATGTTATATTTTTTTAAATGGCATCATATATTTTTATTTATTTTATTTAACTCATGAAATAGCAAATTTTCTTCTGAATTCAACAATATAATTACATCACACCCTTACATTGCGAAAAATTTGATAAAAATTAATTCAAAGTTAGTATTTTAATTTTTTAAGTAGGCTAAGCAAACATTCAACTATTAAAACAAAAGACAATTATGTGTCATTTTTGTATGTCATTGTTACGTATTTTTTTTTTCGAAATGTTTCAAATTACGTTATTTTTTATTTCGCGTAATTACTATTTAGTTTTGCGTAATTAGGATAAATTTCTGCAAATAAATTGCATGCTTGGAATGCATTTTGATGGGTCTTACATCAATAAATAACATCAGTATTTGTTGAATCTGCTGCCATTTTTAAATTAATTATTACAAAGGTAACGAAAATTACCTTAATTATAGTAATGGATAACAGTGAAATACGAAAATGACAGATAATTTTCTTTTGTTTTAATGATTAAATGTTTGCACAACCTACTTAAACAAATTAAAATAAAACTGAGATACTAACTTTGAATTAATTTTTATCAAATTTTTCGCAACGTAAGGGTATGATATTATATCGTTGAATTCAGAAGAAATTTTTTATTTAATGAGTTATAATGCCATTTAAAAAAAATGTATCATTGATCCATAAGTTGAGTACCACTGGCTTTAAAATAATAATGGTTATGTCAAAATGTGTCCCCCTCTATGCCTTACAAAATATCATAATCACTTTTTTGTAACTTTTCATATGCATGAATAAAATACACTGTTCCATTATCTTAATACACCCTGTATGAGTTCAATACAAACATGTAAAAGTGAAACAGATAATTTGACTTTAATTTTCTGCCACACATTTCTGTATAAAAAAAATATGAACATTATTAATTTATACAAAAAAAAAATATTATGTAATACAAAATTCCCATTTTTTTATGCATGCTTTTAAAACATGTATGTCCTGGCAAGGATCATAATTCAATTATCTCATTTTTAGGTGTTGGCATTGTGCAATTACATCGTCATTACCGAAATCTGCGACAATTAGATAGTACTCTCACCAGAAAATTAAAAAAGATATTATTGTTATTATCTATTATTATATACGAAAAAATATTATTTATTTTCCTGAATGTTGTAAAAAGCAGTTCTGAAAATTTGAGTCAATAGTAGGTAATATAAAGTGTATACAGACACACACACATACATACACATCATCATGAAATTTAGCTCGTATAAATGAAATTTTAAATTAAAGTAATTAGACAATAACAAGTTATTCCTAACTGAGATAAAAATGACAATATTTTTAATAGAAATCAGTTATAAACTATGCTTGAAATCATGTACTGTATAGGAGACAATAATATTAAATTATAAAGTAAATAAATTAATTAAGGTACAAAATAAACATGGTACAATATGGCTTTTAAATTTATACAAGTAGAAAACTGGAAAATTATTTACGTTAACGCATGAAAATTTTTAACTGATGCAGATTTTATTATAAAAGAATTTAATGGTGATGCGTGGCATAGGCTTAAAGGCCATTTTCAAAAGGGGCAAATTATATTAACCATTTATGGTATATCCCAGAAAACACACATATAGCTGATACGTAACAGAGGGAGCTCACAGATATTTCATAGATATATAACATGGTTACATATGAGATACATAACAGAGACAGCTCACAGTAATATACAATATTATAATTTGATTCATTAAAATCTACAGTACTTTACATTAAGGCCCAGTTGTTCCAAGTTGATAAAGTTGCAGTTTACTATCTATTAGATAAATTTTTCAGACGACCACCTACGAAAGTAGCTATAACAACACGCTAAACAACAGAAAGTGCAACATAACACGCTAGTGATGTTATGAATCTAACACACTAGTGCTGTTATGAGTTTTTAGTTCCATTAATCGACATCAGATGGCATTTCGGCAAAAAGTTAAATAAAATATATGATAATTTACAATAACCGTCGGTGGTTGAATCTAACCTTAAACGTCAGCTTGCAGCGGTTTTGCTAAATGAAAATTTATCAACACAAAACATTCCAAGATAAAAGCCCGGTTAACTTTTATAATTGTAGTAACAACACTATTAACATTACATTTGTAAATAATAAATAATAAAAATAAAATAAAAATTTGCTTACAACAGTAAGAACTATATTAGTGTAAACACTTTTTTAAGAAATATTTTGTGGTCGTCTGAAAAATAGTGTACATAATTCGCTCGAAAGTGTCTAGCATGCTCGTGTATTTACCACTTTTCACGCTCGTTATGTAATATACTATATTCTACCGTCTTCTCTAAAGAATAAGATTTTTGGGTTGTGATGTTTTATTCCCCGGATAGCTAACTGGCAGATTGCTATCAGAAAGATAAAATTGTGTTAGGGTAGAGTTGGTTTTGAAAAGTTGGCAACTTGGCTGTCACAATTAGAAATTTGTTTACTTTTTCGCTTGTCTGTGTTTTGGTACAGTTGTAGTTTAAACCACAGTTTGAACGTTTAGAAAAAATGATAAATACGACTTGCAAAAATGAGTGGTGAAAATTATAGATAAGAGAAAGAGCAGTTTATTTTACTAGCGCGGAAATAACTAATTAATTAGATTAGTCGACAAATATAAAAATATAATTGAGTACAGGAAGACAGATTCCGTCTCTTGAAAAAAAAAGACATCATCTGGAATCAATTATAAATTATTTTAGTTTTAGTTGAGGCCAGTATCCACGACATACACCTTGTTGCATAAAATCGTAAAGCTATCAACAACAACTGGCATATTGAAGATTACAGCGTGATTCGTGATTCAGAAAAACAAATGCAGACAAATAAGTGTTTATTTTCAAATTATGCTTTCTTTAAATTTACCTATAGATAAGAACAATATTTTATCTAACAAATCATCCCATTTTTCAAAATTATCTTTCTCGTACTGTATACTGTTTTCGAAAATTAATATTATCAAAAATGTAATCCAACACTTCATCATCACTGTTGTACTGATTTCTTATAATAATTATTAATATTAACAAACAGTTTATATCGTCAAAACAACACAAACGTTCCATACCATATGTTCCGTTTCTCTTCACTTCGTGTTTCCATTCGTGTGCACTCGGCACAATATTCTATGGATAAAACTCTTAACTGGTAGTTTGATTGTTAGTTATCTTAACGAAAATTTATCTTACTGAAATATTTTTTAACCGAATGTTTAACTGTAAATGGAACAACCGGCCCTAAGTAATGTAATGTAACTAACATATTTTCTATTTGCACATGCAATTAATAAATGAAAGAAAAACATTTAAGTGAAATTTCTAGGCAGTGGTCCCATTAAATACAAAGAACAATTTTTCAATTGCCACTTCTGAAATTAATTTTAAGTTCCGGAAGACGACGAACAGGTGATTTAATTTGTATATTTTTCTAAAAACAACAACAATAACCTAACCTAACCCACAAAAAAACTTGATCCGAGTTTTATGCGTTAGGTTAGGTTATTGTTGTTTTTAGAGATATATACAAACTGCCGGAACCGGATCCACTGCCTTTTTGAAATAAATCTAATATAGTATAAAGTATCCTACCATAACCGATCTGAACCTGATGTATAATGTATGTGGAAATAACCAAATACTCATACATACTTTTTGAAAAAATAACTTATTTTTAATTTTTACCTATAGGTCGTTATATATTTTCAACTTTTCATCACATAATAATAATTTATGTGGTGAGTGGTGTACTCTCCACAAGAGCTTTAAATATACCTAGATAAAATTAGAACGATCAGTATTAGGATGACGATGATGATTAAAAACATCATATATTAAACGATGTAAAACCTTATTTTAAAGAAATATAGAGAAATAAGAACTAATTCACTACGGAAAATAATCTCCAATGAGAGGTGTGTGCCCCTTTGTGAAAATAGCCACGTACGCCCTATGTTGTTTTGTTTAGTGAATAAAGGTTTGTAATTGCATTGCTTACACGCGCTAACAAAGCACATTCCAAAATTAAATTCAATCAACAACAGAAACAAAAATCTACCCATTTATTAACTTCTTAATCTGTTTCAACAACATTTTCATCGTATTTTCATTTCGCTTATTTAAATTTCTACATAAGAAGAATCATTTACGGTTTTGCGAAAATATGGTGATTTTATTTTAGTTCATAACATATTTATTGTATTTCCTGTTTCTAATGGGGTATTCTACTTTTTTTGTTTATTTTTTTATTTTAAATTGCTATTTATTAAAAATATAAATTTAATATTTACCTATTTTTAGTAAACGAGATTTTTTTTTAAAGTACTACAACATATACCTTGATGACATTTAAAAATGCTGATAGTGCTATTTATGAATTTATTATGAAAAAAAATTTACATTTATTTATTAATTTAACAGATTGCTGAATTGTATTTAAAAGATTTTGTTAGGTTTTTTATCTAAACTATAAATCTGTCACAAGTTTTTGGAGCCAAACTATGAACAACTTTAAATAATATTTTTTGCATTATTTTGTACAGTTCGTGTTAATTTATTTGATTTTCAATCCGTAACATTAGAATAACAATAAAGAAATCAGAAATGGAAAATTTACACAAAAAAAACAAACTGTTTAGATTCAGAATCACTTACAATTTGAGAGATTAAAGAGAATTTCCTTGAAAATAATTGTTTAGAAAAAGATTTTTTCTACAGTCTACATAGAAAGTAATCATTTGCGCTCTCTTTTGTCAACGCAAAATGTCACTTTGCCGCTCTAGCGCGACAAAGTAGAAAAAACGCTCAATGTCCAAATTTCTAACTATACAATGTTGAGAAATGTCTTTTGTCTACATTCTTAATGGAAACGTTTAGTCAGGAACTAATGGCACTGTAGTGACACATTTACCACCTTTACAAATCAATCTGACATAGTTATATGTCGGTATATTACATAACCAAAAAAAAAAAAATGACGCACTATTGTGAAAATAAAATAGGGCATTCATTTACAAAAACGAAAGTATAAAATGTTTAGATTAGATTGAAGCAATAGGTTAAGAAGAATGAGAAATAACGATAAATTAAAATTAAATTTAAAAGACGTTTTTTCTTCATATTAATCCTTATTAAATGAGTAGTAGTGTAAGTACAGGGTGTACATTTTATTATTTTTTGTTATGGTGGAGGACCCCACTGTGGCGACTGTAGAAAAAATCTTGTTTGTGTTTCGAGCGCAAATGGACATTGTCGATTTTGAAAGAACCTCTCAATCGACAATGTCCTATTTTGCGCTCTTAATACACAAATAGCTATTATGAAAAATTCATGGACCTTACTAGGATTTGAACCCAAATATTATTAACGTTTGAGCGAAGGCGAAATATATAATATAGGTGGCACATTGTCGCACTGAGTATTCATCAACTCCGATTAAGAGAATGTTTCGGCTACGAATTGTAAAGACTTCACCTTCACTGGGATCTTGTAGCTCAGTTGATTATGCAGTGATTCTCAACCTTTGATTAACAGTGACCCATTATCGAACTTCGTGGACTCCCAAGTAAAATTTTAATTCGTGGAAAGTAAAAAGGTTGGTATAATTATACTATACTTATTTTTAAATATTGCAAAAAAATGTTTAATACTTATAATTTTATACAGGCATTATTGTTATCATCATTACCGAAATCTGTGCACAAATCAGATTGGCACACCCAGCAATGGGTAATATGCCGTGATGATATATTTTTTTATTAAATAAAATACATTTCATTAACAAAATTAAATTATAAAATTCATTGAAATTTCTGCTTTTGGATCTGCCACCAAATTCTCTATTAACTCAAATGCGAATAGTAATTTTTTAAATATTTACACAAACTAATTGTTTAGTTTGTGATTTTTTTAAATTTATTGGGAACAATTATTTAGTAAGGTAATTGCGGACCACTGGTTGAGAAACACTGAATTAGAGCATCCTTGATTCGAACCCACCACACTTCGCAAGCAAACTTTCTATTACAGATGACAATAATTATAACTTTAAATTTACTATAACATTTTTAATTTTTTTTTTAATTATTCCTTATTAATTTTGAACAATTAATTATTAAATTAATGCGATGGGGTATTCTAATATTTTTTATTTTATTTTCTGAAATTTTCACATATGTATTTGTATTACAAATCCAAAATTTTAGGGTCTTTTTTATTTAATTTTTGTGAGACATGGATTTTTAAATATTACTTGAGAATTTGAATTTTACTGGATGTGACGTAGGAGCTGATGACAGTTAGAAATATTATAGAAATAGAAAACTTGTAATAACATAAAACGTAATAAATCTAATACAAACAAAACGTGAATGACAGAAAAAGTGTTTCTTGATAATGGTGTAGTTTTATGCACAAAATGTCACATCAGTCCCTCATACGTCACAGACCACGTGATGTCTTTTCTGCGCCAGAATAAATTACAAGAAAACTCCTGTTATAAAATTTTTGATTTTGTTACATAATTACATACATACATAAAAATCACGCGTGTCCCACTTAGTGGGTTCGCACAAACCCGATAACAATAAGAACAACATCAACATCATACAACAAATCCTTACTCTTAAACATATTAAAGTGACCGATTTTCGGTAGCGAAATACCGCATCCGGATCACAATAATAGTTAGGAAACAATCATCCTTCGCCACACATTCCTATCTAAGCAGACTTCTTTCGCCTCGGCCACACTCATAATCGCATTCATACATGCTCTTCTTCTCTTCATACTTGGAAACCCGCTCTCTTTAAGCACCCTACCAACCACATCCATCCACTTACACACTGGTCGGCCACGCAATCGAAAACCGTCAACTTCACCAACATATATACGCTTAACAAGCCGTTCACTCGCCATTCTCTCATGCCCAAACCATCTAAACTGACTCACACCAACTCTCTTAATCACATTGTTCCTAACCATACATTCTTCATACATCAAGTTATTCCTCACGCGATCCCGTCTGACATACCCACATACACCACGTAAATACCTCATTTCCACGGTCATTTTCTTTTTGTATAATGCACAATATTATTAAAAAAAATACTTTAAATTTTACTACATTAGAATACCCCATTGGCGTTCACTAACATGTGTATCAAGTTTTAAAACAATCAGTTTTAATTAGTACTAAGCAGATTTGCACACCCAGAAGTGGGTAATATGCCGTGATGACATATTTATTTTATTTCAGTTTTAATTCAAAATATTCTAATATTCCATGTTCGCGCGCCACCCGGTACAGTTTTTCTTTAACTTAATTTTAAAGTTACGAGTATTTTTTAATTATCATTGCTAAACAGTTTGTATAACTATATTCTTTTGTTTTCAATTTCTGGTTTTCTATATTGTTGTCCTTATCTTGGGAATTAAAATATTAATAATTTATTTTTTGTCTTGAATTTTGTTATTGTGGAATATCCCAATTATAATACAATAAAAAATAAAAAAATGTAATTATTTAAAATTTCTAATAATACTAATAAACTACTAGAAGTCTAATCAAAAAGTGTCGTATCTTTGTCAATATTTTCGTAATGTACAACACGAACACTTGAAAGTAGGATGGACGATTTACCTTTATATTTACTCCCAAATTTCATGTGTTCACGCTGTACATGTATTCCTACATGGTAACGTTATTAAAGGTCGAATATTTTTTAATCAGATTTCATAAAATTAAAATTGTCTTTAAATACACTTTAGGGGTGAAATTTTTACATGATTTCCCCGCAAAATTTCTGAAAGTTACTATACCTATAACTTGTTTACTATTAATAAAACATTTTTATAGAGAAACGTAAGGAAAAGAAAAAAATGAGCCGATTTATAGGCATTTTCCATATTGGTTTTTATAAAAAGTGAGTCCGTGAATTTTAGGGACTGAATGAGAGATACCTTTGCACAATTTAATTTTGAAATGTGCAAAGATACATTGCACAGCTAGTATACAATACACTGTACACTTGAATTCTTTGTGCTTTTATACGTAAAGAGGCAAACGTTAACCGTAATACATGTCATTAAACTAAGATCCCATTTTATATCTGCCATTTTCCCGCTACGCACAAAATACAGTATGTTTGAATAGTGATAATATATTACAAACATGAACGTACGCCGACTATGAAAAATGAACTCAGAGAAAAAAAATATTCGTAAAAAGTGACTACCTAGCTAGTACCCTAAATTTTCGGTAAAGTATATTGTCTAATTTTAACTTTTTTATTCATAATAGTTAAGCGAGATACATTTTTTTAAATTACAACAAATTTTAAATTTTGCGCGTATGACGTATATTTCTTCGATGCCATTTATAAATCCTTACAGTATTATTTATGAGTTAAACACGAAAATAAACTTGAAAATGGGTTTTAAAAAAAATTGTCACGAAAATATCAACAAAAAAAAATATGTAATTACCGCATACCAAGCCGTCGAACCCGAACCTGAACCGAACCAAAACCGGAACCAAACCGTATATTTTAGCTAACCCAAACCCAGAACTGAACCTCGGATATATTTTTCAATTGAACCCAAATCGGAACCGAACCGGGTATCAAACTTCTGGTTCAGAGTTTAACTCCGGTTCAGGTTCAATTTCAATACACTTATAGCCGATCATCGACGATCTGCGCCTTCTGCGTTTGCGTCGCTGTATGTGTTGATTGTTCGTGAAAAATGTGTTCATGTTCTTGTCTTACGTTGCATTAATTATAAATTCCGCCATTTTAAATTATTTCTATATAAAGATTGTTATTCAAAAAACATTAATTCAATTTCATTAGGTCGAACTAAACCTGAACCCGGAACAAAACCGCAAATTTTATTAATGCTTGAACCAGAACCACACACGAACCCATTTTTCAAAGAAACGAATAAACCTGAACCTGAATCGAACCCAGTTTTGGCGCATACACTTTAAAATAACCCAATTATTAATCGTCCTTATTATCACAAGTAATAGGTAATTGTTACTGCCCTTTTTTACAAATTATAAAAACAGTGTGTGATAAAAAAATTCTTTTAAATTTATAAAAATATGCCGTTTACCTACATACATATTTTTTGTCTGAGAACAATGCGCATGCGTAAATATGGTTGAAAAGGTCTAGTTCAGGAATGTTCAACTCGTCGATCACCAAGACGGAATCGATCTTTGGCGATTGACAAAATTTCTGAATTGATTCAAACCAATCCGAAATATAACTTGAAATAATCAATATTCAAAATAATGTTCATTTAAAACCAGTTAATCAAGAATACTTTGGAAATACAAACATGAAAAAAATCTGATATTAACAAACATTGCTCAAAAAATCCTGGCTTATTTTGGATCAACATATTTCTCTAAATCTGCATTTTTAGACATGAATAATATAAAAAAACAAACTATAATAATTAATTACAAATAATTATTTGGCTCAATGCTTGCGATTAGAGCAGTGTTCCTTCGGGCTGTGATTTTGTGAATCCTGATTAGTTTAATCGTAATCCTTTTGAATTATGATTTAAAAATTATATCAAGAAAACAACTTGAATAATATAAACAGCATCTAGCGTCAAATATCATATGCAGACCAATGTAAACTAATTTATTTTATATATAATCTACTGTCGAGTGTTATAGTAAGCACATTAAAAATGGATCATATAAAAGTAAAAAAAATGTTCTTGGTAACATATGAAGTATGTTTACTTAAAACAAATCTTTTATGTAACATATTTTCTTTGTACATTACATGCATTTATAGGAAAATCATATTTTCTTTGATGCAACAAACCCCACATAAATAATATTTTTTTACGCTCGAAAACCTATTGTCGTTTGCCATTTTTAAATTTGCTCTGAAATGAACCTGTATGATCACTCAAAAAAGATGATTCAGAAGGGAAAGGGGAAGGTTGTCTAGTGATCACAAAATGAGAAAGTGGGGATAACGAATAAAAAACGAAAAAACATATTTCTTCTTAATCATGATCACTTTGATGATTTAGATAGGTAATCAAAGCCCGGAGGAACACGGTCATACCAACCTGACTATGAAATTATTGCGAAATCAGGGCAATGCCAAATTTCACATTGATTTACTTCATAAATAATAAAAGTGTTTATTTACATTTATTATATAAATATTGATATATATACAGGGTGTATCACGGAAAGTGAAACATGGCGTTTAACATGGGAAATCAGTTTTTCCGTGCACATTGCTCCCCTAATTATTTTAGACAAAAAAATTCAAATCGATGTTCTAAAGTAAAAATTTCTACATCGGAATCAATAAAAAAAATATTTTGGCTGTTTCATAACTGCAGAAATAAAATTTGAAAATTCACGGAATTATAATTTAATAGTAGTAGTCATGGAATTAGAAACAAGAGACGAACTCCAATTCTCTTCCAATTTATTTGTATTATACCTGTCGATCGCCAAATAACTTGCTATGCAAAACTCGCGTAGTACACCCCTGGTCTAGTTAAACGTTTCAGATAGCAAATGTAATCCAAACCCAATAATGTATTCAAAATATTTAATTTAGAACATAAAATTTAAATTATATATAGTAATTTCCGGAAATATAATGAATCTTTGAAATTTAACTCAGTTACTCATTTTCATATCATTTGAATTTCAAGGCATAGGCTCGCGCGACCCTTTCGTCACAACGTTTATTATATCGCACGACTCCTTTACCCAGGAAACCCGCATTACAACTCAGAGTTGTTGGTGTAAGGATGCAGCTATAAAATTCTTAAGCTGACAGAACACGCACCCGGTCTCATGGACCAACGATAGTTATAATTTCTATTATTTCTGTCATCACAAGTGTGAGTGTATTAATAATTTATAAAAACTAAAACATATTTTACAATTTATTTATAGTCCAATAACAATGGGGTCATATCACGTTTTCTAATTTATTTCTTTCTTGAAAGAATAGGTCAAATTAAATATGTAGGTGTATATTTTACACTTTACAAGTCTTTAGAATCAGAGATATGATTTTTTAAATGTTGTCTTTAATTTCAAATATTTGGACGCTGACGTCACGGGTATACGTCACGGCTTGGCGGATCTATGATTGTGTGAGAGGAATTTTCTTTTGTGTGAGTAACAAGCCGTGACGTCACTAATTTTACAGCCGCGAAAGTTTATTAGCTAATTTATGAATGAAAAGTCGCATATTTCATGTTATTTTATATTACTATATTTATTACATGAGACGGATTTCACGATTTTATAAAAAAACGTTTTTTTTTTAAATGATCCCATTACTGGGGCTTATTTTGTTGGTGCGTGCGTTTGCGTGTAAACAAAAATATACAAAATAATAATGTTCTAAAAAGATTTCTGTTTTAAAATCTGTTACCACATTTTTTTTTGGCAAAAATTAGTCCTGCAGTGCACTCACCTCAACAGTTATGAGTGCCTCTGATATGAGATAATATTAAATAACCCAAAAATCATCCCTGTGGTGCTGTTTCCACAATTGAGGATATATTGTCAATATCGAAATCTGTGTAAAACACATTTTTTTTCTCTGTGTTCATTTTGGTAGTTAGGACTATACACAGCTACGGTGTGTCCAGTGGTTCTCAAAAATGGGCCATAAAATTATTTTTTAAATGGAATCCATGTTTTATAGGATATTTCATATATACTAGTAAATGTCTGTCTCATTTCTATACTTAAATGTTACTTGTATTAAATGGTACATCTTCATATAGGCTTGGACTGACACATATTCATATTAAAATATTTTCGAAAAAATTATTTTCTTACCCCTAAAATATTTTAATAAGAGATTTGATTATTCTAAACTTTGTATTTTTCCAAATTAGTGACGTAAGTTTCTTTTATTCATTTATATAACGGATAACGCACAAATTAAATGAACGTAGAGTAAGATTGTGAAAACGTATATATAAGTATTATATACTCGTATCAGTGTGCATAGCTCATAAATGTTCAGCGTTATTTAAGCCCAATTTTCGGGAATCACGTTTGCTTTCTCATTCACAAAAAAAATATATCAATTCATCTTTAGTCAATATCAATACCTAGTCAATATACTATAAATAAATAAAATTGTATTGAAATTATTTCAAAATAGACTATAATTAATTACATAAATATAGTTAAGATGACACTTATAGTAAAACTTAGAACTTTAGAAAATTTAAAGAATAAATATTTACACCGGGTGCTACTAATATATGTATACCTATCTTAATTTACATTTTTAAATTAGATCTCTTATTACATTTTTCAAATACGTATAGTGTCTGGTCGCGAATCTGGGGACCCAGGTTCGATCCCGACCGACGCCAAAAAATTACATCGCATTTTAATGGCACAAAATTGACCCCTATGGCGCACTCTCCACGCCAGCAATGGTAAGCGCCCACACGGTACAAATATTCCATCATTACCGATATCTGTGTACGAAGCAGATTGGCACACCCAGCAATGGGTAATATTTATTTATTTATTTTTGACGTATTTAACAAAGTACTTCCAAATGAAGTACGAGGCGTGTTTTTTAAGTAAGTACCGTTTTGAAATAAAGGAAGTAGAATTTTCTTAGCAATTTTATTTTAAATTAAAGCCTGTACTTTTCTACATAATTTCCATCAATATTAAGGCATTTAACACGGTCGCTTTGACATCTTCATCGTCGTCGTGGCGCCGACCATCCAGATGGTTATTCAAATGCAGGAATATCTGGTGGTCACTGAGCGCTAGATCGGGGCTGTATGGAGGGTGATCAAGTTGTTCCCACTGAAGGTCGCCCACTTCGTTCCTCATCATAAAAATTCTCACCCATTTCTGTACCATCTATCGCTCATAATGTTATTTCCATACACTTCTCTGATTTGACGATGAATTTCAGCCGCTTTCACGCCTTTAGCACTAAGAAAACGAATCACAGCGCGTATTTCACAGTCGGCGGGATTCTCAATCGGTAGAGGCATTTCAAAAGACTAAACACTCCGAATGACTCTGTAATGACATCTATGGCTTGCCAACAGAGTGCGGTACACAGTGCGCATGTGCCAAATGCCGACCGCGGCACTGCAACGGCGAAATTTCAAAACGGTATTTACTTTAAAAACACGACTTGTATGTAAAATATTTTTTATACTCCGATGTGTAAAGTTGGTACTGTACATACTGCAAACAGTGTGTAAAGTAAACGATTTTCGTATTTTATTTACACATTACAGAGCTACCACCATCAATACACGTGTGGCATTAAGTTGTATTTTTTCTATACATTCATGTTGGTAATATTGACTGAGTACTGCAGTATTCAACTCCAGATTTGTCGGCCAAATTTCTAATTTGTTTCAGAAATTTAAGATCGCATAAAAAATCTTGTATGCAACGCAAGTGTAAACATGTTTTGTGACCTTCGGTCAATACTTGACCTCATGTTATAAAGTTTGTGTTTACGCTCTTGTTGCATAAATAATTATTTTAAATTATACCGAGAGTTTTTATCGGTAAACATCGCCATATGTCATTACCATAGTTACATTTAAAATGATTGAAAGCAATGTATTATCGTCATAAAACAGTCATTTGTCAATTTCAGAATTATTATTTTTGTTCAGAAGAGTATTGCCATTTTTACATAACTGTATAATTTAATGTTTCTTATTATTATGCTGTTGACTGATTAATTATTAGAGATTTTTCTAATACTTGCTGGATTAGATCTCTTATTAAAAGTAGCAGCTCCTTAAGCCACAGAAATCCGAGGCTAAAGTGTACCTTAAGTATAACTTATCATACGGTGCAATACATTTTTAAAATTTAAGCTCCACTTAATGTCAAGTTATACTTAAATTGTGCGGTGTAAACGGCCATCTTAATAACAACAACAAATATTTGGCACAAATCAAAAACAGAAAATAAAATTGGTCCTGGGGGCTAATTTTGTAACTAGAAAGCTACAGAGAATACGAATGAAATATGGCGAGTCACTGAATAAGCGCCATTTTATTATTTACATATTCTGTAGTAATCTGACATTTCTTCAAATTTCTCGCGTAGGGAAAATTTTAGTTCATTTGAAAAGTAGTGCTATTTGAAGTTGTATCATACTTATTTTGTAATTATATTTCCTTTATCCATCATACACATGTTTTTAGATACGATGAATATTTTAATTAATTTGTAATATAATAAAATAAATAAAAAATAGTAATAAATAAAAGATACTAAAAATTAAATAATAATACAATCAATAACAAACTACAGACCGATAACTTATGCTTATTCAAAAAGCGAATACCGTATTCATGAGGTCCGGACCTGCTGAATACGTATTCAGCCGGAATAAGATAACATGACTGACAAAAAGTAGTGGGGATTATCTTATTCAGTATGAATTGTATTCGCTATCGCTTTCTAGTTACAAAATTGGCCCCCTGAACCTAAAACAAAAAGGTCCGTCTCCCTGGTAATGACATACGCCTATATGTTTACCGATAAAAAAAACTTCCAGTATTTATATTACAGGCCAACAATGAGTAATAAGCCGCAATAATATATTTATTTATTTAAAACATAAACACAGAAATATTAATATATTTTGTAAGCACCCGGTATACCCAAATGGCGTGAATCTTACAAGAACACCAGCGAAAAGAATGAAATCCTTTTTCTTTTTCATATCTGACTGTGTTGAGAATTGTAAACATGATAAATTGTCAATATTCTGCAATATTTCACCATCCATCACACGGGACATGATCAAACAGTTACGAATTCTCTTTTTAAACCTTAAATATTGGTCGAATTCTTCCAAGAAGGCTTTTACACAAAGCAAAGAACAGACTTCATAACTTCATACTGAATCAGTATTCATATTGTCGGTTTCACATTTGACTCCCTGGAAATAATTGACAGTCACTTAAATTCTTGGAAAAAGTCAGCTTCCTACATTTAAAAGTTTTTATTACGCATTCTTCACATTAGCTTTGAATACCCGTAATACATGATGTGATATCTGGTAAATTTCTTCCAATAAGTTTGTGTGTTTCAATAAACTTGCTCACTATTGGAAACTTTTTTACTTGAAGAGATACGATTTTGGTTAAATGAGAAAAATTGTGCCATTTTGATTTACAAAATTGATATCAGCAAAAATAATTTTTTATTAGCGATTTTCAAAATATGGAATGTTTAACTGAATTTTTAGGAAATTCGAATTTTTAATATTTCCTTCTATACTTGTTGTTATTAATTATCACTGTATAAAGTTACTAAAATTTTATTGGGGTTATTATAACTACTAATATTAAATAATTTTGTATTTTTAGTAACCCACCTGTTAAAAAAGTGTACTGTGTTATGGTATACTTATATAGGCTGTCCACTATGTATGGAATATAGTATATATCTCGCTTATTTATTAAGTTAGTAATTTCTTTCATATAACATTATTTATACAGCAACATGTAAGCTACTTGATGACGGATATACATTCATGATACCACTTTCGGTTTATTAATAATTAATATTAACTTTGAAATTTCAAATGGAACATACTATACTTTTTACAAATTTGAAATGTACATCAAATTTAATAAAATAAATAATCCATATGTTACATTATTAAAAAGTAAAATGGCGGGCACTTTTTCATACACCTAGTCGAAAAGAGAATAGTGAGCCATGAGTATGGCTTGAAATAAAACAATGAACTAAAACAATTGTAATTATTATTATTAAACAAAATATTTTTGTCATAATAATACAGAAAATAAGGTTTAGGAACACTTAATAACAACAAAATGATTTTTCAACAAATATTCAAAATGACTCCCAGCCTATAAAAAAGTGTCTGCCATTTTACTTTTTAATAATGTAACATATGGATTATTTTATATGATTGTAAAGCAAATTTGATGTACTTTTCAAATTTGTAAAAAAATAGATTATGTTCCATTTGAAATTTTAAAGTTGATATTAATTACTAATAAGCCGGAATGCTGTATAAATCATGTTATATGAAAGAAATTACTAACTTAATAAATAAGCGAGATATTTGCTGGGTCCATTAAAATATAACACCCTGTATATTCGTAATTGTTTTATAATACGTTTCACTCTATTTCTTATAGTAGACGCATCTATAATTTCTTTCAAAATGATTTCTTCTATTTCCTCATGGATATCTTCATAAAATACATAATTTATTTGCAATTAAATATCCTATATCCTTACATTTATTTGAAATAGGCATTATAATTTGATAAAACACTCTTGTCCGTTCTTATATTACACAAATACTCTGAAAAATCTACGCCATCTGATGACGTTATCAGAGAAATCTAATTATCTAAAATATAGTCGCTAAAATAATCTTGTATGATTTCCGCCATTTGAATTTGTATAAAACAATTTGAAAGTGTCATCTTCATATCTTATAACCTCAAAAATTCACAACAGTGTAAATAACAGGTATATAGGCATGAAATACGTAAAACTATAGACGTTACCCTATGTAGTTTCAGTGAGTCATCAGACGAACTAATTGTGATCCGATTTTTAATGCTGCATAAAAATAATGTTAAGTAGCATAAATGTATTATAAGCATATGTAATATGCTATAGGTTAAATCATTCGTTATGTTCTGTGTGGTAAAAATGATTTCTGCAAAGGGAAAGAAATTTATTATATTTGATATGAACTTATATAATATATAGGTAAAACGGTTTTTGCTCCTGATAGGAGGAAATAACTGGAGAGCCGAGTAGGCGAGCTTGTCACCTCCTTGAGGCAGTAAAGCAGTTACGTATTTGTTACTTGCAAATCAAATTTAAAATTATAACCAAAAATTGTCAATTGCAATTGACACTTCTTTTCAATAACAGGTTGTTCATTTTATTTTGTCCATTATTGCTATCTCGAGAACAATTAAAGCTACGAGATCGGTTAAATTAGCAAACAATATATTTACTTATTAGGTAGAGAATTTTAGTCTGAATTCATTGATATAATATATAACATAACAGTTGATTGTATACAGGGTGGTTTTGAACTTAATGTCATAAATTTAAGGGTAAGTAGTATGACATGTGTAGATTCCAAAAAAGCTTTATTACAAAAACAAAAAAGTATATAATTTTTAAATTTACATATCTCGCTTATACAAAGGGCTAATTTATTAATACGTGATGTGCTAGCCGCAGAAATTAATTCTATAAAACTTTTATTTGAAGCATTTATTTCTAAAATCAAAATAAAATCACTTTATTCAAGAAAAACTGTTAACAACTTCAAGTAATGTACCACTTCCGATTAGCCTATTTTAACCAATATCTATTATGTTATTTCGATTGACATAAAAGTCTTGTATACCAAATTTGAAAAGTTTTGGATTATATTTTAAAACAGTTTTTCATTAAAATCTATTATAGGCTTCATGTAAAGTGCCACTTCTGGAAATTGTGTAATAACCGGAAAGGGAGGTGCGCAACTAGATGTTATAGCAGTCCTAAATACAAAATTTCAACTTTCTACGGCTTACCGTTTTTGAGTTATGCGAGATACGTACGTACGTACGTACAGACGTCACGACGAAATTAGTCAAAATAGATTCAGGGATGATCAAAATGGATATTTCCGCTGAAATCTGAAAACCGAAATTTTTCGCGATTACAATACTTCCTTTACTTACGTACAAGGAAGTAAAAAATAATACTTGCATTTTTTTAATAGAATTAGAATGCCCTGACAAAATATTCATGTATTTCTTCCATGTCATGTCAATAAAAAATTAACGCGTATTCATTTTTTCCATTCGTGGCACTCTTATTATACCCATTTGTTAATCAAATTATTATAAAACTTTATATGCATTTTGTTCAAAAAAACGGTCATGCAAATAAAAAATATATAGTTTCATTTAAAATAACACTATTGGTCTCCACAGTTTGTGAACCGCTGGTTGAAAAATAATAATTTTATGCTCATTAAAATAGTCATGTAAAATAGAAATTGTTTGGTAAATTAACCGACCTCGTAGCTCGTATAGCTCTCGAAATAACAATAATGGACAAAATAAAATGAACAACGTTACAAGAAAATATAGAAATTTCTAAAGTATACAGATATTATTATATTACGAAGAAAATATTATTTTAAAATAGGTATGTCATAGGTGTTACAAGAAAGTATAATATATTTAATAAAATTTGTCGTTAAATTTTATGATTAATAATAAAAATACGTGAAAACAAACTTGTCAGATTTTGGCATTAATATATGGATGTCATTTGAGAAAAGTTGTAAATTAAAGTTCGTTTTAAAAAGAAAATTTCGTTTTAATTCTTTTACTTTACGCTGCCCGAAAATAATCAATAAAATCTTTGGGCTGCACGAATTTGCTGCACATGAAAATTCAGAACTTTATTCCACAAACTTTTATTACAGATTCATAAATAATTATGAAGAAATTATTTTTCTAATTTTGCAAAGTTTCAAGGAAAATGTTTTGTTTAGAAAATGTATTCGTCAAAAAGAATTTTTTGTAGCGTTGTAAGAAATAGGAATATCATTTATGTCTTTATGTACAATAAGATATGTAAAAGTTGTTGCAAGGTAGTAAAACCAGGACTTACAATTTCTGCAGACTTATAAATTAATTAAATTGTTCGTTTAATAACTTACAAGATTACGAAGTAATATTTTAAAGAGAAATTCTAAGGCTTCATTTATTATATTAATTAATTGTTAGCCCTTAACTTCATTAAGATTTTCCAACGGTAGAATGTTTCGTTAATAAAACTTAATAAAACATTAACCAGCTTATTTAAAATGATACACCTATACTTATTAAAGACTTCATATTTACTTGTATAGCATTTATGTTATAGTAATATATATATATATATATATATATATATATATATATATATATATATATATATATATATATATATATATATTATGTATTTATTATATTTTTTAAAACTTTACAAATTATTTTTACATACAAAATAAATAAAGTCAAACCTTGAAGGGCCTGGTTAATACTTGGAGGGGTGAACGCCTAAAAGTGTACGTTTTATTGGTAACTAATATAGTAGAACTGGGTTATAACGAGGACAGTTAAAACGAGTTAACAGAAGTACCAAACAAATTTAAAAACAAACCCAAAGTATTCGTACCCTCTGAAAAAAATATATTAACAGCAAGAAGAATTTTTTAGATTACAATAGTTAAAACTATATTTGGGCAATTTTTTATTTTATGTATTAATAAAGTGTACTGGATTTAAATATAATGTTATTACCTAAATTTATTATTTTAATAATAATCTAGTAATGTTAGTATTATTTATAAAACTAAAGGTAAAGGAAACTGACAATATATTCAATTAATTACTACGTTAAATTTTATATTTTTAGTAAAATTATTTGCAAAGTGATATTTATTTATTAAAGTACCACCTACAATTATATTGAAAACAAGAATAAATAAAGTTCTGGATGCTATGATTATTACTCCAATTCAACAAATTTTGATATGGTGTATTAATAGTGTATAGAACTTGAATACATTGCTTATAATAAAATTTCTTAGGTTTAATAATATTTGCAAATAAAACATTGTCTGCATGTGACAAATGTTTTCGTCTTTAATAATTCGCAAATAATTTTTATTAAAGTAATAAAATTTAAGATGGCAATTAATTGAGTATATTGTCAGTTACCTTTACCCTCAGTTTTATAGATAATACTAACATAAATATTGGATTATTTACTGTTGGACCGAAAATTTTAGGACTTGTCTTATATTTGCTTGTAGATTATTGTTTAAATGAAAAGTTTAGTTAATAAAATTGTATTTAAATCCAGTACACTTTATTAATACATAAAATAAAAAATGCCCAAATATAGTCTCAACTATTTTAACCTAAAAATTTATTTTTTATTGATGTTAATATATTTATTTCTGAGGGTACGAATACATTTGGGGTTGGGCTCAATTGTTCATCAATATTTGTTTTTCTATTTCTTAACATCCAGTAAATAATTGTCTAGTATTTAAACATGATCCTGAGGAAAATTAAGCTCAGAAATTTATAAAGGTAAGGAAGCTAGAAAGTTTGATTATCTCAAATTCAAAAAATGGACTGGTTGTTTTTGCTAAAAGCTCACAATTGGTGTCCCGCCCTTCTGTATTGAAAAAAAAGTAATTTTAAAATTATTCAACAATTTTGTTTGAAATCTGCAGATTTTTTTTTTTTAATAATCCTAACTAATATAATATAACTTAAACGTAGCGAACCGACCCTAGTTTATGTATGTGTAAATAAACAGAATTTTTCTATTAAATAATTATATTTATAATATATATTATTAAAAAATTTGATTTTTATCTTGAAAAGAATTTTTTGTATGAAAGTTGGTAAAATTGCAGAAACATTTTTGTCACAAAGTTGATAACCCTACATATATATTTTATACCCTTTAGACATACATGTTATGTATGTATATGTAGCTACTACATATACCACTGCATATATATTTTAGAGAAAAGATATACCATAGTTTTCTATAGATTTATAAAGAAATATTTATCTAGATCGTGTCAGTCTTAGCCGAATCCTGGCTATAGCAGAGTGCCAGTTCTGCTATTTGCTCCCCCACGTTTCCTTCTGCTGCTTTTCCGCTGAAGGTCGTGCTCCCCTTACCCCCTACACGACCCGAGCTGAGCCGGCAAGTCACGAGGTTACCCGAACACGAAGCGAAACCGCAAAATGTAAATGCGAATAGCGAAACCGGGATGTATGTTTGCGAATATCGCTTATGGACAGAAACAATTTAATTTTTAGGTTAGGAAAGGTTATATAGGGTGCGGCAATAGACAAAGGGTGCTCTCTACAGCAAATATTAGTAACCCTAAAGTAACGTCCAGTAAACGTTACAATTTACATTTTAAATTATTCATAATTTAAATAAAATTACCATCTTTAGTTGTCACACGACAAATTATTCACGACATTTTTTTCGTCCAAAATATCACCTAAGCAAACATAACCTAAACTCACTAACTGAACATAACCTAAACTAACTAAACTAAAGTATCCCACTTCATATTGTTATATACTTGCCTAATAATCAAATAATTACGTAGCCCAACTTATCCTAATAAAACTTTACTTAATCTAAACTCTGTAACATAACTTAATCCAATATTACTTAACAAAACCTAATTCAGCTTAACTAAAATGCCATACTGAGGAATTTGTTTTCATTGGTCAGACAAATTTAACCTAAACTTCCTAACATAACCTAATCTAAATTGAATTAATCTAACCTCCAATAAGCGGACACCTCTATTATCCGGACATACGGGATCCGACATTTTTATATTGATTTTCCTAATAAACATATGACTTTTAAGATAACACGTTATTAAACGGACACGGACGTTAATTAAAGTTCCCGTCAGCTAAGCAAAAGCCATTTACGTCATCAGCGCAGGAACCAATTTTTGTCATTGCCCTGTTCACGTGATACGCCAGTGTCGTTCGTGTCTTATTTTGACGTTTAGTTCTAATGAAAATGTATGGCACGCCACTGCCAACATAATGTGTGAGCCTACGTCATCACTACGTCATTGCTTCGCGCATCTATTGATGACGTAAATGGCTTTTTCTTAGCTGACGAGCACTCTAAAATCATTAGCATTATATCGGGGATTCCACTATTTACGATATATTTCGGTTTGAGCCAGAAGCAATCGTTCTTATTTGTTCTTGATACAATCAGAGGCGGACCTTATTTGTCTTTTTTTAACAAGAACATGATATGAAACAAACAAAACAATTAAACGAAAAATAAGATGTTTTCAAGTAGATTTTTATTCTACTCCATGACTCAAAAAACGGAATACGAAATTTAAACAATCAAACAAAATGAGAACAGTCAAAATTTGACAGTCTAATAACAATTTTTTTGTTGAAACTGAATAAACTATATTGTAATATAAAATGAACACAAGTCAAAAAACGAAATTAAAATAACAGTCAAAATTGAACTCAATTGAAAATAAAATAAAAAGGTTTTCTTTTCTTAAAAGTAAATAAACTATAAATGTAAAATATCACAAATAAAAAAAGCGTAATTGAAACAATATTCCGACTTTGCAAACTTGCGGAGATATTTTTTAAAATGCAACCTTTTTTGAAATGTTTACTATTTCATGAAATATGATTAAATAATTTAAAACAAAATAATTTAAAAAAAAAATTGGCGCCCAAAGCGCCAGCTTTTTTGGTTAACGTTTAATCCGCCTCTGCTTACAATACTTCACTACGTATTGGCATTTTATAAGTATTGTAAGTATTACTTATTAAATGGTATTGGGTTATATAGGGTGTATCACGGAAAAGTTTAAAATGGATGTTATAAAGTAAACATTTCTACATCCGAATCAATAAAAAAAATCGTTAGCCATGGAATTAAAAACAAGAGACGAACAAAAGCGTAACGTCTTATTACGTCAGTGTCAGAATAATGATTGTCAAAATAAATATTTTACTATTTTTGCACTAATATAATCTCCAGAATAATGCCACTTAATTATTTGTAACTTTTCTTCATTTGAATAATTATTCATTTTTGAAAATAATTAACTCTAATATCAATTTATAAATAAATACTAATATTTGACGTAAAAAACGTTACGCTTTTGTTCGTCTCTTGTTTCTATTTCCATGGCTAATACTATTAAATTGTAATTCCGTGAATTTTCAAATTTTATTTCTGCAGTTATGAAGTAGCCAAAATGATTTTTTTTATTGATTCGGATGTAGAAATTTTTGCTTTACAACATCCATTTGAAACTTTTTGTCTAATATAATTAGGGGAGCAACGGAAAAACTGATTTCCCATGTTAAACGCCTATGTTTCACTTTCCGTGATACATCCTGTATGTTAAATACACATTTTAAAAATGACAACATGTACTCATAACCGTATAACATTACGTTTTCAATAAAGAAAAACTCAGTTTAATAGCAGGAAATCTCAAACCGATGAAATTATAAAAAAGACGACAGAACTATTGAAGATTTTTGATTCACATGTTAATCCACAACAGATGAGGAGTTTTTTAAAACAGGGGGTCTCGAAATAGACAAACTTACATACAATAATTTATTATAAAATAAAAACAATCCTTTGTCCGGACCTAACGTATGTAACAAAAGTTTTCGGATTTTTTTTTTGGTGAAATTTAAAAATATAGAAATCATGTATTCAAATAATTTATTTAGCAACTTTTTTTAGAATAAATGATTAACAGAATGTATAATTTAAATAATACTTAAAGGTCCATTGTTTTCAATAACACGCAATTTTTGATTAACATGTCGCATCATGTTCTGGACGGTGATATTGTCTACTTCGCGAATTTTTTGAAATATTCGACGCCGTAGCTGTTCTTCATTTTGGGCTTCCCAACCTTTCTCCTTAATATTGACCAAAAATCTTCAATGGGCCTTGCCTGGGGAACATTGGGGGGATTGTCATTTTTAGGCACAAATGGGATGTTGTGAGCATCTAACCAATCTCTGGTTATTCTAGCGTAATGGCAAGATGCTAGATCCGGCCAAAATATAATATTATCATTAGGATGATGTGTATTAATAAAATCAACCAATTTCGGGAGGCATCTCTTTTGAATTAATTTATAGACAACGAAATTTTTCCGAAAACTTTTGTTACATACGTTATAATTAGAGCGAAATCTAAGGAAACGTCGGAACATTTAGTCTACGAATATTTCACTGCTTAAATTTCATTTTCCCTTTAAACGGTCACCTCTTTTAACCGGACAAATAATCGGCGACCAGTGTTGTCCACTGTATACGAAAAATATTTCTTGATTAGTTAATCAAATAATAATTTAACATCCTAATGTAACCTAATTTAATATAAAACTCACTAACATAATCTAATATAAGTTGACTTAGCAAAACGGAATTATTATGGATGTAATAAAATTTCGTGCAATTATTTGTCGTGTATTGAAAATATTTGCGATTCTAATATATTAAAATATAGTATATGAATACTAGATTATATTTGTAAAGAAAATATTTTTCGCTGTCAAGATTGATAAATGTTAGATCAGAAAAAAATTGTAAAAATATATTACCGCACTTTATATAAAATAATATCATCTATACTCATGTATACCTACCTACATAGTAACAGTAACCATTTCTAAATTGTAGACCTGACAATCATAACAGAATTATATAGCTATAGGGTTTCGGACAATCACCTATCCTAAAATAATTTCAAATTTTAGATATAATCCTACGATAAGATTTTATTATTACCCAGAGCTTTATATCGTTAGAATATTCTAAATAAATACATACCTATTAATAAGTAATCAAATTTTAATATGGTGCGATAAAACTAATCATATACAAGTCTTTATCACTTATTTTATGAGCACATTCATGTGTTTTACTGCAAATATTTATAGAATTGCAGATTTATAAATTATTTCCCATGAATTCAATCAAAGTTCATTATTGCACAAATGCTGTGTGATACACTCTTCATATCAGCTGAAAGTGTCCGTAGTAATCGCCGTTTTCAATACAATAGGTATATCCAGTAATGGATAAGTACCGTGATGACTATTTGTGATGAAATATCATATGTCGTAATGACGAAAAGGTGTTTTTTACAATGCATAATATTTTGAACAAAGAATGATAAACACGAAGTACAAAACATAACACAAATTTTTGTGCACTGTCATTAATTTATACAAAATATTTTTGTTTAATTTAAGCATTTAAATTCAAAATGATTTGCGCTATTATGTTGTAAATGTATTTAAAAAAAATCTTTTTATTAATATTCTTACCAATATGGGGTATGTGACATGTGATGATTTTTTTTAATCCATATAAATAAAGAAGAATGGAGTCATTTCACATTTTCTAATTTATTTTTTTCTTGAAAGAATAGATCAAATTAAATATGTAGGTGTGTGTTTTACACCTTACAAGTCTTTAGAATCAGAGATATGATTTTTTAAATGTTGTCTTTAATTTCAAATATTTGGACGCTGATGTCACGGGTATACGTCACGGCTTGGCGGATGCGGCAGTAGCTCACTTGTCAGTTTGATTTTGTGACAGCAATATATTGTTAAGGAAAAACATATTTCATACAACTTTTGGTATTTATTTTAATAAATGTGTTATTTACATACCTTTACTCTTAACTCTGCTGTCACCTGTCACAATTTTAGGTTAACTTGTTTACAGCAGCAAACGGATACCACGTGGACCGTTGTGTGTGAGAGAGAGGAATGTCTTTGTGTGAGTAACAAGCCGTGACGTCACGAATTTTACAGCCGCGGAAGTTTATTAGCAAATTTATGAATGAAAAGTCGCATATTTCATGTTATTTTATATTACTATATTTATTAAATGAGACGGATTTCACGATTTTATATAAAAAACAACGATTTTTTTTCAAATGACCCCATTATAAATAATATTTTAATTTTTAAAATTTATTAAATGTTAATGGAATTTGAAAAACACAGTATTAAAATCTCTGTTAATTACATGAAAAATATAATTTTCCGAATTTTGGAAAAATTCTTTTTGAATGATAATCAGCTCATCGAACTGTGTTACCCTCAAATTTTTACCGTTTTTTTAACACCCTGTATAATTATTTTCTTTAAATTTATGGGGTCTCGTAGCCGTGAGCCTGTGTCTAGGTTCAGTCCCACCGACAAATTTATTTCGAATTTTAAATGGCACAAAACCTGTGGTGCATTCTCCACCCCAGCAATGTGTGGCCGAAACGCTCGCGTACAAATATCATCATCATCATTACCGATATTGTGCGTATAAAGCAGATTGGCGCACTCAGCAATGTATTCATTACCATGATTATAAATAAAATAAATAAATATTTCATTACGGCATTTTACCAATTGCTGGGTGTGCCAATCTGCTTTGTATACAGATATCGGTAATGATGGAATATTTGTACCGTGTGGGCGCTTACCAGACTGCACTCATGGCTGGCGTGGAGAGCGCACCACAGGGGTCAATTTTGTGCCAATAAAATTCAATGTAATTTTTGGCGTCGGTCGGGATCGAACCCAGGTCAGATTCGCAACCAGACACTCAGGCACACGGCCACGAGACCCCATAAATTTAAAGAAAATAGTTATACAGGGTGTTAGAAAAACGGTAAAAATTTGAAGGTAACACAGTTCGATGTGCTTATTATCATTCAAAAAGAATTTTGATAATGATGATATATTTATTTATTTAAATTTGATCAACGTCACATACCACCACGCATCATTTTTTTCTACATTTTGTTGACACAAATAATTTCATCTTTGTGTTATACATATTAATTATAGCAGGTTATGTTAAAACGTAAATGCTTCAGTTATCAGAAATTTGTAATTGTATCCACAAATGTTTCAGAAATATGATATTAATAATTTAATCATTAATTATATCCAGGATACATATAAAATAATCCGCAAATGAACAAATTGTTTTAGATATTGAATAAATAATCCAAGCTTTTCAAAATATTGAATAAATTAATTGCAATGGTTACATATTACAGATTTTAAATTGTAAAATGCAAAATAAAGTGTATTGTAAAAAAAGCTAAACGTATTTAGTTTTATAAAATCTGTAAATTCTTTTAGTAAAAAGCGGTCGCAAACATGCATATCTCTTTCGCTGTCGTATTTTTAATTTTTGTGTTTCGTTTCGTTAGGGTAAATATATCAATGTTTTATATCATAAATATAAAGAGAATTTCATATCTCTAATGTATATCTCTAAAGGTGCTGACATTAAAGATAAAGTATTCCATGAAATATTTTTAAATATGCTGATAATTTTCTTTCGAAAAGTATAACTGAGCGTTTATAATATTTTTATAATGACGTAAAATGAAAGTTTGTCTTTAATTATTGAACATCGGTATATTCAGTAACTTTAAATGATACACACAACACTATATAAATGATTTTATTAGAATAATTGAAAATTAATGTAATTCGACGCAATATTTGTATTTAATTAGTTTGTAGGTATTTACATATTTTGTATAGTTCATTATTTCATGCAAATTAAATTTCAAATGGACCATTACTTCCAGAGATATACGGCAACCACTTATACAAAATAGATATACATAGGTTAATTGAGGAGATGTTGGCAAAAATAGTTCAAATTTTATAAATATGTAAGGATGCCAAAAGCAATTACATTTTAAAGTATGAGTGTTTTTACAAAAACGTCCTATAAAAATGTCTAATCATTATGTAATTGTTCATAAATGTTTATTTTTCTATTTCTTAACATCCAGTAAATAATGTTCTAATATTTAAACATCCTGAATTAAATTAAGTTGTAGAAATCTATAAAAATAAGGAAGATAAAAAGTTAATTCTTTGATCATCTCAAATTCAAAAAAATGAACTAAAGTTGTTTTGCTAAGAGCTTCTTGTATCATAATTTACTTTTTTAGGGATTGATTAAGGGTGTACCTAAAATTGCTTATGACGTAGGCATCTGATATGCATAGACACATTAATCAGGGTTCGATATTATTGATAAAAATCATGTTAGATATATACGACACACAGGGTGTATCACGGAAAGTGAAACATAGTCGTTTAACATGGGAAATCAGTTTTTCCGTGCGCATTGCTCCCCTAATTATTTTAGACAAAAAGTTTCAAATGGATGTTGTAAAGCTACATCCGAAACAATAAAAATCATTTTGGCTACTTCATAATTTAATAGTATTAGCCATAGAATTAGAAACAAGAGACGAACAAAAGCGTAACGTTTTATACGTCAAATTATGTTCTACAATACATTGCTGGAGCCGATTTCTGAAGTTTTGAACAGCCCGTTGACACATTTCGCGGGGTATCGCCTTTACTTCTTCAACAAGCTACTCCCTTAGCTCTAGCAGGTTTTGGGGGCGACGTTTAAACACTTTTTCCTTCAGATATCCCCAAATAAAGAAGTCTCATATGCTTAAATCGGGCGACCGCGCAGGCCACCCCGCGTCACCTCTTAAAGACACTAGACGTCCAGGAAACATTTCTCTTAAACCGTTTAGAGAATTTCGGGCTGTGTGGGCTGTAGCCCCATCCTGTTGGAACCAAAAGTCCCCTAATCCCTCTTCTTCAACAACCATTTCCAATCAGGGCTGCAGAAAATTTTGCAACATTGAAACATAACGCCCGGAATTCACGGTCACGGTTACCCCTTCCTCTTCAAAAAAGTACGGGCCTATAACGCCAAATTGTGATACGTCGCCCCAAAAACCTGCTAGAGCTAAGGGAGCAGATTGTTGAAGAAGTAAACGCGATACCCCGCGAAATGTGTCAACGGGCTGTTCAAAACTTCAGAAATCGGCTCCAGTAATGTATTGCTGCTAACGGCCGCCATCTTAAAGACATTATTTTTAAAAATTAATGAGTATAAAATGGTAAGTCCTACTGATTTCAAAAATAAAAACATTTTTTTCATATATACCCTGGTTTCTTTTTTATAACTCTTCAAAACTGCTCAATTGGTTCTGCTGCACCCTGTATAAATAGCCACATCGTATATTTATAGAATATTTTGTGTGGTACACTTTCCAGTGAAGTTTCGAGTACCCATGAAATAATTCATGGTAATTATTATCATAACTGTATGTCTCTGAAAGTACTGTCCTAATTAATTTAATAGTTTATAGTGTTTATAGTATAGAAAATGTTGTAATATATATTTAATTTAAGATTATATTTTTTGTACTGTAATATATATTTATTTATATATTTTTAAACATATAAAAATATCTTTCTGAAGCTACTGAATAACCTGAATTTAAATTGAATTTTGACAATAAATATAAAATAAGTTAAGTAAGTTTTGTGACTAAACGTTGCATTGTACAGTTTCAGTGTTGCTGTATGCTGTATGTTGTAACAACAGTATTCCAATTTAACATTAAGAGTGACGTCATAAAGTATACCCTAATGTCAAACGAGAAAATGTTACGTCGTTTATTACGTACATACGAGTACACAACACATCTTAGTTAAGTATGTCAAGTGCACATTTTCGAATATTTTTCGTGTCACTCTTAATGTTCATTTTGAGTACCGTCTCTACGTAGCAAATTTATGTAGTTCATATGCTATTGTTACTTGTCACATATAGCATATTGTTTTTCCGGTGTGCTGTCATTGTTTAACGTCCATGGGGTCATCTCATACAATATACTGTATGTCATTTAATTGTTGTAAAAATACAAGAAAATAATTATGCATAATAATGCCACAAAGGTCAAAATCGCTTGTCATGTTATTTGTAGGAACTTTTTATATGTTATAGGTGTATAATATATCCATTTTCCTTCTTCTGAATGGAGTCCTCAATAGGTGCGACTAGTACAATCATATACTGGATGTTTTAGTAAAAATTGCTTGTCGTATTTTTTTACAAAACCTTCAAAATTTTTTTAATACAAATTTGAGACGTCAAAATTATAAGTTTCCTATTTTGAACTAGCACAACTGTAATCCCTGTGGTGCATTCTTTACAACAGCTTTGATTGCTCGAAATCTACGAATAAATAAGCAGATTGGCACACCCAGGAATGGGTATAAGATGATCTATTATATATTCATTTTATTTATAACACAAAATCGTTATTTCTTTAGAAAAAATTGCTAAAAACATTTCAAACATTCAAAAAAAATTAAATTTAGTAAGTTTTAGTTTAATTTTTCTTTTATTTTGTTTGCTGAATTATTAACATTAAATATACAATAATTTGAATATTCAAAAATCGTTTATTATGTATGGCAAGCAATTTTAATTCATATAAACAAATAGCATAAACTGTCATAACATAAATCATTGTGCTGTGCGATTTTGGTCTTTCCGGCATCCATTTTCTTTTCCAAAATGGCGTCATGCAGTATTTTATTGTGATGGTAATACTTGCTGTATCATATTCGTACTACATGACAACCCATAGACAGTCACTATTTTCATCACCTATGTGTTCCTCGATACAATACTTGCAAGTAACTGAAATGTTTAAATTAGCAGATCAAAATAAGATTTACAGAAAATACATTGGACAATAAACTGACTTGTTAGTTGTACTTTATGTGAAGGCTAGCATGTTTTGTGCTTCCAAGTTATTAGATACTGTAACTATTTAAATTGTGTTACAATAATGGAAAATATATATACATACAGAAAAATATACATTTTTTTCCCATCTCCACAAATATAAATGTTTTTATTATTGTTAACTAAAACTAATACAATTACCCCTTAACCTTAAAATAATAAAATAAGCTATAAGCTAAATACGTATTTCGAGAACTAAGTTCTCATCATCAGTAGAACAAATTTAAGCAGAGTAGTTAAGATTACTCAACATGTAAACCATGCCAGAGGTCTAACAACAGAGTTGTTCTACTGATGATGAGAACTTAACTCTCAAAATACGTATTTAGCTTATAGCTTATTTTATTATTTTAAGGTTAAGGGGTAATTGTATTAGTTTTAGTTATATTTTAACCTTAAGACTCCTCCTATTATTATAATTATTATTGTTATTATTGAATTTAAATATTTAATTTATAAATGGTTACTACGAGCCCGACCCCAAATGTATTCGTACCCTCTGAAAAAAATATATTAAAAGCAAGAAGAAATATTTTTTTAGGTTGCAATAGTTACGACTATATTTGGGCAATTTGTTATTTTATGTATTAATAAAGTGTACTAGATTTAAATATAATGTTATTACCTAAATTTATCATTTTAATAATAACCTAGGGACAAATATATGACAACAGACACGTGCTAATTTTTTTAGTTACAACAGTAAATAATACAATATTTATGCTAGTATTATTTGTAAAACTGAAGGTAAAGGAAACTGACAATATATTCAATTATTTACAAATTTTTAGTAAAGGTATTTGCAAAGTGATATTTATTTATTAAAGTACCACCTACAATTATATTAAAAACAAGAATAAATAAACTTGTGTATGCTATGATTATTACTCCAATTCAACAAATTTTGATATGGTGTATTAATAGTGTATAGAACTTGAATACATTGCTTATAATAAAATTTCTTAGGTTTAATAATATTTGCAAATAAACCATTGTCTGCATGTGACAAATGTTTTCGTCTTTAATAATTCGCAAATAATTTTTATTAAAGTAATAAAATTTAAGATGGCAATTAATTGAGTGTATTATCAGTTACCTTTACCCTCAGTTTTATAGATAATACTAACATAAATATTGTATTATTTACTGTTGGAACGAAAAATTTTGGGACTTTTGTCATATATTTGCCCGTAGATTATTGTTTAAATGAGAAATTTAGTTAATACCATTGTATTTAAATCCAGTGCACTTTATTAATACATAAAATAAAAATAATCCCCAAATGTAGTCTTAACTATTTTAACCTAAAAATTTATTTTTTATTGCTGTTAATATATTTATTTCAGAGGGTACGAATACATTTGGGGTTGGGCTCGTATTATTTTTTTAAAGTGTATTAAACTATTTTCAAATTATAATTTTATTTTCGGTTTTTCTTTTTATTTACTTTATTTTCATTTCTTTCAGATAAAATTCGTCGTCGCGCAACAAAAATCTGCATAAAGGTGAGTGTTAAATTATTACTTGTATATATTTACATTCGTATTATACAGGGTAACACTGAAAAACGTGCCACTCAAAATAACTTTTATACACCTAGTCGAAAAGAGAATAGTGACTTAGTGAGCCATGACTATGGCTTGAAATAAAACAATTAACTAAAATAATTGTAACATGGTAAATGTCAACCTGTAAATACTCAGTAATAATTGTTCTAACCTTTTGTGAAAAATGTATTGAAGAGGCTGGGAGTCATTTTGAACATTTGTTGTAAAATTATTTTGTTGTTATTAAGTGTTCCTTATTCTTATTTTCTGTATTATTATGACAAAAAAAATTATTTCGTTTAATAATAATAATTACAATTGTTTTAGTTCATTGTTTTATTTCAAGCCTCAGTCATGGCTCGCTATTCTCTTTTCGACTAGGTATATAAAAAAGTGCCCGCCATTTTACTTTTTACTAATATAATATATGGATTATTTTACATGATTGTAAAGCAAATTTGATGTCCTTTTCAAATTTGTAAAAAATTATAGTATGTTCCATTTGAAATTTCAAAGTTGATATTAATTACTAATAAACCGGAAGTGATATCATGAATGTACATCCGTCATCAAGTAGCTTACACGTTGCTGTATAAATTACTAACTTAATAAATAAGCGAGATATTTGCTGGGTCCACTAAAATATAACAACCTGTATATATATAAATATGTAGGGGTGTGTCATTTGAAATATGAAAGTTACTGTTACTTCTGGTTAAACCGGAAGCGCTACCATCATGCAAAATACCATCATATATGAGCCCCTAAACCTAGTTTACAAATATTTAAAGAAAATTAAGAAAAAATACAAATAAAAAAGTTATTTTGAGTGGCCCGTTTTTCAGTGTATCTCTGTAGTATCGTTAGTTTGAAATGATAAGTAGAATGGCCGTATTAAACTTTTAATTAATTCGGTGCAAACCAATTAAAGTCTTTATAGAGGAACAGTGACAGCGTTTATATTAAATTACTAGGAGGGAGTACATTTTTGGAGATTGTGTTAACTTGCAAATATACTAAAAAAATATTCAATAAACTATTTTTGGTAATCATTATTAAATATAGTATTCAATAAAAATAAAATTTTGCACTCTACAGGATGTTCATGAATACGTGTTACAAATTTATATGTACAGGATGCAAAATTGACTAACATTTACTAATGAACTCATTTCCGGTAATGCACCGTTTTTGAGCTACAGTTTCTTAAAGAGTAATTATCTACTCTAATTTTAGTTGGCTGTGATCTATCACTTCAGCAATAATTTGGTTTATTTTGGGCATATTTTGATACATTCGTTCAAAAACTAAATAATATGTTACCGGGCATAGCCAACTAAAATTAAAGTAGAAAATTATTCATCTAAGAGCCTGTAATATTCGGGTTTGAGATTATTAGTAAAAGTTAGTCTATTTTACATCCCCTACATCTTCTATAAATTTATAACACGTATTCACTAACATTCTGTATATTCAATTATATTTACTTACACATTGTACCGCCAATAATTGCTCAAAATTATCTGCGCACGCCTATGCATTACTAATGCGACATCTTTCGTTTGTGTCCATGAACTAAACGAAAGGCGTACAAATATATTCATAAAATATTGAATTAATCAGCAAAACTAGCAACAAGTTTTACTTTTTTGTATTCATTTCAACATTTTTTAATTGGATTTATTTAAATTTTGTTTTTAAATGTATCGATTGGAATATAAATGCATGAAAACAAAAGTCGTAACGTATCCTACGTCACTGCTTACCAAGTCGAAAACTTTCTGATACAGCCGGTTTCCAGTAGATGGAAGCAGTGTATAAAGTTTAAAGAACTGTCATTTTTTAATAGTTTTAAAGTTTTAAACTACTTGAAAAGTGATTATTAATGTGTTTTATAAAAGAAAAATAATTGTGTTTAGGTTATAAAGCATTGGTAAGTATATTTAACACCATGTAAACGATATTATTGTTTAATAAATATAAACAAAGATATTATTGCAATTAACCTATCTTTCAGAATTTTAATTGCTTTATCAAGAATTGTTTATAAACATATTTACGATATACAATAATGCACTTTGTATACATCTATTGTATATTACTTAGTAAAAGTTATAGAAAAAAATGTTTTTTTAAAATTTAGAACAATTAAGAAACATAAAAATTCATATTGTGTTTCGCAATATAATGTGCTAATAAGGAAGTTGTAAACTGTACAAACTGCAAGCAAATGTAAAAGAAATAAATCATACTACTTGACACCTCTTATTGTGCCCTAATTTTATATTAAATTATTCGACGTTCCCAAAAGTATCGGCAATTGAGATTTGATTGATTGCTTTTCAATTCTTTGTGAGCTGATTTTAATCGAATAGAAAAGAAAGAATTGACTTTGAATCAGTTTTGATGAAGTAATATTATAATTGAATTTAAATTATGCCACCAGAATAATTTAAATTTATTATGCTAAAGACATAGTATTTATAATTTCAAATTTTTATTTTACTTTAAAATTTGTTATTTACTTTTCATATTTTTTTATGTAACTATACAGGGTGTTAATTAAAAAGCAGGCTATAGGCGTTTAACATGGGAACTTTAACAAAAAATGTGTCAAATAAATGTTGTAGATAATTAAAAGCTACGTGTTTATCAAAGTTTTTATTTTGCATGTTTAGTAACCTGTAAAATTAAATTTGAAATTTTATAAATATTGCTCATTTGTAATGATGCCCTAGAATTTAAATAAAATTATAAAAAATGCGTATCGTGTGAATTGCCAGAAATTCGATTTGCTATATTTATAAAATTTCAAATTCAATTTTAGAAGTTATAAAAGGTGTAAAATAAAATAAAAGTTTTTATCTACAACATTTTTGTTTAAAATTAAAAAGTTTTGCCCGCTTTTTAATTACCACCTTGTATTCGATTAATGATACAAAAAATATACAGCTCCTTTTATAAATGATCTAGTAATCTATGACAAGTGCTTCAAATTTCCCCCACCCTGAAGTCATAATCATGTGACAATTCACAGCGGAAATAGAGAAGTAACAAATGAATTTTGACATACGTATACATACAGAAATATAAGGGAGCACCCCATTTTAAATGCACTTTACAATTGTATTTAAATTCATCTGACGTATTCGTTATGGTCGTCAAGAAATTAAAAGCGTTTAATTTGAATTGGGGTACGAATGAATGTAGTTAGTTCATAAAAAATTGAATGAATTTATTTCATTTAATTTTAGGCTATGGAGGATTTAGTTTTTATATTTAAAACATTATTGAAGAAATAATTGTATTTTTATTTCTTTGTATATATTTTATATTTATTGTTTTTGTTGCTTAATAAATGAAACGTATCGCAAAAATAAAGTTGTATTATTTTTTTAAAGCCGAAGAACGGATAAATATTTCCAATGTCCGCCATTTTAAATTTGTAAGGACAAAAATGACAATAATTTTTCATCTGCGTTGATTATAAATTAAAAATAATATAGATTATATTATTATAAATTTCACAATTTTGGACATTAATAATATCCACAATATTTTATATTTGTTTTTGTTGTGTATATCTTTAAACTAATGCGGAAAACATATTTTCTTATTTTGAATTTTCTGCAATTCATTTATTTATTTATTATAAAAAATATATATAGAATGTTGTCAAAGTCTTTAAACTGTCAATTTTAGAAATCCTTTTTATGGAAAGGGTATTGTTATTTTCATTTAACTGTATAATTTAATATTTCTTATTTTTAATGGGTATTCCAGCATTTTTTAACTTTTCTTTTTTTGAATATATAATTTTGAGTAAGAAAAAACATTTCAAGTGAGATGAAACAATCGTAAATAAACAAACATATAAAATAAAACAAACACAAATACTTGTTAATAACTTTTTTATTAATATTGTTATATTTGATTTCCATCTTAAATAATTCAAATTGACATATAGCAGGTTTTGTTTTTCTACATAGCCTACTGAAAAACAACTGTAAAAATATGATTTATTTAAATTTCAATTGAATTTTTCTCAATATTTTTGTATTTAAGAAAATATAACTTTATGTAATAGTTTGAGAATTACTGATTTAAAAACTTATTTCTTCAATAAGTAAATGTTCCCCTCGATTTATTACAACTTTTATTTGAATTACTTTCTTCTATTCCTAATAATAAAGAAAATAATCGAGCTGATCTGTTTTCTTGATGTACGTCAAAGAAACACGTAATAATTAACACAAAGTGAATAAAATATTAAATACAAAATACACGCGCGTAGTAACTACTAGCGCCATCTATGTTCGTAACGGCATATATTCAAACTGAAACATACATATCGAATCGATGTAACAGGTTTCAAGGATGTTTCTAGAATTGTAAAAATTTCAATTTTCTCACATTAAATTATGAATGAAAACTTTTCCTTAAACATGTTTTATTGTATTTTCCTACTATATGAAGATGTAAACTATAGAAAAAAGTTGTTATTTTGCATAAATTTCATAACATCGAAATACCCCAATCAGTTTATTGACGCATCCTTTAGTTCAGGGTGCGCAAGTGTGGCCCTTTTGAAAAATTATAGAATAAACAAAAATCTCATTTAATTCGAAAAAATATAAATAACATTGAATGTTACACCCTTCTGGTATAGAATTCAACAAAGGTTTGACAATCTGATTGCGTTTCACCCGCATTTTATAAAACGCCTATAGTCTATTCGCTGAGACGAGAGATTGTGTAACTAATTCTTGAACAGACACAAGTAATTCTATTAAAAGAGGATAAGCCAATAGAATGACATGTGTTTGTTAAAGAATTAGTTCCACATTCTCTCAATTCACCGAATGGAGTATAGAAAAAATTAACTTTTCGAACATTTAAAAAAAACTCAAGAAAATCATTAGGTATTAATGTAAATCGCAAATATTAAATAAATACATTTTTGTTTAAACCTCATGCAAAAATAAATAATTCAGTTGGCTGGCAATAGAATTCTGGAGAACTTTTTATTCCATATACAACACTAGGCGGGTGGAAATACTATTTGACATGATTTTGAGTGATTGAAATACTTTAAATTATTGCTCTGTGGGCAATGGAACAAAAAAAGGAAGTGGGTAAGGAAAACAACGACCATTTTAATAAAAATATTCTATACGAGGTCTGGCTTTTAAATAACACGAGACTGCTTATGAAAAGAGTTTTATTTTAAAAATTATTTTATAATCGAATGCTCCCCTTCAATGTACTCCCCTCCCCTCGCCACACACCGTTCCATTCATTTTTTCCATTGGTCAAAGCAATGTTGGAAGTCTTCTTTTGTAAGAGCGTTTAGGAGCTCCGCCGATTTTCGCTTCACCTCTTCCATCGACTCGAAATCGGGTTCTTTTTAAGGCAGACTTGATCTTCGGAAACAGAAAAAAGTCACAGGGTGCTAAATCAGGCGAGTACGGCGCGTGTTCGAGCACTGGAGTGCCTCTAGAGGCTAAATAACGCTTCACAGACAGCGCGTTATGGGCAGGTGCGTTCTCCTGGTGCAAAATCCACGACTTGTTTTTCCACAACTCCGGCCGTTTCTTACGAACTCGTTCTCGCAGTGTTGCCAAAACTTTCAAATAGTAAGTTTGGTTTACAGTTTGACCCTCGGGAACCCATTTCATTGATTTTGGTCACTGTTTGCGGAGTTGAAACAGAGACAGGTCGACCTGGACGTTGGTCATCTTCGGTGCTCTCTCGGCCTTCAGAAAACCGTTTATACCATTGGAAAACACGCGCACGAGATAGAGAATTCTCACCATAGGCCTCTTTCAACAACTTATAACACTCAGTCAGAGTTTTTTTAATTTAACGAGAAATTTCACATTGATCCGTTGCTCGTGTTTTTCGTCACACATTGTTATCGGTACGAGAAAAAACACGTTCGTTTCTAACCTCTATAGAAAAATACTACTACAGCGACAAAAACGTGTTTTCGTACCGGAATAGTAGACACTTCCAGCTATCCAACGCTGCATTCGTTTCCCCCCCCCTACCCTCTAGGACGCCTTCTGCGCGCAGTCTTGTTATTTAATAGCCAGACCTCGTATTAATGTTATTTATCATATAAATACCGAAGTGTCCCTTTAGGAATACAAAGAATAAAATTTGGCCCTTTTTTATAAAAAGTTGCGCACCACTGCTTTAGTTTTATAATTTATTTTTCCGTCGACCGTTTATTAATAGGCTATCTTAATGTATAGAAAATCATTCATTAATGACCCCTATTAATGCATGATTTTATTAATAAACGATTTATTGGGTGCGTTCACCACATGGAATACAGCATATATTGCTAACTCTAAGTTGAAGCAAAAAGGAAGACAGAATTAAAAATCATGCTTTTGACACTTACTAGCTAGGTATATATTCATGTAGCATACCTTTAAAACGAATTTGAAAGAATAAAATTCCTCAAATAACATAAAAAACCGCTTGTGTTGTCTACCATTAAGTACACTGAACGCACCCACTGAAAACAATTGATGACAAAACTTATTGATTTTCTGACGTAAAATTTGACGTTCGGTCAACCATTACTAACCTAAAAAAAATTGTCATGGAATAAAATTAGATTTTCCATTTAAGTAAGATACGGTCAACGAAAAAATATTGTAACTAACACGTGTGTTAATTGGCGATTAATGATCTCAACAATTAAAATGTCTCGATCATTAATCGCCCTCATTAACACACTTGATAGTTAAATAACTATAATAATATCCATAACAAAGTACAAACGAGAATATGATAACAAAAGTGTAAAATAATCCACAAATGTTGGTAATTGCAGAACTAAGTACTATTTAAAAACGAGTACCCAGCATACCATATTATATATTTTTCTAATAGTTACTGGACTGGGCCGCTTATTAAAAGTAGCGGCAAATAAATTGAAAACTTGTCTAATACTGGTATTAGACTTATACCATGTTATGATTTGTACTATTTCTATAATTGTATACATCATTTTGAAAGATGACAGTTTGATGACTTTGACAACTTCTTATGTCCAGTTAAAAAAACGCGATAATACATTACCGTCAATCATTTTAAATGTAACTATCGTAATGAAATAACATACGCCCATGTTCACTGATAAAACAAACTCTCGATATGTGACAAGTATTGAAGACACCCAATGGAAAATGTATTAAAAATAAGTTCAACTTTAGTCCCAATCAGAAATTATTAAATTTTGGTATTATTTTCTCGTATTAATTTAGTATTATCTATTCGTATTCCTGGGGCGTGACTGGGTGCACTTTCTTTCGTTTCGGTACTTGAACACATTTCATCCTATGTCCTATGTTAAATGGTTTGAATCCCTACGGACGCTAAACAAACCACTGGAAAGTGGACAGTAGTGACCAGTGGTCAAATCAAGTGGCCTTTTGTGCAACAGATCACCACGCGCTCACAATTGCGGCGTACAAGTGATTCGGACATCATTCTACAATGTTAGTGAGAAAGGGAGGAGAAATTATAAATTACCAGCTGCGTAAGTACACTGTATATTATTATTCATAATAATTTAAAAAAAAACTATAAACCAATAAATTGATTATAAAATTTATCTGTATCGAAATGTAAAGAAAGTTTGTATCATAATGATAATCTGTATGGAAATGAAAATCTGTATCATAATGAGTATCATTTCAGTACAGATGATACATACTTAATAAATATATTAAGGTAGTTATATCGTGAAACCATTTTACCCAGAATTTTAGTACATGTCAATTGAAGTATAATCTACCAGCTCTTCAAGTTTTAAAACAATTGACCACGCGGTACCTGAGATATTTGCAATTAAATTTGGCCTTTTTAACACGTGAAGAATAGGAAATGGCAAAAAAAACACAGCATTTTAAATTATAACTTTTATATCTATACCGACATTTAATCGAACTAGTATGTTATAGTAAACTAATTAGCGGATTTTAAGTAAAAATTTGAAAATTATTTACCACCCAGATTTGATTTTATTGCCTCTAGAAAATTATAATCTGAAGATACGATAAATAGGTAGAATTATACTTGACAACCATGTACAAGCGTTCCAGATGGAGTATCAGTTAAGTTAACACCCGCTTGGTATTAGCGAATAAGAGGTGATCTTTGGTTAAAGGAATTTCAGACGTACATTCGAAGGAAATATTTTTTAAATTGGTATTTTAGGTGAAAAGCATGAAAACTTTAAACAGTATAATACTACTTTTGTAATTTTAAGAAAGAAATACATTAATTTGTTTTGCAGTTTCCATTTGTAGTTTAGAATTAGTATTACATCTCAAAATATCTTATTACTTTTATACCCGAATGTACCAATAAATGTCTAGGTGCAACGTTGCCACAGTTATTCTCCAACAATCATACTGTAGTATGAGTATATTGAAACACGACACTTGTGGATGTGTTAGTGCGAGTGGTACAGTTCAAAAAAAAACTTTTCTACGGAAAAATAAAGAAAATTCATCTGTTACAGTGTTTGATATTAGCTTTTAACTATTTTGATACAATCTGTGTATATAATGTTAAAAAATATAAGTTATTGCAAATATAAACTGCATTAGCTTAATTTTTATTTTGAACATAGAACAAGTTTTTGAATAGGTACACTCGAGTGACAACTACCTTAAAGCATAAGGGTTGAAAAAGGTATTTTTAATTGTTTTTTATGCCATGGACGAAATTCTAGTAATTTGCATTAAATTTAAATTATTCTATTACATATCTGAACTTATGTAAATAAAATACTTGCAAACGTACATAGGTTGTGCATAAAGTCAAGATAATAATGTAAATATATTATCATTTATAGCATTTGTGAGGTACAATCAATACTATATGCACTTCAAACATGAGTGAAAGAGTACGGAATAAATAAAACAAATGTAATGAGGGTTCTAAGGAAGAAGAATTTGTAAATATATAATATCATTATTACTTCATGAAAAGTACGGTTATAAAATTTGCATGCAGAACTAAGCAAGATACTACACTACTTAAAAGTCATTAAATATAAATACAAATACCTCACTACTAAGAGAATTTTAAATATTACAAGGTACAATGTATTTAAAATTGTAAATAATGTAGAAAAGTATTTCAAAAATTTACGAAAATGAAAGAAAAGGAAACTGGTTTAAAAGAGTGCAAAAGGAGAAGAAGTAGAGCAGACTGATAAAACCTTTACAGCATAGTATAAAATGTTATTCGTGAAATAATTTCTCATATTACAATATTTTTACTTACAAGTATTGGTTACCAAAAATAATAAATGAGTACTACTGTTGTACATACATACATAAAATCACGCGTGTCCCACTTAGTGGGTTCGATAACAATAAGAACATCAACATCATACAACAAATCCTTACTCTTAAACATATTAAAGTGACCGATTTTCGGTAGCGAAATACCGCATCCGGATCACAATAATAGTTAGGAAACAATCATCCTTCGCCATACATTCCTATCTAAGCAGACTTCTTTCGCCTCGGCCACACTCATAATCGCATTCATACATGCTCTTCTTCTCTTCACACTTGGAAACTCTCTCTCTTTAAGCACCCTACCAATCACATCCATCCACTTACACACTGGTCGGCCACTACTGTTGTTACCAGATATATATAAGCAAGAGACTAAGCATTAAAAAAGTGTTTTTTATTTTATTAAAATTGTTTTGATAACTTAAAATAATACACGAATATACCAAATATACAGTGTTGTATAAAATACTTGAAAAAACGTATTTCAAATACAAAACATAAAATACTAAATACAAGTATTTAAAATGTTTGATAAAATGGAATTATTTTAAATTATTGAAAAAATTTTCAGAACTCATATTTCAATAAAAACCGAAAGGACCTATTAACAATGCTAATGAAAGAGACGTATTGTTTGCTTCACTTCCTTATGTCAAAAATGTCACGGACAAGATTGGTAGAATTCTTCGTAAGAAGAACATGAAGATTTCGTTTTCTCCATATATTAAAATTCGACAAGTTAAAGACGTCATCCCTCTTCAGTCATCATTTACCAGATTCCATGTGTCTGCGGGAAAGTTTACATTGGCCAGACTGGTAGAACCATTTCTACAAGATTGAATGAACACCAGCGTTCGATCAGATTGAACCAGCCAGAAAAATCTTCAGTTGCAGAGCAAGCCCTGGAAGAATTCCACCATATAAAATTCGAAAATACAAAAATACTGGCGAGACTAACTCACCTAAACAACAGGTTAATTAGAGAAGCCATTGAGATTTTCAAAACCAAGAGTAATAATCTCAATCATTGTGACGGTCAAGATCTTAGTCATGCAGGCTTCCTAAATTAAATATGTTGTAATTGTCACCTTGGTTACCTGTTGCAAATGTTTTTGTTATTATTTTTATTTATATATTTGTTGATTTGTTATTCATTCTTGAAGAAGGCAGTAGTTAATACTGCCGAAACGTCGGTATTTAAATAAATATACAGAAATAAAACTAAAAGGTTGTATCATTTTAATTGGAATTATTTTTTTAGTATTTGAAAAATACCAATATTTCAAATACTTTTAATTATTTAAAAATTGATAAAATGTTACTGTATTGTAAAAATGGTTTTCGTATTAAACTTGCTCGCGTATTTTATTTATATTAAAAAGAAACTCCTACATTAACATAGGCAAATGTTTATTTCAAGAAAAGTTAGAATTATTTCGTATTATATTACAAACGGACTACACAGGACGGAAAGTTTGTATTTCAAATACATAAATGTTTTTCAAATATTTGTGCATTTTAAATACAAAAATGTATTGCAAATAAAAAAAAATATTTCAAATATTGAAAATTAGTATTTCACACAAATAATACCATTTTAATGTATTAAAATATAAATACTTTTAAAAAGTATTTGAACTTAAAATGCAAAATACTTTTATTTAAAAAATCTTTCAGAACTCATATTTCAATTAAAATGATACAACCTTTTTTAGTTTTATTTCTGTTTTTGTTTATACCAAAAGAGCTTATGTATTAGAACGTTGAAAACGTCAACTTTATAAGCGTTTTTGTAAGAAACTAGACTATAGATTTTTTTTAAAAAATTTAGAATAGTTGGATAAGGTATCCTTCGTGATCATTATAAAATTTGAAACCATAAAATTGGAAATTAATTTTTACATTCTTTCTAACTGTACATCTTCATATAGTTAGTAAATATTCCTCAAAATCCATTATTTAAATATTGCTCAATTCTGATTGCAGCCATTTTTCTTTCGCTTTTCTTTACAGTGTAGACCTCTTTATAAGCAGGGGCGTATCATTGCATAACAACAAAGTGACCATCCCTTGACATCTGTCCAGCAGAGGGCGCGAAATGAATGCTATGTTCAATTACTTCTCAATAACTGACCATATTGACATTCGTAACTTACTGTATGACATTTACGCGAATATAACTGATCAGTTTTATGCATAATGTACACAATGCTGGTTTATGAATTCATAACTTAGTCTTATTGCACTGCTGACAATTCTGTAGGGGAGGGGAAAATAAAATTCCACCTTGTTGCAGTGGGTATCTACAGAATGAATTGTAGAAACCGTGACAGAGGCGTTTAATATGAAAAACAGTTTTTCTCAATTATTATCTGTCCCATAAAACAATATACAGTGTGGAACATAGGACTTTAACATGGGATTTTAAAAATGTGCGGAAATTGGCTCTCCTGTACATTTTAGTGCAAAAGTATAAGAATTAAAAGTTGTTTAGAATTAATTTTTACTTAAAAAAAGTCCTCATTTAATGCAATAGAATATCTGTATCACTAGATATTTAGAAAATAAAATATGACATTTTCATCAAAATTCAGATAGCCATGGAAATAAAAAACAAATAAAACAAAATATCAATTAAGATCATAATACTTTAATATTTAATGCTGAATTATAATAATAGACACAATGATTACAACAATTAACATCAATAACACTGAACTCAACTGAGATTTCAGTGAATATTAAAAATGGGAAATTATCAAATATTTAATAATAAAATAAATCATACAAATCGGAAGAAAAGAATAGCAGAAAAATAGAGAAGTTTTATTTAAATTAAATGCTCAAATATGTCTCCATCCATATAACAGAAGGTGGAAGAAATATAGGAAGACCAAAGAAGATGAAAGGAGAGAACAAAAATGAGTGGAAGAAGAAAATAAAAATAGCGACCCCGTAACGAATGGGAAAAACTAAAGAAGAAGAAGATGTTAGTATCAAGTGCATTTCGCATAGTTTGTTTATGAAATAATTTAACTGGAAATATAGGATCTTTTGCAAGAAAATTTATGTGAAGGGCGCGTGCAGTGACGTGACTTTACTGACTTTGGCAAGCAGATATGTGAACCCGTGTCAAAATGACAGCTATTAATTACGTCCATAATTGACAAATGTCATAATTTTTCATTCAAAATTTCATGATTTTCTTATTTCATGTGGTATATTTATTACCAGGAATGTGGAATTCAGTTGCCGAGAAAAGGATCATAAAATACCAAAAAATGAAATTTTGAATGAAATGGAAGAAGAAAATAAAAAGTAGCGACCCCTAACGAATGGGAAAAGCTAAAGAAGAAGAAGATGTCAGTGTCAAGTGCCATTTGCATGAAATAATATTACTGGAAATTTAGAATCTTTTGCAAGAAAATTTATGTATGGAATTTGTAAATAATACACAGGATTGACGGAAGGTATTGTGCTGGCCACATCCGATTTTTTATTACTGTAAATAGTGTGAATCTAATTTTTGAATTTACTATACTCCTAGTTTAAATAGTTCTTGATAAGTGATTTATATTAAAAATTTACCAGTGACTATTATAGGTTTAAAACCGTCAATTATGTCACTCATAAAAATTGAATACCAGTGTCGAATGTACAACAAAAGGAAACCAGATCTTTGAAGCAGAAATCATCAGGCCCTAATATAGGGAAATAATTAAAACGGCACGTGTCGAAGATTAGGCAACGCAATGTGAGCTACAAACTGAAAGACTGACTAATCCTTCGGTTAGATCCTTCCATTGGTTGCAGTTTGTCAATTTTATTTAACATTCGGACTTTGGAAAGCATACATAGTAACAGATTTTATAGTGATCTTCAAAATTAGTAATGGATCACGTAGAGTAGCAAAAATTTGAAGATTTTAAGAACAGAAACTCAATAAGAATTATTTCTATTTATTTTACCAAATAACGCAAAAAAATCATAATTTAAAGCATGTTTCAGCGTGAAGTTATTTACAGTTTGACAGATTTAATAACAATGTGAATAAAAGGAATTAATTTGACAACTTTGACAGTTTTTAAGTCACCAAATATTAATTTGACGTATTTGACAGTTTTTAAGTTTCTCAAAAATTAATTTGGAAGCATTCCAGAAGAAGATTAGTTGCTAGTTTTGAAGAAATGAAAAAAAAAGAATGGTGAAGGGTTTTATTGTTGAAGGTAACTCTTTGAACATATTTATAATTAAAACATAAACCATACATACAGGATTTATCAAAATATTGGAGCCATTTATTCGTGAATATGAAAAGTTACACAAAAAAGTGATTAAGATATTTTGTAAAGCATAGAGGGGGACACATTTTGGCATAGCCATTATTATTTTAAAGCCAATGGTACTCAACTTATGGATCAATGTTATATTTTTTTTTCTACAGTCTACATCAGTGATTCTTAACCGGGGGTCCGCGGACCACTAGGGGTCCGCGAGCTCAGCCTAGGGGGTCCGCAAGTACCTACCTTACGAAATATCTATTTTTTTTTACAGTATTTAAAAATAAGCATAAACCAAGCATAGTACAATTATGCCAACCTTTTTACATTCCATAATTTAAAATTTTACTTGGGGGCAGTGGCGTAGCTATGGGGGGAAGGGTTTACGGGTTCAACCCCCCCCCCGATTTTTTTTCAAAGTTTCCAAAATTAATGTGTATTGTTGCAATTCGTTAAATATATTCTCTTTTCCTCGCTCTTTCCTAAAATGTTATGTGGTCTGGCAATTTATTTTTCTACATGAAAGGGGAAAAACATGCAGTTACACAACCCTTGAAAAAATGTAACTTTCAATTATAAGGCATTTGACCTTGAATGGAAAAAAAAAATCCCCCACCACTAAGGTCCAGCTACGATACTGCTTGGAGGCTTGGGGGTCCGCCAAGTTTGACATACTTTGCTGGGGGTCCCTGTTAATAAAAAGGTTGAGAAACACTGGTCTACATAGAAAGTATCTATTTGCGCTCTCTTTTGTCAACGCAAAATATCACTTTGCCGTTCTAGCGCGACAAAGAAAAAACGCTCGCTGTCTAAATTTCTAACTATACAATGTTGAGAAATGTCACTTGTCTACATTCTTAATGGAAACGTTTAGTCAGGAACTAATGACACTGTAGTGACACATTTACCACCTTTACAAATCAATCTGACATAACTGCTCTGTCGGTATATTACATAACCAAAAGACTGCCGCACTATTGTAAAAATAAAATAGGGCATTCATTTTCAAAAATGAAAGTATAAAATGTTTAGATTAGATTGAAGTAATAGGTCAAGAAGAATGGGAAATAACGATAAATTAAAATTAAATATAAAAGACGTTTTTTCTTTATATTAATCCTTATTAATTGAGTAGTAGTGTAAGTACAAAGTGTACATTTTATTATTTTTTGTTATGGTGGCGACTGTAGAAAAAATCTTTTGTGTTTTGAGCGCAAGGGGACATTGTCGATTTCGACAATCGACAATGTCCTATTTTGTGCTCTTAATACACAAATAGCTATTAAATCATATATTTTTTATTAATTCATTAATTTTCGTCTGAATTCAACAATATAATAGTATCATAACCCGTACATTGTGAAATATTTGATAAAAATTATTTCAAAGTTAGTATTTTAATATTTTTAAATAGGCTAAACAAACATTCAGCTATTAAAACAAAAGAAAATTATCTATCATTTTTACGTATTATATTATTTTTTCGAAATGTTCCAAATTTCGTTATTTTTTTTATTTCGCGTAATTACTATTTACTCTTGCGTAATTAGGATAACATTTTGCATTTTGATGGGTCTTGCATCAATAAGTAAAATCAGTATTTGTTGAATCTGCTGCCATTATTAAATTAATTATTACAAAGGTAACGAAAATTACCTTAATTATAATAATAGATAACAATGAAATACGAAAATGACAAATAATTTTCTTTTGTTTTAATGATTAAACGTTTGCACAACCTACTTAAAAAAATTAAATAGAAATGAAATACTAACTTTGAATTAATTTTTATCAAATTTTTCGCAATGTAAGGATATGATATTATATCGTAGAATTCAGAAGAAAATTATAATTTATATTGTTGAGTACTCTATTTTAAAATTTAATTAAAAAATCGCATTGATGGTAAATATTTTCATTGACTAAGTGTTTTGTTGTGGTGAGTTAATATTTAGTAACTCAACAATTACGACACGTCATCATGTTAATATAATTTAACTTGAATAGGGACAAAAGAAAATCGAAACAAAATACCCAAAAGCAAAACTAATAACTAACAAAAATCATCCATTACGGAACTGGTTCTAAAAGCTTTTATTTCACGCAAGGCCTGAAAAGCACAACTCACACTAGAAAATATTAAAACCTAGAACAACTCTGCATACAGATATTGTGCTGGCCTATGGTAAAGCTCAAAGAAACGCTGCCAAAGCCCAGCAAATTTATTTGGACCGTTTTCCGAATCGTCATCTTCCAAACGTTCGCACTTTTTTACATGTATGTAAATAAAATAAGTATTGATTCTCAGCCAGGTTTTATTACTTGAAGAATGTGATTAAGAGAGTTGGTGTGAGTCAGTTGAGATGGTTTGGGCATGTGGAGAGAATGGCGAATGAACGGCTTGTTAAGCGTATATATCTTGGTGAAGTTGAGGGTTTTCGATTGCGTGGCCGACCAGTGTGTAAGTGGATGGATGTGGTTGGTAGGGTGCTTAAAGAGAGAAAGTTTCCAAGTATGAAGAGAAGAAGAGCTGTATGAATACGATTATGAGTGTGGCCGAGGCGAAAGAAGTGTGCTTAGATAGGAATGTGTGGCGAAGAATGATTGTTTCCTAACTATTATTGTGATCCGGATGCGGTATTTCGCTACCGAAAATCGGTCACTTTAATATGTTTAAGAGTAAGGATTTGTTGTATGATGTTGATGTTGTTCTTATTGTTTTCGGGTTTGTGCGAACCCACTAAGTGGGACACGCGTGATTTTATGTATGTAAAAATAGCACTTCAACAAAATGTCACATATGACAATGTGGAAGATATTGAAAGAACAACAGTTACATCATTTTATCGATAGATCAGGGATGAAAAAACCGCGCCTAAAGCAAGAGTACAATTCTAGAGAACTTGAAACGTAAACTTTGTTCTTTTTTCGCTATTGTAAATCTTCCTTCGCCATTTTGACGCGTGCTGTAACAATGGACGCTCGACGTCCGTCGTCCACGCGCCGCCACGTGACCGTTACGTCATAACTCAAATCTTGCGTCGCTTGTTCTTTCAAGGGGTCCTAGAGCTTAGCGAAAGCCAAAGCTAGAGACACACACAGACACAGCCATGGCATTTGCATGACTCACAGCAACACGCTCCCAACTAATTCGACAAAGTAATTATTATGCGATGAATTTACACAATATAGGGGTATAAAAGATTATTTCTTATTACATTTTTTTAGGGATGTATCGGTTTTCAAATCATTTGATCTTTAGACTATTCTTTCTAGTGAGAGCTACTGGGAGTTAGCCAAATGAACGCCAGACATCTGGGCGATAAAATAGTGTGTAGAGTTTTTTTCTGAAAGATTGAATAAATTGATGAATTTTAGCGTTTGATACACTTTCCAAATGTGTATGGTTGTTGAAATATACAGGGTGAATCACGGAAAGTGAAACATAGGCGTTTAATATGGGAAATCAGTTTTTCCGTGCGCATTGCTCCCCTAATTATTTTAGACAAAAAGTTTCAAATGGATGTTGTAAAGCAAAAACGTTTTATACGTCAAATCATTAATATTTATTTTGCCAATCATTATTCTGACACTGACGTAATAAAACGTTACGCTTTTGTTCGTCTCTTGTTTCTAATTCCATGGCTAATATTATTAAATTGTTATTCCGTGAATTTTAAAATTTTATTTCTGCAGTTATGAAGCAGCCAAAATTTTTGTTTGATTCGGATGTAGAAATTTTTGCTTTACAAATTTCTTCTTTAAATTATTTCTATATAAATTGTTATTCCAAAAACATTAATTCAGTTTCATTCGGTCGAACCGAACCTGAACCCGGAACAAAACCGGAAATTTTATTAATGTTTGAACCACAACCGCACCCGAACCCATCTCTCAAAAAATAAAGTAACAGGAACCTGAACCGAACCCAGTTTTTGGCGTGTTCGATGCCCTGCTGAAAATTTCTTGTTGATTTTATAAATCACTCCCGAAATTATGAAGTGTTGATATTCGTTATTCTAGCATTAAACTATGTATATATTGATTTATTCACGTTTTATTTTTTATAATTTATTTATCAATAATAAATTACATTTTCCTTTGCTGTATTTTTTAATAAAGTTACATTTTTCCTTGATCAGATAAGCTCCCCGGAAAAGTATAATTATGCTGTGGAAAATTTTCTGCCTCACGTTTTCGACCGTACCCAAGTTGAAAGAAATTCATTCCATGCATTATAGGAAATCAATATGTGTTAAGAAAATATATAGGCTACTATACAAGTATTATTTATTAACGTGAAGCACGAGTAATTTTTCACTTGAATTATTACTTATTTACTTTTGTATCATTGTGTTTACCCGTAACAAATTAACGAATAAATATAAATATGTGTCACGATTATTATGATCCACTTAATGTTTTCGAATTATCGGTTATTGAATTATTTATGATAGTTATGTACAGATAATAATAATAATAATAATAAATAACTTTATTGACAAACGTTAAAAGCGAGGTTCAGCCAAGGCTGTGCTACCACCTAACCAAAAGATTACACAGAAAAATATTACAAAAACAATTACAAAATAAAGGTTCAAAAATTCTTACAATAATTTTAGTAATGTAATATTACAAAGAATAAACTAAAACAATATACATATAATGAACTAATTATTAATTTAAGCAAAAATGTGCATAAATATACAAAAGCTGTAGAAGATCAAACCATAAATTTAAGCAAATTTAAAAATAGAAAAGTATTGAACAATAGAAAAAAAATTAAATTTAGGGCAAAAATAAGAGTAATTATTTTAAGGTACGGAGCACCTCTTTCACGTTATTTTTAAAGGAATCGGAAGAACATTCTCTAAGGTTATATGGTAACGAATTATAAAGTGTAGACGCCAAATAAGAAAAAGAGTTTTTATATTTTACCTTATTAAAAGAAGGCACAGCGTATAACTCGTTGTCTCTTAGAGTATATAAGTTATTCTTAAATATGAATTTATTAATTAAATATTGTGGATAACCCGTATTTCTTATTTTGTGTATTAGACAGAGAAGTAGCGTTTTAAAACGGTCATTAATATAATCATTGTTCGCAACAGAACGGTAGTGTGAAATGTGATCATACTTTCTCACATTAAATACAAATCGCAAACAACTATTTTGTAAAAGGTTAATTTTTTGCTTATCGCCTTCAGTCAAATTGGGTACATATACACAGGCAAGGTAGTCAAACAAGGGTAATATAAGAGATTTGATAAGACGCAATTTGACCTCCGACGATAAGAAATTTCTGAATTGATAAAGTTGTTTTAATTTTAATTTAGCGGCTGTTAATTTATTAAGTAAATGTGATCGAAATAGTAGTTTTTCATCAATCAGCATACCAAGACTTTTAACTACATCACTTCGTTCAATTGGTGTTCCATTTAATATTATATTAGGTGTAACACTTGATCCATAAATAATAATACGTGTATCACGTATTTTTTTATTAACCTATTTCTGGGTGTCAAATTTTTAATTTGAAGATATTAAAATAATGAATGAATATTATACATATAAAATACGCTAAATTATAATAATCTATCTTTATTTAAAATTTCAATACAAGTATAAAAATAATTCCAAATACAATATTGCTTATAAACAATCTATATCTTCACAGCCGATATCTACAGGATATCTTGGATATCTTCGAGTATATGGATATCCTAATATTTGTAGCTATTCTCTTGTTTTTCATTCCACTTGTTATCCGCAATTTCAGTACGATTATGCTGTGTGATATCCGAGATATCCGGCTGGATATCCACGTCCAACCACGTCACAACTGTGGATATACTACCACGTGGTTCAGCTGTGCGCCGGAAATGGCGACGGTGGACACTTAGGCCTATAGTCTTCAGCGCCTAAAAATGAAAAATAGTAAATAGGTAAGATATCTTAAGAATATCATTTACAGATAGAATATCTGTTAGGAAAAATTCAGTTAATATTTAAGGAAATATAAGATTGTCAATGGTATTACTAGGTAATATAAGAGAAATACGGGTATTACTCGAGAACAATTTGGTATTACAAAAGCACAATTATTAAAAAAAAGTATTCTACAGGTAATAGGGAAAAATATAAATGATTTCCATGGGAAATATTACTAGGTAATTTTAAGAAAATTCAGGATTTATTTAGGGAAAATATATTATTACGATGAAAACTTTGTTTAGAATGGTATTCTTTAGCACAGGGGTGCTCAATCCGTCGATCGCTACGACGAACGAAATCGGTCTTTAACGATTGACAAAATTTGTAACCTATTTGAGTCAAACCAATCCAAAATAGAACTTGAAATAATCAACAATCTAAACAATGTTCCAATAAAAATATTGCTCAAAAAGTCCTGGCTTGTTTTACATTAACATATTTGTCAGAATCTGCATTTTCAACCATGAATAATAAAAAAAAAGTAAGAAATAAAATTTACAATGAACATTGAATCAATGGTTGCGATTAGCTACATCATCATACCAACCTTACTATGAAAGTATTGTAGTCAGGGCAATTTCAAATTTCACTTTGATTTTCTTTATAATGAATAAAAATGTTTATTTACATTTATTATATAAATATTGATGTATTTCGAAAACAATCAATATACACATATACAGGGTGTAACACCAAAACCGACCACCGCCATTATTCTCTTTATTATTATAGCTACAAAAAAATACTATAGAATAAAGTTATAGAAGACCAAGGTGGACGTCCCATTAGAGAAGAAAATATATATATTTTTTTTGAATTCAACTATGTGATTTTTTATATCATTACATAACAAAAATATCGAGAAATATTCAATTGAAATTTAAATAAATTTTATTTTTATAGTTATTTTTCAGTAGGATATGAATGAAAAACAATTGAGCTTAAATTAAAATGAAACAAATATTTGTTAACAACGTTATATACAGTGTTCTATTTGATTTCTAATCTAAATAATTCAAATTGACAAATGGCAGTTTTTGGTTTTCATACATAGCCTACTGAAAAATGACTATGAAAATCAAATTTATTTAAATTTTATATCAATTTTTTTCAATATTTATATTATGTAAGGATAGAAAAGTAATACAAAAGGTTGAACACCCCTGCTTTAGAGGTATTACAGAGAAATAGTGAATATAACAATTCTGGTGTAAAAAATCTTGGAGGGCGAATAACACATTATTATTTTGAAATTATCACTATAGTAACAACAATAAAATAATATCAAAATATAATAATAATATACTTTTCTAAAAATTTACAAACACAAAAATGCAAGAACAATACAAAAGGTGCATATACATATACAATTAAATAATTCATATATATAAATACAAGTAAAATAAAAAAAAGTGCATTATTACAACAAATAAAGTGTTGCACATACGTCTAAATACATTATAATATAAATTATAAATAAAATGTGTAGGTATACAGGGTGTTTCAGGAGGAGGTAAAACAAGAAATAAATTGTAATACACCGAGGTCCAATACTCAATGGTTTTCTAGCTATAGAATTTTTAAATTTTTATTTACACCTTTAAATCTTAACGTGAAATCGCGTTACCTAAATGCTGACTTTTGAATAAAACAAATGACAAATAATCGTAATTGACAGTTGTGACCATTGACAGTTGTAACCATTGTAAAGTATTATCAATTAAATTTAACCCTTTAATTATTAAATGAATCGAGGTTGGCGGTGTAATTTTTGAACCAATAAAGTAAAATTTGTTTAATTTTAATTGTTATTACATATTAAAAATCGACAATATTATTTCTGTATCTCAGTATATATTAAAAATAGGACACATGTTCATATGAATTTTTGTACTCAAAATCATCCATACTATAACCTCTCAAAATATTTGCACTCCCCCCTGAAATACCCTGTATAATACTAACAAAAAAAAAAAAACAATGAACAATAATAAAATGTGCGTATACATACAAATAATTTAAAACTATTTCCTCACCTTCAGGCAGCTCTGCCCCGTCCACTGTATGATCTTCCTGAAAGCCGACATGTTTCTGAGTAGCGTGATATGTTACCGCTGAAATATATATACTCCCTTGTTCCCCCTTGCCCCGCGGAACACCAGGGGGTGAAATTATATTGTCGCGCACCCTTGCGTGTGTACTACGCCCTCACTGTGGGAAAGTTGGGAGATTTGTTATCGTTCACTTTTATATCTTGTTTTGTATCAATAAATCAGGTCAATTCCACCTTTTCTGGGTGTAGCTACTGTATACTGTGAAAAGAGCAATAGTTATAAACCGTGTACACGGATTCGAATCTGGGCCGTCAGAGCCATGATTTGTCATAAGGTAGTTATATTGTGAAACCTTTATATCAGAATTAATTAAAATTTTAAGTACATCTCAACTGAAGTATAATCTACCTGCTCTCCAAGTTTTAAAATAATTGACCACGCGGTACCTGAGATATTTGCAATTAAATTTGGCCTTTTTAATACGTGAAGAATAGGAAATGGCAAAATAAACACATTTTAAATTATAACTTTTATATCCATAATGACATTTAATCGAAAAACTAGTATGTTATAGTAAACTAATTAACGGATTTATGTAAAAATTAGAATATTATTTACCACCCAGATTTAATTTTATTGCCTCTAGAAAATTATAATCTGAAGATACGATAAATAGGTAGAATTATACTTGACAACCATGTACCAGCGTTTCAGATGGAGTATCAGTTAAGTTAACACCCGCTTGGTATTAGCGAATAAGAGGTGATGTTTGGTTAAAGGAATTTCAGACGTACATTCGAAAGAAATATTTTTTAAATTGGTGTTTTATGTGAAAAGCATGAAAACTTTGAACAGTATAATACTACTTTTGTAATTTTAAGAAAGAAATATATTAATTTGTTTTGCAGTTTCCATTTGTAGTTTAGAATTAGTATTATATCTTAAAATATTTTATTACTTTTATACCCGAATGTACCAATAAATGTCTAGGTGCGACGATGCCACAGTTATTCTTCAACATTAAAATACGACACTTGTGTATGTGTTAGTGCGAGTGGTACAGTTTCTACGGAAAAATAAAGAAAATTCATCTGTTACAGTGTTTGATATTAGCTTTTAACTATTTTGATGCAATCTGTGTATATAATGTTAAAAAATATAAGTTATTGCAAATATAAACTGCATTAGCTTAATTTTTATTTTGAACATAGAACAAGTTTTTGAATAGGTAGGTACACTCGAGTGACAACTACCTTAATAAAAACATAATGACAGCTTTTTTATGATAATATAAATCTATTTCAATTTATTCTATGTATGTGAACTATGGTGTTGAGATAAATATAATATGCGATGGGTTTAATAATGTTAATAATATGTTAAGTAAATAAATTAATAAAAATTATGAGAATGCTAAACTCATACTAGAGTCTGCTGGGAGCCAAAGACTATTGCTGATTTAGCAATGTTAGACTCCCACAGTGAGTATGGAAAAACATTCCTGCAATCGATAATAATAACAACAATAAAATATGAGAATTGTATACACAGCTATAACGATTAATATATTACCTATCAACGTGTGACCTTTTTTCCTATACCCTTCATATTATTACGAGGGTTCCGCTAGAAGTTTTGAGAATAAGACATTGTTCATATTATTTTTTTTAGAGAAATGTACAAACACCATGCATTTGAGTGATACAAAAATATATACGAGGTCTGGCTATTAAATAACGAGACTGCTTATGAAAAGGAGTTTTATTTTAAAAAATATTTTATAATCGAATGCTCCCCTTCAATGTACTGCCCTCCCCTCGCCACACACCGTTCCATTCGTTTTTTCCATGGTCAAATCAGGCGAGTACGGCGCGTGTTCGAGCACTGGAGTGCAGGTGCGTTGTCCTAGTGCAAAATCCACGACTTGTTTTTCCACAATTCCGGCCGTTTCTTACGAACTTGTTCTCGCAGTGTTGCCAAAACTTTCAAATAGTAAGTTTGGTTTACAGTTTGACCCTCGGGAACCCATTCAGTCATCACGATGCCGTTGATGTCGAAAAAAAAACGATTAGCATGGCTTTAAATCTTCGGTGCTCTCTCGGCCTTCAGAAAACCGTTTATACCATTGGAAAACACGCGCACGAAATAGAGAATTCTCACCATAGGCCTCTTTCAACAACTTATAGCACTCAGAGTTTTTTTAATTTAACGAGAAATTTCACATTGATCCGTTGCTCGTGTTTTTCGTCACACATTGTTATCGGTACGAGAAAAAACACGTTCGTTTCTAACCTCTATAGAAAAAATACTACTACAGCGACAAAAACGTGTTTTCGTACCGGAATAGTAGACACTTCCAGCTATCCAACGCTGCATTCGTCCCCCCCTGCTCCTCTAGGACGCCTTCTGCGCGCGCAGTCTCGTTATTTAATAGCCAGACCTCATATTCTCTTATTTTAATATTTGTATTTTCTAATTTATATTTCATGTATACTACGAGAAAATTGCTACAATTTTAATTGAATTTTCATTCCTCTCAATTGTGCCATTGGCCTAATGCCTGTGTGCTCTCTCGAGATTTACTAACCTTATTAAAAGTGAAGCGTGCGTTCATATATCATTTATTACTTGAGAAGGGTTCGCCGCCAAATAAATTGAATAATAGAAATATTAAATTTACAAGCTTCGTAATTTGAAATTGATATATTGGTAGAATATGAATAAACAATATTTCGATAAAGGGAACAAATTTCACCCATAAAAATGATTACATTTGAAATGACGATATAGTTCGGTACATTAGATTTTAGACATTCAGAAAAAATATATTTCAATTTAAAATGCACCCCGTTTTTGGAAAAATAAATCTGATAACATTTCATTTGCGGCAAGATACAGTTAAATCTCGATAATCCGAACACCTTTTTATCCGAATTCCTCTGTATTCTGATGTTTGGTTAGAATCCCCATTTTTTTTTTATTTTCTGGCGTTTATTTCTGCCTTGATCGCCAGTCGCCAAAGTAATATGCATTGTTATTTAATAAACAATTTATGTACATATCCACCAAACGGTTATCATTTCTCGGCACTTCTGGGGTGGATACTACAGCAAAATTTATAGTTTTTCCAAGAATGGGGGCTCGTGGCCGCGTGCCTAAGGGTCGTGAATCTGGGGATCCGGGTTTCGATCCCGATCGACGCCAAATATTTCGAATTTTAAATGGCACAACAGTGACCCCTGTAGTGCATTCTCCACGCCAGCAATGAGTGCCCGGCAGTGACGCCTGAAATATAAAAGATAATGTCATTTTCGGTTAAACCGAAAACGCTACCATCATGCAAAATACAATGATTTGTAAGCCCCTAACTCTAGTTTACAAATATACCAAGAAAATTAAAAAGTAATTATAAATAAAAATCATATTTTGAGTTGCCCGTTTTTCAGTGTCAATCTGTTTATATTATGTATTTTTAATAATTATGTGTATAATATTTAATATATATGCAGGCTGATGACCGGCACATGTAAAATCAGACTTTCCTATTTCCTGCTTCCCTAATTATTTTAGGTAAAAAAGCTTCAAAAAAAAAAAGTTGCAGAGCATAAAATTTGCATCTGAATCAAAACAAAATTAATTTTGTATGCCTTGCAACGGCAGAAATTATATATGAAAATGTCGAAAATCACCTCAAAAATAGGAATAGCCATGGAATTAAGACAAAATAAATAACTAATGTCTAACGGTTTATCTGTCATGTCAGGGTAATTTATTTTTATTAGGTATTATTTTTAATTTCTATTCAAGTTAACAATTATCTGTTAATTTAAATTGATATTTCTTTACAGGAACAGAAATTACAAAAATTAAAAAAATAAATTAACCTAGCTTGATAGATAAATCAACATTTGTTAATTTTTTGTTTCAATTCCATGGCTATAGCTATTTTTGGCTTGATTTTCGGCATTTTCATACCTTATTTCTGCCGTTGCAAGGCATACAAAATTAATTTTGTTTTTTGATTCAGATGCAGAATTTTATGCTCTTTTGTTTGAAGCTTTTTTACCTAAAATAATTAGGGAAGCAGGAAATTGGGAAAGTCTGATTTTACTTGTTAAAGTCCTATGTTCGGCTGTTCCGGTCACCACCCTGTATATATATATATGTATATACCTACCAAGAATCCGAGATATTTTCTGTTTATATCTGTGCTACTTTTCTATGTACTGATGATGATCGTATTCACAATCGAAACGATAAATAAAATGTAATACAAATACTAAGGATTACTAAGGTTTTACCCGAATACTCGTTAATTTAATTTAATCTTATCCAGTTATATGCCGAGTGTTTTTATCAGGTGTCATATCACTGGACACTCAGAAATGGGTATTATGATTAACATTGTAAATTTATAATTCAAACAAGATCTCATTTCATTAAAACAAAAAAGAGTATTAAAATACACGATTCATTGTATATAGAGTAATAGAATACCACCCCGAACTGATAATAATTTTCCATTATTTACATTATGACTATCTTTTGTTCTGTTTATATTCAACAGTAACTGTAGTAGTATTGCGTAACCTTGCGGATATTTGACGTTTGGCCACCCTTTCTGCTTGCGAGGGGTGAAGGGTGGTGCTCCAATGTAGGGAAGTCCGGACGTGGGAAACAGAGTTCCAGGGAGCTCTCATACGCGTGTGAGGCGTGCGCCTAACGGGTGAACTGAAAGGGACCTCAAGTGCAAGGTGCATACACATACGACGAATTATTGATACCCAATTAATAACAAACCGGAAATTATATTAATAAATCACGAACAAAATATTATACCATTCTAAATAATTTCACGGCATATTATTTATTTTATTTTTATTTTATTGTTAACCACTCTACAGGATAAATCCCATTTACAGAGGGAGTTTACAATAAATTATACAACAACAATAATTAGATAGAGTGTGCCAAGAGAAAAATAAAAAAAATAATTCAAAAGTATTACAAAATTTACATAAGAAGTTAAATTATGGTAGCCTTAAATACATACATACATACATAAAATCACGCGTGTCCCACTTAGTGGGTTCGCACAAACCCGATAACAATAAGAACAACATCAACATCATAAAACAAATCCTTACTCTTAAACATATTAGTGACCGATTTTCGGTAGCGAATAGTTAGGAAAAATCATCCTTCGCCACACATTTCTATCTAAGCAGACTTCCTTCGCCTCGGCCATACTCATAATCGCATTCATACATGCTCTTCTTCTCTTGAAAACTCTCTCTCTTTAAGCACCCTACCAACCACATCCATCCACTTACACACTGGTCGGCCACGCAATCGAAAACCTTCAACTTCATCAAGATATATACGCACTCGTTATTCTCTTCACCAAACCATCTCAACTGACTCACACCAACTCTCTTAATCACATTGTTCCTAACCATATATTCTTCATACACCAAATTATTCCTCACGCGATCCCGTCTGACATACACCACGTAAATACCTCATTTCCACGGCAGTCACTCTCTTTTTATGCTTCCCCGTCCATGCCCAGCATTCGCTTCCATACATCAAAGCAGGCACTAGTACTCCATTATATACACTTAACCGAGCATCTCTTGATACGTTAACGTTTCGTGCAAACGTACCTAGAGCACCCATTACCTAAAAAATAAGAAAATGAAATACATCAGTAGTTGACACTTGTCAATTACTAAATTTTTAGTAGTTGACACATAAATGTACCAGTAGTAGACACCTTATCTTCTGAAATAACTCCAGTACTTGGTTCACAAATTAGAGGCCACAGAATTTTGGAATTCATTTTAATTGTTATTTTTATAGGCATATTACTTCCTAAGATGTCAATGAATACGAAAAATTGCTTGTACTTTTGCTAAACATTAAACCATATTTATCAAAAGTTGTGATACCAATAGGTATTGCTCTGTAGGAAGTTATACAAGAAATGTCGTATTACTCGTAACCCGCAACATGAACTGTTCACTACCCTCTATATTGTTCTATACCTATACAATTGCGTTATTATATTTATGAATATGTAAACAGTGTCGGAGAATTAATGAAAAAACCGGAAAAATCAGCATTTTTACAAAGATATTCTAACAAAGGGGTAGTAGTTTTTGTTGTCTAAAACTTTTCTGTCTAAACAACGCAATTAGCACTACAACTTGGATTTTTCATATCAGTGATTTTACACAATCTGAGAGACAAAACATTTTCACACTAGTGCACATCCCGTATAGAAGGGTTTCGTTCGCTAACTAAGGGTCAGTTCTAGCGATATTTATGGGGATTAGGCTGTTTTGGCCAATGTCCGAGACTTGTCATGCAAATTTGACCAGTTTGACCGCTCGCAAAACCTAAAGGGATGTACGGGATAATATCAGCGCATTCAAAAATTTTGTAACGAGGAAAATCCTATTTTGTTTTACATTATTTATAATAATTGAAAATAGGATTAACAAATATAATCTCTTTTTTAAAACAATTGAAGAATTTCTCCACAATACTGTGGTTTTTGAGTTATGGTGCCATATTGTTCGATGGTGAGCAACAATTTTTTTGAAAATATTTTTTGTATAATAGTACTTTATTAAAGTGGTTTACATCATACGTAAGTCATAGACAACAATATGTTACAGTTAATGATTTCAATTCTGACATCTACCCCGTAACTTCTGGAGTACCTCAGAGATCTCATCTTGGACCTCTCCTTTTTATATTAATTATTAATGATATTAATTCCTGTTGTCAAAATTCTAAATTCATAATGTATGCTGATGATCTTAAGTTATATAAAAAAAATGTTTCTTTGACTGATGTCTGAGTCTTCAAGATCTTGATAGACTAAATATTTATTTTAAGATAGTTGTCACTTGAGTGTACTTATTCAAAAACTTGTTCTATGTTCAAAATAAAAATTAAGCTAATGCAGTTTATATTTGCAATAACTTATATTTTCTAACATTATATTATATACACAGATTACATCAAAATAGTTAAAAGCTAATATCAAACACTGTAACAGATGAATTTTCTTTATTTTTCCGTAGAAACTGTACCACTCGCACTAACACATACACAAGTGTCGTATTTCAATGTTGAAGAATAACTGTGGCATCGTCGCACCTAGACATTTATTGGTACATTCGGGTATAAAAGTATTAAGATATTTTGAGATATAATACTAATTCTAAACTACAAATGGAAACTGCAAAACAAATTAATGTATTTCTTTCTTAAAATTACAAAAGTAGTATTATACTGTTTAAAGTTTTCATGCTTTTCACGTAAAATACCAATTTAAAAAATTCCTTTAACCAAAGATCACCTCTTATTCGCTAATACCAAGTGGGTGTTAACTTAACTGATACTCCATCTGGAACGCTTGTACATGGTTGTCAAGTATAATTCTACCTATTTATCGTATCTTCAGATTATAATTTTCTAGAAGCAATAAAATTAAATCTGAGTGGTAAATAATTTTCTAATTTTTACATAAAATCCGTTAATTAGTTTACTGTACATACTAGATTTTCGATTAAATGTCATTATTTCTTATTCTTCACGTGTTAAAAAGGCCAAATTTAATTGCAAATATCTCAGGTACCGCGTGGTCAATCGTTTTAAAACTTGGAGAGCAGGTAGATTATACTTCAGTTGAGATGTACTTAATATTTCAATTAATTCTTACCTTAAGCAGAATGACTTATGCATCAACTACAGTAAATGTTCCATGTTCTTTTTTTCACGTAGTAGAAAAGTATTTGAATTTAATTACAATATTGATGGAAATGGTATGAGTCGTGTATCTCAAGTCAAAGATCTTGGGATCATTTTAGATAAGAAATTAATTTATGATGTACATATTGACAACGTAGTTAAAAAGGCATATGAAATGCTTGGATTTATATTGCGAGTTGGATCAAATTTTAGAAATCAACTGGAATTTGCTGTTGTATATTGGTCTCCACATTATTAAATATATGTGAATACAGTTGAGGGTATTCAGCGTAAATTTATTTCTGCACTAAGTCTAAATTTCCGAATAATCTAATTTATTTCATCCCTTACAAAAACGTAGAGAGATGCTGGACTTATTTTGTTTATAAAATTGAAAATGGTCATATTGATAGTCCAACTCTCTTGAGTAAAATATCTTTACGTGTACTCTCATATTCTACTCGTTCATCTGATATTTTTTCTGTAAATATGTATAGGACTAATTTTGCAATGTTTTCCCCGTTAAATCGCCTATTGTGTTGTTATAATAATTTATTATGATTCTCCGATATACCCGATATATTTAGTTGCACTTTGTATTTATTTAAGAAGTTTATAAAAATAGCTTCACTCATTTATCTACTTCTTTATGAGTTTATTTTTCATTTTCTATGTTAGCTAATTTTCACCATATTTGTTGCCTGTAACAAGAATTTTTTTTTTGTATAATTTATTATAACTGTTATTGGGACCTTGTCCTGTTGTATGGCCACTTTTGTAAATAAATAAATAAGTATTAACATTTTTTTTAATCCTTCAGCACACGCACTCGGTCTCAGGGACCAACCATAGTTAAAAATAATGTATTAATAATTGATAAAAACCAAAACATAATTTACTTCTTTCGATCAATTTGCGTATATTTCCTCTTGCGAATTTTTTTGCAACATTTTTGCGGCCGCTGGTCAAATTTCAGCAAACATTTGATACGGTGTGAACTATGTGCCCTTTTAAACTTTCTCACGTGTACATTTGAATATAGCTCGAATATTTTATTGCGAGACAAAACATTTATTAATTCACTTATCTTTTCTTGTAATTACATATCTTGTCACTGCCAGATAATAAAGAAATCATAACAAAAACAGTGCAGTCATGTATAGAATGATAAAGTAGAATCAACAAAGATACAAAAATGATTATGTCTTCTTGTTATTAAAATACTTATACAATAATGGTTAATATTTTTCCACAGAGAAAATTATTATATGTATAGAAATTACTTATATCAATATTTGATTTTATTTATCAATTTGATTCTAAATAAATAAATATACCATCATGGCTTATTACCCATTTTTGGGTGTGTCCATGTTTTTATTCACAGATTATAAAACCTACACAAATGTTGAAAGATTTTTACATTAAATATTGACAAAACATAAAAAAAAACTATACGCCAAATGATAATAGTCCGATTTATCTTCTTCGGATCCAAAAATATCCGGATAATGGGGAAGTTTAGCTTGATTGAAATTACATGTGAAATATTTTTTAATCGTAAATATATGAATAATTATAAGTTGAAATGTAATTGAAAGTTAAAATTATGTTCCCGTTTATTTATAATTAATAACTTTTGTGACTTATGCGCATGCCTAGAAGGATGGTGAAACCTGACTTTTTGAACGTATGTTGAGGCATTACACTACACACTTCTGACTAGTTCACGTAGGTTTCCAAGTTTTGTCGGATCCTCACAGCACTAGTTATTATAACGTTACATACCGTTATTTTGTTTTTATTAAGTTATTTGTTACGTTATGTAACGATTTTTTTTTTATAATGTTATAAAATAACGTAACAATAACAATTCGTTAACGTTATCCCATCCCTGTCTATAAACCACAAAATCATCAATAATTTACTTAATTCGATACAACGATGAATGCAATAATTATTAAATATGTAACACTTTGTTTTTTGTCTAATTTAAGTTTATTTCATAAATTTTTATTCCGGTTAATTTTTTAAAAGTAAATATATGATGTTTTACTGTCACTCTATTTGTGGCGCATCTCACATCTGTAGTCAAATACATAAGTACTAGTGAAATTTAGTAGGAAATATACTTTTGAATTACTTATTTATTTTATTTATTAATCAATCGGTCCAACAGGATTCAAGATCCCAATTACAGGACGATCATATGACATACAAATACAGAATTGAATTAGTTGAACAGCAAGTACATATAAGAAATTTAACAAGTGACTTATTACAAAAAATATTTTGTTAATATATTCTTAAATTTAGATAATTTGTCAATGTCAATAGTACATGATACACTGTTATATGCTACACAGAGTTGTCTTATTAGAGATTTCAATTCATAATTAGTCCTAGCTCACAATGAAATGGTACTTTATTTCTTGAAGTGACGCGTGGAACGTGAAATGGTATTAGCTCAAGACTACATGAGTCATCAATACAATTATGAATTAATTTGTATAAGTAGAGAGATAATTGTAAATTTCTTCTGCTACTTAATGGCACCAAGTTAACTTCAGGCAATAAAACAGAATAATCATGGGTAAAGATAGGATATTGTCCATGTATTTTAAAATAACAATATTTGATGAATTTATGCTGGACAGATTCAATCTTAGATATATATTTATGATATATTGGATTCCAGACTTGTAGACAATATTCTAGCTTAGAGTGGACAAATGCATAATACAAGCTTTTGAGTGTACTTGTTTTACAGAAAGACTGACAATTTCTAATTACAAATCCAAGATGATCTTACGGTAGTCTCAATTGTGTACAAATATAATCCCAAGATCCTTAAACTGAGTTCCTTTCTCAAGCGAATTAGTTTCCATGTGATATGTATAAGTGTAAACGTATTTTTTAACAAAGTAACTCATTACTTATTTAACGTCCATGACGTTTTATGAATATGTCTTCTACTTAAAATATGGGGGAGTATTTTTTATTAGTTCCTACGGAGTCGCTCTATTTACGTCCGATACTGTACATCAGTAGGTTAGAAAATACTACTGCCATGGCCGACTGATAATGTATTAAAGTTTCATAATTTGGAAAAATCAATACCTAGGTTATTTTTTATGAAAAACAAGTCAGTGATGCGACACCATTAAAAAAAAATGTAAAAAAATATAAATTTTTAGGTATACTTACTTTTTAAGGTATGAAGAAAGTAACCTGCAATACTTACATAATATGAAGATATAAAATAAAACTTAATACATCATAACATTTAATACTTTATTGCAAATAAATTTATGATCACATATTGATCAAAAGTCATCAGACATTTTGATCTTAATAAAATATATTATTGAGCACACATAATTAATACTAAGAAAATAAATGTATATTTATACAAAATAAAATAAAATATGTTTCTATTATTAGGTACAATATGACTACGAAATCTGGTCATTTATATAATGTAATACATTTTATATGTTTGTATAACATTTCATTTTAACATATATCATTTTTTACACATTTTATATTTTTTATTACAGTAAACATTGAATATGGATATAAAAATAGGTATTGGACGATAAAAATTCGTTGATATTGTATTTATTTATGATCAAAATTAATATTATCAGTTCTGTATGTTAATAAGGAGTATACCTTATTATTTTATTATTCATAGTAGTCATAATTTATAATATGTCTTATCAAAATTATTGTTATCTTATTGGGAATGTTTGTTTTTTGTATTATTAACAATCAATATTGAATATATTTCAAGATGTAAGCACATCAAAACGTATGGTTCGCAAATATTTAATTGAAATAACAATTAATACATTTAGATGTGAGGGCTACACCAAATCCATATAATTTTGGTTTAAAATAAATGAAAAATATATTATTCATACTGTATTATGAACATAAATTTTCAGAGTCTTGCAAATTCAAAAACCCACATTCGAATCCATCTCAAGACACTCGCATATCACTGGCTGATGCCCAGGCACTTTGTACAATAAAGGGGAACATTCTTCCAAAATAATATAAAATATCTATTTACAAAATATTTAAAATAATATTTTATAGTTCGCCTAACCATTTATACAGTTTGGAAATGAATAATGGGATGGATAGCGGCGCTTATTTTATAACCTATATTTAGGTGTGGGAAATATACAGGGTGTAACACGAAAAGCAGGCCATAGACGTGATATTGGAAAACAGTTTCTCAAAATGGGCGATTTCCAATTTTTGGTGGACGAAGAAATTATTAGTATTTATCTGATAATTTGAAAATTGAAGTCCCTTTTTTGTTAAATACCAATAATTAGATATTTTAAACTTATGTGAAATTTAATACAAATGCAAACTGCAAAAAGCAAATTGAGAATTTCTCCGTGAAACGAACAAAAATAATAAAAATTACACAGTACGTCTAGTTTCACTAGGATACAACTTCTGAGTCAGCTTCTATGAAGCCATCGTCAGAAGTCGGCCAGCACAACAAGTGCGAAACGCGTCTATGGCCGACTTCTGACGATGGCTTCATAGAAGCTGACTCAGAAGTTGTATCCTAGTGAAACTAGACGTACTGTGTAATTTTTATTATTTATGTGACATTATTTGCTCATTCTCATAATTTACAATTTTGAATTTAATTCTTTCACATTGTCATTTTATAAATATTTGACTTGTTAAATGAGGCAGATTACAGCGTTTTTCTTCTTGAATTTTCCAAGGAAAACTAAAATCTTTTGTTTCAGTGTATCAATAAAAAATAAATCATCGTGAGTGAAAAAATCTTACACGTTCATAAACGCTTTGTTTACTTAACGGATCATCAAAACAAATGCAACTTGATTATTTGACATGATTATTTTAAATGTCATAAGAACAAGAAAACTGATTCGAATTTGTTCATTTTGATGGTCCGTTAATTAAACAAAGTATTGATGACCGTTTCTGCAATCGGACAAAACATTTATTTGAAGCATAATTGTCTAAAAAACTGTTTTTCCATGTTAAACGCCTATAGAACGCTTTTCGTGTTACACCCGGTATAATGTATCCGAAATTAATTTGTTCTTCTCTTTGAAAAATTAACTCGTACAAGAAAAATTAAAACCAAATTTACAAATTGGGGCAAAGAAACACTGACTTAATCAAAATATGAAATTTTTTCCCAAAGTAAACTCCGCTATCCCTCCCAGTTACTGTACTATACTCAGTAAGCTACTTCCGCCCCGCCCCATGGTCTATAGGGCTTCATCTGAGCCGAACTATTTCCTTGATTATATCCTTGATGTTGATTACTAGGCACAAAAGCATTAGAATACTGATGATACCCAAATGCGCTCCCAGCAGTCGTACTTACTACAGAAGTCGACACAGGTGTCAAAGGTGTCAAACCAGTCGAAGACACAGGCAAACGAGGCGATACGTCACTGCTGCTTGGTACGGCACTTACCGTACTTTGTCCACAGGAAGTCGAAATATCGTAGGTCATATCGTGAAGGGGACCTACTTGATGGGGCAGGTTTGGAACTATAGCAGTGGAAGTATTACCGGGTATGGGGTTTATAGGTGTTGCGTAATTTTGGGAAGAGGTTCCGTAACCCCATGGAACGCTAGCCTGTTTGGAGGCTAGTTCGCGCTGAGCCGCAAAGCACTGTAGGTGGGACATTAGACGCAAACGTAAAGGATCTTGAATGTCCATTCCCTCGATTGTTACTAAATAACGAGCAACTTCTGAGGCGCATTCACGGAATCCGATGTTGTGGTAGTCCATTGCGAATTTGTGGGGATCGTATGCTAGAGCATCCAAGCCTGGAAAGAAAAAGAAAAAGAAAAACGTTAGAGAAATGTACAAACACCATGCATTTGAGTGATACAATAGCTATTTGTGTATTAAGAGTGCAAAACAGGACAATTGTCGATTGAGAGATTGTTGCCTTCTCTCGAAATCGACAATGTCCGTTTGCGCTCGAAACACACGCAAGATTTTTTCTACAGTCACCACAGTGGGGTCCTCCACCATAACAAAAAATAATAAAATATACACTTTGTACTTACACTACTACTCAATTAATAAGGATTAATATAAAGAAAAAAACGTCTTTTATATTTAATTTTAATTTATCGTTATTTCCCATTCTTGACCTATTGCTTCAATTTAATCTAAACATTTTATACGAGTACTTTAGTTTTTGTAAATAAATGCCCTATTTTATTTTCACAATAGTGCAGCATTTTTTTTTATGTAATATACCGACAGAGCAGTTATATATCAGATTGATTTGTAAAGGTGGTAAATGTGTCACTACAGTGTCATTAGTTCCTGACTAAACGTTTCCATTAAGAATGTAGACAACTGACATTTCTCAACATTGTATAGTTAGAAATTTGGACAGCGAGCGTTTTTTCTACTTTGTCGCGCTAGAGCGGCAAAGTGACATTTTGCGTTGATAAAAGAGAGCGCAAATGGCTACTTTCTATGTAGACAGTAGAAAAAATATTTTTATTTTTATATGAAAACGTTCTATATGGCAATGTTATGAAATGATATTATTGAGGGGTGATGCTTAAAATGTGAGACTAGTTTTGAATGGCCATAAAAAGTAGAAATATAGTTAATACAAACCATTTTAACTAATTTTTTAAATCTATAGATGTTTATGAGAAATTAACCCAATTACTAAATAATGCCAGTTCGCCGAACGAGGTCAAATTTTTACCTCTCGCTAAGAGAGGTGTTGAAATCATGCTAAAAATCGCATTTCCCCATTTTATTGAATAAGCACGTTTTAAGATCCCTAAAATACGATATCTAACATTAATGGGAAGAGTTGAATAAGTTTTGGTAACAATTGGACAACCGGAAGTGGTAGTTTCTTAAGAAAATTCTTCTAAATATTATGTTTGAAAATTTATGTTAATATAATAATAAATATCTTTAAATTCTCAATCTGATACATTTAAAAAAATTATTATATCTTCTATAGATATCTATAGAATAATCTAAAATGCAAAATGTCAGTGTCAAGAATCAACGGTTTTATTACCATTACAGAAAGCTTTTTCTGGGAAGTAAGTACATTTAAAATTTCTTATTGTATTATTAACTAAATATTTAAAAATATAGGTATATTAATATTACAAATATCCTTAAGAAATACCGCTAATACCGTCAATGATTATAAAGAATTTTGAATATATTAGAAGAATAGCAGAAAATTCCTCATAGAACGAAAGAATAGATACAATTTGAATTATTTGTATGTACAAGAAATATTAAATTCATTAATTATGACCCGGGTTCGATCCCGACCGACGCCAAAATAGTTCGCAATTCTTGATAGTACAATTCTGATACAAACAACTTAGAAAATCGTGAATGATGAAAATTAACATTACTGTGTCAAATAAAAACAATGTTTCTAACGCTTATACTCAAAGTTATTTTAAATCACTTATTCCTGAAATTATAAAATATTGAGATTGGTAGTACTTAAGCTACAGATATATAATTGTTATTATTAAAAACAAATAAAACTATTTCTAGCAATGAAAAACACTTGAAATTTGTGTATTTGTTTTGTAAGCAATCTAAATGATGGGGCTCACTCGTGGGAACTGCTGATATACTCGTACCGAGTGAAATCGGCATAAGCAAAGGCCGTAATAGGAAACATCTGCTAGGCGTTGTGGTGTGCTGATATCCACGCTCATCCCCGATTAACTTGTGCCCTATTGTCCCCTGAATACGGACCCTTCAATACCACACACTTCCGCATGTCGTAGACATCATAAAACACATTACAGAGATGGTATAAGTTTATATGAGGGTATTTCTAAATTTCTAAGAATTAAAATTTTTAATATTAAAAATACTAATAATTTTATTTTACCTTTATTGGATTTTTGGTATTTTCTATTATTATTGAATTTAGTTCAATCTTTTGCTTATAGAGAAAAACGGCCCTTCAATTTTTACAAGGTGAACACTGAAAACCCTGACATAAGCGTTTAACATGGGAAAACATTTTTTTTCAAATATCATCTGTACTGAGAGTTTTTCATATGTTTAGCTATTTTATTATAAGTAATAGAAAAAAAGGGCTCATATAAAAGTTTTATTATTTTAAATATACTATTGTATGGGTGATGTAGATATTTTTTAAAAAGTCAGGTTTACAAGATACAACTATCAACTTTTATTTTTTAAATAACATTCTATAATTATTTCACTAAACTATAAACCGCTATTTTGTCCTCTTTTCAACGATGTATTAGTTTTTATTAATGTATTTGCAAAAATTCGAGATAAATAAGATAATTGAGATATATGGAAAGTATTTTTTATTCAAATATTATAGGTGGCTATGTGAAAATAAACAAAATGTAACAATGTTAATATCAACAATGTATACATTTGTTTATTACTTACTTATTATTTACTTATTTATCTATTTATATATTATGTTTTTTCACATAGCGACCTAGAATATTTGAATAAAAATTATTTCTTATATATTTCAATTATATTATTTTTCTCGAATTTTTTCATTAGTAAAAACTAATACATCGTTGAAAAGAGAAAAAAATGGCGGTTTATATTTTAGTAAAATAATTATAGGTGGCTATTTAAAAAATAAAAGTTGATAGTTGTATCTTGTAAACCTGACTATAAAAAAAAAATCTACATCTGCCATCAAATAGTAAATTTAAAATAATAAAACTTTTGTATGAGCCATTTTTTTCTGTTACTAATAATAAAAAAGTTAAAGGGGGGGGGGGGCGTCTTCCTAGACTCACCCTGTATTATTTATTAAATGGCAATATGTAGTCGTGCGTATTGAAGTACTAAGAATAAATAAGAACGCCGGCTTCTGATTCAAGTAGTTATTTTTTTAATTACCAGAAAAAGTTCTTCAAGACTACATTTCATTTTCATATAGTTCCTTTATGTTTTATAACAATATCAATAATATACCTTGAAATATAGACTTTTATTCATAAAAATAAATCATACATTCAAATTTAAAAATTATAAAAAAAGATTTAAAAGTATAATACATATATGAATTAACAAACTATTTATAGTATATGTATTATGGTGGACCTTAAAAGGGGGCAAGTCGAATTTTAATCGGGCCGCTCCCTAAAGTGGTTCCAAATAAATAAATAAAATATACTGGCAATGATTCCGCTTAATTTTAATATTTAACCGTGCCAAAAAAATACTAGAATGTCCCGAGAATATGTGGACTAAATCTGAAGTCCCAGTTATTATTCTTAATTCGAATTTGGGCTTTCGTGCGATAGTTTAACCATCTGTAGTTAACTTAATAATAATGATTAGGACTTCAAATTTTGTGGACATATTCTCGGGTCATTCTAGTATATATTCCAATATTGAGTGATTTTTTTAAACCACTGCACAGATTTTAACTTGCAGTAGTGAATCAGCACAGTATATGGCGCACCACGCCGTACCACACACAGCTACTGATTCGCGTGTTTTCGTACATAATCGGTTCGTTATCAAGTAGCTTGAATTTACTTGAAAATGCTTCATCAAGTCAAGTAGTAACGATAGAAAATCAAGTCAAGTCAAGTAATGAATTTTTGAAAAGCTTGATTTTCAAGTCAAGTAATTTACAAAAACATCAAGCTATTTGACTTGATGAAACCCTACGTATAATTATCCAGTTATTAGAGGTGTCCGCTTATTGAAGATGTCCGTTACGAGAGATTTTACTATATTTGAAAAACTGTTTTCCCATGTTAAAGACCTATGTCACTATTTTCAGTGTTCACCTGTATAAATAGTGACTTTAGTACAGAAGAATTACCTTCGTAAGGGGCAATTAAAATTGAAAAACAATTTTTACAAAAGTATTATATTGCTATGTAGCCGATCCTTCAGAGACCTATATTTGTAAACATCATTGTCAAAGCCCTCTATAATAATTGAAACATTTACCTTGAAAAACTTAAATACCATTTTTGTACTTTATAGATACTTATATTAAAAGGATTCTGCAGTACGACCAAGCAATAATGATATTATATTTTTCACTTTTGTAGCAGAATACGAGATATTTAATATATAACTTTAAAACCTTGATACGTAAACAACTATTTTTAATATTTTTCAGGTTTTTAGATCTGTTTGAAGTAAAATTCTTAAAGTGCAAATCGGCAACAATTATCATTTTATCATCCCCGTGCAGTCAACAACCCCAGCAATTACTCGGTCACCTATCCAATCCCTCGGCATATAAAGTTCCCCTAATACTAACTCGTGGGAATGATCGGAACCAAGCATTCCCTATGTTAATACAGGGAACTCGTATCTAATGCGTCATAGGGAAAACGACTCCCACGTTATGCTAATTGGGGAGATATCAATCAAAAAGGCAGGTTGTGCTATATCACTGTGAAATGAAATTTGATTTTCGGAAGCTATATAAATATGACAGAGATTATTGCGTACAATAATACCTAATAAATTGTGGGTAATTTCTCGACTGATGTGGATTAGGTGTTAACAATTACTCGAAAGTTCAGTCAAACAGCATTTATTCTTACTATACCAACGTTTCGGTCCTTCTTCAGGGTAGTAAGATCTTACAAACGTTCAGTTAATTTATTAAACATCGTACAAAAAATTCAAAGAGCATACACACATCCATTTGCTCTCAAAAGAGCAATGATTTGTACGCATGTATTTTTTGTATTTAATTGTATGTAATTTATGAATGAAAAGTCGCATATTTCATTTTATTTTATATTACTATATTTATTAAATGAGACGGATTTCACGATTTTATAAAAAAACAAAGATTTTTTTCTTTTTGAAATGACCCCATTGTTAACACCTAATATCTAATAAAATTGAAAATTACCCCAATCTTAAATATAAGTGAAAACAAAAACAATTACGAATTTCAAGAACTATGTCATCATCTTCATTAGTATATTTGACACGAAAGAGTATTAATTTTTACTTTTATTATCAATTAGCCTTATGTACCTATTCTGTAACAACTATAATGTTGATAAACGAAAACTGTTCGTGGCCGACTTACCTTATTCTCTAACTTTTTGTCAAACGTACGTGAAACAGTCATTCTCCAACTAAATTCCTTAGCATTGGTTAATTTCCTTATTCTGTAAAGTTATAACGACCGTTTATCAAAGACAATTTCGTACAAACCATTCGTTTATTATTATTATTTAGTTCAATACTAAAGCAAAAAATTCTAAATCCGAATCAACAAAAAAAAATCATTTTGACTACTTCATAACTGCAGAAATAAAATTTGAAAATTCACGGAATTACAATTTAATAGTATTAGCCATGGAATTAGAAACAAGAGACGAACAAAAGCGTAACGTTTTATTACGTCAGTGTCAGAATAATGATTGTCAAAATGAATACTAATAATTTGACGTGTCAGCCTGTATATAATGAAAGCTAAAGTCAATTAAATACCTATTTCTTTATTTATTTATTTACTTTTATAAAAGTGATTCTTGTAGTACACTTCCCATTGCAACGTACCATTAAGATGTGTGTTTTGGTTATACGTTACCGAAATATATGTTATGCGAATTGACACACCCAATAGTGGGTAATATGCTATTATACATTTATTATTATTTATTAATTTATTATTGGCCGTGTGCCTGAGTGTCTGGTCGCGAATCTGGGGACCCGGGTTCGATCCCGACCGACGCCATTTTAATGGCACTAAATTGACCCCTGTGGTACACTCTCCACGGCAACATTGAGTGCCCGTGCCCTGGTAATCGCCCGCACGGTACAAATATTTCATCATTACCGATATCTGTGTACAAAGCAGATTGGCACATCCAGCAATGGGTAATATGCCGTGATGATATATTTTATTTTAAGACAGACTAAATTATATATTTCTGTCTTAGTTTTTGTCAAACGGACTTTAACAATATTTCTGTATGACAAATTATAAAATTGTATGTACTTCGAACGATCATGAAATAATTTTTAGTCGATCTTAATTTCAGTCCAATTTAACAGGCCTCAAATATTAACATAAAATTGTAATATGAATAATGTTCTAAAAAAATAATTCATAACGTGAAGCATAAAACTGACCCATCCGGTTTAAGCGAGTATAGATATATTAATATTGTCATTACCGATATTTTCGAAAAGAAGCATATTGATACACTTAACAATTGTCAATGGGCAATAAATCGTGATGACACATTTATATAAATAAAAACAGGGATATATAGAACAAAACAAAATCATTTTAAAATAAAAATTCTCTTCTTACCTTTGGCGTGTATCATCTTCAAGTGATCGACGGTCATCTGCAGTATTTCCGCTTTTTCCAATTTGGCACTTCCTTGTTTCTCAAAAGCGCTGGGTACCAGACGCTTGAGTTCCGTCAATGAAGTGTTGATCCGATCACGGCGCTTCTTTTCTATGACGCCGCGACGCTTTTTGCGTGACAACATCTGGCAGCTATCGGCGTCACCTGGAGAAGTGCATCTGGAAGAAAAAAAGAAGATGTTAGTGAGGAGTAAATGATGAAGATGAATTTTTTTTTGAAAATAAAGTAAATGAGAGTCACAAAAAAAATATTGATAGGGTAAGTCAGGGATAGATGCCCCACCGGGGAAGATGCCCTAGTGGAATAACTTTACTACTTTTCGATAGATTGCACTAGTAGCTTCTATCAGTTTGGCTGTAGCATGTACGAGTGAGTGAGTAGTGTTTGAACACAAAAAAAAAAAATTAGGTAAATTATTTGCAAAAATTAATTTCATCAGCTTCGTAAAATTTATCACCATAATTTCTTTCGACAAGTACACTAAGTTGTAGTACTTTCATCATTGTTTTTGTGTTGCAATAGATATAAATGAAGTATAGGTTAGTGTTTATGATATCATTGATATTCTGGCGCTAATTTTGAATTTGATATTTGGCCGGGGCATCTATCCCGGACAATCGGGAAAGATGCCCTGGTTGCATCAGTTAAACATGCCCCTTATACACTGTTGACAAGTCCAGAATTTTTGAATAAAAAAAAAATGCAGAAGAAATATGAGAAAAAGCTAAAGAAGCAACATTCACAAAATGCAAACAAGAAACAACCTAAGAATAGAAAAAATTTACAAGTAGATTCGGATCAGGAACAGATGAAAGTGTGCCTTATGAGGATGAACATAACGAAAAGAGTGAAGAAGACGATTCTGAATGTGTTGGGTGTGGAGAAAAGTACACAAATACAAAGAGAAACGATGAGTAGATACAATGTCTGCAATATAAAAAATAACCCCATAAAGGTTGTTGTAAATATGAAAACCTTTGTCATTTATGAGGTAAAGTCTTAACAATGAAGAAAAAAGGAGAGATCTACGTTTTTCTTAATATTAACACTAAGGTATATACGGCATTTTTGAAAGGGCATCTATCCCGAACTACTGGGGCATTTTATCCCCACAGTCCGGGGAAGATGGCCAAAGCTATTTTTTTAATTATTATTTTTTTTTGAGAGAAACTTATTTTGTTCTTTAAACTGTCTATTTTTACGTTTAAATAAATGAATATATATTGAGTTATCATACAACATACTTTTTGGAATTTTTTCTTACATTTTGTTGTAAAAAATATCAGAACATAAAAAGGTGGGGCATCTATCCCTGACTTAACATATTATAGTTTATATTTTTTAGAATTTTATTCTAAATGTGTTCAAAATATTTCCAACAATAATAAACCATTATTTTCTTCCATTTCTTAAAAGTTCCCAACCAACATTTTCTCCAAAAAATTGCACACTATCAATAAAACTGAAGCGAATGTTCCCCGATTGATTCCATATTTCCACTCACAAAAATAATTACAAAATGAACTAAGTTGTAAATAAATTAACTTTTGCACCTTCATTTCAAAATGATAATGCAAATTTTATTTTCCGCAACCTACCTAATGTTCTTATTCTCATTTATTCTAGCGTGACTCCGGATTTATCTTAAAAAATTGTACTGTTGAAGATATGAGCTACACATATGTATATAATAACACTTTTCTTTTCAAACAATATTTACAAATATAATCTATAATTATGAATTGTATTAAAATTATTACAAATTGAAATTAAATAGAGAGTAAAGCGGATTAAACACATTAAAACTGAATACGAAATGTACGTTACAACATTGTTCAATTCAAGTCATATTTACAAATACAAAAAACAATTAACCTACAATTATTTGTAGTTGTAATATGAATAGGAAATGTGCAGTTAAATTTAACAAAACACACCATTCAATAAATGGGTTTAAAAAATATTTCAAATTTTAAATTGCAGTAATTACATAAAAATATACCAATTGATAAAAACAAATTTTTAGTTGATTATGAATCGGAAAGAACATTCAATGATTAATATAAATATAAACATTTAATACAATTATTAATGGTTTATGTCCTAACGTCGCGTTGAAATCTCCATAATTTATGCAAACGATACGCAAGAAACATGTACATTTCTTTTTTAGGAATAATATGTATAACAAACATAGATTTAAGTAATATATAAATATGACAAATTTGTAAGGTACGTTAAGACTTAATTAATCAATTTGGAAAATTAAGCAAACACATTTTTGAAAAAAAAATATTACATATTACAAATTAAATTTATTTTTCAATTTGTCAATTTCAATTTTAATAAACCTTGGATGCATTCAATTTAATACAAAATATGAAACAAATTAAAAAAATGTATTTTAATTTTTTTTAGAATGCCTACCACAATATAAAAATAAATTAACTAATAATATTAAAATTAATTTTGATAGTTCTGAGATAAACAGTTTTCAAATATTAATAGTCAATAGTTCTCTTTTTGATAAAATGACTTTCCTTTGTATTAGAAGCGATTATAATAAAATATGTTGTGTAAATACAAAGACCAATATTGTTATGAACTCCTGAAAAATTTAATATAAAATAACATCACAACAACTATTGTTACTAATACACAGAATAACATCGTTTGAAAACCATCAAAGTACATTGAAAGGATCTCGGGAAAAATTGTACAATGCACTAGTTTTCGATAAAAATAAAATTATAAATTACTTAATATATAGATAGTTACTTTGAATGATCGTATTACGATTAAAAATTAACGCTTTTGTAGTTTTATCAAATTTAATGTGTTTCGACTAAAAAAATGAAAAAATATTTTGTATTCTAGTTAATTATCCTGTTAAATAATAATTTGAAAGACAAAATACAAATTATTATTTTTGTAGGCAACTTCGTGCACATATATGCGAGTTGGTTGTTGGTTGTAAATATACTGTGACACAATATAAGAAAATAAAAAAAGTGGAATAAAATTTTAACCCGGTATAATTTATACCTCAAATTAAAAATAAATAGATTCCAAATTGGTTGTAAATATACTTTCATGTAAGAAATAACAAATATTCATTTTTTTGTAGAATTGCCAATAAAATTTGAACCCGTACAATTTCAAATAAAAATTAAACAAACTCTAAATGAACTTGGCATCATGTAAACAAATAATAAATTTTCAATTTCCCCTCAACAGACGTAAATAAAATGTGAACCTGGTACAATTTCTGTTTTAAATTACATTAGAATAAAATCCAATTTGGATGTAAATATACTTTAACTATAATGTATGAAATAAGAGAGTGGTTGTAAATAAATTATGAACCCGGTCCAAATTTTATTACAAATTAAAATAACATTGACTTCAAATTGGTTGTAAATGTAATTTAACATCATGTAAGAAGTTTCAAAATTTGAACTTTTCTGTTCAGTGGATGTAAATACAATTTGAAGTCTGTACAATTTCTAGTGTTGCCACAAGACGAGACTTGAGGTACTAAGTCTCGACTACATTGGTCTTGTCGAGACGAGACTTGCAGTCAGTCTCGTCTTGTTTCGAGTCTCGACAAGACTCTCGACTCTGCGTCAATCAACAAATTGTTTATAATTGTACATAATAGTGCTTGGAAATCTAAGAAAATACATTCTATTATTTTCACATATTATATCAACAATTTTTTTAATAACTATGAAGTATAGAATATCCATTTTGTACTTTTTCAAAACATGTAGATATATTGGAAAAGACATTTACAGAAGGAAATAAAAATAAATGAACGAACAATTAGGTATTTCTGTGTATTAAAATATACATACATATATGTCGACAGGGTGTTAAAAAAGGGTATTTTTTAAGAGTATATATATATATATATATATATATATATATATATATATATATATATATATATATATATATATTGATATGCTGATTCTTCTTAATAAATTGTATATTTTATTATTATTTTCAGTGTAAATAGTTAGGTAGTTGGAAGAAAATTTATGTATGGAATTTATACATAATATGCAGGATTGACGGAAGGTATTGTGCTGGCCACAACAGATTTTTTATTATATAGGTACTAAAATCTATTAAATTAATGCACATTTATTTCATTATTTCTGTACGTATATATCATTAATAGGAGTATTATGCTTATTTTGTAATATTTACTATTTTTGGAAATTTAAGCCAAGTTTCAAGTATCGAAATTATTATATTCACATGAATTAATGATTTAGGAACACAACAAAAATACTTAATTATAAATTTTTTAAAATGAATATCTCTTTTTTTACGAACAATATTTACAGCATTACTTTTAATTCATTAAGAACTTTTAAAAAATATATTTCAAAAAATTCGAGACTCTTGTCGAGACTTCAACACTTTCTCGACAAGACTTGATACTGGTCTCGTCTCGACTTTTTAGTCGAGACCAAAATGATGGTCTTGTCTCGAGAAGACCAAGACGAGACGAGACAAGACCAAGACTGGTCTTGGTCTTGCGGCAACACTAACAATTTCCGCTTCAAATTAAATTAAAATATAATATATTTTAACATGGTGTAAGAAATAACAATTTTGCATTTTTCCATACAAATAGTTGTAAACAAAATTTGAACCCGGTACAATTTCTGCTTCTAATTAAATTAGAATAAAATCCAAATTGGATGTAAATATACTTTAACACTATGTGTAATATTTATTTATTTATCTATTTAAATTTTACACTATTTTACAGACATAGGAGTTTGTTTATAGCATGTCAGGTAGTTAAATACAAAACAATCTATATATAAACATTTGTGAAATTATAATTCAGGTATTCATTTACCGAATAAAAACATTTTTCTATTAGAAACTTCTTTATCCTGGTTTTAAATAATTTGATGTTCAATGTCGTTAGATGTTCAGGAAGTATTATAAAAGTCTAAATTGAGTGAGTTCACAGATTTTTGTAATTTTAATTGTTTTTACTTCCTTGTACGTAAGTAAAGGAAGTATTGTAATCGCGAAAAATTTCGGTTTTCAGATTTCAGCGGAAATATCCATTTTGATCATCCCTGAATCCATTTTGACTAATTTCGTCGTGACGTCTGTACGTACGTACGTACGTATCTCGCATAACTCAAAAACGGTAACCCGTAGAAAGTTGAAATTTTGTATTTAGGACTGCTATAACATCTAGTTGTGCACCTCCCTTTCTGGTTATTACACAATTTCCAGAAGTGGCACTTTACATGAAGCCTATAATAGATTTTAATGAAAAACTGTTTTAAAATATAATCCAAAACTTTTCAAATTTGGTATACAAGACTTTTATGTCAATCGAAATAACATAATAGATTTTGATTAAAATAGGCTAACCGGAAGTGGTACATTACTTGAAGTTGTTAACAGTTTTTCTTGAATAAAATAATTTTATTTTGATTTTAGAAATAAATGCTTCAAATAAACGTTTAAGAGAATTAATTTCTGCGTCTAGCACATCAAGTATTATTAAATTAGCCCTTTGTATAAGCGAGATATGTAAATTTAAAAATTATATACTTTTTTGTTTTTGTAATAAAGCTTGCTATGAATTAGGACAAAAAAAAATGTTCATGTCAAATTACGTTAAATACGTGCAATTTTATGATTCGTACAATAACAAATATTATATTTTTATTGTGAAATTAGTCATATTCTTTGTTGTAATCAAAACTCTCTTTAAAAACTGCCTTTATGGTCGCTATATATCTTACTGTTTTGAAGAAATTAATATTTTGTAATTTATTTATTAAAAAAATATGTATAGTTTAATAATCGCACAAGGAAGTCGTGTGGTGTCCACATCAGATTTTTTTTTGTAGTAAACTCGCAGAACGTGTATTATAGGAATGATAATTACTATTTTTAGGCAGTATATCCTTAGTTCTATGAATTTCTAGCAGTGTGCAATAGATATATATGCCAGGAAGAGTCATATTGTTTAATCTGATAAAATAGTCTCTACAATGTTCTCTACTGTTTCTACCAGTTATAATTCTAATTGCCATTTTTTGTAAACGGAAAATTTGTAAAGCACCAGAAGAATTTCCCCACCAGATTACTCGATATGTTAAAATTGAATAAAACAATGCAAAATACACTGACATCAAAGCTAAGTTATTAATTACCAATTTAAAACGACGAAGGAGAAAGATAGTACTAGACAACTTTAAGAGAGTGATTGTAAATAAATTATGAACCCGGTCCAATTTTTATTACAAATTAAAATTAAATTGACTTTAGGTTATAAATGTAATTTAATAAAGAAGTTTCAAAATTTTAACTGTCCTGTTCAAGTGGATGTAATTACAATTTGAACTCGGTATAATTTCTGCTTCAAATGAAATTAAAATAAAATCCAAAATGGTTGTAAGATATTTTCTTATAAATGATTGTAAATAACAGTAAACCCGGCACAATAAATTAAGCTCCAACTCGGACACCATGTAAGAAGAAATTTTCACTTTTCAGTAGAAATAGTTGCAAATGAAATTTGAACCCATAACAACTGCTGGTTCATATTAAAATGAAATAGCCTCCGAATTTAAAACCCGCACAATATTCACTTTAAGCAGACTCCAAATTTGAACACCACTGTAAGTACAAAATTTTCACTTTCCGCCGAAAATTTGCACACCGCACAATTCTCCAACTAAAATTAAGCACCATAAGAAGTAAGAAAAGTACTCACTGCTCCTTGCTGCTTTCTTCGGAGAACACATCCTCACAATCACTCTCGGACAGCGGGCGCTTGCTGGCTCTATGTGCGGACCACTGAGGCACAGGTCCTTGGTACCCCCAGTGAGGTGGATTCGCGTTCGAATTTGGGTTCATCTCGACTTGTTGCACGTGCGGAACACACGACACTAAGGGCTGCTCAGGAAGTATACGCGTGTACAACCGGCGTTCACAGCAGACTAACGCGTGAGCTGGACGCGTGTTGGTGCGTCGCTCGCAAAAGTAGGGGGGATACTGGATGGTGGATGGTGGATGGATGAATGGTGGATGTATAGTAAAGGGATGGTTGGAATATATTTCGACCACTGGGAATGGTACGAAGTTTGTGGTCAAAGGAAATAATTGGCTAGAGATAATTATGAATCATTCAAAGAAGAAGAATATCTGGAGGAAAATATGGTGGTATTTAGTGTGGCATTACTGTTTAAACTATACTTCGTATCTAATTAAGCTGGAGTAATTAATCAAAATTTGCAAGAATAATATTGGATTTTTGTAAACGATGTAGCAAATTATATACAGGCTGACACTGAAAAACGTGCCACTCAAAATAACTTATTTATAAATATTTTTTATTTTTTTAGATATATTTGTGAATTAAGTTTACATAAGCCTCATAAATCATGGAATTTGGCATGATGGTAACAATTCTTTTTTAACCCCATATATTTTTATATATTTGGAATCTACCTAAAATTACGAATTCAATGATATGTACGAAGTGAATTTTTATTGAAGAAATAAATTACAAAAACATAAGAGAAAATTATGAATAACTAACAAATTGATAATTTTGAAACAAAAAGTAGAATCTTAGCAAAGATAACTTACTATTTAAGCAATTAACTTAAATATTACTTAATATTCGCGCAAATGTTTTCACAGCCTGCCTGATATCATGGCTTAGCAGATTAAATTATCATAATTTTTTCTGGCGTTTTCGTAACTTATTTCTTCAATTAAAATTCACTTCGGACATGTCGTTGAATTTTACGTAGATTCTAAATATATAAAAATATATAGGTCTCCCATTTGAAAAATGAAAGGTATAATGTCATTTTCGGTTAAACCGGAAGCGCTACCATCATGCCAAATACAATGATTTGTAAGCCCCTAACTCTAGTTTACTAATATACCAAGAAAATTAAAAAGTAATTATTAATAAAAAACTTATTTTGATTGGCCCGTTTTTCAGTGTTTCAGAAATTAGGTATGAAAATGTTGAAAATCACCTCAAAAATAGCAATAGCCATGGAATTGAGACAAAATTTATTAGATATTATTTCTTATTTCTGTTCCAATTAACAATTATCTGTTAATTTGAATAGAAATTACAAATATTTAATAATAAAAATAAATTAATCTAACTTGACAGATAAATCGTTAACATTTGTTATTTATTTTGTCTTAATTCCACTGCTATTTTTGAGGTGATTTTGAACATTTTCATACCTAATTTCTGCCCTTACAAGGCGTACAAAATTAATTTTGTTTATTGATCCAGATGCTCTATAACTTTTATTTTTCTCTAAAATAAGTAGGGAAGCAGGAAATTAGCAAAGTCCGATTTTACATGTCTATGTCCTATGTTCGGCTGTACCGGTCATCACCCTGTATATATATTTATTTAGTTTGGACACTAAAAATAAATAAATAATCTGCACATAAAAGTTCTATGTCAAAATTTATATTTATTTCAATATAAGTTGACTTCAGCTGATCTAGAAATAATAGTTGAAAACTAAAACGATCGATCTCTGTCTCTATCGAATTCAGTTTTTTCGGCATCCCTTAGCAAACAATTATTGCCGCGCCCCTGAATTTTTTTTAACGGAGTGACTTACTACTCCAGTTTATTTTGAAACGAAGTATAAATTTGAAAATTGTATAAAACAAATTAAATTTTAATTTTTTGTTTCATTTTTTGGCAAATTTCTCCGAACAAATCCTTCCGTACGAATCGTCCCTTTGGTCCTACACGCGACACTATCCCCGTCTTCGTCCAACTAAACATTTCCCCTGATGCTATCCTTTTCTACCACGTGTGCTTGGCTTAGTGACGGATGCACTTGAGTGTGCTCTGCACGTTTATCTAATTTTTTCCCACACTAGCACCCCCTATGTTAGCAAGCATGTACTACTTTACTGGTAGGTTAAGGATTGTAATTAAAATTTGCCAATCACCAAGATCAAGATCTGATTAGATGAAATAGCCAATGAAGATTGAAATTTTTGTAAATGCTAATTTAAAATTATTTTTCTACAGTCTACATAGAAAGTAGCCATTTGCGCTCTCTTTTGTCAACGCAAAATATCGCTTTGCCGCTCTAGCGCGACAAAGTAGAAAAAACGCTCGCTATACAATGTTGAGAAGTGTCAGTTGTCTACATTCTTAATGGAAACGTTTAGTCAGGAACTAATGGCACTGTAGTGACACATTTACCACCTTTACAAATCAATCTGACATAACTGCTCTGTCGGTATATTACATAACCAAAAAAAATGCCGCACTATAATGAAAATAAAATAGGGCATTCATTTACAAAAACGAAAGTATAAAATCTTTAGAATAGATTGAAGCAATAGGTCAAGAAGAATGAGAAATAAAGATAAATTAAAATTAAATATAAAAGACGTTTTTTCTTTATATTAATCCTTATTAATTGAGTAGTAGTGTAAGTACAAAGTGTACATTTTATTATTTTTTGTTATGGTAGCGACTGTAGAAAAAATCTTGTGTGTGCATAAATGGACATTGTCGATTTCGAGAGAATGCCGCGCGACAATGTCCTATTTTGCGCTCTTAATACACAAATAGCTATTATTTGTTTGTTTATTTATTTATTAATAAATCGATCGAACAGGATACAAGATCCCAATTACAGGACGATCTACGATATACAAATATAAAAACGAATGAGTTGAAACAGTAAGTACATTAATTAATTGATAAACATATAAGAAATATAACAAGTAACTTAATCCAAAATACCTATTTGTGTATTAAGAGCGCAAAATAGGACATTGTCGATTGAGAGGTTGTTCGAAATCGACAATGTCCATTTGCGCTCGAAACACACACAAGATTTTTTCTACAGTCGCCACCATAACAAAAATTAATAAAATGTACACTTTGTACTTACACTACTACTCAATTAATAAGGATTAATATAAAGAAAAAACGTCTTTTATATTTAATTTTAATTTATCGTTATTTCCCATTCTTCTTCACCTATTGCTTCAATCTAATCTGTTTAGATAAAATGTTTATTTTATACTTTCGTTTTAGTAAATGAATGCCCTATTTTATTTTCACAATAGTGCGGCATTTTTTTTGGTTATGTAATATACTGACAGAGCAGTTATATGTCAGATTGATTTGCAAAGGTGGTAAATGTGTCACTACAGTGCCATTAGTTCCTGACTAAACGTTTCCATTAAGAATGTAGACAAGTAACATTTCTCAACATTGTATAGTTAGAAATTTGGACAGCGAGCGTTTTTTCTACTTTGTCGCGCTAGAGCGGCAAAGTGACATTTTGCGTTGACAAAAGAGAGCGCAAATGGCTACTTTCTATGTAGACTGTAGAAAAAAGATTTTGTTAATATACTCTTAAATTTAGATAAGGAGTCACCAAATATGTCAATGTCAATACATAGTACATAATATATATGCTACACAGCTTATTGGAGATTTCAATTCATAATTAGTCCTAGCTGTTTTACAATGAAATGGTACTTTATTTCTTAAAGTGACGCGTGGAACGTGAAATGGTATTAGCTCAAGACTACATAGGTCATCAATACAATTGTTAATTAATTTGTATAAGTAGAGAGATAATTGTAAATTTCTTCTGCTACTTAATGGCACCAAGTTCACTTCAGGCAATTATATTTGAAACATCCAATCGTAATGAAACGCTTTAACAATATATATTTATATTAAAACTAGACTTTATGTTAAGGACTATCAAAATTTAATACAATTTCCTCGTTTCTATATCTACATCACACATTTAGTCTATCTATTCCAAATTATCACTACTTTCAAGCCTAATGCTATCGTGATTTATAATTACGGAATCAATTTTCAAGTATATGAATGCAGAAAATAACAACAGAAATAAACAAATAATACTTGTTTAAATTACGGATGGTACTCAAACCTTGGACTATGACTAATCAGCACAAAACATCTTTATATACGAGTATTTTTATGCTTTAATTCATTTGTACAGGGTGCGGCAGAACCAATTGAGCAGTTTTGAAGAGTTATAAAAAAGAAACCAGGGTATATATGAAAAAAATGTTTTTATTTTTTATATCAGTAGGTCTAGCAGGTTTTGGGGGCGACGTTTAAACACTTTTTCCTTAAGATATCCCCAAAGAAAGAAGTCGCATATGCTTAAATCGGGCAACCGCGTACTTTTTTGAAGAGGGAGGCGTGACCGTGACCGTGAATTCCGGGCGTTATGTTTCAATGTTGCAAAATTTTCTGCAGCCCCGATTGGAAGTGGTTGTTGAACAAGACGGATTAGGGGACTTTTGGTTCCAACAGGATGGGGCTACAGCCCACACAGCCCGAAATTCTCTAAACGCTTTAAGAGAAATATTTCCTGGCTAGTGTCTTTGAGAGGTGACGTGGGGTGGCCTGCGTGGTCATCCGATTAAACATATGCGACTTTTTTCTTTGGGGATATCTTAAGGAAAAAGTGTTTAAACGTCGCCCCCAAATCCTGCTAGAGCTAAGGGAGAAGTAAACGCGACACCCCGCGAAATGTGTCAACGGGCTGTTCAAAACTTCAGAAATCGGCTCCAGCAATGTATTGCAGCTAACGGCCGCCATCTTAAAGACATTATTTTTAAAAAATAGTGAGTATAAAATGGTAAGTCCTACTGATTTCAAAAATAAAAACTTTTTTTCATATATACCCTGGTTTCTTTTTTATAACTCTTCAAAACTGCTCAATTGGTTCTGCCGCATCCTGTATAAGTTAATAAATAATGGGCTAATTAACGACTGTCAGTCTTTTTCTCAACTATACTTCCAAGTACCATATAAACAGAAACCTTACTCCTTTCTATCTTCCTACTCCACATACTAATATATTTTACAAGTCCCCTATTTACATTATGTGTTCATTGTATAACAATATTAGTTCCGCAGTAGACATTTTTCATAATAAATTTGTATTCGAACTTAATTTAATAGCATCTGAATTGACTTAGAATATGATTTTTTTACTCGCACTTTCATATTCTCTATTTTCAATTTATACATACATGATTATACTATTTAATTATTTGTTCTGTTATTGTAATATTTTTGTATTTCCCTGTTCTATAATTGGGTGTCAGCCTGTTCAACAGTGTATATTAATAAATAAATAAATGTGTTGAAAAAGATGAATTTATATGATTCCAAATATTAGCGTCCACTGTATGAGAACAAAATCATCTATATATATCTACGTCACAGAATATTTAAACAAATATTACGGCTTAAAGAACAGCAATAAAAAAATCTAAAATTACAAATTGCTTACAGTTTAGATGAAATTTTTATAAATTTCGACTTCTTTTTTAAAAAGCGTGAGAAAAAAGATTTCAAGTATGTTTGGAAAACGATATACCGTAGCAAGAGAATTGCTGTTTTGAAGCAGGTACCACAGGAAAATAGACAAATAGTCTTTTATGGAATTTACAATACGCCTTTTCTATTTCTTTTCAAAGAGTTAAATTTTCGTGGGAACAGTCTTTGCAGATCCGGTTAAACATTTTGCAAAATTCAGAATTTTTATCTGATCAGTATTTTCATTTAAATTTTGCTTCCATCAATCAAGATTATTTATTCATTCATATTTTGTGAAGCTGCACTAATTTTGTTTTTAATTGTTCAATGTTCATTCTCTCACCATTGTACACATTTTTTAAGTGCCCTAAAAGAAAAAATATATTTGGTGCAAGCTATAATTATTATAGATTTTTCGAATTGTCGCTGGGCAGGGTCTAGATCGATTATTAAATGAATTTGAATTATACCATGTTATAATCTCCACTTTTTCTTCAATTTTATAAAAAAAATAATTTTGAAATGTGACAGTTTGCGAGTCTGACAACTATTCCCTATGTTTACTCATAAAATGAACGCTTCAAATAAATTGCTGTCATTTTGTAACTATGGTAATGAAGTTACTCTATGTTTACTGATAAAATATACTCTCTGTATCTGTATAATAAAATTACAAAGTTAAGTCTAGCTACACTAGTTTTACAACTTCTGAGTCAACTTCCATGAAGCCATCGTCAGAAGTCGGCCAGCACAACAAGTAACCACAGACGCGTTTCGCACTTATTGGTGCTCTTCAGTGTGGTGTAACCTGTGGTCTCTGTCCGGTCCATAGTGGGTGGACACCTGGAGCAGAGACAATGACTCGTTGTGCTGGCAGTGATCATATGATCATCTACGATGGTAAAAGGCCTGTAGAGGTAAGTTAATACCAGCAGAGCCATCTATCGAGAGATACTTCGATTAAAGTCATATAATACAAGTGCAAACTGCAAAAAGCAAATTGCGAAACAAACAATATAATAAAAATTACAAAGTTACGTCTAGTTTCACTAGTTTTACAACTTCTGAGTCAACTTCCATGGAGCCATCATCAGAGACCACAGGTTACACCACACTGAAGAGCACCAATAAGTGCGAAACGCGTCTGTGGTTACTTGTTGTGCTGGCCGACTTCTGACGATGGCTTCATGGAAGTTGACTCAGAAGTTGTAAAACTAGTGAAACTAGACGGAACTTTGTAATTTTTATTATATTGTTTGTTTCACGGAGAAATTTGCAATTTGCTTTTTGCAGTTTGCACTTGTATCTCTGTATCTGTACCGTGGATGACCATAACCAGGCGTTTACGGACTCTCAAAACTGTCCATCAGGGCGCACTTTTGTAATATTTGAAAATTGGAAATAATTTTTAAAAAAATTCTTCTCCATATTTCTGGATACTCTTAGCCAAGCGTAGGTTAAGTTGTAATCCATTCTTTCCACAACTCTGTTCTTTACCATTTTTAATTTCCTTGATCTGCTATTATTCGTCTCCATATTTTCCACGGGCTTAATTTTCTCCGTTTTTTGTTCATACTTTCAAGTTTTACTACGTTTCTTAGCTTACTAATTATAAGTTTATTTTAATCCATCATCACTATGCGTCCGTACCTTTATCATTATTCTTGTTTTCATTTCTGTCCCTATTCTATTTTTATTTTCCTGTCATCTTCCAGACATATTTTAAGTTTATATTTATTTTGCATATTTATTTCCTGTATAACCTTGACATTTTTTTATTCTTTTCTATACCCGGAAGTATTCATCTTTAAAATATACTCTTCTTTTCTAAGATGTAATCCTGAGTAACAAGTGTTCGTAGATAGACAATAGTCTTTATATTGAAAGGGTTACTATACCTACACTATAATACTAAACACACACATGTACACAAATACAGGTATAGTAATATTGTTTGACTGTGTGTGTATGTGTGAGTCGCGTGGCCCTGATGTGACGGGAGCCCTACTGCGGTTCCCACGATATACAGCCCTACCATTCTGTTTACCTTTGCAACAGGGGGCGAGTTAGTAAAATTCAAACAGAAATAAAATTAAAATATTTGTTTCGCTACCAGAGTAGAAATCGATATCTGATGTTAAAATCATCACAGAAGTAAAACATTCTGCTCCTAGGAATTAAAACGTCAAAATATATTTTGATGGTTCAGTTGTTTAATATATAACGACATTAGATATACAACTTTTTATATTTCGTTGTGAAATATTTTTTAATCGTAAATATATGAATAATTATAACTTAAAATGTAATTGAAAGTTAATATTATTTGCCCATTTATTTATAATTAATTATTTATCATGGAACTTTTGTGACGTCATAAGTGACTTATGCGCATACGTAGAAAGGATGATGAGACCTGAGTTTTTGAACGTATGTTACACTACACACTGCTGACTAGTTCACATGGGTTTGTTTACGTTTTCACTGAGTGAGGTTATGAGTTTTTAGTGCGAATTGGAATTGTATTTGTTTTCAAAATTATTATACGATACTTATTTTTTAATATTGAATACACTAAATGAAATAAATAGAACGTCGTTCGCACAAGAAGAACAACAAAACTATAATCACAACACAGAACTGTCACTGCTTATAAACGTCAAAACAAGTGGATGCCATTTTTAAAACTTCCTGTTGCTCTGTGAACCCGCTGCACCTGCTTAAGATAGATTATACGTTCTCTGTGAACTTCTGTGACGTCATTGTTTTAGAAAATTTCATTTTTTAAGAAATATAGACATCTATGAGTGAAATACAATATAGAATATCACTTTTAAAGACATTCTTAATAAAAAATACACTAAATTTCCCCATTATTGAGTGTCTGGTCGCGAATCTCGCATCATTACCGATATCTGTGTACAAAGCAGATTGGTACACCCAGCAATGCTATGGGTAATATGCCGTGATTTTCTTTAGAAAATAAGAGGTCGTGGAATATTTTATACGGCCGTTTGGAAATAATTATTCAAAAAAAATCCATTTAAATCATCCTAGATCCGCCTCTGCGGTTGTAGTACTATTTAGCCCTCTACGTCTCTGGGTCACACGCTTCCCCCACCACTATCCAGGCACGTGCCATTGCCCCCACCACTAATCCAGTGATTCCACTAGTATGATATAAACACATTAGAAGTTCGTCATTACAGACCTGCATTTATCCCCTGGGAAGGGAATTAATTTGAGAATCATTTTTAATAATCGGGACTGGATATATTGCTTTGAGGAGTTATATTTATTTTGTTATTAGAAATAAACCAGGTCTATTTTATTTAATTACCGGTACCTACTTTAGTTCGTCTAGACGTAGGAAAGAAAATTTCATTTAATTTATAGAAGAATGGCAACTTTTTCTAGTTCATCGAATACTTCAAATAAAATGAAAATTCGTACCTATTTGCACTTTTGTTTGTGTTTTCTATTGCCCGAAAAAAATTAAACACCTAATATACTTCGTAAATTAGTACATAGTTGCGGTAGAAAGTTGAAATTGCAAGGATCCATACATCATAATGGATTTCCTAGGGATTTGATCATCTGGTACAAGGGTCACGCTAGATTTATCTAAAATAAGATAATCAGGCAGGCCCTGCAAAATTTCCACAATCATTTTAAATAATTATTTATCTGTCATTTAATATAGGGTGGTTCCAAGATCTTTGTATTTATAAAATATCATATCCTAGTATTTTTTTCTTATTTAAACATTATTTATCGGAGAAAAGTTATAATAATTCCTATATCACCAGTAATTTATTAGGTCTATTCTTTGATGCAAATTTATTATGGGAAAAGCATTGCAACAATTTAGCTAAAAAATTGGCATCGGTGCTGTACCTTAAACATTTACGTGATACAGTTTCCTTAACTACAATAAGAATGGTCTACCATTCATTGTTTGAAAGTGTCATGTCTTATGGTATTATAATTTGGGGTTATTCATCTCATGCAAGTAGAATTTTCAGTTTATAAAGAAAATGTATAAGAATAATTTTATTTTCCTCTTTTCATTCGGATACCAAACTCCTATTTGTAAAATTCGGTTTACTAACCTTTACTAGTATATATATACAGGCTGTAACACCAAAACCGACCACCGCCATTATTTTCTTTATTATTATATATACAAAAAATACTATAGAACAAAGTTGTAGGAGACCAAGGGGGACATCTAACTAGAGAAGAGAATATTTTTTAAACCAGTGGTTTTCAAGTTACAACAGCCTACTGAAAAATGACTAGAAAAATCAAATTTACTTATATTTCAATCGAATTTTTATTCAATATTTTTATTATGTAAGGATATAAAACTGTTATATGGTTAAATTCAGAATAAAATACGTTATCGAATAGGCATAAAAAACATGTATAATCCCATTTGAAAAAATATAACTTTGTGTTGCAAATTGAGAACCACTGGTTTAAAAAAATATTTTATTCTAAAATGGGATGTCCCCCTTGGTCTTCTACAATTTTGTTCAATAGTATTTTTTTGTAACTATAATAATAAAGAAAATAATGGCGGTGGTCGGTTTTGGTGTACTTAAAGTATTACTTTAATTTATTTAAAAACTTTTCTTGTAAGTATTTAGTATTTTGTACTTAAATACTTTTTTAGAGTACTTATCCCAGCTCTGTGGAAAATGCGCCATTTACAACATCAGAATTTATGGAAATACTAAAAAACATGTAATTTGTGTATTTATCAATTTTTCTAGAAATTGTATTTCGAGTTGCAAACAAACGGACTTTGAAAGTAACCCTGTATTAAGATAGATATCTGGAAATTCAATAATATTTGCATGTAAAGTTTTTGCTATAAATAAAATTAAATAAAAGAACGGTTAAAACCGGTAACCGATATTAATTATTTTGTTTTCAATCATGAACGAAAAAAAAATATTTTGTTTTTATAAAAATTTCGGTTTATTTAGTTATTTCGTTTTCGTTTCCATTTCGTTTTTAATCCCTGTTTGAAAGCATTCCAATAGAAGATTGGTTGAAAACTTGTACGAAGTGGAAGGAGAGAATGGTTGTGTATATTATTGTTCAAATGAACTACTTTAAACAAATTTAAAATAAAATTTTGAAAAATATAAACCATGTATCTTATTCTCAATAATTCTAGCATCACTTTCGTATTTTCATATTTTATGGCTTAAAATACAATTTAGTAAATTATTTTTAAATCTAATTTTGGGCGTTTCATTATTTTGTATTTAGAAACATCTCAGGAACATATAAGACAAATCTAGTCCAATGACAAAAATATCCCATCTAAATATATCCTCAACACTTGAACTAGATTTACAATTAATTTTCTTTTAATTCCATTTACTGTTTTCGTTAAATTCTCAATTTTGAAACTAATGTTCGTTGTCTTTTTTGCAGGTTGTTGGTTATTTTGATCACGGCTAAGTTCACATCATTTCGGTGTTGGGAGCACATGTCTTTCGGCTTGACGGAGTAATGTGCTAGCCGCGAACCAGTGCAGTGTTGTGTCAAAATGTCCGGGGATGTGCAGCCCAGAAAAAGGAAAGATAAACGCAGGAAAAAAGGTAAGAATTAGGAATTTATCTCGCTTTGAATTTAGGTTACTGGGTTGACAAATTTTGTGATTGGATAATGGAAATCGGATAATAAAATAATTAAATATATATTTATGCATACTCAAATTTTTATTACCCATTTTTGGGTATGGCAATATGTGGGACAAAGATTTTGACACCGACGATATTTTTTTAATTTATGAATGTTTACTATATTATATTTAAAATATATAAACAAATAAAATTATGTGACAGAAATATTAAATAAGGTAAGTATAATAAAATACAGTAGATACATTTTAAGTAACACATGTGTGGACCAAATAAATTTAAAATTAGTACAGTGCTCAAATTACAAAAGAAAATTTCAAAATAAATATATAAATAATTCATACTTAAAAATGTTAAATACAATAAAAATAAATATAAATAAAAAAATTATAATATTATTTTTAATAATATGTGAAAAATTTAAATTAAATATGACAGATATCACAATTTTTATGTAGGATATTAAAAAAATATATAAATACTTAAGGTACTATTGTTTAATTTATGTACACCACATATATTTTAATTGGTATTAAACTCAAATTTCTTATTATAATTTCTTTTTTTACAAAAATTATATATTTGGATATAAATATAATACAAATATGTTCTTTTGTTTTTTTTTTTTAATAAATAATAATCGGGCTTATTCTGTAACTCATTGGTTAATTTTTAACAACTGGTTAAAATTTCAACCAATCATGCATTATCTATTGGATAATATTGTAACGTGCTTATTGTAAAATTAATATCTTTTTTTAATTTACAATAAATATGTAATAAATAATAAAATATGTGTATGTAGGATATCTCAGTGAAACAACATTTTTTATTCTCTTACTACTTAAAATACAAATATTTTATTGTACTCTTGCACCTTGTTCTGGGTCTATGATGATTGCCAGATATTTCGAGTAATTGTTAACAACTTATTAAAAATATTGGATATAGATAAATACCTTATTTTTTAAGATATGGGAGAAAAAAAAATTGAAAAATGCATATACACTTTTTCAAAAAACATATTTTGTTGTTAAGTTATGGATTTTTATTATTTTATGCTAGTACACAAAAACTGTTTATATTATTTTTAATAAGTACACAATATAAAATTGTATGTTTATAAATGATATGAAAATTAAAAAAATTAATTAGTCTGCTGCAAGCTAACAGCTATTTAAAAATATGCTACACTAATTATATGTACAATAATATTTATTTAACCACCTCGCAATTTGTTTTCGTTCTTGTAGGACAATAGAAACTAAACATTAACAATTATGAATGTATGCGACATGACAGGTTGCCAAAATTAACTCGAAATTTCTACGTATCAGTGTAAAATGCGCTCCGGTTGTATCGTATCTATTAATGCTTGTGTTATTTTTACTGCAGTTTTTGTGTAATGTCATCGAACCCTGACTATTAGTAATTGTTTATTTGGATGGATTTTTAGTATGTACGCCGCAATAATTGAAAAGTAATATTCGGCATATGAACAAATCTGAGCCAAGTTTTCCCGTTGCCTGAAATCACAAGGCTTGGCGTATAAATAGAACAAAATATAGGTGGCCTCTGCTAAATTTGCTTTCTCTAAAGAACTTCTCATATACCCATTTTTACTCAAACAAAAAGATTTTTTCTTTAAATAAAATAAATATTACTAAATCAATTTTGGGATTTATCTAGATTTTTTTATCTAGATAAATTAATGTTTTTATAATTTAATTTATTATCTTTAACGTAACTAGATGTAATATTCATATGTATGTACCGGGTGTTTTTTTTTTTTTCAAGATGTACGTAGGAGATTAACATGGAAAATCAGTTTTTTGCAAACTGTTGCCCGCGTTTTGACTGACAATATTGGTGGTGGTATCAATAGAAAAATAAAAGTTTTCTGCATCAAATGACACCAAATACATGTAAATTATTTAATATTTTAGTCCCATAAATTAATTATTAAATTTATTCAATAGCAATAGCCATAGCATTATTGAATTAAAAAATAAGTAAATATTTGACATTTTATTATGTTATAATTTTATTAATTTAAATTTTGCCAAGCAATTTCTAATCTGTTATAAAATATTAAAAGAAAATAATATAAAAACCTGATGTGACCAACACAATACCTCCCGCCATTTACCTATGGGGTCTCGTTGTCACGTGCCTGGTCGCGAATCTGGGGAATCCGATTCGATCTCGATCAACGCCAAATAATTCGAATTTTAAATGACATAAAATTAACCCTTGTGATAAACGCCCGCACAATACAAATATGTCATCGTCATTACCGAAATGTGTGTACAAATCAGATTAGCACACCCAGCAATGGATAATATTCCGTGATAATATATTTATTTATTTCTTTATTTAAATACATACCTGCAACTAATGCTAGAAATGATGTATTTTAAGTTCCTTTATATAAAAATGTTATTCTATTTACAATTTTCCTTTTAAAACGTTACTATTATTAATTTGAAATGATTAGTTTTTTGACAGTGACATTTATCTGTCAGTTACATACAATTGAGCTGAACAATGTAACCATTAAGATGTGTTTAAAGCATAAGCTCCGAGATATAATTTTTATATTATTTTATAAATTTATCCATAAAATACATAGAAAAATATTAAAGCACACCTGTAGAAAATGGAATAATCTTTCATTTTTATAATAACAATTTGCGAAAAAAATATATTTACAGGTATTTTTGAAGAAAAACTATCTTGAGCTTCAAGTAAACTGCCATTTGCGGTTATCCGATTGCCACCAAAATCGAATGGCTTCTTTCCATATTAGAATAAGGTAGAAATACATGGTTTCAAAACTTTCTGAATGATAGTATTGGAGTTAGAGCGTAAAGAGGATCCACACACACACACATACATGCATACATACATATACGTACATACATACACACAGACATCATCGTGAAAATGTTAAAATTGGATTCTAGGGACCTTAAAACGTGGTCATTTACCAAAATCTCAATATGCGATTTTTAACACGATCCTTATACCTCCCTTACCAAGGGTAGCGGGAGGTAAAAATGATAGCTAACGAATTCTGACAGATAAAATGTCAAACATTTATTTATGTTTTTGTTCAAATATGCCATGGCTATTGCTATTAATACACAATTGAATAATTAGTTTATGGGACCAAAATATTAGATAATTTACATGTATTTGGTGTCATTTAATGCAGAATTTTTTATCTTTCTATTGATACCACGACGAGGGGGGGGGGCAGTCTGCAAAAAACTGATTTCTTATGCTAATCTCCTATGTGCATCTTAAAAAAACACTCGGTATAATAATTAAAACAGTATAGGAAAATATTTATTTTCAGATGTCTATTTTCTGCATTAATTATATTTAAATGGTGCAAGTCGCTACATACTCATTAAAAGCAGGGCTTCGAACCCGAACCTGAACCGAACCAAAACCGGAACCAAACCGTAAAATTTTAGCGAACCCAAACCCAGAACTGAACCTAAAATATATTTCTCATTAAACCCGAGTCGGAACCGAATCGGGTATGAAAATTCGGGTTCAGGGTTCAGCTCCGGTTCCGGTTCATTTTGAGTTCGAAACGTAAGCGTAATCGTAATGCAACCTATAATCGACGCCTGTTTTGTCTGTTTATGAAAATTGTGTTTGGGTTCTTGTCTTGCGTAAATTCCGGCTTGCATTTTAAATTATTTCTATATTTATGATTGTTATTCAAAAAACATTAATTCAATTTTCATTATGTCGAACCGAACCTGAACCCGGAACAAAACCGCAAATTGTGTTAATGTTTGAACCAGAACCGCACCCAAACCCATCTCTCAAAAAACAAATTAACCTGAACCGAACCCAGTTTTTGGTGGGTTCGTTGCCCTGATTAAAAGTGTACACCGGGTGGTGCCGATTAGGGGTGACCAATTTCCTGCTCTCTTGTTTATTTTACGGCAAAAACTGGAAAGTGCAAAGTTGTTCAAAAGTAAAAATTCCATACAAAACTATTTTTATACTTTTTATTATGCTTTTGGTTTGTTAGCAATTTTAAAAAGAAATTTCAAAAGTCTCGTTAAATAGTAGCAATTGCCTTGACTTATGACAATAAAAAAACAATATTATTTTATTCCTATTCATATAATAAAAAAAATTGTAAAAAATAAACTACATCATACATGTTTATTCGAATGAGAAATGTCTTCATCATAAAGATATATTATGGTGGAAATAGTTATAAAAAATACTGAATTTATTTTCCATAAGTTATTTTGATGTTTGATGTTTATAAACAAATTATGAAAACCAAAAACGAAAACAACATATCTATTACTACTAATAAATCGAAATTTTAGAATATCTTTTTAAAATTATGAAGAAACAATAATTATTATAAAAAAGCTAAAAACAATGAAATAAAACAAAAACATATAGTTCCTCTACATTGTTCTGGTATTTATAAGATTCCTTGCCAGTGTGGTAAAGTATACATTGGTCAAACGGGTAGAACTGTAGCTACAAGATTAAAAGAACACGAACGACATATAAGATTAAATCAACCAGATATATCTGCTGTTGCTGAACATTCAAGAATTACATGGAATTGATTTCAAAAACACGAAGATTTTAGCAAGAGAAAATAACTGGATGAGAAGACTAATTAGAGAAGCCATCGAAATCAAGAAATCTTCTAATAACGTTAATTTAAATACAGGTTTTGAGCTTAATAAGTCGTGGTTACCTTTTATTCGTTCATAATTTTCTGTTTTATCTTTGTATGTTTTTTATTTAACTTTTGATCTATGTTACCCTCATTTCGCAAACTTGTTGTCTTGACTACATGTACTTTGTTATTTACCTGATGAAGACAGCACTTCGCTGTCGAAACGTCGTTTAAATAATTAAATTTTTACGGAACTAAACCCAAATGTTGTTTTATTTCATGATATTATGAGTTATGGGGTCTCGTGGCTGTGTGCCTGAGTGCCTGGTCGCGAGTCGGGGGACCCGGGTTCGATCCCGACCGACGCCAAAAATTACATCGAATTTAATGGCACAAAATTGACCCCTGTGGCGCACTCTCCACGTCAGCAATGGTAAGCGCCCACACGGTACAAATATTCCATCATTACCGATATCTGTGTACGAAGCAGATTGGCACACCCAGCAATGGGTAATATGCAGTGATGAAATATTTATTTGTTTATTTTATTTATTTATATTATGAGTTCTGAAAGCTTCTTTCAATATTTAAAGATAAAAACAGTTCGCATCGCCACCCAGTATAAGGGATATATGAAAAGCATTTTGAATTACTAAACTAAATTAACCTTAATTAACTACAGTGTGTAATTTTAAAAACATTATAATGGTTACCAATATCATCTATTAAAAGCTACAAAGGCTAAGAATTTCATTAGTTCCTAGATGAGCTTTATTATATTTTATTGGAACACCTTATTAATTAACTATATTTATGGAAGTATATATTTAATTAAAAATGTATTTTTATTTCTTTCACACAAAATCAAAAAATATATTTCTTTATTAACACTCTACACATACAGAATGTTAAAACAAACGTACAGACCAAAATGAATGAAAAATTCTTAATCAACATGGGTCCTCAACTTAACCATTTCAAAAAAAGTTATTTTCAATATTTGTGTGTGTTTAAACGTCGCCCCCAAAACCTGCTAGAGCTAAGGGAGCAGATTGTTGAAGAAGTAAACGCGATACCCCGCGAAATGTGTCAACGGGCTGTTCAAAACTTCAGAAATCGGCTCCAGCAATGTATTGCAGCTAACGGCCGCCATCTTAAAAACATTATTTTTAAAAATTAATGAGTATAAAATGGTAAGTCCTACTCATTTCAAAAATAAAAACTTTTTTTTCATATATACCCTGGTTTCTTTTTTATAACTCTTCAAAACTGCTCAATTGGTTCTGCCGCACCCTGTGTATATATATCACTGACCGTAGCAGTTGAGTACTAAAAAAAAAAAGATACAGATTTAAATTTTTGGTCAGATACACGGCATTTAAAAATAAAATTATCGTACTATATTTTTATTTTTGGAAAGTTGTCGAACGCATGTTTACTATAGTATAAAATTTTAATTTTCTACTATTTTTTTCGTACGCAGGTCAATATGAACGTCACGTTACGTATTATATAAAGCAAAGCAGCCAAAAATTTTTTTTCTTAAAATAACGGAGTTATTAGATGTCACATGTTATTGATAAATATATCCCATTTTACACGAGAAAATCAATTAAAACAGTGTTAGATTTTCAAATATATCTTTTAAAAATAACAAACTATAAATAGTAGTAAAAATATCTAACCTAGTATTTAATTGTGTGTCAATGAACTGAATGGTTTTATTACAAAATTTTATTTACTGTTTGTTTGAAAATTGATATGTAAATGAACTTGTATGAAAAAAAAAATATATATCAATAGGTGATACTAATGTGCAGTACGGGTTGCAGGTATTTTTGAATAAACGTTATATTTTTTTTTTTTAATTTACAGGAAATATTATAGAAATTCTTGTATTTGCTTAAATAATATGTAGGTACCTAAATTTCGCGAATAATACGTGAAATCATACGAAAATATGACATTTTGTTTATACCATATTTCTTTACCGAATTACCCATTCTTTAATATAGAACAAAGAATGTTTGTCCTGTTACCACGTAATACTCGTAAAAAGGCTTTGTCATTGATCGGTATTGTTCGGACATTTATTTTAGGGTACTTTATGGAACTTTTTTTTCCGTGTAATACAGTTTGACATTTTATTATGTGAATCATTATTCAAAAAAACAAAATCTGGACTGGTTTGGTTTTTATAGATATTTACATTTACCCATTGAAATAAAATTATCGTCAAAATTATGAAAGTGAAGAAGGAAATTATGTTTTAAAAAAAGTTAGGTTGAGATAGGACTTCAGTTTTTGCGAGAAACAGAAAGGACTGATTTCGTTCTTACATATTTTAACCATGTCTATAAATTAAATGCAAAAAAAAATTGTTAAAAACTTCTATGTGCAATACTTACGAGGTATTAAATAACGAGACTGCCTATGAAAACGAGTTTTATTTTAAAAATTATTTTATAATCGAATGCTCCTCTTCAATGTACTCCCCTCCCCTCGCCACAAACCGTTCCATTCGTTTTTTCCATTGGTCAAAGCAATGTTGGAAGTCTTCTATTGTAAGAGCATTTCGGAGCTCCGCCGATTTTCGCTTCACCTCTTCCATCCACTCGAACCGGGTTCCTTTTAAGGCAGACTTGATCTTCGGAAACAGAAAAAAGTCACAGGGTGTTAAAACAGACGAGTACGGTGCGTATTCGAGCACTGGAGTGCCTCTAGCGGCTAAATAACGCTTCACAGACAACGCGTTATGGGCAGGTGCGTTGTCCTGGTGCAAAATCCATGACTTGTTTTTCCACAACTCCGGCCGTTTCTTACGAACTCGTTCTTGCAGTTTTGCCAAAACTTTCAAATAGTAAGTTTGGTTTACAGTTTGACCCTCGGGAACCCATTCAGTCATCACGATGCCATTGATGTCGAAAAAAACAATTAGCAGGTGGACATTGGTCATCTTCGGTGCTCTCTCGGCCTTCAGAAAACTGTTTATACCATTGGAAAACGCGCGCACGAGATGGAGAATTCTCACCATAGGCCTCTTTCAACAACTTATAACACTCAGTCGGAGTTTTTTTTAATTTAACGAGAAATTTCACATTGATCCGTTGCTTGTGCTTTTCGTCACACATTGTTATCGGCACGAGAAAAAAACACGTTCGTTTCTAACCTCTATAGAATAAATACTACTACAGCGACAAAAATGTATTTTCGTACCGGAATAGTAGACACTTCCAGCTATCCAACGCTGCATTCGTCCCCCCCCCCCTATGCCTCTAGGACGCTTTCTGCGCGCGTAGTCTCGTTACTTAATAGCCAGACCTCGTATACAATAAGAGTGTTCTAAAAAAATTGAATTCCTTTTACTCCGTTTTTTTTTCTAGGTTCTTATTCTTGATTTTCTGTTCTCAGATGAAGCACCTGGCACTGAAGAACCTGTGATTCAAGCGGCAGCAGTCCCTACTGTTAATGAAGATTTCAACATTCACGTCCACAATGATCATGGAACGGGGGGAGGCATTTGTGCCAAACTGGTCTTCTTCGTTCTTCTTTCCATATTAGCAGTACTTATTGGCATGATCTTCATTGAGAAAAGAGGACTTACAGATTGTAAGTGGATTGTTTCTTCGATATAATTTTGTAATAATAACAAATGGCTAGGATTGAATGCGTATAAAAAATATATTTTTGACAATAAAAAAAATATTTTTTTTTTGACAAAAAAAAATATCTATACGAAAAATTACAATCAAGTTAAAGGACACAAAATAATAATGAAAAATACATTGAAAATGAAAAGATTGATTTATACAATACTTACTATTTACATGCTACTAGGATTTTAAAAGGTAAGACTGATCATTGTTATTTACTTACCGCCTCGTCTCTTGATAGTTAACTAATCACAATCGATTACCGATCAGTTATTTGAAAATAAAATCTACTGCATTGGAAACCATATCGGTAAACATTAAAAAATATATATTTTTTTTCTTTTTTTAGTGGATATACCACAACAAGAATCCAGATTTGCTCAAGTTTTCGACGGTTGGATAGACGAATCACTGAATGGCCACGAGGAAGAAGATCATCATGCAGCCCTTGAAGATCATGATGATCATGATGATCACGATGATCACGAAGAGCACGAAGCAAGTGAAGAAGAACATGCTAGTATAGAGGAAGATCATGATGAACACGATGAAGAACATGACGAAGATCACGATGAACATGAAGAAGAAGATGAGGAGGAAGACGAGCAACAAGTCAGTGAAGAACAAGAAGAAGACCAGGAAGAAGATGAAGAACAGCAAATAAGTGAAGAAGAAATACAAGCTAGTGAAGAACAGGCAACTGAAGAAGATGAAAATGAAGACGAAATTGAAGAGAACCAAGTCAGTCAAGAAATAGAAGAAGACCAAGTCAGCCAAGAAATAGAAGAAGATAATCAAGATGATGAACAAGAAGAGGAACAAGAACCAAGTGAAGAACAAAATGATGACCAAGACGATGATGAAGAAGAAGAAGAAACTCAAACACTAATTGAAGATACTATTGAAGAAGAAGATGACAATATTGAAAACGATATTCAAGCCAGTAATGAACAAGAAGAAGATGCCCAGGAAAATCAACCCGATGATGATAACGATGATGACAACACAGCCGAAGAAAATTATGATGACGATAACACTGCTGAAAATGAAGAAGATATCGCCCAAGAAGACGAAGACAACACCCAAGATGAAAATAACACCCAAGAAAATGAAGATAACAATGAAGATACAGCTGAAGAAGAAGAAACAACTCCTGATGAAGAACAAGCAGCTGATGATCTCTCCAGAGAAAATGAAATATTTGAAGAAGTAAGTGTAATATTTCTTGGAACATATTTGTGTTTGACTGTTTTTATTTTTCCAGGAAAGTGCAGAAACTGCAGCTAATGATGATGATAATACTGAAGAAGAAGAGGTGGTGGACAATACAGCAGGGGCAGAAGATGCTCTAAGAGAAGAAGCTGAGCAGCAAGAAGAAGCAGAAAAAGAAGAAAGTTCGAGCAGTAAGTATATTTTTGTTATATATTTGGTGTCCGTATATATGGTCAATGTTTCGTAAAATGTAATAAAATTTAATTTTATATTTATATACAATGAAATTATAAAGATGTTGAGCCATACCGAAAATAATATTAAATTATAATGAGATAATTATTTTTTTCCACAGTGTAACAAAATAAGTTCGTATATTTATTTTATTAATTCTTACAAAACTTAGTAAATATAAAAAAAAATTAATTACCAAGTGTCAAACCATTTCACTTAAGTATACATAATGGGGTCATTTCACATTTTCTAATTTATTTTTTTCTTGAAAGAATAGGTCAAATTAAATATGTAGGTGTATGTTTTACACCTTACAAGTCTTTAGAATCAGAGATATGATTTTTTTTAAGTTGTCTTTAATTTCAAATATTTGGACGCTGACGTCACGGTTATACGTCACGGCTTGGCGGATGCGGCAGTAGCTCTTTACCGGTTGTGTTTAGAACTATGATTGTTTGGGTTATCACTTGTCAGTTTGATTTTATGACAGCAACATATTCTTAACTAAAAACATATTTCATACAACTTTTGGTATTTATTTTAATAAATGTTTTATTTACATACCTTTACTCTTAACTCTGCTGTCATATGTCACAATTTTCGGTTAGTTTGTTTACAACAGCAAACGGAAACTACGTGGACCGTTGTGTGTGTGAGAGAGGAATGTCTTTGTGTAACAAACCGTCACGTCACGAATTTTACAGCCGCGAAAGGTTATTAGCAAATTTATGAATGAAAAGTCGCAAATTTCATGTTATTTTATATTACCATATTTTTTAAATGAGACGGATTTCACGATTTTATAAAAAAACGATTTTTTTTAAATGACCCCACTATTTCATTTTTTTTATCAAAAATATCTTTGTAGAAAAAATATTATTGTGTATTACTTAAAATTGTATACATGTACTATAACTTCCATGTTTAGTATTTTCCATGAAATACATTATGTTTTATTATCATACGTATCTATAGAATATATCTCGTATTTTTTTTTTTCGAAATATGTTTCTACGTAATATCAAAGTTTTATTTGTAATACCCGTATTTTTTTGTAGTTATATACTTGGTAACTTTGAATTAATTGTTATCAAATTTTTCGCAATGTAGGGGAGGGGTATGATATTAGTATATCGTTGAATGCAGAAGAAAATTCTTTATTTAATGAGTTAATAAAAAATATATGCCATTTAAAAAAATGTAACGTTGAGCCATAAATTGAGTACCACTGGCTTTAAAATAATAAAGGTTATGTCAAAATGTATCCCCCCTCTATGCCTTACAAAATATCATAATCACTTTTTGTGTAACTGGTTAATAATGATTTTGACCAAATTTAATTTCGAATAATCAGAACCTGATACTGTCTCTTAAAGTCAGAAAAATTTACTCTGTCGGATCGGGTTATGACAAGTGGACACATAATTGTCATTTCTTGCTTTTACATTGAATACCAACGTTCCATTATATGTACCGCTCTGCTGAAATGAAGACACGCATTGAATGGATTCCCTGCTTACGCTGTATAGTAAAATAATATTATTATTCCTTTAACATAAATGCTATTTTTGTTTGAAACAATTTCTTATGTGAATAAAAACTGCATTTCCAAAATTATTTCAAACAAAAATAGTATTTATGTTAATGGAACAGTAAGATTATTTTATTATACATAGTAGACGAAATAACAGTAGAAAAATAAAAGAAGCACCCAAGAAAGCAAAATTAGGTAAATCGCCAGGACATGATAAGATAACAGTGGGAATGCTCAAAGCGGACTCAGAATCAGCACTTGAAATATTGAGAGATATACAGGGTGTTTCCTTTAAAACAACCAGCGCTTTTTTGGGCGAACTAATGACTTTAGAGAAAAATGTTATATACAAAAAAATACCAGGAAAAAGGGCTTCATTTATGAGGAATAATAAATAAAAAATTCAACCAGTGGTTCTCAAACGGTAGAATAAAATTTTATTTTTTTAAATGGCAACCTATATAAATTTTTTGTCCATTACATAGAGAGTTTTTTTCTGATTTCAACGATATAAATATGATATGGGGTTGTATAACAATTATTTCGAGAAAAATGATATTAAAAATCAATACTTTGGCCTGCTAGATCGCCTGATTTAACTCCATTAGACTTTTTTTTCTGGGGCTATCTTAAAAACCAAGTGTTTAGTGTTCCTCCAACAACTGAGGATGAATGTAAAAATAACATTCGTCAAGCAATTAGAGACTTAAATGCTCAATCTATTAGATGTGCTACATCTTCCGAATTGAGAAGAAGAATTGAACTTTGTCTTCAAAACCAAGGAGGTGTTTTCGAGCACAAATTATAATAAAAATTAGTACTCTTAAGTGCAAAAATACCAAAAATACCTAAGGTTGCATAAATTTGTAAATAATTTCCATCATATTTTTTTTTCTTTTTATGTTAGTACTATTATTTTTTGATATTTCTTCGTTATGTAGTTCATTTGTTATTATGAATTTGTTAGTAAAACAAGTTATTTTAGATATAAGAAAATAATATACTATCGTAACCTAGGCAATAGTCGTATTAATAGTTGTTTATTGCAAAGCCTACTTCAATATTGTAAAATTATTTCTGATTTTTAATATCATTTTTCTCGAAATAATTGTTATACAACCCCATATCATATTTATATCGTTGAAATCAGAAAAAAATTCTCTATCTAATGGACAAAAAAATTATATAGGTTGCCATTTAAAAAAATATAATTTTATTCTACCGTTTGAGAACCACTGGTTGAATTTTTTATTTATTATTCCTCATAAATTAAGCCCTTTTTCCTGGTAATTTTTTGTATATAACATTTTTTTCTAAAGTCATTAGTTCGCCCAAAAAAGCGCTGGTTGTTTTAAAGGAAAACCGTATATAAAGAAGTTTTGAGCACAGGAAATGCACCAGAAGATTGGCAAATTGGCATAATATGCCCCCTATATAAAAAGGTGATCTAATAGACTGCCAGAACTACACTTGTAAGTGCAGTGGCAAAAGTGTTTGCACGCATTCTGGAAAAGCGACTTAGAACGCAGCTTGAATGGACTATAGAAGACACCCATTACGGTTTCAGACCACAGAGAGGAGTCCAGGATGCCATTAGCATATTGAGGTAGAAATCTAAAAATTTCAACTAGAAAAAATAAATATGAAAATAAACCTCAGTAAAACGAAGACAATGATTATAAGTAAAAAAGAAGAAAAACATACAATCAAGATAGACGGAGAAACGCTAGAACAATTGAGTAAATTCAAATATTTAGGCTCTGTAATGGCATATAATGGAAAATTAGACGAAGAGATAAAGAAAGAACAGGGGCGGCAAATAGGCTTTTCAACAGCATCAAGAACAACATACTATCGACAAAAAAGTAGCTACACCCATAATAACCTTTGGTTCGGAAACTTGGACAACAACAGAAAGACAACGTAGTAAGCTAAACAGTAAGAAACATAGAAGGAAATAAAATCATGGACAAAGTTAGAAATAAAGATATCAGAAATGCACTACATACCTATAGACATTATAGTAGAAGAAGGTGGGATCACATACAAAGAATGGGGGAAGAAAGAACAATAAGAAAAATCTACGAAGCAAGAACAACGAAAGCGAGAAATAGAAGAAGACTAAGAAAAACCTGGATTGAAGAAGTGAAAAAGGCACTGGAAAAGAGGGGCGTTAAGTGGGAAGAAGCTAGACCTTTAACCAGAGTCAAAGAAGAATGGAAGAAGATATGGAGAAGAATAGCCAAGTACCTAACACCCAGCCTTACACCCAAAAGGGTAGAAAGGCATTAGGATTAAGTAAGTAAGTAAGTAGACAGGGAATCCATTCTATGCATATCTTCATTTCAAAAGAGCGGCACAAATAATGGTACATCAACATTTAATAATGAAGCAAGCGTGACAAATTGTCATAATTACAATATTTATGGTTTTATTGCTAAATCCGACAGTCATAATCTTTATAACCTTTGTTACGAAATTACTTGCTGTGGAAGCCAGCAAATTCACTATAAGTTAATTTGAAAAATATTGTATTTCTTGTGTTTTTTATAAATAAATATTTGTTTTGTTTTATTTGGAAATAAAAGTGTTTTGTAAGTTTGTGTAAATCAGGAAATGCTAAATCGGACCCCGCTGTGTGTTACAGTGGCTGTAAAACTTGGCGTTGGAGTGGCTCTGTTGGTAGTCGCACACGTTGTTCTCGTTAGAAAGTGGAGATCTGGTCGGTATCTGTGTATTATACGTGTCGCATGCTTTACGTATAGCTTTCATTGTCCATTCCTTGCACAAAGTCAAAATTCTCTTCTTTTGGAACAAGTCCAAAAATTCTTTCACTCCTTTGCCAACTTTTTACAGGCTTAAATATCTTTTTATTATACGCTTATAAATTTTGTTTTATTTTTCAGTGTAAGTGGGCTTGATGTTTTCCTAACTATTTTTATTTTCAGATGTAAGTTGGACTTAGACTTACATGTGTATTAACTAGCTATTAACTTTTTTATTTTCCATTTCCTGATAACTATTTGTGTATATTTTATTTTTAGTAGAACAGTCTGGCTGTCATTGTTGTAAACTGTAGTAAAATTCATTTAAAACGCACAATTATTAGTATACGCATATACTGGGTGATTCAGGACTAATGTTACAAACTTTAACAGTTTATTCCTGAGGTCATTTTAAGCAAAAAATGCTATATGAACATAAGTACTCTCTCTTCTAGTTACCAAAATACAAGAGGTTCAAGTTTTATAAAATTTTAACCTCTTGTATTTTGATAACTAGAAAAGATAGGACTTATGTTCATGTAGCATTTTTTGCTTAAAATGACTTCAAGAATAAGCTGTTAAAGTTTGTAACATTAGTCCTGAATCACCCTGTATAAAAAATTAAAATAACTAGAAGCCCATATTGAACTACTTACCTATAAACAAATTATTATTGCGCATTGTTATTCTTACGTGAAGAATACTATAGTATCTAATGCTATATCAATAATTAAATGAATTTTACTATATCATATAATTTTAATTGTATCAATGCTCGATTTAAAAGAAATGATAACGTCATAAACGTTCATACTATAGTCTGTAGTTGGTTCGAAACTTCCTACAAGCTTTCATATAAAATTTAAATTGTAAAAAAAAAAATAGATTCAAAATATCTGACCAGTTATCCTCCCAATATACTCGTATGTGGTGCTGTTGCATAGTGTTATTTCCGTTGCTGCCTTGATTAAAATATCTGCACTGATTATGAAAATCGAGCAGTGATCATATTATTACATTATCAGTTTATTTCTTAGGACAAGCACCGGAATCATCTACCATAGAAGAAGTAGTAGATCTTTCTAGAAGAAACACAATAGTACCTCCAGTTCCATTAGAACAAATAGAATCAGAAATACTGGACGAAGATGGTACGAAATACAACAACAAACTACGACTTTTATACAGATCTTCTCAAATTTATTTCTAGAATATTCCGAAGAGCCCGAAGACAGCGAAGAAGAAGAAGAAGAAATCATCATCGAACCCGTCCCAGTAAAGAAAAGCTACCAGGAGTTACAATCAGCTTATTCTAGAACACTTCCTCCTGAAAATCTTTCGAAAACCACTCTCGAAAAGAGGAATGTTTACTATCCTAAAGATAAAGAGGAAGAAGAAACCGAGGAAGAAGATGTAGAGGAAGTTGAAGATGAGGAGGAAGTTGAAGATGATGAAGAAGTGGAAGAAACTGAGGAAGTTGATGAAGGCGATGCAGAAGGAGAAGAAGATGAGGAAGATATTTCTGATGTAGATGATGAAGAGCTGTTGAAGAAACTCGAAGCAAAATATGGAAAACTTCCCCAGAAAGATAACAAAGTTGAAGATCGCTCATGGAAAAGTAATATTATTTTCGAGTTTCCTTCGTTATACCAAATTTTACCGAGAAATAAATATATTTCCCTGATATTACGTAGCAAATAATATTCCTTAAATTATACTTGTAATTCGTTACTATTGGCCAAAATCACGAAACTGATTTTTATGAAGTGATAAATGAAAATAAGAGAAAAGGCTGCTTGACTGGATGTATTGATGAGGGAATAAATTGTTGCTGGACTGCAGTCATATTTTTTTTATTTAATAAATTCTCGGGTTGACCGGTTTCAAGCTCCACATGCGCCTTCTTCAGGAGCTGAAGGATAATTACAAAAACAAATTACAAAAAAAAAATGATCAGTCAGTACTAACAAAGATATCAATTAATTGTAATTTGTTTTTGTAATTATCCTTCAGAGGAGGTCTATTCTAATTTAGTTAGCGACTCGCTAAGCGTGTGATATCGCTACCCGACTACCGTTCGGCAGTGATGACGTAATGTCTCTACTACCGAAATGCGATGTTGACGTACTGTCCCTACCACTGAAATGCGATGATGACGTGATATGACGTCACTTGCCATCGCTACGGTATTGGACACCAAAGTGGCTGTCGCTACTTTTCGACTCTCGCTAACTAAGAAATGAGTGTTTTGTTTTTAAACAATGGCTTTTCGTGTCTTGTTGTGCGTACTGCTGAAGTAAAGGAGAGAAGAGGCTAGAATTGCTCGAAGATTAATTTGGGATGCACATAATCCGTTCCAATTGCCCGAAACGGAATTTCTTGAAAACTTTAGACTAGGTAAAGAAGTTTCTTTATGCATGGCAAATATTTTAAACCCACATTTAAGTTATGGCAGTTATAGAAATCGATTTCCTGCCCATTTAAGAGTAAGTACTTAATTAATTTATACATTTAATCTAAACTAAAAATATTGAAAAATAACCTATTATACTAAAAGAACTAAATTAAATTTATATTACTCTAAAAAGAAAAACCAACTAAAACTTACTTTAATAGTACAATAAAAATAAACTAATAACAAAAATTTTAAAAATAAAGAAAATTAGAATAAAATGTATAACATCCGACTCAAAAGAGAGAGAGCCAGCATTAGATCACAAATGAAACTGTATTGAAATTCAAAATGAGCGCTTTAAACTACAGCAATGCCATCTAGTAGACACTTCTTTACTTACTTGGTACCAATATTAAAATTAACCTAAATGAATTAAAAGTTACTAAATGGTGACGTAGCTTGTATGTCATCATATGACGTCACTAACAGTGACGAAATAGCGAGACTACAGTGTCGCTTCAATTAGAATAGACCTCCAACTCCTGAAGAAGGCTTATGTGGAGCTCGAAACCGGTCGCCCCGAGAATTTATTAAATAAAAATGACTGCAATCCAGCAACAATTTATTCCCTGATAAATGAAAATTTAATTTTTATTCAGAATATAGGGAACTGGGCTAGCTGTACGAAAAATATTTTCTTTTCAGAAATTAGAGTGTTGCCCGATGAAGAAGGATCTGATGACGATGTATGGGGTCGAGATGCCGTGCCTTCCAACATCCGTCAAAATGTAAAAGTAGCAGAAGCCAATCTTCGAGACGTAAGAAAACTTGATAAATTTGAAAAACCAAAAATAATATTTATTTTCTATATAGGCAGATGAAGAGTAATCTACCTTAATTAATTATCATCCATTTCCTATTTTAGTTTTTTACTGTTAACTTTTTGCTGTGATGTTTTTTAAGTATTAGTTTAGACTAACGATTCATTTGTTTTACTAGTATTTGCACCCACGAACATCTATAATACTAGTGAAAGAAACACATCGTTCATATGTGTGTGTACTAATTTTCATTTTGTGTGCTTCATCCTATCCTAGAATCCAGATTTAGCGTTTAAACAATTTACTAATCTTTTGGAGCTGTCCCCAAACAACAATAGAATTAAATATGGACGCGCACAGGCCCTGGACCAGCTGGCGGAAATTAAAAGAAGCAACCAACTCTTACAAGATGCCATTGCATCTTATTATGAGCTATTGCAGTCGAATATTACAGATAAACTTTATCTTAAAGTTGCGGATAGGTGTATTGATAGAATACGTTTTCGAGGTAATAATAATAGTTTTCATATAACTCAAAATAAAGTACGTGAATGTTAAAACTCATTTTGGGTCATCTTCATATAGCAAGTATTCCTCACTCCTTACATATTAAAGTGACTGATTTTCGGTGGCGAAATGTATACAGAATGTCGAATCTCGAAAACTATAAGAGCTACGAGCTCGGTTAAGTTAGCAAACAATTTCTATTTTACTAGACTAAATTAATGGGCGTAAAATTATTTTCTGTCAACCAGTAGTTTTCAAACTGTGCGGACTAACAGATTTTAATGATTAAGCACGTTTAAGGTTCCTACAATCCGATTTTAATATTTTTACTATGATGTCTGTGTATGTGTATGTATGTGGGGACGTTGGAAGGCCGATTTCTCAAAAACTGTAACATTTAATATCTGTTTAACTACGTATTTCTCAATCGGACATTACTGGAAAGAGCTGAAAAGGTTTGGACAACCGGAAGTAGCAAATTCTTAAAAAAAATCTTCTAAATATTTTTTTTTTGTTAAATTTTGTTGTTGCTAGTAAAAGAAGAGTAAATTCTCTATCTGATACATAAAAATATTTTATTATATGTTTTATAGATTGAGAGATAAAGAAATATAAGATATATAATAATCCGTTGTAATAAATCTCACAGCACAAATAATGTCATGGGAACCAATTGAAAAATGAAAAAGTTTGTAACTGACAGATAAATGTCAGTCTCAAAATTCCAGAGACATGACTGAAGATTTTTTGTAGGAAGTACATACAGTACATTATTTCTTATTGTATTAATAGTTAAATAATTAAAATTATAGGTATAGTACATATACCCTTCAAAAACTGTCAATCCCGACAATAAATTGGAAACATTTCGAAAAATTAGAAGAGTAGGACAAAATTTCTTCATAGAATGAATTTAAAATTAAACAATCTAAATATAAGTAATTTGATATAAGTAGATTTTTTGTGTAGAATATAGGTATACAAGAAATGTTAAATACAATAGGGCGCGAGCAGCCATGTGACGTTGTTGGCCTTGACCAGCAGATATGGGGGGCCCGTGACAGAATGATAGCTAGTAATTATGTACATAGATGTCAAATACCATCATTTTTCATTGTAAATTCCGTGATTTTCCAATTCGATGTGGTTTATTTTCCTCGACAAGTAAATTCCACACTCCTGGTGAATTTAGAAAATCTTGAAATTTTTAATGAAAAATTCTGACATTTGACATCTATGTACATAATTACTAATTGTCCTTCTGACACGGGCCCCCATATCTGCTTGTCAAGGCCGACAATGTCACATGACTGATCGCGTCCTATATTTATGTAACCAAAAACGAAAGTGGCTGGCCGCAACAGATTTTTTTTATTTACTTATTAGAGACTTTTATTTTGAATTCAGCAATATAATATTTGCGTACCCTTGGATAACATTTTTTTTGTGAAAAAATCATACAAAATGGAAAAAAAATTAATACGTTATTTTTCACATAGAATAAAATTCTCTATTGCATTGCACAGTTCGGGAACCACTGATTGAAAAAAATATATGCTGACTAAAATAGTCTTGTAAAATAGAAATTGTTTTCTAATTTAACTGACCTCGTAGCTCTTATAATTCTCGAGATATTAATAAAATGAACATATAGCGTTTAACATTATTTGTCTTGAAATATTTAGGGTTATTACAGTTTTAACGCAAAAATAACGTGCACGTTAAAGTCACGTGACAGCCCAAATGCGCATGCCTACTAATAAGGTTCACGTTATATGAATAAACAGACACGTTGTGGGCGATGGAATAGCGAGCATTTAACGTCATACTTTCTGTATGTGTTAAGGTTATATTTTTAGCATTAACGTTAACGTAAATACACAGATTAAATGCGGTAAACACCAAAATTGAAAGTCCCTTATTTTTAAAATGAGGTGTTTTCTATAAAACTACTTCATATTTGACGTTAAAGCAGACATAACCTAACTTTTAGAGAAAGATAGCTCCAATGTTACATTTTATTTTGCGCAACTGTACGGTAAAATAACGTGTACATATTTTAATGTACAAAAGGATCACGTTATCTGGAATTTTAACGTTCACGCTATCTATTTTGACGTTATATGAAAAATATTTTATAGTTACTTTTTTGTGATACAAATGTTATTGTTTGAAAATTCAGGGCATTACAATAAAGCAGTTCAGATACATAAAGAACTTATCAACCGATTTCCAAATGATCCATCGCATAGAAATCAGCTAGCAGTTACATTACTTACTTCTAATAGGTAAATGTGAAAATAACACTGTTTGCACATACGAGGGTCACGCTAGAATGATTGAAAATAAGATATATTTTTTAGAATATTGTTTTTAATATTTTCAAAGTTATTTCCTTCCAGTTCTCATACGCTCCTAACCAATCTTCTTTTAGAATGCTATTAAACTAATTTCCGTGAGACTTAAAAACTGTCAAAGCTATCAAACTAATTACTAGGGGGACTTAAAAACTGTCAAATTTGGTAGAGTAGGACTCACAGTACCTATAACGTATTTGTCTCGACCTTGAAACTTAAATATTAAATAGTGTGCTGTAAAAATGGTAAGTACTGATTTATAGTCATTTTTACCTCTCGCTAAGAGAGGAATTGGATTCATACTAAAAATCACATATCCAAATTTTAATGAATAAGCACGTTTTAAGGTCCCTACAATCCGATTTTTACATTTTTACGATGATGTTTGTGTGTGTGCATGTGTGTGTGTGTGTGTGTGTGTGTGTGTGTGTGTGTGTGTATGTGTGTGTAGATGTTGGAAGAACGATTTCTCAAAAACTAAACGCGTCTGTGGTTCTGGTTGAGTGGGCCAGTCTCTGATAAATGACCGAGAGGTTGATTCAGAGACTGAAATTTTGTGAACTTTGCTGGGTGTAATTTAAATATTATTTAGAGCAGTTCACCTAGTGTCGCATTTGTACATTGTACAGTTTTCTATTAATTACTTAAAACTTAAAAACTGGCAAAGTTGTCAAATTATAAATAATGATTGCAAAATTCTCTTTAGTTAATTCCATATTTTCACTACCTGATTTTCGTGTTCTCAATAATTTTAGCGTAATTCTCGTGCAACATTTACGAATTTTACATAAAAATCAACATGTATATAATTAAGTATGAAATCAGTTAAGAACGTGTATTTTTTTTTTTTTGTAGATTAGCCGAAGCAAAGCCAGTTCTTCACGAAGTGCTATCTCGATGGCCGCAAGACGGTTTTGCTTTGGCCCATTATGGCTTCATTTTAAAAACCAAAGACAATGACATGAAAACGGCTGCGGAATACCTCCGTCGAGGTATTGAATCTCGAGTACCTGGAGTCATCGATGGAAGGTTCTATTTTCATCTAGGTGATGCTCTTCAGAGATTGGGAAGAAATGACGAAGCCATGATGGTGAGAGAGATGCAGCATTATTATCTTTAAATTATTTTTACCAGGGACTAAAAACGAAATAAACCGAAATTTTTGTAACAACGAAAACGGAAACGAAAACGCAATATATTTTTTTCGTTCATGATTGAAAACAAAAAAATTAATATCGGTTACCGGTTTTAACCGTTATTTTATTTAATATTTAATTTTATGTACAGCAAATATTTTACACGCAAATATTATTGAATTTTCAGATATTTGAGTTGCAAACAAGCAAACTTTCAAAGTAACTCTCCCGTAGCTAACCATGTTAGGTTAAACGGTATACTCGTAGTTTCATCTATTGAACACTGACTGCGATAATTTTCATTTGCACACACTGTCGGTATACGTCTTATTAGTTATGTTAAGTACTTATATAAGAGAACTAACATAAAGGAAGATTTGCTTGAAAACGTACTATTAGTTAGGTGAAATAAAATGTAATTAATGTTTTTTTCGTTATTGTAAAAAATTCAGGCCATAGCATAGGCTTTTCTTCTTATTTTTATATCTGTATTATCTTTCCTTTATATGTATGTTTTATTTTCGTGTTTATTAAAAAATAAACTTATTATATTTCTATATTTTCATCAATTGTTACTCATTAATAGTTATAACCGGTATTTAACTACTGTGAACGAAAACGAAAGTATTTAGGTGGGAACATTAAGAGCGGAAACGAAATTTTTCGGTTTCGTTCGGATAAGAACTGAACGAAATATTTTTCGTTTTTAGTCTCTGATTTTTACCCATATTTTTTGTAAACAAATGAACCCAAGATCATTTATTTTTGTTTTCCTAAATCATTAAAATTAATTCACGATCCATTTCGTTCTAACTACAATACATTTATTCCTTATTAAATTCTACTTTAAGGATAAATATTTTGCGATAAGATTTATATATTTTTTTAAGTTGCTGATTATACGTAACATTTTTCTATCTGAGAAGGAATCTTATTTGCGATTTGACAATGTTACATTGTTACATCTTGAATGTCATTATTTTTCTGTTGTATCTTAAGCATCAGTGAGCAACTATGCGAACCCTACAATAATGTGGGATGTATACTCTGCCCGGATTAACGAAAAGGAACATAAATTCATGCAAATTGTATGAATTCTTTGTTTTTTACCTCTCGCTACCTTTGGTAAGGGAGGTATAGGGGTCGTGCTAAATATCGCATATCGAGATTTTGGTAAATGACCACGTTTTAACGTCCCTAGAATCCAATTTTAACATTTTCACGATGATGTCTTTGTATATGTGTGTATGTGTGTGTGAGTGTGTGTGTGTGTGTGTGTGCGCATGTGTGTGTGCGTGTGTGTATGTGTGTGTGTGGATCCTCTTTACGCTCTAACTCAAATACTATCATTCGGAAAATTTTGAAACCTTGCATTTCTACCTTATTCTAATATGGAAAGAAACCATTAGATTTTGATGTAAAGCCTACGTTTTAACCGCAACTCCATGGTTACATAGAGTAGATCTCAAATGCATGTAACTGACAGATATATGTCACTGTCAATAAATTAAGCGTTTCAAATAATAATAGTAACGTTTTAAAAAGAAAATAGTAAATAGAACAATAATTATATGGACAGGAACTTAATACAGTTACCGCATAAGTAAATATGTAGGTAAGTAAATAAATATATCGTCAGGGCATATTACCCATTGCTGGGTGTGTCAATCTGCTTTATACACAGATTTCGGTAACGATAATGACATATTTGTACTGTGCGAGCGTTTACTAGGCGTCACCTCACGGACACTCATTGCTGGCGTGGAGAGTGCCACACAGGAGTCATTTTTGTGACATTTAAAATTCGAAATATTTAGCGTCAGTCGGGATCGTACCTGGTATTTAAATTTAATTTAATTTAAACAAAAATTAAATTAAACGGGAGGTATTGTGTTGGCCACATCAGATTTTTTTATTATTATTAATATTTCGGTAACTTTAAGCAACAGATTAAAGATGTTATCCAATAGATATGAATTTAACAATTAAAAATCCATTTTTTATTTGTCAACATACTTGATTTCTGAAAATTTTTAACAATGAGTTTCAGAATAGGCCCAATTATTGTAACATGATATTTACATCAATTCAATAATATATTATTAGAAATATACGTTGTAATATTTATATTAGGTACCTATTCATTATTTTTTCGAATAGCAAGTTCAGCGATTTAATTATCTTCTTATCACAATTCCGAGATTACCAAAGACACAACATTCTGTTATCGCTTGAGAATTATTGCATAGTTTTTCGCTATCTTTCTACTCGCAAAACAGAGTAGGAGACATGAATAAGACTAAATAATAATATGATATATGATTCGTCGTAATTTTGTATTTACTGCAGACATTTTTTATTTATTTTTTATTATTATTATTATTATTACTATTAATTTAACATGTAGGACATTTTTTTAAAAATATACATTTTAGAAACCACTCGTCTTTCCAAATTCTCCGTGTGACTTATATTTTTTTACATTAAGAAATATTATTAAATAAAAAATAATATATCTCTAATAATAATTTTATAATATACGGTCTGGTGGCCGTGTGCCTGAGTGTCTGGTCGCGAATCTGGGACCCGGGTTCGATTCCGACCGATTACTTCGAATTTTAATGGGTAAAAGAACTTGGAAACCCCTATTATGACCATATAAAGTCGTCACATGGACGTCATAACGATGTCGAATCTATTAACTTCTAAGTCTAAATAATTATATTTTAGATCAGAAATATACGTCACCCATGACGTCGCATAGACGGTTGTATATGACTTAAATTCAACCTAAAATCAACGTCACTTTTTGGTCGACCATCCATCATTGTTAATTGGGTTGTTATTGCAGGTTTAGATATTCTTCAAAATAATCTTTGTTTAGGTATATGAAGATGGCGTGAAGCACAATGTCTTCCTTTCTAAATACCAGCGATCTTTGTACAACGTGGATCGTTTAACCGGTAAACCGTGGTGGCATTTACACCAAACACCTTATTCTTCTTTCTTCAAAATGTTGGAAGAAAAATGGATGCTCATTCGAGAAGAAGGACTAGCTTTGCTGAGTACAGCCGGTTACTTCAAAGTAAGATAATTTTTTTTTTGTGACGTCTGGTATACCCTTACATTTTTTTTTTTTAAGGACGAAGCAGAAAACCTCCGAGACAAAGGCAACTGGAAACAGTTCGAACTGTTTGCCAGGGGCCAAAAACTTGAAAACTGCAAAAAATCTCCTAGAACGTGTGCTTTAATCGATGCCTTTCCTGATGCAAAGAGCTGCAGACGTGGTCAAGTCAAATTCAGTGTCATGCATCCTGGGACTCATGTTTGGCCCCACTGTGGACCTAGCAACTGTAGGCTTAGGGCCCATTTAGGCCTCAAGGTGCCCGAGAAGACGTTCATCAGAGTAGCAGACGAAACAAGGTAGGAAAAATAACTTTTTATTTAAAGATAAAACAATACTGCAAATATAATATTAAGATATTAACAATGATGCCAAATATTGAAAAAATATTTTTTTAGGTTAATCTTCATAAAAAATAAATTAAGTCCCTCTTTATTTTTCAAACAAATTAATATTGATACTAATACAAATAACAATATAATAATAATTGATATGATATTGTTTTAATTTAATACAGTATAAATTGTGTTTAAAGGTAACAGTTAAAATTTACAATAAACAAATGAAAGTAGTTTTATATTTTGAAACACACAGGTTTTATGTGTCACGTTAGTGATATATGCAGTATGCACATAACAAAATACAACAAACTCATGTACAAACTTTATTAATAATATAAAGGAACGTACAAACAAATATAACATTTTTCTATTATATTATAAATAAATAAATAAATAAATATATATCATCACGGCATATTATCCATTGCTGGGTGTGCCAATCTACTTTGTATACAGATTTCAGTAATGATGATGACATATTTGTACAGTGTGGGCATTTACCAGGCGTCACCGCACGGGCACTCGTTGCTGGCGTGGAGAGTGCACCACAGGGATCAATTTTGTGCCATTTAAAATTCGAAATATTTGGCGTGTGTCGGGATCGAACTCGGTTATATAACCTAATAATTTTTTTCATAGAATTTTGGTTCCAGTTTTTGGGAAATTATGCAAACTAATTTCTGCGTGGTACTGACGTACCTACATACGTCAACGCAACAAAAACTTGTTGAAGTTTTAGATTTTGTTATTAGTACTGAAAATTTCACTCCACCCATGATTTATTTATTTGTTACAATTGTTTTGATTTTATTTTTAGACGATTTTCTTGATAATTTATCAGATAATTTAGGTATGTAATTTAAATAGCGTCTAACGGAAGTAGAATCGAACTCTTTTACATTACAATATATTTTTTTGCATATAAGTGTTTTCTTTTTTTTTATCATATTATCTATTATTACTGGATCATATCCGTTATTTGCTCCTATATATATATATATATATATATATATATATATATATATATATATATATATATATATATATATATATATATATATATATATATATATATATATATATATATACAAATATTAACCCAATAAAAATGTTTAACAATTCATAACTAACACAATAATAAAATAAATAAATCAACTGGTCGCATAACACCCCAGAGAATAAAAAAATAATTTGCTGTATTTTTATGGATCGTAGATCTTGGCAAGAAGGCAAAATCTTCCTATTCGATGACAGCTTCGAACATGAAGTTTGGCACAATGGATCTGACGTCCGACTAGTGTTAATCGTAGATGTATGGCATCCTGAGCTGACTGCTCATGAAAAGCGTTTTCTTCCAGCTATTTAATTTAATATTTAAATCCTTGTACTTCCCTACCAGTTATACATATTTTGTACTATTGTACTTATGCTTATGGATAGTTTTGTTGAATAAAAAATTCCAGTTGTACTATATAGTTAAATATACAAGAATATTTTATACGTAATTTAAGAATCATTTTTATTATTGTTATTGTAAATCAACGAAAAATACATTTTTGACTGATAAGAATTAGATTTAGTAGAATTGAAACCCTTAAAACAATCCCAAATAAAACAATAAACTTACGACAATGCGATCGTCCACTGTAGTAATACATTAGAACTGGGGTCATTTATGTTAAAAGTAGACCTCAAAACTGTATGTATAAGGACTATCAAAATTTTTAAAAAGTTATTAGTTTTTAAAATAATCAGGTTTTTATACCATTTACTCATCTCTATATTTACAGCCGTGTTCCTTCCACAATCTAAATCATCAGAGTGATTATGATTAAGAAGTATGTTTTTCGTTTCGTATTCGTTATCCCCACTTTCTCATTTTGTGATCACTGGCCAACCTTTCTCTTTTGAATCATGCTTTTTGAGTGATCATACGGATTCATTTCAGAGCAAATTTAAAAATGGCTAACGACAATAGGTTTTCCAGCGTAGATATTTATCAATGTGGGGTTTGTTGCATCAAAAGAAAAATGATTTTCCTACAAAAGCATGTAATGACCCACCATACTTTTGTAAACAAAGAAAATATGTTACATAAAAGATTTGTTTTAAGTAAACATACTTCATATGTTACCAAGAACATTTTTTTTACTTCTATATGATCCATTTTTAACTATAACAATCGACAGTAGATTATTAATAAAATAAAATAAATTAGTTTGCATTGGTCTGCATATGATATTTGACGCTAGATAGTGTTTATATTATTCAAGTTGTTTTATTGATATAATTTTTAAATCATGATTCAAAAGGATCACGATTAAACTAATCAGGATTCACAAAAACACAATCACAGCCCGAAGGAACACGGCTTAGGTCACACATTTACTCTGATACAAATTAACACTATAGGTCGTGCCAAATAGAAATGACCTGTCAATCATTTCTTGCGCATATACTGCGTAGCACTATTTTTAGAGCGGAGTAGTCTCTCAGTACCCATTTCATAATGATACGTATACTTTTTCCGTGCGCCGCTTACCCAAAAAGAATTCTAGGGACTGCCCACTAGTCACTCGTCTAAGTACTGTAACGACATAAATACAAAACCGATGAAGACATAAGCGTTCAACTGACAATGGATGTAAACATTGTGTTGTGCCAGTGGCGTAGAAATAATTACGAAACAGTATTTAGAATATTTAAATTAAGCTTAAAATATGTACAAAATACCGATAATATAAAGATTATTTTACAGTGTGTTCAATAAAAAACCTAACTCTGGGTAGGCTATGAACAGAGAAACGTATGTCTGATCATTATTCAATTCAAAAGTCGTTATCAAAATTGATCTTGAAATATAATTTTAAGGAGAAAGTATAATAAAGAATGATACAGTATATTGCCCTTCGTCGTTTTCTAATTTGTTTCCATATCTAAAATAAGATTCAAGAGAAGCTTTGATTTATTTAGACATTTTTGACAATATCTTGTGTCAAATTGATATTTAATTAAATATTTTTAAATTGACATACGTTTCTTTGTCTACTTCGTCTACTTCGAGTTAGGTTTTTTTTTTGACCTTAATTAGAAAAACCGTTGGTCATGGGCATGTTGGTATCTTGGGTTCAAGTCCTGCAAGGGAATGGTTTTGTATGATATAGCTTCATGCTTCATATATATTATTCGGACGCCACTGAGACAAACCCGCTTAAGTACAATGCATGTGATTGGCCCTTTAAGTAAGAAGGGCGGAGAATGCGTAAATGCGTTTTACGCGCAGGTCATTTCTATTTGGCAAGACCTATAGTTTCAAGCCTTCCGCTATTACCTTTTTTAAATACGGAATATATTTTCAAGTACATGTATGCAGAAAACAACAAGAAGAAAACAACGTAAGTAAACCAAATAACACTTATTTAAATTTACGATGCCACGCCAGACTCCATGCGTTGGTATGAAAGTGAAGAAATGTTGAATGACATAGGCTACCAGTGGTAAACAAAATTTGACTACAATATAAGCAGATTTTTATTAATTATTTTATTGAACTGCTTATTATCCACGCAGATTTAGAAATAAAAATTTAAACCAGTGGTTCTCAAACTACAACATACAGTTATATTTTCTTAAATGGGATGGTATACAGCACCGTCCTTTAGATTTTGGGGCCCCGGGCACAAATATGGGGGGACCACTAGTTTCAATCCAGTCAGCGGCGCGGGACGTGGGACTATTCGATTACAAACGTCTTACCCCCCCCCCTCGTTTATAAAAACGTTTAAACGATGAGACGTTTGAAGATTTGCTTTATTTCAGAAGTAAACTTCAGCTTTATATTGCATGAAATGTCGGTTGGCCGACATTAGGGACGCTACTGTACGAGCACATTCCATTTGAGAATGGAATAGCAAATTTATTGAAATGCCTTTGGTGATTTTGATATACGAGGTCTGGCTATTAAATAACGAGACTGCGCGCGCAGAAGGCGTCCTAGAGGGGAAGGGGGGAAACGAATGCAGCGTTGGATATCTGGAAGTGTCTACTATTCCGGTACGAAAACACGTTTTTGTCGCTGTAGTGGTATTTTTTCTGTAGAGGTTAGAAACGAACGTGTTTTTTCTCGTGCCGATAACAATGTGTGACGAAAAACACGAGCAACGGATCAATGTGAAATTTGTCGTTAAATTAAAAAAAACTCCGACTGAGTGCTATAAGTTGTTGAAAGAGGCCTATTGTGAGAATTCTCTATCTCGTGCGCGTATTTTCCAATAGTATAAACGATTTCTGAAGGCCGAGAGAGCACCGAAGATTTAAAGCCATGCTAATCGTTTTCTTCGACATCAACGGCATCGTGATGACTGAATGGGTTCCCGAGGGTCAAACTGTAAACCAAACTTACTATTTGAAAGTTTTGGCAACACTGCGAGAACGAGTTCGTAAGAAACGGCCGGAGTTGTGGAAAAACAAGTCGTGGATTTTGCACCAGGACAACGTACCTGCCCATAACGCGCTGTCTGTGAAGCGTTATTTAGCCGCTAGAGGCACTCCAGTGCTCGAACACGCGCCGTACTGCCTGATTTAGCACCCTGTGACTTTTTTCTGTTTCCGAAGATCAAGTCTGCCTTAAAACGAACCCGGTTCGAGACGATGGAAGAGGTGAAGCGAAAACCTAAACGCTCTTACAAAAGAAAACTTCCAAAATTGTTTTGACCAATGGAAAAAACGAATGGAACGGTGTGTGGCGAGGGGAGGGGAGTACATTGAAGGGGAGCATTCGATTATAAAATAATTATTAAAATAAAACTTTTTATAAGCAGTATCGTTATTTAATAGCCAGACCTCGTATTGTGTTGATTAAAATAAGGAAGCTCGGTGCGAGGCCCCACTAGCCTCCGGGGCCCGGACTTACTCCAGGTTGCCCGACGTTAGGGACGCTACTGATGCTATATAAAATTTTAGACCCATCCGTCAGAGTATTTTTTTCTGCATTCAGCCATGTAATCATTTATATCCTTGCACAACAAAAATATTGACAAAAATTTAAATGAAATTTAGATAAATTTTATTTTTCAGTAGGCCATGTACGAAAAAATTTAAATGAAACATAAATACTTGTTAATAACTGTATAAATAGTCCATCTCAAATAATTCAAATTGACAGATAACAGTTTTTGTTTTTCATACATAGCCTAGCCTGCTGAAAAATAAAAGTAAAATTTATTTAAATTTCAATTTCTCAATATTTTTGTTATGTAAGGATATAAAATGATTACATGGTTGAATTCAGAAAAAAATACTCTATCGAATGGATCTAAAAAATATATACCATCCCATTTAAGAAAATATAACTTTATGATAAATTTTAAGAACAACTGGCTTTAAAAAAAATTCTTCAATCCCTCGACTTACTACAACTTTTATTTGAATGATTTTCTTCTATTCCGAATAATGAAGAAAATAATCGAGATGGTCACTTTTCTTGAAACACCTTTATATTTACGTCACAGAATATTAAAAAATATATTACGGCTAAAAGAATAACAATAAAGACTACAAATCGCTCAGTTTAGATGTTTAGATGAAGTTTCATAAAAAAATAATTATATTAATTTTAAAATTATATCTTATCAAATTTGAAATTTATTTATCTTAATGAGTAATGTGAAGAAAATCTTCGTAGAAGGCGACAGTTCACATTACCTTCTAAACCTAAACAATCTGCACTATGCAGATTAAAGTATGTTTGTTGTATACATGAAGATATGTGTTTAAAAATTATATTATTATGACTACATTCAAAGAGAAATATAATTTAACAACATTAATTTTTATTTATAAATAAAGTTTTTATTTTAGGTTTTAGTAAAAATACTTTATTACTCATCTGGTATACTTACTTACCTATTATTTATGTTCTTATTGATGGACGTATCATTCGTATTCGTAAAAAAATTCAAGCTCTGAAAATCATATTCTCTCTCGAAAACTATAACATTTACGGCTTCAATTAAATGAGAATTTTTGTTTACCTTTCAAAGGACATCTTGAATGTGTTTTTGTTTTCAAAAAAACCAAATAATTGTACTAAGTAATATTTTGACCAATATTTTCAAATAAGTTTTTAACTATTAGAAATTGAGAAAAATGTTACATATAAAATTTTATTGTATTGTATTCGAAACAAACTATCTTTGTCAGTTTTTCTTCGGTTCTAATACAAAATGGCGCCTTTCTCGGAAACAATTGAAGATCACACCACACCTGTATTGATTTACTATATGTGTTGTGAAACACCTGTATATACTGTAAATATAAAATTAAATGATATTTTGAAGGTACAAAACAAAATATCAACATTGAAAATACAAATATTTATTTATTTTATTGTTTAGAATATGTAATATAATAATAAATTTTTATTATAAAAACTATAAAATATGTTGAAACGTTAAAAGCAAACTTAACTTTAATATAAAATATAATATACATATATGGGCCCCCTGTTATAATATTTCGTCTTAAGAGTTAAAAATTAAATTTTGTTTCAATGTTGCTAAGTGTAATAAGGAATAATAAATTTATTATATTCAATACATTTAAACCATATTTTATATTATAACGTGTTTAGGACGAAGCAGGGCAACGTACCCGCCAAAAAATGGGTTCGGTTCAGGTTAATTTGTTTTTTTAGAGATGGGTTCAGGTGCGGTTCTGATTCAAACATTAACAAAATTTGCGGTTTTGTTCCGGGTTCAGGTATTGGCTTCAGATTCGGCTCGACATAATAAAAATTGAATTAATGTTTTTTGAATAACAATCATAAATATAGAAATAATTTAAAATGCGAGCCGGAATTTACGCGAGACAAGAACCCGAACACAATTTTCATAAACAGAAAAAACAGACGTCCATTATGGATGCATTACGATTACGCTTATATTTCGGACTCAAAATGAACCTGAACCGGAGCTGAACCCTGAACCCGAATTTTAATACCCGGTTTGGTTCCGACTCGGGTTTAATGAAAAATATATTTGAGGTTCGGTTCTGGGTTTGGGTTCGCTAAAATGTTACGGTTTGATTCCGGTTTTGGTTCGGTTCAGGTTCGGGTTCGAAGCCCTGGGACGAAGTATTGTGGCGAGGGGTTCCTATATATAAAATGGGAGTAGTCTTTAAAATAAATGCTACTGCTCCCTAAAACAATAATAACTGATAAAAAATATCCAATTGCGACCATGTAAATTAATGAAAAAAGGTGCATATTGAAAAGAAGACCACCATAATATACTCGGTGAACGGGTGAACTCCAAAATTCGTGACATAGATGTTTACCCCTTCCCTATACGCACTCGGCCTCAGGGACCAACAATACTATTATTTCTGTAATCAAAGGTGCGAATTAAAAATAATGTATTAATAAATTATAAGAAATCTAAAACATAATTTAGAGTTTCTTTATACATTTTAATGGACCCAGCAAATATCTCGCTTATTTATTAAGTTAATAATTTCTTTCATATAACATGATTTGTACAGCAACATATAAGCTACTTGATGACGGATGTACATTCATGATACTACTTCCGGTTTATTAGTAATTAATATCAACTTTGAAATTTCAAATGGAATATACTATATTTTTTTACAAATTTGAAAAGTACATCAAATTTGCTTTACAATCAAGTAAAATAATTCATATGTTACATTATTAAAAAGTAAAATGGCGGGCACTTTTTTATACACCTAGTCGAAAAGAGAATAGTAAACCATGACTATGGCTTGACATAAAACAATTAACTAAAACAATTGTAACACGGTAAATGTCAACCTGTTTAATAATAATAGTTACAATTGTTTTAGTTCATTGTTTTATTTCAAGCCACAGTCATGGCTGCTATTCTCTTTTCGACTAGGTGTATAAAAAAGTGCCCGCCATTTTACTTTTTAATAATGTAACATATGGATTATTTTACATGATTGTAAAGCAAATTTGATGTAATTTTTCAAATTTGTAAAAAATATAGTATGTTCCATTTGAAATTTCAAAGTTGATATTAATTACTAATAAACCGGAAGTGGTATCATGAATGTACATCCGTCATCAAGTAGCTTACATGTTGCTGTATAAATCATGTTATATGAATGAAATTACTAACTTCATAAATAAGCGAGATATTTGCTGGGTCCACTAAAATATAACACCCTGTAGTCGTTTTACAATAATTACTGGGGCTTATTTTGTCGATAAGCCCATATACCATTTTAATTGAATGGTCTTTCAGACCGCCACGTGCTCTAGTATGTCAAAATTTAGTGTATGTTCTGGAGGGTTAACATGAGAAAACAGTTTTTTTTAAATATCACTGGTCGCGTAAAACTTTATAAAAATCAGATTTAATAAATACTAAATCCGGTTAATACGTTTTTAATTTAAATTTATCCTGCGCGAAAACTTATATTTGAAAATGACAATACGAAATTCAAAGTATTTATGAAGAACAGCATATTTTTTTACGAAACAAATAATATTTGATAACGCCTATGTCACGAATTCTCTTGTTCACATGTAAATAAACACAAAAAATACATAAAAATTAAAAATTCTTGAAATTGACATCCACAGCAACGTCAATAATTCCACTCCACTGGGGGAACGAGTTCGGATTCATAGCAAAATACCAATCACGAAGATCAGTATACTGCTCCTTAACAATATTTACAAATTCTGTTCCTTTTACTGGATCAAAAACCTGTACAGCACATGTAAATTTGTGCAACAAATTAGAAGAAATGGATGCCATAATATTAACAGCCAACAATTCTTTAGTAAGTTTATAATCAACGACAAGTGGCCCACAATCGGCAAGCATCAAATGCGTTTCTGCATTATTATTAGCGCGAAATTTTTCCCCTGCCCTGTAGATGGTATGGTCGTTAACACTTCTGAAATGATCAAGAAGAGAACATGGGATTTTTTCCTTGCAAACTCCGCATCTTGGAGTAAGGCAGCAAAAGAAAAATTCATGTTTCATTGTCTTGGATGCGAAGTCGATGAAATGGCATCCCAAACTCGAAGCTCTGCATGGAACCATTTCTTGGGCGCAGAACTGGCACGACCAGCCTATATTATCGCGATGATAAAAGCCAGATGGGATGACACCTAGGCATTTATAACACAAATCGGCGTTCCCTATAGACTCCATTGTGAATCTGTAATCACAACCAAAATGTAATTAGTTTTCAAATAATATACAGGTGTTTTAAAACCACTGAAAATATAGTTGGAAACATAGGGTATATGCAGGGGGAGGGGGCAATGATCAAGAAAAAAATGAAGCCGCAGGCGAAATTTTTATTTCATTCAAGGTCAAATGCCTTATAACTGAAAGTTACATTTTTTCAAGGGATGTGAAGTTGCATGTTTTCTCCCTTTCATGTACAAAAATAAATTTCCAGATCACAGAACATTAATACTAATTGTTGGATAAACATTTCATTAGTTAAATATTGAAAAAAGCTTTCAGAACTCATAATATCATGAAATAAAAGAATATTTGGATTTAGTTCTGTATAATTTTTATTATTTAACGACGTTTCGACAGCGAAGTGCTGTCTTCATCAGGTAAATAACAAAGTACATGTAGTCAAGACAACAAGTTTACAAAAAGAGGGTAACATAGATCAAAAGTTACAAAAAAACATTCAAAGATAAAAACAGAAAATTATGAAAACCCACGACTTATTAAGCTCATAACCTGTATTTAAATTAACGTTATTTGAGGATTTCTTGATTTCGATGGCTTCTCTAATTAGTCTTCTCATCCAGTTATTTTCTCTTGCTAAAATCTTCGTGTTTTTTTGCCAGTGTGGTAAAGTATACATTGGTCAAACGGGTAGAACTGTAGCAACAAGATTAAAAGAACACGAACGACATAAGATTAAATCAACCAGATAAATCTGCTGTTGCTGAACATGCTATTCAAGAATTACATGGAATTGATTTCAAAAACACGAAAATTTTAGCAAGAGAAAATAACTGGATGAGAAGACTAATTAGAGCCATCGAAATCAAGAAATCCTCAAATAACGTTAATTTAAATACAGGTTATGAGCTTAATAAGTCGTGGTGACCTGTTATTCATTCATAATTTTCTGTTTTTATCTTTGTATGTTTTTTTGTAACTTTTGATCTATGTTACCCTCTTTTTGTAAACTTGTTGTCTTGACTACATGTACTTTGTTATTTACCTGATGAAAACAGCACTTCGCTGTCCAAACGTCGTTAAATAATAAAAATAATACAGAACTAATCCCAAATATTGTTTTTATTTCATTAGTTAATTTAATTTTTATATATTTTGTCTCAAATATTTAAAGGAGAGGGCACCTAAAAAATCCAGAGGGTATACGGCGTATACCCTCGACTACACCCCTGTTGAAAACTTCACGGACATATAGTACTGACCAAAATGAAAAACAAAAGATTAATTAACATGGGTCCGATATTCAACTGTTTCCGAGAAAAAGGCCAAAACTGACAAAAATAGTGATCGAACAAAATTTTGTCTATGTCAAGGTCGCCACAACATTTTACTTAGTACAATTATTTGATTTTTTTTTTCAAATAAATAAATATTTCATCACGGCATATTACCCATTGCTGGGTGTGCCAATCTGCTTTGTACACAGATATCTGTAATGATGGAATATTTGTACCGTGCGGGCGCTTACCAGGCGTCACCTCACGGGCACTCATAGCTGGCGTGGAGAGTGCACCACAGGGGTCAATTTTGTTCCATTAAAATTCGATGTAATTTTTAGCGTCGGTCAGGATCGAACCCAGGTCCCCGGATTCAAAATCGTAACTCCTATAATTTTCGAGATAGAAGAGGTAAACCCCGTAAAAACTCATTTTTTACTGCCTTATATCTCGGAAAAAATTGACAGGAAGATTATATTGAAAAGTATTATTTTTTATTGGTGCAACATTTTTTTTAAACAATTCAATAATCATTTGTTTCATTATAATTGTCTATTAAATTTCAATACATAAATAATAATTACATCTCAGAATATTATGTACTGTTCGATATACGAGGCTGACGCTAAAATTATTGAACATATAAAAATCAGGTAGGCCGTGGAAAACAAAATTTACAATATTATTTTAAACAGTATTTATCTGTCATTTAAAATTAAGTTGCAAAAGTTGATTTCGGTAAAACTTAATCAATTTTTAAAACTTTGTGAGTGAAAATATGAAATTAACCAGAGTGTTTTCGAATTTGATTTATAATTTGAATTAACAGTTTATAAGTCTGTCAAAAATTAGTTTGAAAACATTACAAAACAAAATTGGTTGTGAGGTTTTAAGAAGTGGAAGGAAAAAATGGTAAGTGTATTATTGTTAAAGGGTTGAATATATTTAAAATAAAATACTAAAAATATGAAACATGTACATTATTTTCAATAATTTTAGCGTAATTCGTTAATTTTGCAAAACAAAATAGAGAAATTGATAAAATAATATTTTTTAATATACCTATGACAATTTACATTCAAATGAAATTGTTAAATGTACATATTATTACAGATTATAGTACCTTTTATACAGGTGTATCAAGAAATATGATCAGCTTGATTATTTTGTTTATTATCGAAAAAGAAGAAAAATCATTCAAATAAAAGTTGTAGTAAATCGAAGGGATCCTCAAACTATAACACAAAGTGATATTTTCTTAAATGGGATGGTATATTTAGGTCCATTCAACAGAGTATTTTTTCTGAATTCAACCATGTAATCATTTTATATTCTTATAAATAAATAAATAAATATTTCATCACGGCATATTACCCATTGCTGGGTGTGCCAATCTGCTTCATACAGATAGCGGTAATGATGGAATATTTGTACCGTGCGGGCGCTTACCAGGCGTCACCTCACGGGTACTCAATGTTGGCGTGGAGAGTGCGCCACAGGGATCAATTTTGTGCCATTATATTCTTACAACACAAATATTGAGAAAAATTCAATTGAAGTTTAAATAAATTTTATGTTTATAAATATATTTCAGTAGGCTATGAAAATGAAAAACAAAAAATGCTATGTCAATTTGAATTATTAAGTTATTAACAAGTATTTATATTTCGTTTATTTTTTTCATACATAGCCTACTGAAAAATAACTATAAAAAACAATTTTATAAATAAATATATCATCACGGCATATTACCCATTGCTGGGTGTGCCAATCTGCTTTGTATACAGATATCGGTAATGATGAAATATTTGTACCGTGTGGGCGCTTCCCAGGTGTCACCTCACAGCACTCATAGCTGGCGTGAAGAGTGCACCACAGGGGTCAATTTTGTGCCATTTCAATTGCATTTTTCTCAATATTTTTGTTATTTAAGGATGTAAAATGATTACATAGTTGAATTCAGAAAAAAATACTCTATCGAATGAGCCAAAAAATATATACCATCCCACTTTTCTTTTATTTACAATAATAAAGAAAATAATCGAGCTGATCACTTTATAAATTTATTTTAAAAATATTAGGCACCGATCAAATTCTTTAAAAGTAAAATTTAAACATAAGTTCAAAAGCGAAGTTAATTATTATGGAATGTTAACTGCTATTATTAGTATATTTAAACAAATTAATTATAATTTAAAAATATTATAATGTACAGTTGATACAATTTAATAAACAAATTAACTTTTTAGGCATAATATTTAAAACAACAACAGTTTAAATATATTAAAATTGTACTTACCCGATTGATAAGTTGACAGTTTTTACGTTTACAACCTGATTAACCAAAAACTAAAGGATGCACTATCGTTGCAACTGTTGCTTATACTTGCATTTATGCGTTAATGATTCCGCGCAATTTCGTCTTGTGTTTGTGCAAGCTAGACAGTGTGTCCAACGTTAAAACACAACAATGCAGTTGTGTAACATTAAAAAATAAAATTTTTATTACGAGTACCTTAAAAAATATATGTAAGTATGAAAAATAAACAGTGAACTTAAATTTTTATTTGATTTATTGTTTGCCAAAATTACATTGCACTAACATATTCTACAATTATAAAACACAAACTAAACTGTATAAACCCTCTTATGATAAATATATAGAATGTTGGAATAATATAAAATTTTCAGGTATATAAAAATATAGTATAAAAAATTCATTCCATAAATTCGCTTTTGTTTGCGGCGACATCTACAGAAACTTCAATGTATCCGCTCCAATCGGGGAATGCCCTGGGACTTATAGTAAAATACCAGTCCCTAATATCGCTGTAATTCTCTTTCACCAAATTTACATATTCCGTTCCTCTTATGGGGTCGAAAGTGTGAATAGTGCATGTGAATTTATGCAAGCAGCTAGACGGCACAGGTGCCATTATATCAACAGTAAATAACTCGTTATTCAGGGCGTAGTCTACCACAATTGGTCCGCAGTCAGTCAGCACCAATTGGGCCTTAGTGTTGTGATACTTGTACTCATACGCGCGGAATCTCTCTCCAGCTCTATAGGTCGTATGGTCGTGAACATTCCCATAATGATCCAGAAGGGAGCAAAAGATTCTCTGCATGCAAACTCCGCATTTTGGAGAGCGCGCGCAGAAGAAGTAGTCATGCTTCAAGGTCTTGGAAGGAAAGTCCACATATGTGCAACCCATTGGGGAGGCTTTGCAAGGAACCATCTGTGGAGCGCATGTGTTGCATGACCATCCAACTGAATCACGGTAGTAAAAGTTTGATGGTATAGCGTTGGGGCATTTGGAGCACATTCTGGTGTTCTGTACAGACATCATTGTGGATAGTAGATCTGGAACTACAAACCAAAAAAATTACTTTTCAAATAATGCGCACTGCATATGCAATTGTAAATAGGTGACATCTAGTAGTACTTTAAGGAACTATTGTTGATAGGATAGATCAGTGATTCTCAACCTTAGGGTCACGGGAGATTTTTTTGGATCGCCATTTATATTAATATATAGAAAAATGTTGTTCATATCGTTTTCTTCCTATCTTTAATATTTGTAGTTTTAGTGTACTAATTATAGGAAAAAATAAAATTTATCTAATTATTTTTAAAATAACTAAATTCTTCATAATTATACAGGGTGTATCAAGATAATGGAACAGTGCCTTTTATTCAGGTATATGAAAAGTTACACAAAAAAGTGATTATAATATTTTGTAAGGCATAGAGGGGAACACATTTTGACATAACCATTATTATTTTAAACCCTGTATATACCTGTATATACAGGGTGTAACACCAAATCCGACCACTGCCATTATTTTCTTTATTATTATAGTTACAAAAAAATATTATAGAACAAAGTTATAGGAGACTAAGGGGGGCATCCCATTAAAGAAGAAAATATTTTTTTAAACCAGCGGTTCTCAAGTTGCATCACAAAGTTATATTTTTTGAAATGGGATTATACATATTTTGTATGCCTATTCGATAGCGTATTTTTTTCTGAATGTTAAATAAAGGTAAAAGTTAGGTTAAAGTTTTGTTTACAAATAATACAATCGATTATTTGCAGATCCTGTAGTTACAAAATATTTCGAAATGTGTAAAGATCGCATACTAAATAACTCATGTCCATCTCCATAAATTCATCTATAATATAACTCATATACTTCTCCATCGTTTAAAATTAACCGCCGAATGGTGCAACAGGTTTAACCAAACTGATTTCTCGCGATATCCTATCTTACGTCATAACAGTGACGTTTTCATGAACCAAACGTATAACCGTGGTTCATGTTTGGTCCGTCGCGAAAAATCGCCTAAATGTAAAAAGTTTTTAGTCGCGGTGACCAAAAGGTTGAGAAACGCTGAGATAGATTATATTACGTTATAAGTCTTATCAATATAAATGACACAGATTGAAATGAAAATTAAATATGGTATTATTCATCAGTTTGAAAATTCAAAAACAATTTACCAGGTGTGAACTCAGATATTTAATGCAAAAAAAAGACAAATTTCCCTAAAAAAACTACCTGTCGACAATTCACGGGATAGTGTATACTTTCGTTGTAACGGGGTTCAATTTTTAATTTTTTGTTAAAATTTTAGCCGATATTTCAAAAAGTTAAGTAAATATTTATATTTTATTAATTAGTGATGATTACAAATTGTACTTTTGTTTGATTATGTAGTTAAATTTTTGAAACTTCGTAGAATATACAAGAGCGCAAAATAGGACATTGTCGATTGAGAGGGTGTTGCCGCGCTCCTGCGTCGCGCGGCATTCTCTCGATAGTCCAAAATGCATTTAAATAGTGCAACATTCATTATGAACAAAGTAATAATTCATGATATATGAGCCTAGGCTCATAATAGTTTACAAATTATAAAACCTGCACAAATGATGAAAAATTTCTATAAATTTTTTGCGACTAGGTACTTTAAATATACTTAAAACTTACAAAAACTGTTGGCCAAGACGGAATAATTCGACCTATTACAGAGACTCTTTACTTTTTGCACAGTATGAAAAACTGCAAAAATCCAATGCGAACAGCCAATATTAAATGGCAGAATACTTGAATAACATATACAATCTAAATTTAAAATCTATATTTTAAACTAGTCGAAAGAAATTTGTAGAAATTTCTCACCAATTGCATGCAAAAATGAATAATACTTTGTGACGTCACGCCTCGTGCTTTGAATAGCGGGCAAATTTGAATCGCCTATGAACGTTAGTTCCTTTGAACGCCACTCTGGCGTTACGATTTTATTTCCAATCGCCGAAATTACGAATGAAGTATAATTGCGAATGAAGTATATGTTGTAACATTTTATCACTAGGTGGCACTAGTTCCTCCATTTCGTAGATAAATTGTTTTTAATTTAATTTTTGTTTTGTTTTGGACAATTTTATTGAAAATTCAAGCCGTTAAATTTAATTTTGGAAAGGTTCGCTTCGCTCACGACGTTTCTAGTAAAATATACGCTCCTTTAAATAAAATAAACCCTAACCCCACATAATTGAAGGTTACGACTCAATCTGATATAATTGTTTTGTAGATAAAATGTAATATCATTGAATTATAATAATAAATGTATAAAATGATTACTTACTTCAAACAACGATGAATTTTGTCGTGTCATCAAAACAAATACATAACATGGCGGATTCGGTATACGTCACCGTCGCCATCAGACTTACTACATTCAAAATCTTGTAATTTGAGAAGCGTATATTGAATTTCAAGCATAATTATTAAACATTTATACAAAGAACAATTTCATTTGTATATACAAATGACAAATATATGAAATTAATTTACAATATAGCCGCCATATTTTTGAGAATACACGGACATGTTTCCCCACCCTTATTTTTGGGGCCATTTTACCAGTCAAAAGGGCGAAGCCCCGGCTACAAGAGTCTGTAGAAATAAAATTTTCATAATATTTAATAAAATATTGATAAATATGATGAGAATATACTGAAAAATAATAGTTTTATTCATTTCGCGAAATATAATGTCTATATTATGTAATATAATCGTATCAATAATATGTTTTGTTAGAATGTATTTCGGTACATATATGGTTAGTAACATATTTAAATATATTATCTTGTTGAAAATAATACTTATATACTTCAACAGACATCATTATAAGTTCAGTTGTAAAATTTAATAATTTATATTTTAAATAAACAATATTTAATAGTTTTTATATTATTTTCATTATTCCAAAATAAAATATAGTCAATATTATAATCGTACTTACCAAGTTGATAACTTTTCAGCAATTTATTCGGACCGTCTCCAGCATGCACTACGTACCGACGCCTTATAGTTGCGTTAATAGTTTTCGCGCAGTTCTTCTGCTTCTTCAACCGAAACAGTTTGTCCAACATTGAAACAACAAATTAATTTTTTTGAATAATACAAAATATTAACAATGCATGTACAAATTTTTATTTGAATTATGAATTAATTAATTAATTATAAATAGTAGTAGGTATACAAATTTTGGTACATAAAATTGACAAATATTCCATTTTACAAATATTCACTTTTATCACATCGCAAAAAATAAACTTAAATTCTAACATAAAATAATTATAAATTAAATGCAAATTGTAGAAATATCCACCTTTAATTGTAAACATCCGCTAAAGTCCGGGAAATCTTTTATTAACATTTGGTGATTCCAATCTCTCGGTTGGCTATAAATCGCATGCATTAAAGTATATTCAAATTCCGTATGCTGTACGGGGTCGTGAAATTCTAATGAGCATACAAACTTATGCAGCCAGTTCGAAGTTATGGCTGTCAAAATATTCACGCTTATCTCAGTTTTCGTAAATTGAGAGCGTACTACAATAGGCCCGCAATCAGTAAGAACAATCTGAGTATTTGGCGCGTCTGGGTAAACGGGAAACATCTCCCCCCCTTTGCAAGTTGCACCACCAAAATGCTCGATTAAGCATGAAGTACTTTTTTTCGAGCATATACTGCATAACTCTGCATATTGGCAAAAATACATGTCATGCTTTAGTCGCTTAGAGGGAAAGTCTGTGAAGGTACAACCAGATTTTGCAGCTCTGCAGGGGACCATTTTTGGAGAGCATGTAGGGCACATCCAGCCCATACCATCCCGGAAAAAAAAGTTGGGACTGATGGGTTCATTACACTTGTAACAAGTTGTATTATACTGAGCAGATAGCATACTGGATCTGTAATTACAAATTGGATTTAAATTAATATATAAAATTTAGCAAAAACAACCTTAAGCCATTTTTTTGAATTTGAGACAATCAAAGAAAAAACTTTCTAGCTTCCATACTTTACAGTTTTTTGTAACTTAACTCAGAATTATATTTGAATATTAGAAAATTATTTACTGAATGTTAATAGAAAAATAAATATTTTTGTAGAAACGCTCAAATTTTAAAATGTAATAATAATACGGCCGGTACCAGCGCCGTTCCATGCGGGTGGGCAGGTTGTGCCCCGCACAAAGGCGCATGACCATAAGGGGCGCCATTTCAAGACGAATAATAATATTTTTTTATAAAATGATCTTATTTATAAAAAAAATAATAATATACAATATATTTTTTAATTTGTTCGCATTAGATCTAATTTTACAAGTTATAAGTAATAATTATCCTACTAAACAGATATTTTTCTAGCGGTAATATATTGAAATAATAACTGTGAAGGCGTTGATTACAACAAAGAATATTTATATTGACAAGATCAAACGGATAATTTTCTAGCATTGTTATATTGCTCACAATAACTATAAAATTGTTGATTACAACAAACGATTTTAGTAATATTGATTACAAGAATGAATCTAACAAAGGAAATTTCATCAATGTTTTAAATCTAGCGTATTTCGGAGAATCAAAAGTATAGTTTAAAACGTGTTAATTTGCAAATTATACGTTATGGGGGGGGGGCTGAAATATAAGTTATAAGTAATAATTATCCTACCACACGGTTTTTTTTTTTGCGCTGTTATATTGTAATAATAACTGTGAAGGCGTTGATTACAACAAAGAATATTTTGATTATACCTCAAGAATACTGATTACAAGAATAAATTCAACAATGACTTCATTATTTAAATACTAATATTTTGCGAAGAATTAAATGCTAATGATTTGCAATTCTGAAATCTTAGGAAGATAATTTTATTTTTTGTTTCTACTGATATTGAATTACCCTGATTTACTTTTCAAATTTAGTATAAAAAAGTAAAAGAAATATCCTGTCAAACGGATAATTTTCTGGCATTGTTATATTGCTCACAATAACTATAAAATTGTTGATTACAACAAACGATTTTAGTAATATTGATTACAAGAATGAATCTAACAAAGGAAGTTTCATCAATATTTTAAATCAAGCGTTTTTTGGAGAATCAAAAGTATAGTTTAAAACGTGTTAATTTGCAAATTATACATTATGGGGGGCGCTGAAATATAAGTTATAAATAATAATTAGCCTACCAAACGGATATTTGTCCTGCGTTGTTATTTTAAAATAATAACTGTGAAGGCGTTGATTACAACAAAGAATATTTTGATTATAGCTCAAGAATACTGATTACAAGAATAAATTCAACAATGTTTTCATTATTTAAATACTAATATTTTGCAAAGAGTTAAATGCTTATGATTTACAATTCTGAAATCTTAGGAAGATAATTTTATTTTTTGTTTTTACTGATTTTGAATTACCTTGATTTACTATTCAAATTTAGTATAAAAAAGTAAAAGAAATATCCTGTCCAACGGATAATTTTCTGGCATTGTTATATTGCTCACAATAACTATAAAATTGTTGATTACAACAAACGATTTTAGTAATATTGATTATAATAATGAAACTAACAAAGGAAATTTCATCAATATTTTAAATTTAGCATTTTTCGGAGAATCAAAAGTGTAATTTAAAACGTGTTAATTTGCAAATTATACATTATGGGGGGCGCTGAAATATAAGTTATAAATAATAACTGTGAAGGCGTTGATTACAACAAAGAATATTTTGATTATACCTCAAGAATACTGATTACAAGAATAAATTCAACAATGACTTCATTATTTAAATACTAGTATTTTGCGAAGAATTAAATGCTAATGATTTACAATTCTGAAATCTAAGGAAGATAATTTTATTTTTTGTTTCTACTGATATTGAATTACCCTGATTTACTTTTCAAATTTAGTATAAAAAAGTAAAAGAAATATCCTGTCAAACGGATAATTTTCTGGCATTGTTATATTGCTCACAATAACTATAAAATTGTTGATTACAACAAACGATTTTAGTAATATTGATTACAAGAATGAATCTAACAAAGGAAGTTTCATCAATATTTTAAATTTAGCGTTTTTTGGAGAATCAAAAGTATAGTTTAAAACGTCTTAATTTGCAAATTATACATTATGGGGGGCGCGAAGAAATTATTGTACATACCTATTTAAAAAATTTAAAACAAATTTTGTTACTGCTGATGTTCTGAAAGAGTACTAGAACTGTTGGTGCTATTATTACTAGTACGTGATGAAGAATTTCGTCTTGTAGATCTAAACATAGGGAACATAAATGTTAGTTACATCTCGAAAAATAATGTATTATTCAATATATTAAAAGTATATTTTAACAAAAATGAATTATAAGTACCAAACAATATTATAGAATTGATCAAATTTTTATAAACAACGTCTTAAGATGACAGACACTTTAGAACATAATATTTAAAATAGCAACCATTTATATTATTTTTAGTTATAAATAATAATAAAGAAACATTAAAATTGTATTTCCCAAATGATAACTATATTCGAACAATGTTTTTTTGTACAAGTCTTTCAATATATAAATCATATGTTCTAATGGAATTTTACAATAGACATTTTGATATTAGTGATAGTTGAATATCGAAATATTATGTATTATTCAATATATAATAAGTATACTTCAACTAATGAATTACAAGTAACAAACAATATATAGAATTGATAAAATTTTAACTGAATACAATCAATTTTACATTTTGGACACATAATATATAAAACAGCAAAAATTTATATAATTTTTAGTTACTAAAGTAGTAAATATACCAAAACTGTATTTACCTATTAATAACTATAAAACAATTGTTATATATGGACCTGATGATTTTTGAAACAATGTTCTTTCAGATAACCATTTCAATGTATAAATCATATGTTCTATTAGAATTTTGTAACAGATATTTTGATATTAAATGATACTTATTTCTCAAAATATTATGTATTATTATAAGTATACTTCAACAAATATGAATTATGAGTATACTCGTATATATTGAACAATATATACAGCTGATAAAATTTAGTAATCAACTACTAATCACAGATATACATTTTAGACTTATAATATTTAAAATAACAACAAATTATATTATTTTTAATCATTAAAGTAATAAATGTATATAAAAATTATATTTACCTGATTTATTAACTATAAAACAATTATTATATGGGAATAATATTATTTCACTGTAGCTTTACCGCGTAAACGAATTTCGGTTAATTTTTTACGTGACTGGGATAGGTAGCCAACATTAAAAAACAAAACTAAAATATTTGAATCAAAATATTTTCATTTATTTGTAAATAATAGATGTTAACTTATTTAAGTAAAATCATCCATATAACATTTATACTTGTTAAAGACTTATGAATTATTATTATTACAACAATGATCAAACGATCAGTAGAAAAATAAGTTGGCAATATTTTACCGGGACGAGCAAAATTAAGCGGCACATTTATATAATAAATTAATGTGTATACTTACCTTCTTCAGGGTCTAGGCAAGTATTCAAAAATAACATAAACATAAGCATTATCACACATGCAAGCAAAATCTTAAAGATTCTTAAATATAAATTCGCTACTGATAGGTAGACTTACAGCCTTGTTCTCAAATAAAATGATGTACATTAAAACAAATTTAATCCAAATGAAATAATTGAAAAAAATCAAGTTTAACCTTTTGTCCCGGCATATAAATATAAAATACAAACACGGGATATACATAGGTACAAATTTTTATTTGCTTTATTGTTTACAAAGTTTACATTTACATTACGCGCTTATAAATTTGCACATAATATCTAAAATAATCGAACATTACTTTCATAATATAGAAAAATACTGATATACATTGAATTTGTAATTTTCCCGACAAAAAATACATGGCGCCCATACATTCCTTTTTAGCTTATTCATATAAAATTAACCCCTCCCGTCTCCACTGTCTACAGGCCATCGGCCGCACACCAAACCAGTTAAGGTGAGTACGTAACTATTGCGTCATCGCTTATTCTCGTTGCACACATTAACGTTTATAATCTTACTGTTCCTTTAACATAAATGTTATTTTTGTTTGAAATAATTTCTTAAGGGAATAAAAACTGCAGTTCCAAAAATTATTTCAAACAAGAATAGCATTTATATTAAAGGAACAGTAAGATTATTTTACAATACAGAATTCATTGCATGTCTACATTTCGACAGAGCAGCACAAATAATGGCTCAATAGGGGTTTCCAAGTCTTCGACTTTTAAAAAAATACTTATTCGATATCATTGTTCATCATGTACAAGAAATAATATCAAAATAATATTTTTTTATGGCGAAAATACAAAATATGGGTCTAATATTTTTGTGTACAGATTAACATATTAAAAAATAACAAAACTTGGAAACCCCTATTACGATATTTACAATTTTATTGTTACACCCGACGGAGTCTATTTTTCTGACTAAAGGAACTATAAAATCTCTTAAAACTACATACACACATGTATTTCAAACAGTATGAACCCTCTGTCTTTTATATTTGTGTTGGTAATTCTACATCAATAACAAGCAACAAATGACGATATAACACCTAAATATAGCTACCTACTAAATATTGATTATCATTTATCGAGGTGTTAAATATTGTTCGATCTTTAGTTTTATTAAATATAGGTGTTTTATTCGTGTTCACTATAGATCAAGGGTTAACAATCATTTCTGCTTTTTTGGCGATTCAAGTCTAAGTATTTAAAGTAGAAAAATTATTTAAAAAAAAATGGAAAAATATTGTATTTAAGTAATAATTAGTAGTAATTAATAATTTATAAAGTGGAAAACTTATTAAAAAACCAAATTTTCGACTGTATAAATTATTTGTTATTATTACTTAAAAATAATATTTTTTCATTTGTTTTTTAAATAATTTTCCTTCTCTAAATACTTAGAATTGATAGAACAAAAGCACCCTTGATCTATAGTGAACATGAATTAAACACCCATATTTAATAAAACTACTAACCGAGTAATATTTAACACCTCGATAAATGATAATCAATCTTTAGTAGGAGGTTATATTTGGGTGTTATATCGTTATTTGTTATTTATTGTAGATGTAAAATTACCAACACAAATATGAAAGACAGAGGCAGGACATCCAACCCGAACATGAACCGAACCAAAACCGGAACCAAACCGTAAAATTTTAGCGAACTTAAACCCAGAACCGAACCTCAGATATATTATTCAATTGAATCAGAGTCGGAACCGAAGCGGGTATTAAAATTCGGGTTCATTTTTAGTTCGAAACGTCAGCATAATCGTAATATAGCTGATAATTGACGCCTTCGGCGCATGCGTTGTCTCTTTGTGAGAATCGTATTCCTGTTTTTGTCTTGCGTAAATTCCGGTTCGCATTTTAACTATTGCCATATAAAGATTGTTATTCAAAAAAAACATTAATTCAATTTTCATTAGGTCGAAGCGAACCGGAACCCAATACCTGAACCCGGAATAAAACCGCATATTTTATTAATATTTGAACCAGAACCACACCCGAACCCATCTCTCAAAAAACAAAATAACCTGAACCAAACCTAGTTTTTAGCGGGTTCGATGCCCTGGATAGAAGTTCATACTTTTTGAAATACATAGTTTTTGTCGCGTTCTGGTGTGTGTAGTTTGGCATTAGTGGAATGCAAGGCTTGAAAAATATGATTTGTATTAACATTTTATAAAAAAAAAACTATAAATATTAGAATAATGAAGAAACAAATATCTCGCTTATTTATTAAGTTAGTAATTTCTTTCATATAACATGATTTATACAGCAACATGTAAGCTACTTGATGACGGATGTACATTCATGATACCATTTCCGGTTTATTAGTAATTAATATCAACTTTGAAATTACAAATGGAACATAATATATATTTTTACAAATTTGACATCAAATTTACTTTACAATCATGTAAAATAATCCATATGTTACATTATTAAAAAGTAAAATAGCGGACACTTTTTTATACACCTAGTCCAAAAGAGAATAGTGAGCCATGACTGTGGCTTGAAATAAAATTTCAAAGTTGATATTAATTACTAATAAACCGGAAGTGGTATCATGAATGTACATCCGTCATCAAGTAGCTTACATGTTGCTGTATAAATCATGTTTTATAAAAGAAATTACTAACTTAATAAATGAGCGAGATATTTGCTGGGTCCATTAAAATATAACACCCTGTATAACATTTTTCTCTAAAGTTATTAGTTTGCCCAAAAAAGCGCTGGTTGTTTTAAAGGAAATACCTGTATAATTAAACTGATTTGCACTTCTAAGCAGGGACTAAAAACGAAATGGAAACAAAAATGAAATAAACCGAAATTTTTATAAAAACGAAAATGAAATATTTTTTTTTTTCGTTCATGATTGAAAACAAAATAGTTAATATCGGTTACGGGAGGGTTACTTTCAAAAACGTTTGTTTGCAACCTGAAATACAATTTACATCTGTCTAATGATGTTCCTGTCATTTTGACATTAATTAAATACGGTATCAAATGTCTGTGGTCATTAGTATTTTGAGTTTCAAACAAACGGACTTTCAAGTAACTCTCGTGACTAACCCTGTTATGTGTTAAGTTAAACGTGGTTTCATCTAGTGACCACTGACTGCGATAAATTTCATTTGTATTCGTGTTCTTAGTTACGTTAAGTACTAATACAGGGTGTAACACCAAAACCGACCACCGCCATTATTCTCTTTATTATAATAGTTACAAAAAAATATTATAGAACAAAGTTGTAGAAGACCAAGGGGGACATCCCATTAGTGAACAAAATATTTTTTTAAACCAATGACTCTCAAGTTACAACATAAAGTTATATTTTTTCAAATAGGATTATACATATTTTGTATGCCTATTCGATAGCGTATTTTTTTCTGAATTCAACCATGAGATTATTTTATATTCATACATAACAGAAATATTGAGAAAAAATTAAATAAATGTAATTTTTTTAGTTATTTTTCAGTAGGCTATGAACGAAAAACAATTGAGCTTAAATTAAAATGAAACAAATATTTGTTAAAAACGTTATAAACAGTGTTCTATTAGATTTCTATCCTAAATAATTCAAATTGACAAATAGCAGGTTTTGTTTTTTTATGCATAGCCTACTGAAATATGACTATAAAAATCAAATTTATTTAAATTTCAATCGCATTTTTTTCAATATTTTTATTATGTAAAGATATAAAACAAATGGTTGAATTCAGAAAAAAAGACGCTATCGAATAGGCATAAAAAATATGTATAATCCTATTTGAAGAAATATAACTTTATGTTGCAACTTGAGAGCCACTGGTTTAAAAAACTATTTTCTTCTTTAATGGGATGTCCCCCTTGTTCCCCTATAACTTTGTTCTGTAGTATTTTTTTGGACTATAATAATAAAGAAAATAATGACGGTGGTCGGTTTTGGTGTTACACCTTGTATACGATAAAAAAATTGTTTTGTTTAATTTTCTACTAAGATATAACATTATATTATAAATATAATGTATGCAAATGTTTTATTAATCAAGAATTATTTTAAAACATTATATATGCTATAAATTACATTTCGATTCACGAAAACGATTTTTTTTAATAAAGAACGAAACGAGTGGAAACGAAATATCGCGTTTTCGTTCCGAGTGGAAACGAACCAAAAAATGTTTTTAGTCTCTGTTTCTAAGATTTATAGTTTTCTTATAAAATCTTATTGTTCATGCCATGCATTGCCCCCTTAAACGTAAATTTAAATACAAATCGTGCGGACATCATTCAGAAGAACTATTGAATAGTTCAATATAAATAGCCATATCTATAAAACCACTCCAATCCGAAAAAGTTGTAGGGTTTATAGAAACAATCCAATCTCTAATGTCAGTGTATTTTTCATGAACGACACGAACACATCCCGTTTGTCTATTGGGATCAGTAATACGTACCGTGCATTTGAAATCATGTAGGCGGCTAGACGGTAGAGGAGACATAATAAGAAGAGTATATAGTTCTGGGGTAAGTGTATAATCAACTACAATTGGCCCGCGATCAGTCATCATCTTCTTTGCTTTTGACTTACACGAACTAGTATAGTTGGAGGAAGAAATATTTGGAACTCATTATAGATTCTGCCAATTGGTCGTTATAAAGTTTTATGGACTTTGCTGTAATGCTACTTGGAGCCAGGTAGAGTTTTCTGTCCTGGGCCGTACCCGAAATTTGCATTCAAGATGTACTTTTAAATCTGTATTAAAATAATAATTCGTTTTAAGTGTATTTCTTCTAACGTCAATTTGTAAAGTGAAAAGAGATTAAAATATTATAAGATGTTTCCTAATTATATACTTTTAACTATGTATTCAAATAACAATTTATACAAACATTGAGTATGATTTTTTTTTAATACGGCCCATTTCTTACCCTAAAATTGATGACTTCAAGTTCTAATAATTTATGAGTCCTGACCGCAAACAAACCCAACCGTCCATAAAAGATTGTAAACCCTGCATAAGTCAGTTCCAAATATTTCTTCCTCCAACTATACTCTCTTGATCTTGTAGTCGAAATCCTTGTGCGGCGTTTTGATTTGGATTACCATGAACACTCTCATAGTGTTGTAAAAAGGGACCGCACAATTTCTCTCGGCATACTCCACAGTATTTAGTATGACGACAGAAGAACATATTATGTTTCATTTTCTTGCTAGGGAAGTCCATGTATGTACAGCCCATATGCGATGCATCACATAGGATCATGTCTGGTGCACAAGATTTGCAGGACCATCCCATTTCATCGCGATAATAAAATCCGGGAGTTATGTTTCTGAAGCATTTTGTACACAATTTTGCGTCCGCAGACTGCATGGTGGATCTACAAAAGTACAAATCAAAAATTAAATGGTACTGTATTATAATTGAGGAGCATCTAGCAAAAACAGTTCAAATATTATAAATTTGAGCTATATACAGGTGTAACACCAAAATCGACCACCGCCATTATTTTCTTTATTATTATAGTTATGAAAAAATACTATAGAAAAAAATTGTAGAAAATATATTTTTTCAAATGGAATTATACATATTTTTTACGCCTATTCGATAGAGTATTTTGTTCTGAATTCAACCATGTATTAGTTTTATATCCTTACATGATAAAAAGATTGAAAAAAATGCGATTGAAATTTAAGTAAATTTGATTTTTCTAGTCATTTTTTAGTAGGCTATATATGAAAAACAAAAACTACAATTTGTCAATTTGAATTATTTACGATAGAAATCAAATAGAACAGTGTTTATAACGTTTTTAACAAATATTTGTTTCATTTTAATGTAAGCTCAATTGTTTTTCATTCATAGCCTACTGAAAAATAATTATAAAATAAAATTTATTTAAATTTCAATTGAATTTTTCTCAATATTTTTGTTATGTAAGGATATAAAATAATCTGATGGTTGAATTCAGAAAAAAAAACACTATCGAATAGGCATAAAAAATATATACAGGGTGTTTCCTTTAAAACAACCAGCGCTTTTTTTTGGGCGACTTTAGAGAAAAATGTTATATACAAAAAATTACCGGGAAAAAGGGCTTAATTTATGAGGAATAATAAATAAAAAATTCAACCAGTGGTTCTCAAACGGTAGAATAAAATTATATTTTTTTAAATGGCAACCTATATAAATTTTTTGTCCTTTAGATAGAGAGTTTATTTCTGATTTCAACGATATAAATATGATATGGGGTTGTATAACAATTATTTCGAGAAAAATGATATTAAAAATCAGAAATAATTCTACAATATTGAAGTAGGCTATGCAATAAACAAATGCAAACAAATGATACAGGTGACAGATAGTTTTGTTACTTACGTTATTAAGTGTTTGTTTTCGTAATTGTTTAATTACTTATTAATAAAAAATGGCTTTGCAGTTGCAAGAATTAACAAATTTAGACTATTTTAATCTTACTGTTATGTATGGAGAGTGTGAAAGAAATTTAAATTCTACGATACGAAGATTTTCACGGCTTTATCCCCAAAAAGTGCAACCCACTCGTGAATTATTGAGAACAATTTTTTTTTTCTTAGTAAAACAAGTTATTTTAGATATAAGAAAATAATATACTATCGTAACCTAGGCAATAGTCGTATTAATAGTTGTTTATTGCATAGCCTACTTCAATATTGTAAAATTATTTCTGATTTTTAATATCATTTTTCTCGAAATAATTGTTATACAACCCCATATCATATTTATATCGTTGAAATCAGAAAAAAAATCTCTATCTAATGGACAAAAAAATTATATAGGTTGCCATTTAAAAAAATATAATTTTATTCTACCGTTTGAGAACCACTGGTTGAATTTTTTATTTATTATTCCTCATAAATTAAGCCCTTTTTCCTGGTATTTTTTTGTATATAACATTTTTCTCTAAAGTCATTAGTTCGCCCAAAAAAGCGCTGGTTGTTTTAAAGGAAACACCCTGTATAATCCCATTTGAAAAAATATAACTTTATGTTGTAACTTGAGAACCACTGGCTTAAAAAAATATTCTCTTCTTTAATGGGATGTCCCCCTTGGTCTCCTACAAATATGTTCTATAGTATTTTTTTGTAACTATAATAATAAAGAAAATAATGGCGGTGGTCGGTTTTGGTGTTACACCTGTATATTTTCAATTCATAACAGTTTGATAAAACTGTTTTTCGCAAAAAGAACAGGATGTTTCAAGAAATCAGCTCGATTATTTTCTTTATTATTGGAAATACAAGAAAATCATTTAAATAAAAGTTGTAGTAAATCGAGGGGGACATTCTCTTATTGAAAACATTTTTTTTTTAATCAGTTGTTCTCAAACTATAAGATAAAGTTATATTTTCTTAAATGGGTTGGTAATCATTTTATATCCATATACAGGCTGATTCTGGGAAGACCTTCCTTCCATTAACTTTTTTATTATAAATAATAAAAAATGCCTCATATCAAAGTTTTATTATTTTAAATATACTATTTAAAGTTTAAACTATTCTTTTGATTCTTCGAAAAATGTTAAATTTTAATATTGATGAAATTTCAGATTTCAGAATTGTAAATATAAACATTTGATTATTCGCAAAATGCTAGTATTTAAATTTTAAATTAATTGTCGGATTCATTCTTGAACTATAATCAAAATATTTTTTGTTGTAATGAACATCTTCTCAATTATTATTTCAATATAACAATGTTAGAAAATATCCACTTTGTAGAACAATTATTATACTTATACCTTGCACAAATTTAAAAAATATTGTTCACTTCTATTAGCTTACTGTGTAAGTCATAAAGTATTTTTTTCTTTACGAATTAAGAGCATTTTATAAAAAAATACTAATATTTACTCTCTTGAAATTGTGCCCCTTATGGTCAGGCGCCTTTGTGCCGGGCACAACCTTCCCACTCGCATGGAGCGGCCCTGCATCCCCCCTTTTTGCAGTGTGCTCTTCAAATACTTTAACGGAAAGGAACTTAAGAGTTTTTTTTTAATACCTCATTTAAAATAATGGACAGGTTGTTTTTACCAAAAGTTCTTCAATTGTACATAGAATAATTTCTCCTCATCCTAATATTTTGGGGCCCCGACATACCAAGTGGAAAGGGCGAAATCTCAAGCATAAGAATTTGTAAAAATAAAACTTCCATCTTACATAATATAAATATTTCGAAATATTCCGTATTATTCAATATATTATTAGTATATTACAACAAAAATGAATTAAAAGTACAATGCTCAATAAAGTTTAATAAACAAGTACCTAACCCAGAAATTTGAATAAACAATATTTTAAACAAAAAAAATAAAGTTTAGCCATTTATTCGATATTTTTAGTAGTGAATATAATAATAAAATTGTTCTTACCTAGTTTATATATTATATATTTACAATCTGGCTATCTAAATAATCGTACAGTTACAGTTGGTAGTGTTGTTGCTATTAATAGATTGATACTTATTCTTTTTAATTGCATATGAGTGAAGTTCGCGCATTTCGTCTTGTGTCAAGTCTGAATGCAGCCATACAACGAGTAGAACATTGGAAAGCAAAGGTAAATACCATTTTCATACTTTTTTATTATATTTCGAATTATTAAAGTATAAAACATTAATATAATAAATTTCTGACATATACAACTCATACTTTTAACATTACAATAAAATCATAGTGGCCGTTTACAGTGGAAAACACTCGGGAAACAATTGAAGTCTTTGTTGTATTGAAGTTCAAGATGGACATTTTAAACATTTTTTATAATTTATAATTGACTGTTTTCCATTGTAAATGGCCACTATGATTTTATTGTAATGTTAAAAGTATAAGTTGTATATGACAAATAAAATATTAAAATCGCTATAGCTCTAAAACTAGACATTTCCGGATATATGTTTATATGAACTTGTTTTTATTGTTTTAAGATGTATTATCCACCCTTAAATCCGTGACCTCTATTTTTTAAACAACCTGAATAGAAATATGTCAAATGTAAAAAAATTAAAATTATATGTATTTTAAAATATTTTATTAATATTATTTATTACAAAATAGTTCATAACATTTATTTTTAAAGTATATTTGTACATAGAAATGATTTTATATTATTAGGAAACATGTTTTTCCATGATTATTTTCTCTGCAGTTGGCAGCATCGCTAGTGCGACAGCGTTTTGTTAAGTGACATTTGAACATCAGATAGACAATTTGTGCAATGGTGGATACTGTGGCAGATCTTGAATTTCCAATATGGGGCCTCCTACCTAAACAAGAAACAGGAATCACTTCGTTTCTAACTAAACATCCCGAGTACGATGGCAGGAAAATTAATATCGCAATTTTTGATTCAGGAGTCGACCCAGGCGCACCGGGGTTGCAGGTACAGTAAGTAGAAAAACAATGAGTTTGTGATTTTGAAGAAGAGTATATTTAGATTACTTCAACGGGCGAGAAGAAAGTCATTGAACGGTTTGACTGTAGTGGTTGTGGGGATGTAAACACTTCAACAGTAGTTAAACCTAGCGAAGATGGTATTATAACAGGGTTAACAGGTAGAAAGCTAAAAATTCCTCCAACGTGGAAAAAGGCTTCCGAATACCGTATCGGCGTTAAAAACGCTTTCGAGCTTTATCCTTCTAAATTAAAAGATAGAATAGAAGCTGAAAGACGCGAAAAACTCTGGGACACACATCATAAAGGCTTCATCGCTGATGCAACTCGTGAACTGCAAAAATTCGAGAGCTCTTCTCCCAAGAAAAGTAAGAATTTGTGCTTCGTGTAGTGGGCAGTGTTTAAGTGAAATTTTCTAGGCGGCTCGCCAGTCGACAGTGATTCATTACAAAAAGAAGATTTAGAATACAAAGTTGAATATTTGAATAATTCGGATAAAAAATTTGCTGATTTAGGCCCTGTGTATGACTGTGTGGTTTTTCACGATGGAGATATGTGGAGAGCCTGCATAGACACTTCCGAAGCTGGGGACTTAGCTAATGGAATATTGTTAGGAGAATATAGCAAGACTTATGAATTTGCTCCTTTAACTAAAGCTGATCAGTTAAATATTAGCATAAATGTTCACGACAATGGCAACGTGCTGGAAATCGTTGGATTATGCTGTAAGTTTTATTTTTAGGTTAAAAACTTTAACCTCATTTTACATAAGATCAATAACTTTTAATTGAAATTGACTTATAATTACATTAATTTTTCCCAATTATTTTTGCTTTATTTGAAATTAATATTAGGGTCTCAAATATGTATGAATTTTTAAACCTAATACCGTTAAACTACAAATAAAATTATGTTGAAAAATAAACCTTTTATACTCATCTTCGAGAAATTGCATTATTTATGTCTTTTCACTAAACCGGTTTCATATTTCGCAAAAACTAGCTAGTCCAGATTCTAAATAAGCATTAAAAAATATATATATAGGGTGTATCACGGAAAGTGAAGCATGGGCGTTTAACATGGGAAATCAGTTTTTCCGTGCGCATTGCTCCCTTAATTATTTTAGACAAAAAGTTTCAAATGGATGTTTTAAAGCAAAAATCTCTACATCCGAATCAATAATATTAGCCATGGAATTAGAAACAAAACACGAACAAAAGCGTAACGTTTTATTATGTCAGTGTCAGAATAATGATTGCCAAATAAATATTTTACGTAGTGAATATTAATTTTCAAAATATAAATTTAATAATAATACGCTTTTGTTCGTCTCTTGTTTCTAATTCCATGGCTAATACTATTAATTTGTAATTCCGTGAATTTTCAAATTTTATTTCTGCAGTTATGAAGTAGTCAAAATGATTTTTTTTATTGATTCGGATGTAGAAATTTTTGTATATAAACATGTAGGCCTAATAGAAAATCGTATATTTGAACCCAGTTCAAACATCCTAGATATCTGTTCTCAGAAACAAATTTTTGCCTCTTCCTCTTATCATATGATTTATATGAATAATCTGCTTACATCATGTTTTTGATAAGCATATGATAAATAATGTAAATTACAAGGATAATGAAGTTTTAAAAAAACATTCGGAGTAGGCTATGAACAAAGAAACGTATATCTTAATTTGAAAATATTTAATTAAATGTTAATTTAACACGAGGTATAGTCAAAAATCTAAAAAATCAAAGATTTCTTCTTGAATCTTATTTTAAAAATAGATATAAATTAGAAAACGGCGCATGACAGTATTCTTTTGCTGCCTGTTCCAATTTCAGAAATATTACATTTCAGGATTAATTTTGACAACTTGACTTTTGAAATGAATAATGATCAGACATACGTGTCTTTGTTCATAAGTTCATAGCCTACTCCGTGTTAGTGTATAATAAAGTCGTTAGTAACGGCCAATTTCAATGGATGATACACCTTTTTCTCAAAAAAATGACAACTATATCCAAAAATAAATCTGTGTCAAACGTACTTGCAAATATTATGTTCACATGTCGTAAAATTGAAAATAATAAAAATCATGACGAAGATTTTTTACAGAAAAGTTATAAATTTATTGTAATTTATTTTTATTAATATTGTATTGAATGATTTTTCCTTGTATATATTTTATCAAATGCAAACAAACTTATCAAATATTTAATCTAACTTAATTAATTTCATATATTAACTGCTCTTAAGTTTTTTATATACCGGGTCTACTTGATATCTGTTATGAAATACAATGTTATTTTAGAGCATCTATTTTCGAAAAAAAAAATATTTTAACGACACTGAAACTCAAATTATTTTCTTTTTATTTTTTTAAACCCCTCAATATTAAATTCTAAGTACATAGTGTACACAAATATTCATGCCTTAGTAGGATTCGAACCCAGGACCACTAGCGTACTCAAGACTAAGAGGCGTTGGTCTCACTATTGAGCCACCGGAGGCGTCAAATTTTGTTTTTTTTAATACATGAAAGTATTTTTAAATTAGATCTTACCTAATTTTTTTTGCGCAATTTTTGTTTTCAAAGGAGAAAAAATTATAGAAAATTTAACCGACCTCGTAGCTCTTATAGTGCTCGAGACAACATTAGTGGACAAAATAAAATGAACACTTGTGGCTGCGTTCGGTTTTACGCTCTGAGCGATCTGAGCGCTCGATGCCGTTCGGTAATTACATCTGAGCGATCTTTTTGCTCAGCTCTACGTTCGGTTATTAGCTCACGGAGCGCACAGAGCCCGATCTGTTCACTCGTTCTCTAACCATGGAGCATGTTGAGCAGTTGTCTGGCGCATGCGTATTTAAGCGCAAATTTAAAATGATTGTTGACGGCATTGCAAACAGTGTATATTCTGTGAATGAATGTTGTCGTTTTCGTATATCAATCAAAAATGTTTGAAATGTATAAATTAGTCATTTTAGGAAACATTTATCTACATAATTTCCAGCTTTAAGTTGTCCATAATCATTTCCACATTCTTAATCAGTATCATAAAAAAAACGTTCATAACTCGCGCACAGTACACATGTTAATAGTTCTTTATTATTTTCCGTTTTTATTCTGGCGCAAATTAATAAGTGTCAAAATGGCAGCTAAACGCTCTATCCGTTCGGTGATTCAAGCTACAGATCGGAAATCACAGATGAATCTGTCACGTGATCAGATTGTTCAGAGTGCTCGATAGATTTAAATACCGAACGCACCCTGTCACGTATTGCAAACAAATAAGAATTTTATTAAAATTCAAAATTTGATAACTACCCCACTGCTATTATTCTTATTATAAAAATGTAATGTCTTTCGATATCTCTTTAAATTTTGCAACAAAATTTTCTATCTTCTTAGCTGGCCACGGAACTCACGTGGCATCTATTGCTGCCGCATATTTTCCCAACAATCCGGAAAAAAATGGGGCAGCACCTGGTGCCCAAATTATCTCCTTAACCGTTGGAGACGGCAGATTAGGATCTATGGAAACGGGTACTGCTTTAGTCAGAGCTATGATTAAAGTTATGGAAATGTCTAGTACTAATCGCATACACGTTATCAATATGAGTTATGGGGAACATGCAAATTGGAGTGCCACAGGGTAAGAAAAAAGAAACAATTTAATGTTGATTTAGCACGAGGGCACACGTGACTTCTTGATGTCCCAAGCCATGATTGGTTAAGCAAGCAAATTTTATCTTCATTTCTTAGGCGCATAGGAGACCTCATTAACGAAGTCGTCAATCGCTACGGAGTCGTCTGGGTCGCTAGTGCTGGTAACCACGGCCCAGCGCTCTGCACTGTAGGTACCCCTCCAGACATCAGCCAAAATACCCTCATAGGAGTGGGGGCGTACGTGTCCCCGGAAATGATGGTGGCTGAATACTCCCTCAGGCAAAAATTGCCTGGTATGGCGTACACCTGGACGTCCAGAGGTCCGACTATAGATGGAGACCTAGGAGTATCAGTTTGTGCGCCTGGTGCGGCGATTACGTCTGTACCGAATTTTACACTCAGGAATGCGCAGTTGTTGAACGGGACGAGTATGTCTGCGCCGCATGTAGCTGGAGCAATAGGTAAGTTTTTTTTTGTTAAGTAGAGGTTTCCAAAGTTCTGGGAATTATTGTGTAGCGTCAAATAATTATTTCCGACTAACCTTCAAAAACATCCCCCTAAAGTTTTATTAATATTGGTTCAGTATGTTCGTAGTTTGTTTGACCTTTAGACCTGCCTCGATCAAGTTTTGTGTTTGTTTGTGCAAAGAACAATATAATCGTTTGCTCCAAAAAGCGTTTGGAGAGACTTCATTGACTCATTCCAGCGTTTTTGGTTGGCGAGAGCAATTTCGCGACGAGCGAAATGAAAACAAAAATTAGTGAAGGAGTGAACCCGCAAATTGTAGAAGCAGATCGACAACTGTTGGCTTTCGATCGACGAGTTACGATTCAAATGGTTGCAAGGACTTTAAATTCTACTGGATTTCAAATTCAGAATTGAGATTTTTCTTCACTCTTTCTCAGAGTAGATTTCAAATTCTACTGGTGCAGTAGAATTTATTCCTATCGTTTATCCTTGATATGGCAACAGGCAATTTAAGCTACCGCGCTAGTTCAAACAAGTATAAAACACGGCCATCCGAGCCTAGAGAGACACTTTACAGTTCGGTCTGCATTAGCAGCCGAGTCCGACTCTACGTTTAGGACTAAATAAGCAGGGAAGCCTAGAGGCACACTCTACGCTTAGGGCTGAATAAGCAGCCAACCCTAGATGCACGAGTCCGTCACTTTACGCTTACGGTTGAATAAGCAGCCAAGCCTAGAGACACGAGTCCGACATTCTACGCACAGGATTGAAATTAGCAACCGAGTCTAGAAGCCAGAATTCGAGCAATCAGCAACTCTAGTAAGTTGGCTCAGCAGCAATGTCAGCAGCAACATATCCGTATAAGCTACCACCGAAACCAACTTCATTGCCGAACAGCTCTGAAGACGACATCGTCATAGAAGTGTCCAGCACAACCACATGTATAAATAAGCAGCCAAGCCTAAAGGAACGAATCCGACACTCTACACTTAGGGCTGAAGAAGCAGGCAACCTTAGAGGCACAAGTCCGACACTCTACGCTTATGGCTGAATAAGCAGCCAAGCCTAGAGGCACGAGCCTGACACTCTACGCTAAGGGCTAAATAAGCAGGCAAGCCTAGAAGCACATTCCGACACTCTACGCTTATGGCTGAATAAGCAGCCAAGCCTAGAAACACGAGTCCCGACATTCTACGCTCAGGATTGTAATTAGCAACCGAGCCTAGAAGCCAGAATTCGAGCAATCAGCAACTCTAGTAAGTTGGTTCAGCAGCAATGTCAGCAGCAACATAGCCGTATAAGCTAACACCGAAACCAACTTCATTGCCGAACAGCTCTGAAGACGGCATCGTCATGGAAGTGCCCACAGTATTCCAGCACAACCACATGTATAAATAAGCAGCCAAGCCTAAAGGAACGAATCCGACACTCTACACTTAGGGCTGAAGAAGCAGGCAACCTTAGAGGCACAAGTCCGACACTCTACGCTTAGGGCTGAATAAGCAGCCAAACCTAGATGCACGAGTCCATTACTCTATGCATAGAGTTGAATAAGCAGCCAAGCCTAGAGACACGAGTCCCGACATTCTTCGCTTAGGATTAAAATTAGCAACCGAACCTAAAAGTCATAGTCCGACCAACTTCATCGCCGAACAGCTCTGAAGACGACATCGTCATAAAAGCGCCCACAGTATTCCAGGACAACCACATGCATGAATAAGCAGCCAAGCCTAGAGACACGAGTCCCGACATTCTACGCTCAGGATTGGAATTAGCAACCGAGTCTAGAAGCCAGAATTCGAGCAATTAGCAACTCTAGTAAGTTGGCTCAGCAGCAATGTCAGCAGCAACATAGCCGTATGAATAGGCAGCCAAGCCTAAAGGAACGAATCCGACACTCTACACTTAGGGCTGAAGAAGCAGGCAAGCCTAGAGGCACAAGTCCGACACTCTACGCTTAGGGCTAAATAAGCAGCCATGCCTAGAGGAACAAGTCCGATACTCTACGCTTAGGGTTGAATAAACAGCCAAGCCTAGAGACACGAGTCCCGACGTTCTACGCTCAGGATTGGAATTAACAACCGAGCTTAGAAGCCAGAATCCGAGTAATCAGCAACTCTAATAAGTTGGCTCAGCAGCAACATAGCCGTATAAACCAACAACGAAACCAATTTCATCGCCGAACAGCTCTGAAGACGATATCGTCACACAAGCGCCCACATTATTCCAGGATAACCACATGTATGCATAAGCAGCCAAGGCTAGATAGAGGCACGAATCCGACACTACGCTTAGGGCTGAATAAGCAAGCAGGCCTAGAGGCACAAGTCCGACACTCTGCGCTTAGGGTTGAAAAAGCGGCTAATCCTAGATGCATGAGTCCATCACTCTACGCTTAGGGCTGAATAAGCGGCCAAGCCTATAGACACGAGTCCTGACATTCTACCGCTCAGGGTTGAAATTAGCAACCGAGCCTAGAAGCCACAGATCGAGCAATCAGCAACTCTAGTAATTTGGCTCTGGGGACGACATCGTCACAGAAACGCACACAGTATTCCAGGACAACCACATGTACGAATAAGCAGGCGGCTTGCCTGGGCACAAGTACAACACTACTCTTAGGGTTGAAATTAGCAATCGAACGTAGAAGCCCGTTCGAGCAATCAGCAACTCTAGTAAGTTGGTTCAGCAGCGATATCAACAACAACGACGTATAAGTCAGCACCAAAACCGACTTCATCGCCGAACACTCATGTTGTCGAAGTCCGCGACAGCAGTTTGGTGATACTTGCAGAACAGCAGTAATAAAACCCAGGATAGTTACAGAATGGTGCCCAAGACAACGAAACAGCCGCACGATAACGCACCATCCCATAAAGCAACAGTCGTACATGTCTCCGTTTGCTTTAGCTGACTATTTTTCTTCCCCAAACTAACAGGTATTGAACAGCACCCCAGTATTAGGCTTCCAGTACGCTTTGAATGAACTGGAGGAATAAGTGAATTTCCAGAACTTTGGAAATACACCCCATAATTTGTTGTTCGCTATTATATTTTTTTGTTTAGGTTTGCTATTGTCAGGTTTAAAGAGCCAAAACATTCCATACTCCCCTTACAACATTAAGCGAGCCTTAGAGAACACTGCCCGATTTTTAGACCAGGTTGATCCATTCGCCCAAGGACACGGTCTGCTGCAAGTAGAGCGCGCTTTCGAGTACCTGACTAGTTTTCACAACTGCCCAGCCACGCATATGCGTTTTGCCGTCCAATGCGGCAATAGTTTAGCTAAGGGTATACATATGCGTAAGCATATGAATCAGCCATTCGAATATAATGTCAACATAGAACCCACTTTTCGGGATTCTGAAGATATAGACCCTGAAACCAAAATAGGGTTTGGGGTTCAGTTAGCCTTAACTTGTAAAGCAACGTATGTTCAATGTCCGGCATTCTTAGATTTGCAGAATTTAGGTCGCGCCATTTCAGTAAAAATTGATCCGACTGGTTTACAATCCGGAGTTCATTATACCAGTATAGACGCTTATGATGTTAGTTGTGTAGAAAAGGGCCCTTTATTTACTGTTCCTATTACTCTTGTACAACCTATACTGTTTGAGCCACAATCAAATATGGAGTTAAATTTTAAAACAGTTAATTTCAAACCAAATACAATCAAGCGTCATTTTCTCCACATCCCCGATAACGCCACTTGGGGAATATTGCGTTTACGTTGTTCTGAAAACGGCAAACAAGGCCGTTTCGTCATCCACTGTATGCAAATTCTCCCAAAGCAAAGCTGCAAGGCACAAGAATTCCAAAAGATGATCCACGTTTCTTCGCACAGTGATACTCTGCTAGGTTTTCAAATTAAAGGGGGACTTGTTCTAGAAATTGTAGTAGCGAAATATTGGGCTAATTTAGGAGAAATTGATGTGGATTATTCTGTATCGTTATATGGAATTAGGCCAGATACGCCTTGCGTGACAATGCAAGCTGTGGATGGATTGTACCAAATGGAACTAAGGTGTTTGAGGATGGAGGAAATTGCTCCCGTAGTTACGCTCAAAAATTCCGTGCAGGTGCTCAAGTAAGTAAAAAATCATACATTTTAGTTGTACTCTAACACGAGGGAGGGGGCTAACGATGTTCTGGTGCTGATACTTTTACCAAAGATGGCACTTTTAACTAACTGATGGTTGATGATTGACACTAATATTGTTTCAAAACTTTATTAACTATTTATTTAAACTAGTAAAACCTAAGATGCGAGCCAAAACTCAAACCCTGCATATCTTTTCCACATGAGTACACATACTGACTAAAGCTAAAAGGTTAACATTTGCATGAGAGGATATCGGAGGGGTTGCAGGGTGCAGGATATCGTAAGGCATCCATAACCAAATATAATCAGAAAAATTGATTCTGTCGGAGCAATAAAATTATAATATTGTAATTATTCTTTATAATATTGGATGCCCTATTCATAATTACGATATTTATAGTTTTATTTCTGGACCTGACAGAGTCATTTTTTCTGACTATATCAAAACCTATATTGCAGTAACTTACAGATTTTTCAACACTCTAAATGTATAGACCGCTGACATCTAGACTAAACAGAGACATAGAAAAATATTTTTTTCTAAATATAATTTTGACTTACAAAAATAAACAGTTGAAATGTTGTTATTGAAATTTGGAGGAGTTTATAATTTATTAGGTGTTAATAATTACTCGAAAGTTCAATCAAACAGCATTTATATATACCAACGTTTCGGTGCACCCTTGTACCTTTTTCAGGGTAGTAAGATCGAATTCGGTTGTTTTTTAGAGCAAATGGATGTGTGTATGCTCTTTGAATTTTTTGTACGATGTTTAATAAATTAACTGAATGTTTTGTACGAATGTATTTTGTGTACATCAATTGTAACAATCTGTATGATCTGAAGAAGGTGCATGGGCGCACCGAAACGTTGGTATAATAAGAATAAATGCTGTTTGACTGAACTGAGTAATTGTTAACACCTAATCCACATCACAGTCAAGAAATTTCCCACAATTTTTAATTTATATTTGCTTATTATCGCTCAGGGCCTCGATTATGTACTTTAAATTCTACTAGATTTCAAATTCAACTAGAATTATTCTTTCTCAGAGTAGATTTCAATTTCTACAGGTCTGGAACAGTAGAATTCGTTTCTATCGTTTATATTTGATATTTCTTTATTTACGTCTATTTTAAAAAATTGAGATAATCGTACGAGATCTGGCTATTAATAACGAGATTGCTTATGAAAGAGTTTTATTTTAAAAATTATTTTATAATCGAATACTCCCCTTCAATGTACTCCCCTCTCCTCGCCGCACACCGTTCCATTCGTTTTTTCCATTGGTCAATGTTGGAAGTCTTCTTTTGTAAGAGCGGTTAGGAGCTCCGCCAGTTTTCGCTTCACCTCTTCCATCGACTCGAACCGGGTTCCTTTTAAGGCAGACTTGATCTTCGGAAACAGAAAAAAGTCACAGGGTGCTAAATCAGGCGAGTATAGCGCGTGTTCGAGCACTAGAGTGCCTCTAGCGGCTAAATAACGCTTCACAGACAGCGTGTTGTGGGCAGGTGCGTTGTCCTGGTGCAAAATCCACGACTTGTTTTTCCACAACTCCGGCCGTTTCTTACGAACTCGTTCTCGCAGTGTTGCCAAAACTTTCAAATAGTAAGTTTGGTTTACAGTTTGACCCTCGGGAACCCATTCAGTCATCACGATGCCGTTGATGTCGAAAAAAAAAACGATTAGCATGGCTTTAAATCTTCGGTGCTCTCTCGGCCGTCATAAAACCGTTTATACCATTGGAAAACACGCGCACGAGATAGAGAATTCTCACCATAGGCCTCTTTCAACAACTTAAAGCACTCAGTCGGAGTTTTTTTTTAATTTAACGAGAAATTTCACATTGATCCGTTGCTCGTGTTTTTCGTCACACATTGTTATCGGCACGAGAAAAAAACACGTTCGTTTCTAACCTTTATAGAAAAAATACCACTACAGCGATAAAAACGTGTTTTCGTACCGGAATAGTAGACACTTCCAGATATCCAACGCTGCATTCGTTTCCCCCCTATCCCTCTAGGACGCCTTCTGCGCGCGCAGTCTCGTTATTTAATAGCCAGACCTCGTATGTATTAGTAACTATAGCCATGACTTATAACAGAAAACTTATTTTATTCATATTGTCATTCGTTTGTAAAAAGTAAATTGTATTATTGTTACTTTTAGACCAACGGACGCAAAAGTATGCCCGTTGACTCCTCGTGACATAATTCCAAATAGCCGCCAAATATACGAGCTTATTCTAACCTACGAGTTTCACATATCAAAGACGACAGAAATCGTTCCAAACAGTCCTCTTCTTAGCGATGTTCTGTACGAATCTGAGTTCGAATCTCAGTTATGGATGCTGTTTGACAGCAATAAACAGATACTGAGTTGTGGAGACGCTTACGCCGCAAAAGTAAGAATGATACTTTTTTTTCTTGAATGTTTTGTTGGAATTTTTCGTGTTTTCAGTATAATGTCAAATTAGAAAGAGGAGATTACGTAATTAAACTACAAGTGCGACATGAGAAAAAAGACTTATTAGAGAAATTTAATGATATGCCAATGCTTCTAAATCGAAAGTTATCGACTTCGTTGTCTTTAGACATTTATAGCAATTATGCACAAGCTATCATACAAGGGAAGAAAATGGTTTCCGCTACGGTATCCAGAGGATGTTCGCTGCCTATTTACATTTCTCCAATCATCAGCGACAAGTACGAACATAAATGTGTTCCAAAAATTTATTATTCTAAACGAATTTATGGGATTTTAGGTCGAAATTGACGCCGATTCAAGGTCAGTACCTGTCGGGTACAATAACGTACGCAAAAGATGAATTTGGTAAAAGAGTGGATACGTATCCTTTTAAATTCATTCCGTTTGATCCTCCCAAGAAAGTAATTGTAAAGACGGAAAAAGAAAAGACGAAGTTAGAAGAGTATAATGAATCAATGAGAGATCTCAAAACGAATTTCCTAGCTAAATTAGGTAGCAATTATTTAAAAAAATAAAAAATTGAATAGATTTTTAACTAAAATTTATTGTTTTTTAGAAGCTTCTGAGCAAGCAACAACTCTTTATGAGGAGCTGAAAACTTCACATCCTGACCATCTAGCAGTGCATACATCCATGATGCAATGCTTAGATGCCATGGAAGTAAAAAAACAATTGCCTCTGTTTGCTGAAGCGCAGATCCAAGAACAAAGCAAAAATAAGGAGACTTACAATAAGATTATATCTATAGCTGACGTTATTATTAATTCTGTAGATATAGATAAAACGTTATCTTTACTAGCTATTAAAAGTGACCAGCGGGCCGATGCTGCCAAACTTAGAAGGTAGGGAAATTACTTAACGCCTCCAAACAAATTAATTTCTCCCGAAAAATGAAATGATTGTTATTATTTTGTTTGTTTTCTGTATAGTACTACGGAGAAACAAAAGACAGCAGTTCTTGATGCACTTTCCAGAAAAGGTATCGCCTTATGTCGTCTTTATCTAATGGACAAGAATTCCACAACCGCTGAAGAAACTCTGGAAAGTATCAAATCTATCTGGAAGGACATTCTGAAATTCGTAGATCCTAATGATATCAAGGTAAGAACACAATACTTAACTCTTAATTTTAAAAAGATAAATGGGATAAAATCGTGAAATCCGTCTCATTTAATAAATATAGTAATATAAAATAACATGAAATTTGCGATTTTTCATTCATAAATTTGCTAATAAACTTTCGCGGCTGTAAAATTCGTGACGTCACGGTTTGTTACTCACACAAAGACATTCCTCTCACACACATTTACGATCCACGTGATTTCCGTTTGCTGTTGTGAACAACCTAACCTAAAATTATGACAGGTGACAGCAAAGTTAAGAGTAAAGGTATGTAAATAAAACATTTATTAATATAAATATCAAAAGTTGTATGAAATATGTTTTTCGTTAACAATATGTTGCTGTCACAAAATTAAAATGACAAGTGATAACCCAAACAATCATAGTTCCAAACACAACCGGTAGAGAGCTACTGTCGCATTCGCCAAGCCGTGCCGTCAGCGTCCAAATATTTGAAATTAAAGACAACATTTAAAAAATCATACCTCTGATTCTAAAGACTTGTAAGGTGTAGAACATACACCTACATATTTAATTTGACCTATTCTTTCAAGAAAAAAATAAATTAGAAAATGTGAAATGACTCCATTATTAGCGAAGTCTACTGTTTGAGAACAAAATCTCTATATCTACGTCACAGAATATTAACGAATAACAATAAAAACTTTTTAAAAGTACAAATCGCTTTCAGTTTAGATGAAGTTTCATAAAAATAAAATAGTGAAGGATCCCATTATATAAAAGATTATTTTTTTCTTCCTAAGGTTTCAACCCCAAATATTCTGCACTTCGCTGTATGGCACGCAACCGTGCACCAACAATACGGTAGAGTCCTCAAATATTTGGTGAAACTACTAGAAGAAAAACCACTGAAAGAAATTGAAGAAAAGTGCGCCGAAGTCTGTGCAATCTTAGGTTGGGAACATTGTGTTCTTTTCATCAATAAATCACTCCCTATAAAATATCCTACAAACTATAGACCTTTTTAATTAGAATTTAAATAATTACAAGAAGCTACCTCTACTTTCGAGCTAACAAATTTCACATTTTAATCAATGTAACAAACTATTTTTAATGTTTATTTATTACCTAGTTTGATAACGATGTTTCGGGAGAGAATAATAATTACTCTAGTCTCACTTCATGCTTATTATTTACAGTTTTTCTTTTAAGATAGAAACGAATTATTCTCTTCTGGAATATATCTTGCATATCTTTGGCACAACGCAATATATACAGTAGTTTTAAATGTTTCATTTTTTTTGTCAATGTATTATTTTATTGAGATACTGATCGTACGCTGTTTGTATATCAATTAATGTTCATGCCATTTATGGTAAAAAAAAGTCCATTATTATATAATATTTATTATTAAGTGAATGTTTAGATCGGTTGATACTCTGACGACCCGGATTCAAATTCGACCGGTGTTAAACGTAGGTACGAGCCTAGGCTCATAATAGTTCGACCGACTTAGATTTTCAAATTGTAAAACCTATTCAAATGATGAGAAATTTCTATTCTAGTCCAGTGCATACAATAAAACCTACCTTTGAAGGCATATATGCCAATACTCTTTAACAGAAAAATGTACAGGACTTGTAGATACAATGCCTAAGAATTAAAGATGGTTTTACTAATAAAATAAATGGCGGAATACTTTAATAACATAAACGAGAATGGACCTTTTACATCAAAAGAGAGAGATAGGGAAAAATGACATATATGTAGTGCGCAGTAGTTCGTTTGCGCATTGAGGAGGCCAGATATACAGAGTGTAAAACCGACCACCGCCATTATTTTCTTTATTATTATAGTTACAAAAAATACTATAGGACAAAGTTGTAGAAGTCCAAGGGGGATATCTAAATAGAGGAGAATATTTTTTTAAACCAGTGGTTCTCAAGTTACAACATAAAGATATATTTTTTCAAATGGGATTATACATATTTTTTATGCCTATTCGATACAGTATTTTTTTCTGAATTCAACCATGAGATTATTTTATATCTTTACATAACAAAAATATTGAGAAAAACTCATTGAAATTTAAATAAATTTTTATAATTATTTTTCAGTAGGCTATGAATGAGAAACAATTGAGCTTAAATTAACATGAAACAAATATTTGTTAAAAACGTTATAAACAGTGTTCTATTTGATTTATATCCTAAATATTTCAAATTGACAAATAGTAGTTTTTGTTTTTCATGCATAGCCTACTGAAAAATGACTAGAAAAATCAAATTTACTTAAATTTTAATCGCATTTTTTTCAATATTTTTATTATGTAAAGATATAAAACTGATACATGGTTGAATTCAGAATAAAATACGCTATCGAATAGGCATAAAAAATATGTATAGTCCCATTTAAAAAAATATAACTTTGTGTTGCAAATTGAGAACCACTGATTTAAAAAAATATTTTCTTCTTAAATGGGATGTCCCCCTTGGTCTTCTACAATTTTGTTCTATAGTATTTTTTGTAACTATAATAATAAAGAAAATAATGGCGGTGGTCGATTTTGGTGTTACACCCATAGGCATCCGGCCACTATTAACACGAGAAATCCACTTGGAAACCTTTGCTTGTTTGATTGTTTCCTCCCCGTAAGCCCTCCGAAGCATTGCGATGGTTTCCCAAGACACCTAGCGGAAGAAGTCTAAACTGGCGCCCTACTACTTTTTATTTCTGGCTACCCCTCATATTTTAAACTAGTCGAAAGAAATTTATAGGAATTTCTCAACCATTTGCATAGGTTTTATAATTTGCGCGTTGAATCATTGAGAAGGGTTGTTGTATTCATCTGGCGCCCCTAAATCTATACAACCCTTTTTGCCCTGCCCTATTTCTCCAACGGGCTAAGCTACAACCGGCAGAACAATTATAAACCTAGGCTCGTATATTGCCGAAATTTGCAAATAAAGCAAAATAGGTAAGCCGTTATTTTTTTATTTATAGTTGGAAGGAAAATATTTATTAAACGACAAAAAGGATGTTATATATTGAGAAAAACTCATTGAAATTTAAATAAATTTTTATAATTATTTTTCAGTAGGCTATGAATGAGAAACAATTGAGCTTAAATTAACATGAAACAAATATTTGTTAAAAACGTTATTGCATCTGGAAATATTGTCATTCCTTTGTCAACATTTTTTTTTTTTTTTAATTTTACAAAGTTTAAACAATATCTGAGATTAATACTAATGACAATTAAAATCTCGCCCTTTAATTTTTGTCTAATGCAAGACAAAATAATATAATTTTTTTGTTCATCATTATAAAATACAACTGATCAGTATGTCTTTAAAATAATTCTCTATGCTGAATTATTTTGTGTACATATTTTTCTAAAATGTTTGATTATCAGGTTTTTTATACAACGTAAAAAATAAGAAATGACAGTAAATAGATAGTTTTCTTATATATTCGATGTGTTAATATATTGAAGATATTGTTATTGTGAAAAAGTTACTAAAACAAATTTCTAATGGTGGAAAAAATAAATAAAATCACATATTATATTATTATTAATATAATGTAAACTATAAAAAAGTTAATAAGAACTGAATAAATAATGTCATTCTTTATTTATGTATCCTCCTGTAGAAATCTGATAACTTCTTTTGAATCTGTAAAAGACTACAAGATAAGTGTAGGTAAGTTGTAAATTAATCTACAGATATCATTATTGAACTAATATTTCCATATTACATTTGTATAATAATAATTTTTTAAAAACCTTTTGCAGACGAAATAAAACAAATTTATTTCGATTTGAAATCACAAGCAACATCCTAAAAAGAGAACTTTGGTATCACCGAAGATACATGACGTAGGTAGAGTTCCCGTCAGCTAAGAAAAAGCCATTTACGTCATCAGCGCAGAAACCAATTTTTGTTATTGCCCTGGTCACGTGATACGCCAGTGTCTTATTCTGACGTTTAGTTCTAATGAAAATGCATGGCACATCACTGTCTACAAAATGTGTGAGCCTACGTCATTGCTTCGCGCATCTATTGATGGCGTAAATGGATTTTTCTTAGCTGACGAGTACTCTACCGACGTGCGCGTGTACAGGATGTAACAGCTAAACAAGCTACTTCACAATCTTATAGAAGACCATTGTTGCCACTCATTCATCATTTTCTCCTTGAAACTTTGTATTCTAACTTGAGAACCACTGGTTTAAAAAATATTTTCTTCTCTAATCGGAAGTCCTCCTTGGTATTGTAAAAAATACATTATTTTATTAGTGATTTTTATGCGTTAGGTGAAGTTATTGTTGTTGTGTTTGGTTAAATTGACTAAATATAACAATATCCGTGTTTCTTCGGGCTGTGATTCACAATCTAAATCATCAAAGTGTTCATGATTAAGAAGAAGTATGTTTTTTCGTTTCTTATTCGTTATCCCCACTTTCCCATTTTGTGATAACTAGACATGTCCAGCGCAGATGAAATGCAGCATGGCGGGGGGCGGCGGGCCCGCTAATGAAATCGACACCACTAGCAAGACCCTCCTGCATCAACAACTACCACCAAGACCATATCATCCAATAGGCTGACAAGGCTACAGCCTAGGGCGCCGTAAGGGAAATAGGCGCCGAACCCAATCTATTTTTTTTTTCATTGTAAATTGTAATTTATTCACATAAAGTAAATATTTTTTTCCTTGATCGTTTTATGTAGGAGTGTTAGGGTAAGTAAAATAAGGAAAATCCAATATAACAATGGGCACATTTGAAAGCATATCACCTAGCACAGCCACTGAGCGCTCTTAACTTCACAAATATAATAATCAAAATTTTAGCATTTCTCTCGCATTTTTATAATAAATTCTAATATGTAGGATGTTATTTTTAGAATATGCCTTCCCGTTACAAACTACACGAGAAAAAGGCTTGACTCTATAACAAAATAAGTAAATTTTACGAAGTTCTTTAACGAATGACAAAACTCTGATCTCTCTTTATTATCTGTAGAATCGGAAGTTTCAAACGTTAAATAAAGAAAAATCATCTAATTATTATTACGTTTAGTGTTTTCATATATACGTACAAATTATTAAGACATGTTTAATTTTAAATACTTACAAATTATTGCGTAGGCGTCAAATTTTTATCTGCCTAGGGCGCCAAGATTCTCCCAACCAATATTTGTGCGGGGCTGCACTTATTGGCACTCTGTGGGTTCTTACGGCTGCACATTGTGTTACTAAGTATGTTAGCATTACTTATCAAGGACTAAAAACGAAAATTATTTAGTTCGTTTTGGATCCCAATCTGAGTATTGGAATTTTGATCCGAATTTGAATATCGGATCTTAGATTCGAATATGAGTACATGTGTAATAAAAATAATACAAATTTGAATTTTTTATTCACAATTTACTAAACAGGACTCTGTGAAAGCATAAATTCCTTTTTTCTGTACATTTGCACAAGCTACCTGGTTATTTTAGAGGGGTATTATAAAATGTATTACTGTTTGTTTACTAGTGTTTACAGACCTCTGTAAAGATAAACAGGTCCACTTTAACGGTTTGAATTTGAATTAAATTCCAGATGTTAGCCTTCACATTTAAAATGAAGAATCAGATCCAGAATTAAAATTTAGATCCGGATCCGTAAACAAAACATCGAATCCAGATCCGGAGCCAAGTTCAAATCCGAATCCAAGTCCAGATCGGGATCCAAATTCGAATTAAATTTTCGGGTATCCGAGGATCTGGTTATTTTGAAATCGGGTTCTCGGATCCAAGTTTTATCGGATCCTCACAAGCTGACAGCATTACTGTATTATGATAGATATCTCGAAATTCAATAATATTTAGGTGTGAAGTATTTGCTATAAATAACCAGTAAACGATATTAATTATTTTGTTTTCAGTCATGAATGATATTTAGATTATTGGTCGTTGACTTACATTCACCAAAGCCACAATAGCCAAACGTTGGATAACGACATAGGGTTGCTTAAACTTCAAGGTCAAGCCGAACTCAAGGACGGAGTATGTTTGGTGTGTTTACCAGCGCGCGGTGTCTCGCACGCAGCTGGAAAACGCTGTACTGTTACCGATTATGGTTACATGGAAGAAGGTAAATTACTGTGGTTTAGAAACTGTTGACACTCATTTATTATATGGTAGGCGGGCCTATTCCTCTTCGTGTTCGAGAAGCAGAAATCCCCATAGTCAGTGACGCCGAATGTATTAGAAACTTGAATGCAGTTACCGAGAAGATATTCATTCTATCAGCGAGTAGTTTTTGTGCAGGCGGAGAAGAAGGCAATGACGCTTGTCAGGTGAGTATTTTTTGAAAGGCGGACCACTAGTATGTCAAGACGACGGTTTCTACGAGCTGGCAGGCTTAGTGTCCTGGGGGTTCGGCTGTGGTCGCAAGGACGTGCCGGGTGTATACGTGAAGGTGTCGTCATTTATCGGTTGGATAAACCATATCATTAGTGTAAATAACTTGTAAATTTATGAACGTGACTTCAACTTAGTGAGTGTCATCAGTGACTTGTGACTTATCGTTACCCATTCCCGTACTACCTAATTATTTATATTCGAACGTATTTATATACTTTAGAATAATTTATATTATATTTATTTTTTTATAAAAAATAATTTATTTTTATTGATTGACTAAGGAGTCAATCAATCTTTCATACGAAACATTGAGAACATCTAATAAACACATGTACTTTACATGAACTAGAGAACATCATTTTAACAAAAATATTATTATAACTAATTGACAGTAACATAATAGACAATTCTATAACACCTACGTAACGTTCTTTGAACGCTTGGGACAAATTATTTTTACAAATTTGCGAAAATGTTTTGTATTTTTCAATGTACATAAAAAAGAAATCAATTTAATAAAACAATTATTACATAATCTACTACTTACTATTACAATTGACCTTCTTGGGAATCTTTAGTTTTATGTTGTAGGGTGGGAATTTTGGAGGTATTAGTTCACTGTATGTTAGCCGACTCATTTTCTTTTTCGTCGCCTTCAGCCGGCTCATTTTCCTTTTCAACGCCTTCAGGGATATCCTGGCTGCCCTTAAATTCCTTGACCAGTATATCCCGGGGTTTGGTCTGGGCGAGAGAGCGAGGATATTGGTAAGTCTTACGTTGAGGTGTCTCCCCAGTGGCTTTGTACTCTTGAAGGCTGCCGGAGAACAGACGTCGCATACCTTCACGACAACGGTCGATTTCAGTGGACATGTAGGATTGGGTTTGTTTTTGTACTTTGGCGTTGTGCTCCACGGCTTCACGCATATCGTCCAGAGAAATGGTCATACGATCATTCAATTCGTTTATGTCTTTGTCCATATCATTATTCACAACTAAGATTTGACTGTTTAATTCCTGTAATTTTAAAAATTTATTATATAGAAATAAAATATAAAGAAAAGAGGACTTACTACAGCCGCAGCGTGATACAATTCGTAATTGGCTTCGGCGGCTTGCTGCAATATATCGACTTCATTAACGCATTGTGTTTCGGTTGCAACGAGGCATTTCTCTAGCTGGGAGAGGTATCCTGCGTGAATTGCGCCCATTTCACCTGCGGCATTAGTAAAATCTTTTTTATATTTGTGGCTGGTTTTACGCGCAGCTTCAAGAACACTTAATTGTTCATAATTCATTGTAGCCAGAGTTATGGAGTGTTGGGTCAATAATTTTTGAACGTTTTCGAAGACGGTGCACTCGCGTGCGTTCTCATCTAAGCCGCATTTTAAGGCTTGTGTATTTTTCTTTTGTTGTTTAACGTATTCAGCGTTATCTTCATCATGCTCTTCGGCAGTATTTTTGATACAAGCTATTGCTTGTAACATTATCTTAACTAATTCATCAAGTTGGTTATTTATAAGTTGTATGTAGTTTTGATTAGAAATCTCATGTTTTTCGATTTCGTCTTCAAGAGAGCGGCATGAATCTAATCCGTCTTTAATACTTTGTTTATTTTCTGAGACCGTATTTGCAATATCTGTAGTGAAGCTGTTGTTATACTTTAAGTTCTGTTCAATTAACTCATTGATAGTATCAAGTAGTTGGTCAAAATGCATTACGTTGGTTTGGCCCAAGTCGATTACATGTTTAGCAAAAGGTACGCATATATTATTATATTCGGTGACGCAATTTTTCAACATGTCTTTAAACTTTGTCATGATATTGCACTGGCACAATTCAGAAGACACTCTAAATGATTGCGATCCAGTTTCTATGTCAGTTATCTGCCTCATATACTTATTACTCCACAAATTAATGTGACTGGCTAAAGTCTTCAAAGTATCTTGATACGCTGTGTTTGTATCACTGCATGTGAGTAATTTATTTCTCATGGTTAACAAAAATGAGTTCATTAACTCATCTAATCCCTCTAGTTTTTGATCGATTTTATCAATCTTAACATTACAATCAACAAAGTGCATCTCTACAGCTTGCTTATTCTGTTTATTTAAGTCAGTCAAAACTTCGACTTTATCGTGTAGTTTGCTCGTATCGCTTGTTGTAATATCAGCGACGGAGAGTAATTCGCGAGCTGTGATCTGTAATTGGCGTTCAGTTTCGGATAATTGGTCTATCATAAATTCGCTCAAGTCACGGTCTTGGCGCAATTCGTTGATCTGCAGCATTGCGTTTTGAAGCCGCGACTCAAGATCAATGATGGTATAGATTTTCACTTTAACTTCATCTTCGTCTTCTTCGAGACAAATCTTAAGCTGCTCACACAGCTTCTTTATATTACCCATCTCGTCTTGCATGCTTTGGATGCAGCCAATTTTATCAGCAATGTCGGCCTTGTGGATCTCTCTTTCGCGCATTATTGCCTCGTAGTTTTCTTCATCTACGAATATGCCTTTTCCAACGCGGGTGGCTTGTAGATCTTTACGCAGACGATCAATCTCTTTCGTGTATTCGCAAAGAAGAGCTTTCTTACTAAGACGTTGGTTTACCTCTGGTTTATTAGTAATATTTTTCGCTCGATATGCGTAATCTAGAGTATTCATAGACTCGTCGTAACTGCTATAAGCAGGACTAATCGTTGCGATTAATGTTGTCTTGGTACGACCTCCAAGAGAGTCTTGTAGTAGTCTGGTGAGCTTAGATTCTCGGTAGGGGATATGAGAAGAGCGATCTGTCAACCTGTTGATACAGCGGCCCAATGTTAAGAGCGATAGATTGATGCTGAAAGCCTCGCGGGCTCGAGTATCAGTTACGCCGGAGTGTTTTATGTTCTCACTGCCAGCTAAATCTACCAAATATAATTTTCCTGTTTTAAGTAAATCTTCTCCGTCGACAGAGTTCTCTTTGGTGTGTACGTTAATGCAGAACACCGCATGGGAGCGGCTAGACTGGGCATTCATCAGGGTCGAAGCGACCTTACGCTTTTCAGCTCCCTTTTCCAAGATTCTGAATACCTCTGCTTTATCTTCAACTGTGGTTTCTGTAAGGCCCTGAACGATTACAGAACCTTTCCTAACTTTATCATCATACAACCTGCGAACATTATTATTATTAATAATAAACACAATAAAGACCTACACATAGGCGCCGACTTGTAGGGTGCATGGGGTCAAGTGTACCCGACAAAATAATAAAACATTTTATGTATATCATATTTATATTATTGTTATTCATCTGAATTTTTATTCGTTACTAATTGATCAGAAACTTTTCACATCAAAAAGTGACATTTAATTTCGCCACCAACTTTTAACTATACAGATCTAAAATGAATAATAGAGGAAATGATTTATTCCTATTTTTTAAATTACCTTATATACATACAGAGTGTATCACGAAAGTGAAACAAAGACGTTTAACATGGGAAATCAGTTTTTCCGTGCGCATTGCTCCCCTAATTATTTTAGACAAAAAGTTTCAAATGGATGTTGTAAAGCAAAAAATTCTACATCCGAATCAATAAAAACAATTCATTTTGACTACTTCATAACTGCAGAAATAAAATTTGAAAATTCACGGAATTACAATTTAATAGTATTAGCCATGGAATTAGAAACGAGAGACGAACAAAAGCGTAACGTTTTATTCGTCAAATTATTAGTATTTATTTTGACAATCATTATTCTGACACTGACGTAATTAATGCGTATGGAGGATAATATAATTCCTAAAATACTATATAACCGTCTTTGTCATCTTGATTCTAATCCATATAACAAGAACGAGTACAACTGGGCCTCACAGGTAAAATCTATTGTATTTATTTTACAATTTCAAAACATTTTGAACGACCAACTTGTGTCAAAAAATGATGTAAAAACATGTTAGAAAAATTACATCAGAACCTTAAAACAAAGGACCAAAATTTGTTAACTTTGACCAAATATAGTAACTTTTACAAGCATATTAAAACCGCTGAAGAAAGGTCAGAATATTTAGATATTAGCAACTCTTTTGCGTATACAAAATACTAGCACAATGTCGATTCTCACATAAATATTGGACGCAAAAGCTAATTGCACAATTTGCAATGTTTAGCAACTATACTCTGTTTTTAAACCAGGAGGAGTAATTTAAATTTTAACCGCTAAAACTGACGCTTCTGATTGGCTAGTGCTTCGTCAGCTTTACACTGTACAAAGATTTTACATTTGATGTATTAACTGTCATACTTTTGAGGTTATTCATATGCAATTCATATGTGACTGACGAAATGACAAAGAAAAATAACAAAATTGTGTTAAGATTGCCTCCCTACCACCAGAGCCGTGTTTAGCTAACGCGGGGCCCGAGGCCCGAGTAAATTGCGGGACCCTTCAAGGGGATTTTTATCCATAAAAATCTACACATGCTTACATAGGCACAGTTCTATGATTCTATAAAATGAAAATGTTTCTGTGATAATCATTTAAAGTTTTTCACGTGTTTTTTCACGATTTTTTATTTCAAAATTAATCAGCGCGGGGCCCCATTTAGTGCGGGGCCCGGGGCACGTGCCCCATGTGCCAATAGGTAAAACCGGCCCTGCCTACCACTGTGAACTCACTCCAATTGAGTTGATATGGGCAAAAATAAAGAATGAAGTGGCATCAAAAAATACCACTTTTAAGCTAAATGATGTGAAAAATCTTTATCAACAGGCGGTGCAAAATGTCACATGGACTGACTGGCAAAATTGTGTAACACACGTCAAGGAAGAAGAAAAAAAAGTGTAAGGTGGACGGAATAATAGACGATTTAATAGAACCATTCATTATTTCGGTTGGCAATGATAGTGACTCCAGCTCATCGGAGAGTTCTTTTGATGAAGATTGTTAATGTCTGTGAATTTGCCTTGCTGTGCAGCTTGACAAAAAAAAATGTTATCTTATTGATGTTATAATATACAGTTTCAATTTATGTTCAATTTTAAACGAATTAAATGTAATATTTATTTTTTGTATTTTGTTCTTTTGGTATTGTATTCTATTGTATAAATTTGTAAATAAATAAATTATATATATATATATATATATATATATATATATATATATATATATATATATATATATATATATATATATATATATATATAGGTTATGTGTATATTATCACTATGTTCAATTCAAAAATATAGTTATAAATCAAGTAAGAGTGTTTATTTAGATTACAGATTAGTTTTTATTCACATAATCAAATATATGGTGTGAAAAATAAGAGCTTATAATGTAAGTTTTATTTTGAAATAAGTTCCATGTGAAGTATACAGTGCAGAAGTGTACGGAGTTTTTATATTTCGCGCGAAAAAAATCTAGTATCTTTTTCTGGTAACTTTTATAGTTTAAATCTGACTTTCGCATTTACTCCTGGTTTAACAGAGTATAGAAGAATTATATAATTTTTTCCTAGTATGACCAATTTATAATCATATATAAGACAAGTGTACCTGTCGGAATATCTTTCATATTGAAATAAAGAAAACTATTATACTTTACTGGACAATCTTTCACCCAAAAAAGATAAAAAAATATTATATTGGAGCGCTGAAATTACGTAGTTTTTGTATGATAGAATAATCACTGTGTTTCTGTTACAGATTAATGTAAATAAGGCGCTAACTTTCTTTTCTGCAAAACGATTCTTTATTTCCAGATAAATATAGGTTTTCTAAGATTAATATAAATGAAATTAAAAAATAAAAATTTATACTCGTATTATAGTAAATTTATTTTAAAATTCGGGTTTATATATTTTTGTTATGAGATTATATTTATATGTTTTGTTATGAGATTATGTTTATATATTTCATTATGGAGACTACATGTCTTCCGCTTGAGTTCCTAACACGACTACTTAAAACAAAATGTTACCTTTGTGAGAGGATTATCTTAGGAGCGCAGAGTGAAGTCTTATCATATAGCACCCATTTAATAGAAGATGATAACTATTTCTAAACAGAATTTTGTCTAACAAAGTTGAAATATTGTTCCTGAAACTATAATTTAGAAAAAATTATAAAAAGTTATTTATTTTGTACTCGCCTTATTACAAAGCCTTGAAATTGAGACAAAATAATTAACAAAACAAATGTCGAATTTTTGTTTTAGTGTCATGGCTATTGCTATTTTTGGAGTGATTTTCGACATTTTCATACCTAATTTCTGTCGTTACAAGGCATACAAAATTAATTTTATGCCCTACAACTTTTATTTGAAGCTTTTTTACATAAAATAATTAGGGAAGCAGGAAATTATGAAAGTCTGATTTTATATGTTAAAGTCCTATTTTGGATGTGCCGGTCACCACCCTTATGAAGCGAAAATTCAAATAAATTGTTCCTGTACAAAAACTATTAACATTTTAAAAAATTCAACACTAGACAAACATACTTCTGATATGAACTTGCAATTTAAAAATAGTATTATTGAAATCTACTAGTATTTGACTTTGATTTTAATGGGAAATGCTACTGAAATTTAGCTTTCCCATTGATATCAAAGTCCAATATTAATAGATTTCGATAATTATTTTATAATGCAGGTTCATATTAAAAGTATGTTTGTCTAGTGTTAAATTTTCGCTTCTTTAGTACAGCTGTATAGAATGCTCTTAACAGAATTTTTGAAATTTCTTTTTAAAATTGTAAAAAAACCAAAAAAATAAATAAAAAGTTTTATATGTAACATGCTAAATCCCTTATGTGCAACCCTATCCGCTACCAGACCACAATCCGGTATTAGTAGGTATAACTTACTTCAACTTAGTATTATCCTCAACCGGCGAAAGCAGATCGAATATCTCCTCGTTATACAGCTCCAAGTAGGAAATTCGCACGGTGTGTTCGCCTTGTTGGGCTTTCAACATGTCGAAAAGATGGGATAGAGTACGCGGAATAATTCCAGAGTGCACATCCTGGGTCCAGTTGACTGTCTCTCGAATGTTCCCTCCCGCCATTGTGTAGGTTTTCCCAGTTCCGGTCTGTCCATATGCTAGTATCGTACAATTATACCCCGAAATGACTTCTTGCACCAAAGGCTCAGCAACCATCTTATAAATGTCGAGCTATAATACAATATTTAATCAACAAAAGTTGTACAAAAGTCACTTGATATGCTACCTGTTTCGAATCCGGTCCGAAGACCTTATCGAACTGAAAGGTTCTCTGGTGTGTACTAAACGACGTATTATGTTTTAACGCTAGTTCGCGATGCCCTTTTATCTCAACGCATGAGTTGAACCCTTCCTGAGCAGTCAGGGGTCTAAATTACACAAAACATAAATGTTCACTACTCTACTGTTACTTTGTTATACATTACATACCTCAATCGAACGAACACTCGAACATGCTGATTTTTGTCTTTCTTCGAAGCCATCTTCGCAAATCATGTGAAAACAACACTTCCACCTTTTATTAAACTTGTATCAATCACACTTTTTTCAAATCAAGAACAAGCACTCTTCTTGTTGTCACGTTGCTAAGGGTAACGGCTCACTGACTACGCCATCTCTTACCGTCCATGGAAAACACTCATATACACAATAATAGACTATTCCAGAATGACGTCACAGAATCGTCGCCATATTTGTTGAAAGACATACAAACAGAGCTGTTTACGTGTTGTATAAGCTAGATGCCTAACTCCGTGCGCAGATTGAAGCCAGCAATTTCGTGTGGCGGCCATTTGTTAAAAAGACATGTAAGATGTAAGTATTTTACGTCTATTCAGATTTGTGGCAATTTAAAAGTATGTACTGTACTGTACACAATAGCCCGGGAACGAGAACGAGAACAGGAACGAAGATTTTATCAATACATTATTTGTATTGTAAAGAACTGTGTTTTTTTAGTTATTTACCATCGAATAGATTTAAAAATGGCCGCCTCTTGACCTTGAGGCTTCACTTTTACGTAGTTTGAAACATACGAAGTTAGGTATCTAGGTTATACATAAATATCTCTGCATACAAAGCTGTTATTCACATAGTACTGTCGTTTGAAAACGTTGGGCTGTTGATATTTTGTGCTTGGTGACAAATATTTGCTTATATATCATAATTATGGATGTAAAAAGTGATTATTTTTCTAATAATCTGAGTGGTGATGCCAAAGAACGTTATAAGAAAAAAATATCTCTTGTAAATAACTGTGATCCTTACTGTTTGAAGGATTTTCCAAATATTGAAATGATTGACTTGTCAATTATTTAATATTAACTCACAGTTATTATACTGGACAACAATTAAAAGCTTTTAAAAGTTTGAAAGCTTATAAATATTACGAAGCAGGTTTACTTCAAAACATTGGTTACAAAATAGCCGAAAATGGAAAAATTATAGTTGTTGCACAGGTAAATATTTGTATAACATTTTTATAAAAAAATTCAACTAGGTTTTTTTTGTAGGTTAAACACTCAAAGATTTTCTGAAAAGAATTTAAAAGTGTGGGTAATTATTTTAGAAGATGGTGCTATATCTTGTGCACATTGTTCTTGTGTTGCTGGTTTAGGCGAAGTATGTAGTCATGTAGCTACTGTACTATTTGCATTACACTTCAGAAAATTACAAACAGAGGAATCATGTACAAATGTACTTGCTAAATGGCCTGTTCCATCCACGACTACAGCAGCAATGGTAAAAATTAGTGAATTAAACTGGGGAGAAAAGCAGCTATCTCACTTTACTTCAAAATCAGTTCCAACATTAGAGAACGAGAGTTTACAAAAATTTCTTCGTAGTGTAGAAGAAACTAGTACTAATTCTGCAATCTTTCGTGTTGTGGAACCGTTTGCTTCTGAATTTCACACGGATACACCAGAAATATCTTTGGCCGTGGGATTTAGTAATTTGTTCAATGAACATTCTTTAAATTTATCTTTGGAACAACTTGTGTTATTGGCTAAGGATATAACACTGTTTTTAACTCAAGAAGAATGTGATGCAGTGAATAAAATAACTGTCAACCAGAGTTCTAGTACTAATTGGTTTAAGTTCAGAACAGGACGAAAACTGTGTAAAATTTTAAGGCAACATGTCGCACTTCAGTCAATAATTGCAATAATACTACTTCCTACAATATAAAACTGATGTTTGTATGCCCCTCAACAATCATGGCCGACATGTCAAAGTCACGTGATCTGGAATGGTCTATATCACAATATAGGTTATTTTACAAATTATATTTTATACTTATTTATGAATTGTAAGTGCGTTTGTGACAAATATTTAGCACTAAATAGTTAGTTGAGACGTATGAACAAGCATTCTTCTTCTTGTTGCTACGTTGCTAAGGGCAACGATGTCTTGGAGGACGTGACGTGACGTGTCCACTAGACAACCTTTCCTTTTTGAGCGATCGCACAGATTCATTTCAGAGCAATTTAAAAATGGCTAACAACAATAAGTTTTCGAGCGTAGAAATTTATCAATGTGGGGTTTGTTGCATCAAAAGAAATATGATTTTCCTACAGAAGCATGCAATGAACCACCATACTTTTGAAAACAAAGAAAATATGTTACATAAATATTTGTTTTAAGTAAACATACTTCATATGCTATCAAGAACATATTTTTTACTTCTATATGATCCGTTTTTCTAAAATAAAATAGTTTGCATTGGTCTGCATATGATATTTGACGCTAGATGGTGTTTATATGATTCAAGCTGTTTTCTTGATATAATTTTTAAATCATGATTCAAAAGGATCACGATTAAACTAATCAGGATTCACAAAATCACAGTGCGAAGGAACATAGTTAATAACACATCAAAATGATTATTAATTGCATGACAATTACAATCGTTCGTTTTCGTTTGGGTATATCGGCTAGACACTAGTGTCCACTACACCTTATTAATATTTACGCGCGCTGAAAAGCATAAATGCATGATTTTACTGATATTTAATTTCATTGAATATTATTTATAAAAATAAAATGAGCCACAAATATACACATTGTTTAAATACCTTAATTTTTTTATAAAATATTTACCCATTTCTGGATTTATCAGTTTACCAATTAATTTTGTGAAGACCAATATATATTTATTATATAATATATTTATTTCAAATAAAAATAATATTTAATGTATGTATGTATTACGAAACTATTAATTAACAATTAATTTTGTATGAGCTCAGGCTCATTCATTGTCAGTAGTTTCTAGCGTTCGGATGTATGTATCCGTTGCTACGCCATATTGCCATATTTTCCAAATAATCTAATTCATTATCATTTGCAAAATATCTTCTTCTTTAATAATTATTGTTGAATTTTGGTGATTTTGCTTTTGAGTGCTAATAAATATTTCTCAACATCAACCAGCAACGGACCAGAAGACGAGGGGCCGTTTTCAAGGACTAAGGACAACGTGGAATATTGTTTTAACGGTATTTATTTGTAAAAAGGTTCAGTGAATCAAAACAAAGGTATGAAAAGAAAATTCAAACTTCTCAGTAAATATATAAAAAAAAATTGCAATACAAATACATTTAACTTTTAATTGTAATATCAAAATATAGTATTTATTCACAATTTTTTGTTTGTTTTAAATTTTCTATAAATTTACACATAAAGCACAATTTAAAATTATATACAAGTATCATCGAAATCGCCGTCTTCGATATCTCCCTTGTCGTTAGAAATACAGCATAAGTTTATTAACAGAATTTATTCGTCTACTCAAGGAGCATAACGTAAAATTATTTTCACATATACAGTGTTGCATTACGGCTCGGCGAGAATTGTTTCTCTTTTTTTAAATGGAACATCCTATATATTTTTATATATTTTGAATTGTATTTTATTCACCTGTACGAACATATGAATTTTGTTTTAGTTTTCCACGGCGTTGCCAAGTTATTCCGTTTTTTAAAAAAGACCGAATACAGGCATTGGTTTATAAAGGCTAACTGAAGTTATTTTAATAGTAAAAATTAAGAATTTTCTTTTCTGTTTAACTGTAATTATACTCTATGTTCTGACATATTTTTTTTTAAATGTAATTATACAGGGTGTTCAATAAAGCGAATCAAATGTGCTCAATTTCAAATGACTACAACTCGTCATTTTCAAGTGGAACACTCTATATTTTATTATTCATTTGTGTGTATTTTTGTATTATCTTCATATGTTATTAAGGGTATCCTATGCCTAAAACCAATAATTTTCACCATTTTTCTCTAAATTTATATATTCAATTAAAAATTAAATCTAGTATAGCATGGATATTGTTTTTTGAATAAGTAACAATTGCAATAATGACAGTAGTTTCATTAACCAGGTTTATTAATAACAGTGGGATTAAGTAAATTCATTTATTAATATGAGTCTCTCGCAAGAAGAACTTACGAATATGGTGTACGCACTTGGAGAAGCGGAAAGAAACCCTCTTTTTTCGTACGGCACATGACCAGTTCTTTCAAACCTTAGTTTTTCAAAAGAACGCGGATTTGGATGTCGTCTTCCGTGCTGCAACACCCTGTATATGTGAAAATAATTTTAAGTTATGCTCCTTGGGTAGACGAATAAATTCTGTTAATAAACTTATGCTGTATTTCTAACGACAAGGGAAATATCGAAGACGGCGTTTTCGATGAGTCATTATTATGATTTGTTACATATTTCAAATTGCATATAATATTATAAGTTTAACTTGTGTCATAACAATACTTAATTTAATTGTTTCAAAAATAATACACATTATTTCAAATTATTTTTTTCCCAAATATCAATGAACTTACACTTTACTCTTTGTGAAAATATGTAGACGTACATTTGTATTTATTTAAACAATATATTATAGAATATCATATATAACAATAAAAATAAGAATGTGGCTATTTATACATACAGTATGGGTATGCAACTTTTATAAAAACAGCTGACAAACGATACCTAACGCACAGAACTCGGATTTAGGTAGACAGTGGCTTTAAAAAGACAGTGAAGTAGGTTGCCCACCTACATACAGGTATCGTTTCTGTCCGGTTTTTTTTATAAAAGGTGCACGCCCAGATTGCTGCATAGGCAGTTTGGGTGGGTAGGGAACAGATTAAATGGGCATGTTGCATGGGCCTTTTGGGCTTCACTGTCTTTTTAAAGCCACTGTCTACCTAATCCGAATTCTGGGCGTTAGGTATCGTTTCTGTCAGCTGTTTTTATAAAAGTTGCACATAGGACATCCTAAAAATAATTCAAATACATGGCAATTTGTATATCATTGCAATAGTTATTGAACTATTTTTTAAAAATAAATTGGAGGATTATTTATCTTCCAATTTATTTTCAAAATTTGTAAAGCAAACATGATTTTTAAATGTCTCTTGATTGCTGACAGATTTTTCTATATCTTTATTTACAATAAATATTTAGCCTATTTTAAAATTTAAACTTTAAACAATTTAATACAAATACATAATTCTAAAGTACAAAACTGGGTATAAGGGTATGATAGTGTGAGCGATTGGGTAAAGGAAATCTCTTTTGTAAAATTGCCCGGGAAATTTTATAAGAGACTATAGCTTTAATTAAGATAGCTTATTATAGTTATAAGCAGGGCAACCAACCCGCCAAAATCTGGGTTCGGTTCAGGTTAATTTGTTTTTTGAGATATGGGTTCGGGTGCGGTTCTGGTTCAAACATTAACACAATTTGCGGTTTTGTTCCGGGTTCAGGTTCGGTTCGACTCGAACACAATTTTCATAAACAGATAAAACATGCGTCGATTATCGGTTGCGTTACAATTACGCTTACGTTTCGAACTCAAAATGAACCTGAACCGGAGCTGAACCCTGAACCCGAATTTTAATACCCGGTTCGGTTCCGACTCGGGTTTAATGAAATATATATTTGAGGTTCAGTTCTGGGTTTGGGTTCGCTAAAATGTTACGGTTTGGTTCGGTTCAGGTTCGGGTTCGAAGCCCTGGTTATAAGTACTTTTAAGATAAGTAGTGCCACATTTATACTCAGTTTTTTTTGCTCATTTCTTAAAGATTGTTAAAAATATATGAATACAGTAAAATCAAATTTATTATTTCTAATATTTTTGTGAAATTCTGTTTGTATATATGACATGTTTCATTTGAAGTTGTATTGTTTCGATTTACTTATAGGCCTGGCCTGAATCTATTTTGGTTTTGGAATTTTCATTAATTATCAAACATCTTCAATTATTTTTACACAAGCAGGGGATGCCCCATTTAGCTTCACACACAAAGAGAAAGTATTATGTCTTGACTCATATCTACAATACTTTTATTATTTTTTTATTTTTTAAAGTATACGATTGAAAACTTGCAGTGAGCGTATTTTTTAAAATAATATTGACGATAATATATAACAAAAATATATGAAAAACATAGACATTTGAAATTAAACACTTAGATGAATGAATGTTGTGTATTACATGAATGTGTGTGCAAAAAAAATAATGAAAATAATAATAATAATTCAATAATAAATAAATATTTATTGTATGAATGTGTTAGGGTTTGCAATTCGAAAATATTTTTATTTAGGTAACAAATATGGAGTAATAATATATTTTTACCAAATAAATTTTGACATCACTATTACATATTATTTTAGAGTCAGTGGTGCTCAACTTATGGATCAATGTTATATTTTTTTAAATGGCATCATATATATTTTATTAACTCATTAAATAGCGAATTTTCTTCTGAATTCAACAATATAATAATATCATACCCTTACATTGCGAAAAATTTGATAAAAATTAATTCAAAGTTAATATTTTTAAGTAGGCTAAACAAACATTCAACTATTAAAACAAAAGAAAATTATCTGTCATTTTTGTATGTCATTGTTACGTATTATATTATTTTTTTGAAATGAATTTTCGTTATTTTTTTTATTTCGCGTAATTACTATTTAGTCTTGCGTAGTTAGGATAACTTTCTGCAAATAAATTGCATGCTAGGAATGCATTTTGATGGGTTTTGCATCAATAAATAAAATCAGGATTTGTTGAATCTGCTGCCATTATTAAATTAATTATTACAAAGGTAACGAAAATCACCTTAATTATAATAATGGATAACAATGAAATACGAAAATGACAGATAATTTTCTTTTGTATTAGTCATTAAACGTATGCACAACCTATTTAAAAAATTCTAAATAGAAATGAAATACTAACTTTAAATTAATTTTTATCAATTTTTTTGCAATGTAATGGTAAGATGTTATTATATAGTAGAATTCAGAACAAAATTCTCAATTTAATGAGTTAATAATATATATATATATATATATATATATATATATATATATATATATATATATACAGGGTGTTTCCTTTAAAACAACCAGCGCTTTTTTGGGCGAACTAATGATTTTAGAGAAAAATGTTATATACAAAAAATTACCAGGAAAAAGGGCTTAATTTACGAGGAATAATAAATAAAAAATTCAACCAGTGGTTCTCAAACGGTAGAATAAAATTATATTTTTTTAAATGGCAACCTATATAAATTTTTTATCCATTAGATAGAGAATTTTTTTCTGATTTCAACGATATAAATATGATATGGGGTTGTATAACAATTATTTCGAGAAAAATGATATTAAAAATTAGAAATAATTCTACAATATTGAAGTAGGCTATGCAATAAACAACTATTAATACGACTATTGCCTAGGTTACGATAGTATATTATTTTCTTATATCTAAAATAACTTGTTTTACTAAGAAAATCTTCATATCGTAGAATTTAAATTTCTTTCCATACATAACAGTAAGATTAAAATAGTCTAAATTTGTTAATTCTTCCAACTGCAAAGCCATTTTTTTATTAATAAGTAATTAAACAATTACGAAAACAAACACTTAATAACGTAAGTAACTATCTGTCACCTGTATCATTTGTTTGCATTTGTTTATTGCATAGCCTACTTTAATATTGTAGAATTATTTCTGATTTTTAATATCATTTTTCTCGAAATAATTGTTATACAAGCCCATATCATATTTATATCGTTGAAATCAGAAAAAAATTCTCTATCTAATGGACAAAAAATTTATATAGGTTGCCATTTAAAAAAATATAATTTTATTCTACCGTTTGAGAACTACTGGTTGAATTTTTTATTTATTATTCCTCATAAATTAAGCCCTTTTTCCTGGTAATTTTTTGTATATAACATTTTTCTCTAAAGTCATTAGTTCGCCCAAAAAAAGCGCTGGTTGTTTTAAAGGAAACACCCTATATATATAATAATAATAATAATAATAATAATAATAATAATAATAATAATAATAATAATAATAATAATAATAATAATAATAATAATAATAATAATAATAATAATAATAATAATAATAATAATAATAATAATAATAATAATAATAATAATAATAATAATAATAATAATAATAATAATAATAATAATAATAATAATAATAATAATAATAATAATAATAATAATAATAATAATAATAATAATAATAATAATAATAATAATAATAATAATAATAATAATAATAATAATAATAATAATAATAATAATAATAATAATAATAATAATAATAATAATAATAATAATAATAATAATAATAATAATAATAATAATAATAATAATAATAATAATAATAATAATAATAATAATAATAATAATAATAATAATAATAATAATAATAATAATAATAATAATAATAATAATAATAATAATAATAATAATAATAATAATAATAATAATAATAATAATAATAATAATAATAATAATAATAATAATAATAATAATAATAATAATAATAATAATAATAATAATAATAATAATAATAATAATAATAATAATAATAATAATAATAATAATAATAATAATAATAATAATAATAATAATAATAATAATAATAATAATAATAATAATAATAATAATAATAATAATAATAATAATAATAATAATAATAATAATAATAATAATAATAATAATAATAATAATAATAATAATAATAATAATAATAATAATAATAATAATAATAATAATAATAATAATAATAATAATAATAATAATAATAATAATAATAATAATAATAATAATAATAATAATAATAATAATAATAATAATAATAATAATAATAATAATAATAATAATAATAATAATAATAATAATAATAATAATAATAATAATAATAATAATAATAATAATAATAATAATAATAATAATAATAATAATAATAATAATAATAATAATAATAATAATAATAATAATAATAATAATAATAATAATAATAATAATAATAATAATAATAATAATAATAATAATAATAATAATAATAATAATAATAATAATAATAATAATAATAATAATAATAATAATAATAATAATAATAATAATAATAATAATAATAATAATAATAATAATAATAATAATAATAATAATAATAATAATAATAATTTTTTTTTTTTAACTAGAAGAGGGCATCAACTGCTGGGGTTATTAGCCCATATACTAATCAAAAAGTATAATATAAATAAATATACGGGACATATACTACTATATAAGTATTACAAATAGATGTATAATAATAATTTTGAAAAAAAAGTAACATGTAAATAAATATGTATATAAAATAAATATACATATGTATACGAGATCAACAAAACCCACATGCATAAAATACAATATATAAATATAAGTATTTACGCATACTTATGTATACGTATAATGAGAAAAATAGAAAAGAATACAAGAATTACATAAAGAAAATTTTTATGAGATGAAAAAATAGACAAGTCTATAACTTTTCATATATATTTACCGCACGCAAAAACTTCAGAACATTACGGATCTTATCAGAGTCTGTTAGAATAAAGGAAAGGTCTTGATCTAAATGATATAGTCGCCTGAGTAGATCATACTGTGGACATGCAACAAGAATGTGTTCAACTGTCAGAGCAGTATCACATCTGGTGCACATAGGGGCATTATCCCGATTTAAACGGTACCCATGTGTCAGACTTGTATGACCCATTCTCAGACGATGGATCTTGACTTGATCCCTTCTGGTAAGATCATTCGGCAATAAAACTGGCGCAACCAACGGCTTAATGGTTTTTAGATGGTTCTGAACCCCATCCCATGTGCGCTGCCACAAAGCCAATACCTCTTTCTTCAGATGAAGACTTATATCTGATGATTTATACATTACGACATCAACAGAGTTACTATCAGCGGCAAAACGTGCTGCCTCATCAGCCAATTCGTTACCCCTAATGCCGACGTGACTTGGCACCCAAAGAAAGTAAATATCTCTCCCTGTCTCATGAAGATGTTTCATGAGGGACAAGATATGCTGAATAATTGGGTCAACAGTAAAAGGGTTTGAAATGGCTTGTAGGACGCTCAAAGAATCGCTTACTACGAGGAACTTTCTAGAAGTTCTGACAAACTCGCAGTACCGTAGGGCTTGCCAGATAGCATAGGACTCTGCTGTGTAGATAGAAGTTAGAAGAGGCATTGACCATGAGTGCTGTGTGTTATCGACAGCAATTGCGCAACCAGTACCATGGTGGGTTTTAGAACCATCTGTATAAATTACCATCGTGTTTTTGTACCCGTGCAGAACCTCTAGAAACCTTGACTGTATCATTATCGGGGGACTGTTGGACTTGTCGTACATAGTTAGTATGTAGTTAGTCCTAGCTAATGGAAACAACCACGGCGGTACTTCAGATTCCCCTACAGGAATCGATAATGGTATATCAAAGTTTATTTGGTCTAGAAGCTCTTTCGCGCGGATACCAGCGGGTCTGGTTTGAATTTGTCGTGGATTGCACCAATTATCACTCCGAAAGAAAGTATTGAAGTTCTTGTGTTGCGGTAAGGACTTGATTTTAGAAACATAAAGCAGCAGAAACTTTTTACGTCTGACATCAAGTGGCGTCAGTCCTGACTCTGAATACAAATTTAATGTGGGGGTACTGGGAAACGCACCAAGAGCGTACCGTAGAGCCTGGTTGTGGATTGATTCTAGTCTGTTGAGGGTTGAACGTTTTGCCGAGGCATAGACGACACACCCGTAATCAATCTTTGATAAAACCAGAGATTGGTACACCCGTATAAGGGTTTTGGGCTCTGCTCCCCATTTAGTACCCGCTAACATTTTTATAATGTTGAGAGCTTTAAGACAAACAGTCCTTAGCTCTTCAACATGTATTTTCCAAGTTAGCCTTGAATCGAAATAGAGTCCCAGGAATCTGACGCTATTGACGATTTTAATAGTATTATCCCTCATAAAAAGGAGTGGTCCATAGTGTGGTCGATTTAGGCGACAGAAGTGCATGCACTGGGTTTTTTCTCGAGAGAACCTGAATCCAATTTTGTCAGCCCTCCGGGTGATGCTGTTAATTACAGATTGCAAAGTTCTGTTGATGTCTCCCATCTTCTTACCAGAACAGAAAATGGCGAGATCATCAACATACAGACACATACCTACAGAGCTGACAAAGGACACAAGCTCATTTACCGCAATGGCAAAAGAGCCTTGGGGTACTCCATTCTCTAATATCCTTGAGGATGATAGAGAAGTACCGACCCGAACTCTAAATTTGCGTTCTGCCAGAAAAGAAGAAATAAATTGCGGCAAATTACCACGGAAACCCCAGCCATGTAGCTTCTTAAGAATGTGATACCGCCATGTCATATCATAGGCCTTCTCCAGATCAAAGAACACTGCAACCAAGTGTTCTTTATTATTGAAAGCAGTGAGAATTGCATCTTCTAGATATACGAGATGGTCAACGGTGGATCTGAATTTTCGAAACCCGGCCTGGTGATCTGACAGAAAATAATTGGTTTCCAGAATCCACATAAGACGGTTGTTGATCATTCTCTCGAATATCTTTCCGATGCAAGACGTTAAACTGATCGGCCTATGATTTGACGGTATCGATAGGTCTTTTCCGACCTTAGGGATAGGGATGACAATGGCTTCCTTCCACTTCTCAGGATATGAACCTTCTTGCCAGAGCATATTATATACGGAAAGCAAGTGTAGTTTAAAATCAAGGGTTAAATTTTTGAGCATATCGTTGGTAATTCTATCTAAGCCTGGAGATGACGACTTCGATTGGCTGAGAGCATATTCCAGTTCCAAAAGTACGAATGCAGCGTTATAATTAAGAATTTCAGTAGTGCTGAAATCTAGCGGTACTTCCCTGTCCGCTTTTGAGTTTTGAAACTCAGGTACATAATTTGAAGAGCTGCTAGTACTTTGGAACTGGTCGGCCATTATTTCCGCGATAGCGGATGGATCATCTGTATAAGTTCCATCATCCAGTTTTAGGTACGTTATACCTGTAGAATTACCATGCCCAGCGATACGTTTAACCCTTGACCAACACTCTTGAGTTGTGGTACTGGACGAAATGCCAGAAACATATTCGTCCCAAGATTTTCGCTTGCTTTCCAATATACAACGTCGTGCTAGTGCTCTGGCTTTTTTAAAAAGAATAAGGTTCTCCTGAGTGGGAATCCGTTTGAAGCGGTTGAAAGCCATTTTTTTATCCCGGACCAACTCTTGAATTTCGCGGTTCCACCAGGGAACCGACTTTCTTTGAGCTTTGGACTTGCTCTGAGGGATTGCAGTTTCTGCTGCTAAGAAAATATTTTGTGTTAGTTCTTCTACATTTATATTGGTGTTATTAGTCATGGGTGGAATTTTAAGGGATGCCTTGAAACATGACCAATCGGCTTTACTCATTAACCAACTTGGCGCAAACACTTGTTCACACATAGGAGTGTCTGTAGTGATCACTATAGGAAAGTGATCACTTCCATGTAGATCATCAAGTGCCCGCCAAGAGTAACGAGTTGATAATGTTGATGAGAGTATAGTTAGGTCGATACAGGAAAAGGTCCCTGAACGGGCATTAAAATATGTAGGTGAGCCATCATTTACAAGAACAAGATTTGGATCATCAAGCAGGTTCTCAACAATTCTACCCCTTGGATCAATATGCCCAGATCCCCATATGAAATGGTGGGCATTGAAATCTCCCAGAAGAATAAAGGGAGTGGGAAGTTGCTGAATAATAGCTTGAATGTCAGTCAAATCCCAGTTGGCGTCAGGTAAATATATGTTACAGACCGTAACATTAAATGGGGCTGACATTCGTATAGCAATCGCTTGAAGATTAGTGTTGAGATTAACCTGTTTGAAATTCGCATCTTGTCTTATGATAATCGCCACACCTCCGTTGACCCGGATATTGGGTGCAGAATCGAACCTAACTATACTATAATTCTTCAATGAGTAAGCCTGGCCTGGTGTAAAGTGTGTTTCTTGAAGGCACGTACATATCGGATTAAATTCCGATAGTAGCATCTTCAAGTCACAATAATGAAAGACGCATCCCCTAATATTCCACTGAATAATATTGTTCATGACTTATAATGTTATGTTGAAGAACTATACAGGTTTCCTTGGTTTGCCTATAGGCCAACCCTTCTTTTTCTTTTGCTGCTGCGAAGGTGCAGAGCTTAGGGAAAGATCTTCGTCGGAAGAAGAAACAATAGTAGTTGCCCTATTCTTTTCCTTTGTAGGAATGATAGAAGAAGGACCAGAAGAAATAGGCACAAAAGAAGAATTAGTAGAATTTGCTTTTTTCTTCCCTTGTGTAGGAATTTTAGATGGAGTCGAAATAGGATTACAGGAGATAAGAGGTGCACTTTGTTTGGCATTAAAAATTTCTTTTGTAACAAAGACACTTTTTAATGCTTGAACAAGATGAGGAATTACTTGCTGCGCAAAAGAAGTAGGATCCGGTGTTACTAAAGCTGATGCTTTATTAGCATAAGACATACCGGCCGGTGTAGGAATAACAACCTTCTTCTTTGCTTCAAAATAAGTAATATTCTCTTTTACTTTGAGCTCTTGGATGGCAACCTCTTGTCTATAAAGTGGGCAAATTTTGGAACGAGCAGAGTGGTCTCCTTCACAATTGATACATTTAATGGGTTCCATGCAAGGGGTTCCTTCATGCAAGACCTTTCCACATATACAAATGTGTGGACTATTGCACCGTGCAGCTGTGTGTCCGAACTTTTGACATCGGAAGCAGCGCATCGGTGCAGGGACATACATGCGTACAGGGAGGGACATATACGCTACTTTTAACTTAGCTGGAAGTTTCGGGGTATTGAAGGTTAAGATGTGATTCGGCGTGTCTTTGAATTCACCATTAATTCTAGACTTAATTCGCCTTACTTCAATTACACCCTGTTCCCGTAGCTCAGAGCATATCTCCTCCACTGTACAATTCAAAAGGTCTTTGCAATAAATGACGCCCCTACATACATTAAGTGTTCTGTGAGGGACCACTTCTATTTCCATATCTCCCATTTTTATTAATTTTAATAATTTTTTTGCTTGAGGAGCTGAAACTGTCTCCACAAGTAGACCATCTTTAATTTTTTTAATGGTTTTTAAATCTCCTACCAATCCAAATAGTAATTTTTGTAGAAGAAAAGGGCTAACTTTGTCAAAATTACCACTAAGCCTTTGAATGACCAAGAACCGGGGTACTACCTCCTTTTCTTGGTTCATATCAATAGTGAGGTTATTAGGCGTACCCTCACAAGAAATTTTGTTTTTTGACGGGGTTTTCTCCCCGGGAGCTTTTGACACGGCTCCAAGCGCACCGTTTTTGGAGGACGGCGAACCAGACAGCGGCTTAGAATATTCCATGTTCATTTAAAATGAACCTTCGGTCTTTGGTATCCCCACCCTCCATGGAGTCTCAAAAGGGACACTAATACCGCAAACCGGTATAGTGCCAGGGCTTCCCAAAGACTATAGCAATCCCGGAGAGCAGCAGGGCCAATCCACGGGAGAGATCACGATGGGGCCGCTAAGTCCTCGTGCACGCCCGCTTCCCGGTGATCCCGCCACATCCCCAAGACTACTCACCCCCCAGCCTCGTAACGGGATGGGAACCGATTGGCCTCAGGTGGGTTAGCCTGCGACCTCCCGTTTAGGTGAATTCAGGGCCAAAGTAGTGTGTTGGGGCTTCCTCAACTACCAGGATCCCCTCCTCCACCGACACGGGTCACCGCACACGGTTAACATGCAGGTAGGTATGAAAAAGATCAGTGCACGGACGATCACCTACTAATCGACCGGTTATAAGAAATCGTCTGGTCCCGTTAGTTTCACCTTTGCTGGCAACAAAGGCTACTAAGCCCCCCCACCACGACAAGGTGGGCCCGCTAGACGAATTAATCTAGATGTCAGATGGGATGTGGGGCACCAATGATGGGCGGTGGGCGGATGAGTAGAAATCTTGAGTGATTTCGCTTCAAAGATGACATGGGGAGGATGCTCTGCCATCTTTTTTTTCATTATTTTAGTTTTAATAATGCCGAACAGCCACAAATTATTACGTTTTAGAGTTTGAACGTTTCTATAAAAACGTCCTATAAATATGTCTAATTATTATGTAATTTCTCATCAATGTATATTTTTCTATTTCTTAACAGCCAGTAAATAATATTTTAATATTTAATAATAATAATAATAATAATAATAATAATAATAATAATAATAATAATAATAATAATAATAATAATAATAATAATAATAATAATAATAATAATAATAATAATAATAATAATAATAATAATAATAATAATAATAATAATAATAATAATAATAATAATAATAATAATAATAATAATAATAATAATAATAATAATAATAATAATAATAATAATAATAATAATAATAATAATAATAATAATAATAATAATAATAATAATAATAATAATAATAATAATAATAATAATAATAATAATAATAATAATAATAATAATAATAATAATAATAATAATAATAATAATAATAATAATAATAATAATAATAATAATAATAATAATAATAATAATAATAATAATAATAATAATAATAATAATAATAATAATAATAATAATAATAATAATAATAATAATAATAATAATAATAATAATAATAATAATAATAATAATAATAATAATAATAATAATAATAATAATAATAATAATAATAATAATAATAATAATAATAATAATAATAATAATAATAATAATAATAATAATAATAATAATAATAATAATAATAATAATAATAATAATAATAATAATAATAATAATAATAATAATAATAATAATAATAATAATAATAATAATAATAATAATAATAATAATAATAATAATAATAATAATAATAATAATAATAATAATAATAATAATAATAATAATAATAATAATAATAATAATAATAATAATAATAATAATAATAATAATAATAATAATAATAATAATAATAATAATAATAATAATAATAATAATAATAATAATAATAATAATAATAATAATAATAATAATAATAATAATAATAATAATAATAATAATAATAATAATAATAATAATAATAATAATAATAATAATAATAATAATAATAATAATAATAATAATAATAATAATAATAATAATAATAATAATAATAATAATAATAATAATAATAATAATAATAATAATAATAATAATAATAATAATAATAATAATAATAATAATAATAATAATAATAATAATAATAATAATAATAATAATAATAATAATAATAATAATAATAATAATAATAATAATAATAATAATAATAATAATAATAATAATAATAATAATAATAATAATAATAATAATAATAATAATAATAATAATAATAATAATAATAATAATAATAATAATAATAATAATAATAATAATAATAATAATAATAATAATAATAATAATAATAATAATAATAATAATAATAATAATGTCAAAATGTGTCACCCTCTATGCCTTAAAAATATTATAATCACTTTTTTGTGTAACTTTTCATATAGGTACATAAATAAAAGGCACTGTTCCATTATCTTGATACATTCTGTATACAATAAATACTAATTGGAACAGAATTCCAGACGGTAAAATAATAATTTGCAATACATTTTGAATTACAATAACAATTAAATAAAAACGTTCATTGCCGTACAGCTGTTAAGTTAGATTTAAAGAAGGGGGCGCGTCGTCATCCTAACTTCGTGATTCCTGGCACAAGATCAGGGTTGTTAGCTCGCGTGACCGGCTTAAGGTCCGGGTCGTTTCCGTTCCCTTTATATTAGCTCAGGTAATCCGGCATAAGGTCCGGATCAATTAGGCCAGGAACATGGACAACGCGAGACATCGTGGGACCGGGAAACGAACAAGGCCTTGAGGGCTTTGTTAAGAAGAACCCGCGAATTAAAATCGCTAATATAGTCGATATTTTTGTCCGAAAAACCGCTAACGCGAAAATTTTTATAGGGAAGAAGTTGTTGTTTTGTATAGCCAGTATTTTTTGTATAAAAGTCAAACTTAGTATTTGAAGTAATCGCGCATATTTTTATGTTTAAAGAAATTGACAATAACATTGATTATTTGAATTAAATAAATTTAATGCAATATTTAGTATACACAGTAGTTTGGGGTTTGCAGGGTTAATTTTTTTGCCAGAAATTCGTTCCGCTTTCAGTAGTACATAGATAAAATTTGGGGTGGGATTTTGGTATTGTTGAATTAAATAGAATAAATACACATGAATTAAAATATATGAATATACATTTTACATCGTGAAGTTTCACGTAAACTTTAGTTAAAATTATTTTATTTTGACATTCACCCGTGACATAATACTTGTTGAGATTTTTATCCGAACTCCCTACAGTCTCCCACAAATTGTCCGGAGGGCTTTAGGGGGCATCCCCCCGTCCTTAGGCTGCGGGAACCCAACCTTATAGTGTAGTATTCCATTGGCCCAAAAAGTCCAACGGACAGCTGATGTGAGTAATACGTTAGTATGGGCTAGTACTGGGCCAGTCTTGTTGGGCGGGGGTTGGGCAAGTTGAAGTGTTCTATCAACATCATATCGAAGTGTAACAGCTATGGTGTGCATGGGGTTGATAGGACCGCTGGACCTGAGCAGGCTTCGCTCATCCTATCCTTTTCATTTCTACCCAAAGTTAGGTGCATTTCAATTCATTTTTTGTTAGGTTTCAGACGCGGGCGATTCTTTTTAATATGAGGTCGTTAGAGTTTTCCGTAACACTCCAGTCGTGGATTAGACCGGGGTGGCTCTATACTTAACTCCTTTGAATCGCAGGTGGTTTGAATAGGGTTCCCTGCCCATGTGGAGAGACCTTGTTGTGGTGGCAGGGCTTAACCATTTCCCAAATTGGGGATGAGACTACTCCACACAACGATTTATATTTGAATTAATTTGCTCTTTTCATTTTGTCTTTTGTTCTTTTGTATTGTATCACATAAATGAATAAATGAAAAATTCACCCTATTATGAATGTTTTTGTTAGGACGCCAAAATGAATATTATGAGTTCCAGATGTCAAAATACCACCGCACGGCCCTATGTAGTCCTAGCGTACAGACGTGTATGTGGTGTACTCTTATACTGTGGCTTTGAGGACGACTTCCTGTTGCTTGGAGAGACATCTGGATACCCCTCCTGGAGCTGGAGACATATCTAGAGATATTATTTATTAATTGTAAGTTCAAATTTTATTACTTTTATTTTATTTCACAACATACAATAGAGAGCATCCATATGTTACATAATTATTCGTGAGTTATATCAGACAAAGATTGTTGATATATTCAAAATTTATTCAAATTTGCATATACAATTATATTATTAATTGTTGATTGTATTTTCTATTGTTGCAGATTCCAGAACAAAGAGATGAACTGGCGAAGCTGCAGGAGTAACAAGGCGAGGAGAATCCTGAGATGAATGTTGGAGATAGGCCCAAGGTTTCATGTGTCGTCAGGAGACTTCGCTCTGGCCCTATTTTGCCCCTACCCTAATATGTTTTCATGCATCTTGCCCCATATTTAGTAATAATACATATAAAGAATAAATAAATAATAATTACATTCATATATAAAATATAATTAAACGATGAATTATTTAGTTCATAGAATTAAATAACATACATATGTATTTCATATTGCATTTTCATCTCAAAACATATGAATACACATATTTTAAAACTCAGAATATTTTATAAATTCTTATGGCTGGTGTATGATAAATTGAATTCACAAATAATAAAAACACTTATCTGGTTAATAATTGATTTAAAATACTTATTTTTAAAATCATTTTTAAAGATCTTTGCATGCCATACGCATAATCTGATCCAACCAACCACAAACAAGTACTCGTGTACTTTGACCTCGCGGTAGTCGTGATTGTCAAAACGGAGAATTAGTTAATAAATAAATGTACGTGTCACGTGTGTGTTGTGTTAAACAAGTATTTTAAGTGATATATTGATTGTGAATAGAGTTAAATGATTATGGAGCAGTCGATCTTAGTTCCCAGCTGTTATTTGCAAGGTAAATCATTTCATTTTATAGTAAATTGCCAAAATCGTGGTTATGAAACTGATGCACCATGTGTTAAATTTATCATTAACCAGTTGACAAATGAAACTAACAATTCCAGTGGCGTAGTAACGGGGGTTTTTAACGGGTGCTATTTTTAACTTGGGCATTGTTTGCAATAACTATATCAAAATATCTTTTCCGTATTATTTGCCTTCTATTTAAAATATAATTTCACATATATACCTTGTAAAATACGTGAATATACATAACGTATTTTGCAAGAAGTAGGTACGCAGTATGTATGAACCAATAAGTAGGACATTTATAACGATTCATTCATTTATTTATTTATGTATATAATAGATAACATAATTATTTTTGTGTGAAATAATAAATATGAGGTATTAGAAATATATTGTTTCATATACTTACATATGATAAAATGTAATGGAGTGATTCCCTACAAAAATCGAATAAGTTTTAACGTTATTTTCTTCTTCATTTTCATAATTTTCATCGAGTACATGCAAAATTCTTATAAAAACCAAACTAGTCCAGCTATTTTTTATGTCATATGTATCATCATCACGGCTTATTATCCATTTCTGGATGTTGCAATATACTTTTATTTGCAAATTTCGGTAATGATATATTCGTACTGTTGTTTTCTGCGTATTATATGTACGGAGAAAAATTGAGGACCTGGGTAAAAACATAATCCAAATATTTCAATATGAGTTACATACAGCATATACGAGCCCTAACCATTATATGTTCGGACGATGTCGCAATCAACAGAATTTAGTCGGTAATTTTTTTTCGATTTTTTATTTTTATTTTTGATTATTGTATTATGCTTCTACGCATTTAAACGTTATATTCAGACTTATTTAAAGTAACAAATATATTAAAGTAATTTGAATGAAACACAAATTGAAATATAACTAAACAATCAGATGGACAGAAAAAATCTAACAGTTATTTTTAATACGGCGTAACATCCCCTTTAGCCTTAATTACAGCTTTTATTCTCAATGGCATTGTTGACATAAGCTCCTGACAATCTTCTGTAGAAAATGAGTCCCAAATTTCATGAATTTTAGCACGAAGATCCGGAATAGTGCGCTGAGGATCATTTCTTAGACGTTGTTTCATTTTATGCCACACAGTCTCAATAATATTGAGATCGGGGCTGCTGGACGGCCAATCTAATACGTCAATTTTATTATCTGCAAACCATTTTTTTGTAGATTTGGCAGTATGAGAGGATGCGCCGTCTTGTTGAAAAATTATGTTAGGTTCATTAGGATGCAATTCATGAATGGTTGGTATCAGATAGTTTGCCAGGATGTTCTGATATTTTGACGCATTTACTGTCCCATCTACAAAATATAATTTTCCCAGACCTTTCGACGACATACAGCCCCAAACCATAATTCCTTGAGGAAACTTCACTGTACGCTTTAAGCAATCTTTATGAAACGCCTCTGATTTGCTTCTAATTACACGCCTCCTACAATCTCCTACACTAATGTCAAACTTGGCCTCATCACTGAATATCACTTTGCTCCAGTCCTCAACAGTCCATAAAATCCTTTCTTTAGCCCAAGCAAGACGTTTTTTCTTTTGTTTTTCAGTTAGTAAAGGCTTCTCTTTAGCCTTCAAAAATTTTCAGAATGTCACGCATGTTTTACTAAACTTCGATGTTATCATACCTTATAAAAACTGAGTCCAGATTTGTGAATCCAAGCCCGACAACATTCTCTGCCAATACTTAGACCAGTTTGTTGATTCCAAAGGGCTGTAATGTCCCGTAAGGTTGATCTTCTTTGCTCCTTGCAAATTTTGACCAAAACTCTTCTTTTTCTTTCATTTATTAATCGTGGACGCCCAGAACTTTTTCCCCTAATATTTAGGGTACCCGTTTCTTGTTGCTTCTTGATGATGTCCCCAATCGTTGATTTTGGTATTTCAAGATCAGAAGCAATTTGCGACATCGACATGCCTTCATTATGTTTTTTAACAATTAATTCACGTATTTTTAAACAAGTTGCTAATCAACGAACCATGATTATTGTTCAGCCAGAACAGAAACAATTTTATGTATACAGGGTGAGTCACCGAAATCGCCGTCTTCGATATCTCCCTTGTCGTTAGAAATACAGCATAAGTTTATTAAAAGAATTTATTCGACTACTCAAGGAGCATAACGTAAAATTATTTTCACATATACAGGGTGTTGCATTACGGCTCGGCGAGAATTGTTTGCCTTTTTTTAAATGGAACACCCTATATATTTTTATATATTTTGAATTGTATTTTATTCACCTATACGAACATGTGAATTTTGTTTTAGTTTTCCACGGCGTTGCCAAGTTATTCCGTTTTTTCTCTAAAAAAGACCGAATACACGCATTGCTTTATAAAGGCTTACTGAAGTTATTTTAATAGTAAGAATTAAGAATTTTCTTTTCAGTATAACTGTAATTATACTCTATGTTCTGACAATTTTTTTTTTAAATGTAATTATACAGGCTGTTCAATAAAGCGAATCAAATGTGCTCAATTTCAAATGACCATAACTCGTCATTTTCAAATGGAACACCCTATATTTTATTATTCAGTTGTGTGTATTTTTGTATTATCTTCATATGTTATTAAGGGTATCCTATGCCTAAAACCAATAATTTCGGAGATTTTCACCATTTTTCTCTAAATTTATATATTCACTTAAAAATTAAATCTAATATGCCATTGATATTGTTTTTTGAATAAGAAACAATTGCAGTAATGACTGTAGTTTCATTAGCCATGTTATTATTAATAACAGTGGGATTAAGTAAATTAATTTATTAATATGAGTCTCTCGCAAGAAGAACTTACGAATATGGTGTACGCATTTGGAAAAGCGGAAAAAACCCTCTTTTGTCGTACTGAACATGACCAGTTCTTACAAACCTTTCCCTTAGTTTTTCAAAAGAACGCGGATTTGGATGTCTTCTTCCCGGAAACCGTTGTGCATAAATTCTTGATGCCAAAAGAGGGTTTGTTGCCGCTTCTTCAAGTGCGTAAACCATATTTGTAAGTTCTTCTTGCGCACTCTCCACGCCAGCATTGAGTGCCCGTGAGGTGACGCCTGGCCTGACCAGCATACACCATATTCGTAAGTTCTTCTTGCGAGAGACCCATATTAATAAATTAATTTATTTAATCCCTCTGTTATTAATAATAACCTGGCTAATGAAAATACTATCATTACTACAATTGTTTCTTATTCAAAAAACAATATCAATGGTATACTAGAATTAATTTTTAGTTAAATATATAAATTTAGAGAAAAATGGTGAAAATCTCCGAAATTATTGGTTTTAGGCATAGGATACCCTTAATAACATATGAAGATAATACAAAAATACACACAACTGAATAATAAAATATAGGGTGTTCCATTTGAAAATGACGAGTTATGGTCATTTGAAATTGAGCACATTTGATTCGCTTTATTGAACAGCCTGTATAATTACATTTAAAAAAAAAATTGTCAGAACATAGAGTATAATTACAGTTATACTGAAAAGAAAATTCTTAATTCTTACTATTAAAATAACTTCAGTAAGCCTTTATAAAGCAATGCGTGTATTCGGTCTTTTTTAGAGAAAAAACGGAATAACTTGGCAACGCCGTGGAAAACTAAAACAAAATTCACATGTTCGTATAGGTGAATAAAATACAATTCAAAATATATAAAAATATATAGGGTGTTCCATTTAAAAAAAGGCAAACAATTCTCGCCGAGCCGTAATGCAACACCCTGTATATGTGAAAATAATTTTACGTTATGCTCCTTGAGTAGTCGAATAAATTCTTTTAATAAACTTATGCTGTATTTCTAACGACAAGGGAGATATCGAAGACGGCGATTTCGGTGACTCATCCTGTATAATAAAAAAGATTATTAATTTAAAAAATCTGCCCGTCCGAACATATACTGGTTAGGGCTCGTACTTTCAACGATGTCAAACAGTTTGGTAAAACAGTTTCTCGCAAAAAGTATCTTAGTCACAAGTTATTACTTTTTTCTTCAAAAACGTCGTGTAAAAATTTTCATTTTTCTATTACTTTAATATCCAGTAAATAATTTCCTAATATATAAACATGATCCTGAATTAAATTAACTTACAAAAAACCAGAAAGAGCTTTTCAATTGCTATAGTCATACAATGAACTATTTCGAAGTAAGAATTATTTTTGTTTCCCGAAAATTTGAAATATTGGACATGTGGTTCTTGTAAAAGCAAACATCAATTATTATATTGTTAAAAGTGATTTATAATATACATATGAAGCATTTAAATTCAAAGGGATCTAAGTGTCATTTTATGCCTTTTACGTGTTTTGCACGAAACAATAACGACAACTACAACATTCCTTTTTTAACATTCTTATCCATTTTGTTTAAACATATGCTATATAATTACGACCCTTCGACGTATAAGACAAAATATATTAATACTTATCCTTGTACACTTACACTATTTTTTATTTATAAAATTAATTACATCTTTCGCTTTACATTTCAAGTACGTCTAAAATGTTCTGACACTTGTACCATTTTTAAAATATGAGCAGATTTTCATGTTAAAATTTAATTATATTTTTTGTCACTTATTTTCCTCTGAATTTCAATGCTTTCATGTAGATATCTTTTAACATATGTGTACATAAATATATCATTTTTTTCACTAAATCGTGGTATATAAAGATTATTTATATTTTAACAAATAGAATTCATTTAATACAGTACTTTTTCAATTGGGGGTCTCGAAAACTAATTTAGATGGGTGTTAATAATTTTGCCACACTTTTCATATAGGGAAAAATGTATAAATATTTCCTAAAAGGGGTTACGTTTATAAATGCATAAAAGTACTGTATTAAATTTAAAATAATCAAATAATATAATGACATATTAGGCATATATAAATTGATATACATATGCCAAAATTCAATTAGTATAGTAGGTACGTACGGTTCATTGTTGACACAAGGCTTCCTCATTTACATTGTTGCTGATTTTTTTTTATTATACACACATATATTTCGTGTTATTGTATGTTACAATATTTTATTACAATTAAAATAATAATTTGTAAAACATTCCATAAAGATAGATATCTTTCATTTATTTACAATAATAAAAACGTTCTCTAAGACAGACTTATAGTCACATAATAGCAGTTTGCATTTTAATATTGGACATACATTTGTTTAAAAAATTCTGTATTAAAATACTGATCTATTTTTAATTTGTATCTCCGTATATAAATCCTTGCATAACTATATTTATTTCAAAGTACATATTCATATTAAAAATTATAAAATTTATAACTCTGTCATAGAAAAAAATTATTATATATTTGCAAAAATCTTCAATATTAGTAATAACATAACAACAATTACAATACAATTTGATATATATTTGGAGAGATGTATATTTCATTCTTATTTTTAAGTCCTTATAAAATAATATCATTATAATATGTAACACAAATAAAATGTATAATACAATAAATCCTTGTTCTCCAAGATGAATTACTCAAATTCCGTTAGCTCGTAACTTACAAAATACGTACATATATGCTAACTATATTTGAAAATAGACTTTAATATGTGATTGTACATATCTGGTATTAATTGATTTGTAATCAAATCTGTATCATAATATACTTACTTAGTATCCTGATACCTGATATAGTTTTTCTAAGACTTATAGACACACTCGCTTTTTGCATTATAAAATATAATATACATTGATCTACTTTTGTGTCTTGTAATATATATATATATAACATACAAAATATCTCCTTCTCCATAAGTCTTAGAAAAAATGTCATATTTGATGATACATATTTCATATTATTTATTTCTAAGTTCTAATTCATATCGTTATATATTGGATTTAAAAATGTATTATATGCATGACCAATAAACACAACAAAATGAATACAATCTTTCAATTCAAAATCCCAATTTTTCCATACCCAAATTATTCAGGTAACCTACAATTCACCTAAATACGAACTAGATCTAGAGCATCAATTTGCGATTGACAGCAGCTTAACGATTTACAAGCAGCAATCTTGCGAATTAAAAAATCCAAGTTCGATCCCACCTACCAGCTAAATTCCAGCCGAGAGCAGCGGCAAGCGAATTACAGCAGCTCAATTATATAATCGCCGATATACAGCGAACGAACCATGGCAGCCGATTACGTAATCGGCGAATATACAGCGAGCGATCCACGGCAGCTTGATTACATAATCGACAATATACAGCCTACAGCAAGGCTTCTGGTCGATAAAATTCAAAAATCGTGTAAAATCGACGATTTAGAGCCGTAGCGGCTGAAAAATAGCATTTTACGGCCGCTACGAGCATTTTTGAGCTCTCAGACGGATTTTCGGCCGATCCCAAGGCATATACTCGACAAAAATAAAATTTAGCAAGACCAAATTTTAAAATTCGCAGAATCGAAAGGCTATAGTAAGACTTGTGCCCACAGAATTCAAATTTACTGGCTATAGCAAGACGTCTGATCATCAAAACCTAAAATTCGTAGAATCGGAAGGCTATAGCAAGATATTCTCCCACAAAATTTAAAATTCAATCGCCTGGTGGTGGATTCATGAATCCTAGCCTTCCCACCACATATTTGAGCCTTATATACAGCTGTTTGATGAAGTTACAGTCATTCGGCGTGAGCGATGGTATTGAACCGGACACTCTGCTCCGTGAAATTACGTAATCGAGCTATATAGATGCTTTTGCTGGATTTCTAGCTAGCTGGCCAGCTGGCCACCTGGTGGCTTGCTGGTTGCTAGCTAGGATGGGGTGAATATGCTCGGCTGGTTGCTGGGTGCAGGGTCCAGGTAGCTAGTAGACGGGAATCGAATTTGGATCTTTGGTTTGCAGGATTTTGTAGGCCGCCGTTCTGGTTGTAGATTGGCGATCTACAAAATGCTTGCTAGCAAGCGGGATATGAACCTAAATCTTTGGAATGCTATTTTTGATCGGTGTATTGGAATGAAATAGTTTGTTATTTATAACAAGGATTTATTTGTCAGAGATATATTACATAACAATGATATTAAAGTACATATTTTAACAATAAATAAATAATTTTGGATCTATGTATTTGTGATACACAATTACTCGTATAAGACGTTCGCAGTTTCACAAATACAGAGATGATGATATGTGCTCTAATTACGTCAAATTTGACTTGAAAATGTTACTATACATAAATTCTTTATCTCAGATATATGCATAAGGAATGATAGATTTTTAAATAGAATATGTAGTCCAATTTTTATTAGGAATAAGTTTTATTGCGACTTTTAGGTAACATACTAAGATATACATTTTAATGATACAGATTTGCGATATTTATATATGTATGTACATAATTAGATAAATGTATTCAATATATGGGAGGTATATACAGTCAGAAAAATATAAAAATGTTAAGTTTATCACATATAATTTTAATGAGTGTGCAAGAATACGTTATTAACAATGCAATTACGAATACTAATGAATTTTTGTAAATGATTTTACTATCTTATATACAACAGCGTAAGTAAAAGTGTATCGTTTTTTCGTGAGATGAAAGTTCTTTTTCTTTTAAGTGTGTGAATATATGAGTGTTTTCTCACAGCGTAAAGTCTGTAGAATAATAAATAATATAATATAAACTATATTATAAATTTATTTATTATGTGTTTGTATTCAATAAAATGATTGTATGGTAGTTTAGTATGAAGATGTATAAACACTTATGCGTTTTGCTGCATGATTTTATTAAAGTACATTATTCTATATAAGCATAACAGTAAAAGTATTCCATTTTTTACCTATGTCTAAGAAAATACGAATTTTTCAAAGATGAAAATATGTATATGAATAATATTCTAAGCGTATAAAGTAAGAGTGTACTAAAACTAATGATAAATAGTGTGATAGTGTATGTATGTACCTATGTTTTTAACGATAACATGATTTTCTTTTAAAGTGAAACAATATAATTTTTTCTACATCCATTTTGAAAGTAGGCTTTCCAAGCTATCAGCAGAAAATTGATAAATGAAGTTGACAAAACAACTTGTAATTTTTCTGTTTCAAACCGGAATGTAAATTTTTAGTTTAGTGATAAATGAAAAATGAAATTCACAGTAAGATTCGAAACCAAAGTGTTTTTATTATCTCTTTCTACGGACGTAGAAAAAAGTATATGTGTGTCATGAGCGTAAAGTGTTATTTTCCGCTTTAGATACACAAATGACTATTTTGCAAAGTACGAATTTATTATGAAGTGTTTTTCAAGTGGTGTATGAAGAGCGTTAAATGTGTTATTAATAAATATAATATAAATAATACGGCTTTTCCTTAACTATATTTAATTTAGAACGATCAAAGTTTCTCAAAGTATTAGATTACAAGTGTGTGCTCATAAGTATGTAATGGATGCAAATGATGTTACAGAAAAATAGAGCTAAGTCCTCATACCATTTATTTATATAGTTCCTAGATACTGAATTTTTAAAGTTTTAAATAACATTACTACGTATGTGATTCTTATATTGTATACAGGGTGTCCCTTAACTTGGTGCACAAACTTTAAGGGCATATAATACTGATCAAAATGAGTAAAAAAAGCTCAGTCAAAATGTGTCCGATCTTTAATAGTTTCCCAGATATAACGCAGTGAAAAATGAGTTTTTACGAGATTTACCTTTGCTATCTCGAAAACTATAAGAATTACGATTTTGATTAATTGAGACCTTTAGTTTACCTTTGAGAGGTAATCTTAGATGGCCTTTTGTTATTTTATAAAAATCAAAAGTGAAATGTTGTGGCGACCTTGGTCAATATTTAATTTTCATATAACTACGTAACTATAAGAAATTGAGAAAAATGTTTCATATAAAATTTTATTGTTTTTTATAGTCTTTTTACTGACATAGACAAAATTTTATTCGATCGCTATCTTTGTCAGTTTTTCTTAGATTTTTCGCTTTTCTCGGAAACAGTTGAAGATCATTCCTATGTTGATGATGCTTTTTTATTCATTTTGGTCAGTACTATATGCCCTTAAAGTTTTTGCTCGAAGTTAAGGGACACCCTGTATAGTAATTTTAAAATTAAATAGTTCAAGAACTATGAGTGATACCGAATTATCCTAATCTTAATTAGATTTATAGGGTGGGTTATTTTCTGTACGTAAACGTAATTTCAGTACTTTGGAATCGCTGTAAACATTTTCAGTAATGCTTGTTTCAAAACAGGTAAATGTCTATTGGAAAAAGGAACTTTTAAAATGAATATATTAAAAACTAAAGGAAAAAAGCGATTTGTATTTTCCAAATTTGGATGTAGAGGTAGAGTGTAATTTACTATATTTATACATAATTTCAAAAGGTGCGAATTACTGAAAAAAAAAATCAGTAATGTTTATTTTACGAAGTATATAATTTGAAAATGAATATCACGAAAACTAAGAGAAATATGTTCTTGTTCTTTACAAATTTGAATATAGGAAGTAATTTTCTACATAATTTCGAAAGGTTTAAATTTCAAATGGTTTAAAATTTCTGAAAAATTCAGTAATGTTTATTTCAAGACGTGTACATGTTTATTGAAAATAGCAGCTTTAAAAATGAATATCACGAAAATTAAATAAGGATATAACGATTGTACTTTTCAAAATGATATTAAGGAATTTACTAATGTAGATTTAGATCTATTGTTTCTTGTACCCTTTAAATATGTGTGTAATGTGTGTGTGTGCGTGTGTAAATGTTTGTGATATTGATGTACGGGAACATAACGTAATACGCTTTGAGATGTTGATTATGAAAATGAAAATAAGTATTTTATAATGACATGATTTTATTCTCTGTTATTTCTTATATGTATGTATGTGTCTTAGGCATATGTTCATATAATTTTAATAGCAGAGTAGACAATTTTTCAGGTTACAATGGTTAGATCATATACTTTATAGGTGTGAGTTAAAGTTTTATTTATTTAATTTACATAAATTTTATAAATAACGACTTGAGGCGAGAGATGTACAAAATCCATATTGGGGTTGTTTCGGGATGCGATGCTCTGCAACAATGTGACAATTTCCAATGCTAAAATCAGGATTCGTGAACTGCAATTCGCTCGGGTAGTTTTACAGCGTATTTGTCTAAGTGTAGATGCAGGTACAGCTTATCTTTCTGCAACAATAGAAAATATATCGGAATGCAACAAATATGAATTAGTATAGGTATAGGCTGGTTAGGGATATTGTGCATTGATTTCCAGGTACACTTAAGTCATAGAAAACAGTAAGATTTTATTTGCAGATTATTAAGAATTGTTTGAATAATTATTATTAACAAAATATATTAATGTGAAAGAAAGTGCGAGATTTTCAATATTAATGAAAAAAATAATATTTCAATTATTATGGATTATATTGTATAATATGTACGATATTAAAGTTTTTTAATAATGAGTTACGTAAGTACACCAATAAAAAAATTATGTTACCATTTGTCGTAATATCGTACATATTCATAATTACATATATATGAAACAAAATATATGTAGTAAAATATGTATATAAGACATACAATGATTCATGACATAGGCGTTTACCATAAGAAAACCTTTTTTTTATAAATAGTATTTACGCCATAAAACTATATGCGGTGCTACATAGATATTTAGCGAATAAAATGTTAGAAGATTGTATATGGTTGGAATATTAAATAATTATCAATTAATGCAAACTATTTTCGACACACGAGCAATTATTTAAATATAGCTTTATCTATTAGAATAATCCTTCGGAATTAATGGTTAATATATCGAATAAAGAATGCAACTATAAAGTAGTATAAAAGTAAAAAAAAAAAACTCACTTTGAATAAATGAAATCTATGGATATATAAGTCCTAGTCCTGCAGGTATCCTAACGTCCTCGCCAAGCACCAGAAAATCATCCTCGTGTTCACAGCACACCATACACACGTCTTTACACTAGCACTGCAACAAACAAACTGAAAGAATTAATCTATGTAATAATCAGGGTGTTAGATAATTTGCCCCTAAAAATAAAAGTAAATAATTAAATAATAATGTGTCATTATAAATAATAATCGCTTCTTATGCATTATGTAATTTGTTCAGCGTGTTTTAAATTTTATGAATGTAGAATTAGCGCGAAAAATTTTTGAGTACACAAGGGTTGTAAATAAAGATATATTTACGTATCGTAAATTTGGTTGTATCAACCAAATTTTAACTTAGTACAATTTCTATTTCAAGTCTCGTTTAAATAAATTACGTGAATTATTCTAAAATTTTGGAACCACTGAAAATAATTTCAACAATGCTTGTTTCAAGACATATGTATAGTAAATTTAAAATTAAATATATCAAACACTAAGGGAAATAGTAAATTATGTTTTCCAAATTTTCAGAAAGTTAATTTTATTTCAATATGTGTAGTTGTACCTACAAATTTGGATTTAGGGGTTTATTTTCTGTATGAAGAATTATAATTTCGGAATATTTGATATATATGTTGTTTAATGACATGAATTGATTATGTACCGATGTTTCTTGCTAAATATTATTTTTTTATACGAGTACTTAATGTTTAGTAGAATAAGTTTTATTTATTAATTTACATAAATCTTATAAATAAATCTTGAGGGATCCAAATACATGTTGGGTGATGTTTGCGATGTTCTATAACAGTGTGACCATCTCCCATGCTGAAAACCGGATTCATGTCCTTTTGCAACTCACTCATATCCTTCCGCTGCTCGTCCAGGACCATAGTTGATTTCTCTGTTACATGGTTCTGTAACAATAAAAATATACTCCAAAATAACTCTTAATTTTTTTTGATAGTTTTTAATTATAAAAAAAGCTTAATATGAAATTGCGAGAAATTCAGTACTTAAAAGATTATATAAGTATTTTAATTAATTTCTGAAGTATTGATTGTATTGTATTATCTGTACATTCATATAGGCAATTATTTAATGAGATCTATAATACGCAACTACGTTAGTGGTGTGCTATTATAATTTTACCAATAAAAAATGAAAATATCTCCATTTAATGTTGTACATATTCATAATTACTTACATATAAACTAAAATATATGTAGTAAAATACATATATAACCTGTATAATAATATATGATATTTGTATGGCACTAAATAATTCTACATAAATTGCCTGAAACATTTAACATTTATGCTTGTTCGAAGCAAATACTTTTCTAAAGGATTCAGGGGCTTGTTTTCTATATATACGCTAAGTTTGAGGAATTCGAATTGAAAAAACAGTAATGCTTGTTTCAAAATATAGCTAAATGCCTATTGAATATATTAAGTTTAAAATGAAATATTCAAAAACTAAGTGAAACTTGGATTCAGGGGATTGTTTTATATATATGTTAGATTTCAGGAATTCGAATTGCTGAAAAAAATTCAGTGATTATTTAAAATATAAGTAAATGTCTGTTGAATATACAATGTGTTCAAAAAAATTCCTAACTCGAAGTGGGCTATTGTAACGCGGCAGCGTATGAAACCGCCAGCGTACAACTAATTATTGTGATCGTCTAATTACCCTACGTTGTGTTATTTAATAGTGCCCAGAATCTTTGATTTGAAGTCGTGGTAGTGTAAGGAATAAAACAAGTAATAACATAGATTCAACAATAAACAACGTTTATTCAGTCATTGGCATTCAAGAAATATACAGTACAATATAATGACTGATACTTATGGCCGGGGATGCCGGGAGAATGCCCTGGGTTGGGCTGTGGCTGGCAACGGACTCGTACGTGGAGCGGCACCGGGCACAGCGCAGGCAGCGTCTCGGGATTGCTGTGGGTATGGCCACGGGCGTGGACCGGTCACTGGCGGAACGGTACACCGGCCGCGGGACGTAGGCCTCGGTTAGCCGTGGTTACGGCCGCTGACAGGGTCCCCCAGGTGGATGACGGGCCCAATGTGTGCATATACAAACAGGTGCACAGACATACAAGATGTCTTACATAAATTTTATACGTGATATAGTATGGTGGTATGTATTAAAACCAAATGCTGTATAATTATCGGTTACGACGTTGTTGGAAGTTGCAGCTGAACCCGTGAAGGAGCGTGCACACCTGTTATCTCGTCGCAACCGTACGGTGAGTAAGTAACGTTGTTGGAAGTTGCAGCTGAACCCGTGAAGGGACGTGCACACCTGTTATCTCGTTACCACTGCCCGTTTATTGATACACATATGATGGAGGTGAAAGGCTTTAGCCAATGACCTTACAGCAATACCAACGTATACCACCAATACCAATACCACTGCCTCAAAAATTACACAATGATCGTAATGCAGATCAAGCTACAACAGAGGCTGATCCTGGCCGAAACCAAGATCCCTTTCCGAGTGCTGTGCACCCAGTTTTAAACACAGAAGCGCCACCCCTAAAGATTGGGGGTGGAAATGATGGAAGATTAGATGTCCATAGGTGAAACTGAAACAGACAGAATTTTCTGAGAATATCATCTTAATGATATGCACCTCATTTGCTGACGTCCCGGCGTAGTGGGGAAGTTTCTGCATATGAAGATTGTATGTTAGACAGAGACAGCTGATAATTGTTAACCCTGATTTGCTCGAACTCGTCTCAAGTAGCCACCTTTGGTCTCTGATGCCTGGCTGTGGAAGGAATTCTCTCCTGTTGATTTGTTAATTAGTTGCATTCAAAAAGTCACATATGCCCTATATATTAGACAAAGATGCAAATATCTGTACTCTGGGTGTAAGACAAAGATGCTACGAGGTAGTGATAGTTTTCACCCCTACTTAAACAAGGATGCCCTTAGATCTCGGCCTGGTGAGTGCGAGAGAGATAGCATGTGGCCGTGTTGCTTTTAACTCCCACTTCTAAATGTTCCTCTAACTCTTAGTTTACCTAAATTGTTTTTATTTATCCAAAATAACAATGTTTAAATAAATACGGAATGTTTATCTATATCAGTGATGAGCCTATCAACCATTTCTTTGATTATTTTGTTTAATGTTTTTATTTTACCTAGTATCCATATGTTTCAATCTCCCTTGCCAGGGCCGGCTTCTACGAAAAGCTGTGAAATTTACTTAATAACATCCTCCTACATTGTTTCTCATGCTGGTGCAATGTTAAATCAATTAGTTAATGTTAGTTAGTTCTATTAGTTGTTTATTAATTGTCAAACATTCTAAATATTATTGTAAATTTTTGTATTTATTCGAGTTCGACATTCCCACGCTAAAACACTCATTCCTACTCTGTCGTTACCTACTTAGCTTACGTTGGGACAGCCCCAGACACGGCGCCCCATAGCGATTTATTACCCTCTTGAGTTGACCTGCAAATCTTCTCTGCATCATACTTATCAGTTCTTAGGAGGTCTACACGTGCGTTTTGTTTTTGTATACATGTAGAAACACGATACTAAAGATTTTAAAAATAATAATGATACACACCAAATTCGGCCGCGTTTCACTATGAACAAGAAAACGTATACCAATTTAAATGTATTTAATTAAATGTCAGTTTGGCACGAGACATTGTCAAAAATGTTATCAAAAGAAATCAAAGCGTTTTTTCTTGGATCTTATTTTAGAAATGGAAATAAATTAGAAAACGACGAATGGTAATATACTGTATCATTCTCTTTTCTGCTTAAAATTACATTTTATGATCAATTTTGACAATTTGACTTTTGAATTGAATAATGATCAGACATACGTCTCTTTGTTCATGGCGTACTCCAAGTTAGGTTTTTATTTGAACACACTGTATTAAGTTTTTAATAAAACACTAAAACTAAGACAGAGACTTGCGGTTTTCAAATTTGGATTCAGGGGGTTGTTTTCTATATATATGCTATGTTTCAGGAATTCGAATTGCTGAAAAAACAATTCAGTGATTGTTTAAAAGTATAGGTAAATGTCTGTTGAATATATTAAGTTTGAAATAAAATATTCTAAAACTAACAGAGATAGAGACTTGCGGTTTTCAAATTTGGATTCTGGGGGTTGTTTTCTATGTATATATGTACTATATTTCAGGAATTCGAATTGCTGAAAAAAATTTCAGTAATTGTATAAAAGTAAATGTCTGTTGAATATATTTAGTTTTAAATATATTAAGTTTAAAATAAAATACTCAAAAACTAAATGAGATAGAGACTTACGGTTATCAAATTTGATTTCAGGGGTGTTTTGTATATGTATATAACGTTGTAGGAATTGTAATGTACCTACCTACCCATGTTAGAGATTAATTAATTATTAAGTTATTATAAGTATTATGTTGTATTTCTATGAATCATGTTATTGTGCCTATATCATGTTATGATGTTATTCTAATTCTCTTATTTACTGTTCTTTTAAATATTTACTGTATTATCTTGAAGTCCATTTCTATAATCCTATTGTTAGCTTTTCCCATACAACTGACCTTTCCTACCAACCATCTCTGAGTCATTTTGTTAGAACGTGAATTGTACATCACAAATAAGATAACAACCCTTATCCACCAATATATATCCCAATCAGAGACAGTCAGTAGATCTTAGATCCTCACGCCAGTCCTCACAAAACTTCACGTCATTCTGCATTAATATTTTTAATAAAACTATATTTTTAAACCACTGAGTGAATTATTTCGTCGACCCATTACATAATTTTGGTGTCAGAAGTGGGATCGTTTTTCGAAATAACGGTAAATAAATTCAAACTACAATTTGAAACCGGTGACTTTAGTCTTTAACCGTCGAGACGAATCCAATAAGTTGTCTGTATCACTCGCGTTCGAGACAGTGGTTCCGGATCTTACTCAAATTCAAGGCTCATCTTCGACAACGTCGGGGTCCATCCAGATCCAGCCAACCAGTCCACCAGGTCACAGTTGAACTCCAGTTCAATCGTTCACCAGGTCCAGCGAGCAGCAGTTCAACAACGTCGTGGGTCTTCATTCACTGTGGTCATGTTTATACTATCTCTGTGAGTACAATAATACCAATCCCCAAAGTGCCAGTGTTCAATTCAAAAAATTCAGTAATACAAAAATTAATTCGTGTAGATTTTAAATACTCTTGTAAAACATTCGTCAAAACTAATTTCAAAATGCCTGATACTACGAGTACTTCAACATCTTTCGTAAGCTTAGAAATTGCCAGAAGTATGTTAATTAATTTCGATGGCAATAACAAATCCAAACTATTCGAATTTGTCGATAACTGCGACGAAGCAATCGCTCTCGTATCAGAAACAAATAAAGCTACTCTTTTAAAAATTATTAAAACTAAATTAACTGATAACGCCAGACTCTTAATAAAAAACAGAAACTTTGATTCATGGTCAGATTTAAAGAAACATTTATTAGATTCTTATTCAGATAGACGAACAGGTGGTCAATGGCAATTAGAATTAAACTCAAGTAAGCAAAATATCAAGGAAAATGTTCTTTCTTATGGAAATCGTATTGAAAACTGTTACGTTAAACTATTAAATACCTTAGACAACGATTTATCACAAGAAGGACGACAAGCGTGCGTCAATCTCTTAAAAACACAAGCCTTAAATGCATTTATCTCCGGATTAAATAAAGATTTAATTATACTTGTAAAAGCACAAAAACCTGAGTCTCTAGAAGAAGCCATAGCAATTGCAATAAACGAAGAACGAGAACTTATATCAAAATTCGAAATTCAAAAGTTTCAAACTATTAATAATTCCAACACAAAGCATTGTAACTATTGTAATAAACCGGGACACAGTAGTTTTAATTGTTACTCAAAAAATAAACCGAGAAGTGATTCAAACATTCGACATTTTAGGCAACCGAATGATTCAAGACAAAACTATGCACCGAGTAGTCAAATAAATAGAAATTCTCCAAATAGAAATTCAAATTTTAACCAAAATCAAAATTTTCCCCGTAGGAATCAAAATTTCGATAATCCTAAGCAGTGCAATTATTGTAAAAACCTAGGGCACGTAATTTCAGAATGTCGAAAACGACAATATAATAACCAAAAACGAAACAATATTAGTTCTAATTCTCAAACCTCTTCCAATCCTTTAAACTCGCAAAGTCCAGTTGCGTCGGCCACTCAACGGACTGCAAATCACATTCAGGCCGAATCGTCATAATAAAAAATTTAGCTGTCACAACATTTATCAATGTATCCTTTAGCGAATCAAAACTTTTACAAAATTCATTCTTGCTAGACACAGGCGCGGACGTTTCTTTAATCAAAATTTCAAAATTAAATGGAAATACTCTTATTAATGAAGATAAAAAATTGATTCTGCACGGCATTGATAACGCTAATCCAAATTCTGTTCAAACACTCGGTTATCTACATCTGAATATTTTAGTTGGAAATAGAACAATCACTCACACATTCCATGTAATTAGAGATGATTTTCCAATACAATTCGATGGAATTTTTGGTAACGATTTTTTGAAAGAGAATACTTGCCACATCGACTATGAGAACGATTTATTACATATTCATAATTCTGCTATCTCCCTAAGTCATATAGAAAACATTTTACAAAAAGAAAGTTCTAATCTTACTAATTCAGATAATGATTCTAAATCTTCACTAATTCCTACTTATCCTATATCAATCGAACCAAGATCTGAACAAATCATTGTTGTTGAAATATCTAATCCTGAAATCTCTGAAGGAATTATTCCTCCTACTAAAATCCTAGATGGTGTTTTATTATGTCCTAGTTTTGTTAAGGTCCGTGATAAATTTGCCATTACATCTGTACTCAATACAACGGATAAAAAAATCAAAATCTCTAAAGTAAAAATTGAAATTGAACAAGTTGAAAACAATCACAAAATAAATTCCATATCAAACAATAATTACAAACAACATATTAATTGTAATCCTAATAGATTAAAATTATTGAAAGAATCATTGCGCTTACATCATTTAAATGAGGAAGAATATAATAAAATTTTAGAAACTTGCATCGAGTTTAATCACATATTTCATTTACCAGGCGACGAGCTAACTCATACAAATGCGATAACTCATCAAATTCCTACTAATTCTGAAATACCAGTCCAATCCAAAACCTACAGGTTTCCAGAAGTCCACAAAGAAGAAGTAAATAATCAAATAAAAAAAATGTTAGACGAAAATATTATCCGCCCTTCTACCTCTCCTTGGAATTTCCCCGTTTGGGTCGTTCCAAAGAAGCAGGACGCATCCGGTAAACAAAAATGGCGATTAGTTATAGATTACCGTAAACTTAACGAGATTAGTATCGGTGATTCATACCCTTTGCCAAACATCAACGATATTCTCGATCAGTTAGGTCACTCAAAATATTTCTCAACACTCGATCTCGCATCCGGATTTCACCAAATTCCAATAGAAGAAAAAGATATATCAAAAACTGCATTTACTGTACCTTCAGGCCATTACGAGTTCAATAGAATGCCCTTTGGATTGAAAACAGCCCCTGCGCGATTCCAACGTCTAATGGACACTATTTTAACTGGTTTACAAGGTTCCGCATGTTTTGTATATCTTGACGATATCGTTGCTTATTCAGATAATCTCGATAATCATTGCAGAAAATTAAAATCAATCTTTTCCAAATTAGCAGAAAATAATCTAAAGTTACAACCAGATAAATGCGAATTTTTACGCAAAGAAGTCATTTATTTAGGACATCATATCACATCCGAAGGTGTTAAACCAGACGATAATAAAATAAGAGCCGTAGAGGAATTCCCAATTCCACAGACTACTAAAGAGATAAAAAGTTTTCTCGGTTTAGCTGGTTACTATAGACGATTCATCAATAACTTTAGCAAAATAACACAACCTCTCACAAAATTATTACGGAAAGACGAACCATTCCTTTGGACAAGCACTCAACAAGAAGCTTTCGAATCCTTAAAATCAAAATTAATATCAGAACCAATCCTTCAATATCCAGATTTCACTCAACCCTTTAATCTCACCACCGACGCAAGTAATTTTGCTATTGGAGCAGTCCTATCACAAGGTCCTAGTTCCCAAGATCTTCCAATCGCATACGCAAGCCGCACTTTAAATCGAGCAGAATCTAACTACTCCACCATTGAAAAAGAACTACTCGCGATTATTTGGTCAATTAATCATTTTAGGCCTTATCTTTATGGTAGGAAATTTAACATATTTACAGACCATCGACCCTTGACATGGTTGTTTAACGTGAAAGATCCTGGATCACGATTAGTTCGTTGGCGCTTAAAAATAGAAGAATATGATTATCAAATCACGTATAAACCAGGTAGATTAAATTCAAACGCTGATGCGCTTAGTCGTATTAAATTAGAAACTAACAACGATAACAACTGTTCAATATTTAAATCCAGTAACAATACCGAAACATATTCTGATTTTCTAAATTGCCTTAAGACTTCTATTCTAAACTATAACCTTTTAAATGAATTCGATGGAGACATTAAAACTATTAAAGGTAATAAAGCAATTTTTGTTTCTTGTGATCTAGATAATTCAAACACATTATTAACAGAGATAAATGAAAAATACAATCATTTAGATTCACTACAAAATCCTGAGTTATTCGAAACTAAACACTTTTTCCATTCTGATGAAACAATTATTTATGTTTTTTCAAAAAAATATTATTGGGACCAGCCTTCATATGAAGATATTTTCCATTCCATTTTGAATCTCAAAAACGTTCTAATTAATAATAACATATCTATAATCAACATCCCAAATCTAAATTCCCAAAGTCACAATAATAATTTAAAATGGCATAAAATTCGATCGATGATTAGGTACATATTTAAGAATACCAACATTACTATAAATATCTATCATAACAATATAATAAATTTAAATACCGACCAAATCGAGAAAGTCCTCGTAGAATTTCATTCAAATCCATCATCGGGACATTCAGGATTCCATAGAACATATAGAAGAATAAAAGAAAGATATCGTTGGCCCAACATGAAAAAGATATTGCTAATTTCATTAAAACATGTAGCTCTTGTCAAGAAAACAAATTAGTTCGGAATAAATCTAAGAAACCAATGGAAATTACAACAACTGCTAGTAAACCATTTGAAAAAATTAGCCTCGATATTGTAGGTAAACTACCGCGTACCGAAAACGGTAATGAATATATATTGACATTACAAGACGATTTAACAAAGTATTCTCAAGCCTTTGCAATTCCGCGACATGACGCAGAAACCATAGCAAGAACATTCGTTCAAAATTTTATTTGTAAATTTGGCATACCCAAATCAATCCTTACAGATCAAGGTAGAGATTTCATGTCCAATCTTTTAAACGAAGTTTCAAAATTATTTAAGATAAAAAAATTAAATACAACAGCATATCATCCCGAAACGAACGGCGCTCTCGAAAGATCACATCACACTTTATCCGAATACCTTTCCCATTACGTAAAATTAGATCAAACCGATTGGGACTCATGGCTCGATTTTGCCATGTTTTCTTACAATACAACACCTCACACATCCACAAAATACTCACCCTATGAACTAATATTCGGTAATAAACCCGAACTTCCAACTTCAATTACGAAAGACGTAGAATTTAAATATACATACGACACTTACTTAGAGGAATTAACCCTAAAATTTCAAAAATCACACGAAATAGCAAAAAATAATATTATTGAGTCCAAAAACACTAATAAAAAATATTACGATAGGAAAACCAAAGACATAAATTATAAAGTAGGAGATTTAGTGTATCTAGAAAATAATCAAGTAAAAATAGGAACTACGAAGAAATATTCTAAGAAATATACAGGTCCATATAAAATCATAAAATTAAACCCTCCAGTCAATTGCACAATAAAAATAAAAAATAAACATATGCGTGTTCATTATAACAGACTAAAACGTCATATTGTTTTAGGTTAGTCAGCCTCGTATCAGGGGAACAGCTCTTCAATCATACCGAGTTAAAGCAATCTCCAGGAATATATTACGACCACATAACTAAATTAAATTATTACGAAAATATTTGGAAATTAATTGTACATATCGATATTTCTGCTTTCGAACAAAAAATTAATCTAATCGAAAATACTATTATAAAAACTCGTAACCTTTGCGATCACGATAATATTGAAAAATCCACACTATGTGGTAGTTCACTACATACCTTAGAAAAAGCACTACCAATTCTTAAAAATAAATTTGGAAACTTTAACGAAATTATTGGGAACCGTAGAACAAAACGTGGGTTAATCGACGGATTAGGTTCTGTTTTTAAACTCATTTTCGGAACCTTAGATCATAATGACGGCGAATATTATAACAAAGCCATTGAATCTTTATCACATGATGAAAAAGAACAAATCAAATTATTAAACGAACAAACACAAGTAGTAAAATCTACTATTTCAAATTTTAATACCACACTTTCCAAATTGCAAGAAAATACCTTATTATTAAATTCAAATATTAAAATTTTCGAACAATTAGCTAAAGAGATAAATACAAAGTTATTCGAAGTAGAATGGAAACAGGAAACAGACGAACACATCTCGTTATTAACTATTATGTTCACTGAAGTCGAGAAAGAATTAAGCGATTATACGACGGCAATTCTATTAGCCCAGAATAGTATTCTTCACCCTATAATCTTAGGTCCTAAACAATTAATTAAAGAATTACAAAATACCTTACCATATTTACCCCCATCTACGAACTACGTAACTTCTTTAGAAACTCACAATTTCCACGCACTCGTTCAAGTAATGGAAATTGAAGTTTTTCGTTTTAATAATAGGCTAATATTTGTACTCTTAAATCCTTTACTAGATATTAATACATTCGACATTTATAATCTTATTCCTTTACCGATTCTAACAAGCAATCAATCTTATCTTTTTATACAACCTTCCACTAAAATGATTGCACTTTCTGAAAACAAATTACAATATACTGCTATATCTGATTTTAGTAAATGTAAAAAATTAAACGAATTAAAATTAGTATGTCGTTTGGAATCACCTATATATTCGGTACATGTTAAACCTATTTGCGAAACACAGTTACTGCAAACCTCTTCTAGAATCCCCGAAAATTGTGATACTCGCATCTTCATAACTAATAACGAAATATGGCATAGATTACATAATAGTAACAGTTGGATTTACGTTTCTCCAAAATTAACTTCGTTAACAATAAATTGCAAAAACATTGCACCTTTCGATATCTCGATTGTTAAAACAGGAATTCTTACCATGGATAAATTCTGTCGTGGGTACACCAGTACTACGGTACTGTCAACATTTTCTATATTTAAAGAGAGTTCCCATTTATCAATAGTACCAAATTTTGACATTAGCCAGGACGAATGTTGTTTAAAAAAATAAAAAACCAAATGTTACAATTCCACAAATGGTAGACATACACTCAAACATTAATTTAGATAATTTAGAAATAGCTAGCCATAAGTTAAAGGAAATAGAAAGGATGACTAAGGAATTAAATAAACAACAAGATTCTATTTTCTCTAGAGTTACCAATAACAATTATTTCATATATTTACTTTGTACGTTACTTAAAATTCTTAGCCTTTATTGTATATACAAAATTTATCAGAAAATTAAAAGAAGGTTTTTCAGAAACAACAATACCTGTTGTCACAGCATTTCAAATTGTTTAACTCTAAATATATTTAAAAATTCAAATAAAGTTCACCCAGTTAAAACTAATGTTGAATTAGGTAACAGAGACAATCATAGCGATGAGGAAGTTGAAAAGCCTCTCCGAAGGAGCAGTAGAATCGCTCAACTAAAAGAAAACCCTTGAGGCTTTCCTTTTCTTAAGGGGGGAGGTGTAATGTACCTACCTACCCATGTTAGAGATTAATTAATTATTAAGTTATTATAAGTATTATGTTGTATTTCTATGAATCATGTTATTGTGCCTATATCATGTTATGATGTTATTCTAATTCTCTTATTTACTGTTCTTTTAAATATTTACTGTATTATCTTGAAGTCCATTTCTATAATCCTATTGTTAGCTTTTCCCATACAACTGACCTTTCCTACCAACCATCTCTGAGTCATTTTGTTAGAACGTGAATTGTACATCACAAATAAGATAACAACCCTTATCCACCAATATATATCCCAATCAGAGACAGTCAGTAGATCTTAGATCCTCACGCCAGTCCTCACAAAACTTCACGTCATTCTGCATTAATATTTTTAATAAAACTATATTTTTAAACCACTGAGTGAATTATTTCGTCGACCCATTACATAATTATAATCGCTGAATACGGAGTTAGTAGGTAATATTTGAATTTAGAGTTTTGTTTTCTGTACCCTTTAAAAAGTATGTATGTGTGTATATATATGTATATAAGTTTTATATATTTATTTACATAAATTGTATAAATAAATCTTGAGGAGCCCAAATATATGTTTGGGGGTGTTTTGCGATGTTCTGCAATAGTTGTGACCATGTCCAAAGCTGAAATCTGGATTCATATTCTTCTGCAACTCACTCACATCCTTCCACGACCCGTCCAGGACTATGTTAATTTTTCTGTTACATGGTTCTGTAACAATAAAAATATACTCGAAATTAACATTTGAATTAGTAGTTATAGATAATAATATGAACTTTGAATTATCTTAATCGTTTGTAATTGTAATGGGTCGACGAAATAATTCACTCAGTGGTTTAAAAATATAGTTTTATTAAAAATATTAATGCAGAATGACGTGAAGTTTTGTGAGGACTGGCGTGAGGATCTAAGATCTACTGACTCTCTCTGACTGTCGCTTATTGGGATATATATTGGTGGATAAGGGTTGTTATCTTATTTGTGATGTACAATTCACGTTCTAACAAAATGACTCAGAGATGGTTGGTAGGAAAGGTCAGTTGTATGGGAAAAGCTAACAATAGGATTATAGAAATGGACTTCAAGATAATACAGTAAATAAGAGAATTAGAATAACATCATAACATGATATAGGCACAATAACATGATTCATAGAAATACAACATAATACTTATAATAACTTAATAATTAATTAATCTCTAACATGGGTAGGTAGGTACATTACACCTCCCCCCTTAAAGAAAAGGAAAGCCTCAAGGGTTTTCTTTTAGTTGAGCGATTCTACTGCTCCTTCGGAGAGGCTTTTCAACTTCCTCATCGCTATGATTGTCTCTGTTACCTAATTCAACATTAGTTTTAACTGGGTGAACTTTATTTGAATTTTTAAATATATTTAGAGTTAAACAATTTGAAATGCTGTGACAACAGGTATTGTTGTTTCTGAAAAACCTTCTTTTAATTTTCTGATAAATTTTGTATATACAATAAAGGCTAAGAATTTTAAGTAACGTACAAAGTAAATATATGAAATAATTGTTATTGGTAACTCTAGAGAAAATAGAATCTTGTTGTTTATTTAATTCCTTAGTCATCCTTTCTATTTCCTTTAACTTATGGCTAGCTATTTCTAAATTATCTAAGTTAATGTTTGAGTGTATGTCTACCATTTGTGGAATTGTAACATTTGGGTTTTTATTTTTTAAACAACATTCGTCCTGGCTAATGTCAAAATTTGGTACTATTGATAAATGGGAACTCTCTTTAAATATAGAAAATGTTGACAGTACCGTAGTACTGGTGTACCCACGACAGAATTTATCCATGGTAAGAATTCCTGTTTTAACAATCGAGATATCGAAAGGTGCAATGTTTTTGCAATTTATTGTTAACGAAGTTAATTTTGGAGAAACGTAAATCCAACTGTTACTATTATGTAATCTATGCCATATTTCGTTATTAGTTATGAAGATGCGAGTATCACAATTTTCGGGGATTCTAGAAGAGGTTTGCAGTAACTGTGTTTCGCAAATAGGTTTAACATGTACCGAATATATAGGTGATTCCAAACGACATACTAATTTTAATTCGTTTAATTTTTTACATTTACTAAAATCAGATATAGCAGTATATTGTAATTTGTTTTCAGAAAGTGCAATCATTTTAGTGGAAGGTTGTATAAAAAGATAAGATTGATTGCTTGTTAGAATCGGTAAAGGAATAAGATTATAAATGTCGAATGTATTAATATCTAGTAAAGGATTTAAGAGTACAAATATTAGCCTATTATTAAAACGAAAAACTTCAATTTCCATTACTTGAACGAGTGCGTGGAAATTGTGAGTTTCTAAAGAAGTTACGTAGTTCGTAGATGGGGGTAAATATGGTAAGGTATTTTGTAATTCTTTAATTAATTGTTTAGGACCTAAGATTATAGGGTGAAGAATACTATTCTGGGCTAATAGAATTGCCGTCGTATAATCGCTTAATTCTTTCTCGACTTCAGTGAACATAATAGTTAATAACGAGATGTGTTCGTCTGTTTCCTGTTTCCATTCTACTTCGAATAACTTTGTATTTATCTCTTTAGCTAATTGTTCGAAAATTTTAATATTTGAATTTAATAATAAGGTATTTTCTTGCAATTTGGAAAGTGTGGTATTAAAATTTGAAATAGTAGATTTTACTACTTGTGTTTGTTCGTTTAATAATTTGATTTGTTCTTTTTCATCATGTGATAAAGATTCAATGGCTTTGTTATAATATTCGCCGTCATTATGATCTAAGGTTCCGAAAATGAGTTTAAAAACAGAACCTAATCCGTCGATTAACCCACGTTTTGTTCTACGGTTCCCAATAATTTCGTTAAAGTTTCCAAATTTATTTTTAAGAATTGGTAGTGCTTTTTCTAAGGTATGTAGTGAACTACCACATAGTGTGGATTTTTCAATATTATCGTGATCGCAAAGGTTACGAGTTTTTATAATAGTATTTTCGATTAGATTAATTTTTTGTTCGAAAGCAGAAATATCGATATGTACAATTAATTTCCAAATATTTTCGTAATAATTTAATTTAGTTATGTGGTCGTAATATATTCCTGGAGATTGCTTTAACTCGGTATGATTGAAGAGCTGTTCCCCTGATACGAGGCTGACTAACCTAAAACAATATGACGTTTTAGTCTGTTATAATGAACACGCATATGTTTATTTTTTATTTTTATTGTGCAATTGACTGGAGGGTTTAATTTTATGATTTTATATGGACCTGTATATTTCTTAGAATATTTCTTCGTAGTTCCTATTTTTACTTGATTATTTTCTAGATACACTAAATCTCCTACTTTATAATTTATGTCTTTGGTTTTCCTATCGTAATATTTTTTTATTAGTGTTTTTGGACTCAATAATATTATTTTTTGCTATTTCGTGTGATTTTTGAAATTTTAGGGTTAATTCCTCTAAGTAAGTGTCGTATGTATATTTAAATTCTACGTCTTTCGTAATTGAAGTTGGAAGTTCGGGTTTATTACCGAATATTAGTTCATAGGGTGAGTATTTTGTGGATGTGTGAGGTGTTGTATTGTAAGAAAACATGGCAAAATCGAGCCATGAGTCCCAATCGGTTTGATCTAATTTTACGTAATGGGAAAGGTATTCGGATAAAGTGTGATGTGATCTTTCGAGAGCGCCGTTCGTTTCGGGATGATATGCTGTTGTATTTAATTTTTTTATCTTAAATAATTTTGAAACTTCGTTTAAAAGATTGGACATGAAATCTCTACCTTGATCTGTAAGGATTGATTTGGGTATGCCAAATTTACAAATAAAATTTTGAACGAATGTTCTTGCTATGGTTTCTGCGTCATGTCGCGGAATTGCAAAGGCTTGAGAATACTTTGTTAAATCGTCTTGTAATGTCAATATATATTCATTGCCGTTTTCGGTACGCGGTAGTTTACCTACAATATCGAGGCTAATTTTTTCAAATGGTTTACTAGCAGTTGTTGTAATTTCCATTGGTTTCTTAGATTTATTCCGAACTAATTTGTTTTCTTGACAAGAGCTACATGTTTTAATGAAATTAGCAATATCTTTTTTCATGTTGGGCCAACGATATCTTTCTTTTATTCTTCTATATGTTCTATGGAATCCTGAATGTCCCGATGATGGATTTGAATGAAATTCTACGAGGACTTTCTCGATTTGGTCGGTATTTAAATTTATTATATTGTTATGATAGATATTTATAGTAATGTTGGTATTCTTAAATATGTACCTAATCATCGATCGAATTTTGTGCCATTTTAAATTATTATTGTGACTTTGGGAATTTAGATTTGGGATGTTGATTATAGATATGTTATTATTAATTAGAACGTTTTTGAGATTCAAAATGGAATGGAAAATATCTTCATATGAAGGCTGGTCCCAATAATATTTTTTTGAAAAAACATAAATAATTATTTCATCAGAATGGAAAAAGTGTTTAGTTTCGAATAACTCAGGATTTTGTAGTGAATCTAAATGATTGTATTTTTCATTTATCTCTGTTAATAATGTGTTTGAATTATCTAGATCACAAGAAACAAAAATTGCTTTATTACCTTTAATAGTTTTAATGTCTCCATCGAATTCATTTAAAAGGTTATAGTTTAGAATAGAAGTCTTAAGGCAATTTAGAAAATCAGAATATGTTTCGGTATTGTTACTGGATTTAAATATTGAACAGTTGTTATCGTTGTTAGTTTCTAATTTAATACGACTAAGCGCATCAGCGTTTGAATTTAATCTACCTGGTTTATACGTGATTTGATAATCATATTCTTCTATTTTTAAGCGCCAACGAACTAATCGTGATCCAGGATCTTTCACGTTAAACAACCATGTCAAGGGTCGATGGTCTGTAAATATGTTAAATTTCCTACCATAAAGATAAGGCCTAAAATGATTAATTGACCAAATAATCGCGAGTAGTTCTTTTTCAATGGTGGAGTAGTTAGATTCTGCTCGATTTAAAGTGCGGCTTGCGTATGCGATTGGAAGATCTTGGGAACTAGGACCTTGTGATAGGACTGCTCCAATAGCAAAATTACTTGCGTCGGTGGTGAGATTAAAGGGTTGAGTGAAATCTGGATATTGAAGGATTGGTTCTGATATTAATTTTGATTTTAAGGATTCGAAAGCTTCTTGTTGAGTGCTTGTCCAAAGGAATGGTTCGTCTTTCCGTAATAATTTTGTGAGAGGTTGTGTTATTTTGCTAAAGTTATTGATGAATCGTCTATAGTAACCAGCTAAACCGAGAAAACTTTTTATCTCTTTAGTAGTCTGTGGAATTGGGAATTCCTCTACGGCTCTTATTTTATTATCGTCTGGTTTAACACCTTCGGATGTGATATGATGTCCTAAATAAATGACTTCTTTGCGTAAAATTCGCATTTATCTGGTTGTAACTTTAGATTATTTTCTGCTAATTTGGAAAAGATTGATTTTAATTTTCTGCAATGATTATCGAGATTATCTGAATAAGCAACGATATCGTCAAGATATACAAAACATGCGGAACCTTGTAACCCAGTTAAAATAGTGTCCATTAGACGTTGGAATCGCGCAGGGGCTGTTTTCAATCCAAAGGGCATTCTATTGAACTCGTAATGGCCTGAAGGTACAGTAAATGCAGTTTTTGATATATCTTTTTCTTCTATTGGAATTTGGTGAAATCCGGATGCGAGATCGAGTGTTGAGAAATATTTTGAGTGACCTAACTGATCGAGAATATCGTTGATGTTTGGCAAAGGGTATGAATCACCGATACTAATCTCGTTAAGTTTACGGTAATCTATAACTAATCGCCATTTTTGTTTACCGGATGCGTCCTGCTTCTTTGGAACGACCCAAACGGGGAAATTCCAAGGAGAGGTAGAAGGGCGGATAATATTTTCGTCTAACATTTTTTTTATTTGATTATTTACTTCTTCTTTGTGGACTTCTGGAAACCTGTAGGTTTTGGATTGGACTGGTATTTCAGAATTAGTAGGAATTTGATGAGTTATCGCATTTGTATGAGTTAGCTCGTCGCCTGGTAAATGAAATATGTGATTAAACTCGATGCAAGTTTCTAAAATTTTATTATATTCTTCCTCATTTAAATGATGTAAGCGCAATGATTCTTTCAATAATTTTAATCTATTAGAATTACAATTAATATGTTGTTTGTAATTATTGTTTGATATGGAATTTATTTTGTGATTGTTTTCAACTTGTTCAATTTCAATTTTTACTTTAGAGATTTTGATTTTTTTATCCGTTGTATTGAGTACAGATGTAATGGCAAATTTATCACGGACCTTAACAAAACTAGGACATAATAAAACACCATCTAGGATTTTAGTAGGAGGAATAATTCCTTCAGAGATTTCAGGATTAGATATTTCAACAACAATGATTTGTTCAGATCTTGGTTCGATTGATATAGGATAAGTAGGAATTAGTGAAGATTTAGAATCATTATCTGAATTAGTAAGATTAGAACTTTCTTTTTGTAAAATGTTTTCTATATGACTTAGGGAGATAGCAGAATTATGAATATGTAATAAATCGTTCTCATAGTCGATGTGGCAAGTATTCTCTTTCAAAAAATCGTTACCAAAAATTCCATCGAATTGTATTGGAAAATCATCTCTAATTACATGGAATGTGTGAGTGATTGTTCTATTTCCAACTAAAATATTCAGATGTAGATAACCGAGTGTTTGAACAGAATTTGGATTAGCGTTATCAATGCCGTGCAGAATCAATTTTTTATCTTCATTAATAAGAGTATTTCCATTTAATTTTGAAATTTTGATTAAAGAAACGTCCGCGCCTGTGTCTAGCAAGAATGAATTTTGTAAAAGTTTTGATTCGCTAAAAGATACATTGATAAATGTTGTGACAGCTAAATTTTTTATTATGACGATTCGGCCTGAATGTGATTTGCAGTCCGTTGAGTGGCCGACGCAACTGGACTTTGCGAGTTTAAAGGATTGGAAGAGGTTTGAGAATTAGAACTAATATTGTTTCGTTTTTGGTTATTATATTGTCGTTTTCGACATTCTGAAATTACGTGCCCTAGATTTTTACAATAATTGCACTGCTTAGGATTATCGAAATTTTGATTCCTACGGGGAAAATTTTGATTTTGGTTAAAATTTGAATTTCTATTTGGAGAATTTCTATTTATTTGACTACTCGGTGCATAGTTTTGTCTTGAATCATTCGGTTGCCTAAAATGTCGAATGTTTGAATCACTTCTCGGTTTATTTTTTGAGTAACAATTAAAACTACTGTGTCCCGGTTTATTACAATAGTTACAATGCTTTGTGTTGGAATTATTAATAGTTTGAAACTTTTGAATTTCGAATTTTGATATAAGTTCTCGTTCTTCGTTTATTGCAATTGCTATGGCTTCTTCTAGAGACTCAGGTTTTTGTGCTTTTACAAGTATAATTAAATCTTTATTTAATCCGGAGATAAATGCATTTAAGGCTTGTGTTTTTAAGAGATTGACGCACGCTTGTCGTCCTTCTTGTGATAAATCGTTGTCTAAGGTATTTAATAGTTTAACGTAACAGTTTTCAATACGATTTCCATAAGAAAGAACATTTTCCTTGATATTTTGCTTACTTGAGTTTAATTCTAATTGCCATTGACCACCTGTTCGTCTATCTGAATAAGAATCTAATAAATGTTTCTTTAAATCTGACCATGAATCAAAGTTTCTGTTTTTTATTAAGAGTCTGGCGTTATCAGTTAATTTAGTTTTAATAATTTTTAAAAGAGTAGCTTTATTTGTTTCTGATACGAGAGCGATTGCTTCGTCGCAGTTATCGACAAATTCGAATAGTTTGGATTTGTTATTGCCATCGAAATTAATTAACATACTTCTGGCAATTTCTAAGCTTACGAAAGATGTTGAAGTACTCGTAGTATCAGGCATTTTGAAATTAGTTTTGACGAATGTTTTACAAGAGTATTTAAAATCTACACGAATTAATTTTTGTATTACTGAATTTTTGAATTGAACACTGGCACTTTGGGGATTAGTATTATTGTACTCACAGAAATAGTATAAACATGACCACAGTGAATGAAGACCCACGACGTTGTTGAACTGCTGCTCGCTGGACCTGGTGAACGATTGAACTGGAGTTCAACTGTGACCTGGTGGACTGGTTGGCTGGATCTGGATGGACCCCGACGTTGTCGAAGATGAGCCTTGAATTTGAGTAAGATCCGGAACCACTGTCTCGAACGCGAGTGATACAGACAACTTATTGGATTCGTCTCGACGGTTAAAGACTAAAGTCACCGGTTTCAAATTGTAGTTTGAATTTATTTACCGTTATTTCGAAAAACGATCCCACTTCTGACACCAAAATTATGTAATGGGTCGACGAAATAATTCACTCAGTGGTTTAAAAATATAGTTTTATTAAAAATATTAATGCAGAATGACGTGAAGTTTTGTGAGGACTGGCGTGAGGATCTAAGATCTACTGACTCTCTCTGACTGTCGCTTATTGGGATATATATTGGTGGATAAGGGTTGTTATCTTATTTGTGATGTACAATTCACGTTCTAACAAAATGACTCAGAGATGGTTGGTAGGAAAGGTCAGTTGTATGGGAAAAGCTAACAATAGGATTATAGAAATGGACTTCAAGATAATACAGTAAATAAGAGAATTAGAATAACATCATAACATGATATAGGCACAATAACATGATTCATAGAAATACAACATAATACTTATAATAACTTAATAATTAATTAATCTCTAACATGGGTAGGTAGGTACATTACATAATTATTAAAAATATATATATATATATATGAAAGAAAATGCGAGAAACTTAATATTTAAATGAATATTTCAGTATTTTGATTCATTTTTGAAGTATTGAATGTATTGTATTATATGTACATTTAATGTCGTACATATTCATAATTACTTAAACATAAAATAAAATATATGTACCTAATAAAATATATAGGTATATAATATGTACAACAATATGTAATATTTGTATACGATACTAAAACTACCATTGAATAATTCTAAATAAATTCAAATTATTTTCGATACAACATTAACAATTATTATTGAAATGTAAAGTATATCTATATCAAAAATAAAACTTACTGTAAATAAATTATTTCCCTACGTATAACTCCAAGTCCTGAAGATGTCCATAAGTCTTCTCCAAGCACCAGGAAGCAGTTCTCGAAAGCACACTACTTGAGCACACCATATACACATCTGTTCACTAGCACTGTAACAATGAAACTGACAAAATTAATGTATATAACAGTTCGGCCATTATATAATAATAAAAATAAACAGTTACAATAAGATTTTTTAAATTTATTTGTAAACAGGGTTCATGAACTATCTGCGAAATAAATATATTTTATGAAAATTAAGGTCGACAGAAAGGGCGATATTCATTGTTGAAAAAATTATCATTTATGCTGTAAAGGAAATTTCAAATTTAGATATGTTTCAATTATGAATCAGCATGCATTTCTCTGTAAATAGGTCAACTTTCAAAGTTTGTGAAATGATGGAAGTATCTTCATTTATGCTTGTTCAAGGACAAATGTTTTTCTATAGAAAATTTCAAATTTAGGGCTCAATATTTCTGAAACTAAGATAGGAACTCGTACGTTTCAAATTTGAATTCAGCATGCATTTCTCTATAAATAAGCAAATTTTCAGTTGGTGAAATGATGAAAAAAAATCACTTATGCTTGTTCATAGACAAGTAGTTTTCTATATAAAATTTCAACTTTAGGGCTCAATATCTTTCACACTAAGCAAGATAGGAACTTGTGCGTTTTAAATGCATTTCTATACAAACAAGTGTTAAAATTGTTGAAACGTTGACAAATACTTTTCTATAGGAAATTTTAACTTTAGATATTAATATAAAGAAGCCATATTATTATAGTACCTACAGATAAAAATACAAATAATTGAAGATTTAATAAATAAGTTATTAAATTTATAATTTTATTAACAAATTTCATTTTTTTTTTGCAGATGATCACGTCTCCGACGTTTCATTGGTACGACACGTAGACATCGCGACTTGGTGAACCCGTTCGTGAGTCTCCAGCATCTTAAGACTTCTCTCCGGACCTGGTTGATTACTACATATCGTTGTCTGGATCAAGAAACTTTCTCCAGCGGTATTATGAAGTCGTGAACCGGTTCGCCTGATCTCCAGAGTTCAAATTTAAAAAAATATACATTGAAGTTAAATTTTTCACCTATTAACACACCATATAATATTGTAATTTTTACTGAATTTTGTCTCGAGTTCTTATTTCATATTTTTATTTACCACTCCCACACAGTTAAAAATAGCAACTTGTAAATAAAAGAGGTAGAGACATGCCGTTTGAAAAAAAATTAAACTTTCTTTAAATACATATAATTACAGATATTTCAGTCGGCTGAAACTGATTTCAGCAAACGCGATTTTTAACGGCTACAAACAATACTTTTAATTTTAGTACTTACTTGTAATGGCAATGAATGGCGAATTTTCTTAGCATTTCGTCTGCTAATACTTCATCACTGAATTGTATTGTCTTCGGCGATTAACACTGATTAGAATACTTTCTAGTAATCATTACACAACACTCGCACCAATTAAATTAACAACTAGAGCACTTAATAAAACAAGGTTAAAATATGCTTTAATAATGAACAAATAAATATAGTTTTAGCGTAAATCTTAATACTTTTATTTATATCGCGAACTATAAATCAAACAAGAGAGTGATTGTAATAAAAATTACTAAGTTTTTCGGTTCTTGTAAACACTACACTATCGCAATACATGATTATTCACAAGCACCCCATGTTCACTTTACCAAAGTCAGAAAGGAACTGAAGTCTTCATTATAAAAACATAATATTAATTTTATAACGTAACAACTAACACTAATTAAGTGTTAATTGATTATAACTTTTATACTTTGGCGCCCAAAATAAACAATGTTTATGTTTGTTTACAGGTTCCGCGAAGGGTCGTACTACACCCAGCGATAGGATACGGTAACTACAACACTGGATGAAGATAATAGATGATTTTTTATAAGAATAAATAAATAAATGCGTTTTGTTTCTTTACCTTTCCTATGTAATAACAAAAGAGACAGGGAAATATCCTAATTTTTAAGGATTTTTCCGAATTTTCCTATCCTATCCTTTAGTATTAAGTTCTCTAGGTACAAAAATAATCATCCGGTGGGAGTCCGCCCTTTTATAAAGGGCTAAGGGCTTATTTGAGCCCTTAGGGAAAATTCGACCACGGATTTCAATTTTGCAGATCCAAGTAAGTTTAATAACACTTGTCTGGTCTTTCTAGCCCTTTTAGTACAGGAATTAGCACAGGTCCTTCCCCACAAACTTGAAGGGCAAATATGTTGTAAATTAAAAGGTTTTCATCAATTCTATGCAAACCAATGGAAAGCGCGGGTTCAAATACGTTATTTTCCACCCTTTAATACCTTTTAATAAACGAATTTAAGCGTTAAACCCTTCGGAAAACTTTAAGGGTCCATATCTTGGAAACGGCTAGGTTTTCAGCGATTTCCTTGAAATTTCGTGTTCCCTTAATGCATTCCTTGAAATGTCGGGGTCGTAGAACAACATATTTAAGTTTCAGGGGCCTAGGGCCAAGGGTTTAAAAATCGCTTAATTAAAATTTGACAGCTTTGTTCTTTATAAAAATTCAAACATTTCGATTCACCTTTAAATAAGAATAGTTGACTAACTTCGAAACTATTAGAGTTAGAAGGGCGATACAAATTCTATTATACTAATTTCGACCCGTAGATTACGAATTTGAAGTCAGATTTTACCTAAGGGCTTATTTAAAGGGCGAAGGGTTTAAAACGGCCCTTAGGAAAAAATATTATCGAAATTAGCCTAATAAAATTTGTCCCGCCCTTCTAGCTCTTTTAATATCGAAGTTAGCGCATGCCCTTCGCCAGAAAGAATGTTGTAAACTGAAGGGGTTTCAATAATTCTGCGCAGGCTAATCGAAAGGGCGTGTTCAAATACCCCAGATACGCTATTTTAGACCCCATTAGCCCTTCAAGTAAACAAATTATAGCTATAACCCTTCGGTAATCTTTAAGGGCTCGTATCTCGGAAACGGCTGGATTTTCAGCGATTTCCTTGAAATTTCGCGTTCCCTTAGCATACCTTGAAATATCGGGGTCGTAGAACAACATATTTAAGTTTCAAGGACGTAGGGCCAAGGGTTTAAAAATTTGCTAATTAAAATTTGACAGCTTGTTTTTTAACAAAGATGAATAAATTTTACAACATTTATTAATATGCACAATAGAGTTCTCATACTTCCCTGTTGTTCCAATTAAGCGGAATCAGCTGTACATACTCCCCTGTCTCTTTGTTGTGCTATTTCCCTCTGGAATAAATAACGGGTTGTTAAATAAAAACTTATATTAGTTTAAGTAATTTTTATTGTTTGTTTGCAATACATTGTTGTCTTTATTATGTTCATAGCTTAAATTGTATTTTTATTCTTTGTATTTTATATATAAATATACTTACCCTTGTCCTGAAAAATTAGAAATAGGGATGTTTAAATAATAGTTTGTGTAAATTTTACTTGTATTTATTATTTTTTGTACTTTACATTGTTGTATTTCATGTAACCTATTCTAATGTACAATATTTTATACAATAAAATATGAATTAAAATATAATTTGTCTATTTTCTTTATTCCTTTTACTTGGGGGATGAATTCTGTAAAATTTTAAATCTATACGTATATAGTTCTTCAAAAGACCATTAGAGGGCAGCACCTATTCGAAAGCATTACGCCTAAAAGTATAGGCAACCAGAAATAAGGACGTGTTTATACATACGTACATACAGGATTCTAAATAGTTCCGAAAATGGCCGACAGGGGGCAGCAACCTACTTCTGGTGAGCGTTATAATTAAGGCCAATTGTGGATTTGAAATCATTATGAAAATGGGAAACGAATACATAGATGTTATAATTCATCACGTAATGAAAACGAATAAAAACAATTGCAAGAAATCTTATGATTTTTTTAAATTTTGGCAGTTATTTTGATGTATGAACAATGCAACGTGGCCGTTTTAAAAACTACATGCGTACGGGGACTTAGAAATAAAATATTTTGCACGTAGCTGACGCAGATAAATGGATGCTATCTGTAAGCCCTAATTCAAAATGGACATAACATCCCATTTTTAATTAGTCTAAACACTAAAGGCTTTTAAAAATTATGTATGTACGTCGTTATTTACACAAAAAAATATTTTTTGGTCGGTTTTACGCTTGGTATATCGACAGGTGCTGCCAACTGGTGGCCGTTTTAAAAACTATATACGTGTAGAAACTTAGAAAAAAATCAATTTTTTAATATAAAAATATATTTGTTATTAAAAGATACAAAATTTAATATAAAAATATATTTGTATTGTAAGAAAACACTTTATCTTTTAAAAATTAAAGTTTATTGGCATTATTATTACAAAGGACTGTTTGACAATCACAAAAAGTTAACAGATTTGTTAACAAATTTAGTAACAATTATGAACAGAAATATAACAAATGAATCGTAAAAAATTTAGAGTTTAAAAATACTGTTCATAATTATTTCCTACTAAATTTGTTAATAAATTTATTAACAATTTATAAAAGTGTCATACAGGGTTTAGTTATAAAACTAAAACATTTGTTACAATTGTCATTATTTTGGTTATTTTATTTGTTGTTAATTATTTTGCATCTTTATTCTGCAAATAAAAGTTTATCTGGAGATTTAACTTTTATTTACAGAATAAAGATAAAAAATAATTAAAAACAAATAAAATAATCATCAAATTTTTATTTGGTAACAAACATTTTAGTTTTATAACTGATACAAAACTCTAAGTTAATATTATATATTTTTAGACTAAAACCGCCCAAATATATAATATATTTGAGTTTCGTTTACAATACTTATGGACTAATTTAACAAACTAAAACTTGGCATCCCCAAATAAGAGTCGTTGTTCCCATTGTTAAAGGTACAAGATTTCTTATCCGGTTTAAGACCGTTTGCGAACCTTTATATTAATTGTATTATATATTTTTTTGGTGTTACCGCCTCAACCACCCACTCACCAAAATATATACTTATTTATATAAAGCTTCGTTTACAATAAACACTTAAAATCTAACTTTGCCCTGATCGCGTCAAAATACTTAATAATAATTATAATTTTTACTAAAACTACCTAACTTTAAAACTAAAGTGATGGGTTTAAATAAAAATAAACTGAATTAAAAGATTGTTTTATTGTACAAACATTTTAAAGAAGTCCTTATGCAGAGGAAGCCATGGAGACGCACTGCAATCGGCATTGTAATTTCGGCAACAGCGGCGGTGGAGAATTCTTTTAATTTATAACTATCTTAAAACTATAAATGAAACGTTTTATTTAATAAATGGTATATATAGGGAGACACCACCCTCATGCCAAACCCACGCTCCCTATATATACCATTTATTAAATAAATACAATTCCGTATACAATAATACCTTATAATCTAACTTAAACTATTGTAGTTCCCCCCAAATTAAGTTTATGAAGTGCGAAAAAAGCCTACCTTACTTTCAAACAAAAGCAAATCTAAAAATGGTAAGTTACGTTAATTTTCTCTCTCTCAAAAAGCAAAAACAACCCTTACCTATCTTATATCTAAGCTATCTTATGTCTACGCAAGCTATCTTATATCTAGACTATGCTAAGCTAAGGTGAAGTGAGAGAGAGATATACGAGCTAAGACAAAAAGTGAGAATGCCGGGGTGATTCTCACAGTTGTTTACGTGGGGATTTTGCCGACCCCTCGCGACCCCTAGGATGTCGGCCTACAAACGCGAGCTAGTTAAGGACAAGGGAAGCAATTATGATTATTCCTCGGCTTAGATGCAACCTAAAAAGCTACTCCCGATGGCATCGCCCGGTCATTCCCGATACACCTAACACCGAACGCGGTCAACCCGTGTGCTCAAACAAAGTTAAATCAAAAAAAAACTTTATTTTGTCTTTAATTATTCGTTGCCATTAAAATTAAACGATGATTACGTTGCCTCCGGATGAGGAGAGCACATAACGCCATAAGAAAGCTTCCTGTGTAAGCATTCAGGTTCGTTTAAAACTTTTCTCATTTGAGTCTAGCGGATAACGCATCCAATCTAGAGTAGCGGCCGATACGAACGGCGGTCAGCACTAGTACAAAAGAATTAAACTGTCCCTAGAAACATTCACAAGTATGAAGCGATCCACCAGAATATAGGTTTCACATGGCGTTGTGAATGCTATACATATCAGTCCACTCAATTATGGAAATCGCGCACGAATCCTGCCTAACCATCCCACTAACCGTGATGTTAATAATAAAAAAATAAGGAAACCCGAACCCACAAACAAGTTTCGAATCTCACACCCCCTACTTCCTGATTCTCTCACCATTCGACAACAAGCATGCCCCGACACACCAATTCATATGTTTTTTTTTCACATTCACTCTCCCTAGATGCCGTCTGGGCAATCAAAACGCACGATTTTATGATGAATAATCGCAAGGGAATGCACTTCAAATTTATCAATTTATTTTAATTTTTAAAGAAAACGCGTGTTTGCTCAACGGCGCGATGAGCCAAAGTTTAATTAAGACCTGAAAATACATTTCAAAGAACTTAAAACTAACTTATATTCTATATTATTCTTCACGTAAGAATGGCATTGTTCAATAATGTTTCGTTTATAAGTAGTTTAATTCGCTCTATAATCTGTGCTGACAACGACTAAAAAAACTATTTTTTTCTACATTGGGCAATGTTATTCTTACGTGAAGAATCCTATACTATATTAATCTAGTCTTCTTGATGTCCGATTCCTGAAAGATATATGCTAATCATATGTTTCCAGATATTTATTTTATTGATAAATAGTCAATATTTCAATTTTAAATTGTTTGAATATTATACAGACATTCATGAAAGTTATATTTCTTTCAATGTAGTACTCAAAATCGAATTTGAGTGCAAGATATAATATTTAGACATTTATAATAGTCATATTGCATTGGCTAAGTTCTCATGGTTGAATATGAGAACAAGTTAATAATTAGGCATATAGTCATAAATCCTTTGACTATAAGTTCTCATGGTTGAGTATGAGAACAAAATATTTTATATTTCTCATGGTTGAATAGGAGAACAAGTTAATAATTAGGCATATAGTCATAATCCTTTGCCTATAAGTTCTCATGGTTGAGTATGAGAACAAAATATTTTATAAAAAATTAAAGTTCCTACCAGTTCATCCACTGATGGTCGTCTACGCAGTAGAAGATTTATCTGGAGCTCAGCTAACCTTCAGAAATGCTGCTTTCGAAGATTTGCAGTGTTGAAATCGAAAGTTGCATCCAAATATTCCAAGTTTCTTGACAGACCAGCCAAAGATCTGCCTATTAAATAATAATTATTAGTTTATGGTGTTTTTTAAACCATTTCAAAAACTGTTTGATAAAATTTTGTACGGCAAACGTGTGTTCATTACACATGACACTTGATTTATATAATGAATGTATCATGCGATATTTTATCCAACAGTTTTTAAATTGTTTCAAATATATTTGAAATTTGCTTCAATTTGACATTTCGAAAGCACATTTGATAAAAAATAGCGCAGAGAAATTTATTTTTCACCACCCTTTTCGTCGAGTGGACAAGTGGAAAGTGCACCACTTTTTAAATGATTAGTTATTGTAGTGCAAATATTTCACGCACAATACAGATAAAACAGTTTCAAGTAGTCCTTATTGACTAGTAACTAGATTTGAACTAGATCATTTTTATTCCAAGTTTGGACTCTTGGATTATAAAATATTGTTGCATTACCAACAATATTAGCTAACAAAATACATTTAATAATGATAAAAAGAATAAAAGTTAAATGGCTTTTGCCATAAAGCCACAGATTTGTAAATAGTATGAAATCTAGTAAGATTCTTACCTTATACATATCTCCTGTTTCTCCTTAAGGTGCTCTGCCCTCTTCTGCTCCCATTTCCATGTTTCCGAAGCCCTCATGGTCATGCATGCAATCTGAAATAGAAAGAGATATGAGTTACTTTGAGAATCTTTTGCAAGAAAATTTAGGTATAGAATGTGTACAAAATACACAGATTTGACGGGAGGTATTGTGCTGGGAATATCAGATTTCTTAATATGTGTACATCACACAATTAATTTGCGGGAGGTACTGTTGCTTTAATGTTTGTATGTACGTATATCAAATACTAAATACACAGATTTGACGGGAGGTATTGTGCTGGCCACATCAGATTTCTTAATATGTGTACATCACACAAGTAATTAGCGGGAGGTACTGTTGCTTTAGTGTTTGTATGTATATTTATTTATGTATGTGTGTGTATTATCACTATTTGTGATCAGCGGGAGGTATTGTCGATGAAAAAAATACGGCCACCTTTAAACTGTATTAGTTGGCGGGAGGTACTGTTGCTTAAGTTAGTGTATGTATATATGTATGTGTGTGTTTTATCGCCATTTATAATTAGCGAGAGGTATTGTTGATAAATATATCTACTGTCACCTTTACATTTTTATCCAAAAGTGTTCCCTACGTGAATTACTCAACGGCGGGTGCATGATCTAGATATTGATTTTTGTGTGACAAAGATAAATATATTGTAAAAGAGAGACAACACGACATAGAATAACAAAGACAGGATGGAACACTCCCTCGCAAATATTTATTTTTGTAAGACAGAGACCGAAATACATAACTATTTCATTCTAATGGACTCTTCTTTTTACTGTAATTTTTGTTGGGGAACAAAGTGTTAAGTCCGTACGTGTACATATCTATGTGACCATAGAGTAATACAATACAGGAATGTACACTTACTCGCAAATATTTATTTTTTGTAAGACAGAGACCGAAATATATAACTATTTTATTCTAATGGACTCTTCTTTTTACTGTATTTTTTATTGGGAAACATTATGTAAAGTCCGCAGCATATCTCGGTGACAACTTGTAGTCATAGATTTGGTGTATTTTTGAAGGAAAACTATAAAAAAATTAATATCTCGGGAACGGTAAAAGATTTCTCTATTTTTTTTTTTCAATTATAAACACAGCAAGGTTAACCGTATTTGTATGTGGAAAAATGGTTAACTAGTTGTTCAAAAAATAAAAGAACTTGGGTTCAAATCTGGTATTTCTATAGGTAAACATAGATATAAAAACTATTTAATATCTCGGGAACGGTACAAGTATTCTCTATTTACTTCCCCCCATACCGTAGGTAAGGGAGGTAATGTTTTCGGTCCAAAAATTCGATGGTGAGTTTTGAGTGAATAAGCACCAATTAGGGGTCCCACAGCACGTTTTCACTTTTTTTACAATGATGTCTTATATCCAACTTCCAAAAATTTCTATTTTCCGTATTTAAAATTTTGGGTAACATTGGCAAACCCGAAGAGATACTTTACTTGAAGACCATAACAGTTTTTAATGAAGAAATCCAAAACTTTTCAATTTTAGTATTTAAGACTTCTATATCAAGGGAAAAAACATATTAGATTTTGACTAAAATTGATAAACCAGAAGTGATACTTTACTTGAAGCTCATAACAGTTTTTAATGAAGAACTATATTAAAATATAATCCAAAAGTTTACAATTTTAGTATTTAAGACTTTTATACCAAAAGAAACAACATATTAGATTTTCACTAAAATTGATAAACCGGAAGTGATACTTTACTTGAAGCCCATAACAGTTTTTAATGAAGAACTATATTAAAATATAATCCAAAACTTTTCAATTTTAGTATTTAATACTTTTATATCAAAAAAAACAACATATTAGATTTTCACTAAAATTGATAAACCGGAAGTGATACTTTACTTGAAGCCCATAACAGTTTTTAATGAACTATATTAAAATATAATCCAAAACTTTTCAATTTTAGTATTTAAGACTTTTATATCAAGGGAAACAACATATTAGATTTTGACTAAAATTGATAAACCGGAAGTGATACTTTACTTGAAGCCCATAACAGTTTTTAATGAAGAACTATATTAAAATATAATCCAAAGTTTTCAATTTTAGTATTTAAGACTTTTATATTTTATATCAAGGGAAATAATATATTAGATTTTGATTGAAATTGATAAACCGGAAATGATACTTTACTTGAAGCCCATAACAGTTTATAATTAAGAACTATATTAAAATATAAACCAAAACTTTTCAATATTAGTATTCAAGACTTGTATATCAAGGGAAACATATCAGATTTTGACTAAAATTGATAAACCGGAAGTGATACTTTACTTGAAGCCAATAACAGTTTTTAATGAAGAACTATATTAAAATATAATCCAAAACTTCAATTTTAGTAATGGTATACGTACATATGTACACCATAGGAAATAAATAAAGAATAGATAACAACGTTCCTCTAACTATTTCCTGCATTGTACATGTGTACAATGTAGGAAATAAATAAAAGAATGGATAATAATGTTCTTCTAACCATTTCCTGCATTGTACACGGGGACAATATAGGAAATAAATGAAGGAATAGATAATAACGTACCTCTAATCATTTCCTGCATTTCAGGGGTGGTATATTTTGGTTCACGAAAGATGACTATATTCAAAGTAATTATCATAAGCGTACAACAAGAAATATTTATGGATACATTTATTAATTACATAAATCTAAAATAGATATATTTTTTTAAATTTATTAAATCAATTTATTGTGAAATGGATGGGTTTAGTGTTGTGGAACAGAATTTATAGAAATCATAATTCTGTTTCGTTGATTTTAACTCGCATTTGGGTTCAAGCGATACATTCTGAATAAGTTCTTATAAGAAAGAAATTAAATATATTTGTAATTTCGTAATCAAATAGGACCGAGAATAGGACTTATGTTCATACTTCATAATTGTTATATAACCTTACACAATATTTATATTGCTGAAATCAAAAAAAAATCTCTATCTAATGGACTAAAAATTATATAGCTTACTATTTAAAAAAAATATAATTTTGGTTTACTGTTTGAGAACTATTGGTCAAATTTTCTGTTTATTATTACTGATAAATTAGCCCCTTATTCCTGATAATTTTTTTGTATATAACATTTTTCTCTAGTCATTAGTTCGTTCAAAAAAAGCATTGGTTGTTTTAAAGGAAACACCTGCATATATTATAAATTCTCTTATTTTATAAAGTATTTCTAATTGTTCTAAGATTAAGAAATATATGACAGAGAAGTTTATGTAAATATGAAACTATGATGAACTTAAATTATAAAATTTCTAGTTCATTTAACAGAATTTTATGCAAGACAAGAAATCGTGAAAATATCGGTTAAAGGTTTTAAAATTGGATATATTAACCGGTTAATAAAATCTTTCAGGCAACAAAGAAACTCTTATTTATTTTCTACGTCCGTTAAAAAAAGGCTTTTTATTCATTAGTGTAAAAAATACAGGCTGTTTCAAGAATAGTGATCAGCTTGATTATTTTTTTTATTATTGGAAATAGAAGAAAATCATTCAAATAAATGTTGTAGTAAATAGAGGAGGACATTCAAATATTGAAGAAAAAAAATTGCTACACCAGTGGTTCTCAAATTCTAACACAGTCATTTTGTTAAATGGATTGGTATATAGGATGTAACACCAAAACCGACCACCGGCATTATTTTCTTTATTATTATAGTTACAAAAAAATACTATAGAACAAAGTTGTAGGAGACCAAGGGGGACATCTCAGTAGAGAAGAGAATATTTTTTTAAACCAGGGGTTCTCAAGTTACAACATAAAGTTATATTTTTTCAAATGGGATTATATTTTTTATGCCTATTCGATAGAGTATTTTTTTCTGAATTCAACCATGAGATTATTTTATATCCTTACATAACAAAAATATTGAGAAAAATTCAATTGAAATTTAAAGAAATTTAATTTTTATAAATATTTTTCAGTAGGCTATGAATGAAAAACAAAAAAAACGTTATAAACTGTGTTCTATTTGATTTATATCCCAAATAATACAAATTGGCAAATAGTAGTTTTTGTTTTTCATACATAGCCTACTGAAAAATGACTAGAAAAATCAAATTTACTTAAATTTCAATCGCATTTTTTTCAATATTTTTATTATGTAAGGATATAAAACTGATACATGGTTGAATTCAGAATAAAATACGCTATCGAATAGGCATAAAAAACATGTATAATCCCATTTAAAAAAATATAACTTTGTGTCGCAAATTGAGAACCACTGGTTTAAAAAAATATTTTCTTCTAAAATGGGATGTTCCCCTTGGTCTTCTACAATTTTGTTCTATAGTATTTTTTTGTAACTAATAATAAAGAAAATAATGGCGATGGTCGGTTTTGTTGTTACATCCTGTATATCTTTTAAACTCATTAGATCGAGTATTTTCCGAATTGAACCATGTAATAATTTTATATGTTTATATAACAAAAATATTAAATTGAAATTTAAATATTTTTTTATCGTTATTTTTCAGTAGGCTATAAGTATCTGGTCGTGAATCTGGGGAACCGAGTTCGATCCCGACCGATGCCAAATATTTTGAATTTTAAATGACACAAAATTGACCCCTGTGGTGCACTTTCCACGCTAGCAATGAGTGCCCGTGAGGTGACGCCTGGTAAACGGCTACACGGTACAAATATGTTATCACCATTACCGACATCTATGTACAAAGCAATGGGTAATATGCCGTGAAGATATATTTTTTATATTATATTATTTTTTATGAATACTTGTCAATAACTTTATAAAAAGTGTTCTATGGTTCTAATTATATATCGGTTAGTAGTAACCGATTTCTTAGTACATAAAAGTACCGGTTTTGGTTTCCGTTAAAAATCACGTATTTGCAGTTAAAATACTGGATAACTGGTTTTTAAAATCGGTTTCTTGTCCTAATTTTTATGTAAATTAAAACAAGAACACATAATAATTCAAATTTTTTCAATAAAATGCATCTGTGCAGTATTTAAACAGTATAAAATCCAGTAGGATATCTACCTTTCAAACGTAGACAGCATCATATCATCGTATGTCCCTCCATGTCATGTGCAGGTGATCTGCCCTCTTCTGCTCACATCTCCACGTCCCTGAAGTCCTCATGTACTCAATCTGAAAAAAAAACACGTCCCAATTAGATATTTTAATATTTTACATATTATATTTTGTAATATTTAATTCTTTGAGACAAAACATTATAACATAAAAGAATGATTAAATATGATCACAAATATACCTATTATTATATTTTAGTGGTGCATTCTCCGCTTTTTTGACGCGTGGTTCACCAACTGACGCCAAGAGAACAAGTGAAATTAAATGCGGTGAGGCTATACTAGCAATGAGATAGAAAAGGATAGATATATTTGATGCTCGCTTGTCCGTGAACGTTGTCGAACGATTACGTACAGGTTCAACTGTAATAAGTAATTTATTTTAATTTTTATAAAAATAGATTTTAAACACAAATGCATTTTATATTTCTGGTAAATGCAGTGAAATATATTTATTTGAATGTAAAATTTTATATTATTTATTTTGATACTAAACAACCCTATATTATATTATAGTTTAATATAAAAAATATAAGTATGTATTTTAATCCTAGGACTACGAAAAAAATATTCAGGGAACCCCTTATTAAATAAATACCCACATTGTACAATATCTTTTTATACAACGCCTAGTTATTTTATAAAACGCCCAGTTATTTTTTACAGCCACATTCTAAAATTAGTTATTGGCCATTTTAAGTAGTGATGAAAAGTTTTTGTAAAAAATTTACTGATTTCACCGGGATTTGGACCCAGGACCTTTCTGTCTTGTAGGATTCTCTATCAACTAAGCTATAATTTTTTCACAATACAGGGTGAGTGTGGGAAGACGGCCCCCTCCCTAACTTTTTTTATTATAAGTAATAGAAAAAATGGCTCATATAAAAGTTTTATTATTTTAAATGTACTATTTGATGACATATAAGAAATAATTTTTATTCAAATATTCTAAGCGGCTATGTGAAAATAAATAACAAATAAATATACAAGGGTGAGTCTAGGAAGAACCCCCCCCTTTAATTTTTTTATTATAAGTAATAGAAAAAAATGGCTTATATAAAAATTTTATTATTTTAAATATACTATTTGATGGCAGATATAGATATTTTTTATAAAGTCAGGTTTACAAGATACGACTATCAACTTTTATTTTTTAAATAGCAAAATATATCCTCATTATTATTCAATGTACTACTTAAAATTAAAAAATAAATGCCACAGAATTGTAAAGCAAATAGTATGAAATTTGGTAAGATTCTTACTTTATACATGCTGACAGCACGCTTGAATTTTTGAGTTGTGGGGCCCCAATGCAGTAACTCCGTTGTCTCCTGTTTCTTCTAAAGGTGCTCTGCCCTCTTCGGCTCCCACTTCCATGTTTCCGAAGCCCTCATGGTCATGCATACAATCTGAAATAGAAAGAGAAATGAGTTACTTTAGTTATGCTTTTGCGGCTTTCATTTTGTTCGTGTATTATATATTATCGTTAGTTGCAAGCTTGACTAACTAAACTGATGTTAAATAGCCTCAAATATAATAAAAGAATTTATTAATGATTAGGACAACGCAATAAAGTAATCCGTATATGTATTACTTCTTGTTCTCATCACTCTGACTACCGGATAATTCATATAAGTATACCAAGAACATTTACTGAATTTCCTCGAAAATTCAGTCGAAAGCGTGGATTGGACATGGTGAGTCGGCCCGAAGAAAGCGAAGTCAGTTCAATCGGCAGGAAAGGTGATGACGTCAGTCTTTTGGGACGCCAAAGGCATTCTGCTAATTGATTATCTTGATAAAGGAAAAACTGTGTGGACAATACCACGCCGCACTTTTAGGCAAGCTGAACACAGCAATTAAAGAAAAACGCCCGGGAATGCAAAGAAAAATATTAGAAAAACGTTGGATCAAGTGTGTTGACCTCAGACGGGACTATGTAAAAAAATAAAATATAGTTCGTGTTAAATATATATATTTTTTCACTATAACTACCGAAATCTGTAAATAAAAGCAAACTAACACAATAACCGTAAAGGTACGAGTATATTTACTTATTTTGTAGCTACAGAAATTTAAAGAAAACAATGTAAAAATATTTTTGAGAACTACGCTAATTAGATTTTTATTATTTTTGGTGTTTCGTGGCCGTGTGTCTGGTCGCGAATCTGGGGACCCGGGTTCGATCCTTACTGACGCCAAAAATTACTTCGACTTTTAATGCACAAAAATTGACCCCTGTGGTACACTCTCCACGCTAGCATTGAGTGCCCGTGAGGTGACGCCTGGTAAGCGCCCGCACGGTACAAATATTTCATCATTACCGATATCTGTGTACAAAGATTGGCACACCCAGCAATGGGTAATATGCCGTGATGATATATTTATTTATTTTTGTATATAAATCACATTTTTTTTTTTTTTAATTATAACGAGATACGCTCGAATGTTGACATTGTTAATATGTAAACAATTACTGTTTTGTTACACGTATTTGTTTCGAGTTATTATTTAATATTGTGAAATAAAAGAAAAATTATGAATTGTAAGATTTTCACTAAGCTTTAGGAATATTTAGTTTTGATGGTTGTCAACCTGACAAAGTATTTTAGTGTTGTGGTGTAGTTGAGTAGATGTCAAATCTATTGTGGTGCTGAACAGAATCGTATAATATTTAGTGTTAAGTTTAATTTTGTAACTGCTAAAATAATCGTTAATGCATTTCAGATTTGAAAATAGTGTGGAGGATGTGTTACAAATGTGTAGTTTGTATATATTCCTGTAGTATAGCCGATTTTTAAACGTTGTGTTTACGAGTGTTACCTGCTTCATAATATGTTTAAATAAAGTACATAATATTAGTTGTTATAGTAAATATGTTCGCTCTATTCAAAAAGATATATTTTTCAATAATTTGTTTATAAATACCTAACAAAATATAAGATATAATTTTTGTTTTCATTTTGTTATTCATGATTTTTTTGTAATAATAAATCGTTGCTACTATGGATGTAAATAATCCTGATTCGGATAAAACTTCATTTTGGAAGAAAAACACAAAAGCAGTACCTGGAAGGTATTTTTCCACAAAAAATAATATTGGATGAATATCAGTCATATTTTAGACCAAGTCCTAAACAAGAACATCGAGTAAGTAATAAGCAGCGATCAACAAGTTCTACAACTTCTTTCCAAGATTTCCAAGCGTCTGTCAGCGACGCCTGGGACATGGACGACGACGAATTTTCGTTAATATCAAGCCTTACAGGTAAATACAAATATATTTAGAATTGAAAACAGCATCTAATAAGTCCGAAATTATTATTTACATGCGTTTTGTTCGCGTTATATTTTTAACTATTTATAGAGTGCCATGAGAAATAAAACAAAAATGTTACACAGTTATAACATACAGGGCATCTAAATCAATAAGCAAAATTAATTTTGTATGCCTTGTAACGGCAGAAATTAATCACCTCAAAAATAGCAATAGCCATGGAATTGAAACATAATAAATAACAAATGTTTAACGGTTTATCTTATTAGGTATTATTTTCAACATTTTCGATCTAATTTCTGCCGTTACAAGGCACACAAAATTAATTTTGTTTATTGATTCAGATGCAGAATTTTATGCCCTACAACTTTTATTTGAAGCTATTTTACTTAAAATAATTAGGGAAGCAAGAAATTACGGAATTCTAATTTTTACCTGTTAAAGTACTATGTTGCTATGCCGGTCACCAACTTGTATATAATACAGTTTTAATAATTATTGATTTCATTAAATTATTTTTTAGTAATAATACATTTACCATTAAAAAAAAGTTCATTGGACTAATTTTCAAGCGTGTTATTTGTCAAACTCAAACAATACGACTGTTTGTGTAGTATGTTTTGTTTTGCATGGCACTCTGTAAACAGCTTAAAAACTAAATTTTATTTTACGTATACCTCATAACAGGATTGTATTATTTTAATATTAGCAAATTTAGGCATTTTTTTTATTTACACTTGTTCTAAAATTAATAGATATGAAAATTTTATTATTGTATTTCCAATTTAATTTTAATGGGAGTGAATATAAAGTGATAGCACAAATTTTGTTTTCCACGGCCTACTTGACTTTCTTATTTTCAATAATTTTAACAAATAGTAATACGGTTTATATATTGATATTTTATTTTTAGATGCAAAAATATCGAAAAAAGTATCTCATTCAGCAGCATTAAATGTTATAAATACACACCGTAGCAGTTCTTGTGAAGAATCTAGTGCCAATAAGCATGCAGCTTTAAACACAAGTATTACCACACAACCTTCTGAAATAAAAGAGGCTGAAAAGGATATCACTTCCGAAACAAGCAGACTGCACCAACTAAAAACGGAGAGTGAACTGCAAAATAAGCCATATTTAATGGAAATTAAAACCCAGTCGCAATATCCCGGTCGACCGCAGCCTTTTAGATGTTCACAAATCTCATCGAGAGAGGAAGATTGTGAATCAAAATTAGAAAAATTTCAGTCTCTTCTTGAAAGTGATTCTTTAAATCTAGCAGAATTATGCCAAGTTAGTTGGTCAGGTATACCCGTTAAAGTTCGTGCAGTTACTTGGAGATTACTTTCTGGTTACTTGCCAGTAAATTTGGACAGACGACAAGCCATATTAGAAAGTAAAAGGTTAAATTATTGGAATTTAGTTAAACAGTATTATGATACGGATCGGGACGAGGCTTATCAAGACACTTATAGACAGGTATATATAGTTTACAGGGGTTTCACAATTTCGGGTATAAACTATAAAATGAGTCAAATAAAAGCTTCATCAACATAGGTCTAATTTTCAACTGAAAAACTGACAAAGATAGTGTAGTCAAACAAAATTTTGTCTATGCCAATAAATAGAATATAAAAATATGATAATTTTTTCTCAATTTCAAATAGTTAAAAACATAAATATTGGTCAAGGTCGGCACAACATTTTACTATTAGTACTACAATTATTTGATTTTTTTTTAAACAAAAAATCATCCAAGATAAACCGACCACTTCCATTATTTTCTTTATTATTATAGTTACAAAAAAATAATAATAAAAAATTACAGGAGACCAAGGGGGACATCCCAATAAAGAAAATATTTTTTTAAACCAGTGGTTCTCAGATTGCAACACAAAGTTATATTTTTTCAAATGGCATTATATATATTTTTTTTGTTTGTTCGGTACCGTATTTTTTTCTGAATTCAACCATATATTAGTTTTATATCCTTACATAATAAAAATATTGAAATAAATGCGATTGAAATTTAAATAAATTTGATTTTTAAAGTCATTTTTCAGTAGGCTATGTACGAAAAACAAAAACTATTTGTCAAATTGAAGTATTTAGGATAGAACACTGTTTATAATGTTGTTAACAAATATTTGTTTCATGTTAATTTAAGCTCAATTGTTTTTTATTCATAGCCTACTGAAAAATAACTATAAAAATCAAATTTATTTAAATTTTTCTCAATATTTTTGTTATGTAAGGATACAAAATAATTACACGGTTGAATTCAGAAAAAAAATACTCTATCGAATGGGCCTAAAAAATATATATATCATCCTATTTAAAAAAATATAACTTTATACTCTTTACTTGAGAACCACTGGTTTAAAAAAATATTTTCTTCTATAAACAAATGTCCTCCTTGATCTTCTGCAACTTTGTTCTATAGTATTTTTTTGTAACTATAATAATAAAGAAAATAATAATAAATTTTATTTTTATAGTTATTTTTCAGTACGAAAAAAATAAAACGAAACATAAATATGTACTTGTTAATAAATTTATAAATAGTTCTCTTTGATTTCCGTCCCAAATATATCAAATTGATATATATATATATATATATATATATATATATATATATATATATATATATATATATATATATATATATATATATATATATATATATATATATATATATATATATATATATATAGCATTTTTTGTTTTTCATCATAGCCTACTGAAAAATAACTATAAAAATAAAATTTATTTCAATTGATTTTTTTCAATATTGTTGGTATGTAACAATATAAAATGTCCTCCTCGATTTACTACAACTTTTATTTGAATGATTCTATTCCCAATGATCACTTTTCTTGAGTGTTCTGCCCTAAAGTTTTTACCCTATATTGTGTAACACGCTGTATACAAAATACAATATTGTTTACTTGCAACTATTTTTTTGAAACAGATACATATTGATATACCACGAATGAACCCCGTAATTCCACTTTTCCAACAAAATACGGTCCAAGAAATGTTCGAACGTATTCTGTTTATTTGGGCTATTCGTCATCCAGCTTCTGGATATGTTCAAGGCATCAATGACCTTGTAACTCCATTCTACGTTGTTTTCTTGCAAGAAGTTATACCAAGTGGTAAATATTTTTTTACAAATCTTGTATATTTTAATTATATTTCATATTGCAGCTGATCAAAATTTTGAAACTTTTCACGTTAACACTCTTACGCAAGAGCAGAGAGATATAATAGAAGCTGATTCCTTCTGGTGTCTGTCCAAATTTCTGGATGGCATACAAGACAATTATGTATTTGCTCAGTTAGGCATTCAAAAAAAGGTGAACCAATTGAAAGATCTTATCCAACGAATTGATACGCCGCTTCATCGACATTTGCAAACTCATGGCGTAGACTATCTTCAATTTTCTTTTCGTTGGATGAATAATTTGCTAACACGGGAACTACCCTTACACTGCACAATAAGATTATGGGATACATATCTTGCGGAGTCGGATACTTTTGCGTCATTTCAATTGTATGTTTGCGCAGCTTTTCTTATGCACTGGCGAGAACAGCTATTGCGGGAACAAGATTTTCAGGTAGGTTAGATGTATATAGCGCCCCGAAGGGACCGCAGTCTGGTCCTTACTTTAGTTATGATGTCTTATTTGGCAACAAAAACTGGTATTTGTCAATTTGAATTATTTAGAAATCAAATAGAACACTATTTATAATATCAAATATTTGTTTCGTTTGTTATTGAAAAATTAAGTATAAAAATAAATTTAAATTTCAATTGAATTTAATATTTTTGTTATGGAAGGATATAAAATATTTATATGATTGAATTCAGAAAAAAATACTGTATTGAATAGTCATAAAAAATATACAGGTGTAACACCAAAACCGACCACCGCCATTATTTTCTTTATTATAGTTACAAAAAAATATTATAGAACAAAGTTAAAGAAGAAAAGCTTCAGATATTGTTTGAATGCCATGGCTATCCCTATAAATCAGCAATCTTCAAAAAAATTGACACTGATCTTCTCGGTTATTAAATGTCAAAAATAAAATCTTATACTAATTTGAATGCAGAATTTAAATCTGCAGCATTTATTGGAAGTATTTTTGTCTAAAATAATTTGGGAACTTTTGCGCAAGACAAAACTGATTTACCATGTTAAACTCCTATGGCCAGGTTTTTAATTAACAACCTGTACACATGGTGAAACAAAAAAAAATTCTTCTTTAATGGGATGTCCCCCTTGATCTACAATTTTGTTCTATACTATTTTTTTGTAACTGTAATAATAAAGAAAATAATGGCGGTGGTCGGTTTTGGTGTTACACCTGTATACCATCCCATTTAAAAAAAATATAATTTTATCTTTAATAATATAGAAATTATCTGAGGTAGTTCGTTTAGTTGTTACACCCTGTGTACAGGTTGTTAATTAAAAACCTGGCCATAGGAGTTTAACATGGTAAATCAGTTTTGGCTTGCGCAAAAGTTCCCAAATTATTTTAGACAAAAATACTTCAAATAAATGTTGCAGATTTAAATTCTGCATTCAAATTAGTATAAGATTTTATTTTTGACATTTAATAACCGAGAAGATCAGTGTCAAATTTTTTGAAGATTGCTGATTTATAGGGATAGCCATGGAATTCAAACAATATCTGAAGCTTTTCTTCTTGAGAAAACTGTTCCATATTTTCAAAGAAATATATTATTTTGTTTGAGTTCAATGGCTATCGTTTAAAAAACCACTACTTGTTTTAAAGGAAACACCCTCATCTCCGATCATTTCATAATTGAAGTTGGGACCAGACGGCGGTCGCTTTGTCGGGACACTAAGTGTAGATTATATTGATATTTTTTTAATTTTTTTATAATTTATTATATATTCCAGGGCCTAATGATATTATTACAGAATCTTCCGACACAAAACTGGACAAATTCTCAAATTAGTTTACTTGTCGCTGAAGCTTATCGTTTGAAGTTTATGTTTGCTGATGCGCCAAACCATTTACACACTGGGCAAAGTGAGAGATGACAAGATGATTTGTAATTTTTATGTTTGAAAACATTTATATTTGTCATTATAGAATAATATATATTTTATTTCATTTAAATAGATAATTTGTACTGTTCGTCTTCCAGTGTAATTGTATTAGTTTTCATAATTTTGGATGAATATATTTTTTTTTCGATGACTAATTCAATTTATAAAAGTATAAGTACATACTATAATTGTTTTTGATACATTAATAAGATGTGTTATGATGTATATACGAATTGTATAAGTAAAATTTACTAATGAAAATAGATTTTATTTTATGTTCCATTTCAAATAGTTTGTCGCAAATAAAATATATTTTAAATTTTGCGGGTGTGACGTACATTTCCCAATAAGAAACGTCCAAAGGGCAATCTACGTCACAAGTTTTACGCGCTAAACTGTATTATAAAAATACCATGTTAAATAAAATTATTTTGAGATTTTTTTGCATTATTTTATAGTCTACTCTCTACGACAAATTTTAGGTACTCTCAAAGCTGTGCGAGGCGACGAAAGGTAAGTGCCCTCTATTCAACAAATTATCATTATTAATAAAAGCATATTGCCACCCCCAGTAATGGGTATTAAATTCTACTAGCAGAAAAAAATACTTTTTTTACGATCACGTGGTAGGTGACCGTTCAGTGAACGGCCCCTACTGAACAGTACAGTCAGCGGAAAAACATGTTTGCTGAATGCGCCCATTGCTATAATGGTCGACTGCTTTTATTGGATAAAAACTATAACGAACCGTTTAAAATTTTACTGGAATTTGGACCAATAGGATGCTTTACTTTTAAGAAGAATTTGTAGTTGGTATAACACCTCACTACATATAGAGGATCCTGGGTTTAAATCCCAATGAAATCAATGAATTTTTCACAAAAATCTTCGTTATTAAATATTTAACTGAATTACTATACATATTTTTTAAAAGGAAAAGTATATTTTAAAAACTAGTAGCATCTATAATAATAACTACTTTATCACACGTTTAAAAATTAAAACAATTTGTTAGTATTCATTTGGGAAAAGATATGATATAATTGAGTACATAATCAATTTTATTAACGAACAATAGTGAATATTTTGTCACCTAAATACAGTAGTACTATAAAAAAGTAATATTTTAAATGTTGTACCTAAGCATACTAAAAATTGATATTGCAGTAATAAACGTACAAAATCTAATTAAATTTCGTCACATTTCAAAATGCAGTATGAAGTTTAAATGTTTGATAAAATCGTGGCCAAAAATTATCGCATGTCATTAGATGAGGAAGTTTAGCGATTTTTTTTTTATTATGTACAATTTAAAAAATAATCTATTTACTTAAAAATGTAAAAAAAGTTTAAAAAAACAAAATGGTAAATATTTTAATTCGTACTCTGGACCTTACGACGGCCATAATTATATAATATATATTTAAAGCAGGGCATCGAACCCGCCAAAAACTGGGTTCGGTTCAGGTTAATTTATTTTTTGAGAGACGGGTTCGGGTGCGGTTCTGGTTCAAACATTAAAATTTGCGGTTTTGTTCCGGGTTCAGGTTCGGTTCGATCTAATGAAAACTGAATTAATGTTTTTGGAATAACAATCTTTATATAGCAATAATTTAAAATGCGAGCCAGAATTTACGCAAGACAAGAACACGAACACAATTTTCACAAACAGACAATACAAGCGTCGATTATCAGCTATATTACGATTACGCGTACATTTCGAACTCAAAATGAACCTGAACCGGAGCTGAACCCTGAACCCGATTTTTAATACTGGGTTCATTTCCGACTCGGGTTCAATTGAAAAATATATTTAAGGTTCGGTTCTGGGTTTGGGTTCGCTAAAATGGTACGGTTTAGTTCTGGTTTTGGTTCGATGCCCTGATTTAAAGCCCTATATCACGATATATAATTCTGCACAGTATTTACAGGTTCGGCAGAATTAAAAGTTATATACAAAACTGTTCTTATATTTTATTATGGTTTTAGTTTCTTCTTAATTTTAAAAATTCCGTTAATGGAATTTTTGATAGTTATTGTGGTCGTTCCACAAAACTGATCATAATTCTGCCCAAAATTATAGATCGTGATAAACGAAATGGATAAGAATATCAAAAAAAAACAAAAATTGAACCTATCGTTATAGTTTAATGTAAAATACTTTTTATTTAAAAACTTTAAAACATAAAAATAGCACCTACAATTCTAATTGAATTTAAACAAACACATAAAATATTTTTACTCATACGATAAACCTCAGGGTTGTATTTAGTACATATTTAAACAAATTGGATAAAAATATTATTTAAAAAAACAAATTGCAACATGTTGAATTTTAAAACAAAAATGGCACCTACATAATACAGACTCTTTGAATTTAAATGCTTCATCAACAATATTCAGAAAGACGAGTTCAAAATATTACGATTTTGTAACCCACAACAACATTAAACTATAGTTTTTCAATAAATAAAACTTTACCTCAAAATTAAAACACATAACTTCGAACATTTAAAACATAAACATATACACGTGCGCTTGGACAAGCGTCAGGCAAAATTCTGGTTTCACACAGCAATGTTACCGCACATGCGCACAAGTGATCCGTGTTCAACACGGCAACAAATTAAAATTTTAATTAAAACTCTTCATATATTGTGTAAATCATTTTTCAACTACGCTATACTTCCCCATATGAAATTTACATTAAATATCTATATTCACATCGATATATATGAAGAAACACAGCCACAATGATATAAGAAATGAATATTTCTTACACTCGACGTTCGTGATTGTCTTGCACTACAGAACATAAACGCTTCTGGTTAAAATCTCGGTAATTATTAGGGTTTTCCACTTTTATTGTTCTTTTACCATCGTCCGTGTAGAAACCTACAATCCAACAAATATAATATAATAAAGTAAAATATTTGGTAATACATTACTTGTCGATTTGAAGCAGTAGTACTGAGCAATTCCATGTATTAACAAACGCTGAAAACTTGATTTGTTACTGTTCACGTATACTTCTTCTGGAGCATTGTTAAAAAAATCTATTATTTCCTCTTCAGTTCTTTGTAATTCGTAAATGCTGCGCATCATTTTAAACGTCATTTTAACGTGAAATGATAAGTTAGTGTATGAAGCAACAGCAGATTTTGGTTTTAATGTTACGGATGTTAAACTATTTGTTAATGCGGCTTGTTTATTTTCATCATCGGTTGTAAATTGTTCCCAAATATGACCAAGGTCTGGATTATCTGTTATTGTAACAAATGGACTACTGTGCGGAATTCCTTCTTCCAGAAATATGTCTGGTTCTTCTTCTTCAATTAGCGCCGATAATTCCGCAACTAAAATAAGTTATGACCATATAAAGTGAAAAATGATACATCATGGCACTTTTTTCACCGTTTTCTTTTTCGTTTTGTAACTAACATAGAAAATACTTATTATACAATATGTTTCACGTCATGACTTGCAAAGTATGACAGAGGTATTGAGGTCTTGCAAAAAAATTTCTTTTGAAATTCGAATACTATTAATTATGATTTTCTGTTAAAACTTTAAAGGTATATACCAGTGGCGGCTTGTCAGGGTAGGCAGGTGAGGCAGTGCCTCACCAAAAAAGAAATAAAGCTGTAAGTAAAGTAGTATGTAAATTAAATTTTAACTTATTCCGTTAATGCTTGTCTTTATAAATATCAAAAGAATAATTTAAGCCACAACTATAACTAATATGTAATGCAGTTCACCTAATTTACACCCTATAAAGTGCTTCTCGAAATGAATAGTATAACTGCCTAATGTTTTTGATAAAGCATTCATTCCGGTAAGAAATACGTACGCTAGACAAAAAGCTGTTAGAGGCACTGCTTCAAATGCTAAATGCAATGAGTGCGTAAAGGATAAAAGATAGTCGCTTTATTTTCCACGCGGCCCTATAGAGGCCGTTACCATACATGAATACAATAAACGCCATGTACTGATAAATTTTGTAAGTAGGTTCACGACATTACTGCATATTTTTGCAAGCAAGATTAAATAATATTAGCTGCAAATTGCATACGACAATAAACAAACATAACATAACCTGTCTTGTCTAGCATTTTTATTATAATAGGCTCTGGATTGGGACTAATACGTATTGCAGTAAATATTTATTTCCTTTATTTTTTCGTTATTTTTATAGTTTACCCACGTAGTGTTTTTGTAATTTGAATTTTAGTTGAAAACAAAAAACAAATAATGGCTTCGACTTCAACTTTAAAAGAATTGAGTGACAATATAAGGAATTCTGAAGATATTGTTAATTTTTTAATTAACAAAAATCCATTTAATCAACTGTCTTATGAAGATATTTGTCAAAGAATTTACTAAAATGTTCTGTGATTTGGCAATTTATTTTTGTACATGAGGGGAAAAATATGCATATGTACATCCCTTGAAAAAATGTAACTTTCAATTATAAGGCATTTGACCTTGAATGAATGACCTTGTATTATTTCATTAATAATTGTCTAAAATTAATAAGGAATAATTGAAAAAAATTAAAAATGTAGCAATTTTAAAGCAATACTTATTATCCTCTGTAAAAGAAAGTTATGTGAAGGGTGGTTGGTTCGAATCCGGATGTACCGAACCATGTACTTACTTTTTTACAAAAAATGTTGCAATTTTAAATACATATCAATTTTAATACAACCAATTTTATCAGATTATATTAAATAAATATAAAAAATAAGGAAATTCGGTAGATTCGAACCCACCACCCTTCACATAAAAAGTATAAGCGTTTTGTTACAAACAATAATAATTACTTCAAATTATTCCTCATTAATTTTGGACAATTAATTATTAAAATGATGCAAAATGCGTCCACAAACATATGTACAAAGTTTTATAACAATTAGTTTTAATGAGAAGCAAATTAATCTAATTTCCCATGTTAAATGCCTATGTAACGAATTTTGAAGGCCACCCGGTATATTATTACCAGTAACGAAAATAACTTGTTTTTTTTAATACTACAAACATTCCGCATAATATCAACATCAATGATTACTTTGATGCAAGTAATTTAAACGATTGCATTTTCAAAGATAATAGGGTGTTTCAAGATTTTTTGACGTTTATGTAGAGATGAATATATTAGACCCATATTTTATTTTGCATAAACATTAATAGAATGGGAGAAAATGAAAAGAACTAAGAAAAAAACCGTGCAAGACCTCGTTCGGAATCAACGAAACTACTTATGTACTAAATGTATGAAATTAAAGATGCTTTTTAAAAAGATTTAAGAATGTTTTTTATTGTATACCAGCTTTGAATCTTCGTTGACGCCTTCGTCCAGCATTTCGAGGTGACGTTACTGGCGAATCATTAACAGTTTTCTGTCGTTTTTGTCGGCGTATAGTTATTCTAGGTATGCTTTCAACTGAAGATTCACTTATTATAGAGTTTTGACTACTACTGACTGGTATGCTGGAATAGATATCAACCCAGTAATATTATTTCATTGTAAATATGTAATGAGACTTACTGTAACGATTCTGTGGACGACATAGGATCAGGATTTTTATAATGAACTTCATTTCTATTAGTAACACCCATTTTAGCACGTTAATAAATTTTTCAAGAAAACAAACTTAATAAATAACACTTAAGTGTTTTAAAATAAATATTTAACTATGTTTTAACTTGACAAGCACTTGTTGTGACCAGTTTGACACTTTCTAGCTAGTTACGTCATGTTTTCGGTACACATAACAAAAGAAATCGGTAAGATAGGGATGATAGCACTTGGCGGATATTTTTGGAAACTGTAGCACCACCATTGCCTATTTTCTGGATAACTATACTAACCTATGCATAAATTCAAAGTAAATATGAATTAGATTGTAGGTTAAATATATATTTTTTTCAAATTAGAAAGTAAAGTGTTAGCGCGTGCTGTAAATAGTGCACAAATTTCGTTACGTAATCCCAGAATTAATACGGCGCCATTATTTTGAAATAGGTGCTGCCATCATATACAAAAACTGTTCGAATTTTTTCTCGAAGGTCATTATTTCGCCCAAAAGTAGTTTTTGAACCCTAAATAATTTCCTTTTGCGCTCCCCTTGGAAAATTTCCCGCCCCTAATTTGGGAAACATGCTTTATAATATAAAATGCACAAAGTTGGGTAATTTTTCTTTAAAAAAAATACATATTTTATGAGACAAGAGTTTTATTAAGAAATAGCAAACTTATTTAGAATATATAACAAATATTTCCTAATAACACTAATTTAAAAATAAAAATAAATTATAAATACGATTCAAATAAGTCGACCAAGCGTCTTATTTCTTTACTGTAAGTATTAATTAAGGAATCAATATTTAACAAGAAATATATCACAGATATTATGATTAAAAAGGTGTGAAAAATAAAACATACATAGGTACTATTTTTACAATGATGTGTGTGTGTGTGACGATTTTTTTTCTCCACGATAACTCTTATATGAAACTTCCAAAAATTTCTATTTTTGGTATTTAAGTTTTATGTATTCATACAAACAGTTGATTAGATTTTGGCTAAAATTGATAACCCGGAAGTGACACTTTACTTGAAGCCCATAACAATTTTAATAAAAAACTATATTAAAATATAATCCAAAACTTTTCAAATTTGGTATTTAAGACTCGTATATAATAGAGAACAACATATTACATTTTGACTATATATGATAAACCGGAAGTGTTACTTTACTTGAAACCCATAACAATTTTAATAAAAAACTATATTAAAATATAATCCAAAACTTTTCAAATTTGGTATTTAAGACTCGTATATGATAGAGAACAACATATTAGATTTTGACTATATATGATACACCGGAAGTGTTACTTTACTTGACGCCCATAACAATTTTTAATGAAAATCTATATTAAAATATAATCCAAAATTTTTCAAATTTGGTATTTAAGACTCGTATATAAAAGAGAACAACATATTAGATTTTGACTATATATGGTAAACCGGAAGTGTTACTTTACTTGAAGCCCATAACAATTTTTAATGAAAAATTATATTAAAATATAATCCAAAACTTTTCAAATTTAGTATTTAAGACTCGTATATAATAGGGAACAAGATATTAGATTTTGACTATATACGATAAACCGGAAGTGTTACTTTATTTGAAGCCCATAACAATTTTAATGAAAATCTATAGTAAAATATAATCCAAAACTTTTCAAATTTGGTATTTAAGACTCGTATATAATAGGGAACAACATATTAGATTTTGACTATATATGATAAACCGGAAGTGTTATTTTACTTAAAGCCCATAACAATTTTAATGAAAATCTATAGTAAAATATAATCCAAAACTTTTCAAATTTGGTATTTAAGACTCGTATATAATAGGGAACAACATATTAGATTAGGACTATATATGATAAACCGGAAGTGTTACTTTACTTGAAACCGATAACAATTTTAATGACAAACTATATTAAAATATAATCCAAAACTTTTCAAATTTGGTATTTAAGACTTTTATATTAATGAGAAAGATATATTAGATATTTTCTAAAATTGATAAACCGGAAGTGTTAATTTACTTGGAGTTCTGAACAGATTTTCTTGACTAAATATATTGAAATTTGATCCAAAACTTCTTAAATTTGGTATTTGAAACTCGTATATGAGTAATAAATTAGATTTAAAAGGATACACCTGAACAGCATGTGCTTGTACAGATTTCATCGCTTGAGTAACTTCTTCAGCTTTTGCAACAATAGTATACATACTCTACAAATTACAAATAAATATATACCACATTCAACATATTATAAAAAAATAACTGACTTTAATATTGGAATCCATAGCATCTGACATTTTTGACACTGCATCTTTATACACATCAACATTGTCAGCAGTTATAGACGAAATCTGAAATAATACCATTTATATATTTGAATATAACTGACAATCTATGTCTTACCGAGTGTAGAATGCCGCACAAATTTTCTGTGAGATTGTCAATTGAAGTAGCTAATCTCTGTGCTTCGCATTCTAATTCATTTAGTAAAATAGAATCAATATGAACAAATTGTGGAGCTAGAATTTGTCTATAAAGAGTGTTAGGCGTTCCGCTACGAGAATGACCTGGTAATGGGGGTGTATCTAAATAAAATTACACACAGTGACACGAGTAAAAATGACTTATTTTACTAAATTTTGTATCGGGTGCTGGCGGTTAGGGGCGAACATAACGATTTTTTATGGGATTTAGGTTTAACCATGTTAAATCCTTACGTTCACCCCTAACCGCCACCACCCGGTACATAGAGATTTAGAGAATAAAATTCTGAAATTGTACAAAACTAATATCCCATTTTAAATGTCTATGTTCGTCCCTAACCGCCATCATCCGGTATAAACCATCCCATAATATTTTCGTCATTATTATATTTACAAACAACTACTATAGAACAAAGTTGTAGGAGACCCAGGGGCACATCCCATTAGGGAAGAAAATATTTTTTTAAACCAGTGGTTCTCAAGTTACAACACGAAGTTATATTTTTTTAAATGAATTGGCATATATTTTTAGGCCCATTCGATAGGGTATTTTTTTTCTGAATTCAACCATCTTTACATAATAAAAATATTGAGAAAAATTCAATTGAAATAAATTTTATTTTGATAGTTATTTTTTAGTAGACTATGTAGGAAAAACAATTGAGCTTAAATTAAAACGAAACAAATATTTGTTAATAACTTTATAAATAGTTCCATCTATAATAATAGGAATTATGCATTAAATAATTCAAATTAACAGATATAAATTTTTGATTTTCATATACAGAATGGCAAGGCTTCAAACCCGAACCTGAACCGAACCAAAACCGGAACCAAACCGTAACATTTTGGCGAACCGAACCTCAAATATATTTATCAATTGAACCCGAGTCGGAACCGAACCGGGTATTAAAATTCGGGTTCAAGGTTAAGCTCCGGTTCAGGTTCATTTTGAGTACGAAACGTAAGCGTAATACAGCCAATTATCGACGCCTGTGTTGTCTATTTGTGAAAATTGTGTTCGTGTTCTTGTCTTGTGTAAATTTTGGCTCGCATTCTAAATTATTTCTATTTAAAGATTGTTATTCAATAACATTAACTCAATTTTTATTACGTCGAATCAAACCTGAACCCGGAACAAAACCGCAAATTTTATTAATGTTTGAACCAGAACCGCACCCAAACCCATCACTCAAAAAATAAATTAACCTGAACCGAACCCAGTTTTTGTCGGGTTCGCTGCCCTGTTTGTACGTTTAATAATACGAATAAATTACGCTTCGGATTAGCTCTAAGGAATAATATGATTTATATTGAGAAACCTCAAAGCGAACTTAAAAAAAAGTGTTTAAACTTCACAATGCTTTTACTATTAATCAAAAAATATTAAAACTACATGGGTGCCCAAAAAAATAGTATTACCTCCTTTTTTGGAAACCGGGCTTGATAGTTTAATTTTATACTCTAAATCTTCTGCAACAAAATGAGTCATATTGCCTTCAACATGAACAGTTCCTTCCAGGTCTAAAGGACCTAAACCTAAAGGATTTGAAGTATTACTAGGCCGATCACAAGTCAATGTTTTTGGTCTGGACTTCACATGATCCCTTAACGACATTGATTCAATCTGCTCTAGCTCCAGCCCTAAAGACAGTGGTATGTCTGTATCGGGACTGAGACCAGACTTAAAAGATATTTCACTATACGACGCTGTCATCTGTTGCGATATTTCGTCATCACCATCCGGTTCGTTCTCCACATCGTATAGATTATCATCTGAAGACATTGTGGAGTGTTGTAAAGAATGTTGAGATACATTTTTGTTTGGACGCTTAAAAAAGATATTTTAAAGACGTATTTTGTTGGTCATTGTGTATATTTACCGCAGGCAGAGGTGGAGGTAAACTTGGTGGAGGAATTTTTGGTGGCGGGGGTGATGGTGGTGTGGTTTCTTCAGACATTTTTAACTATATATTCATACTGTAACCACAAATGATGGAACACAACTATTTGACGTTTCCCCAAGGAGAAAGTTGTAGCCATCTGGTGGCTATATTAGAAAACACGGTGTTACGTCATTGGCGGAACCAGCAATTTACAAAAGATATCAATAAGATCATTTACTAAAAAAAGTTGCATATTTTTTGTCAAATTATCAAAATATGATTAATTTGAAACGGTTTTATACAATTTTTTTGTTAAAATATAAAACTTTTCATTCATAATTTTAATAAAAACTGTTTGCCCTGTGACAGTATTACGTCACAACTTCAAACTGATAAATGCCTGCACGATACGAATATGTCATTATCATTATCGACATCTGTGCACAAAGTAGATTGGCACACCCAGCAATGGGTAATATGCCGTGATAATATGCTTAAATACTTAGGAATGTCAACTCAACAAGCATATTATTGCATGTTTCTGCGTCAGTATGATTCGAACCTGGGCCACCCGAATTACAACCGGTCACTTAATGCCCATAACGAAGATTTTACATAAAAATCTGATATGTATTACTTTTTTACCACCCTAAAAACTCCTCATAGCTACGGCTATGTTTAAAATACATACCCATCTAACGGACTACGCATGTATTTATTGAGATTTATACACAGTGCACTGTATTTTCTACATAAATATTTACCGTATTCAAATTTTTCTCAATAGTTCATTTGCATAATATGTTAAGAAATAATTGTTAAAATTTTTTTTTTAGTAATGGATGGTTATAAAAAAGTTAAAATACTTGGGAGTGGTACATATGGGTATATTTTGTATAAATTTAAGTTAAAATATATTTTTAATATAAATTTAATTATTTTAGAGTTGTATATTTGTGTGCAAGAACAAGAACTGAACGGAAAATTGTGTTAAAAGAAATCAACATACATGTAAAAAAAAGTGGAATAAAGGTAAATACCATATTATTAAACGAGAAAAAAAATATTTCGTGTCATTTTTTTACGTTCGTTATAAAAAAATCATCTTTTATTTAATTCATTATACCAGGTGTTTCCTTTAAAACAATCAGTGCTTTTTTGGGCGAATGTATTTCTTATATTTAATACCAATTTTCTCGAATAATTGTTATACAACCCTATACAATATTTATATCGTTGAATTCTCTATTTAACGGACTAAAAAGTGATACAGATTACCATTAAAAAAATATAATTTTGTACCACCGTTTGAGAATTATTGATTAAATTTTCGGTTTGTTATTACTGATAAATTAGTCCCTTATTTTTGATCACTTTTTGTATATAACATTTTTCTGTAAAGTCAACAGTTCGCCCAAAAAAGCACTGGTTGTTTTAAAGGAAACACCTGTATATACTTTAAAGTTTCTTTTATTATTCACGATTCAACTTAAGCAAACTCTATCTGGTGGTTACACAAGTTTCATGTTTTTAAATTTCTCTAAAATGTGTAAAATGCAATAATAGTGACAAGGCTTGTACATCCCAGTTGTGACGTCACAACAGGGCTATATAGCGACGGGAAAAGTTAATTTGAATCACTGACAGTAAAAAATCAACGAAAGGTCATTTTTTTTCTACGTTCGCAATTAGAAACAAACTTTTATTTAATAAAATAGTCTCCTTTATAACTATTTTTGCTGGTACATACTTTATTATTTTAGGAAGCAGAAAATGAAACCAAAATTTTGAAAACATTGAATCATCCTAACGTTATTCAATATTATAAACATTACATTTCACCAAAATTCTTTTGCATTGTAATGGAATATGCGAACAAAGGAAATTTGCACGACATGATAGAAAAATATAGAGAAAAGCCTAATAAATACGTACCACAACACGTGAGTAAAAAAATATTAAATTTTCTATATAAATAATTACATAATATGAATGACATTTTCATAAAACAATATCTAAATTTATCGGGAATATATGATATATGTTTCATATTTTGTCCAATTGAGCTCTTATTAGTGAGACGTGTGTAGATTCCTTTTCACTAAAATAGCCTACTGTAACATTTTATTTTATTTTCAGACTGTTTTAAAAATATTTTCTCAAATTTTACTTGCAATTGATTATCTTCATAAGAAGCGAATTATACACAGAGATCTAAAAAGTGAAAATATTTTAATATCCAGTACTAAATATAATGTAATAAAAGTAGCAGATTTTGGAATTTCGAAAATGTTGGACAAGTAAGTCAAATTCATCCATTTTAATAACTGTACTAAGTAAAATGTTGTGGCGACCTTGACCAGTATTTAATATTCAAATAACTTCTTAACTATTAGGAATTGATAGAAATTTTTCATATTTTCGATCACTATATTTATCAGTTTTTCTTCAATTCTAAAAAAATGGTCTCTTTCTCAGAAACAGTTCAAGGTCAGACCTATGTTGATTACGATTTTTACCACTGCTCCAAAAAAAATCTTGTTTCACTAATTAAATTAGTTTTATAAAATAGAAATTGTTTGCTAATTTCACCGACTTCGTAGCTCCTATACTTCTCGAGATGTGTACCACTCGAAATGAACACCTGTATAGTTAAAAAAAATGATTCAACAAATATTTTATATATTTTTTAGATATGGAGAAACGAAAACTATTATAGGAACTCCAAATTATTTAGCACCAGAAGTTTGTGATGGCAAACCATACAATGAAAAATCTGACATATGGTCTTTGGGATGTATACTTTATGAATTATGTGCATTGGAAAGAATGTTCGACGGTGCGGTACGTTATATTAATTTTAGATTAGTAAAGGAAACTCTTATATATATTAAAACTTGATCTTAAAACTGTTATAACATCGAAGTTTAAAAACAAATAAGAAAATAATGATGATTTTAAAAAAATAGTGGAGGACCCCAAATTTATAGTTAATTTCTGTTGCAGATGTCAAATGTTGTTCTGTCAATTGTAAACCGAAATATAAAGCACGTCGACTTAAATATATATGACGAAAAAATTCAAGAAATTATTGACTCAACATTAACAACAGATCCAGAATATAGACCATCTACAAAGGAACTAATACATCATTCTATTTTACTTCCAGTTATTTTTACAGTAATAATCGAACTGGGAAGTATCCCGTAAAAATATTTTATCTTATATTTGACATTATTAATCATGTAGACTTTTTTAATAAATACTATTTTAAATATATTTTCTTATAATTTCTTTCTTACCCTTAGTCCGTCATAAAGAAAAATAATCGTGCAAGATTTGAAAATAACTGTAGGTACAGTAAGCCCAGGAAATTGTGCGACACGCGATTTATGGCGTCTGAATTATCAATCAAATTGGCAATTTGATGTGTCATAAATACAAATACATAGTTATACCACAGCGGTAGGTGCACTTTCAGTCAGTCCCGTTCATCTTTTGAAATCGGTCGTTTCTTCGCGTTTCACGCCCACACGCGCGCGATCGCGAGAAATTCAATTACACGTTAAATTTTAAATAGTTCCGTAGAAAAGTTAGGAAAGTCTTTCAGATATGTTTAGGACGCTACAGACTATGCGTTTATTCGCGTGATGCGCGGTACGTGATTTGTCCGGTTCGTTACAGTTCGTCATAATTTCTAAATCAGTCTACAGACTATACGTGTATTCGTGATTCGTCATGTGCGTTCACATGATTCGTCGTATCGTATTTGTATTAATTCGCTGGAGTTTGTGAATCAGCAATTCGTGTTAAAGCGCGGCCTTTGATATTCGCCAATATACCGCCTTCAAGACCGAATCACTGCGAACACGCGAACCACGTTACTTACCAATCGATTTTGAACGAACAAGTCCCAACATACATACTATTCAAAAGTTGCCCGCGAATCATGCAACGCTCATCACAAATCGCGAATTCACGCACAGTCTGTAGCGAGATTTTTGTAATGATAATTAAAATTTGTACAATAAATAAATAAAAAATATAAAAATGGCTATTTATGATAAAATGTCATTTTAGTTAGGAAAATCTATTCCTCGATAAGTATTGTAGTAATGATTAAACTTTGTACAATAAATAAAAAAGATAAAGAGAGGCAGATATAAAGTTTAATCCTTTTAGAAAATTTAGACTTTGGAAAATAGTTAATTCTAAGAATCATATGTATAGGTCACTAGATATAAGCAAAAAATATAATTTTCCCTTTTTTTGCTTATGGCTTCTTCATTTAAATTCATACTTGATTTTAACTTTTACCTACCGTACGGGCTCGTAAATCGTAAAACACAAAATAAATGAGAATTTCAGTAAAATTTATATATTTTGAATCATGGATTTGATAAATATGAAACTTATTAACGATATGAAACATCAACAACAAATAAATGTTTGTTACAAAGTACGGATGAGCAACAATTTTACTAATTATGCATCATTATGCATAATTATTACACAACTGACTAGATAACATCACAAAAACAGTTAGAACGTATGAACATGAACATCTTGAAATTAGTCTAACTAAACGTATCGAACTCGGATAAAATCTGTAGTCCATTCAAGGGTACAACGAGTCCAACAAACAAATCAAACGGAAATTAGTTTGGATTCAACCACGGATGGTTCAAGCACTGCGCTGCTGTAGCTCGTCGTCGCGGATCCAAATGGAGCATAGGGGTCAGGAAATTTGCAAAATCCCTGGCATCTTTAGGGTGCCATCTATACTTCTGAATGAGTTGCGTTTTTAGATTCCAGCGTCGTATGTTCCTGTAATGTATCAACTGATCGAATTCGTTGAAGAAAACTCTTCTATTTGATCCTTGGGCGATTACGTATCCGGGAATCTTCCCCATGAGCTCAATCATTTGGGCAAGATGTTTTTCGGGGTCAAAACTGGGATAGAACAAATAACTGCCTGTAGCCATTTCGAATGCAGTGCAGGCTGTGCTCCAGATATCAGCAGATGTTCCGTACTTGGCGCCTAAAATTACTTCTACTGATCGATAGGCGGGAGTTTGTATAATGACTGAGAAATGTTTGCGTGTCCAACAACTATTTCTGAAATCCCGAATTTTAACGGAGAAATTGCATTCTTGGAACGCGGGGTTGGGGATTGGGATTATTCCTTGCTCAAAAGCAGTCACTTCGATTGTTCCCATTGTACTAGATTTGTGAGAGGTCAGATCTATGCCACCGTTTAAGAACAATGACACATAGCTTTCGTCAAGCCGAATTAGAATATTTTCTGGTTTGATGTCAGTATGTATTATTTTGCATTTAGTGTGTAAATAATCTAAACCTTCTAAAACTTGGCGAATAACTTTCCTAACATTATTAATAGGAATACCTCTATAATTATTTTCATAATTTAAAATGTGCAGATTGGTGCCGAACAGTTCGAAAACAAAAGCAATATGTATCCCGTTATTCCCCTGTATCTTGAATTTGTCCAGCAATTTTACGATTCTTTCCCCGTGCGGGTCTGTCGGATCACCTTCCACGGCGGATTTTAACAGCAAGAACTCATTATACGCACTTTGGGCGAAAGTTTGGGCAGATTTTGCGATTTTCAATGCAACAAACTTATTTTCTACCAAATCCCAACAGACCCAGACAAGAGAAAAATATACCCGACCAAGGGTTCGTATTGCTCGGTACCTGCTCAAGAAGATATCGCCAATATTTACGTGATAATAGCCCCCTTCGAAGAAGTCCGCAGTAATTTCGGTGAATCGCGCTGGACCCGGTCCGTCATAAAAATTTGTCATATTCTGGACAGGATTCATCCATAGGTTTCCATTCCAAGCCATCGTAAACACTTTTGATTGATTATAACGAAAGAAAACTGAACAGAAACAATGCAAAACTTAACGAAACTTTTTAATTTATTCTTTTCTATGAATCACAAGTAAACTTTGTAACTCTCGCACTTTTTTAATCAAACAGCAATTGTCATTTAGAAACGATCAGGTGGCGCTGATGCTTGACCGGTTTTTTATCCCCCCCAAAAAAATTCTGATATCTAAAACAAATGACGAATCTTTCGCTATTGCAAACTGGCGGGAATGCGTTTTGATCACTTAGAAAGGAAAAATCATCTCTTTATCTAAACCTATGATCCATGTTTATGAGTTATGTTTAAATATACGAAAAATTTAAGCTAGTTATAGCTTTAATATAAGCTTATTTGAGAAAAATATATAACTAAGCATGCGTTGTACTAAGTCATATCAAATCAATTTCAAATTTTTATTTATTTTCATTAATTTCCAATACTTTGTGTTTATAAAAAATAATGACAAATCCAAAATAGATGAACTGCTTTTAAATTTATACGATTGTATCTTTGTCAATGTTGATTACAACAATGGAATATATGTCTGCTAATTTTGATTACAACAATACAAAATAATTTTTACTTAAATAAATATATTATTACCCATTTCTGGGTATATCAATCTGCGTCTATTCGCAGGACCCGGTAGTGACTATATATTTGTACCGTTGAGGGTCTTTAACAGGCGTCACCTCACGCTCTCTCAAAGCTGTTATGGAGAGAGAACCACAGGAGGCACTTTTGAGTTTTTTGACAATTAGAAACAATTTTCGTTTTAAGTTTGACATCGGTCAGAATCGAATCCGCGCCGCTCGAATTACAACCGGCCACCTAATGCAAATAATTTTTCTGCGTTTGTTATAAAAACTTCAGTCCGTGTTTAATTATTATTAGTGGTTGCTATTTTCACACCGTGTCCAATACGCTCGAAGCCACGGGAAAAGGCTATGCCTAATGTCCCAGCAAAGTGACCGTAGTCTAATCTAATTTGTGACGACAGAAATGGTATTTCTGTAAATATAACAACAATAATCTAACGCACAAAACTCGGCCCGAATTTTCCAAGCGTGACATAAAAATCTCATCCCGACCATATCTGTCGGCACAAATGAGACGTCATAACTAAAATCAGGACAAGACTGCGGTCCCTTTATCGGGACGCTAGACAGCGAAAGGAAAATTACTCATGTGTCGTCGTAATATAATAGAATTCATACTTTATTTTAACTTTTACCTACCGTACGGACACTTAAAAGCTGTCGTAGAGAGAGGACCACACGGGTCACTTTTGTGCAATTAGAAAGTTAGAAATAATTTTCGAGTCAAATGAAGAAAATAATACATAGTAAAATAAATGAAACACAAAATTAATGTGAACTTCAACAAAAATCTTTATTAATTTTGATCATTGACTGACTACATTACAAAACATACTAACGAAATGAAACAATAACATAAATAACTTTGTTACGAGTTCGAATGAGCAGCAATTTTTCTAATTATGCATCATTGACTAGATAATTACAAATCTAAATAACTAGAAGATATCACAAAAACTATTACAATGTGACTAGAGCATCATTAACTAGACATTGCTTAACAACAAGATGATATCTCAACGGTAGACTAAAGTACGGCGAAAGGCATAACAAATTCAAGAAAACATTTTGAAGAAACAACGAATGCAGTAACTAATTTGTTATGAATTTAACCAAGGGTGTTGCAAACATTGAGCAGCCGTAGGTCGCAAATTTGGATCTAAATTGAGCATGGGATTAAGGAAATCAGCGAATTCATGGGCGTCTTTAGGGTTCCACTTATGATGTTCAATCAATTGATTCTCTAGGGTACAAGGCTCAATGTCTTTCACGTGAAGCAAACGGTTGTCTTCATCGAAGAATATTCGGCTTCTACGTCCACTGGCGAGCAGTTCGGCGGGAATCTCTCCCTTCAGCTCAATGATTTGGGCGAGGTGAGTTTCAGGATCTCCAAACATATAGAACAAATAATTGCCAGTGGCCAGTTCAAAGAAAGTACAAGCTGTACTCCAGATATCAGCCGATGTTCCGTACTCGGCACCCAGAATCACTTCCACAGCGCGATACGCCGGTGTCTGTATTACGGACGAGAAGTGTTTGTCTACCCAACAAGCATTTCCCAGATCAGCAATTTTTACCGAGAAACCGCATTCTTCGAATGCGGGGTTTGGGATTCCTCTTGGCTCGGGAGCAGGTTGTTCGCTTCTCGTTTGTCCTTCGTGATTTGATTTGCTTTCGGAAGAATCTTCCGAAAGCCGAATTTTCTTCGATGAAGTGCTCTGATTTAACCCCGCGTTTAAAAATTCGTAGGCATAGTGTTCATCGATGCGAAGCAACAAATTATCTGGCTTTATGTCGGTGTGAATAATATTACACTTTGTGTGGAGGTAGTTTAAACCTTCTAATACTTGTCTGGCAATAGTACGGACGTTGTATAGTGGAATGCCGACGAAATTAGTTTCAGCATTAATTAAGTTTAAGTTTGTTCCAAAGAGATCAAAAACAAGCACGATGTGTGTACCGTTCTTGCCTTCTATCATGAACTTGTTTAGTAATTGCAAAACCCTGTGTCTATGAGGGTCTGTTACATCTCCTGCAGCAATAGCTTTCAACAGCAGAATCTCATTGACAGCATTTTGGGCATAACGTATAGCAGACTTTGTTATCTTCAACGCAACAAATTTATTAAGTTTTAAATCCCAGCACATCCAGACCGTAGAGAAATGGCCGCGACCAACACAACGTGTTGCTCGGTATCTATTGTTGTATAGATCTTCAACATTTACTTGGTGGTAGCCTCCTTCGCAGAATTCAACGGCGTCTTCGTCATCGGCGGGGAATTGGGATGGTTCCTGGCCGTCATTAACAGGTTTCTCGATGTTTGCAACCTCCTTGGCAGCGTAATTTTCTGCAATGTCCATTGGGATGGTGTTTCCAACCTCTTCGTCAGCGATACTTTCTTCATTGTTCGATGGGGTTCTGTTTGATGCCATCGCGAATTATTTATTTCAATTATATGGATAGAAAACGTTACACAAACAATTCAAAACTTAGCAAAATTATTTAATTTCTTCTTTGCTTTTAATCACAAGTAAGGTTAGCAACTCTCCTACTTTTTGTCACATTCAAACTGCAATGTCGCGACGATTGATAAGATAACGCTGATGTTCGACTGTTTACATCCCTTAAATATATTTTCTTTTGTATTTTGTTTAAATATATACTATTTCAACAGTAATAATTAAAAATATAATCAATAACGCAGTTGATTATAAATTATTACTGTCGATTTTATGTTTAATTTGTTGGACATTTGATAGCTGACCGTTGACGAATCCTTCGCTATTGAAAATTGGCGGGAATGCGTTTTGATCATTTAGAAAGTAAAAATTATCTGTTTATCTAAATCTATGATCCATTCTTATAAATAATTTTTAAAATTAAGAAAAATTGAGGGTATTTTGAGCGAATATAAGATTGTTATGGATTCAATCAGGAGTGCTTCAATCATTACGCTGCTGTAGCTCGTCGTTGCGGATCCAAATGGAGCATAGGGTTCAGGAAGTTTGCGAAATCCCTGGCATCTTTCGGGTTCCATCTATACTTTTGAATGAGCTGCATTTCTAGATTCCAGCGTCGTATGTTCCTGTAGTGTGTCAACAGATCGAATTCATTGAAGAAAACTTTTCTATTTGATCCTTGGGCAATTACGTATGCGGGAATCTTCCCCATGAGCTCAATCATCTGGGCAAGATGGTTATTGGGGTTAGGACTGGGATAGAACAAATAACTGTCTGTAGTTAGAAAATCTTTTCCTCGATAACTATTGTAGTAATGATTAAACTTTGTACAATAAATAAAAAATATAATACCATAGAGTGCAACTACTGCTTAAAAAGCAAGGGAAACAAAGTTTATTTTAAATTAAAAATATGCCGTTCCATTTTTACGCAATGGTATGTAACTTTATATTTTCAAATGTATGTATGTATTCATTCAAATTTGAAAAGTACATGAGATTTTCTATCCAATAGTATAGAAACAATCATATATTATATTATTAAAAAATGCAACGGCGAATGATTTAAATAATATATTTTTATTAAAAACAGAAGGCTTTGCAATACTATTTTTGAATTAGACATCTGATAATATTAAATAACAGGTGTAATATTGAAATAGTTGAAACGTTTAATTAATTAATTATTACTAAACATAAACAATTTGTTGATTGACGCAGAGTCGAGAGTCTCATCGAGACTCGAGACAAGACGAGACTGACTGCAAATCTCGTCTCGACAAGTCCAAGGTAGTTGAGACTTAGTCAAGACCAAGACAAGACCGACCTCAAATCTCGTCTCGTCTCGTCTTGCGGCAACACTAGTTCCATTTGGAAATATAAAGTTACATACACCCTGTAGAAAAATATATATGACAGAATTATAGATATTTTAATTTAAAATAAACTTTGAAGCTTTTTTCCATAATATTTAAAATAATCGAGTTATTAATTTTAAATTTTTCCCGTTGCCCGGTTCAGAGTTTTTCAAAGTATCGATTTCAGTATAGCGCGCGCATTTGAATTCGAATGAGTTTTATTTAAAACTTATATTTCCCGCCATGATTAACAGATAAAGAGGGGCAGATATAAAATTTAATCCTTTTAGAAAATTTAGACTTTGGAAAATAGTTAATTCTAAGAATCATATGTATAGGTCACGATATAAGCAAAAAATATAATTTTCCCTTTTTTTGCTTATTGCTTCTTCATTTAAATTCATACTTGATTTTAACTTTTACCTACCGTACGGGCTCGTAAATCTGTCTTGGAGATATCACCATAGGGGTAATTGTTGAAAATTATTATCAAATTAAATAAACAAAATAATACATAATAAAAGAAATAAAACACAAAATAAATGAGAATTTCCGTAAAATTTATAATAATTTTGAATCACACATTTGATAAATACAAAACTTATTAACGATATGAAACATCAACAATAAATAACTGTTTGTTACAAAGTACGGATGAGCAACAATTATACGAATTATGCATCATTGACTTAATTATTACAAAACTGACTAGATAACATCACAAAAACGTATGAACATGAACATCTTGAAATTAGTCTAACTAAACGTGTCGAACTCGGATAAAATCTGTAGGTAATACATTCAAGGATACAAGTCCAACAAAAAAATCAAACGGAAATTCGTTATGCATTCAACCACGGGTGCTTCAAGCATTGCGCTGCTGTAGCTCGTCGTTGCGGATCCAAATCGAGCATAGGGTTCAGGAAGTTTGCAAAATCCTTGGCATCTTTAGGGGTCCATCTATACTTCTGAATGAGCTGCGTTTCTACATTCCAGGGTCGTATGTTCTTGTAGCGTATCAACTGATTGAATTCGTTGAAGTAAACTGTTTTATTTGATGCTTGGGCAATTACGTATGCGGGAATCTCCCCCATGAGCTCAATCATTTGGGCAAGATGGTTTTCGGGGTTAGGAGCGGGATAGAACAAATAACTGCCTGTAGCCATTTCGAATGCAGTGCAGGCTGTGCTCCAGATATCAGCAGATGTTCCGTACTTGGCGCCTATAATTACTTCTACTGCTCGATAGGCGGGAGTTTGTATAATTACTGAGAAGTGTTTGTGGGTCCAACAACCATTTCCGAGATCCGCAATTTTAACGGAGAAATTGCATTCTTCGAACGCGGGGTTGGGGATTGGGATCATTCCTTGCTCAGAAGGAGTTACTTCGATTGGTCCCGTTGCACTAGATTTCTGAGAGGTCAGATCTATGCCACCGTTTAAGAACAATGACACATAGCTTTCGTCAAGCCGAATTAGAATATTTTCTGGTTTGATGTCAGTATGTATTATTTTGCATTTAGTGTGTAAATAATCTAAACCTTCTAAAACTTGGCGAATAACTTTCCTAACATTATTAATAGGAATACCTCTATAATTATTTTCAAAATTTAATATGTGCAAATTGGTGCCGAACAGTTCGAAAACAAGAGCAATGTGTATCCCGTTATCTCCCTGTATCCTGAATTTGTCCAGCAATTTTACGATTCTTTCCCCGTGCGGGTCTGTTGGATCACCTTCCACGGCGGATTTTAACATCAAGATCTCAGTAAGAGCACTTTGGGTGAAAGTCTGGGCAGATTTTGCGATTTTCAGTGCAACAAACTTATCTTCTACCAAATCCCAACATACCCAGACAAGAGAAAAATGTCCCCGACCAAGGGTTCGTATTGCTCGATACCTGCTCAAGAAGATATCGCCAATATTTACGTGATGATAGCCCCCTGCGAAGAATTCCGCAGTAATTTCGGTGAATCGGGCTGGACCTGGTCCGTCATAAAAATGTCGCCCTCCATTTGTATTCTGGACAGGATTCATCCATAGGTTTCCATTCCAAGCCATCGTAAACACTTTTGATTGATTATAACAAAAGAAAACTTAACAGAAACAATGTAAAACTTAACGAAACTTTTTAATTTCTTCTTTTCTGTGAATCACAAGTAACGTTGTAACTCTCGCACTTTTTTCTCAAACAGAAATTGTCAGTTAGAAACGATGACGATGGCGCTGATGTTTCACCGGTTTTACATCCCCTCCCCCCTCCAAAATCTTTGTATTTTGTTAAAATATATATTACATTAACAATAATAATTAAAAATACTATCAATAATGTTGATAATTATAAGTAATTATTTTTGATTTTGTTTAATTTATCGGACTTCTGATACCTAAAACAAATGACGAATCTTTCGCTATTGCAAATTGGCGGGAATGCGTTTTGACCACTTAGAAAGGGAAAATCATCTCTTTATCTATACCTATGATCCATGTTTATGAATTATGTTTAAATATACGAAAAATTTAAGCTAATTATAGCTTTAATATAAGCTTATTTGAGAAAAATATCTGCAATACTGCAACTGAGCATGCGTTTTACTAAGTCATATCAAATCAATCTCAAATTTTTAATTCTTTTCATTAATTTCCAATACTTTGCGTTTATGAAAAATAATAACAAATCCAAAATAGATGAACTGCTTTTAAATTTATACGATTGTATCTTTGTCAATGTTGATTACAACAATGAAATATATGTCTGCTAACTTTGATTACAACAATACAAAATAATAATTGTTACTTAAATAAATATATTATTACCCATTTCTGGGTATACCAATCTGAGTCTATTCGCAGGTTTCGGTAATAACTATATATTTGTACCATTAAGGGTCTTTAACAGGCGTCACCTCGCGCTCTCTCAAAGCTGTTATGGAGAGAGCAGCACAGGAGACTCTTTTGAGTTTTTTGACAATTGGAAACAATTTTCGTTTTAAGTTTGACATCGGTTGGAATCGAATCGGCGCCGTTCGAATTACAACTGGCCACCTAATGCAAATAATTTTTCTGCGTTTGTTATAAAAACTTCAGCCCGTGATTAATTATTATTAGTGGTTGCTATTTTCACACCGTGTCCAATATGATCGAAGCCACGAAGAAAGGCTACGCCTAATGTTCCAGCAAAGTGACCGTAATTGATATCTCATTCATTTGTGACGACAGAAATGGTATACGAGTATTTCTCTAAATATAACAACAATAACCTAACGCACAAAACTCGGCCCGAATTTTCCAAGCGTGACATAAAAATCTCATCCCGACAGACACTTAAAAGCTGTCGTAGAGAGAGGACCACACGGGTCACTTTTGTGCAATTAGAAAATTAGAAATAATTTTCGAGTTAAATGATGAAAATTATACATAGTAAAATAAATAAAACACAAAATAAATGTGAATATCAACAATTTTTTTTTATTAATTTTGATCATTGGCTAAATTACAAAACATATTAACGAAACCAAACTCATACATAACTTTGTTACAAGTACAAATGAGCACCAATTTTACTAATTATGCATCATTGACTAGATAATTACAAATCTAAATGACTAGAAGATATCACAAAAACTATTACAATGTGACTAGAGCATCATTAATTAGACATTGCTTAACAACAAGATGATATCTCAACGGTAGACTAAAGTACGGCGAAAGGCATAACAAATTCAAGAAAACATTTTGACGAAACGACGAATGCAGTAACAAACTTGTTACGGGTTTAACCAAGGATGCTGCAAACATTGAGCAGCTGTAGGTCGCAAATTTGGATCTAAATTGAGCATGGGATTAAGGAAATCAGCGAATTCATGGGCGTCTTTAGGGTTCCACTTATGATGTTCAATCAATTGATTCTCTAAGGTCCAAGACTCAAGGTCTTTCACGTGAAGCAAACGGTTGTCTTCATCAAAGAATATTCGGCTTCTACGTCCACTGGCGATCAGTTCGGCGGGAATCTCTCCCTTCAACTCAATGATTTGGGCGAGGTGATTTTCAGGATCTTCAAACATATAGAACAAATAATTGCCAGTGGCCAGTTCGAAGATAGTACAAGCTGTACTCCAGATATCAGCCGATGTTCCGTACTCGGCACCCAGAATCACTTCCACAGCGCGATACGCCGGTGTCTGTATTACTGACGCAAAGTGTTTGTCTACCCAACAAGCATTTCCCAGATCAGCAATTTTTACCGAGAAACCGCATTCTTCGAATGCGGGGTTTGGGATTCCTCTTGGCTCGGGAGCAGGTTGTTCGCATCTCGCTTGTCCTTCGTGATTTGATTTGCTTTCGGAAGAATCTTCCGAAAGCCGAATTTTCTTCGATGAAGTGCTCTGATTTAACCCCGCGTTTAAAAATTCGTTGGCATAGTCTTCATCGATGCGAAGCAACAAATTATCTGGCTTTATATCGGTGTGAATAATCTTACACTTTGTGTGGAGGTAGTTTAAACCTTCTAATACTTGTCTGGTAATAGTACGGACGTTGTATAGTGGAATGCCGACGAAATTAGTTTCAGCATTAATTAAGTTTAAGTTTGTTCCAAAGAGATCAAAGACAAGCACGATGTGTGTACCGTTCTTGCCTTCTATCATGAACTTGTTTAGTAATTGCAAAACCCTGTGTCTATGAGGGTCTGTTACATCTCCTGCAGCAATAGCTTTCAACAGCAGAATCTCATTGACAGCATTTTGGGCATAACGTATAGCAGACTTTGTTATCTTCAACGCAACAAATTTATTAAGTTTTAAATCCCAACACATCCAGACCGTAGAGAAATGGCCGCGACCGACACAACGCGTAGCTCGGTATCTATTGTTGTATAGATCTTCAACATGTACTTGGTGGTAGCCTCCTTCGCAGAATTCAACGCCGTCTTCTTCATCGGCGGGGAATTGGAATGGTTCCTGGCCGTCATTAACAGGTTTCTCGATGTTTGCAACCTCCTTGGCAGCGTAGTTTCCTGCAATGTCCATTGGGATGGTGTTTCCAACCTCTTCGTCAGCGATACTTTCTTCATTGTTCGATGGGGTTCTGATAGATGCCATCGCGAATAATTTCTTTCAATTATATGGATAGAAAACGTTACACAAACAATTCAAAACTTAGCAAAATTATTTAATTTCTTCTTTGCTTTTAATCACAAGTAAGGTTAGCAACTCTCCTACTTTTTGTCACATTCAAACGGCAATGTCACGACGATTGATCAGATAACGCTGATGTTCGACTGTTTACATCCCTTAAATATATTTTCTTTTGTATTTTGTTTAAATATATACTATTTCAACAGTAATAATTAAAAATATAATCAATAATGCAGGTGATTATAAGTTATTACTGTCGATTTTATGTTTAATTTGTTGGACATTTGATAGCTGACTGTTGACGAATCCTTCGCTATTGAAAATTGGCGGGAATGCGTTTTGATCATTTAGAAAGTAAAAATGATCTGTTTATCTAAATCTATGATCCATTCTTATAAATAATTTTTAAAATTAAGAAAAATTGAGGGTATTTTGAGTGAATATAAGATTGTTATGGATTCAACCACGGGTGCTTCAATCATTACGCTGCTGTAGCTCGTCGTTGCGGATCCAAATGGAGCATAGGGTTCAGGAAGTTTGCGAAATCCCTGGCATCTTTAGGGTTCCATCTATACTTCTGAATGAGCTGCATTTCTAGATTCCAGCGTCATATGTTCCTGTAGTGTGTCAACAGTTCGAATTCGTTGAAGAAAACTTTTCTATTTGATCCTTGGGCAATTACGTATGCCGGAATCTTCCCCATGAGCTCAATCATCTGGGCAAGATGGTTATCGGGGTTAGGAATGGGATAGAACAAATAACTGCCTGTAGTTAGAAAATCTTTTCCTCGATAACTATTGTAGTAATGATTAAACTTTGTACAATAAATAAAAAATATAATACCATAGAGTGCAACTACTGCTTCAAAAGCAAGGGAAATAAAGTTTATTTTAAATTAAAAATATGCCGTTCCATTTTTACGCAATGGTATGTAACTTTATATTCATTCAAATTTGAAAAGTACATGAAATTTGCTTTCCAATAGTATAGAAACAATCATATATTATATTATTAAAAAATGCAACGGCGAATGATTAAAATATTACATTTTTATTAAAAACAGAAGGCTTTGCAATACTATTTTTGAATTAGACATCTGATAATATTAAATAACAGGTGTAATATTGAAATATTGGATTGAAATAGTTGAAACGTTTAATTAATTAATTTTCCCGTTGCCCGGTTCAGAGTTTTTCAAAGTATCGATTTCAGTATAGCGCGCGCATTTGAATTCGAATGAGTTTTATTTAAAATTTATATTTCCCGCCATGATTAACAGATAAAGCGGGGCAGATATAAAATTTAATCCGTTTAGAAAATTTAGACTTTGGAAAATAGTTAATTCTAAGAATCATATGCATAGGTCACTAGATATAAGCAAAAAATATAATTTTCCCTTTTTTGCCTATGGCTTCTTCATTTAAATTCATACTTGATTTTAACTTTTACCTACCGTACGGGCTCGTAAATTTGTCTTGGAGATATCACCATAGGGGTAATTGTTGAAAATTATTTTCAAATTAAATAAACAAAATAATACATAATAAAAGAAATAAAACACAAATTAAATGAGAATTTCAGTAAAATTTATACTAATTTTGAATCAAGCATTTGATAAATACAAAACTTATTAACGATATGAAACATCAACAATAGATAACTGTTTGTTACAAAGTACGGATGAGCAACAATTTTACGAATTATGCATCATTGACTTAATTATTACAAAACTGACTAGATAACATCACAAAAACGTATGAACATGAACATCTTGAAATTAGTCTAACTAAACGTGTCGAACTCGGATAAAATCTGTCGGTAATACATTCAAGGATACGAGTCCAACAAACAAATCAAACGGAAATTCGTTATGCATTCAACCACGGGTGCTTCAAGCATTGCGCTGCTGTAGCTCGTCGTTGCGGATCCAAATCGAGCATAGGGTTCAGGAAGTTTGCAAAATCCTTGGCATCTTTAGGGGTCCATCTATACTTCTGAATGAGCTGCGTTTCTACATTCCAGGGTCGTATGTTCTTGTAGCGTATCAACTGATTGAATTCGTTGAAGTAAACTGTTTTATTTGATGCTTGGGCAATTACGTATGCGGGAATCTCCCCCATGAGCTCAATCATTTGGGCAAGATGGTTTTCGGGGTTAGGAGCGGGATAGAACAAATAACTGCCTGTAGCCATTTCGAATGCAGTGCAGGCTGTGCTCCAGATATCAGCAGATGTTCCGTACTTGGCGCCTATAATTACTTCTACTGCTCGATAGGCGGGAGTTTGTATAATTACTGAGAAGTGTTTGTGGGTCCAACAACCATTTCCGAGATCCGCAATTTTAACGGAGAAATTGCATTCTTCGAACGCGGGGTTGGGGATTGGGATCATTCCTTGCTCAGAAGGAGTTACTTCGATTGGTCCCGTTGCACTAGATTTCTGAGAGGTCAGATCTATGCCACCGTTTAAGAACAATGACACATAGCTTTCGTCAAGCCGAATTAGAATATTTTCTGGTTTGATGTCAGTATGTATTATTTTGCATTTAGTGTGTAAATAATCTAAACCTTCTAAAACTTGGCGAATAACTTTCCTAACATTATTAATAGGAATACCTCTATAATTATTTTCAAAATTTAATATGTGCAGATTGGTGCCGAACAATTCGAAAACAAGAGCAATGTGTATCCCGTTATCTCCCTGTATCCTGAATTTGTCCAGCAATTTTACGATTCTTTCCCCGTGCGGGTCTGTTGGATCACCTTCCACGGCGGATTTTAACATCAAGATCTCAGTAAGAGCACTTTGGGTGAAAGTCTGGGCAGATTTTGCGATTTTCAGTGCAACAAACTTATCTTCTACCAAATCCCAACATACCCAGACAAGAGAAAAATGTCCCCGACCAAGGGTTCGTATTGCTCGATACCTGCTCAAGAAGATATCGCCAATATTTACGTGATGATAGCCCCCTGCGAAGAATTCTGCAGTAATTTCGGTGAATCGGGCTGGACCTGGTCCGTCATAAAAATGTCGCCCCCCATTTGTCGTATTCTGGACAGGATTCATCCATAGGTTTCCATTCCAAGCCATCGTAAACACTTTTGATTGATTATAACGAAAGAAAACTTAATAGAAACAATGCAAAACTTAACGAAACTTTTTAATTTCTTCTTTTCTATGAATCACAAGTAACGTTGTAACTCTCGCACTTTTTTCTCAAACAGAAATTGTCAGTTAGAAACGATGACGATGGCGCTGATGTTTCACCGGTTTTACATCCCCTCCCCCCTCCAAAATTTTTGTATTTTGTTAAAATATATATTACATTAACAATAATAATTAAAAATACTATCAATAATGTTGATAATTATAAGTAATTATTTTTGATTTTGTTTAATTTATCAGACTTCTGATACCTAAAACAAATGACGAATCTTTCGCTATTGCAAATTGGCGGGAATGCGTTTTGACCACTTAGAAAGGGAAAATCATCTCTTTATCTATACCTATGATCCATGTTTATGAATTATGTTTAAATATACGAAAAATTTAAGCTAATTATAGCTTTAATATAAGCTTATTTGAGAAAAATATCTGCAATACTGCAACTGAGCATGCGTTTTACTAAGTCATATCAAATCAATCTCAAATTTTTATTTCTTTTCATTAATTTCCAATACTTTGCGTTTATGAAAAATAATAACAAATCCAAAATAGATGAACTGCTTTTAAATTTATACGATTGTATCTTTGTCAATGTTGATTACAACAATGAAATATATGTCTGCTAACTTTGATTACAAATAAATAAAAATAAATATTTCATCACGGCATATTACCCATTACTGGGTATACCAATCTGAGTCTATTCGCAGGTTTCGGTAATAACTATATATTTGTACCATTGAGGGTCTTTAACAGGCGTCACCTCGCGCTCTCTCAAAGCTGTTATGGAGAGAGCAGCACAGGAGACACTTTTGAGTTTTTTGACAATTAGAAACAATTTTCGTTTTAAGTTTGACTTCGGTCGGAATCGAATCCGCGCCGTTCGAATTACAACTGGCCACCTAATGCAAATAATTTTTCTGCGTTTGTTATAAAAACTTCAGCCCGTGCTTAATTATTATTAGGGGGTTGCTATTTTCACACCGTGTCCAATACGTTCGAAGCCACAGGAAAAGGCTATGCCTAATGTCCCAGCAAAGTGACCGTAGTTAATGATATTTCATTTGTGACGACAGAAATGGTATACGAGTGTTTCTCTAAATATAACAACAATAACCTAACGGACAAAACTCGGCCCAAATTTTCCAAGCGTGACATAAAAACCTCATCTCGACCATTTCTGTCGTCACAAATGAGACGTCATAACTAAAATCAGGACTAGACTGCGGTCCCTTCGCCGGGATGCTAGATAGCGAAAGGAAAATTACTCATGTGTCGTAATATCATAAAATTCATACTTTATTTTAACTTTTACCTACACAAAAGCTGTCGTAGAGAGAGGACCACACGGGTCACTTTAGTACAATTAGAAATCATTTTCAAGTGAAATGAAGAAAATAATACATAGTAAAATAAATGAAACACAAAATTAATGTAAATTTAAACAAAAGTCTTTATTAATTTTGATCATTGACTAAATTAAAAAACATATTAACGAACCGATACAATAACATACATTACTTTGTTACAAGTACGAATGAGCACCAATTTTACTAATTATGCAACATTGACTAGATAATTACAAATCTAAATGACTAGAAGATATCACAAAAACTATTACAATGTGACTAGAGCATCATTAACTAGACATTGCTTAACAACAAGATGATATTTCAACGGTAGACTAAAGTACGGCGAAAGGCATAACAAATTCAAGAAAATATTTTGAAGAAATGACGAATGCAGAAAAAACTTGTTACAAATTTAACCAAGGGTGTTGCAAACATTGAGCAGCCGTAGGTCGCAAATTTGGATCTAAATTGAGCATGGGATTAAGGAAATCAGCGAATTCATGGGCGTCTTTAGGGTTCCACTTATGATGTTCAATCAATTGATTCTCTAAGGTCCAAGACTCAAGGTCTTTCACGTGAAGCAAACGGTTGTCTTCATCAAAGAATATTCGGCTTCTACGTCCACTGGCGATCAGTTCGGCGGGAATCTCTCCCTTCAACTCAATGATTTGGGCGAGGTGATTTTCAGAATCTTCAAACATATAGAACAAATAATTGCCAGTGGCCAGTTCGAAGATAGTACAAGCTGTACTCCAGATATCAGCCGATTTTCCGTATTCGGCACCCAGAATCACTTCCACAGCGCGATACGCCGGTGTCTGTATTACTGACGCAAAGTGTTTGTCTACCCAACAAGCATTTCCCAGATCAGCAATTTTTACCGAGAAACCGCATTCTTCGAATGCGGGGTTTGGGATTCCTCTTGGCTCGGGAGCAGGTTGTTCGCTTCTCGTTTGTCCTTCGTGATTTGATTTGCTTTCGGAAGAATCTTCCGAAAACAGGTCAGGAGATATTTGGATATTCGATGAAGTGCTCTGATTTAACCCCGCGTTTAAAAATTCGTAGACATATTGTTCATCGATGCGAAGCAACAAATTATCTGGCTTTATATCGGTGTGAATAATCTTACACTTTGTGTGGAGGTAGTTTAAACCTTCTAATACTTGTCTGGTAATAGTACGGACGTTGTATAGTGGAATGCCGACGAAATTAGTTTCAGCATTAATTAAGTTTAAGTTTATGCCGAAGAGCTCAAAAACGAGCACGATGTGTGTTCCGTTCTTGCCTTTTATCTTGAACTTGTTTAGTAATTGCAAAACCCTGTCCCTATGAGGGTCTGTTACATCTCCTGCAGCTATAGCTTTCAACAGCAGAATCTCATTGACAGCAGTTTGGGCATAACTTCTAGCAGACTTTGTTATCTTCAACGCAACAAATTTATTAAGTTTTAAATCCCAGCACATCCAGACCGTAGAGAAATGGCCGCGACCAACACAACGTGTTGCTCGGTATCTATTGATATACAGATCTTCAACATGTACTTGGTGGTAGCCTCCTTCGCAGAATTCAACGCCGTCTTCTTCATCGGCGGGGAATTGGGATGGTCCCTGGCCGTCATTAACAGGTTTCTCAATGTTTGCAACCTCCTTGGCAGCGTAATTTTCTTCAATGTCCATTGGGGTGGTGTTTCCAACCTCTTCGTCATCGATACTTTCTTCATTGTTCGATGGGGTCCTGTTTGATGCCATCGCGAATGATTTCTTTTAATTATATGGATAGAAAACGTTACACAAATAATTCAAAACTTAGCGAAATTATTTAATTTCTTCTTTGTTGTTAATCACAAGGAAAGTTTGCAACTCTCGTACATTTTGTAACACTCAAACTGCAATGTCACGACGATCGATCAGATGGCGCTGATGTTCGACTGTTTACATCCCTTAAATGTTTTTTCTTTTGTATTTTGTTAAAATATATACTATTTCAAAAGTTATAATTAAAAATATAATCAACAATGCAGTTGATTATAAGTTATTACTGTCGATTTTATGTTTAATATGTTGGACATTTGATTGCTGAGCATTGACGAACCCTTCGCTATTGAAAATTGGCGGGAATGCGTTTTGATAATTTAGAAAGTAAAAATGGTCCCTTTATCTAAATCTACGATCCATCCTTATAAATAATGTTTAAAATTAAGAAAAATTGAAGGTATTTTGAGTGAATATAAGATTTTTTGGGAATACATTTTGTGCTAGTTCAAATGCGCTTACTTTATACTAGGTCATAAACAAATCAATCTTAAATTTTTACTTTTCAACCAATTTCAATACTTTGCATTTATGAAACATGACAAACGACTGTATTTTTTCAATGTTGATTACAGCAATAAATACAAAATATGTCTGCCAAGTTTGATGACAACAATACAAAATAAATGTTACTTTAATAAATAATAGAATTATGTCGTCACGGCTTGTTATACATTTCTGGGTGTGTCAGTCTGTTTCTATTAGTGATGGGATTCGGATAGTTTCGGTTTCGAATCCAAAAATATCCGGATATGCGAATAATTGAATGTGAAAGTATCCGGATCTCGGATTCAAATGTCAGTATCGGATTTTGGATTCGGATCTGAGTATCGGATTTTGGATCCGAATCTGAGAAATGGATTTTAGTATGGGATCTTAGATTCGAATATGAGTATGTCATATTAATATGTTACTTTATATGTGTAATAATACATTTTTTGTGTTTTATTCATCATTTACTAAACAGAACTCTGTGAAAGTATAAATTCTTATTCTTTCTACATCTTTTATCCTTTAGAGTTTATGAAAAATGATACCAAATCCAAAATAGATGAACTGCTTCTATGTAGTCTGACGACCGGGAGGGGGGGGGGGGTAGATATGGTACGCAGTACGATTGTAGTCTGTGATCATTTTGATCGATCAATCAATCGTCGTATCAAAAAGAGCACAGGGTGTTTTTTCGCAATTCTAGTTTCTCAACATTCTTCCTCTAGACAACATGACCTTGACATATTACTTGATCGATCAGATCGATTTATTGATGAATTGATCAGTAGATTATAAATAAATATCGATTAAACGAACAGATCGCTCGATCTATTAAATATTGTCGGTGATAATTCTGGTCAATTAATCGATCTTCTGATCAGATCGATCACATGAATGTTTTCTCGCAGAATCGCAGCCCTAGCACGGAGCTTATTGCTGCAAGTACAGGGCGAGACAAATAATTATGGAGACTTTTAAAATTCATTGGGTTTGGTTTTTATTTACTTCAGTTGACTGTAGTTTTTAATTTTATACTAAAATGTTATCATTTTTCTAGTCCATTTCTAGAGGGGGGGGGGTAACTGAATGTAAAAGGTGTAAGAAGCTTTGTCAGTCTTATCTAATTATGTATGCCGGATGCCAGTACAACCATATAGTAATAGAAGTATTATTTATTTCATCAAATTCTGAAGGATTGACATAATGATAAAACATCCCACAATTACGGAAAGGGAAACAAGCTCTAAACTATAAGCACCACAAAGTAGAAACACAAATCAATATGTGTAAACACTGTCGCTGGTTTCATGAGTAACGAACAGAGTTGAACTTTTTTGTTTTCAATATAAAGTGTATTTGATGTTATACGTTACAAATAATAATGAAAATACATAGGCTGTCCAGGATAATTTGTCCAACTTCCATCAAAAACAATGCCCCATTAGGAACCTACTTTAGACTTTTAGAAATGTACCTGTTTTTCCCAAAAAAAATCATACACTTAAGTCTCTATCATAACTGGACAATTATTATTCTCTAAACATTAACTCCGTCAATAATTTCTTGTTTAAAAAATATTTGGAAAATTAACCATTCGTGCAAATACAGAGATTCACACACTTTACTTAAGGTAGTTATATCAGAATTAATTGAAATCTCATCTCAACTGAAGTATAATCTACCTGTTCTCCAAATTTTAAAACAATTCACTACGCGGTACCTGAGATATTTGCAATTAAATTTGGCCTTTTTAATACGTGAAGAATAGGAAATGGCAAAATAAACACAACATTTTAAATTATAACTTTTATATCCATACCGACATTTAATCGAAAAACTAGTATGTTATAGTAAACTAATTAACGGATTTTATGTAAAAATTAGAAAATTATTTACCACCCAGATTTAATTTTATTGCCTCTAGAAAATTATAATCTGAAGATACGATAAATAGGTAGAATTATACTTGAATCACCAAGCGTTTCAGATGGAGTATCAGTTAAGTTAACACCCGCTTGGTATTAGCGAATAAGAGGTGATCTTTGGTTAAAGGAATTTCAGATGTACATTCGAAGGAAATATTTTTTAAATTGGTATTTTACGTGAAAAGCATGTAAACTTTAAACAGTATAATACTACTTTTGTAATGTGCGAGTGGTAAAGTTCAAAAAAAAAAACTTTTCTTCGGAAAAATAAAGAAAATTCATCTGTTACAGTGTTTGATATTAGCTTTTAACAATTTTGATGCAATCTGTGTATATAATGTTAGAATATATAAGTTATTGCAAATATAAACTGCATTAGCTTAATTTTTATTTTGAACATGGAACAAGTTTTTGAATAGGTACACTCGAGTGACAACTACCTTAAGTTTATTTGATTTTAATGACATCGCACTTGAGCATTTACAGAGCTTGGAAAGCTTATAAAAGCTTGAAAGTCCTAAAAAAATTACAGCTTGCTTGGGTAGCTAAGCTATGCTTTTATCAAGCTCAAAAGACAAGATCAGTTTTAAATTTTTGTGTCCAGTTTTTTATTCCACGTCAAGCTCCTTGGTTTGTGAATCAATAACCACACGAATCACTTTTGTACTCTTCTTAGATTTAAAAAAAAATGAAGATGTTTTTGATATATAAAACGAATATAACGGTCCAAGTTAGTTAACGTTATCTAGCCAAGGGGATGCTTTTCAGGGGTCACCTCCTGACCCTCAAAGTTGTAGTGGAAAGGGCACCAGAAGAATTAATTTTTTTAATGACAAAAAAAATTGAAATGCTTTGACAGCTTTTTATTAGTTCAAAGAAAATTACGAAAATGTTAAATATTTTTTCATATTTAATTCTCGTTGGTTAACGATAATTTGAAACAAGGTATCTATATATGTATGAGCCATAAATAGTGGAATTTTGCGGTGAAAGAAGTAATACACATGCGTCTATGTCCAAACTGCAATTGGCGCGTTCAGAAGTAGGCTGCAACTTCCTTTACAGCCTTAAATTATGCAGCACAAACCGACTGTTCCGATTAGTGGATACAGACAGACCACGCCTACTTGTTTTTTGGGGGTGTGCGCTTCAGTCACCCCCAAAACGGAAGGGGTGCAATGAAGAATTTAGTTACATTCCGCACAAGTGTTAAGTACATCGTTGTTCAGCGACACTTGCATCTGTGATTATTGTATTACTAAAAACTGCTGGGTGTGGTGTGTGAAACTGTTCAAAATTTGTGCTTCTTATCTTTTACATCAAAATGGAACATATTCAGAAATCAAGATCAGTAAATGAACAAAATATTCCTTCGACAATAACTGCGTCAAATCCACAATTAAGTTCAAAACCAAATCAGGTAATTTTCCTAAAGTTATTGCCCATTAAAACATAATATTTATTTTACTGACGTCCTTAACTTCTCTAATAATATATAAGCCAAGTTTAAACTGTATAAGAATACAATTTTGCTTGTACCAAAAGAGTAATATTTTGCTGCGTTATTGGGGCTGTAATGATGATCATCAGTGGTACAGCGAAATATTCTTCGCCCAATACAAATAAGTACCTATACAGGGTGTCTCTATAAGTTTGCTCACTATGCTAACTTTTTTATTTGAAGAGATACGAAGTTCTCAGCGGTTCACAAAATATGGGACAAAATATATATTTTTTAAATGGACCCATCTATTTTTTATTCTTTGATTGGACAGAGTATTTTTTCTTTTTACCTCCCGCTATCCATCGTAAGGGAGGTATAGGGACCGTGCTGAAAATCGCATATCGAGATTTTGTTAAATGACCACGTTTTAAGGTACCTAGAATCTAATTTTAACATTTTCTCAACGATGTATGTGTGTATATGTGAGTGTGTGGATCCTCTTTACGCTCTAACTCAAATACTATCGTTTTGAAACCTTGTATTTCTACCTTATTCTAATCTGGAAAGAAGCCATCAGATAACCGGAAATGGCACTTTACTGGAAGCTCAAAATAGTTTTTCTTCGAAAAATACCTTTAAATGTTATTTTTTCGAGATTTATGTTAAATAAAAATTAAAGATTATTATCTACAGGTTTGCATTAATACTTTTTCGATATATAATATGAATAAATTTATAAAACTATTTATAATTTTAATCCCGAAGCATACGGTTTAACCGCAACTCCATGGTTACACAATTTACATGTCAAATGCATGTAACTGACAGATATATGTCACTGTCAACAAATTAAGCATTTCAAATAATAATAGTAACGTTTTAAAAAGAAAATAGTATATAGAACAATAATTATGGAAAGGAACTTAATACAGTTACCACCATAAGTACATATGTAGGAATATAAGTAAGTATATTATATATTACCCACTGCTGGGTGTGCCAATCTGCTTTGTACACAGATTTCGGTAACAATTGTACCGTGCGAGCGTTTACTAGGCGTGGAGAGTGCAACACAGGGGTCATTTTTGTGCCATTTAAAATTCGAAATATTTAGCGTCGGACGGGATCAAATCCGGTTTTTAAATTTAATTTAATTTTAAGTATTTACATGAATAAAAATTAAATTAAACGGGAGGTATTGTGTTGGCCACATCAGATTTTTTCAATAAGGTAATATTGTATGTACAATTTTTTCAATAAACGAATTATTTACGTTTAAAAACTAAAATTTTGTATACTGTTTTTAGTTTTAACCAAGTAAGCCATGGAAACAATTGTTTTTTTTATAATTTTTTTTTTTATTAAATAGTAAGAGTGTTGAAGAATTGTGAAATGAAATTACAGGTTATTCCCAAAAGAACTGAAATGTGCCTAAAAAATAATTCCCTTTAATTTGAATACATATTTACTTTGAACATTTTATTATTACTGTAAAATACGTTAATGTTTCCAAAAAAAATCCAATAAAAAAAATAAAATACGTGGTTCCATTTAAAAAAATATATATTTTGTCCTGTTTACAAAACGAACTGAGAGTGAAAAGTTTTGAATACTTCGTAAGAACAGCCGAGGACCGCAACCTATGGAGATTCATGATCTCCGACGTCTGCACCAGATATGGATGGATATTTTGTCCTAAATTTTGGGAACCGCTGATGATTTTTTTTTGTCGACACGACCAATTTTCTAATATGAAATGGTACAATTTTGCTCGTTTAACCAATCTCTTCAAATAAAAAAGTTACCAATAGTGAGCAAGCTTATAGAGATACCCTGTATTCTTATAGATGAGAATTTATTGTGCTACACTGAAATTATCTATTTTATGATAGTTTAACCCCGGCTTTCTTAGGACTTTAACATGTAAAATCATAATTTCTTAATTTCATGCTTGCCTAATTATTTTAGGTAAAAAAGCTTCAAATAAAAGTTATAGAGCTTAAAATTCTAGATATGAATCAAAGAGCAAAATTAATTTTGCATGTTTTGCAAAAGCCATGGAATTGAATCGAAAAATTAACAAATGTTAACGATTTATCTGTTAAGCTCTACAACTTTCATTTGAATCTTTTTTATCTAAAATAATTTTAGGGAAGCAGGAGATCAAGAAATTATAATTTGAATTACCCACTTTAATCTTCAATTCTACATTTATTGAAGACCAAATTAGAGAAGTTAAAAGTCAGGAAAATAAAATGAAGTACACTATATTTCTATATTTTCTATCGGATGCGGAAAACAGCATTTTTGAAAGCAGTGAAATATTTACAGTTTTTGTAGTGGTGGTTACGTAATATCATCCCCTTTGTCGTTTCGGCTACAATAAAAATTGTAAAATGTCGCACGAATTAAGGGCTGCAATTGTACGAATTGAAAATGAGATGAGTACCTACGGTACTTGTTGTCAAACTCAGAATCATACTGGCACAAAAAAGACATATATCATCTCGGTTTATTATCCATTTCTGGGTGAGCCAATCTGCTTCTGTTCGCAGCACACCCAAAGTGAATATTGAAAGAAATGATTAATATTATACACTAGACATTTCTTTCAGTTTATTTGTGCTATACAAGTACTAGCGTTGTAATATTCGGAAGAACAAAACGAAGTGTTTCATTGGTGTATTCTTTAATTTACAATTTTAAAACACTAGCGTTTTATATTTTGGTTAATATCTAGGGATCTATGCATTGATTACTGGAAAAACAAATGCACCTCTAAAATGACCAACTAATGAGTCAAATTTTATTTAATTTAATATTAAGTATATAATTCTGTTACTGAAGAACACTGTTCAATATTTATCAAATTAATCTGGTTAATTCTATATTTTACATACTTTAACTAAGTTCTAAATAACTTTCCCAATTTAGTTCCAAATGTTTAGAATAAGTATAAATTTTGTTTTACACGGGCAGTCTAAATTTCTTATTCTCAACAATTCTAGCGTGAACCTCGGATATAGCCCTAAAAAATAACTGAGGAAAGTATTGTACTTCTATGACTCGCCCAGTAAATAAAACAAGGTTATTTCATGCAAGAGGATCAGGAAGACGCGGATCAGATAGCACTAAAGTTGACTTGCGGATCAGATAGCATGACACTTCTAAATACTTTAAAACAACCAGTGTTTTTTTGGGCGAACTAATGACTTTAATGATGTTATATACAAAAAATGATAAAGAATAAGGGGCTAATTTAATAGTAATAACAAATCAAAATTTCATCCAATGGTTCTCAATCAATAAAACAAAATTATGTTTTTTAAATGATACCCTACAATTATTTCGAGAAAAATGATATTAAAAATTAGTGTAATAAAAAATGTCTTTGCTACTAGCGTAACTAGGCAACAATCGTATCAATATTTATGTATTGCACTTTCCACGCCAGAAATGAGTGCCCGTGAGGTGACGCCTGGTAAGCGCCCGCGCGGTACAAATATTCCATCATTACTGATATCTGTGTACAAAGCAGATTGGCACACCCAGCAATGGGTAATATGCAATGATGAAATATTTATTTATTTATATATTTATTTATACATTTATATCGCAGAAATCAGGAAAAAATTCTCTATCTGATGGATTGATAAATTAGTCCCTTATTCTTGATCATTTTTTATATATAACATTTTTCTCTAAAGTCATTAGTTAGCCTAAAAAAGCACTGGTTATTTTAAATGAAACACATCTCACATACCATCAATTGTATTTATAATTTACATAAGATAAAAATATTTAATTCTTGTGAAAATAAATTAATGTGAAAATATTTACCGTCGCACCAATAATAATAACAGGCATCCTTTCTCATTGACATTTTTTTTTATTGAAGTACGTTTTGTATTTCTAATAACATTTTGTACTTTTGGGAATGATTTAAAATCAACAAGAATCGTTCCGTGTTAATAATACCAAGAGTAGCTTTTATGATACTTGACATTATGCATTATTGATGTTGATTACAAATGTCAAGAATTCTGTGGTTTAAATTGTCTATAGCACTAAAGACCTTCAAGGTTTTACTTACATGTCTACATTTACGAGTTATTATATACCGTGAAAAAATAAATTAAATAAAAAAAACTATCGTACGCACATGCGTAATTGTTATTTTTACACGCTAAGAAAGAGGGTCATTTCATAATATTTTCTCACGACCACAAAAAACAGCACAATTTAATATACTTTTAACCTCAAATTAGTTGTCACCTGCACGACATTTGGTGTTGTATATTCCATAGACGAATCACTGTCACTGCAATTCATTTTTGTGATAATAATTCACGATGCCTCTACAAATAAGTTTTATTGTATTTTAACCTCAAATAAATGTCAAATAACTCACAGAAAAACGAAACTGAGCAGTCGAGAGTGGCAGTACCTTATACCTTATCAAAAATATGAAATTATTACACCAACCATAATTATTACAAAGGAATAGGGTCTCGTGGCTGTGTGCCTGAGTGTCTGGTCGCCAATCTGGGGACCCGAAAAAATACATCGAATTTTAATGGCACAAAATTGACCCTTGTGGTGCACTCTCCACGCCAGCAATGAGTGCCCGTGAGGTGACGCCTAATAAGCGCCCGCACGGTACAAATATTTCATCATTACCGATATCTGTGTATAACGCAGATTGGCACACCCAGCAATTGGTAATATGCCGTGATGATATATTTATTTTTATTTTAGGAAAAGGGTTAAATTTGCAGATTAACACTCATATTATTTATTTATATACTTTGATATTTAGCGATCTCTCGTAAAAGACAAACCCAAATTACCAGTCAATTAACGACATTCCTGTGCGATATAATAACATACTAGTGTATTAGGATTTTGCTGATACATGCATGATATTGTCAATTTTCGAACCTAGATAATCGTGTGAAAACAATATGTTTTATGTCTGGTCATGAGAAAATTAATTTTCGGATGAGCATGTACAAAGATTGTACGGATATTATAATGCTTTTACAGATTTTATAAAAATAATGTTTTCTATGTATAGTGAAAACAACAGGACACCGTTGTAAGCAGGGCAGCGAACCCGACAAAAAATGGGTTCGGCTCAGGTTAAGTTTAATTTGTTTTTTGAGAGATAGGTGCGGGTGCGGTTCTGGTTCAAACATTAACACAATTTGCGATTTTGTTCCGGGTTCAGGTATTGGGTTCTGGTTCGGTTCGATCTAATGAAAAGTGAATTAATGTTTTTTGAATAACAATCTTTATAAAGAAATAATTTAAAATGCTAGCCGGAATTTACGCGAGACAAGAACACGGATACAATTTTCATAAACAGACAAAACAGGCGTCGATTATAGGCTGCATTACGATTACGCTTACGTTTTGAACTCAAAATGAACCTGACCCGGAGCTGAATCCTGAACCCGAATTTTAATACCCGGTTCGGTTCCGACTCGGGTTCAATTGAAAAATATATGAGGTTCGGTTCTGGGTTTGGGTTCACTAAAATGTTATGGTTTAGTTCCGGGTTTGGTTCGGTTCAGGTTCGAGTTCGATGCCCTGGTTGTAAGTATTATAATTCTTTTTCGGTGGTTAAGTCGAACGACATAAAACTTGAAATATACCTCCCAGTTTGGAAATACCTTAGTGAGGGCAGTTGAGAAGTAAAGTTTGGCAAAGGATTTCGGAATCTATGACCTGTGTAAAACTACAAGTGGCGCTTTCAGAAAGCATCCAACGGATGTTATGAATACTAAGGCTTTTATACGCGCCCTTAAAAAATCAAGCTAAGTGTAATATTTTAAAAGCTTGTTATTTGAAGCCCTAGTCAAGTCAAGCTTGAAATTTTAAAAAGTTACATGGTTTTTAAACAATTTTGTATTATGAATTGGAATTTCTATTGCGTGGTATGCCGAAAATTTGGGACGAGTCTGCTGGATAATCTTTGTACTATTAGTATTTTCAATAAATAACAAAAATCTGTTCCAGTGCATTATTCTCATGATAATGATCATTATAAAATGGGCAAGAATAAGTTTTCTGTGGAATTTTACACCCGAAAATAAATAAAAGATAAGTCCATGTTTTGTTGCGTCATAAATCGTTCTTCCCAAATATTCCCGGGCGTGTCTGTAACAACATGTTTGCGGAAATGTTTCATTGAGTTATTACATATTGTTATTGAATTGAAGTAATTTAAAGTAGACAATATTTAGAGCAGAGAAGCGTGCAAGTATTACAGCTCTTATGGCCGGAGCCCCTGTTGTGGGCTTTGTTGTTCCGGTTGGGTGCTTACACTAATTGACTACGAGAGACAGCTTCAAGCTTCGGAAGCTTTATATAAGTTTAGCAGAAAGCTGATTACTTCTTATTGTTTACGGCACTAGGTTTGATTTTCAAAACAATTTATTTTTTCAGTTACATAAATATAAAAAATCTGATGTGACTAACACAATATCTCCCCGAAACTAAAGGAAAGGGTTAGGTAGAGCCGGATTAGATAGCACTTAGGTCGATTTGCGGATCAATTACCAAAATTACAATCGGTTAATAATGTAATAATTTGTTTAACAAATAATTTTGTAACAATATTGCATATAGTACAGAATTATTGAAAAAATGATATTGGTAAAATTCTAAATCGAATTTTAATTTTAGGTTGGAACTGTTATATTGTATGGAGTCCCAATAGTTTCGTTAGTCATTGAATCCCAAGAACGTTTATGCTTAGCTCAGATTTCTAACACATTATTAAAACAATTCAGTTATAATGAAATTCATAATCGTAGAGTAGCTTTAGGTAAGTGGCGTTGCTTTATTTGTATGTTATAAGTAACAGGGAATATTGCCTAAGGTATCACATGTGTACAATGCACACCTGTTCAACTAGAGATTCTTCGACGAGCTGGTGCGATGCCAGTATCTTCTAGAAGATGCGGAATGATCACACGACGGGAAGCAGAAAGGTTATGCAAAAGCTTCTTAGGAGATAACAGTCCACCTAGGTTTGTAAATAATTCATTATGTATAGTCTGTCCACAACTCTTAATGGTTTACATATTTACAAGATACGACTATCAACTTTTATATTTTATATAGCAACCTCTATAATTATTTTACTAAAATATAAACCGCCATTTTTTTCTCTTTTCATCGATGTATTAATTTTTATTAATGTATGTGCAATAATTCGAGATAAATAAGATAATTGAGATATATGGAAAATAATTTTTATTCAAATATGAATGGTGGCTATGTGAAAATAAACAAAATATAACAATGTTAATATAAACAAAATATATATTTGTTTGTTATTTATTATTACTTACCTATTATTTACTTATTTATCTATTTATTTATTTTCACACAGCTATCTAGAATATTTGAATAAAAATTATTTCTCATATATCTCAATTATCCAATTTTTCTCGAATTCTTGTCAAATACATTAATACACTCTAATACATCGTTGAAAAGAGAAAAACATGGCGGTTTATATTTTAGTAAAATAATTATAGGTTGCTATTTAAAAAATAAAAGTTGATAGTTGTATCTTGTAAACCTGGCTTTACAAAAAAATTACATGCGTCATCAAATAGTATATTTAAAATAATAAAACTTTTATATGAGCCATTTTTTTATTACCTATAATAAAAAAGTTAAAGGGAGGGGGGGCGTCTACCCAGACTCACCCTGTATAGGAACAGAATTCGCTAGAAAAAATAATTCTAATGATATAATTATTTCACATCCTCGCATAACGAGTTTTTTGAGATCTATACAATTTTTTTTATTAACTTTTAAATATGACTACAATGAGAGTGCTACGAATGAAAAAAAAAATGACTACATGTTCCTTTCGTAAGTAGAATTAGAATGCCATGAATGAAATTAGAAAATATTATGTTTCGTCACTTGATTATATTTTTTATTAAATGTAATCTTACTCAAAATACTCAATTATTTCAATCTAAATCTACGTAAAATAGTAAAATGAATTCATTTTTTGTATTCTTAGCTTAGGTGTGTAAGGATGTAAAATGATTCCATGGTTCAATTAAAAAAAAATACTTTATCTAATGAGCCTAAAAAATATATATCATCTCATTTCAGAAAATATAACGTTATGTTATAGTTTGAAAACCATTGGTTAAATATTTTTTCTTCTTCAATAATTGAATATCCACTTCGATTTACTACAGCTATTATTTGAATGATTTTCTTCTATTCCCAATAATAAAGAAAATAATTGAGCCGATCACTTTTCTTAAAACTTAATACTGATTTGAGTACTAATATAACATTTTTGTTTTAGACTGCCAGATGATTTCGCGTTTTCCGTTCACCACGACTGCGCCTGGGGTTGCAGTGGTTCCTTCCTCCCATCGCGGTACAACTCCTCAAGAGCAAAGTGCATAAAATGTTCAATGTGCGGTTTATTTTTTTCGCCAAACAAATTTATCTTTCATTCTCATCGCGTTTCGCCGTCGGATAAATACGTGCAACCTGACGCCGCAAACTTTAATTCGTGGCGTCGGCACATGAAGCTAAGTGGCAATCCATCAGACGAAATAGTTCACGCCTGGGAAGACGTAAAAGCGATGTTTAACGGTGGCACGCGTAAACGATTGTTGCAGAATTCCACAAGTTCTAAATCTACAAAACAAATCAAATTGGACACTGAAACCCAACCAGGACTACAAATTCCTTTGATTCCAGCGCCCAGAGTTCCTAACCTTCAAGATATTCCTCTTCCTCTTTCGCGTATGGCCGTGGATTTTATGTACCACAAACCTTTCACATTTTCACCGTATACCTCACTGCCGTGGATTAAAAGAAATCCAATGTTTTTTACAAATGAAACGTCTTTAATAACTATTGACAAAAATTATCAGTCCGCCTTTAAACCAGTTCATCCAATTGTGGTTTCTGACGATTCTAAACAAAAACAGGAACCTAGTGATGATGAAGTTGATATAGAAACAACGGATGACAAAGAAGATTCTACGTGTTGTTCAAAATGGAGCCCGGACGTTGACAGGGTGAGTTACATTTTTCAGTTTGTATTAATAAGTTAATTAAGTCCCTTTGGCATAAAATAAAAAAAATAACTGCGCGAGAATCTGGCACGAATTAAAAGTAAAATTGCTGCAAGTATGGGATGATATTAAATCTGATGAGCCTACAGAATTAAAGACGTTAGAGTAAAATGAATTAAAAGAACAAAATGGTTTTAATGATGAGACAATATAAGTGCCAGCAAGAGCTATCAAATTGCTATATCGAAAGGTGTAATACACCCCAAGTTATTATTCTTTATTGGTGTTTACCTTCGCTTTCACAGTTAGGTAATAAATAATTCAAATTTAATTACATTATGTAACTGAGGGGTAGCGGATGTTAGGGGATACATTAGACAAAAAACATGTTTACATTTAATCACATTGAAAGCGTTGAATGACGTGTGTTGTACTTAATTTTCTCTATAAATATTAACAAGTGGTTGTCTATAGGCTCGCACCTTTTAAATTTATACACTATTTAACACACTTAACTTTCAATTAATTATACACCAAGAAAGAGGAGAGACGAATTACTTGTATAATATGTTATCAGCGCCAAACAATCATATATCTGTTAAATGAGTCACATATTTGGACCCAGGAATTTATAATTTGATACCATAATCAATAAATGCAGTAGATGCAATGTAATATTCTAATGCTTCTTTACTTTGTAATTAAATATCACCCGCCACCCGTAGGTTCATCACTGTTAAAGTTTTCACTACATAGGAGGTACGCTGTGAAAATTAATTCTTTACGATCAGGTTTTAATATTAATATTGGATCCAATATTATCAACATATTATAGAAAAAAAACAATGCTATACAGTGTGTTCATTATATTTCTATCTCAAGAAGTATGAGCTACGAATTCGGTTAAATTAGCAAACAATTTCTATTTTATGAGACTACTTTAATGCGCGAAACAAGAATTTTTAGACCACGTTCAATTTTTTTATTCACTTGTTCGGTTCAGTATTTTTTTTCTGCCATACCCTAATATTAAAAATATTTCAGAAAAATGCAAATAAAAATTATGCTGATTTAATTTAAATCTGATTGTAATAAGAGTGCTTTGAAGAAAACAATGGAATATTTTGTTTCATAGTAATTGTAATTTATACTTTCGACGAAAAGCTTTATATGTATGTTAATTTACATTTTTTTCTTCATAGCACCCTTATTACAATCAGATTTAAATTAAATCAGCATAATTTTCATTTGCATTTTTTCTCAGATATTTTGTAATATTAGGGTATTGTTGAATTCAGAATAAAATAACGAATCGAATAAGCCAATAAAAAATAGGTTTCCATTTAAAATGTAACACGAGGGGGGTGTTACAGAGGCTCTGATGATGGTGGTCTTGCACTTCTTTTACCAACGATGACCACGACTTGATTAACCGGAGGACGAACACACATACACTTACACTTAACTTTGATGGCCGATGAACATTTACATTATGAACACAGACATTATTAATATTACTAACTTCTTTATTTACACATATTTAAACTAACACTAATCAATTATAAACTATTAAACTTATTATTATTGATTACTAAACTAAACATAACTAAATCAAATGAACTAAATAGTTACTTGTATCTCAGCAGGCAGGCGTTTAGCCCGCGCCAGAAACTGAAACACAGACTACATGTCTCATCGACATGAATATCTAAGACAGACTACCTAAAAACAAAGCGTTAACTTCTAGAGAGGATTATCTCTAAGGGGTTGAAGAGGGTATCATATGGCATCCAATTTAGTCTCGCCTTTTTATTTCTTCTACTAATTAAAGTTTTTTTTTACACTGGCACATTCAAAACGTCCTATTTCTTTAAGGCCCGATCCTACAATTTATTAACCTTTAGTTAAGAATTAAACTGAAAGTTGCGACCAACAGTTTTAACTTCCAGTTAGTTCTAACCAAAGGTGGTAAGAACAATTTTGTAACATAACCGTATCACTAACTGTTACTTTAACTAGAGGTGGTAGGCCCTCTTAGACGTCAAGAATGTCGAGAGACGGTACTTCGTTGACATTGGCAAAATGTTCTGTTCGAATTTCTGACGAAATACTGGCAAGTTTAATTATTTTATTTGTTCGCTTTGTTGGTTTACCCCCTATCGGATCTTGGCTTGTCACCTAATGATTTTGTCAACTTATATTTGGTAATAATTCCATTTGCTGTGCTTTTATCGATTAGTAACTGAGAGTGGGTGTATTTCACAATTTCGTAAACAATAACTTAAATTAATATTACATTGGGAATTTGATGACAAATATAAATAAAGTATATAAACTCTGAACAACTTCGTTTGCGGTATAAAATACAATGAAAATAAATTAAAATATAAAAACAGTATATTGAAAATCAGTCTGTAGAAAAATATTGAAAATGTCAAAATAATAAATATATAAAATGTTTAGATAATAATTTTGTTCTGTTCCCCTTGAATATTGACGTGTCGATGTCGAGTATTGTGTGAGGGCTGAATAATGCCATCTCCCTTTTGCTAGCTTCCTATTATTCTTTGACCTTTAGGAGTTAATGTTCCTTAAGAGTTGAACGTAATATCCCTAGAGCCATTGTATATTTAATTATTATTAACTCTCTTCTAGTTCTACGATAATACACCAAAAAAATGAAATACAAGGGTCACGTTGAAATTAATAAAAATAGACACGTGGTTCATATTTTTTTTACAATTCTACAGACTTTTTGTTTACCTTTTACAGTAAAATTTTTGAAAGATGTGCGATCAAGGTCATTTACGAATTGTATGAATTTAAATTTTTGCTCCGCCCATTCTGACAAATTCATTAGTGTCGTTTGCTTAGTTTTTATGATAGTACATAAGATACTACTGTTATTTTATTATTATAAAAATATACGAGGGTCATTCAATAAGTAAAGAGACAAATGGCTATAGCTCAAAAACGGTTTATTTCAATCTTTCAAAATTAAGGCTATTTTTCAACATAATCACCCCCCACAGTTATGCACTTGTCCCATCTTTCTTGTAGCTTCCTAGTTCCCTTGGCGAAGAATTCTTTCGATTTACCCCGAAGCCACTTTTGCACCGCTTCCTTAACTTCCTCATTGTTAGCAAATCTTTTTCCACGTAGGGCGTCTTTGAGTGGTCCAAACAGGTAAAAATCAGATGGGGCGAGATCGGGACTGTAGGCAGGATGAGGTAAGACCTCCCAACCCAATTCTTGAAGCTTATCACGGGTCAGCTGCTGTATGAGGGCGGGCGTTATCGTGCTGAAGAATGACTCCACGGCGTTTGCTCCTGATAGCTGGTCTAACTTTGTGTTCTAGCATCTCAGAGTAGTATTGGCTATTGATAGTTCGCTGATCTTCAAGGAAATCGCAATAGACTGGACCCTGTGAGTCCCAAAAGATGGTCAGCATCACTTTACCGGCGGAAGGTTGAACCTTGAATTTTTTGCGAACTGGAGAGCTAGTATGTTTCCACTCCATACTCTGCCTTTTGGTCTCAGGGGCGTAGTGATGGATCCAGACCTCGTCGCAGGTCACTATTCTTGGTTTTACATCTTCTGCGACTAAAAATGTAATGACTGAGCGCTGCTCTTCTAAGGTGCAATCTTCTAGTGGACTTGCCATGGTGAACTGAAAATTTTGAGGTTATGTTGATATAAAATGATGAAACAGCTGATCAGAGCATATCCCAAGGTTGCCAACTAACACCCATGAAAAGATTGTACACATTCATTGAATAGTTTTAAAATTATAGAATTTGTCTCTTTACTTATGGAATGACCCTCGTATGTTACAATAAAAGCATTCAAATTTCAAAAATAAGTCAACTGGTAAGTTTATTAGCAAATGTAAAACCAAATATGTGAAAAATAAGATACTGACACAATTGTTTATACGGCTATGAATCAAGGTAATGTATCTGAATTAATAAATAAACTTACGTTACAGCGACAGTATTATCAACAACGAGCATCGTTTTAACTTAGTCGAAACAATATGAATTTTTGAAAAACAAGCGTGTTATATCCATCCTTATCGCACACTCTCATTTGCAAAGGAAAGAGATAAATGTATGCCAATTTGTTAATTCGTTCATGATACAGATGACCCTGATCGGACATCTTTAAATAAAAATACTGTATATTCATTTTGGTCAATACTATATGTTCTTAAAAAAAATACCATTTTTGTTAACATCCTGTATATAGTGTTTATCCTTTCAGTTTATATAGCGTTCATTTATTATACAGGGTGGTGACCGGCACAGCCGAACATAGTACTTTAACAGGTAAAATCAGACTTTCATAATTTCCTGCTTCCCTAATTATTTTAGTAAAAAAAGCTTCAAATAAAAGTTGTAAGGCATAAAATTCTGCATCTGAAATTAGGTATGAAAGTGTCGAAAATCACCTCAAAAATAGCAATAGCCATGGAATTGAGACAAAATAAATAACAAATGCCTAACGGTTTATGTTATGGTAATTTATTTTTATTAGGTATTATTTCTAGTTTCAGTTAACAATTATCTGTTAATTTAAATTGATATTTGTTCATTTGAACAGAAATTACAAATAATAATAAAAATAAATTTACCTAGCTTGACAGATAAATCGTTAACATTTGTTAATTTTTTGTTTGAATTCCATGGCTATAGCTATTTTTGGGGCGATTTTCGATATTTTCATACCTAATTTCTGTCTTTACAGAGCACACAAAATTTAGTTTATTGATTCAGATGCAGAACTTTTACTTGAAGCTTTTTTACCTAAAATAATTTGGGAAGCAGGAAATTAGGAAAGTCTGATTTTACATTTTAAAGTCCTATATTCGGCTGTACGGTCACCATCCTGTATATAGCATTTTAGTTTTTAAAATAGCATTTATTATTATAATAAATTACTATCATGTTTTACTTATTTACAGATTGTGTTTCACAACTCTACATGCCAGAATAACATATGCTGTGGGCTTCTACACCGTAACCAAGTATCAACTCAGCCTAGGCCTACGTTATGAATATTGAAGAAAGTGTCACTTTGTTTTGGTATTCTTCAGATATCTACCGCGTAAGTGATATATCTTTCATTAACAAAATATTTATCCATAAATAAGTTTTTGTAAAACGCATTTTATATTCGGTAGTATCGACTTTACCCAGCTATATTTTCAGTTGATTTTTTGTATGTATGTATATATAATATACCCGTTTAATGTTGACAATTATTTCAATCGTTGTGATATTTTTTATGTTTTAATTTAATGATTATACTCGAATAAATTAATAAACTTTTGTTGTGTACATACGAGTATAAAAATATTTGTTTTCCATTGGAACATATCAAAAGCTAGTAGTACTAGAAAATGACGCAAATCCTATCAAAATCAAATTATCGTAGTTGGCAATGACTTATGACGTAATGACGAACAGTTTATTCTGTATATTACTTAGAATTTCAGAGCGAACTTGTGCTTACTATATTATAGTTACAAACACAATATAATATTGGTGTGAGTGGCACATGTATCGATGTAATTTTGTCCAATAAGTTAGTAGATATAGCAGACTTGCGATAAAAAAAAAAATACTGACATATAGTATTGTCCACGAATGGCATAGCGCAATAAAAAGTCACAAACACACAATTTTCTCCCCTTCAGTACTACATGTCTTTAAAAGACAAGCTCGCATTGTTCTAATTCGATTTGACTTTGCTCTATTTTATTTTGTCGCGATGTTTGACGTTTGTATGAGAAACACAAAATTATACAACACCATTTAAATAAATACTGTTTTAAATTTGATATAACAGAAGTTACTTCTGTTCAGAACTTAGTAGATGCCAACCATACATATCTACAATCATAAGTCCCCATTGAAATATAGTTTCTTTTTTGCCACACAAGTTATACAATTTGTTCATACGGTGACGTATGTCGTAACTAAGTTCAGGAAATGATTTGGAATTGTCAACGTAGTTCGTATGTACCAACCTGTATCACGGAAAGTGAAACATAGGCGTTCAACATGGGAAATAAGTTTTTCCGTGCGCATTGCTCCCCTAATTATTTTAGACAAAAAGTTTCAAATAACTGCAGAAATAAAATTTGAAAATTCATGGAATTACAATTTAATAGTATTAGCCATGGAATTAGAAACAAGAGACGAACAAAAGCGTAACGTTTTATTACGTCAGAATAATCAAAATAAATACTAATAATTTGACGTATAAAACGTTGCGCTTTTGTTCGTCTCTTGTTTCTAATTCCATGGCTAATATTATTAAAATGTAATTCCGTGAATTTTCAAATTTTATTTCTGCAGTTATTTGAAACTTTTTGTCTAAAATAATTAGGGGCCAATGCGCACTGAATAACTGATTTCCCATGTTAAACGCCTGTTTCACTTTCCTTGATACAACCTGTATATGCGTTTTTTGGTGCAGGAAAAATAGGTTGCTAGTAGGTGTCAGCACAGATTATAGAGCGAATTGAAATATTTCGGAACTACCTATAAACGAAATATTATTACACAATGCCTTTTTTAGCAGACTAGTTCAAATGTTGCAGTAGGGGTGTACAAAATAATTATTTTTCAATTTGAGTGTGATTTACGATCCCAAACCTATAATATTTCGTCTACATTTTCAATAAACAAATTATAAAACCTACGCAAATGTGAGAAATTTATAGATTTTTTTTTAAATCTATATTTTAACAGTCCTAAGATACAGGCCTTAGATATTGCAATACAAGAGCTAAAAAGGATAACGTTTCAAGCGTCAGGGTATAAAAAAAAATTATATGGGGTTTCAAACTGTAAAATTCAAGAAATTTGCGTTTCTGTCAGCTTTTTTTATCGTGCGTCTGCTATATTTTGTAAAATATCAGTTAAATTATATACTATGAATTTATTTATAAATTTGTATAGAACGTTTACTATTGCCTACTTAGTTAATCTTTAATGTAAGAATGTGGTAAAAATATACATAGTACCTGTGGAATATATAAGATTATTGTTAGTTTTTATTTATAGCCATTTTTTGTATTTATTCCACGACTCAGCTACGTAAAAATATCAAGCAACTAAGAAGATAATATTTGCTCATAAAAATTGCGCTCATTAAAAAAAAAATTTAAAAATATTAGCATTTAAACATCACTTATATTCACAAACAAATCTGTACATTATAAAGACTTCTTAAACGCGAATATTTTTACGTGGTTATTTATTTTTATTGTATATTAGGCATTGTGTACAAATATGATACTAGTCATAGAAACGTTTTTATGTCTATACCGTGTTTCAAAAGTGACGCAAGTCGCAAGTGATTTTGGGTTTTGATTCAGAGGGCTAGGAATTAAATTCCGAAAGCACTGGCGTTATTTTTGAAACACCTGTATTTATGACATTTGTTTATTTTAAATATTTTATCAATGTTGTGGAAGTCTTCCCAGATTTATTTCTTATAATACTCAAATTATGTTGAAATATGTAACATAGTGTGATTTTAGTTTTGAAAATTGTATATAGATTAATATAAGATGTAATTATTGCCCTGCATATAACATAATTAAATATTTCCTAAACATATATGCGTAGTTACTTTTTTCGTTAAATGAAACACATTTTAATTTTCAGTTTATACTTTTTTTACTTACATTTCAGAAATTCACCATCAAAGGTAAGTACGAAAAACATGATTTTTCATACTCACTATTGTGAAGGTTTTCGTGAAAAAATATATTTAATATTGGGTTATATTGCCTTTAATACTAATAACAGCTTTAATTCCTATTCGCCATTCCACAAACCCTACACAATCTTCTGTTAGAGCAGCGGTTCTCAAAGTTTTGGTCACCGTGACGGTATAAAACTTTTCTCAATATTATCGCAACCTAACGCTGAACAAGGGCGCTTTTTAAAAATAATAAAACCTAAAGTAAAAAAGTCGGTAAGTCTATAACTTTTAACAGGCTCTAATTATTTTTGTTTTTATATCCCATGGGCCCTTTTGGCCCATCTACCCGTGTCCATTGCATTTTCGATGTTCACGCGCTTTTTTTTTTTGTACTCTACTCTTTTTGTTATTCTACGTATCTGTCTCACAGCGTACAAGTATATCTCTCTCTATTGGGGATGTAACGTCTCAAGCAATTTTCAACAATTTCGTTCATTTTTTCTCGGATATTATTAATTTGACGGAAAAATAAAAAATTGAGAACTTTTTTAAAAACCATTATTCAAGTAAATACACTGTTATATGAATATGAAGAAGAATTTAGTTATTTTGAAAATAATTAGATTTTCTACAATATACGAAATCTGAAAATATTAAACATTGGAAAATATGTACAAAAATCTTCTATGGATTTCATACAGGTGTTTAAAAAAAAGGGTAAAATAATTTAAGGGTATATACATTTAGATGTGCTGATTCTTAGTTAAAAATAATTTTTCCAAAATTCGGAAAATTATTTCTTATTTTTCATTTAATTCATTTTTACTGCGACACAGCCAAAATGTTTTTTTTATTAAAAACAATGAATTAATTTAATCATAAACAGACGTTGAATAGGAACTAATTACGAATTAATTAATAATAATTTTCCAAATTTTGAAAATAATTCTTTTTGATTGAGAATCAGCACATCGTACCCTCAATCTTTTTACCCTTTTTTAACATTATATTTCGAAAACGTTTTAATTTGAGAATAAATGAATTGGCCCCTGTGGTGCACTCTCCACACCAGCATTGAGTGCCCGTTAGGTGACGCCTGGTAAGTGCCCGCACGGTACAAATATTTTATCATTACCAATATCTGTGTACAAAGCAGATTGGCATACCCAGCAATGGGTAATATGCCATAATGATATATTTATTTTATTTATGAATGACGAGCCAAAAAAAATCTTTTCCGACCCTATGGTTGAGCATCGCTGTGTTAAGAGTATTATTAATAATAATAATAATAATAATAATAATAATAATAATAATAATAATAATAATAATAATAATAATAATAATAATAATAATAATAATAATAATAATAATAATAATAATAATAATAATAATAATAATAATAATAATAATAATAATAATACTTTATTTTCTGTAAACTCAAAATACAGAGTATAGAAAAAGTCAACGTAAGAACTAAAACAATTAGACATGTAAATATTCTTTAAATTATAAAAGTTGTGATTTAATAAGAACGCTTTTAGCTTCTTTTTAGACATATGTTCATATTTAACAGACTTTAAATTATATGGTAATTTTTTAAGTATTTCAAGCCCTATTCTATCAGGAGAATTTTAAACTACGTTCGGTCTAGAACTGGGTATATAAAAATTATGATTGTTCCTAGTATTATGATTGTGTTTATTTAAATTTAAAGGAAAAGAATTTTTATTTTTATATCTGAAAATGCAAATCTCGTATATGTAAATGTCAGTTATTATAAGTATTTTTAAATTTTGGAAAATATTACATGTTACGTTATTTCTGGCTCCAACTAAGCATCGTCCCATATGTCTTGCAAGGTAGGTTTTACGGTACGACTGAATTTTTATGTATTTATTTTTTATTTTAGATAAAAGTAAAGGGTCTCGGTTAAAGGTAAATCTGGACTAGAAGATGACCCTTTAAACGTCGGTTGATCTACATATTATCACCCGTTATTTAGCCCAGAATTTTACGTCTATACTTAAAAGTAGTCGAAAGAATTTTGTAGAAATTTTTCACCAATTGTGTAGATATTTATAATTTGTTAAAAATGTAAGCCGGTCGATCTATAGAGACATCAGAGTAAAACACCCCGTGTTACAGATCGCGAACGAAATGATCGAGGTAGAAAGCGTCGCGACGCTCTTACATGTAGCGTCATCGACCGCTCCCTCTCCCTTCAATTTCAAGAAACGTAATCGCCTTACCGTTACACAATTTTCATTTATATTTATTCGCTCATTTAAGAAAGAATTTAATATGAAAATATGAATATAATTTTTAAGCCTTAATACTATCAATCTTTAACATCAAAAAAATAATTCACAATATTTTGATATCTTTGAAAAATAGTAATAATCTGCTTTTAAATAATGACTTGCTCATAAATGTAATACTTTAACTTAACAAATAAAATGAGGTGTCGTGGCTTGTTAAAAAAGACTTAATACTTCGTAATGAGGTATCGGTAAGAAAAGAAGAAAACCCACATAAACTGTTTTCACAATAAATCCTCAAATAATTGCATTTTAAATCAAACATTTCAAATGGAATCGAACCGAACATTATTCTCAATTAATTACACTTTTTTAAGTACCTATTATATTTAAAAAGTAACAAAAGTAATCACAAATCAATAACCAATACAAAAATAAAAGAAAAGTACAAAGTACAGCTTCATCTAAACCTTTATCCTGGTTAGTGATATACGGCAAGTATTTTTTTTTTATGAAATTACATCTGAACTGAAAGCCCATGTCATTCAACATCTTTTATCATAAAAAACTGTACAAAGTACATATGCGACCCTTGGTGAACTGTTCTAAATAATATTTAAATTACACTTGGCAAACCAGTCTCAGTGCCTCGAAAGAGGCGTCAGTACACCACACTGATGAGCTCCAATAAGAGCGAAACGCGTCTGTGGTTCTGGTTGAGTGGGCCACTCTCTGATAAATGACCGAGAGGTTGATTCAGAGACTGAAATTTTGTGAACTTTGCCAAGTGTAATTTAAATATTATCTTCTCCCAAATTCAGGTGATTTCTATTTGGCGTGGCATCAAGGTACCTGCGCGTTTATTTAAATTTTTTTAATTTGCTATGTAATTTATGTGCTTCAATTACTCTTTGAACCTTATAATTTTTATTGATGTGAAAAAAAAATAATAAACGTAAGCTACATTATCCTACTACCCCGGGACAAATAAGAAATTTGGTGCCAAAAAATACGAATTAAACTAAAAAAAAAATAATCTGAAAAGAATATCGAAGACATTGTTTTACCATACTAATAAAATGCACAAGGTGCCTCAAACTGCACCCTAAGAGTGTGTTGGGCTTACTAGCAAAATTTTTATGTCCAGATGGCTCAGTTTAGGCTAAAATTATGCCAAAAAATTATCTAAAACTAGATCCTATGTAATAAAGTATTATTACTTGTTGATTTTTCTCAAAATGTTTAATTTTCTTCAGTGATCTTAACAATAATATTTTTTTACGAATGTATTTTTATATGAAAATTAATTTTAAAAAATCTGTTGTGGCAAACACAATATGTTGCATAGGGCGCGAGCAATTATGTGACTTTGTTGGCCTTGGCAAGCAGATATAGGGACTCGTGTCAGAATGACAGCTAGTAATGTGCATAGATGTCAAGTATCATAACTTTTCATTCAAAACATTATGATTTTCCAAATCCATGTGGATTATTTTCCTCGACAAGTATATTCCATACTATGAATGACAAATAAACATCAGAATATTTTGAAATTTTGAATGAAAAATTATGACATATGACAATTGTGATATCTATGTAAATAACTACTAGCCGTCATTCTGACACGGATCCTCATATCTGCTTGCCAAGGCCAACAAAGTCACATGACTGCTCGCGCCCTATAAGTAACGAATTTAACATTTCTTGTACACACAAATAATTGAAATTGTTTCTCTTCTTTCGTTCTATGAGAATTTTTGTCCTACTATTCTAATATGTTCAAAATTCTTCAAATTCATTGAACCTATTCAACTCTTCCCATTACTGTTAGATTGAGGAATCCGTAGTTACACAGGTTTTTAGGATTATAAAATTTGAGAAATCGTATCTCCAACAACCTCACACACATCCACACACACACACACATACACAGACATCATCGTAAAAATGTTATAATCGGATTCTAGGGACCTTAAAACGTGCTTATTCTTTGAAATCTGGATATGACTGATATGAGATTTTTAGCATGAATCCAATACTGCTCTTAGCGACAGGTAAAAATACTGATTTTTGAATTTTTTTAGATTTATAAATAAATAATAAATAAATATATCATCACGGCATATTACCCATTGCTGGGTGTGCCAATCTGCTTTGTATACAGATATCGGTAATGATGAAATATTTGTACCGTGCGGGCGCTTACCAGGCGTCACCTCACGAGCACCCATAGATTTATAGTAAAACAAAAACATGAACAAAGGTTTTTCAATAAAGATTACTAATAATATCCAAAATATTTTGCTAATTTGTTACTATATGGTTTTCGATTTATAGACAACACGGTTCACGACTGGAAAACGAAGCCTCTTTATAATATCTTTGTCAATTATTTTGCATTCTTTAGCAATACTTTATATTTTAAGCACGTGATTCTCTGTTACATTTGAGCAAAAAGATTTATGCATATAATTTAAAATATTTCAGTATAAATAACACAAATCACGTTTAAGAATGTAATTAAAGTTCGAACAACGAGGTCATTTCGACGGATGAAAGCGTACGAAATTTTTTAAATCACACCCTTGAGAAACACATTTAAACTTACACTTAGTTAAAAGAAGGTAAACTTTTTTATACGTAAATTTACTTCTTATAATTACATGTATTTTCAGTATCGTGATATCATTTTGTTTGATCTATATCGGTCATGAATTATCATTTAGTTTAATAGTTTTGGCTTCGACCAATATCCTAATTATTAGGAGTTATATGAAAAAAAAAAAAATCACGCTAATTTACATTTTCGCTTACATCTATATCTATACATTTTTTTTTCTGTCCCACATAGGGTAGGTTATTTAGGGCATTGTATAGGCGTTAACATGGGAAAACGTTTTTCCTTGCACAAAAGTAGCCTATTAATTTTAGACAATAATGATTCAAATAAATGTTTTTTATTAAATATTAGAGAAAAAAATATTATTTACATATTTTGGAATTTCAAAATGTGGTTTATTTTTATTATTTCTATATCAAAATTTGGCCCTAAGTGCCATTTTTAGTTTTAACGAGTGTTTTAAAGTTATTCAACAAACAGTGCTGTGCACGAAACAATAACGATATTCTTACACATTTTGTTAAATACATGCTAAATATTTACAATTTACAACCTAAGGTCCAGAATACTTGTCAAAAATTTTACTATTTACTTAGTTTCCTTTCATAACCTTATCTTTACAATATTAGTTTCATTTTTGGCTGTACAATTTACAGTCAATATGTACGTAACATAAACAATACAATATTTGGAAGATAAATCATTAAATATTCCACAATTTTAATGCACTATACGATGCATATATTGGTTTCACATTTCAATATAAAAGAATGAAAATGTAAGGTTAAAAAACACTCACCGTTTCGTTGATTTCGAATGCAATTGGATGGAAAACTCTCGGCAAAACTGTATCTCGGATGCGGTTTGTAGCGGGTATATAACATCTCGGGTATATAATTTAACGGGTATATAGTTCATCGGGTATATAGTTTATCGAATAAATACACTACACACACTGCTATAGCAATATATAGCGCCAAACCACGTGTGTTCACTAAGACAGTTGAAAACCTACTATTTAACTACAGAACTACACGTAAATTTGGTTTTAACAAGTCGGCGATGGATTTGAACGACAGTTGTTGAATAAAAATAAATAAATTTATAGAGGAAAATAATCATGTAGAGAAAATTATGATAATGGATGTGATGTGTTATATTCTTAGGGTGAAATGCAGGTCAAAAGGGCTTTAGGAAGAGGGACTATAATATCAGGAGGGGTGAAAGTTGTTTTTCATTAAAAAAAAATGAACAAATAAAATTTCAGTACATATAGATAAAAATTATGGAAAAATAATCATTTTTTTATTATGAAGTAATCCCTTCACCCCTTAAATTTTGAGGGTCCCATTATGAAGGAATCTACTGCGCTGTATAATGTTTTTTGAAAAAATTGTTGGGCCCTAAAATATATAGCGTTTTGGGGGGCCAAATATACCGGATGGCTTTTAAAAAACGAATCCTGTTTGGAACCCCATAACTCCGGAGTATATTGAGACATCGATTTGAAATTTTTATCTCTTTACAAAGACTTGAATTCCTACCGAAAAAGGCTATTATTGAAACAAATGTAACTCAGTCACATTTCGAGTTAGTTGTAACATTTTCATAAATATGGAATCCAATACCTCTCTTAGCGCGAGGTAAAAAGGTATGTAACAAACAAGCAAATTTTACTTATATTTAATTCAAATACAATACTTAACTAATTAGACTTAAAATGATTTTTTTAAATAATCTTAGTGGCTAATTGGTTTGCGCCTACCGTCATACTAATGAAACTAATTATACTATTTTTATAACTGAATTGTCTTCAAATATCATTTTAATGCTGAGCAAAGCCAAAATGTTGAGCCTGTTTTCTAACACGGAGGTTCGAAGCCTGTTTTTAACTTTAATTTTGACAATGACCTTCCTCCACTGCTGTTTGTAACTATAAGTGACAGGTACATTGCTAGAACGTCCTCGATATTAGGAAAACAATTTTTGACATCTGTTTCTAAAATGATATTTCTCATCAGTCGACCATCGACGTATTTTATATTGAAACAACATTTTTTTATATTAGTCTATTCAAAATTTTAAAAATTAACAATTTGTTTTGTGGTGCGGGCCCTATACAAAGCAAATTGGCACACCCAGCAATGGGTAATAATATGCCGTGATGATTATATTTATTTTATATATTGTGTATTATGAAAAATGTGTCTGATATTCGATGTTAAGTTAAATTCAAATTCAAATAAATAAAGCTAAGCAGATGCTTCATTATTCAAAAGTAGTAAATAATGAAGAGTTAAATTCCTGTCTTCACATTCCCATCTACATCTACATCTCCCTCGTTTATATGATCTGTTTAAATGATTTTCTGTACAGAATTAAATATGTAATGTAATGCATAGAAGTTTTGTATACAGAGCAAGTACAATACAAGTCGTGCATGTAAATTAAAAGCAATTATAATGAATACCCGTTCCGACAATTAGATTAACGTTTGCTTAACTCAACAATAGATTAAAATTACGCTGTTTTCACGAGTTAATAAATGATTCAAAGCGACGTTCGAGTAAAATACACACAAGTATACAAAGAAACTTATCGATCCAGATGAACTTCTCCTGTCACTCAGTTATCTGTCACTCAAATGCTAAATTTCACATTTTTCAAACTCATATATGTATTTATTTATATTTATTTGGAAATTTATTCAACAGAAAAACAACAAATCCTAATTACAGAAATATAAAAGAATTACAAAAAATATAATTGTAGCTTTTGAAATAAAAAAGAAATTAAGTTCCATTTTTATGTTTTTAAATAAAAAAATATGATGTGGCCAACACATTACCTTTCGTCGGTTCTAGGTATTGTAGCGTACGTGCGCCGACGCCACTGAGTGAAGCGGGTCTGCACCTTACGTAATTACTAAGCGCGCAGCTTTATAAACAAACATATCACTTAATAAGCTTAATTACACGCGCTCGCCTGAGCTACTGACATGTCATTATTCTCGACCTTTTCTGGAAATATTTTAGAGTATTTTAGAGTGAATACAGCGAGCGATATAAAAGTGCGTTGTGTTAAATGTTTAATGTCCGACCGTTACGTTATTGTTATCATAACAACCCTGCTTTCAGGGTTGTTATATACCAAATAACACCCTAGCGTGTGTTATAAATTTGACGTTGTTGCTATTGGGTACAGAATACAGAAACTCTGGGGAGGATACAAACAAGAATATCGCGTTACCTAGTTGCAGCGTTTGCAAGCAAATAGATTAATATCTCTAACAAAAATCACAATGATAGGACAAAAATCTTTAATAAAATAATATATCGGTCGGACATTAACCGTTGAACGTACCACGGGCGTTAAACGGACAATAATGCCTTCGGTCAACGTACACACCTCGGGCCGGAGGCCCTCGGAAAGCACACTGTTGACCTCAGGCGTTATTGTCCTTATAACACCCTTGATACGTTAATTACTATAATAATATTCTTAGTCTTTAATTAGTGTTATTTTTTTATTATCTTTTTCTTATTTATTTATCGCTTAATAAATTTTTATTTTAATTATTAATATTTCTTTGTTTTTTACAACACAAATAAATAAACGTTACAGTATTTTATACATATAAATTTCATACAAAAATTTTATTGTACAAGATTATATATTTCCAGTAAAATTATTTCATGAACATATACATTGCATGTATGAATGCAATTATGAGTGTGGCCGAGGCGAAAGAAGTCTGCTTAGATAGGAATGTGTGGCGAAGGATGATTGTTTCCTAACTATTATTGTGATCCGGATGCGGTATTTCGCTACCGAAAATCGGTCACTTTAATATGTTTGAGAGTAAGGATTTATTGTATGATGTTGATGTTGTTCTTATTGTTATCGGGTTTGTGCGAACCCACTAAGTGGGACACGCGTGATTTTATGTATGTATGTAAAATGTATTTGACACTGACATCATCTGTCAAATAATAGTAATATTTGACTATATTCTTCACGTAAGAATGGCAAAGCCCAATAAAAATTGTATGATTGTTGAAAACATACGCAATTGAAGTAGCTTTTTCTTACCACACAGGTTATAGAATCTGTTCATAAGGCGACGTATGTCATAAATCTATTCAGCCAATTATTTGGGACTGTCAACATAATTCGTATACATTGGCGTGTATTTTAACATTTTTGTGTCCCGTGTCGAAAAGGGGTAGAATAATTGTTTTGTTTGCATGCGTTTATTGATGCAGAAAAAGATAGTTTCCTAGTACGTATCAGCACAGATTATAGAGCGAATTGAACTACCTATAAACGAAACATTATTGTCAAACTGTCAAAATTAATACTTAAAATGTAATTTTCCTGAAAATCATTGTAACAGGCAGCAAAAGAATATTGTCATTTGCCGTTTTCAAATTTATTTCCATTTTTAAAATAAGAGGTAAGAAGAAATTTTTGACAATATCTCGTGTCAAACAGATATTTAATTAAATATTTATAAATAAAGACATATGTCTTTTTGTTCATAGTCTACTCCGAGGTAGGTTTTTTTAAACACACTGTATATAGATTATTTCCATGGTGAAGCAGCATAGGGTGCAAGATTTATGAAACTTAATTTCTTTACAATTTTTCATTAAACATATCAAAAAAATTTAATCAACCGTATATAGAATAAAATATTCTTTAATATTTACAATAACATAAAAATGACAAAAAATGATATTTGACTTTAAATAAACTTCCGGTTGACCAATAACAACGAAAATGTAATCAGCTAAAAAATTGTAATTTTTGGAATTGGACGTGTGTGCAAAAAATGGGGAGATATATTTATTTATTTTTTCAAATATTGTATAAAACAATACTCTATCGGCATTTCTTCTTCTAAAGCTATACATAATGATCCCCGCTTATTATAATTGCCGCGTCGATTTCCCAAGGGTACTAAATGTGAACAATTGTAATATAGATTCACATTACATTATAAAGTTCATATATGTATGTTCTTTATTAAATACATCATTATGGGAAGTGACAATACTGACATTATTATAATGATACTAGTTATTAATTCTACTTTGTTATTTTGTAACAAAATTAATAGAGACATTTGGGCGATAAAATAATAAATGTGCAGAATTGTGCGTTAGGTTAGGTTATGTTACACCCAACTGAGAAGCTTTTGACAAAAACAACCTTAGTTAATTTTTTTGAGTTTGAGATAATCAAAAAAATATTTCTACCTTACTGTTAAAGATTTTTGTAACTTAATTCAACTTAGTATAATCGTGATCCTTTCGAATCATGTTTTAAAAATTATATCAAGAAAACATAAGCACCACCTAGCGTCCAATGTCATATACAGACCAATGCAAACTAACTTATTTTATTTTATAAATAATCTACTGTCAAGTATTATAGTCAGCATTCAAAATGGATCATATAGAAGTAAAAAAATTCTTGATAAGAAATATGAAATATGTTTACTTAAAACAAATCTTTTATGTAACATATTTTCTTTGTTTTCAAAAGTGCTTTTACAGGAAAATCATATTCCCTTTGACGCATCAAACCCCACATTGATAAATTTCTACAGTCGAAAGCCTATTATTAGGCCATTTTAAAATTTATACTGAAATGAATCCGTGTAATCACTCAAAAAGGATGATTCAGAAGGGAAAGGTTGTCTAGTGATCACAAAATGAGAAAGTTGGGATAACGAATAAGAAACGAAAAAACATAATTCTTCTTAATCATGATCACTTTGATGATTTAGATTGCGAATCACAGACCGAAGAAAGATACATTCAATAGTAAATTTTTTTGTCTCTGCGTAGGATGTGCTATCTGTAACGATACAGAAAAAAGTAAAATGTGACTGCGTCGTCTAATTTTTAAAATAAATTTTATTTAGCAGTCTATTCAAATGTCAAGCAACTAATTTTTAATGACAGCAACAATTGTTTATTGGTTGTCAATTTAGAAACATATCCGTTTGTTCGACTAGTATTTTACTACCTACCATAATTATTATAAGACCATTAAATAATGTTAACTTACTCCTAAATAAATTGAGAAGATTGTATGCTTGCTAAGCTTGCAATTTTTTTAAGTTTGTCGTTGAATTTGTCCGTCGCCCAGTTGTTGCCTATCGATATTCCGTCGCCTACAGACCGCAGGACTAAAAGAACGGCTACCGATGTCGCTATTAAATATATTAAAATAAATTTTCACTAATTATAAATACAAAAATGGACACTAACCTATTCTTTAACTTATAACTATAACGTTAAAAAAAGAAAACCGTTCGTGAACGACTTGTCTTATTCTCTATCTTTTTGTCGAACGTACGTTAACGAAACATTCGTTCTCGTAATTTCCTTATTCTGTAAAGTTATAACGACCGTTTATCAAAGACAATTTCATACAAACATTATAACATAATATTAAACGAATTACAAATATGGTTAGAAGGTATTTAATATTTTTGAAATAATAATGTATAAGTACGTCGGATACTTTTCGATGGTAATGAAATAACTACGAGATAATAGTAATCCGTTTAATACCACACCGGATGATTTATTTAGAAAATTGTATCAATTTCCTAAATATCTTGCGCACGATTTATTTTGTAAATAAATCCTTTTTCAGAAGATGGTGCCAAGGATTCCTACGGTAGATTATTATTTTTTTACATCAATTTTTAAATGAATCCTTTTTATTCTCAACATCTCAGGCTTCAGTACGTCGTTGTTTACGGAAAGTAACTGAGATAATTGTTCAAAATATATCACAAAGATACATAAAATATCCTGAAACTATTGAAGATATCACAATTGTAAAAAAATGAGTGGATGTGGTTATGTATACATACAGTATGTAGCGGGTGTCTCAACTAGAGCGCCGGATTTAAATTTGCCGCCATTTTGTTAATACGAGTTGTAAGGTTAATTTTTTTGACAATTCTCACGTACAGACCACGCGATTTAAGAATATGGAGAAGTATTCAAACGAACAACGTTTATTTATTGTAAAAACACATTACAAAAATGGTGAAAGTTTTGCGGAAACAGTTCGCCAATTACGTCAAGTTTTCGGTCGCAATAATGCGCCAAATGAATCGACAGTGGGCGTTTAATTACAAAATTTGAGACCGATTTACGGTGACGGATGAGAAGATCATTGTTCGTCGTCGTCCTTGTCGGTCATTCGAAAATACAGCCACAGTAAGGGAATCTGTGGCCGAGAATCCAGGAACTTCCATTCGGCATCGCGGTCTAGAATTAAACATTTCCAGAAGCACTATGCAACGAATTTTGTTAAAAGATCTGCATTTACGCGTACAAGGTTCAATTGGTGCAAGAAATCAAGCCAAGGTACCATGCGCAGCGCCGTGTATTTGCTGATTGGGTGTTGGCACATCATCAAATTAATGCGGATTATTCGAAAATCATTTTTTCAGATGAGGCACATTTTCAACTCGACGGATACGTAAATAAGCAAAATTGTCGGATTTGGGGTGCTGAAAATCCTCGTGTGATGCATCCACCGCGAGTAACTGTTTGGTGTGCATTTTGGGCTGGCGGAGTGATTGGGCCGTATTTCTTTGAAAATGCGGCTGGAAATGCGCTAACTGTTAATGGTGTGCGATATCGCGAAATGTTAACGGAGTTTTTGTGGCCCAAATTGGATGTAATTGATGTGGAGGACATGTTTTTTCAACACACCACGAGAAACAATGGTGTTACTGCAGACCAAGTTTCCAGGCCGTGTCATTTCTCGATTTGGCGATCAACATTGGCCGCCAAGATCGTGCGATCTGACACCGATGGACTTTTTTCTTTGGGGCTATGTGAAGGGAAAGGTGTATGCGAATAAGCCTGAAACAGTTGAACATCTTAAAGAGGAAATACGGCGCGTTATTGGTGAAATACAGCTACATTTATGTGAAAACGTTATTCAAAATTTCAACGAAAGAATAACTCTGTGCCAGAGGTTTCATGGTGGCCATTTGCCTGATGTATTTCACGTTTAATCGGAACTATTTTTCTTTATGTTGAAATAAAAATGTTTGCTTAATTCAAAAAATAAATGTGTTTTTCTTTAAAATTAAATCCGGCGCTCTAGTTGGGACATCCTTTATATGCAATTGGTTATTTATACATACAGTATGGGCGTGCAACTTTTATAAAAACAGCTGACAGAAACGATACCTAACGCACAGAACTCGGATTTAGGTAGACAGTGGCTTTAAAAAAGACAGTGAAGTAGGTTGCCCACCCACATCCAGGTATCGTTTCTGTCCGTTTTTGTTTTATAAAAGGTGCACGCTCAGATTGTTGCATGGGCGGTTTGCGTAGGCAGTTTGGGTGGGTAGGGAACAGATTAAATGGGCATGGTGCGTGGGCCTTTTGGGCTTCACTGTCTTTTTAAAGCCACTGTCTGACTGACTGTTTTCGTTGAATATAATTTCAAGGGTATCACGTAAACCACAAAATTACAGAATATGATTTTTGTAACGTAGGTTGTACATTTTTTTCAAAAATATTAGATCGTTAACGATTCGTTCATGAATAAAAACTTAGAGAAGAAGTACATAACTCTTGTTTATTCGATTACCATCACCAGAAGCCTAAATTCAAGAACTTATTTCGCGTAAAGAAGCATATCGATCGTTTTTTACGGTATCTTGTGAAAAGCTTCTTTGACCACGAACGAGGACCAACAACATAAGTAGATTAATAAATATAGAGGAACAGTGAGCAGTAGGGTCGTTCTCGTTATCGTTAAGGTTTTCACATTTTGTGCCTGGGGATATTGACGAAAACAATGGACAAACAGACCTTACATTTCTAATGTAATGGGTTGAGGATGAGCCATGAGCCTGTGTACGGGAATGAGTATGAGCTGCATCAATGTGCGTTCACTAACAAGGCGATTTCGATAATTAAGTTTCGATTACAAATAATCCGTATTACACTGTTATACAAGGATTATACCGGTTCAATAGATATATCGAATTGGAAATTATGCTTGCCGGAAAATATGTACCTACGCTATTCGTATGTTAACTCAACTATGTCTAATAGATTTTATATTTTTCTTTTTTTTGTATCTCCCCAGAAACTTGACTCTTCAAAATTTATATTGGAAAATATATAAACATACTTAGAACATTGGTGTTATATAAATACTGAAATTGGTTTAATATACAGGGTGTTATTTAAGTAAGCGTACGACGCTTAACCGATGATAGAACTAACCTAACCACATAGATAGTAAATCTGGCAATAATTTTTGTTTTACATACTACAACAGGGTGGTGGCGGTTAGGGATGAACATAGGGACTTAACATGGTATTTTTGTTTTATGCAATTTACTGTTCTTCTATTCATTTTACACAAAACCTGTACAAAATTAAAAGTTGTATTTAAATATTACATTTTTTATTGTTTCTAGTTTCTTCTTAATTAAAAAAAAATCAAAATTTCTGTATGTTTTCTTTTTTTTTCCTGGCTTTTAGAAATTATTAATAAACGCCAATCTGAGTTATGGAAAATAAATCCTGTATTCTTTGATAACTATTTCTACCACAATAATAATGACACGTTCCTTATTCGATTAAATATTAATTATTTAATTTTTACAAAAAAAATGACAGAATATGAATAAAATAATATTGTTTTCTACAATGTCATAAATCATGGCTATTGCTACTAATTAACGAAACTTTTGAAATTTCTTTTTAAAATTAGGAAGAATCTAAAATCATAATAACAAATGTAAAAACAATTTTTATGCAACTTATGGGGTCTCGTGGCCGTGTGCCTGAGTGTCTGGTCGCGAATCTGGGAACCCGGGTTCGATTCCGATCGACGCCAAAAATTACATCGCATTTTAATGGCACAAAATTGACCCCTCTGGCGCATTCTCCACGCCAGCAATGAGTGCCCGTGAGGTGACGCTTGGTAAGCGCCCACACGGTACAAATATTCCATCATTACCGATATATGTGTACGAAGCAGATTGGCACACCTAGCAATGGGTAATATGCCGTGATGAAATATTTATTTATTTATTTTTTATTTATAATAACTTTCCACTCTCCAGTTTTTACGGTAAAAAAATAGAAGAGCAGGAAATTGCATAAAACAAAAATCCCATGTTAAATCCCAATATTCACCCTTAACCGACACCACCTGTATAAGAATTAAAGCCCCTTGAAATTGACCAATTACGTCATGGTTCAAAATTTAGTACAAAAACAAAAATCAATGTGTTCTCTGACTTCTCTCAAAAATGTTGATTGTCAAAACTTTTTTTTCATTGGCGTACAATTTATTGAATATCAAAACTCTAATTACCTTTACCAATCAAGAGTATCAGTATTGATAAACATATAGTTTTTCATTATGAAAGTCTCAAATACCTCCTATTTACCGCGACGATAATGATTTTTTCTAACATGAGTTATCTTGTAATTTATTTTGGCGCTAAAAAGCTATCACGTGGTTTGTGATGTACGAGGGATTGATGACATTTCCAACAAATTTTGTAGTATCTGTTAAGAGGATTTTTCTATCATTCACTTGATGATAACTGTCTTGTTCGTGTTTGTTTTATTTAGTGATGTGCCGGATCACATAAAATTCAAATCCGCGGATACGGATACGGATCTTGTACTTTTTGGCTAGCATATGTGTCCTTGAAACGATAGTTTGACCGTAAGTTCAATGAAAAATAATTCGATTTCGTTTTAATAAAAACGGATTCGGATTTTTATTTTAAGCAGATAATCTGCGGATACGGATATAAGAGTTTAACAATGAATTATTGCAGATTTGGGTTCCAGGTAGTTATCTCAACATTCTAAAGCTATGTACGTTTACTTACATAACACCCTGTATATTTGTACGAACAACGATACTTTAAAAAAAATGTTTTCCACGGCCTACCCGATTCGAGAAATATTTCATTTTTAGGTATGGTTAGATTTGAAACATATTACACTTAGATCATTTGGAATTTAAATTCTTCAGTTGTTATTAAATGATTTGACATAGTAAATAAGACGCGACGAAATTTAGTACAAGATGTAATTAATTAATTTGAGAGTATTATGAGATATTAGTAAATAGCAATTACATAAATATTATAAGAGATAAAGTAAAATAGTGTATCTGTAAGATAATGTGGAAATCCTGTTAGCGTTACGGTACCGTTACCGGAACAGATAGCGTAGAACGGCCGAGCTGGAAAAAACAGTTAATGTCGCCTGAAATAGCGCAGTTATCCCAATCCCAAGTACCAGAAGATGTATCAGTGGCGATGTAGCAAAGTAGGGATTCGCTGCTTGTCTACGTGCTTTGTGTACAGGATATAAAAAAGCAATCATGTATAAAATCAGTGTTGCCAACTTGGTATCGACTATTTCTATGTTACCAGTGGGACACATTTGTTTGTTAGCTTACAACCGGAGATCTATGTTTCTTCTACTGGGAACTAACTTTGCCAAACTTATAATGCACTAAATTCATGGAATAAATATACACCTATACATGTCATCTTGTATCTTACAGTGGAGTCTCGATACAGTGAACTAATTAATGCAGGGTATGTCACAATATCGAATTTGTTCAATTTTTTCGAGTTCTTTTCAAATAATTACAATATAATTTCAAACGTATTTATTAGTTTTAATTACTTTAATACAAGTTAATATCAAATTTTTAGATCATATGTCCTGAAGAACTAGAATATTAGAAAACTATTTCATGTGCGTTTTCTTCAGCCCTGATATTTTTTAAAATCGAATACCACGGCGAATTTTAAATATCTGTAGCCATCCATTGCTAGTATGAATTGAAGTTTTTTTCTTTAATCATCTCCATCAATTGGTGTGTGTTGTTTTCTTTGATTTAAAACATATGAAGAGTCTTTGCCGTTTTAGAATATACATATATTTAATTTCTTATTATGTAAAACGATTTTAAATAATCAAAGTTTTTGTATTGTTATTGATGGATAGTATTTGTGTTTAAAGCATAATTAATATTTCAATCCCTTCGTGAAGTGCACGGTATTTTTTGTTGTATTTCCAAGTAAATTCCGTTCAGGGACATGTTACTCGAATTGAGTAAAACTGAGATTGGCGTGACAGATTGTCCCTTTTACTAAATAATTTAATATTAGGAGTATGTTTCATAACAGATCTGATATTGAATAACGTAATAGATATTACATTTCAAATAAGCTTCGGTAGTTATATCTCTATTTATTCCAGGCATTTATTGTAGACGTAAGAAAAATATCCTTCTCATAAAAAAGTTACACTTTATTCACTTTGTTAAAATAAGTTGTAGAATACCGCATTAGAGAACGTTTTAATCATTTTGTGTTGATCCCTTGAGATTTGATGAAAAAAACTATATCAAAAGTAATTTTAATTATATAAATTGAAACCAAATTTTATTACTTGTATATTTTAGAATCTCCTAAGGCCTAAAGGAGATTACAAAACGAAATAGGATTATAATATTTTAGCCATTTTATTTCAATGTTAAATTAAATTAAATAAATCGAGTTATTAATTTTTAATTTAGACAAAAGCTTTGTTCAAAGAAGATTTTCAATGATCAAACTGAATGCTGGGGACAGTGAGCCTTTGGGCTGTATGTTGAACCACAATCGGCCTACTTATGTATGTTTATAAATCCATCATATTCTGTATATTACAAACTACAGTTTGTTCAGAAAAAACCTAACTCGGAGTAGGCTATGAACAAAGAAACGTATATTGTCAAAAATGTTATCTAAAGAAATCAGAGCTTTTCTTCTTGAATCTTAGTTCAGAAATGGAAATAAATTAGAAAACGGCGAATGGCAATATTCTATTTACTTTCTTTATCTTTTTTCCATAAAATTACATTTCAAGATTAATTTTGGCAACTTGACTTTTGAATTGAATAATGATCAGATATGTACGTTTCTCTGTTCATAGCCTACTCCGAGTTAGGATTTTTTTGAACACACTATACTACGTTTATTATGTATTTTTTATTGGATGTGGCTATTTATACATACAGTATGTTACGCAATTGGCTATTTATACAGGATGCGGCAGAACCAATTGAGCAGTTTTGAAGAGTTATAAAAAAGAAACCAGGGTATATATGAAAAAAATGTTTTTATTTTTGAAATCAGTAGGACTTACCATTTTATACACATTAATTTTTAAAAATAATGTCTTTAAGATGTCGGCCGTTAGCTGCAATACATTGCTGGAGCCGATTTCTGTAGTTTTGAACAGCCCGGTGACACATTTCGCGGGGTATCACGTTTACTTCTTCAACAATCTGCTCCCTTAGCTCTAGCAGGTTTTGAAGGCGACGTTTAAACACTTTTTCCTTAAGATATCCCCAAAGAAAGAAGTCGCATATGCTTAAATCTTTCTTTTTTGAAGAGGGAGGCGTGACCGTGAATTCCAGGCGTTATGTTTCAATGTTGCAAAATTTTCTGCAGCCCCGATTGGAAGTGGTTGTTGAAGAAGAGGGATTAGGGGACTTTTGGTTCCAACAGGATGGGGCTACAGCCCACACAGCCCGAAATTCTCTAAACGCTTTAAGAAAAATGTTTCCTAGACGTCTAGTGTCCTGCGCGGTCGCCCGATTTATGCATATGCGACTTCTTTCTTTGGGGATATCTTAAGGAAAAAGTGTTTAAACGTGGCCCCCAAAACCTGCTAGAGCTAAGGGAGCAGATTGTTGAAGAAGTAAAGGCGATACCCTCCGAAATGTGTCACCGGGCTGTTCAAAACTACAGAAATCGGCTCCAGAAATGTATTGCAGCTAACGGCCGCCATCTTAAATAAAAATTAATGAGTATAAAATGGTAAGTCCTACTGATTTCAAAAATAAAAACATTTTTTTCATATATACCCTGGTTTCTTTTTTATAACTCTTCAAAAGTGCTCAATTGGTTCTGCCGCATCCTGTACATACAATATGGGCGTGCAACTTTTATAAAAACAGCTTACAGAAACGATACCTAACGCACAGAACTCGGATTTAGGTAGACAGTGGCTTTAAAAAAATACATGCCTTTTTAATCTGTGCTCTACCCGCCTAAACTGCCCACGCAAACTGCCCTTGCAACAATCTGGGCGTGCACCTTTTATAAAAAAAAAAAACGGACAGAAACGATACGTGTATGTGATGGGTAATCTACTTCACAGTCTTTTTAAAGCCACTGTCTACCTAAATCAGAGTTCTGTGCGTTAGGTATCGTTTCTGTCAGCTGTTTTTATAAAAGTTGCACGCCCATACTGTATGTATAAATAGCCAATCTGCTTAGTAACTCTTTTTCGAAATCTTAATTATTATTTTTCTTTTAATATTTGTGCTATTTGAAAACTGAAAATAATTTTTAAATTTGACCTAGGTTGCTCGAAACACAATCTGTCTCTTATTCTTAATTCTTAATATACTCAGCCGCGCGTTCCTATCTCTTATGTATGTATAAGATGTTTATTAAATAACAAGCAATCTGTATGATGATTAAATGAGAATGAGAATTCATAATCATTACAGTCTAGTGCGGTATTGAATTTAGGAAAATAACATATAACAACCGTGCATGGTATGGTGGTAATGGAAGTAGAGGCAGTGGCAGTGGCAGTATAGCGTATCGCAGCCTAATTGAATGTTGCATGAATAATAGAATTGTGAAAGTCCGATTAACATTGCAGATTGATAGGCGGGTTGGGGGCTGGGGACGTCCTCGTAGTGTTGGTGTTAGCGGTGCGTGCGAGACTACGAGCGTGCGTCATTGAATAACGCGAGTTGCGAAGCGGCCCAACTAAAACAAGCCCAAAATAAATCCTGGCTTCGAATTACCAAAATTCTAATCTAACCCTAACCTCTAACTTCATTATTTTTCTATTAATCTGTTTAAAAAAAGGCAGTATACGAGGTCTGGCTATTAAATAACGAGACTGCTTATGAAAAAGAGTTTTATTTTAAAAATTATTTTATAATCGAATGCTCCCCTTCTATGTACTCCCCTCCCCTCGCCGCACACCTTTCCATTCGTTTTTTCCATTGGTCAAAGCAATGTTGGAAGTCTTCTTTTGTAAGAGCGTTTAGGAGCTCCGCGGATTTTCGATTCACCTCTTTCATCGACTCGAACCGGGTTCCTTTTAAGGCAGACTTGATCTTCGGAAACAGAAAAAAGTCACAGGGTGCTAAATCAGGCGAGTGCCTCTAGCGGCTAAATAACGCTTCACAGACAGCGCGTTATGGGCAGGTGCGTTGTCCTGGTGCACTTGTTTTTCCACAACTCCGGCCATTTCTTACGAACTCGTTCTCGCAGTGTTGCCAAAACTTTCAAATAGTAAGTTTGGTTTACAGTATAACCCACGGGAACCCATTCAGTCATCACGATGCCGTTGATGTCGAAAAAAAAAAACGATTAGCATGGCTTTAAATCTTCGGTACTCTCTCGGCCTTCAGAAAACCGTTTATACCATTGGAAAACACGCGCACGAGATAGAGAATTCTCACCATAGGCCTCTTTCAACAACTTATAGCACTCAGTCGGAGTTTTTTTAATTTAACGAGAAATTTCACATTGATCCGTTGCTCGTGTTTTTCGTCACACATTGTTATCGGCACGAGAAAAAAACACGTTCGTTTCTAACCTCTATAAAAAAAATACTACTACAGCGACAAAAACGTGTTTTCGTACTGGAATAGTAGACACTTCCAGCTATCCAACGCTGCATTCGTTTCCCCCCCTGCCTCTCTAGGACGCCTACTACGCGTGCAGTCTCGTTATTTAATAGACAGACCTCGTATTTGTGGATTTTCCACATTATTTTAAAATGTCCGGCCAAATGTGGCCTACACACACCGTCAAAGAAGTTTGTTCAAAAGCAAACAGAAGAAGTGATTTGGAATATTCATAAATATTTTAAAGAAAATAAAGTTATTTTAAAATTAGTTGAAATTAGTTTATGTAATAACTGTCTTACAGCGGACAAGTAGTATCTCTCTTTTGCGAAAAATATGGAATGATCGGAATAATTGATTAATTGACCTGATCGTTGAATTGATTTTTATTTATGATTGATCACAATTCATAGATGATTTTGATTGGTACACCCAGAAATGGGTAATAAGCCGTGATGATATATTCATTATTAGTAAAGTGTACAGGCAAAATATATATTCGTTGATTAATTTGACTTTTTATCGGTATTATTTTCGGCGCAATGGGACGACGTAGTTAAGCCGTGCTCGTGCTATACTGGGCTCATCCCGCTGTCTCGGGGGATCGTGTTACCGAAATCACTGGAACGGAATACCGGTGGCATTCTGGTGATGTCGGTGCTACATTAGGGATTACAACATTTCTAACGTTACTATAGTGTAAGCAATTTCGCCACCCTATACATACTAACTCATTATCCAATCTCCGATCACTCTAATGCACATCATATTTTCACTTCCAACGTCAATTATTATTGCGTAATACCGAGATTTATAGGTGCTTTTCTCGGAGTGTGTCAATCTGTTTTTTATGGTAATGATATTTGTATAGAATACAGGCGCTTAATAAGCTACACCACTTGCAGTTAATTGTGGTTGTGATTAGAATAACGCGGTTCGATTCCGACCGACGACAAATTTGAAATTATTTCCAATTTTCAAACAGAATAAAAGTTTCTCCTGTGGTGCTCTCGCCACGACAGCTTTGATAACCTGTGAGGTGACGCCTGGTAAACACACTTAATGGTACAGTCATATTGTCATTACCGAAACGTGCGAATAGAAGCATATTTGAGTTGAAGATGAACCAATACTTCTTGGCTGATACTGTCAAAAGTTTAGATTTAAAATTAAATTAACAAAACAGAAATGATACAATCTTTTTTAATTTTATTTCTCTTTATTTATTTAAATACCGACGTTTCGGCAGTATTAACTACTGCCTTCTTCAGGAATGAATAACAAATATATAAATAAATAAATAAATACAAAAACATTAGCAACAGGTAACCAAGGTGACAATTACAACATATTTAATATAGGAAGCCATGCACCACTAAGATCTAGACTAGACCGTCACAATGATTGGTTTTGAAAATCTCAATGGCTTCTCTAATTAACCTGTTGTTTAGGTGTGTTGGTCTCGCCAGTATTTTTGTATCTTCAAATTTTATTCGGTGGAATTCTTCCAGCGCCACGTCTGCAACTGAAGATTTTTCTGGCTGGTTCAATCTGATCGAACGCTGGTGTTCATTCAATCTTGTAGAAATGGTTCTACCAGTCTGGCCAATGTAAACTTTCCCGCAGACACATGGAATCTGGTAAAAATCCCTGATGACTGAAGAGGGATGACGTCTTTAACTTGTCTCAACATATGTCGAATTTTAATATATGGAGAAAACGAAATCTTCCTGTTCTTCTTACGAAGAATTCTACCAATCTTGTCCATGACATTTTTGACATAAGGAAGTGAAGCAAACAATAAGTCTCTTTCATTAACATTGTTAATAGGTCTTTTCGGTTTCAGGCATTTTTCGATAGATGATTTAGAAAAACCATTCTTCATAAAAATATTCTTAATTTCTTTCATTTCTTCTTCCAATTTGTTGACAATTAAGTCAAGAAGTTATTGCAAGCCTACATGCAGGATTGATATTTTGATATGGATGCCATATGACACCCTCGTCAACCCCTCAGAAATAAGCCTCTCATGAAAGTAACGCTTTGTTTTAGGTAGTCGATCTTAGACACTCATGTCGACGAGACATTTTAGTTTCTGGCGCGGGCTACACGCCTGCCTCCTAAGTTACAATGTAACTATTTAGTTTATTTGATGTAGTTATGTTTAGTTTAGCAATCAATAATAATAAGTTTAATAGTTTATAATTGATTAGTGTTAGTGTAAATATGTATAAATAAAGTAGTTAGTAATATTAATAATGTCTGTGTCCATAATGTAAGTCATCATCATCGGTCATCAAAGTTAAGTATAAGTGAGTGTATGTTCGGTTAATCAAATCGTGGTCATCGTTGGTAAAAGAAGTGCAAGACCGTCATCATCAGAGCTCTTTAACACCCCCCTCGTGTTACACTATAGCCCGCTTTTCGTACTACACCTAGTATATTGTACCTTCCACGAATCCAAAACGTAGAAATCAATTATTTGAAACCATCAGTTGTTTTGAAATTCATCATCTGAAGACAACTAGATCAAGGGGGTAAAACTGAAGACGTTCCACCCTTTTGAAGGCGTGGCAGATGATACAGAGGGGGCGATATTAAATTAAATTATAACACAATTATTATTATTTCAATTTTTAATTCAAATAGCAGGGTTCGAGATTAATTATAATGAAGAGAACCACCACGTAAATGGATGCAAATATAATACATGTTTGTGTGGTTGGTCGACAGAAATGTACATATTTTCTTCGTAAATATAAATCATATTTCAGAAGCATACAAAGGTCATAGTAAGCTGAGAGAATAACAATCATTTTTTTTGGTGTGGCATTTTCATGGGTAGGGACCAGCTAATCCAGAGATGTAAGGGGTGCATTCGATCGGTATAATGAAGGGGGCGACAAAATTGAGAATTGAATTGCCAAATTAAAAACGAATATAAAATCAACGCAGTTTATTGTATTTGTGTATAAACCCCTAACTGAAAATGATTACAAAAATATTTCATTATAAATTACTATTTATTCTTTGATTTTATAGCTCTACGAGTATGTTCGAATTATATGAAATTATTTTAAATTCCAAAGATCAAAAATAATAGTTTTCTTTAATTAATTATAGACGCTATACAGAATGACACTGAATAACGGGCCACGCAAAATAATTCTTATATTGTGAAAATGATTACTTAAATAAAAAAATAAATATTTCATCACGGCATATTACCCATTGCTGGGTGTGCCAATCTGCTTCGTACACAGATATCGGTAATGATGGAATATTTGTACCATTGCTGGCGTGGGGAGTGCGCCACAGGGGTCAATTTTGTGCCATTAAATAAATACCAAACCAAGCAATTATAGTTCCAAACTAAACCAGTAGAGCCCAACTGGAGAATCCGTGAAGCTGTGACGTCAGCGTTGAAATATATTAAAGACAACTACTACAATATCAAATCTCTGCTTCTAAAGACTTATAAGGTGTAAAACGAAAACATACACCTGCATATTCAATTTGACCCTATATTTTCAAGAAAAGAATAAATCAGAAAATTTAAAATGATGGCTCTCGTAAAATGATTTAGATCTTTTTCAAAACAGGACACAAATGAATATGTAAACGTCATATTATCATTAGGGTTATCATAGTATATTGTCTTTCTACATTAAGTACAAAAGGGGGTAACACCAAGTACGCGAATAACAACTAATTAAGTAAAAATTGATGGTCGTTTGTGTAATTTGTAATTCATAAATGTGAAGAAAAAATTAATAATTTTTTATTTATAAAAGCATATGAACAACAAGGAAATTTGAAATGAGTCTCCCAAGAGGATACAAATAATAAAACGTGGTGAGAAAACACTTGGATTCAACTAACTGTACCACCAATTTGGTAGGGTGAAACAAGCAATCGAAAAATGCGGAGGGCGAAGAGAAAATACAACCAACGAAATATACCTTTCTACATACCCACAAAAATAACATGAAAATGTGTAATCATAATATTTAATTTTTTTTAATAAACTAATAAATACAGGGTTGTGACCGCGACCCCGGAACATAGAACTTTAATATGTAAAATCAGTAATTTCCTGCTTCGCTAATTATTTTAGGTAAAAAAGCTTCAAATAAAAGTTGTAGGGCATAAAATTCTTCATCTGAGTCATTAAGCAAAATTAATTTTGTATGCCTTGTAACGTCAAAAATTAGGTATGAAAATGTCGAAAATCACCGCAAAAATAGCTATAGCCATGGAATTGAAACAAAAAATTAACAAATGTTAACGATTTATCTGTCAAGCTAGGTTATTTAATTTCATTATTATTTGTAAAATCTGTTCAAGTGAACAAATATCAATTTAAATTAACAGATAATTGTTAATTGAAACAGAAATTAGAAATATCTAATAAAAATAAATTACCCTAACGTGACAGATAAACCGTTAGACATTTGTTATTTATTTTGTCTCAATTCCATGGCTATTGCTATTTTTGAGGTGATTTTCGACATTTTCATACCTAATTTCTGCCGTTACTAGGCATATAAAATTAATGTTGCTTATTGATTCAGATGCAGAATTTTATTTGAAGTATTTTTACCTAAAATAATTAGGGAAACAGGAAATTAAAAAAGTATGATTTTACATGTTAAAGTCCTATGTTCCAGGGTCGTGGTCACCACTCTGTATAAAGAATATACAGGGTGCACACTATGTATAGAATATAGTATATATCTCGGTAAATAACGACAGTATACAAAAAAAATCTATATAAAAGTTGTTTAACATTTTATTTCCCATAATAAGGCAGCATTCAGTTGTTTTTATTTCAGAAAATAAACGGGAAATAAAATGTTAAACAACTTTTATATAGATTTTTTTTTGTATACAGTCGTTATTTATCGAGATATATACTATATTCCATACATAGTGGACACCCTGTATACAATAATTATGAAGCAAACTATATAGGGTGTTTACGGTCTTCTGATTTTTAATGGATAATACTTACAGATCAAAAGAAGGCGAAAAACGTAGAAACACCTCAGTAAAAGTTTTATAATATGAGTTTTTTTTTCAGTTTTAATAATGTGGAGATAAATAAATGTTAGAAAAGTTTAGTAACCTACGAACTAATAAATTTTATTTTTTAATTTGTTTATGTCAGTTGTAGTTCATTAACATTAGATGATGTTTCCTTAAATGTACGTCAAGAAATTTCTTCAAGACGGTACACCCGCGCATTCAACCCTTTCGTTCGTCAACCCTTAAACAATACATTTCAAAATAAGTGGATTGGTCAGGCAGGGCGGTTCTTTGGCCTTCCCGGTCTCCAGACTTAACACCATTTGACTTTTATTTGTGGGGGTTTATGAAGACCATTATATACTCCACCGAAATTATCGACCTCGAGGATCTCAGTAACAGGGTGGAAGCAGCAGCGGCGGAAATTCGACAAGGCATGAGCCTTGTAGGGTACGCTGATTCATGGGTACGCCGAGCAAGACTTTGCATACAGCAGGGTGATAACTTCGAATATCTATTGTAAAAGCGGTTATCGTTAGCATTTGATCCCATAAAAAAAAAACTAAAAAAATTAAAACTTTTACTTTGCCCATTAAAAAAAAATCATTCAAATAAAAGTTTCAGTAAATCTCGCGGGCGGATAGGGGGGGGGGGTTATTCACACTCATCGAAGAAAGTATAGAAATGGTGTATTATTCCATGCTCCGTATAATAAAAAATTATAAATTAAGATACCATTAGATGTATATTTTTTCTCTATCTCCAATAAGCTTCGCCTATATGAGCAGTTTGATATTAAATTAAAATAATGGTGAAGTGTCCTTCCACTTTTTCCCAGTAAAACAAACCATTGACCGACTACAAACACTAATTGCCACGACGTTCTATATACCCTTCAGAATTTTTGGTAAATCTGCAAATATATATGCTGCCCTCTTTCGTGGTTTTATGTAACTACAAAATGATTATGTCACTAACTTAGAAGAGGGCACTGTATCAAAAAAGGAAAAATCAATAGGGTTTTCTTAAATGGCTTTGTCAAGTATACACTATAGTAGTTATAAAATTATTTGCAAATACCAGAGCTGGACAATTACATCCATTTAAGTACTTAAGTACTAAGTCAAATACCAGAGCTCAGATACTTAAATTTAAGTACTAAGTACTGCGATTATTAAAATACTTAAGTCTTAAGTACAAGTACTTATTAAGAGTACTCAGTACTTTCCACGTACTTTTCAAGTACTTCCTAAAAAAAGCAATAATCTAATTTTTAATGTTTTGATATAAGAATAATTAATTACCAATACACATGTATTATATTTATCAATATAACATAACTAAAACTCCGATTTAAAAAAGAACCATTACTTTACATCAAAAGATGTGCAAAATTTGATTGAAATTCCGATGAATGATTTTTTTTGTCATTGACATAAATTATATACACACTACTTGTGATTGTGCAATAATATAGTATTTTTGTTAGTTTGGATTTTTAAATGGCACAAAAATGACACCTGTGATGCACTCTCCACGCCATCAATGAGTGTCCGGCAGGTGATAAATACCCGCATGGTACAAATATGTCTTTATCATTACCGAAATCTGTGTACAAAGCAGATTAGCATACCAAGTAATGGGTAATATGCCAAGATGATATTTTATTTTGGTATAATTTATTTAATGAAAAAGTTGTTTACATTGAAAATAAGTACTTAAGTATTTACTTAAAAAGTATTTAAGTACCCTAAAAGGACTTAAGCACTTTTTATTGAAAATCAAATACTTCAGGCAGTTTTTTGATAGTGCTTAAGTACAAGCACTAAGTACCAGGTTAGTACTTATTTTGGTACTTAAGTATAAATGTAAGTAAGTCCTGCCAGCTCTGGCAAATACAATAGAGCGTCGATAATCTAGATACCCGTTATAATTATTATTTATTTATCTTTTTATATAACAGTAAAAACTGTTTTTATATACAATGTATTTGGGCGAAGAAATAATATACTAGTGACATCTATTACATTGATTTTAAGCATTTTCCTTTGTAGGCTTGCCATTGGATATAAATCTGCAAGAGGCGTGGCTTGAGAGATTGCTAGTGTCGCTAGTACATTCCCCATGGAAATTCTCTAAAAGTTTTAGCGGATTATTCCAAACGAAATTGCATTAAACAGTATAAACATACAATAATTTTTCATTTGATGCATATATTGTATATAAAAACTTACGAATATTTTTTATTTTTATTATAAGCCTACAGACTAACAATTTTATATATTTATTTATGTGTAAGACACAGGGTGCCATGCGTGTGATTTCGTTCAGAATATACCTTTGAAATATGCTTATTGTTGATTCGTTAGCAATTTATAGGTGGAGTTAATTAAAATTCTACATTTATTTGTATTTTATAGATTGAACTCGAATATTGAGAACATATTGTGGATTTATAATACGTGAATTTAAAATATTTTAGGATATCATATTTAAAGTTTGTCGAAAAAAAAATATGTTCAAATTTTTTTTAGCAAATTTTAAATTGTTAAATTGATAAAAAATAACGTCCATATTTCATAACAATAACAATAGTTTTCTTATTTTGATGGCAAAACATTTTCTGTAAATTAATATTTTAATTTCTGAGCATTGCATTTTAGAAATTTTTATATACAACCAAAATGCATAATTAAATAAATAAGATAAGCTAAAAACATTCCAATGTTCAGATATTTCCTTCCTATAACCTTGGCAAATGCATTAAATGTTCTATGGATCCTTGTCGAACAGTCGACAACCGTTCCATCGAATTACATTCAGTATTTACAATACTTTACTTAAAATACTTTTGAAAATTAGTACTTAGTACTGTATTTAAAATACTTTTTTTCGTAAAAATTATTTAAAATACTTTTTGGTACTTAAAGTATCGAAAAGTAACTTAAATACTTTAAATACTAAATACTTTACGCATGCGCAAGAACACTTAACACGGGTTTGAGAAAGTATAGGTAAGTACAGTTTTAATGGAATAGTTGAAGTCGTAAATAAAGATAAATCAAGACGTAATATGAAGAACATTTTGGACAACTTATTTATTAAAGGTTATTTCTACTTGGTCTTCAATATATTAGAACTAAATAAGTAAAGAATTTTTCTACTCCAATGCGTGAAATAGTAATTCCACACATCAATCGCAGTACGTGAAGTCGGACTTTTAATAGCGATGTGTAAAATGCAAAGTATTTTTTGTGGAACACTTTATACGCGTGAAGCCTTTTTTACACTTGTTCCACAATATACTATTTTTTAAAGGACTCTAAAATTAGTGGGCTACGTTTACTGTCTTATTGAATGAGAGTGATACATCTAAATTCGATATTTTTTTATCATATTTTAACTGATTCCATAAAGAAACTACTTAGTACTGGTACTGTAAGTAGATAAAAAACGTACTTAAAGTATTACTTTACTTAGTATTTAAATACTTTTCTTGTAAGTACTTAGTATTTAGTAGTTAAATACTTCTTTTGAGTACTGCTCCCAGCTCTGTATACAAAGACGGTTAAATGGATAAATAATTTCTATTTCACAACATTTTTATTTTAATTGAGAACATATATTTTGTATTTGTTCATTCGATAGAAAAATTAATTTTGAATTCAGTGATATATATTTTTTTATACAGATATGCATATAAACTTTTATACTAATTTAATTAAAATATGGCTATAATAAGAGTGCCACGAATAGAAAAAAGGAATATATGTTATTTTTTACATAGAATTAGAGAGCCCAAAGAAATGGATATTTTGTTCTCATAACTGCCAAAGCATACAAAATATTCATGTATTTTGTTTCATGGTTTCATGGCATTCTAATTTTATGTAAAAAATAAGAAGTCTTCATTTTTTCTATTCAAAACACACCTATTATAGCAATGGTGGCCTATTTACAACGAACACCCTGTGTATGAAACGTTGTTCTTTTCATATACATCTCAACTCACTTAGCAACTGAGCTGAGCAAAAATATTCCAAGAAGAATAACTCAGTTGCATAATTGTAATAAGTTATGGTGGGGGTTTGTCGATCTGGCATCGTTCCAAGTTGCGCTTTTTCGATGTTGCAGCTTTTCGATAGGGCAGTTGTCGACCTAGCGGTATCCTCTCCTCAAACGCTATTGCATGCTAAGATAAACCATTGTCAACACGAATGGCCTTGTGTCTGACCACTTCCCAAATATTGGTTATGTTAGTTAGAGACATGTACACAGTTCACTATCAACTGATCAACTGCACCTAATGACAATTTAATAGTCCATACATTTATTCCTGTTATGTAGCTGTTTTGTGTCAAAATAAATTTAAAGAACAATCAATTAAATAGTTTTAGTTAACATGGGGCTGGAAAATTGTCAAATTATATTTGACAACGTCAATGCGACTTATTTTCCGGGACAAGTCGTAACAGGAAAAGTTGAGTTTAATTTTAATTCTGCCAAAAAGATAAGAGGTAAACTAAATTAATAAGTATTTTAATGGTTTCTGCAGTAATATTCATGGTCTACAGGTATTTCTATTAGCTTTAAGGGTGAAGCCCAAGTACATTGGTCGGAATCTGAATCCTATCGAGATTCTGACGGTAAAAATAGAAGCAGATCAGTGTCGTACAATGGAAATGAAGAATATTTCTCTAGCAAATATTATGTGCAGGGAGGAGGCAGTAGTAAGTTCTTATTTTTTTTAATAAATTGGAAGGCGGTAAGCGACCTTGACGGTACAGATATACAAGGGTCTTGTTAGAATTGTTGCATAAGAAAATTAGGTAGGCCGTGGAAAACAAAATGTATTTAAAATCAAAAAAATCTTTGTTTTAAAATTTAACAAAAAGTATTGAAAGTACCTGGAAAACTTTTTGAATCGTAAGATTGCTTCCAAATTTAACAATACATAAATGTGTACGGGGGTCATGCTAGAATTATTGAGAATAAGAATATCATGTAGGTCGTGAAAAACTAAATTATTTAAAACAGTTATTTATGTCATTAGAAATTAAGTTGCGAAAGTTAATTAAAAATTACTTAATCACTTTTTTTCAAAAAATCGTGGCGAGTGAAAATATGTATATAACCAGAGAGCATTTTCAAATCATGATTTATAATTTGACAGTTTTACGTCAGCCTGAAATTAATTTGATAATGTGTAAGTCCCCTAATAATGGGGTACTATATACTTTGGTTCACGAAAGATGACTATTCATGGTCACTTGTTCGAAGAAAGAATACACGGCACTTTATACAGTAATAGCTTAGCAACATTTCATGTTAGAAAGAGAAAGATTATTTGACGTATGTCTATATAGTTTATGTTGTGTGACAGATATACGTAAATGGTGACATTACATTCTAACACATTACAAATAATAATGAATATGTCGTAGAATTACAGATATCTAATTATCTACTGCACTACCCTCTGTCCTAATAGTTACCCAGTGACGTTGACATTTAAATCAAATTATTATTCCATGGTTTTTGCCAAATCTTATGTTTTCGGATTTTGCAAATACATAGGTAAAGAGCATAAATCTTTGAGAAAGGCATTATTTAAAAAGAAACATAATTTTCAAATAAATTACACTTATTTTTTTCTGTTAAAATGTATCCATAAATATTTCATGTTGCACGTCTATGTATACGAAATGCAGTGAATTTATCTGCTAGTAATATTATACCATACGGTTAATATATGACCTTAAATTGTCATCTTTCGTGAACCGAACTATACCATTTTTATCTGGAAGAACAGGATGATCTAAGAATTTTAGTGCAAACGCCACTAAAAATTTTTACGTAATAAGCGAGGTATGCGTTTTTAAAGTTCAGAATTTGGTGAGTGACGTAGCATGTCCTCATCAGTGATCGACAAACAGTTTGTTCTAGAAGGTACATATTTTTCATGTTCTGATAGTTGAAATATTTTTATATAAAAACTTAATAGATTATATTCATGAATAAATTATTATTAAGCATAAATAAAATAAATAAAATGCATTTATCGTTATTACCGGTGATGAAATATTTATTTATTAGCGTACGTTATACGTCATGTACGTTATCTATGTTTATATTTAATTATTTTATTTTTAGACGACAGTGAAACGCTTCCAGCTGGTAAACATATATTTCCGTTTACTACTACTTTACCAAATTTTCTACCGTCGTCGTTTGAAAGTGATAGGGGTTACATACGCTATACCGTAAAAGCTACGCTGGATAGGCCATGGAAATTTGATCAAACGATAAAAGCTGCTTTTACCGTAATTTCTCATTTGGATTGTAACAACGATCCAAGAGCAAGAGTATTAATTTTTATTTCAAAATTGTTTCCATAAAGTTTTAAATTGATATTTTAGGAACCAGCTACGTTGACTATGGAGAAAAATTTATGTTGTCTTTGTTGCCGAGAAGGACCAATAACGGCTATTTTAAAAATACCGTGTACAGGATATGTATCTGGACAAGTAATACCGTATGTTATGGAAGTTGATAATACGTCCAGAACTGATGTCGGTGAAATTAAACTTAAACTTAAAAAGGTATATTAGGCAATTTTGTGCTTTGGTTGTTGGCGCCTATTCTCATAACTTCCGGTTTATTACAAATTAATATCAACTTTGAAATTTCAAATGGAACATACTATATTTTTTTACAAATTTGAAAAGTACAATCATGTAAAATAATCCATATGTTACAAAATAATCCATATGTTACATTATTAAAAAGTAAAATGGCGGGCACTTTTTTATACATCTAGTCGATAAGAGAATAGTGAGCCCTGACCATGGCTTGAAATAAAACAATTAACTAAAACAATTGTAACACGGTAAATTATTACTGAGTATTTACAGGTTGACATTTACCATGTTACAATTGTTTTATTTCAAGCCATAATCATGGCTCACTATTCTCTTTTTGACTAGGTGTATAAAAAAGTGCCCGCCATTTTACTTTTTAATAATGTAACATATGGATTATTTTACATGATTGTAAAGCAAATTTGATGTACTTTTCAAATTTGTAAAAAAATATAGTATGTTCCATTTGAAATTTCAAAGTTGATATTAATTACTAATAAACCGGAAGTGGTATCATGAATGTACATCCGTCATCAAGTAGCTTACATGTTGTTGTATAAATCATGTTATATGAAAGAAATTACTAACTTAATAAATAAGCGAGATATTTGCTGGGTCCATTAAAATATAACACCCTGTAGACTTCAAACAACAAGATAACTGAATATTCGTCTATAAAAGTGAAGAAAATACCATACCCCGTCTCAACTTGTACTGATTTGACTTTTTAAAATATTAACTAGTTACTCTTTTGGTAAATTAGACTATTAATGTGGTTTTGTTTATTATTATTTTATGGACAACTTATAGCAAAAGATAATAGTTATATCATATTAACATATTTGGAACAAATGTTTGATTATTTTAAATTTTAGAAAGTAACATACCATTCGCAATTTCCAAGAGCAAAGTCTAAGTCAAACGATGTAACTATTACCGATTTTGTTGTTGGAGAAAGAGTAACAGCTCAAGATTCCAAGACTTTTAGTAACAGTTTTACATTGCCTTCCCTACCACCGTCAAACTTGCAGAATTGTCGTATCATAGACTTGGAGTACGAATTGAAGGTAAGTCTATATTATTATTATACGAGGGTTACGCTAGAATTATTGAGAATAAGACACATGGTTCAATATGTTCAAAATAGTTCCCTTCAATACACACAACCATGTAAAAAATTGATTGTAAATAGGTGCAGGTTGAAATTGAAGGTTTTCATCAGAATTTAATTGGAAATATTCCTATAACAATAGGAACAATTCCATTAAGAAATATGGTGCCTGTGACACCATCTCCAGAGGAAACAAGTGTCCAACAGCCAGTGTTTGGTTGGATTCCAGCTCCGTCTGATACTCATTCACCCTCAGCTCCTGTTGATCCGTTTTTATTACGTAAGTATAGTGTGCTAAAAAAAACCTAACTCGGAAGTATTTAATTAAATATCAATTTGACACGAGATATTGTCAAAAATCTAAAGAAATTAAAGCTTTTCTCCTTGAGTCTTATTTTAGAAATGAAAATAAATTAGAAAACGACGAAGGGCAATACATATTCTTTTGATGCCGGTTACAATGAATATCAGGAAAATTATATTTCATGGTCAATTTTGACAATTTTACTTTTGAATTGAATATTGGTCAGATATACGTTTCTCCGTTCATAGCCCACTCCGAGTTAGGTTTTTTTTGGAACATATTTTTTTTAAATCACTTTATATTTTGCGTTCATAATAAAGTCATAACGAAATCCAATTGCGTATCGAACGAGCCTTCATTTCGATACACATTTTTTTGTTTTGAAGGTTGGTACTAGATGATATTTACTTCAATTTTCGGACGTCATAAATCAGTTCAGTATTGATATAAACTTTCAAATAATTGAATAAATGTCAATCCAATGTTACCAACTACAATATTACACATACATACGTAAAATCACGCGTGTCCCACTTTGTGGGTTCGCACAAACCCGATAACAATAAGAACAACATCAACATCATACAACAAATCCTTACTCTTAAACATATTAAAGTGACCGATTTTCGGTAGCGAAATACCGCATCCGGATCACAATAATAGTTAGGAAACAATCATCCTTCGCCACACATTTCTAAGCAGACTTCTTTCGCCTCGGCCACACTCATAATCGCATTCATACATGCTCTTCTTCTCTTCATACTTGGAAACTCTCTCTCTTTAAACACCCTACCAATCACATCCACTTACACACTGGTCGGCCACGCAATCGAAAACTCTCTACTTCACCAAGATATATACGCTTAGCAAGCCGTTCACTCGCCATTCTCTCCACATGCTCAAACCATCTCAACTGACTCACACCAACTCTCTTAATCACATTGTTCCTAACCATACACTCTTCATACACCAAATTATTCCTCACGCGATCCCGTCTGACATACCCACATACACCACGTAAGTACCTCACACGTACAAATTTCCTAAATCAACTAGGTTTAATATAGCGATTTTTTTAAAATTATTTTCGTGTATAAAAGACGCAACATGTCTTATAAAACTCATACTTAAATGTACTATTTAAAAACTAATAACTTTTTTTAGAACTTTGATAATCCCTTTCATACAGTTTTAAGGTCTGGTTAAAATTTGTTCCTTAAATGATATCAATTTTTTTTCAGCTCCGCCAACTTACGAAGAATGTCAATTTGGAACGAAATCAATTATGGATCAATCAGATTCAGAATATACACGATTTAACAATGGCAAAAGTTATGCTCCCTCTTATCCTGTGTATAATTTCCATGCTTTGCCTGTTGCACCACCTCTGGAAAGTTCAAATTTGCCACTTCCTATGCCTACTCCGACTAAACTACAAGAAAAATGTTAAACATAAATATGTTGCAATTAACTTCTAATAGTTTTTCTTATTGTTTTAGTGAAAAATGACATGCATGTTATAAAAAAAAAACATGTGAAATATATTAGCTAGTATTTTGTGCTTTTTATTTTAATCTGTACAGCATAAGTCCAACAAAATAATGAAAATACGTACATTTATATACAATATGGCGACGGTTAGGGGTTAGGGGCAATTTCTTGCTCTCCTGTTCATTATACGACAAAAACTTTGGAGTTTTTTTTCGGGAACTATTTCCAGCACAATAATTCTTTATAATAATGACACGTTCCTTTTTCGAATAAACATTCATTATTTACTATACTTTAAAAAAAATTGAGAATGTGAAACTGTTTAAAATCCTATGTTCACCCCTAACCGCCACCATTCTGTATATACATATACGTATTTTCTAGATATGTAAAGCACAAATTTATATATTTTTACTCTATATTAAAGTTATATTTGTTATACAATATATACGTATTTTCAGGATTTTTATAAAGTATTATTATTATAAAAAATATAATAAAATATATTTTAGGTTTAAGTTATGGTGTATCCAAAAAAATAATGGGTCTGATTTCATATTTTTATGTGACTTATATTAATGAAAAAAAAAAAAATACGTAATTACTATTTTTAAAATATAATTTTTATTGAATATAATATTGAACAAAAAATAATAAATACTAAAATATTGAAATGTGTACGTGCCTTATAAAAATATAAGTAGTCTGTAAATATGGGCTTATGTTCTCCATTTTAATAAATGGTACACGCAATTAGTAATCGGATTAAGATAAATTAGGATTACCCAGATAATGTAAGTTTTAGCCAATGCTCATGAGTAGTTTTAAAATTCGTATATGATCTAGTCTGATCTAACTTAAGCTAATCTACCTATACCCTCACATACTCTATTTCTAGTCTAATATTAAAAATTAAATGAATACCTCTTATCCGAATAATTCAGCTATATTTATTGACATTGGTTAAAATTAACAATATCAAATGCAAATAAATGTAACTCGAAAAGGTGGAGAGATAAATATTTTTTTTATATATATAAATACGTAAAATATATTGCCATAAGGGCCAGTTTTTCAATTTGAATAATACTGGTAGATTTTTAGTCTACCATCATAATTTGTTTTTATTGACAAAAAACATGATTTTTTTATATTTTCTACAATCGTAGTTAATAATTCGAATATGGAATTCTTATTGAAAAACGCCCTATATATAAATTTATAAGGATAGTAAGATTATTACACATATATATTTTTAAATATTTTATTATTGTCATGAGACGAATATGCACAAAATGATTCATTAATCAGTAATATATTTTTGGGGTGAAAATGTAACTATGATTACTGTAAACTACCCCATTTATTGTGTGTTTGTTATTTGTAAACAGTTTATATAATGAAAATATATTTTAAATAAAATTTTACAAAATAAACCAATCATTAATTTCATTATATCCAAAAACTTTTAATCAAATATTATTTACATACAACGTACGATAGATAAAATGTCATTACATTCGTTTGTGATTTTGTTCCAATTCCATGGCTAACGCTATACAGAATTTATATTTATTTATAAAATGTGAATATTGAAATTTAATTCTCTACAATATTTATTTTAATTTATTTCCCATATTAAACACCCGGATACATCATACTTTCTAAAATGCCAAATTTTCATTTTTGGGTAAAGTATATAAAATCCAAAAATGGGCCCAAGTACAAATTTGAAACTTGGTAGAATTAAGTACGTAACCAAAATGTGAGAACTTTTATTTATAAAAACAAAATATATTTTTTTCTAGTTTGCTATACCCAAATTAAGATGAAATCGCGTTGTTAAAATTACAATTTTCGAAAAGGATAGGTTGAGTAGGGTATCTACCCAAAACTGGTTTGGAAAAAGATATTTTTAAATTTTACAATTTTCTCCGTTACATGTACGTCCATCTGTCGGATTAAAGAGAATTCGGATCATTGAGAGTCTGCTGAAATAAAATTTCCGCTAAGCGATATTAGTGACGTCTAGTAAAAACTAGAATAAATCCAAATACGTATTTTATAGTTTTCTACAAAACAGACTGACCATTTTGTATATGAACATAATACATAATTCTCACCATTTTCTCTGTAACAAATGAAAATGCATTTTCTGAAAATTAAAAATTTCTGTCTATAGCCAAAGTAACGATTAAATTCTATAGTAAAATAGAACGCTTCGTTCGTGATTTGGGGATGCAAGCAAATTTTCACAGATGTCACAACCCTCGCACTGCCTCGCAGCATAGTAGCGGGTTGTTTTCCAAGGGTAGGTTTGTAAGCTCAAAACAGATGGCAGCAGAGTATATATTTTTTTAAAATATGTTTCAATAGTTCAATACAAATTATTTGTTCATTGCTCGTTATTATCTGTGTCACTTTATCAACATACATTAGTAAAATATATACATATTTATATATGGAATAAGTTCGTATTAAACTCGCAATTATTTAAATAAATACTTGTTACATAATATGGAATAATTTTCATGACGTAAATGAAGCATTTATATTCAAGCGGATTTATTATATTTATCCATTTTATTCAAAAACATGCTAAATAATTACAACCTTTTACATTTCAAGTATGCCTGAAAATATTTCTAAAATATTAGGGTTATTGAAAAATAAAAATAAATATATCATCACGGCACATTGCTGGGTGTGCCAGTCATTTTTGTACGCAGATATCAATAATAATGAAGACATATTCGTACCGTATGGGCGTTTACCAGGCGTCACCTCACGGGCACTCATTTCTGGCGTAAAGAGGGCACCACAGGGGCCACTTTTGTGCCAAATAAAATTCGAAATAAGTTTTGACATTGTAGCGATAGCCAATTTTCAAATAAAAATTACAGATGATTATATTCAACACCAAAGTCACTAAACATAATTTGTTTTTTAAGTTCTGTATCTAAATCACTGAACAGATTTTATTTGTTTTATTTTGTAACCTGTAAAATCGAAAATCTGACAGTTCAAACGATATGCATTTCTTTGTAATTTTGTTGCTAGCACAAATGAGCAATATTTATAGAATATAAAATTTTTGGGGTTATTTTCGACATTTTCATACCTAATTTGTCAGAACTGGGCAAGTACAACTATTAAATACTTAAGTACTAAGTACAAATACCAGAGTTCAGATACTTAAATTTAAGTACTAAGTACTGCAATTATTAAAATACTTAACTCTTAAGTACAAGTACTTGTTAAGAGTACTCAATACTGTCCAAGTACTTTTCAAGTACTTCCTAAAAAATCAATAATCTAATTATTTAATGTTTTAATATAAGAATAATTAATTACCAATACACATGTACCATAACCATAACTTTACATCAAAAGATGTGCAAAATTTGATTGAAATTCTGGTGAATGATTTTTTTTTATATCATTGACATAAATTATATACATACTACTTGTGATTTAGCAATAATATAGTATTTTTGTTAGTTTAGATTTTTAAATGGCACAAAACTGACACCTGTGATGCACTCTCCACGTCATCAATGAGTGTCCGGCAGGTAATAAATACCCGCACGGTACAAATATGTCTTCATCATTACTGAAATCTGTGTACAAAGCAGATAGGCACACCCAGTAATGGGTAATGTGCAAGATGATTTTTTATTTTGGTATAACGTATTTATTGAAAAAATTCTTTACATTGAATATAAGTACGTATTTACTTAAAAAGTATTTTAAGTACTAAGTACAAGTATTTTAGATGCAGTACTTGAAAATGAAGTACTTCAGGCAGTTTTTTGATAGTACTTAACTACAAGTACTAAGTACCAGGTTAGTACTTATTTTGGTAATAAATGTACTGCCCAGCTCTGTAATTTATGCCGGTATATAGAGCATGTTAAATTAATTCGGATGCAGAATTTTAAGCTCTACAACTTTTATTTGACGAATTTATACCTAAAATTATTAGGGAAGCAGGAAATTACAAAAGTATGATTTTATTTGTTAAAGTCGTGTGTTTTGGTGTCTGTCAACATCCTGTAGCAAGCATGTAAAACAAAAAAATTCACATTTATTGTCTATGGAGTTAGTTTTACCATCGGTCAAGCGTTGTACGCTTATTTAAATAACACCCTGTTTATTCGTTTCATGTCGATCCTTCGCATTTTAATCACCAATAAAATTTTATCGATCCTTGTGAAAAATGTATCTAAATATACCTTGTTGATAAAATTAAAAACAGAAGATGTATAATAATGTAAACAAAATCATCAAATTAATTGAAATGTATTTATTACTAAAATGAGTAAATAAACACATAAATAAATCAAGTACATTATTTCCAAATAAAAATACTGCAGTGCACAATATTGTTTTCGATGGTGAGTTGAATGCAGCCCAGTTCCACGAACGTTATTCTAAAATTAGCATACTGATACGAAAACCATAATTCCGCAATTAAAATGGAAATTTTTCATAATAAAAATAACAGTCTTTCTTTATTCAAATTTTTCATCATAATGCTACCAATCACAAGTTTCGTAATTACTTATTTTATCAATACGGTAATCCCTCTTAAAACACGTAATTAGGTTCGTAAAATCTCGTATTGTACAGAGCTAATAAATACGTAACTATATATTTATGGCATGAGTGTCTGGTCGCGAATCTGGTGATCCGGATTCGATCCCGACCGACTCCAAAATTATTTCGAAATTTAAATAAAATGAACTCTCCACGCCAGCAATGAGTTCTGATCAATTTAATTTTTGTTGTTGATACATCAACATATCGATCGATATTGATCGAATTAACCTGAGTAATATTTTTATAAACAATTTTCAATTAATAACAATCATTTGTTGAACAAGTTTTGGAATTTTACTTCCTAAAAATTAATAATAACTAACATTTCTTTAATTGTTTTGTTACAAGCATGTTTTATAACCTCAAATGTCAATTGACAGAAATGATAAACAAATGTTTATTTAATCATTAAAAACAACATTGGTCTTTTTCACATATCAGTTAAACAACAAAATACATTTTTTAAGAAAATTAATTATTATAAAGAATAAATAATGAATAAACTTACCGGCATTTCGAAGCAAAAGACTGGTCTTCAGCTGCAAACAGGTTTGGGAGATGTCATTATAACTACTGGTTTTCACTTAATACTACACTTTTCACTATGATGATAAATAAAACAATAAAGTTTTTCAGGAAAAATACACTGAAATTTTGCAAATGAGATATGTGCTGAATACGATTCTTGAAACGTCAGGCGTCACATTGAAGATGTTGTTAATACATGCGCAGAAAGAAACCATTTTGTTAATTGTAAGCGCAGGCGAACGTATACCAAATATATATGAAACATTTTTATTATTTGTAATTTCTGTTAAAATGAAAAATTATTTATTTAAATTAATAGATAACTTTTACCGTTACAAAGCATATAAAATTAATTTTGCTTATTGATTCGGATGCAGAATTTTAAGCTCTACAACTTTTATTTGAAGTATTTTTATCTGAAATAATTAGTGAAGCAGGATATTAGGACAATATGATTTTACATGTTAAAGTCCTATGTTCCGGTCCTATGTACAATATTTGGACTATGGTTGTTTTTGCCACGAGCTCTTCAATTGCACCATTACACAGATGTTTCAAAACGATGCAAACTTTAATTGCAATTTAAAATTTATCGCAAACATAATTTTTATTACAGACTTCATTTTCTTATTACTAGTGCATCTAAGATGCAATTAATATAACCAAGATTGTAAAACTTAATTTAAGTAGCGAAATACTCTATTGAGGGGGCTGAAAAAGATTAGCGTTACAATTGAACACTTTTTTAAATATAAAATTATGAAAAGAGCCTGGTATAGTTGTAAGTTCCTTTCGCGTCTCCTGAAATGTCATATATAGAAATGTGGAGTGTATAGCATATAAAAAGAGAAATCCCATTTTTGAGCTATTACTTGAAGCAAATGGCGCGAAACGAATACAGTTAGGGTAAATGTACTGGTACGATGATGCGGGTGGCGTTCAGTGCTATACATCTAAAATTGAGTCATTATTATTGTAAATTCCACACCATAAAAGCAAAAGCCTGCGGGAAAATCACAACGAAAACGAAAACAGTAATAATATACATTTTATCCGATTGGATTGGATATAAATAAAAACTTCTTTCTTTCAAATATGTTCACAATACAGGAAACTTTAAAGCACATATAGCACGCTGAACTCATCAAAAAAATATTTATAATGGATTACACTATTGGTAACTTTTTTATTTGAAGAGATACGAGTTTGGTTAAATTACAAAATTGGTGATATCAGCAAAAATAAATTTATATCAGCGATTCTCAAATCGTTACATTTTAAATAAGAACATGTATATTATTAAAAAATCTTTCAGAACTCATATTTGAATTAGAATGATACAACCTTTTTTCGTTTTATTTTCGTATGTTTATTTATAATTGGAAGAAGAAATGAAAGAAATTAAGAATATTTTTATGAAGAATGGTTATTCTATAAATCATCTATCGAAAAATGCCTGAAACCGAAAAGACCTATTAACAATGCTAATGAAAGAGACGTATTGTTTGCTTCACTTCTTTATGTCAAAAATATCACAAGATTGGTAGAATTCTTCGTAAGAAGAACATGAAGATTTCGTTTTATCCAATTAAAATTCGACATATGTTAAGACAAGTTAAAGACGTCATCCCTCTTCAGTCATCAGGGATTTACCAGATTCCATGTGTCTGCGGGAAAGTTTACATTGGCCAGACTGGTAGAACCATTTCTACAAGATTGAATGAACACCAGCGTTCGATCAGATTGAACTAGCCAGAAAAATCTTCAGTTGCAGACGTGGCGCTGGAAGAATTCCACCGAATAAAATTTGAAGATACAAAAATACTGGCGAGACCTACACACCTAAACAACAGGTTAATTAGAGAAGCCATTGAGATTTTCAAAACCAAGAGTAATAATCTCAATCATTGTGACGGTCTAGATCTTAGTCGTGCATGGCTTCCTATATAAAATATGTTGTAATTGTCACCTTGGTTACCTGTTGCTAATGTTTTTGTATTTATTTATTTATATATATATTTGTTGATTTGTTGTTCATTCCTGAAGAAGGCAGTAGTTAATATTGCCGAAACGTCGTTATTTAAATAAATATACAGAAATAAAATTTAATAAGGTTATGTATCATTCTAACATGTATATTTAATTTAATTCTGAATACAACGATATAATTTTTTTTACAGAAAAATCCATATTAAGTTTTATATTAATTTCATTTAAATATGTGTATTAAAAGTGTGTCAATTATGAAAAAAATGAATTCATGTTACTTTTTCACGTAGAATTAGAATGCCATGAATGAAATGAAGTGAGTATTTTATATGTGTTGACATTTAATAAAGAAATATGATCAAGTGACGAACCGAAATATTCACTTATTTTATTCATGGCATTGTAATAGTACATTAAAAAATAACATGTATTGATTTTTTCCATTCGTGGCACTCTCATTTTCGTCATACTTAAATCAAATTAATAAGAAACTTATTTATAAATTCTGAATTAAATTCTCTAGCGAATAAGCAAATAGAAAAATGTTTTTATTTAAAATAAAAAAAGTTAGGTCCATATTTTGAAAACCGCTACGTAAAAAAGTATCATGATTTTTTTTCCCATACTTGGCACACTTTTTATACACATATTTAAACAAAATTAATATAAAACTTAATATGGATTTTTTTGAAAAAAAATTGTCATGCGACGGAATGAAACGATCATATCGTTGGATTTAGAATTAAATTCTCAATAGTTAATAATCCGCGATGATATTACTATTATCATTATTATTTTATTGCCATAACAGAATTATATATAAAGCTAACGAAACGTTGAAAATATATCAGTACCAGTGTGCGTTTTACTTTGCTTATTTTAGCCATTTCATTTCACATTGAGATGCATAGAACTTGACTGTCTGTCAATCTGATGTTCATTCCGTGCTGATGCAATATAGGATAGTGATAGGATACTGTAACTGTTAGGATGGCATATGAGAATACTTTGACTTTTCAAACAGAAACATTTCATTTTTAATATGAACTATCAATATTTTGCAAATGTTGACTGCAGAATATACGAAAAAATAAATACTTAGTTACTTATGAATATTATTCGACTATTTATTTTTGATCATTTATTTAATATAGCTAAATTGACTTATTATGATTTAACAAAATATAACTTATTATTAGTGTTATAGTTTAAAAAACCACTGGCTTGAATTTTTTTCTTCAATAAGTAAATGTTCCCTTCAGTCTGTTGCAACTTTCATATTTGAATCATTTTCTTCTATTCCCAATAATAATAAAAATTATAATAGGGCACCTTGATTATGTTATATTCGTGAAACACCCTGTATATAAGTATACAGGGTGTAACACTAAAAACAACCACCGTCATTATTTTTCTTTATTATTATAGTCACAAAAAAATACTAAAGAATAAAGTTATATGAGACCAAGGGGGACATCCCATTAAAGAAGAAAATAGTTTTTTAAATCAGTGGTTCTCAAATTGCAACACAAAGTTATATTTTTTCAAATGGGATTATACATATTTTTTATGCCTATTCGATAGCATCTTTTTCTCTGAATTCAACTAAATATTAGTTTTATATCTTTACATAATAAAAATATTGAAAACAAGAACAGTTATTTGCCAATTTGAATTATTTAGGATAGAAATCTAATAGAACACTGTTTATAACGTTTTTAACAAATATTTATTTCATTTTAATTAAGCTCAATTGTTTTTCATTCACAGCCTACTGAAAAATAACTTAAAATCAAATTTAAATTTCAATTATTTTGTTCTCAATATTTTTGTTATGTAAGGTTATAAAATAATCTCATGGTTGAATTCAGAAAAAGAGACGCTATCGAATAGGTATACAAAATATTTGAAAAAATATAATTTTATGTTGTAACCATTGATTTATAAAAATATTTTCTTCTCTAATGGGATGTCGCCCTTGGTGTCCTACAACTTTGTTCTATAATATTTTTTTGTAAAATAATAATAAAAAGAATAATGGCGGTGTTCGTTTTTGGTGTTACACCCTGTATGTATCTACATATATCTGGTGTCTACTTGAAATCTGTTATACAGGGTGTTAAAAAAAGAATAAAAAAAATTGACGGTATATACATTTCGATGTGCTGATGGGTATACCCTTATTTTTTTATCTTTTTTTAACACACGTTTTTATTTACTACAGTTACTGTCCTATTAATTTTAAAAGTAAGTTGTGAATACAAAATATACTCAGAATTAAAAACTACACAATACACAATATGAGAGTAAAATTAATCGCATTCTTTTTATATTTTTCGAAGAAAACGCTAAAAAAATCGCAATTTACAATATATTTCAGAGTGCCATACTCTATCAAATAAACAATAGATGCCACGTATGTATATAAATTGTTAAAAGTTTTTTTAAAGAGTAAAAAATATAGGGCGAAAGACGACATGGGGAGTCATGAAGATATATTAGTTTGTTAGTGGTTACGAGTAATTTAAGGGAAAACCAATGAAAGGGGGAGGGGTGTAGTGTGTAGTGCAGTCTGCAATCACCAGGAAACCGCACCGCACAACGTGGAAGAGTGCGACAAATTCGAAGGGTGCTGCATAGAGCACAGGCGTAAATGTAAGGGATGAATGACAGCCAGTAATTTCCAGTTAGCGTAGGGGACGACACACCACACCACGCATGTCCAAACTCATCTTTCAAATACGCCTAAAAACTTTTTCTACCCCTTCTAGATTTCTGACTTTTTCATTTGCACTCAACGCACACTATTCTTACATTTCCGGTATCTTCTACTTTAAAGTACAAGGGTTTCTCAACGTGGCGGTACCGATTTTTGGTGGGCGGCACAAACTATTTTATTTTTTTTAAGTAAACTAAAACCGAATTTAAAATATTTTCCCACTATCGATATCATAAGTAGACTATTAGGATTTTGTTTGTAGGAACGTATATTCATTTTACCATCAACTATCGGTTTACCTTACGTCCGTATTTTGTTATATAGATATTTCAAACTTGTGTGAAATATTTTCGATTTTGACTTCAAGTTCTTTCAAATTGTCTTCATTTCATAAATATTTGACTTGTTGACTTTTGAGTTTTTCTTTCTTTCTTCTCAAATTTTTCAAGGAATACTAAGACCCTTTGTTTCAATGTATAAACCATGGATAAAAAATAAATGATCGGGAGTGGAAAAAATCTTATATGTAACTCGTGTAGTAAATATATTTTATAGGTTGATTCTGTTCGAATCTGTAATCTTACAGCTCTGTTAATTTGTAAAAAAGTAACAAAAACATCTATTCTTCTTATTATTATGGACATAGCTCATTAAAAATTTCAAGATTTTCTAAATTCACGTAGTTAATTTGTCACCAGGAATGTGGAATTTACTTGTTCGGGAAAATAAACTACATGGAATTGGAAAATCACTAAATTTAGAATGAAAAATTATGATATTTGACATCTATGTACAAAATTACTAGCTATCATTCTGACACGGGCCCCCATATCTGCTTGTCAAGGCCAACAAATTGACATGACTCCTCGCGCCCTATTGTATTTAACATTTCTTGTATACCTCCACTACACCAAAAATTCTACTTACATCTGTTCTTTATATTTAGATTTTTTAATTTTAAATTCATTCTATGAAGAAATTTTGTCTTCTTCTAATATTTCGAAATGTTTTCAATTCACTGTCGGGATTGACAGTATTTTTGAAGGGTATATGTAATATACCTATAATTTTAAATATTTAACTATTAATACAAGAAATAATATGATGTATGTACTTCCCAGAAAATATCTTCAGTAATATCTCTGACATTTATCTGTCAGTTAATTTTTCAATTGGTGTCCATGACATTATTTGGGCTGTGAGATTTATTACAACAGATTATTATATACCTAATATTTATTTATCTCTAAATCTATAAAAGATATAATAAAATATTTGTATATATCAGATTGAGAATTTACTCTTCTTTAATAAAAGCAAGAACAAAAATTTTCAAAAAATAATATTTAGAAGAATTTGTTTAAGAATCTGCTACTTCCGGTTGTCCTGTGGAAATTATGTTTAAAATTAAAGCACCATCTGTTCCCTTCTTAATTGAATCGACTTATAGTTTATAGTTCTGATAAAAAAGAATACATTAAATCTTCGTCTTAGCTGAATGGAACTATATATTAAAATGAAACTGTCGAAACGGCAACTACATCCATCCACCTATGAAGTGAGTTGGAAAGTGCCGTAACTAGCAGATGTCACCATCTATTAGTCGCAATTAGTAATCTGAAGTGCTGTGATAACTTGAGCACGTCTGCGGCCCACAACGAATTATTGAAAAACTATTGAAATTCCTCTCACAGCTTACCCTTAGACAAGGGCCTAAAGGGCGTGCGATGGTGCGATGCGATCACCTGACGCACAGTGGCAAACCACACGCAAATGTCCTTAATCCACTGATTACAGTACGATTGTATGATTGTAGTAAATGAATGGGACCGCTTAAAGTCTTAATACGTTACGTAACGGGTATAAATTCCCTATGACACTATTAATTCCATGTGAACTGATTTATTGATATTCATATGAATTAATGTCAAATAAATCAAGTTACGCGCACATTATAAATGTGCTACTCGCTTGTCTACGTTAATACTACTACTTCATACCAATTCAACTTTTTTAAAAATATTTTCACAAATTTTATAATCGATTCCTAAATACCACATCAATTTAAACATTGTCGAGTTTGAGAGAAACGGATGTGTATGTGTTTTTACGAATATTTGTACGACGTTGCAATGAATGCATTTTGTGTACAAATATCAAATTAATTTCTGTTTAACTTAAAAACTGTCAAATCTGTCATGATTCGAAAATTCTCTGCGCTTAATTCCATATTTTATCACAACGATAAAAAAATGATAACTTAATTCAAATGAATCTTCTTTTCTGAATGCTTTCAAAATAATCATAAATAGCACAAATGGCGCACCAATCTCCTCTGAAGAAAACCTTCTACCCAGTATATTTTTTTAAAGGCTAATAGGGTTAGCATATCAGATGTTCTATTGTTTTTATATACTTTTTCCTCAAAAATTGAAGTATTGTACCGGCTCTATAGGAAGACGTATCATTATATTATCATTATCACTCAGAACGATTTAATAAATTGATTAACTAGGTTCTAACTAACTTAACTTTGGCTTAACTGAATTTCAAATTTCAAATGACAGATAAATGCTTGTTTAAAATGATGTACAAATTTTGTTTTCTACGGCCTTAATGTCTTAATGTATACATTGAGACTACCGTAAGATCATCTTACAAAAATCTTGGATTTGTAATTAGAAATTATAGGTCTTTCTGTAAAACAACTACATTAAAAAGCATGTATTGTGCATTGGTTCACTTTAAGCTAGAATATTGTCTACAAGTCTGGAATCCAATATATCATAAATATATATCCAAGATTGAGTCTGTCCAGCATAAATTCATCAAATATAGTTATTTTAAAATACATGGACAATATCCTAACTTTCTCCATAATTATTCTGTTTTATTACCTGAACTTGGTGCCATTAAGTAGCAGAAGAAATTTACAATTATCTCTCTACTTATACAAATTAATTAATAATTGTATTGATGACCCATGTAGTCTTGAGTTAATACCATTTCACATTCCACGCGTCACTTCAAGAAATAAAGTACCATTTCATTGTAAAACAGCTAGGACTAATTATGAATTGAAATCTCCAATAAGACAACTCTGTGTAGCATATAATAGTGTATCATGTGCTATTGACATTGACATATTTGGCGACTCCTTATCTAAATTTAATAGTATATTAACAAAATATTTTTTGGATTAAGTTATTTGTTAAATTTTATATATGTTTCTCACTTAAATACTTACTGTTTCAACTCATTCGTTTTTATATTTGTATGTCGAATGTGTAATTAGGATCTTATATCCTGTAAAATAAATAAATGATTAAGAAGAAGTATGTTTTTCGTTTCTTATTCGTTATATTCACTTTCTCATTTTGTGATAACTAGACAACCTTCCCCTTTCTAAATCATCCTTTTTGAGTGATCACACGGATTCATTTCAGAGCAAATTTAAAAATGGCTAACTATTATAGGTTTTCTAGCGTAGAAATGTATCAATGAGGGGTTTGTTGCATCAAAGGAAATACCATACTTTTGAAAACAAAGAAAATATGTTATACATAATAGATTTGTTTTAAGTAAACATACTGTACATTTTTATAACATCTGACAGTAGATTATTTATAAAATAAAATAAATTGGTTTGATTTGATCTGCATATGATATTTGAATCTAGATGGTGTTTATATTATTCAAGTTGTTTTCTTGATATAATTTTTAAATCATGATTCAAAACGATCACGATTAAACTAATCAGGATTCAAAAAATCACAATCATAGCTCGAAGGAACACGGCTTTTCTTATTCTTAATAATTATAGCGTAAGCTATAATTTATTTATCCAAATTCCAAAAAGGGCTGATTTATTTTTTATGTACATTATTTGAAGCTCCCAACTGTTGAAAATGCAATTAATATTGTATTTCAACAACATAATAAAATTGGGACTTCCACCACAGTTTTATCTGATTATATTAGGTTAGCGTTAAAGAATACCGACAGACAGCTTCAGCTGTTCCTTGATCAGATCACGCTTTTTTGTTTTGTCTGATTTCATTTACAAAATGGACTTACAAGTGACACATAAGACTAAACACAGACGTGACAAACGGTTAGTCTAAAAGCTTTAGCACCCCATGACATCTAACGTGATATTATTAAGAAATACATTTGATATCTTTTTTGTGATGCCCTAAAAAATTAATTAACTACATAAATAATTGACCTATCAATAAATAATCCAGTGCGTACAGTACTATTAATATTACTATTTATTTATTGGCTATTTGTACAAAGTTTGGACAATGTTTATAGAAAGTCCTACATAACAAATTAAAATTTAAATAAAATACATAAAATGGTGGGTATCATTTAAGTAAAACATTTTTATAATTTTATGTCCAGTCTTCATTAGTGTAGACATACATACATACATACATACATACATAAAATCACGCGTGTCCCACTTAGTGGGTTCGCACAAACCCGATAACAATAAGAACAACATCAACATCATACAACAAATCCTTACTCTTAAACATATTAAAGTGACCGATTTTCGGTAGCGAAATACCGCATCCGGATCACAATAATAGTTAGGAAACAATCATCCACACATTCCTATCTAAGCAGACTTCTTTCGCCTCGGCTACATTCATAATCCTTACTCTTAAACATATTAAAGTGACCGATTTTCGGTAGCGAAATACCGCATCCGGATCACAATAATAGTTAGGATGCAATCATCCTTCGCCACACATTCCTATCTAAGCAGACTTCTTTCGCCTCGGCTACACTCATAATCCTTACTCTTAAACATATTAAAGTGACCGATTTTCGGTAGCGAATTACCGCATCCGGATCACAATAATAGTTAGGAAACAATCATCCTTCGCCACACATTCCTATCTAAGCAGACTTCTTTCGCCTCGGCCACACTCATAATCCTTACTCTTAAACATATTAAAGTGACCGATTTTCGGTAGCGAATTACCGCATCCGGATCACAATAATAGTTAGGAAACAATCATCCTTCGCCACACATTCCTATCTAAGCAGACTTCTTTCGCCTCGGCTACATTCATAATCCTTACTCTTAAACATATTAAAGTGACCGATTTTCGGTAGCGAAATACCGCATCCGGATCACAATAATAGTTAGGAAACAATCATCCTTCGCCACACATTCCTATCTAAGCAGACTTCTTTCGCCTCGGCCACACTCATAATCGCAATCATACATGCTCTTTCTTCTCTTCATACTTGGAAATTCTCTCTCTTTAAGCACCCTACCAATCACATCCATCCACTTACACACTGGTCGGCCACGCAATCGAAAACCCTCAACTTATATAGGATATATACGCTTAACAAAACAGTGTCGTTGTAAAAAGTTTTTTATTTTTCTTTTGAAAATAGTTTGAGAAAGTTTTTTTTTATCTCACTTTGTAAATGGTTGTATAATTTCACTTGAATTGTTTTCATGGGGTCTCGTGGCTGCGTGCCAGAGTGTCTGGTCGCGAATCTGGGAAACCGGATTCGATCCCTACCGATGCAAAATATTTCGAATTTTAAATGGCACAAAATTGTCCCCTGTGGTGCACTCTCCACGCCAGCAATGAGTGCTCGTGCGGTGACGCCAGGTAAACGCCCGCACGGTTCAAATATGTCATCATCATTACCGAAATTTGTTTATAAAGCAGATTGGTACACCCAACAATGGGTAATATTCCGTGATGATATATTTATTTTTCAGTGGTTACCGTGGTTCAATTTCGGAATACACTATTAAGCACTTTCAACATAATTTTATGATTCTAACAAAATTTATTTGTTATCCATTTGCTGAGGATGGACAAATGTTGTCCGAAACGTCCAATTTGTGTAAAATAAAGTGACTTACGGCCTTCTACATTTAATTCAAACTTCAAGATTGTTCCCAAAATCCTAAATTTATTTTATATTTTAATTGCATTGATAATGGAAATATTTTCCAATCGGTAATATATACCTGAATTTCACTTTGTTGTGCGTATCCATTATAGCAGCTCCAACTCCCTGTTATCAAGATTGATAGCGGGTGTGCTGGCCATATTATGTTTGCAATTCTAAACCGCGAGTTAATTAGACAGATGGTTAAACATGTTTTTGAATGCAACCAAGCTTTCTATGGGAGTTGATTTGAAAAGCTCGGTTTTCAATAGCAAAGCTCGTTTGATCTTAATATGTACTGTGATGGACCAGTTATGCTGTGGGCGAATCACACCGACGTTCATTCAGCGACATAGTTATACCAGTGATGGTTGTACTCATCTTTTCAATGCTATCTCTTTTTTCATACTCTGATGAAATGTTCAGATGCATACAAAAAAACAACTCATTGTCTTATTTAGTTACTAAGTATTCTTACTTACTTTTATTACAATGGAATTCAATACAAAGATCTAATTTTATTGTAGATATACACAGTTTGGCTATACAGAGTGTTTTTCGGATACGGAACATTTTGATTATTTTCTTTATTATTGGGAATAAAAGATAATCACTCACTTGTTGAATAAAAAAAAATTATAAAAATTGTTTCAGAGACAATAAAGTTAATGTTATGATATGTCCATCGCAGTCTCTAGACTTGAATCCAATACAAAATCTGTGGGAAATTCTATATCGAGAAATTAGGGACGAAAATTCTACAAGAAAAGAAGTTTTGCTCAGTGTCTTAAGAAGATCTTGTGGGGGAAGTTGAATAAATAAATAAATAAATATATCATCACGGCATATTACCCATTTCTGGGTGTGCCAATCTGCTTTGTACGCAGATATCGGTAATGATGAAATATTTGTACCGTGCGGGCGCTTACCAGGCGTCACCTCACGGGCACTCATTGAGAAGGATGTAATATTAAAATTACTGCTGAAACGCAGCAGAGAAGTAATAAATTTTGATGGTTATTATACCAAATATTAGAAATTCTAATTTATATAGAAAAATAAAAGTTATAAAAATTAAACAAATCTTATAAATGCAATATGTTATTTTAATACAAAATAAACTTGTGAAAGACGCCCCCCCCCCTTTAACTTTTTATTATAATAGAAAAAAATGTCTCATATAAAAGTTTTGTATTTGAATATACTATTTGATGGCAGATATAGATATTGTTTTTATAAAGTCTGGTTTAAATAGGAATCTATAATTATTTTACTAAAATATAAACCACCATTTTCTTCTCTTTTCAACAATGTATTAGTTTTTATTAATATATTTATATACAGGGTGACACTGAAAAACGGGCCACTCAAAATAATTTTTACCTTCCGTCACCTTTAGATAAGGAAGGTATTGTCTTTGGTAAAAAAATTCAATGATGAGTTTTTACTGAATAAGCATGTTTTAGGGTTCCTATAATATGATTTTACCATTTCTACGATGATGTCGGTATGTATGTGTGTGTGTGTGTGTGACAAAAGTTTCGGATCGCATAACTTCAATACCACGATTCCAAAAATTATAATATTTTCGTATTCCTCAAGTTTACATCCAGAAGAACACCCTGTATATATATATATATATATATATATATATATATATATATATATATATGGCAGGGGGCGTCTTCTCAGACTCATCCTGTATAAATGATCACTAAGTATGCTGTAGGATTCCGTTATGTTATAAGATTCATATAGGTAATATTTCAAATAATGCATTATGATATTGTGTGAGGAAGAACAAGAATAATAAGAAGTGTTGTGTGGGGGTAGACTAGAGACAAGATAATGAGTCGGGTTGCTAATTGATTCGGTTGTATCCTATGGGATCTGCAGTAGATGGATGGTCCTCAAGAGTCGATCCGGTGCGGTACCCCGTATTCCGTTATCCCGAATACGAGTTGTCGTCTTTGTTTGCGCAGAGCCGCATGTCGCGTGGCAATGGCAAGTAATGTACCATGGTACTGAATACTGAACCATTCATCTTCGGTAATTACGCACGTAAACATTTGTTGACTCGTGTTGTACACTGGTTTGATCTCTTTGATCCTGTGTTTCACATCCTGGGTCCGTGTAGTCATGTATCCAATTATCAAATCACCTGGGTTTGGTGTTTGGTGTGCGTATGTGTATGCGCGTACGCGTGCACTGATACTCCTGTGTATTACATATTGCTTTAAAACTTACATTTGGAGCAGAGAAGGGTATCGCTACACTGCTACAGCATACAGCACTGATGGCTCTTGTAAAGAGATTGTCTATTGTGTGAGCTTCAAATTGAATTGGAGACGGTTTGAAAGCAAGCAAGCAGGCATCATTGACGTGCGTTTTGCGTTTTGCGTTTACCACTCATGCATGCATCTGGTAACATTAGTACGCGACGCGATCCTCCCACTCCCGTCGATTGCGCGAGAAAACGATCGTGTTCACAGTCTGGTTAATGCTACACAGAAATTCAGAAGTACAATCCGAATGGCTGAAACGAGTCGAGGCTGTATTGTGACAAAAGCAGCTTTAAATCGATTCGTTGAATACCACTATGTGGTCCTGGTAACCACGGTACGAGTATTCGTATTCACGGATGTTCCCGTAAATCTGCTTATTTCCGAGAAAACCTCGCGTCGCCGCGTTTCATTGGGTAAAAGTGATGTTTTCAATGGACAAATCACTCCAGCTCACGGCACGGCATCGCTCTATATTTTAATTAAATCAGAATTCAAGCGAGTTGAGCATTCAGCATTACCGGCTTGGAATCGGAACGATAAATTCAAGTCTTTTTATCAATGGCTACTTGCTATAGTTTTTCACAATTCAAGTTAGGGGGTGTGTTAGATACTAAAGAAACAAATTTGATTTTACATTAGTGGTGGGATCCGGATCCGGATGGTTTCGGTTTCGGATTCAAAAATATCCGGATAATTGAATATTGAACTATCCGGATCTCGGATCCAAATCTCAGTATCGGATTTTGGATCCGAATCTGAGTATCGGATTTTGGATCCGGATCTGAGCATCGGATTTTGAATCCGAATCTGGGTATTGGAATTTGGATCCGAATCTGAGTATCGGATCTTGAATCCGCATCCGAATATCGAATCTTGGAAATGGATTTGAGTATCGGATCTTAGATTTGAATATGAGTATGAGTATCGGATTTTAGATATTTCAGTATCCGGATCGGTTCTCGGATTCAAATATTCTCAGTAATGAACCTTACATTCAAATATTAGCATCGGGTCTTATCAGAAGTACATAATAAATTAATGAAATTCATGTCATGTTACTTTACATGTGTAATAAAAATAATACAAATTTGATTTTTTTATTCACAATTTACTAAATAGGACTCTGTGAAAGTATAAATTCCTTTTTTCTTTACATTTGTAAAAACTGTATTCATGTTCTTTCTTGCGTTACATTACTTATAAATTTCCGTGCGCATTTTAAATTATTTTTATACAAAGATTGTTATTCAAAAAACATTGATTCAATTTTCATTAGGTCGAACCGAACCTGAACTCCGGGTTCATTCCGGATAAAACCGCAAATTTTATTAATGCTCACCTTACATTGAAAACGTCTATCTACGCCTAAATAACTCTTGAAAAGGGATTATTGAAACGTTTCTTGTGATATTTCTATTGTAAGAGAAGTAAGTTTTGTTCCAGGTATAAACGGGCGGCATTTTATAAGCACTCTAGTAATAGTAGTAATACCTATTTCTCCTGGTGGATTTATTTGCCGCATCCTTAACAAAAATCATTTGCTATTCTTACAAATTTTAATTTATTACTCCAGCTCATTTTAAAACGAAGTATTGGTATATTATAATGTGAAATTTGATATTTCCAGATATTGCTGCCCTGTTAGTATACAGTGGGATACTATACTTCTTCATTGTACCCCCTTAATAAAACGTTAACGAATATTATTTCTGAAAGAACTATACTTGCTGCGTGACTAATAGTTGTTTATTGTGAAAATAAAGCAGAAACCTTGAAAAAATGTAGGATGAACGCGGAGTTGTGGATGGGCAAAATTTAACGGATGATGGCGGATGCAGGCGATATCAGTCATTTCTAATATTTTATCTGCTGTCAACCGGAGCATAAAACACTACAGATAAAGTGGTGTTCTGCTCTTGAGGGACCAATGACCGAGTGTCGGGCTCGGGCTGCTCTTTGCTGCTTTTCGCCCCAGCCGAGCACTCGCATCACGTTGCCAGTTCCCAATTATCACTTACCACAGCCCTTTATCCATATTCTACCCATTCTGCTTTCCTCTAATAGCAACTAGACACCTGTGCTCAAATGTTCATCACTTCTCGCTTCCTTCTTAATATTTCTCCTGCTAATTTTTATGCTCGAGTATGAAATGCTTGCTTACAGAATATCCCCCTAGCTAAAGCCTTGTTTACATGGAATATGGAACGGTACTTCCGGTTTCAAATACATATTACTTTTTTCTCCTTGATTTTAAGCAAGAAACCGAAAAGAAATAACGGTTAGTGGTCGTAGTATTTCTGACGAAACTCGTCTCGTCTCGTGTAGAACAAAAGAAAGACGAAAGAACAGCATTAAAAGAACGCGTAAGGTAAGTAATAATAAGAAACATTAAATTATACATTGAAATAAATATGACAATACTCTTTCGACAAAAAGAATTTCTGAAATTGACAGATAACAGTTTGATGACAAAAAATGCGATGATACGTTGCTGACAATCATTTTAAATGTAATTATAGTAATGACATACACCCATATTCATTGATATTTTTTTTTATTTATTGTTTCAAATTTGACGCCAATCGAATCGAACCCGGGCCATTCAAATCACAACCAGGCCCCTTATTATTATTGTAATAGGTGTTTTTTTTTTGCTTAGATAGAACTTACGAAAGGGTTAACTGTCAAACGAGCTGTCATACTGCGCTCACTTTTTGACATTTATGATTAGTATACTCTGGCAAATCATCATGAATAGACTCACGCTTGAACAACGCTACCAAATTATCCAAATTTACTTTGAAAATCAGTCGTCGATTCGCGCAACTTATAGACGACTTCGTGATTTTTATGGCGCACATAATCGTCCATCTAAGCAAGCCATCCGTCGAACTGTGGATAGATTTAATACCACATACTCTCTAAATGATGGAATAACAGACTCCATTACATCCAGAAAAATGCACCGTTTGGTGCGGTTTACACGCTGGTGGTATCATCGGACCTTATTTCTTCAAAAATGAGGCCGGAGCTCATGTTACGGTCAATGGAGATCGTTACCGCACCATGATCAATGATTTTTTGTTTGAAAATATGTACGACATTGATCCGGAGGAGATGTGGTTTCAACAGGATGGCGCTACGTGCCATACGGCGACCGCAACCATCGACTTATTGAAATCAAAATTTGGCGATAGGTTGATTTCGAGAAATGGGCCCCAAGGTCGTGCGATTTGACACCTCTCGATTATTTCCTGTGGGACTACGTGAAGTCAGTGATTTATGCTGATAAAACAGCAACAATTGACGCCTTGGAGGCCAACATTGCTCGTGTTATTCGTGACATACGGCCAGCAGTGCTCGAAATAGTGGCCCAAACGTCCAGAATGCGCTTCGTCGAGAACAGCCGCGGTGGCCATATGCCCGAAATCATTTTCAAATGTTAATGCCATGTATTGATCTTTCGAATAAATAAAAAAAATTAATTAAAATTTAATTTTTTGTGTTACTTTTTACAATTTGAAGTTCTATCGGGCTTAAAAAACACCCATTACAAGGTAGTCTTAAGAAAAGTTGGAAGAAATGAAAAATTTCGTTAGCTATTCCACTTGCATTGTGGTAAGACTAGGAAATTACAATTCATATCTATAAGACATACGCTACCGGCGCGCTTGGTGTTCGTTCTTTACGAGCATTTTATGCAAATGCTGCGGCTGGTCGCCAGCGATAAAGTATTAGGAATGAACACTGTCATGTTGCTAAGTAATTATATGACTTCCGTTGTTGACGCTATCTAATTAATATGGGTATTTATCTTACAAATTAAGACGCGTCGCTTGACTTCAGTAAATACTGCTGAATTCAATGATTAATTACTTAAGGTATGATTATAACGTCGCCCGATACGGCAGGAAACCAAGGGACGCCACGGCAAGCCAAGCATCGTCTCCCTCATAACACGCTTGTGGTTCCTGCATTTCTTCCGCGACAACACCACCACCTGGCGACGTGATAAAACACTCAGCCAAGGATTTTATGTTCTAACAGCTGGGAGTCCTCTTTTCTCCTTCACAATCTTAACTCACTATGTCTTTTTATGTTTCCATCTCATCATTCCGCTTTATAATGTCATTTTCAATATTTCCTTTTCATTAAAACACGCTAGAAATGAGCGCCCGTGAGGTGACACCTGGTAAACGCCAACGCGGTATGAATATGTCCATTATCGAAGTCTGTGTACAAAGCAGATTGGCACACCCAGCAATGGGTAATATGCCGTGATGATATATTTATTTATTGAAACAATTATCCATTACAGCTTTGGGTGTCCGTGAGGTGACGCCTGGTAAGCACTCTTAATGGTAGAGATATTATGTCATTATTGAAACATGAAAATAAATTTTTATGTTTTAAAATTATTCATTAAAAATTGTAACAGTAATTTCATCTTTCATTAAATATTGGATATCCGCCCAAAAATCTGTCACTAACATATTTTTAAATGGGTCACGCTAGAATTATTGAGCATAAGACACATGGTTCATATTTTCAAAAAAATTCCGTCAACAATAATACACTTATTTCTAGCTTTCCTTTCACTTGTTAAAAGCTCCCAACCAATCTTGTTTTTGAATGCTTTCAAATAAACTTGAGGGAGACTTAAAAACTGTCAAAGCTGTTAAACTTATTACTACTGGACTTAAAAACTGTCAAATTCATCATTCTTTTCCTTCACTTATTAAAAGCTTCCAATCAGTTTTCTTTTGGAACGCTTTAAAACTAACTGGGAGATTTAAAAACTGCCAAAGTTGTGAAGCTGACTTAAAAACTGTCAAATTATTATTCATGATTTGAAAATGGCCTCTGGATAATTCTATATTTTCACGTTCACCCATAACGATACTTCAAAAAAAAAATTTATAAAGAAAGTTGTAACTAAGTTAACTCACAACTTAATTTCAAATGACAAATAAATAAATGTTTAAAATAAAAGTACAAATTGTATTTCTCATAGTCCATCTGATTTTCTTATCTTTGATAATTATAGCGTGACCTTCGTATTAATTTGAATTAATTATAAAAATTCTTCATCTGAATCATTAAGCAAAATTAATTTTGTGTTCCTTGTAACGACAGAAATTAGGTATGAAAATGTTGAAAATCACCTCAAAAATAGCAATAGCCATGGAATTGAGACAAAATAAATAACAAATGTCTAACGGTTTATCTGTCACGTTAGGGTAATTTATTTTTATTAGACATTATTTTTAATTTCTGTTTCACTTAACAATTATCTGTTATTTTAAATTGATATTTGTTCACTTGAACAGATTTTACAAATAATAATGAAATTAAATTAATCTATAGCTATTTTTGCGGTGATTTTCGACATTTTCATAATGATTAATGATTTAGATGAAAAATTTTATGCTCTACAACTTTTATTTGAAGCTTTTTTACCTAAAATAATTAGGGAAGCAGGAAATTACGAAAATCTGATTTTACATGTTCCGGGGTCACGGTCAGCACCCTGTATATATATATATATATATATATATATATATATATATATATATATATATATTATATATATATAAACCCATAATAATTCGGCCGGTTTACATTTTCAACAAATTATAAAATCTACACAAATTTAAGAAATTTCTACAAAATTCTTAAAAGACTTAAAACTTAAGAAAACTGTAGGCCAAATGAATGTTGATAATAGTTCGCACAAACTACCGGAAAAATTTGACAAATATGTGTTGCGAATTATCGTTAGAATGATATATATTTGCGGCAATTGAACCAATATTACTTATAGCTGTGAATGTGAATCAAAGATATATTTAGCATTAGAGCGGAAACATTAGAGGTTTTTTGCCACACCAGGAAAGAGAAGTCGGAGGACCGCGACATGAGGGCTGAGTGTACGCCCTGGGGAACCCCGGAAACGCACCGAACCCAGACAAGTCTGCTTCACTTCCTTGCACTCGCGAGACATTCGTCCCCGGCCTGGCAATGCCAAGACGTTCCCACGGCTCGATGTGGATGTCTTCCGCGATTACCGACAAATTTTGTGGCTTTTAACACGTGTGCTACTGCTTCTTAACTCCCATGCATACACAAGGAACAAGGAATCTGATCCATCCTGTAATTTATACGATTGTTCCTAATCTCAAATCACCTATTACATCGATACTCTCATACATTTTCTATACTACATTGTGCGCCATAATTAATTACAAGAAAGGAACAAGCTAAATATCGAAATTCATTTATTTTTTCTTATCTAACATAACCTATTCTAATGCACAAATATTATGTGATTCAGATCTTTGTCCGATTTAAATTAATCCACAATTTAATGTTCTTTTACAGATAATAAAGAATTATTTTTCATTTGATTTTTGTAGATGTTCCAAACTAACTTTTCCGGGAGTGAGAAACAAAATGATGTTGACTTTCATGGCATGTCTGAGGATTCTAATTATACACTCGTACACCCTCTGTAAAGGAACATTATATACATAGGAATGTGTCACTTAAGATTCACAATTAAATTAACTGTAAAATAGAATCTTACGCGATTTAGTAGGAAAACAAAAACTCCAATGTACGAGTGAAGAGTCAAAATAACACCCCAAACAATGGAAATTAGGACTTATTTTCCCCAACTCAATAAAAACCACTTTAAAATATCAAAAAAAAACCCAATAAAACCCAGATTAGGTATGATGCGTGAAGATGCCATATATGAAAAACACGATTTTGGAATGAATCACATACTAGTTTTTTTTAATTCCATTTAAATTCAACAAGAACTACATTATGAATTATCATAAATTAGAGGCGAGATTATAGGTTAGTTGTCGCTAGTTATAGATAAATTAGTGGTGTGCCAGATATCCGTACCGCGGATGATCCGCTGAAAATATAAATCCGTATCCGGATCCGTTTTTATTAAGACGGATATCAGACAGTGCCGCTTCATACGATTTTCACATTTGCCGTTTACTTAACACGTTCACTGTCCCGTGAGCCACATATGGCTCATACTTGATGCTTGCTTCAAGTCCTGTGAGCCATATCATGTTCATACATACAGTAAAATTTATCTTGAAGTTTGTAATGGACTTGAGGTTTTATTTAAGTAATATACCTGGGACTTGGTAAAATAATTTTTAATTTTTGTGCTACACGCCAATGTAAATATGAGACATATTTGGTACATGGACTCTGAGTAAAACTTTGGTTAGTGTTATGTTTATTTCAAGTATCAAAAAATACAAAAATAATATTAAATCCATTGTATAACTGAAATTAAAAAATTCTATTGTTTAGAAAAAAAAAAGTAAAAAGCTATCTAGTGACTTTTATTGTAACATGTAAGGCAAAATGCTTGTTCACATTCACTGCACACTGTAGTTACTCTATTAGCTTTCTTTCCAGCTTCTTTTAAATTTAGACTCTGATATTTTTGAATAAACAGTGGCATCCGTGGCATCTTTTGCGTAGTACATTTCCTTCACTATCTTTTATTTCTTCTAATTTGTGAACACTTTTCCTCGTTTGTTTTGCAGGTGGTATGAAACATATATAACTCATTGGACGTTGTGCCCTCAGCATTATGACCCCAGAGTCCAATGAGCTATATGTGGTACATGGGCTGTTTTCATGAGGGACTGGCGCAGCTTATAACTGTTATAACATTGTGGACAGTGAACGTGTTAATATTACAGCATTACTATTTCCATGGGCGTATCTTTCGAATTTTGCTACCTGTCATAAGAATAATACCAAAAACCGTCTTCTTTCCGTGCACCCGAACGAAAATATGCCTCAAGAAGAAATTTGCCACGCTCTTCATTAAAAACCATATTGAAAAAAAATTACTTAAAGGTGCCCAAGGTATGTGAAACAAATGCCATGCACCTGTTATATATGGAATATAGTTTTAATGAATGATAGAAAATTTTGGAACAAAAGTTGTCACGTGACCTTCAGCTAGTTTTGATCACTCTGTACAACCGTGTCTAAAATTCGATAAACTAAAAGAAAAGCTAAGCTGCCCTTACACCTTATGCATGTTGAACATATTTCTGTTTGCGTGAGTTGCCAGGACCACACAAATCCGTATTCGTATATCCGTGAATTTGAATCTTATGTGGTCCAGCACATCACTAAGGTAAACACACTAATGAGAAAAAGAATATCATTTTGAATGTCATATTTGATTTGCAATGTATAATTAATACAAACTTTGAAAATATTTTCTTAAAATGTTTGAGATTTTCTTAAACATCAATGCCTGCAAAACAAACAAATATTTTTGGGCGATACATTATATTATTCAATTTTTTTAGGATTTTTCTGTATAAGTACTTTAGAAGACAATTATTACATTGCCAATATTCCGGGATTTTATTTATTTATTTATTTATTTAGTTACAACCACCCAACAGGCCAAGCCCAAATAAAGGGTAGTAAAGAATTACAAATTTAACAATATTTGGTGATATAGTTTGAGAATTTTCTAAACTCTAACTGGAACATATCAACCTTAGAGAACTTAATAGTGTAAATATGACACATTCTATAAATAGGTGACATCATAAGGCAGTTAGTTCTAGCAGCGGGTAAATAAAAGGTGAAGGTATTTCTGGTTCTAGTAGAAGGAGCGTGGAAATTAAGATAGGAAAGAGAACGGGGATCATCAATACAGCCATTGATAAGTTTGGACAAGTATAAAACATGACCATTTTCTCAACGTACAAAAAGGCTTTTTAGAATGGAAATAGACAGAAGGTCATAGTAAGAAACGGAGTAGTCAGGGTAGACGTGAAACGTTTTAAAGTACATGAACTGATTCTATGAGATCCTGATGTACCTCATAAATCGGGTTCCAAATGATATTGCAATATTCTAATTTGGTCCATACCAATGAGTAGTAAAGGGAACGTATAGCAACTATATCGTGAAAAGTGCGAGTATTTCTAATAACAAATCCTAGCATCCTCATTTTGAACTAGCATGAATGATCCCACAGAAAAACGTGGCAGAATGCAAATGTTCACTTTCACGATGTGTTTTTCGTAATCAGATGTGGTGTAATCTAAATCTTCGGCTACAATGTGTCTTGTAGAAAATCCCCTCTGCCTGTTCAGTCGTACCTTAGTGCTCTTGCTCCGGACCCATCCTCAGCCACAACGCAATGCTCGATAGTATCCCATTTGTTTGTTGAGCGATAAGGAGCCCGAAATCTGCATATCTGATCACACTTTGAATACGACTCCGGTTAGCTACATCATTTGTTTCACAAGGAAATCACGCCAGCCGAAAACCTAAATCCAGCTAGCATGTACTTACCGAGGAGGTAAGCCCCTCTGACACCTTCAGTTTTACTGCCAATTTTTGTGTTCAATTATTATCTAACGAAAGGGTTTTGTAAAGAAACCAGAAACATAATAAAAATTATAAAAACAGTCTTGTACGTAACTTTTAATTCTGACTACAAGATAAAATTTATTTTAAAAATTACACGGCGCAGTTACTTACATTTTCTTTTTCTGTCTAAATCGTTACATCATATAACTTACGCAGGGACAGAAAAGTTTACTATTCTGAAATTGACGTTGCCATTAAAAAGTTATGGTCTAATCATGGTCGTGACACCCAAATTTCATATACTAGTGATTTACTAGCAATAACAAATACCATCTTAAAAAATGAACTATATCCATGTGGATTGTCATACCAAATTTTATTCAAATCGCACAAAGCGTTTCGTTATTGTTATCAACATTATTTTTTGAATAGGAGTTTGAAGCATAATACTGGCTAAACGGTGCACTTTCGGATATAGGTAACTTTAGTTAAATCTGTGATTAAACCATGTCCCATTCTCTCCACATGATCAAACCATCTCAACTGACTCACTCCAACTCTCTTAATAACATTCTTCACACAGTAAATTATTCCCCATGCGCTCCCGCCTTACATACCCACATACCCAAGCAAACCTTGACATAGGCATTAACATGATAATAGTACATTACCTCCTGTATGTTATTTAATACTAATTACTGTATTATCAGTGCATAAATTAAAGAAAATTATAAATAACTGTTAATAAATATTTGTTTCAATATTCTATTATGTAATAAAAAATATTTGCAATTATCATTGTGGCTGAATGGTTAGCCTGTGGAATGAAAGAACTTTTGAAGGTTTGAGTTAAAATCTCCAGCAAGCTAAACTTTCCTTATTTTTTTTTATTTACGCATTAATTACGAATTGTAATACATTTTTATAATAATATTATTGTAATTGGAAATAGAAGATAGATATTGAAATGGATAACAATATTTTATAAATAAAAATAATTGGTTTTAACAATGACAAAAAAATAATTACAATAATCAAAATATATGTATGTTTTGTATTTTTACTGTATTTATAAAGAAAAAGTATGTGGTATAGTTTAAAATCTTGCTTTTGACGGTTACTACTTCCATTGAAATGACTATTATATCGTGATAGAAACGTATTTGTAATTATTTAACTATTTCATCCATATTATCTCAAAATATCTTTAATATAATCCGTAATTAATACATAAATAAAAAAAATAATGAAAAGTTTAGTTTGATGGAGATTTGAAACATATATTTATTCACATTTACTTATAATTTTCTTTCATTTATGCAATGATAATAAAGTAATTAGTATTAAATAACGTACAGGAGGTAATGTACTATTATCATCCCATGTTAAACGCCTATGTCAAGGTTTGCTTGGGACACTTAGTATACTACGTAAATACCTCTATAGTTTTTGTTGTAAAAGGAGCAGGAAATCCTATGTTAAATCTTTATACTCCTTCCTAACCCCTAGATGCTACACGGTGTAGCCGTTTTAATTTTTAATCATTTTATTCGAATTTTTAAATAGCACAAAAGTAACTCCTGTGGTGCTCTCTCCACGACAGATTTGAAAGCCCATGAGATAACGCCTGGTAAACCCCCTCAACCTCAACGGCAACGGCACAGATAGTAGTCATCAAGCTCAGCTATTACAGCAAATTACGCGAAACTCGAATAAATTTGTGTTCTTATTTAATATAATTGTGTAACAAATTGCAGATAGTAACAATAATAGCGGTATGAATGTATGAAAACGACAGAGCGCAGGGTAAATAAAGCAAGGGGATAACGTGAAAATCAAGCCAGCAGCAAGCAAGCAGCAATTTTCTAAACAAGAGTCCGTCACGATGATTGCACACTAGCAGTTAATTTAACCAGCGACTAAACGGAAACGACACAAAAGCCGAGCACTCTTCCATAACAGAAAGAGGGTGAAAACATAGGTAAATCAAAGAGGTAAACACCACCTGAACCACAATCGTCCAACCGTGTCCCCTCTAACCACGATTTTCTAATTGTTTTCATAAATTTACTTTTAAACATATCGTCAGCTTGTGATTTTTACGTTCACTGCGTGTTGTGTTCACTAAAGCCTATATGACACATGACATGACGGACAGTTTTTATATATATTCGACGTATAATCATTTATATAACTTTAACACTCGCCAAAAGGACTCTTTTAGAGTTCCTTTTACCAGGAACACTTTGACAATGACTACTCCAAATATTCTTGGCTTAAGAATATATAATAAACTTCTAAACTTACCCAGTACTTCCAATTACAAAACCTTCTCAAAAAACCTAAAGGTGCACCTGTTAAACAATAATTGTTACTCCATTAATGAATTCTTGGAGAGGACTCACGCTTCCGACCATCCCTGATAATGGACATGCCGTTCTTTCTTTCCAAAGGGAACATTGTGTATATTGTAAACATACATGTATTTTTATAATTGTATTTCTTATGTTTCTCATCTGACGATTTTCACATACATTGAATGTATCTATGAAGAAATAAATAAATAATAAATAAATAAATAGAAATATCTGATACATTTTTAATGTCAATAGGTATTGTACCATAAAATTTATCAATCAAATACGAAAGTGAAAATTTACATAAATAAATGAGTATTAGTGAAAAAACATTAATTCGATCGCGAACTACATGCCATTGTAAGTGAAGATCCAGAGGAAAAAATCTGATGTGGCCAGCACAATACCTTCCGTCTATCCTGTGTATTATGTATAAATTCCATACATAAATTTTCTTGCAAAAGACATCTTCTTCTTCTTTAGCTTTTCCCATTCGTTAGGGATCGCTATTTTTTATTTTCTTCTTCCACTCATTTCTGTTTTACGTGTCGTTCTCATTCAGTTCCTTTTCTTTCAAGTCTTCCGCAATACAGTCCTTCCATCTTATCTTTGGTCTTCCTCTGTTTCTCCAACCTTCTATTACTAAGCATTCATCTAATATATTCTTCATTTCTCCTCATGACATTTTCAAATCAATGTAATCATCTCGCTTGTATCTTTCTAGAACCATATAACACTAGAGTTATTTCCTTACCTATCTTTCCGTGTCTTCCCCAACATATACTTCAACATTCTCATCTCTGCCACATTAATTTACTTTTTATTTATACTGACATCTGTCAATTTGAATTATATGAATATATTAGAAGTTTCCATGTTTAGCATAGCTGGCTGATTTATAATATTTAATTTCTTTAAAATTCTTTAACTCTATATCTATTAAATATGAAGTATAAAATGCAATCAAATCGTATAGAGAATAATATATTCTTTAAATTATAATAACGTTAAATGTCAATAAATCAAATTTAACTGTTAAATCTTCAAATGAGGCTACTTCCGGTTCACCAATTATAACCAAAATCTAATTAGTTGTTCTTCTGGATGTAAACTGGAGGAATACGAAAAAAATATAATTTTTGGAATCGTGTATTGAATTTATGCGATTCGGAACTTTCGTCACACACACAGACACACATACACACACACATATACATACATACATACTAGGGTGGACCTTAAATGGGGTGAAGTCGAATTTTAACCGGGCCGCCCCTCAAAATGGTCCCACATTGGAAAAAAAAATTGTAGTAAATTTTTTTCCGCGTAATATTAAGGTTTAAGGGTGCCGAAATGCACTTTCTACTTTTTATTTAAATAAATTCGGATTTTTACACATTTTGGGATTTTATTTCTTTTCGAGGCAATAGGAGGTTTCAAAAATCCACTCAGCGGTGGAATACAGTCTATAATTACCCGATAATGTGTTGTAATGATTCTGATATTATTCTGAAGAGATTTAAAGATCATCAAACTATTGCTCAACAGACTTGAAAAGCTGTTTTGGCTTAGATGTTGTGATAAAAAGAGATAAAACAATTATATACTTTCAAATCTACAATACAAAAGTTGAATATTAAATGAAAAAGAATTTCAGGCTGACCTCATTTTCACGCACCCTGCAGAATTTAATGATTCTACAGGGTGCGTGCAGAATCATTGCATCTGCAGAATGAATAAAATAATTTTATTGAAAAATATATATTTTTTTATTAATACACAAATAGCGTTTGAGTAATGCTTGTTTTTGAATAACTATTTTTCAGGTTATATTTGACATCAACACAAAAACATGATAGAGGGCACTGTATGTCGCCGACAAATGTGGCACCAAATCACTCACATTTTTGAAATTGTTGTAAATCCTTAAATAATAACACTTTTAAAATTAAGTCAGTTAATTAACAATTGATTTAGTAATTTTATTGTAGATTTGAAATTATATAATTGTTTTGTAATTTTTTTAATCATCTAAAGCCAAAACGGCTTTTCAAGTCTTTTGAGCGATGGTGTGATCATCTTTAAATCTCTTCAGAATAATATCAGAATGAATTACCACACATTATCGGGTAATTATAGACTGTATTCCACCGCTGAGTGGATTTTTGAAACCTCCTATTGCTTCGAAAAGAAATAAAGTCCCAAAATGTGTAAAAATCCGATTTTATTTAAATAAAAAGTAGAAAAGTGCATTTCGGCACCCTTAAACCTTAATATTACGCGGAAAAAATTTTACTACAATTTTTTTTTCCAATTTGGGACCATTTTGAGGGGCGGCCCGGTTAAAATTCGACTTCACCCCATTTAAGGTCCACCCTAATACATACATACAGACATCATCGTAAAAATGGTAAAATCGTATTATATGGACCCTAAAACGTACTTATTCACTAAAAACTCATCATTGAATTTTTTGACCAAAGACAATACCTTCCTTACCTAAAGGTGACGGAAGATGAAATGAAATTAAAATGAAACTTTATGTGTGATTCGGATTCGGACCAGATTCAGAGAATAGGGAGCAAGCCGAAAGTGAGAAGGGGCTGGGGTGGTTTTCTCCATTCAATCAAGAGCTGTCCCTAAGGGATTGATGGAATTAAGTGACCTCTACTGAACCTGCCTTAATTAGAACCGCAACGGAAGACACAAAGACAGTCAAAAAGAAAAGGAAATATTTCCTTCACATATATAACTTAGATGTTCGAGTAGAGATAGAGATAGAGATAGAACACCGACGAGAACGAGCATTCAGATAATGAATAACCCACAACTTTTCATTCTTTTTTCCGTGTCTTTAAAAGTCTCCAGTTCCTATAGAAGTCATTTTTTTACATATGACAACCAATTACCTTCGCTTAAGTTCCTATGGCATGGTTACTTTTTTACACTCATTTTAATATTGTAATTTTTTTTAATCAATTAAATTTTTTATCAGAACAAGAAATTTTATAATGCTTTTTATTTGGTCATTTATTAATAGACATATTTATTTTTTTCTTATAAGTTATTTTATTTCTTCAATTTTGCCTCTCAGAGCCTCGATTTAGTAACTTTAAATTCTACTAGATTCCAAATTTTAAATACTAAATTTAAGATTTCCTCTACTCTTGTCAAAGTATATTTCAAATTCTACCATCCTGGAGCAGTAGAATTCGTGTCCTTGAATTTTAGCTTGAAAAATTGGATTGTATTCATATTTATATTAACAATTATTCTTACCCAATTGAAAATTTCAAAATCAAGGTCCGAATTTATTTAGAAGTTTTATACAGGATGTTTTATAACTTATGTGCCAAATGTTAACAGGTAATATAATTTGATATATTGGCAATTCAAATATTTAATTGGCAATCAGGAAATTCTACGTATAGTACAAAGAAAACATGAAGTTTGTTTTGTAAATTTTAGTATACAAAATGAACATTTTATGGAAAGATGAGGATTACTTTACTGTGGACATGGATAAAACTGAAATCTACTCTTTTCATATTTCTTCCACTTCTACCACAAGAAAGTGAATTATCTGTTCAGGGGATCATTTCCTTTGATATAAATTATACTTATATATCGGGTTTTCATTTATTCATTTTCACGGTGTACATAGGATATATAGCCTAATCAATAATGAAAATAGTCTTCCGAATTAATATTTTATATACCAAATATAAAGAAGTATGAATCTGGTGTTGAATGTTGATAAATCCAAAGTGTTAATATTTGAAAGAGTAAATTGGTGACTGAATGCAATGTGTTGGTAGATGGAGTGAAACTGGAGCAGGTAAATGAGTTTGTATATTTGGGTAGCATGATGTCGAGGGATGGTCGAATTGATCGAGAGATAGAAAGGAGAGTGAGTGCGGGATGTAAGGTAAAGGGTGCTCTGGGTACGTTTGCACGAAACGTTAACGTATCAAGGGATGCTCGGTTAAGTGTATATAATGGAGTGCTAGTGCCTGCTTTGATGTATGGAAGCGAATGCTGGGCATGGACGGGACAGCATGAAAAGAGAGTGACTGCCGTGGAAATGAGGTATTTACATGGCGTATGCGGGTTTGTAAGACGGGATTGCGTGAGGAATAATTTGGTTTATGAACTCAGTTGAGATGTTTGGGCATGTGGAGAGAATGGCGAATGAACGGCTTGTTAAGCGTATATATCTTGGTGAAGTTGAGAGTTTTCGATTGCGTGGCCGACCAGTGTGTAAGTGGATGGATGTGCTTGGTAGGGTGCTTAAAGAGAGAAAGTTTCCAAGTGGGAAGAGAAGAAGAGCATGTATGAATGCGATTATGAGTGTGGCCGAGGCGAAAGAAGTGTGCTTAGATAGGAATGTGTGGCGAAGGATGATTGTTTCCTAACTATTATTGTGATACCGAAAATCGGTCACTTTAATTTGTTTAAGAGTAAGGATTTGTTGTATGATGTTGATGTTGTTCTTATTGTTGTCGGGTTTGTGCGAACCCACTAGGTGGGACACGCGTTATTTTATGTATTTATGTATGTATGTATGTATTGTTGTTTATTCCCTAAAGGAGGCAGCAGTTCATGCTGCCGAAATGTTGGTTTTATATCAACAAACAGAACTAAAACTAAAAAGGTTGTATCACTTCCTCATTTATGTTGGTTTTAAAATTTGTTGAAAATGTAAGCTGGCCAAACTATTATGAACCTGGACCCGTATTCTTTTCGATTTCATAATACTATAAGAATGAAAATATAAAGGCACTGACACAGTGAAAAGACGCGTTGAACAGCTAAGGATTGTCCCCTAACTTTCAGCGTTGGTAATATTAACATATTTACGTATTCCTCCGGTCACTTGGGTAAGCAGATATTTCTGTTTTACCATATGTACATATTTCTACATGAAATATTTCAAGTGAAGTCCCTTAGAATAAAAAATATCCGTAGAATCCCGCGAGTAGTAAACGGAGAACACCATGAAATGAAGGTCTGACTTACTGAAATCGTAACTATTTACGAGTTAACACTCTACTGAATTGAATGCATATCGTCCAATCCCGCGCTATGAATATATGCATGATTCAAATTCCTTTACATTGAAATCAAAAATTTATGATAATTTAATTGTTGAATATGTTTCCCGTCGTGCATTTTTTAAGAATCTCGGATAAAAAAGTCATTTGCATAATTTTATTGGCATATACCTACTATATTTATTCTACCACCTTTTCTTTACTTAAATAAACTTATAAATATTGGCATTTTTAATAAAATTTCATTGTCGTACGTTTATGAGGTCGCTAGGTTGAGTATGTTGTAATTAATTCTAACAGCCCAAATTTGAATAAGATTGGAATAAATTTCAAATAGCGCAGAAGTTATTATTTGGGTAAAATATACATGTAGCTGCAGTTATGGGAATTGAAATAATGGAAATACTATAATATTTCTTTAATAAATGCTCTGCCTTAGTTATTTCCAGTGAGTGTCAACTAATAAAAAAATACCAAAAATGTGTATTGGTGTTTGACACCCCAAGGATTTTCAATTCAGCAAGTCGGATACAAAATCTGTTCAACTTTTGTACAATTTTTTGGCATTAACCAATGTTGTACATTTTCAATACAGGTGGTTATATCTATGTACTAGTACATTAACAGTAAAAGCATTATTAGAAACAATCGAATTAGTTTATTTTATTGTAAAATGTCAACTACTAGTGCTATGGTACCTACCGGTACTATAATTATTGTCGAAATCTGCTAATAAATAAAAAACAGATTGTCACACCTAAAAATGGGTAATAAGGCTTGGAAATATATTATTATATTTTGCTTTCAAGTCGTACCGAAAACTTCAAGCACTTATTGAAATCTGAATGATCCAGTTTATTTTCTATGTATACGGATACGAAGAGTAGGTATAGTGTAACAACGTAGTCCAGGGGTACGTAATTTAATACGGTCTTTACAGACACGTATTTTATCCTTTTCGCATATGAAATAACATTTGAAAAAATTCGCGTCGTGCTTTGAATATAACATAAGTCCTCGCTAAGGCGTACAACTCTATTCAACTACACATATGGAATTTTCCCCAGTCCCAGCCTCAACTCTGCAACGTATCACGCATCTTAGAACTTCATTCTACATGTTCTGCATTCCTACACAATTGCACCACCATACGGGGAGGCTGAGTTTCACCATGTGTGAACAAATTATTTTTATAACGCTCAAATCTATTTCCGGAATGATTTTATATTTTTTTATCATATACGCAATAACCGGCTAATCGATAGATTAAAAAAACCAGAAAAGTCAAATCGGTTTGACCCTTTAACAACTCAATCGATTTTCTTTTTTTTATAAATCGCAATAATCGGGTAACCTATTAACCGAGTATTTTTGATTGCACTAATGTAGAAAAGATGTTTAATAAACAATTAAGTAATGAACAAGGTTATTGCGAATTTACACAATGTATTAAAAAACATTTACATAGCTGCTAATTAATTTATTTTGAAATCAAAATATACATTAATTATAAATGTTTACTGTGCTCCAAATATAGTATGTATAACAAAATACATAATAATTATATAATTAATTATAAACAATAATATTAAAATATGCTTTTTATTCTCCAAATTCTGTAATGACAATTTTAATAAGCACCACAGGAATTTTCGATCGTCTTTTGTTTTTGAGCCACAGGCTAAAACTTGAGTTTCGCTTATTATAAACATAGCTCAAAAATAAAAGACGATAGAAAATCCTGTGGTGCCTATTAAAATTGTCTCAAAAATTAGGCCCATAAAGACATACATACATTTTTCATATAAGGAACTCGAATTGGTTCCATCTTGTAATTTTTTCTTTGGTTTTCTTGTCAGGATATTTAATTTTATCCCTGGAAATTCGTTTTGCAAAGTAATGCAGTAAAACAAAATCATTGAATATCATCGTTAAGTCTATTCCCATTCATTTAGTACAAAAAGATTACTTTACCCGTTTCGAGTTGTTACAAAAAAGTTTATAAAGGTGATGAGCAGGCTGTTGTCGCGTGCCATCGAAAACCCGGATGACTGCTACTGGTAGTGATCTACAGGTTTCGAATGAAACAAATGCTCCATGAGATTGGGGATGGTGCAAACACTGTGCGCATGTCACGGGTGTATTAAATAGAGCAGAGCTTTGAAGTATACGGTACGGGTTTCTATTGTACTCCGATACTGCATGCATGGAGATTGGGTTTCCTAAACAAAATACTCGACTGATAACGCGGCCTGCGGTCGGTTGGCGGTTCGGTTAGCGGTCGGCGGTCAGCGATCGGATGCTGAATAGCGGAAGGCAGACGGCAACAGACCACAACGAACACCTCCGCATCCCTCAGAGCAGAGCTCAACACCCTCCTATGTCATGCATCCTGCTCCCTGGGCACTAGCTACCGCTCCCTCTTATGCAACTCCTTTTTTACTCTTAGCTTTATCACAAGCCTCATTTTGTTCCACTAGTTTCCAATTACATTACTAATCACACAACACAATTCTATATGATGTTTCAAATACTTTTTACTATTACAAGATTACTGGACAAAGGTTCTTGGGTTTTAATAAAAAAATGTAATCTCATGGTTATAACATAGCAGGCTGATTAATGAAATTTAATAGCGTTTTCCATTTATATATTTAGTTTTGTACTTAGTCCAAATGTCTCCTCGAAAAGAGAACGATTGGTGACCTTAATTTAATGGTCGGTTGTGGTTCTAACGGTCTGGGTTCGAATCTTACTGAAATTAAACAGAAAAATATGTACCTTTTCCAGAGAAAAACTGGAAAAAGTACTTGATTCGCCAACATGGATAAGATTTGAATGTTGGGAATGAAAGGTGAAGTAAATAGAAATGAAACTTGACGAAAAACTGGGAATTAATTGTTGGCTGTGCCAATTTGCTTTTCCATTCGCAGGTCTCGGTAATGACACCTATAACTGTACCGTAAAGAACACACGAGATATCAACTCACGGCCCCCAAAGCTATTGGGGAGAAAGCATCAGAGGAGTCGAACCAAGGCTACTAAAACCACAAACACTCCCATAAAAAATAAATAAATATACTATTCTTCACGTAAGAATTGCACTGTGCAATAAAATTTCGTTTATAGGTAGTTAAATTCGCTCTATAATCTGTGCTGACACTTAGGTGGAAACTATTTTTTGTGCATCCAGAAACGCACATAGGTACAGATAAGACCATTATTCTAGCACATTTCCATAGTTTTTTATGGCATTATTAATAAATAACGTAAATCAAAACGAGACATTATGTTGACAGATTCTATAACTTGTGTGGCAAAAAGAAATTAACTACTTCAATTACTTATATCGTCCACAATCACACTTTTTATTGCGCAATGCCATTCTGAAGAATACTACAGATGCTTAATTTCTTTTTTGTACTTTCGAGAAATTGTTAACAATTTTTGTATTTTGATTATAACATATTTGTCAACATTTGTTTCCAATGATACAATTTGTTACTAAATTTGGTAACAATTCACGACCGCAACAAGCTTAAAAACATTAAGATTTGAAAAATAATCTTTATCTTAAATCCCCACCAGGGCCCTTCGCACACGCTACAGGCTACGTAACGCACGCAGCAAGTGCAGGCAAAAACAGGCGGGCACTGGGACGAGGACGAGAGGACGAGACACTTATAACAGCATGAATGAGTTGCTTCCTAAGAGGTCTTGATGATCATTATGACATTACACTCCAGACTAATCTATTTAAAGGTGGAACGGCACTTAGTCCTTGTCGGTTTTATTGCCCCACTAACAAAAAACAGAACACCAGCTTATCTGCGCTATTTTCACAATGTGTGCGTGTGCGACTATAGCCAGCGTCTTTAATGATAACACTACTACAAACGAAAAAATATAATGTAGACAAGATATTTTATTTAGACAAAATTGTTCTTGCCACCTTTGGTTAGAGCTAACTAGAAGTTTAGTGGTGGGATCCGGATCCGAATAGTTTCGGTTTCGGATCCAAAAATATCCGGATATCTGGATAATTGAATGTTGAACTATCCGGATCTCGGATCCAAATCTCAGTATCGAATTTTGGATCCGGATCTGAGTATTGGAATTTGTAGCCGGATTTGAGCATCGTATTTTGGAAGCGAATCTGAGTTTTGGAATTTGGATCCAAATCTGAGTATCGAATCTTGAATCCGGGTCTGAATATCGAATCTTGGAAACGGATTTAAGTATCGGATCTTAGATTCGAATATGAGTACGAGTATCGAATTTTAGATATGGAATTTCAGTATCCGGATCGGTTCTCGGATTCGAATATTCTCAGTATTAAACCTTACATTCAAATATTAGCATCAGGTCTCATCAAAAGCACATAATAAATTAATGAAATTCATGTCATATCAATATGTTACTTTATATGTGTAATAAAAATAATAAAAATTTGAATTTTTTATTCACAATTTACTAAATAGGACTCTGTGAAAGTATAAATTCCTTTTTTCTTTACATTTGCACAAACTACTTGGCTATTTTAGAGGGGTATTATAAAATGTATTACTGTTTGTTTGCTAGTGTTTACAGACCGCTGTAAAGTTAAACAGGCTCACTTTAACGGTTTGAAGTTCGACTTTGAACTAAATTCCAGATATTAGCCTTCACATTCAAAATGAAGAATTGCATCCAGAATTAAAATTTGGATCCGGATCCGTAAACAAAACATCGAAAACGGATCCGGATCCAAGTCCAGATCCGGATCCAAATTCGAATTAAATTTTCGGATATCCACTTCAATATCCGAGGATCCGGATATTTTGAAATCCGGGTTCTCGGATCCAAGTTTTGTCGGATCCTCACAGCACTAGTTTAAACTATTGTTCGCATCGCTTCCAACCTTCAGTTCAATTCTTAACTTGACCGTGTGCCTGAGTGTCTGGTCGCGAATCTGGGGAACCGGGTTCGATCCCGACCGACGCCAAAAATTACTTTGAGTGGCACAATATTGACCCCCTGTGGCGCACTCTCCATGCCAGCAATGAGTGTCTGTAAGGTGACGCTTGGCAAGCGCCCGCACGATACAACTATTTCATCATTACCGATATCTATGTACAAAGCAGATTGGCACACCCAGCAATAGGTAATATGCCGTGATGATATATTTATTGTACTTACAAAGATCTTTTTTACAACTCAAAATATGTAGATGCATTTGGCAGACTACATTGGCAAGAACATGTAAAACTCAGCTAGTCCGATTATATAAATGGAAAACGCTATTAATATTTATAATTTAACATAACCTCTAACACATAAAACTTTTTAAAATCTTTCAGTGGTTGATGACGTACATTGACCAACGAATGAATATAATCTAATTATTGATGCTTGACAAAAACTGTGGAATCTACAAAAATAACTAAAATGATTTTGGATATATGACGATGTTATCTGGACTAGTGGTGATTTGGAACAGGGAAAGCACCCTCAATGTATTGTTCTCACTTTTGAATTCAGGGGTGGCTTGATATAGATAACTAAAGTCTGTTTCACACAGTGTAATAATCATTCTTTGTAATTCTACTTTCAATTATTTATTAAATATTAATATATTCTGCATTTCTATACGTGCTGAAAGCAAATATATTTATTTTAGTGGAATTTACTAAACAAGAAACAGACAGTAATATCGATAGTTTCAGTGCGATAGCGTACCAAATACCGCGGTTTATCAGCCAGTGTAATACTCACTTATAAAGGGTAACTAATACGGTTTTTGCAGCCCTTCGCCACTATTCAAATAGATAAGGGTTGGTTTAAAGCTTCTTCTAATTATATTATATCAGTGGACTCATATATCAAACCTAATTCTACAAAATGAACCTCAGTATCGCGTATATATACATACAAATACCGCAAATTTACACATATTCTTCTTTCTTTTATATTTGCATAATATTGACTGGAATTCATATATAAGTAAATATATCATTACGGTTCATTTATTACCCATTTCTGGGTGTACCAATCGCCATGTTAAGTAGGCGATTATTCTTCACCTCACGAGTTCTCAAAGCTGTCGTGATTTTTTTTATGAAACTTCATTTAAATTAAAACTCGTCTGCAGTTATAAAAAAAGTCTTATTTGTAGTTTGTTAAGTCGTAATAATTTTTAAGCTCATTTTCTCTCAAATACTCTCAAACTGAACAACTCCGAATTACATTGAGATATCGATATCAATTTTTTATCTCTTGCAGAAAAAGGGTTGAAAAGTATTTCTCCCAAATTTCAAATATTTGTATACAAAAACAAATAGCGATTTTTTTAAATTTGCCATTCAAATATACCATTACACGATGCTAATTTTATATTCAGCTTAAAACAAAGTAGTATTGAACTAGAGCATCGAACCCGCCAAAAACTGGGTTCGGTTCAGGTTAAGGTTAATTCCTTTTTTGAAATATCGGTTCGTGTGCGGTTCTGGTTCAAGAATTAATAATATTTGCGGTTTTGTTCCGGGTTCAGGTTCGGTTCGATCTAATGAATATTGCAATTTTCATACAGAAATAATTTAAAATGCGGAATTTATAATTAATATAAGTGTTACGGTTACGTCTACGTTTTGAACTGAAATTGAACCTGAACCGGAGCTGTATCCTGAACCAGAATTTTGATACCTGGTGGGGTTCCGACTCGGGTTCAATTAAAAAATATGTCAGAGGTTCGGTTCTGTGTTGGGTTCGCAAAAATATTACGGTTTGGTTCCGGTTTGGTTCGGTTCAGGTTCGGGTTCGATGCCCTGATTGAAACAAATGTAACTGTCAATAACATTTCGATTTTGTTACAGATCATTTTCAATTTGGATGCAATTTCATAAAAAATGGTGGAGGAGCCTCATTACAATCCATTATATTTTATCCGTTAAAATTCATAGTGTAAATTCTTCAATTTAAACACCACCTTTGATTCTTCCGATGAACTATAGAAAGTTATGACGTCATCACCAGTATAATTAAAGTTGCTTTGTGGTTGTGGTGGCGGTGCAATAGAACAAATACTTTTTTGCAATTTGCAGTGGTGGTGGTGGTGGTGGTGGTAGTGTTGTTGTTGGCGGCAGTACTCGTTGGTACCCTCGCGGCTCTATTATCCATTGTTATTTGACAATGCTCGTGAATGGAAATCATTATTAAAATATGACGTCATTGGTTAATCACAAAGTAGAAGACACCTGCCACCCGGCACACAACATATACACCGCTAACGCTAGAAACACTGATACGGTTTTACGTTTTATTCAATTGTGATTTTATATTTGTTCCACGAAAAATTAAATTTTTGCCGTTCTATTGTATTCTATTGTATTTTACAGGTATACAAAGTTCCAGGTGTCACTATACATTGTCTTTTATTTTATGAATTTTAATAAAATGGAACACATACGTTAATATAAGCATTGATAAGCAGTTTTTGTCAGATATTACATATTACACATGAATTCATGAATATATTATTATTTCTTTTACAAATATTAAGGTCCGTCTACTTAACCCGTGGTATTTGACCTGACTCTTTGGCTTCAAATTAATTCAAATATACCTGAGCTTTTTAAGCGATGTATCTAAATAAATAAAATTTAGAATTTCGAAAATTTTGAAGTTTTTGGAGAAAATGGGTGTATTTGGGTGGTGCACTCCACGCCAACAATGACTGCCCGTGAGGTGAAGCTTGGTAAACACCCGCACGGGACACATATCATTACCGATATCTGTATACAAAGCAGATTGGCACACTCAGCAATGGGTAATATGCCGTGATTTTTTATTATTATTATTTTATGAATAATATTGTAACGTTTTATTTATTTGGGTGAAATGTAAAAATAAGAGAGATATTATTAATTAAAATAATACGTTTATTAAACGATAAATAATTAGATTAAATATTAACAAGATGATAATAGTAACTAACACTATGATTAAATAATTATAAACACTAAGAATATTATTAAATGCTTAAACACTAATAGTATTTATTTAATTAATATTTATATCACTACATTTATTTATATAACTACATTTATTTATGTTAACAACTCGTAGACTACTTTATATCACCGACTTCATTACTCGTTGCTTCTATATCACAGACTATATCTCCGCTGTCATTCAAACGGTATTTATACAGCCCAGCGTCCTTCTAGAACCCTCCGGCGCCACAGTGATATCGAGTACAAAAGAATTAGGTCAACGGTGCAATTAACACGTCTAGCTGGTCCGTCGCCGGGGATTGCATCATCTGGGAAATTCCGGCGAAGGGATTACGTCATCGCTCTGGTACTTTCTTTCAGTAGCGGCGCTAGTATACTTTTCTCTCAGGGGCGCACGTCACAATATGTAACATAAAAAATCTTTATTTAGGAGGAGGGCGCAAATTGTTATTTGGCTAGGGCCCAGAACAACATAACTGGTAAAGTGAATGAATCAACTGCTTCCGATCCCTAATTTTCTGGGGCCCCATGATGCATTTTTTAGACTGTTATTGAGTGCGCCCCGATTTTGAATATGACTGATATCAAAACTGTTATTATTTCCAATTTGTAAATATCATAAGGGTCACCTGTGGTGCTCTCCACGACAACTTTGAGAGCTCGAAATGAACATTTTCCCCCAGTATGAAACCGACACTGAACAAACCAGAAAATTGTTTTTAATGGCTAGAAAACAGTCTTGAAAATATATAAATATGGGGTAAACACAAGTAATATCACATTGCTAAACATATCTTGTCGCTGTACAACAGTCACAGTCCTGGTTGCTGGTAACAAAACGTGTCGTATTATTGTGCGTCAACAGTGCAACGCCACGAACAACGGCCTATTATTTGGCACAAACCTTTGTTCGACGAAATTTAATTAAGCAAATAGTTGAAATTCCTTGTCCGAACGGTCATTTGTAAACGTTACCACTATAAATGAATTATTATTGTATAAAATTTGTTACATATAAATGATACATACCATACATCTTATGAGATTTTCTAAATAAACTTGTGTCATTTAAATAATATCTATTTACATATAGTTGAATGTACCTGAACCAAAAATTCCTTCGCTATACATTTCTATCCAAACATGAACGTATGATAGGCTATGTATGAAACAAAAACTGCTATTTGTCAATTTGAATTATTTAAGATAGAAATCAAGTAGCACATTGTTTTTATAAAGCTATTAACAAATATTTGTTTTATTTTAATTTAAGATCAATTGTTTTTTATACATAGCCTACTGAAAAATAACTATAAAAACCAAATGTATTTAAATTTCAATTAAATTTTTCTCAATATTTTTATTATGCAAGGACATAAAACGATTTCATGGCTGAATTAAGAAAAAAATACTCTATCGAATGAGCCTAAATATATACAGGGTGTTTCCTTTAAAACAACCAGCGCTTTTTTGGGCGAACTAATGACTTTAGAGAAAAATGTTATATACAAAAAATTACCAGGAAAAAGGGCTTAATTTATGAGGAATAATAAATAAAAAATTCAACCAGTGGTTCTCAAACGGTAGATTAAAATTATATTTTTTTAAATGGCAACCTATATAAATTTTTTGTTCATTAGATAGAGATTTTTTTTCTGATTTCAACGATATAAATATGATATGGGGTTGTATAACAATTATTTCGAGAAAAATGATATTAAAAATCAGAAATAATTTATATAGGTTGGCATTTAAAAAAATATAATTTTATTATACCGTTTGAGAACCACTGGTTGAATTTTTTATTTATTATTCCTCATAAATTAAGCCCTTTTTCCTGGTAATTTTTTGTATATAACATTTTTCTCTAAAGTCATTAGTTCGCCCAAAAAAGCGCTGGTTGTTTTAAAGGAAACACCTAGTATATATATACTATCCTATTTAAAAAATATTTAACTTTGTATTGTAACTCGAGAACCACTGGTTTAAAAAATATATTTTCTTCTCTAATCGGATGTCCGCCTTGGTGTTCTGTAAAATTGTCTTATAGTATTTTATTGTATCTTTAATAATACAGAAATTATTTGACGTAGCTCGTTTAGCTGTTACACCCTGTATACCTTCATGAATATATTAACAGCAAAAAGAAATAAATGTTTAGATTACAATAGTTAGACTATACTTGGGCATTTTTTTATTTTTTGTATTAATAAAGTGTACTGGATGCAAATATAATGTTATTACCTAAATTTATCATTTTAACAATAATCTACGGGCAAATATATGACAAAAGACACGTGCTATTTTTTTTAGTTCCAACAGTAAATAATATATATTTATATTAGTATTATTTATAAAACTGAAGGTAAAGGAAACTGACAATATATTCAATTAATTACTATATTAAATTTTATTTTTTTAGTAGAATTTTTTGCAAAGTAATATTTATTTATTAAAGTACCACCTACAATTATATTAAAAACAAGAATAAATAAACTTCTGGATCATTGTTACTCCAATTCATCAAATTTATTTGTAAATAAACCATTGTCTGCATGTGACAAATGTTTTCGTCATAAATAATTCGCTAATAATTTTTATTAAAGTAATAAAATTTAAGATGGCAATTAATTGAGTACATTGTCAGTTACCTTTACCCTCAGTTTTATAGATAATACTAACATAAATATTGTATTATTTACTGTTGCAACGAAAAAAATTGGGACATGTCTTTTGTCATATATTATTTGCCCGTAGATTGTTTAAATGAGAAATTTAGTTATTAACATTGTATTTAAATCCAGTACACTTTATTAATACATAAAATTAAAAAAAATGCACAAATATACTCTTCACTATTGTAATCTAAAAATTAATTTTTTATTGCTGTTAATATATTTATTTCAAAGAGTACGAATACATTTGGGGTTGGGCTCGATGTGTTTGAAGGTGCATAACAATGTGACAATGTATGTATTTTTCGAATTGTAAGGTTAACTCTCCCGGACGTACCCTACAATACTTTAAATATTAATTATTAATATGAAAACATCTTTGAGATTCTTACAAATGGTTTTGATAGTCCTTATGGGTGAATAAGGAAATGAATGTACCGTAAACGGGTAAAGTGTAATACTTAGTGGGTGTTGGTAGAGTACTCGTAGAAACATATTTGTAATAGGCATTTTCACAAACGTGTGTAGATATATTATGAATAATTAAGCTGCTTCGGTGTTCGGTGTACAGTCCTCGCTTTGTTCGGTGGGTTAGTGAATTGCCTTTGTCAAAATGACCAATGGAGGGTCCTTACCGTTGACAACGTAGCATCTGCGCCCCCTAATGGACACTGTATAAATTAAACTTTACGTCTGTACCACAAATTATGCGAATAATCTTTACTAATTTTTTATTAATATAGGTGTATTGTTTGACAAATTCATTTCTGAAAAGAGTGAAGGGCTACGCACTGGCTTCAAACTTCGGACCGCAACCCAAAACTCCACTACCGCTGATATGATCGCGAATATGATCCCACATCATGCATATGTATATATGCATATAAGTTTTAAATCAATTGTCGTAGCTGAAATGAGAAGCTTCAATGCAATTATCATGGATTCACTGGGAGTTCAGTCCCAGCAGAAATATCATCACCAGCATAAGTGACATTTTTCCCTGGAAATTGTAAATACGTATCGGACATATACAAGTGCTGACGTTAATTATATTATTGGGCATGATTCTCGATGCAATTGAATTGTGGCATAGATTTTTATTTTCCCTTGCGTATCATTATTAACAGGGACAACTATAAATATGCTTGTTTTTAGGGCAGTAGTATTAGGTTTTATAAATGAGCGGGTGTGGAAAAGAGGTACATACGACAAAATAAATATGTAAGTATATTACTTATAGAGAATGAATTAAATACTCTTCACTGACAAAAATAGGTTGCTTCTAGTAGCGAAAAAGGTATTCTAATATCGTGACAGCTAATATTATTTCTATTGATTTTTACCTGTTTCAGAAACAAGGATTTCTAATTAATTAGTAAAATTATTTATAAAATAAATATCTCAAATTCTAATTCAAGTAAACCTTATTCTTAAAATAACAAATGCATTTACTATTTTAGTGAATTAAATTCAAATTATTTGGTTTTAATTTGTTAGTAACAGCGAAAATTTTGATTTAGTTCCATGAATGTATTCACGGAATAAGAAATAAATAAATGCATAGTGAATAAAGAATATATTTATTTATAAAAAAATCTACTTACATTCATTTTAATGGTACAGATCTGAGTAAAATAATAGTAATCAGTAATAGTAATAAAAATTAGAAAGAATCCTTCTTCAACACTCATTTCTCTTAAAAATTTCTTATTGCCAAACAAAGATAGTCGATAGCCGCTACACTTTTTTCATCATTTTCCAGTATTGCATCGAATCGGTTGACATCCCTTCCTTGTATGGGTAGTACTTTATATCTGCAAAATTTCTTTCAAATCGGTTGACTGAGGTCCTGTTACCGTGTTAATAAATTCCTCTGCTACGAATATATATTACCACAATAACAGAATTTATATTATTATATAAAATATATTTAATATTATTTACATTACTCCAGAGGCAACTGTTTTTTTTTCTTCTTTTTTAACACAAATATACATGAACTGTTTTAAGTTTTCACACTCTCTACGCCAGCAATGAGTGCCCATGAGGTGACGCTTGGTAAACGCTCACATCCACACGTACAAATATATCATCATTACCGAAATCTGTGTATAAAGCAGATTGGAACACCCAAAAATGGGTAATATGCCGTGATGATATATTTATTTATAAATTCTTTTACTTAGCGAAACCTTTGCATGAAACAGTCATGAGAGAATAATCTTAAGAATAAGAAAATCTGGTAGGCCATAGAAGCATTCCATTGGTTGGTAGCTTTTAAGAAATGAAAGGAAAGACTGGTGCAGTGTATTATTATTATTGAAGGGAACGATTTTGAACATATTTAAAATAAAATTCTAAAAAATATGAACTATGTGTCCTCTCAATAATTCTAGCGTGACCCTAATTTCATATAAGTTTGACGAACCACAACCATATGATCCTATATCAATATTAAATGACAGTGTTATTGATCGTGTTGTAATAGTTTTCTTCGGCAGTTTCAATTTTTTATTAGTACACGAATAAATAATGAAATTTTCAATAAAGAATAGAGTTTTATGATTTAGTGTTTAGCTTAGTACAAATGACAGAGGTTGTCGAAAAAGTAAACCACTAGCCACAAACCTCCGGAACAAGCAAGCAGAGACAAGCAGCATCCGCAACCCTCGTTCCACAATTGGAAGTCAGCAGTCTTTGTCTGGTAGTCGGCTTTAGTTCAGCCCTCCGTGTTTCAAACAGCTTTGTCTTTGACTGATTTCTTATTTTGATGCCCACCAGAGGGATATTTTAAAAGGGCTACGCAAGTAAATTTAATCAAATTTCAAGCTCTATTGACGTATTAGTAGAGATTTTTGGGATAATCCTACAAGTTTCTCTGAATATTTAAAAGATTAGGAACGGATTTACCAGAATAATTGCCTTATTAAATCACATCTCACTTGCGGGAAGACTGAATTACATGTAATACACCATTTATAATAGTAGGTGGTGGAATCATTTTATATACACTTCATCTACACATGTTCGGTATAGGTACTGTTCAAAAGTATGGGGGTACCTGCTGATTTGTAAAAATAATAATAAATACATAACACTACCGTACGATAACGCTTCTAAAAATTTAAATAAAAATTTTCAACATCAAAATTTAACCGTAACTTACAAATCAAGTAATACCATTACATCTTTATTAGGTAATCCTAAAGATAAAATAGATACTAACAAAAAATCCGGTATATATAAAATTAGCTGTAATGATTGTAATAAAGTTTACAGCGGGCAAACTAAAAGACAAATTGACACTCGGTTTAAAGAACATTTTTATCATCTAAAAAGCGGTAATCCCGAAAAGTCTAGCGTGGCTCAACATATGTTCATTAATAATCACAAAATTAACAATTCTAATATTAAACTTTTAAAACATTACTAATGATAGATATTTAGATGCATCCGAGAGCTTAATAATAAATAAATTTAAAAATAATGTGATGAACGCAGATCTCGGTCCCATACCAAATTCTAAACTATTCGATCTAATATAAACTTAAATTTTAAGGACGTTTTAAATCTTAAATTTCATTGGACGCTAAATCTTAGTTTATAATTGGTATTCATTTACCTTGACTCCCTATATAATCCAAGTTCTCTCCCTTGTTTGTTTAGAGTTGTTATACCTCTGGCATGGTTTACATGTTGAGTAATCTTAACTACTCTGCTTAAATATGTACTACTGATGATGAGAACTTAAATAAAAAAATAAATATTTCATCACGGCATATTACCCATTGCTGAGTGTGCCAATCTGCTTTTGTACAGATCTCGGTAATGATGGAATATTTGTACCGTGCGGGCGCTTACCAGTTAGCTTATTGTTATTATTTTAAGGTTAAGGGGTAATTGTATTAGTTTTAGTTACAAGTAATTATGTTAAAATAAACATAGTCAACTTTTTATTACTGTTCCAGTAATTATCTGTAGCATAGATATTCTTAGACGATTTTGTATGGTTATAGCTTTTATATATTTTGTCGGCTTTTCACCTTTTTAAGTTATAGCTATCTAACACATTTAATATATATTTTTACAATTTTCTGTTACATATATATTACAATAATGTATTAGAAGACACTCACAGACACCCAAGCCCCTGGTGGGAATCGAACCCACGACCCCAATGTCCGAGTGGTGAAGTCGCTTTGAGCGCTGCCAGGCACGCTGCTTCAACCACCGAGGCGGCGTATGGTTATAGCTTATTACCCAATTCTGGGTCACTCGCGTTGTTAGATTTTATCTAACATTTTCATATTTTTCCATTTTAAATTGGGAGGACTGGGTATTGGTTATTGTGGCTCCAGCAATGCCTCAGTAGAGGACGTAGAATTAGTCTGTTACTATCTGCTTAGGTTGTACGCTGAGTAATATTGTTCAGATTAGTCAATGGGGCAATAACGCCTTCTACCTTTGTGGAACAAATTTAAAACATTGTCTAATTTTGAAAGTAATACATTAGACGTGGATATTCCATCAGAACATAGCTTATATAACGCTGATGCCGACCAGTCATGTTCAGAATGTGATGACGTTGGTTGGAATCGAACCCGGGCCGTCAGAGTTACAATCGGTCACCTAACACCTAACAAATGGAATCTTCTTGGTAGGTGATTTTTTTGTCTGAAATAAAAAGAGTAATCCAGAAGTGAAATCTGTCTTTGTGCGGTAGAAAGGAAGGTGCTTCACGTAAATCTGGCAAAAAAGATGAATAATGACAATGGTCATCCAGAATCACATCCTAGGCTATATCAGAGCGGAAATAATTAGAAGTGAATTCGGCAAAATGAAGCGAGAAGATCATTGAGCGTGTATAAGCGGGATCCAAAGTTGAAGCACATAGGCGGCGAAAGCAGAATATCAAGTGTAGGGCGCAGTCCTCTGGGAATGGAGCTGGAGTGATGCACGCTTCGAGCTCTCGCGGGAAATGGAATTGGTGATTTATCATCTGTCGCGACGTTCGACGCGCGACACTGCTGGGCACACACCACTGTCACTGTCTAACTGTGTAACAACCGCAAAACAATGTGAATTCAAACTCAATTGATGTTGTCAATTACGCCGCTAAGTTTAAGAAACACCAATAAATAAATGTTATCGCTTTCTGTTTCTGCTATGGGTTATGCGCTATGGCATGTCTATTTTTACCCAAGATAAGATAAATTTTCAAACAAAAAATCATTAAGGCAAAGTTCAACGATAACAACTTGCCCGTCAACACTAACTAAACTAAAATAATATTTTCATAATGTTTAACTTCAAAAATTCCAAAATCACAAGAGAATTATTATTGTAAATATTATACAGGATGCTGGCTGTTAGGGGTGAACATAGGGATTTAACATGGCATTAAAAATTTTAAGTAATATTTAAAAAATTATCTCACTCAAATTAAATAAAAAGAACTCTTGTAATACAAATGTGAAAGTTTGAAATAATAATAATACATAGTTTAATTTGTTTATTTATGATTATAATGTCTAGGGTTACACAAAATTATATAAATTCAATTTTTCTGTGATTTTTACCTCTCGCTAAGAGAGGTATTGGATTCATTCTAAAAATCGCATATCCAGATTTCAATGAATAAGCACGTTTTAAGGTCCCAAAAATCCGATTTTAACATTTTTACAGTTATGTCTGTGTGTGTGTGTGTGTGTGTGTGTGTGTGTGTGTGTGTGTGTGTGTGTGTGTGTGTGTGTGTGTGTGTGTGTGTGGAAGGACGAATTCTCAAAAACTATAAGACATCTGTTTAACTACGTATTTCTCAATCGGACATTAATGGGAAGTAACAGATTCTTAAAAAAATCTTCTAAATATTATTTTTTGAAAATTTTTATTCTTGCTAATATTAAAAAAAAAATCTCTATCTGATACATTTAAATATTTTATTATATCTTTTATTGATTTAGAGATAAAAGAATATAATATATAAAATAATCTGTTGCAATAAATCAAACAGAATAATACAACCTTTTTTACTTTAGATTCTGTTAATTTAATTAAATAAATAAAACAGAATCTAAACTAAAAAAGGTTGTATTATTCTTAATAAAATATGAGTTCCGAAAGATTTTATAATAATTTAAAATCACACAGCCTAAATAATGTCATTGAAACCAATTGAAAATGAAAATGTTTATAACTGACAGATAAATGTCAGTGTCAGAAATCCGGAGACATTATTGAAGGCTTTTTCTGGGAAATATATACATAATATTTTGTTTCGTATTAATAGCTAAATATTTAAAATTATAGGTATATTACATATACCCTTCAAAAATGATGTCAATCCCTACAATGAATTGGAAAGATCTCAAAAAATTATAAGATTAGGACAAAGTTTCTTCATGAAATGAATTTAAAATTAAAAAATCTAAATAGAAAGAACAGGTATAAGTAGAATTTTTAGTGTAGAATGTTTTATACATTAATTATGTAACCAAAAACGGAAGTTTCGAGAGGTATTGTGCTGGCCACAACAGATTTTTATTTTTTGTTACTCAGCTGTGATTTTTATGTTATCTTATTAATATTATATTCTATTAAAATTTATGTCAGTTTTTATTTTTTCTAACCATAACTTTCTATATGGCGCTGAACAGAAAGTTGCATCGGGGAGCCAGGACCCCTAGAGCCCCATACTTAAATTTCATTTCAATCTGTCGGAAATGCTTCCATAATAGAAACAGAATCACCTTAGAAAGCAGATTGGTACACCCAAAATTGGATAAAATTCGGGATGATATATTTATTTATACAACTTCATACAACAAATCATCAGAATATGGCGGATGATATAATGTAGTAGTGTAATAATCGAAATTGTAGTTCCTATCCTGATCCTGTAAAACCATGCAGAGGGAGCAGAGAGGAAAGGTAAAATAGTTTAACATTCGGTTGGAATTTCGCCAGATTTTATCTCTTTGCTAAGACATATTGCCGCCAGATAGCAGCACAATAGCATGCTATCAGACCGGGCTACGAGCTGGGGCTTTACATACAACGTTACGTTAGGTACGTTCGTGCTCGTGCCCATGCCATCCTCAACCTTACCGCTAACCACACCGCATCTCTATGTCCATTTCCGTTTCTGTAGATTGCAAATATATCAGAATTATACCCCATATCTGCTTCACCTATTTACAATATAAACAAAACATAGGATATTTCCTTCAATTAAAAATTCGAATTCTGGATGTCAGAACTAGTCACAAAATTAAATATAGAATAAATCTAGTATTAGTCCAGTCGATGGACACAAAAAAAAAACATTTGCCTTAAAGAAAGTAGGGTAGAAACGATTTTAACATATGTTGTTTAGGTCGGGATGGGGATGAAAATTTCCAGTTTTTTACGCAAAAAAAATTAAGTATTTAATTTAATAATAATTTAATTCGTCGTGTCATCGAAAGAAGTAAATTATGATGATTAAATTACGAAAGTTAAGTTGTTAAACTTAGTTAACCAATTTTTTTTAAGTGTCGTTAAATCATCAGAAATGAAAGACTGGCTGGGAGATTTTAAGATGTGTAAGAAAATAAGGGTGAAATATATTAATTATTGTTGTAGGAAACTACTTTAAATATATTAAATTAAATTATAAAAAATATGAACCGTGTGTCTTATTCTCAATCATTCTAGCCCCCTGTATTTGATAAAATATCTTGTTAAATAAAATATTTTTGACTATTTTTTACATTACCAGTTATTTTTTAATAAGTATAATGTACACTATTATTTATTACTTTAGCTCGAATTCCACGATAGTATAATATTCTATTCCAAGGGATTTAAGTGCCAAAAAAGATTATGAAAGACAAGGGCGGCTCGTTATATAGAGTCAAAAAGCCATAGTACTATACGAGTATATAGTTTCAACCTCAGCAGGAATTTTTAGTTAATACTAAAAACACTGGTCGTCATTTTAAATGATAAACTATGCCAGCGTAAGTTAACGGCATAACGGTGCCAACTTACTTCTGGCTCAATATTTCCTTAAATGTGGATTTCTGCGCGGTGGTGTGCAGCTAGGTTGGGGACTAGGGAGTAATGGTGAAATCGCGTTCTGAATGAGCATTTGGAGCCAAATGCTCGCTGGCTCAATTAGTGCGACGTGGACTTGCTAGTCGCATTTCGCCAAAATCAAGACGGACAAAAGGATAAAATTAATTCGTTACGGAATAAGCCTTTTGCAGCTTTCTAAATATATATTTTTAAATAAAACTGTTTGAAATTATAAAGCTTTACTTTACAACTCAAAATAACCTAAGCCTTGGAATATAAATCGTTCTTTTTTTCTGGAGATAGGGCGAGGGATATATTTGATGTTGAATGACTACCATCAAAATGTAGGCGCTACTGATTAATGCAGAAAATTGCACTTAAAATAATGATATCGTGTTTCTCAATTAATAATCTTAATATTTGTAAATATACTCGTATATCCTTAAACAATTGTGGTTGTAAATTTGAGTATCATTTTTTTATTTAATTATTATTCCACGCTTTGAATAGGATTGAATGTCAAAGTGTCCGATCATTTCGCAGTATGGCTCCGTTCGGTCTCTGACCGTATCCATAACATATTCGAAATAAACCGGATAGAATAGTTTTAGAGCAGAACTAAATGCAACAGCAAAGCAAACTAAGTAGTGCGTTTGTAACCTGATGCCTCGTCTGGGCAGACCTTTGCTTTTTCCCACGACCGCAGGTCAGGTCACACTCATATGCACAGCTCTCCGCACCCCGCACGCCTAGCCCTAGCTCACCATAAACTTTACAAATGTAAATTTCTGACTATTTCCAAACAAAACGGCCCAGAATTTACAAGATTTATGTCAAACTTATGCTAAATAAATCCAGATTATGCCGAATACATGAAAAATTCAATTTGGCATATCGTATCGTTCTATTTATTTTCATGCGAAAAGGTGAGGATACGGAAACGACATTTACGAATAGTTTCCCATGCCTTAGAATATTCATGCAATTTTAAGAATTCGGTTAATTTATTTACTTGGGCAAAGGTACCCTAGCCTAAGGTATTTTGAATATTGTAATACAGTCATTAATTTAATATTATATAAAAGTACAATGTACAAAATTTATAGCAATTTATTATACACAGTCAATGAAAAAATACTAACTAACGGCTATTTTCTTTATTATTAATTTTAGATCTAGGGTAAGTCCGACAGAGTTGACCAACAATTCAAAAAATTATTCGTATTTATTTGTTTTACAAAGACGGCTCTGTTGTGGCCAGCATAATACCTTCCGTCAATCCTGTATATAATGTATAAATTCCATACATAATTTTTCTTGCAAAAGATTCTAAATTTCCAGTAAAATTATTTCATGAACAAACTATTCAAATTTCACTTGACACTGACATCTTTTCTCATTCGTTAGGTCTTCCTCTGTTTCTTCAACCTCCTATTACTAAACTATTCATTCTTGTTCCAATAATTTAATATTTACTTAAATTTTATTTGTTTAGTATATAAGTATTTTGTATATTTTCAATTCAAAATTGTAATTTAAAATTTGTTTACTATTGAAATTGTAATTTAAATTTGTTTATTATTGGTATTGAGGTTAAATTATATTTTATATTTATATGTAGCAATTTTTTCGAATGTTTTTGGCATTCCATATGTTGTATTGTACAACTCTTTTGGAAATAAATGATTATTATTATTATTATTATTATTATTGTTATTATTGTTATTATTATTATTATTATTATTATCATTATTATTATTATTATTATTATTATTATTATTATTATTATTATTATTATTATTATTATTATTATTATTATTATTATTATTATTATTATTATTATTATTATTATTATTATTATTATTATTATTATTATTATTATAATTCTTCATTTCTCCTCATGACATGTTCAAACCAATGTAATCGTCTTTCTTGTATCTTTATAGAAACTTGTAACACTAGAGTTATTTTCTTATCATATCTATCCGTGTCTTCCCCAACATCTACTTCAACTTCCATGTTTAGCATAGCTGGCTGAATTATAAATTTTAATTTCTTTAAAATTCTTTAAGTCTTTATCTATTGAATATGAAGTATAAAATGTAATCAAATCGTATAGAGAATAATATATTCTTTAAGTTATAATAACGTTAAATGTCAATAAATCAAATTTAACTGTTAAATCTTCAAATGAGGCTACTTCCGGTTCACCAATTATAACCAAAATCGAATCACTTGTTCTTCTGGATGTAAACTTAAGGAATACGAAAAAATTATAATTTATGGAATCGTGGTATTGAAGTTATGCGATCCGGAACTTTTGTCACACACACACATACACACATACATACAGACGTCATCGTAAAAATGGTAAAATCGTATTATAGGGACCCTAAAACATGCTTATTCACTAAAAACTCATCATTGAATTTTTTGACTAAAGACAATACCTTCCTTACCTAAAGGTGACGGAAGGTAAAAAAAAGAAAAATATCATCGTTGATTTTTTAAATGGAATAATGTAGTTGTGGTATACCAGGGCTTTAATGGGCACGGCTATTCACACCGACTTACAAAGTTTCTTAATGCACAAGAAATTACGAAAACATTGTTGACAGACAATGAAATACATTGTAAAGGGTAATAATGACATTACATTCTTTACTTTCTTCTTAATTACAAAACAAGAATCAAATTTTGTTTTCATTAACTTTAATATTCCGCAGGACTACTTTCAAGATTACTGTAAGTGAACCTATTTGAGTATCTTCTGTTGTTGTAATTAAAAAATTAAGTCATTAAAGTTGACTACTTATTTCATATTAAAAAGTTCTGCCGAGTGGCTGATGACAACGGTTTGCATTTTCTGAGAGCTGAGCAGGTGTCTGTATTGTAGTACAAGAGGAACTGTTGCCGAGTGCTTATGAGAGTGGTGTGAGATCTGTTGTCGTCAACTTATCTCTGCTTTTGTCTGGCGCTCACAACTTCTCCTATAAGAGGTAACCATTACACCGTATAACTGCACGTTGTTATGACAACGCAGATAACATTTATTTTCAGGAAATATTCAAGATGTTTTGACATATTCTCGTACCTGTAACTGTGTCTGTGAGACTAGAAAACCTACCTATTCTATTGTATTACTTTATGGCAAAGTTTCTACAATATGTTCGAACTTCGAACATTTTTGCTACATTTTAAATATGGATTTGACAGAACCGAACATGGCCCGGGTGATCCGAAAAAATTCCAGAATTACGGAGAAGACCTTGGATCATGGAAAGCAATCTTATCTTTTTCTTTTATTTAACTCTCCATATGAACTGTCAAGAAATTTCAATACAATCTGTAAATCGGTCTATTCGTGACAAGCGTCTGTCTATCTACCTAGCGTTAAATCGGTAATGTATAAAAACGAAGTTCGTGCCGTGATCAAGATTTTTCATTTGAAAGGAGAGACGCCAACGGAGATCAAAACCAGGTTAGATGCTGTCCTTAGGAATGCTTCACCTACCTTTTCCACTACGAGTTTCTACGTTTCGGAATTTAAGAGTGTTGGGACCCACACCTGTGTCGAACCACGTTCAGGTCGACCAAAATCGCCTACCACACCGGCAATTGTGGATAAATTCCACGATATGGTTCTGAAAGATCGCCAAATGAAAGTGCGTAAAAGATATGAGAAAAATGTGTGCTAGGTTGGTACCGCAATTGCTCAGTTCGGAGCAAAAGCGCATTCGAGCCCGAACTTCAGCCGAAAATTTGGAGTTGTTTAAGAAAAAATCGGTCAATTTCAAATCATGGATGGAACATGGGTACACATTACACTCCAGAGACGAAAATTCAGTCGAAATCGTGGATAGGACATGGTGAATCGGCCCCGAAAAAAGCGAAGTTAATTCAGTTGGCAGAAAAGGTGATGGCGTCAGTCTATTGGGACGCCACAGGAATTTTGCTAATTGATTATCTTGGCAAAAGAAGAACAATACTACGCCACACTTTTAAGCCAGCTGAAAGTAATAATTCAAGAAAAACGGTCGGGAATAGTAATGTAAAAGATTCAAGTTGAATTGTCCAACAAAAATTGAACGAACTGAGGTTTGAAATCGTCCCCTATCCAACGTACTCGACCGATTTGGCTCCGTCTATATTTTCCCAAAACTCACAACGTTCAACGCTGAAAGATATTACGATCCAATGAAGAAACCATCGATGCAGTAAATGCTTATTTTGAGGACCTCAAAGAAATGCATTTTCGGGAGGGGATCAAAAAGCCCATGTTAAATATTTTTTACAAACTTTGAAGTCATATAGTAATGGCTAAAAGAGTAAAAAAGTTTAATCAACATGGGTCCGTTCTTCAATAGTTTTTGTGATATAAAGCAGTGAATAATAAGTTTTATGGGGTTACCTCTGCAATCTCGAAAATTACAAGTCAGTTAAGAATTCGATTAAATGAGATTTTTTGTTTACCTTTGACACCTTGAAAAAAAAAAACGATATAAGACGTTGCTTTGGAAATCCCTTTTTTACAGTGATTAGATTCGAAGTAAGGCCGCCCGAACCCTAATCAATAACTTAATTTATTTATTTATTTATTAATCAATCGATCCAACAGGATTCAAGATCCCAATTACAGGACGATCATATGACATACAAATACAGAAACAAATGAGTTGAACAGTAAGTACATATAAGAAATTTAACAAATGAAATTACAAAAAACATTTTGTTAATATATTCTTAAATTTAGATAATATGTCAATGTCAATAGTACATGATACACTGTTATATGCTACACAGAGTTGCCTTATTGGAGATTTCAATTCATAATTAGTCCTAGCTCACAATGAAATGGTACTTTATTTCTTGAACTGACGCGTGGAACGTGAAATAGTATTAGCTCAAGACTACATGGGTCATCAATACAATTATTAATTTAGAGATAATTGTAAATTTCTTCTGCTACTTAATGGCACCATGTTCACTTCAGGCAATAAAACAGAATAATCATCGGTAAAGATATGTATTTTAAAATAACAATATTTGATGAATTTATGCTGGACAGATTCAATCTTAAATATATATTTATGATATATTGGATTCCAGTCTTGTAGACAATATTCTAGCTTAGAGCGGACAAATGCATAATACAAGCTTTTGAATGTAGTTGTTTTACAGAAAGACCGACAATTTCTAATTACAAATCCAAGATTTTTTTAGGATGATCTTAATAATATCATATGAATGTATTTAATCTTGTGTGATAATTTTGGTGTGACAATGATGAAATTGTGTTATATAGTAAGAAATAAAATGTTTGGTTGGGGTATGCATTGGAGCGGTGAGGTTTTGATTGGAGTTGTCGTGCTAATTGGAGGCTGCGAGTGATTAGTAAGGTAATTAATGGGTTACATGATAGTGTTAGCGACCGCTATCCGCTATCCGCTACCCGGTATCCGTATCCACCTTCCCCAAGCCAAAAGCCAAGGCATCTAGTGAGAGTGAGTTACCCTTGACGCCGCAATGGTGTGGCACGTGCGGTGCAAGCTGCGTGGCGCGGCATGCGTCTCACTCATCGTCATCGCATCCGAAGCCTCATCTCTTCTGTCGCGGTTCTCGTAGCCGTGTCATACGACCACAACTGCTTCATTACATCTTACCCTTCTTAACCATATTATACTAGGGTGCATTTTGCATCGATAAATCGTCTATGATTTCATTACTTCCTCTAATATGCCATATTCAAAAAAATGTCGAAAATTATAATATTTCAAACTTGGCTGCGGATTTTTTTACACTTTTTACCTCAGATTGATTTAGTGGTATTTGAATCAGGGCCGTTTAACACCCTCCTAGATTCAAGGCACTTTTATTTTTAGGGACCCATAATACCTACCTACTAAACTACTATCTATTATATATATTATTATATAGGTGTGATATTAGATAACAATTTAATTTTTGACATTCACATCGACAATATTGTTAAAAAGGCTTACAAAATGTTAGGCTTTCTAATACTAGCAAGCTATAATTTTAGACATCCATCCACTATTTTAACATTGTATAACTCTCTTGTTAGAAGTAAAAGAAGATATTTATATAAATCGTATTGAAGCTATTCAACGAAATTTTTTTAAATTTCTCAATTGTAAGTTTGCAACATACAGGCCAAAATTGTTGTCATTAGAAAATAGAAGAAAGTTAAGCGACCTTGCATTCTTACATAAACTTTTTAACAATGTCGATTCACCGGAATTATTATCATCATTTCATCTCAGAGTACCCAATTATGGTACTAGAACAAGAAATTTATTCAGTCATTCTTTCTGCCGTACTAATTCTATCCTAAATTCTCCCATCATAAGTATATCACACTTGTACAACTTCAATATGCCAGATTTATTTTCCACAGGTTTAAAATGTTTCAAACGCTCACTTAAATTTTAGTTATATTCCTCATTTAAATATGTTTTGATATTTTGTTCTAAACATTTGCTTATTAGTTTTTATGTATATGTCATATTATGATCATGTGTACTGTATCTAATTGTAACGCTTGAGCTTCTCTTTAATTGACAAATTTTCCTGTTGAGAAGCCAAACACTTATAAATAAATAAATAAGTAAATAGATACTTATTGTTTTGTTATACTATGTCCAAATAATTTTAATTTAAAATTTGGCATGATTTCTTATTTTGGATATCCCATTTTTTATTGACATGTTGTTATTATTGGTTTCCAACGATGTAAAAGATAAAACCATTATTAAATTTATAAAAGTAAAACCTATAATTTTGATCCAGTATCAATTTATATACAAGGTGTTGACTGCGACACCGGAACATAGGACTTTAACATTTATAATCCGACTTTCGTAATTTCCTGCTTCCCTAATTATTTTAGGTAAAAAAGCTTAGCGATTTGTCAATCTAGGTTATTTTATTTTTATTATTTGTAATTTCTCTAAAGTGGATATTCCTCAAAATTGGAATGTTTGAACGTTTGATTTTTCAGCCTTCTTCAAGGAATGGTTTTTAAGTAATTATAGATGATTAAGGTATCATTTTTATTCTTGGACGTTTCGATAACAATTTCACCCATCTTCAGCCTTATTTACACATATAGTCTATAATTAAGAATTTTTTAAATTAAAATTATTTGACACATTGAGTTTATAAAACAATATTTGGCGTTATATGAACTTACCCATCGGTTTGATTACAAATTCTGATCCAATCAATATTTTATGAGCAAAGCAACCCCAAAGTATAAAACAACATGTCATCATTACCGATTGGCACACCCAGCAATGGGTAATATGCCGTGTTGATATATTTAATAAAATGTAGTAAATGAAAGCTATGAATAATGAATTAGGTGTAAGATACCGGATGCAGTGGCTGTGGTTGCTCTTGCACGTCTGCTTCTGCTTTCTGCTTGTATATTGAGTTCCGCCCATTAAAAATTCGCTCAAGATGATACAGTGAGGCATGTTTCATTAGACAGAGATAAAGATGCTGCTAATTAGCACTGCGGTAGTTAATCTTCGGACCCCCATTGTTTATTGTTGTCATACTAGATGGTTTCTCTAACTACGGTTCAGGAAATGAAAACTTCTTCTTGCTTAATGGAAAATGTATATAAAAAAAAATCCTGGCGTTCGAATTATTGCCCTATCCTTAATTACAAAAATGCTAGCAATATCATATTTCATTTTGGCATTTGTTATTCAATAAAAAGTGTAAGAGACAATAACAATAACTTTTTATTAACATCATTTTGTTCAAGCGAAAATATTTTAATATTTGTACTGGATTACATGCAAAATCCTTGTTTATAACATTAGTTGTACTTTTAGCTGCAACCACATCTGGAATTTTACGCAACCAGTATCACATATACTCAAGACGGAGAATCGCTCGCATTGTTATGTATGAAATTAAAATCACTATTGAGACAAGATGCGACACGACGACTAGTGGCGTTAAGCGTATATATCTTGGTGAAGTTGAGGGTTTTAGATTGCGTGGCCGACCAGTGTGTAAGTGGATGGATGTGGTTGGTAGGGTGCTTAAAGAGAGAGAGTTTCCTAGTATGAAGAGAAGAAGAGCATGTATGAATGCGATTATGAGTGTGGCCGAGGCGAAAGAAGTCTGCTTAGATAGGAATGTGTGGCTAAGGTTGATTGTTTCCTAACTATTATTGTGATCCGGATGCGTTATTTCGCTACCGAAAATCGGTCACTTTAATATGTTTAAGAGTAAGGATTATGAGTGTGGCCGAGGCGAAAGAAGTCTGCTTAGATAGGAATGTGTGGCGAAGGATGATTGTTTCCTAACTATTATTGTGATCTGGATGCGGTATTTTGCTACCGAAAATCGATCACTTTAGTATGTTTAAGAGTAAGGATTTGTTGTATGATGTTGATGTTGTTCTTATTGTTATCGGGTTTGTGCGAACCCACTAAGTGGGACACTCGTGATTTTATGTATGTATGTATGTACATTTACAAAATGTATGGTTGAAACATGCCACAGGATATGGTTAAATGAAGCCGACAATCGAAATAATTTAGTTACATTTTAAAATTTGGACTAAATGATACATCATAATTTTCTACCCAAGTTTAAAACAATTTACATGTACAATACTTGGAATTTTCTTAAAATTTGTTACGAAAATTAAAGGTGTAAGCAAGAACACATCATTATCTTGTGAAAAAAATATTCTAATAATGTATTTAATAATTGATTTTTAAATTTACTAAAAAATCTCAAATTCTCATCCGCACTACCAAAAATGTTCCCGCGAGCTACTAGTTGCTCTCGAACGACAGTTTGGCTACCGCTGTAATAGATACTCAAAGCTGTGTTAAAAATGTTTTTTTATTAATTTTAGTGTAAAAAGTAGGTACTTTTATTACAGTTAAAAAAGTGCATTTTACCCTTTATAGTATTATTCGTATTTATGTTGTCTCAATTTGTGGTCGCAGAAAAAGTATAGTATATGACTAGTTTTATAAATGAAAGAGACGTTTATAAAATTTGTTACATAATATAGTATTATGGCATATTTAGCCCCACGTGCACCGCAGTCACTTGTATTATAGATTTCATCTCATCACATCATACTTCATACCCTGTTGTCGAGCATCGAGCATCGAGCTTTTAACAGTGAGCAAGTCGAGCGAATATGTAATTGTTCCGGTATGACGCCTCAACTAATATATACGGCATACACGAATGGTTCCGATTAAATCCATTCGGACTTCATCTAGCATAAATGTTAATGCCGTAATCTGATGTTTGAAACATTGTGTACATGAGACTCTTGGCTGTGCACACAATGACGAGCTAACCAATATACTATCACCCCCAACAACGGATTCATACACTTGTTCGTAATATGACCATGGGCATGGGAACGTGCTTCAATCAACCAATAACATATCCTCATAACAAAATTTAAATACAGTACAGACCCTTTAATTCCAACCTACGTTAATCCGAACTTTGGGATAATTTTTTTCCAAACGCAACAACTAGCACGTGCGATTCATGCAAAAACTATCAAATTTTGCTTTAGTTTCCATCAATTATTTATTTATTATTCAACAGGACACTTACATCCCAATTACAGAATAATATTATATAGCAATATGAAGAAGTAAGGTAAATTAAATACATATACAAGAAAAAAAAAACTAATAATAATTATGTGTTTTGTTTCTATTTCTTAATTTCTGCGTTATTTGTTTTCTAAAGTACAGTAATCCGAACAAACCGTTAATACGAAAATTCCCTTACATTTTGCAGTTCGAATTAAAGGGTCTCTACTGTACAGTGCTCGCTCTTATAAACGGACATCGCTCTTAGGCGGATGTTTTATGGGAACCAAAGCAATGGGGTCCTCCATCGGAGTACCAAATTACATTTATATTAAAACTAGACCGCAAAACTGCTAGATTTCGCGAAAAAATATGCCCTGAATTTTGAAATAGAGTTATTTTTTTCAGTAAACAGTAATTTTAATTTATTTGAATAAGATATGTCTAGAGTTTGGAGAAAATAAAATACCGATCTAGATACAAATGGCACAATAAAACCGCTGTATGGGTTGGGGACTTTATGTTTGAATAAATATAATTATTTACCAATTTTAAAAGAAAATTTGAAATCTTCTGCGGGTAAACTTAGACTGAGAGGGGATTATATATTCCAGCAAGATAATGATCCTAAACATACAGCACTTATTTTTAAGGAATGGCTTTTCTCTTTTCTACAACATAGCGAAACTTAAAACACCTCCACAGTCTCCTGATCATTTAATTTAATAAAATCAATTCATAGGTTACTGGAAGGTGTAATTAACGCCAATGAGTATGCTAGTAAATATAAAAATGTAGTATTATGTGTTAAATAATGTTATAACTATTGGTGTACGAATCATTTTGTGTCTCAATGTTTGTTGTAATTTGTTTTCATGCAGCACTACCATTTGATTCTGAAATAACGAAAGGAGACTTGATTCATTTTTTAAATGAATCAAACCTAAATAGTCATTTTCTCTAAAAGCTTCAAAATTTTCGGAATTCCAAATATATTTTTATACAGGGTGTTGATCGCGAGACCGGAACATAGGACTTAAAAATGTAGAAAAGCTTCAAATAAAAGTTGTAGACCTTAAAATTCTGTACCTGAATCAGTAAGCAAAATTAACTTGACAAAAATGGCGAAAACCCTGAAATTGAAAAAAATTAACAAATGTTACCGATTTATGTGTCAAGCTAGGTTAATTTATTTTATTATTAGATATTTGTAATTTCTGTTAAAGTGAAAAAATATTTTTTTAAAAGTAATAGATTGTTGTTCACTTGAACAAATTTTACAAATAATACCTAATAAAAATAAATTAACCTAACCGCGTTGAATGATTGCCGCTAATTTTAGGGTGATTTTCACCAATTTAATACCTAATTTCTGCTGTTATAGAGCTGCAAAATTAATTTTGTTTATAGATTCTGATGTAGATTTTACGTCATTTATTTCAAGCTTTTTACCTAAAATAATTAGGGAAGCAGGAAATTACGAAACTATGGTTTTATAAAGTGCTATCTTCTGGTGTCGCGATCAACACCCTATATATTTACCTACATTTAAAATTTGACCCATTTCTGGGTCACAATCCAAAAAAATTTGAAAAAGTAATTTTGCTCGTAGAATCGAATGGCAAAAAATTAAATTTAGTGGGTAGAAATGTATCTAAAAGAATAAAAAGTAGATTTTTGAAAAGTTTAACCAAATAATTTAAGAGTATAGAGCTTTTAAGGGTATAACTCAAAAATAGGAAAAGATACAGACTTGTGGGTATAAGCAATTTATTTTATAGAAGCGGGCTTAACAAAAATTAAAAATATTAAATAATTATTATTTTGGTTAATTTAACTGTGAATGTGTATTTATTTATTATCACTTTTAATTTGTTTAATATTGATGTGGCCAAATTTAATCTCGAATATTTAAAACCATAACAGTTAAATAAAATAAATGTATCATCACGGCATATTACCCATTGCTGGGTCTGCTTTGTATATGGGGTGTCGAGTCGCGAGTTTGGGGAACCGGGCTCGTTCCCGACCGATGCCAAATATTTCAAATTTTAAATGGCACAAAATTGACCCCTGTGGTACACTTTCCACGCTTGTAATTAGTGCACGTGCGGTAATGCCTGGTAAACGCCCGCACTTTACAAATATGTCATTATCATTAACGAAATTCATAACCAAAAATATCTATATTACTATTAAAAGAAAACACATTACATATAATATAATAGGTACTTGTTTTCAACACAAAATGTGTAAGTATAATTTTTGCACAATATGTAAATATGATTAGTTTTTTTTTTTAAATTCCGGCCAATTTAGTTTTAGTGGTTTTTTTTTGGGTTTTATTTGACTTTTGGAATTATTAATTTTCAATTTTATTAATTTTAATATTATTTTTTAAAATTTTATTAAATTGAAAGATTAATTTTTACTGTATTACATTGGCTGAAATATTTAAACTTTTTTTTTAAGAAAATCAGGATGGATTTTTTGATGTGGTTTTTTTTAAATCCGGGTTAGATTTTTTTTTGTTTTGAGGAAAATATGAAATTAATATTACATAAACATTCATAATAAAAATAATATAATTTAAAACTAGCAATAATCCTACTTTTTTCTGAAATATAATATAGCAGGAATAATACAAAACATTGTTTTTATTTCTACCTGGTGGTCATGGTTCTTATAAGATTTCTCATCACGATTTCATCTTAAATATAAGAGAAACGAACTAGAAAATACATCTGTCATAATTCATTAAAACAGAAACGACTTTGAATGCTTGGCTAACGAATGTAGACTTTTAAAATTTTGTCACGTTTCGGCGACATTCAGAAAATTAAAGTGTAAAATATTGAAATGGTTACAAATTCGTTTGAATACCAATCTCTGGCATTTCTAATTCGAGTGCTAAATGGAATATACTCGAGTAGGAAAAGTCAGAGATGGATGGCAGGTAAAACGAAGCATCACAACACTGCACAAGTAATTGTCTAAGTTGTGGGTAGAATATCTAGATCACACATCAATATGCAGAGTATAAACACGATTATTAATTGTACACAATAACGTAAACTGCCGTGCCGTCGCCACTAACGCCATTTTGTTAATCAGTAGCGGAAGGAATAAAAACAAACCAATTTATTATCAACTCATTCGGTTAGTCAAAATCGGAAATGATTTTCGTTACACAAACCACATTCCCAGATAATTATAGGTACATAAGTAAATATATAACATTTAGTACTAAAGGCAGCGATAAAAATACTGGTCACCACATGCAGACTTTCAATCACTATTCACACATCCCCACCATCTCCCACTCCTTAATATTTTAAGACGTTCGGTGTACAAGATAGGCGGAGTAAACGAAGACTTAGAGTGGGGGTGCGAACTTTGTTGAAAATAATGCCTCAGCTTGAGAAATATAGGGTGTAAGAGCGATATGTAAAGTATCAGTACTTGAATTGAAAGAGGAATTGTGACGTAGTGGCGTCGCAGCAGTAACAAGTGTATGTGCGCGGTTGTAAACATAAACATAAACCGTGATAAACCGTCGCCTGTCGTGATGAAAGGTGCAAGACACACTAACACAGCACTCGAACGAAATGTGCACCACCCGCGAATGCGAATACGAATATGTCAGGATCATCCAGTTGTCAAAATGAAAATGCAAGTGCTTACGCCGAAGGAACTTACAACACAAGTGCACATATGGTCTGGTGACTCCTGAGAGCAGGATGAACGCTGCGGAGCTGTAGCACATTTCGCATTCACATGGAGCGATATTAGGTATTAGTTGCAAGCCACTATACGAATGTTCAGATGTGTCCCCCACTCCGTCGGCGGTAAGCCACGCCCGTTGGCCTATCGTGACCCGACTGTGAACCGAGGACCTCCCCGGACCGCCCAGGGCACTTTGAGTGTCGAGATCGCGAACCAGAGGTCACCAGTAGAGGCTAGAGTGTGCTGGGGGGATGACCTATTCACCTCGGCCCGTGCTCTGCTACGTGTACTGTACGTGAAATTTTACTCTAACACTCCGTTACTCTACATATTATAATTTTTTGTGTAAACCTAAGAAATCATTAATCGTGTAAAACAAAAAGTGAATATTTGGTATTTATTCCGGAATAATATACAGCGACTGTAAATAGAAAAAAATGTATGACGGACATATGTTTCGCAATCAGGTTTTTTCCGTCGATGTTTCTTTTTGTTTTTGAATAATTCTTCAGATATTTTTACAAAATAACTAAATTTATTTTTTGTTTGTTTGAATCCCTATATTTTGGTAAAAATAAAATGATTTTGCAAATAGTTAACTTTTGTCTAATATAAGTGTAATAAATGAGTGTATATATCGTGTTCGTGTGGTGTGTGACGTGAAGTGTAATTTAGAATCCGTGATCACGCTGAATCTTAACACTCCCGACGCCACCGAGGTGGACTGGAAGATGGCTTTGGTTGCTCCATCGTGGCGTGAATCCACTCTCGTAAACCCAATTCCTACGAGCCTGAACAGCCTGTCGAACGCACTGAACCCGCTGCAGAGCAACCTCAACCCGCTGCAATCCAACCTCAATCCTATAGCACTGGAGAACTCGGACATTACGCTAATCAACCGGCAGACGCCGTCGCAGAACTCGCAGAACAGCGTCGCCAGCGACAAGAACCAGAACATTGAGTGCGTGGTGTGTGGAGATAAATCTTCAGGCAAACACTACGGACAATTTACTTGTGAAGGTACGAACAACGACAACGACCACGACACTAAATCCTGCACCTTACCCTTGCATTCAAACACTTATTGTTACGATACGAGTAGGGTCCCACATGCGTCATTACTTATAATACTTTTCTATTCAACGACCAACAAAAAACTTTCACTTAAATGGAAAGATTTAGCCTGCTCTTAACTTAACTGCCTACATCGTTGGATAAAACAAATTGCTCAATCGTCAAACGCAAATATATTAGAAAATATTTTTAAAATGTTACATGTTTCTTAACGCGTCATTTTTTCCTTACTTTTTATGTTTTTGTAAGTTTCCTAATCTGTTAGTGAAACTGTATATTATTAACTTATTATTAAATTGTTTTCAAATCCCTTGTGATATGGGGTGCAACTTTTGCAGACTTCATGAGCTGCAAAATATATCGTCATTACCGAAATTTACGCACCCAATAATAAGCCGTGATGAGACATATATTTATTTCAATTATTAACTTATTTTATTTAATAATAATATTTCCTATAATTTTATGAATAAACAAATACCCGCCCGGGTTTAAAAAAAAAAATCCGAAAGCACAACCGGTTTGTAAAATTCCAATTAATGCAAAAAAAATATTCAATACGAAGCCTGTAAATCAAATATTTAAGCCAATAAATTATTAATAAAATAAAAATTAGTCTTATAACCCAATAAATGTAAAAATAAATATTTATTACAAAATTAAAAAATAACTCGACATTACCAAAATTCAAAAATTCCAATAAAACTCGAGAAAACCTAATAAAACTCAAAGCCCAATAGAACCCACGCCGGGTTATGAAAGAACCCTCTTTGGCTAAAGTCTAGAATACCCACTCCTCAAGAATTTTATTTTGATGGTTATATATAGTTGTAAAACCATAAAAACACTAAATTCCACAAAAATTAGGACGCGGGCAGCAATATTTATAGTGATTTTGGCATTGTTTTCTGAAAAAAATTAGATTTAAATTCCTATAAAATGAATGTAAATATCCGAGTTTCGGCATATTGAGTTCTGTGCATTAGGTTACCGTTACATGAAAGTATTTTTTCAGAATTTGCAAGTGAAGAAATAAGTTTCGCAGATTTTGACTTTATTTTTGCAAAAAAACAAATACGTGCTTTCGCGCTCTAATTTTGTGTTCTTTTGTTACATTTTAGCTAAAGGAAGACATTGCAATTGAAAATTAGTTTTAGAATTTAATTAAAGTAATGTTTATTATAAAAAAAAATGGTTAACTTACAAAATAGCTAAATATTATTGACATATAATTATTTGAAGAATAATATTAATTTCAATATTATTTAATATTGTCCAATAAAATTCAAAAAACCCAAAATAAAGCCCAAAAAACTCACGACGCCTAATAAAACCAACTGAGCCGAGTTTTTTAAAAACCTTCTTTTTTATAAACCCTCTTTTTTTAAAACCCCCTTTTTTAAAATTCAGCTCTTTTGCTTGCCCATATAAGATACAGTAAAATACGGAGAAATTTCCAGAGCTATGAAAATTCTAAGAATTTGATTGTTACAAAATGTCTTATCTAATTTTATTTTACATTACCTATCGTATAAATAACAAAGAATCTTAGTCATTGAATTCTTTATATTCTTATTCAAATAAAAACATCCTGCAGTTACTCATAATTTATACACAGCTTCACAGCTATATTTAAAAATACAATACTTATTTACATTATTATACCTGGAAAACAAAATACAATTTTAAATTCATATGCTCAAATAATGGAATGATCCTACAATTCAAGAATTTCCAATAAAAAAATGACATTTTTATTTTTAAAATAATTTAAAGGAAGCATTTTCCGAAAAATAATAAGTAAATCAGAATCTTCTTCTTTTGATAATATTCTTGAATCAAAATATCTTAATACTAATACTGTTTTTAACAAAAAGTCACGATTTACCTAATAATACCATTTATACTTTTATTTTATTTTCTCTCAGAGCTTTATGGGGTGCTTTTTACATAGAGTTTTAGAGAATATTTTAATCAAATAAAATAAATATATCATCACGGCACATTACCCATTGCTGGGTGTGCCAATCTGCTTTATCCACATCGGTAATGATGACATATTCGTACCGTATGGGCGTTTATCAGGCGTCGCCTCACGGGCACTCATTGTTGGCGTTGAGAGTGCACCACAGAAGTCACTTTTGTGCCATTAAAATTCGAAATAGTTTCGCCGATTCCCCAAATTTATGAATTTACGCTTTTGGTAACCGAGTAAACTTCAAACTTCGATGAAAGCCAGTTTTGGATGTAGTTTAAAAATATTCTGTTTGTATGCTCGTTGTTAAAGTGTGACTTTACAAGGCGGTAAATAACATATTAATCACTAGTTGAAAATCTGGGGCCCTGATCATATGGAATACGGCGTGAAGCTAGTAACCATTAGTAACTTATTCATTAGACTCGGGTTGAAATTAGCTGCTGGACCTAAAATGTACATTTTACTTCTGCTGTCTTAATTTTGCAGTCGTAGAAAAAGTATAGTATAGGATACGTGTAGACTTGAGATATTCGTTTATAAAATTTGTTACATAATACATGGGTTGAAGCAAAAGTTTTAGTTTCTAAAGCAAGAGGGCCTTGGCAAAAAATTGTTAGACATTATGTCATTGTTGTTTTAATGTTATACTATTATTTAATTGTATAAGTAATCTTTGAAATAGCAAATTTGTGTCAAAATGGTATGTCAAGTAAAAAAACATCCTTCTACTTGAGTGTAACAGAGGATTTAAGGCATCGGATGCTGCTAGAACCAAAAATATTGGTACAATTATTGTACCGTTTATGGAGGAAACGTTTTCTCGTTCCAAACCATTGGATTTCTTTAGACGCGGATAGTTTTTTAAATAGATCAATTTTTAATTCAATAAAAGCGCATGGAACTTATGGATCAACCTGACTATTAAATTCGAACATAGAAAAATATCCAGTAGTATTAAAAATTTCTAAAACGCTGATTTACGTTTTGTGTGGCACTTAAAAAATTCCGTTCTGGAAATATAATTTTGTTTGCGATAGGTATTATTCATTGAAGCAAAGTTTGCTGAAGATGGTATCAATATAGCACACAATTGTGTTTCGATTTTTAGTATCGTCATTTTGAACATAAATGAAGTTATAAACACAAAGTTTTAAATTCTGTTAATCTGCATAATGAATATGCATGAAGTATGAGCCCAGCGAGCGAGGTGTCTGTGCTTTACTGCAACGACCATGTGTCGGCTACCGGGTACCGGGATGCGGACTCCCGGTTTCAGGAGGGCTTGCCAACCTAGCTTTTATGCACGGTTACGGATTTTAACAAGCGCGTCAAATGTACCCGTATGGAAATTGAAATCAAACTTGATATCATTTCCCTCTGAGCACCTTGCACCCTAAATGCTCACTTACTCACGCGTACGCACTACGCGCTCACGCCAATATTGCAAACTTGTCAACCCATTTCATTTACACCTACTTTAATACACTTCTTTCAATTTTTCATATGAATAACTTAATAACATACACGGTGCACACGAAAAACCCTGACACAGCCGTTTCACATGGGAAAACACTTTTTATATATTATAAATATGAGTTACATATATCTACTTTCGCAAAAAAGTATTTTAATCGCAAGTTATTATATTTTAAAGTTTCAGCGTTTTTACAAAAACATCCTATAAAAATATTTAATCGAATCATTTATTTGAGAAACTACAAGTACAACAGGCAAAAATTTCAGGAGACACAAAAACTGTCAAATAAGATACTGGGCAAAAAACTGATATTTATTGCACTTTACTTTATTATGGTTTTGCAGATAGTACTATGATTAAAATATTTTGTTTTAAATAATGTTATAACTGTAGGAGTGCGAATAATTTTGTTTTAGTGTTTGTATACAGGGTGTAACACCAAAACCGACCACTGCCATTATTTTCTTTATTATTACAGTTACAAAAAAAATACTATAGAACAAAATTGTAGAAGACCAAGGAGGACATTCCATTTAAGAAGAAAATATTTTTTTAAACCAGTGGTTCTCAATTTGCAACACAAAATTGTATTTTTTCAAATGGAATTATACATATTTTTATGCCTATTCGATAGGGTATTTTGTTCTGAATTCAACCATGTATTAGTTTTATATCCTTACATAATAAAAATATTGAAAAAAATGCGATTGAAATTTAAGTAAATTTGATTTTTCTAGTCATTTTTCAGTAGGCTATGTATGAAAAACAACACTACTATTTGTCAATTTGAATTATTTACGATAGAAATCAAATAGAACACTGTTTATAACGTTTTGACAATTATTTGTTTCATTTTAATTTAAGCTCAATTGTTTTTCATTCATAGCCTACTGAAAAATAATTATAAAAATAAAATTTATTTAAATTTCAATTGAATTTTTCTCAATATTTTTGTTATGTAAGTATATAAAATAATCTCATGGTTGAATTCAGAAAAAAACACTATCGAATAGGCATAAAAAATATGTATAATCTCATTTGAAAAAATATAACTTTACGTTGTATCTTGAGAACCACTGGTTTAAAAAAATATTCTCTTTTTTAATGGGATGTCCCCCTTGGTCTCCTACAAATTTGTTTTATAGTATTTTTTTGTAACTATAATAATAAAGAAAATAATGGTGGTGGTCGATTTTGGTGTTACACTGTATACGTTTTTTTCTGCACAACTACATAAATTAAACATTTTTTAAAATTGATGGCTATCAATTGATTCTGAAATATCGAAAGATGACTATGATTAATTTTTGAAATTCATTTATTTTTTGGAAATCCTTTACTGATGTGAAGTGAACAAATAATTTTATGAGCCACTGTATAAACTTTGCATCAATAAATAATACTTATGGCTAACAAAATTCTAGAACAAGAATATTTAAGTAGCACAGAAGATGCAAATGACAGTGTTTTGTAAATTTTCAATATCAAAGGAATGTGTTTCTTGTCACAGAAGGAAAATCGTGCCTTTATCTCTAATTTATTATAATTTACTAAAAAAACTACTTTCTCTATAAATTATTTATAAGATGATTTTTATTGCTTGGCCATATTTATTATATTTGCAGACGTAAAACAAGTTTGAAATGAAAGTCTCGTCGCCTATTCAACAAAAACATAAAATTGTAGAAACATTTTTATCTTTAATACATATTGTCTGTTCTTTACGCTTTTCAATTTAATAATAATATTTTATCACAAACTAGGCTGAAAGTTTTTGAGTAGCATATATGTTACAGGAAATATAACAGAATATTTTAAAGGCTACTATTTATTGAATAAGTATTTCAAATACATAATCGGTATTAAATTATCCAAATTTAATCTAAACTAACCTAACATAACTATAACTTAACCTAACCTAATCTAACCTGGACACAATATTCATATTTACTGATCATTCATTTACAAAACACTGATCAATAATATAATAAAATAATGACCAAATAAATATAAACTTTACACACTTAGTTTTTGTAAGAACTGTTTGTTTTTGAAAAAAAAGAGGTTAATGACTGCCCTATATGTCAAAATGGAAAAAATATTTGTGTTTTGGTGTAAGCATGGCTGAGCATAGTGGTCAATCCAATATAAATTGTACTAGAGAAATTTTAAATTTATTCCTCGTAGTCGACGACAAAATCCCCCATTTGGCCGCCATTTTGCCTAGTATAATAGAGATATTTATTTCAAAGTGTCTGGTCGCGAATCTGGGGACTCGGGTTTGATCCCGACCGACGCCAAAAATTACTTCGAATTTTAATGGCACTAAATTGACCCCTGTGGTGCACTCTCCACGCCAGCATTGAGTGTCCGTGAGGTGAAATATTTCATCATTACCGATGTCTGTGTACATAGCAGATTGGCACACTCAGCAATGGGTAATATGCCGCGATGATATATTTCTTTATTTTATTATCATTTATATTGAAAATAAACATTTATTTCACTACAAATGATAAAAAGTATTGTTTTCCCCATTTGCTACGTTCACAAATCTCTCACCAGATGTCCGCTATTTTGATTTTTTCTCCATTAGTATAAGTCGAGTTTTTTGTAAAATGCTTCACTATTTCAATAAAAAAAACGTAAATTTAAATTATTATCCTAGATACGTTTGTTATAAAATATAACACATTGCAAAATCTTCTTTTTCTCCACCAACCTATCTACGATAATTTTTTAAAAAAAAATCCTAAAATTTATAAAGCCCCGCGTAAAATTCGGGACAAATAATATCTGAAATACTATAAATACTAAACTATAAAATTTAGAAAATTAGTCACATATTATACTTTTTTTACGACTGCAAATTAAGACGGCAGAAATAAAGAAATAGGTATATTTTTTAGGTTATTTGACAGTATTTAAAGAATCATTTTCGTGGAAGCTTCACGTCGTGTGCAATACGTTCGAAGCCACAGTTTGTCAAGTTGCAATTAATATTTAATTTAGTGTCTTAGAAACCAGTACGTAAAATAGGTAATATTTTAATATGGAAAAAATAGTATTTTGCATTACAATCCGGGTAAAACGGTTTTTTCCTGCTAAAAGGAGGAAATGACTGGCGAACTTGCCACCTCCTTCAGGCAGTAAAACAATTACTGCGCGTGTATTGTATAATATTTTATTTGTTACTCATAAAATTATAACCAAAGCCTGGCTTGTAAAATTTTAACAAATTAGGTGTCAATTTTACATGTTAGTAACTAGTAAAGATTAATTTTCAAAAGTAGTAGAAGGTATCAATAAATGAAGTTTACAAGATAATATGTCACTGATTCTCGTGTTCAATTAAACAATGAATCAAAAAACGAAAATGATTTCTTCTCGGTAATCATTGTCACTATAAATCATGAATAATTTTATAGGAAAGTCTGTGCTATACATAAATTAGTTGCTGATTAATTTCTAGTGAAGAATAGGTTTAAATTTCCGTTGTGAACGTGAGTAGTATTTATAGTATCGTAGTTTACGTGGTGAATATATGCAAGACTGGTAGTTGGTGATCTTCTACTCCCTAGTTGCCGCACTGTCGACTTAAAAGTATTTCACTGCTCTTTTGGGACTTGGGGAGAAAAATTGCGCTTTATAAAAACATTTCCTCCATAAAACTATAAAATGCTCACAGAGATGATACGATCGCGAAAGATAAACTGCTCTTTGCATCAAGAAATTATGAGAAACGGAGAAGATTTCGCAGCGATATGCTAAAGTTACAGTTACAGAACATTTGTCTGTTCTATTGCCTCCTCCTATTCTCCTGATGTTTGTTCCGAGTAATGAAAACCAATTTATGTGTAATTGGCTGTAAACGCTGTAATTGCAATAATATTCTGTTTTCTTAATTAAAACACTAAATTTTACTCTCGGCTATTTACTCTTTGCTTAGTTATTTCGTTTCATCCACAAATCTACATATGGGGGGCTCGTTTAAAAAGAATCCATACCTACCATTTGATCCGCACAACTATTTCAATGGGTAATACACAGTATCAAACATAAATAGAGCAACTTATTAAATATATTGCCTCATATTTTAAATATTCAATATATTTTCAAACTTATTTATTTATTTATTTATTAATCATTCCAACAGGATATTATATCCCAATTACAGGACGATTATATATTATAAATATTAAATAGTCGTATGACTATAAGTAAACATGTATAAGAAACACAAAAAAATAAATTGAAATAATATTCATCACAAGAAATGAACTAAATTAAGAATTAGTATAAGTAGTATCCAACTTTACAATATTTTACAATATTTATGGTAAAAACACAAAGTAATTACACAATATTTGTTTAAACTTTGTAGGGGAGTCGCCAAATATGTCTATATTGCATGATATATTATTGAAGGTAGTGCACAGCCGTCTTATTGGAGATTTCATTTCATAATTTGTTCTTGCCGTAGCACAGTTGAAAGTAATTTTGTTTCTAGATGTTATACGTGGTACATTCAGCATTATAAGATCTAGACAACATGGATCATCTATATGACCATTAAGTAATTTAAATAAATATAAACAAGACTGAATGTTTCTGCGGTTATATAGAGTCACCATATTAAACTGAGCTAATAATTTATCATAACTATGATCAAAACTGGGATAATGGCTGTAAAGTTTGTAATAGTAGTATTTTATGAATTTTTTTTGCAATGATTCAAGAAGGTGATTGTATTTATTATAGATAGGATTCCATATCTGAGAGCAATATTCCAGTTTGGATCGAACGAAAACAAAATATAATCTTTTCAATGTTGACAGTTTATGAAAAGATTGTGAATTGCGAATTACAAATCCCAGGCTTCTATAAGAAGCCTTTACAATATTGTTAATGTGTGAGTTAAATGTAAGTTTGTTATATAGGTAATGTAAAGATTATATATTCATAAAACCGTATGAACGATAAATAAGTAATTGTTGGTAATTTCTCGACTGTGATGTGGATTAGGTGTTAACAATTACTCGAAAGTTCAGTCAAACAGCATTTATTCATACTATACCCTTTGTTTAACGTTTCGGTGCACCCTTGCACCTTCTTCAGGGTATACAACAAAAATGTAATACATACAAAATAACATGGACATTATCACACTTACAGTAAGATCTTACATTTGTTACACTTCATGTACACAAAATACATTCGTACAAAACATTCAGTTAATTTTTTAAACATCGTACAAAAAATTCATAGAGCATACACACATCCATTTGCTATAAAAAACGACAACCGAATAATACGGAAAATAGCCGGAAATATCCTGTGTAAGGATTCTGGTGACATCATTGATACGGACTCCTATTGGTCGTCTGTACACCAATAATAATGTATAAGTACTAGGTGTTAACAATTACTCGAAAGTTCAGTCAAACAGCATTTATTCAGACTAGTAAGATCTTACAAATTGTTACAATTCATGTACAGAAAATACATTCATACACACATCCCTTTGCTTTAAAAAAACGACAGAGCAAATGTGTGTATGCTCTTTGAATTTTTTGTAAGAAACTTTAATAAATTAACTGAATGTTTTGTACGAATGTATTTTGTGTACATGAATTGTAACAATTTGTAAGATCTTACTACCCTGAAGAAGGTGCAAGGGTACACCGAAACGTTGGTATAGTAAGAATAAATGCTGTTTGACTGAACTTTCGAGTAATTGTTAACACCTAGTTAAATAAGTACTTCAAAAGTATTTATGTATTTAAATACACAAATAGAGCGACTGTATAAAAATCTTATATTTACTTTAAAATATTAACCACAGTAACAATTTATGAAAGAAACTTAAATTAGATAAAAAATAAACAATGTTGCATATTTAATACTTTAATAGTTAAATATTGCATTCGTCGTGGCATCAAATTAAGTAAATTATTGACGATTTTGTTATTTATAGATTTCCATACGTCCCTTATAATTTCAAATAATTGCTTAGAATTATTAATATTATTCCTTGCAACATTTTTGTCAATGGTTTACAACAGAATTTCAATTAAAGATTTGCGAGTCACACAGATTGAAATCGACGTATTACTCTTTTTTCATTCACCACTCCCACACAGTTAAAAATAGGACAACGCGGTTTCAAAATATGAAATTCTCTTTCTTATTATGTATTACCTATCCGATTTTAGCGAAAACTCAATGAAATTCCAAATTATTTTTTTAATATTTTGAACAGTTTCAAATCGGCAAATTTCATCCACTACTCCGACACCGTTAAAAACAAACGCAGTTTTAATTCGATATGATTTTTTTTATCCTATCATGTATTTGCACGATTATTCCCTAAAATTGTATAATAATAACTAAGAAAGAGAATTTCATGCTGAATTCTTATTTTGAAACCGTGTTGTACTATTTTTAACCGTGTGAGAGTGGTGAACGAAACAAGAATAACAAGCCGACTTGAATTTAATACAATTGAAATTCTGGAAACCATCGATAAAAATATTGCAAGGAATAATATTAATAATTCTAAGCAATTATTTAAGATTATAACGGATACCGGATGCAGGGAAATCCATAAACCACAAACCATCGATTTATTTATTTAATTCGATGTCACGACGCTATCATCTATTATAAATAATTATTAACGTACTAAATATGTAACATTGTTTATTTTTTGTCTAATTTAAGTTTCTTTCATAAATTGTTATTCTGGTTATTTTTTTAAGTAAATACAGTGTGTTCAAAAAATCCTAACTTGGAGTAGACTATGAACAACGAAACGTATGTCAATTTAAATTAAATGTCAATTTGACACGAGATATTGTCAAAAATGTTATCAAAAGAAATCAAAGCTTTTCTTCTTGAATCTTATTTTAGAAATGGAAATAAATTCTCTGTTCATAGCCTGATCCGAGTTAGGTTTTTTTTAGGTCTGTCGATGGCACTAAAACCTTGTACTACAATATACGTAGTTTTTATTTTGTTAAATTGCTGCAAAAATTATTTTAACATATTTTTATAAGTGTTGAAAAAGATCAATTTATGTGACTCCAATAATTAACGAAGTCCAATATTTAAGAACAAAATCATCTCTATATCTACGTTACGGAATTAAAAAAAAAATATTACGGCTTAACGAATAACAATAACGACTGTTTAAAACTACAAAACGCTTTCAGTTTAGTAGTTTCATAAAAAAAAATAGTGGACGACCGGACGACCCCCATTGCACATTAAAATAGGCTACTTCTATACTAGATAAATGAATAATAAAAGTTTATAGGTGCAGATTAAAATAGGTTTCTTGTACACTAGGCAAATGAATAGTATAAAATTTTGAAAATGGGAAAGTTCACGACATAATTAGTACACATATAACACGGTCGATACTTTTTTCTGTAACAAATCTAAAGTCTAACTTAACCTAAAATTTCTGACAATGAGGTACAGAATTTTACATAAAGTAAATGAGGACACTTACCTATGATAACAAAATCTCCACACCTAATATCTTCGTTGAGGTCTTCGTCTAAGACTAAGAACACACTAATATAAATATTCATATGTAAACATTAGTTTAAACGTCAATTAATACACAGAAATTACGTCCATCAACAGCTATATGTATCTATATTTCACAAGCATGACACCACCTCACCACTTTGAACAAGATCAGACCGATAACTGAAAAACAAAACTAGATGCAATGGCTTTAAATAATATTCGTACTGTCACCAAGTGTTATTTTTTAAACATTTATTATAATATATCATTTTTCGGTAATGATGATGACATTCGTACTGCACGGGCGTTTACCAGGCTTCACCTCACGGGCACTCATTTTAAATATTATATTTCACCACTTACCAGACCAGTTTTACACAGTTAAAATATTTTAGAGTGGTAGTGTTTAAAATGTTTGGAATTATACAATTTTTTCTGAGCCCGACATACAGTAATCGATAATCCGAATAACAAAAAACACATGCTGCTTGGATTAGTGAGGACTTGGATTATAATACTTGTATTAATAAATAAAGTATTTTTTATAAATGCAAAATGTACTTTAAATATTTTTTATGTAGTTTTGCCAATTTAATTTTGCATATTTTATGTTCATAATACAACTATTGACATTTTGTGATACAAAAAAAAAAACTAGAAACAATAAAAAATGTAAAAGTAGTTTTGTATGCACTATAGTTTTCGCCACCACCCGGTATACAGGTGAACACGAGAATCTGTGACATAGACATCTAATATGAACAACATTTTTTTAAATATCAGCCCCGTAAAACATTTTAGGGTGATTTATACAACAATTTTAAAAAATAAAATCCTGAATTTTTGAGTTACAATTTTTAAATTTAGGCGTTTGGTGTCCTAGTAAACTTAATTTCAAGATGAGATAAAAGTAGATTTAGTCAGAAATGAGCGTTGTTCAATTGTCAAATACCTATTTTTGACATATGTCTTGGTTTGACAATTGACGTTATTTTTTTTTAAATAATCGTATTTTTATTACATCTTTAAATTAAGTTTTAATTTAATCATTTTAGCACAAAAAAAATCAGAATTTTATTCTCTAAATATAGTAATGGACAGTTTCTTTAAGTTAAACACCTATGTCACGGTTTCTCATGTTCACTCTGAATACATATAATGTGTTTGAAAAATGCTGAAATATTGTTAATTAATTTCACGCCATTCGAATTCTAAATCATGCAGTAAATTATGGTTTTGGGATTCATTGATTTTATTTATAGTAAGAGTTAATAATGTATTTATTATAAAATTTAATGTATATTACATCCATAAATTTCATGTCGATGGCTGCGTAAATAATAATGGTTGTATGTCCATTTTTTTGTGAAAATTAAGTTACAACCACGTTAAATAATTTAGAACTAGCTCTTTTAATGAAAATAATTTTGTTGTATGGCCGCTGTTCTCAAAATGTTTTAAAATTATTAAAACGGATTATTATTTAGTTTGCAAATTGAAAAAGGGCACTACTAAAAACATTTTCGATATACGATATAGTTAGGTTAGGAATAATTTTTAATTTTATTATCAATGGACATTCAATCGATATTGTTTTAAAAGTTATTTGAAAACCAATTTTTCGACTGTGGTTTCGATTACGACATTTATTTTTGTAAACGTTTCGGTATATACTTATACCACGTCGTATCACTCAGTACTTAACAAATGGCTACAATTTGTGTCCAGAGTGAAATGGAGAACTATACAGAGAGAGGGATATAACAGCCTATCATTCTGTATTTTGCTATATGTTGTACCTGTGTTTAGGCAATTGAATTTAGTGTTGGTAATGATTCTATATTATATTTTCTAAAATGGGTACAATATGAATAAGTACATAATTAGTTTATTTTCCGTACCTAAAGACATTAATAGTGTAGAGTCTAGAGAAGTGGTGAAGACGAATTCCGAGAATAGATGAGTATACTCTCTCAGTGAGTGCTTAGGATCCACGTAAATACGCAAGGTCTCGGCCTAGCTTTGGGATTAGGATAGGATTAGGGTACAGCTAAACCGCAGAATAGCTCTTCCTCAACACCGCAGCGGAGGGTATCCTCAGCCCGCAAGCGAGGGTATAGCTGAACCGCAGAACAGCTCTTTCTCAACACCGTAGCGTGAGAGCAACCAGTCCCAGCCGCACTGTAGACTCTTCCTTAGCCCGCAGGCAAGGGTACAGCTAAACCGCAGAATAGCTCTTCCTCAACACCGCAACGGAGGGCAACAACATATAGTAACAACACAACTCTAGCACTCACCGTTACTCAAAAATAAATATATACATCCTCTATACTCTGATGTTGTCGCTTCAGCAGCTCTAGCACAACTGGCCGATACCTAAATAAACAATAATTTAATATATACGATCATGTAATTCAATATAAAGCTGAAATTAAAAGATTAAAGAGGGAATAAATAAACATAATACTTGCATAACTAAAAATGCCGCTAACATAATGGAAAATTACAATCTTTCTTTTCCTTGCAAATATATATATATATATATATATATATATATATATATATATATATATATATATATATATATATATATATATATATATATATATATATATATATATATAGATCTCTATTTAAAGAATACAAGAAAAATTCAAAATTACTTTGCAACTAATTATTTTGAAATCCATATATATTTATATTTTATAGGTATTATTTTCTATATAAAAATATATTATATTAAATAAATAATTTAGACAGTCTGTACTTATAGTCTGTCTCTCTCTAGCCACATTTCATAGCCTTGTTTGGGTAGGAGTGTCCTCTATATATATTACTTCGTGACTTAGATATACCTTGGTTAGGGCAAGTAAGATCTTGATGAATGTATAGGTGTATACCGAAACATGGGTTTTGTAAGAATAAATGATGTATGACTAAAATTTCGAGTAATTGTTAACACCTATTTAAAAAGATATTCTACAGGAAATGTAATTTGTTACAGGATGTAAATCCTTCTTCAAGCGAAGTGTACGTCGGAACCTCACCTATTCCTGTAGGGGCAGTCGAAATTGTCCTATAGACCAGCATCATCGAAACCAGTGCCAATATTGTCGACTCAAAAAATGTATGAAGATGGGAATGAGAAGAGAAGGTGAGCTTTTAAATTTTCTTGTATTTCTTTATTGTTGTTAAACAAAGAAACAGTAAAGTCTTGATAAGCCGAACGCCAAAGGTGTACACATAATATTTTTAATGAAGTTTAAAAAATAGATCATTGATGTTTCGTTCAACCGTTCGGATTATTAAGGCTCTACTATAATTATAAATTTGTTCGAACATAAATATTAAATTAGTAGTGTTGCACCGGGTTCACTTTTTCTAGCCGATTATCTGGGCAACTCTTGACCAGGTATTGAGTACCCGGTGTTTTATATACCGAACATAACCTAACCTATAACTTTTTATATAAATTATTTGTGTATTATATCATACGCGCTTTAGTATTAATTTCATTACAATTGCGAACATTTATAATATTTAAATATTTAATTGTTATTAATAACGAAGTTCATCTTGCTTACTGAGAATTTCTATAATTTATTTATTTATTTTAGCCAGCCGGGTAACAAGAGATATATACTCGACCAAACCGAGTAAGTTAAAAGTATATTATACTAACCAAATACCCGGTGCATCACTAGAAATTAACGTGATATGTGGTATGAGTAATAATAATAAGAAATGGAACTCATACCAAATGCTGAGAGTGAATCTGGAAACTAATGTACCTTGTCCAGCATTCGCTTAATATGCATCTTTAAAGCATTTCCATTCAGTGGTGTGTTGGGGCTTGGGGGCGGAACGATCCGAAACATCGTTCCGGGTCATTTTTTCCAGGACGGGAAAGCGTTCCGGAACTATTTTCCAAATATTTTCAATAAAATATTTGTAATTTCCATTAAAAAAAAAAACGATGATTTCATACCATATAAATTTCATGACATTTAAAAGGGAAATATTGAAGTCTTGCTCTATTAATAATTAGCTAATCATGTACCTTAGTGTTTTAACATTTATTTGTTGTACTTAAAGTTTTTCTCAATTCTTCAAATTTTCATTGTTTATTTTTCGTTGTGCCACCTATCCTATTGCATTGTAATATACTGTTAATATAAATTTATTATTTAGTGGGAACCTACAACTGGTTTGAAAAAACTGTTGGTTCTCCAAATGTACATAAATAAATAAATACCAAAAACTGGTATTTAACTTCGTCCCCAACTTTATAATTAAAACTTTTTCAAAATGAACCAGAAGTAGTAAATAAGCAGACATGTGTTACAATAACATCAACAAATTACAATTGAAGAGATTTTGGTAAAAACAACCATAGTCCAAATATGTAAATATGAGATACATATACGATATATATATTTTCAAGCAGGGTTGGAACGGATATCAGTCGGTACGACTAAATCTGGTTGATCCGGTTTAAAAACCGGAAATACCGTTCCGGCCACACTGAGCTTCTATGATCCGGCCAAATTTGTTCAGAAAGTAAAAGAACTAACAATTTATAGTTTAAATTATTATGTATGAAGAGTAACTTTCCTATTTTCAAAATAGGTATTACCTATTTCTGAAAATAATCGTTCTGAACAGATACTACTAGCTGAGCTAGCTATATTAGTTATAGCAAGAAATGTTTTTATGATGATTACCCTACCACAAAATTGAATCTGAGTTTCTAACTACAACTGCCATTTTGTAGAAAAGATTAAATTGAATAAGTATGTTGTGTACCACATACTTAATGATTAATCCCTTCGCTCTTTTTTTCATAGTAGTTAAGAGGAATCCACCTGGCGGCCGTAATAAATCCGGCGGTTCGATCCGGCGGTTAACCGGATAATCCGTTATTCCGGTCAAATCCCGATCCAGTTTTAAGTTATTATATTTTAAAGTTTGAGCGTTCTTACAAAAACGTCTTGTAAAACTGTCTAATTACAGTCATATTTGTATAAATCGAATTCACAAGGGGTATTTGAATTTGTTCGAATTAGAGAGCATCCGAATTAGAGAGAGTAAAAGAATTGAATGTGTATATGCAATTGAAAAAAAATGTTTATTCAGTTACATAACGGAATAACGGAAACAACAATTCGTTAGAAAAATGAAATGTGCATTAGGGCGAAGAGAAATTATGAAAGTTGGAATTTATAGTTGGCTTGCTAGGGAATGGTGCCCCATGGTGACTTGTTAATTGTAGTAAAATTCAATATTTTTAATTCAATTTCTTGAATGCTACAAAACCATTGAAGTACCTACTTACCAACTAAAAGGAAATCTAAAATTTGGTAAGCGCCCGCATGGTACAAATATTTCATTATTACCGATATCAGAAACACATTTTAAATATTTTTAAATAATGAAACGTGAGAATGTGGAACTAATTCTTGAACAGAAACAAGTCATTCTATTGATTCGGCTCCAAATTTTGCTCTTTTGACTAATAGAATGACTTGTCTCTGTTCAAGAATTAGTTCCACATTCTCTCGTATCAGCGAATGGTGTATAGTGTCATTATTTTTTCTGTATTAAATTTCATTATTATTTTTCGAACCGAAGATGCCTCAATCACAATTACAAATTAAATCCATAAACGTTATCGGTAGAAGCTAAATTCGATTTATAGAGAGGTGAATTCCTTTGAAATTGATGACAAGTGCTCAATAATTTAATTGGTTTAAAAGAGTACGAATTAAAAAATTCGATTTAAAGGATCATTTTTATATGTAAAATCCTATATGGTTGTACAAGTCAAAATTCGATTTAGGTAGATATCGAGCAATGTTTATTTTTATATTTCTTAACATATAATAAATAATTTTCTAATATTTAAACATGATCCTGAGGTAAATTAAGTTACAGAACTGTATAAAAGTAAGAAAGCTAGAAAATTGTTTCTTTATCTTAAATTCGGAAAAATGGATTAAGGTTATTTTTGTTAAGAGCTCTTCAATTGCTCGTCTTTTGTTTCATGGCTAGGTAGATTCACAAGATGCAATATACTGTTTCCGTTCTGTTGGAAGCCGATAAAAATTCATAGATGGTGTGTACCTTATAAGTGAATGTATACATACTCATCGAGGATTCTTTAGATAGAGCAGACCGCTTAGGTCTGAGCGCGTCCGAAGCTTAGGGGTAGAAACATCTCCATTGTTAGCCTCTATGGTCAAGTATTTGTATATTAAAACGATCAATCACTTTACGGAATGACCCGAATAGTGGGACGGGAAGCTAGCCCTTCGGTAGCGGGCGTTTAGCTAGAAAATCGCATATCCGTGCATGACACTGGATCCGAGTAATATGATGCATACGTGGCTCAGCCAAACGACGGCTATATCGCAAAAGTCAACTGGATACCGGATTTCTTATTCGGCTCGGGATGTGTCGAACACTGCACACTGGAGAGTCGAGACTTGGACGCAGAGATAATGCAGGTGATCGATAGCGAGTGCCATAACTTTTTACTCACACTGTGAGATAACAGATAACGGTCGCGGTTTGTTTTATTATTCCCACATAACCCATATTACCAACACATATACTTTATCAAATGTAACCTCAGGAGACACTTTTTTTAATTAAATATTCTTTAATACACACACAACACAGATCTGCAAAATGGGGGGAAAATTTTAAAAATGAATACCATTTATAACAAAATTAATTAATTTTCATACTTTTCTACTTGGAAGTAGATTGGCGCTGGTGTATGTGTCTATCGATATTTTCAAATGTTCTAAGCCGGGCATCGAACCTGAACCGAACCAAAACCGGGATCAAACCGTAACATTTTAGCGAACCCAAACCCAGAGCTAAACCTCAAATATATTTTTCAATTGAACCCGAGTCGAAACCGAACCGAGTTTTTAAATTCTGGTTCAGGGTTCAGCTCCGGTTCAGGTTCTTGTTGAGTACGAAATGTACGCGTAAACGTAATACAGCCTATAATCGACACCTGTGTTGTCTGTTTGTGAAAATTGTGTTCGTGTTCTTGTCTTGCGTAAATCCCGGCTCGCATTTTAAATTATTTCTATATAAAGGTTGTTATTCCAAAAACATTAATTCAGTTTTCATTAGGTCGAACCGAACCTGAACCCAATACCTGAACCCGGAACAAAGCCTCAAATTTTATTAATGTTTGACCCAGAACCCCACCCGAACCCATCTCTCAAAAAATAAATTAACCTGAACCTGAACCGAACCCAGTTTTTGGCGGGTTCGAGTGTCGTAACTGGTATATCGATAAGGCTGTGAGGTGTTAATTGTTTTCTCACATAGGTAATTAGTTTATAAATTTTATATAAGAGAAAGTAGAAAATGGGATCCTCCACCATAAAATTGGCCATATGAAAATCAGGGATGAGATAACGTTAACGAATTGTTACATTATTTCATAACGTTATAAAAAAATTAACTCGGTACCTAACGTTATAAATAACTTAATAAAAACAAAATAACACTTACTGTAAAACGAAACTGCAACCAATGTCACCAACTGTGCGCGATGAAAATAAATGCTCAAGATAACCAAATTCAAAATTTCAAATAAATCTGTCAATAAGTGCGGAAATTTATAAATAAAAAAAACTGATTTAGGTACATTAAAACAATGATTTAGGTACTAAATATTGTAATTAGGTGCAATTCTCGCAAAAACCAGTTTTTTGGTAAAATACGTAAAATCATAAAGGGCTCAAATGAGAGCATTTCTTTCAAAACGGATTTTGTACTGTACCACCTAAAAATAGTACTTACGAAGCAAAATAGGTAAAAACACTAATATCCCATCTCTAGTGATCATAGTTCGACCGGCATTTGAAGGGTTATCTTCTGGATTTATCTTCTATCTAGACTTTTAAATTTTTGGACAATAAAATACAACTTCGTAAAAATCCAGTACGTATTCTAACAGAAGAATGTGCTTATGAATGTATGTAGGTCTAATACAATTTAAATTCCTATTACTAATAAAGGTGTTGTATCCAGTTTTTGTATGTTTAAAATCTATATTTTAAACTAGTCGAAAGAATTTTTTAAAAATTTCTCACCATTTGCGGAAGTTTTATAAATTGTTTGTTGAAAATGTAAACTATTATGAGTGTTTTATAAACGAAAAGGGACGGAATGATGTGCCTAATTCGGGTGCAAAAACGTTATAAGGACATCTGCATGTAATAGTTGATGTATTAGCATTAACGCCAAGGAAGTGCGAGACAAATGATAAAGTGTCAGGTAAAAGGTATAAGGTTTAAGGTATGGTGTATGGTGGATGCACGGAGTCCAGTGTCCAGTCAGGTTCCCACGGGCCACTGGCCACTGCCACTGGTCAAATATTAAAAGGAGCGTCCACTACCCTTGTTCATTTGAATAAATCCCTTAAAGCTGCCGTTGCCTTCTTCCCCGCCTGATTTACATATCGTTTACCGGTCACTACGAGTTTCTCGCTAAATGCTACTTGCCGTTTACTGACCACTACTACCCCTGCATAAACCCAGAGAACCGCAGTTCACACGATTTGGATTTCTTGCACACTAATCAATCATTGTTTTCAATACCGATTACGTTACGTTATGGCCTTACAGTTACTAAGAATTGTCAACAATTGTGAGTTATGAATGCGTATGAGTCAAATTTCAAAACATTCAAGTATCAAATAAATTAATCCAAGTACACTCTCGTATAAAAGCAGTTCATGAGAAATTAATAAACTTATTAAATATATTATTAATTTGTATACAGGCGTTTAACATGGGAAACATAATTTAGTAAAAACAGTAATCATGGAAACTCATTCAGTAGCTGAGTTGGTTAGATCGAGACACCGTAATAATTATTCACAAGTATGTTTTTATTATTTTTTTTATTTTGTATAATGTGTTGAACTTACAATTTTTATATAAATTTTAAAACTGAATTCTCATATTTTCCTGAGTAATTAAAAGTAAGTAAAATTATTCCTCTTTACATGAAAGGAGATTACCAATACGTAAATAATTATAGACCGGTGGCCACATCATTAATTTTCTTTAAAATATTTGAATACAGATTAAATACTTTTTCCGTCGACCGTTTATTAATAGGCTATCTTAATGTATAGAAAATCATTCATTAATGACACCAATTAATGCATGATTTTATTAATAAACGATTTATTGGGTGCGTTCACCACATGGAACACAGCATGTGCTAACACTAAGTTGTAGCAAAAAGGTAGACAGAATTAAAAGTCATGCTTTTGACACTTACTAGCTAGGTATATTCACGTAGCATACTTTTAAAATGAATTTGAAAGAATAAAATTCCTCAAATAACATAAAAAAAACCACTTGTGTTGTCTAGCATTCAGTAAACTGAACGCACCCACTGAAAACAATTGATGACAAAACTTATTGATTTTCTGACGTAAAATTTGACGTTCGGTCAGCCATTACTAACCTAAAAAAAATTGTCATGGAATAAAATTAGATTTTCCATTTAAGTAAGATACGGTCAACGAAAAAATATTGTAACTAACACGTGTGTTAATTGGCGATTAATGATCTCAACAATTAACGCGTTCGCTACGCTCACGCGTTAAAATGTCTCGATCATTAATCGCCCTCATTAACACACTTGATAGTTAAATAACTATTTTAATACAAACTAATGTCATTAATAATAACCAGTTTGGTTTTAGAGAAAATGCATCAATGGTAAAGGCAATTCATGTTTTTTATAAAAAAAATATTTCGTGTTTAGAAACTGATGAATGCCCAATTGCAATATTTTGTGATCTTGGTAAGACTTTTGCATCAGTCACAATATTTTGTTTGATAAATTAGAGCATATTGGTGTCAGAGGTTTACCGCTAAATTGGATTAAAGAATTTCTTAAAAATCGTTAACAGTATGTGTGTATACTCACTTTTTCTGGTTATCAATGTAAAGTAGTTAATTCTATTGAAATTTTTACAAATATCATTACAGTAACGTATTTTTGAGTCAAAAACCAGTGCTTCGGTGTATTGCTAATTTAAAATCACAGCATGCATGCAGAGACAATTTTATAAATTTAATTTATTAAATTTGACTGAGTAATTCATTTTTGAAAATTGTTTATATATTTTTTTAGAAAAAGAATACATTATTATGCAACAAAGATCACTTTAATACTGGGGGAAAAATGAGTTAAGGACTCCTTTTACTAAATTCAAAATTAGTAGTAACTCCAAATTCTTTAGGAATTAAGTTATTTAATAAACTACCTTCAAATATAAAGGAGGTAACAAATTTTAATACTTTTAAGCAAAAACTGAGAATTGATAAATGCTTCTATGATCTGAATGAATTCTATAACGAGTGATATGTAATTTTTATTGTATGTGTACATTATTATATTTTAAACTTATGACGACGCTTCCTATAAAATGTAAATATTGTTTAAAGGAATAAAATATATTATTATTATTTCACTTCTCGTAGATTTAGGCAATAAAATACCTTGTAAGGTTTTAGATGAATTAAAAAATCAAGCAAAATATTTAGTCTTCGCAGGTTCTAAATATAAAACGCCCTTTTACTATGTCTTCTTGTAGGCATAGAAACAGGAGCCGTTGACTAAAATTTCATTTCTGTTTTTGGAAAAGAATAAATTTGATTCAACCAAAGCGTCCATAATATTATATTCTCCGAGGGCTCAACACCACCACTTTAACCTTGGGTCGCGTCGTCCTCTTCAACTACTTCAGTAGACTGAATTTTTTTTTTATACATTTGAATCAGTCCCCCTTTCGGTAAGACCACTTCTACGAAACATTTTTGAATATAAAACATTATTTTTATACAATGCTATAATGGATAATATATTTTAGAAAAAGTAATTAAATATCACAAACATAAAGGTTATAATTAACATTTAACAGACAAATTAAATTTAAAATCGGACATTTCAGACATTACGGTTAATTTGTATAATCGTTAAAATCGCTCGGTAGAACAAGTTGATACCATGTCTATGGTACGATATGTACATAGATTTAATTGCTAATATGGCATAATTCATACAGCTCAATACAAGAATAATGAATGAAGAAATTGAACACAGTAATAAAAATTTGTATGTTATTTTAACCAGATTTATACATGTTTAATGACCAGTGGATTCTGTAATTTGATTATAGCAACACGACACCCATGTGTATTGGTGGGAAACAATTTTTGGTTACAGGTGTTCAGCATTACGATCTCTAGTATTAAGAGATTAGAGATACAAAGTCGGTTAAACTTAGACAAAAGTTGCTTATTTAGAGACCATTTATGGAGTCTCGTGGCCGTGTGCCTGAGTGTCTGGTCGCGAATATGAGGACCCGGGTCGATCTCGACCGGCGCTAAAATTATTCCGAATTATAAATGGCACAAAAGTGCCCCCTTTTGATGCACTCTCCACGCCAGCAAGAAGTGTTTTGTTTTTGCAGAATAAGCTTCCCTGGTATTAGGGATAGCATTTCACGACTACGTATAATTTCTATTATCAAAAAATCGTAATACACTTTTATAATTTAAGAAAACCACAAAGGCAGGGTACATTGGATTTCGTCTGCGTAATGGAAAACTACGTTATAATAATACAGGTACACAAGTCACGATACATATAATATTAATATTATTATTATTGGACGACTCAGACAATATATGGTTATGTCGTAATTACTATTATTAATTCTTCTATGTACAGGATGTCCAAAAGTAAATGTTCCAAGAAATGTAAGATTAAATTAAATTTTAAAGGACATGTGTTTTACTTTCAAAAAAGTATGAATTCAAATAAGAAATAAACACATGTGCAATACTTAAAATATTTCATTTTGCATATGTCTGTACTTAGTTCACACATTGGAATGAATGGAATTACCGGAACTACCGTAGTACTAATGATAAGACTGTTATGCTCTAACATCTGATTTTTATTATGTTACTCTATAATTTATTTCATAAAGATTACATGAAAACGTTCTATTTGCAAAGGTCATTGCTGTAGAAATGGTATAAGTGCCATAAAATTCCTGACGTGCTTGAAATGTAAAGCCAAAGATGGAACTAGTTTTATGGAGGAATATTCAAAGTATTAAAATATTTTAACGCATTCGTCGGCATATCTTGAGTATTTAAATTGAGTTTGAGCAAAATTGATAATAAATGCGGAAAGTTTTTTTTACAGTTAAATTTAAAACATAAAAATGGATTTTATTGGACTTTTCTTTTGGTTTTATTAGGCTTTTGTTTTCTGGTTTTATTAGATAATATTGAGTTTTTCAATTTTATTGAATTTAATATTAATAATTTTTAAATGTTAAAATTAAACAGCCCAAAACTCATAATATTTTGGCAAGTTTACATTTTCAACAAAAAAAAATATAAAACCTACGCAAATAGTATGAAATTTCTACAAATTTCTTCCGTCTTTTATATTTAAAGTAGCCGAAAGAATTTTATTGAAATTTCAATTTGCGTATATTTTATAATTTGTTGAAAATGTAAACTGACCGAACTATTATGAGTTTCGGCTCGTAAATTATAAATTAAGAAAAAAAATCATATTAAACAATTTATTATGTTTACTTGCATTATTATATTTTCTTTTTTGGATTGGGAAAATTAGACCAGCTTTGTTAATTTTAGATAAATTTCATAATAAGCAATTCATTTAAGATACTCATTTATACATTTTTTCAGCAGCTAAAAGTACGCAGGTCAAATGTCTAGTGAACTTTAGATTTTCTAATTATAACTATTATATAAGTTTGCATGATATCCAATTTCCAATATGTTTATATTCAAAATAAAGGCTTAATTAATGTATTTAAATTAATATTTATCGTGAATTCATTATACCAATATATTTTTATATTATTTGACGCCAACTTTATTATCATAAAGTTGCAATTAAATACTTTTTGTAAAATAAATTTTCCGTTAATTGTTTAATTTTGGGTTTCATTAGTATATATTACTACATGATTTTCTATTAATGAATGATTTTAGTAATGGTAATACCATTGATAAACATTTAATAAAACACGATCAAAAGAAAAATATAACTAACACACATTAAAACATCTCGATTATTAATAGGGTTGCCATAATTGAGCAGATGATAAAGAGGCCGCAGAGCGAAGCGCGGCTAAAACCGCTAGAGGCTAATTTTTGTTTTAAGTGGCATGGTCGATTTTTTCAATTGTATTAGCACAAATACTACAGATTTTGGAATATAAATATTTATATAGGTGCAGATACAAAACAAATCTAGGAAAATAGTTTTATTTTATAACAAGTGTGGAAAATTAGTTCTCTGAAATGAGAGCTGCGAGTTTTGCAACTATCGGAATCGGCTATTTCCCGCACTCATTTTGAATTTTCGAACAGCTATTTCAAGCACGATTGTAGAAACAAAAACTTTACTGATTCATTAAATATAATACATTACATTTTGATTAAAAATATCACAATTAATAGCAAGTGGTATTTAGTTTACTTATACTAGATATTTCTATGTACCTTATAATAATAATAATGTATTTATTCCTTTTGAAAACGTAATTACATTTTATAGGAAGCGTCAAGATTAATATTACATACATTTACAATGACATATAACTGACAAATACTACGTTGTGATAGTATTAAAATATTCACTCAGATCATAGAAATTCTGTTCTGTCAGAATTTTTTCAGTTTTTGTTTAACAATTGTTACGGATTGTGACTCTGTTACTAATGAAAGTACGCCTATAGACTTTGGAGATAGACTACTTATTTTTAATCAATTGCTAGGAGCCCTAATTTCATTTTTCCTCCTTGTATTAAAATTATGAAAATCTTTAATTTGTAAAAAGTATTTTTATTTTGGAATATGTGTAACGAAGTTTCGTAAATAAAAAGACCGGTCAAAGTTAAGATTTTGTACCTAACAAAGATATTTCTGTCCTTTTAAATTCATAATACATCGAAGCACTCTCTCAGACTTACGAAAACATTACTGGAATGAGTAGAGGCACCCCAAAAAGTGACACCGTGCCTGAGGATAGATTCAGTTTTAGCTTAATTTTAGTATATATATTTTGGAAATGCATTGAAAATAAGAAAAAATATCGGACTCGGAATTATGAATCGTCCTAATTAACACATTTGATTGAAGAGTGACAGATTTCATTCATTATTTACAGGTTTACAGATCTGTAAGACTTGCAGTTTTGTACAGAATTGGGCTATAAATGGTTATGTTTTATTATAGCAAAGTTAGCGTGAATATATTTTAGTGCGGTGAGCAAAGTTAGAGTTGGCATGGCATGAGAGTGAGATCCCTCGCCGCGTCGCTTTGCTGACGATACGATACTCGTACACGGTGTATGTGACCTCTGGTTGCGGTCAGGAAGTTCAGTATTTTGACCGGCTTGAGACGTCTAACAGTGGATCGACCGTTCTTCGCGGCCCGGTACAATACACCAGCACAGTACAGCGAGCTATGCGGCTAAAGGCACGCGAGCACGCGCTCGGGCACATGTACAACGCTGGCATAAGTATGGGCGCACCGCACCGCATTGTCATGATAAAGCGAACTATGCGACGAACACTACCTATACCCTGGTTACAAATATGTTGGACTAACTCCATAATCTGGGTTGTTTACTTCCCTTGCCAGAGCTGAGCAAGTACATCTATTTAAGTACTTAAATACTATGTACAAACACCAGAGCTCAGATACTTAATTTAAGTACTAAGTACTGCAATTATTAAAATACTTAAGTCTTACGTACAAGTACTTCCTAAAAAAGCAATAATCTAATTATTTAATGTTTTGATATAAGAATAATTAATTACCAATACACATGTATTATAAAAGGACTTAAATACTTTTTATTGGTACTTAAGTACCCTAAAAGGACTTAAATACTTTTTATTGGTACTTAAGTACCATTTTAAGTACTAAGTGCAAGTATTTTAGATGCAGTACTTGAAAATCAAGTACTTCAGGCCGTTTATTGATAGTACTTAAGTACAAGTACGAAGTACCAGTTTAGTACTTATTTTGGTAATTAAGTACAAATGTACTTAAGTACTGCCCAGCTGTGTCCCTTGCCATAGGGTGCAACTACTTTCTAGTGTTTATTATAATTATTAATTATTTTAAGGCTTTAAATGATAGTCATTTTTCTCACTGCGACCTGTAGGATAAGTCCGGGAGGGTTGACCCACATTTCAAAAAAATCCTCGCATTTATTTATGTTTCATAATAAAATTTAAAAAAATACATAAATATGTAGTTAACATTGTTATATACAGGCTGGTGGCGGTTAGGGGTGAACATAGGGATTTAACATAGGATGCAATTTCCTACTCTCCTGTTCGTTTTACGGCAAAAACTGTACTGTGCAAAGTTGTACAGAATTAGTTGTATACACAAATGTTCTTCCATTTTCACCTCTCGCTAAAAGAGGTATTGAATTAGCACGTTTTAAGGTCCTTACAATTTAGGGTGACAAATTTCTTAGATTGACTAAGCCCGGAAATGTCTCGCTAATAGTTAGATTTAACCGGAACCGGATTATCCGGATAACGGCTGGACCGAATCGCCGGATTTATTCCGGCCGCCAGATGGGTTTCTCTTAACTAATATAAAAAAGAGAGCGAAGGGATTAATCATTCAACATATACACTAACTACAATTCTGGGAGCAACATACTTGTTCAATTTAATCTTTTCTACAAAATGGCAGTTGTAGACTGAAAATCAGATTCAATTTTGTGAATGGGTAATCATCATAAAAACATTTCTTACTGTAAGTAATATAGCTAGCCCAGCTAGTAGTGTCTGTTCAGAACGATTATTTTCAGAAATGGGTAATATCTATACTGGAAATAGGTCTGAACTGAATAACATCAGAGAATCCAGAAAAGCTACTCTTTATATATATTATAAATATTAATATGTATTCTATTTTGGAAAAAAAATATGAATTTTCTCTCTTAAACTCTAAATTGTTTCTTTTGTACTTTTTGAACAAATTTGGCCAGAACGCCGGATTATATAAGTTCAGTTCGGCCGAAAGGTAGTTCCGATATTTAAGCCGGATTTAGTGGTACCGCCAGTACAACTCACTTATTAATAAGAATTTTTCGCCAAATTTTCACCAATAGTCTTAGTTTTACGCAGTGGCTTAGTTCACTGTCGTGGCTCAGCATTAATGTGGGTGAAATTTTTTTTTCAAGGTCAAATACCTTTACCTATATTGAAAGTTACTTTTTTTCAACATAGTTCGTATACATTGGCGTGTATTTTAGCATTTTTGTGTCGTGTTGATTTACGTGATTTATCCATAATGTAAAAAAATCGAATAGAGCTAAAATAATGGTCTTGACCCAATGTGCGTTTTTGATGCAGAAAAAGATAGTTTCGTAGTCGACTACCTATAAACATTATCATGACGAGGGGCTCGTATGCTGTACCCTGTACCTAAAAACAAGTACACTATATTTGTAACCAGGGTATATACATACGTAAGTACAATAAGACGGTACCTCAGCAGAGACTAGGGAGTACGCGGATTGTACAGTACAGTGTAGAGTAGTACGCTCCACTCGACGGGCAGAGCGCAGTGTATACATTGAATCTTGGGTTGAGGTCAGGGTCAGCTAAGGTTATTTCCCACGATAGCCGCACTCCGCATAGCAACAGAAATAAACCAGAATTATACCACACACACAAACTGTTCCACCAAAATCAAAATCGCAATCGCACGTCGTACGCACCTGGGTCCACCCACAATCCAACTTATCACCATCAGAGAGACATCAATGCGCGTAAACGAAACAAATGACAATCCTTAATCGCTCTCGACTCGTGCCCTGTTTTTCAACCTATTCATAATGATTGTTCAAGTAAAAAATATCAGTTTAAAAAACGTCAATCATGACAATCAATGTAAATTCAAACGTCACAAGTTTATATAAATGATGTTAGACATGGTCCGTGAGTGTCTGATGGTGCGGCTTGCTGGCGGTTGTTGATTAATGACGTACACGGAACGTAAGTTACCTGGCCTCAAGACTCGAGTAGTCCCGTGTAGCTGTAGCCGCACTCGTACTCGCAGTCTAGCCCTATGAACTTGGATCTATTACACTTATACGAGAATTCATAAAAAATAACGAGAATTCTTATATTTTCAAAAGGTAATCATTTATTCAGCAATATTAATATTGTCATACGTAATATAACAAGTGATATGATTATCATCGATGATATTCTCAAGTGCACGAGCAATATCTTCGATTATTAATCATATCACGAGCTTATATTTAATAAGAGAATATAATGAATTTTTGCAATGTAACCTAACCTAACTTTTGACATACATATTCATATTGTATTAAAACATGGTACTTACGAGTTTTATTTAATATTTCGGAGTTTGAATTATTGTTATTATTTATTTTTATACTCAAAATTAACTGTCAATGTCATAAATAAAGAAAACAAATCCCTTAGTAACGACTATAAATACGGTGATAATTTCCTTGTTTTTTATCATCGCTGTGATAAACGCGTAGCTAGGGAGATTCTGAATGTTGATTGGCGGAAAACATGTCACGTGACTAAGGAATTATATTCTCGAAGAAGTACTCCCCGTTAAATATTATGCACTTATGTAGAATGCACTTTGTGGGGTAGCCTTCAAATCCTTCAACTATTTTGACTTTATTTCCTCTATAGTCCTCTAAATTTTCAATGCTCACGTTAGCGCGCAAGCGCTGTTGAAGTTTAAAGTAAAAAAAATGACTGACAGTTCTATCTCTATAGTATTGAAAGCTCACAGACTTCATTTTGAAATGGAAATTATTGCTTGAACTGTTAGAAGATGCACCAGAAGTAAATATTATTAACTAGGTAGTAAATTTGTTAGAAAGTGACGTTCGTTGCAACGCATGCAACTGCCTATTAATTCGCGAATGTATTAGCGAAATATTTTCGCTAGCTATTTCTTCTAGCGCTATATCAGCGCAAGATTCTAGCGAACCGTTCAATTATTTTGCTAGTCTAAAGTTGGATAGCGCTAACCCGGCGTTCTTTCAAATTAATAGTAGATGTACAGACTATAATTTTTAAAAAGGGTCGTAGAGCTGTATAAAAAAACAGTTTTTTAGCTGCTAAAAGTGTCTATATTAATTTATAGAAAAATGAACTAGTGCATATTTTTTGGTACCAAACATATAAAGCCACAAAATAAATTTAAAAATTTGTGAATTAGTAGTACAAATTTAAGCGGAGTAGCTAAGATTACTCAACATGTAAACCATGCCAGAGGTCCTAATATCTCTGAAAAAACAAGGGAGAGAACTGGGATTATATAGGGACGGGAGTCACAGGTGAATGAATGCCAATTATAAACTAAGATTTAGCGTCCAATGATATTTAAGATTTAAAACGTCCTATAAAATTTAAGTTTATATTAAATCGAATAGTTTAGAGTTTGATATGAGATCGAGATCTGCGTTCATCAAATTATTTTTAAATAATTAAATAAAATGCAAATAAACTGTTTTGTTACTGTCAGTTTCGTGGCTGATGAGATGTAACGTGTTTGGTATAAAAAAAAATCGTATGACCCGTTTTAACAAATTATAAAATTTATGTAAATGCTGAAAAATTTCTACAAATTGAAACTTACAAAAACTGAATATCTTATTCAAGTATTCTGCCATTTAAAATTGGGTTACATCGCTTTTGTTAATAATACCGGATTTAATTCTATTATGCATTATATCCCTAAGCCCTGCATATTTTTTCTGGGGGCATTGTCCCATATGTCTTGCAAGGTAGGTTTCACTGTACGCACTGGATTTTTAAGTTGTTCATTGTGCTAAAGTAAAGGGTCTTGGTGGAAACTAAATCTAGACTAGAAGATGACCCTTAAAATGCTTATTTAACTATCACCAGTTATTTGGTCCGCGTTTTTTAAAGTTTTTAGTCTATATTTAAAGTAGGCGAAAGAATTTTGTATAAATTTCTAATCATTTGTGTATATTTTATAATTTGTTGAAAATATAAACCGGCCGAATTATTATGAGTTTGGGCTTGTATACATATGCTACTGCCAATACAAAAGGTTATAAGTCGATTATTTCTGTTATTGCGTTTGGATTAAATTTGATGTCCCAACATACACAATTTTGTCTGAGAACAAGGCTACAAATCTTGGAAGTTTATGGACATGCGTAAATACGGTTGAAAGGGCCTAAGAGTTGTACGTTTTAGTTAGCAAATTTAATCCAAACGGAATTATTGAAAAACTCAACTTATAACTTTATTAATTTTTCAATTAAACTAAATTTTCCATTATTTATAAATTATTAATTATCTATAACATAAAAATAATAATTTTCCATTTTTTTAAATATTTTTACTTTAAATAATAAATTGAAAAAATAACAAAAGTAGAAACATAGTTAACCTTTAATTTACAGTGAACACGAATTAAACACCCATATTTAATAACACTGAAGACCGAACAATATTTAACACTTCGATAAAGGATAATCTTTAGTAGGTGGCTATATGTAGGTGTTATATCATCATTTGTTATTTGTTAAAGATGTAGAATTACCAACACAAATATGAAAGACAGAGGGTTCATACTACGAACCCAGAAGAAAAACTACATTGCCAGACATATGGGACAATACTCACAGAAAAAAATGTAGGGTTTAGGGATACAAGGCTTAATACAATTAAAGCTGGTATTCCTAATAAGGGCGATGTAACCCAATATTAAATAGCGAAATACATGAATAATATTCAGTTTAAAATCTATATTCTAAATTAGTAGGAAGAAATTTGTAGAAATTTCTCACCATTTGCGTAGATTTTATAATTTGTTTGTTGAAAATGTAAACGGGCTCGGGCACTTCTCTGACCGTGGTACCAATGAATAATGCGCGAAACTCAAAGCTAGTAATGTGCAGCACTATGAACTTTGTTACTATTACGGTGACTATGCACTTATATAGAGAGCTTCGAAGTCTGGGCGTGCATTTTGATTTTCGCTTTGCGACTAATAGACGAAAACACAGTGGTAAGAACATCAAGCATGTGTAAATGTGTTGGGTATGGTTTTTATTTATGCAAATCTAAAGTTAATTTGCAGTAAAAAAGACATAAAATCAAATTGAAAAACAGGTTCCAACTCCAACTGCAAATTATAAGCGCTTTCAGATCTTAGCTCTCAGCTGTGGAATGCAGTTTTATGTTGTGACACACTTCAGGGTACATTACAGGTGATTTTTGCCATAGTCGTAACGTAAACGTAATCGTAAATACCTACACTCCATCCACTACAACAAAACAAGAGAACGTAGCATAGCATGAAACGTTAGAATTGGATTTGGGTTAAAGGTTAATGTTAATGTTGAATCTGTGTGTTGATACAGCCGTCCAGCGAGGCAGAGTCCCTCCGTCGCAGCCTTCGCTGCCAGGCCTGCCGAACCAGTTCCTGAACACGAGCGACTCGGTGACAACGTCGCTCAGCAATCACTCGTACCTGAGCAGCTACATCTCGTTGTTGCTGCGAGCGGAGCCCTACCCCACCAGCCGGTATGGCCAGTGCATCCAGAGCAACAACATCATGGGCATTGACAACATCTGCGAGCTGGCCGCCCGCCTCCTGTTCTCCGCCGTCGAGTGGGCCCGCAATATCCCGTTCTTCCCCGACCTCCAGGTCACCGATCAGGTGGCGCTGCTCCGGCTCGTCTGGTCGGAGCTCTTCGTGCTCAATGCCTCGCAGTGCTCGATGCCGTTGCACGTTGCGCCGTTGCTTGCCGCAGCGGGTCTTCACGCTTCCCCCATGTGTGCCGATCGCGTCGTGCAGTTCATGGATCACATACGTATCTTCCAGGTTGGTTCCTCTTCCTTAATCCCACTCCAACCGCGAACGGTTTCACGTACAGTACACAGCCGGATTAACACTGGTATGGTGAGGGACGAGGGAGCCCCCTCCACCATAAAATTACAATATCAAATACACAGTGCATTGGTTGCCGGCGCCACGTCACCTCCCGCCAACTCCATGTTTAAAATAGCAATGAGTTTCAAGTAAAATATCACTTACGGTTGAATCTCTAACACGAAATTTTTAATTATATTTTATTATGTATTTTCTCGAAAATCTGCTAAGAGCTCCAATTTAAGTACCACATTCGGTTTATCATATATAGTCAAAATCTAATATGTTGTTTCCAATCACATATTAATATATTTTTTCAAGAAAGTAATACCACTTCCGGTTTATCAATTTTAGCTAATGTTGTTCCCATTGATATAAAAATGTTAAATACTAATTTTTTTTTTTTTTAATATAGTTTTTCATTAAAAACTATTATGGGCTTCAAGTAAAGTACCACTTTCGGTTGTCCAATTTTGCCCAAAGTCTAATCAAGTCTTTATATGAATGCAGAAAAAGCTTAAAAACAGAAAATAGAAATTTTTGGAAGTTTGATGTGAGTTATCATAGAGGAAAAAATCGTCACACACGCACATACACACACACACACACAGACATCATTGTAAAAATAGTACAAACGTTTCGTGGGGATCCTAATTCACTGAAAACTCACTATTGATTTTTTTGGACCGAAAACATTTTAACAACTGGTTAAATTTTTTAACCAATCAAGTATGTTGATATACAACGAAAGATTGGATTTTTATTTGTCAAATCAAGATCTATTGGATAAATATTTCAACGAGTTGTTAAAAATTAACAATAGGCCCGAATACTCCTTGTAGAATTATGCATGTAGTAGGTACATCAAAATTTCAAGTAATTGCAATAATTTTAACATATGTTTAAAAAAGCTGTTTTCCCATATAAAGGCCTATATCACAGATTCTCTTATTCACCTTGTATAACCGTTATTTTAAAATTTAGATAAAAAAAATTAAAATCAAAAGTTGAATTGCATCCGTTCACAATGACTCAAGTTTTTTTTTATTGTTTTATATTTAAAATATTTTTTTTTGCCATCAAACAAAATAATTTAAGAATTTATATTATTTGATCATCAAAATAGTTCCGTAACTCGTTCTTGTTCTGGATACAATGTACCGGAACAGTATTCCGGAAGTAACACACTTCTGTGAATCCCCATTTTCATTCACTCATTGTCAATATTTATTTTACAGGAACAAGTGGAAAAGCTCAAGGCCTTACATGTCGATTCTGCAGAATACTCGTGCCTCAAAGCTATCGTACTATTCACCACAGGTAAGTGTTAAACACTTTTTAAATAGTATAGTAGAGCCGTGGTATCCGCAAAAGCATAGCTACTTGTAGCAAGCCAAAAGGTCCTGCAAAGGCGGATCAGCTGCCACGAAAGAATATTGAGAAGTATCTATTCGTAAATGTTGTGAATGCTAGGACATATCGCGTTTTGTTTTGTGCGGTCGTGGCCATGGATCTCTCTACTCTCTGAGAGCGCGATCCGAGTTGCGACCGGCCGAACGCCGAACGACGGAACGTCACGGTAGATAGAGGTCGTGACTTGGCTGGTCACGCTGAAGGTATGGCCGCGGGGCATTTCGACGGGTCGACCTCACAACGCCCAACGACCGATCACCGCAACACAGCAATAGCATAACCATACTCTACACAAACACCTAACCAACTCTTCTTCCTTTGTCTCGTTTCGTTCTTACAAGCCATACTTTGTATGCTCTATACTCAAGCCAAAATTCTTTTCCTCGATTATATATTCACTTTATTATATCGATTTAAAATTGACGAATTACTTTTATTTCTTCTACATTTTTTTAAAATATATGCTAAACATTTTTGAGCCTTTAACGTCTTAGCGAACGAAAGTTGACGTTTAAATTATTTTATAGATGTGATTTATGTATTCCGTTAGAGAAGAATAGAATTGTACGAAATAATAATAATAATTTATTGCCCAACAGTAATCCGAATACAGGCCAAAGTATACAAAATAATCAAAAACAATACATGTATTGAGAAAATACAAAAATAATATTTTAAATAAAAATATCTGGGTACAGAAGATAAGCCGCATGGGAAGCTACATAAATTGGTGATCGTTTCAGTATATCTGTGCGTGAAGTTGGCAGATGAAAGGACCTGGGATATCTGGACTGCAGTCGTGGTACGTGAGTTGACACCCGGGACAGGAGATATGAGGCATCAACTTTGTTGGTTAGCAAACGATTAAGAAATCGAGCACAAGACTGTTCACTCCTATCAACCAGGGACTGCATGGAATGACGTTGTAATAGGGAAGCCTGGTCTATACCTCTCACTGGATAGAACCTATCTAGTTTAAATGAAAGAAATTTTAAAAATCTACGATGGATTTGATCAAGAGCTAGACTTTGATAACGATAAAATGAATACCAAATTAAGCAAGCATACTCAAATTTACTCAATATAACGATTTTAGAACATTGATATCAGTAAACATAACAGAAATTCTCATAAGAAAACCTATTGTCAGGTATTCAGGTATGAGAAATTTGCAAATACCCATTTAAATACTGGACTAGGAAATTCCAGAAATACATTACTATATATTGTTGAAAATAGATGGATGACTACGGTACCTGCATAATAGTAATATTTTAAACATTTTCAGTTTGGTAATTCTATGAAATAGGATTATTTTTAATTTCATATGACACTAGATCCGAGTCTAGGGTTGCTTACGCTTGAGACGAACGAATCATAATTCGCGGTGTTTTTAAATACATTCCTGAATCCTGTTGCTGTTATGTTCAACGCCTCCTAGTATTCCAGTGTCATTGGGGACAATTCTAGTCTTTTATAACGGAGTACATAAAGATCAGTTAAAATGCAAATCAATAAGCAAAATTAATTTTACATATTTTGTAACGGCAGAAACTAGATATGAATGGTCGAAAAATACCCCAAAAAAAGCGATAGCCATGGAATTGAAACAAATTAATAAATGTTTGACGTTTTCCTGTCAAGTTGGGTTAATAATATATTGTGCAAATAACGTATACCTAAGTGGTGAAGGTAAAAACGTTTCTGTTTTCTTTAAATCAATATAAACTACGTTACAGATTTGCAAGTCATCATGTGACCATCATTTTTCTATGCCTACTACATTTCACTACCAAATTTCCTATTCGTCATATGTATGAAACAGACTTATTTTCTTGAAGCTATGTTAGTGTTTATGAAATTTCACAGTACCCTAAACCGTTAAAAATAAAGGGTTTGTTCGTTAAGCGTTATCGCAAATTTGCGTAACATTTTGTTAGTGAAGGATTCAAGTTCTGATTTATCATATGTAACGAATTGCTTGCTTAGCGTTGGTCAAAATGTAAACACTTATTTGAATATAGAATACATTAAAACACATGTTGGGCTTAGCGAACGCGAATGGTGATGGTGCATAAGCACACGCCTGCAGCCAAGCAACCTGTTTCACTCACTACAGGTATTATATAGATAAGGGTGACATCTCAATTTTCATTCTGTCCAAACATACGATTACAGACCCTTCCTTTCAGTCCAATGAGAAACACTGCGAAATTTAATTTTGTTGGATTAATCCTTTCGTGTTAACACTCAACCCCTAATTTTTGCAAATTTATACCGCACTACAAATACAACTTTTCTTTAAAATGAATTGATAGCATATACATATGCGCAATTTTTCAATAGATATTTTTATATACAGGATGTAATAGAAATACGTACAATATATTTACTTTTTTTTGTAAACCTTCTAGATATTGTGTTAAAATTGTGTCACAAATTTCATAACCTGTCTATGGAATCCATGGCCCACTAATAAACGGCTAATCTCTATTTGGTTAATTTTATTGTATTAAAAAAATGCCATCTAGTACCAACCTTCTAAAACAAAAAAAGCGTGTCGAAATGAAGGCTCTTTCGATAGGTACGCAATTGGGTTTCGTAATGATTTTGACAAAACTAATTCTATTATTATTTATGCAAAACCACTTTTAATTTATTTTTAATAGTCTACACGACACTTTTACTAAAAACCCTGTGGACCCCACGAACTACAGTTTGGGAAACACTGCTTTAGGCCAAAAGAATCTCAACCAATAATTATTAATCGATTTATTTGTTATTGTCAACTGACATTTGTTTCATTACTATTGCAAGCGGATCAAATTATTATGAATATAACTAAACAAAAAAAAAGATTATCCTACGTACTACAGGTGCTCGAATACCTGTCCAACTGCAGCACTGGAAGTTATTCTGGATCTAACGCCTCTGCACCTTCAAGTGAAGAAAGAGGCGATGCTCTAGGCACTCACACTCAGTAGGACAAAACAATTCAAATCTGGGGATCTCGTAGGCCACTTAGAAATTCTCAGGGAGATACGCCTAGATGAAATGGCCATATCTGTTTGTGATACAATAACGACAAGATACAATTTTGACCAGACGTATAAGGTAATCATTGGTGATCGCCTTCAGTGGACAGTAGGAGGACCACACTTCCCAAGGGACTCTTTACCCTGGTTTACGGATAGTTCAAAACTAGAGTCAGGAGAAACTAGAGTGGGTGTATTTGGTTCAGGTTACCAAATAAATCTCTGCGCTCAAATAAACCTAAACAAAGGTCTCAAAGGAGCAACAATCAACATATTGTCAGACAGTCAGGCTGCGTTAAAGGTACTTAGTGCCTTCACTAATGAGTTAAAGCTAGTCTGGAATTACATGAACATCCTATAACGACTGGCCAAAGATAACCATGTCACTTTGTGGTGGGTACCAGGACAATGAAAAAGCAGATGAGCTCGCTAAAAAGGGAGCTAAATTACCGTTTTACGGGCCCGAACTTTCTTGTGGACTCTTGAGAAGCCATATAAAGAAAGAAATCAAAAACTGGGAGAAAGCAGCCATAGCCTCATATTGGAGAGACATCCCGGGCCTTAGTCAGTCGAAGAAATTCATTTCACCCTCGTTGACAAACGCCAAACTAGTCATTGTCCTCTGAAATACCATCTATGTAAGATTGGTATAGCTGAAAACAATATCTGTCGACTCTGCAAAGAGGACGAAGAAACTTCGGAACATACTGTATGTGAATGTCCAGCTGTGGCTGGAAGTAGACTTTACTATCTTGGTAAAAGGTACCTCGCGGCAAATGACTCCTAGAGCAGTAATTGGCTTCATAAGAACTCTGGAACTACTACCAGAAAACTAAGATATGGTCATGTCACAACAGATCTTACAGGTCGCAGTGACAAAAGCGGTTAGCGCAATGAAAAAACAACTTGTTCATTTATTTTTATATTTACTGCACTCTAATTTTCAACGGCTCAAAAATTGTTCTCCAAAATGGGTGTAAAATATATTTTATTCTTGTTATAAAAAAAAAACTATTTCTTTGGAGCCAAAGGATCAGGTAAAGTCGGATTAGATAGCACTAAAATCTGCCTCCCCGTTTAAACCGGCGCTTCCGTTCATTGTAAAGAGAGCTATAATAGTGCATCACCATCACCTTCATCTACCCTTTACCACTAGCACTTGCATTTCACCCGGTGCGAGCGAACAGTGTACGAATACTGTATGGAGTGTAAGGTGCAAAATCACGCTGCATCTCACCCCATTTGATATGTTCCCCTATTGCTCGTTTATCCTTTACAACCTTGCTGTCGTTGTTGCCATACTCACTACCGACTACTTGCCGTTTACTGCTTGCACTTACAACAAACTTATGTTGACTTTTTACTTTCGCGCCCAAAACACCATTTAGGGGTTAATTGAAGTAATTTATTACCCAAAAGGGATGACTTATCCCTTCACTTATAAAGTGTGTATGACCTTTTCATAGGTCAATTTTGTTTCTGTATATTACTGTAGATTAAATGGATTTTAAATGTCAATTATAGGACGAACAAGTGATTTCCTCATTTTTCCAATATAAAAAATATTATTTTACCCCTCGACATCTACAGGTAAGGAGGCAAGGAGGGTATTCTGTTTGGTCGTAATTCAATTTTATTATTAATTTACGATGATGACTATATAAGTGAGTCTCCAAAAATTACAGTTCTTCGTATTCCATTTACATCTGCAAGGTGTTAAAAAATATGTAAAAAATCTTTGTGGGTCTTCGTTGATTTATCATCGATGTTTTACAATCTGGTTAGATGTTTTATAAAACGGCAAACAGCGTACGGTTACATGTTAATATACAGTGGAATCTCTCTCAAGCGGACAGCACTGGTCGCCAATTATTTGTCGTATTAAAAGAGGTGTCCGCCTAAAGGGAAAATAAAATTTAGTCAAGAAAAAAACTATCAAGAAGCAGTGAAATTTTCGTAACCTGAATGTTCCGACATTTCCTTAGCTTTTGTTCTAATTATAGGTCCGGACAAAGCGAAAGGCAACGGAATGTTTTTATTTCGCACCTGAATAAACCATTCATAAGTAAATTTGTGTATGTTAAGGTCTTCAGTTTTTAAATATTCCTTTTTTTTGTTGTGGATTAATATGTGAATCAAAAAATTTCAAAAGTTCAGTCATCTTTTTTATAAAAAAAGCTTAATATAGAATCGATCTTCAATAGTTTCCGAGATTTAAGGCAGAGACAAATCAGTTTGTACGGGGTTAACCTCTACTATCTCGAAAACTATAAGAGTTCGCTTAAATGAGTCTTTTTGTTTACCTTTCAGAGGTCATCTTAGATGTACTTTTAAAAAAATCAAATAATTATAAGTTAAATGTTGTGGCGACCTGGGCCAGTATTTAATTTTCAAATAACTTCGAAACTATTAGAAAACATAGACAAAATTTTGTTCGATCACTACCTTGGTTAGTTTTTCTTCGATTTGTCGTTTTTCTCGGAAACAGTTCAGATCAGACTAGTATTGATTTAGCTTGTTTTACTCATTTTGGTCAGTACTACCCTTAAAATATTTTACCCTTTTTTTAACACTCTGTATATACAGTGGAATCCCCGGTACAAAGCTAATGATTTTAAACTAACGTCCGTATATGAGAGGTCATTTCTTAAAAATGGGATCTAAAATATTGTCCGTATATGTTTATTAGGCAATCAATATAAAAATACCGATTCTCGTAAAATTGCCCAATTAATAGAGGTGTCCGCTTATTGCAGGTGTCCCTTAAGAGAGATTTTACTGTATATTTTGGTATTGTCGCTTGCAAATATGTCTAGGCGTTTTATTAAAAGACTGGCATTTTTTTTAAATGTCTTTTTATAATACGTATGTCTAGACTCTTTCAAAATGAGTAGGCGAATTATAAAATGATGAGCTTTGAATTTAATTAGCTTGGATATTAAGTAGAAAGATCCTGGGTTCATATCCCGATGAAGTTCATGAATTTTTCACAAAAAAAAATCTGTTGTGTGGCACAATACTTGTCGCTATTATATTATATTACATAAGTAACGAATTTAACATTTCTTGTTCAATGAGGAATTTTGTCCTACTCTTCTATGTTCAAAATTTTTCAAATTCATTGACGGAGGTATATCTTAAGGGTATATGTAATATTAATATACCTATAATTTTAAATATTTAATTATTACTGCAATAAGAAATATTAAATGTACTTCCTAGAAAAAGCTTTCAGGAATGTCAGTAAAACTGTTTAAATATTTCATCTGGTTTCCATGGAGATGTTTGGGCAGTAAGATTTATTACAACAGATTATTCTATATTATTATATTATGTCTCTAAATCTATTGAAGGTTGTCCAATTGTTACCAAAACCTTATCAGCTTTTCCCATTAATGTTAGATTGTGGAATCCGTAAACATGTCTTAAGTTTTATAATTTTTGAAAAATCATCCTTCCAACATCCACAGACACACACACACACACACACACACACTCATACACACACACGGATATGAAATGTTATAATCGGATTATACCTGTCTTAGCGAGAAGTAAAAATTCGGTATTTAATATTTTTAATTTAAAAAATTCATTATTAAAATTGTTGGAGAGGGGCGGTTTGATAAATAAATTTGTTTTGTTAATTTCTTGTCATGTCAATTAAGACGAAAAAATTGCCATTGAAACCGGCGATTCGTAACGTTAGGTCGCTGCAGCATAACTTGGTAATGTATGACGTTTGTGATTGTGGTACGTTTGTGGCCTGGCAGTGTGTCAGCGTGCGACACTTACACTTGCACCCCATCCCATCCCCTAGCGCGTTCAGCAACCCCATGTTGCTTTTTAGCGAGGGAGGCAACATGCCGCATTGTGTATTGTGTGGGGTGTGTTGTGCTGCATCCCATGCACTGCATGCTGTGCACTACGCTGATAAAATGTATAAAGGAAGAAAAGAAAAACATGCCCGTATTATCCCGAATCCCGACTCGACTCTTATACCAATTACTAAATCGGATTGCAAGACAGTCACTGAATTTGCGGGGTCTCTAATCAGAACTACCCAATACGTAACTAATCTACATGCCTCAAAGTAAAGGGTGATGCAGGTGCATATAGTTCAGTTCACTTAACAAGAATATTCTAACATTGCTGTAACTTACCAAATAGGGTCATCCCAAAAGAAAAAATACTGATTGAAAAAACTACTTTTTAACAAGAAAATTTTCCTTATAAAAATTACAGATTTAAAAGCAGAGTTGGGCAGTACTAAAATCCATTTATATTTAAATATCAGACGAAGTATTTTCAAATACTGTATCCAAAATGCTTGGTACTTAAAACGATACGTACTCAACAATAAAAAGTAGGTAAATCTTTTTGGAATACCAACATAAATACATTATAAGTACTTCAGTACACTTAAGGTACCTAAATAGTTTTTTCTTTTACAAGTTATACAGCTAATTTCATGAAGAGTGTGTTTAAAATATAGAGGTCATGGATTTAAGGGTGGATAATACATCTCAAAACAATAAAAAAAAGTTCATATAAACATATATCCGGAAATGCCTAGTTTCAGAGCTATAGCGATTTTAATATTTTATTTCTGTCATATACAACTCATACTTCTAACATTACAATCATAGTGGCCGTTTACAATGGAAAACAGTCAATTATAAATAAGGAAATACAAATAAGGAAAAACAAAAGACTATCTCCATTAAGTTTTGGGTAAGGTTCATTTTCAGTTCGAAATCTAATCGCAATACATCATTGACCTGTGTTGAAAATTGTGTTCGTATTCTTGTCACCGTTGCAGTATAAATATTTTCTATATAAAGATTGTTATTAAAAAAACGCGAATTCAATTTTTATTAGGTCAAACCGAACCTGAGCCCAATACTTGACCCGGAACAAAACCGCAAATTTTATTATTGCTTAAACTAGAACCGCACACGAACCCATCTCTCAAAAAAGAAATTAACTTGAACCTGAACCCAACCCAGTTTTTGACTGGTTCTTGCTTTAAATTATATTCTTACTTGTTTTTTTTTATAAAGGAATTGTAAAGGACCTACTTGTACTTAAAACTTAAGTATTTAAAATTGCAGTATTTAGTAGGTAGTTAAGTTTGGTCTCTAGTACTTATATTTAATACTGAAATACTTAAATAGCAGCAGTTGCCTAACTTGGCTACAAGTAAAGAACGCCTAGTTTACTGAAGAGAGTAGGTTTCATTATAAAATATTAAGGAAACTATGAATTTTATTTTTCTAGTTTTTGGGCCGACCCAGAAAGCTTGGTTTCTCAATCGGGCCGGACCGGTAGGTCCGATGAGTAGAAGGGCAGGGGGGCAAAATCCCTGGACCCCGTAATATTAATAGTGCCCCGGAACCGGGAGTATTTTATCTCAAATGGTCAAATGATATGTATTTTATGTTTATTTTTATTCTTGGAACCATTTGTTTGTATTATATCATATGACTAACAAAAATGGTTGTTTTTTTTTTTTCATTTCATATCTAAATAATGGAAGGGGGGGGCCCGGTCTGCCTCAAGAACTTTACGAGTGTAACACCAGCACTCATTTTTTCGTCATCAGTGTAAAAAATAACGAATCAAATTTGATTCAACTTAACAACAACATATGGGGATTATCAAGGTAGTACCTACTGGAGTGGTACAAACAAGACAAAATATATGGCAATTCATCTGAATTGGATTTGAGGAGCGAATGAATGAACTAGCCAATGCCAATACATATCTAATCAACATGTGTCGGGGTAAAGGGTGGTAGAGGCTAGGCATAACCTGCACAGGCACCGCACACTGTCTTACCGTGGACAATAAATTCTTACTAATGGCACCAAGTACAATGCGATCCCAGTGTATGCTGGATTGAGTGCAACGCCTTTTCGATGTAGCTTCTGTCGTGGTTGTCGTGCTCGCGGCCACAAGCGGAATCTGAATCTGCACATAGGTGTTTTACATAGGATAGGAATAGGACGCTTACGTTTCATTTGTTCGTTTCACTCATTGACCGTTCGAGAACTCTATGTGCTACAATCTCTTCTAAGACAATCATTCCTATATATTATTATTTAATAATAAATCGACATGGTGCTCTTTCCGCGACAGCTTTGAGAGTCCGTGAGGTACGCGCCCTCAACGGTCCATATACAGTGTTTATTATTTTGTTCCGGGTTCAGGTATTGGGTTCAGGTTCGTTTCGACCTAATGAAAACTGAATTAACGTTTTTGGAATAACAATCTTTATATACAAATAATTTAAGGAATTTACGCAAGACAAGAACATAAACACAATTTTCACAGACAACACAGATTTCGATTATCGACTGTATTACGATTACACGTATGTTTCGAACTCAAAATGAACCTGAACCGGAACTAAACCCTGAACCCGAATTTTAACACTCGGTTCGGTTCCGACTGAGGTTCAATTGAAAAATATGTTTAATATTCGGTTCAGGGTTTGGGTTCGCTAAAATGTTACGGTTTGGTTCCGGTTTTGGTTCGGGTTCGATGCCCTGATTCCACATATCTAATATCTCAAATCTGAAAATATATGGGTATTCTCAAGTGTCTGAAATACTTAAAAGATTATCCATGGACTCTCAAAGTTGTCGCGAAGAAAGCATCACAAGAATCACTTTTCGTTTATGTGATTTGAAAATTGTAAATAATTTTCATATTGATACCGATAGGATTCGAACTTGGTTTGTTAGAACCACAATCATATTTAAATGACTGTAAATTCTTGAGAAAAAGCGTTGTCAACATAAGAATCTTCTTCGGCGCATTCAAGTATCCATACATATTCATAGAGCTTACGGAATAAAAACGAAGTTGGAAGGTTGTGTGGCATCAAGAATAAGAATTGTGGACCGTCTACGCAGTCCATCTACGACCACAGCTTGGTATGACATGAAACTAGTGGTTGACCTAACCCCAACATCTTTCGCAGCTACTTGTTTTGAAATAATGGCTGATTGATTCAGCGTCGTTTTTTCTGCGATTCTTTTAGCGAAGTGCAAATAAATCACAGTGAAATACGGTCCTGAAGCTTGAAGTTTTCCCATTGGGGTGCATAACAAAGTAGGCCCTGCTGTATAAGACTAACCACAACCAGAAGCACAGATTCCAACCATTTCATTTACACTATCTATCGATATGAACACTATACTTAATCGAAATAAATTAGCTTTTAACAAATTCAAAAAGTATCATTTTTATGTTTTAAAGCTTTTTGCCAGAACCAATTACGGTACCTGCATATTAGTGGCGGTATATTGAAAAAAAATCACAAGAAATATTTTGATATTGGCTATACAATTTAATAAAATAGCATATACTTGTTTTTTTGTTGGCAAAAGTATGGACACATTAATAATATTATTTTAATAGTCTTTCAGTTGTATTTTATCAATTATTTAGTAATTTGTGGTTTTATTCTGTCATTTGCCAAGATATATTGTGTATTTAGTGCAGTAATTACAATACTAAAATGTCACCAAAAATCGTTTAAGAATTAAGCTTCTTCTAGCATTTCTTCTAATTTCGAAACAGAGAATAGCTATTTGTGTATTAAGAGCGCAAAATAGGACATTGTCGATTGAGAGGTTGCGGCATTCTCTCGAAATCGACAATGTCCATTTGCGCTGGAAACACACAAGATTTTTTCTACAGTCGCCACAGTGGCGTCCTCCACCATAACAAAAATAATAAAATGTACACTTTGTACTTACACTACTACTCAATTAATACGGATTAATATAAAGGAAAAACGTCTTTTATATTTAATTTTAATTTATCGTTATTTTCCCTTCTTCTTAACCTATTGCTTCCATCTAATCTAAACATTTTATACTTTCGTTTTTGTAAATGAATGCCCTATTTTATTTTCACAATAGCGCGGCATTTTTTTTTGGTTATGTAATATACCGACAGAGCAGTTATATGTCAGATTGATTTGTAAAGGTGGTAAATGTGTTACTACAGTGCCATTAGTTCCTGACTAAACGTTTCCATTAAGAATGTAGACAAGTGACATTTCTCAACATTGTATAGTTAGAAATTTGGACAGCGAGCGTTTTTTCTACTTTGTCGCGCTAGAGCGGCAAAGTGACATTTTGTGTTGACAAAAAAGAGCGCAAATGGCTACTTTCTATGTAGACTGTAGAAAAAGTTATTTTCCGATTCCTTATAGACAATATTCCGAGCTAGGTTTGTAAAGAAGGATTTTCCAGTCTAAAAAGTGATCAGAAACAACATATTTTCAGAATCTGGACGATCGCGAAAAAAATGTTATATGAATAGGGTACTAGACTTTTCAGGGTGGGCACGTGCCCCCCCTTAGCGTCGCCACTATATTATTTATTTAAACATTATCTTAGATCTACTTTTTTCTCAAAATAAATAGAAATTGCGTAGTGAACGGTTTAATTAGGCATTGAATATGTGACTAAAAATCTGTCAACAACAACATTGACTGTGTTGATGTGAAAAGTACAACGTAAATGAATGCTTTGCTATAATTAGTTTTCTTAATAGAGAACAAGAGACAGTCTGTGTAATGTACTTGTAAGACTAAACGAGAGAGATGATTGTTTACTGCATTGCACGGCTAACGATGTCCGCAGATGTCACTGTCACTGTGATACGAGCGCGTGCGCGTATTTGCCCATGCACGTGCACGTGTATAGTATACATGTGTGTCTTACTTAACGTATTGGGCTGCCTTCAATCATGTATAAATGCCAAGTATGCGCAGCTGGATGGAATGGAACAGAATAGAGCGTAAGCGTCTGCTGGAACCCACTACCAAACATACTTGATATCTAATATCAAATGTTCACTTCACTTCATTTAAATTCATCATCATACGTCATTTGTGTACATCTTACATTTGGATCGCTATTAAATTGTTCCTTAACCATGTCCAGCGCCAGAATAACGTGTGGTCCCATTAAGGCCCCGTATTTTCGTCTCTGGTTCTCGTTAAACTGTCTGTTAACTGTCAGATAAAACGAAAACATAGCATCGATATTATGGCATACTCGTAAATTGGCAAAAATTACACGTGTCAATTTTTCGATGTGACATTTTTAACTAGAAGTGAAAATACCGGACCTAAGGCAGTAAAAACAATTAAAACATTTTTAAATTCTAAATGAATATAGGAAAATCGGAGAAAAACAACTTGAAAATTTGTGAACTTTATTACAAAATCGTACGTTTTCGCAGTCAATCTGCCTTCATCAGGGAAAATGTAATTGTTATTGTGATAAAAATTTAAACATTATAATAGTTACAAATATACAATCGTCTGAATTTAAGATTTTAAAAACTTTGTCTATCACGTAAATCATCTTCAGAGCAAGGATTTTTTCCCAGGTGCAATATTCCTTTCATTTTTACAATTTTTTGATTTCAAATAAAATTTGACATGCCCCTCAGTTTGCAGCTAGTATAATTACTAGTGGTGGGATCCGGATGCGGATAGTTTCGGTTTCGGATTCAAAAATATCCGGATAATTGAATATTGGACTATCCGGATCTCGGATCCAAATCTCAGTATCGGATTTTGGATTTGGATCTGAGTATCGGATTTTGGATCCGGATCTGAGCATCGGATTTTGGATCCGAATCTGGGTATTGGAATTTGGATCCGAATCTGAGTATCGGATCTTGAATCCGCATCCGAATATCGAATCATGGAAATGGATTTGAGTATCGGATCTTAGATTCGAATATAAGTATGAGTATCGGATTTTGGATATGAAATTTCAGTATCCGGATCGGTTGTCGGATTCGAATATTCTCAGTAATGAACCTTACATTCAAATATTAGCATCGGGTCTCATCAAAAGCACGTAATAAATTAATGAAATTCATGTCATATTAATATGTTACTTTACATGTGTAATAAAAATAATACAAATTTGATTTTTTTATTCACAATTTACGAAATAGGACTCTATGAAAGTATAAATTCCCTTTTTCTTTACATTTGCAAAAACTACCTGGCTATTTTAGAGGGGCATTATAAAATGTATTAATGTTTGTTTACTAGTGTTTACAAACCGCAGTACAGGCCCACATTAACGGATTGAAGTTTCAATTTGAACTCAATTCCAGATGTTAGCTTTCACATTTAAAATGAAGAATCCGATCCAGAATTAAAATTTGGATCCGGATCCGTAAAAACAACATGGAATCCGGATCCGGATACAGATCCAAGTTCAGATCCAAGTTCAGATTCGGATCTAAGTTCGAATTAAATTTTCGGATATTCGCTTCAATATCGGAATGTCGGATATCCGAGGATCCGGATATTTTGAAATCCGGGTTCTCGGATCCAAGTTTTGTCGGATCTTCACAGCACTAATAATTACAAATTCTAGATTTTTGCTCCTTAAATTTATGTTGCCACATGGTTTTAAACATAAATCTGTAATACGGGTCACGTTCCTAACATTCTAAATATAAATATATGAATAAAAAAAAAATACCAGGAATCTAACTACCTACTAAAAAACTAAATATTTTGACTCGTGCATCACACTTATAAGTATTTGAAATTAAAGTATATCATCATGGAGTGTTACCTATATCTCTTAGAGTTGTTTTGGAAAATGCCACCTTTTGAGAGCAAACAATAAAAATCTAAAACATATATACTTTTTAATGTAATAGTGTGAAACGTAATGTTTATAAAGTGGTGAGAACGAATTCGCACGCCGGCACGCCGCACCACACGGTACATGAACATCAATATTATACACTTACTAAAACGTTGAGAAATTGTATTTGAAACGAATGAATACGTGACCTTCGACCTACAACATGAGCCTCATGATTGATGCGTCACACATAACTACAGTACCGTACCCAACACTAATCGGTGAATTACTTCTCACAAATTTTCATATTCTCTATTTCTAATTTAAACACACACAATAAAAAAAACTTTGTTGTGATTATTTACATTTAATACCAGCAGCAATTTTTTTGTTAATATCTGATTAATTTCAGTAATCACAACAGTTTTTTTTTTATATTTTGCGCCATTGCGAAACCCATTTTAGTATCGAAAGAGCCTTCATTTCGTTATGCAATTTTAGTTTTTAGAAGGTTGGTACTAGATGACATTATGTTCGTAAATCAGAATTGACATGAACTTTCAAATAATTGAATACATGTCAATCCAATATTACCAACTACAACACATTACACATACAAATTTCCCTAAATCAACTCAGTTTAATATAGCAGTTTTTTAAAAATATTTTAGTATATAAAAGACGCAAAATATAAAAAATAGTACGAAGAATTCAGTTGTCATTTAAAAACTCGCCAGGACTCTTTTTCTAAATTTTGACGCGTGCGAAAAAACGTTTCTTATAAAACTCGTCCTTTTTTGTTCAAGTTACAATACAAATTTATATTTTTTTAATTAGATTATATATATATATATATATATATATATATATATATATATATATATATATATATATAGACCCATTCGACAGAGTACTTTTTTTTCTGAATTCAACCATGTAATCATTTTAAAATATTGAGAAATATTCAATTGAAATTTAAATAAATTTTATTTTTATAGTCATTTTTCAGTAGGCTATGTAGAAAAACAAGAACTATTTGTCAATTTGAATTACTTAGATTAAAAATCAAATAGAACTCTTTATAAAGTTAGTAACAAATATTTGTTTCATTTTAATTCAGGGCATCTAACCCGAACCTGAACCGAACCAAAACCGGAACCAAACCCTAACATTTTAGCGAACCCAAACCCAGAACCGACCCTCAAATATATTTTTCAATTGAACCCGAGTCGGAACCGAACCGAGTGTTAAAATTCGGGTTCAGGGTTCAGCTCCGGTTTAAGTTCATTTCGAGTTCGAAACGTAAGCGTAATCGTAATACAGCCGATAATCGACGCCTGTGTTGTCTGTATGTGACAATTTTGTTCGTGTTCTTATCTTGCGTAAATTCCGGCTCGCATTTTAAATTATTTCTAAATAACGATTGGTATTTCAAAAATATTAATTCAGTTTTCATTAGGTCGAACCGAGCCTGAACCCGGAACAAAACCGCAAATTTTATTAATGTTTGAACCAGAACCGCACCCGAACCCATCTCTCAAAAAATAAATTAACCGGAACCTGAACCGAACCCAGTTTTTGGCGGGTTCGATGCCCTGTTTTAATTTAAGCTCAATTGTTTTTCATACATAGCCTACCGAAAAATAACTATAAAAATCAAATTTATTTAAATTCCAATTAAATTTTTTCAATATTTTTGATATGTAAGGATATAAAATAATAACATGGTTGTATAGAAAAAAAAATCTCTATCGAATGAGCTTAAAAGATATATATATATATATATATATATATATATATATATATATATATATATATATATATATATATATATTATCCCATTGAAAAAAATATTTTCTTCTATGTTGTCTCCCTTGGTGTTCTGTAAGATTGTCTTACAATATTTTATTGTATTTAATAGGTAATATAGTAATTATTTGAGGTATCTCGTTCAGCTGTTATACCCTGTATATAAAGTAATTCTCTACTCAGGTACACATTGAAATGGCATATAGTAGTACTCCACGTACTGATATTTTTTTTTCAAAATTCTAAAATTTAATTTTGAGGTGTTTAAAGCAAACATTTTTGTGCCACTGGTTGAGTAGGCGATTTTAATATTTTAAATTCTGTAATTAATTAACTGTTCCATAATTTGTATGTATTTCATGTATGCTTTATTAAATGGGTTACATATTTAGTCAAGGCACTTTATCATAATAAAGAAAGACATTTAAAAAAAAAAACACTTGGTATTTTTATTACAAGCACTATATAAATAGAAGCATTATGAATCTTAATTCCTTAATTCTATTAGAAAGAGAGTTTTTGAAAACAACTTTCACCAAAATAGAATCATGACAATATGGAAAGTAGGGAATACTTTTACATGATTCTGAATGAGTATGCAGTCCTGACCTAAACTTCATCTTGTACCAGTAATTATTGTTAGTATACAGCGTGTTCATTTTATTTTGTCCACTATTGTTATCTCGATAACTATAAGAGCTATGCGGTCGGTAAAATTAGCAAACAATTTCTATTTCACAAGACTATTTTAATGAGCATAAAATTATTATTTTTTAACTAGTAGTTCACAAACTGCGGGAGATTTTAAATGGAACTATATATTTTTTTATTTGCTTTTATTTTTTTGAGAAATGCATATAAAATTTTACATTAATTTGATTAAAATAAGACTATAATAAGAATGCCACGAATGGAAAAAATGAATACGTTATTTTTTTACATAGAATTACAGTACCTTGATAGAAGAAGATAAATATTTTGTTATACTTAGTTTTCTTAATAGAGAAAAGAGACCGTCTGTGTAATGTACTGTCAGAAATTTAATAGTAATAATAGTTAATTAAGTGTTAGATTTTGACGTTCAAACGATTCACAATTCTTCGTAATTTTCAATTCCATGGCTATCGCTATAAATGAACAATTTCAAATTCTATTTTACAGGTTACCAAAAGTGCAATTTGAAACCTTTTTATCTAAAATTAATCGATAACTCTTGCGCAAGGAAAAACTGATTTCCCATGTTAAATGTGTATAGCCAGATTTTTAACTAACGTCCCCATTTAAAATACATAAAATGTATTATGAAAACCGACCTCATAGCTCTTATAGTTCTCAAAATATCAATAGTGGACAAAACAAAATGAACAACCTGTATACGCTAAAACTATTGAGATAAGAGGCAGAGTTTATATTTTTCAAAATTATATTTTAATATGTTCAAACTATAAATGATCTACTCTTCTAACAAAACATACCTATTTGAAATTGCAGCCACTAATAAGAAGAATACAACAGACATAACGATATCATTAAATTCTGCAAATGAATAGGTACATTATAAAGGGAAATAGAATGTAATTCTCTGTTTTATTATATCTGCTTCTGCTTCCTCTAACACTCATCGAGTAACATTAGCCCCCCGCATGCACTAAAAATTTCAATTTATATTACGATATATCGCAAAGGAAGAACCGGTATGGTATGATTAATTTACAAATACTTAATGACTGACAAATCGATTATAATAAAATGTGATAAATTTTCGTTTAAATGGATCACATATGTACACTCTTAAACAGATATATCGTTCATTACCGAAATCTGTAAATAAAAGCAGATTGGCACACCTAGAAATGGGTAATAAGCAATGGTGATATGTTTTTTTAATATGTACTAGTGTCAACTTCTAAATATTTCATAACTTACAAATGTCAACTACTAATGTATTTTATTTTCTCATTTTGACAATTTTTTTATAAGATAATTAATTTTAATTGTTATTTTTATAGACATATTTTTGCTAAACATTAAACCATGTTTTTAAACAACTATTTTGCATATTTTCATTTCTTAAAGTATCAACTATCGGTGCTTTTACCTTACTTGAAAACTGTCAAAGCTGTCAAATTAATTTCTGGTGACGTAAAAACTGCTAAAGTTGACAAACTAATTACTTGTTAAAAAGTGTTTTCACTTATTAAAAGTTTCTAACCAATCTTCCTCTGGAATAATGAATATTTTCAACATAATCATAAATTACAACATCGATCTCTTCTTCAGATGAAACCCTTTCTATCCCGTAATTTCGTCCAAAAAGTAATATTTATGGTTCAAGTAAGAAATAGTTTCAAAATGTATTGTTAGAATAAATTTACTAACTGTTTATAATGATAATTAAAAGAATGTCTATTGAATTCTATGCATTGAATTAAGTAGTTTAAATTGGTAAAGTTGTTTTCGTTTCGAATTCCAATCTGAAGACGCATGAGAGAGACATGGAGACGAATTGCATTCTTATAGTGGCAATGGTTAAAAATAGTGTTGCATATTGCATTCTTGAGAACCGATTGACTCTCATGTTATGTGGCTTTGCCGTCTTTGTCTGTACCTGTACTATTTCTACTATTATCGACATTGCAAAACTGCACAACCAAATTTGAACTCTAAAGCAACCTAAATGAATAACCAGTTTAAACATCTCGGTAAAATTTCGAAGTGCCAACAGTTACCTTTAAACAGTCCTCCTAAGTAAACTTTTAAAACGTTTAATAACGCAAACAAGAAAAGATAAAATAATGTCACATTACAATTCAGAGTAGTATTCGATAAGCTCAACTGCTTCCATTAATAGTAGCTCCCTTTAATTTCGATCAACTTGTCATCAATCAAAGATGTAAACCTAAATTATAATTTAACAATAGGCTGTAATAGGCTTAAGTGATGTACATACATTGATTATTTATCATCAATTACAATGTTTGGATGTTATGTTCTCATTTAACAGCGACTAACATCTATAGAAAGGAAATCAAGAATAAAAATAGACTAACTCATACACAGTGTGGTTATTTTGGTGATTTTCTATAGCGCCAAATAACAGCGCCATCTATCCCATCCCCCTCAAGTTTTATGAATATTGCTTCAATACCGTTCTTGTATGGGTGTAGTTTGTTGACCTCTTAGATCTACCTCGACATAGATGCACCTAATCGTTTGTCTTGATCTGAAAAGCATTTAGGGTTGTTTCATTGACTCGTTCCAACGTTTTTGGCTGGCAAGAGCGATTTCGCGATGGAAACAAAAATGCCGAAAATATCGAAGCAGTTCGACAACTGTTGGCTTTCGATCGACGTGCTATGATTCAGATGGTTGCAAAGCAATTGAACGTTGATAAAGAAAAAGCTTGATTGACTATCGTCGAAGATTTAAAGAGAAAAGAAACGCACCGACCTACAAAGCAACAGTCGTGCGTCAATTTCCGTCCTCTAAAAATGCTTCTGATTTGGTCCCGCGGCTGACTATTTTCCTTCCCAAAATTAAAATTGAAGCTAAGAAGGAACCGTTACGACAATGTAACACACGTTTAAACCATCGTGACGAAGAAATGTACAGCATCCCAATTTTAGTGTTGCAGAATGTCTTGAATGGACTGGAAAACAGCGCTAAGCGTTGTATATATTTAGAGGATATACACATTGCTCGCGTTCAGCTAGCGCTAGACTAGCAAAATAATTGAACGGTTCACTAGAATCTAGCGCTAATATAACGCTAGAAGATTCACTAAAACTGTGGGCATCTGCATGCGTCAAGTTGGATCCACGAACATCACTTTCTAACAAATTTACTACCTGGTTAACAATATTTATTTACTTCTGGTGCATCTTCTAACAGTTCAAGTAATAATTTCCATTTCTAAATGAAGTATGCTAGCTTTCAACTATACAGATAGAACTGTCAGTTATTTACTTACTTTAATCAGCGCTTGCGCGCTAAGTTTAATAAACAAATAGTGCTTCATTTTGCTAGCTACCGATAAATTGATTGCGATTTTGATGAAATAATAAATTTGGCTAATTTATACGAGGATTCCTAAAACTTTATAGCTACACTGTTTTTTGCGTACCAGAATAAAATAATTTTTGTATCAAAGAGCTTGGGCCCCCTAATTTTTTGTGGCTCAAGAAAATTTTGTTTGTGAACATTTGCTAATTTTATTGGTAAGAAGATGAACATTTATTCGAATAAGAATTTTGTTTAACTTATAGATAGTTTTTTTTTGTGTACGAAGTGACTTTTGTGCAACTCTAAAAATGATTTGAATTAACCCCTATTTTACTGACACAGAATATAAATCTGATAGTAACTTCAACAAAGAACATTTAAAATCAATATTTTAAATAGACCGACTGACATTCTTTTGCAACTCAATAATTTTAATCACAACCTCCACTGCAAAGCAACAAGCTAATTTATAAAAGTAAATTTGCAGAATTAAAAAAAAATCAAAACTAGAATTAAACCAATGTAAACATTTACTTTTTTAAGTGAATAAAATTTGCTACTTGCAATTTTTCAAATTTGTGATTTACCTTCTAAATCTTTTATCTCGTTGTAAAGAATTTAATATTAATGTTCTTCGTAAGACTTTAAAACTTCGGAATCTGGATTCTGGCATAATCTTACTGCCGGTGTATAATATGATGCACAATAGTATATTGTGTTCATAATCCATAAAGGAACTTTCCAGAATAATCTGTTTAGCTCAGGGCATCTATTCCAAACCGTATTTTACGTTTTTAATAAATTCAAACTCTAAATTGAATCCCAAATAGTATCGAAATGATGATGAATTATTTAAAGGGTACTATTCCACAAAATCATCAAATTGTGTTAAGGTCGGTACTGCCATCTATTAATTCGGGTCACCATTTTTCAGAGGATGAAAGAATTAAAATGTTGCAAAAATCGCGGTCTATTAACATTTAAGGCGGATAGAAAAAAATCCAAATCATTTTGTGCGACCAGGTTCAAAAAAGTTGATATGTCCTGTTCCTATGTGCGGAAAGTAAAAAAACACGAATAGTTAAAACCTGAGTTCGCAAACTAAACACTGAAATTTTGACGAAAAATTGTGATGGATGGACGACAAAGCATATGTTATAGGTGATTTAGAACAACTCCCAGGACAATATGTCTTTACTTATATATATATATATATATATATATATATATATATATATATATATATATATATATATATATATATATATACAGGATGCGGCAGAACCAATTGAGCAGTTTTGAAGAGTTATAACAAAGAAACCAGGGTATATATGAAAAAAATGTTTTTATTTTTGAAATCAGTAGGACTTACCATTTTATACTTATTAATTTTTTAAAATAATGTCTTTAAGATGGCGGCCGTTAGCTGCAATACATTACTGGAGCCGATTTCTGAAATTTTGAACAGCCTGTTGACACATTTCGCGGGGTATCGCGTTTACTTCTTCAACAATCTGCTCCCTTAGCTCTAGCAGGTTTTGGGAGCGACGTTTAAATACTTTTTCCTTAAGATATTCCCAAAGAAAGAAGTCGCATATGCTTAAATCTTTCTTTTTTGAAGAGGGAGGCGTGACCGTGACCGTGAATTCCGGGCGTTATGTATCAATGTTGCAAAATTTTCTGCAGTCCCGATTGGAAGTGGTTGTTGAAGAAGAGGGATTAGGGGACTTTTGGTTCCAACAGCATGGGGCTACAGCCCACACAGCCTGAAATTCTCTAAATGCTTTAAGAGAAATGTTTCCTGGACGTGTAGTGTCTTTGAGAGGTGACATGGGGTGGCCTGCGCGGTCGCCCGATTTAAGCATATGCGACTTCTTTCTTTGGGGATATCTTAAGGAAAAAGTGTTTAAACGTCGCCCCCCAAAAATCTGCTAGAGCTAAGAGAGCAGATTATTGAAGAAGTAAACGCGATACCCCGCGAAATGTATCAACGGGCTGTTCAAAATTTCAGAAATCGGCTCCAGCAATGTATTGCAGCTAACGGTCGCCATCTTAAAGACATTATTTTTAAAAATTAATGAGTATAAAATGGTAAGTCCTACTGATTTCAAAAATAAAAACATTTTTTTCATATATACCCGGGTTTCTTTTTTATAACTCTTCAAAACTGCTCAATTGGTTCTGCCGCAGCCTGTATATACATATATATATATATATATATATATATATATATATATATATATATATATATATATATATATACCGTGTGTCCCAGCGTTTGGTTGGCATAGGCGTTTAACATGGAAAAACATTTTTTTCTAAATAAAAAGTGTCTGGCTAACAACTAAGCTACCATATTGCATAGGGTAATACTGCGCCCATTTCTACATCTTATTTAATACAGATTACTTCATTATAATAGCGTAATTTAGCAAAATTAGCAAAAATAGTTTCACATTTTTTGTATGTTGTTTTTATTCCCTACTACAAACATAAATAGATGCATATTGTCATGGTTCAGTGGTAACGTTTCGAAGTACGGATCCAAAGATTCTAAGTTCAAACCTCCACTAGGTTTAATTTTTTTTTTTATTTTTTTTTTCTTCGTTTTTTCATATTAATATAAAATTATTATTGTTTAGATATCATGTATAAGACAATTAAATGTAATAACACAAATTAATAAGAAAACCAATAAATCAAATTTATTAATAAATTAATATCTAGCTAGTTGCTAGTAGGGAATAAAAACAACATACAAAAAATGTGAAACTATTTTTGCTAATTTTGCTAAATTACGCTATTATAATGAAGTAATCTGTATTAAATAAGATGTAGAAATGGGCGTAGTATTATCCTATGCAATATGGTAGCTTAGTTGTTAGCCAGACACTTTTTATTTAGAAAAAATTGTTTTTCCATGTTAAACGCCTATGCCAACCAAACGCTGGGACACACGGTATATATATATATATATATATATATATATATATATATATATATATATATATATATATATATATATATATATAATATAGTAAGTGGAAAAGTTTTGTGTAAATATTGGCAGGATTAGCATCTGGAGGTTTTACTATAATCCCGTTACAAAGTTTCCGTTACCGCTAGGCATGGCTACGATCTTTCGTTTCGTTGTTCGTTACTGCTGATTTCTCTGTTGTAGTTGTAAGATTCAACCCATTTGTGTCATGACTTGAAATACTTAGCTTATTCTAAGAGGCACAATTAAAGACACTTGTGTGCACTGTAATTACTAATGTAGCAAACTTTAATTGTTTAAAAACAGCAGCTGTGTCACAAATACGACAGATATATCGTGAGCATATTGCACAATCGAATATGAAGTTATTCTAAAAATAGACTTGTTTCTCCGTAATTACAAGTAATTATGTACCCTCTAAATGTCGGTGTGGATAGCTGTAGTTAAGCGAGTGTGCGCATTCAGCCTGGGATGCTGCAGGCTCTCATCCATTCGGAGGTATAATACTGTTCATTTCTCCAACAGAAATAAAGCGCCCCTCAAATATGAATATAATGCATTTTGTGCGAACAGCTTCAGAAATTTGTCATTCAAAGAAATTGGAAAAAGAAATGAAAGAAATTAAGAATATTTTTATGAAGAATGGTTTTTCTAAATCATCTATCGAAAAATGCCTGAAACCGAAAAGACCTATTAACAATGCTAATGAAAGAGACGTATTGTTTGCTTCAGTTCCTTATGTCAAAAATGTCACGGACAAGATTGGTAGAATTCTTCGTAAGAAGAACATGAAGATTTCGTTTTCTCCATATATTAAAATTCGACATATGTTGAGACAAGTTAAAGACGTCATCCCTCTTCAGTCATCAGGGATTTACCAGATTCCAAGCGTCTGCGGGAAAGTTTACATTGGCCAGACTGGTAGAACCATTTCTACAAGATTGAATGAACACCAGCGTTCGATCAGATTGAACCAGCCAGAAAAATCTTCAATTACAGAGCATGCCCTGGAAGAATTCCACCATATAAAATTCGAAAATACAAAAATTCTGGCGGGACCAACACACCTAAACAACAGGTTAATTAGAGAAGCCATTGAGATTTTCAAAACCAAAAGTAATCATCTCAATCATTGTGACGGTCTAGATCTTAGTCGTGCATGGCTTCCTATATTAAATATGTTGTAATTGTCACCTTGGTTACCTGTTTCTAATGTTTTTATTTATATATTTGTTGATTTGTTATTAATTCCTGAAGAAGGCAATAGTTAATATTGCCGAAACGTCGTATTTTAAATAAATAAACAGAAATAAAACTAAAAGGTTGTATCATTTCATTTTATTTCATTTCCCTGAGTTTCGGCAATGACGATACTTCTGTACCAATGAGGGCGCGTTGCAGACGTCACCTCACGGGCACTCAAAGTTTTACAACTTATGCACCAAACGTTAACAGGATTATATGTACCTTTATAAATAAAACGCAACATACTGTCTGTATAAGGCTATTTATTGTTGCTCCCATTTTAAAATAGGACACTCAATTAATATTGGGAATCAATTTGACCTTAAGCAGATGTTATTTTTAAAACTGTAGTGTCATAGTTTTATACGAGTAATACTACTACAATAGTGTAATGTGTAAATATACATAGTCTGGCTGTAAAGTTTTAGGAGTTCCCTTGTAAATAAGACAAAATACGTTATATCATTATTTATTCTTTCTTGGTGAAGTTCAGGGTGTTCGATTACGTGGCCATCCAGTGTGTAACTGGATAGATGTGGTTCGTAGAGTGCTAAAAGAGAGAAAGTTTCCGAGTAGGAAGAGAAGAAGAGCATGTATGAATGTGGTCGAGGCGAAAGAAGTGTGCTTAAACAGGAAGAATAATTGTTTTGTAACTATTATTGTGGTCCGAATGCGGTATTTCGCCACCGAAATCGATCATTTTAATATGTTATAAGTGAGGAATATTTGTTGTATGATATACAGTTAGTAAGAATGTTGTTGAAAGAGTTTTTATTGTTATTATTGTTTTCGGGACCAAATCAGAAGCATGCGGTGATGATGCAACAAAGTAACATTTTTAGACGACAGAAATTGACGCACAACACTGTGTACACAGGATGTTATTTAAGTGTGTACAACTTTTTTACAAAATTTTGAACTTTGACGTAATTGGTCAGTTTTAGAAAACATAGCCGTGTTTCTTCGGCCTGTGATTCGTAGTCTACATCTTCAAAGTGATCATGATTACGAAGAATTATGTTTTTTCGTTATCCCCACTTTCTTATTTTGTGATCACTAGACAACCTTCCCCTTTCCCCTCTGAATCATCCTTTTTGAATGATCACACGGATTCATTTCAGAGCAAATTTAAAAATGGTTGAGCTTAGAAATTTATTAATGTGGGGTTTGTTGCATCAAAGGAAATATGTTTTTCCTACAAAAGCATGTAATGACCCAACATACTATGGAAAACAAAAAAAATATATTACATAAAAGATTTGTTTTAAGTAAACATACTTCATATTCCTTTCTAAGAACATTTTTTTTACTTCTATATGATTTATTTTTAATGCTGGCTATAACACTTGACAGTAGATTATTTATAAAATATTTGACGCTAGATGAAGTTGTATTCTTAATGTAATTTTTAAATCATGATTCATAAGGATCACGATTAAACTAATCAGGATTCACAAAATCACAATCACAGCCCGAAGGAACACGGCTCATGTAAAACAAAAATTACCAGATTTACTATCTATGGGGTTAGTTCTGCCATCGGTTAAGAGTTGTAACATTCTGTATATCGCAGGAATATGAGTAAATTAGTTGTTAGGGGTTAGGTGAAAATAGATTAGGTTAGATTTTAGTTAGGGTTTTTGTGAAACCCCTAAGGATTTGATCGAACAAATAATGTACTCATATCCCTACGAAATATACATGTAATTGTTAGAAAGGCGTATAAAAAAAATCGAAAGATGTTTTTGTGTCGAAACTGACAAGTTTTTTTACCAAGTGTTTTTAATTTATTTAAAAAAGTGATGAAAGAATCCCCATGTAAAATTATTAGAAATAAGTGTCTAGAAACAGATTCAGTTTATAGTTAACATGTTATAATTACCGGGCATAAAATAGATGGCTCTGATATCTATGCATTAATTTATTAACTACTGCAATCAATGCCAGTAATTACCCGTTTACATCTAGGGTTTCACTTTGTTGACATACCCGTATACGATGGGATACCAAATATTGAACACAGTAAATAATTACAGCTTACTAGTTACTAATATTGCCCATTTCTAGGTGTGCCAATTTGCTTTTTATCATAGGTTTATAAAAAGTGTTTTACAACTTATGCATTTACAAATTTTAATAAATTTAATTCAGCAGAAGATATTGACAAACTTATTGATATTCCAACCCAGCAGCAATGTTGGTGTGTCTGTACGTTCGAAAAAACGTACATTGTTTTTGCTTTGCTAGCAATTTCCACTTTATGTGAAAATATGAAAATGAGGGAGTCACACGCACGTGAGATATAAAAACAACACTTGTCCGGGTCCGGGGAGGCGAAGGCGAAGGCAGTGACGATATATTACGCCGGAGAACTGGAACTGGAAGAGTGATGGTAATCGGACGAAAGATAAAGACAGTTGTAGACATTGTTCTGTCCACAGAAACTTTACCATTTCATATAAATAAAGACTTTGTGACAATTTTACATATGTATACATTAATTGTTCAAATTTTCTGTCTTTATTTGCAGTCGTACGAAACGTATAGTTTGTACTGGCGGTTTGTGCCTTTAACTGTAAACTCTACTTAGTCAAAAAATCATGAAAAATGCTAGATTTAAAAAAAAACTCAAATATTTAAGTTTTAGTTACTTACTAAGTAGTCTGCACTGAGACACTGACTGCCCACTTATACCCAAACGAACAATCTTGTCTCGATGAAAGTTGATGTTTAAATTATTTTTCCGTCGACCGTTTATTAATAATAATAATAATAATATATTTATTTCCAACAGACAAAGCCCAATAACAGGAAAACAATGAATACAATTACAAAAAAAAAATAACATATAGTAAGTACTTGCGAAAATAAATACAATAATACAAAAGTTTTACAAATAGTATACAGATATCATTCATTTGGTAAAGAATCTAACAATATTCTAAGAGTACTAAAAAATATGTCGGTGGTAGCGGAAATCAAGTTATAATTATTGCACATTATGTGTATGGGTGATTTTGATAAAGCGTTAATAGGCTATCTTAATGTATAGGAAATCATTGATTAATGACCCCTATTAATGCATGATTTTTATTAATAAACGATTTATTGGGTGCGTTCACCACATGGAACACAGCATGTATTGCTAACGCTAAGTTGTAGCAAAAAGGTAGACAGAATTAAAAGTCATGCTTTTGACACTTACTAGCTAGGTATATTCACGTAGCATACCTTTAAAATGAATTTGAAAGAATAAAATTCCTCAAATAACATAAAAAAAACCGTTTGTGTTGTCTAGCATTAAGTAAACTGAACGCACCCACTGAAAACAATTGATGACAAAACTTATTGATTTTCTGACGTAAAATTTGACGTTCGGTCAACCATTTCTAACCTAAAAAAATTTGTCATGTAATAAAATTAAATTTTCTATTTAAGTAAGATACGGTCAACGAAAAAATATTGTAACTAACACGTGTGTTAATTGGTGATTAATGATCTCAACAATTAACGCGTGAGCGTAGCGATGTCTCGATCATTAATCGCCCTCATTAACACACTTGATAGTTAAATTATCGATGTGGTTCATGTATTCCGCTAGAGAAGAATAGAATTGTACGAAATATTCAGGCACCAGAATTTTTGCAAGTACTCATTTAAATATTGGACTAGGAAATGGCAGAAATATATTAGTATGTCTTGCTGAAAATAGATGGACTACTACGGTATCTGCATAATAGCCTCCTATGTTATGTTTTCTCTTTGTTTAACTAATATGTTGCTTCTTACTTCTTGTAACTGTGTCTAGGTCAAAATTGACTATCTGTTCGCTTTAATATCTATATAACGCACAATATTGATTTTGGTGGTAGTATTTGAATCAAACTCATATAGGTAATGATTATTTTAATTAATTTGTTTAAACATTAAATTTAGAATAAATATTTATAGAAATTTTAATGAGATCTTTATGTAGACATCACAAACAGAAATCAAAATATTGAGCACGTAGAAGAAAGCTACGTGCATATATTGTCAACAACAGTTTGTATAAATGTAGTTGTGAATGGACTCCTACTCGAACCACTGGGACCAGGAGAAATTGAATATAATGTCGAAATCCCATGTCGGTGAAATTTGTCGGCATATCGTCTAGCCATATCCATAGCTATAGCCATGAACGCATGGACCCTAATTCGGTAACAACTTCTTTCACTTTCGTCCCCACTAGCTCGGAGCTCAAACGGAATACGTAACTCGGCGATGTACGGCTCAACGCCCATCGGCGACGCGGTTCGTGATACACAAGTAGTTTAATCATGTATTATGTTTTACCCTTCACCATATTATTGTCATGCTCGATGCTGGATGCTGGATGCTGTCCGCTATCACCCCCCATCTGACAGACAATACATTCAAATTTTTTGTTCATTTTTCATGCTAATATCTTATTTCTCCCAATCAATTCATTTCAGATAAGATTATTCATCTACTGCCACTATACAATTTTTAATTAAAATTTCGTAACTAATAATAAGAGTTAATAAATATGTACAGGGTGTCTAAATATATGTATGTTTGTGAGGCAGCTAACCCTTTCGCTTTCAAAAAACTCGCCGAAGTGCAACAGACGGACACTTATTGCTGGCGTGAAGAGTGCACCAAAGGGGTGCTCTTCTGGTCACAACCATTGTCCAAATATTGTAAATATGAGTTAAATACAGCGACATGTACTTTCAAGGATGCCAAACTATTTGGTAAAACTTTTTCTACTAAGGGCCGGTTGTTCCATCTATAGTTAAACATTCGGTTAAAATTTATTCTATTGATAACTTCAGTTTGCGTTGTTCCACTTATGGTTAAAAGCTACCAGTAAGATAAATTTTAGTTAACTAACAGTCAAACTACCAGTTAAGAGTTTTATCCAAAGAATATCGTACCGAGTGCACACGAATGGAAACAGAAGTGAAGAGAAACGGAACATATAGTATGGAACGTTTGTGTTGTTCTGATTATACAGGGTGTTTCCTTTAAAACAACCAGCGCTTTTTTGGGCGAACTAATGACTTTAGAGAAAAATGTTATATACAAAAAATTACTAGGAAAAAGGGCTTAATTTATGAGGAATAATAAATAAAAAATTCAACCAGTGGTTCTCAAACGGTAGAATAAAATTATATATTTTTAAATGGCAACCTATATAAATTTTTTGTCCATTAGATAGAGAATTTTTTTCTGATTTCAACGACATAAATATGATATGGGGTTGTATAACAATTATTTCGAGAAAAATGATATTAAAAATCAGAAATAATTCTACAATATTGAAGTAGGCTATGCAATAAACAAATGCAAACAAATGATACAGGTGACAGATAGTTTTGTTACTTACGTTCTTCTTCGTTATGTAGTTCATTTGTTATTATGAATTTCTTAGTAAAACAAGTTATTTTAGATATAAGAAAATAATATACTATCGTAACCTAGACAATAGTCGTATTAATAGTTGTTAATTGCATAGCCTACTTCAATATTGTAAAATTATTTCTGATTTTTAATATCATTTTTCTCGAAATAATTGTTATACAACCCCATATCATATTTATATCGTTGAAATCAGAAAAAAATTCTCTATCTAATGGACAAAAAATTTATATAGGTTGCCATTTAAAAAAATATAATTTTATCCTACCGTTTGAGAACCACTGGTTGAATTTTTTATTTATTATTCCTCATAGATTAAGCTCTTTTTCCTGGTATTTTTTTGTATATAATATTTTTCTCTAAAGTGATTAGTTCGCCCAAAAAAGCGCTGGTTGTTTTAAAGGAAACACCCTGTATAAACTGTTTGTTAATATTAATAAATATTATAATAAATCAGTACAACAGTGATGATGAATATGTAATAATTTTGAAAAATGGGATGATTAAAAAAAATTGAGGTTTCGAATTTCTAATTTAATTAAATTAGTTATTGCCGTGGTAGTAAAATAAACTGCTCTTTCTCTTACTTACTTAATCGTTGAGCCTTTATACCATTTCTGGTGTCGGGCTTTAGTGAGTTTGAGTCTTATTTGTAGTTGTTGATGGCTTCTGTTGGCGATCGTTTCCACAATTCTCTCCATTCCTTTCTATCCTGTGTCCTACTTCTCACTTCGTCCTAGGGGATGCCTCTTCTCTCGGCGGCTTTTCTAATATCTTCTACCCATGTTTTCCTAGGTCTACCTCTGCGTCTTCTTTTACCCACCCTTGCTTCATACACCTTTTTAGTATCTCTGCTCCATCCTCTGTATATGACCAAACCATCTCAATTGACCTTCCTCCATTATTTGCTCTACTGCCTTTGTTTTTAAATCCTCTCTAAACTTGGTATTTCTCACTCGGTCTAGCTTCGTTTTTCCTTTAATTTTTCTGAGAAATCTCATTTCTGCGCCTCTTATTTTGCTTCTATCATTCTCCGTGGTTGTCCATGCTTCGGAACCGTATGTTAGTACAGGAATAGCTACCTTTTTAAAAACTTGAACTTTTGCTTCAATTGGAATTTCTTTCTTTGCCAGAATAGTCGTCTTTAACGCATTAAATAGTTTTCCTGCTGCTCCATTCCTCGCCATGATTTCTCGATTTATTTTCCCGTCCCATGTAAATATTGATCCCAAGTATTTAAATTCTTCCACTTGTTCTAGCTCTTTGCCCTCTAAAGTTAACTTGTGTTCTTTTTTCTTGTACTGATGACCATTGTTTTAGTTTTATCTTGACTTATTTTCATATTTATTTTTCCAAGATAGTAACTGTAGATGTTCAGGTTTCTTTGCAGTTGCATTTCATCTTTGGCTACTAAAACTTTATCATCTGCGTAACACAGCTCTGCGATAGTAACTTGTGCCATTTTCCATTGCCCTACTTTAAATTGCTTTATTTCCTTTCTAGCGTTTTTAATAGCTGAGTCTGGACTCTTTCTCTTTATCTATAATTTTCGCCACTCATTTTTGCAAGTTGTATTTATCATTTTGTCTAAACGTTCAAACTGTGGTTTAAACTAAAGCTGCACCAAAACACAGACAAGCGAAAAAATAACTAAATTTCTATTAAAATTGTGACAGCCAAGTCGCCAACTTTTCAAAAATAACTCTACCCTAACACAATTTTAATCTTTCTGATAGCAATCTGCCAGTTAGCTATCCGGAGAATAAAAAATCATGGAGCAACCCAAAAATATTATTCTCTAGTTAAGATGGTAGAATAAATTTATCTAATAGATAGTAAACTGCTAATTTCTCTTAACTTGAAACAACCGGGCCTTAAAGTCTGTTTTTTGAAGTAACCTTTTTAAACAAAGGCAATAAATTCAAAGAGAGAGATAGTTAAGTATTACCATGACCTCTTAGATAAAACTTAAAACAGTGTTTAAATGTGATGGATAATTTTGTCTTTCGATATTATTATTGTTCTTAGAATTTATCATCACGGCAAAATGAAACAGATGGCAAATAGGATTAGGATAATACGTTGAAAAGAGAGGTCATGGTAATCCAAAACTATATCTCTCTTCGTGCTTGTTGTCTTCTTCTAAAGATATGTAGTACTGAAGGGGAGGATACGTGTTGTATGACGTCATAAGTCCATTCTTGACGTTGTATTCGATTGAAATTTATGATGTGTTTACTTTGTTGCAGATGCATGCGGATTGAGCGACGTATCCCATATCGAATCCCTGCAAGAAAAGTCCCAGTGTGCGCTGGAAGAGTATTGCAGGACGCAGTACCCCAACCAACCAACGCGGTTTGGAAAGCTACTGCTGCGGCTACCCAGCCTGCGGACAGTCAGCTCGTCCGTCATAGAGCAGCTCTTCTTCGTGCGGCTCGTGGGCAAAACGCCCATCGAGACACTCATCCGCGATATGCTGCTAAGTGGTAGCTCTTTCTCTTGGCCATACATGTGATATATGAAACTGTACTAGGTTCTCGTTGGCGGAGATCTAGTCACACAAAACAACGTAACATAGGGAGGCAAGAAAAATCTTTCATTTATAATTGTTGCTTTTCAAATCATTGATTGTTTTACAAATATGGCTTTACTGAATTTCCTAAAATTCTGAATGGATTTTTTTCTACAATCGTGCGGGAAATACTCAATGCACGCACTAGTGTGGGCAATAATTAAAAAATACGATTTTCGTTTTGTTGTCATAAAAGCAATTGAAGACCTTTTGGCCAAAACAACCTTAGTCCATTTTTTAATTGGAAATCAAACAAAAAACTCCTTAGCTACCTTACTGTAAAAATTTCTGTAACTTAATTCAACTCAGGATCATGTTTAAATATTAGAAAATTATTTACTAAATGTTAAGAAATAGAAAAATAAACATTGATGACCAATTACATAATAATTAGTAATTTTTATAGGACGTTTTTGTAGGAACGCTCAAACTTTAAAATGTAATAACTTGTGACTAAAATATTTTTTACTAGAAATAGTTCTCAAATTTACAATATTTGAACTATGGTTGTTTTTGCCAAAAGCTCTTCAATTGGTATGATCGATTAAAAAAGCCATACATATCCACTGAATTAATAAACGGTATGCATTTCGTAATTTTTCTTATTTTTGGACGATTGCAGAAAAACTTTTGTTTTCAACACATGCGGAAAACGTGATTTTGAAATTTTATTCAAATTCGTTTCAGAATCAATTTCCCGCATTTGTTACGAAAATTACAATTACAGGGTAGCCAACAGTCAGGAAATCAGGAAAAGTCAACGAAATTCAGGAATTTTTGTTAATTATCACGGAAATATTTTTTTGTTTTGTGTTCTTTGAACCGGAGGGAAATTTTATCGTTTTACATATTTATTGGGATGAATTTCCTTTTTTTTTATTTGAAAACGATTTTTTTTTCGCCAGGGAAAAGTTATAGAAATTTCTGGTGATGAAAAATTTGGCCGAATCATTAAAAATGTTGGTCTGTCAATTTTTTTTTTTTTGAATGACAATATAAACCTAGATGTTGTAGGGTCGCGGTAAAACATTGTTAAAACTGTAAAATAAATAAAGATTGGATATAGTTCTTGCATCATATTTATACAAAAGTAGAAGAAATATGAAAAAACGGCCATTACACATTCTAGGAATGGATACTGTTATTCATTCGTCATTTCTAAACCTTCTTTTATGGCTTTCCTAATTTCATAGGATTCCAGAAATTTGAGTAAGGGATCTTTTCTTGTACATAACAGAAAAAAATGTTGATGGATAATGTTGCAGTTAGCTTTCAATCACTTCTTTTACTGCTATAAGAAAAGAGCTGAACATCGAATTACAGTAGATTTGGGCTCCAGGAAATCATCTCAACATTTTATTAAGCCATGCACTTTTACTAACATTACAACCTATATTTATTTATTTTGCTTGTTTTGAAACTCAAAATCGTTTTCCTTATCCTGCATTTCTAGCAGGATTTGCACTTTTTTTAAAAGTGCTTTTAGGTCAAAAATTGACGCCTGCAAAAGAAATCTGTAATAATAAACCTTGATTCATTTAAGTTCAGTGAAGTATATTTTTAAAAAACAGTTGTCTCAAAGGTCTTGCGTTTATAAATGTTTGATTTTTGAAGTCTCCCGTAAAATGTACAACGTAACGTCAACGTGTCGTATTTGTGCATTGTGTCAGACTTTACTATAACTACTTACAACTATTCATATATCGTGTATATTATAATAATCAAACGTGAATTTCATTTACACTGAATTTCTCATTTTTTATTCATGATTTTGTTAGCCAATATATAAATCTCGTTGATGGTTTGTGGACTGAATATCCCAGTTTGACTTTGTGCACTGAAGTCTTACTAGTACGTTCAGACCGCATTGTGAATTCTTGTAGTTATATATCGTAATTGATTTTGTAATGTAGTACTGTTATACATATAAAATTCGGTTGTATGTACAAGCATACCAGATGAATATGTGTCATAAATCAATGTGTAAATATGTTGTAAATATAAAAACAAGTTAGTATAGACACATTTCTTTTTTGCCTTTCTTTCCCACGAATGCAATCTTTGCTAAAGATAATTAAAACAAAAAAAAAATGTACGAGTTCTTCCATCAACAAACAACGATAAGTAAATAAGAACACTTGCGTAAGTAATTTTATTTTTCATAAATATATTTTTTAACAAATAATAAACAGGCTTATCTATCATCATTTACAAGTAAGTATTTTTACATTTTTTTAATAGCAGATTTGCACATATTCTTTTTATTTATTTATTTATCTATATAATATAGACTAAAACCACGCCAGAATTATTGAAAATAACACCCCTCCTAACTTTTTATTATAAGTAACAGAAAAAAATAGCTCATATAAAAGTTTTATTATTTTAAATATACTATTTTATGGCAGATGAAGATATTTTTTATAAAGTCAGGTTTACAAGATACGACTATCAACTTTTATTTTATAAATAACAACCTATAATTATTTTACTAAAATATACACCGCATTTTTTTTTCTCTTTTCAACGATGTATTAGTTTTTATTAATCTATTTGAAAAAAATCGAGATAAATACGATACTTGAGATTTATGGAAAATATTTTTTATTCAAATATGGCTACGTGAAAATAAACAAAATGTAACAATGTTAATATCAACAAAGTATACATTTGTTTACTATTTATTTATTTTCACATAAACACCTAGAATATTTGAATAAAAATTATTTCTCATATCTCAATTATCATATTTTTCTCGAATTTCTTCAAGTACATTAATAAAAACTAATATATTGTTGAAAAGAGAGAAAAATGGCAGTTTATATTTTAGTAAAATAATTATAGGTTGCTATTTATAAAATAAAAGTTGATAGTCGTGTCTTATAAACCTGACTTTATAAAAAATATCTGCATCCGCCATTAAATAGTATATTTAAGATAATAAAACTTTTATATGCTATTACTTATAATAAAAAAGTTAAAGGGGGGGTGGGGGTTCGTCTTCCCAGACACCTGCATATGCATGATGTTTGAACTATGTTTCTAAACATGTGTTACAAATTTTAAGGGTATATATAGTTATGAAGTTATTTGAAAATGAAATATTATACAATTATTTGATTTTTTAAAAAAGAAGACCTCTGAAAAAGATTGAACAGAAATTACAAATAACACCTAATAAAAATAAATTAACGTAACGTGACAGATAAACTGTTAAACATTTGTTAATTTTTTGTTTCAAATCCATGGCTATTGCTATTTTTGGCGTGATTTTCAACATTTTCATACCTAATTTATGCTGTTGAAAGCACGCAAAATTAATTTTGCTTGTTGATTGAAACTTTCTTGCCTAAAAGAATTAGAGTAGAAAATTACGAAAGTATGATTTTAGTTGTTAGAGTCCTATATTCAGAAATTTCAGTCACAATCCTATATAAGCATAATGGATGAAAATGAAATGTAGAGACTTCACACCGTTGTGTGTAATATTTTCAATATTGTGATTGTGAGGCTCCCTACCCTTCTGGTCGAGCGCCGTCGAAGAGAGGCCCAGGTGTCTTCTCGTTGGCAATATTAATTATAAGCTTTTGGTGAGTTGCAAAAGTAAGCAGGTGCATTTTAATGTCAAAACTTTTAAGTGCTAAGTTTCTAAATGCTAAGCAGTTGTTCGAAGGACGAACTTGATTTCAAATGCGGCTGCACTATGTGCAGACGGAGCCGGTCCTCCAAATAATATTAGTCGCTTTTAACTCCCCTACAATATTCGCTCATTTACAAATGGAACCAACTTTTTATACTACCAACAAAACAAAGTGCCATCAAATTATCATAATCAAAATAAAACAGTAAATAAATTCGCTATAACATTAAAGTATAATAGATTCATTTTTTGTAAAATATATATCTTTAGGTGGCAAAAGCAGATATGTTACTTTCGGTGAATATATAACAAAACTTTGGGAAAAATAAATATCGGGCAAACAAAACAGATTTATCACTTTTTTATGATTAATTGCTGCTTTTAAAAAGGTCACGCTAAAATTATTGAGAATAAGACACATAGTTTATATTTTTTACAATTCTTTCGAATACTTTCCATAATAATCATGAATTACACAATTCTGCAATCCTTTTTTTCAACGACCACATAAAAAACATATTGTTTCTACACGATTACCTAGGTACGAAAATCGTTCATGTATCAGAAAAATTATAACACACTGGTACACACTGTGCAAACTAAATGAAAATGATTATATTATCACAAAAATGGATTGTACAATGTAGAGGCTGTCTATGGAATGTACACCACCAAGTGTCGTGCAGGTGACAACTAATTTATGGTTATAAATATATTAAATTATGCCGTCTTTTCTGGTCATGAGAAAAATAGGACGAGCCCAACCCCAAATGTATTCGTACCCTTTGAAATAAATATATTAACAGCAATAAATTTTTTTTTTTTTTTTGGTTAAAATAGCTAAGACTATATTTGGGCATTTTTACTTCCTTCTACGTAAGTAAAGGAAGTATTGTAATCGCGAAAAATTTTGGTTTTCAGATTTCAGCGGAAATATCCATTTTGATCATCCCTGAATCCATTTTGACTAATTTCGTCGTGACGTCTGTACGTACGTATCTCGTATAACTCAAAAACGGTAAGCCGTAGAAAGTTGAAATTTTGTATTTAGGACTCCTATAACATCTAGTTGTGCACCTCCCTTTCTGGTTATTACACAACTTCCAGAAGTGGCACTTTACATGAAGCCTATAATAGATTTTAATAAAAAACTGTTTTAAAATATAATCCAAAACTTTTCAAATTTGGTATACAAGACTTTTATGTCAATCGAAATAACATAATAGATTTTGGTTAAAATAGGCTAACCGGAAGTGGTACATTACTTGAAGTTGTTAACAGTTTTTCTTGAATAAAATGATTTTATTTTGATTTTAGAAATAAATGCTTCAAATAAAAGTTTTAGAGAATTAATTCTGCGTCTAGCACATCAAGTATTATTAAATTAGCCCTTTGTATAAGCGAGATATGTAAATTTAAAAATTATATACTTTTTGTTTTTGTAATAAAGCTTGCAATGGATTAGGAAAAAAAAAATTCATGTCAAATTATGTTAAATACGTGCTATTTTATGATTCGTACAATAACAAATATTATATTTTAATTGTGAAATTACTCATATTCATTGTTGTAATCAAATATTTTTTTGTTGTATTCAAAATTCTCTTTAAAAAGAACCGGGTTAGATTAATGTTAATTTAAGAATGATAGTAGTAAATGAATTATTTTTTGTTCTATATCAAAATATTTCTCGGGCTTGGCTTAAGCCTGTCAATATTTTGTAATTTAATTATTAAAAAAATATGTATAGTTTAATAATCGTACAAGGAAGTCGTGTGGTGTCCACATCAGATTTTATATTTTATGTATTAATAAAGTGTACTGGATTTAAATACAGTGTTATTAACTAAATTTCTCATTTAAACAATAATCTACGAGCAAATATATGACAAAAGACAAATCCCAAAATTTTTAGTCCCAACAGTACATAATATAATATTTTTGTTAGTAATATCTATAAAACTGAGGGTAAAAGTAACTGACAATATACGCAATTAATTGTCATCTTAAATTTTATTACTTTAATGAAAATTATTTGCGAATTATTAAAAACGAAAACATTTGTCACATGCAGCCAATGGTTTATTTGCAAATAAACTATTATTAAACCTAAGAATTTTTGTCTAAAAAATAGCCAAAAGCCGTACACTGCCAAATCAGGTGAATATGAAATTTTATTAAGTTTGAAGTGATGCCAAGCTATTTTATTTCAAGCCAAGCTATTGGTTTCATGAATCATTACTCCATACAGTCACTCAAAGTTGAGGTGGAAAGTGCATCACAGGGTAAATTATATTGATGTAAATTAATTAACAAAAAGTATATTAATAATCTGGAACATTTTGTACATATGTATGATATTATTTTTTATTTGAAGAAATTTATTGAAAACAAGTGTATACCTTCAAAATATACGAAGTTACCATTTTAAATCAAAGGTAAAATACTTTAAGATTTATATAATATCACAAAATAAAATTATAAATGTATCTGTCTGAACTAATCAACATGAATAGTACTTATATGTCTAAAAAGAAAAGAAAATGTTGTTTATCAGTTTATTTTGAAATGGAAAAAGATTATATGTCTCAGAAGATAACCTTTAAGTGCCCTATTATCACATCTCCGATAACAAACTATACGACTGTGACTGTGTGGACTCGTCTTTTACGTTTCTGATTTTAGCTGGGGTTTTTTACAATCTGTTTCTATATTTAAAAATTATTAGACACAAACACTGACATTGAGAAAGTTTCCAACTTTGTAAATAAATAAATAAATAAAATTTAATCATGTTAAGCATTACGCATTTCTAAGGATACAAATCTGCTCTATTCTCCGATATTAGTTAAAGAATGGACCGGTTGTAATTCAGACGTTTCAAGTTCGATTCCGACCTTAAACTTAAAACTTGCTACTATTGTAATTCTTTTAGACATTTTATTTGATGAAACCTAACATCCTTACAACTTAAATTCGGTTAATTTTGTCAGTTTTCTTGAATTGTTGGTAAAACTAATTTTATTTCGTTTTACATTAAATCAAAAATTTAGAAAACATAGCTTTTTTTTGGTGATGACCCGTATTTAATAAGGTTTTCAAACCGTTTTCGTATCTGACGTTTGTTACTCGCCAAAATGGTTTTAAAATAATGACATCATGGCGTATTTGAATTTGAAAAACAGAACTGTCAATGTGTACCATTTGAAAAGTTTATTTGTAACTATGATTCAAAATCAGGAAATGCAAATTTTGTTCAAGATGACAAAATACCACAGAGTAAATTAATTTCCTGCGTTTTTTAAGGGATGTGGTGATATAGAAAACAATTCCATAATACTATTTTATCGTAAAATGCATGTTGGAATGGAGAAATTTTTGAAAAAGCTGCTTAGATAGATATTTAGAAAAAGATTTCTAAATATATGGGGGGTCCCAAACTGCCACGAAACTAACATCAATTAATTTATATTTATTACTTTTTTTAACTATTCCAGAAACTGTCGCTACAATAGAAAGATCTTTCAGTAAACTGAAATTAATAAAGTCATACCTGAGAAACAGCAAGAGTCAAGAGTTAATTAGGGATTTTGCTAATCAAAAAGCCGTGTATATGTGACAACTAATTTAATTTATAAATTACTCAAAAGTGAATAGGGATATAATAAAGTTTTTTTTATGATAGTGAACCATAACTTAATGTTTATTTGTATCAGTATTTACACAAAAAAAAAATATCCCTATTTACTAGGGATATCATGAAGTTTTTTTTATGATAGCGTTTATGTATATCAATATTGACAATAAAAAAATATTTTTAATATCCCTATTTACTTTTGAGTAGTATATTTTGAATATATGAATTATTATTTATCTTTGTTTTCTTCTTTTTTATAATAGTTATTTGCAACAAAATTAATCAAAATATACATTGTGTTTTCTTGTACCCTAATCATACAATTCAGAAGTTTATTGAGGGGGGCTACATTTGTTTTTGCGGGGGGGGGGGGGGGCTCTAAATCCTAGTTACGCCAGTGTTTCTATTCATTATTTCGAATGAATTGAATTTGTCAAGTTTGTTTACAGTAATCCTAAGAAAATTGTTGGTTGAACCTCTTCCCCCATATTTCGAAATATTTTTAAACCATTATTGCTAGTTGGTTCGAAACTGTCTTGTACATTCTTCAAGTAGAATATTGTCCCAATATGTCTTGCAAAGCAGGTTGTTCTGTATCATTGCGCCAAAAGTAAAGATAAATCTGGACCAGAAGATGACGCTTTAAGTGTCGGTCGAACTATTATCACCCGTCATTTAGCCCACAGTTTTTTTTAAGTTTTAAGTCTATATTTACATTAATCGAATGAATTTTGTAGAAATTTCCCACCATTTGTTTTATAAATAATTGTATATTGTATTCTTCGCCTGGCAAGCGTTTTCAACTACCGTCCACCAAATTCTTCAAGCATATTGGCATACCTAAAATGGTCAATAAAGCTTGTAATTAATTTTTGTTTATAATTATTCATCTAAAATTAATAGCATTAAGACAATAGTTGTGAAAATAAAATGCGTATGCATGTTATGCAGTTTGTGTCATTGTGGGCCGTAATATATGGAGCGCAGTGACAGGTCTGGTGACATAAACACGACATATGAGGATGTCGCCGTGTTCCGTGTCGCGACTCGGAGCTTTAAAACAGGTGATATCGGCGTTTCTATGACAACCAAGTAACCTGCGATTGGTCGAGAGAAATAGTGTCGATAACCACGCCCTCTTCGGGAATACAAAATACTCAGAGATTCGACTATTTCACTCCCTGCTGTCCTCTTTCACCACGAGTAGGTACTCACAAATGGACATATCGTTAATGACAATGACAACCTCTATTCCTCTAATTATCACACTCGCGCTGTATTATATTCATATTCAATATTTATTTTACTCATATTATACCCTTAACGAGTGTACTTTTGTTTGGATTCTTTATTGAACGTAAAAAAGTCAATAAATGAAGCATTTAAATTAAAAGGGATTTAAATGCCATTTTATACACAATATCAAGCTGCATCTTCTTTTGTTACCTAATATTTTTATACCCTTTGTTTAAAAAGAATAGATTAAAAATACAAATGATGTGGTGCATTCTCCACGACAGCTTTGAGAACCTGTAAGGTGATACCTGGTTAACGCCCACTATGGTACAAATACAAATAAGGCGACACTTTAAAATATAAAAAACTGTAATATTGTAATTCGCATTGATTGATGTCTTAGGAAATAAAATGCATGTAAAAATAATTAGCTTATAAAAAAATTATCAAAATGAGAAAATAAAATATATTAGTAGTTGACACATAAAAGTACCAGTAGTAGACACTGTAAAATATGTCGTATATCTAATGTTTTCTGAAATAACTTACTCCAGTACATGGTTCACACATTGGAGGCCACAGAATTTTGAAATTCACATTTTATTTGGTTATCACAGCCGTATTGGTGTGATTGTGTCAGTAATTCAGTGATTAATTTTTTGTTTCTTTTCTCTCTCTTCTAACTTGAAAATATACATGAATTTGGATAAAATATACATGTAGTTGCAGTCATGGGAATTCAAATAATGGAAATACTATAATATTTTTTTTAAATACTCTGTATTAGCTATTTGTAGTGGGTGTCAACTAATAAAAAAATGCCAAAAATGTTTATCAGTGTTTGGCACCCCACATAAGGCTGCAACATATATATTTATATAATATTATAAGGTCACGTACTTTTAAATAAATTATCAACAGTAAAATTTGAAAAAATAGTACTATTAACGATTTATTACAACATATTTATAAACTTATCTTCTTAAGGATTTACCCAACAATTCAATGAAACTGTACTTTTGTGCAATGTGATGGTTTTGGCATTAACCAATGTTACACATTTTCAACATAGATGGTTATACTAATATATTAACAACAAAAGAAAATTTAAAAACAGTCAAATTTATTTGTTTTGTTGTAATTAACTCCGTGTCAAACACTTTTTTATTTTCTTTTAAATGGCGATTGTTGGATTTCGATAGTATTTACATCATCGAAAAGAGAAATTTTTAGCTTTCCAACGACGTATAGACTTACCAATGTTCATTTGTTTCAAACAGAAAAATACAACCATTATTAATTTTATGGAATAAAACAAATTATTGTAGAAATATAGCAAAATCAAATTTCTATAACTCTATATTTATTTGATCAGTATTTTGTAAAATATTGTGTTCAAGTTAGATTTGGTTAGGTTAAGTTATGGTTAGGTTGGTTGAGATTAAATTGAGTTAGGTTAAATTAGGTTAGATCAGGTTAAATTATATTTTTATTTTAAGTTACAGATCACTTAATACTGATCATTTATTTAAAATACTGATCCAATAAATAGTACCCATTTATATTCAGGCTGGTGACCGGCACAGCCGAACATAGGACTTTAACATGTAAAATCAGACTTTCTTAATTTCCTGTTTCCCTAATTATTTTAGGTAAAAAAGCTTCAAATAAAAATTGTAGGGCATAAAATTCTACATCTGAATCAATAAGCAAAATTATTTTGTATGCCTTGTAACAGTAGAAAGTAGGTATTAAAATGTCGAAAATCACTTCAAAAATAGCTATAGCCATGGATTTGAAACAAAAAATTAACAAATGTTAACGATTTATCTGTCAAACTAAGTTAATTTATTTTTATTATTATTTGTAATTTCTGTTTAAGTGAACGAATATCAATTTAAATTAACAGATAATTGTTAAATGGAACAAAAATTTGAAATAATACCTAATAAAATTAAATTACCCTAACGTGACAGATAAATCGTTAACATTTGTTAATTTTTTGTTTCAATTCCATGGCTATAGCTATTTTTGAGGTGATTTTCGACATTTTAATACCTACTTTCTACTGTTACAAGGCATACAAAATAATTTTGCTTATTGCTTCAGATGCAGAATTTTATACTCTACAACTTTTATTTGAAGCTTGTTTACGTAAAATAATTAGGGAGCAGGAAATTAGTCCATTATTTTTAAAGACGAAAATATATAGCAAATTTAATTATTCCATATAGCATTAATCAGTTTCTAATATGTCATTCGTATAGCAGTTTTCTAGCATAGTATATTAGCAATTTTTTATAGACCATGTATTAATTTCCTAAATTGTATTCATATCCATATATAAATATCTATATTAAAAACATACAGAAATTAAACTGCAAGGTGTGTTTTTAAATAAATTTTATATAAATTATTAAAATCTAAAGAAACATTTAAATATGTACAAACAAAAACAAACTAAAAAAGTTGTAGCAGCTTTTATTGTTCCACATAAAGCTATGGAACTGAACACTGCACTAAAAATGCAGATTTATGAATAATTCATACGTGGGTTGAAAATAGACTTAATTATTTTAAATATGGTAAATAGGAACTCACAATCTATTTCAACGAACGCCACTGATTTCATCATTAATTATGTATCTGATAATATGTTAAGTGATAGCCTTTATTATTGGTGTCAACTCAAGGTCAAACAGCTTGGTAATTTTAAACAGATATATAAACTTGCGTTGTTGCATCATTGTCCAATCATATATGACAATTTTAATATTTTATGAAACCGTACATTATTTGTAATTTACTTTATATTTAAATTAAATTACGTCATTAGTACGCATTAGTTCATGCCTTATTAGAGCTCATTTTGGCTTCAATACGCATGCGCACGTATTTTTTTTTACTTTCTCTAAATAGCGTTTAACTTTATTTAGAGAGTTTTCACATAACGTCAAGATAAATAAAGTGAACGTTAAATATCTTCAAAATTTATCAGAAAGAACATCAGACATTAGTTAATTTGTCTTTTTCAATTTCATGGCTATCACTATTTCTGGAGTGATTTGCAGCATTTTCATACCAAATTTCTGCCGTTACAATGTAAAATTAATTTTGCCTATTAATTCAGATGTATAATTTTAAGCTCTACAGCTTTTATTTGAAGCTTTTTGACCTAAAATAATTAGGGAAGAAACAAATTACGACAGTATGATTTTGCATGTTAAAGTTATTGGTGTGAGTTTTCAAATAAAAATATCAATGTTGAAAATGGTATATATTTGTATAAAGTATAATAGATTACAAAATGTAATATAGGGAATGAAAGAGTGTATAGGAATCGAAAATAAAAAGTACAGTAAAGCGAATTGAAAACGCAGTGTACGATTCAGAACAAACAAGTTTAAAAAAGGAAATGGACTTTTTATCAATGCGACCTGTGACCCCAGTTCACAATAGCGGGGTGTGTGACGTCTGACAGTTTTCACTTTTTGCCTTGTTTACAATTTCAATACAATCTCAGATCAGAATATTCAACACGCACGTCACATTTTAAAATGAAAACCCGATTGAAAGAAACGGAACGAAACAGGAATGGAATCGAAATCAAGATTGGGAACCGGGATTCGGTTATCGGGAATCGAATATCGGGAAGCGAGAAGCAGAAATCGATACCGAGACTTAGAGTTTAGGGCTGAAAAATGTCGATTTTGGGATTATTTTTATTATCCCTTTGAATGCCAAAGGGTTATATTCGGTTATCGAATATCGAAAACCAGGAATCGGTAACGGGACATCAGATTAGGACTGGCAAAAAGTCAATACATCGATTTTAAAAGACAATATCAATATTTAGATTACTTTTATTAACACCAATGGGTCATACTAGGTTATCGAGTATCTAAAAATTTAAATTTTGAAAATTTTACCCAAATATTTGCATATATGAGTTTTGGTAGCATAATTCAAAAATGTATGTATTTCAAAAGACAATATCGATATTTAGATTACTTTTATTATTAACACCAATAGACGGCGGGATAGCACAGTGGTAGAGTGCTAGCCTCTGGACTCAGAGGTCGTAGGTTCGAATCCGGGTCAGGTCGAATTTTTCTCGACTGATCTTGATCGGTATCTACTCCCGTTACCTTTCCAAGTTGGGATACAATTAACTTGGCAATCACTAAGCTATCTAGCACCGGCTGGTGGTTGTAACAAGGGCTTGTTCGGGTGGGCAACACACATGACATCTACGTAAGAAACTTCGTAGCAATTGTAAAAATTAAATTAAAATAGATGTTGTGTGTGAGACCATTCTAGGGATATAACCTGTAAGGGTTGAAAATTCCGAAACAATATACTACTAATACTACTACTATTAACACCAATGGGTCATACTAGGTTATCGAGTATCTAAAAATTTAAATTTTGAAAATTTTACCCAAATATTTGCATATATGAGTTTTGGTAGCATAATTCAAAAATGTATGTATTTCCACGACAGCTTTGAGAGCCCGCGAGGTGATGCCTGCATTTACCAATAATGTCATTTAAAAAAAAAGTGGATTATTTTTTTAAATCGTGAAATCCATATCATTCAAGAAATATACCGTGGAGTCTCATTTAAAAAAATGTGATTTTTTCTCTCTCACACATACATTCTGTTTTCAGCACTTTGGAGGGGTAAAAATCCCGACCGGGCAGTTCGGATTAAAGGGATTCGGATTAGCGAGCGTCTACTATAGTAATATAAAATAATTTGAAATATGCGACTTTTCATTCATAAATTTTCTAATAAACTTTCGCGGCTGTAAACATGGACTAAATTTGTGACGTCACAGCTTCATACTCACACAAGACATTTCTCTCTCTCAAACACACACACATTTACGCTCCACGTGATTTCGACTGTCGCGTTGAAATGTTTGAAAGTAATGGCAACTATTAAAAAATCATACAGTGTGTGCAACGAAACGTGGAACATAGGACTTTAACATGGGATTTTAAAAATGTGCGGAAATTGGCTCTCCTGTACATTTTAGAGCAAAAGTACAAGAATTAAAAGTTATTTAGAATTAAGTTTTACTTGAAAAAAAGTCCTCATTTAATGCAATAGAATATCTGTAGCGCTAGATATTTAGAAACTAAAATAACATTTTCATCAAAATTCAGATAGCTATGGAAATAAAAAACAAATAAAACAAAATATCAATTGGCCTTTGACACTGCATGGTTTTAAAACGCTTCCTGTTTTATTAAATCTCTCAATTACACGAAATATTGTCGTTTTACTTGGAATTGGAGATCAGGTAAGAGCCACCAAAAAGTGCACGAATTTCTTCGCAACTATTTCCTCTGCAATGTAATTTGACAATCATTTTTTTTCTTCGGTACTGAACAAATCCATTTTATTATGCACAAACGAACAGTGATGCAATTTATTGATTACAACAGTGTAGACACAATGATTGCAACAATTAACATCAATAACACTGAACTGAACTGTCAGAATGAGATTTTGTTTTATTTGTTTTTTATTTCCATGGCTATCTGATTTTTGACGATTTTGACTTTTTATAAGAAAAAAATAATTCTAAACAACTTTTCATTCTTGTACTTTTGCTATGTACAGGAGAGCCAATTTCCGCACATTTTTAAAATCCTATGTTAAACGTTTCGTTGCACACACTGTATATCTGATTCTAAAGACTTGTAAGGTGTAAATTTTGACCTATTATTTCAAGAAAAAAATTAATTAAAAAATGTGAAATGACCCCATTATTGGCGTATGATGCATAATAGAAAAGACAAGAAATAAAAATAAAATCATTACACTTTGGCGATTTGTGTGCCATCTGATCCGCCTTTATTTGGCGGGCCCTCAAAGCTATCGTGGAGAAGGCACCGGTTATAAATTTCGTAATCAAGTTTTTCAAAGTCCACCAGCGATCCGTTTTCAACTAATGCCATTTTTACATGCGAGTGTTCGTGGACCGTGAAGAATATTTCAAGTTATGATAATAGATCTGGCCAAGCACTAGGCAACAATGAGGGTGAATGGTATAATCTACGGGGTTGACTCTCCATCCTCGATCCAGAATTCAAGCGCCGTCGCAGCCACCAGCAAGCGACACAGAAAAACCACAAATTATAGCCAGGGAAGTAGAAGTAGCAGGTTTTAATCATTATCGTTAAGATTTTTTCTGTTTGACGAGGCATGAAACGAGGCCTGCTGGAAAATTGCGTTTTAATTCAATTTCAGAATTTTAATATCACATAATGCTTCTTGCTTCAATTATTAAGTATTTATGTGAAATCACTTTGTTATATTATTCTTGCTTTTTTCATCTCACTTGTTTTTGTTTTAAACTTTCCCCTAATTAATTATCATTCCGTACTTTACTAACCAACAAGCACTGCTGATTATACCGTCCACTAGACATTCAATACTTCAATACTGTAACCATTATTTATTTGGGCGAAGTGTAAACATCAGAGTAATATTAATAAATAAAATAAAAGTTTATTAAATGATACATAAATAAGAAAAATTAACAAAATTAACGGCCACTATGATTAAACAAAAATAAACACTAATTTAGGACTAAGAATATTATTAAATACTAAGATTATTTATACAGATGGAAGATAATTAAATTCTATACCTAAAACACTAAGCACGTTTAGTAACCTCTGCAATGGCCATGGAATTTTTGACTATCAGAAATTCAATTTTCATATAAAAATTACAGATCTAAATTAATGAACAAATTTTATTTATTTTTGTAACCTGCAAAATCGAAATTCACTAATCATTTTATGTAAAGAAGCTTCAAATAAAAGTTGTAGAGCATACAATTCTTCGTCGGAATCAATAAGCAAAATTAATTTTTCTGCAGTCTACATAGAAAGTAGCCATTTGCGCTCTCTTTTGTCAACGCAAAATGTCACTTTGCCGCTCTAGCGCGACAAAGTAGAAAAAACGCTCGCTGTCCAAATTTCTAACTATACAATGTTGAGAAATGACACTTGTCCACATTCTTAATGGAAACGTTTAGTCAGGAACTAATCAATCTAACATATAACTGCTCTGTCGGTATATTACATAACAAAAAAAAAAAAAATGCCGCACTATTGTGAAAATAAAATAGGGCATTCATTTACAAAAACGAAAGTATAAAATGTTTAGATTAGATTGAAGCAATAGGTCAAGAAGTATAGGAAATAACGATAAATTAAATATAAAAGACGTTTTTCCTTTATATTAATCCGTATTAATTGAGTAGTAGTGTAAGTACAAAGTGTACATTTTTTTTATGGTGAAGGACCCCACTGTGGCGACTGTAGAAAAAATCTTGTGTGTGTTTCGAGCGCAAATGGACATTGTCGATTTCGAGAGAATCAATGACAATATCCTATTTTGCTCTTAATACACAAATAGCTATTTTATTGCTTTGTAACGGCAAAAATTAGGTATGAAAATGTCGAAAATCACTTCAAAACTAGCAATAACCATGGAACTGAAACAAAAATTGGACCATTTTTTAATTATTTTGTCTCATTTCTATTTTTGAGATGATTTTCGACATTTTTATACCTAATTGGTGCCATTATAAAGCACGCAATATTTATTTAGCTTATTGATTTTATGCTTTACAAATTTTATTTGAAACTTTTTTTCTAAAATAATTAGAGAAGCAGTAATTGTTGAAGTCCTATATTCGGCTATGCTGGTCATCTCTCTGTATATGTATAATCTCAATTTTTTTCGGTGAGTACACCCAACAAAAAATTTTAAAGTCGGCGCCTATGAACTTATACATGGAAAGCACCCATCATGGCACAACAAATATGTATATACATTGTTATTACCGATATTAATGAATGAAAATTCAATATAAAAATAGGTTATAAATATCTGAAATGTCAATACATCAAATTTATGTATTTCAAAGTGGGTTTAGAATGAATTTCAAAACAAGGCGTTTAACAATTCGAACCATGTTTTAAGGAGGTGTTTTATGTGCCATGGTGACATATACGAGCTTTGTACGAGTATTAAGATTTATTTACAAACAGCTTTCAAATATAAAATTGATATTTTGATCAGTTTTGACATTTTTCATATTTTAACATAATTTATGTCTTTATTTGACCAGCTGTTATCTCTCTTTTTTCTTAAACAATTTTGAAATTAGTATGTATAATATCGGATATAAGCAGAGCGACTTCGTAGAAACTAATAAAAATACTCCCCCATAGTGACATTCATAAAAACCTTATGGACGTTAAATAAGTAATTCACAAGTATGGTACTAAATTTCACAGGTACAGTCCATACGATTTAACTTGGCGACCCAAAAGAATGTAATTCAGTTCACTATTCCTAAGTTGCGTTTTGTCAAATATTTACTTTTACTTCGATGCCGCACAGCTTCAGAAGTGAAATAGTGATTTTACAATGTTTTATTGCCTTACACAAAGCAAATTTCATCCTAATACACTCAAACTCGGGGTGTCAGGTACTTTTCAACCCAAGAAGTTATATTCATACATAAGCGTTGGTGCATTTTTTTCTCAATAGCAATAGAAGTTTTATTTTCTTAACTTTATTAATTTAAAAAATAATTAATTATAATATGATTTATATAATAAATAATTCATTCCAATATTTGTAATTTATTTTTTTGTATAAATAATTTCTTTTTTTTGTAATATTCGTAATTTTATTGAACTTCATTTTTCTTCGGTACGCCTATGGATTTTATAACTTTCCCATTTCCGCAGTGATAATGTGAATTGACCCAACTCGCCAAGTTACATCGTATGGACTGTACTTATTGTTTAAGTATTTGAATACTGATGTAAGGTGCGACAATATATATATATATATATATATATATATATATATATATATATATATATATATATATATATATATATATATATATTTATATTTGCTTTAAAAAAATAACCAGAATAACAACTTATGAAACTTAAATTAGGCAAAAAATAAACAATGCTACATATTTAATGCTTTAATAATTATTTATAATAGATTGTATTCGTCATAGCATCAAATTAAGTAAATTATCTATAATTTTGTGGCTTATAGATTTCCATACATCCGTTATAATTTTAAATAATTACTTAGATTTATTAATATTATTCCTATAGGATAACGCGGTTCCAAAATATGAATATGGTTCACGAATAAAACACAATGAAATACCAAACCGTGTTGTCCTATTTATAACCGTGTGAGAGTGGTGAATGAAAAAAAAGAGTAATGAATTGATTTGAATATGAGTCTATAATTCGCAAATAGTCACCTAATCATTAATACAATTGAAATTAAGTTGGAAACCATTGATAAAATTATTGCAAGGAATAATATTAGTAATGCTAAGCAATTATTTAAAATTTTAACTAGAAAATCATCAACAATTTACTTAATTCGATGCCACGACAAATACAATCTATTATAAATAATTAATAAAGCATTAAATAATGTAACATACTGTCTATTTTTGTCGCAGTTCACATCTGTTTTCAAATACATAAGTACTTGTGAAATTTAGTAGGATACTTTTGAATTATTTAACGTCCATAAGATTTTATGAATATGTCACTTTTAAATTATAAAAGAAGTTTGAAAATGTATTGAATATTTAAAATATGAGAGAATATTTTTTATTAGTTCCTACGAAGTCGCTTTATTATGTCCGACACTGTATATACTTTTTGGGAGTCAATGACTGAAATAAAGGCGGATCAGATGGCACGAAAATCGACCTGTAAGTAAGTTACCAAAGTGTAATGATTTTATTTTTATTCCGTATGTTTTCTGTAATGTATTACACGCCAATAATTGGTAATTACAGGTCTTGATTGATGACACGTTTTTATAATAGCCTCACAGGTCAGGTAAAACTCGAGTAAAAGATGTCTGAAATTATATTAACATCATTTTTCAATTCCTTTTTGAGTTCTAGTGTAACACATTAGCGGCGTTTTTGAAAGGCATCAATAATTAAGAAAAGTCATTATACGTGTCTTGTTAACTTAATGTTCCAGTGATTTCATATTCTATAACGACATTTTCTTATTTAGAATTAAATTAATTCAAATTCAAGATAATATATATTATTTATTATTAAAAAGAAATACATGACTTATTACCTATTGCTAGTATATACAGAGAGAACCAACCGACGTAATTTTTAAACATAGTCAAATTGTTTTAATTATTATTTATTTTTGGTGAAACAATCTGTTATTATTAACATTAACTAATATTAATATTAAATGTTGGACCAACCTCTCGTACTGTCAGTCCAATTTGGCCAACAGAGGCATCGCAGATCTCAGCATCTCAGGAAATCAGCTACCACACTAGGAAAGTTTATTGAAACAAAATTTTAGTTCTCTCACTATTTAGACCACTGAAAAACCATCACACATTAAAAATTCATATCACGAAATTTAATTTGACACTAAAAGAAACAAATATACACTATTTTAAACCCCTTGTAAAAGTTTTTCACGAGAATTGCACTTACTACAAGGAGAACACGTTCTCATTTGTAGGTAACAATGCACTGACAAAAGACAACAATAATATTATTATTTGTTATATAACAAATAGATCGAACTTGTCCGTCATGAGGCGATCTTGTAGTTTCGCGAAATTTAAATAAAAATAATAATGAATTATTTATTCACTTAACTACTGTAGAAAAACAAATAAATTATTGTTATTAAAAAAAATTAAAATCGTGTCAACCAGTGGCACTAAAAATATAAACATGGTTAGATACGATGATAAATCCATACTTTTCAAGGAACTTGTCAGGCGTCACCTCAAAGCTGCAGTGGAGAGTGCACCATTTATGTGCGATTCGAAAAAACCACAACAAATTTCCAATAGATTTTTTTTTTAATAAGTCAATTCTAGTCTATCCTAAGAGAGAAAATAAAATTCCAGAGACAAGAGATGTCTCTTCATCGTCTGAATTGAAATTAAAAGTGACAGATCTAACTTAGCTGCTAGGAAAAAATCCGCAACAAATTGCAAAATGTCAACTGGAGAAATATTTTTCGTTCCAACCAATTTATATAAATTGGAAAAGTGTGTATTTTAAAAAATCCCGAAGGACGCTAAGACATTTCAGCGAATCGTCATTGGACCCCTAATGTCAGAAGGGGACTAGTCCTAATGTAACAGACTACAGATAGTAAATCATTGCCACGCGATAGGAAACTACCAAATATATTGACGAGAAGGAAATATTAAAAAAAAAAAAATGAAATACATTCCGAATTTAATTATAGTTTTGAATTATTTGTAATTTTCAAATTTTACAAAAGTGATTCTTGTAGTGCTCTCTCCGCAACAGCTTTTAGTACCGGTGAGGTGACGTTTGATGAGAACTGTCAACAGTAGTAGATTTATCGCGTATTTTTTATAAGTGACAGTCATCTGTCAATTCTTCAGAAATTCTTTTTTATTTAACTGTATAATTTAATATTTCTTATTATTAATTACCGAAAATCGGTCACTTTAATACGTTTAAGAGTAAGGATTATGAGTGTGGCCGAGGCGAAAGAAGCCTGCTTAGATAGGAATGTGTGGCGAAGGATGATTGTTTCCTAACTATTATTGTGATCCGGATGCGGTATTTCGACACCGAAAATCGGTCACTTTAATATGTTTAAGAGTAAGGATTATGAGTGTGGCCGAGGCGAAAGAAGTCTGCTTAGATAGGAATGTGTGGCGAAGGATGATTGTTTCCTAACTATTATTGTGATCCGGATGCGGTATTTCGCTACCGAAAATCGGTCACTTTAATATGTTTAAGAGTAAGGATTATGAGTGTGGCCGAGGCGAAAGAAGTCTGCTTAGATAGAAATGTGTGGCATAGGATGATTGTTTCTTAACTATTGTTGTGATCCGGATGCGGTATTGCGCTACCGAAAATCGGTCACTTTAATATGTTTAAGAGTAAGGATTTGTTGTATGATGTTGATGTTGTTCTTATTATTATCGGGTTTGTGCGAACCCACTAAGTGGGACACGCGTGATTTTATGTATGTGTGTATGTTGTTCTGAACAATTATGAAACCGCCTGCATTTTGTGGAATCCCAACTCTATCCTACATTTTTATTGACCATTGTGAATCCAAAGCCAAGGATGCAACTGATATTTATTTGCCGATACAATAGTACGTTTCAAATTTCGCGCTTTCAAAAAACGTGCCGAGCCCGAGTTATTATAATGCGGGGGGAATCCCAACATTTAGTTTCGTACGATCAACCCTCTAACACCTGACACCGCACCCCTGATTCCCACAAAGTCGAGAAATATTTGAGAGCCTTAATATTGGAAAAGAAGGACGAACTTTGGGAACTGCTGCTATAGACTATAATTATTAGATTTTTGTAATAGTTACTGGACTGGTGGCTTATTAAAAGTAGCTGCAAATAAATTTAAAAATTGTCATAGACTCAAGTTAGATACCATATTATGATTTGTACTTTTCCTTCAATTGTATACATCATTTTGAAAGATGACTTTGGAATCTAAAACACATTCCCTATGTTCACTTATAAAAAAAAAAAAGATAAATACATTGCTGTCCATCATTTTAAATGTAATAATAATGACATACACTTATATTTACTGATAAAAAAAACTCCCGGTATATCGTCATTATTAAAAATGCGAGAATAGAAAAGTAGATTGGTACACCCAAAACTGAGTAATAGGTAAGTGCATTTAAAAGAGAATATTGATTATTTCTCGACGATATAATATTACACGTATCAATTATTAAAAAACATTGTGCTTTCACTTTGTGCCAATATTTTATACATGGATGTAACGGCTACTAATTCCCTACTAGAAGCATTAAATGTTATTTAAGGACTTAATGAGTTATTAGCCACAAGTCGTTAAAATCTCATAAATTATTAAAATTTTAAAAGCCATTCTTACAAAGCAAACCATACCAAAAATGATCGAATATGCTTAATAATTAAACATGAACCCTGCAATTATAAATTCTGCCCATGTAAAGCTACAACTACGTTCTGAACTAGTCTATAACAAAATATATTCATGTATGTAAATGTATACTTATGAATTTATACATAAAAAAGTGTTTTCAATCTTTATTTGATTTAAAAATGACCGTACATATTTTAAATTGAATTTAATCCATTGTTTTGTACAAGAAACATGATATAAGTTCCATCTGTTGCACCAAAAGGGAACTACAGTCAAGAGAAACAGAGAAGAAAACGGTATATGCGACGCAAGTTATTTATTTTTGAAATATGTGTAATTTATTTTTTAATTTATATAATAATAAATTATTATTATAATTTGTATAAATTTATATACAGCATTCAACCGTAAAAATAAAGTTACACATACAAAGAGAAAGTTTTTTTTGTCAAATTTTCAAATAAGAAATTAAAATATTTGTTAATATACTTTACGTATATTTGGAAAAGTATTATTATTTGTATTTTGTACACAGGATGTATCACCAAAACCGGCCACCGCATTATTTTCTTTATTATAAAAAAAAATCTATAAAACAAAGTTATAGGGGATCAAGGCGGACATCCCATTATTTCCTAATTTCCTGCTTCCCTAATTATTTTAGGTAAAAAAGCTTCAAATAAAAGTTATAGAGCATAAAATTCTACATCTGAGTTAATAAACAAAATTAATTTTGTACGCCTGGTAACTACAGAAATTAGGTATGAAAATGTCGAAAATCACCTCAAAAATAGCAGTAGCCATGGAATTGAGACAAAATAAATAACAAATGTTAATGATTTATCTGTCAAGCTACGTTAATTTATTTTTATTATTATTTTTTTATTAATTTAAAATAACAGATAATTGTTAACTGGAACAGAAATTAGAAATAATATCTAATAAAATAAATACCTCTAACATGACAGGTAAACCGTTAGACATTTGTCATTTATTTTATCTAAATTCCATGGCTATTCCTATTTTTGAAGTGATTTTCGATATTTTCATACCTAATTTATGCTGTTACAAGGCATACTAAATTAATTTTCCTTATTAATTCAGATGCAGAATTTTATGCTTTACAACTTTTATTTGAAATTTTTTCCTAAAATAATTAGGAAAGCAGGAAATTAGGAAAGTCTGATTTTACATGTTAAAGTCTTATGTTCGGCTGTGCTGGTCACCAGCCTGTATATTTTTATGCCTATTAAATAGCGTATTTTTTTCTGAATTTAACCATGTATTAGTTTTATATATTTATGTAATAAAAGTATTGAAAAAATGCGATTGAAAGTAAATAAATTTGATTTTTGTTGTGATTTTTCAGTAGGCTATGTAGTTCGTAGTTAATTGTTCGATAGATGGCAGCACGTTAGCTCGTAGCTAATTCTTCGACAGGTGGCAGCACTGTGTGTTCATTCTCATTCGTCAGCTGATCAGATGAAACAACGTGCAGTATAAAATTGTTAAAAATAGGTAAGTTTATATCATAAAAAGATTATTTTAAGTATAATTATACAAAATAAGTGTTGTTTATGTTATTTTTTATGTTAGTTTTCGCAGTTACGACGGTAAACATATAAGCCTTTGATTCCGCCAACTTGATACTTAATTGTGTCGCCCTCTACGAACTTTTGTTTATCGTTTGAACACGTGAGAACAACACTAGATGCGTTTTTTTTATTAATTTAAAATAACAGATAATTGTTAACTGGAACAGAAATTAGAAATAATATCTAATAAAATAAATACCTCTAACATGACAGGTAAACCGTTAGACATTTGTCATTTATTTTATCTAAATTTCATGGCTATTGCTATTTTTGAAGTGATTTTCGATATTTTCATACCTAATTTATGCTGTTACAAGGCATACTAAATTAATTTTCCTTATTAATTCAGATGCAGAATTTTATGCTTTACAACTTTTATTTGAAACTTTTTTCCTAAAATAATTAGGAAAGCAGGAAATTAGGAAAGTCTGATTTTACATGTTAAAGTGTTATGTTCGGCTGTGCTGGTCACCAGCCTGTATATTTTTATGCCTATTAAATAGCGTATTTTTTTCTGAATTTAACCATGTATTAGTTTTATATATTTATATAATAAAAGTATTGAAAAAATGCGATTGAATGTAAATAAATTTGATTTTTGTTGTGATTTTTCAGTAGGCTATGTAGTTCGTAGTTAATTGTTCGATAGATGGCAGCACGTTAGCTCGTAGCTAATTCTTCGACAGGTGGCAGCACTGTGTGTTCATTCTCATTCGTCAGCTGATCAGATGAAACACCGTGCAGTATAAAATTGTTAAAAATAGGTAAGTTTATATCATAAAAAGATTATTTTAAGTATAATTATACAAAATAAGTGTTGTTTATGTTATTTTTTATGTTAGTTTTCGCAGTTACGACGGTAAACATATAAGCCTTTGATTCCGCCAACTTGATACTTAATTGTGTCGCCCTCTACGAACTGTTGTTTTTGTTTATCGTTTGAACACGTGAGAACAACACTAGATGCGTTTTGGTAAATTTTGTATAGTATACTACGTGGTTTAGATAAATTAATTTTGTCAAAAACTTTTAATGTTTGTGTAGTAGTTAACAAATATCAAGATGGCTTCTAAAACTATCCTTGATCTCCCGAAAGAGGTATTGTATAACATAACCTAATACGTTTTGTTGTGGCATAATATAACATTTGTTAATCCGTAGATTGTGCTATTAATAGCGGATTACTTGGGCCCAATGAATACCGCCAACCTAAAAATGACTTGCACATTCTTCCATACCATCTTTTCGGATAACTTTTACTGGCAGCATTGGTCAAAAATATATTTGCAAGGAGCTTTTCCCCCTCTTACCCCAAGTAATTTTTGCACATAATTTTAATCTTGTTTATTATTATTATTATTATTTTTTATTAGCTAATCCTAGTTATCCGTGGGAACATAGTATATGTAAATTCTATACTGAACGTGACACATGGACCAACACAACTGGGAGAAATAGAACCATAACTATAGATCACATCCACTGTGCTTCAGTGGACGCCGTCCAATTAACTAAGGTTCAATACTTTCTAAATATTCGAAGTTTATTTCTAATACGATGGTTTTAGGATGGGAGTATTTGCATTTCTGGTTCCCGAGATAAAACTCTAGCTCTGTGGGATGTAAAAAGAGTACTGGGGGGATCATCAACACCCAAATCGCTCTTAACCAATGCTCATCGCGGATGGATCTGGAATATATTCGAAGCTGACAACATGATATATTCTGCATCGTGGGATTCGACCGTGAATATTTGGGATATTCGCCATAATATCAATTTTTTGGGTTCGATCAAGTACGGGATTTAGCTATTATATTTATATTAATACACCTAAAATATATGCTAGTTCTATTCAAAAATTTTAAATATAAAATTAAATATAAAAAGTTATAAAAAATGGGTTGGCCAGCGCACCAGTTACTTTCAAGGCCAGTATGTGACTGCCCATTTTAATTTTATTTTGTTTATATAGAAAATTAACAAATGTTAACTAAAAAATCGATAATACTTTTAAAGAAAATTAAAACATACAGGGTGTAACAGCTAAACGAATAGGTCTAAAAATATACCATTCCATTTAAAAAAATATAACTGTGTTGTAACTTGAGAACCATTGGTTTAAAAAACTATTTTCTGTGATGGAGTATTCTCTTTGGTCTCCTACATTTTTGTTCTATAGTATTTATTTCCAAACTATAATAATAGAGAAAGTAATGGCGGTGGTCGGTTTCGCTGTTACATCCTGTATTAAGGTATTTTTCAACTTTGGATAAAAACTTTAAGGGCTTAATCGACGTAGGTCTGATCTTCAACTGTTTCCGAGAAAGAGGCCTTATATTAAAAATGACGCCCAAGTTTACTGATAAAAAGATGAAATAATAAAAAAATCCTTCATATTCTCTGGTTTGGAACAAATCAGACGGATCTGCTCTTCTTACATTATTTTGTAAAATCCTCTTCTCGCCGACCGCGTTCACCGAAACCACCCTGACAATAGGGTCAAAACGTACCTTTAGGCTCCAATTATTACCTATGTACTAGTAATTATCTATTATACTAAAAGTCCTAGAGACACGGCTAGAGCCCAAACGGTGCGACCGATTTTAATGAAATTTGCACCAAATTATAGGAAATTATTGTCGTCAGTGCCCTCGTCCTATATCAAATTTGTAGGATGCATAGTTTTTGTGTAAAAAAATATTAAACGTTTAAAATTGGGAAATTTGAACAATGGATCGAAGTTCTCTAGGTATTTATGTTGTACAAAATCAGTAAATATTGGGTTATTTTTTTGAATTGAGCAGGTATTTTAACGATTCATATGCACTTGGAAAGTGTTGAAATATGTTATAATTAAGTAACTACGAAAAAAAAAACTAATATTCCTAACTAGACCAATGTGAGGCCGCACACAAATGTTTACAATGGTATACAAAAATCTCTTAATCGAAGTTCTAACTTACAGTTTTCGAGTTGAAACTATTGAGGATCAGACACATGTTGATTAAGCTTTTTTACTAATTTCGGTCAGTAATATATGCCATTAAAGTATGTACCCGACAGTGGCGGCTTGTCAGAGTAGGAAGGTGAGGCAGTGCCTCACCAGAAAAGAAATAAAGCTGGAAGTAAAGTAGCATGTAAATTAAATTTTAACTTATTCCGTTAATGCTTGTCTTTATAAATATCAAAAGAATAATTTAAGCCACGACCGTAACTAATATGTAATGCAGTTCACCTAATTTACACTCTATAAAGTGCTTCTCGAAATGAATAGTATAACTGCCTAATGTCTTTGATAAAACATTCATTCCGGTAAGAAATACGTGCGCTAGACAAAGAGCTGTTTGTAAATATTTAATTCTTTTATTTTTTTCGTTATTTTTATAGTTTACCCACATAGTGTTTTTGTAATTTGAATTGTTCATTTTTTAATTAACAAAAATCCATTTAATCAACTGGTCTTATGAAGATAAACTATTTGTCAAAGAATTTCCTAAAATGTTCTGTGATCTGGCAATTTATTTTTGTACATGAAAGGGGAAAAACATGCATTTGCACAGCCCTTAAAAAAATGTAAATTTCAATTATAAGGCGTTTAACCTTGAATGAAAAAAAAATTCAACAAAGTTTTAGTGCACGAGCCGCCACTGGTACCCCAAATTGTGCCTCTTCTTAAAGAATACTATAAAACTAACACATTGTTTTCTTGAATTTGACAGTTATTGTTGACATATCTGTTGTAGCTGTCAACGTACTGCACTGTGCCTTATGCTCACCGATTGCAAATTACTAGCGGTCGGATTATTCAATGGAGTAGTGCAATTATATGATCCCCGTACTTATCGTATGGTGGAATCGTTTAATATTCATACGAAACCAATATTTGAAATGGTTTCATGTGGAAATTTAATCTACAGCGCAAGTCAAGATCGCAAAATCGGTATATTTGATCTACGTTGCCTTCAAACGATTTCATATATACCGATGGTAAGTGAGCCCGAACCTCCTTCTCCTTCCCTGTTACCTTCACCCAACCATCCAGTACGTTTGTCGAATCCCTTAATCGCCATTTTTCCGTAATTATTGAAATAAATTTATTTTCAGCATGCTAGTCTACCACTTGCTCTTTCGGTGTGCTCGCAATTTTTGTATGTTGGAGACAGCTGGGGAAAATTACACTTATACGATTCGCAGACTTTTGAGCTAAAGTCGACGTTTAATGTGGTTCCTCTTGGACGAAAACGCCAAATAACTGGTATTAAGCATAACTCAGGAAGCATTACGGTTTCGTCGTCGGATCATTTTGTCCGTGTGTTCAGTTTAACTGATCCACCTACGATGCTATGGCAACGTACTACCAACGGAGACCCTATTTCGGTAAGGACTATCATTTCATTTTGGTCAAATTTAGTTGGCCTATTTTGATTTTTTATTTTGTATAACTTTTCAAAGGAGAAAAAAATTATAGAAAATAGGGGTTTTCGTTTATTATCTCTGAAAGGTAGTCAGATTTGTCTGACGTAACAACGGACAAGAGCGTTTTATAGTGTCATGGTTGATATCAACAATTAACTATCAAATTATCATGTCTCAAATAAGTTTAAGTAAATATTATCTTTAATAACAAATAAATTATTTTATGAAATAGAAGAAATCATATTGAAAAAATTATAATGTGGACGATAATGTGCTATAAATATTAAATATCTGTCGCAATTATAATAGCGCAGATTTTTAATCCCACTTCTGATATCTTAGATGTCCGCTCATTTCGTACATAACCCTACATATTTGTCGGAGCGCTTGAAGACTCGAACAGAAATAAAGCGAACGCAGATATGTACGCTTTGAGACAATAAACGAACGTTTCAATCCTTCAGAATTCTCCGAGACAATAAACGAAGACGCTTATTTCCGCTATTGTGACGTCACACTTGCTACTTCCGTTGCAGATGTCAACTTCCATTTTGACATTTCGCATCCAATCGCAGTAAAACAACGTCACGCATTATTTGCGGCTTATAGTAAGCAAACGTGATGTCATTTACATAATAAATAGCGATTATTACAATATGGGTCACAATATTACAACCGAATAAGATTTTTTTTGTCTAAAATTTTATATATTAGAATTTACGAAAATAGGGTATTTCACAAATTTTTGATTCCTTATAGAAAAAAATTACACTTATACCTGTCTAGTTCTCTACTTGACATTTCTAGATATTTGTGCTTGAAGGTTATATTAGATTGTCATAATAGCCGTGTTCCTTCGGGCTGTGATTCGCAATCTAAATCATCAAAGTGATCATGATTAAGAAGAAGTATGTTTTTTCGTTTCCTATTCGTTATCATCCTTTTTGAGTGATCACACAGATTCAGAAAAAAATTAAAAATGGCTGACGACAATAGGTTTTCGAGTGTAGAAATTTATCAATGTGGGGTTTGTTGCATAAAAGGAAATATGATTTTCCTATAAAAGCATATGATCCATTTTTAATGTGCTGACTATAACACTTAACAGTACTTTATTTATAAATTAAAGTAAATTAGTTTGCACATACGACGCTAGATGGTGTTTATATTATTCAAGTTGTTTTCTTAATATAATTTTTAAATCATGATTCAAAAGGATCAAGACCGAAGGAATACGACAATAATTGTAAAGTAATGAGTATTTACTCGTACAAAACATTGTTCTAGTATTATTTCGCCATTTAGCGGCATTTCAGTATAAGTTGTTCCTGGTGACGTAATACTACGGAGCCATTACATAGACCGTTTCAAAACTGCAAAGTATAATTGTAATTTAATATTTATTATAATTTTCATTACAAAATTCATTTTTAATTGTACGTGCATGTAATAGCGTTTTCCATTTATACAAGTGTTTATTTTAAACGGGCCACCATTGCTATATCGAAACTATAAGAGCTACAAATGGGCAAAATATTCAAAAAAATCCATATGTAAGGGTATAAAAATATTATATTACTGAATTCAAAATTAAATTCTCTAACAAATGAGCAAATAAAACATATTATATGTTCTCATTTAAAATATAAAAGTTCTGTATTTTCCAGGGCATCGAACCCGCCAAAAACTGGGTTCGGTTCAGGTTAATTTGTTTTTTGAGAGATGGGTTCGGATGCGGTTCTGGTTCAAACATTAATAAAACTTGCGGTTTCGTTCCGGGTTCAGGTATTGTATTTAGGTTCAGTTCGACCTAATGAAAACTGAATTAATGTTTTCTTAATAACCATATTTATATAGAAATAATTTAAAATGCGAGCCCGAATTTACGCAAAACAAGAACACGAATACAATTTTGATTTACAGACAACATAGGTAATAACGCATACGCCGAAGGCGTCGATTATTGGCTATATTACGATTCGAACTCAAAATAAACCTGAACCGGGGTTGAACCCTGAACCCGAATTTTAATACTTGGTTCGGTTCCGACTCGGGTTCAATTGAAAAATATATCTGATGTTCGGTTCTGGGTTTGGGTTCGCTAAAATGTCACGGTTTGTGCAAAAATAAGTAGAAAACGCTATTAATTTCAATTGATATAACTAAAATTGAAAAAATTAATTTATGTGAAATACCCTATCATGTACAATTTTCTTTAGTACTGTTTTTAATTTCAGAAAAATGCCCATCATCATCGATGGCTATTAGATCCATTATACATGTGAGTGTAGATTATACTTCAAAGTATATGTGTATTATTGTTAGGGGTCTATTGCATCATACTAATAGTGGAGTTTTATCTAATATGAGTGTCGTGACGTCATTAATTTTTGTTGTATACAGGGTGCAACTGCAAAACCAATCACCGCCATTTCTTATAATTATAGTTACAAAAGAAACTGTAGAACCAAGTGGGTCATCCCTTTACAGAAGAAAATATTTTTTAAATCAGTGGTTCTCAAGTTGCAGCACAAAGTTATATTTTTTTAATGGAAGGCCCATTACCACTTTGTTCCATAGTATTTTTTGTAACTATAATTATAAAATAATAATGGCGGTAGTGGGTTTCATTGTTACATCCTGTATTGTAAACTACATTTTAATATATGCTAATAATTATTTTATTTTCAGCTCGACCGTAAAAACGGTGTAATAGCGATCGGAAAAGATACCAACTCTTTTGATATTTTTACTCCAACGGGGCATCCGTTTTTAGAGTAAGTTCTGGAAAGATCTTAACCCAAGTGACCTTAGGACGTAAAATAGGTTACTTAAAATCATTTTTCGCTTAGAAGGCAATTTAAGTTTTGAAATGATAATTTTCAATGTGTTCATTTTTATGTTACTTTATTTAAATAATTGATTTGTGATAAATCCATTTAGTATAATGTGATTTTCAATGTGTTCGTTTTTATGTTAATTTGTTTAAATAATTGATTTGTGATAAATCCATTTAGTATAATGTGATAGTTATAATTTTGTTCTTTGAAATTTTGCTTTTCTATTATTTAATTCGTAACTGAATTAATATTGTAATGAATAATATTAGAATTTTCAATTATTTGTAAGTAAAAGTCAATCTTTTACATTTTACTGATTTATAATGTGATGATATGTGATATGAAGCCAAATTTACAATGTGATAAGTGACAATTTCTGAAATGAAATTTCGCTAGTATTTGACGATACTCTAGTCCTAAATGTATTATGAAACCATAATACTTTTTTGCAAAATGTACAATATTTACAATTAGAATTAATTTACTGATTCCAAATGAAACCGATATGTGATAAATGCAGGGGAACTGCGTATGTGATAATAATTTCAGTGTTTGAACTGAACTAATAATAGAATTTGTTTCCTAATGATTTGTAACGTATTTGACATGATTGTATAAAATCATACTATTGTTCTAGTCATAATGACAATTATTTTTGTAATTTTATGGTTTTATACAGAAATTAAATTGATTTCTCAATGATAAATACAAACAGTAATAATTGTAAAATTTATATGTGTTACGCAATAAATCGTATATTTATATATTTTTCGTTTTTTTTTCATACTTAAGCTTGTAAAATAAAACGACATGTATTAAATTGATCAGTATTTCATACTAAATGATCAATCAACTTTAATTTAACCAACCTAACCATAACTGAACCTTATCTAACCTAGGTATTATATTTATATTAATTGATCAGTTGTTGTACAAAATACTGATCAACTACCGACCACCGCCATTAATTTCCTCTATTATTATAGTTACAAAAAAATACTATAGAACAAAGTTGTAGGAGACCAAGGGGGACTTCCCATTATATATTTATTAGGTAAGGATATAAAATAAATACATGGTTGAATTCAGAAAAAAATAGAATAGGCCTAAAAAATATGTATCATCCGATTTAAAAATAATATATATTGTAACTTGAGAATCACTGGTTTAAAAAATATTTTATTCTCTATTGTTTTTCTATAAGATTATCTTAATTGGATGTCCCCCTTGATCCCCTATAACTTTTTTTTGTAACTATAATAATACAGGAAATAATGGCGGTGGTCGGTTTCGCTGTTACACCCAGTATAAACTAAATAAAACTATATAAGCAAGATGAATGCTATTTGTTTTAAAATAGGGAAGATTCCAGTAAAATTTTAATATAATAAACACGAGGATCGGTTCAGGATTACCAAAAATGCGTGACCTCACAAATTGTTTAAGCTGTGGAGGAGAGAACACCACAGGAATAATTTTTGTTGTATTTGATATAATGGCAAGTTTAAATGAACCCGGGCCCACCAACGAACACAACCCGGGTGTGGTATTTCAAATTTGAAAATATTTGGCGCGCTTTGTTGAAGAGGTGTCTACTACGTTAATCAATATCATCCAGACCGCCATTACTACGTTGGTATGATATGCGAGTACAAGTATAAATCAAGCCGTTTCATCTATGAAGTGAAAAAATACTGTTTTTAACTAATTTATTTATTTGTAAATATAATTAAGGGTAAAATTAACAAGTTAAGTATTTATTTTACATTTAAAATAAATAAAAGCGGCTTGCAATAAGATACAGGATACGGTATTCCTGTAAATGTAGTTTAATGTGCTTTGCATTTGTGATTACGACTAGTATTTGTGTATGTGCTGCAACACAATGAAAATGGCTTGGACTCCACAAGAAGACGGCTTACGTCAAATTTTAAATCTTCTCAAGGAATCGCAATCTCCAGACACTGCTACTCAACGGGCTGTTCAATTAGTATCCTTTTTATTCAGAACGAAAGTAAATAATGAGGTACGTGTATCGACAACGACAACCCGGTTGAATTGGTTCCAAGTCCAAGGGCGTTCTATATTGACAAACAATTTTTCTTTTAAACATATTTCATTATTTTGCACTAAATTATTTCCACATTTCACTCATATGGCGTGGTCACATTTTCAAAATGTACGTTACTCGTTATTTGCTTTTGACATTCTTCGAATTCGAAGATTTTTTTCTAGAATGTTGTATGTTGTATATTTCCTTAAAACATAACTAGAAATTGGAACAACTTAATAAATTTCCAGATTTTAATAATTATTTGATGTTTGTTTTAACGAAATTAGTAACAGAGGATGAGCCTACTCGATCTTTGAGTGGTCTTATATTGAAAAACAATGTTAAAAGTCATTACAGTTCCATGATGCCTTCTGTATCGACTTTTATCAAACAAGAATGTCTCCAAGCTGTTGGCGATCCGTCTCCTTTAATACGAGCTACAGTTGGTATTTTAATAACAACTATAGCCAGTAAAGGGGAATTAACCACATGGCCAGAATTGCTTCCCACCTTGTGCAATATGCTGGACTCGCAAGACTACAACGTGTGCGAGGGGGCCTTCGGAGCCCTGCAAAAAATATGCGAAGACTCCGCAGAGATGTTGGACAGCGACGCTCTTAACAGACCTCTAAATGTTTTGATTCCTAAATTTTTACAATTCTTCAGTCATTCTAGTCCGAAAATTCGCTCACACGCTATTGGTTGTGTCAATCAATTCATCATAAACAGAACTCAGGCCCTAATGCTGCATATTGATAGTTTTCTTCAAAATTTATTTATCGTAGCTGGCGATGATGACCCGGAAGTCAGAAAAAATGTTTGTCGTGCCTTGGTTATGCTCTTAGAAGTCCGCATGGACCGATTAATTCCTCACATGCAGCAAATCATTGAATACATGCTACTGCGGACACAAGACACTGATGAAAGTGTTGCTTTAGAAGCGTGCGAATTTTGGTTGTCGTTAGCGGAACAACCAATTTGTCGGGATGTGCTAAGCCCGTATTTGCCACGACTTGTACCGATACTTGTCCATGGGATGAAGTATTCCGAGATTGACATCATTTTGTTGAAGGTGAGCAGTTTTATGGGTTATTATCATGTGTGAATTCGCCCAAACCACCTCATTCCTATCCAAACACTGTAACTACCCATCTACTTACACACCCGCCGTCCATACAAGCAGACACCCTTATTCTCCTCGGCATACATACAGGTGTTTTTATAAATAAATAATATTATGGGCTTCATCTCATTGCTGGCGCGGAGATTGCATAATTGTGCATTTAAAATACGAAATAATTTTGTCTTCGGTCGAAATTTAACCCGAACCCCATATTTGCGACTAGACTCTACCACGGAACCTCATATTTTAATAAAATTAAATGTGCTTTGTACACATCTATCGATAATGACGGGCACTTATTGCTGGCGCGGAGATTGCACCACAGGGGTTATTTAAAATCGAGTTTAAAATATTAAATAATTTTGTCTTCGGTTTTATTTAACCCGGACCCCATATTTTAATAAAATGCTGAGTGTCCCAATCTGCTTTTTACACAGATATCGAGATGTTCGTTACGTCACGGGCACTCAATGCTGGCGTGGGGAGTGCACCCCAGACGTCATTTTTATACATTTAAAATACGAAATAATTTCCACGAAACTCCATATTTTAATAAAATTATAACGTAAAATTTATAAGCCAAATAATAATTTATTGTAATACAGTTGAAAAAAAACATATTTTTATTGACAAAAAGTCATATATTTTTATTCATTCTATAGCTAGCACTGTTACGTTTTTAATTTTCATATCTAATTTCTGCTGACATAAAACATACATAATTAATTTTGCTTACTGATTTATATGCAGAATTTTATGCTCTACAACTTTTATATGAAATATTTTTTTCTGAAATAATTTGGAAAGCAATGCGCAAAGAATAACTGTTTTCCCATGTTACACTACCATGGCCCGCATTTCGTGTTTTGTTTTAAATAATAAATAAGGATAAGGTCTATTTTTGGAAATTAAACCAACAATATTTAAAATAAATGATATATTTTTTTAAAAATTATTAAGCTAGAGTTGATATATTACAGCATTTATACAAGAAATTTTTTTTTTTGCTCGATAGTTTGTTTTTAATAAGTATTAAATATTATTTAAGTAAATTTTGAGTATTCATGGTAATAAAAAGATTATATTTTAATAATATACAGGTTGAACACGTGTAGGCGACTGTGAAAATTTAATTTTAAAGTTAATTTATTAATTTCAAATAGCACTAAACAAATAAATACAATATATGGATAAAAATTATTTCTGATAATTTCAATTATCTTATTTTTCTCGGTTTATTTCATATTATTTATATGCAAAATGGCGGATTTTATTTTAATAAAATAATTCAAGGTTCCTATTTTAAAAAATAAAAGCTGATAGTCGTATCGTGTAAACTTGGCTTTTAAAAAAAATATCCACTACTTTCATCTAATATATTTAAAATATGAAAACTTTCACATTTTTCTATTTATAATAAAAAAAATTAGGGGTCTTCATTTTCCCCAGCCGATGTCATGGATTCTCGTGTTCACCCTATACGGCGATTTTCAACAAATTATAAATAAAATAAATATTTCATCACGGCATATTACCCATTGCTGGGTGTGCCAATCTGCTTCATACACAGATATCAGTAATGATGGAATATTTGTACCGTGCGGGCGCTTACCAAGCGTCACCTCACGGGCACTTATTACGGGCGTGGAGAGTGCGCCACAGGGATCAATTTTGTGCCATTTAAATGCGATGTAATTTTTGGCGTCGGTCGGGATCGAACCCGGGGTCTCCAGATTCGCGACCAGACACTCAGGCACACGGCCACGAGACCCCATACAAATTATAAAACCTGCACAAATGGCGAGATATCTACAAAATTCTTACAACTGATTTAAATATAGACTTAAACTTACAAGAAATGTGGGCCAGATGGGTAGGTTCATGCAAGCGGTTTTGAGGATGGCTTAGCCCAGTGGAAAATAGGGCTGGGTAAAATAAGGGTTTAACAGTTAGGGCGCCAGGTGAATGTACTAGCCTTCTGAATTTACTGCGATTCAACGCATATGCGGAAATGGACGATGCAATTTTACAATAAACAAAACGCAAATATCACATTTCCACGGCATTCACACTCCTATTATACCTTTCCATCCATGTCCATATTTCCATTCTTTTAGGAATTTTTCACAGAGCCTCCAATATTTTACCATCCGTACTCACTGTTTGCAAATCCCGATCAATGTGTCCACTGTCCCTGGATTGCCTGCGTAAATATACATGCGTACATAATTACAACACTTGGTTCAATGTTCAATTGAATTATAGGGTGACATTGAAGATGACGGATCAATACCGGACAGAGATGAAGATATTCGTCCGCGTTTTCACAAATCAAAAACACACATGATGAAGCATACAATACCAAATGGAGCAATACCAGGTATGACGGAAGAAAACGGCCACGCTGATGATGAAGATAGTGAAGACGACAACGATGATGATAGCTCTTTATCGAATTGGAATTTAAGGAAGTGTAGTGCGGCTGCTTTAGACGTTCTAGCTACGGTGTTCAAGGAAGAATTGTTGCCTGTTCTTGTGCCAATACTAAAAGAAACTTTATTTCATCCAGATTGGGTTATCAAAGAATCTGGTATTTTAGCTTTAGGTGCTATAGCTCCAACGGGAATGGTTTGCCATCTCGCTGAACTAATCCCCTTTTTAATAAATTGTCTTAGCGACAAAAAAGCCTTAGTAAGAGCAATAACTTGTTGGACCTTAAGCAGATATTCCCATTGGGTGGTATCTCAATCTCACGAATTGTACCTGAAGCCTGTTATGACGGAGGTATGTTTTACTTTTGCTACATTTGCAACCAATTTTGAAACTAGCGTATGATGTTAACAATTTACAACCAACACACTTAGACTTACAATTTTAAATTTGCGCGTGCAATCTCTACCAACCAGGGCATCGAACCCGAACCAAATCGTAATATTTTAGCGAACCCAAACCCAGAACCTAACCTCATATTTTTCAGTTGAACCCGAATCGGAATCGGGTATAAAAATTCGGGTTCAGAGTTCAGCTTCGGTTCAGGTTTAGTTTCATTTTAAAACGTAAGCGTAAAATATAGCCGATCATCGACGCCTTCGGCATCTGCGTTGTTGCCTGTGTTGACGGTTCGTAAAAATTGTGTTCGTGTTCTTATCTAGCGTTGCATTATAAATTCCGGCTCGCATTTTAAATAAAGACTTGTTATTCATAAAACATTAATTCAATTTTCATTCGGGTCGAACCGAACCTGAATCTAATACCCGAACACGAAACAAAACCGCAAATTTTATTAATCTTTGAACCAGAACCGCACATGAACCCATCTTTTAAAAAACAAATTAAGCTGAACTTGAACCGAACCCAATTTTTGGCGGGTTCGGTGCTCTGGTACCAACCCTGCACATGGATCAGGATTGAAATTTTTTGATCGGAGTGTCAGATTAACCCGATTAGATTTACGAACGTTTTAAATTACATCGGATCGACTTTAGGAAAACGCCTTTTCAATTCAAAGATGGAAGTCGAAGAAGCAATATGCTTGCGGTTGTTATTAAAAAAAAATAAAGAAAAAGGCTGTATTGGGTGCATTCAATATTAAGTGATCGGCTCTTACATTGTCTATTTGTAACGTTATTTCCCAAATTAAGATAATTTACAGCCCAAATTCTTCACTATTCTTTGTTTTTGTAAAATGAGAAAAAAAAATGCAATAATTTGTTTTTTATACTCTGGTGTTTTCGTATTAAAGAGCTACCGTCATCAAAACTAATGGTGGGATCCGGATCCGGATAGTTTCGGTTTCGGATCCAAAAATATCCGGATAATTGAATGTTGCACTATCCGGATCTCGGATCCAAATCTCAGTATCGGATTTTGGATCCGGATCTAAGTATCGGATCTTAGATTCGAATATGAGTATGAGTATATGTGTAATAAAAATAATACAAATTTTATTTTTTTATTCACAATTTACTAAATAGGACTTTGTAAAAATCAGGGTATCGAACCTGAACTGAACCAAAACCGGAACCAAACAGTAACATTTTAGCGAACCCAAACCCAGAACCGAACCTCAAATATATTTTTCAATTGAACCCGAGTGGGTACTGAACCGGGTATTAAAATTCGGGTTCAGGGTTCAGCTCCAGATCAGTCATTTTGAAAATTGTGTTCATATTGTTGTCTTGCGTAAATTTCGGCTCGCATTTTGAATTATTTCTATATAAAGATTGTTATTAAAAAAACATTAAATCAGTTTTCCTTAGGTTGAACCGAACTTGAACTCAATACCTGAACCCGGAACAAAACCGTAAATTTTATTAATGTTTGAACCAGAACCGCACCCGAACCAATCTTTTAAACAATAAATTAACCTGAACCTGGACCGAACCCAGTTTTTGGCGGGTTTGATACCCTGGTAAAATATAAATTCCTTTTTTCTTTTCATTTGCAAAAACTACCTGGCTATTTTAGAGGGATATCATTAAATGTATTACTATTTGTTTACTAGTGTTTACAGACCGCTGTAAAAATAAACAGGCTCACTTTAACGGTTTGAACTTTGAATTTGAACTCAATTCCAGATGTTAGCCTTCACATTCAAAATGAAGAATCGGATCCAGAATTAAAATATGGATCCGGATCCGTAAACAAAACATCGAATCAGGATCCGTATCCAAATTCGAATTAAATTTTCGGATATCCGCTTCAATATCCGAACGTCGGATATCCGAGGATCCGAATATTTTGAAATCCGGGTTCTCGGAAGTTTTGTCGGATCCTCAAAGCATTAATCAAAACACGTGTAGCATTTAAGTTATCTAACTTAACATTCTTGTTGGTAATACTGACTTGAGTACTGCAGTATTTGGTGTGTGACATTCGGTCAATAATTTTCGTGACGATACTTGGGTTCAAATTGGTTGCAAAAGTATCTTTTTTTTTGTTTGTTACTTCGGGTAGAATATATTTACAATACTTCCAGTTATTGAAACGCATATTGGATGGAAACAAACGTGTCCAAGAAGCCGCTTGCTCAGCATTTGCAACTCTGGAAGAGGAAGCATGTACAGAATTAGTTCCATATTTAGGTTTTATACTAGAAACTCTTGTTTACGCCTTTTCTAAATATCAACATAAAAATTTATTAATACTGTACGATGCCATTGGTACATTGGCTGATTCAGTTGGTCACCATTTGAACAAGCCCGATTATATAAATATGCTGATGCCTCCTCTGATTCAGAAATGGAACATTTTGAAAGATGAAGATAAAGACTTGTTTCCACTGTTGGAATGTTTATCCAGTGTAGCTACAGCTTTACAATCCGGATTTTTACCATACTGCGAACCAGTTTACCGCCGATGTGTTAGCCTCGTCGAACAGATGCTAAACCAGCATATTGTAAGTTTTATTTTATTATACGGGGGTGAATAAATTTGGTTATATTACATTGTCACATTTTTAAGGCAAATACTCAAAATCCCGAACAATTCGAAGCCCCAGATAAAGACTTCATGATCGTAGCTCTAGATTTACTATCAGGTTTAGCAGAGGGATTAAACGGGCACATAGAGAAATTAGTTGTAAACAGTAATATAATGCAACTATTGTACCAGTGTATGCAAGATCCAATGCCAGAAGTACGACAATCATCTTTTGCTTTACTCGGGGATCTGACAAAAGCTTGCTTCCAACACGTTCATCCGTGTATTCCAGATTTTTTGCCGATTTTGGGACAAAATTTAAACCCGGAATTTATTTCTGTGTGTAATAACGCCACGTGGGCAATGGGCGAGATTAGTATCAAATTAGGTGAGTGGAAATTTAGTTGGCGTTCTCGTATATTCAGCCGGATTCCACATCCGATAAAACCAATATATTTTTATTTCTTTGAATGAAAACAAACATAAAATTTATAGTGACTTAAAAATAACAGTAACTAGGGTACCTTTATATACAGGTATGGCCATGGGGCAAGATCGCCGCCATGAGCGGGCCAATGTCAAACATACTGATAATTCATTTCCCTATTTATTTATTTATAAAGGTAATAATTCATTTATTTAAGAGATACACAAATATTATTATGACATATATTTAGAGGTTATGTAGAGCATAGGATATAGGTTATTATTATCACATCAAATTTAATAACTGTAGTTATTATTTACATAATAAATAATAAAATAAAAGTATTACTTACACTTTAAATAAACATTAGAAGTATATTTAAATGTGTATTGCATTAAAATAAAACAAATAGCCACGAAAATACATAATAATTTGCGCAACAACAACGAATATGACAGTGGCCCGCAAATGGCGGACGAAACGCGAGCCGCGTCGTGGCCATATCCTGAGTATATAGGTACCCTAACAGTAACCAATGCCTTTTTGGGCAAATATTTTTTCATAATTCAACCAGTGGTTCTCTCGTCAATTTTTAATATTGCGCATGTCGTCATCTCTAGGTGAATTTACGAAAACGCCTGGTGTATATTTGTGGAATGTTCGTTACAGTTATTTGTGCGCTTAGGTCCGGAAACCAGACCGTATATCCCGTTGGTGTTGACGCAACTAATAGACATCATCAACCGGCCAAACACACCCAAGACGTTGCTGGAAAACACAGGTGCGTTGTGTTCCGTGGCCATGCGGTGCAACTGTTGCTGCACCGCATCTGTGTGTTGTTGGTATGCGTGTTGTGCGACGTGCGCTGAACGCGTGTCCCAACTTTTGCACATTGTCTATTCGTTTTACTTACATTTATTATATTATTATACCATTTATTTCTCAGGGTTGCAATACAATGTGAGAGGTGCTGTTCATTTGACCTAATGTTATTTTGCAGGTGTTTTGTTGTTGTATCCGTAATACCTACCTACCTACCTTAGACTTAATGTCTTCTTTTTATCAAATAGCAATTTCCACAGCGTTCCTTGTAGCTGCTTATTGATTTCCATGTTTTGTTCATTCATACGAAATGGCATCAGATTTCATTTTATTTTCAGGAACGCTAGATTCATTTTCTTATTGAAACTTGTTTATTTCTACTATCTACTAACTTCAGACACAGTTGTCAATCGATATTTATATGCACTGTACTCTAATAGATTTCGGGCTGCGATTCTCAACTCCAATCGCTTTTGTATTCGCGTACGGTACGAACTTTACTACGACTATAATTATGAATATAAACACAATTTATAAGCAACCAAAACTTTCAAACATTTTAATTTTGAAAATAATGTAATTCTCTTATTTTTCCATGTATCAATGTGATGACGTAATAGCACACTTACTTAAACATATTTCAACTATCCATAAATAGATGGCATCACTCAGCGCCATCAAATTTAAAATCTAATAGCAATATTTTTTTTTTTTGGAATTTTATGCACTTACTTAACTGATCCTTTTGCACATTTTACAGGCTTATTCTGTAAGAATATCGTTATATTGAAATCGTATTGTCGTTATTTTCAGTAGTTCGTGAACGATACGGATTCACTTGTTATTCAAACCGTTAATCACAAATGTTAGAAAATGGAAGAATTAAATAATTAATTTATTATTTATATTTGAGCAGGAAGAAATTGAAAATAATAACAAAACATTTCTTCTTGCATCCGATATCTAATTAGTAACGACAATTAGATTTTAGAAGAAATGTTTGTGGTCGTCAAAATATTTTTTTGTAAAATAAATACATACATGCATACATACATAAAATCACGCGTGTCCCACTTAGTGGGTTCGCACAAACCCGATAACAATAAGAACAACATCACACAACAAATAGTTACTCTTAAACATATTAAAGTGACCGATTTTCGGTAGCGAAATACCGCATCCAGATCACAATAATAGTTAGGAAACAATCATCCTTCGCCACACATTCCTATCTAAGCAGACTTCTTTCGCCTCGGCCACACTCATAATCGCATTCATACATGCTCTTCTTCTCTTCATACTTGGAAACTCTCTCTCTCTTTAAGCACCCTACCAACCACATCCATCCACTTACACATTGGTCGGTCACGTAATTGAAAACCCTCAACCTTCGGCTGGGAAAAAATATTGCCTTCCTGACGAGGTTGGGGCCCCAAGTGGCCTTCAGCGCTATTTTCTTATCTAACTAGTTAAACTTCTTGTATAATCTCAGATGTAAACGTCAAAATCTTATACAGATCTGATGCGTCATAAAGTCTGTTATATCTGTGACGTCATCGAACAGATTCATCGGATAGCTCCGACTGACTACGAAAACGCCTGATGTTAATAGAGATTTCTTTTAAATTCATTGAATAAAAATTGCTTTACAACCGCAATACGTGTGTCTATTGAACAATCTTCGTATGATTTTTAATTTGACAAATCACGAATGACGATACGAAGAGTTAAAAATATTGCGAAGGCGAAGAGTTGAGAATTGGGCCCGTGATCTATGATTGTCTTGCTTGTTATCGTTGACGACTAGAGTGCGAGGATAAGCAAGCAGATCGACTATTGTTATTATAGATTGATGATTGATTGTTGATTATTTCATCAGTTATTATAATTGTGGTATTGTTGTTTAATGTTTTCTATAATTGTGGTAACAATGATTTTATATACTATAATTGCCAATAATTTGTTTGTAATTGAGTTGGGTTTTTTTGTTTCTGTTTTTGTTCTCGGTGGTTCTATACGGAACTGTAGCCATAACAATCGGTCGACTAGGTTATGTGTGCCCCCATGACGTCGCACCCATGTTACATCAGTTTGTGCGCCAGTGGTGTGTAACCCTCTCTTTTATACTTTATATTATCAAGTTATTTTAGTTTACCAACAAACAGCGTCGTTGTTTGATCCATTTTTTTTATTAAGAGCCGGCCTCCCAATGCGCGTAACTTTAAATACATTCACAATCAAATTTCTTAAAATAAATAAATATATCATCACGGCATATTACCCATTCCTGGGTGTGCCAATCTGCTTTGTACACATATATTGGTAATGATGAAATATGTGTACCGTGCGCGCGTTTACTAAGCGTCATCTCACGGGCACTCGATGCTGGCGTGGAGAGTGCACCACAGGGGTTAATTTGGTGCCATTAAAATTCGAAGTAATTTTTGGCGTTAGTCGGGATCGAACCCGGGTCCCCAGATTCGCGACCAGACACTCAGGTACACGGCCACGAAATTCCGAGATTAAATTCGCATGCGCATTATGATCGCCGTATATTGCCCAACAGGGGCGCTGTAAATACTGCATAACTATTTGACATTTATTTGTTTTTATAGGGTTGCATTTGAGGTTGTTTAATACCAGTTTAATAAATGCAACGTGAGTTTTACTGACTTTAGTATTTTGTCATGCTCAAAGATGGCTCACCTAAATTTCAGGAACAACTGCAACTTAAACGGGGTCTAAAGAAAATGATTGTGAATGTACCTTGGCTTGGCCCGCGTCTTGGAAAAGGCTCGCCAAGCCACGCGCCTTGGAAATCCGGCTTCTTATTGATCAGACAATTAGCTGCAGTTACTAACAGTTTTTATTATTAACGTTTTTTTCATTTGAAATTAATTTGATTAAATTATTATTTAGTTGGTTGTTTATTGTTTGAGCAAGGAAGCTAATAGCAATTCTGTCCGTGACTTAATATCCAGTCTGCTTCCTTCATATACAGTCAGTCTGATCGTACGGCCAGTACAGCTCATTTCTAAGATTACAGGTGTCTCAAAAGTGACGCCCATGCTTTTGGGATTTCATGCAAGGGGCTGAAACAAATTGAAAATTACGAGTGGAAAATTTTCTGATTATCCTTCGTTATCAAATTATTTATTTTAAACTTTATTAAAACTAAAAATATTAGACGAGCTACGACATTTTCAGGATTCGTGATAGATTCATCAACAAATTCAGATCTAAAACTCCATGCGTCATCCTGTTGGAACCAAAAAAAAATATCAATTTGGAGCGACTGTGCGTTAAAACTTATTATTTACATTTTTGTAACTTGATAATCAGAAAATTTCTCATTCTTAATTTTAGATTTTTTAGTCCCTTGAATTAAATTGCAAAAGCACGAGTGTCATTTTTGGGACACCTGTATTCACATATTTATGGATATACAATGGCATCACAACGGCTTTTCTTATAATTTAATAAGAACAAGAAACCGAAATAAATAACGGTTAATAGTTAACCGATATCGAGAATGTATTTTTTTTACTTAACTAGTTTTTAATCAGTTAAATAAACCGGTTATTAAAATTAGTCGAAAAATCCTTATTTATATAAATTTTCGCCGATTGATATTAAAAATGTTATTGTCCGTTATTAGGCAATAAAGTATTACTTTATTTACTAGCGAAGCCAATAAAACTTAAAATCATATATAAATACACAAATTGTGCAGTATTATTGTGCCGTAATAGGGGTTTCCTAGTTTTTTAATATGTTAATCTGTACATAAAAATATTAGACCCGTATTTTGTATTTTCGCCGAATAGTTTCTAATACGCCAGAAAAAAAATATTAAAGTTTCAGTAAATGTAGCTCTTGTGACTTCATATTTAAACCGAGAGCAAAAGTTTCTATACTCTGTTCGCCGAATATATGCCAACGAAAACGCTCTGATCTTGGAAACCCCTATTCAGCTTTTCACCTTTTTATTAAAATATAAAAGTTTGCTGAATGATATTTGCAGACAGACTAATATCCAATATTATGCAAAAAGATTTTGCACAAACTTTCAATAACTATACGATCGATAATATTGTTCAATAACAAATTTTGTACTTTGTATCAATTGAGTGACGCCATTTTGTATATAGTCTGCGCCTAGAAGCATTTATCATTTATTTATTTATTTCGTCGATGTACTCTCCGTTCGTTTAGACCAGACTAAATCCTGCGCAACCACTCTATCGGTGTAGTAATATTGTGAGTGGTCGCCAGTTCAAGTATAGCTGCAGCTCCAATATTGTCGAGCTGGACTATATTTGAGCATGGTGATGATAGGTTTAAGAGACTCTTTTATGCATGGAGTTTTGGGTGAATTACAGGTGTACTTCGCTCCGAAATATTCGAGACAATGATGAGAAAGACAGTGCTTTTCGCGGCATGTGTCAAATGATCACAGTCAACCCTGCAGGCGTAGTCGCGGACTTCATTTTCTTTTGCGATGCGGTCGCCTCTTGGATTATGCCCAAAGATGACCTCAAGGAGGTTTTTATTAAAGTAACGATTTGCACGTACCTTGTCTGTTGGACATTTTTCTAGTAAATGTGTAATTTTAGATACTGCACGGGTTCAAAAATCAAGTAGGTGAAGAAAACTGGAAGCGGTTTAGTGATCAATTTCCACCTCAATTAAGCGAAAGATTGTCTACATTGTACGGTGTTTGAACGCACGTGCATGTAAGTATTTAATTATTCATTCATAGCTTCTATGAACTAGGAAACACAATGGTAATATTTTTATGTTTGTAATTTTTTCCCTATTCATTTTAAAAAGTCATACATTGGTCCAAAAATTAATAGGTACAACCCTTTGAACCTATTTTTTTCTTTGTCACATTACATATAATATTCTTCACGTAAGAATAGCATGACGTAATAATAATTCGTTTGTAGGTTCAATAAAAGCCTTTGAACTATATTTCTCCCGATAGGTTCGCTAGTGAGCTAGTTACTTTTGCCCTTCAAAAGACTTTCAAACGTCAAACGAACCTCAACATAACTATGTATTAAAACTTCATCTTTAATTTCAAATGTTTGGACGCTGACGTCACTGCTACGTCACGGCTTAGCGGATGCGGCAGTAGAGCTCTATCGGTTTTGTTTGGAACTATGATTGTTTGGGTTATCACTTGTCAGTATGATTTTGGACAGCAACATATTGTTAACTCAAAACATATTTCATACAACTTTTGATATTTATTTTAATGTTTTATTAACATACCCGAGTCGGAACCGAACCGAGTATTAAAATTCGGGTTCAGGGTTCAGCTCCGGTTCAGGTTCATTTTGAGTTCGAAATGTACGAAACCTGTGTTGTCTATTTGTGAAAATTGTGTTCGTGTTGTTGTCTTGCGTAAATTCCGGCTCGCATTTTAAATTATTTGTATATAAAGACTGTTATTCCAAAAACATTAATTCAGTTTTCATTAGGTCGAACCGAACCTGAACCCGGAACAAAACCGCAAATCTTATTAATGTTTGAACCAGAACCGCACCCGAACCCATCTTTTAAAAAATAAATTAACCTGAACCGAACCCAGTTTATGGCGGGTTCGATGCCCTGTGCAGAATACTATAGTAGAGTAGTTGAGACATTTGAATTTTAAGTAAAAATGTGGTTATGTTTTCAGGGCTAAGGGTTATAAGCGCGTCCGCCCAGGGAGGGAATCGGGTTCCAAGTACTGCGTCGTTAGTCAATACCGATACAGGGGATCGTCGCGAACGGGGTCACATCACATCCATCAAGAAGAGAGAAGTTACCGTTCTTATTTGATCGAGAACATTTAGGCGTTCTACAAATAACAACCGTAATTTCTAGCCACCGAAAAGGAATGTGCGTAATAGTATCAGTATCAGTATAAAATCGAGCAGTAATTTAACACAGGGAGGGTTAGATGATAGGTAAAACGGACAACATTAGGACAATTTTTCTAATTTGTATGTAGCGTAAGATAATTAGTTAGGGTAATATAATTATGTATAAAATTGAACGTAAAGTAAGGGTGGTCGCTTGACTAAGCTTCTTGCATGTGTAAAGTGTAAAGAGAATCACACCCTATACCTAGACGAGGACTTCTGGTTTCCCCTCCTTTCTCGTCCCAAATACATGGTTACAAGGTAGGTACAACTAATCTACCTGCTCTCCTGTCCTTACCATCACCATCCCAATGAAGAATGCCTACTGTCATGACGCAGAGTGCTACGGCTACGGTTGAAAAGTACTGCACAGCACTTCCGGTGGCAATCCACCGTTCATTGTGATAATTACTTAACCCATATAATTATGACTACTCTTTTTACATAAGTCTAAAGTGTAAGAAATAGCGTATACTAATGGCTATGTCTACGGATATCTTAATGTCTATGTAATATCTAATATAGGTACACCTTAAAACATCATATTAATATTTGCTTTTAATATCCGCGACTCAGTTGCTCTTAAACCTTTAAATGTTGTTTCAGTTTTATCGGTACCATCGCGGTTCAATTTTCGAACATACTTGCCAAATAGAAATGACCTGTCAAATCATTTCTTGCGCATATACTGTGTACCACTATTTTTAGAGCGGAATACGGAATAGTCTCTCCCATTTCATAATGATACATACTTTTTCCGTGCGCCGCTTACCCAAAAATAATTCTAGGGACTGCCTACTAGTCGCTCGGCTAAGTACTGTAACGGCATTAATGCAAAACCGATGAAGACACAAGCGTTCAACTGACAATGGATGTAAACACTGTGTTGTGCCAGTGACGGAGAAATAATTACGATACAATAGTATTTAGAATATTGCTCTTCGTCGTTTTCTAATTTGTTTCTATTTCTAAAATAAGATACAAGAAGAAAAGCTTTGATTTCTTTAGATAACATTTTTGACAATATCTCGTGTCAAATTGATATTTAATTAAATAGTTTTAAATTGACATACGTTTCTTTGTTCATAGCCTACTCCGAGTTAGGTTTTTTCTGAACACACTATAATGGCATTACTATGTAATCGTTAAAAGAGGATGGGGTCGGTTGCCTTAATTAGATTTTCGGAAAACCCTTGGTCATGGGCATGTTGGTATCCTGGATTCAAGTCCTGCAAGGGAATGGTTTTGTATGATATAGCTTCATGCTTCATATATGTTATTCGGACGCCACTGAGACAAACCCGCTTAAGAAAAGCTTTGATTTCTTTAGACAACATTTTTGACAATATCTCGTGTCAAATTGATATTTAATTAAATAGTTTTAAATTGACATACGTTTCTTTGTTCGTAGCCTACTCCGAGTTAGGTTTTTTTTAACACACTATAATGGCATTACTATGTAATCGTTAAAAGAGGATGGGGCCGGTGGCCTTAATTAGATTTTCGGAAAACCCTTGGTCATGGGCATGTTGGTATCCTGGATTCAAGTCCTGCAAGGGAATGGTTTTGTATGATATAGCTTCATGCTACATATATGTTATTCGGACGCCACTGAGATAAACCCGCTTAAGAAAAGCTTTGATTTCTTTAGACAACATTTTTGACAATATCTCGTGTCAAATTGATATTTAATTAAATAGTTTTAAATTGACATACGTTTCTTTGTTCATAGCCTACTCCGAATTAGATTTTTTTTTAACACACTATAATGGCATTACTATGTAATCGTTAAAGAGGATGGAGTCGGTGACCTTAATTAGATTTTCGGAAAATCCTTGGTCATGGGCATGTTGATATCCTGGATTCAAGTCCTGCAAGGGAATGGTTTTGTATGATATATAGCTTCATGCTTCATATATGTTATTCGGACGCCACTGAAACAAACCCGCTTAAGTACAATGCATCTGATTGCCCTTTACGTTAGAAGGACGTAAGATGCGTAAATGCGATTTACGCGCAGGTCATTTCTTGCGCATATAGTGTGTACCACTATTTTTAGAGCGGAGTAGTAGCCCCAAAAGAATTCTAGGGACTGCCCACTAGTCGTTCGGCTAAGTACTGTAACGACATAAATGCAAAACCGATGAAGACACAAGCGTTCAACTGACAATGGATCTAAACAAAACACTGTGTTGTGCCAGTGGCGTAGAAATAATTACCAAACAATAGCATTTAGAATATATAAATTAAGCTTAAAAATTAAAATATACAGTGTATTGCTCTTCGTCGTTTTCTAATTTGTTTCCATTTCTAAAATTAGATTCAAGAAGAAAAGCTTTGATTTCTTTAGATAACATTTTTGACAATATCTCGTGTCAAATTGATATTTAATTAAATAGTTTGAAATTGACATACGTTTCTTTGTTCATAGCCTACTCCGAGTTATGTTTTTTTTAACACACTATAATGGCATTACTATGTAATCGTTAAAGAGGATGGGATCGGTAGCCTTAATTAGATTTTCGGAAAACCCTTGGTCATGGGCATGTTGGTATCCTGGATTCAAGTCCTGCAATGGAATGGTTTTGTATGATATAGGCGAAGGGAAATAAAATCGCAGCGCCAAAGTGGAACTAATATTAACGGGATAATTTGACATTTACTAATTGTATTTATGCATAAAATGTATGATATTAAGAGATATTACATATATAAACGTCACATGTATAATTATTCCATCAACTATAGCTTCATGCTTCATATATATTATTCGGACACCACTGAGACAAACCCGCTTAAGTACAATGCATCTGATTGGCCCTTTACGTAAGAAGGGCGGAAGATGCATAAATGCGATTTACGCGCAGGTCATTTCTATTTGGCAAGACCTATAATAGTTAATAAAACTATAAGTATGACAAAGCGGCATATCGTTCACTGTTTGCTGTATATTGGATGCCAACGAGCCATTATTTGTGCCGCTCTAATGCTCTGTATGAAAACTGTTGTTCCAAATATTATTTCAAACAAAAATTATTTTACTATAGAGTGCATGAGCAGGGCGGTCATAGTCATAAGCGGTGATGAAGTTTTAGCATGTACCTATATTTCATATTAGGTCCACATTAAGGTGTCCCTAGACACGTCCTATACTAATTCCTTTGTGATACTTGACTTCGGCCATTCGTAGTCATTCTAATCGTATTGTATCGTATAGTCTCTTATCGTAACGTCGACGTTTTTAAAGTTAAAGTGATCATTCTTAATTCTTTATCTTATTTGTTATAATAATACGATATTGCCTTTTATTATATTCGTTTTTCATTATATCGCGTGTTGATCATTGCATAAATAAACTCGGTTAAGGGGGCATACGCAATAGGGATATAAGTTTATATATGTTCGCGAGTGTAATTTAATTGACTGAATGGTGGGCATGACTGAGTCCTCTACTGTGGTTGCAGAAGTCTTCATTTCCTTCAACACTCCAGAATTCCATTCCTTGATGACTTCGGTCACATATCCTATCTCGATAATGTTATTGATTATTTTTATGTTATGTTTCTTGATTTTTAGTTTTAAGTGAAAACCATTAGGCATCTTGCTGATAAAGCAGTGTTCGCTTATACAATGCGAGTTACCTACTCATTTTCTAGAGCATTTGTTTCTTATTGTTTATTACTGACATTGACATACCTAAACGTAACTCGAGGTGATTGTATTGTATTGTATTGTACTATACTTGTACAAGTGTTGAATCGGTGCATTCAATTTTAGAGCTATTTCATATTTCAGTTCCTGTTAAGTAAGGATACACTACACTAGATTGTAGAGTAGAGCTATGCAACTTACAATCATTACGAAGCATAGCGTCGGTTGTCGATATACTCGTACAATCCAAAGGTGTTGTAATTGCATGCCCTTCTGTGAACACACAGAATACAGTATTGTTAACATTTCGTTCTTATATTGTGTATATAATTTTTATCATTTGCAAAATAATTTCATGTTCGAGGGTTAACACATTATTTTTAATTTCAAATTAATGTATTAATGAGGGTAACACTTTTTATGTCTTAACAGTGTATTCACTCTGTATAATTTATATATTTTATTTTACAGTGTATTGTATGAATTAATCATTGTTAGAACATTTTTATTTTATCTAAATATATTTCGTTTTACATTCAAAAATTGTTTCTTTAACAAAATACATTCTTTATTTTATAGGTACTATGTATAGATAAAAAAGCCATTAGTTCATCTAAAAACGAAATGATTGTTTTATCGTTAACACCCTGTATATTTTTAATAAATATGTTTATTAAAATTAGCGTTGTTTTTATAAAAACACCTCTTATTCGTAGATTCCGAAAATCGACGATTCGAGGTGAAGATAAGAACCCTACACCTTGATTTATAAAAAGCCTGGTTCAAATTATGTATGTTTCTTAAATTTTGTTGCAAAAGCTATCTCGTAACAAACAGTACGAATCAGGGCATCGAACCGGAACCAAACCGTAACATTTTAGTGAACCCAGAACCGAACCTCAAATATATTTATCAATTGAACCCGAGTCGGAACCGAACCGGGTATTAAAATTCGGGTTCAAGGTTCAGCTCCGGTTCATTTTGAGTTCGAAACGTAAGCGTAATTGTAATGCACCCGATAATCGTCGCCTATTTTGTCTGTTTATGAAAATTGTGTTTGTGTTCTTGTCTCGCGTAAATTCCGGCTCGCATTTTAAATTATTTCTATATAAAGATTGTTATTCATAAAACATTAATTCAATTTTCATTAGGTCGAATCGAACCTGAACCCGGAACAAAACCGCAAATTGTGTTAATATTTGAATCAGAACCGCACCCGAACCCATCTCTCAAAAAACAAATTAACCTGAACCGAACCCAGTTTTTGTCGGGTTCGCTGCCCTGAATTGTTAAAATTTTATAGACATTTCAAGTCATGTCTGTATAGATACAGATTTTAGAACCAAAGTTTGAGTTCATATATATTGAATAATTCAAATATTGTAATCTTTTCTGTCCATTTTCGAGAAAAAAATACACCCAATTAAACAACACAAACTTTTTGTTCTAACCACAATAATAATATATGAAACATTAAATTATATCACTATGAATATAAAACACAATTAAATGTTTATATTATTAAATAATACACTTACTGTCCATCAAAATATCATATTTACGGAGACTTTACCCGACGAATTGCTCGAGTTGTAACGCCGAACTCTTTGACAGATAACCTAAAAATCGGAAAAATGTCTCGCTTTCTAACATTAAAATCAATGGTATAAAAGTAAAATTTATACCCATATTGTAGCGGAGACTTCAAGGAATCTAATGGTGCATCGTTTGTCAATAGGAAGCGAGAAAATCGCATTTTTCTGTCAAGATCAAAAAAAAAATTGCGTGGGGAACCTTAGGGTAAAAAAATTCCAAGTTTTTTCCTCGCTTTTTTGACGATTTGGAAGGTTTAGACCAAAAATTTGAATTAACAATCAATTTAGAAAAGTTTAAAGAATATTTTTACATCAAAAAAACGAAGAATATGGGCAAAGTACTTCATGTTTCTTACCAACATTACCATAACCATTTGATCCATAGTACCTCCTTGTTGGGAACGACACTGGCACAGCTAAAACACTGGGATTTTTTTTTTCTTTTACAACAGTAAATTTACAATACATCTTAAAACTAAATATAAATAAATTCCAATACATTTTATGAACTAAATATATCTGTAGTTGGTCTGGAAGAAGCGGCTGTAGCATTTCCAGGATTTTCCGATGATCACGACTGGAAATATTTCATAAATTAAAGTCCTATTACCGGATTGAATTTACAAATTTTACCTGATTTTCCATGTCGTTCTGCTCTGGAAGAAGCGGCGAATTAATTTCATATCTGTAACAAACTTATACACTAGGAATTAGAACAAAATTTGTACTATTTATTAACCTAAAAACTACTAGGGTCTATCAAAGGGAAACCGCGATACATTATATCATTCATTAGGGCGTCCCACACACACAAACAGTCACACAATACCTAATATTTTCTGGGATATTCTATCTTTTGTCCAGCACTAGAAATGTACAATTGTTTCTTGCAGAACTGCTTCTTCCAAAATGGGTTTGTATCTGTAACAGACTCATCCGGAAAGAATTAAAATTGTTTTTTTAATTATTTATTAGATTATAAACTAATATGGACCTAACAAAGGGAACCGCGTTATATTCTCATTCTCAACATTCATTGGGCGTCCCACACATACACACAGACAGACATAGAATACCTAATATTTCTTGGAATATTCTTCAAGACACTCGGTATCTTCGATTTTTCTACAGCAAACGACAAGACATTCCATATCTATAACAGACTCAACAAACAGAATTACAATTAAATATTGACTTTATTAATTTATAATCTAAATAGACCTAATAAAGGAGAAATTTACAAACAAAATTGCGACTATTTATTAACCTATAAACTTATTCAACACATATTCCATACCACATTCATTATTTTATTTGGGCGTCCCACATAACTCACAGACATTCACAAAACACTTAAAATATGATTTAATTCAACAATACATTGAAAAAATTAAAAATTACTTACAAAATTTCATCATTGTTGTTCTTATATTGTTTATCGGCTAATCATTTTTCACAAATAATCAACAATATTTTTCTAGCACAGGCATCAATTATACTTCAAAATGATCGGCAAGTTTTCCCGAATCAAGTCATATATATAATTTACCTTTTATCTTGTTATATTTCTGCACAAATTTTCACCAAATATTCATTGTAAACACATCATCAACTATATTATTGTTTATAACAAATGAATTAATGCAGTCCCTTTGCATTGGCTGGCGAGTACTGCGCTAGTCAAACTTGCGTCAAATTCATCATTTAAATATATTGTGAACTTTGAATATTATTTAAATATTTGCAATTATATATTATAATAATATTATAAATCGGAATAAAATATTTCCTGGTATATTTTTAAATGGACAGGAATATTCAATTAAAACCTATATAGAAATAATTATTGAATGATTTTGGGGTTTGTATGAACCCAATATGTGCATAATTAATTACGTATATAATTTGTTAATCATAAAAAATATAATAATACTGGCTGTTTGTTGTAATGATTGTTGGATAATTATATCTAGCAAAACCAAAATATGAATCTATTTTATATTTCCCACACCCAAAACAAGGTGTAGTTGCGGTCAGACTACGATTTTTGAAAAGTACAAGTTAAATAAAATGTGTACCCAAAATTTGGTCGTAAGAATAACAAACACTGGAGCCAGAATTTTTTAAATTTGTAAAAAAAAATTGACCAAAAAATATAATTATCAAATAGATTTATTATCCCTTATTTTCAACCATTAAGGTCTCCAACATTGGTTCTCCATATATGTATTTTGTTAATAATACCAGGCGTCACGGGCACTCATTGCTGGCGTGGAGAGTGCATCACAGGAATTACTTTTGTGCCATTTAAAATTCCGGGCCCCAGATTTGCGGTCGGACACTCAGGTGCATGGCCACGAGACTCCAAAATGTTAAAATCAATTATTTCAAAAAGTACAAAAATAATTTACTGCTCTAAATTAAAATTAAACTGAACCATTTAGAGCAGCACATAATATAACAAAATATGTAATCATTTGTAACTATAATAATAAAAGGTGTTATTTACATAGTTTATGTATCGTTATAGTTAGTCATATCGTAATGAATGCAGCAGTGAATTGTAATTTGTAAAGATTCGTTCGCATTCGCATAGGGCAACATTAATCAACAGGGAGCAGCAATCCCATTTATCAATTACCACTTGTAATAAGATTTGCTGCGTCCCTTATTTGAATGCGGTCGGCCCGAATCTGTCGCAAATGTTATTAATTCTTTTTAACAAGTATTTCAATTTGATTTCATTTCGTCAATGATGAAAAATACTCCTTCTGTCACTAATAACTACAAATATGGTAGCTTTTTAAATATGTTAAATTCATCCCTATATTCACCCCTAACCGCCACCCCCGGTATGTATTTACTATTTACTCAAAATATGTAATATAATAAATAAAATATTGTCTAATAATTTTTATTGTATTATTACTTTAAAAAATATTTTTATTTATTGACTATAATACGCATAAAATCGTGTATCAATCAATATTTCACTGATTAATTTATTTTAAATCCATAAATTTATCATTTTTTTCTTCCATAATCTGTTCACCATTCAAATGACGCTTGTTTAACAAATATTCCTTCCCGCGAAGATCCCATACACATTTCTTTGAATCTGATTGGTCAATTGATTTGTCGATTATATTGATTTTCTCCCATTTACACGATACATCGACGTACTTTGTTACAACAAAACATTAAACAATAGTTCATAACTTTTATCATAGATTGCAGGAGCAGTATTGTTTTGGATTAAAAAATTCGAGAAAGTTTAATTTTTAGCTAAACTAGAAAGATTTCGACTGTTTGTCATAAAAAAAATATATTTGTAATTAAAAATAAAGGTAGTCTTACCGAAACTTTTTTTATTTTCGCTGTAATTTCGGAGATAATGAGTAAAAATAAAATTAACAAATATTATTTGATTGTTTTAAATTATGCATTAGCATAATGTATATATATATATATATATATATATATATATATATATATATATATATATATATATATATATATATATATAATATTGTTTATGCACACTTATTGTAGCAGTCACAGTCAGTTATCCTGTAGGTATTCAGTGACAGAAACAGTAAATTTTAGCCGTATTCTTTCGCTGCGTTGGATCAGATCCATGTTACATGGATCAGTAAATTGCATGTTCTTTCGAATTCAGATCAGTATCCCCACCCCAAGACCAAGTAATCCAGATCAGTGCCATCTACTCCAACAAAAACTTGGATTAGAAAGATCATATCACTTAAGATTCAAAAATGGCGGAAGCGGCGGAAGAATCTGTCATATTTTATAAGTCAATAAGGACAAGAAGTTACATTTAAGGTTCCCTGAAGAAGGCAGCAGTTCATGCTGCTGAAAAGTTGGTTTTTATAACAATAAACTGAACTAAAACTAAAAAGGTTGTATCATTTTAATCGAGTAATGAGTTCTGAAAGATTTTTTTTAATAGTTCTAAAAAAAATTAAACAAGAATAAAAAATGGTAAATATAGAAAATTGAAATTCATTTTTCCGACTGATTTTGACAGATACTTGTGTTCTTTCGAATAAATTCATCTGCGTCCACGTGACCTGATCTGATCTAATCCATAAGATCAGTTGGATCTAATCAACCCAGCGAAAGAATACGGCTTTTATGTATAAAATTATACATTCATATTTCTGGTGTACCTTTAAACCGATCCAACATATATTATGTAAATAAGATTAATATATAAATGATTAAAATAGACTATTCAGAATAAGTTTTGCTTGAAACTTTTTTCGATTTAATGTTCCATTAATAAGATAACAATTTATGCCTGAGTGTCTGGTCGCGAATCTGGGGACCCGGGTTCGATCCCGACCGACGCCAAAAATTACATCGCATATTAATGGCACAAAATTGACCCCTGTGGCGCACTCTCCACGCCAGCAATGAGTGCCCGTGAGGTGACGCCTGGTAAGCGCCCACACGGTACAAATATTCCATCATTACCGATATCTGTATACGAAGCAGATTGGCACACCCAGCGATGGGTAATATGCCGTGATGAAAAATTTATTTATTTTATTTAATATAAAATATTCAATTGATTATAATTATTATCAATAGATGGCTTTACCAATATTGTATTCGAATTATTCTTTAATAAAAATATGGATTTTCGGCTTTATTTTTCATTTTTGAAAAAAAGTTTATTTGAAGAAAATTACTCAGAATTGAAAGTTACATAATATTATATTTTTATAAGTTATTTAATTTCCTTATTTTCAAATAAATAAATATAAATAAAATAATTAAAAATGAATAAATTTATCATCCATCTCAGAATCTTACCAATTGCTGGGTGTGCCAATCTACTTTGTATTTGTACACAGATTTTGGTAATAAGTAAAAATAAAATAAACAAATATTATTTGATAGTATTAAATTATGCAATAGCATATATGAAATTGTATACACTTATTATAGCAGTCATTTATTCTGTATTCAGTGACAAACAAAAAATACGATTAATATATGTATAAATGATTAAAATAGACTATTTTGAATAAGTTTTATTTGAACCTTTTTTCGATTTAATGTTCCATTTTTGAGATAACAATTTACGAAAATCAATATAAAATATTCAATGTGCTTGATTGTTTATAATTATTGTCAATAGATGGCTATACCAATATTGTATTGGAATTATTCCTTAATAAAATATGGATTTTCGGCTTAATTTCTCAGTTTTGAAAAAAGTTTTTTTGATGAAAATTATTCAGAATTGAAAATTATATCTTTCTATATTTTTTATTTTCAAATAAATAAATATAAATCAGTAAATATATCATCACGGTATATTACCCATTGCTGGGTGTGCCAATCTGTTCTGGGCGATATTCAATTGGGTGATGTAAGTTGGATGATTAACGGTCATACAGACAGGAATTTTGCACGCGTAGCAGGCATTCAATGAAGTGAATTTTTTGCAACAAGAAAAATAGTTAAAAGTGACGCTCTGATTATTTTGAATAAACTTTAACAAAACATAACCTAACGTACTATTTTGTAATTTTACACATATTATTGTATCGCCCAGCTTGGCCGTGCCTGTTAAAATATGCCCAAATCTCTTGCATATTGAATTGAATTTTAAAATGAAAAACACTATACAATTTACATATAAGTTTTCTTATGCAAATATATTCGTAATTATACTGCTAAAAACACTCATAAATTGTAATAGTAAAACGTTTTTATTGAATCTGAGGAGAGAAATGTATCATACATGTATATGTTATGTATTTTGTTTTGTTCTCGTCTATTGGTTAGCACCCCAGTCGCTGTAATTGAGCGCTAAGTTGGCTAGCGGGCACCCCGTCGCTTGTCAAAAAGCGGCACCTAATAAAGATGTGTGGCTGGTCGATTTCGTTATGGCTGAAACCGTCTTATGGACAAGCCATAACTATAAACCATCGCTTGTGCATTAAAGTTAACGGGAAGACTGACGCCCCATCCGTTGTCCAGCGAAACGTCCAGTATTCGCGGATTCAATACTTTAATATAAGATTTACAACTGTGTAACGGCTCGCCTTTTTATTAATAAATTTCACTATATCGCATTTCTAGATCCATTATCGTATTATATCGGTGGCGCTAGAAATCCGTTATATGGACGTAGGCATTAAGTTTTTCTTTGTGCATTGTTTTCCATTATAAAAAAATCTTCAAACAAAAAATGTAGAGCATAAAATATAGCATATTATCCATTGTTGGGTGTGCCAATTTTGAGCAATGATGACATATTTGTACCGTGCGGACGTTTACCAGGCATCAGGTCACGGGCACTCATTGCTGGTGTGGAAATAAACCACAGGGGTCACTTTTGTCTATTGTAAATTCGAAGTAATTTAAGCGTCGGTCGGGATAATTTAAAAATAATAAATAAATTAAATTTTGACAGATTTGACCTTGGATTTTTTTTGGATACAATTTTCAATACATACATAAATACATAAAATCACGCGTGTCCCACTTAGTGGGTTCGCACATACCCGATAACAATAAAAACAACATCAACATCACACAATAAATCCTTACTCTTAAACATATTAAAGTGACCGATTTTCGGTAGCGAAATACCGCATCCGGATCACAATAATAGTTAGGAAACAATCATCCTTCGCCACACATTCCTATCTAAGCAGACTTCTTTCGCCTCGGCCACACTCATAATCGCATTCATACATGCTCTTCTTCTCTTCATACTTGGAAACTCTCTCTTTAAGCACCCTACCAACCACATCCATCCACTTACACACTGGTCGGCCACGCAATCGAACTCGCCATTCTCTCCACATGCCCAAACCATCTCAACTGACTCACACCAACTCTCTTAATCACATTGTTACTACCCATACATTCTTCATACATCAAATTATTCCTCACGCGATCCCGTCTGACATACCCACATACACCACATAAATACCTCATTTCCACGGCAGTCACTCTCTTTTTATGCTTCCCCGTCCATGCCCAGCATTCGCTTCCATACATCAAAGCAGGCACTAGCACTCCAGATTCAGTGTGAAGCACTGAATATAATCATACTAAAATACTTGTACTAAAATATTAAATTAACACTAAAATTTATCATTTAATCTGTGTTCAAGGTCATACACAACAAGCTATAATAAGGTACCTATATTTAAAGAAATATCCAAGCTACTTAACTCCAAAACTCATTATTTACAATTTACCCAATTATTTGAAGAAACTTACGCGAATTTACAACATAAACACTAAAATTTTGTGAAAAAGAAAATTGGCGTTCGATGTAAAACTACAATAAAACTTTTGTTATGGGTAATTTTATGAAAATGAATTATCCGTAGTTAGATTTATAATTTAATGTGCAAATACAAAAATAAAACATTGCCCTGGATCCTGCACGAAGCAGTGAAAAGTGTAAGCCGCTTACTTGGTCATCGAGTAATTCGATTACATTAAGTATTTATAAAAGTATTTATTTGGATTGCTTGTTAGATAAATTGATTATAGTTACATATGAGGGGGAACGACAACATGTACCGCTACTACTACTGTGTGCGAACTACCAGAAGGGAGCTTCCACTCCCAAAAGAATTACTCAAGCGCCTTACGTCGAAATGGGACCCTTGGTAATCATTAACCTATATTTTTAATTTATTTGATTACAATGTGTGAATTCTCATGTAATTCCTTACAAATAGAAATTGATTGAAATAGGGTAAGATATAGGTCAGTATTGGAAAGATTCTGTTGCTCTATGATGGAAAAAGCAGATCAACCTCGGCTATAATGAAGCATTTCCCGGAGCGGTATATAATATACGTACTACATCAAATGAACTAAATAGTTACATTGTAACTCAGCAGGCAGGCGTTTAGCCCGCGCCAGAAACTGAAACACAGACTACATGTCTCATCGACATGAGTATCTAAGATCGACTACCTTACTTTCGTGAGACGATTATCTCTGAGGGGTTGAAGAGGGTATCATATGGCATCCATATCAAAATATCAGTCCTGCACTTAGGCTTGCAATAACTTCTAGACTTAATTGTCAACAAATAACTGTCCAATGTCTGACAGCTAGACTAAACACTCAGTTAATAAAAATGATAACTATTTCTAAACAGAATTTTGACTAACAAAGATAAGAAACTTGAAATATTGATCCTGAAACTATAATTTAAAAGAATGTATAAAAGTTATTTATTTGTTATTGCTCGCCTGTCACAATATTTAGTAGTTTTTTAAGGGCTGAAAATGATCAATCCCATTATTAGTAAAGTCCACTATTTAGAACAAAATCATCTTTATATCTACGTCACAGAACATTAAAAAATATATATTACGGCTTAACGAATAACAATAAAGATTTTCTAAAACTACAAATCGGTTTAAAAAAATAATGCAGGACTCATTATTAAATAATAATTTGAGCATTCTGGTACTTTTCAGTAAGCAAAATACATCTACTGAAATATCTTTATAAGAGAAATTTTGTACCTATTCTCCAGGCTTCGTATTCGATAATTTACAATTTAGACTTTACAGGAGCATTAGGTTAAATTGACTCATCTCGAATTCGACTGCATTTGTGAAAGCAATTAATTAAGAAAGGGTGGTGGAGCAGCAGGAATAGCAGCAGCAGCAGCGCTTAAGATTATTCCTTACTTGAACTCTTTCCTCTTTCATCGGGGTTTCGCGGAGATGGAAATTAACTCGTAATTAATTAAGAAAATGGAGTTCAAGCTAAGACAAACTTGCGTAGCATAGCCTCTGGTGCTAAACAAGAAACAAGACTCTAAATTCTACCCTGCAGTATGTATTTTTCTACTACATACAAGGTGTTAAAAACAAGTGTATAGGACATAGAAAAGAAGGCAAAATAAGTCGAAAATATTTATACAATATGTATCCATGCAAAAATGTTTCGGACAGGACATCGAACCCGCCAAAAACTGGGTTCGGTTCAGGTTCAGTTTAATTTATTTTTTGTGAGATGGGTTCGGATGCGGTTCTGATTCAAACATTATAAAATTTGCGGTTTTGTTCCGGGTTCAGGTATTGGGTTCAGCTTCGGTTCGACGTATTAAAAATCGTATTAATGTTTTTTGAATAACAATCTTTATATACTTAGTAATAATTTAAAATGCAAGCTCAAAATGAACCTGAACCGGAGCTTAACCCTGAACCCGAATTTTAATACCCGGTTCGGTTCCGACTCGGGTTTAATTGAAAAATATATTTGAGGTTTGGTTCCAGGTTTAGATTCGCCAAAATGTTACGGTTTGGTTCCGGTTTTGGTTCGGTTCGGGTTTGGGTTGGAAGCCTTGGTTTCGGAGAAAGATTTTATTTTGTATTACAAGCAGGAGCCTGAACCGAAACATATTTATAGTCCAGGTTCAAGAAATAAATGTCGGTTTAGATTCAGTTCCGGTTCAAGAAAAAGAAATTATAATGGTTCATCGGTTTTGAGTTCGGATTTCGGTTCAGAGCACTTTTAAAATCTTATTAATAATTTAATTTTAATTCGAAATTTTTACTTATAGGTATATTCAGCAGATCTGGGCATCGATTTTGTAACTTTAAATTCTACTGTATTTCAAATTCGATCAGAATTGAGATTTTTCTTCACTCTTTCTCAGAGTAGATTTTAAATTTTACTGCTTCGGTGCAGTAGAATTCATTTCTTTCGTTTATGCTTGACATTTCTTATTTACGTCAATTTGAGTAGAATTTCATGTTACAAAATCGAAGTCCTGAAACGAATCTAAATTTAAAACGATTTAAATTATGTTCCAGTTGCAAATAAAGGTTTGATTCTGGTTCAGATTCGTAAAAATTTCGGGTTTTCGGTTCAGGTTCAGCTTCAGATTCCTAAGCAAAAAAAAAAAACTGATAGTCTTGTCTATGCTAGTAAATAGACTATAAAAATACATACAATAAAATTGAATATGAAACATATTTCTCAATTCCTAATAGTTAAGAAGTTATTTGAAAAATATCAGTCAAGGTCGCTACAAAATTTTATGTAGTACAATTTTTCTTGTTTGAAAAACAAAAACATATCTAAGATGATTTCTGAAGGGTAAACAAAGAGTTTCATATAATCAAAGTTGTAACTCATAGTTTTCGAGATGGCTGAAGTAAATTCCGTAAAAACTCATTTTTCACTGCCTTATGTCTCTGAAACTATTGAAGATCGAACAAGGACATATTGTATAAAACTTTTTGACTTATTTTGACTACTTCTCTATGTCCTACAAATGTGTTACACTTGTTTTTTAACACTGTATACATCTTTAGGTTTAGGCAATAGACGCATTTACTTTTAAAGTTATATAGTTTTTTAAATGATAATAAATATTATACGAGTGTCATGCCGTAGAAAACAATTCACGATTATTTTGAAAGCATTTAGCATTCCAACAGAAGATTGGTTCGAAGCTTTTAAAAAGTGGAAGGAAAGTATTTGAAGTGTGTTATTGTTGAAGGGAAGTACTTTGAACATATTTAAAATAAAATTCTAAAAAATATGAACCATGTCTTTTATTTTCAATAATTCTAATATTCATTGTGTTCAATGTTATCAATAGAAATGAAAGTAATTTTACGGAAAAGGGTTGTGACGTTAGTCAAACCAACTAAAATATTTTGACTTAACGTCGAAGGATCGTAAGTATACGGTTTATATTTGAACAAAATGGAAAAGAATGCAATATTAATTTTGCGTATTAATTCACATGCAGAATTTTAAGCTCCACCACTTTTATTTCAAGCATTTTTACATAATATAGTTAGGGAAACAGAAGTCCTATATCCAGGTGACGCGATTAGCACCCGGTATGAGTCAAATTCAATAAATAGTATAAATACTTATCGTAAAATTCCAATTATGGTTGACCTGAAAATGGCACTTAGACCCTTTGAATCAATTGTTTTATTTATGGTAGTTAGGCCAGGTATTTTTATCTCTGGTTAAACTGTCTGAAAGTCTGTTAACTGTCAGTTAAAACGAAAAATATCATCGATAGCATAAATTGTAAAAACTAGAGATGAAAATACCGGGCTTAAGTTTACTATACTATTTATTTAAATAAAATTGAGGAGCTTTTGGCGAAACCTTAGTCCATTTTTTTTTAATTTGAGATATGAAAGAAAAACTTTCTAGCTTTCTTACAGTTAATGATTTCTTTAACTAATGCCCGGTTGAAGAAACGTTCATCAACGCTTTGTTTAATTACCGGATCAAAATGAACAAATTCGAATCAGTTTCCTTGTTCTTATGACATTTAAATCATTACTATCAAAAAATCGCGTTGCATTTGTTCGTTTTGATGATCCGTTAATTAAACAAAGCGTTGATAAACGTTTCTGCAACCAGGCATTAGTTTGACCAATGTTTAAATATTAGAAAATTATTTACTGTATGTTAAGTAAAGAAAAACAAACATTGATGGACAATTATATAATAATTAGTAATTTTTATAGGACGTTTTTGTTGAAATGCTCAAATTTTAAATTGTAATAACTTGTGACTAAGATAAGTATACTTTTTTAAAACTCACAATATTTGGACTATGGTTATTTTTGCTAAAAACTATTCAATTAAGAAAAATAATAATATATCTTCACTGCATAATACCTATTGCTGGGTATGCCAATCTGCTTTATACACAGATATCGGTAATGATGACAACATATTTGGGTTGGGATTCGGGATCGAACCTGATTCCCCAAATTTTCGACCAGACACTCAACCACGCGGCTACGAGACTCCATCGTTTCTTAAAAAACATTTTCTGCTTTGAAAATTACAATATGTCATTTAATTTTTATGCACTTAAATAAAAACATATTTATCAATGCTGGAAAATGTTTTAAGTTTTTTGTATACATGGTGTTAATTTTGAACTTTGACATTATTGTTAGTTTTAAAGGGCTCCAGTTCTTGTAGAAAACATGCAAAACAAAAATTATTGCCAAATTTACTATCAATGTAGTTAATTCTACCATCGGTTAAGCGTTGTACACTTTATTTATTTATTTAGTTACAACCACCCAACAGGCCAAGCCCAAATAAAGGGTAGTGAAGAACAACAAATTTAACAAAATTTGGTGATATAGTTTGAGAATTTTTCAAACTCTAACTGGAAGATATCAACCTTAGAGAACTTAATAGTGTAAATATGACACATTCTATAAATAGGTGACATCATAAGGCAGTTAGTTCTAGCAATGGGTAAATAAAAGGTGAAGGTATTTCTAGTTCTAGTAGAAGGAGTGTGGAAATTAAGACAGGAAAGAGAACGGGGATCATCAATACAGGCATTGATAAGTTTAGACAAGTGTAAAACATGACCATTTTCTCGACGTACAAAAAGGCTTTTTAGATTGAAAATAGACAGAAGGTCATAGTAAGAAACGGAGTAGTCAGGGTAGATGTGAAACGTTTTAAAGTACATGAACTTTAGAATTTTTTTTGAACTGATTCTATGAGATCCTGATGTATACCTCATAAATCGGGTTCCAAATGATATTGCAGTATTCTAATTTGGTCTGTACCAATGAGTAGTAAAGGGAACACTTACTTGAATAACACTCTATATAACTATTGTTTCAATTATCACCACATTTGGTGACCCCGACGTGATTTGATTATTATTACATATATATTATTTTCAGTTGGACTGAATAATTTGAATAATTATAATACAGTAAATATAAAATGTATTTGACACGGGCAATGTTGTGTCGTGGTAGTTATGAGAGAAAAATGTCGGCTACTTTATGTTATAGTTTTCCGCATATAAAACAACGACAGCAACGGATTGAGGACAATAAAGTGGTCTTTCGAAATGTAAACTTGTTAAATCAAGTGCTGTAAAAATTCTCAACGCTCATCTATCGTCCCGAGTATAGCTAGGATGCACCAATGGGCTTCGGCGTCGTCTCTCGAAAGGGGCGGAGCAGCGTCGGGACGTCCTCCGGCGGCAGGCGCGCCGTCGTTACCCTAGCAACCGCGGGGCAACTAACGCAAATTAGAATGGCAGCGACGATCCGGGCACCCAGTGCATACTGTATCTCACTTGATTCTCCTCGAATTCGATGTGCTAGTGTTCAGTGGTGTTTCCTTTGCAATGGACAGACTCGCGCAATTTGTTTCAAAATCATTCGAAAATAACAATAATGGCATGGTCAGTCCTGTACCTGCACCAGTTGCTAACCAGTGTTTAAATTTGACGTCCTCAAGTCCTAGACGCGAACGTGACCGTGATTATATGGAGGAAGATATGGCTGAAGTGAAACCCGTACCCGCGGCTAAAAACTGGCTCATTTCTGACTCCCCAAAGCGCGTGGCACTATCAGTACCATTATTGGCAGTTCCACCACTTACCTACGGCATGGACCTCCGAGTGAATGGAAGTGTGAGTGGTACAGATACGGACGATGCTCGAGCAACTGACGAAGACGAAAGAAAGCATTCTGTTAAATCGCCGGTACCAATTGCTGGAGGATCAACGGATATGTCACCAAGAAACAGCCATTGTTCTTCTTCGTCGCCAGCTATAGAACTGGAGGATTCAACAGAATCTGTAGGAGATGCAACGGTTGCTTTGGCTGCGAGGACTGCAGATGATCGAAGAACAGAGTCGTTGATGGAGGAAGATAATAAACCATGTAAGAATTAATATACAAGATGAATACAAGAATTTGTGATGACAATGTTTAATTTACGCGTTTGGTGACCGAATAAAGTTAATTTAAAGATTAGGTGTTAACAAATACCCGAAATGAATCATAAGGTAAACGTATTTTTGTGAAATAGTATACATCAGATGGTAGAGCAGGTACAATTTAATTTGAACATAAAACAACTTACCTATGCTGTTTCTCTTTTGAATCCGTTAAAATATACTTTCTGATTTTTCCTAACAAAACCTTTTAGTTTCTGTTCCGTATATTAAATTAAACATACATAACCTAAACTAAAAGGTTATATTATTGTTATATTACGAGTTCTGATAGATTTTTTAATAATTTGAATTTTTCTTGTTACTTTTGTAAAAAGAAGCGGTACTAAATTATTTAAAGAATAAATATATCTTGTACTGTTTTATAGAAAAATATCTTAATGAATGTTTTCTACGTTATTCATCCCAATTTTGTAAGAAATTGCTAAAAAATGTAACCAAATGAAAGAAAAATGTAATGTTTTATTGAATCTTCATAATTATCATTGGTTATTTACTGACCAATGTTGCTAAGAGTTAGTAGCTACATCTTACAGAATTGGGTGAATATGTAATTCGAAAATTTTAATCATTGTACCATCTGGAAAACCATAAATAATGTAAAGAGCAACAAATTTCAGTTTTTGTATCTCCTGAAATTTTTGCTGTTTTGTTTTATGTGGTTTCTCAAATAGGTGATTCAAATCTCAATCATGCATCACTTTTATTCATACAAAACATACGTTTCGGTACATACTTTCTTCAGGGTAAATAAGATCATATACAGATTCTTAAACATAAAATCATGTACACTTTGGTTGTTGTATTCGTTTAGTAGTCGATTTTAAGAGCGAACAGATATATGTGTGCTTTTTCCGATTTTTTACGGTGTTTGTAAAACTATATGTTTAAAGATTTAAAGTTTAAACGAAAGTATTTATGTGTGCATGATTTTATGTTTTAGAATCTATAAGATTTTACCTACCTTGAAAAAGGTACAAGTGTTATCGAAATGGTTTTGTAAGAATAAATGCTGTATAGACTTGAGATGTGGTAAAAACAGATTTAGTTAAACTGTAAAAGATTCGTTTATTAAATACTAAAGAAAGATTTTTGTGAATAGAACTGTGTACTCCTCTAAGAGTAGCATTAAAATAGGTGAAAGTGATATTTGACAACTAATCCGCCGCATCACATAAGTTTTACGCGAGAGAATTTAAAAAACTACCTATTTTATCTTTTTAAATGTCTATGTCACGGATTCGCGTATTCACCTGCCTTAAACCAACAATAACAGAAATTATACATATCTAGCGACATTTATGGGTCGATTCTGTTCATATCTGTAAGTAGTACAGATCTGTAAATCTGTAGAAAAGTGACAAAAATACATCAATTTTTATTGATTAATATAAAATTATTAGTAATGTACCAACTACTCTTTTGGCCGACTAATTTCAAGCATCACTTAAAGCCTGTTCATTGAAATTAGTATTTTCCAATGTAGTGTATCAGTCTCAAATGTGCCTATGCCTAACATTTCTTCATGACAATTTGCCTTTGATTAATAAATAATGAAATAATTACATATTAATAACGTCATTTTTTTATATTATACAAATATAAACAGGAAAATTGTCGAATTTTTTTGCTCGCACTTTAAATTACTTTTATATAAAGATTGTCATTCAAAAAACATTACTTCAATTTTCATTAGGTCGAACCGAACCTGAACCCAATACCTGAACCCGGAACAAAACCGCCAATTGTGTTAATGTTTGAACCAGAACCGCACCCGAACCTATCTCTCAAAAAACAAATTAACCTGAACCTGAACCGAACCCAGTTTTTGGCGGGTTCGTTGGCCTGATAGGAACTACTATTGTCTTTAAATGATTAGATTTTCAAGAAAATCGAAGTCACACTTTCGCGTATTTTCTTGATGAACCGCCAAGACAGGTACATGTTTGAACTGACTATGACTATAATTACTTATATTTAAATTAAATTTTGTTAGTTGTTGATCACTGTGTTGTAAAGATGCCACATAAATGAATTCAACAACATTTTGAAGAATTGTCTGAGTTTGCACTAATATACTGCTTTTACACCATCAATAAATGAAATTATACAATATATATCTAGCGATATTAAAATACATATATGCGGAAATATAAATATTACATTACTAGTAAGAATATACCTATGGAGTGAATATAAGCCTATAGTGATATTAATTTAGTGAATACTGGATGAACACGAGAATCCGTGACATGTAGGTATTTAATAGGAAAATAATTTTCAAATATTATTTGTCTCGTAAAACTTTATTGGTTCTATATACAACGAGATTTTAAAAAAAGTTTATGCCGTTGGTGTGTGCGATTGTTTCAAAAAAGTAAACATTCAAACTAAGTAACATATCAAAAAATAGGTAAATATTTGCTAGTTAATCGACGGATGTTTCTTGAAATAACATAGGTACCTACTAAATTTGTTTTTACCATGTACTTAAATTAAACTTACTCAGTCACTAAAGCCGTAATTTTAACAATTTTGACACTTGAAAATTTAGAATTTTATACTCTAAGTACGCCATAAAATTTTACATACTGCTTTAACTATAATAATAATAATATTCCAATAGACACTCACCAAAACAAAATTGTTTCAGAATCGTATAAGATATATGTAGAAAGAAATATATTTTTATTATAAATTATATACCTACTTACTTGCTTTTTTCTGTAGTGCAAATAATCGTTACAGAAATAATAGTGTAATAAAAAGAATAATAATAGTTTCATAAAACATCTGTTGCTCGTTCCTCGAAAGAAAATAATGATATTACAATATTGTTTATATGGAAAATGTAAAATAAGTTTATTATAAACGTTTAATCGTATACTGTTTTTATCAAAATAATATTAGTGAATTCAGTAGGTACGTCTAGATATACGGATTTGGTAATTTATTTAACCAAAGTTTGGGTAATATATCTGGTAAATGAATTTAAAACATTTACGTCGAATTCACGTGGCTGAGCGCATTTTATATAAGGGGTGATTCATCGGTTTGTTCTTTTTTAATAACTGGAATATTTTAAATTATTATGGAAAAAAAATTAAACGAAGTTTATTTTAATTAAAATGTAACTATATATTTTTAAATGGAACATGCTATATATTTATTCCAATAGTATAAAAACAATCATATGTTATATATGAAGAGCGCTATTTCATGACAGTAAATAATAGATTTTTTTTGCAAACACTCTTATTCGTATAGAAAAAATTGCCTATACAACTTCCATTGTAAGGTGATAGAAGAGAACAATATTTTTTATTAATTTGTTTGCACTAGAGTTATAATTAAGTTTAAGTAAAATAATTATCCTGTCAAACGGATATTTTTCTAGCATTGTTAAATTCAAATAATAATTGTGAAGCTGTTGATTACAACAATGAATATTTTAATATTGATTACAAGAATGAATCTAACAATGAATTTAGTAGAAAAAAAATGAATATCCTGCTAAACGGATAATTTTCTGATATTGTTGTAAAATTGTTAATTATAACAAACGATTTTGATTACAAGAATGGATATAACAAAGAATATTTCAACAATATTTTAAATCTAGTATGTTTCGAAGAATCAAAAATACAGTTTCAAATTTAAAGAGTGTGTTAATTTGCAAATTATACATTATGAGGGGCGCTGAAATATAACACAAAGGCGCCTCTTACCCACGGAGCGGCACTGGCCCTAAGAACAATATTTATTTATAAAAGAGTGAATTTTTCATTCACTTGGTTCGATACAGAAGAATATAGAACGAACTGGCTCTAGCTGCTTAACTGGGCGATATATATATCATTTCAATTCTGTGTGCGCCTTTTAACAAAAGGCGCCTGGAGCGATTTCTCCTTTGCTCCATTTCACCGCACGGCCCTGCAGAAGGCCTTGCAGTACTATTTTTTGAATTAGATTTATCTAATAATAGTAAATAACATATGTAATAATGAAATATTGGATAGAAATAGATAAAATATTAAATTAATTAATTTTCTTTAAATTTAAAAGATGTATCTAATGTAAAAATAATGTAATGCAAAGCCTACATTTAACAAAAATGTAAGTTAAACATAGCTCCTTGGTTACACAGTTCATATCTCAAATGTATGTAATTGACAGATAAAAGTCGCTGTCAAAAAACTGATCATTTAAAGTTAATAATAATGTTTTAAAAAGAAAATAGTAAATAGAGCAATAGTTATATGGGAAGGAATTTAATACAGTTTGTAGCATAAGTAAATATGTGTAGGTATGTATTTAAATTAATAAAAAATAAATGACGGGAGGTATTGTGTTGGCCGCATCATAATTTTTTATGGAGTTACCTCTGGGCCTCAAATGCAGTTAACCCGACTCTATCCCAAATTAGTGAGTAAAAAACCGTGATGACATATTTACCATAAAATTTAAAGTTAGTCCACTATTGGAAATGTGGTTATTATGGTCCAATAGCAGACAAGCATTTTCTGTACTTCCTTAAAGTGGTGTATTTGGTTAAACTAGGAAGTAAATCTAAATAGCATCCTCGTACAAATGAGTTAAAGGACGAACGACGAACGAGGTGAGTAAAGAGCACGAAAAGATTTTATCTTAATTAAGAAAACGCAATTAATTAATGACGTGGGATAAGACGTCGCTGAGAAATTGCCAAGGCGTGAAAACATTAAAAAAAAGGGGAGACAGCATAGCGGGTAGCGATTCGAGATTCGAGATTCAGGGGATCACCCGTAGACAGGTAGGAGCTGCTACTGCTACTGCTACTAGGAACTACGCTCCGGGCTCCGGGTTCCCGGCTCCGGGTAAAGGATCCCCTGAGAGGTATTAACACGGACAACAGCCGCACTTAACGTTCCCCCCCCCCGCCTGCCTCTCGCGCCGAGCACGTCTCACGGCCCGGACTAATAAAGCAATAGCGAAATTGCTCTCGGATTAATTTAATTCCATTACTGTAATGAGGATACAAATATCCCGGCGATAGGCAGAGATGCACAGGGGTCTGCATCGCTGTATCGTTTCGTTGTACCGTTTACCGTGTACCACAACACAATACAATCGATTCAAGTGCGAGTGACACACGAAAAGATTCCCATCCCTCTCACTCGTTCTCGTTCTCATTCCACCGCTTCGTGTTCGTAACCTAACTGAAATGAAAATAAAATCCAAATTGGATTATCTCCAGTGAAGTTGGATTGAATTGACTGAAAACATAAAACGCCCATTTTTGTAATTTAAATCATTGTCGATGGGCGGGTCGGGCACTCACATTTCGCGTCCGCGTCCGCTTCGCCTTGAATGCTCTGCTCCCCTGCTTGGAGTTGGAGCTGCTAACACGCCGAATAAACGCTCCAGATGCCGACGGCAGGCGAAACGATCAAACGAACCGTAATAAAACTAATTCAGACCGGAGCAAATATTATTTTCTGACTTCTTGTTATTTACCCCATTATGTCACATGCACGGTTTAACATCATTACGTGATAATGCATTTCTTAAATCTGTTCTTGTACAATTAATTGTCTATTACTTACCGGGCCGGGAATTGCTCCATTATAGCCGAGTTAAATGACCGAGGTATACAGTTGCATATGAAAAGTTACACAAAAAGGTGATTATGGTATTTTCTTAGACATAGAGGGGGACACATTTTGACGTAACCATTATTATTTTAAAAGCTAGTAGTAATCAACTTATGGATCAATGTTACTGTTTTTTTAAATGGCATTATATATTTTTATTAACTCATTAAATAGAGAATTTTCTTCTGAATTCAACGATATAATAATATCATACCCTTTACATTGCGAAAAATTTGATAAAAATTAATTCAACGTTAGTATTTCATTTCTATTTTATATTTTTTAAGTAGGTTGTGCAAAAATTTAATCATTAAAACAAAAGAAAATTATCTGTCATTTTCGTATTTCATTGTATAATTTAATAATAGCAGCAGATTCAACAAATATACTTTGGTTCACGAAAGATGACTATTCATGGTCACTTGTTCGAAGAAAGAATACACAGCACTTTATACAGTAGTAGCTTAGTAACATTTCGTGTTAGAAAGAGAAAGTTTATTTGACGTATGTCTACACAGTTTATGTTGTGTGACAGATATACGTAAATGGTGACATTACTTTCCAACACATTACAAATAATAATGACGTATGTCGTAAAGTTACAGATATCTAATTATCTACTGCACTACCTTCTGTCCTAATAGTTACCCAGTGACGTTGACATTTATATCAAATTATTATTCCATGGTTTTTGTCAAGTCTATGTTTTTGGGTTTTGCAAATACATAGGTGAAGAGCATAAATCTGTGAGAAAGGCATTATTTAAAAAGAAACATAATATTCAAATAAATTACATTTATTTTTTTCGGTTAAAATGTATGCAGTGAAGTTATCTGCTAGTAATATTATACCATACGATTAATAAATGACCTTGAATTGTCATCTTTCGTGAACCAAACTAAACTGATTTTATTTATTGATGCAAGACCCATCAAAATACATTCCTAGCATGCAATTTATTTGTAGAATGAAGGGAAAATTCTAAAAAAATATGAATCATGCGTCTATTCTCAAAAATTCAGTATAGCCCTCCTAATTGAAAAGTATAACCCATGTTCGACTGGTTGTAGGACGTTACAATATAATATTAATATTTTGGAATGATTGTGTATGTTTAGTGGTAGATTCAGCGAATTCCACTCCATCGAGTAGCGGTGGTGGAGTGCAACAGCGGCATGTATCCGTAACGCCCGTAGCGAAGAGTTCTGCCAAACAGCGACGGTCGCGCACTAATTTCACCCTAGAGCAACTCAACGAACTCGAACGTCTGTTCGATGAGACCCACTACCCGGACGCCTTCATGAGAGAGGAGCTCAGTCAGAGACTCGGTCTCAGCGAAGCGAGGGTACAGGTATGTTTTTATTTCTGACCCGTCGGACACAGTACAGGTATTTCGAAAGGAACATTTCAATTATGTCAGTTCAAATTTTTTTAACCATGGAGCTTCAATTAGAATTTGTCAGTTTTTAAGCCAGTAGAAATTAATTTGACAGCTTTGACAGTTTTCAAGTCTTCTAGACATTTGTTTGAAAGCATTCCAAATGAAGATTGGTTGGGAGCTTTTAGCAGTATTTCGCTGCGTTGGATCAGATCCATGTTACATGGATTAGTAAATTGCATGTTCTTTCGAATTCTGATCAGTACTCCCACCCCAAGACCAAATAATCCAGATCAGTGCTATCTACTCCAACAAAAACTTGGATTAGAAAGATCATATCACTTAAGATTCAAAAATGGCGGATTTTATAAGTCAATAAGGACAAGAGGTTACATTTAAGGTTCCCTGAAGAAGGCAGCAGTTCATGCTGCCGAAAAGTAGGTTTTTATAAAAATAAACAGAACTAAAACTAAAAAGGTTGTATCATTTTAATCGAACAATGAGTTCTGAAAGATGTTTTTTAATAGTCTTAAAAGAAATTTAAACAAGAATAAACAATGATAAATATAGAAAATTGAAATTCATTTTCCAACTGATTTTGACAGATACTTGTGTTCTTTCGAATAAATTCATCTACGTCCACGTGACCTGATCTGATCTAATCCATACGATCAGTTGGATCTGATCCAATTCAGCAAAAGAATACGGCTATAGTAGAGAATATTGAAAACTCTAGTAACATTGATGCGTCCCTTCAGTTGTCGGTATTTCGCGTCACATCAAAGAAATGATGTAACGCTGATGTTGCATCGCTTGTTTGCATATCTGCATAATACTAAATAGTGATGGGCATAATTGGATTATATCAATAATCGAATTCTACCAATTCGATTATTTTAATAATCGGATGGTAATTGGAATTATTTTTCATTCGGTCTGGCCAACCGAATGACGAAGTCAGACAGTAGTTGAATCTGGTACATTAATCTCTGCATCTGTCACGTATGACACAACTTTAGGAAGTAATCTCGTACCTGCAATATTTACCACTCATAATAAATTACTGATTATGATTTGAATCTGTAAACAAGATAACGAATTTTATTAGCTTAATAAGAGGTGTATTGAAATATTTATAATTTAATTATTTAAGTAAATCGTATAGGTTGGCGTATGCGTAAGCGTAAGGAAAAGAAATGAGTTTAGCAGAGAGGGGCACTTAACAGGATGAATGTGCATCGACTTCGTCACTTCGTTTGGCACTCGCACCCACCATCAATCAGCTTCTACCCTGCGACTGCGACTATACTGAGAGCTCGTTAATCCACCATTTAATTGACGTGATTTTCATTCGGGCTTTGGACCATTCGGGCTCGGGCCTATATTCATTGCACCAGCACCAGCTAACGTTCTCTAACCGACCCCCAATTGCTGCTAATCGATATCGATTTATTACTTTGTTCTGTTACAGGTTTGGTTTCAAAACAGGAGAGCTAAGTGCCGGAAACACGAAAGCCAAATACAGAAAGGTAAGCTCATTTTTTGAAAATTTACTCATTTTTTAATGACCCTAGTGAAGACTTACATAGATACTTTTTACAATTGAAAATATATGAATTAGGTAGACTGCACTGGCAAGACTTGATGATCGTAATAAGTGCGCACTTATTAGGTAAGGATCAGTCGTTCAGTTCACTTGAAAACTATAAATGAAACATATTAAATCAGCTAGTGCGTATTGATTATATAAATAGAAAACGAGTAACGCACTCAGTGCAAAAGAATATGCAATAAATATATAAAAACGAAAAACGTTATTAGAAATAGTGTCTGTTTTGATGTATGGAAGCGAATGCTGGGCATGGACGGGGAAGCATAAAAAGAGAGTGACTGCCGTGGAAATGAGGTATTTACGTGCTGTATGTGGGTATGTCAGACGGGATCGCGTGAGGAATAATTTGGTGTATGAAGAATGTATGGTTAGGAACAATGTGATTAAGAGAGTTGGTGTGAGTCAGTTGAGATGGTTTGGGCATGTGGAGAGAATGTCGAGTGAACGGCTTGTTAAGCGTATATATCTTGGTGAAGTTGAGGGTTTTCGATTGCGTGGCCGACCAGTGTGTAAGTGGATGGATGTGGTTGGTAGGGTGCTTAAAGAGAGAGAGTTTCCAAGTATGAAGAGAAGAAGAGCATGTATGAATGCGATTATGAGTGTGGCCGAGGCGAAAGAAGTCTGCTTAGATAGGAATGTGTGGCGAAGGATGATTGTTTCCTAACTATTATTGTGATCCGGATGCGGTATTTCGCTACCGAAAATCGGTCACTTTAATATGTTTAAGAGTAAGGATTATGAGTGTGGCCGAGGCGAAAGAAGTCTGCTAAGATAGGAGTATGTGGCGAAGGATGATTGTTTCCTAACTATTATTGTGATCCGGATGCGGTATTTCGCTACCGAAAATCGGTCACTTTAATATGTTTAAGAGCAAGGATTATGAGTGTGGCTGAGGCGAAAGAAGTCTGCTAAGATAGGAGTATGTGGCGAAGGATGATTGTTTCCTAACTATTATTGTGATCCGGATGCGGTATTTCGCTACCGAAAATCGGTCACTTTAATATGTTTAAGAGTAAGAATTATGAGTGTGGCCGAGGCGAAAGAAGTCTGCTAAGATAGGAGTATGTGGCGAAGGATGATTGTTTCCTAACTATTATTGTGATCCGGTTGCGGTATTTCGCTACCGAAAATCGGTCACTTTAATATGTTTAAGAGTAAGGATTATGAGTGTGGCCGAGGCGAAAGAAGTCTGCTAAGATAGGAGTATGTGGCGAAGGATGATTGTTTCCTAACTATTATTGTTATCCGGATGCGGTATTTCGCTACCGAAAATCGGTCACTTTAATATGTTTAGAGTAAGGATTTGTTGTATGATGTTGATGTTGTTCTTATTGTTATCGGGTTTGTGCGAACCCACTAAGTGGGACACGCGTGATTTTATGTATGTATGTATGTGCCTAAGTTAGAGTTCCGTCGGGTTCGAACCCGAGCCGCCATATAACAGACGCTTAACTTAATTCAATACACAGACAATTTAGGAGCGGAGTCAGAGATCAGAGCAGCTTAGTCGGTTGCGGCATAAAAAAGTATCTACGGAAAAAATGTTTTCAATCAAATCAAATAATTCCCCCCGAGAGTAATTTTACAACGCTCAGTCAGTCATTGGAAAGGAGCGCCGCCGCCGCGCCGCACTCCATGCAGTGGAGAGTGAAGCGGTGTCCGGCCCGCGGGACCACTATATTACACTTACTGGCTCGCGCGCACATCAACATACCGCCACCGAGGCGAAGGCAAAAGCACAGGCAGAGGCAGAGGCATAGCTCCCACTCTCTAAATTTGTTCGAATTACATTTTCGACTTAATCAAATAAATTCATCCCGAGCGCGTTGCTTTATAAACCGGTCGTTTTAATTTTTCATCAAGCCTCGAGCAGCCTTTGCTGTATTCCGGGGTGCAGTGACAGTGATCTATCAGGTCGTATGCACGTACAACCCACGATTCTCCTAAAAAATTTGAACAGAAATCCATACCCGTATACTTATAATAAAAATCATTTTATTAATGTCATATGATTTCCTACAAATATTACTACATACGCACAATAATTATTCATAAAAAAATCTAGCCTTAGAGGCTCACAAATCATGGTATTGACATGATGCTAGCGCTTCCGGTTTAACCGAAAATGACAACTTTCATATTCAAATTCAACTCGCTATGTATTTTTATATATTTGGATTCAACGTAAAATTACGAATTTAACCTTATGTTTGAAGCGAATTTTTATTGAAGAAATATATTACACTCTTCTAAATTATAGTTTCAGGATTAATATTTCAAGTTTATTATCTTTGTTAGTCAAAATTATGTTTAGAAATAATTATCGTTTTTCCCAAAGCGATTTGTTTAGAATGACTGTCAACAGACTAGAGAGTTATTTGTTGACAATAGTCTAGAAGTTATTGCAAGTCTACGTGCAGGGCTGATATTTTGGTATGTATGCCATATGAAACCCTCTTCAACCCCTCAGAGATAATCCTCTTACGAAAGTAACGTTTTGTTTGAGATAGTCGGTCTTAGATACTCATTTCGATGAGACATGTGTAGTCTGAGTTTCAGTTTCTGGCGCGGGCTAAACGCCTGCCTGCTGAGTTACAATGTAACTATTTAGTTTATTTCATTTAGTTATGTTTAGTTTAGTAATTAATAATAATAAGTTTAATAGTTTATAATTGATTAGTGTTAGTGTAAATATATATAAATAAAGAAGTTAGTAATATTAATAGTGTCTGTGTCCATAATATAAGTGTGTGCATCGGCCATCGGTCATGCGTCATATAAAAGTTAAGTGTAAGTGTATGTGTGTTCGTCCTTCGCTTAATCAAGTCGTGGTCATCGTTGGTAAAACAAGTGCACAAGCATATCGTGGAATTCGTAATGTTACGTATATTCCAAATATAGAAAAATATATAGGATGTCGCATTTGAAATATGAAAATTAATTTCACTTCCGATTAAACCAGAAGCGCTATCATCATGACAAATACCATAAAGAAAATAAAAATAATAATCATAAATAAAAAAGTTATTTAGCGTGTCCCGTTTTTCAGTGTCACCCTGTCCTCTTGGCACATTACTTACAAATAACCCTGTATTATATTAATGCCCTTATGACATCTTAATTTGTTGTTACTTTGAGAAACGATCGAGAGCAGTAAAACAAGTAGAAAATTAAATCTAAGCGTTACAATAATATATTTTTTTTATTTCCTGTGTTTCAGGTATGATGCTAACCAGTCACAGTCCACCAGCCAGCACTCCTTTGGAGCCTTGTCGAGTAGCTCCTTACGTGAACGTACCAGCGCTACGAGGACTTTCACTGCCCACCGGCTACGAGCGTCTCACTAATCCTGTTGCTGCCGCTGCTGTAGCTGCTGCTGCTGCTGTTTACCCTCCACCAACACCTGTATTCTCTGCCTTCGACCCTGCGCTCATATCGGCTGCACACCAGGTAAGGAAATTCATCAATGTTTCTTTTTTATTTTCATCAAAAATTTGCAGAGTTTAAGTAAATATTTATAGATGTGGTGTATTTCAACATATAGTAAATTGTCTTTAGACGACTTTTACAACAGACAATGGTTAAAAAACAAAAAATATTTATTAATGTTGAAGGACTAATTGGGAAACAATGCTCCAAAATATTTTCGTAGGTATAGGTACATATTTATTATTCTAATTGGTAAAATAATGATCCTTGGTACCAATTATTTACTATTATACATACTGTTAAACATAACACTGTATAGAGACCACTTCGTTCTGGTGATATTAAACAAGAACGTATTTTTTTTTTATCAAGAAATGCTAGTTTATGAATGGACGTATATAATAGAATATCAGCCAGAAAATAATTGTCTCATTAATCATTATTTTTTATGAATAACAATAAGGATCCATACACTGATCGCGCTTAAAAAGTGCAAGTAGAGAGAATTCGCCGGTTTTGCGTCATCCACAATGGGTCCTATACCAATTTTTTTTTTTTTTGAAGAACAGGGTTAACTAAGAATTTTAGTGCAAACGCAACTTAAAAATAATAAATGAGATATAAATTTTTAAAAGTTCAGAATTTGCTGCGTGACGTAGCAGGTCTTCACCAGTGTCGAAAAAGTGTTAGTTCTAGAGAGTACAAATGTTTCATGTTCGTCTTATACCGGAAATAAAATAGGAAATAAAAGATAGATTTTTAAAGTTTCAGTATTTTTTTGTAAAAAATAAAAAAATGTCATGCTGGAGAATAGAACCCAAATCTATAAAATTTAATATTCCAAAAGCAGCTATGCTAACCATTGTGCAACAGAAGACATTTGATTTTTTTTATATTACATCATAAAATATTGCAACAAATATTTATTTATATTTTTTTATAATTTTCCCAATTTGTGCAATAATAAAAAAGTAATTAATAATAAGTAACGCACAGTAAGTAATGTACTATTATCATGTTCAATATCATGGTTTAATTTTCTGCCCGACACTTTTTATTTACAAATAAACAAGGAAATGGTATTAAAAACTCGATTATTTTAAAAACTAATAACTTTTTTCAAACTTTGATAATCTTTAACATACAGTTTTAAGGTCTAGTTTGTTACAACGGTAGCGGACCCTATTGTGAAGGGTGCAGAACCGGCGAATTCTCTCTACTAGTGCACTATTTCTATTACATTATATTTTTATGGGATTAAACATCAATTGACAAAAGCGTGAATAAAGGCACATTATTAGCTTATTTTTAGGGACCTTAGGAGCTTTCAGAAAACCGAGTTAAAATATATAATTTATATTAAAATCTTTCATAAAAATGATATCTATTTAAAATGTACGAAAAAAGAGTGGTTTTATTCTTACGTTGTTATTACGTTTGTAGATATTTTAAATAAAATCGAAAATTATGCACCTTGGTTAAGTAGAAAACGTGACCTCGGACTCACCGACATTGAGGACGATTCTTTTTTGTACCAGTAAAAAATTAATTGCGCTGCTAGCTAAAATGTACCACTTCTTTTGACCTTGTCATCTGCTGCTGCAGCATTGCAACAATGCACTCCAAAAAAAAAATCCAATTGTCATAAATTAATGATACTTCACATTCACACAAACTCACAAACAATAATTATGCGTGTAATGTTTTTACCGGTGACTTTTCCCGTTAATTTCATAGCTGTTTTTCAGCATTACATCGAATGGTCTGACATACTTTCCGCCCACAAAATCTTATCAAAATCGGTGAGTCCAAGGTCGCGATTTCTCGTTTATGTATTGTAAAATAGCATTGCATAATTTGAATTGTAGTACGCCGCAGCAGCAGCGGTGAGTGGAACCCCCGGGCCAGGTGTATTTTGTCACCCGCAGTACCCCCTCGGCTTCGCGTCTCTAGCCGCAGCGCACAAGAACTCCAGCATCGCCGACCTGCGACTGAAGGCACGCAAACACGCCGAGGCGTTGGGTCTCGCCGCGGCGCAACACGGCCCTCACACTCGCGAGAAGACGGCGTAAACACAATCACAATAATTATTACACATTGTATATTCTATCGGTGCTGTCTTATTTCATCCGTGCCATCTGATCCGCACGCCTATTTCAGGGGTATATAATCCGTCTCTACATGACACTTTCACTCCCAAGAGGTAGCTGTGATTTATCCGAAATATTTAAACACTAGATGGCAATATTTGTTTTATACAAGGGTCGCGCTAGAATTATTAAGAATAAGAAAATCAAGTAAGCAGTGGAAAACAAAATTCGCACTATCCTTTCAAATTAAGATGCGAAACTTTAATTATTTTTTAAAAATATTATAAAATAATGTAAAAATTGCATAGCATTGTTTTAAATATTGGTAAAATATACAAAATGTTACAATTTTTTTTACTGTTTCTGTAATTAGGTGGTCAGGACAATCAATTTTCTTACATGTTTCACATGTTCCAGATAATTTTCTAAAAAAAAAAAAAATAACCAGAGACTTAAACCCTAAAAATAACAATGTTATTACAAACCAAGTTACCTTGGGGTCAATTTTGACTCCGTATCAGTCATCCGAAGGTTAACCAGAGAGCATTTTCGAAGCATGATTTATAAAAAGTAAACGTCGTAACGTCAAATTAGTCGTTTAAATGAACGTCTAATTCTCTGAAAAGATCTATTTCATAACAAAAATAAACGTCACAATGACGTCGCACAGACGTCAAATTAGACAGTCATATTGGGTAATTTGATAACTTTGACAGCATTTAAGTCGGCTTGAAAATAATTTTACAGTTTTTGAGCCCCCCAGTAGATTGATTTAAAATAAGAAAATTAGATTTGGTAGGCCTTGGATTGAAACACATCATTTTAAACAGTTGTACTAGAAGAGCTCTTAGCAAAAAGAACCTTAGTCTTTTTTTTAATTTGAAACCATTCCAAAAGAAGATTGGTTGGGAGCTTTTAAAAAATGGACAGAAAGATTCTTAAAGTGTATTATTGTTAAATGAAACTATTTTGAACATATTTGAAATAAAATTCAAAAACTATGAAGCATTTGTCTTATTCTCAATAATTCTAGCGTTGTATCGTTTTTATAGTTAGATATAGCGACTTCTTGGAAGCGAAAGGGTCAGGTTCAGGTGGATCAGATACTAGTAAAATCGATCTACGGATCATCTGACACAGATGAAATAGAACTGCACCATTCTATGTGTGCCTGTGTCGTCTGTATGTCGTCTGTCGTGGACTCGTTTCGCTTTCTTCAACGCATCGACAATAAAATAATACTAGACATAACTATTTTAGGAATCCGTACACACGATAAACGATTTGTGATTATGATGATGATGAGTGATTGGATGTTATATATGCAGTTTTTGGTTTTCTCTTCGCCTCATATTTATCATTTTTAATTATGAAAGCTTTATCGACGTTTATTTTGTCATCATTTTTACATTTGTTTCACTTTAAAAATATCTATATTTTTTTCAAACTTGTATTTACATTTCAAATAAAATTTTAATGAGCAATATTATTGATTTTCACCTCTTCAATAATAACATTTGAAACTTATTTTTACAAACGAATTTGAAAGAACAAAAGACGTCAAACATTCAAGAGGCGAGCCTGTGTGCATCATGTTTACGATTTTTTTCAGGATTGATTATTTATTATTCAACAGGATGCTTACATCCTAATGACAGCAATATGAAAAGGTGATACATACACACAGTATAGAAGTAATTTTTACAAAAATTTAAATTCAATTTACTCGGTTATTGTCTAAAATTAATAGGCCACTTTGGCGCAGGGAAAAACTGTTTTTCCATGTTAAAGATGTCCGATCAAGGTCGTTTACGAATTGTATGAATTCAGATTTTTGCTCCGCGCATTATGACAAATTCAGTAGTGTCGTTTACTTAGTTTTCATGAGGGTACATAAGATACTACTGTTATTTTATTATTATAAAAATTAGTTACAATAAAAGCATTCAAAATTCAAAAATAAGTCAACTGGTAAGTTTATAAGTAAATGTAAAACCAAATATGTGAAAAATAAGATAGTGACACAATGTCAGTGTCAGTGACTCTGACACAAAATAACGTTATTTGTACGGCTATGAATTAAGGTAATGTATCTGAATTAATAAATAAACTTACGTTATAGCGAAAGTATTATCAACAACGAGCATCGTTTTAAAGTGGAATATCCTAGCTTAGTCGAAACAATATGAATTTTTAAAAGACAAGTGTGTTATATCTATCCTTATTGCACATGCTTATAGCCTTTGCAAAGGAAAGAGATAAATGTATGACAATGTGTTAATTCGTTCATGATACAGATGACCTTGATCGGACATCTTTCAAAATTTTTACTGTACATACATACATAAAATCACGCGTGCCCCACTTAGTGGGTTCGCACAACCCCGATAACAATAAGAACAACATCAACATCATACAATAAATCCTTACTCTTAAACATATTAAAGTGACCGATTTTCGGTAGCGAAATACCGCATTCGGATCACAATAATAGTTAGGAAACAATCACCCTTCGTCTTTTTATAAAACGCCGTCAGATTATCAAACCTTCGTTGACTTTTTTTACAATCTGGGCAATCGTTTAATAAAACGATGAACAGTTTTGTGCGTTAGTTTATGGTAACAGTAAAGCGAACATAGTTCTTTGACGCAGCGGTGACGCAATGAGTGAAACAAACAAACATATTATAAAGTATAGTGGTTTGCAAGAAGTGGAGATAAATATAAGTATGAAGTAGCGCATTCGCATTCGTTTATTGTTTGTAATAGAATGTGACAGGTTGGTCGACTTATTGGTTTAGTATTGTATTGCATCAATGGACGCCATGTCATGTCACAAGCAATTACAGGCGCTCGACTCGTTGATTGGACGTAATCTGATTAGTGGCTGTGCAACGGAAGCGCAAACACCGACCCAACGACGGCAGCAAGGCGTCGGCGTCGGGACGCACTATACGACTGTGATTCTCTGGACTCCACATCCACACAACCATTTGCCCTCTGTGTCTACAATCATACTGCTTGTTTGTTGGATGCTGTCCCCCTATTTCACGTTAAACTAACCGTGAATAATGCGGTTTGACAAAAATACCAGGGTTCAGACTACGCTGCGTTTTAATTACGTTATGGCCAAGATTTGTTTTACATGAACATGTGATCGTAGTTGGTGCTGGTTGCTGGTTGCTGGTCGTTGTGCGGTAACAACTGAATAACGATCAATTGTGCGAGTTGCGCCCTAATGAACACTGGGAACGCGGTTCTGACGACAGGCGCCTCTTGTCTGCCACCGTCATGCTGATGTCAACTAATTTGCTCTGCACTCCGCACTAAACTCAGCAGATTATCACTTGCCTACTATTTCATTTCATGTTTTGCTACAATAAATATTTATTTGCCCCTGTAGATAGCCGTGCACATTAAAGGCCCATGACTGCATGTTTTGTCGGCGCATTATCGACGGTATAATGTATTTCACTTTAGTTTCTTGATATTTTTCCAATAAATATGCAATTCTAGTTGGGCTTAAAATGTAAAAAAAATAAACAGTACAGCAAAAAAGTTTGTATCTCTACTCATTTTTAAGTTCGCGCCGTAGTATTATTTACAAGTCTTTCATTAAAGCCGTAATATTACATAATCTTAAACTTTAACTTTCACATATTACAAATTATACTAATTAAAATCCCGACTTATAATAAATTATTTTAAAAATTTATAACATACAACCGGTGGTACACATCGACCCTGAAAAATAACGGTGTATACCACCAGTGGTACACGCCGGCCCTGAAAAAAGAACATCGTGTACCACCGGTGGTACACGCCGGAGGAGTGGGGGTGGAGGATTGACCAGCTTAAAAACCAAAATTTTTATAGCTTATATGTTTGATTAAAATAAGGAAAATAAATACACAACAAAAAAATCATTGATTACAACAATAAAAAATATTTATCAGAATAGTTGGTTAACAACGATGGGACAGAATTTTTGTGCTTATTTTCAATCATAAAGATTTTTTCAAAATTCGTAAAATTATTTCTTATATTTCATTTAATTCTTTTTTAATGTGCCGCTGCCGGCATGAACTTTTTATTAAAATTCGTAATTATTTCCTATTCAACGTCTGCTACGTGATTAGATCTTATTACTTTTAATAAAAATTTCATGTTGGCAGTGCCACAGTACCGAATTTTGGAAAAAAAAATTGATTGGAAATCAGCACATCGAAATGTATATACCCTCAATTTTTTTGCCCTTTTGTTTATTTTAAATGGGCCACCATTGCTATTACGGGCCAAAAAAGTAATTTTTCTTTTCTTTGTCTTGTAAAATAGAAATTGTTTATGCATTTAAGTCTTTGTAGCTCTTATAGTTCTTGATATAGCAATGGCGGCCTATTTAATTTAAAATGAACAGCTGTATATAAATGTATCAGGATTGCGGATGGCATAATGAATGAACACCTATCACAAATTCCTTTCAATTTTAAGAAAAGTTACGCAAAATTACAGATACATATTTTACAGTTTCTACTTTATCGATAAGGTTTATTCTGCGCAAGATATGTAGTAGGGGTAGTACGTATGTGTAATTTTACCGCGCTCGCTAGTGATTGGTTGGTGAATACAGCATACATCTACTGAGACTTATTTGAGTGTTTAAGTTTCGGTAAAAGTGTCGTTTTAGTTTAACATTTTAATTGAAGAATATCTTCTTTGTGAGGAGTGTTAGATCAGGATCCATTGTATTACACCATACAGCAAGTAAGTATTAGATTAAGATTGTATTAACCTTTTAATTTGGAGAAGTAACTTGCCAAAAACAAGATTTTCTATAATTTATAACATATTCGATTTAAAGAAGGCTTCGAGGTGAGATGTTCTCAGAGAGTACGGCGCAAATTATTATTTTTTTTTAAACGATTCTAAAGTTGTATAAGGGTTTTAAGAATTAATGGTAGAATGAGTGATTGGTTTTGCGTAAATTTTGAAGTAAATACCTCCTCAAAATGTGACAACAGAAGTCTACATAGACTATCCAACTATCCGGAACAAATTTTCAGTGCAAAATCTACCTGACTTTGTAAAAAAAACTACGAACATATTTTTTGGCGGACTTTTTAGTTCCTACGATTTTTTGGGCTTGGCGACTTCAAGCACTTTTTCTATGTCATCGTTTTTATTTCAAATATGTACAATCAGTAATTATTATTAATATAATAACATTTTATAAGAATATTTAAATAATATTATTGTAGTTGGCTGGGGTAGTTTAAAAAGCGCGCTAGATTTTCACCTCAATCATTTGATTTTGATTGGTTGAAATGTGAACATGCGCAAAGACAATTTATAGTGCACGCTTTTCATTGGTTGGTTATAACTTTCAGAATATAGTGATTCTAACGAAAATATCTTGATTGTTGAGCGTTAGTAAGCATTTTTATTAAGTGTTGTGTTTATCTTAAACGAACATTTTAATTGAAATATTAGTTATAACTCAGATAAAAGTTTGTTCATCATATTTTCGAGTAAGTACAGGAATAATATATTAAGTTTTTACGCTTAGAATAGTAACTTGAGAAAAAGTAAAAGATGTTCTGTAAATTTCTTGATTTAAAGAAGGCTTTCTGATAGTGTTTTTTGATATATTTTGTGCGATGTGCTTAGAGAGTATGGCGCGAATGAAAATTTGTTGGAAACGATTCTAAAGTTGTATAAGGGTTTTAAGAATTGATTGTAGAATGAGTGATTGGTTTTGCATAAATTTTGAAGTAAATACCTCCTCAAAATGTGACAACAGAAGTCTACATAGACTATCCAACTGTCCGGAACAAATTTTCGGTGCAAAATCTACCTGACTTTGTAAAAAAAAACTATGAACATATTTTTTGGCGGGCTTTTTAGTTCCTATGCTTTTTTGGACTTGGCGACTTCAAGCACTTTTTCTATGCCATCGTTTTTATTTCAGATATGTACAATCAGTAATTATTATTAATATAACAACATTTTATAAGAATATTTAAATAATATTATTGTAGTTGGCTGAGGCAATTTAAAAAGCGCGCTAAATTTTCACCTCAATCATTTGATTTTGATTGGTTGAAATGTGAACATGCGCAAAGACAATCTATAGTGCACGCTTTTTATTGGTTGGTTATAAGAATATAGTGATTCTAACGAAAATATCTTGATTGTTGAGCGTTAGTAAGCATTTTTATTAAGTGTTGTGTTTATCTTAACGAACATTTTAATTAAAATATTTATTAATATTAATTAATAACTCAGATAAAAGTTTGTTCATCATAATTTCGAGTAAGTACAGGAATAATATATTAAGTTTTTACGCTTAGAATAGTAACTTGCGAAAAAGTAAAAGATGTTCTGTAAATTTGTTGATTTAAAGAAGGCTTATAATAGTGTTCTTCGATATATTTTGTTCGATGTGCTCAGAGAATGTGGCGTGAATGAAAATTTGTTAGAAACGATTCTAAACTTGTTGGTTTTAAGAATGATGGTAGAATGACTGATTGGTTTTGTATATTTTTTTAAGTAAATACCTCCAAAATGTGACAACAGAAGTCTACATTGACTATCTAACTGTCCGGGACAAATTTTCGATACAAAATCTACCTGATTGTATAAAATACTATGAACATATTTTTTGGCGGGCTTTTTAGTTCCTGCGCTTTTTTGGGCTTAGAGACTTCAAGCACTTTTTCTATGCCATCGTTTTTATATGAATGAAAATTTGTTGAAAACGATTCAAAAGATGTATGATGATTTAGAAAATTGATGGTTTAATGAGTTTTGTATGAAATCTATGAATATACATTTTGGCGGGCTTTTCATTTGCTACACTTTTTTATACTTAACAACTGCAAGCTTTGTTTCGATGCCACCATTTTTCATTTTATATAAGTATAAGCAGTAATTGTCAGTCATATAAATACATTTTATAGAAATATTCAAATAATATTGTAATTGTCTTCGGCAATTTCAAAAGCGCGCTAGATTTTCACCTCAACCATTTGATTTTGATTGGTTGAAATGTGAACATGCGCAGAAACAATCTATAGTGCACGCTTTTTATTGGTTGGTTATAAACATCAAAATATAGTGATTCTAACGAAAATATCTTGATTGCTGAGCGTTAGTAAGCATTTTTATTAAGTGTTGTGTTTATCTATAACGAACATTTTAATTGAAATATTACTTATAACTGAGATAAAAGTTTGTTCATCATATTTTCGAGTAAGTATAGGAATAATATATTAAGTTTTTATGTTTAGAAAAGTAACTTGAGAAAAAGTAAAAGATATTCTGTAAATTTGTTGATTTCAAGAAGGCTTATGATAGTGTTCTTCGATATATTTTGTGCGATGTGTTCGGAGAGTATGGCGTGGATGACAATTTATTGAATACGTTGATGGTTTAGTAAATTGATGGTTGTATGAGTTTCGTTTGAATTTTGTAAGTAAAGACCTGCTCAAAATGTGACAACAGAAGTTTGCGTCTATTATTTAACTGCACGGGACAAATTTTCTGTACAAAATCTCTCTAATGGCACAGAAAATCTATGAATATACATTTTGGCGGGCTTTTCATTTGCTACACTTGTTTATACTTAACATCTGCAAGCTCTGTTTCTATTTTCTATGCCATCGTTTTTCATTTCATATAAGTACAAGGAGTAATTGTCATATAAATACATTTTATAGAAATATTCAAATAATATTATTGTAGTTGTTTTTGAAAAATCGTTTGATTCTGATTGGTTCAAATTTTAACGCACGCATGTTCAATTCTACAACGCATGCTCTTTATTGACTGGTACCTTGGTACGAAGACGAAGTATCAGAGTACAGTTAAGGGTGTTGTGAAGATATTTTGAGTTTTTGAGTGTTAGTAAACATTTTAAATTAAGTGTTTATGCACTTTAACTAATATTTTAACTGAAGTATCTATTGTACATAAAAGAATAACTAAAATCAAAGTGTTTTTAATAATTACTTGCAAGTAAGTATAAGTAAAACATTATATTAAGTTTCCACATTAAGAAAAGTAACATGACAAAAAAAAATATGTTTTGTAACTTTATCGATTTAAAGAAAACGTGTAAACGTGTTTTTCGAGATGTTTTGTGTAAGTGGAATCTATTCAGAGAGTACGGCGCAAATGAAAATTTGTTGGGAGAGAATCAATGATTGTACGATGGTCATTGTGAGAAAAGAAATGATAAAATGAATGATTAATTTCGTATAAATGTTGAAAGAACAGTCTCCTCAAAACATTGTCGAAAAAAGATGAACATAGTTTTTGGCGCGATTTTTATTGACATCTAGTGTCTAACAAATCAAGTAAAAAGTAAATACATTTCTTTAGATTTAGCAAGTATGTTTGTCGCATGGTTGTGTCACCTGTGGTCTCTCTCCACAACAGTTTTGAGAGTGCATGAGGTGACGCCTGGTAAATTCCTCAACGCTACAGGTCTTATTATTGTCTTACGGGGACAGTAAACGTTCAATAATTTTGATTAATATTTGATAATGAACAATATTATTAATTGTATGGAAAGTATTATGGGTATATTCAAATGATATTGTGGTCTGTAGTTATTTGTAAAACGCGCCAAGTTTTCTGCCCACCCTTGTTTACACTCTTGCAGATTCCAAGAATTGTTTTGCAGACAATATCCTGGAGGGGACGCATTAACGCAGTCGCGCAGTAGTTGTTTGTTAGATGTCAAGTTACCCTTGCTCTTGCTCACACCCTTGCAGCTTGCAGATTCCAAGAATTGTTTTGCAGAAAATACCCTGGAGGGGACGCATCAACGCAGTCGCAGTCGCAGTCTCGCAGTAGTTGTTTGTTAGATGTCAAGTTGTTAGGGTGCATCAATTATGTAGAACTTAAATTCTTTTAATTTTGTAAATACTTTGTAAATTTATTTGTTTTTTATGTGATTAGTTTCTGTAAAAGTTATGTGAATGTAACATTTCAGCATGAGTACACCAACATTCCTGGATATTTTGAACAACACCAGGTACTCCACGAAAAAGGTTAGTTTTACTTTTGAAAACAATATTTATAATTTGACTAATACAATTTCTTGTTTAGGAATCGCGTCCCCCTGGTTCTCAACCTAAGAGACGACCTCCTAAAATTCTTAAGCGTAAACCTGTACGTCCTATAATTGCCACACATTCGCCTTCGTTCTTAATTAGACAGAATCAACGTATCCTTTTCATATGTTATCATAAAAGATATTAAGGTATAGTTACAATCAAATTGGAGTCTGTTGAATTTAAATAATGTTAAGTTGAAATTATTATCATGATGACTATTACGATTTTGACATCTGTCACTTGTTATACGAACTTAATACAGTGCTGCTACCATATTAACTACTTTATAAATTCCAATACATATTCTTGGATGCTCTGGGTTCTGGGAACGTTTGATAGAAATGTAACCGACAGATGCTCGGTTGTTTGTATAATGGAGTGCTTGTGCATGTTATATTAATGAGTGAAAACAATAAAGGGAGATTGACTCCTCTATTTTGTATGAAAATATTTCATTTTGTCTGTAAAAAAGTTTCCAAAATATTTAGATTATAATTTTTAAAAAATTAATCACTTGTCAACAACTTAAAATTTGTACTACCAACAGCAAAACCAAAAAGTAATTGTATAAATTCTGCAGTTCTATATTTAAAATTACATTTTTGAAAAATATATCGCTGACCTTGTATCTAAAACTCTAGATTTTTTAAAAGTGGCGTTTCGATGTCTAGATTTAGCGATAAATCTCCAAATTGACAACATTGTTATAAAGTTATTAACAAATATCTATGTTTCATTTTAATTTAAGTTCAATTGTTTTTCGTACACTGAAAAATAACGTTTTCCTTAACAAAGTAATACAGGCCGTAGCCCCTTATACAATGTAAACGACACCCTACCATATTTCGATCAATGCTTTGACGTAATGGAAAAGATTGGTGAAGGCTCATTCGGCGAAGTTTACAAAGCACGCGATTTGGAAACCAACGAATTCTACGCCGTAAAAATCGTAAAAACTTTTTGCATTCGTAATAAATTCGATCGAGTAATTAAGGTCCAGGAAGTTTCGAATTATGAAAGCGTCCCTATTCATGACAATATTATAAGTTTGGTGAACGCATGGGAGCAGGATGACTTTGTCTACATCCAGATGGAGCTGGGGTACACCTCTTTAGATCAGTTTGCCGAAGACACCGAAGAGTTTACGAAAGCTCAATTATGGAACGTTTTATTGGATATGTTACTTGTATGTATTATCATTTTAGTTGTAGTTAATTTTTCTGTAGACGTATTAATTTTAAAGTAATGTTACGCTTATTCAGTTAAGTTTAAATTTTGTGTTTAATTTAGATTTGGTACATATTTTAGCAGTATTCATTAGAATATTTGTTGTTTTGACTTAATAAGTAGATAGTAAAATTTTATTGTAATTAGAATTCGGTACTGATTTGAAAATTATTTCCAAATTTATGTTAAACACAATTAAATGCTTTAAAAAAATAAGTTTACTCGGTCATCAATGGTGTTTTAGTTTTTTTCACACTATGTTTTTAATGTACTGAAAATTTGAATTAATTTTAATAGACGGTGTAAAAAAAATCTTTTCTTCCGAGATTTTGATGAACGCCCTGTATTTATACATACACCGGGTGGCAAATCGGATTTGATATAATGGGGTATGTGACTAAATTTTGATATTTGACATATGATAACGACAAAAAAATATAAACTTCATACATATCAAGCTATACTTCGTGAATATGATATTTTTTTTCTTTTTTGACATTAAACTACAGTTAAAATGAAACAAAAGATTCAATTGTTTTGTTCAAAGCATTTTTATTACAATCAGATGTAAATTAAATCAGCATAATTGTCAGTTGCATTTATTGTTTCGTTCAGTTTTTAACGTTCAAATCTTGATCATGAAGTTGGCGCAGATGAACTGCGTTCGATTTTACGGTCTGAGCGCTAGATGCCGTTCGATAATTACTCTGGGCGATCTCTTTGCTCAGCTCTACGTTCGGTTATTAGCTCACGGAGCGCATAGAGCCCGATCTATTCGCTCGTTCTCTAACCATGGAGCATGTTGAGCAGTTGTCTAGCGCATGCGTATTTAAGCGCAAATTTAAAATGTTTGTCGCCGGCAATGCAAACAGTGCCTATTCTATGAAGTGTCAAAATGGCAGCTAAACGCTCTATCCGTTCGGTTATTCAAGCTACAGATCTGAAATCGCAGATGAAACTGTCACGTGATCAGATTGCCCCGAGTGATCGACAGATTTAATTACCGAATGCACCCACAGTTTCAAAAGTACACTCCGGAGTACAAAATGTACATGAAAATTATTTATTGAATCGGAGTTTTTAAATTGTGAGCATCTGCACGAACTTCATGGTCAAGATTTGAACGTTAGGAAACTGAAAAAAACAAGAAATGAACAGTGTATAAACATTATGACGCTACATACCTAGCCCATATGGATATCATTGAATTCAGGAAAAAATATTGAATCGAAGAAGCGAATAAAAAAAGGTTCCAAGTTGTATACCGTATTTTGAGAACCACTGATGGAAAAAATAAATAAAATGAACACTTTGTATATTGAAATATCAAAATGAAACTTTAATACGTTTAAATCGAGCGCTTGAAATTCAGTATCAGCCATGTTTGTGACGTGTTGGACACTGGTAAATGCTATTGGCTAGTTCGAACGCGCAAGCGTGTATCGCCTTCGTCATGTTCGCGCGGGTGACACGAAACGACGTATTTATCCGTCTCTCTCATTTCTTGAAACGTATGTTCGTTAATTTTTTTTTGCTTATTAGAAACTTTTCCGCGAAAATACAAAATATGAGTATAATATTTTTATGTGCAGATTAACGTATTAAATGAAAAACTTGGTCACATACCCCATTTACATAAAACATAAAATGTCAAATGTCCATGGCACCACTGATTTAACTAATATTAGATGGTTGAGCAAAAAATACGTGGTAGAATGTATTTAAAATTATTTGTAGTTTTAGTGCCGTAGTATTAATAATTTACGTATCTTGCAGGCCCTTAAAAACTTGCATGATAATTGCCTGATACATTTGGATATAAAGCTAGAGAACATAATTCTTAGTAAGACTGGTGTCTGTAAATTGAGTGACTTCGGGTTGATGCTAAACTTACGAGACAGATCCTGTCTTCAGAATGCATCTGAAGGTGACGCCAAATATTTAGCCGTGGAACTAATGGACGGAAAGTTTACGAAAGCCGCCGATGTCTTCAGTCTCGGCATATCTATGTTAGAGTTGGCTAGTGATTTGGACCTGCCATCTCACGGGCAGTTGTGGCATAATTTACGTAGTGGTAGATTCCCGGATCAAGTCACCAAACGTAAGTACTTATTTCCTAATGTCAAAATTATGTGTATTTTAATTATTGAAATATTGTTAGACGTCCCGAAAGAGTTGCTGAACGTTATTCGACGCATGATGACGAGAGACTTCAAGAAGAGACCTTCCGTAAAAACGCTTCTTCGACACCCGCGGTTTAAAAGCATGCTAAAACAGCGCAAAGACGCAGCGATTGCTGGAAAAGAAATTGTAAGTATTATTGTTTCTGAATATACAGCCTGTTTATTTTAAGTGCTATCTCGAGAACTATAAGAGCTACAAATTTAAAGAAAAGAAAAATAGATTTTTCGACCAATGGTTTCAATATACGTAACTTTTATTTTAAATGAGAACAGATCTTTTGTAATTGCTCATTCATTAGAGAATTTAATTCTGTATTTGTATGTTTGTTTAATTTAATAAATGAATAAAAAAATAGCATGTATTATTTTTTTCCATTCGTGGCACTCTTATTATGGTAATTTTGTACCGATTGAGTAAATAAAAAATATGTTCTCATTTAAAATAAAAAAGTTGTCCCGTATTATAATAAAATATTTTTTCTTTTATTTAAGCATTAATAAAATACCATTAAAAAACATGACTTTTTTGTGTGTTTAAAAAATGATTAACCCGTATTATGAATCTACTTTTATAGAGTACATTCCATAATAGCGTTGTTATTATAATAGTGACATTTTTTTATGTAAAATTATAATCTTTTACAATTAGATTCATCGAAGAAGATTCCAGTACGAAGACATCATTAACACCGTTTACACTTCTTCGAAGAACATCTGTTACAAAACACAAACGTATCACTTTTTAAAAGACGATTTCATCTAAAAGAAATTACAAAATAGGTGGCCAAATGATCCAACTTGTCGTCAATAAAAGGAAAAGGGTAACGATTTTTAAATACGTTACAGTAACAGCCATTGTTTCCCTAGTGATTTCTGTATTAAATGAGTTACCTTTATCCAACTAGGATTATAATCCCTTCCAAAGACGATCAGCATGGAAAATAATCGTTTAATAATAAATTTATTGTTAATAATATATTTTTGTAGGAGGGGAGATTAACTCCACCCGCCTGTGTACCCAATGTTGGCATCCCTGCGACACCCCCGAACAACGGATATTGCGGGAACAATAATTTAAGCAGTTTTGTAACTCCTACGAGCGGATATAGTACCCCGGATTTTCGCTGTTTAAGCAATTTTAGGTAAGACACTAAATACAATATGAATTATTTCTCTTCCTTATCAGTGGCGGCTTGTCAGTTGAGGCAGTGCCTCACCAGAAAATAAATAAAGCTGGAAGTAAAGTAGCATGTAAATTAAATTTTAACTTATTCCGTTAATGCTTGTCTTTAAAAATATCAAAAGAATAATTTAAGCCACGACCATAACTAATATGTAATGCAGTTTACCTAATTTACGCCCTATAAAGTGCTTCTCGAAATGAATAGTATAACTGCCTAATATTTTTGATAAAGCATTCATTCCGGTAAGAAATACGTTGAGGCACTGCTTCAAATGCTAAATGCAATGAGTGCGTAAAGGATAAAAGATAGTCGGTTTACCTTCCACGCGGCCCTATAGAGGCTGTTACCATACATAAATATAATCAACGACATGTACTGATAAATTTTGTAAGTAGGTTCACAACATCTGCATATTTTTGCAAGCAAGATTAAATAATATTAGCTGCATATTGCATTCGAAAATAAACAAACATAACATAACCTGTCTTGTCTAGCATTTTTATTATAATAGGCTCTGGTTTGCGACTGATACGTATTGCAGTAAATATTTAATTCTTTTATTTTTTTCGTTGTTTTTATAGTTTACCCACGTAGTGTTTTTTAATTTGAAATTTAGTTGAAAACAAATAATGGCTTCGACTTCAGCTTTAAAAGAATTGAGTGACAATATAGCAATTCTGAAGATATTGTTAATTTTTTAATTAACAAAAATCCATTTAATCAACTGTCTTATGAAGATAAACTATTTGTCAAAGAATTTCCTAAAATGTTCTGTGATCTGGCAATTTTTTTTTGTACATGAAAGTGAGAAAATATGCATTTGCACATCCCTTGAAAAAATGTAACTTTCAATTATAAGGCGTTTGACCTTGAATGAAATAAAATTTGCCTCATCAAAGTTTTAGTGCACGAGCCGCTACTGTTCCTTATAATCTGGAAACACGAACACTCTTAATGGCATCCATTTCGATACGCAATTTTTTGTTTTAGAAGGTTGGTACTAAATGACATTTACTTAACCCTTTTTTTCTTAATTTATAATTAATTTTTTATTTGGAGATATGATAAATGGTCACAAATACAGGGTGTTTCCTTTATAACAACCAGTGCTTTTTTGGACGAACCATGTAAGAAAATGTAATTTTATGTTATGAAAATCAACTCACAGTTTAAAAAAAAACATATTTTTCTGCATCAAAATTCGCCTAATGGTTCTCAAAATAAAACGCAGAGATAAATTAAATTTATTTGCAGGAGCGATGTAAGCCGCCAGCTTTGTTTTTCCGCTCAACCTTCCGGAGACAATTCTTCCTCTCACTCCTCAAGTTCGTCACAATTAGTATTCTTGTCTCCCCCCGAGACCAGATGTACAAGGAATAGCTCAAAAAAGCTGTTCTCGTAATTTGTATATAGGGTATTTATTGTAAGATGAAATTGTACAAATTTTATGTCAAATCTTATTTTTGCACAGAGTGTATTTTATTACGATGTGATTGATTGTAAATATGTAAACAAATTGTTAATATGAATATGTCGTTAAATTTCGCTATTTGCAAATTTTGTATGCGCTGACTGTTTTTATAGTGCAGAATTCTATAAATGATATATGATATAATTGAAAAAATGCAAATTTGTAATTTTACAGATATATGAATTATTGTAAATTGTAACGTTCTGAATTTATGTTACATGTGATAATTTAATTTAAATTGCATTGTTAACACGATTGAATAAATATGTAATGAAATATTGTTATTTACAAATTTTGTATCTGCGGAATATATATTGCAAGATTTTATACACGAATTAAATTTTTGAAGTTCTGTGAATTAAATAATTAAAAAATATTAAATTCATCATTTTATAAAAATGTGATTATCGATTATTGTACTTATTATTGTATTGTCCAGAATTTGTGTTAATTTTACTCCAAAAAGTACAGTTTAATAAAATATGTTTCACAAGAATATAATTGTAATTTTTTCTAAACATCTATCCATACAGGTTGTTTCACAACAAACAATATTTTGTTCATACCGGAAAATAGTGTAGCGATAGTCCCCGAATGAATGAAGTTGGCTATGCATTAGACCATTAGGGTAATTATGCTGCAATCTGTCGGGCTATTTTTGAAGATCAATACAGTAACATTTATTATTTTATTATATGCTGTTGGGAACACTGCATCCCACAATGCATTGCTTTAACATTCAAATAATTCAAATTTATTTTTCGTAGTCTGTGGTCTGTGTTTGTAACTGACGGCAGTATAGTTTGGTTAAAATTATTTGGCGATTGGCTTCTCAGCAGGTGTTCCGCAAGAGGATTAAAGAAATTTATGAGGCCATACTTACCAGGGTAGTATTTAATAATATTTTGTTCACTTGATTTTTTCATAAAGGAATGCAAATAATAACAAAAAAAGAAGGAAACCAAATACTTATTTATTTTGATACGTTTACAATATAAACACTTGTTGACAAAAAATACCAGCATCATTTCTGCGTTTTTTGAGAGGTACACCTTCACTAATTATCCTTTAACTGTAGTACAAGGCACTTTAGTCATTTCTGCAGTTTTTGATATTGGTGCACTCTCGTTATCGTCACTTTTTAACAGGGTATCGAACCCGCCAGAAACTGGGTTCGGTTCAGGTTAATTTATTTTTTGAGAGATGGGTTCGGGTGCAATTCTGGTTCAACATTATTAAATTTACGGTTTTGTTCCGGGTTGAGGTATTGGGTGCAGGTTCGGTTCGACCTAATGACAACTGAATTACTGTTTTTGGAATAACAATTAATAATTTAAAATGCGAGCCGGAATTTAGGCAAGACCAGAACACGAACACAATTTTCACAAACAGATAACACAGGCGTCGATTATCGGCCGTTCAATTGAAAAATATATTTGAGGTTCGGTTCTGGGTTTGGGTTCGGTAAAATGTTATGGTTTAGTTCCGGTTTTGGTTCGGTACAGGTTCGGGTTCGATGTCCTGCTTTTTAAAAAGTTAAACACATTCAGAACTATTTGTTTTGCATCGTCTGATAAATGTTTGCGTTTTTGATTCGCGGTTGTGGTATTTTCTTCAAAATTTTCGTTCGCAGGTTGCAACATTTTTAATGTTCAATGCTGTTGAACTAATGAGTTTAAAATGTCGTTCTAGAGAATAACTAAAATGGTATTTATAATATTTTCCAACTTAATAGTATTCTGAGAAACAACTGTATTGAAAAGATTACGTTGCTAAAAACCGAAATCTAATCTCGAGAAAGGAAATGCAAAAATTACAATAATCCGCTCCTGAACACAATTAGGCTTAGTACCTGCTGAGAAGAACCAGCCTTTACCATTAGCTAGTCAAGTCAATCGCCAATGTCAACCAAACTATACCAGGCGTCACCTCACGGGCACTTATTGCTGGCGTGGGGAGTGCACCACAGGAATAAATTTTGTGCCATTAAAATTCGAAGTAATTTTTGGCGTCAGTCGGGATCGAACCCGGGTCTCCAGATTCGCGACCAGACACTTAGGCACACGGCTACGAGACCCCATAAAAATTATATTATCAAACAAGCGAATAAATGATGAACAATTATGGTTTAAAATGTCTTTAATTTGGTTGTTTTACTATTTAAAATAAAAAGAAATAATATTGTGCATGTTGAGGACTATTTTAAGATTAATCATTGGACTTTTTTCTAACTGATGCAAATTTGTATTTAACTAAAATTAGTGTTATAGTCTGCCGCCTGGTGGAGTTTTCAGTGAACATCAGAGGTGTCATGGATTCGCTGCTACGCTAGTGTTATTGTTTGAGTGCAAAATGTTTTGACGAAGCGCGTTAGAGTAGTTTATAAAATAAATTTAAGTGTTACTATTTCATAAATATATTTATAACAATTGTGTATTTATAATCTAGCTGGGACGTAATTATGGTCACTTCTATTCATGTTATATAGGTTAGTAAAAGAAATTGACATTTGGATAGTTTAATTGTTGATATACATATGTTTCTTTCATTTTAGAATTTTGCTTTTTATATAATTTATGATTTAGTTGTTGATGTTGCATAAAATTTGTACTACATTTATATAATACTTTTTTTTCATTGAACTATATAGTTTTTTCTAAATTAGATTATTGCAGTAAAAAGTAAAATAATGAATAGATAACGATGATGATTGTTGTTTTTCGAAAACTATATTTAGTTATGGAAAGAACTTTGAACATATATATTTATTGCCCATATAAAACGCGAATTTCGTTTATTTTTACAATAATGAAATAAAAATCGTTATTAACAACGCTTTAAACAAAAACCAGAAAATTGAAAATGCAGCAAATTTGGCGAATTCCCATGATTCCATGACTTTTGTGCATAGATTATCGATTGGTCTGATTCCGTCTATGGGCGATTTGTGAAGATTTTTTTGTGTTTATTAAATTAAAATTGTAACAAAATGAATAAATATGAAATAATTCTTGTGATTTTTTGTAATATTGGTACAATGTAAAGTTCGGACATGTTTCTAGCCCAGTGTAGTGTTCCAGTCATAATATTGATTTTATAAGTTTCTTGACAATCCGTATGCGAATCGTGTAGTACTTACATACTTGAACGTAAGATGTTTATATGTATGTACATATGTGTACAAATAGAACAAATTTTTGGTTGTTTTTAGATATAATTTGATTAATTTCGTTACAATAATGTAACTAGATGTATATTAAACCGAAATGACAAGTCTTGCTCTGCAGTTGGATAACGTTGATGTCTGCAGCAGTAATAGTGTGTGTGACAGCGAACAAATAACCAAATTGTTTCCTAAGTGCAGACCACGGAGTGATGTCAACCTGAATCCTATAGTTATTTCTACAAAAGATCATGCGACCGCTGACAACGTTATCGAAGCTGTCATGAATATAGACAGGGGAACCGATAGGTAAGTTCACTTTCAAATTTATTTTTACTTTATTTCTCCAATTTTTATACCGGGTGAAAAACGAAACGCGGCCCATGGGCGTAAAGTTTTTCCTTGCGCAAAAGTGACCTATTCATTTTAGACAATAATGCACGTTTTTATAAAACTTTATATTGTTAGCCATGGAACTGAAAAAAAAATCACAAATATAATATTTCACTTGTAAGAAACGCTCTGTTTCTTTCATTATTTATTATTATTAATTATTTTGATACAACATATATTATAATTTGAAATTATTCTTTCTCACAGATAAAACGTTATTACATTTTTTTGTGTTTTCGCAAATCCAACAATGGATAAAAATCTGTGATCATATTTAACATGTTTTTCCAATTTGTAATTTCCTACTCTCCTGTTCATTTAGATGTGACATCACGAATGTGTTTTCAAATCAAAGTGTTTTCTTCATTGAAATATATGCTATTTCTAAACTATATTTATAAAAACTAAATTTATATTATAACACTGTATAAGTCTACATACTTTATAGTTGCAAGTGTATTTAAATTATTAAGTTTAATGCAAAACATTTATATTCAAATAAAAACTGTTTGAGAATTGCAGAGACTGATAGCCACGCCTCGCTATTTGAATTTCTATAGTATTAATATTAATTTTTGAGCATATACTTTCACTTTTTTTATTGATTTCTCTTAATTCGATTGAGCTGTAATCCCCTAGTAGCAATAGCCTGGCATTTTTTTTCTGATTTTTGTAAATGATTTATAAACGTCAATAATATTTTATGGAAAGTAGATCCCATATTCTTTTAAAACTATTTCCACCATAACAATGGGGCCATTTCACATATTCTAATTTATTTTTTCTTGTAAGTCGTTAGGTTCAGAGATATGATTTTTTAATAGTTTTAATTTCAAATATTTCAACGCTGACGTCACAGCTTCACGAATACAGCAGTCGAACTCTACCGGTTTAATTTGGAACTATGATTATTTTGTTTGATATTTATTTAAAAAATGTTTTATTTACAAATTAGGTTTCATCTTCACTATTATCTGAAAAGTTGTTGTTCATATTTTCGGGTTCATTATCTGTTATCTCAGTGGTATTTCTTGGTACGAATATAGCTCCTATTTCTTCATAATAAGTAAAAATATGTAATATGACCGATGGAATTTACAATAAAATATTTTAAGAAAAACAGTGCATGCCATATAAAAAGATTAATTAGCTGTTCAGACTCGTCTGATGAATATTCTTCACTACTTTCGGATTGTACCGACATAATCTTTCAATGATCGTCGCTGCTTTCATTATCAAAATCTATTTTTTTCTTGGAAAAACATCTGAGCATAATGCCGCCATGATGAATTTACTTATGGCTTGTGTCGTTATTACACAAATATATTTGAATATTTTACTAAATGAAATTAAAAAAATGTTAACAAGCAAACTTTAACTATACAAAGGGCCTCATAAGATGATTGTATACAACGGTACAACTTTAAATCTAGCATAGGGAATCGGTATTTTTATCATATTTTTTCAGAATGTACGTAAAATTACCTTCACAATAATACCAAAATATCATAGTTTTACTTCAACCATTATTTTCAAAATGTGTATTAATAAAATTCCATTCAAAATAAAACATAGCAAGCTATGAAAACTATTTTATTATCTTAAAACAAAAGAAAAGTGAGGATACCTCTCTCCATAAAGTTGAAGGTATTTGATAGAATTTCTTTGACATTCTCGGCATATTAAAACTATATCAACCATTTCTTCATTTGTATGACGCACTTGTACCATAATTATAACAAAAACAAAATGGGGTCTCGTGTGTGCCTGAGTGTCTGGTCGCGAATCTGGGGACCCGGGTTCGATCCCGACCGACGCCAAAAATTACATCGAATTTTAATGGCACAAAATTGACCCCTGTGGTGCACTCTCCACGCCAGCATTGAGTGCCCGTGAGGTGACGCCTGGTAAGCGCCCGCACGGTACAAATATTCCATCATTACCGATATCTGTGTATGAAGCAGATTGGCACACCCAGCAATGGGTAATATGCCGTGATGAAATATTTATTTTATTCATTTAAAAAAAAAATTGTTACTGTTACATTAAATTTTGTTTCAAGGTAATAAAGTTGTTTTCATAGTTTGCTGTTTTATTTTGCCTGGAATTTTATTAATACACATTTTGAAAATAATTAGCGCCATTTTAAAATGGTTGGATATTTTGGTATCATTGTGAAGGTAATTTTACGTACATTCTGAAAAAAATATATATAAAAATACCGATTCCCTATGCTAGATTTAAAGTTGTGGTTGTAAAGTTGTTGATGTAAAGTTGTTGTAAGTTGTAAGAAAATTCTTATTACAATCATCTTATGATAAATTACAAATAATTAGTCGATTTTAAAAAAATACGGGTATATATGTAAAAATTAAAATGTGTCATACTATGTAGTACTTTTTTATTATTGAAATGTAATCTAATATTGTGTTTAATTTCAGAATAATCGAGATTGCGGGCGGTCGGGAAATCTTCTCCCAGAGTCGTAGCAAGGCTACGAGAAAAGTCCGCAATTGCATGAGTAACGATGAGTTCGATAAGAAAAAATCGAGTAAGTCGCCGACTAACCAAAGTGTCTGGGAACTGAGAGGTTCCTGTGGTGAAGCGAAGAAACTGAAAACCGCTCGCGAATTCACAGAGACAATCTTTTCTTCGGAAGTTAGTTCGGTGAAACACCAGCGTTTAGAGAAACAATTCGATAACTCCGAGTCTCCTAGTAATCGTACAAGCCCTTCCGAGAAAGTGGCAGTCGGTGGTGAAATTGTAGTGTTTGATGACATTGGTGATAGTTGGCAGGATGTTGCTGTGAATTATTTGGAGAACAATAAGTTAGAAAGAAACGACACGGATATTTACGACAATTCTAGTACTGGTAAGTTTTTTTTTTCTGTTGCCATTTCTTATTTAGATATTAGATATTTCCACACGCAGTAATGCGTAATATGCCGTGATGATATATTTATTTTATTTGTTTTAGTTTTTATATATTTTTTTAATGTAGTGAAATTATTTAATTCTCTACAACTTTTATTTGAAGCATTTTTATCTAAAATTTATAAGGTCAATTCAGTAATCACAGAAAAAATATTATAACATTTCTTTGTGATTTTGTTTTATATTCATGGCAACAATATAAAAAAATATATAATTTGGTTTGCTCCATTACAAAATGTGCAAAATAATTGGGTGCAGAATTTTATTTTCTACAGCATTAATTTAAAGAATTATTGTGCGCAAAGAAAAACTGTTTTCCCGTTTTTTTTTTTTAGATAAAACTATTCAAAATAGTTGAAATATTTATAATACGATTGTAACTGGTTATAAATATACTAATCTAGAATGTTGATAATTTCTACTAGTGATAGTAGTACTAGTACTATCTACGATAATTGTATTTATTCCATGAGTCAGTATAATGTCATGACGTCATCACTTCCGACATATGTTATTATGTCGTATCCCAGAAGTTAAAATTATTCATACATCTGGATGACATATGTATATGTGCTTCTTAATACAACAGATTGGCACACCTACCAATGAGTAATAAACCGTGATGATATATTTATTTAGTAATTTATACATTTTCTAAGAAAATTGTTCATTTCTGTGATTTAAGTTTGAAAATGTTTTACGGAATATTCATATTTAAGCTAAATTTATATTTGGAACATTGTATAATGTATTTAAAATAGAACGGAGAGATATAATTTGATTATGAAATGCACTTTGCAACGTCAATGCTTTTTAGTGAATTTAATAATTAGATTTTGATGATTCAATATATGACCGTGAATGGGGGCTTTTCTGTCACTAGTTTGTGTTAATTTTAAATCAGGCAATGACCTACCTAATTCTTTAATTTATCTTCTAAAGGAAGTCTATTAAAGTTCGTTTTTAACAAAACATTTACTGCCAGATTAATTTATTTGTGATTTGTCGTACCGAAAAACAATGCATTACAACAAGAAATTCATTTTAAAAGCCGCAGAATAAGTGCGGCCACATAGCGCTTACAAGGCATGGCTAGTTCACCCTAGTCACTATGTCACGTCATAGCAATGCGGGCCGCAGTACACTGCGCGGCCAAGGCTTCAACGCAGTAACACATCTCGCGTAGATCTGCTTTATATTTTACTATATGATGAAATTATATTGTTAATTTATTATATCAAATAAGAAGTTATTTTTACCGTGGTAGGGCTCGCGCGGCTTTGCGGCCTCATTAACGATCTGCCCCTGCACACTGTAGTAGGCTGCGAGAGAAAGATAGCAATAGTGTGACGGCACAGTGACAAAACTATAATAATGCCATACGAGATCTGGCTATTAAATAACGAGACTGCTTATGAAAAAGAGTTTTATTTTAAAAATTATTTTATAATCGAATGCTCCCCTTCAATGTACTCCCCTCCCCTCGCCACACACCGGTCCATTCGTTTTTTCCATTGGTTAAAGCAAAGTTGGAAGTCTTCTTTTGTAAGAGCGTTTAGGAGCTCGCCGATTTTCGCTTCACCTCTTCCATCGACTCGAACCGGGTTCCTTTTAAGGTAGACTTGATCTTCGGAAACAGAAAAAAGTTACAGAGTGCTAAATCAGGCGAGTACGGCCGTGTTCGAGCACTGGAGTGCCTCTAGCGGCTAAATAACGCTTCACAGACAGCGCGTTATGGGCAGGTGCGTTGTCCTGGTGCAAAATCCACGACTTGTTTTTCCACTTTCAAATAGTAAGTTTGGTTTACGGTTTGACCCTCAGGAAGCCATTCAGTCATCACGATGCCGTTGATGTCGAAAAAAACGATTAGCATGGCTTTAAATCTTCGGTGCTCTCTCGGCCTTCAGAAAACCGTTTATACCATTGGAAAACACGCGCACGAGATAGAGAATTCTCACCATAGGCCTCTTTCAACAACTTATAGCACTCAGTCGAAGTTTTTTTAATTTAACGAGAAATTTCACATTGATCCGTTGCTCGTGTTTTTTCGTCACACATTGTTATCGGCACGAGAAAAAAACACGTTCGTTTCTAACCTCTATAGAAAAAATACTACTACAGCGACAAAAACCTGTTTTCGTACCGGAATAGTAGACACTTCCCGCTATCCAACGCTGCATTCGTTTCCCCCCTACCCCTCTAGGACGCCTTCTGCGCGCGCAGTCTCGTTATTTAATAGCCAGACCTCGTACACCATGTTTACTGCTAAAAAAAATCCCGGTATTATGCAATGAATTTGGCATAATTGTTCCAATATTTTTTGCAGGGATGGTATCAGATTTGGATGAGTTACCGGAATCAGAATCTGATAGCAAAGTTGCGAAAGTGATAGGTAATCTTCCTATAGCGGTATACGAGGGCTCTCCACGTCGCTATGGGCCTCGGCACGACTTCTCTCACTCGCACCACGCTCTACCGAGCGCGCACAGCTTGCTGGCCTCGCCATCCGTGTACCCTCCTCGGCCGGGCTTCCCACAGCGGGTACTCTACGAGCCCGAGCCCAGCCCTGCGACTCCAACAGCCCCCGATGTGCCTGTCACTGTCAGCGACGTGGATAAGACCACGCCCATCGCCTCGACCTTCGACTACCTGTATGAGTTTTCCGAGACCAGAAAGGTGCTGGAGGAGTTCTTCAAGTGCCCCCCTCCTGAAGAAGAGAATAGATATGATTCTGAATTTCAGGTAAGTTCATTCCATTCTAAGTATGATTCGAGATACATACACAGATATTTACTAGAAAAATGTTACCATCGAACAATATTGCATGCTTTAATTATCCTAAATTTTGAATAGTACTTAATGATACGGTACAAAAGTCCGACGTTAGATATTTTGTTTCTGATTGGCTGGCCCCGCCCTTATGCGCAAAAGACTGACAGTTTTCGAGGTATAATACGACTACTAGACTGGAGCGACATATTATGTCATTTTTACTCGATACTTCACTGGGTCCGGACCTCTGGCGCGGTTTACATATTGAGTAATCCAGATCTCTAAAATGGATCATTTACTGATCTACACACACCGACAAAATTAGGGAATACAAAAAAAACTATATATTTAAAAAAGTATGAACCCTCCTCGGAACCCTCTCAGATGTAGAATTACCAACACAAATATGAAAGACAGAGGGTTCATACTGTAACGTTTATTTATTTGGGCGAAGTGTAAAAATCAAAGAAATATTAATTAAAATAAATGTTTATTAAACGATAAATAATTAAGATATATATAAAAATAGCGATTACTATGATTAAATAAATATTAAATACTATTTAAGACTAAGAATATTTAGGATTATTTATTTAGTTATCGCCTTCTGAGAAACGATTATGTTCTAGAGCGTTCGACCAGTGGCGTTCGTTGCGTACTGGCTAGATTCAGTGGCGTCGATTCCGCACACCACAATACTTTTTTAAATACATAGCCTAATTTTGTCGGTGTGTAGTTGTTCTAGTTTGTGAAAATGGAGCATTTTAATTCTCGGCCAAGTACTCTAGTTTTAGAGAAGATTTGTAATCAAATTCTTCAGCATAAATTAGAACAATAGGAAGGGAATTTGGGCGAATGCTAAATCAGATATTTAGAGTGAATATCAGAATATAGAGCGAACATTAGGAATTTAGAGTAAATATCATATTAATAGGAGATCAATTTAATCTATAATGAGCACACATTTTAAATTTTTGAATCTTGTTTTCTGCTTCTGAAATTAGCTTTTGATAAACATTTTTATTTTATGTCGATACATTTATAAAAACTGGGGAATCGATTCTAATTCATTTAGAGATGTCTCAATTTGTGACGTCAGACTTCTTACCATAGTTATCATATAGGGATTTAATTTTTTAGTTTCGTATATGATAAACAAACGTTAAATATAGTTCAAATATTATTGACAGTGAGAGACAATGTCATAAAACCCTAAAACTATGACGTAGTTCAAGGAAATAGGTTCTTAACAGTGTGCAAAGTAAACGATTTTTGTATTTTATTTACACATTACAGACCTACTACCATCCATACACTTGTAGAATTTAAGTTGGTAATACTGAATGAGTACTAAAGTAATCAACTTCAGATCTGTTATCTGTCAAATGTGAACTCGGTATTTCTAATTTGTTTCAGGAATATTATTTAAGGTCGTATAAAAAATCTGGGATGCATCTCAAGTGTAAATAAGCTTTGACCTTATGTCATAAAGCTTGTGTTTACACTCTTGTTGCATAAATAACTATTATGTGAATAGTTTTGTAAAATTGTTCAAAAATTATAGCCAACACAAATCATATTACACCCTGTTTGCGATATACCAACCTAGAAAATTAAATCCCCTAAATCTAACTTAAGATTGTCTTAATGTAGTCCATGAGTTAGAATCGCTCTCCTGGCGTAATAAAAAAACGAATAGCTTAACTGTGGTTCAATATTGAAATCTGCAAGCCAGCATTAATAAAAAAAATATCAATATATTATAATTAAGAATCCACTATATGCTGTAGGGTGTTTAGGTCAACGACCTTTATTATTCAAATACAAATCATTATTGAAATACATACAGAGTTCTGAAACAAAAATTGATATGTATTTAATTGTTGTTTACAATATTAAAAAATATAACACTTTATGATGTTATAGTGTGTTATTTATTCTGTTTGCTTGTATAGGATTTAGATTATGAACTGCGAAGGCAAGCTCATAGCGATAGTGGCAATTCTTACGTTGGACAACGTTTAGCTAAATGTTTGAGTGAACAAAATGAAATCTGTGTACGTATTGACTCACCAAAGAAGCAGAATAATATTAACACATTTTTAGATATTCAGGTGCGTTGCACGAATAATACATTTCTATTCGTTAGTTTGCTTTGTCATTCTTTAAAACTCAATTACTTATGGTTTTCTTATTTTTCTTTCATTATTCACAAATTCATTTTAATCATTTCGCCGTCGATATGCCATCTAATGAATAGAAGTATAATTAAAATATTAGACGCAACTACAGTACACAAGTATGTTTCCAATTAAAAAAAAAACGTAAGCGCCCTCAACAGTACCATATCGCCATTCAAATAAAAAGTAGCACACCCATCAATGGGTAATAAGCTGCGACGATATATTTTATAAATAAACCCTATTGATTTATTGGATTATTTTATGGTAACCATAGTATCGTGACACGAATGATTTACACAGGATGAGTCTGGAAAAACGCCCCCCCTTTAACTTTTTTATTATAAGTAATAGAAAAAAATGACTCATATGAAAGTTTTATTATTTTAAATATACTATTTGGTGGCAGATGTAGATATTTTTTATGTTTCAGTAAAATAATAAGTTGCTATTTAAAAAATAAAAGTTGATAGTTGTATCTTGTAAACCTGACTTTATAAAAAATATCTGCCATCAAATAGTATATTTAAAATAATAAAACTTTAAAAACGATGTTCGACTGTGTTTTGGGATGGAGATGGACTTGCAGTCAATAATAAAATTTATTCATCAAAAATTATAAATACAGTAGAACCTCGATTATCCGAGTCGCAATTATCCGAGCTCCGGATTAACCGAGCCGATCTAAAGACCCAACATGCGAGGTACGCGCGTCTATGATCTGGATTAACCGAGCCAATCTAAAGACCCATCCGTATTAACCGAGCTTCTAAAATATTTCCATTTAAAATCTGGAAAAAGCTCTGAGGTATATCGAACAACAATCAGAGGCAACCCCAGCGGATTTGCTTCTTCTTAACAGATGGAGAAATATGGCAGCGAGAAAAAGATGCAATATGAAATAGCAACGCATAGATAACTATTTCAATGTTTTATAATATACATACATACTTATTTACATGTTAAAAACGTTAAAAAACCGTTTAAAGTACATTTGTGTTTATTTTTTTAATGAATAAAAAATAAATCCGGATTATCCGAGTTTTCAGATATCCGAGGAGGGTATCCCCCACGTTACCTCGGATAACCGGGGTTCTACTGTAAATAATTAGTTAAAAACCACAGATCACAGAGTGAAAATCGTCAAATATTAAAAATGTATGAGAGGTGAATATAATAAAAATGGATGAAACAAAAATTATAGCAACGTAACATTTACAAATTTATTTAACATATAAGATACACAATTTATTTTACGATATAAGGTACACAAATATTTTTCTAATAACATTCTTAAAATGTGGAAATATTGAATATTAGTTGATAAGTGCATTTTAGTGTTTTAATTTATTTAACAACAATAATAACTGCAACTTTTTCTTTTCTTAATATTTTTATCTCTTCTGTTTAAATAAATGCTAAATACTTCCAATTCTGAGGTCCAGAATATGATAAAAAATATTTCCATATTTATAGTTATTTGCCTGCTCAATTTTTTTATTCATAAAATTAACGTAAAAAAATTATATTCCTGTTAAAATATAACTTAACGTACCGGTTTCCATAGCACTAAACAACATTTTAATCACAACTTGGCAGATTTGGCTTCGATCATATTGGACGCGAAATTATCAATCACAATATACTTAGGCTGTGGTCACATTGAGTAGAATGCAATCGATCAACCAAGATCAACTGTCCTAGATTAATAGCGACCGACCGAAATTTTAGGAGATATGTCACACTGCATGAATCGACGTAAATATTTCCACAAAAATGATACCAACTTAAATTGAAAGAAAATTATTTTTTTCTTGCACTGGAACGCCGCAAATATATGTTTTCAGGAATATTTAAATAAATGACAAACCTTATGAGTTTTTGTTTTTTATATTAGAGAAATTTGCATCCATAATTTTTCCATTGTCTTGTAATTATTACTGTATCCTGGTGTGCTTTGATCATAAAATTGTACATTATTTCTTACACAGTTTTTCAACTATGGTCTATTTCATTAATTCTCCACATTTCCGTCATGATACTAGTAATATGGCTGTAATATTCTAACAATATTCTTTTTAACCTGTACACAAATGTCAAAACAGTTAAGTTGGTACGAAAAATATGACAACACTGAGCATGCGTAAACACATCAATCGCTGTCGACCGACTAGAAAATCAAACATGTTTGATATATCAAACCGTTCGTCGACGATCGACATCGTTCGACCATAGTGGATGCATGCAGTGTGACCATTCCCATAAGCTAGTGTTAGTTTAATTTTTAATCGATCGCAATCAATCGGCGTTAGTCGATCCCACTTGTCCAGTGTGACCACTGCCTTATTAAACTATATACCGCTGAATCCATATTTTTCGTATAAGTAGAAAATGTCCGCCCTTGTCTAGCGATGGGACACGTGTCTACAAGCGCATGCGCGCACAGCCGGCAGGCGAATAACGAATCAAATGCAGTTAGTGCATGCGGACATTTTTTGTTCTTCGCGGTATATAGTTTACGTGTTTTTTTTTTAATTTTGCGTTCATAAGGAAGTCTACGAAACCCAATTGCGTATCGAACGGCATTTACTTATGTTGTTATGTTCATAAATCGAACCCGCCAAAAACTGGGTTCGGTTCGGTTCAGATTAATTAATTTTTAGAGAAACGGGTTCGGGTGCGGTCTGGTTCAAAAATTAATAAAATTTGCGGTTTTGTTCCGGATTCAGGTATTGGGTTCAGATTCGGTTCGATGTAATGAAAATTGAATTAATGTTTTTTTGAATAACAATCTTTATATAGAAATAAGTTAAACAAGAACACAACTTTAACAAACATACAACACAAGCGTCAATTATCGACTGTATTACGATTACGCTTACGTTTCGAACTCAAAATAAACCTGAACCGGAGTTTAACCCTGAACCCGAATTTTAATACCCGGTTCGTTTCCTACTCGAGTTCAATTGAAAAATATATTTGAGGTTCAGTTCCGGGTTTGGGTTCGCTAAAATGTTACGGTTTGGGTCCGGTTTTGGTTCGGTTCAGGTTCGGGTCAAAGCCTTGATTTATAGTCTTAAAAAAAGTATAGTTTGTGATTCGTTCTATAAACCTTTTAGACCCTCGTTTTTATACACTCATATGCTAAAGAAATATTTTTAAAATATGTTACATAATATACTATTTTAACACTTAGATCCTTTTAAATTTAAATGCTTCATTTTTTTATAATGTTTTGAACTTAGACATTAAAAAATAAAATAAAAAACAAATTTATTATTTGAATTATATTTCATTAAATGCAAACATTCAAACATATTAATATTAATGGTACACATGATACAATAAGTATTTTTTTTTTTAGTTTTTTCTTTTGTCCACTAGAACATTATAAATATTATAATGCATTTCAGAGTACTCAAATAAACTTTTGTTATTATAGACATAATGTACTAACAAAATACAAAATACTCTTTTAGTTAGTTCTATTATTCTAGAAAAGAATATTGTAGATAAGTCGGTGATATCAAATTAAAGAATTTAAAAACAATAAATAGTTGTTTACGATATTTGATATATGAATGGAGCAAGTGAGAAGATAATAAACCATATAAATGAATCATACACAGGCTTCATCGTTTTGCACAATAAGGTGGCATTATTAAATATACACCTTACGCATCATCATCGTTTTTAATATATTTTAAAATTTCATATATCTCAAAATGAATTCATTTAAAGAGCGACAAAGCAAAGTAACAGTAGTATTGACATAATCCAAATTGGTAAAAATTACCGAAATAATTTTGTGTGTTCAGGATCATGATATAACAGAACATGAGAACAATTTCCTGGATCTGTCTGTGGGGACGGGGTCCAGCGGCGACTTAGGGGAGACCGAAGTTGGCTTGCAAGTGGGGCATAGTCGCAACTTCACCTTGTCTCCTGAAACGACAGACTGCGATTCCAACTGCGGGGATTTGGATAGTGAGGTCTCCTTGATGCTCATGGATGAACTTGGACCGTCCGTAGGGCTTTTAGGTGAGTCTTGATATCTAGTTTGTATTATATACCTCAACCTCTTCATTAATGACGTGGTGGACTGTGTTCAACATTCTCAAATACTTTTGTATGCCGATGACAAAAAATTATAAAACCATCAACTCTATTAATGACTGTATTCTCTTACAAATTTAAAATGGGCCCGCAACTCTAAATTGTTCTTTAATTACAGCAAATGTAAAATAATGAGTTACTTTGTTAAAAAATACGTTTACACTTATGCATATCACATGGAAACTAATTCGCTTGAGAAAGTAACTCAGTTTAGAGATCTTGGGATTATATTTGACAAAAATCTAACATTGAGAATACCGTAAGATCATCCTACAAAAATCTTGGATTTGTAATTAGAAATTCTCGGTCTTTCTGTAAAACAACTACACTCAAAAGCTTGTATCATGCATTTGTCCGCTCTAAGCTAGAATATTGTCTACAAGTCTGGAATCCAATATATCATAAATATATATATCTAAGATTGAATCTGTCCAGCATAAATTCATCAAATATTGTTATTTTAAATGGACAATATCCTAATTTTACCCAAGATTATTCTGTTTTATTGCCTGAAGTGAACTTGGTGCTATTAAGTAGCAGAAGAAATTTACAATTATCTCTCTACTTACACAAATTAATAAATAATTGTATTGATGACCCATGTAGTCTTGAGCTAATACCATTTCACGTTCCACGCGTCATTTCAAGAAATAAAGTACCATTTCATTGTGAGCTAGGACTAATTATGAATTGAAATCTCCAATAAGACAACTCTGTGTAGCATATAACAGTGTATCATGTACTATTGACATTGACATATTATCTAAATTTAAGAATATATTAACAAAATATTTTTTGTAATGTCATTTGTTAAATTTCTTATATGTACTTACTGTTCAACTCATTCGTTTCTGTATTTGTATGTCATATGATCGTCCTGTAATTGGGATCTTGAACCCTGTTGGATTGATTGAATTCAGAAAAAAATCCTTTATCGAATTCTTCACTACCCTTGCAATTAAAATGTCGGTTCCAGGATCAACAGGAGATTTGGGTCTGCCAACTGATTCTACTCGTCTTTACTCCAGCATGCCTGTTTTAGAAGACGGCCTGAGTTCAGGCCATGCTAGTGACACGGACAATAACAACCCCACTGTCATGCTTATGAAGAAACAAATCACTGAAATCGAACGAGAAATAATTCACCGAACGCACACTGATAACAATAAGATTAACACGGAAAACGGGCTTCTAGATAATAAGGAATGTTTAAATGTTATTAAACTCACATCGCCGATAGAATCTTTTCATTCTTACAATAAGTCCAATAGCTATAGTGAGAAGGATCAGGATCACAATTCTGACAGCAGAGCCGTTTCTGATATCACCCCACCACCGCCCGCACCTGCACCGCATAGAAGTCTGCCTGATGAACACTCCGCCTATGATGTTGAAGCTGCTATTAAAGATATACGCTTAACTCTGCAAAGAACTAAAATTCTTCCTATTAGATCGGCGAACGGAGTCGAAGAATGCGAGGAGAATACTTCTAGTCCAATCTGGGTCCCAAGACAACGGGGATTTTCTGGCACCAGCGGCGATTCGGATACTAGGAAGATCCACAGTGGCGAGGAAGGCGGGGATGAAGGTAAAACATTTATTTTATTTCGTTATTTCATTCTTTTCATATTGAGATCACCTCATACGATAACGATTTCATTCACAATACATGCATTAATCTAATATACAGCAAAATTCACGGGTGATGGCGAAGACCCGCGCATACTAGGCCACGCCTTCCTTAGGCATATTTAACTTAAATAGAGTATAAACAGAAAAATGAATAATGTTGCACTTCAAAATAATAAACAAAATTGAAGTTAATAACAATAAAAATAAAACATGGGCACGTAATAAATGATAGATTACAATAATAACAATGCGTGCAAGTCTACAAAAGAAGAGGTACAACAAATTAACTCAATAAAAAAGAAAACATAATATGTACATACAATATTGTCTTTTCTTATTATTATCTATTTGAGTTTTTAAATTCTCCAGTTTAATCTTTTTTGTTGCACGTGCAATACTTTCGAGTTACCGTTAAACGTTAAAGTATGTTTCTGTTCTATACAATGTGCGGCAAAACCAATACTATATTTGTTATTATTTATGGACTTTTGATGTTCTTTAATTCTTTTTTTAAATTACCGGCGTGTATCAATTAAATATGACCCTTGTAATGGTCAAAGCGGAAAATAATTAACACAAAAGTCCATACTCCAATTGTTAAAATGTGTTCACCAAGTGCCAACCAGAAATTCAATCCAGTATATGGATATTGAAATACTACTTAACAATGCTACGCCAATGACTCGAAACTAATTTTGTGCTTAGCCATCTGGAGTAGGGGTAAGGTCGCAGTTTGATCTTCTGCGCATATTTTCCTCTCGCCATCACGTTTGGTGTGTGCTGTATCCTAGCAACCTTTAGAGCACAAGGCTCTATACACCCAGGGTTGTCTCAGACAACCCTTCGGATAATTTGGAAAATAATACACTTGTTTGCGACCACAAACAAATAATACAAATACCATGCATATCTGGTGATCCACACCTGTACAGTAATTAGAGTGACTGTGAGCTTTACTACTCACCTATACAGCAAACTGCTGGTCTGTTCTTATGGACACTATCACAGACCCACACGACATTGTCAATCCTGAACGACCAACCATCCAGTCGGGGGATGGGAATGTCAAATGTTTAAGACATTCTATCGACTTTAATATATTATCATGTTGCTCATAGATGTCTCACATAAATTTTAGGAACAAGAAAAGTGGTTGTAAATTGCATAGATTTATATGCGGTGATTTTTCACGTCAAGTACAAATTAATCACTGTCTAAAGAGATTGTTTATTTAAGTTGAAATTTTCAACGTTTATATTCGTTTTTGACGCTCATAATCTGATTGGTCATCGAAATTACCAGCGATATCAATTCTTATTAGTATGGATGAGGTCCCAAGGGGAAAAATGATCGGACTAGCAGTACATTTTTTGTAAATTCTTCATAGTGCCCTGAAGAAGACTACTGTAGTAGTCGAAACGTTGGCTTCGAAATAAATTTTTTTACATCAGTGACTGCTAGTCCGATCATTTTTTCCCCTTGGGACCTCATCCATTCCTTCAGTCGACTATCAATCAAGTTCATCATCTTATTAGTATATTTACAAATTTACAAACAAATTACACTGAACCAGACATTGTGTTTATAGTTTGCAACAAACACTCGAACATATTTCCACTTTCCCCGTGCAAAATTGTCAGTAGAAATTGTCTTTCTCTGTTTTACATATAGATAGCACTATAAACATTTGTAAATGTCTTAAGTGAGATCTTCGCCACATCCGCTAAATTTGAAAATTTAAAAATACGAATATACTATTCACAGATATGGAACACCTCGATTATTTTCTTTATTATTGGGAATAGAACATTAAATAAAAGTATTAATAGATCGAGGGAATTATTAATTTATTGATACAATACAGTAGGCCATGATAATCAACAAAACAATTAACAATATTTCAAATTACAAGAAATGACAGTAAACTTATATTGTTTTGTTCAATCGTTGTATCATTTTTTTAAAATATTATTTCGTTCCACAAGTATTCTGAAGTTTATGCATTTTTAAAATGCATACTTCTCGATCCTGTTACTTTAGCGTAGCTATTTTTGTGTAAATTTGTAATTCTGAATACCATGTAGAAGAAGCGGACACCGATTTGGAAACGGATCGCCTTTTGGGCCAACAGCGCACAGATGACCAGGGATTTTATGATGAAAAGGTAAGCAAGCTTTACTTTAAAATTAGCTTCATTTCCTGTCGTTTACCATTACATTAATTTTTTTATAAATCTTTGAGTGTTCCTAAAACATATATTACTACTATATAAAAATGTTGAATTCGTGACGTCAATAGCATTTGCCAGTGTCCACACGTCACAAACATGGCTGATACTGAATTTTATGCGCTCGATTTAAATTAATTAAAGTTTAATTTTGATATTAGGCTAATAAAAATCAGAAAATTAACGATTATATTCACCTTAATATTGCTTATACTTGATGAAAATGAATATCCTATAAGTATTTTTATAAAAAACCATAGACTTGGAAATCCCTTTTATTGCTTACGGAATTCTATAAATAAAAAAGCAGATTTTACATACCTAGAATGGATAATAAGTCGTGATTATTTTAATATTTATTTATACAGGTTTTTTGAACACATTGTATAAGTTATATTAATATTTTTTTGTGTTGTAGGAGAAGGAATCGAAGAAGAAAATTCGCAACAAAGAAGGTAAGAAATGTTAGTGAAAATGGATGAGTAAATATATATGACTGATTTTTTTTTCATGAATGACTTTATATTTCTAAAATTATGAATTATGGATATAAAACTACTATAAATAAATATGTATGTAGATAAAATCACATGATTAGCCGGTTCATGCTGATGGTAAATAGAAGAGTCTGGTTTTGAGTCTTGTGGAGTAAACATGTAGAATTTGTGTTTCGGTCCGCGTTCGAAGACGCGATTATTCGCCATAAAGATGCGGACTGGTTGAATTTTTTATTTATTATTTCTCATAAATTAAGCCCTTTTTCCTGGCAATTTTTTGTATATAACATTTTTCTCTAAAGTCATTAGTTCGCCCAAAAAAGCGCTGGTTGTTTTAAAGGAAACATAATAATAATTAATAATCATAAGTTTTAAGTGCAAGTGTCCATATTATTCAGTTCATTTTAATTAATATGTGTTTATCCTCAACAATCACTATCAATTTGTAATAAATCGTGAGTGTCTATTCATTGTTGCAATATTCGTGACTACATATTTATTTATAGTATTGTTATTTACTAAATTTGTTGTTAAATAAGTTATAGTGAAATGTATGTATGTTTTTTCAGATTTTTTGATTGAAACAACAAAAGGTGATTATTTATTTAATTTTAGGGCTGTGCAATTCGTCGGTTCTGATCGAAGGGGTACTTTTTCGGGCGAGATATTTGGGTTCCACTCAACTTGTTTGCGAGGGGCAACCAACGAAAACAACTCGGATGATGCAAGCAGAGGAAGCCGTTTCAAGAATAAAGGTACACTAAACGTGTATGTTATTATGTTGCTATTTTTCTAATTTATTGTATATTTTTTAATAATTTCTGCTTCATATATTTTTTATATTATGAAACAAAATAAATTTAAACAGTAAAAATAAGATTCTATATTTTGTTCCATAATTCGAAAACTTTTAAGTACTGTTATTATTCTTATGCTTCTTGTAAAAACGTTGGATTATTTTTTGCACGACTAGTCTTGCTTTCTGTGATTGGAAATGATTTCGTATGTTAGCATGTTCTGATTAGTGTTAGTTGTATAGAAATAATTTTGATGATTAAGACGTTTACGTTATAGCACTTCAAATAAAAACTGCAATTTAGTGTAAGTCTGAGCTCTGTAGTACTACGTACTATGGTAGTGTACAGTGGACCCAACAAAATATGAGAAGCGAGATTTGTGATCCTTATATTTTAGAGAAAAAGTAGACGTACGTATCGTCGTAATGTATCTTAATAAATACGACATAAATCTGAATTTTGTTCAGAATATAGGGACCATAAATCACGTGGCCCAAATTTTGTTGTGTTTGCTGTACAGCTAGGCACAGTGGAATAGTATGCTATATATCACTTACTGTCATTCAAACTATAATATCTAGATACACAAAAATTATTCGTACACCTATAGTTATAAAATTATTTAACAAATAATACTACATTTTAATATTTAGTGGGATACTTTAAATACATCACGGCTGATGCGTCAATAGCACTCTACCGGTTGTGTTTGGAACTATGATTGTTTCGGTTATCACTTGTCAGTTTGATTTTGTAACAGCAACATATTATTAATGAAAAACATATTTCATACAACTTTTGGTATTTATATTAATAAATGTTTTATTTACATACCTTTACTCTTAACTTTGCTGTCACCTGTCACAATTTTAGGTTAGGTTGTTTACAACAGCAAACGGAAATCACGTGGTCCACGAGACATTCCTCTCACACACATTTACGGTCCGTAAATGTGTGTGAGAGGAATGTCTTTGTGTGAGTAACAAGCCATGACGTCACGAATTTTACAGCCGCGAAAGTTTATTAGCAAATTTATGAATGAAAAGTCGCATATTTCATGTTATTTTATATTACTATATTTATTAAATGAGACGGATTTCACGATTTTATGAAAAAACGATTTTTTTTAAATGACCCCATTGTCAAACAATGGTCAAACTGTTTCAATGTTACGAAAAAAATTATTTATATTATTTATGCTTAATAATAATTTCTTCATTAATATAACGTTTAAGTTTATATACAGGTAATACTGATAAATGGGCCACTCAAAATAACTTTTTTATTTATAATTATTTTATATTTTTTTGATATATTTGTAAAGTAGGCTTAGGGAGTCACAAATCATGGCATTCAGAATGAATATATAAAACGCAAGAGACAGATGTCGCCCTTGTGCCATGCACACTAAGATAGATTTATTAGAAGTGTTTGAATGACAGTAAGCATATTATTATAGTATAGTATCCAGTGGCTGGGCTAGGGCATCAATGTTGTACACAGAAGTACTGGTGTATTTCGTATGTGGTCGTCAGTTCTGTTGTCAGTTGTCAGAGTGTTTCAGTTTGGTATGTGTTCCCTCGGCCCTCTTCCTCCACGCTCAACACGACGTGCCCCGCGCCCCGCCCTGCCTCCGGCTCCGTGACTCCGTGGAAACGCACGCTTCATTGTGCTATTTGGTTGGTTGGTTGGTTGCCTGCTACTGCTCCATGTAACTAAATGTACATACTATACCTTCATTTTAAACTTAATCTTTTTTATCATTCACCGGTTTCTTGTCACAAAATTTTTATAAATTCAAATTTAAATATATAATTGAAAGAAGGCATCATTGTTGCGTGGTTTCTATTGTTAACTACGTCGTGCGATGTAATCCTGACCAGAATGCTTCCCGATTCAAATTCATGTGAATTGTTACTTTTTATTTAGATATTTCTTTCACTTTAGTTGCATTCTATATTCTTGTTTTCTGTCGCATTAGACATTTTCAATCTTATATAACAAGCATTAGTATCGTGTGCAGGGTCACTTCTAGTTTTATTATTATTATTATTAGCATCTCTCGGTGTATGGGTGGGCTAGTATACGCACAGCATTAATGTACAGACATCACCGAGATCTGCTTCACTCAGATATCTTTATGTATGTGAGGGGTTCTTTACAAAAACCGAACATATCCAAAATATCTCTTTTCAAAACCGTGCCACTTTTTCTCCGTACATGTTAGGTGGTCGTTAAAAAACTAATTCTTTAAAAAAGGATCTGTAAATTAAATGAAACTGTGCCTACTGAAAAGAGAAGTTTAATAATCTGTTAATACAAATGTATGTTATAATATATACAACAATGGAATTACGATTTTGACATTTGCCGCTTACTTAGAATGACAACATTACTATTTCCATGGGCGTACCTTTCGAATTTTGCTAGCTGTCATAAGAATAATCCTAAGAACGTCGTCTTTACGTTCACCCGCACAAAAATATGCTTCAAGAAATTACTTACAAATATCTCTTACCTTAAAATTGACATTTCATACTCATCGGTTTTATAAACGACAGATTATTTTATTTCCCAAGTAAACAAAATTTATTTCTTCAAATGACAATGAAAATTTCGACGATAATATTATATACAATTGATTAGTATTTGTTAATTTAAATAAATTTACTGTGAAAGTAAATTTATTCTGTTTATAAAATCAGGTATTTGAAATTTAATTAAATCTTTGATTTTTATAGTATCTAATTTTTTCAATACTAAGGTTTTTATTTTTATTAGTCAAAATTTGTAAAATAGACTTCCAAACTTTTCTTTAGTCCTATTGCCCTGTTTCCTTTAATTGAATTACTTGTTACGCTTTTAAAAAGTGGCAGTGAATTTTTTTCCGACCATCCTAGTACATACTGTCCATATGATGTAACTTGGCGAGTTGGGGCAATTCACATTATCACTGCGATAATGGGGAAGTTATAAAATCCATAGGCGTACCGAAGAAGAATGAAGTTCAATAAAATTACGAATATTACAAAAAAAAGAAATTATTTATACAAAAAAAAAATATTACAAATATTGCAATGAATTATTTATTATATAAATCATATTATAATTAATTATTTTTTAAATTAATTAAGTTAAGAAAATAAAATTTCTATTGCTATTGAAAAAAAATGCACCAACGCTTATGTATGAATATAACTTCTTGGGTTGGAAAGTACCTGACACCCCGAGTTTGAGTGTATTAGGGTGAAATTTGCTTTGTGTAAGGCAATAAAACATTGTAAAATCACTATTTCACTTCTGAAGCTGTGCGGCATCGAAGTAAAAGTAAATATTTGACAAAGCGCAACTTAGGAATAGTGAACTGAATTACATTCTTTTGGCTCGCCAAGTTACATCGTATGGACTGTAAACATAAAAAAAATATTTTGTGGATCCATCATAACCCTTTAGTGCCCAAAATATTTTTGTCATGTTTAATATAACAAATATAATGATTGTATTACGAACAACTTTTATTGAGCGCTTGATTGACGCGTAACCTCATAATAGCGCTATTATTATAATAGTAGGCTCGTAATACGGGCCAATGTAATTAAAATTATTTTTATTATTCATAATATAATATTTTTGACTGTATTTTGTGAGTATATTAAAAAAAAACAATAATTTTAAAGAGATATACGTCATATGTACAACTCGGAGTTGGTTATGAACAAAGAAACGAATATCAATTTAAAAGTAATTAAATGTCAATTTGACACGAGATATTGTCAAAAATGTTATCTAAAGAAATCAAAGCTTTTTTTCGTGAATAATGATCAAACATACGTTTCTCATCCTAGCCTACTCCGAGTTTTTTTAACGCACTGTAATATTTATACAAATAATATTGTTTAATTAACATGAAAGAAAACAAATATATAATTATTTGATCATCTATTATGCTGCAACAATAGGTTTGTTCCAACATACAATCAAATCAGTACGGAACTGTACGACGCATGCGCAGTTTAAAATGGCGTATGCGTCGGACAGTTCCATACTGATATGATTGTATGTTGGAACAAACCTATTGTTGCACCAAAACAAATGTTAGTATAATTCGCATAATCCAACATAGATGGTATCTTTTAGTACTTATGAGCAAAAATCGATGAATCAAACAAATCAAATAAAATATAAAATGGACTTTAAAGTTCCTGTCGGGCACTAAAGGGTTAAAAAAATGTGGACTTGTTTGGTTTTTGTAGAAATTTGTTAGAAATGATGTTTAAAAAATGATGTTAGGTATAGTTAGGAATTGTTTGGTTCTTGTGGAAAAGGAGGCGCTTTTTTCGTGCTTTGTTTTGTTTTTGCCGAAACGTCGCTATAATACGAATCGAATTTTCACTAAATGGAGTTGTTCGATTGTTGTTGGGAATCCCTCATGTATATATGTATATACGGATGATATGATGAGATGAAGACGAAACTGAGTAATGCAGTAGTAGTAGGACGAAGTAAAGTAAAAATGGGATTGCAGGAGGCATCCAACCAACATACAGTGTCACAGTCTCAGTCACAGTCTCAGTGTGAGTACCGGCAATGCGAGAGTGACACAAGTCCTGAAGGTCCAGGTCCGATGGACCCGGACGCAGACGAAAACTGTGGTAATCCTAATCGTGTAAGTGAGGGCGCGGTGGCCGTGACGGTGGCCGAGGTAAAAGAGTGCGCGGCCGCGGAGATGCAGATGCAGATGCAAGTGTACCCTGCATCGTTGCCGCTGGGCGTGAGCACGAGCGGCACTGTGTTTCGCCTGCACTACTTGGGCTCAGTTGAGGTAGAGGAAGAGGGAGGGCGTAAACGCAGAAAGAGACTAAAGAAAAACATGGTCGAAGAAGCCGTCATTAAGATCAAGGTCTGTTTCTGTTTTCTTTTATATTTAAAACTTCAACACAACTACACTATAGTCAATTCACCCAACGGATCTATCAGACATCTATCGTTATCACTTTTTTCCAGCCACCTGAACCAAAATGTATTTATGATTTAGGTTCAAGAAAATGAAAATTATAACGGTATATTAATAGAAAATCGTATTAATAATTTAATTTGAACTTACAGTTTTTACATTTTTTTTAAGGCATCGAACCCCAACCTGAACCGAACCAAAACCAGAACCAAACCGTAACATTTTAGCGAACCCAAACCCAGAACCGAACCTCAAATATATTTTTCAATTGAATCCAAGTCGGAACCGAACCGAGTATTAAAATTCGGGTTCAGGGTTCAGCTCCGGTTCATTTTGATTCGAAACGTAAGCGTAATCGTAATGCAACCGATAATCGACGCCTGTGTTGTCTGTTTGTGAAAATTGTGTTCGTGTTCTTGTCTTGCGTAAATTCCGGCTCGCATTTTAAATTATTTCTATATAAAGATTGTTATTCCAAAAACATGAATTCAGTTTTCATTTGGTCGAACCGAACCTGAACCCAATACCTGAACCTGGAACAAAACCGTAAATTTTATTAATGTTTGAACCAGAACCGCACCCGAAACATCTCTCAAAAAATAAATTTACTTGAATCTGAACCGAACCCAGTTTTTGACGGGTTCGATGCCCTGTTTTTGTTTGTAATTCGGTTCAGGTTTATTGACCTTGACAAATAAAGATTCGGTTCAGATTCATCAAAAATTTGGGTTAATTAGGGTTTCCGGTTCATGTTCGGTTTCAATTTCAGGTTTCTACGTTTTTGTATCTTTTATCTTTGGACCAGTGATTCCCAACCGCTGATAGCAGCCTTTTAAATAAAATACTTTGTAATTACATATTGACAGTCCTCATTTCATTTGGCTAGCTAGCGTCGTTTCATTATTAATGTCAAATGGTGACATCATTTTGCGACGTCATTACGCAGACCGTTTCAAACCGATCCACATTGTAATTTAAACATAATTTTCATTACAGAATTTGTTACTAGTGCGTCAAATATTCAATTAATACAACCAAAATAGGCTATTCCAGCTCAATCGAATTAAGATATATTACTAAAAGAAAAAGCGAAAGTAATAAGGATGTTTTTTGTTATACAGTTAATTCCGAAATAAACCACGGTAACCACTGAAAATAGTTACTGTTTAACCATGGAACACTTTTTTCTTAACATTTGGTAACCATAGCTAGCAGCTACTTTGTAAAATAAAATAGTAAAAAAGTTGAAATCTATGAAGACAAACTAAATCTAAACACGTGACACATGCGCACAAATTTACACAACATTTAGGTCCTCGAAGAAAACAGTTTGAGATGCAAATTCAAATTCGTGACGTCACATTTATTTTTTCAAACTGAAGGATCATTACTCGCTTATTACTAGAATTTTTTTCACTGGATTTTCACCAATAGTCTAGTTTTACGTATCAGATGAAATTATATTATAAAAATAGAGTAATAACTATTTAATTAATTAATATTTTGTTGTGAACGATAGGTGTTTGATAAAATTCGTGTAGTATAATAAAAAATATCACTTTTATTCGAAAATGAGCTACAATTAGAATTGCTTTATAAAAAGAATTATACAAATGCAATAATTGGAAATAGGAATGTTCAAAAAGTAACGTTACTTTTCATTACATATGTTATTGTCACCAATATACATCTGGAACACTTTTAGTGCGGCAGAAATTATGCAGATAAATTACAAGTTAAAACTATGGACCGTCAGTATGAACAACTGTTTAAGGGTGATTAGTGAGCAGTTGACATTTTGTTTCTCTGTTAAGTAATTTCTCCAAAATATTCCATGAACGATTAATAGAGACAAAACAATGCTACAGTCTGACCAGCGACTCGTGACCGATTAGCTTGGATGCGCAGTAGTCTGGCTTTAAAATTGTGGTGGGGATTTCATTCGCGCACTACTCACCCCCACAGCTCTCGAGTGGCTGGTCGGACTGTAGTCAACTGCTCGCTAATACTTACGGTCAATCATTTCACTTTAACAATATTATTTTACTCAAAAAATACAATCACAGTTATATTTTTAATAATATATAATTATTTATTATTATAGATAATGTGACGCATGTCATTTTATCATAGGTAAAGGTAAACCAAGATTCTTCTGCTTGCTTTATTCAGCCTTTCAAATTGAGGAACTCGTAGCAAAAACAACCTTGGTCCATTATTTTGAATGTGAGATAATCAAAGAATATTTTTATTGATTTCTGGAACTTAATTTAAATTAGGATTGTTTAAATATTAGAGAATTATTTATTGGGTGTTAAGAAATAGAAAATAAGCATTGATCAGCTATAGGGGTTTCCATGTTTTGGCTTTTTATTAAATACTTATTGGATATAAATATTCATCATGTATAATATTAAAATTCAGTCTCGGCCATGTTTGTGACGTGATGGACACTGAGAAATGCTATTGGCTAATGGTTGTTTCTGCTAAGTCGTCCTCAATTGCTTTCGTAGATACTAACTTCAACAACCCCTACTAAACAGGCGTTACTTTATGAACTCTTCTTATACCTTAAGCCTCATTATCTGCTACGAAATTAGTCGCATGCTTTTGCATTTGCATTAGTAGACTGTGTACTGATGTTTTGTTATGCATAAGCAGTAAGCTCGAGAACAAACTTAAGCATGAACTTACTTCCGAATTGATGTGTAAAATTTGTATGCGTAGTAGTATGTTTCCTTCTTAACTGATGTACTTATCACGATTTTTTCCGGCTAATGCAAGGACGGAAATTTCGTGGAGGAAATGGGGCTTAAATTTTTAACAGTATCAAAAAATATGAAATACTGGAATTGGTGTACAATTTTAAAATTGGTTTTTACTTTTATAAATTAGCTTCAACTGGGAAGCTGTCGTGCAAATTAAAAAAAAAAAAATTGGATATTGAGAAACTGTTCCATACACATTTCTTATATCTTTTAATATAGTTATATTTCTCTGTTATTTTGTGTCTCAAAAAATTGTTAATTAATAATTACAATCGGTGACACGAAAGAAAATGCGTTAGCACTAAAATTCTTAGTTTTTCCTGTTCTTCAAAAAAAAAAATAATGGTATAGGACCCCATTGTGGATGGCGCAGAACCGGCGAATTCTCTTTACTTGCACTTTAATGTGGAAAATCCTGTTTTCTCGAATACAAAGTTACAGAGAAATATTATAAAAATATATTAATTTAAAATGACGATTTTTTTTATGCTGCTTGATTGGTTATGTAGGCTTTGGTAAGTAGAAGCTAGTAATGGATTTTTTTATTAGAAATTTGAATGACACGTCTAATACAGGCACCAGATGGCGAGACCCAACCTAGCACCGAAGTGGACTTATTCATTTCGACTGAAAAAATCATGGTGTTGAACACCGATTTGAAGGAAATCATGATGGACCACGCTTTGCGAACCATTTCCTACATTGCCGACATCGGCGATTTGGTTGTCTTGATGGCTCGACGAAGATTCGTTCCGCAGGAAATGGACGAACCTCCGAAAATCAGCAGGACGCCGAAAATGATCTGCCATGTATTTGAGAGTGAAGAGGTAGCAACAATTCTTCAATTTTACTAATGAACCGTTTAAAAAAATAAATATTCTAGGCACAATTTATTGCCCAGTCTATTGGTCAAGCGTTCCAAGTAGCGTACATGGAATTTTTGAAAGCCAATGGAATAGAAGATCATAGTTTTGTCAAAGAAATGGATTACCAAGAAGTGTTAAATTCGCAAGAAATATTTGGAGATGAGTTGCAGATGTTCGCCAAGAAAGAAATGCAAAAAGAGGTAAAAACTCATTTTTAATGTTTTTATATTATTATTTTGGTTTTTCCCGTACGCTGAATTAATTAAATTAAATCCTAAAATTAAAGATGTATTGTATTAATACGTTTCCATATATTTTAAAATATAAATTTATAAAATAATCCGTTTTTATAAATCTTGCAGCCTGTGCTTCAAGATAAATACAACTCCTTGGATACATATTTGATCCAAATTTATTTGTCAAATGTATATCACTCTCAAAAATAATTTTCAATTAATAGTTGGATAATTGGAATATACATAGGTATGTGAAAATAAATTATATATTTGCCGACATTGTTAAATAAAATATGTGTTTATTTAAAATAAAATTAGCAGGAGGTGATGTGCTGGCCACATCAAATTGTTATCTTATAGAATAATGAAGAAAAAATGATGATTATGTAGAAATGTATCTTCATCTGTTTATCTAGTTTTTTTTTTTTTTCAATAGGTGGTAGTTCCAAAAGCCAAGGGCGAAATCCTCGGCGTAGTAATCGTAGAATCTGGATGGGGATCAATGCTGCCAACAGTAGTGATCGCAAATTTAGCTCCCGCCGGTGCAGCAGCGCGCTGTGGCCAGTTAAACATCGGTGACCAAATCATTGCGATCAACGGAGTTAGTCTTGTAGGCCTTCCGCTGTCCACGTGCCAGAACTACATTAAAAATTCTAAAAATCAAACTGTTGTGAAGTTAACTGTCGTTCCCTGTGCTCCTGTCGTCGAAGTCAAAATCAAGAGACCTGATACGAAATATCAGCTTGGATTTAGTGTTCAAAATGGAGTGGTAAGAAAAAAAAAAGATTTATAGCAGTGCTCTAATTTTTTTTATAGACATCAACACCGTTTTCAAAAAATGTTATTTTATATAAATTTTATTGGGAGACTTAAAATCTGGAAATCCCCATTTTAGTTTAGTTTTTTCTGTACATTTATGTTGGTAATACTGACTGAGTACTACAGTATTCAACTTCAAATCTGAACTCTGTATTCAATGTGTTCAATTTGTCGTCTACTCGTTTGTCAAATTTATAATTCGTTTCTGACATTCGGCCAATAATTTTCGTGACTCGGCAAGTCAAATTTTATTGTAAATGTATGTACATATGTTTATTTTTTAATTCTTTTATGTAGTAGTGGATATAAAGATTATTACAAACAATTATATTTCGTGGTATTTTGTGTAAATTTACAGATCTGCAGTTTGTTACGCGGCGGAATAGCTGAACGTGGCGGAGTTCGCGTTGGCCATCGTATTATAGAAATAAATAACCAAAGTGTCGTTGCTGTTCCTCATGAGAAAATAGTTAATTTGCTAGCTACGTCTGTTGGAGAGGTAAGTTTTATTTATTTTCTGTCCAGGATGGTTGTTAAAAAATTGGTACCACTCCCGTCTCTTTTCAATAGACATTGCCCCTTTAAGGTAATTATATCGTGAAACCATTCTATCCAGAATTAATTGAAATTTTAATTACATCTCAACTGAAGTATAATCTACCTGTTCTCCAAGTTTTAAAACAATTGACCACGCGGTACCGATATTTGCAATTAAATTTGGCCTTTTTAACACGTGAAGAATAGGAAATAGCAAAATAAACACAACATTTTAAATTATAACTTTTATATCCATACCGACATTTAATCGAAAAACTAATAACGGATTTTATGTAAAAATTTGAAAATTATTTACCACCCAGATTTAATTTTATTGCCCCTAGAAAATTATAATCTGAAGATAAATAGGTAGAATTATACTTGACAACCATGTACAAGCGTTTCAGATGGAGTATCAGTTAAGCTAACACCCGTTTGGTATTAGCGAATAAGAGGTGATCTTTGGTTAAAGGAATTTCAGACGTACATTCGAAGGAAATATTTTTTAAATTGGTATTTTACGTGAAAAGCATGAAAACTTTAAACAGTATAATACTACTTTTGTAATTTTAAGAAAGAAATATATTAATTTGTTTTGCAGTTTCCATTTGTAGTTTAGAATTAGTATTATATCTCAAAATATCTTAATACTTTTATACCCGAATGTACCAATAAATGTCTAGGTGCGACGATGCCACAGTTATTTTTCAACATAAATATGACACTTGTGTATGTGTTAGTGCGAGTGGTACAGTTAAAAAAAAAACTTTTCTACGGAAAAATAAAGAAAATTCATCTATTACAGTGTTTGATATTAGCTTTTAGCTATTTTGATGCAATCTGTGTATATAATATAATGTTAGAAAATATAAACTGCATTAGCTTAATTTTTATTTTGAACATAGAACAAGTTTTTGAATAGGTACACTCGAGTGACAACTACCTTAAATCAGTACCGTTTTAGGGTATGACAGAGAAAAATATATTTTTTGACGACCATCTTAGTATTCATTGTTTGTATCGAGATGTATCTTTGTCTTGCGTGTGGCGTCAATTGTGTAAGTACCTATTATGGTTTTGTTTTCAGATTTTGATGAAAACAATGCCAACTTCAATGTTCAGACTCCTTACGGGACAAGAAAATCCAGTTTATATTTAAAGTAACTATCACAGCAGAGGACATGAAGTGCCTACCTGAGCATGCATCACAGTATGTTTACATGTGACAAATACACACAAATACAATCAAATCAAAATGTTACCAAATATCACTTGAAAGAAAGAAAGTCACTGTGGCACATGATCGTGGTTTTACTCTAGGTAATAAACTGTTTATGTTGAATTGAAATTGTACATATTTGCTAAGTTGATCAAACGAGTCACTATCATATCGACATAACATGAACAGTGCAGTATAGTACAGACATAGGTGATTGTGATTAGGTACTACTTTTTTAACAAAAACATAAATTTGCATGTAAGGCTAGTGTTTATACACTATATTTCTGTTGGAATATTACCGGTACGGTAGATTTATCAAATAACCAAACCGTTGAATCGCTGAACAAACCGGTCAATGTAATGTCATATTTTTAGCACTACTAAATTCATCTAAGTCACGATGTACAATATACACGGTTATATTAAAAAGAACGTTGCTCTTTTGGCAATTGCCAGCCATTTTAAGTGATTTGTTATTTGTTTTTCACAAAAAAATGCATAAATTACTAGATATAATATCATGAAATTCAAGACAATTAATACTAAAAATCAGGGCTTCGAAACTGAACCGAACCAAACCTTAACATTTTAGCGAACCCAAAACCGAACCTCAAATATATTTTTCATTAAACCCGAGTCGGAACCGAACCGGGTATTAAAATTCGGGTTCAGGGTTCAGCTCCGGTTCAGGTTCATTAGGAGTTCGAAACGTGTTTATGAAAATTGTGTTCGTGTTCTTGTCTTGCGTAAATTCCGGCTCGCATTTTAAATTATTTCTATATTTATAATTTTTATTCAAAAAACATTAATTCATTTTCATTATGTCGACCCGAACCTGAACCCGGAACAAAACCGCAAATTGTGTTAATATTTGAACCAGAACCGAACCCGGTTTTTGGCGGGTTCGCTGCCCTGCTAAAAATGATTTTATTTAACTATTATTTTGTCTAATATAGGATGACGGTTACACTGGGGGTTTACTTTTTTATATACTTATTTCTTTAAAAGCCTTGGAAAACCCTATTTTTTGATATTTACAGATGCTATGAGAAATAGAAACAGTTGTATTGTTTGAGTAAAAAAAAAAATGATTGATTTCATTAAATTATAAGTTTGGAACGGTAACGGGAGTGGATACTTTAAAAAAAATAGAATACTCATTTGAAGAAAATAGATGTTATTTCTAAAACTATTTTTCCGTTGACAATTTATTTAATTTATAAAATTGTTTATTAATAACTCCTATTTATGAAAAAAATATATTAATAAACGATTTCAGTATAAGTAATAACAAATATAATAAAGAAGGAAACAGAATATTGCCATTCGCCGTTTTCTAATTTCGTCCAATTTCGAAAATAAGATTCAAGAAGAAAATCTTTGATTTTTTTTAGATAATATTTTTGATAATATCTCGTGTCAAATTGACATTTAATTAAATACTTTTAAATTAAGACATACGTTTCTCCAATTTAATAAGGTCAACGGAGAAATATTTTAAATCGTAGAACAACTACTAGATATAGGAAGGCCCTGGGTTCAAATCCCGGCGAGGTCCATGAATTTTGCACAATTTCTTTCTTCATTTATTTAACTTCTCCTCGACCTACTTAGCCCATTTTCTACGATTAAAACATTTAGTGGGGTCCAGAATAATTATTATAATCTGAGAAATATTTTAGTTAATACGTATAATCTTAACCATTAATCCGTCTCGATTATGAATCGCCCTTATTAACATATTTAATATAAAAACTATTAAATACTCATTTTGATTTGTTAAGGCCAACTACAATAAAAAATTGCGAATATATTTTAACATTTTGACGCGAGGTGGCCAGCATACATAAAAAACTAGTTTTAACAAAATTTTAGTAGTCTCATGCGGATGGCGAATGGTGATGCAGCAACCGTGTGTATTCCTACGTCGTGACTAATGTTACAACTAGTTTTCGCATTTTATCTAAAGAAATAAATTGAAAGGTACAGTAATCTTTTTTTTTTGTTAGCTGCATTCTTTTGCTCACTTGTAAAGTAAATTGACAGATGTTTGCAAGATTGATGCGGATATAAATTAACGTTTATCGCGTAAATATGTATAAATAAATGTTTTCTCGTTCTATTGGTAATAATATCTTCTCAGTGGCAACCAAAAGAACGCAGCTTTTGTTCGAAATCGTGCTGAAAAGTGGCGAGTAATTGTTTTAAGGATAAAATTACATACCTAACTTAATTTAAATAAATCATACATATGTATAAAATATTCATTTCATATATTTCCGAATTATTTTAATATCGAATGTCATTGTTACTGTTTAGAACAGTATGAAAAGAGTCTGAAACTCAAATTATACGCGTGCATCTAAGCGAAATGCCCAATGAACACACTTAAGCAATAATTCTTTTTTTTAAGTAGTGTTGTTTGTTTATTTGAATAACATTGGGGTGTAACTAATAGACAAAAGTGTAAAAATTAATGTGCAAATTACTTGAAACTATACAGTTTAGTATTTGTAGCTTAGTAAATATACTCACTTTATAACAGACTATAGATAAAAGATAATATACCAATTTAAAATTTAATGAGCCGCATTAAATAAATAATGAGAGTTTAAGACATCAAGAGACACGAAACTTTATTCATATTTTATGTATTTCACATTATTTTTTATGCAGAATTAAAATATATATAGGGTGTTCATCAAAACTCGAATACGGGAATTTAACATAGGTTTTTATATTTTGTGTCCATCATGAAGTTATTACGATACCCAATTGCGTATCGAAATAGCCTTCATTTCTATACGCAATTTTTTGTTTTAGAAGGTTGATATTAAGTGACATTTAAATATTTTATTATATGTACTAGCGAAAGCTTGGATAGTGTTTTATGATGGTCTATAAGTACATCCATTCCGTCTAGGCATACTTTAAACGCGAAGTGCTAACGCTAACATTCTCATTATTTCAAATTTCAGACAAAAGCCGATCGACCTGTCAAAGTTTTGACACTGATGCCTAACAGCCCTTAATAAGACCTCTAATTTAACACCGAACACGACGTATTTCTAACAATTTTATGCCAAAAAACAATAGCCGATCGAATTGTCAAAATTTTGACAATTCTGCATGACAGCCATTGAGAAAACATTTCATTTAATACCAAACACGACATATTTCTGACAACTTTACGCAAAAAACAATAGCCGATCGATCTGTCAAATTTTTTAACTGTAACTGAAATAAGTGATTAAAAAATCTACGCACGCAACCTGCGAACACAAACTGTCCATGAAACAATCTGAGCGTGAAAATTTTATAAAAACTACTGACAGAAACGAAACCTAACGCACAAAACTCGGATTTAGGTAGACAGTGGCTTTAGGAGACAGTAAGGAGGTTGAACATATTTGGCTAAGCGGTAAAAGAAAAAAATATAATATTCTTTTTATTAATTTTATTCCGTTTACAAATTTGCCCCTTTCGCTGACGAATTAAAAATTTGGCTCAAATATTTTTCATATATGTATAAAAGACGCAAAATATAAAAAATAGTATTATTCTTCAAACAAAGAAGATCAAGTTTATTTTCAATACATAAATCGTTGAAAACAAAATGGCGGTTTATATTTTAAAAAAATAATTATATATATCTGCCATGAAATAGTATATTTAAAATAATAAAAGTTTTATGAGGGGGCGGTACCTTCCCAGACTGTTGATTTTAATTTTTGTTTAATTCCCAATTAAAATATGGAGCATAGGAAGGTCCTGGGTTCAAATTCCGGTGATATTCATAAAAAAATTAATACAAAAAAAACTCCCCCACCCCGTACCCCCCCCCCCAAGCAGGGTGAGCAGGAGAACTATAAGAAAAACGAAGTCTGTTAAATTATACAAAAGACCATATTATCGTTGTTTTTTGAGAAAAAATGCATAGGTAACTAGATAATAGGCAAAAATATAAATTTTGCAGTTTTTGATTGTTGCGAATAACTTCCAAGTGTAAAATAATACTGGATTTTTGTATTTATTTAGGACACTTTTTATGTTTTTTCGAATGACGATGCTCATTTTTTTTATCACTTGGATTTCGAGTTGTTTTAATTTTTATATGGACGCCATAGTGCTAGCTACAATTTATCTTTATTTTTATTTTGTGTTAATATACTTTGTACTAAAATTTTTATGCAATATTTATTTTACTTGACGTTTTACGGCGTACCTACATTTTGTATTAGGTACACATTAACGTGTCCTAGCTTCAGCCTTTTGATAAACACCCTGTGTAAAAATTGTTATGTTGTATACATAAAATATGAAAATTATGTGTATTTATAACCGTCGCTATTTTTTTATACTGTAACATGAACATCATAAAATTGTGCTAAATGCTGTTTTGTGCTGTCCTGTACATTATTTCTTACAATATTATTATAAACAGTATTTATGTATGTTACTCCTTTTAGTGTACGCAATAACACGTTTTTTTGCATAATTAAATATAAATATCGTGCGTATGTATATAATTGCCAGTTTGCCTATAATACCTATGGTGAAATATAATACACGATAGTACAAATAAGCATACATATAATAAAATGTAAGTAGCACTGACATTCAGAGAGCAAATATTGTTTAAATTTCCAATAACTCGAAAAGTAAAATAAAAATTGAAAGAGCTTGAATTAATGCATTTTAGCTATAAATCATTATATTTTCGATACACAGTGTCTTGATATCACATGATTATGTATTTTACATTATAAATCTGTGATTTTATCGTTTTTAAACAATACAAATTATTTCATTTTATTAGATATTTGGGTTATTTGAAAAAATAGTGGTATATTATAAACCATAAACATTACGGGAGTCACACTAGAACTATTGAGAATTAGATCAGGTAGGCCGTGGAAAAAAATTAAACATTTATCTGTTATTTGAAAGTATCGTTGTGACATGTATGTATTGCGCAGTATGTTTGCGCATTGGGGAGACGAGTTACATTTTCAATAAAATTTGAAATGGCGGAAAGTAAAGTAACTATATTAAATAAATTAACACAAAGCGTTTGTGATATATATTTTAAAACAAGAAGAAGAGGAAATGGGAATCAGAAAAGTAATTATTTACAAGACGCAAAAAAGTGACAGATAATGGCGTACTTGTCAGTTTGATATTAAAAAAGTTACAAACAAGAATAAAATTGTTTTTTTTAAATATATTTTTTTATTTTTAATAAATTCTTTATAATCAAAGACAATATAATTGGGTGTGCCAATCTGCTTTGTACACAAATATCGGTTTTTTAAAATAATTTTTTATCGATAATAAATGCTTGTCCATCTAATCATTTTTCTTGACAAGCCGTGTGCCTTCGTTCTGTGATTCGCAATCTAAATCATCAAAGTGATCATGATTAAAAACAAGTATGTTTTTTCGTTTCTTTTTCGTTATCCCCACTTTCTCATTTTCTGATCACTAGACAACCTTCCCCTTTCCTTTCATGATTATTTTGAAAACATTTCAAAAGAAAATTGGTTGGAAGGTTTTAAGAAATGGACCGAAAGAATGGTAAGTGTAATATTGTTGTAGGGATCAACTTTCAACATATTTCAAATAAAATCCGAAAAATATGAATCACGTGTCGTATTCTCAATAATTCTAACGTGACCCTCGTATATAATTTAGTTTTCAAACATGAAAATTTGGGTGACGTCATATGTACCAATTTTCATCTATTGTTCGTTTGACATATGACGTCATACAAAAAAATAATTTTATTGCAAACAAATTATCACTAATACTCTCATTGGGATATGTGACCATTTTTTTTATAATCCATTTAATACAAATAAAAGTATATTTTATTAAATTTGTTAAATGTTAATAGAATTTGTGAAAAAGCGGCATTAAAATTTCTGTAACGTCACCTATGCGAACTAATACAACTAATAGGAGCATATATATCTTTCGCTCGTATTTTTTTAATTACTTCGCACAGGTCACCGAAATTTTAATAACTTTTTTCTTGAATTTATTAATATTTAATAATTTTAACCCTTCAGTTCACGCACCCGATGTCAGGGATCACCGATATTTAAAATTTCTATTATTTCTGTAATCATAAGTGTGAAAATAATTTATAAAAACTAAAACATAATTTATAGTCCTTTAACAATATATTTCGTTTTTTACATAAATGGTTTCTTAGACCGGTGCGTGTCCTTCAGTGTCACAATTTTCTGTTATTTTTAACTATATTAATATTTTTTCTAAATTTGATCAAGGTCATATACTCCAAGAAAAAAAAATGAAAAATTGTTTATAGGCCCAGGTATTACCTAATTTGTTATTATTCTAGCGTCATTTGTCACATTGAGGATATCCAGGATTGTTTTTTTTATAATATTAACCTTGATTATTCAGTAGCCTTTATTTTTTATAGTTGCATACTAATTAAAAAAAAAATGGTCCGCCCTTAAAAAAACGATATATTTTCCTTTATAAGAGATAATAATAAAATGACCAAATGACCTTGGAAATCTCCAATGTGCAGCGCAATTATTTATTTTTTCAAGTAACCTAATTCAGTGATTATGCATAATAACTATAAATACAATAGGCCACAATTCGGGTACTTGACCACATAATCTTAGAGGAAATGCATACCTATATTTATGTAACGTAAAACACTTGTTCAAATAGCAATACTAGTCATATTTATAAGTTTTTATGCATAAATACTGAATTGTTTAAATTTCGCATTAAATACAATGAATCCAAATTTGATCATGCGTAGATAAGGGATGTATTTCTTAAAATATCTTAGGAAATATAGACTTTATTTTTCGTAGATTTGATGAAGACATGTGTATATATGCTTTACATTCCATAATAAAATCAGTCACAGTTCTGTAAACTATACACTTGCTAAAAATACTTAACATAATATGATTACTTGAATAAATATTAAATTACATTTAAAGTATATGTATATAATAATTAATATTAAAGATAATTTTTGTGAGTATTTATGTGCAGAATTTGATTCTTTGTTGTTTGTAATTAGTGTTTGACGTATTTTGTTACTTATTTTCATAGTTTTTTCTGCATTTTCATACATTTTCTATTGCCATTTACATCAACTTTATGGTATTTCATTTTATACATAAATAATCATCTCTGAACTTCTAATACAGTTAAACCAACATTTTTAACAACATATCTTGTTATAATTCATTCGACGGTTATTATAGAATTTATTTTAAAACAATTTTGTTAAGTATTTATTTATTGTTTATATTTTAAGTTTTATTTATGTGTAATTAATATAATTTTATCAATTATAATTAAATGTGTCATTTACTTCCTTACATGTTTATATCCATCATTAATGTAGGTAAGTAAATGTGAAGTATCTTAAAAATATTTGTTTTTTGCATACAATTTTCTTAAACCGTACAAAATGCCCTATTTTTTCCGGAAGTTTAGGATGAACTAAGAATTAAAAAAATCAGTTAATTTAGCAGGCTTAAAACCCGGTTTGAATAACCGGTTTGGCAACTATTAAACCATTCTTGTAAACCGATTTTTAAACAAAAACTATTATTATTTATTTTATTCAATTTCTTGCCTGCCATAAAATTACAGATATTGTAAAATAGCTTATTATAACATTAATATACAACAAATTCATAATTTCTATCGCACATTACAAAAACAAAAATAAATTCATTTTTCTTTCGCCTGAAATAAATACATTTTAACATATTTCAAATGAATTTGTTGTTGAACCAAGTGACTCCCACCTAATCTATTTCGACCAATCCTAGCCTTCTTCCCCAAAGCAATATGGCAGTATGGAAAAAGACGCTACGTCGACTCGTGCTCGAAGAAACAAAAACTCGTAAGAAAGGAAAAACTGATGAAACCTTGCCAGAAATATGATAATAATTGTTGCTACGTCTTTATTATTATCGTGATATAGTTTTTGAAGTCCTGCCGAACCTGAATTCAACATATTTCAAACAGAATTTTTTTGTGAAACACGTAGTTTTGGTTAAACTGTTTTGTGCATGTTTGCAGAATTTTGTTTTGAACGGTGAGTCTAAAATCAAAATTATCTTTTGGAATTTTATTGAACTGTGTATGAGTAGCAAAATTTTCTTTTATATTTATATCTCTACCAATATTCAAACAATATAATTTGTGTTAATAGAAATAATTTCAATGAATATTATGTGCTCTGGGTTTATATTTATAATTTCAAGTTTTATAATACAAAATTGCGTTGATTTTTTATGAATTTGGTTAAATTTCAATCGATTTAATTTTGATCTAGTTATAAAATATTGATCTGATTATTGATCTCAATGTTAAAATAGATCTCGGTATATTTCTCCTGTTCATTTTACGGGAAAACTCTACAGTCCAAATTTGTTCTGAATTAAAATTGTTTTTACATTTTTTATTGTTTTTGGTTTATTAATCATTTTGTTTTTTTTTGTTAATTAGTAGCAATAGCCAAGGCATTTGTTTTCTTGTTTCTAAATAAATAAATATATCACCATGGCATTGCTGGGTGTACCAATATCCTTTGTTTGTACATAGATATCAGTAATGATGATTAAGTATTCATATCGTGTGGGTGTTTTCCAGGCGTCACCTAACAGGCACTCATTGCTAACGTAGGGAATGCACTACACGAGTAAAAACTGTTTAGTGCAAAGTTGTTACATACAAAATTGTTTTTACAGTTTTTATTATGTTTTTGATTTTTTTAACAATTTTATAAATAAATTCATAATTTCTTTTATTAGCAATACCGAAATAGCCAAGACATTTGTTTTTTTTTAAATATGTATATAAATATATATCATCACGGCATATTACCCATTGCTGAGTGTGCCAATCTGCTTTGTACACAAACCAATAATAATAATAATGATATATTCGTACAATGCTTCACCACAGGCACTCATTGCTGACGTGGAGAGTCACCACAGGGATACTTTTGTTCCATTTAAAATTCGCCATAATTTTCGAGTCGGTCGGGATCGTTAATTTAATTTATGTTCAATGAACATTGTTCATACTTCTTATGGAAAATAAATCCCGTAATCTCCTAAAACTATTTTTACCATAATTATTTATAACAAAGACACGTTTCTTATTCGAATACACATTAATTATTTAACTACAGAGAAAAATGATGATAATGCTGATGATATCGATAAGAAAGATGATATTTTCCAATACTTGTATTTATATAATTATACTTGTTTATTCGTTAATTACAAGTAGACAATTATTTATTAAATTATTGTTGAAAATATTGTGTAATATAATAATAGGTATTGTTAGTCTATTAGAATGCTCATTCATGATCAGGGAATACCGGGAAGTTTCACTTAGATGTACGGTTTTGGTACTCACCTAGCGACAACTATATGACTTGGTCATTACTACTATAAATGTTTTTATGCCTGCTAGATGGCACACGAGTCCCAAATTTAAAAATTATATTTTTTCAAGGTAATTTGCGTTGTGTATTACCTAATTAATTAAATTAGTTTGAAACGAGAAATGCCAAGAAATTGTAAAGAGCTGAATAAAACATGAAATATTGTGATAAAATAATATTGTTTCATTTCTGATTCTGTTTTTCGTGAGTTTGAGTGCATTTATATAGTGTTTCTTGGAATATTTGACTTCGCTTCTCATTTTCGACTTCTATTTGAATTTGGAATATTTGAGTTTGACGTTGGCATTCAGAAACTTTGGCTTGGACAAAACGAGACCCAGAAAGGACAAGACAGACGTACTCATGCTTCTTTGTATCCCATACAACAATTAGTTGCTGATCGCTACAGAAAGTCGTTGGAAGTATACACAACGCAAGTAAACAGTACGTAAGTATTTTCAATATGATGTGTTACAAAACATAAATATTTGTAAATATTGTAGGACATCTACATTATATTGGCTCCAAAAGTCATCACTTCTGCTCTTCCTGCGACCAACTTAGTTACGTTTTCTCCACACCGACTACAGAATTCATCACACGGGGCAGTAACCCAAACAATTCATCCTTGTTCGTGTACTTTACACTTATTCTTGAATTCATCATCTGTTTGTGTGTTACCACGACCAATTTATATTGGTGCAACCAGAGTTCTCTTCCGAGTAAGTTTCTTTCTTAATCATTGTACCGTACAAATACTTATTTATTGAACCCCCAATGCTGTGAATTGCAGCATTTATACAACAGATCAATAATAATGTACTATTGTTTGTAATATTTTTGTTTTTATACATTCAATATGGTAAAATATCCTAAAATTGTTATGATAAAACAATAAGGTGTATCACATCAGGAACAAAATAGTTACGAAGAATTCAAAACTCTTCGTCACTACCAAAATGAAACTTAATTGTTTCACTTGAACTTTTATAATATTGTATATTGTAAGTCACACATTCATTTATCTTGTAACATAATACAAAATTTATAGAAAAATATTACAATGCAAAGAAACAGATGTAATATGCGAATTATTGACTTTTACTATTATTAAAAATATTCTGTTTTGTATAAATTGCAGTAAATAGTAGTTAATAATAAACGAAATTATTGACTTAACGACTGACCTATACAATACTATATTAATCACTACATTGAAAATATGAATTGCTCATTTGCTATCATTTATTAAATAATATTTGGAAATCTGTTTTCTATATGAAAATTATATATGCATATGTTATACATAAATAAGGAAAGTGGTCAAGGGTATATTCCTTGAAAATTAATTTATTTCCAAATTACAAGTGGAAAAACAAATTCTCATTATTCATTCACAGTAAATTAATGTATACATATTAATAACCCAATTGTAATGAAATGAATAAGTATAGAAATTGTTAAATATGGTAAATTAAGGAAATATTAATTTAATAAACTAATAACAGTAACTGAAAATTTTCAATGTGATAAGTAAGTGCATTATTAATGTATTTTTGTAAAACTCACATATAATTATATTTATATATGTATATTCTTTGTATTTTTGTATCACAACTTTGTACAATTGTATAGAAATAGTTAAATATGGTAAATTAAGGAAATATTAATTTAATAAACTAATAACAGTAACTGAAAATTTTCAATGTGATAAATAAGTGCATTATTCATGTATTTCTGTAAAATTTACATATATTTTTATTTATACATGTATATTCTTTGTACTTTTTTTTATCACAACTGTACAATTGTATAGAAATTGTTGAATATGTTAAAAATTAAGGAAATATTACTGTAACAAACTAATAACAGTAACTGGAATTTTTCAATGTGAGAAATAAGTTTATTATTAATGTATTTTTGTGAAATTCACATATAATTTCATTTATACATGTATATTCTTTGTATTTTTATATTACAACTTTGTACATTTTTTGTTAATATAAACATATATCAATAAAAACTTTTGTGTATTTATTTCAAATATTTTTACAGGCGCGCAGAATATAAAAATTGATACTAGCGCCAGCCTAGCGGACTTGGTCAACACTAACTACCAAGGACGTTTACACGGTTTGTTAGTTATAGCATTGAGTGGCGGTTCCCGGTATTCCCTGTTCATGATAGAGTCTTCAAGCCGTTCAGAACAAAAAGCCAATAAGTGTATTGGTGAACGATTTTGCGATCGTATATGGATCAACATACTGATTATAAGTTCAATTTTTATTCATTTATTTATTGATTTTTGTGTAATCTTTTTATTTATCTATCAAAATTCAAGTGTGTGTTTATAGGTGTATTAAGTTTATATTATTATTAATGAAATTATATACAAATCTCTTTGCAATAAGAAATATTATATTTTATACAGCATTTATGTTAAAATAAAATTGAATTGGCGAGACGTATTGTATAGATCTCAACAATATTTTAAAGGTTAGTGTAACTTTTAAATTAATTTTTAATGAACTTATAACTGATAGTTCGAAATTAGCAATTGAAAGGTACAGCGAAAATTTTTAAAGTACATGTGGTTCAAAACCTGTAACATTTATTCTGCTAGAGGATGTAATCATCAAGAATTACTTCATACTTTTGAATTGTATTCTCTGGAAGCCAGACGTTCTGAACAAAGCCTATTTTTTCTAGAAACTTATATATAACGAAGTTGCTAAACTTAATTTTTCGGTACCTCGTATTGCGTCTCGTAAAGTTAGTACATTTTACAAACCTAAAACTAATACTAGTCTAAAAGTCTCCAGTTCATATTATGTGTTCTAATTACAATAAAATTAGCCACGTTTGTGACATATTTAATTGTTCCATCACCAATTTGCGAAATGTATGTTATCATGAACTTTAAATCATATCCATATACATATTTTCATTTTACACATGTTCATGTTTTTGTTTATTTTTAAGGCATTGTTATTATCTTTACCTGTTTTTGGACTGCTGTCTGTAAGGTTTAAACGCAGGGCATCGAACCTGAACCAAAACCGGAACCAAACCATAACATTTTAGCGAACCTGAACCGAATCTCAAATATATTTTTCAATTGAACCCGAGTCGGATCCGAACCGAGTATTGAAATTCGGGTTCATTGTTCAGCTCCGGTTCAGGTTCATTTTGAGTTCGAAACATACAGTCGATAATCGAAACCTGTGTTGTATGTTTGTGAAAATTGTGTTCGTGTTCTTGTCTTTCGTAAATCCCGGCTCGCATTTTAAATTATTTCTATATAAAGATTGTTATTCCAAAAACATTAATTCAGTTTTCATTAGGTCGAACCCAACCTGAACCCGGAACAAAACCGCAAATTTTATTAATGTTTGAACCAGAACCGCACCCGAACCCATCTCTTAAAAAATAAATTAATCTGAACCTGAACTGAACTCAGGTTTTGGCGGGTTCGATGCCCTGGTTTAAAGTGAAATAAATAAAAATAAATAAATAAATAAACACATTTCTTGATGAGATTATATGCAATGATTATGTTAAAATGAAATTAAGTTGGCGAGTGGTATTGTGCTGGCTACAACAAATTTTTAAAATATAATTTTGAATGTAATTCGTCTCAGTGTAAAAATAAGGTTAGCATAAACGCATCTGTATACCTATACCTATATACCTGCCTATGAATCCATTTTAACAAGTAAAATATTTTTTATTATTCTCATAGCTGTAGTGGAGAAAACACCTCAAATTACTTTCATCCTTCATATTTCGTATGGTAAATAATTGCAAACAATACCCTTCTTTTCAAAAATTACATCGAATTTTAATGGCACAAAATTGACCCCTGTGGCGCACTCTCCACGCCAGCAATGAGTGCCCGTGAGGTGACGCCTGGTAAGCGCCCGCACGGTACAAATATTCCATCATTACCGATATCTGTGTACACAGCAGATTGGCACACCCAGCAATGGGTAATATGCCGTGATGAAATATTTATTTATTTATTTAAGTTAGTAACATTTTTTTGCCACAAAATTAAGCTAGTTAAGTTGCTACCGTCAGCGCTGTTTATAACAAATGAACAGATAAACAAGTGTTATTTGAAAGGTAGAGATCAATTTTGTTTAATAATTTTATCAATTCATTAATTTTGTTGGATATAAATTACGTATTGATCTTTAATTAATATTGTACAAAAATCATATTATATTTCATTGTATTATAAATGTAAATAACATAACTTTTTACTAAAGCTGCTTCATCTTTCATTAGATTCAACCCCGGGATCGACTTCATTTCCACATGAAAATGACTGGGCGCTTAAACAACTGAGCCGGAAAAGTAGCAGTTCTTCAGAACTAAGGTAGAGTGATTTTTTTTTTAAAACATTGGTCAAAAAAGTTGTTAAGTATATTTTGCCAGCAGAAAATTTTGCACCATTTATTGAGGTGATTCCGAACAACAATTTACATGTAAAAAACTGTTACAAAGGAAGAGATTGTTACAGTAAACTTTAAGGCAAATTAGATCACAACATTCTTTTACACAAATTAAAATTAGTTGGTTGTAATAATATTGTCATTCGTTTTTTTGAAAATTACTTAATGTATCGTTCCATGTATATTCATTATAACGGATTTGTGAGTAAGCCATTTTGTCCAAGTTCCGGTGTACCACTGGGATCAAACCTTGGCCCCCTGCTGTTCATTTTATTTATTGATTATATATGTCTATCTGTGAACTGTGATATACTTTTGTATGCGGACGATGTAAAAATTTATTATAAAATTAGTTCTACTCAAGATTGTGTTCCAAAATAATATTAACAACTTTCACACATGGTGTACAAATAACAATCTACCATTAAATATAAATAAATGTAAAATTATGACGTACACGCGAAGGAAGTGTCCCATTTACTTTACATATTATATCAATGATATCGTTTTAACTCGTTATCTTATTCGATCCCGAAGTTAAATTTGCACCCCATATTAAAGTGTCAGCGATCTATAGATTACTTGGTTTTGTTATTAGGAGCAGCAGAGAACTCTGCAATGAAAAAACTCTCCAAACTTTGTTTTTTTATTAGTTCGTTCTAAAATTGAATACGGTACCTTAATTTTGTACTCGCCTCTCCAAACACATAAACATATAATTGAGAACGTTCAATGTAATTTTTTAAAATACATGTGGTTCAAAAATTTTTCTTCCTATACAAACCAAGGTATTGAACAAAGTATTTTACTCAGTGAATTTTCTTTGAACCCTATTGAATCCCGCCGTTCTCAAATAACTCTTACATTTCTCGCGAACATTTTAAATGGTAACATTGACGCTCCAGTGTTGTTGTCAAAATTACCTATACATGTGCCACCTACAACCTCTCGTAATTTTTTTTTTATGTACCCAACTGCAGGACGAATACAGTGTATTTTTCATGTATTTGTACTTACGTTTGGCATTTTCCTGCTTTGGGTGTATACCTGTTAGGAAATAAAGTTTATTATTATTATATAGAGAAAAATGGATTTAAGTGCGTTTATTTTGGTTTTAAAGTTATATACCAATAACGATAACTATAACATATTATTTTATTTATTAACATTATTATCCATTATGTTTATGTATGGGGATCACGCTAGAATTATTGAGAAAAAGACATGGTTCGTATTTTTAAAATTTTATTTTAAATATGTTCAAGAATCACTTCATCATTCTTTAAAAAAAAATTAGTTATGTAATAATAACGATAGCTGCAATTATTCCTTTATTAATATACTTGTCCATTTTGTTTAATTATGAGTCACGCTAGAATTATTGAAAATAATACACATGGTTCATATTATTTAATACAGAATGTTAAAAGAAGGTAAACATTTTTAATGACTATGGTACCTCTGCTATCTCGAAAACTATTATTAGTTAGGTACGACTTTCTAAGGTTTTTTTTAATTATGGCGACCAATATTTAATTTTCAAATAACTTCGTAACTATTAGAAATTGAGAAAATGTTTCATACATTTTTTTATTATGTATCTACTGATATAGACAAAATTTTGTTCGATCATTATCTTTGTTAGTTTTCCTTTGATTTTTTCGTTTTTGTAGGAAACAGTTGAAGATCATACCTATGTTGATAAAGTTTTTTTGTTACTCATTTTGGTCAACAGTGAATTTATTTTAATATATGTAACGTATGGTCGATTACTTCTGGTTACACACTACTGTCAAAATTGGCAGCAATGTAATAAATGTTCATTTTAAAATGCAATATATAAAATTTGTAGTTATGTATTAATACTAATTTCCAATAAATTAGCCTACACGCGATTAATAAAATATAAAACTTTAATGTAGCATATCTTAACAAGATTTGGGTTACAAAAATTCATAATTTTAATGTAAAAAATGATGAAAAATATCTGTATTGACACTGAAGCAATATCCTAGTCGGTACTTTGTAAAAGAATTAATTTTTTGACAGTAGTGTGTAGCCATGGAAATGGTTAAAAAAAAATCCCTGTATATCCTCAACATTTTTTACTTGTATATGTTCAAAATAGTTCACTTCAACGATAATACACACAAATATTCTTTCCTTCCACTTCTTAAAAGTGTAACCACCCCCTAAGACAGGTTATTGTAAACTAATGCAGTCACTTTGTAACCTCCTATTCATTTTACATAGAGTGCAAAGTTTTACAGAATTAAAAGTTTTATACAAAACTGTTCTTATATTTTTTTATTATTGTTTTAATTTCTTCTTAATTTTGATAAGAAATTTCGAAAGTTCCGATAATTAGTAGCAATATCCATGTCATGACATTGTACCATTTAAAATAATATTTTTGTTCTACCGCTTGAAAACCGCTGGTTGAATTTTCGGATTGTTATTAGTAATAAATTTGTCCATTCTAGATTATTTTTTGTATATAACATTTCTCTCTAAAGTCATTGGTTCGCCGCTTGTTTTAAGGGAAAAATCCTATATACATCTTTTAATTTAAATTGAACTATATAATCTAGAAAAAAATATTGGTAATTTATCAAAATTTATGATACCATCCAAACCCATATATCATCCTCCATCATCATCACATTAAATAATGATGATGTTCCAGAATGTTTTTGTGGAGTGTACTACGGGTCATACGTCTGTTTCGTTGAGTGTGAGAGGATCTCGTTCATAAACTTCTGAGCTACTAGAATTTGGATACATTTTTTCTGGTAGAGTGTGCTTTGTGCGTCGGATGTGGAAACGGAGTGTTCGGGATTAACGACGACAGTGAAATATAAATTGCCGATAATATCGTTTAATGTAAATGTGTTGGTTTTATTTATTATAAGGTTCCCTTATTATACGTGTACTGTGTGTTACCTACGTATATATGTATATTTTGTTTATTTGTCAATGTGCGTGAAAAATATATATACATACCTATATACAGTCAGTCACATAAGTCTTCATATACACCTTAAAAAAACGATGAATCTATTCAGTATGAGGTAGTATAGGAAAAATAATTATATGTAAAGTATATTTCTCAACTATAAACTTTATTCGGCATATAAACAAATAGAAAATATAAGGCATGTAAAAAATTAATAATAACAAAAAAAAATACGCTAAACACAAGTCTTCATACACTTCAAGACTTAGGGAGAAATAAATAGTTCTTAAATCATTTAATACTTTGTTGGTCCTCCTTTTGCGGAAATAACAGCTTTTAAACGCCCTGAGCATAGATAAAATCAGATTTCCTGTTACATTCGGTGTAATTTATTTCCACGCGTTTAGTAAAGCACGCTTTAAACTGTCTTTGCCTGAAATTGTCGCCCTTATTCCTGGTACACTAATGCGTCTATCTAATTCTTCCCAAATGTGCTTAATCGGGTTTAAATCTCGCGATTGGTGCAGAAGATCAATGGTTTTAGGTACATTGTACAGTAATCAATTCTTGACATTTAGAGCGGTATGTTTGGGATTATTATCGTTGAACACTTAGCAGTATATTATCACGCAATATGACCAGGTATTTCTGGTGGTTCATTATGCCTTCAATAAAACATAAATTTCCCACTCCAGCTGCTGCTATTGCTTCCCAAACCATAACATTACCTTCAGCGTTTATGTCATATTACACATTTTCAATTCTTCATTTGCCTTACGCCATATTTTTCCTCTCCCATCACATCCGTGCATGTTAAATTTACTTTCATCGGTGAATAAAATTTGTTTCGAAAATTCAAAGTCCTTTTCTTGATATCAAGATGTTTCTTGTTGATTAACTTTTAAAATGAAAGGTTTTGTTCTGGATGTTCTTCCGTAATAACCACTCCGTCGTAGTATACTTAGTATATTTTCTGGATGTACTTCTTTATTAATGCCTGATGCAAGTTCAATGGCTAAAGTTAGAGCATTTTTTTTCGGAATTTCCTTTAATGTCCGTATCAATCGAACGTCTCGATCGTTCAATATTTTTGGCCTTCCTGATCTTGGTTTATTTAATACATTTCCGGTGGCATTAATTTGTTTTTATTATAAAAGGATGCCCGACATTTTTAACTATTCTAGCGAATTCACTGTAAGATTTTCCTTCTTCCCGCAACTTAAAATTATATTTTTAATTCTACACCTGTTTCTTGTCTTTTATTCATTCTCTAGACCTAGAGGCATAGTTTTATGATTATTTTCCTATATGTTTAAATAGAACACACTAATTCAATTTTATGTAATTGAAGTAAGAGACGATAGTCGCCGTCGATGAGTATTTACCTTAATTTTATTAATTACTAATATGATTACTGAAATATATCATTTTTATGGGTTGTATGAAGACTTTTGTGACTGCTGTACCTTATACCTACCTATATAAATAGTATATGTATATTAATATTCATAGTACATAGCCTGAGATACAAAAAAAAAAGTATACTTACATATCAAATATACAATCACATATTCCAACATTCAAACGCTTGAGAAAAAAATCTTAATCCTAATTTTTCGTTAAAATATAAGATAATCCTTATCCTGGCGAAGAAATTATTAGTATAGTTTGTTCATACTTACACTACAAAAGAACTGTATTACGATTTCTCTTTTTATTATGATACATATTTAATAAGTAAAATTCATTATAAATAATTAAAAAATAATAATTTCATATATTGATTTATTTATTGATTAATACATTTTTTACTCATATGTATTAATGACGAATTTATCATATATTAACTACACGTTGTTTTCATATTTAACAAATAAATTAAACAAATAAATCGTGGGAAAATAGCTAATAAATCATATTTGATAATAAATCCCTATTCTCCAAGATGAATTACTCAAATTACGTTAGTTTTCGACTTAAAAAGTACGTACATATATGCTAGCTGTATTCGAAAATAGAACTTAATATGTGATTGTACATATCTGGTATTTATGTATTTATTGCTCTATTTAATATCCTGATAATTGATATAGTTTTTCTAAGACTTACAGACACACTAGCTATTTGCATTATACAATACAAAATACATTGATCTACTTTTGTGTCTTGTAATTTATATAACATCCAAAATATCTCCATCTCGATAAGTCTTAGAAAAAATGTCAAAATACGTACATAATGTAACCAAGTGGAAAATGCATAACAATATACATTTGATGATACATATTTCATTTTATTTATTTATAAGTTCTAATTCATATCGTTATATATTATATTTAAAAATGTATTATATGAATGACCAATAAACACAACAAAATGAATACAATCTTTCAATTCAAAATCCCAATTTTTCCATTCCCAAAATTATAATTTTTCAGGCAACCTGCATTTCACCTAAATACTAACTAAATCTAGAGCATTCACATTTTGCGAACTAAAAAAGCCAAGTTCAATTCCAGCTACCAGCTAAATCGAACAGCGGCAAGCGAATCACAGCAGCTTGATTATATAATCGCCGATATACACCGAGCAAACCATGGCAGCCAATTACGTAATCGCCGATGTACAGCGAGCGATCCACGGTAGCTCGATTACATAATCGATGCAATACAGCATACAACAAGGCTTCTGGTCGATAAAATTCAAAAATCATGTAAAATCGACGATTTAGAGCCGTAGCGGCTGAAAAGTAGCATTATACGGCCGCTACGAGCATTTTTGAGCTCTCAGACGGATTTTCAACAAATATACTTGACAAAAATAAAATTTGCTGGCTCTAGCACGACCAAATCTTAAAATTCAGAATCGTAAGGCTGTAGCAAGACATGTGCCCACAAACTTTAAATTTACTGGCCATAGTAAGACATCTGATCATCAAAATTTAAAATTCGTTGAATCGGAAGGCTATAGCAAGACATTCTCCCACAAAATTCAAAATTCTCAATCGCCTGGTGGTGGATTCATGTATCCTAGCTCTCCCACCACAGATTTCAGCCTTATATACAGCTTTTTGTTGAATTTACAGTCATTCAGCGTGAGAGGTGGTATTGAACCGGACACTCTGCTTCGTGATCTTACGTAATCGAGCTGTATACTTGCTTTTGGTGGATTTCTAGCTAGCTGGCCAGCTGGCCACCAGAATCCGTCCCTAGACCGCAGGCTAGGCACGGGCTGGTGGCTAGCTAGGATGGGGTGAATATGCTCTGCTGGTTGCTGGGTGCTGGTAGCTAATAGGCAGGAATCGAATTTGGATCTTTGGATTGCAGGATTTTGTAGGTCGCCGTTCTGATTGCAGATTGGCGGCCTACAAAATGCTTGCTAGCAAGCGGGATATGAACCTAGATCTTTGGAATGCGATTTTTGATCGGTGTATTGGAATGAAATAGTATGTTATTTATAACAAGGATTTATTTGTCAGAGATGTGTTACATATATTAATGATATTACAATACAACATACATGAAATACATTATTTTAACAATGAATAAATAATTTTTGATCTTTGTATTTGTGATACACAATTACTCAAATAAGACATTCGCAGTTTCACAAATACAGAGAGAATGATATATGCTCTAATTACGTCAACTTTGACTTGAAAATGTTACTATATATAAATTCTTTATCTCATAGATATATGCATAAGGAATGATAGATTTTTAACTAGAATATGTAGTCCAATTTATATTAGGAATAAGTTTTATTGCGACGTTTAGGTAACATATTAAGATATACATTTTAATGGTACAGATTTGCGATATTTATATATGTATGTACATAACTAGATAAATGTATTCAATATGTGGGAAGTATATACAGTCAGAAAAATATATAAATATAAAGTATATCAGATATAATTTTAATGAGTGTGCAACAATACATTATCAACAATGCAATTACGAATACAAACACATATATGTATTTTTATAAATGATTTTACTATCTTATATTCAACAGCGTAAGTAAAAGTATATCGTTATTTAGTAAGATGAAATATAGTTTTTTTTTCTTTTATGTATGTGAATATATGAGTTTTCGCACAGCGTAAAGTCTGTAGAATAATAATTAATAAAATAATAAAATAAATGATAATTTAAACTATATTATACATTTATTTATTATGTGTTTGCATTCAATAAAATGATTGTATAGTAGTTTAGTATGAAGATGAATAAACACTTATGCGTTTTTCTGTATGATTTTATAAAGGTGTATTATTATATTATATAAGCATAACAGAGTAAAAGTATGTCATTTTTTACATATGCCTAACAAAATACGAAGTTTTCAAAGATGAAAATATGTATATAAATAATATCCTAAGTGTATAAAGTACAAGTGTACTAATGATAAATAGTGGGACAGTGTATGTACCTATGTTTCTTAACGATGACACGATTTTCTTTCAAAGTGAAACAATATAATTTTTTCTGCATCCATTTTGAAAATAGGGTTTTCAAGCTGTCAGTTTAGAGCAGAAAATTGATAAATGAAGTTGACAGAACAACTTGTAGTTTTTCTGGTTCAAAGCGGAATGTAAATTTTTAGTTGTTATAAGTGAAAAATTAAATTATTCACAGTAAGATTTGAAACCAAAGTGTTTTTATTATCTCTTTCAACAAACGTAAAAAAAGTATATGTGTATCATGAGCGTAAAGTGTTATTTTCCGCTCTAGATACACAAATGACTATTTTGCAAAGTGCGAATGTATTATGAAGTGTTTTTCAACTGGTGTATGAAGAGAGTTAAATGTGTTATTAATAAATATCATAATATAAATAAAATGGCTTGTATTTAACTATATTTTATATAGAACGATCAAAGTTTCTCAAAGTACTAGATTACAAGTATGTGCTTGTATGTATGTAAGGGATGCAAATGATGGTATAGAAAAAAAGAGCTAAGTCCCCATCCCAATTACTTATATAGTTTCTAGATACTGAATTTTTAAAGTTTTAAATACCATTACTACGTATGTGATTCTTATAGTAACTTTAAAATTAAATAGTTCAAGAACTAAGAGGGATAGCGAATTCTCCTAATCTTATTTAGATTTATAGGGTTATTTTCTATATGCAAACGTAATTTCAGTACGTTGGAATTTCTGTAAACATTTTCAGTAATGCTTGTTTCAAGACAGGTATATGTCTATTGAAAAAAGAAACTTATAAAATTAATATATTTTTAAAAACTAAAGGAAAAAGCTATTTGTATTTTCTAAATTTGGATTTAGAGGTAGATGGTAATTTACTATATACATAATTTCAAAAGGTTTGAATTACTGAAAAAAAATTAGTAATGTTTATTTTACGAATTGTATAATTTGAAAAAGAAAATCATGAAAACTAAGAGAAATATGTACTTGTACTTTACAAATATGAATATAGGGAGTAATTTTCTATACGTATACTTAATTTCGAAAGGTTTAAATTGCTGAAATTTGATTCATTAATATTTATTCCCATGTTTTTTAAAAATAGTAACATTGAAAATGAATAACATGAAAACTAAGAAAAATTTGGATATTGGGAGTAATTTCCTGTATGTATATTTAATTTAAATGGTTTAAATTGTTGAAAAAAAAAATCAGTAAGGCTTATTGAAAATAGCAACTTTAAAAATGAATATCCCGAAAATTAAAAGAAGACATTACGACTTGTACTTTTCAAAATGATAATAAGGAATTTACTATATGTAGACTTAGCTCTATTGTTTCTTGTACCCTTCAAATAATATGTATGTCATGTGTGTGTGTTTGTGTGTGTGTGTGTGTGTGTGTGTGTGTGTGTGTGTGTGTGTGTGTGTGTGTGTGTGTGTGTGTGTGTGTGTGTTTGTGATAAGTGAACATAACGTAATACGCTTTGACATGGTAAAATATAATTATGAAAATGAAAATAAGTATTTTATAATGACATGATTTTATTCTGTTATTTAAATATGCTTATATGTATGTATGTGTCTTAGGCATATGTTCATAAAGTTCTTATTAGCGGAATAGATAATTTTTCACGTTATAATGGTTAGATCATATACTTTATAAGTATGAGTTGAAGTTTTATTTATTTATTTTACATAAATTTTATAAATAACGATTTGAGGCGAGAGGTGTACAAAATCCATATTGGGGTTGTTTTGGGGTGCGATGCTCTGCAACAATGTGACAATCTCCAACGCTGAAATCAGGATTCCTGAAGTGCAACTAGCTCGGTTACTTTTACGGCATCGTCTGTCTAAGTGTAGGTACAGGTACAGCTTATCTTTCTGCAACAATAGAAAATATATTGGAATGCAACAATATGAATTAGTATACGTATAGGCTGGTTAGGGATAGTATGCATTGACTTCCAGGTACACTTCATGTTACCATTTGTCATAATATCGTACATGTATTCATAATTACGAATATATGAAATAAAATATATGTAGTAAAATATGTACCTATATAGAACATACAAAGATATATATTAAATAATACACTTTTTTAAATATTATCTACGCCATAAAACTATATGCGGTGCTACATAGATATTTAACGAATAAAATGTTAGAAGATTGTACATGGTTGGAATATTAAATAATTATCAATTAATGCAAACTATTTTCGATATAATACGAGCAATCATTTAAATATAGTTTATATCTATAAGAATAATCCCTTAGAATTAATGGTTAATATATCGAATAAAGAATACAACTATAAAGTACTATAAAATTTTAAAAAAACTCACTTTGAATAAATGAAATCAATGAATATATCTCCAAGTCCTGCAGGTATCCTAACGTCCTCTCCAAGACCAGGAAATCGTCCTCGTGTTCACAGCACACCATACACACGTCTTTACACTAGCACTGCAACAAGAAACTGAAAGAATTAATCCATGTAATAGTTAGATAATTTGCCCCTAGAAATAATAGGCAAGAATAAAATAATAATGAGTCATTATAAATAATAATCGCTTCTTATGTATTAGGTAATTTGTTCAGGTTGTTCTCAATTTTATGAATGTAGAAATAGCGCGAAAAAAAATTGAGTACACAAGAGTTGTAAATAAAGATATATTTACGATACAACCAAATTTTAACATAGTACAATTTCTTTTTCAAGTCTAATTTAAATAAATTAAAAACTGAGAGAGATAATGACTGATACTTTTCAAATTTGGATTCTGGAGATTATTTTTTATATGTAAGTATACATTATTTCAAAATTTTGGAACCACTGAAAATAATTTCAACAATGCTCGTTTCAAGACAATGTATAGTAAATTTAATATTAAATATATGAAACACTAAGTGAAATAGTAACTTATGTTTTCCAAATTTTCAGGTGGTTAACTTTGTATACGTATACTAAGTTTCAGAACTTATGGATTACTGAAAAAAGTTCATTAACGCTTGTTTCAAGATGTGTGGTTGTACCTTTATTTATTTTCTGTATGAATACTTATAATTTCAGAATATTTGAATCGCTGATAAAAATTCAATCATGTTTGTTTCGGTATAAGTCTATTAACTAGAACTAGAGCAACTTTAAATTAAATATTTCAAGAAATGAGAGTGATAGCAACTTTTCTTTTAATTTGCACTTAGAGGTTTATTTTAGAATCATGCATTCAATACTTAGCATTTTTTTTATTATGTTTATTTTAATATAAATATTATATATGCCTATTGAATACAGCAACTTTAAAAATTACTATTTCGTAAACTAAAAGAAATAGCCGATCTGTACTTTTAAATTTGGCTTCAGGGGATTGCTTTATATACGTAGTACGAACTGTAAATAAATTTGAATGTCTGGGAATGAGTCAGAATAAATGTTCATAATGTGGACTTAGGCTCTTCCGTTTCTTGTACTATTCAAATAATATATGGGTTACGTGCGTTCGTGGTATATGTGAACGTAAATATAATACACTTTGCAAATATCTTAAGAATATACAAATGATTGTATAGTAGATTAGTATGAAGCAGTATTAACACTTTTGTGTTTTTCTGTATGATTTTATTAAGGTATTCTATATAAGCATAACAAAGTAAAAGTATGTCATTTTTACATATGTCTAAGAAAATACTAATTTTTCAAAGTTGAAAATATGTTTATGAATAATTTCGTAAGTGCATCAAGTACGAGTATACTATACTTGCCGTCAAATAAGTATGGACTGGACATTTCTACACTGTTGCTAATTTAGTGGTCATATTGAAAATGTTAAGTAATGAAGAAGCGGCAACGCGAAAGGGTGCCGACAAGGGAAAAAGTTGAGCATTAGTCCATACTTATTTGTCGGCGACTATAATGATCAATAGCATGACAGTGTATATACCTTTTGTTTTTTTAACGATGACATATGGATTTTCTTTCTTAGTGAAACAATATAATTTTTTCTACATCCATTTTGAAAGTAGGCTTTTCAAGCTGTCAGTTTAGAAGCAGAAAATTGATAATTGAAGTTGACGGAACAACTTGTAGTTTTCCCAAAGTGTTTTTATAATATTCTTTAACGGACGTAGAATAAAAGTATATATGTGTCAAGAGTCATGAGCGTAAAGTGTCATTTTCCGCTCTAGATACACAATAACTATTTGCAAAGTACGAATTTATTATGGAGTGTTTTTCAACTGGTGTATGAAGAAAGTTAAATTTGAAATGTGTTATTAATGAATATAATAAAAATGAAACGGTTTTCCTGTGTTTTATTTAGAACGATCAAAGTTCCCCAAAATATTAGATTACAAGTGTGTATGTATGTATGTAGGGGATGCAAAAGATTTTACAGAAAAATACTGAAATTTTAAAGTTTTAAATACAATGCATATGATTCTTATATTTTATACATTACCTTTAGAATTAAATACTTCAAGAACTAAGACTGATAGCGTATTATCCTAATGGATTTATAGGATCATTTTCTATATGTAAACATAATATCAGTACTATGGAACCTTTTAAAACATATTCAGTACTTCTTCTTTCAAGACAGATATATGCCTATTAAAAAATAGCAACTTAAAAAATGAGTAGGTATATGGAAAAAAAATCATTAATGTTTATTTCAAGTTTCAGAAATAATATCTTCTAAACTAAGAGAAATAGCCATTTCTACTTTCAAATTTGGGTATAGGAATTAATTTTGTATACTTTATTATTATTTTTGGTGTGTATAAGCAGCTGAAAAAATATCATTAATGTTTTCACTAAGCTATATCGTTTCTTGTACTTTTCAAATAATATGTCTGTAACGTGTGTTTGTGATGATGTGTGAACATAACGTAATGTGCTTTAAGATGTTGAAATATAATTATGAAAATGAAAATATGTGTATTTTATAATGACATGATTTTTATTTTCTGCTATTTAAATATGCTTATATGTATGTATATATTCAGAAAGTTTTTATGAGAAAGATGATTTTACACGTTAAAATGATTGGATCATATACTTTATAGGTGTGAAATGAAGTTTTATTTATTTATTTTACATAAATTTTATACATAATGACTTGAGGTGAGGGGTGTACAAAATCCGAGTTGGGGTTGTCCTGGGGTGCGATGCTCTGCAACAATGTGACAATCTCCAATTTTACAGTATCGTTTGTCCAAGTGTACAATCTCCAACGCGAAAATCAGGATTCCTGAACAGCAACTTGTTCGGTTACTTTTACGGCATCGTCTAAGTGTAGGTACAGGTACAGATAATCTTTCTGCAACAATAGAAAATATACTGGAATGCAACAAATATGAATTAGTAGCAGTGATCATAGAAAATATGAATGATTTTATTTGCAGATTATTGAAAATTGTATCAATTATTCATAATTAATATTAAAATCATGTTGGCAGTGGCACAGTAAAAAATCAAATGAAAAATAAAAAATAAATTTCCAAATTTTGAAAAAAAATCTTTTTGATTGTGATTTAGCACATCGAAATGTATATACTTTCAAATTTTTTACCCATTTTTTTAACACCCAGTATATTAATGTGAAAGAAACTGAGATTTTCAATATTAGAAATGTATAAATATTTCAATCAATTAATTATAGATTACACGGTATACAAAAAATGATGTTACCATTTGTCGTAATATCGTACACATTCATAATTACGTACATATGAAACAAATATATATAGGACATACAATGATGTATGATACCTATATTAAATAATATACAGGGTGAACACAAGAATTCGTGGCACCATAAAACTATATGAGATGCTTTACTCAAAGATTTATAGGGAAGAAAATGTTAGAAGATTGTATATGAAATATTAAATAATTATCAATTAATGTGAACATTCTTAGACATTGGCAATACGGACAATTATTTAAATATGTATAGCTTGTATCTATACTAGAATAATCCCTCAGAATTAATGGTTAATATGTCGAATGAAGATTGCAACTATAAAGTAGTATACAAGTAAAAAAAAAAACACTTGGAATAAATTAAATCTATGGATATAACTCCAGTCCTGCAGGCATCCTAACATTGTCTCCAAGCACCAGGAAGTCGTCCTCGTGTTCACAGCACACCACATATATCTTTACACTGCCACTGCAACAAACAAACTGAAAGAATTAATGTTTATGTGTTATATAATTTACCGCTACAAGTACAAGTCAACAATTACATAACAATGAGTCATTATAAATAATAATTGCTTCGTGTATTGCGCAATTTGTTCAGGGTATTTTGAATTTTTTTAATGTAGAAATTGCGCGAAAAATTTTTGAAACACAAAAGGCTTGTAAATAAAGATACACTGCCATACAATCAAATTTGAACTGAATACGATTTTTATATCAAGTCTAATTTAAATTAATTAAAAACCAAGAGATAATGACTGATACTTTTCAAATTTGGATTCTCGGGGTTATTTCCATATGCATATATTTTCGCAAAATTTTGGAATCACTGTAAAAAATTCAACAATGCTTATTTCAGGACAGGTGTATAGTAAATTTAATCTTAAATATATCAAACACTAAGTGAAATAGTAACTTCTAGTTTCCAAATTTTCAGGTGGTTAATTTTTACCTCTCGCTAAGAGAGGTATTGGAATCATGCTAAAAATCGCGTATCCAGATTTTAATGATTATGTACGTTTTAAAATCCCTACAATCAGATGTTAATATTTTTACGATGTTGTCTATGTGTGTGTGTATGTGGATGTATGTGTGTGTGTGTGTAGGTCGGTTGGAAGGACGATATCTCAAAAAATATTATACTTAATATCTGTTTAACTACGTATTTCTGAATCGGACATTACTGAGAAGAGCTGAAAAGGTTTTGGCAATAATTGGACAACCGAAACCAGCAGATTCTTAAAAAAAATCTTCTAAATATTCTTTTTTCAAAATTTTTGTTCTTACTTATTAAAGAAGAATAAATTCTTTATCTGATACATATAAAGATTTTATTATATCTTTTATAGATTTAGAAATAAAGAAATATAAGGTATGTAATAATCTATTGCAATGAATCTCACAGCCCAAATAATGTCATGGAACCAATTGAAAAATAAAAAATGTTTGTAACTGACAGATAAATGTTAGTGTCAAAAATCCAGAGACATTACTGAAGATTTTTTCTGGGAAGTACATACATTATATTATATCTTATTCTATTAATAGTTAAATATTTAAAATTATAGGTATATTACACATACCCTTCAGAAATATTGTTAATCCCGGCAATGAATTGAAAACATCTCGAATAATTAGATGAGTATAGGACAAAATTTCTTCATAGAATGAATTTAAATTTTAAAAATCTAAATATAAAGAATAATATAAACGAGAATACCCGGTTTTAATGGTTATAGTTTTATATAGTTACTTTATATACATAGTTTTGAGGTGATTTTTTATTTATTTACATAAATCATATAAATAAAAACGCTATGTGCACCATAACATGTTGGGGTTGTTTTATGGTGCGATGCTCTGCAATAATGCGACCATTTCCAATGCTAAAATATGGATTCATATGAGATGCAACTTGCTCAGGACTCCTGATGCAGTTCGTCCAAGTCCCACAACTCTTCTCTCTGTTACAAAACTCTGTAACAATATAATAATCGAAAATAATAAATATGATTTAAGTTGCCAATGGTTATAGAATATAATATGATCTTATTTGCAAATCTTTAAAAGATGTATCAATTATTCATAATTATTAATATATTATCTAAGTATTAAAGAAACCGAGAAATTCAAATTTATATATATATATATATATATATATATATATATATATATATATATATATATATATATATATATATATATATATAGTGTTCAACGAAACGCGGAAGCAACTTTTCATTCTTGTACTTTTGCTCTAAAATGTTCAAGAGAGACAATTTCCGCACGTTTTTAAAATCCTATTAAACTATATGTTCCGCGTTTTGTTAAACCCCTTAGGTATACAGGGTGACACTGAGAAACGGGGCACTCAAAATAACTTTTTTACTTGTAATTATTTTTTAATTTTCTTGATGTATTTGTAAACTAGGCTAGGGGCTCACAAATAATGGTATCTGGCATGATGGTGGCACTTCCGGTGTAATTTATTTCTTCAGTAAAAATGCATTTCAACCATATCGTTGAATTAATAATTTTACGTAGATTCCAAATATATAAAAATATATAGGTAATGTTCCATTTGAAATATGAAAGTTAATGTTATTTCCGGTTAAACCGAAAGCTCTACCATCATGCCAAATACTATGATTTGCGAGCCCCCTAGCGTAGTTTACAAATACGGAAACATAATTAAAAAAATAATTGTAAATAAAAAAGTTATTTGAGTGGCCCGTTTTTCAGTGTCACCCTGTATATTAATCAGTTTCTGAGTGCATTGTTTAATGTGTACAATATTAAATTATTTTGATGTATAAAGTAAGGTGCACATCATACAAAAATATTAGAGTATGTTTTTAAAACCTGGTACATATACAACCTTTTTTCAAACCAATACAACTTCCATTTCAAATTAGAATAAATAAGAGTAATTACAATTATACTACAAATATTTTTATTATACCAATTTATCAATTATGTATGTTCTTTTCAGATGCAGCCGTGCGAAATCCGACATCCTGGTGTTGCAGACTTCGGAACTTGGAGTCCAAACATTGTAACTTGAAGCACTCATCAATGGTGAGTTACTCTGTGGTAGATATTTATTGTGATCTTCTCCATGAGCTAGCTGTTAAATCTTCGTTTTGATAAACACGATCCCTGAAAAATTAAATTATCTATATGTACACGTATATTTCAGATTTTTCAGCCGACTGAAACAGATTTTTAACTACCGCGATTTTTGATGGCTACAAACAAGAATTTTAATTTCAATACTTACTTGTAATGGCAATCTAGGGTATTATTTTCTATATGTATACTTAATATCAAAAAATTTAAATCGCTGAAAATTGTTTCAGTAATGATTATTTCAAGACGTGTATATGTTTATTGGAAATAGCATCTTTAAAAATGAGTATAACGAAAATTAAAAGATATAGCGACTTATACTTTTGAAAATGATAATAAGGAATTTATTCACTATATGTAGACTTAATTTTAGAACGTATGAATCGCTGAAAAAAATTTCAGTAATGCTAGTTTCAATACGTGTATATCTCCTTTGAAAATAGCAAGTTTAAAAATGAATATCTCGTAAACTAAGAGAAATAGCCATTTTTACTTCTTAAATTTGGATGTAAGAAGTTATTGTAACAAAATTTTAACTCAGCATGAAATTCTCTTTCGTTTCATGTAACACTCGATTTTTTTACATGATCGAATCTCGAGTTACAGATGCTTAAAATTACATAATTTTTCTCGGGAATTTTGTGAGTGGTCAATTCGGGTTATTTTCCATATTTTGATGCACCACTCCTACTCAGTTAAAGTTAGAATACCGAGCGATAAAAATTTGGATTGAGCATGAAATTTTCTTTCTTTTCGTGTAACACACGATTTTTTTACATCACCGAATCTCGAGTTACACATAGTTATAGATATTTCAGCAAACGCGATTTTTAACGGCTACAAACAATGTTTTAAATCTTAGTACTTACTTGTAATGGCAATGATAGGCGAATTTTCTCAACATACCGTCCGCTACTATTTCATTACTGAACAGTATTGTCTTCGGCGATTTACACTGATTAGAATACACTTTCAAATAATCATTACACAACACTTGCACCAATTAAATTAACAATTACAGCACTTAATAAAACAAAGTTAAAAATATGCTCTGATCTGATCAAATAAATATAGTTTTAGCGTAAATTTTAATACTTTTATTTATACCGCGAAATATAAATTGAATAAGAGAATGATTGTAATAAAAACTACTAAGTTTTTCGGTTCCTATCAACACTACACTATCGCAATACACGATTATTTACAAGCACCCCATGTTCACTTCACCAAAGACAGAAAGGAACTGAAGTCTTCATTATAAAAATATAATATTAATATTATAACGTAACAACTAACACTAATTAAGTGTTAATTGATTACGTTTTTTATATTTTGGCGCACAAAATAAACAATGTTTATGTTTGTTTTCAGGTTCCGCGAAGGGCCGTACTACACCCAGCGATAGGATACGGTAACTACAACACTGGATGAAGATAATAGATGATTTTTTATAAGAATAAATAAATAAATGCGTTTTTTTATTTACCTTTCCTATGTAATAACAAAAGAGACAGGGAAATATCCTAATTTTTAAAGATTTTTCCGAATTTTCCTATCCTATTCTTTAGTATTAAGTTCTCTAGGTACGAAAATAACCATTCGACAGGAGTCCGCCCTTTTATAAAGGGCTAAGGGCGTATTTGAACCCTTAGGGAAAATTCGACCACGGATTTCAAGTAAGTTTAACAGCACTTGCCCGGTCTTTCTAGCCCTTTTAGTTCAGGAATTAGCGTAGGCCCTTCACCACAAACTTGCAGGGCAAATATATTATAAACCAAAGGGTTTTCATCAATTCTGTGCAAGTCAATGGAAAGCGCGGGTTCAAATCCTTCCGATACGCTATTTTCCGGCCTTTTAGCTCTTTTAATTAACGAATTTAAGCGTTAAACCCTTCTGAAAACTTTAAGGGTCCGTATCTCGGAAACGGCTGAGTTTTCAGCGATTTCCTTGAAATTTCGCGTTCCCTTAGCATCCATTGAAATGTCGGGGTCGTAGAACAACATATTTAAGTTTCAAGGGCGTAGGGCTAAGGGTTTAAAAATCGCCTAATTAAAATTTGACAGCGTCGTTCTTAACAAAAATTCAAACATTTCGATTCACCTTTAAATAAGAAAAAAGTATTATAACTCTGAAACTATTAGGGCTAGAAGGGCGAAACAAATTCCATTATACTAATTTTGACCCGTAGATTACGAATCTTAAGTCAGATTTTATCTAAGGGCTTATTTAAAGGGCGAAGGGCTTAAAACGGCCCTTAGGAAATACTGACATTGGAATCGAGTTCTACGGGTCGAAATTAGCGTAATAAAATTTGTCCCGCCCTTCTAGCTCTTTAATAACGAAGTTAGCGGATGCCCTTCACCATAAACTTTGGGCTAAGAATGTTCTAAACGGAAGGGTTTTCAATAATTTTGCGCAGGCCAATCGAAAGTGCATGTTCAAATACCCCAGATACGCTATTTTCCACCCCATTACCCTTTCAAATAGACAAAATATAGCTATAACCCTTCGGAAAACTTTAAGGGTTCATATCTCGGAAACGGCTGGGTTTTCAGCGATTTCCTTGAAATTTCGCGTTCCCTTAGCATCCTTTGAAATGTCGGGGTTGTAGAACAACATATTGTTCAAGGGCGTAGGGCCAAGGGCCAAGGGTTTAAAAATTTGCTAATTAAAATTTGACAGCCTCGTTTTTTAAAAAAGTTGAACAAATTCTTATTTTTTTATCATATGTTTTTGTTGTACAGAATAGATGTTATTTCAAATAAAATTAGCTATGTTTTAATAGTAGTTTGCAAATCGTTTCAGCCTAGTTTTTCTGTAATATTTTTTTTGTTTTAAAATGGCCTTTTCCAACATTTATTAATATGCATAATAGAGTTCTCATACTTCCCTGTTGTTCCAATTAAGCGGAATCAGCTGTGTACATAATTCCCTGTCTCTTTGTTGTGGTATTTTCCTCTGGAATAAATAAGGGGTTGTTAAATAAAACGTGTATTAGTTTAAATAACTTTTATTGTTTATTTGTAATACATTGTTCTTTATTATGTTCATAGCTTAAATTGTATTTTTGATTCTTATTCTTTTGTATTTTATATATAAATATACATACCCTTGTTCTGCAAATTAGAAATAGGGATGTTTAAATAATAGTTTGTACAATTTTACTTGTATTTATTTGTATTTATTGTTGTCTTTATTATGTTCATAGCTTAAACTGTATTTTTGATTCTTATTCTTTGTATTTTATATATAAATATACCTACCCTTGTTCTGCAAATTAGAAATAGGGATGTTTTAAATAATAGTTTGTGTAAATTTTACTTGTATTTATTGTTTTTTGTATTTTACATTGTTGTTTTTCATGTAAACTATTCTAATGTACAATATTTTATACAATAAAATATAAATTAAAATATAATTTGTCTATTTTTTTTATTCCTTCTACTTAGGGGATGAATTCTGTAAAATTTTAAATCTCTATACGTATATAGTTCTTCATAGGACCGTTAGAGGGCAGCACCTATTCGAAAGCATTACGCCTAAAAGTAAGAAATAATGCCGTGTTTATACATACGTACATACAGAATTGTAAATAGTTCCGAAAATGGCCGTTGGGGGCAGCACCTACTTTCAGCCTGTTGTGAATGTGGAACGTATATTTCAGGGTTTGAAAATGGGACGCGGATATATGGATGTTATAATTCACCACGTATTGGCAATTTTCAGTTATTTTGATGTATGAATAGTTGTAACTTGGCCGTTTTAAAAACTACGTACGTACAGGGACTTAGAAAAAAATATATTTTACAGGTAGCAGAAGCAGATATCTGGTAAGCCGTAATTCAAAATGGGCATAACATCCCATTTTTAATTAGTCTAAACACTAAAGGCTATTGAAAATTATGTATGTTCGTCGTTATGTACACAAAAAATATGTTTTTTGGTCAGTTTTGCTCGCTCCTTGCTACCGTTATCGACAGGTGCTGCCAACTGGTGGCCGTTTTAAAAACTACATACGTGTAAAGACAGAAAAAAAATCATTTTTTTAATATAAAAATATATTTGTATTATTAAAAAAATACAAGACTTTTTCTTATAAGAATTAAAGTTTATTGGCATTATTATTACAAAGGACTGTTTGACAGTCATAAATTGTTAATACATTTGTTAAAAAATTTAGTAACAATTATGAACAGATATATAATAAATGAATCGTAAAAGATTTTGAGTTTAAAAATTTTGTTCATAATTATTTTTTACTAAATTTATTAACAAATATATTAACAATTCATAACAATGTCACACGGGGTTTAGTTATAAAACTAAAACGTTTGTTACCGTATAAATTGTTATTATTATGGGGTTATTTTATTTGTTGTTAATTATTTTGTATCTTTATTCTGCAAATAAAAGTTTTACCACAAGATTTAACTTTTATTTACAGAATAAAGATCCAAAAAAATTAACAACAAATAATATAACCCCATAATAATTTTATTTGGTAACAAACATTTTGGTTTTATAACTGATACGAAACTCTAAATTAATATTATATATTTTTTGAACTAAAACCGTCCAAATATATAATATATTAGAATTCCATTTACAATACTTATGGACTAATTTAACAAATTAAAACTTTGGATCCCGAAATAAGATTCCTTGTTCCCATTTTTAAAGGTACAAGATTTCTTATTCGGTTTAAGACCCGTTTGCGAACCTTTATATTAATTATATTATATATTTTTTGGTGTTACCACCTCAACCACCCACCCACGAAAATATATAATATTTATTAATATAGAGCTTCGTTTACATTAAATACTTAAAAATCTAACTTTGCCCTGACCGCGTCAAAATACTTAATAATAATTACAATTTTTACTAAAACTACCTAACTTTAAAACTAATGTGACGTTGGGTTTAAATTAAAATAAACAAAATTGAAAGATTGTTTTATTGTACATACATTTAAAAAAAGTCATTATGAAGAGGAAGCCATGGAGACGCATCCCAATCGGCACTGCAATTTCGGCGACAGCGGCGGCGGGGAAATTCTTTTAATTTATAACTACCTTAGAACTATAACTGAAATGTTTTATTTAATAAATGGTATATATAGGGAAACACCACCCTCATGCCAAACCCACGCTCCCCATATATACCATTTATTAAGCAAATACAATTCCGTATACAATAATACCTTATAATCTAACTTAAACTATTGTAGTTCCCCCCAAATTAAGTTTATGAAGTGCGAAAAAAGCCTATCTTACGTTAAGCAAATCTAAAAATGGTAAGTTACGTTAATTTTTTCTCTCTCAAAAAGCAAAAACAACCCTTGCCTATCTTATATCTAAGCAATCTTATATCTACGCAAGCTATCTTATATTTAGACTATGCTAAGCTAAGATGAAGTGAGAGTGAGATATACGAGCTAAGACAAAAAGTGAGAATGCCGGGGTGATTCTCACAGTTGTTTACGTGGGGATTTTGCCGACCCCTCGCGACCCCTAGGATGTCGGCCTACAAACGCGAGCTAGTTAAGGACAAGGGAAGCAATTATGATTATTCCTCGGCTTAGATGCAACCTAAAAAGCTACTCCCGATGGCATCGCCCGGCCATTCCCAATACACCTAACACCGAACGCGGTCAACCCGTGTGCTCAACCAAAGTTAAATCAAAGAAAAACTTTATTTTGTCTTTAATTATTCGTTGCCATTAAAATTAAACGATGATTACGTTGCCTCCGGATGAGGAGAGCACATAACGCCATAAGAAAGCTTCCTGTGTAAGCATTCAGGTTCGTTTAAATCTTTTCTCATTTGAGTCTAGCGGATAACGCATCCAATCTAGAGTAGCGGCCGATACGAACGGCGGTCAGCACTAGTACAAAAGAATTAAACTGTCCCTAGAAACATTCACAAGTGTGAAGCGATCCACCAGAATATAGGTTTCACATGGCGTTGTGAATGCTATACATATCAGTCCACTCAATTATGGAAATCGCGCACGAATCCTGCCTAACCATCCCACTAACCGTGATATTAATAATAAAAAAATAAGGAAACCCGAACCCACAAACAAGTTTCGAATCTCACACCCCCTACTTCCTGATTCTCTCACCATTCGACAACAAGCATGCCCCGACACACCAATTCATATGTTTTTTTTTTCACATTCACTCTCCCTAGATGCCGTCTGGGCAATCAAAACGCACGATTTTATGATGAATAATCGCAAGGGAATGCACTTCAAATTAATCAATTTATTTTTAATTTTTAAAGAAAACGCGAGTTTGCTCAACGGCGCGATGAGCCATAGTTAATAATTAAGACCTGAAAGTACATTTCAAAGAACTTAAAACTAACTTATATTCTATTATATTAATCTAGTCTTCTCGATGTCCGATTCCTGAAAGATATATGCTTTAATCATATGTTCCCAGATATTGATTTTATATTGATAAACAGTCGAAATTTCAATTTTAAATTGTTTGAATATTATACAGACATTCATGAAAGTTATATTTCTTTCAATGTAGTTCGTACTCAAAATCGAATTTGAGTACAAAATAATATTTAGACATTATAATAGTCATATTTCATTGGCTAAGTTCTCATGGTTGAATATGAGAACAAGTTAATAATTAGATATTTTGTCCAACAGTTTGTAAATGGTCTCAAAAGTATTTGAAATTTGCTTTAATTTGATATTTCGAAATTTGATAAAAATAGTACAGAGAAGGCCATTCATTTTGCACCACCCTGTCCGTCGGGTGCGGTTATACAAGTGGAAAGTGCACTACTTTTCCAATGGTTAGTTACTCTAGTGCAAATATTTCACGCACAATACATATAAAACTGTTTCATGTAGTCTTTATTGACTAGTAACTAGATTTGAACTAGTTTATTTTTATTCCAAGTTTCGACTCTTGGATTATAAAGTATTGTTGCATTACCAACAATATTAGCCAACAAAATAAATACATTTAATAATGATGAACAGAATAAAAGTTAAATGGCTTTTGCCATAAAGCCACAGAATTGTAAATAGTATGAAATCTAGTAAGATTCTTACCTTATACATGTCTCCTGTTTCTCCTTAAGGTGCTCTGCCCTCTTCTGCCCCTACTTCCATGTTTCCGAAGCCCTCATGGTCATGCATGCAATCTGAAATAGAAAGAGAAATGAGTTACTTTGAGAATCGTTTGCAAGAAAATTTAGGTATAGAATGTTTACAAAACACATAGATTTGACGGGAGGTATTGTGCTGGGCATATCAGATTTCTTAATATGTGTACACCACACAATTAATTACCGGGAGGTACTGTTGCTTTAATGTTTGTATGTATGTATATATATAATACACAGATTTGACGGGAGGTATTGTGCTGGCCACATTAGATTTCTTAATAAGTGTACATCACACAATTAATTAGCGGGAGGTACTGTTGATTTAGTGTTTGTATGTACATATACACAGATTTGACGGGAGGTATTGTGTTGGCTACATCAGGTTTCTTAATATGTGTACATCACACAAATAATTAGCGGGAGGTACTGTTGCTTTAGTGTTTGTATTTATATTTATTTATGTATGTGTGTATATTATCACTATTCGTGATCAGCGGGAGGTATTGTTGATGGAAAAAATACGGTCATCTTTAAACTGCATTAGTTGGCGGGAGGTACTGTTGCTTAAGTTAGTGTATGTATATATGTATGTGTGTGTTTTATCGCCATTTATAATTAGCGAGAGGTATTGTTGATAAATATATCTACTGTCACCTTTACATTCTTAATTTTTAGCCAAAAGTGTTCTCTACGTGAATTACTCAACGGCGGGTGCATGATCTAGATATTGATTTTTGTGTGACAAAGATAAATATATTGTAAGAGAGAGACAACACGACATAGAATAACAAAGACAGGATGGAACACTCCCTCGCAAATATTTATTTTTCTACAGTCTACATAGAAAGTAGCCATTTGCGCTCTCTTTTGTCAACGAAAAATGTCACTTTGCCGCTCTAGCGCGACAAAGTAGAAAAAACGCTCGCTGTCCAAATTTCTAACTATACAATGTTGAGAAATGTCACTTGTCTACATTCTTAATGGAAACGTTTAGTCAGGAACTAATGGCACTGTAGTGACACATTTAATCAATCTGACATATAACTGCTCTGTCGGTATGTTACATAACCAAAAAAAAAAAATGCGGCACTATTGTGAAAATAAAATAGGGCATTCATTTACAAAAACGAAAGTATAAAATGTTTAGATTAGATTGAAGCAATAGGTCAAGAAGAATGGGAAATAACGATAAATTAAAATTAAATATAAAAGACGTTTTTTTCTTTATATTAATCCTTATTAATTGAGTAGTACTGTAAGTAGGAAGTGTACATTTTATTATTCTTTGTTATGGTAGCGACTGTAGAAAAAATCTTGTGTGTGTTTCGAGCGCAAATGGACATTGTCGATTTCGAGAGAATGCCGCGCGACGCAGGAGCGCGGCAACAACCTCTCATTCGACAATGTCCTATTTTGCGCTCTTAATACACAATTAGCTATTTTGTAAGACAGAGAGCGAAATACATAACTATTTCATTCTAATGGACTCTTCTTTTTACTGTAATTTTTGTTGGGGAACAAAGTGTTAAGTCCGTACGTGTACATGTCTATGTGACCATAGAGTAATACAATAAAGGAATGTACACTTACTCGCAAATATTTATTTTTTGTAAGACAGAGATCGAAATATATAACTATTTCATTCTAATGGACTCTTCTTTTTACTGTATTTTTTGTTGGGGAACAAAGTGTTTAGTCCGTACGTGTACATATCTCTGTGACCATAGAGTAATACAATACAGGAATGTACACTTACTCGCAAAATATTTATTTTTTGTAAGACAGAGACCAAAATATATAACTATTTCATTCTAATGAACTCTTCTTTTTACTGTAATTTTTGTTGGGAAACATGGTGTACAGTCCGCAGCATATCTCGGTGACAACTTGTAGTCAGGGATATAGTGTATTTTTGTAGGAAAACTATAAAAAAATTAATATCTCGGGAACGGTAGAAGATATCTCAATTTTATTTCAAATATAAACACAGCAAGGTTAACCGCATTTGTATATGTGGAAAAAAGGTTAAATAGTTGCTTAAAAAATAAACGACCTTTGGTTCAAATCTGGTATTTTTATAGGTAAACATAGATGCAAAAACTATTTAATATCTCGGAAACGGTACAACTATTTATCTCCCGCCATACCGTAGATAAGGGAAGTAATGTTTTCGGTTCAAAAATTCTATAGTGAGTTTTCAGTGAATAAGCACGAATTAGGGAATGATGTCTGTGTGTGTATGTGTGACGATTTTTCTCCCACGATAACTCTTATATCGAACTTCCAAAAAAAATTATTTTTCGCATTTAAGATTTCTGCATTCATATAAAAAGTTGATTAGATTTTGGGTACTATTGGACAACCGGAAGTGATACTTTACTTGAAGCCCCTAATAGTTTTTAATGAAGAACTATACTAAAATATAATCTAAACCTTTTCAATTTTAGTATTTAAGACTTTTATACCAAGGGGCACAACATATTAGATTTTCATTAAAATTGATAAACCGGAAGTGATACTTTACTTGAAGCCCTTAAGAGTTTTTAATGAAGAACTGTATTAAAATATAATCCAAAACTTTTCAATTTTAGTATTGAAGACTTTTATACCAAGGGGCACAATATATTAGATTTTGACTGAAATTAATAAACCGGAAGTGATACTTTACTTGAAGCCCTTAAGAGTTTTTAATGAAGAACTATACTAAAATATAATCCAAAACTTTTCAAGTTTAGTATTTAAGACTTTTACATCAAGGGAAACAACATATTAGATTTTGACTAAAAATGATACACCGAAAGTGATACTTTACTTGAAGCCCTTAAGAGTTTTTAATCAAGAACTATATTAAAATATAATCCAAAACTCTTCAATTTTAGTATTGAAGACTTTTATACCAAGGGGCACAACATATTAGAATTTGACTGAAATTAATAAACCGGAAGTGATACTTTACTGAAGCCCATAAGAGTTTTTAATGAAGAACTATATTAAAATATAATCCAAAACTTTTCAATTTTGGTATTGAAGGCTTTTATATCAAGGAAAACAACATATTAGATTTTGACTAAAATTGAAAAACCGGAAGTGATACTTTACTTGAAGCCCATAAGAGTTTTTAATGAAGAACTATATTAAAATATAATCCAAAACTTTTTAATTTTGGTATTGAAGACTTTTATATCCAGGGGGGAGAACATATTAGATTTTGACTGAAATTAATAAACCGGAAATGATACTTTACTTGAAGCCCGTAACAGTTATTCATAAAGAACTATATTAAAATATAATCCAAAACTTTTCAATTTTGGTATTGAAGACTTTTATACCAAGGGGCACAACATATTAGATTTTAACTGAAATTAATAAACCGGAAGTGATACTTTACTGAAGCCCATAAGAGTTTTTAATGAAGAACTATATTAAAATATAATCCAAAACTTTTCAATTTTGGTATTGAAAGGCTTTTATATCAAGGAAAACAACATATTAGATTTTGACTAAAATTGAAAAACCGGAAGTGATACTTTACTTGAAGCCCATAAGAGTTTTTAATGAAGAACTATATTAAAATATAATCCAAAACTTTTTAATTTTGGTATTGAAGACTTTTATATCCAGGGGGGAGAACATATTAGATTTTGACTGAAATTAATAAACCGGAAATGATACTTTACTTGAAGCCCGTAACAGTTATTCATAAAGAACTATATTAAAATATAATCCAAAACTTTTCAATTTTGGTATTGAAGACTTTTATACCAAGGGGCACAACATATTAGATTTTAACTGAAATTAATAAACCGGAAGTGATACTTTACTTGAAGCCCGTACCAGTTATTCATAAAGAACTATATTAAAATATAATCCAAAACTTTTCAATTTTGGTACTGAAGACTTTTATACCAAGGGAGACAACATATTAGATTTTGACTAAAAATGATAAACCGGAAGTGATACTTTACTTGAAGCTCTGAACAGATTTTCGTGAAAAATGTATTATGATATAATCCTAAAGTTTTCAAATTTTGTATTTAAGACTTTTATATTAATAAAAACGACATATTAGATTTTTTTCTAAGATTGATAAACCGGAAGTGGTACTTTACTGGAAGCTCTAAACAGATTTTCTTGAAAAATTAAAATTAATGCAAAAGCAAGTATGTGTAATTATAATTTAATAAATTAAAACTGCAAACTAATACTTCAAAATGCTAGTAAACTACAATTTTATAAGTTTAAAGCACAAATTGAAACTGTTAAATGCAAATGAACTAATTATAACTATTTAAAACTGTTAAATTAAAACTTTAAAACGCAAATAAACTAATTGTATATGGGGTTAAAATAATATTAGAGGGGCTCTACTTAAAAAAAATGTTCATCTTTTGTTACGAATGTTCGTACTAATATTTTAATATTAAAAATGCCAAGAGGATGGTATAGTTTGGTTCACGAAAGATGACTATTCAAGGTCATTTATAAGCCGTCTGATATAATTTTAATTGTATATAACTTCATTTTGTATGCACAAGCGTGCAACAAGAAATATTTATGGATACATTTTAACTGAAGAAAATAATTGTAATTTTCGACCTTTTCGATGAAATTTAAGTTATATTTTATCGCAATTAGATAATTTATTATTATTGTTTTTAGACATCCTATTTATATTTTATATAAGAAATACACATAAATGCATATAAAACACATAAATAAATAAATGATGAGGAGGCTCCGTTGAAACTGCTCACGCCCTAGCCACAATGTATATAAACATGCACAAATATATAATATACATACATAAATAAGTACATAATAAACCAACAATATATACAGACGAAATCGCGGCGACGAACGGATAAAATTATTCAAAGGTAAGGTGAAAAAAAACATATTTTCCCTTTATTTATTTTTACAATAACAATATTTTTACTAACATATATCTATTAATTTGAATAGATATATGATTTCGTGGGTGTGTGTGTGTGTTTTTGCAAAATTAATGCAAAAGCAAGTGTGTGTGTGTAACTATAATTTAAGAAGTTAAAACTGCAAACTATTACTTTAAAATGCAAGTAAATTATTTAAAACTGTAAATTAAAACTTTAAAACGCAAATAAACTACTTGTAATTGTTTACCTAAATCTACAAACTAATACTTTAAAATGCAAGTAAACTAATTAAACTAATTGAAAAATGTACCCTAAAATTTTAACTACAAATTTAAATAAATATAACTATAATTTAGTGTATCTGTTTCAATGATACAAGAGTGCCTCCTGGGGTTCACACGATGATGTTTTCAGCTGAAATCATCTCTACAGCCATAGATCATTGATAAATGTAGTTTCGTTTCTAAATGAAGTGTCTTTTATGTTTTACTACAAAATTAATAAAATAATTGAAAGAAAGCTTAAAAAATATCTTTAATTAAAAAATACGACAAATTTTTCATATAGTTTTGAACCCGAATATTTTACATTTTTAGATATTTATTTAACAAATAATCTTGTGTAGTATTAAATTTAATAATCAGGTAGACACTCCAAATAAAAACTACGCTACCCTGTCCTTAAATAACGCGGAAAACGACCCGAACCCGAAAAAGTATCGGCAAAACTTATATTTTACCCAAACTTTAATTTTAATGTAATATTAGCAAAAAATTAATCGTGACTTCAATAACTAAAATAATTCTAACTTTTGTTGCCTTTTTGTGGTTGTAGATTAGCCTTAAACAAAGCCTTAAACAAAGCTTTAGACAAGCCCTGCTGTTGATCAAAGGCTTAAACCAGCCTTTACAGTCCTTGGAAACTGCGCTGGAATCCTGTATTGTAAACCGTACTTGTTTAAAAATATTTTAAAACAAATACAATTTTTTTTGGAAAAGAAACCTATGTTTGAACGAACGGATATTTATTTAAACTAACTCTAAAAAACTAAGTTCCGCCGATTTATTTACGATTTTGTAATGAATTACGACGCCTGTTATGTTAACATAGATATTCATAGTGTCTCGGAAAAGAAATATATAAGAAAATATAATTATTTGAATTAAATTCAACAACATAAATCATATTTTCGGCAAAGAAATGAATTTACTGTTGAGTTATGCTAAAAAATAGTAAAAAACGACTTACATTGATGAACACAGCTCAGCTAGTCCAAAGACGTCTCAGTGGCCCCAGGACGGCTCATTGAAACAGCAAACTCCAACACGGATTGGTCCTCCAAGAAACAATTTTCATTCATTGGAACTCTGGAACACAAAAATAATTTATTTTAAAATACAAGTATTTCAATGTTTTCATCATAAATAAATATTAAAACAGTTAAACTATTGTTTGAACTTACCATTGTTGCTAATTTGCAACAATATACAATAACATTTCTTTATTAAAACAAAATATAATATACGAAAGATGGCTAGTTGTGTTTGTTAACAAGAAACATAAGACTCGCGAACGCCAATAAATGAATAATTAAATATTAAAATAAAATTATATTATTACCTTCCGTCACCTTTACGTAAGGAATGTATTATTTTAGTCAAACAATTCGATGGTGAGATTTTAATGAATAATTTTAAATGGAATAAAAATATCCCTGTGGTGACTCTCCACGTCAGCAATGAGTGCCTGTGGTGAGGTAAACGCCCGCATGAACCGAATATATCATCATTATTATCAGTATGAGTACAAACCAGATTGGCACATCCAGCAATGCCATGGTGACATATTTATTTATTTAGAAACAAGAAAACAAATGCTTTGGCTATTGTTAATAATTAAAAACAAATTAAATTTGTTTTTAAAATTATTAATACACCAAAAATAATAAAAAATGTAAAAGCAATTTTAATTCTGAATAGTTTTTCCCGTAAAATGAACGGGAGATCACAAAATTACATAAAATTTATATATGTTAAATCAATAATCAGATCAATATTTTATAACTAGATCAAAATTAAATCGATTGAAATTTGACTAAATTCATAAAAAATAAACACATTTTCATATTAATACAAAACTTGATATTATAAATATAAAACTAGAGCACATACCATTAATTGAAATTATTACTATTAACACAAATTACATCGTTTGAATATTGGTAGACATAAATATAAAAGAACATTTTACTATTCATCATTCTGATTTTAGACTCACCGTTCAAAACAAAATTCTGCAAACAGTTCAACCAAAACCATGTGTTTCATATAAAATTCTGCTTGAAATATCTTGAATAAAGGTTCGGCAGGACTTCAGAAACTATATCACGATAATTATAAAAACATAATAACAATTATTATCATATTTCTGGTACTATTTCATCAGTTTTTCCTTTCTTTTCAGTTTTTGTATATCGGAACACGTGTCTGCGTCGTTGTTCATCGCCATTACGTAGCGTTTTGTCGCAGAATGCAATCTGCAATGCTTTGAGGAAATAGGATCATGTGGGGTCACGTGGTTCAACGACAAATTTATTTGAAATATGTAAAATGTATTTATTTCAGACGAAGGAAAAATGAATTTATTTTTGTTTTTGTAATATGCGATACAAATTATGAATTTGTTATATATTTTGCAATATCTGTAATTTTATGGCAAGAAATTGATTAAAATACCGGTTAATAATTTTTGTTTGAAAATCGGTTTTCAAGAATGGTTTAATAGTTGCCAAACCGGTTACTAAAACCGGGTTGTAAGCCTGTTAAATTATTACTTTGAGTTCTTTAAACCATTTCAAAAACTGGTGGATAAAATTTTGTACGGCAAACGTGCCTTCATTACACAAGACACTTGATTTATATAATGAATGTATCATGCGATATTTTATCTAACAGTTTTTACATGGTTTCAAAAGTATTTGAAATTTGCTTCAATTTGATATTTCGAAAGCACATTTGATAAAAAATAGTGCAGAGAAATTCATTTTGCACCACCCTGTCCGTTGGGTGGTTATACAAGTGGGAAGTGCACCACTTTTCAAATGCTTAGTTATTCTAGTGAAAATATTTCACCCACAATACAGATAAAACTGTTTCAGGTAGTCCTTATTGACTAGGAACTAGATTTGAACTTTTATTCCAAGTTTCGACTCTTGGATTATAAAGTATTGTTGCATTACCAACAATATTAGCGATTCCAATCACATAAATACATTTAATAATGATAAAAAGAATAAAAGTTAAATGAAACACACTACATAATCCTTACCCGAATATTTTACATTTCTAGTCATTTATTTAACAACTAATCATGTGCAATATTAAATTAAATAATGGGGTAGACACTTCAAATAAAAATTCCACTACCCTGTCCTTAAATAATGCGGAAACCTACCCGAACGCGAAAAAGTATCGGCGAAACATTAATTATATTTTACATAACTTTATATTTTATCCTAACTTTAAAATGCAAATGAACTTAATTTTAATGTAACATTAGCATAAATCAATCGCGATTTTAATAACTAAAATATTCCTAATTATTTCTCCCTTCTTGTGGTTGTACATTGGCCTTAAAGTCTGTAAAGCCTTAGACAAAGCTTTAGAAAAGCCCTGCTGTTGATCAAAGGCTTAAACCAGCATTTACTCCCCTTGGAAACTTCACTGGAACTCTGTATTGTAAACCGTACTTGTTTAAAAATATTTTTAAACAAATTTTATACGAAGTATGAAAATAAATTATGTCGAATTTTAAATGGAACAAAAGTATCCCTGTGGTGACTCTCCATGTCAGCAATGAGTGCCTGTAGTGAAGTTTAGAAAACGCCAGCATGATACAAATATATTATTATTATTATCGATATGTGTACAAAGCAGATTGGCACACCCATCAATGGGTAATATGCCGTGATGATATATATTTATATATTAAAAAAAAATATCTTGGCTATTGCGGTATTGCTACTAACAGAAATTATGAAATTTATTTATAAAATTGTTAAAAAAATCAAAAACAATAAAAAATGTAAAAACAGTTTTGTATGTAACTTTAAATTCTGAACAACTTTGCACTAAACAGTTTATACCCCTGTGGTGCACTCCCCACGTCAGCAATGAGTGCTTGTGAGGTGACGCCTGGAAAACTCCCACATGGTATGAATACTTATATCATCATCATTTCTGATATCTATGTATAAACAAAGCAGACTGGCACACCCAGCAATGCCATGTATATGTATATATATATATATATATATATATATATATATATATATATATATATATATATATATATATATATATATATATATATATATATACATATATCTTTATAGAGAAATTTATTTTACAGGGATCGTATTTATCAAAACGAAGATTTAACAGCTAGCCCATGGACAAGATCACAAGAAATATCTATCACATCACAGATTAACTTACCATTGATGAGTGCTTCAGCTTACAATGTTGGAACTCCAAATCCCGAATGTCAGCTTTTCACACGGCTGCATCTGAAAAGAACATACATAATTGATAAATTGGTATAATAAAAATATGTGTAGTATAATTGTAATTACTCTTATTTATTCTAACCATTATTTTCTATATTATTATAGTTCCAAAAAAATACTATAGAACAAAGTTGTAGGAGACCAAGGGAGCCATCTCATTAGAGAAGAGAATATTTTTTTAAACCAGTGGTTCTCAAGTTACAACATAAAGTTATATTTTTTCAAATGGGATTATACATATTTTATATGCCTATTCGAGTATTTTTTTCTGAATTCAACCAGAGATTATTTTATATCCTTATTCAATTAAAATTTAAATAAATTTAATTTTTATAATTATTTTTCAGTAGGCTATGAATGAAAAACAAATGAGCTTAAATTAAAATGAAACATATATTTGTTAAAAAACGTTATAAATAGTGTTCTATTTGATTTCTATCCTAAATAATTCAAATTGACAAATAGTAGTTTTTGTTTTTCATATATAGCCTACTGAAAAAATGACTAGAAAAATCAAATTTACTTAAATTTCAACCGCATTTTTTTCAATATTTTTATTATGTAAAGATATAAAACTGATTCATGGTTGAATTCAGAATAAGATACGCTATCGAATAGGCATAAAAAATATGTATAATCTCATTTGAAAAAATATAACTTTGTGTTGTAAATTGAAAACCACTGGTTTAAAAAAATATTTTCTTCTTAAATGGGATGTCCCCCTTGGTCTTCTATAATTTTGTTCTATAGTATTTTTTTGTAACTATAATAATAAGGAAAATAATGGCGGTGGTCGGTTTTGGTGTTACACCTGTATATATATATATATATATATATATATATATATATATATATATATATATATATATATATATATATATATATATATATATATATATATATATATATATATATATAGAATGTAACAGCTAAACGAGCTACCTCAAATAATTTCTGTATTATTAAAGATACAATAAAATACTATAAGTTACTCTTATAGAATCCAATTAGTGAAGAAAATATTTTTTTAAACCACTGGAATACAAAGTTATATATTTTTTAAATGGAATAGTTTATATTTTTAGGCTCATTCGATAGAGTATTTTTTCTGAATTCAACCATGTAATCGTCTCGTATCCTTACATAGCAAAAATATCGAGAAAAATTCAATTAAAATTTACGTAAATTTGATTTTTATAGTAATTTTTCAGTAGGCTATGTATGAAACAAAAACTGCTATTTGTCAATTTGAATTATTTAAGATAGAAATCAAGTAGAACACTGTTTTTATAAACCTATTAGCAAATATTTGTTTCATTTTAATTTAAGATCAATTATTTTTCATACATAGCCTACTGAAAAATAACTATAAAAACCAAATTTATTTAAATTTCAATTGAATTTTTCTCAATATTTTTATTATGTAAGGGCATAAAACGATTACATGGCTGAATTCAGAAAAAATACTCTATCGAATGAGCCTAAAAATATATATACTATCCCATTTAAAAAAATATAACTTTGTATTGTAACTTGAGAACCACATGGTTTATAAAAATATTTTCTTCTCTAATCGGATGTCCACCTTGGTGTCCTGTAAGATTGTCTTATACTATTTTATTGTATCTTTAATAATACAGAAATTATTTGAAGTAGTTCGTTTAGCTGTTAAGTCCTGTATATATACAGTGTGTTAATTAAAAACCTGGCCATAGGCAACATGGGAAATCAGTTTTTCCTCGCGCAAAAGGTCCCAAAACATTTTACACAAAAATACTTCAAATAAATGTTGTAGATAATTCAATTCTGTCCACAAGTTAGTAATAAGATTTTATTTTTGACATTTAATAACCGAGAAAACCAATTTTCAAGTTTTTTGAAGATTGCTGATTTATAGCGATAGCCATGCAACTCAAACAAAATTTGTCCACCATTTTATAATCTGAAGCTTTTCTTCATGAGAAAACTGTTCCATACTTTCAAAGAAATATGTTATTGAACGAAAATCACAAAACACAAACTTTTTCTGACAGTTAACGCCGTACAATTGTTCATAATTTTGTTTGAAGAAGACCAAGGGGTCCCCCCAATTTAATTTATTTTTATTTACAATTATATTTATTTATAATTTTTCATGTATTTATATATCTCTGAAGATGGTTTGATTAATAAACCGAACTCGACTAAAATAATTGTATGCGTATTTATTTTATTATAATAATTGTGGTACAATATCAAGAGAAATTATAATATAAAAAATATATATTTAATGTATAAACTTTAATTCTGAACAAATTTGCGCTGTATAGTTTTTCCCGTAAAATTAGCAGGAGATCAGGAAATTACATAAAATTTATATATATTAAATCCCTATGTTCACCCCTAACTGCCACCACCCGGACCATTAAATTCCGAACCTAATATTCAGAAATATACCGAGATTTATTTAAAGATCTGGATCAATAGTCAGATCAATACTTTATAACAACTAGATCAAAATTAAATCGATTGAAATTTGACCAAATTCATAAAAATAAACACAATTTCATATTAATATATAACTTGAAATTATAAATATAAAACCAGAGCACATAATATTCATTGAAATTAGTTATATTAACACAAATTACATCCTTTGAAAATTACTAGACATATAAATATATAAAAAATTGCTATTCATCATACACAGTTCAATAAAATTCCAAAAGATAATTTTGAATTTAGACTCACCGTTCAACAAAATTCTGCAAACATGCACTAAACAGTTCAACCAAAACCACGTGTTTCATAAAAAAAATCTGCTTGAAATATGTTGAATTCTGGTTCGGCAGGACTTCAAAAATCATATTAAGATAATAATAAAGACATAACAACAATTATTATCATATTTCTGGGACGGTTTCATCAGTTTTTCCTTTCTTATCAGTTTTTGTATCTCGGAGAACGTGTCCGCATCATTGTTTATTGCCATTACGTAGCGTTTATACCCAGAAAGCAATGCTTTGAGGAAGAAGGCTAGGATTGGGCGAAATAGATTAGGTGGGGTCACGTGGTTCAACAACAAATTCATTTGAAATATGTAAAAATGTATTTATTTCAGACGAAAGAAAAATTAATTTATTTTTATGTTTTTGTAATGTGCAATACAAATTATGAATTTGTTGTATATTAATATTTTATAATAAGCTATTTTACAATATCTATAATTTTATGACAGGCAGGAAATTGAATACAATACCGGTTAAATGTTTTTGTCTGCAAACCGTTTCAAGGATAGTTTAATAGTCTCAAACCGGTTATTAAGCCTGCTAAATTACCCGGTTTAAAATACTGCCTTATATCAAATGCCACTAAATGTAAGATACTATTGGTATTTTAATATTAGAAAAATGTATGTTATAGATAAATGCTTTCAAAATTCAAAACTAAGTCAACTGGTAAAACCAAATACGTGAAAAATAAGATACTGACACAGTGTCGGTGACACTGACAGAAAACAACGTTATTTGTACCGCTATGAATTAAGATAATATATTTGAATTAATAAATAAACTTAATGTCAACAACGAGCATTGTTTTAAAATAGAATGTCGAAACAATATGAGTTTTTGTAAGACAAGCGTGTATATCCATATTTATCGCACACGCTTGTAGTCTTTGCAAATGACAGAGATATAAATGTATACCAATATGTTAATTCGTTCGATACAGATCATCTTGATCGGACATCTTTAAAAAAATTAACTGTACAAAACAGATTGGCACACCCAGCAATGGCATGATGATATATTTATTTATTTAGAAACAAGAAAACAAATGCCTAGGCTATTTCTACTAACAAAAAAAGTGATGTGGCCAATACAATACCTCCCGTCTGCTTATCTGATTTCTCAAATCAACATTTCGTAATTTTGATTATGATTGTTTTAAAATCAACAAACTATCTGTGTTAATAATACCAAAAGTACCTATCTTTAATTTAAATTTTTTATAGTACTAAAGACTTTCAAGATTTTACTGACAATATACATTGGTTATTATTGCAATAAGTATTTATTTGTTGTACTATATTGGTTGCCGATTTCTTACACATAAAATTATAGCGTTTTTAAGCCTATTATGCAATGAAAAAATTGATATTGGTTCTTCCTGCATCCATAATATAAATGCTGCTTTTAAATTCTATCTTAGTTAATACGTACATAAATCGTTATTTATACATAGTTCTAAACGTTAACTCGTCGGAATTTGCACTTCATTTATTACACCATAACCAAAAATATAAGCAGATACATACCTTTTACAATGTCTCCATTCGTTTCTTCATCAAATAACACACAGAAATACAAAATTCCACAATATTTTTCGAAGTAATTTCACTTTTACGCACAAAAATCTGCAGATCCAACATCCATGACGTGAAACGAACCAGGGAATGATAAGAGTGAACGAAAACGTGGCCAGACTGACATAAACTTGTTTATTTATTCCAGTGCAGACGCCTTGTTTAGGGGGCTTACTGTTTTACGTGCCCTTTTACGATATATTGTTTATATATGGCAAAAAAATGTACCGACGTGCATTGTTTGTTATTTGCAGAGAAAAATTAATAATATTGATAATGCGCAGAACCACAATCGATATAAATTTTAAGAATTTATACAATGTGGTGATCAAAAATCTATAATATTGAATATGCGCGGTTGAGAATTCAAAGTACATATTTTTAATTGTCAATTAAATAAACAAAATTGAAACGGAATGAATTATCTACATCATAAATAATAATCCGATTTAATATTTTTCTTAAATACGAGTCCTGGTTCATAATAGTTCTGCCGGTTTACATTTTCAACAAACAAAGTATTCCGCTAGTAATACCAGCTTTAAATCTATTAGATAATTGTAAGCCTTGCAATTTTTTCTGTGAGTATTATCCCATATGTCTTACAAGGATATTCACAAAGTTATTTTTCGTATTGTGCCAAATGTACAGTTTATGAAGTCACAGAAAATCGCTCTGAGGAATGTTAAATGCCATCAGAATTTCTGTAAAGCGGTAGTACGATTAGACACATATTATACGTAATACATGAACCGCTTTGTCGATCAGTATTTAACTGGAATATTTTAATAATATTATAACACATAATTCTTTCTGCTTTGCAAGACGCCAACTTGATAAGTTTGTTTTCAGACTAAAAAATAATGAACGTCATATAAGGTGATTTTTTGACTTATGGTACTGTTTAAATAAAAAAGGCTGGCCCCAGATACGTGAAAAATGATTACCATTGCGACGGTGAACGTGTTAAAAATACAAAAGTGCGAATATTTCTAAACTACTAAGTGGAAAACAATCTGCAAAAAATATTGTCAATAACAGGAGAGTATAAGCGAGCGAGCGAGAGCGTAGGGAATAAAGAAATTGAAATATTTTTAGAGATATTTTCTATTTAGTATTTTAAATAAATCCATTCAGTCTTTTTTTATAACATAGATATTACATACCAATCATGTTATTGCAAATGCAATCAGTTACACACAATAATACTATAATATTAGTTTATGGTGCAAACACACTTATGCTGCTACTATATACACATTAAATTGCGGCGTACATACATGAGGGCTGTTTAAGAACAAATGTTAAAGTTAATATTGCCCGAGCTTATGAATGTAATGTATTGTATAATGTGTGTGTAGATTCAAGGGCAGCCCAACTGAACAGAAGTTTGTGGCTAAGTTGCAGGACGGGTCGATTTCGTTTCGTACTTGCAGCGAGCTTGGCTTGAATGTACACAACCATCCATAATGATAATCGCATTGTCAATGGCTTGTCCATGTTTTTCTTACGGTATGGTAGAGTTACGAGTATATACATTGTACATTGAACATAGACAGTGACAGTGTTTGTTTTTTTGTTGAGATTGGTGTTTAACGGAGGAAGGAAGGAACGAGGTACTAAGGTAGAAACAAACACACAAGCTTACACTTCAGTCAGGAGACATTTAATATTATTGTTCATTATTCATAGAGCTCTGCTATATCACACTGAGTGAACCCTGGAGCCTGCTTGATACTAGAGGAAATGTACACAGCCTTTTTACACAAACACATAAACTCACATTTACAAGTTCAAGTTTCATTCCACAGAATGACAAGTGTGCTGCAATTGCAATAGATCATAATGATCAACCGAACCGATCGATGATTCACATTTCGCATTTCGCATGACGGCTTGTGGAAGACAATCCGCAACATTGTAATAAACCAAATTTATAAAAATATTAAACTGTACAAGGACCAAGTGTAATACAAGAACATTCATTATATAAAAGCATTGCCATTTTGCCAAACAATACTGTACTCGACTTTGCTTTGCTACCGAATCATTTCACATATAGAAAAGCTCTGCAATGCGTTGCCAAGATCATACGACGCCATTCGGCCATTCGCCATTCGATTCAATTTCATCTCATACTGATATGACAGACTAATCAATTCAATGTATGGATCTCGGGCTCACACGTCATCGTTGTTTTCTGGCCAATCCATGTTTGGGGTGTAACTGTCACTTTGCGTCGGCGGCAATTGAATGTTACGCCGGGATTATGATGGTTGTAACGTAACGGAAAGTAACGTGAAGCAGAGTCGTGTTTATTTACGATGGCCGTACCGTTATCAAACGAGACGTATTGTTTTCAGGTGAAAACATCCATTGTAATCCCGGTTTAGAGCTTTGTAGGTAAAACTATCAAACCGACGTTTAAAAAGTTTCTATTCGCTTAAAGTTTTATTGTTTTTCTTTGTTTCGCTGTATTTTTTTTATTGTTGCTTTGGACTTATTTAATATTTATTGTGTTTGTGTTGTATTTGTGTTTTGCTAGACTATAGTTGAGATTTTGATTTTTTAACAATGGCGACTCGTCTGATGAAGTAATTGAGGCGCCACCTCATGTGCTTCAAATAATAAAATAATTTAAAAACTTTTGGTTTTGTAAGTAAAAAAGATCGCTGTAAACATTATAAATTTCGACGGTATCATCGGTTTGGCGGGTGAGCGACTACTTCCTTCACTGATTCTGAGGCGATTCTTTCGTAGCCTCTTGAGCATCATCGGTATATGTTCCGTCAAAAAGTTAGCTGCGTTTTAAGTTTTATATGCTATTTTTTCCTTCCCGATTATTAGACTGGGCTTTTTGTAGTATAAACAATTCTGTAGTTTCCATTATCATAGACAATGGTTTCTATTGGTATCCAGCCGTGTTGTGATTTTGTGAATCCTGATTAGTTTAATCCTGATCCTTTTGAATTGATTTAAAAATTATAACAGAATAATATAAACACCACCTAGCGTCAAATGTCATATGCAGACCATTGCAAACTAACTTATTTTATTTTATAAATTATCTACTGTCAAGCGTTATAGTCAGCATTAAAAATGGACCATATAGAAGTAAAAAAAATGTTCTTAGTAAGGAATATGAAGTATGTTTACTTAAAACAAAAGAATGGTGGGTCATTACATGCTTTTATAGGAAAATCATATTTCCTTTGAGGCAACAAACCCCACTTGATAAATTTCTACGCTCGAAAACCTATTATCATCAGCCATTTTTAAATTTGCTCTGAAATGAATCCGCGTGATCACTCAAAAAGGATGATTCAGAAGGGAAAGAGGAAGGTTGTCTAGTGATCAAAAAGTGAGAAAGTGGAGATAACGAATAGGAAACGAAAAAACATACTTCTTAATCATAATTACTTTGATCATTCAGATTGTAAATCAGGAGGTTATTAAAGAAGTTGAAATCAGCAGTAGATATTAAAACAATAATGAAAAAATACACTAAAAGTCCAAAAATGGAGTAAAACAAAAGTCGTTCTTACCCACGTGTTGGCGCGCCATTAGATGTTTCATATCAAAAACATCAAAACTTCAAACGAATAGGAAGAAACGTCATTTTGATATTTACATGCACAGAACACTAACATTGAAATTGCCGTGAACGTAAAATGTCAGTCACATCCCAAACATGAATTGGCTACAGAAAAAAGGATGACGTGTGAGCCCGCGATGGATTGTATTGTAAACAATTCGTTTTTCGTTTCGTTTGGATTCGTTATACAAGTTAAGTTACAGGGTGATGTGTGAACTCAAAGAAAAAGACAGACTGAAATGATATCAGCTATAAACACAGCACTCAAATCCTACCAGAGGCACTTAAAAGTTCAATTTCTTTCCTTAGCTTATAATGTTTTGTTTTGTTTTGTTAGTAACGTTTCACTTGCCATCAACATGAAACATGAAAACACCCACGACATCACGCACTCGTAACACAAAATGGAATTGTAACACGAGTTATAATTACACGGAATGTTATATTAGGTATCAATAAATTCTCAATGCAGTTGCATTTACCCACGGTAACAAAATGTAAACACTCAGATACTGGTTACAAGAATGACAGCATTTTACTTTTACATGTACGATATCAAATATTAGATTAATGAGGGCAATATTCCAATTGAATTGAAAACTTCCAGACATCGATTTATAAATGTTTCAACATCAAAATCCACCACATTGATAGGTAAATGCAGGTGGCCAGAGTCACTTGTGAGAGAGTACAACACTTATAATACACACAGCACACACAGCGTTGATTTGAGACTGAGACTGAGAGTACAATATATGTACAAGTCCTTCGTTGGGGCTAAGGATATGTAATGAGATTGAGAATCAACAGGCGAGCTCTTGGTGGTATAGTAGGGAAGGTGAAGGCGGTTGTTGCGGTTGAGGCTGTGGCTGTGACTGCTGCAGCGACAGTGACAAAGGGTCGGGGGCTATTCCGTGACCCCTCGACAGAGACCTGCATCACGGATTCGACTCCACCGACATGATATTGTGCACTTGCTCCAGCTTGTACGCCAACCGCTGCTTCTGCGAGAACTCGTCTTCTTCCAAGGTCACCGTCAGTTGCTCGTTGTACTTCATCGCGTACGTGTACAGCTCGTGTAGGGCGCAGTTCGTGTTGAATTCTGTGGTGTGTAGTCGCGATTCTTCTGCTAGCATTGCGTTCATGTCTTGGTCGCTAATTGCTGGCATCATCTTTATGTCTGAATAGTATCTTTCTACCCATTCCTTGTAAGACGGAATATCCTTAGCGTACAATAGCTTTGAGCTTGGAGAATCTTTCCCTGTTTACAAAAACTCATATTAGACTAGACATCCATGTACCATGTACCTATTACAATATGTCTCAAGTTACCCCACTACTTATGGGATTTGATTCGTGTATTATTTTTTCTAACTGTACTTTTCATCGTACGGTTAAAAGTGTTCGCCTGACATCACAAGGTTTGTGCGTGTGGGACAGCGTTCGAGTCCCACACGAGTTAATAAAAACCGACACACCCAGATGAGTATATATCATTTCCCGCTTGTCTCAGTAGCTTGTAGGCTCTGTATGAGTGCCTGGCCCCCTGCCCCCTTATATTTCAGGAAAGTCGGACCACCCCGTCTCCACTGTTTAGCCGACCGGAGCCCAAACCACGCTCGGGATTACAACCCCCTGCCCAAATTTGTCTTTTTATAACTCCACAAGCCCAGGTGGACCCTTCAGCGAGTTATAATGTATATTATTAAACAACTACTTTCACTTTTTACTAGTTTCTTTTAATTTTATTGAGTCCAACAATAATTGTAACTTTTTCGTAATACCGGCTGAATCAAATTCCAAAAGCAGGGCGTCACTTTTTAATGTTGTGTGTATTACTTACCTAGTCTGTGATCTGACGTCGAGCAAGAGTCCATAAAGGTTTGAGCAACAACAGATAGACACGAATCCACAATGTTCGATTTGTGTATATCGAACACAAAATTAGGATTCTTAATGAGATTGACCCAGAATCTCAGCGGCAGAGAATTGCTTTTCCACGTGTGCACTACTTCTGGATCGGATATGCCGTGCTGTAAAGCCTGATCGTCCAGAAAATCAAACATATATTTGATAGCGAGTGGCAAAGCTGAACCTCGATGTGCCGTACTGAATATCGTCTCGAATAAGTCATCCACAAATTTTTGTAGAGTTCCTTTAGTGGCTAAAAGACGCGTAAGATATATTTCTGACACCATTTTGTTCCCTCGTTCGCCTTCTTTCTGCGCGTCAGTGTCGTGGTGCTTGACTAAATGCCAAACTTTGACACCCTGGTCGTGGTCGTGGTTTAGCGGACTCGTTGCACGGGATAATGGCGGACTAGCTGAACTAAATTTGCTGAGATTCAACGTTTCGTATTTGTGAGACTTGTCGTTCTTTTCAGAGAAGATACTCAGGTTGTAAATTGAACTCTGCTTTGAGACTAGGTTGAGACATGCACCATCTGGAACTCTGTAGTGGTTCAGAGTGTTTCTTTTCTTCCATTCGCCTTCATTTTTTGTGGTGCTGTCTTCGTCGTACAAAATTAATCTTCCAGATGTTCCTGTGCGCCATTCCAAATCCAAATCGTCTTTTCTTGGTCGTTGAGAATATGGGGTAGCACGGTAAATTGTATCTAAAGCTTTTTCTTTCACTTGGCTGATTGTATCACAATCTAAAACCTTTACTGGGACGTTTTCTGTGTTGGGGTCTAAACCTCCAACGAAAACAGTTTGTTGAGATATGGATACGTATACGGTCATTGGTTTAAAGTCGATAGATTGTCTGATAAGTTTTTCTTCGCTTAACGAATACCTTGCTTCGGAAGTAATAGCATCTACTGGTCCTTTATCAACTTGTTGTTTCATTGCTCTGAACAACATGAACAATGGTTCACCAGCGCATTCCCTCAAGAATTTATACAGCAAGAAAGTGAACCAAGCGCTCAACATTTTTTCAGCAACACTTTCTGTTCGTCTAAGCAACAATTTTGGATGGCTTTTGCCTTCCATACATTTTTCTATCAATTCGGCTAAAAGGGTTTTCAGTATATCGGTACAATATTCCATTTTGCTTTGCAGTGTTACCATTATTAAAGAAGCAACGTTGACACGATCACGCATTGAGAAATATCTGTTGCTTTCTAATGTTCTTATGAAAAGCAAAAGAAATGTTTTGTTCATTATTAGTTGACCAAAAAGTCGTAGACCTTTTTCTTTGCGGAGTAATTCTGGACGTTCCCATTGTAGTACAACATGATCTTCCATATTGGGGAAGAGTATTTTCATTGCGTAAGTTCTGTAATCTAGGAAAGGAATGCCACCGGAAGTTAGATCACCAGTAAGATCTGTCATTTCTGTTTGTAATTCAGCAAAAGCTTCTTTACATTCGGCTGCTACGCGCAATTCTAAAATATCCATTTGTTCTTGCATATTCTTCAAAACCCTATTACTTTCTGTCGATTTCTTCCTATAGGCGATTAAGAAAATGATGAATATTATAAGAAGAATAACAATAGCAACAATAACGCCTATCAGTGCGGGTTTAGACAAAGCTCCATTGATACCTTGAGGAGAAGAATACGACAATTTTCCGATTGCATATCGCAAAGTACCGCCCACAATTACAATAACTTCCGGCAAAGCGCGTTCGTTCGTTTGACCTTCATTGTCTACTGCTGGAGGTTGGCTTTCCGGGGGCCTACATGTTAATTGTTGACGAGACAAAGAAGTCACATTGCAGAATTGATTGCCAATTTGGACTACTACATCGGATTCTTGACATGCTCTGTCCAAATGTTGGCCCTACAGGACAACAAAAATTACAACATTTTCTTGTTTATAACATTTTGTACTTACGTTAATAGTTAAGTAATCGGACTTATAATATTTGACGTCTTCGTTGAATGGTTCGTAAATCGGATTGGGAAATAATAAGAAAGAATTGAAACTGTGTTGCATTGTTAAATTTTGAACGCCAGACACATTGTCCATTCTGAATCCATATTCTAGTTGCATTGGTTTTTCAGCATCTAATTTCGTTTCATCTGCTTCGATGACTGGAGAATCGCATATCATACTTGTGTTCGTTAAAACAGTACATTGCTGAAAATTATACCATTTATTATGCTATTAATGTTTGGTTTTAAATTTCACTTACGCTTATAAACATCTTTTGTTCGTAATAAACATACATTTGCGGATTTTGAACATATCCTAAATTTTTGCCAGTTACAGAAATTTTAATTCCACCCGCCGGAATACCTTTAGGAACTTTAATTTGACTAGCTACCCCCGATTCTACGGAATAAATTATTGGATCTTCTACGTATTCAAAGAATTCTTTATCGAAAAATCTATCGCCTTTATCAAATTTCATATGTAGTCTTCCCTGACTGATAGGTTCTTTTGCTGCGCTAGTCATACACAATGCTTGGTGTTGCTCAGTTCTGCAAGAAAATTACATATAAATATCGTAAAAATGAAATATGTAATATGTACTTACGAAATAATCTGGCACGGTAGATCGTTAATAAAAGCTTGTATAGTACTTCCAGCATTCATATACTTCCCTGTAATCCTCAACATAGTCCCCCCTGATCTTGGCCCAAACTGCGGCGAAATTCCTTCGATAACTGGATCCACAAATCTAAACGGAGATTTTGATTCGCCCCTGTAGTTTTCAACGCGAACTACAACTGGTCCCGAGCGAGGTTCGTTGGTTCCAGGACCATCAACTTTGCATACAATTTCTTTGGTTTTTACGTAGAGATGATCGTACGGTTGGCAATTAATTCCGGCGATACTAACACCGGAATAAATGTCGGAGTATTGTTTGCCCAAATTGATTCCCTGAATGGTAATGTTGGTACCACCTTCCCATGGTCCTAGTTGGGGCGTGAAAGACAGGACTTCGGGGTTTGGGCAGGTTTGGCTGCGGTTTAACCAAACAGCTGAACCGCGTTCGCATTGCTCTTTTACCTCGCATCGGTCGGAAGACTGACACCATCCACATCCATACTTTTCTGCCAAAGCAAGACACATTCCACAATTGTCTGCCATATCTCGACACCTGTATATCACCACGTGAATATTATCTGGATTGTCCAGTGGTTTTGAGCCACCCCATATTACTGCAAATGTCGCTGTGATGTTTGGAGCTCTTGAAGTGTAAGAAAACTCCATTGGATCGCAATAGATCGTATCACCTAACAACTGAGCATTCACGCTTGTAACTCTGCCTTCGATGTTGAATTGACACACGAAACGGGTTTGAACGATGAATTGTCCTATGATGTGTACTTTAACACGGATGGATTTTTTGATTCCGGAGGAGACTAGGATTTCTGGCGATTTTCCCACAGTTGCGTTGATGGTGGGACAGAATGCTGGGCCTGATCTGTAGCTTGGACCAATTCTCTGTAAATAAAAAAATGTAATTCATTTATTTATACCTCGCGCACAAAGAAACATAGTTACGTGTTTGAAGCAAATTTCATATTATGGTAGTTTGAGAAAAATATAATAGAACTTACGCTTATGCCAGTGACTAAAATATCATTTCTGCAATTTTCAGCCGTATCGTGAGTGCACCGATGTCCATCAACACACCAATCACATGGAAAAGAAGAAGAAACACACTGCGTACAAGAACTGTAGGTATTGCAGTCAAAGAAAGTGAAATTGGTAGCCACAAAATCTGGACCAGAAGTCATCCTTACGGAGAGTTTGGCAGTAAAGTGATCTACAAAAAATTATCAGTAATTTAACAAAACAACAATTATTGTCTGTCTTACGTTGTCCAGGTGGAATAGATGGTAGAAGATCAGTTCTAGGAGTGGTGCAATTCACCCCATATGGTTTACGAGTCGCGTTAGTTATTAATGTTTTGTCTAAAGCTGAAAACGCGCATAGGAATTGGCCAGATAATGTCGGTAAATTTTCAATAACTAGTTCGAGCTGAAAAATAATACATTTAAAATAATGATATTATGGTTGGAGGAGGGGGGGTACTAACAGTTCTCGCAGTGGTTCTTTGTAGCTGGTTGGGTGTTACAGTTGTTATAGTGGTGCAACGACCACTTTTGTAGCTGATCCAATACAGGGGGTCTTCGGCTGCATCTTGACAGTCTGACCGAAGACTACACCTGGAAATTAAATATAATGTTACGTTTTTATTTATTTAATGTGGGTTTAAAAATTTAATTTGTGAGGTCTCGTGGCCGTGTGCCTAAGTGTCTGATTACAAATCCGGGGATCCGGGTTCGATCCCAACCGACGCCAAATATTTCGAATTTTAAATGGCACAAAAGGGACCTCTGTGGTGCACTCTCCACGCCAGCAATGAGTGCCCGTGTGGTGACGCCTGGTAAACGCCCGCACGGTACGAATATCATCATTACCGTTTATCTGTGTACAAAGCAGATTGGCACACCCAGCAATGGGTAATATGCCGTGATGATATATTTATTTATTTTATTTAAAAATTTAACCTAGTATTTATTGGAGAATATATAATTGAGGAGATTTTGGCAAAAACCTTAGTCCATTTTTTTTTAAATTTGAGATAAATAAAAAACTTTGTATCTTCTTTAATATTCTAGATTTCTGTAATTTAATTTAACTCAGGATCATTTTTAAATATTAGGAAATTATTTACTGGATGTTAAGAAATAGAAAAATAAACATTACATTAGACATTTTATAGGATGTTTTTGTGACTTTGGCGTCCTTGAAAGTAGTTGTTGTATGCAACTTATATTTACAATATTTGGACTATGAACTATTACCAATTTTGACTGTACAAGCAAATTATCGATTCAGATCCGGATCATTCCTATTACATACGCTCGCCCCATCTTCGTTTCGAATTCGGGCCCGATTACTAAAACCCATCTATGTACAGTATTCTAGCCGTGCAATTTGAAAAGGTATTTTTATATTGTCGATTATTTATATTTTGTGGAGTATCTAGAATCTAGATGTCCTCTAATTGTATATCTCGTAAACTAATGTCAAATCAATACTTAAACGTTAGCCAATCAATTTGTGAAGCAATATACTAATGTAGTAGGTACGTTATTTTAAATATTCTCAAAATAAAAGCTACATAACGATTGTAAATAATTTCTTGGATTTATTGATTTTATTGCATTCTATTGGTATCAGCAGATATTAAAATAATAAATATATTATTGCTGTTTTTATACGATATTAAGTGTGTCGATTAGCTTCCCATTCCTATGGAATTCAATAATATTTACGTTGATTAGTATATCGGTATTTGATAGCCACATACTATATTTATTATATTTCTAGAAGTCTCTCATAACTTTTATTTTAAGTAAGAGATACCGGACACTTCCTTTTATTTAATCCATGTTATACTTATTATGAATGATTAAAATAAAAAATGCCGACTTACTTGTTTTCAAGAGAACACCATCCACAATACGGGTCCTTGGCTCCGAGACAATCCCAGCATGTCTTGTACACGCTGCACTCTTGCACCTTGACTTTTGACACCTGCAAGAAATGAATTCGTGACTATACTGTTCATGACTATAACTAGAGGATGAGTATGTGTGTATGTGTATATGTATGAGGAGGAGTACATGTGCGTACAATGTACACAACTACTACAACCAATATCGGTCTTATGCGGTCATGTTGAATGGATTATGTGGATGTTCCCGCTTGCCGACAACTAGTTTATCGCTGGACTTGTAAATTAAAATTCATATCCTCCTAAACTATTCGACATATGCGAACGACAAGTGTCAAATAATATATTTTCACAGAATCCTGGGTCTTTTTACAAATTTTACAGAGTCTGAGCCATTTGTGGTAAGGGCTGTAAAAGATTTCTTTGTAATAAACTAAGTATACGTTATGCAATATGATGAAATATGGTGAGTAGATTATGAGCCATCACCAATGACACTGCGAATTTCTTAATAAATTACGCGTTTTCCTTGCGAAAAGTATTTTATTTTCCCAGATAGGATTTCATTTATCAAGCAGATTTATTCCGTAAGAAAAAGATATTTAAAATGTTCGAAAATAAAAAAGCACATCACAATTGAATTTCTCATTCCTCGTATCCGCATCGCACCTGAATATTTAAGATGTTACGAATTCGCCGCGAAAAGATTTTAATTTAATTGTAAATTACGCATTTGAATTCCCTTTCCCAGCCAAGTCAGTTGCCACTTTCAGATCCGTATCGTAATTCGTAATCGTAATCGTAATATCTCTTCAGGGTTTCTCAAACTATAAACTCTAGCCTAACGTCAAACGTGAAATATCTCACTTAGATTCTGTTTCATTTCATTTAGATACGGATCGTTTCGTTTCTTGAACTTTGTACACTTGTGAGCTTTACTTCTTTTTAAAATGTTATCATTTAGTCTTTGTTCTGAGCTTAGCTGCAACTGCAACTATTCTGTAAGATTACCACGTGCTACGTGATTTCGGATTCCACAATTTTCCTACGGTGCTTTAATTGTTGCTTTCAGCTGCTTGCAGAATACAATTTACTTATTTTCCTTTTCCCTACACAATACAATATAATAAAACTAAACAACGGAATCTTTGTTTTTTCTTTTTTATTTTATGCACCTTCATTGTATTATTATTATTATTATTATTATTATTATTATTATTAAATCACACTAGTATGTAATAGTAAAATAAGGGATTATAGAGTCTCTACTGTACTTTGAACATATTTTAAATAAAATTATAAAAAAATGTCATTCTTAATAATTCTAGCATGACCTTCGTATTTTAAATAATATCTAAATTATTATTATTATTAAATCACACGGGTATATAATGCATATATTAGATACCTTTTTATACATAAAATAACGAATAACAAACTATTAAAAAGAGAATTGTTGTCTGTACATGAATGTATTTTCTATGAAATGAACTAGTTTAGTTATTATATTAGTTATTATATTATACATATAAAGGTTCATTTGAAACTTTAATAACACTTTTATCAAATATAATTTCGCTACATATGAGTTTTCAGTAATTTAATATGTATTCCGCGTTCTGAAAATTTTAATATCATTATTAAATGCTTGACTAATTTTGCAATGAAACATTATTAAGTCTATTTCTCCGATAATCATTTTTAAATTGCTTTTGTTATTAAATATAATAGGAATTAAAATAAGTTTGGAAGTATTGTTCGTTTTGATTGAATTTATAAATGATAAAGTTGCCAGCGCAAAACCTCTCGCAAATTTCATTTCATTTTATAAAAGTATCGTTTACTTAAACATATACTGTGTACAGTCCATACGATTTAACTTGGCGACCCAAAAGAATGTAATTCAGTTCACTATTCCTAAGTTGCGTTTTGTCAAATATTTACTTTTACTATATGCCGCACAGCTTCAGAAGTGAAATAGTGATTTTACAATGTTTTATTGCCTTACACAAAGCAAATTTCACCCTAATACACTCAAACTCGGGGTGTCAGGTACTTTTCAACCCAAGAAGTTATATTCATACATAAGCGTTGGTGCATTTTTTTCTCAATAGCAATAGAAGTTTTATTTTCTTAACTTTATTAATTTAAAAAATAATTAATTATAATATGATTTATATAATAAATAATTCATTCCAATATTTGTAATATATTTTTTTGTATAAATAATTTCTTTTTTTTTGTAATATTCGTAATTTTATTGAACTTCATTTTTCTTCGGTACGCCTATGGATTTTATAACTTTCCCATTACCGCAGTGATAATGTGAATTGCCCCAACTCCCAAGTTACATCGTATTGTATAGTCAACGGCGCCCGCAGAAAATTTCGTACATATACAACATTTTATTTTGATTCTCAAAATTCAAATATTCACTAGGTAGGTACCGTATGTTATTATATTTAAACATTCTACGAGTTATTTGTACTTATACATAGTTAAATGTAAATACATTATGTATATTATGGTATGAGAAGGGTTATCAGACGCCATTTCATAGGCACTCACAACTATAGTGGAGAAAACACCGCAAGAATTATTTAAAAACATATATAACACACCATTTGTATGTTATATTATTATATTTAAACATTCTATGAGCTTAGTAGTATAAAATTTTATTGTTTGATGGCAGCACCGTGTTGAAATTCGCTATTTTTATAAATAAATTCTATAAAATATTAATAAAATCATAGTATTATGCTTGTCAGCGAGCGTTAATATTAGGGTGTAGCAGACTTGTATAAACCAAAGTTCTGTATTTAGATTGTTACTTGTTGACTTGTGTTTGAAATTGAAATATATAGAACTAATTTTTATAGCTTAGAAAATATATTGAATTAATATGTACAAAAATTACTACGCGCAGCAGAGAGATTTTGCACTATTTTCTATCAATTTTTATGAATGAAATATTTATATAAATTCAGAAATGAACATGCACAAATATGGTACTAGAAGTTTCGATTTTATTTTACATAGAAATTAATGAAATTATTAATTTAAAAATTATGAAATTAGGACATTGGTTGTTTTTACATTAAACCGCATTAATTTAAAATTATTTTGTGACAATATTAATTTCTTTCGTACGAGAAAGAATATGAAAAGTTTTTCGAGTAGCGGTCTTCAAAAAATAAATTTATTATATTGTCTGACATTTATACATAAACTACAATTTTGATTTGTTTGTATATCTGTTTCTAGGCAACTTTATAAGCTCTCGGGCGATAAAAGCCAATTGAATACAAATAAACAAGTTTATGATTTCAAAATAAAATAAAATAATTTACTGTAGGGAGGAGTGTTAGATATATTTCACTAAATATCACTGTTGTAAATAATAAAAACGAAGACTTGATCGATGAATTTTTAAAATCGCAAAGGAGAGTACGTTTTGCTTTTGAAAATTAAGTATTATTATGTATGTACAATTTCTTTCGGCTTTTGATCATAATCGATAAATATAAAATTGTAATAAACATTTTTTTATTAAATTTATTCTTTTTTCTTCTCTCTCCTCTGCGGGCACTCATGTGTATAGTTAGTTGTTCCCCTTGAAATAATTTGTGTTGGTAAACGTCAGTGTCATTTTGTAAAATTCATCATTTTAAAAATATCTCCGCTCTTTACAAACCGACAACCAACGGTGGTTTGTCAAATCGGCATCAATTAAGTCCCTGGCATTATTCATTTCATTATGTACTGAGTTCGGTGTTTGGTGTAGTTATTATCACTTCGTTTCAAAGCTGTTTCGTTGTTGTAGCTTTTGTATAAATTCACCAACTAACTGAGAGAAATTAGTGACACTCACAGTCACACCTTCAATATGGTTTTAGAAGAAAACTTTTTCTACATCAAAACATAATTTTTCTCGGACATTTTGTCGTTCTAATGTCACATAGCAAGATATGTTTTCTAAAATATTTTATTGTTTAATGTAAACAATTCAAGAAAAAGTGAAAAAACTTATACGAACTTAAGTTGTAAGAATTACAGAAGTAATTTACAGTAAAAAAAATGGCTGGTACCATAAGCCTTGTTTTGAAAATGCCAAATATCAATATTTAATTTCACTCTAAAAAGTTATTGTTGGTTGCAGGACAGTTTTTTTAAAAATATTTTTATAACTTAAATGTAAACATCTGTTGATTGTGTCGACAATCAAAGATGCAGAGATGTCATGCAAAATCTGCAGAAAAAGGGGTGTTTTGCTGTAGTTATATAATGATTCTGCAGGAATTGAGGTGTATTTATAGTGTAGTGGTATAGATAGGTAGATATTGGCGGCAGTAAGGCGTGGCAAGGGGAAGACAGTAGCGCTTGCGCAATTTCGACTTCCCCTCGTGGTTTGTTTTACCGGCATTGGTACTTCTATTACTTTCTCCTTTACGCGACGCGTTATATACTTAATAATCCTGCATGTAAAGTTCATCTATAGCTACAGTCAATTTTATTTTGTGCAGGCGTTGCACCGGTTTTATTTGTTTTCAGTTTTATCGCATCGATTCCTACTGACATCTGATCAGTTTATTAATTTGTTTTGTCCCTTGTTATTCACTTTTTCATGAACTGCATACGTTTATTATTTCATCAAACTGAAAATATAGACGTAAAACAGTGTTTACCTTATTTGGAAATTGATATTACATTTCAATTTCATCTTCAAAATTATATTCAGCAGGTTGTTTTCTATATGTATACCGGTTTTAAATATTTTCGAATAGCTGCAACACATTTTAGACTTGGTAGTTTTAGAATACTATTCGCCAGTTTATTTTATTAAAATTAAAGTTACTAATTCGAAACCAGCAGATCATTTTTTTTATATGTATGCGTTATTTCACAATTCTTGTATCGCTGAAATAAATTTCAGATATGGTTGTTTCAAATAACTACCCAGACTTTAAATTTTATCAAAATTAAAATTTCATATCTAGGATAATATAAGAGACTTGTACGTTTCAAATTTGAATTCAGCAGCTTATTTTTACATGTTTTCGTTTCTTCACAATTTCTGAATCCCTGAAACAATTTTCAAAAATGGTCGTTTTAAATCAAATTTAAAAGTTCAGATCTTGGAAAATAAGACAGATAGCTTTTCATATTTGGATTCAACATGTTCTTTTCTATAGACTAACATTTTTGTTTTATAATAAAAAATGCATTTACTTAAAGTTTTGCAATACTTAATAATTATCTGTTTCATAAACACCGAAATTAAAAGAAATGATGGTTTTTATACTGACAATATTGCAGAGGTCCTTATAGGTCAGATATAAACAAAAAGCAAAATTCGCAGTTAAGGTGTTGCATAGTGCGCTTTTCCACAAGGGGTGTATCCAAGCTTTATATGGGCCAAATGAAGTGAAGCCCTGGATAGTCAAAGGTACAACAAAATTTGTTGATTTTATTGAAGAACACGCTGGGGACGATTTTATCTTCTGGCCAGACCTTACATTCTGCCATTATGCAACACAAACTCAAAATTGGATGCAAGACCAAAGCGTACCATTTGTACCGCGAAACAATCCCTCTAGCCTTCCCTAGGCTCGCCATATAGGAGGTTTTTGGGCTCTTTTATCTCGAAAAATTTACGATGGAGATTGGGAAGCCCAAAATGCAGTCGAAATTCAAAGCAAAATATACAGGAATTGATGTAAATGTCTTCCAAAACTTAATGCTAGGTATCCGTAGAAAGTTGTGTCTTGTGGAAAAACACGGCCCTTTTTATTTAATTTAAAATCAGTCATTTTAATATGTTTAAGAGTAAGGATTATGAGTGTGGCCGAGGCGAAAGAAGTCTGCTTAGATAGGAATGTGTGGCGAAGGATGATTGTTTCCTAACTATTATTGTGATCCGGATGCGGTATTTCGCCACCGAAAATCGGTCACTTAATATGTTTAAGAGTAAGGATTTGTTGTATGATGTTGAAGTTGTTCTTATTGTTATCGGGTTTGTGCGAACCCACTAAGTGGGACACGCGTGATTTTATGTATGTATGTATGTATGTATTTTGTTACTTAAGAAACAGTTAATTATTAAGTAAATGCATTTATTTATTACAAAAAAAAGATAAATGTTCACTACGATCAAAATTAAAATGACGCATCTCCAAAAATAAGAAAAACGATTTGTTCATTGTAAATTTGGATTCAGCATGTCAATTTTCTAGAATGAATTATTGTTCGAAACACAAAAATCGAGTTGTCTGAACCACAAGCGCATATTTAGCGTCGAGGCGACGAATTAGACATATTTGATTGAAAGTGTATTATGTAGGAGTAGTGGTAGAGTTCGGATATAGAAACAAATTACAAATAGTCGCAGCTTTGTGAAATGTATCGGCTAATTCCGTAAGTGGATGACGGAGCTTTGGTTTGGCTGTCCAGCAGCCCGGCTCTTCCGATATGTCTGACGTCTACCCCAATCTCTTCGTCATTAGTGCTGCTTACTGTTTATACAGATTACTATCAAACTAACCATAATATACTCATACTTTTCACGGGGTCCCGAAGGTAACTTTAAAATTACAATGGAAAGTCGTCTCCTGGACCGTTCGCCATTACTCGAATCTGTTTGAAACTTAAAGATTTAATACGTGTCATTTGAAAAAATACGCGTCGGGTTAACTGTCATAATCATTAATGTATAGTATTTATATAAAAAAATAGAACACGGTTACTATTCTAGTCATACGAACGAAACGATAGATGTTTTTGTAGATGGTTGAAAAGAACTTACCTTTCTTTCCGTCATGACGTACAAGTGCATCAACTGAGAATCGAAATGCAGGTCCGGATTAACTGGCGAATTTTCCTCAACGAGAAGGTCTCCGTACTCCAAAGCAGACGTGGAAGATTCTACCACAACCTGAAAAAAAGAAAGATTATTATTATCATCAATTTATCGCATTTTTTTAGTGAGATATTTTTGTTTTTAAAGTAATATCATTATCTGTAGGTATTGAATGGCCCTGGTATGACAATAGGGGTAATATAGAACAGAGAGAAATGTTGATTGTAGCTGAGGGATGTGAAATCAGGCAATGGGAACCTCCTGGTGAATTCAGAGACGAGCTGCAATCGACTTACATCAAACTTAATTTTATTATGCTCGTTAGCAAACTCCCTGTTTATTATTCATGACTTAATCATTGGATAAGACCCGAGGAAGGCACAACCTTGATCTCTTTACTCAAATGATAACACACACATACATCAGAACTCACCAAGCTCACTCACTCATTCTCACGGGAAGCGAAACTCATTCCAAAACAAAAATCACAAATGTTATGAAAAATGTAATCATTTTGAGATATGTATCAATTTGTTTTTACTCACAGATATTGGTAATGACAATATATGGGCTCTCAAAGCTGTCGTGGAGAGTGTACCATAGATTTTAAAATTAGAAAACGATCACAGCGATTCCAGTCTTATTATTTAAAAATAATGGTACCTGACCAATATGCGCACCAAAGAGTGCTTCGTTGGGAATACATTGGAGTCTTAAGATTAAATTATAACTAAAACTATAATTATAATAACTAAATATGTATTTCGAGAAATCATAAGTAGTACAATATTAGAAAAAGTTAAACAGAGTAGCTAAGATTACTCAACATGTCTACCATGCCAGAGGTCCTGACAACTCATAAACAAGGGGGAGAACTGGATTTAAATAGGGACCAATTATAAACTAAGATTATTTTAAATTATTAAAATTTCAATCGTCCAATAAAAAACAGAATTTAAGTTTATATTCAATCGAATAGTTTAGAGTTTGGTATGGGACCGAGATCTGCGTTCATCAAATTATTTTTAAATTTATTTGTTATTAAACTCTCGTATGCATCTATCATTATTAAAATGTTTTAAAAGTTTAATATTAGAATTGTTGATTTTGTTTAATTTTAAATCGTTTTTTGTTAATTTGTTCATTACAAACGAACGAAGCTAATTTATGTTGCCAGAAATGATTGGAGTCTGCAGTTATAAATCTGTTAGGATTTTCTGTAAATATCAAACTCTAGTTTGACAATGATTTACTTCGAATGACCAGTACGTCAAACAAAAAAATAATGGTGCAAATTTTATTTTCCACGGCCTACCACATTTTCTTATTCTCAATAATTTTAGTGTGACCTTAAAAATGTGTTGGACAATCTTCCTCCCACCGAAAGTTAAATCCGCCGTTGGAGCAACACATTTCATAAAAAGTTTATGTTTTTTTTATTATTAATGATGTTAAAGATAGAAATCGTAATTATTAAATAATGAATGAGGAATGATTTGGTCGTCAGAAATAGATTTAGCATTTAACATTTACCTGGAGTATATTAACATTATGGATAATCAATATACGGGGTAAACAGCTTATGTTTGCCGGCTGTAGGGTTTGGTTTGGGGTCTGGGATACATTACATTACATATGTACGTTGCCAGAAGAATGTCAATCCTGTATACATACTCTATACTCGTACAGCAATAGCAGCACTCCTGTTGCTTTTTGTTGTCAACAATTGCAGCAGGAAAATTTGGTAGGAGACGATATCTATATCAGCCGGTTGGAGAAGTGTGCACGTCTGTCATACATTTAAACGATCAGTTTATGTAGCTTAAATGTGAGAACCGTGTTAGTCGATCGAGACGCCAGATATACGATGCAATATAAAGGCGAAAACCACGCTGTTATGTGACCATTCACCCATAAAATATTTTTACATTTCCACCACAGCAACCGGGCAGAGGGTGTGGGTACCATGCATCTTTTACCATTATGCTACTAATTTATTCTGCTACATACTGGCAAATCGATTCTACTCATTAGAGAGGTGTTGGTCCACATTCTAAACATTGCTCAAAATACGAGTAGCTATGTCACAAAATGTCTTTGATTTATTAAATCAAAACTGCGACCTCAACAGTATAAATATATTTTGTCTACCAAATAAAAGCCAAATCGACATATCCAGAAATGAGTAATTGTAACACGGGTACGTGGGTCGTAATTGTATAGACAATGGTAGTATAACATAATTTATTTTTTAATAATAAATATATTTAATCAGGAAAGATAACGCTGTTTCTTGACTAAAGGTCATAGATGGTATCAGTGGCGTATCTATGTGAAATGGCGCCTATGGCAAGATTCGTGATTACGCCCCTATAGAAATGTTCAAATATAGGTATACGTCTAACCTTCTTAGATTAGCGGATTTTATTTGAATATTATACAAAATTTTAAGTAATAGTTTAAATTCTAATTGCTTTAGAATAGATAAAAAGGTAAAGTAAAGGTAAAGAAACGATATTATATCGTAAAAACTACATAGCAAGTGGCACCAAATGGCGCCCCTTCACACTGGCGCCTAGGGCACGTGCCCTGTCTGCCCCACCCTAGATACGCCACTGGATGGTAGTTCTGAACTTAACTCAATTTAATAATTTTGTTACATTATGTGGAGTAGTGCCCTTCTAATAATAATCAATTCAATTATTCTAGTGTGTGTTACATATTTTCATTTTTAAAAATTGCACAAAGGCGACTCCTGCATTTTCCACAACAGCGTGGAGTGCTCATATAAAATAAAATATTTAAACACCAGTAAAAGGCAGATATAAGTAAAATTTCATAAGGAATTATTTATATGTTAGAAGTGCCGTTTAAAAATGATGATGTGTATATGTTTATGTTTATGTTTCTGGTAGTGAGAAAAGTCGAATTTAATGTGAAATGTTAGTGAATAATATATGCGGAATAAGGCAAACCACAAACAAGTATTTAAAAGTATCTGCCCGTCCCGTCCGTAGAGTAGAGACCAGAGACAGACAGAGCATTTAAAGTGTAATGCGTTGCTGAACATTTTATTTATGGCCAATAAAATTTTGTGAGCTTCCCTCTGCCGTCATTGGTCAGTACAATTTGTGTTTTAATTCATGGCCTGATCAATATTACATCCGCGTTCACGATCTGGGTCTGTCAGTTTGCTGTTGAATTACTTATTGTTTTCATGACCTGCCTATGCATCTTATACAGGGTGAATACGAGGAAACGTGACCCTTTTAAATGTCTTCCTCACTTCCTCAATCATTGTCATAGTTGGCTATGACATATTAAAAAGGATATTTCAAATAGTTTTCCTATTTCGCGTTCAATATGTGAATTTTGTGCAACTGTTTTTATCAAAAAAAAATTGTTACCATGAACAATTTTGTACACATGTTTTGGGATTTTTTTGAAGTCTAAGTGTCAAATAAATATCTTTCATTTTAGTTATTACTCATGGACACTCTTTTAAATTAAAATTAGTTAATTAAAAGTATTTAGTTGTAGGTCCATAACATAACAAATATAAATTTTAACTCTAAGCTATCTTGTAACAACTAACTGTTGTCAAACTATTAAATGTAAAAATAAATTTCAAATGTTTACTGAAACTGTTGGTGTCACCAATATTGATATTTTAATATTTCTTTCAAAAATAATTTTGAAATAAAAGTAAATTAATACGAAATAGGAAAAATAGTATGAAAAACACGTATTACAATGTCCATTTGTAATATTCGTACTTTACATAAGTCACGTACGGCTCAATTACGCAAACTGTATTCGTATTACAGTAAGGATCACTGTAATACTTGTCTTTCAATATACTATTATAAACAACATGAATTGCCTGGTCGCGAATCTGCTGACCCGGGTTCGATTCCGACCGACGCCAAAATTATTTAGAATAGTACAAAAGTGAACCCACACGGTTCGAATATGGAATATGTCATCTTCATTACCGATATCTGTGTACAAAGCAGATTGGCACACCCAGGCACGTCAGTTGTAGTAGAAGGTTTGAGGCGTCATAGCTGTTTATTATCGGGCCTTCATTCAAAAACTGCGCAGAAAATCGGGAATGTCGTAACCGAAAAACTGCGTGAATACTGTTGGGAAGTGTTACTTCTTTCTCCCTATAGTCCGGACATAAGTCCACCAGATTTCGACATCGTTTTCCGTCTCTGGAAGAGCTTCATGCTGCCGTTACCCAAGCCATTCGATAGATGAACAAAGATGGTGTCTTGGATGGAATAGTATAGCTTCCCAGACATTGAAAAGCAGGGAGACTATATTGAAGGACTGTAAAGAGATAGTTTAATAAAAATAAACAAATGACTAATGTAGTATTATGAAATGAGCTAGTATGCCGTGATGATCAGGTACCAATATAATCAATGAACAGATCAGATACCAAAAATAAAATAGGACACCACACCACCCCGTAAAACGATGTGCAAAAGCGTGATTGCCGGTGCGGGATTTAGTCAGAAAGTGGCTGAAAGAGGGTTAACAAACAGGGTTGGAACAAGCCGTGATTAAAACCGAAGGGTAGATGTAAATGTCAAAGGCAACAAACACACACGGTCCGCCATTTTCCCGACCTCCGTCGCTTGTTGAGTGTCCCTGGCAGGATTCAGGGTCGTTTGTAAACAGATGTAGCCGGGCCCAAGTTGGAGAAGTGCAATTACATCCCTGTTCAACGTCCAACGAGGGAAAAACTTCCAAGACTCGGAGATCACGTGACGGCGCTCCCTCGCAAACCAACTTTACCCTCCTAAACGGTCAACTATCATCCATCCATGCATTTACTCTACAATTATCACGCATTCTCATAACGTAGCAAACATCCAAGATTACAACTTTATATTGACGCGGTAGGTAACTTTCTTTCACAGGGAGGTTATAGCAATCTAATTCAAGATTCTTTCAGCGATTCAAAAATTCATACACATCTAGAAAAAAAATTGCTGAATCTAAATTTTCAATGTTAAATTTGTTATTTCTCTTAATTTCTTAGATATGGTTTATTAAAATCCCACTCAGAGGAAGAAACTGATCCTATTTGAAAAATTAGTTTCATAGACGTGATTTAGAAATAAAAATTGTATAAATAAGTTTTTTTTGAATGATTTTATTTATCGGTTTATTTAATCAGTTAATCTAATCGTTTTATAAAAGGTTGTAGAATATCCGATTGGGAAAAAGATACACACAGACATTATTACTTGTAGATTACTGCAAAATTATTAAAGTGTTCTAATAACATAATTACTTGTAATTACACCAAATTGTATGTGTAGGACTTTAAACTGCTACTGTGATATTAATTATATGTTTCTATCTATTGCCATTTTCAAATACTTGTACAGCTGAATTTTGTGTAATAGTTCGTAAATATAACTAAATACATAATCACATTTTTTATCCATTACTGAGTTTACCAATCCATTAAAGCCCCAATTAAATATATATTAATTTAAATATTTAGTAATGCAGTTATAATACAAATTTTGAAAAATTGATAACTAGATTAAATTTTGATCAAAATGCAAGGCATCACTACAATACTAATTTAAATTGTAGAGTTCTTGGCACAAACAACCATAGTCCAATTGAATCATTTATTTGAGAAACCACATAAGTAATATTTTTTCAATATTGAGATTTTTTTCAGAGTCGAATTCTACGAAAAAAATGGATTAAGGTTGTTTTTGCTAATAGCTCCTCAATTACTTTCACAAAATATATTCTCATTTAATTTTAAAAAATCAACCTTGATTAAGATTTAGTATAGCACCTTGTCATATTTTAACAACGGGTGTACAAAAAATAATTTAGGGGCCATGAATCATGCCAACAATCCCCCTCCTTTTAGGGTGAAGGGTCAAAAACAAGTAAAGATTGGTTTTGTAATTTGATGGGTACCTAACCTATATTGGCAGTTGATGTGTTGTACTGTGTTGGTATTTTGTGTTTTGCGAGTTAATTACTAGGCAATGATGAATTTAAAAACGTAGAGCAGCACTGGAATATCGGGATGCTGGAGGCGACAAGGAATAATCAGCTTCACGCACGTGTAAGCATCCACATCCACATCCACACACGCACACGCACAAATATAAACGCATTGCAAACGCACGCATACGCATAAAAATCAAAGAGCCACGGGCGTACATCTCTCTTCCTATGCCTCTATCCCTTATAACAATATTTACATCCATACTTGACAGTTGTACGTGAACGTGAACGTGAGTTGAACCGGTATTTTTATTTGCACAACAATATTCCGGGAAATTCAATCAGTTTGCCATGTTTCCTAGCGTATTCTATTGTACAGCATTCAATACGCACTATTTCAACTAATATTGCGTTACGTGTCCGACCCCACCGCAAAATCATGCCACTTCATTTTAGTGCCATCTGAACCGCCTGTACACGACCCTTTAGCAGGGATAATCTATGATAGTTTACTTACATACGTAAACAATGCTTAAACAACGTAAAGAATCATGTGAAATGTAAACAATGCGTAGAGAATGTAAACATTGTAATTGAACATATAAAATAAAGATTATTTCATACTTATTTTGACAGTCAGTCATTGATAAAACAAAAATGGGAAACAGAAAAGAAAACAAGAATTTTAACAAAATTAAATTATACTCTGCAGCACATACATAACATATGCATAGACAACATACAAATTTAGGGGAATAAAATTTGTAGAACTTAAAATTCTGCATCTGAATCAAAATTAATTTTACACGCTTTGTAACGGCAGAAATATCGAAAATCATCCCAAAAATAGCGATAGCTATGGAATTAAGACAAATAAATGAACAAATGTTTTACCTGTCAAGTAATACCTTCTCAAATGAACAAATTACAAATACATTTTTGCGTATGCCAATCTGCTTTGTATACAGATTTCGTTAATGATGCTGACATATTTGTACCGTGCGGGCATTTACTAGGCGCATCTCATGTCCCATTTAAAAACAGAAATATTTGGCGTCGGTGGGATCGAACCCAGTTCACCAGATTCGCGACCAGATACTCAGGCACGCGGCCACGAGACCCCATGCGATCAAGAAATTACAAATAATAATAAAAATAAATTAACCTAGTTTGACAGATAAATAAAAAAAAAAAGTTTCAATTCTATGGTTATTGCTATTTTTAGGGTGACTTTCAATATCTTCATAACTAATTTCTGCCAGTATAGAGCATGCTAAATTAATTTTGTTTATTGATTCTGATGCACAACTTTAAGCTCTGCAATTTTTATTTGAAACTCTCCACACCAGCATTGACTGCTAGTGAGGTGACGCCTGGTAAGCGCCTGCACGGTACAAATATTTCATCATTACCGATATCTGTATACAAAGCAGATTGGCACATCCAGCAATGGGTAATATGCCGTGATGATATATTTAATTTTTATATTTTTTTATGATTTTACATGTTAAATTCCAATGTTCCGACCAACACCCTGTATGTTAATCGCGATTGTAGATTAATGCAAGAACAACCAATGTTGATATTTCGTAATTTTGGAAATGAGCTATTTAAAATCAACAATAAACTTTCATTGTTAACGGGAGTATCTTCCTGTGAAACTTGACATTCGACATTATTAATATCGATTACAATTGTCAAATACTTGCGTACAATTAATTTTTCGATAATTGTTATTTGAAATATTTTTCCATAATTCATAAACGATTGGCTAATCACTCTTAATCAGTTGTTCTTACTAACAGTCATAGTTTTTAAACGCGCAACGAAATTAATTTCGGTGAAAAACTAACATAGTTGGTGTAATAGCGGCGGATAAGTTAGCATTAAAATCGACTAGCGGATGAGTTGGTACGACAACTTTCCTCGTAATAATGTCTATGTCAACAGTGCCAATGTTAGTGCAGACCTTTGCGAATTATAGCACTCCCACATATGTAGCACAAACACCGAACTTCCTTCAGCTAACAAAAATCTCCTTCCAATTACACATACGATAATCCGTTCCAGTAAATCGCAAGAGTTCTTTGTTTACTTTCGATCCATTTAGCATTCCCGATCTGGACTATCATTTTCAATAAACGCGAAACTTTCTACTAGCATGCGTTCAGCTGTAATCAAATTGACCCTTCGTTCTGCTCTACTACCCAGCGAATACTTCAGTTCTTCATTCGCCTAGTGCCTCATCCCTAGTCATGCACACACCCACGCACATGAGTTGAAATTATATCAACCTTATAATAATATCACTCATGGATGGATCGAAAAATCGCACGAATTTATTTTTCACAAACTAAGGATAGTGGCTTAAAGTTCCTAAATTTCCAACCAAATTATTTTCTATATGTTCCCAAAGTTTCAGTATTTTTGAATTGGACTGTCTATGTTCGACATAAAATGTTTCAGAATTTGTAGGTCGCTGAAACGAATTTAATACATGGTCGTTTTTATTTCAATTACAGCGATAACCAGATTAAAAGAAATCCAACTATCATAATCTAGACTTTGCGGAATATTTGCTGAGCAGTTGAAAGGCATTGGATTTAGAAGTAACCAACAATATTCAGTGGTTAATATCTGGTTATGTCGTAAGTTTTTATTAGTACTTTAAAGGAGAAATAAGTAAATGGTCCATTGCTCGTTGCTACAATAAAGAGTTGAACATTTCAGATGAATTAACATCATTAGATATGTTCAATGAAGTTTGCAAAATGCCGGAAAATAAAATTGAGGTTACGCTAAATGGTTTGTAAATTTTTATCAGATCTCTGTAAGTTGATTTCGCGTAGTATTAGCTTTATTGTTTTCATTGCATTTAACGCTGTACAATGGAATCGAACTCTCTATGTCATTCAATATAGCTCTTCAATAAAATACAAAAAAAAACATTTTATAGTTCACTATTTGGTAGCTAAAAATCGATGTTTCGGCGTCCAGATACATGACAACAAAGGTGTGTACAATGTTATTAACACTAAAACATTCCCAAAATTAGGATATGTTTACATTAATTGGTAATAATATCAAATTTTTTATTTCTAAGTGTATCGTTACAAGGTTTTTCTATTGGTAAGCCAATCAATGTATAAAATTCAGATATATGTCCGTAGATTGTATTTCGCAGTCGCAGTTATTGCGCTCTGAAAATCAAGTGATGCTTTATTTCATCATCGACCAATATCAGATTTGATTCCATCACTGTTCAGTGCTCATTCCGCATGCATTCAATATGCATTTTCAATTTTCCGACGTTGACGGCTTACTAAATTATAAAACACAAATCGTAAAATGCCTAAATTACATTTTTACCTCTAAATATTTCAAATCAAATCTACCTTCCGTTAGTAACAAATTAACATTATTGTAGCTTCCAATATTAAAGCTACAATGAACAGAAAGGTCAATTCGTGAAATATCACTGTTGATAAACGCTGACGCAATAAAGTCACAAACAGAATGAAAAAAATATGTTAAAAGCTTGTTTTAATCAGATACAAATGCATTCATACAAAGTTTTCAATACGGTTCATTATTACACAAAACTGTGTCAACCGCAAAATTTATCTCAATTTCAATACAATACCCCTCATATAACACTGTACCTACTTTGCAATACGGTTTTACTTTAACCTAACTATAAAATAAGGTATTTCACAGTTTTTTACCCGTAGATGTTATTCTTTATATTAAAAAATAAATGTAGTTATTATTTACATAATAAGTACATATTCTAAACCTTTTAAAAATTTAAATTTGGTAATTTTTATTTGTTTTCAATATTGTCAGTAATCGTAGTCAGTATCTCAAAAAAATACACAAGTAAATAAGATTTCTTGCATTTTTTGTGTACTCTTCCGGATTTGCATTATTGGTGATTTCTTTCCGTATTGTTGATACTGTTACAATTAGATAGTAACCAAAAAGAGAAAATTAACAGCCGAAGGCGAAAAAGTCCTTAAAAGAACTATATAGATAAAATATACCTGAAATATCAAATCATTTTGTCTTTAACTTATTATGCATATGAATTTAATGCCGATCATATCAATCCTCTTTTGTTTAGGTGAAGTGATATTATATTATCCAATTTCCATTTACCGTTTGGAAATGAATCCTATACTGTCTAGAATCTTCATCTAAATTCCTTATTTCGGCCAGGTCCTTGACAATTTTTTGATATACTTATTAATTATTACACATTTTCATTTCGCATCTCATTACAGTTCACTATCATATTATTATTATAATTAAATTACAGAATCATTACGGCGCTCAATTAGACACGTCCGTCTCATACCGAGGTTGGAACCGAGTTGTAATAATACTCATTAATAATAATTGCGTATCAATGTTTATTTTTCTATTACTTATGATCTAGTAAATAATGGAAACCATATATTTTTTTTTTTGTATAAAATATGTAGTGAATTATATTATATAGCACAATAATAAATTAGCTATTACTTTTGAAATCACCCTTCGTTTTGGCGAAATTTGAATTAGTTTTTGAGATTACAGGCTAGTATAATGGCCGACATTAAAGTGTCGAAATGAAGCCATTTGATATTTTCCGAGGCGCATAAGTAGAACGATGGCTACTCTGATAAAATTGCTAATACATACTCTTACACAATTCTAACGCAGTTTCTATGCTAATTTATTGCTTCCAACAATACCATCAACAATATGGGTAAATAAAATCGTCAATTTAAGTCGAAGGAAAAAAATGAAAATATTTTTTTCGAAAAAATATCAGTTAAATTGTTTTTTTTGTACACTATAGTCCAATTTTTAATATAATTGATTCATATACATTTGTAATAATCATGTTAGAGATATAATAGAGTTATTACTGGAATATTTTTTGATACCCCTTGAAAAAGTTTTGATTGTAATCTTTTTGACATTTTCTTCATACAAAGTAGTATATTTTTTGAATTAATATAACTTCTCTTATAAAACGACATCAACAACATTTTTAAATGGTCCCACAGCTCAAAATTATTCTTTAATTACAGCAAATGTAAAATAATGAGTTACTTTGTTAAAAAATACGTTTACACTCATGCATATCAAATGGAAACTAATTCGCTTGAGAAAGTAACTCAGTTTAAGGATCTTTCGGATTATATTTGACACAAAACTAACATTTATTGTACACATTGAGACTACCGTAAGATCATCCTACAAAAATCTTGGATTTGTAATTAGAAATTGTCGGTCTTTCTGTAAAACAACTACACTCAAAAGCTTGTATTATGCATTTGTCCGCTCTAAGCTAGAATATTGTCTACAAGTCTGGAATCCAATATATCATAAATATCTAAGATTGAGTCTGTCCAGCATAAATTCATCAAATATTGTTATTTTAAAATACATGGACAATATCCTATATTTACCCATGATTATTCTGTTTTATTGCCTGAAGTGAACTTGGTGCCATTAAGTAGCAGAAGAAATTTAAAATTATCTCTCTACTTATACTCGTACAAATTAATTAATAATTGTATTGATGACCCATGTAGTCTTGAGCTAATACCATTTCACGTTCCACGCGTCACTTCAAGAAATAAAGTACCATTTCATTGTAAAACAGCTAGGACTAATTATGAATTGAAATCTCCAATACGACAACTCTATGTAGCATATAACAGTGTATCATGTACTATTGACATTGACATATTATCTAAATTTAAGAATATATTAAGAAAATATTTTTTGTAATAAGTCACTTGTTAAATTTCTTATATGTACTTACTGTTCAACTCATTCGTTTCTGTATTTGTATGTCATATGATCGTCCTGTAATTGGGATCTTGAATCCTGTTGGATCGATTGATTAATAAATAAATAAACTTAGGTTTAATGTAACTGTGTACAGATATACTGTGGACCAAATAACGACTAATAATAGTTTCTACCAAAACTATACTTTTAAAACAAGTACGTAAAAATCTAGTGTGTATAGTAAAAGCTACGTTGCAAGACATATGGGACAATACTCTAATAGAAGAATGTGCAGAGCAAAACAAATTTAAGATGAAATTTTAGTGAGCAGATGAAACATTCGATGTCATCAAGTTTAAAATGAAATTTGTTAGTGTACCGGGCGACGCGCCCTATTACTTCTGGTCCGTTTTATTTTCATAATCTCCTCAATGAAAATTTATTCTGAAAGAATTGAAACCTTGAGTGTCACTACAAACAAGTAAAAGTTTTAATAGGGAGAAAGAAAATTGTTTTCACTTTCTGAAGTTTCATCTTTTTCTTTTTTATAATTAGAGCCATTGTTAAGACTCTTTACTTCTTCTAAATAGTCTTCACCAAATTTGCATAGATTAATATAATTTTTGCAGCCTAAATTTTCCTGTAGTAATTAAATTTTGCCGCTTATTTTTCGTAGCTATAAAAAGAAAATTTCAAGTCATTAATTTAATTATTGCTCGTATTTCTCGCCTATTTAAAAATTGTTTTTTTCAGCGGTTTATAATTGTTTTAATCAAAAAAATAATTCAAAAAAAATCCCTGTATACATTCTTCTGATAGAATATTGTTCCATATGTCTAAGGTTGGAGCACATGCGAAGGGTTGCCTCTAATTGGATTTCCACATTTTTAATAAAGAGACAACGGTTTGTTTCTTTCAATTATTCTGATGATTCACTTTTTAATCACACCGTGAATTCAAACTGTTTAGAAATTAATAATGTAGGTCTGCTAATGCTGTTTACAATTTATACAAATGACTTAACTAGTACCCTTACTAATGATTGTACACCTATCAAGTTCGCAGATGATCATCTATGACACGGATAAAAATAATTTGATTAATAAATGTAATCAAAATGTTTGTTCTTTATCTACGTGGTGTTATGAAAACAATTTATTCTTAAATGACACTAAGGCTAATATTCTTCATTAACACAACAAAATAATAATGATCATCTACTTCATATTCAATTTGTTGATTCAATAAAGAATAACAATGATTCTGCCGAAGTTTTAGGAATGATAGCCTAAGTTGGAAACCTCATTGCGTAGAAGTCATGAGCAAACTCAATTCTATTTGTTATCAAATAAAATATCTAAAAGTATATTTAAAAAACTTTCAATGTTCTATTTTGCTTGTGTTGATTCAAGATTAAGGTATGGGATTTGTTTTTGGGGCTCTTCGAATGTTTCTAACAATATTTTAGTCAGAAGAGAATTATCAGATGTATGCTGGGTGTTACATATAACGAATCTTTAAAAAAAACAATATTCTTACACTGATTTGCATTTACATTTACGAAATAAGTCTTCTGATTTGTAAGGATAAACTATCTTTTCCTTTAATATCAGATCTTCACGATCACAACACTACATAATACTGAAAAGAAATTTAAAAGATATATAATTGTTCCTTCTATAACATTGTTTTTATAATTTAAATGAGTCTTTGTAAATTAGATATATTATTTGTGTAACGACTTATATATTTTTGTTTTTGTAATTTAATCTTGACATTTCTATACATGTATTGTGTCTACAGAAAATAAATTATTAAGGTTGGTTTTACTGTACATACTGGATTTTTTTAAAAATTGTGTCAAAAGTAAACCGTGTACATTACTATTTTTTTAGATGCTTCAACAAGAAAAATAACAGAGAAATATGAAGAAATTTTTGTAAGTGCATACTGAACATAGGACATTAGCAATATAACAGAATAATGCATTTGTTTGAAACGACTTCGCATAAAACAACAAATTCAAATGGAGTGGAATGCATTTGAAGTTAGGTAAATTGGTTGAAATTACGAGCAGGCGTGTATAAATTGCTTCAAATTATTGTTTCCCACAAATACATTGCTACAAGACTACAAACTAAACGTTAACCGAAAAACATCGGCTCAAGCTTGCTTCTGACACATATTACTCCACAGAATAAAAACAGATTGACATACATTTATGTACCTAATATCAAATGTACATAGGTACATGCTCACGTCTACGGCGCCTTTTTTGGTCTAATCTAGTTGGCTTCGATTTCGGCAATGATTAAAAGTGTTTAAAATCTCTTAATAAATTTACGATATGATGAAGAATTTTTGATTATTGAAGATAAAACTAAATTACTAGCAGAAACATATGAAATTTCAGTAGCATGAGTCAGAAGATAAAAAAAAACCACTTTGACAAACGAGCAAAAGATGGGCCCATTGAAGACTGAGTTTTAAATAGAAGTTTATCACGTAGTATTAGACCATCTAGACTCAATTTATTGATAGATTTGACGACTTGCATCACCCTTCTGAGAAGCAGCGCAACTACTGAAGGAAGCTTTAGACGACTGAAACATAAAGTCATATTTAAGGTCTACAATGACTTAAAAAAGCGCAATATTAATTTATAATATCTATCATTTCTGTATAACTTGTTGAATATATTAAGTACCTGCCTCATATAGGTATCAATATACGCCACTGGTATCGACTTACTGCGCCCATAATATCCATAAAAATGAGGTTATGTTTGGGTGTTAAATACTAGACTTCCTAACAAATAACATTTCGCCATGATATTTTATTTATTTATTTTATAAGTTCATAATATATAAATGTTAAATAATAAAACATATTAAATAAATTCATACGAACTGAATATTGAAAAATTATTATCACCGAAATGGCGTTTATAATGGATTACTAATAACAATTTTCAATAAATATATTACTGTTTTTAATTAAAATGATTGACAATAAAAAATAAAACGAGAGTATGGATGATTCATTAATTTATACTAATGGTAATGATTTCATTCCCGATTTTAAATTAATTGCCAGTGATGAAAACATGAATAGTACAATTGATATTAACTAAAAAATATTTCATTTCAAATATGAATAAAATGAAAAACACTATATTTTACAGTTAAAATATTGTAATTCAAAAGGAACAAGATACGCACTTTTTCGTAACAACTTTTTGGAATTGAACGACGTTAATAAAAAGTTACGTTATTTCATAACGTTATAAAAAATGAATCTGTTACATAAATTTTCCTAAATTTGAAATAAAAATTAATATTAAAAACAATATATTAAACAAACTTATACAATGTAAGTCTTATTGGACTTCATTGAGAGACAGCTCGCTTATTCGTCGGTCCATATGATCAGAATGATCGAAGATAGATCGGTGAGACAAATATGGATGACGAACGTGGTAGAAAAGAGACTCAGGAAAAGCTAAACTGGGATAAAGTAATACTGAAGATCTTGGGGAAGAAAAACACGACTACTCAAGACCCTAGGAAGATGGCAAGGAATAAGAAGCAATGGGCGAAATTTGTACACGATTAAATTTATATGTACATTCTACACCTTATGGTAAAAGGGTTTCTGACAATATATATACGTATACTAATTTTATTCTAAAAATAAAATGAAGTGTTTAATAACAGAAAAAAGCAAGTATACAGGGTGTTCAATTTAAGAAGTTATAAGAGATACACAGTTGGTTAAATTAGGAAACAACTATATTATAGCACTATTATTTTTATTTTAAACCAACAGTTTTCAAAATATAGGATACAACTTTCTTATTTTAAATTAGAACCAGCTTTTTTTATTCGCCTATTCGATTCAGTATTTTTTTCTGAATACAACGATATAAGACACGTAATAAAATATTGAGAAAAATGCAAATAAAAAAATGATTATATTTGTTTAAATTTGATAGAAATAAGAGTGCTATGAAAGAAACAATTGAAAATTTTCTTACACAACCGACATTTCTTGTACCTTCATCTGGGTAAGATCTTACAAAATATTACATACAAAATACAATCGTTCTTTTTGCATTCAGTTTTACAACATTTTATAAAAATTCATAAAAAGAACATATACGTCGGCCACAAAAACACTAAAATGTAATATTATTGTCTCTTCCATTGTGTCTGTGGCAATGTACTCGTATTTATTGATTTAGGTACTAAGTTATAACTAGCGATTAAAAAGTATTAGAGGTGCTTAGTTGTACCTATAGAACTTTGCACTAAGCAACATAAGCCCCTGATTATAAGGGAACTACATTAAATCAAAAATTTAATATGCAAAGTTTGACGCAGCATGTGCTACTAATACAAGTAATGAAAAATTGAACTGCAAGTATTGAATAGGATGTATATTAGTTTGTTTAGGATTTATTTTAATAAATGAATGTATAAAATGGCTGGTAATTGTTAAGTAAACTGTTAAATGATTATAACCTGATAAATGAATCAACTTCATTTGCATTAAATTCAGTTAACTCAGATAAATAATTCAATTTCATGTAAAATTCACTTGTACACAAAGTAAATATTTACGGAGGCTTTTTTCCTTAAACCAGCTGCAAACACTACTTTGCTTTTTATGCAAAACAATATCCTATTTTTATTTTGCTTAACCTATCATATACATATTCATCCATTATGAAATTACTTAAAATAAAATAGATAAATAAATTCGGTATTTGAGTACAGAAAATCGGTTACTTCAGTATGCAACGAATATTTGCTTTATGCAGATGTATGGTTAGTAAGAATGTTCTTGGGAAAGTGGAGTGAGTCAGCTGAGCTGTTATGTATGAATGCGATGATGAATGTGGACGAGACGAAAGAAGTGTGTTTCGACAGGAATGTGTGAAGGATGCAGTTTCGGACTGACAGATTTTGGCCCACCGGAAAAAAATATTATTTGATCCCATGGAAAAATATTTAAAAAAACAAATCCAACTGATCGTATGGATTAGATCAGATGAGGTCACGTGGACGCAGATGAATTTATTCAAAAGAACGCAAGTATCTGTCAAAATCAGTCGGAAAAATGAATTTAAATTTTCTATATTTACCATTGTTTATTCTTGTTTAAATTTCTTTTAGAACCTTAAATGTAACCTCTTGTCCTGATTGGCTTATAAAATATGACAGATTCTGCCGCCATTTTTGAATCTTAAGTGATATGATCTTTCTAATCCAAGTTTTTGTTGGAGTAGATGGTACTGACCTGAATCACTTGGTCTTGGGGTGGGGATACTGATCCGAATTCGAAAGAACATGCAATTTACTGATACAGGTAACATGCAGCGAAAGAATACGGCTAAACATTAATATTCTCCAAATCTTCATTACTGAAGTTGATTTTTCCTTTCCTAAACATCAGAACAATTTTCTTAATTCAATAGTAATTATTGTATCAGGTTAAGGGAACATCTATCTTGAAAAGGTAACAGCTGAGTAAGATGTTTTTAATTATTCCGTTTCTGAATCAGAGTCAGTGTTGCTTGCTATACTTAAACTATGTTTTCTTGAATATGTACTTGCATTTTGTCTATCTTCAAGTAAAAATGATGGAATATCCTATCACACATTTATAAAACAACATGAGTAATAAATAAAACTTTCAAATACGTATCATTTTACAGTATTTTACCTTTTTAAGTTATCTAATACTAATATATGAACGAAAGAACACCCACATATGACTAATGGTACTACCGCAGGAGAAAAAAAGCTGTTATATGTGTAACGTATGTTTCTTTTCTTTCTATTATAACTTGAAAATATAGAGGAATTTGGATAAATTTACATGTAGCTACATTTGTGGGAAATTAAATAATGCCCTGTATTAGTTATTGTCAGTGGGTGTCAACTAATAAAAAAATACTCTATACTATTAAAAATTTAGAGTATGTATTTTTTATAAATTCTTTTACTTAGTGAAATTTTTGTATGAGACTATATGAATTTCTAAATTTGATGAAATCAAACATTTGAGCATTCGTGATATATTTATTTATTATTTGTGTGTGATTGAGTATGTGGGCGTCTTACAGTCTGAAGGATTATTCCTTCCAAGACCTCTAGTCCTGGAGCTGTCGATTGTAGGAACGACCGTATTTTTCGAGAATTCTGCCAACATCAAAACGCACTCTGATATTTTCTACCCGTACTGCAATTTATAAAATTTTATCTTCGACAAAAATATTTTGCAAAATTTATATATGTCATTTGTACGGCTTCGGGAATCAATATATCCGTTAAAAATAAAGAAACCAGAGTAGTATATAAAGTGTTACTTCTGGATTAAAAGAAATGGGAATTAACGGTTATATTATATAGAAATCTTGGCAAAGCGAATTGAAACTATAACTATTGAAGGTAAGCATAAGCATACCAGATGCAAATGTCAAAGTAAACAAGTAAAATAGTTAGAAAGAGAGTTGCAACAGCCTTCAACGACCTTCATAGTTATTTATCAACCGGTTTACTTTTTAAGAATCAGTGCGGTTTCTTTGTAAGTTCATACTGTATCCTATATTGCTTGTTTAGTATAAAATTCATGTGCACATAAATACATTCGTTTATACATTCAATAATTTTAATTATTTTGTTTTGTCCAATTCTAAAAATTGTAGTTCTTTCGTATTCCTTTACTTTCCATTCATATGAAGAGCTGATTAGATTTTGGTTATAATTGGTCAATCGGAAGTACATTCATTTGAAGTTTTTAACAGTTTTGACATTTAAATATTAGTGAATATTTTATTCTCTATTATACGGTTTGATTACATTTTTTTATTTATAGTATATGTATAGATATAGAGTTAAAAAATTATAAAGATATTAAACCTCTTAAATCAGCCAGCTATGCTAACCATGGAAACTGCTAATATGTTCAAATAATTCAAATTGACAGATGTCCGTGTCAATGAAAAGAAAATGAATATGGCAGAGATGAAGATGTTGAGGAAGACACGGAAAGATAGGATAAGGGAAATGGCTCGAATGATAGAAGCTTCTAGTAAGATACAAGAGAGGCGATTACATTTTTTGAACATGTTATGAGGAGAGATGAAGAATATAGTAGTAACAGGAAGACCAAAGAAAAGATGGAAGGACTGTATTGTGGAAGACTTGAGAGAAAAGGAACTGAATGAAACAGAAATGAGTGGAAGACGAAAATCAAGAATAATGCCTCTTAACGGGAAAAGCTAAAGAAGATATCAGTGCCAAGTGCAATTTACACAGTTTGTTTATGAAATAATTTTACTGGAAATAATATTTTGCAAGAAAATTTATGTATGGAATTTATACAATACACAATGTGCTGGCCACATCAGATTTTTTATTATTGTAAATTTGATTTTTTTGATTTGCCCCTCTCGTTTTAAAAACAGGTTAGAGTATTTATTTGTTTAGAGGTAATGAAAGGAGTAAATATCAAATACATTCGCAAATTTTTGTTTTATGTTTGTATCACTGAACAAAAATAATTCCTCTGTAAATGCTCATTCGCTAAATAACATTTCCATTATATTTGGATTAAACAAAAAAGTTTTTACACAATTAAAATGATTGCCGTGGTACGGCAATAATAAAAATAAAACAAAATATCAACATGGTAGACAGCGCTACTTAAAATTGGAAATAATTTTTAAGTTTAAAGCTTACAATCCGTAATCATAATATAAAAACCTAAAACAATATAACAAAATATCGATAACAAAATCGCAATTCTTTCAAAGTTGTTATCTTTATATGGGACTTTAAGATCGTAGAATAATTTCGACCCTCCGTTTCACAAATTGCGAAGAAAACATCATACTTGTTGGTTGCAATATATTGTTTTATTGTCAGTAAACAAAGATTTCTTGAAAATATCATCTCTGTTTAGCAAAAAACATGAAATACATTAAGTATCATCGAATACCCATTGTTCTGTAAATTGGAATGGTAAATTTTAAGCCGATTAAATTTTAATCGGTAAATTTTCATGTAAGAAGATGATTTCAATATTTTTATCAACATATTTTCAACAAACACAAAGGAAATTATTTGCATTAATTAACTCAAATACGAAATCGATGCAGAACACCTAAATAAGAAACAATATATAAATAATCGCTGATTTTTTGCCCATATAAACGAAGTCAAAATCTGAAAGTGCACCACGAGGGAAGTGCCTGCTTTTAGGTATTTGCGGTTCTGAAGCACACTTCATTTATTCTTCATCTCAGTTTATTTCATTCTGCTTAAGGTTTAAGGGATCGTAATGATGAACGTTTATCTGCTCGATCAAAAGACTTTTGCGTCTTTTGCAAGGGGACAGAAGAAATGCATGTATTTGTTTTATGATCTGGAAGCGTCCGTGTCGTTTTGCACCGCTGCAACTACAAATCCTACCAATATTTATTGTCCCATAACGATTTCACAGAGGGGGAAATTATTACATTTTATGATAAATCGATAAATAAATATTACTGTTTCTGAGAACGAAATTTCAGGGATTATTTTTCAAACCTATTTTTAAGATTAATAAAAGTGTAGTATGGATAGGGTTGCCAACTTTACAATGTTATAAAACAAGACATTTTTTTTCCACTCTTCTGAATTATGTCTTATGTTACTTTGCGTATATTTGTATACAAAGTAGTGATTTGAAATTGACGTCAAGCGATCACTAGGCGATACTTTAGAGTCCCAGAACTGTTTTTCCAAATTTTAAAGTTCTAAAAAATGAAGAATTGAATAACAAAAAAACAAAATTTTCAGAATAAAGTATGTGGCATGTTCCTGTACTCTTCATATACCGGATGATGAATTGATTTGTGCAATATAGGAAATACAATGTTAATTTTTTAATATAATGATTGTTGCTTCCTTAATTTAAAACAAAAGTGTAAATACATAATATGTTCGGAATTAAAAATGGGATCTAAAAATGTGGAATGACTCCATAGAAGAGATATTGAAAAGGAAGAACATCACGCAAGTAGAAGCAAAGATAATAGCAGCGGACAGAAAAAAATAGAAAAAGTTTGTAGAAGATAGCTGAAGAAAAGAAGGAACCTCGACACCCTTATGGGGTAAAAGAGGATACTGATTATATATATATATATATATATATATATATATATATATATATATATATATATATATATATATATATATCTAAAAATGTGTTCATTTAAATTTTACATTAATTTTATTTTTATTGAGGATAATAGAAACGCTTAATATAAATGATACAGTTCTTAATTTGTGCAAATATTAATTTTAAAGTAAGCGTCAAATTGTCATTTATTTGGATCTTTCAATTTATTTTATTTCTCATGGCAATCGGAAAGCAGCCTGAAAATAGGACTTTTAATTTGTATCTATTGCGTGACAATACTATATCCATAATTTATGATTTTTTGGATGTCATTTTTAATTCCGAAGATCTTTGGTATTTACATTTTTATGCTAAATGAATTAGGAAAGCAACAATAATTATATGAACAAATATGATCTTAAAACTATTAATATCAAATATCAAAAAAGGACAAGGACAAAAGATGTATAGAAAGTACGGAAGAACAAGTATAGTTTTTTCAGAAACTATATTTGAGAAAATGCATTTTTCAAGTTATGGTGACTGTGTCTAGAACCCCTCGGACATGGTAGTGTTTTGTTTGTTCCCTGTTGTATTGTGGGGTTGCGGAGAGAAGCAGCAATGTCCATAGTCTAGTTTGGTATGCAGGTCACAGAATCATTTGCATGTATATGCGATGTATGAAATCCCAGGCTGCTGAAATCCGTACAACTCTGGAGCCGGAAAACTCTTATAATTACTTTCCTACTTGGGTATTATTCATTTTCGGTTTATCGGTTTATTATTCTCCAACTTATCCTAATTAAAACTTGAATTTCCAACTAGGCGTTCGACCTGGATTTTTCATTTTCATTTAAATTAAATCTTTTAATTCTTTATCTGTAATTCCATTCTTTTAAAATCTTTTCTTTTAGTAATTGTTAATCCTCGAGGAAAGCACAATAACGGAGGAATATTGGTGTTTGTGTGGGTGACAGCATTGAATGTGCATCCGATGGTTGATTGGTAATTATTACACGTGCAGACGCGGCGGAAGCACAATATGCATGTTATTCATAGCAAAACACTCAATACAATCTATAATATTACCATGCTGCTTATAAACGGTTCCATTCATCCCAAGAATAACGTATTTCATTCACCTTAACTCTATTTTATAATGAACTTTTTGGAAAAACGCTTTTAAACCCCTTCGAAGCATTCAAAATCAAAACTAAATTACTAATTTTCAACCATGGACAATAAAGTCTATAGGGTATTTTACATAAATCAAATTTTATAATTTTGATAACTGAAATTTCTCTTTCATATCTTCAGGACGTTACGGATTTATTTCCTCAAATTTTTGGTAACCTCTGGCGTGCCACACGGTCCTGTACTAGGCCCCTTCATTGTTAAACCTTTTTATAAATGACAGTTTCTGATATTAAACATTCACCTTGCCTTGTGTACGCTGAACCCCTCAAGTTATTTATTGAAATTCGTCAAATTAACGACTTTGCCTTATTACGATTGGATTATTAAAAATCATCTACATTTAACATCAAAATACAGTCCATTACAATTACGCAATGAATAAAGTCATTTTATACCGTACTCACGAAATTAAAGATCTTGGATTGTTATTAAGTTCAAAATTAAATCTGATTAATCATTAATAAATAGTTGCTTTAGATTACTGGGTTTTATTTTTCGCACATCTGGATTTGATAATTTGATTTGTTACAATGTTCTTTTTAAAACTTTAATTTTAAGTTACATTATGTATTATTTGGAATCCTTGGTCAAAAATACCTTGTGGATGCAATTGAAAGAATTCAGAAAAGATTTATTAAACACGTTTGTTTTAAATCGAAATGAAATTATTCTAGTGATAATTACGAATCTTTTTTATCCCTTTACAATTTATCTACAGTTACGTTACGGAGAAATAAACATTTGCTGATTTTTCTATACAAAGTAGCTAACAGTATTACCAATGATGATTTTCTGCTAAGTCAATTTTTATGTCAATATATGTAATACCAGATGCTGTAACACTTTTTTAATTAATATGTGTAGAACTAAATATGCTTTCAATTCACCAATTAGTAATATGTGCCGACTTTACAGTAACAAGTGTGCTAAGAGTTTGAAAGAATTCTTATTGTATTATTTATTTATTTTTATTAATACGGTTCGCGTATAATTTTACTACTTAATTTTAAATTTCCAATTGATTATATTTATGACGTTAATTTAAACTTTAATTCATGGATTTCACCAGGGTTTAAACCCAGGACCGGGATAATATAATTACTAAGGTGTTGTTCTTTAACTACCAAGTGTATTGCGCTGTCTAATAAGTACTCAATACTAAGAATAGGAGGGTATATTCGTCCAAAACTAGCATTAAAACAGGTAAAGGATTTATTGAGTTCAAGGAGATTTCATAGCTCAGTTGTAGAGCATCCTACCAGACAAAGGAAGGTACCGGGTTTAAATTCCGGTATAATCTATAACTTTTTCACAAAAATCCTTCTTTGTATGATATTTATCATATTGAGGTTATGAAGATATTTGGTTTTAATGGTAATATTTTTTTTTTAAGAATTATTAACGGGTAGATTTGTTTGTTTCCTCAGGGATCAAATACAATAAGGGTATTGTTTATTTTATTTGTAAACGATGTTTGTTTTTCTGTCAACTGTGACATTCTTTTCTATGCGGATGACATAAAAACTTCCGTACAATAAATTCGATTCAAGATTGCATAGACTTACAAAATAACATTAATTGCTTTTATAAATGGTGTGTAGATAATAATTTGTCATTAAATATTGAAAATTGTAAAATTATGTCATACAATCGAAGGAGGTGTCCAGTGTACTTCACATACCATGTTGAACATTGTCTATCACACCGTACATACTCAATCCGAGACTTAGGCATCATATTTAATTAAATTTGCTCTACCTATTACTGTCTTATCATCATAATGAACTAACCCTTAAAACTTGAATATGGCATTTTAATTTAGTTTTCGCACTCTCAATGTTCATAAAAATTCGCTTGAAAGTGTACAGCGTAGATTTCTGAAGTATATGTTTTTATCCTAGTCAAAGTTTTGAGTAGAATACTCTGCAACAGGAATTCAATTTTGAGACTGTTCAGTTACGTCAGATTGCTTTAACCTTTATAAATAATATTCTAAGTAACAGAATGGACGCTCCAGTTTTACTTCCGAAATTATCATTCCATGTATCTTCCACTGTTTCCCGACATAATAAAGTATTTTATTTACCTAACTGCAGGACAAATGAGTTGGTTAAGTCTCCAGTTATAGTTATGTGCACAATATATTTTAATGTATAATATTTACGAAATAAAGATTATTATTATAAGTTATAGATCGTAATAAATGTTGTAAACTCGTTGACAATTGGCCGAAATTGCTGCAAAAATATCTCTTTCTTACGTTCCGTTATGAATAAGACATTTCCCCACGCAAATCATCCGATGTTGGTATTCGGGGAGCGTTGAGGAGTAGGAAATGACAGTACACATCCGGGCCCGGGAACCGGGAGCGCGGGAGCTAGACCCAGGACGAGCGAACGAAGAACGAAGACGAAGACGTTTCGCAAGGCAAGAAAGCGAAAGAGTGGAGTGGAATGCAAGCGAAACCAATCATCGATTTGCTAGGCAACGCCAAAAATCAAAATGTAAATCGCATGGAAATCTCCCGCCTTTTCATTTGTTTGATGGGGCTTTTCAAATCACCTTACCAACTTAATTCCTACTACTTCATTTTCATCTATTATCATATAAGAACATGCATTAGACTGCTCCACTCTTCATCAACTATACACATTTTCAGTTTAATACGAGCGTCAAGCTGGAATTATTGAGAAAACACATTTAATAATTAACAAAAATATTATAAAATTAAATATAAATGCTAATTTAATACTAAGAATATTATTAAATACCTAAACAGTAAGATTATTTATTTAATCAATATTTATTTCACTACGCGTTTCAATCTCAGACATCCGGTCGGTTGCAAACTGTTGTAAACTGCCTACGCGATATTTATATCACGAATAATTTAGACCATTTATTTATATCCACCACGTAACTATCTGACTAACTCTTATCCACTCACTAACTGTAGTCTATACTGGACTCAACTAACTGTAGACATTCTATGCGATAATAACATCCAATACAAAGGATCAGGAGACCGTAAATAATTAAACATTTACTATCTATGGGGTTAGCTTTACGATCGGTTAAGCGTTGTACACTTACTTAAATAACACCCTGTATACAGGGTGGTTTTGAACTTAATGTCATAAATTTAAGGGTAAGTAGTATGAGATGTGTAGATTACAAAACAGAAAGATTTTTTAAAAATTCAAAAAAAAGAAAATTCGACTCTTCTTAAGGAAACTTTTTCTTACTGCTGTTTTAATTAATATTTCATTAAAAATATGGTTATCAAAAATACATTCAAAATTAGTTGTATGAGATATTATTCTCAATAATTAAATTAAATATTTCCAGTGGTCCAGTGGTACCAAAAATGTTAGTTTCATGAAAACTACCCTTAAATATGCGAATTTTTAAAAAATTCTTTCTGTTTCGTAATCTACACATGTCATACTACTTACCCTTATATTTATGACATTAAGTTCGAAACCACCCTGTATAACGTTGCGTTCGCTTATGCGATCTAAGTAAGCAGTGAGCGAAAGATTCATTTTGAATTGTAGATGAAAATAATGCAGAACTAGTAGCCAACTACTAATGCAATCATTCCAAGTCCTACAAAATATTTTACTATTCAATTATTTGAAAAGTTTGTTTGAACTGCTAAAAGGCTTACTGCACTCTACACTTCAAACTTTATCAATACCAGTTTCTAATATTTAATACTAACAGATTAGTTTTAGTTTAGTTCACAAGGATTGTGTTTTTGTGAGTTATAAAATTTGTAATTTCAAAAAGGATTTGCGATTTCACCTTTGTTGCTTTGATTTATTGGAAATATAATTAAACTATATGTTCCTGCTAGAAATTGCAGGAAATATAGACTCAAGCATGGATACAAATAGCAGTAGTTCAAAAAGTAACTAAATAAAAATTATGTTCAAACCATAAATAAGTATCTTTATTATCTAATAAAACAACGATTCGTGCGCTTAGTTCGGTTTTACTATCCTTTAAAAGTTAAAAGTGGCGTGTTGCACGGTCATATTATAAAATAATAGCGCGCTTTTATTTACCGTTTTTATTATAAAAGCGACTTCAACATACGGGCCAATATTTCTCAATTAACAATGACAAAATCTTTAAGAAAAACTGACAAAGATAGTGATCGAACAAAATTTTGTCTATACCAATATAAATAGACTATAAAAATACAATAAAATATTTTATGAAACACTTTTTCAATAATTAATTACTAATACTTAAATTAATTAAAATACTAAATTTTCCTTTTTAAAATTAAAATGATACAACCTTTTAGTTTATTTATTTATTTAAAATACGACGTTTCGGCAATATTAACTATTGCCTTCTTCAGGAATTAATAACACATCAACAAATATATAAATAAAAATAATAAAAACATTCGAAACAGGTAACCAAGGTGACAATTACAACATATTTAATATAGCAAGCTATGCACGACTAAGATCTAGACCGTCACAATGATTGAGATTATAACTTTTGGTTTTGAAAATCTCAATGGCTTCTCTAATTAACCTGTTGTTTAGGTGTGTTGGTCTCGCCAGAATTTTTGTATCTTCGAATTTTATATGGTGGAATTCTTCCAGGGCATACTCTGGAACTGAAGATTTTTCTGGCTGGTTCATTTGATCGAGCGCTGGTGTTCATTCAATCTTGTAGAAATGGTCCAATGTAAATTTTCCCGCAGACGCATGGAATCTGGTAAATCCCTGATGACTGAAGAGGGATGACGTCTTTAACTTGTCTCAACATATGTCGAATTTTAATATATAGAGAAAACGAAATTTTCATGTTCTTCTTACGAAGAATTCTACCAATCTTGTCCGTGACATTTTTGACATAAGGAAGTGAAGCAAACAATACGTCTCTTTCATTAGCATTGTTAAAATTATTTTTCTACTCTAAATAAATGAATTGAAACAATAAAATCAGAAATAATGGTTAATCCTTGATTTATAGTGAACACGAATTAAACCTATATTTAATAAAACTAAAGACCGAGCAATATTTATCACCTCGTTAAATGATAATCAATCTTTAGTAGGTAGTTATATTTAGCTGTTGTATCGTCATTTGTTATTTGTTGTAGATGTAGAATTACCAACACAAATATGAAAGACAGCCGGTTCATATTTTTTGAAATACATAGCTTTTTTAGGCGTTTCCCTAATTTTGCCGGTGTGTGTCTTCAAGAATTTATTTGAAAATTAATTATTGCAAGATAGTAGATTGAATATCAGACCAATGTTGATTCAGTTTTTTTGTATTCATTTTAGTCAGTACTAGTGCTGTGCGGATCCGACAAAACTTGGATCCGAGTACCCGGATTTCAAAATATCCGAATCCTCGGACATCCGACGTTCGGATATTGAAGCGGATATCCGAAAATTTAATTCGAATTTAGATCCGGATCTGGACTTGTATCCGGATCTGAACTTGCATCCGGATCCGGATTCCATATTTTGGTTACGGATCCGGATTCGATGTTTAGTTTACGGATCCGGATCCAAATTTTAATTCTAGATCCGATTCTTCATTTTAAATGTGAAGGCTAACATCTGGAATTGAGTTCAAATTCAAACTTCAAACCGTTAAATTGAGCCTGTTTATCTTTACAGCGGTCTATAAACACTAGTAAACAAACAGTAATACATTTATAATACCCCTCTAAAATAGCCTGGTAGTTTGTGCAAATGTAAAGCAAAAAATAATTTATACTTTCACAGAGTCCTATTTAGTAAATTATGAATAAAAAATTCAAATTTGTAATATTTTTATTACACATATACTTATACTCATATTCGAATCTAACATCCGATACTCTAATCCGTTTCCAAGATTCAATTTTCAATACTCAGATTCGGATCCAAAATCCCATGCTAAGATCCGGATCCAAAATTCGATACTCAGAATCGGATCCAAAATCCGATATTCAGATCCGGATCCAAAATCCGATACTGAGATTTGGATCCGAGATCCGAATAGTTCAACATTCAATTATCCGGATATCCGCATATTTTTGGATCCTAAACCGAAACTATCCGGATCCGGATTCCACCACTAGTCAATACTGTCTGTCTTTAAAGTTTGTATTCGAAGTTGTGTAACATTCTATATTTTAAAACTTAGGTGCACTAGTAACAAATCTAAGACATAGGTACAAATTCGTATCATTAGAAACAAGTAAGACAAAGACTAGCTTTGAAAATATTGTTGCCTTGATTATAATATTATCTCGACAAAAACCATGTTGAGTGTTTCCTGTGTTGGTTGTTAATTCTAGATGCAGTACTCGATGTGTAAGGAAAAGAACAAGAGGAGTAAATATGAATCTGAGGTAAATATGATTGAAAAAGTTAGTGGGTGATCTTGTGGTAGAAGTCAGTGACCGCAGCTAGATGGGCGTGGACGAAATGAAAGCAGCCGTGCGCTAAGAGTAAATTGGATATAAGAAACGCAGGTAGGCAATCAGCCGGTTCACACACACACATACACCCAATTCCTCAATTACAAATCATCCACAAGAATACTAAATGGAAGCCATAATATGGTTACAAAACGCTAGTTTAAAAACTAAATACATCAATAACAAAAGCCAAAAGTATGCTATTAGTGACACGGGCTGTGTGTGTTATTGTCGAAAGGAGATCTTTGAACATATTTATAATAAAATTCTAAAAAATATGAAGTATGTGTCACATGTCAGGATGATTTTGCCCATGAAGTCCGGATCTGCATCAGGACAATCCTTCAATTCCGTACAACACGATTTTATAATTTGTTGAAAATGCAAACTAGTCGAATTATTATAGCATAGCTGGCTGCTCTATTTAATTTCTTTATAATTCTTTAACTCTAAATTCATTGAATATGAAGCATAAAATACAATAAAATCGTATAGAAACTGGAAAATGCTTTAATATTTATAATATTAAATATGAAAAATGATATCTAACAGTGTTCTAAGAAATACTGTTAAAATCTTCAAATCAGGGTATTTCCGGTTGACCAATTATAACCAAAATCTAATCACGTCTGCATATAATTGAAAGAAACAGAAATTGTAATTATTTGAATTGTAGTATTGAAGTTATTGAATCTGAAAGAATCGTCACACACACAGACACAGACATACACACGATTATATTACAATGTTATATATCGATTATGACCAATGGCCGGAGGAAATAGTACAATTTTATATACACATTTGTAAGACTTGATTTTCAAAAACAAAACAAACTCACCTTTGCGATTCTAAAAATTTATCAATAACTCAGTAAATTATTTTTCAACCCCATCATACGAAAATTCCTGCGGGCGCCCATAATTTGGATGTTTCGTAAAACATAGTATGTTGTTCGTCAAATCATAATGTAGGTTAACATTTTAGATCGCCAATTCTGAGGGTCCAGGAGAAGAAATTTTATATACCTAATGATAATTTAATAATTTAAAATTCATTTTTAATATGGAACCTAAAAATGTGACATGATTATGTATCAGATTTTTGTTTATTTTCCGAAGAATTATTTCCATTCATTTTTCTAAAATTTCACAGTGACAGATAAACTGACAGTTGTTTATTTATTTGTGTTATGGTTGCTAACTACATGAATTAAGTAAAAACGTGCCTTTTTTAAATTTATGATTTTAACACCAGTGTCAGTTTTCACGTAGATAATACCAAAAAAATGAATTTATACACCGCATTCTCCCTGAATCCAAATTTGGAATGTGATTCCAAAATTCTACAAATACTTATACTTATTCAAATGATCATGGTGAATTTAAATTGATGAAATGATTATCTTTTTTTCGACAAGATGATGTGTGGATTTTTGTTCCAGTGTCGACGATAAGTTCGCGGTTTCTCTAATAAATTGAAATGGAGTTCGTGGAAGAATTCCCCATCCATAATTGCTTTGCATCGAATTGACGAATCGCGAATGCTGAATTTTTATATGACACTCGCCTTCGTTTCGCTTTAGTCATATTAAACAGGGCATGGCATATCGCCACTAGACGAGGAGTGCAGCTTGCCGCATGCAGTTTGCATGTTGCAGTGAGCACTGCATATCGACATGCATTTTTTCAATAGCAAGAACACGTAAATTTGCGCATGCGTAATTTACACGACAACTTGATCACCTTCGTACACTTACATCCGTTATTACATAAATTTCACTTACGTTTATGTGGTCTTTTCTCGGCCATGTCATTGACTGGACTTTGTTTATAGATAGAATATACTTTCAGTTCTTTACGCGCTAAACACTCTATAGTTATTACTTTTATAAAAGAAAAATATTGTTCAGTTGAATAGTTTCTATTTTTTTGTCAGATTGATAGGGGGAGACATATTCAAGATCCGATCTCACTAGAGTAGTAGGTATATAGTGTGTTAAGTGTACTAACATTTTTGAAATCTTTCGAATATCTTTTAATTATGCCAAGCATTTTAGATGCTTAAAATTTGTGGATCAAAAATGATTCCCAGGTCTCTAGCTTCCAATTTGAATTCTAAATTATGACCATAAGAATAGTGAATAGGAGCACGAATTCTGGAAAAATAATGACATGACATTTTTCGTATTGAGGTGCAAGTCATTTAATGTACACCAATTATTCTATTTATTTATCTAAATCATATTGTAAATTTTTGTGATCTCATTCTACAGTCCTAAATGTTCAGAAGGTAATTTTACTGTATTCATATAAGTAAATGAGACAAAAAATTAGAAATGTTTTGAGAGTTATAAGGGGAAACTGATTATTTGTGGCATACATCCTTTTTGCGTGAAATGCCATGTATTCTAACTCCACCTAATTGAGAAAATGAATGGGCAACAATTGTGTTTCCAAGGTAGCTTACATTTGTTACCGGGTTAACCTAAATGGTAAAATGACATAGGAAAGAGGTGAGACCCTAACCTCTGCTACTGAATTATATCTTCTGTTGGGAGTACGACTAGAAGAGGAGTAGTATAGAAATAGGAGGGTACAGGGTACAGTACAATCACAATGACAACAAGGGGTCTCATCAAGACTGATGCCGGGATTACACTGACAACACCGTCCACGGAATCTACTGGGAATTCTGTTTATAACTAATAGAGGATTCTGCAATTATACCCCACCGCAAGATAAATAACATCAACCTTCTATGTTTATTGATATCTCCAACTTAGACGCAAAAAATGTTTCTACCTACTGAGATGTTAAATAAGTATTATCAAATAAAATAATAGCATATGCTTCTATTTACAGATTTCGGCAAACTTTAAAATAAGGGGGTGCTTAAGTCCTTACCTTGTAATGAAACTAAAAAGTTGGTTTACAAAATAAAAATGTATTTATTTAATTAATTTATAACATGCCTACATTATTTTAATAACAAATTTTTTTCGTATTATTTTTTTTTTGGAATTCATTTTCAATATTCAGTAGTACTAAATTAGTTAGTTTTCTGTTGGTGGTGCCAAAATAGAAGTAATAATAGTAATGGTTGTCGCAAATAAATGTAAAACCATTTACAAAATCAAAAGTTTTATTCTGTAAAGATCATTTTGCTGTAAGCATAAATATTTTTATAATTAAATGAGAAATATTAAATATTTTTAAATTTTTATCTTTCCAGTTCTATAATTGGCTAGTATTTCTTAGACGTTACAGGCAGTATAATGTGGCGCCAATTCAAATATAGTATACTTTTAATTTGCTACTATACTACAGAATAAAAAAGATATCTTAAACTTTTTTGCAGTATCTCATTCAAATTTTTATATTATAAATCTTTTTGTTGCTTAATTTAGGAGATATCCAATATTTCTTACTTGTTGGCAGTGAAATGAATACAACGCAAAGGTCGTATCGCCGTTATTGTCTAAGTTGAAACTAAAGCAAATTTGAAGAAGTAATAAATGTAGTAATGAAGAAATATTTAATGTCAGGGTGTTTCCCCTATGCGAATATCATGTCCGGAGAGCAGAAAATTCCCAAGGGGTCCTTCCCCGCAAGTTAATTTCCAATACAACCCTCAGTACGCACACAGCAGTCGACTTGAAACATCTCCGATATATTATTAAAGGCAGCATTCTCCATTCTCAGACATATGTGTAAATGAAACATTCTGGAAACTAATTTTCAATTTCTCCAGAAGACTCTTTGAAATCTTTGATAAGCTAAGTATAAAAATAAATGAGACCTGTGGAAGTGAATGGAAAGGAAAATGTTTAGCCCCGGGTGAATAGAAAATTCTGCGGCACTGCATGCTTGCTAGATTGATAGCGAGGGGTTGCTGTTGCTGTTACCGTTGCCAACAGGGCGTACGAAATGAAACTGGGTATAATCCTCCACATATAGAACCAACTATAATGTCGGGGATACATATGCGAGTAACATATCAAATATATAAATAAAATGAGTAAATATATCATCACGTGACGCCTATTGCCAAGCTAGTCTATCTACTTTGCCGGTACCCATAAATTTTCCACTTATTGGAGGTATCCGTTAAGAGAGACTTTGCTAGTCAAAAGAAATTTTTCACCAATTGCGTTGGTTTTATAATTATGAGCTGGATAATCCGAACAATATTTAGTACAAGACAGCTAAGAAAGCGCCCAAACGGGTTGTGTTTTTGTTGATCGAGATGATTTTATGTGTTATTCGGTAGACTTTGCTCATTATTTGTAAGTAAGGAAAACAATGGCGGATTGAAGGTAGTTAGTTACTAAGCAGTAGGCTTGTCGTTACTCGTTGTCGTGTTCTGGATGCCGTTAATTATAAACGAATTAAATAGAAAGTTTATGAAGGAAAATCTTGGTGTTCTGTAAGAATCCCACGAGTCTATAAGTAATGACGTTATGTTTACCCCTCGTAAAAGTGAGTGAAGACTTCACTTAGTCATTACTTTCAAAAGAACTCGTTATTTGTTTCGCTTCTCTTCTCTTCTGCTTTACACTGCTTCGCTCTATTCACCTCGCTACCTTCTCCAATCATTCTCCGTAATTATTTTTCATTTTGTTTCATTCGAATTAATCGCGTAGGTAAGATTCAGATTCGGATTTAACTTAACAGAGCTGTTCGCAACGTTCAACTAAAAAACAACTGGCCTTACAACAGGACACGGCGCGGACACTTTGTTAAATTATGAAAGTGATCCCTGTGGTGCTCTTTCTACAGCATATTTGAGAGTCCATGAGGTGACGCCTGGTAAAAGATTGACATACCCAGCAATGAGTAATAAGCGGAATGATATACAGGGTGTTAATGAATACGTGTTATAAATTTATAGGGTATGTAGGGGATACAAAATAGTATCTACCTTAATATTAGTTGGCTGTGACCTATCACTTCAGTTATTATTTTGTTTATTTTAACTTTTAGTATTGAATTACAGATACATTATTAATGAGCATATTGACCAGCAAATAATTGAACAGCTCGCTAGAATCTAGCGCTAGAAGAAATAGCTAGCGCGAAATGTTTCACTAAAACATTCAGCAAACTAGTGGGTAGTTGCATGCGTCATGTTTGGTTGCAACGAATGCCACTTTTTAACAAATTTACTACCTGGTTAAGAATATTTACTTCTGATACATCGTCTAACAGTTTAAGTAATAATTTCCAATTAAAAATTAAGTATGCGAGCTTTCAATACTTACAGATAGAACTCACAGTTATTTTTTACTTTAAACAGTGCTTGCGCGCTAAGTAAATGTCAAAATACGCTCTGAAGATGCAATGCTTGCATTTAAAAAAATTAAAACAAACGAAATTAATAACTAAAGTGATAGGTCATAGGCATCTAAAATTAAGGTAGAAGATTACTCTTTTAAGATCCTGCAGTTCAAAACCGGTGCGCTTCTGGATATAGATTTATTAGTAAGTTTTTCTACTTTCCATCCCCTGCATAAGTTTATAACACGTATTCCTTAACACCCTGTATTTATTTATTTATTCATGAACACCGAAAATATTTTAGTAATTATTTTTCTCATTGTGCTGTTCGATTGTTTCATTATAATGATGTCCGCTTTTCAATTGAATTAAATATCATGTATGAATGAAAAGGTCAATATGATATCATTTTTTAACCGTGCCTAATCAGGCAGTAAATATTGGTTAATTAATTAATTTATTCATTAGTTATAAATATGATAATAGATATATTGTCATAATGTATGGTATATTAAAAATCTTTTGACATTTAAATAAATTATACAATTTTCATACAGCATCCAGTGTTCCATGAAAATGATCGTGTTTTCGTAAATCGAATTACAATTAATCATCTTTATGTTTATTATAGTTAATTATACTGTTAATTTTACTTTAATAGTACGTAACAAGTTTTATAAATGTGGTGACTACACTCCTTCCCCAAACTAAAATAGAAGCTGAAAGTTAACTATTAAGACGAAACAACGATGTAACATATACTTGAACCGTCGTGACGATGGTATTGAACAGCATCGCAATTTTAGTTTTCCAGAACGCCGTGCATGGAGAACCGCGTCAAGTGCTGTATGCAATTAATAATTAAATCGAAAGACTAAGTTCATTCAAAACACTTAAATTGGAAAAATCACTGTGAACTAATTATTACAAATTTAAACAAACTATATTATCAAATTAAACATTTAAAACAATATTTATCTCTTTCTCAAGTATTAACATTTTATTATCCCAAAGCTGAATATATCCTCAGGCACAGTGTCACTTTTTGGGGTGCCTCTACTCATTCCAGTATCGTTTGGAAGTCAGAAGAGAATGCTTCGATGTATGAACTTAATATTTTTGTCACATACAAAAATCTTAACTTATTATTTATTTACGAAACATCATTGCACATATTCCAAAATAAATATTTTTATCATTTTAATACAAAGAGGAAAAATGAACTTAGAGTTCCTATTAATAGACTAAAAATTATTCTCCAAATTCTGCAGGCGTAAAAATTTACAATCATTTGCTTTCATTAATAACAGAGTCAAAATCCGTAACAATTTTTAAACAAAAACTGAAAAAACTCTCACAGAACAGAGTTTCTATGATCAGAATGAATTGCGAATGTTATAAAATGCAATTACGTTTTCAAAAGAAATAAACATATTATTATTATATTGAAGAATAAATTGTGATTTTGATGATATATCTTATTTCTAAGGGAGTTCTAAAACTTTATAGCTAAACTGAGTGAGTAAAAACGAAGCAAGATCCAAACTGGTTGAAAATGAAATCTACCTAAAGTTATATTCAGTATTCAGTTTGTTATGCCAATTTGGAATTCGGTTCGTGGTTGCTAAATGTATCTAGTATTTCTGGTTTCATTTTCTCCTTGCCTTATTCATGAATTGTACGTGCGTAGAGTTTTCGAAAAATTGAAATAATATTCTAATTCCCAACAGCAGGTATTGAGAATATTTGTTTAGCAAACATGAAATGGATAAAATTACAATACCTTGTTGTAGAATTCAGATTGGTTTTACTTTTATAGAATATGAAAGATGGGACGCTTGCTTACCTGAAACAAAAGAAAAATAAATTAATAAACAGAACAATAAATAACATTTAAGAAAGAAAAAGTAGTGAAGCTATACAAGCTATGACATATACGTGCTAACCCAATCTTAATGTATGATGAATACTGAAAGGAGAACGAATGTTGTGAAATAGTTATAAAGGATAATAGGAATAGATGGGAGGATGTAATTAGCTAAGGTGAGGAGTAGCAGGTGTCAATAACGAACCTTGCCCCTGCTTTGCCAAATTTAAATAGTCCTCGCGCCTCCTGCTCAAGGACAATGCCCTCGTCAGCCATCCCCGAATTGCACCGAATTCACCCGAACTTATGTCGCGTTGGTTGTCAACCACCCTCACCGCAAATATTAAATAATAAATTACGTGGTTTATAATTGAGCTTCGGGCCGCATGCCCCAATATATCACACAACATAGACAATTCTTAATGAATTATACATAATATCTATACGCGGGACTTCATCGAGTACCTATGAATTATTAAAGTTTATAAAATCGAACTACCAAATAAGTTTTTCAAATGAACATTGTTTAATATATGTTTCAGTGATATAAATGTTCTGACAATATGCATACATATAGAAATTGACCTCTTGAATACAAATTTGTAACGTACAAGTTTCTATCTCTGTTAGTTTTAAATATATGAATTATTAAATTTATTAAAATCGATTGTCTACAAAGCTATCTAAAACGGCTACGCCTCAAAATTTATTTCAGCAATTTAAAAATTTAGAACAGACACACATACTTGTATGTGTTTATTTTAAATGCAGTGGTTTTATTTTTTTATGAATGAAAATTATTATTATTTCTCATATATATAACTGATCTTCCGCATTCTATTGCCTGCGATGATATAGTACTTTATGCAGATGACACAACATTCTTCGTAAAGGACACTGATCCCGCGCAAATGCAAGAAAAAATTGAAGGTATATTAAAACAAGCTAAATAATGGTACTCCAACAACATGCTTTTATTAAATGACGAGAAAACACAGACGCTGATCTTCAATAACCATCGATCACAAGACGCAAACGAATCCGTAAAAGTTCTCGGACTCGAAATTGACCGCAACAGATCTCTACTGCCGAAAGTAGACTATCTAAATTAATATTTCTATTTCTATTTCGTAACGTACGGCATTCTGTGAACCAAAGTGTTGTAATACTAGCCTACCATGGACTGTTTCAATCCATCCTATATTATGGGACAATATTGTGGTACAGTGACAAAAACTGTGATAGACTTTTTAAACTACAAAAGTGTGTTGTGCGTATTATAGACAATAAAGAGTTCCGCTACCACTGCAGACCGATCTTCATTAAATTGCAAATTTTAACTCTCCCCTATATTATAAATATATATGTAATGCAATGTCTTAACTACATTAAATCAAGTCCGAATAAATTCACGCAATATCAGAGCTGTCATAAATATGACACCAGACATATCAAAAATTACAATATTCCCAAATTTAAAAATGAGAAGTTTAAAAAATGTTATTTATATATAATTGTATCAAACTATTTAATAAAATACCTGATCATATTAAAGAGCTACCAGTATCAAAGTTCAAGCACTCTGTAAAAACTATGTTACTGAGACATGCATTTTATTCACTTGATGAATTTTTTAATTGTACCCATTATAAATTTTAAGATTTGACTCTATTTATTGCTATCAATGTATCTCAATATTTTTTTTGTGTGTATATTTATTTTGTGTGTATATGTAATTTAATTTTATATTGAAATCCGCAAGGGTGCTCTTTTTACTTCCTTGTACGTAAGTAAAGGAAGTATTGTAATCGCGAAAAATTTCGGTTTTCAGATTTCAGCGGAAATATCCATTTTGATCATCCATGAATCCATTTTGACTAATTTCGTCGTGACGTCTGTACGTACGTACGTATCTCGCATAACTCAAAAACGGTAAGCCGTAGAAAGTTGAAATTTTGTATTTAGGACTGCTATAACATCTAGTTGTGCACCTCCCTTTCTGGTTATTACACAATTTCCAGAAGTGGCACTTTACATGAAGCCTATAATAGATTTTAATAAAAAACTGTTTTAAAATATAATACAAAACTTTTCAAATTTGGTATACAGGACTTTTATGTCAATCGAAATAACATAATAGATTTTGGTTAAAATAGGCTAACCGAAAGTGGTACATTACTTGAAGTTGTTAACAGTTTTTCTTGAATAAAATGATTTTATTTTGATTTTAGAAATAAATGCTTCAAATAAAAGTTTTAGAGAATTAATTTCTGCGTCAAGCACATCAAGTATTATTAAATTAGCCCACTGTATAAGCGAGATATGTAAATTTAAAAATTATATACTTTTTTGTTTTTGTAATAAAGCTTGCTATGGATTAGGACAAAAAAATAAAAAAAAAGTTCATGTCAAATTACACTAAATACGTGCAATTTTATGATTCGTACAATAACAAATATTATAATTTTATTGTGAAATTAGTCATATTCATTGTTGTAATCAAATATTTCTTTGTTGTAATCAAAACTCTCTTTAAAAACTCCCTTTATGGTCGCTATATATCTTACTGTTTTGAAGTTAAAATTAATATTTTGTAATTTATTTATTAAAAAAAATATGTATAGTTTAATAATCGTACAAGGAAGTCGTGTGGTGTCCACATCAGATTTTTTTTACTCATGTACTTTTATCACTATTGTAATTTTGACTATGGCATGTACTATGTATGTATTCACTTTTTACTATGCCGAATAAACATATTATTATTATTATTATGAAAACACTATTCTCAATAATTTAAAAAATGTAAACGAGCAAAATTATATTTGTTTTAGTTTGGAGATATGAATTTTTAGATTGACAGAATCGAATAAAGAGAATAGAATCAAAGAGCACCTTGCGATCGAAACAAAATAAAACGACGTTGATGGCTGATACTAGTTTTCGTCTAGGTTTGGAATGAAAGCTCCATGACAGGAGTACGTCGCTTCGTTGCGTCCGTATTTAGTTTTATATTTCTTGCACCGTTACCGTTGAAGTGCAAGTGCTACGTACTCGTATATGTATTGTTTCACAAGCTGTCGAGGGAACATATTTTAAACGGCATGTCAGGAATATGTCATTGGTGTTTGAGTAAATTTGTTCGCCGGGAACATTACGGAATTACTGATGTCGTGTTTATTCTTCTACATACTTTTATTATTATTAAAACCAGTTGAATACTAATGACCGAATTGTAATTTGTAATGTAATGTATGTAGGGCCGTGGGCATTGCATGCATGGGAGATATAAAGGGTTGTATGATTGTGATGCGAAGCGCAAGTGTATAAAACCATTACCCTTCTTGCAGTACGCTCAGTAATTAACCGTGTTGAAAACGTCGACCCTTCAGCCTTCACCGCCGAATAATACTCCATTTTCTAACCTTTAATTTTTAGTAATTTACGGCAAATTACTCACTATTAAATATTCTTGCACGGTTCTTACTTATTACACACTAATATACCCAAATCGACTGTCTAGGAATAGGGAGAGTACTGCAACACCTCGGTCTTCGTTTTTCTCTGTTTCAGGGAGTGTGTATCAGGCGTTTGAGAGATAATCACACCACATCCAAAAATGGGTGGTTGTAGTTTTGGAAATATGATTTTTAGATTCTGTGGGTTGAAATGCGTATGTGCCCAAAATTTTATTTTAAAACGGAGAAATAGTAAGAATGCTATGATTTTTTAGTTTTATTCTTTTTTAAAAAAAATCCTTTATATTTTTTCTTTTGGTACTTTTTGCACATTACTCCCTTTGGTCATATTTGCACTTTACTTCTTTTAGTCCTTTTTGCACTTTTCTCCCTTGGTACATTGTCCTCTATTCACTTTTTTCCATTTGGTACTTTCCTCTATTTGCGCTTTTCTCCATTTGGTACTTTGCACTTTTCTCCATTTGTTACTGTGTTCTATTGTCCCGAAATCCTACTCTTGTTGTCCTTTTAATTTGTCCTTGCTATCTTTTTTTATTGTCCTTCGGTACTTTTCTCTATTTACACTTTTCTTCCTTTGGTACTTTGTCCTCTTTTCACATTTCTTTGCACTTTATTTCATTTGGTCCTCTTGCACATTTCTCCCTTTAGTACTTTTCTCTTTTTGCATTTTTCTCCCTTTGGTACTTTGTCTTCTGTATTGTTCTTTTTGCATTTTCGTCCCTTTGGTATTCTTTACACTATTCTCCATTTGGTCCTTTGTTCTCTTTGCACATTACTCCCGTTGGTCTTCTTTGCACTTACTTCCTTTGGTCCTTTTTGCACATTTCTCCTTTGGTACTTTGTCCACTATGCACTTTGCTCCCTTTAGTTCTTTTCACCATTTGCACTTTTCTCTCTTTGCACTATTCTTTTTGCACCTTCCTCCCATTGGTACCCTTTGCACTATTGTCCCTTTGGTACTTTGATCTTTACACTTTTCATTCATAATATTTAGATACGTTAAAAAACAATCATATAGAAAATACATACTTGATTTTTTTCTAAAAATTAGAATATCTCAAAAACTACTGCGTTAATTAAGTTTTAACGAATAATAGACAATTTTCGATGCACTTACATGGCAGGGGCACTAAACTGCTTTTATAAATAACTGTTTGCGCCGGTCCAAGTTAGATCTAATTTAAACACGAACAGAGGCACTATGAATACGGCTGATACTGTCAAGTGCGCACAAATTCCATGCCTAGTGTCATAAATGCGTTTTTTAAAATGTATTTCTATTCAATTCTGTGTCTTATTGAAAATAACCGATTCATATAGTCCAATTTTTAAACTTATAACTGAAATGGAAAGTATACTTTTTAATAAATAATTGTTCACTTGGGTACATACCCCATTATATTAAAATTATGTCAGCAAAATTTCAAAATAGAATTAATTAATATTTTGCATTCATTTATCGAGAATGGATATCATTATAAACTATACGATGTAATTGTATTTTTGAATATAAATCAATATTTAATTATATTTGATAACATATTTGATACTTATTGCGTATTTTTGATACTATATATTCATTTGTATACTAAATTTAATTCAAAATAAGCACCCAATTCATTTAATACTAATATGCAATAATAATAAAATACCCGAATGCATTAAATTATCTATTGTTTATCGACACAGAATACAAAAAAAAAATCGGTAAACCTTTATCAATTAAATTAATCAGTTTTAAATTAAACCTTATTACACAAAAGATAGAACTAGTCTGTATTTACAGTGGCTCACGAAATTATTCCTACACTTTATTTTTATCAGTAAAATGTTTTGAATATCTGTATTGTTCAATTCTGATTTGAAAAATTCGGATTTTGGAATTTTTAAGTGTTCAAAACTAGTTTAGAGTAAATTTTTCGAACAATGCCCAAGTTCAAGTATAGAGTGTAGCACATGAAAAAGCATTCTGTAATGAACAAAAAGCACTGACGAAATTACTAATCAAAAATGAGTTTGCAACAGTGTGTCAGTTTTTATCGGTCAATAACGCGAACATATTTTACAGCTATTATAATGAATCTTATAAATCAAAGTTTATATGAAAATATTCACACATACAAGCTGAGTTGATAGGGTGGCAATATAAAGAATCTAACAGTGAGGCTTCCATATATCATAGAGGGCGAATGTCAGTGTTTAATTTATATACTGATTTAGTATCGACACGTGCTATGCCTTTTGTTATTCAATATCCTTGTGGTCACACTAGAGCCAGGCAACATCGAAAATTACTTTTCGGTACTGCCATTTCTAACCGACGGTTATGGCTCATGTCTCGGAAAAATGAAAAGATTACGCCCTGCATTCAAATGGAGGGTTTATAAAATCAAGTTTAAAACACAACACAAGAGTTTTCTTTCCTTGAAGCCTTATCAATAAATAAAACACGGGAATATAGGATTGCATAAGGATAATTAAAAATAATAAAAATAATTTAGGAAACGCGAAACTTTTCATTTGATAGACAATTTTTCTGTCACATAGAAATTTTAGTAAATGAAAATTCCGATTTTACATTTAACCCTAATTCCGATTTCTCTATGGTGATGATATGAAGATATTTAAAATACTAAATTCACCTGAGGATAAAAAATCTGATGGGGCCAGTACAATACCTTCCGTCAATTCTACGTATTTTGTACAAATTTCACAAAGATTTTTTTTTGCAAACTATTCTATGAACGTTTTCTTTTTAGGGGAGAAATGAACTGATCTTATCTCGTACTGAACTGAACTGAACTACTTCTAAAAAGAATAGTATGTTTCTTAAAATAAGTAGAAAATAAAAACATATATAGAATTATATTTATAACATGATAAGCTGCTGAATTGGTTTATGGTTATAATTTGTTTTATTACCTTATGTGATTTGTTTTTGCCACCTTAAATTATTTTACATTTTTATATTTCCAGTAAAATCTTTTCAAAAAGATATAATGTACATTTTATTTGACACTGACATCTGTCAAGTAGTAATATATGAATATTCTGTTGCAGCTTTTAGCAGCATTAGGTTGCAAGTTATTTCTTTATAATTCTTTATCTCTAAATTCAATGAATATGAAGAAAAAAAGGTAATTAAATCGAATAGAGAATAACATATTCTTTTATTTGTAATAACATAAAAGGTCAAAAAATGATATTTAACAGCGTTTTTTTTTTGAAGAAAAACTGTTGAAATTGGAATACCACTTAATATATGGAATCCATTACATATATATATATTATGTATTGCAACAGCATCGAAAGAATACAAAAGGTTATACGTTGATTTTTTCATTGATTGTGTTTGGATTTGAAGTCAATCTTGGAAATTTAAAGGGATGCATAAATATGGTTGAACGGGTCTAGTATCTAGTTCGTTTTAGGTAGGTATCAAATTTAATCCAAATGCAATAATTGAAAAAAATGACTTAATTTCTAAAACACTGGATTCATTCATAAAAGAGTTAGGACTTTGAAAATGTATATTTTAACAAAAAAATTGTTAATGAAGCTAATTCATTAATGACATTAAAATGAACTGTAGGATGTATAAAGAGAATAGAGTATGAAGAAAATGAAATTGTGCATTGTTGTACGTAGGTGTATTGTAATAGAGAGTGATTATATTTATTTATAAATAAGCGTAGGTGCGTTGATGACACAGTTAATGAGCAGATTAGAATGTCGGTTATGTTGGAATTTGAGCTGAACAAAATAACGCTTTGGCATACGCTGTCATTACAGATTTGATTGATAATAATTGAGTTATTTAATTAGTCCCCGTGAAATATTCCGACATCAATGACTGATAAATAACTCAACCATAATTATTTCCTTTATCCATCTACACTTCGTCATTACAATCATACAGGGCGTATCATCATTTTACAATTAGTGAAATAAAAAGACAAGAATGATTTGTAGTCATCAACGAAAACATTTGAAAGTAACGATTGTTTTTTGATCAAAAAAATATTTAACATTGATCTATTTGTAAACCGTTTTTGTATTAAAATCTTTGACCGTGAAATAGTGATAAAAACTTATTTTTGTAAAAGGTAAAATAGTCGTGAATGAGTGAGTTTTATTTTTAACAGCATTGTCTATTTTCATTTCAATTTAATATGGCTGGAAATGAAATTTAAATTTAAATCAATTTAATAAGTCTTTCAATTCAACAAAATAAAAAGCCGGAATTAATAATGATGTTTGTGACAGTTGATTTAACCCAAATTTGCATAAAACACGAATAGTGCAGCTGGCATTTAATGTTATGATCGGATTTAAGTCACGAGTGTTATGAAAACAACATCTAGGAGTACACAGCCAAATGAATCGCACTTCAGCAACACATTAGCATTAGCATTAGGTATTAGGTCGCATACCGAACTGGAACAGGTACAACACAACTTATTGCAACTATTTGCTGTAGTGTAATATCCCTTCAGTTTGTTAAATTGAATTCTGAACGTTTCAAATAGTCATTTACGGAATTATAGACCGCAGATCTCAACTAAGAAAACTAACAAATACATACTGACCAGACCATGAGTTTTGCATGTTGACTTGGTGTTGACTTAGGTTATATTACGGTTTGTTTAAAAAAATAACCAATAATTTTCGGTCTTTGTACATACATACATAAAATCACGCGTGTCCCACTTAGTGGGTTCGCACAAACCCGATAACAATAAGAACAACATCAACATCATACAAAAAATCCTTACTCTTGAACATATTAAAGTGACCGATTTTCGGTAGCGAAATACCGCATCCGGATCACAATAATAGTTAGGAATCAATCATCCTTCGCCACACATTCCTATCTAAGCAGACTTCTTTCGCCTCAGCCACACTCATAATCGCATTCATACATGCTCTTCTTCTCTTCACACTTGGAAACTCTTTCTCTTTAAGCACCCTACCAACCACATCCATCCACTTACACACTGGTCGGCCACGCAATCGAAAACCCTCAACTTCATCAAGATATATACGCTTAACAAGCCGTTCACTCGCCATTCTCTCCACATGCCCAAACCATCTCAACTGACTCACACCAAGTCTCTTAATCACATTGTTCCTAACCATACATTCTTCATACACCAAATTATTCCTCACGCGATCCCGTCTGACATACCCACATACACCACGTAAATACCTCATTTCCACGGCAGTCACTCTCTTTTTATGCTTCCCCGTCCATGCCCAGCATTCGCTTCCATACGTCAAAGCAGGCACTAGCACTCCATTACATACACTTAACGGATCATCCCTTGATACGTTAACGTTTCGTGCAAACGTACCCAGAGCACCCATTACCTTATAACCCGCACTTTGTAAGTTTAGATAAATCCACAACATGGCTGTTCTAGTTTTTCGTTTACTGAACATTTCCCGTCTTGGAGCCTAACATAACTACTAACTATAAAAGTCATCCGTATTAGTGATTTCTGTTTTCAGCCCTAGCTTTTATAATTTCCTCGCTCCTCCGATCTAGTGAAATATATCTGTAACATTCTTCGCGACAGTAAATTATTTTATTCTATTTGGGAATCATAAACTTGTTTATTTTCATTCAAAAGCGGGCGCAATTTGGCTTTTATTGCCCGAGGGCCTATAAAGCTGCCAAGAAACAGATATAAAAGCAAATCAAAATTGTGGTTTATGGATAAATGTCAAACATAATAAATTTTCATATTCTTTCTCGTAAGAAAGAAATTAATTATTGTCACAAAATAATTTCAAATTAATGCGGTTTAATACAAAAACAACCAATATCCCCATTTTGTATTTTTTAAATTACTAATTTAATTTATTTCTACGTAAAATAAAAACGAAACTTCTAGTACCATCTTGTGTTTATTTCTGAATTAATATATTTCATTCATAAAAATTGTAGAAAATAGTGCAAAATCTCTCTGCTTCGCGTAGTAGTTTTTGTACACAATAATTTAATATATTTTCTAAGCTATAAAAAGTTCTATATATTTCAATTTCAAACACAAATTAACAAATAACAATCTAAAAATAGAACTTTGGTTTGTGCAAGTCTGCTACACCCCAATATTAACGCGCGCTGAGAAGCATAAATTCTCGATTTTATTAATATATTATTTTATTGAATTTATTTACAAAAACAGCGAATTTCAACAGGCTGGTGCTGCCACCAAGCAACAAAAATTTATACCACTAAGCTCATAGAATGTTTAAATATAATAATATAACATATAAATGCTGTTTTATATGGTGCCTATGAGGTGGCGTCTGACACCCTTCTCATACAATAATATACATAGTATTTATATTTAACTATGCATAAATATAAATAATTTGTAGAATGTATCTACATAACACACAATTTTTACCTATAGGTACCTACCTAGTGAATCTTTGAAATTTGAGAACCAAAATAAAATAAAACGTTGTACTCACCATTAACATAATCAAGATTATAGCACTCGGGAAGTTAAAAGATCTCCGCTACGCGTCGATCTTTAAATATTCCCCCGTGCTATAATGTTTTAATTATGCCCTTAATACATAAATAACTATTTCATCTCCTCTGAAAATATGTCCAATCCAGAAACTTAAAATGCTATTTTATATTTTTGAAGCAAAACCTTGGAATTCTTTGAAATTGTAGAACAAAAAAATGGTGTATATATTTGGGAAATAAAATTTAGTAAAACCGAAGTAAGAACATAGAGTAAGTAAACACCATATCCGGTCATTAATAATCTAAAGTTAGGACGTATTCCGAGGGTTAAAAATAGATTGAAAAGCATCGCATTCGCATTGAATTGTATAAATATTTCTTGGCAATTTAATTGTGTTTTAGCGCAGAGTACAATATATTGTTTTGGACAGGTAGAAATGGGGAAACCACACTAATATATATTTCATTTGTGGTTTATTCCGCTGAGTGCTCTAGTGTTTGGCTTGAAACCGCACTCCATGAAAAAATAACCAACATCTATCAATCTCTCTATCTACTTATCTATCTGTGCCACTATACGAGGGGGTATCTAAAAAGAACGAGAATTATTTTCTGACGGGTGGTACAGCTCTTGTTTCGACTTCAGCGGCTAGACACTCTTTTGGATCTGTCGCTCAAACATCATCCTTGGGGAGCGGTCAGTGTATTTTTTTTCATAAGCAGGGAAATCAGAAGCGGAAACTATCTCCATGCTTCGGAGGACTTACGGGGATGAAATTTTGAAACAAGCGTAGCTTTACGAGTGGTTTTCTCGTTTGAAATTACTGAAAAATCCATGATGCAAAATTTTGACTGAAATTTTGAAGATGAAACGCGGCGTAGCGAAATTCTTTCCATGTGTTCTTTCCGATAACCAGAGAGCCAATCATTTGAGTGTTTGCTAGGAATTGAATGAACAGTCAAAAAATGTTGTTGATTTCCCTAATAGGAAACAGAACTTGATGCTTTTTAATGTCCGCCATTGCAAAATCGCCCTCACTCAAAATTCAAAGTAGTTGGAAGCATTAATATAAAAAAATACTTAGAATTATTGAGAATAAAATAGAGTTCATATATTTTTCCACTTCTTAAAAGCTCCGAATCAATCTTCTTTTGGAATGCTTTCCAACTAACTTCTGGAAGAATTCTCAAAGATGTCAAAATAATATCTAGTGAATTGAAAACTACCAAAACTATAAAACTAGGTTTTGGGGACTTAAAACTGTCATATAGTGATTTGAAAATGCTCTCTAGTTAATTTCATAAACACTGGGCTGGGTGTTTTTACAAAACCTAGATTTTTGCCAGCCCTTTCGAAAACATGGACTTAAATGCTTTAATGGTGGAAAATAAAATTGTCGAGAATTAGTTTTATTTTTATTTTCATTTGAAATTAATATGACAGCGAATAAAAATAAAATTTATCTACGTATATGTCGCACAACAGTCCTCATTAAAAATCCCAGAACCAGTGTGAATCAGAGTAGAATAAAAAGTTGTGAAGAATACGTAGGAATAGGAATACGAATGTATGTAATAACAGCGGTGATCTATAGAGAGATGCGACTAAATTGAATTTGAAATGAAAGAGACTTGAGCTTATTAGATCGTTACATGAGAAAGGATGAAAATGTGATTTCACTAAATAAGGCTCGTTTTGAAAGAACTTATAGAGGCCCTAAATAATAAAATTAGATCTAAACGAATTGGAACGAAAATAAATTAGATAAAATTCCGGTTATACTCGTAGTCTCCTCCAACACCAACACCAATGCAGCTACGGAGAAGAGAAATAGAAAGGAAATTCTGTGCGCTGGCCATTTCCTAATTTTAATTTTTGATGACCAAGCAATTCAGTGCGCAGCGTTACATTTGAATAACAAAATAATTGAGACAAAAAACTCTACCACTGTGGGCGTGAACTCTTAATTTGTTTTTAATATTATTACTCCGGCTGAATGCGAAATTTCCTCGCTGAATTTATGCGCTTCGCTTCACCCAAATACGTCCAACCAGTGAACGCATTACGTTACGTTCTCTTATTTAATACCCACACTTGCTTCATTACTCAACAAACAAATTTTCAAATAAATATTTTATCAATTTCTGGGTGGGACAATCTGCTTCGATCAAATACAATAATTTTTTTCACGGAGAATAAATCGAAAAGAAATAAGGGTCAATGAAAATTTATACCAGAAAGACAATTGTATACCAGTATGAAGTGAACATAAGGAGTTGTCAAAGTCATCAAACTGCCATCCGTCAATTTCAGAAATTCTTTTTGTCGAAAGGGTATTGTCATTTTCATTTAACTGTATAATTTAATATTATTAATTATCTAACTTGTTCTGATTTTCTTTTAATGCTGTCTAATGACGCATCCTGTAGTTCTATAATTATTATAATTTTTTTTAATAGTTGCTGGACGACGAAGACCAGTCTTTCAGACTCATATTGTAATTATACCAAGTTATGGTTGTATTTTTCTTTAATTGTATACATCAGTGTTTCCCAAACTGTCATCCGCGGACCCCCAGGGGTCCGCAGGCTTTATGGAAAAAGTACCATACAAGCTATTAAAATATACAGGTGACACTGAATAACGGACCACTCAAAATAATTGATATCTGATTTAAATGTTCGAATATTTCGGCTTTTTCTGTCAATTTCAAATATTTTCTTTGAGGCGGCATTATGTCAATGTATTTATTTTGTCCCAATTAGATTTCAATTTGCCGCCATTTTGTTAATACGAGTTGTAAGGGTAATTTTTTTTGACAGTTGTCACGTACAGACCACGCGATTTAAGAATATGGAGAAGTTCAAACGAACAAAGTTTAATTATTGTAAAAACACTTACAAAAATGGTGAAAACAGTTCGCCAATTACGTCAAGTTTTCGGTCGCAATAATGCGCTAAATGAATCGACAGTGAGGCGTTTAACTATAAAATTTGAGACCAAATTTACGATGATGGATGAGAAGATCATTGTTCGTCGTCGTCCTTATCGGTTACTCGAAAATATAGCCACAGTAAGGGAATCTGTGGCCGAGAATCCAGGAACTTCCATTCGGCATCGTGGTCAAGAATTAAACATTTCCAGAAGCGATGCAACGAATTTTGGTAAAAGATCTGCATGTAATTCATGTGGAGGACATGTTTTTCCAACAAGACGTTGCGACCTGCCACACAGCACGTGAAACAATGGTGTTACTGCAGACCAAGTTTCCAGGCCGTGTCATTTCTCGATTTGGCGATCAACCTTGGCCACCAAGATCGTGCGATCTAACACCGATGGACTTTTTTCTTTGGGGCTATGTCAAGGAAAAGGTGTATGCGAATAAGCCTGAAACAGTTGGACATCTTAAAGAGGAAATACGGCGCGTTATTGGTGAAATACAGCCACATTTATGTGAAAACGTTATTCGAAATTTCAACAAAAGAATAACCCTGTGCCAGAGGTTTCTTGGTGGCCATTTGTCTGATGTTGTATTTCACGTTTAATCGGAACTATTTTTCTTTATGTTGAAATAAAAATGTTTGCTTAATTCAAAAAATGAATGTGTTTTTCTTTAAAATTAAATCCGGCGCTCTAGTTGGGACACTTTTAGTGTGTTCACTATTTCGCGACTATTTCATACGATAGTAGCTGAATGGTGCAATAAATTCCGACAAGAAGAGAATCCACTAAAAATTTGACTCGGTCAGGACATACTCGTTAGATTTAAATTTTACAAAAACACTGACATTAACTGTCACAAACACCTGGATCTTTCTGTGTAATCCTAACTGGTGATGTGGTTGAAATACAAACTAATGATCTGGGGTCTTTCAAAACCTGTTGATCTCAGTTATTTGCTTTAATTTTTTGTTGTTGTTATTTAACTATCTGATATAGTAATTAGATTCTAAAAATATGAAGAGAGAATTTGAAATTAAGGGTTGACAATAAAAGTTGAGTGTAGCATATGGCTGGAGTTAGTTATTGGTGGCAAGCGATGTGTTAGTAAATAGTAACGTGATTAACAGGGAAAATGTTGTTAGACATCTTGTGGACGTTTATGAACACTTATTAGCGCTGACAGAGTCGCTCATGTGACGATTGTGGCGTGGCCGAAGCCAAAGCCGAGGGGGAAGCTAATTTTATTTGTTTTAATGGGATCACTTTGTATTCGTACATTACATTATGACATGGGGATGGGATGTCAACACCAGTGTAAAACTCTGTCTATAGGATAGTCTATCTGAGTATCTGTAGCATCAGTAGTAGTTATTCGATTTATGATTCGTGTGATACACATCGCAGATAGGGTCTGAACATGGACTCAATTGCTGTTTGACATGAAACTTATTATGTGAACTTGGTATCTGCTATGTCGCTAAACGACTAACTTAGAGAAGATGGCTCCATATTGATATTATACATATTTCTATTATCCGGGTGTAAAGCTTCAATTACATTATACTATTTTTGTCTAGATTTTAGGTCAATTCTCGTTCGAGAATTTCTTGTCATTTCTAGTCTAATATAAATTAGACATTTTCATTTGTTTCGTTCGATTTTTATACTAGATTCTAGTTCAGAAACATACGGTCTGTCCTATTTTTTCGTCCAACTTAACTTAATGTGGCCACCTAAATTTTCTTGCAACAGATTCTAAATTTCCAGTTAAATTATTTCAGGAACGAACTTTGACACTGACATCTATAAATTAGAATTATCTGAATATATTTGTAGTTTCCATGGTTATATAATAGCTGACTGATTTATGAAATTTAATTTCTTCATAATTTTCTAACTTTATATGCATTGAACATTAAGAAAAAAATAATCACACCGTATAGAGAATAAAATATTAATAATAATGTAAATTAAAATAAAAACACAAGCAACTATTTTAATCGATTTCGGTTTATTAATTGAAACCATCTTCAGAGAAATAAATACATGAAAAATTAATATAATATGAATGTATATACATATATTAATATTACTTATATGTGTATTTATTTTATTAGTATATTAATTGTGGTACAACATCAAGAGAAATTATAATACAAAAATAAAAATTATATATTTATATATTTTTGTTTGGCAACCTGTACTTTATAGAAGCATAGAAAATGTACAGAATTAATCAATACTGTACGACTATATATTATAAAAATTATTAAACTCGGATGAAAATCGAACGAAAAATGTAGGACGAGAATATGAGAAAATAGTATAATGTAATTCAAACTTAATGGGGTTCTCCACTATTTTTTTTATGAAACTCCAACTAAATTGATATTTTTAAATATTCTGTGGTTTCCAAACAGTGTATTTCAATAATAATTGGAAATATATAAATATGTTAAATTTTCTGCATTCATCTATTAGAAAATAGATTCCGTATTTCAAAACGGCCATAGCAGAAGGCTTAAAAGTTAAACACTCGAATAGTTTAAAATCTAATAATTTTTTGAACATTGATAGTATCTATCTTACAGTTTTAAGTCTAGTTTTAATATGTCCTGCATCTTTCTATTTGGTTTACTTTGGCTGTTTCATTACTTTTTAAATTTGAAAAAGGTGACAGCAGAAGGCTTGAAAATATGTAGTGAGACTTTTAAACGTTTTTTAAATTTTGATTAACATACAGTTTAAAGGTCTAGTTTTAATATAAATGACCCATAATCTAACTTAGTACTATGTTGGATGATCCTATTCCCATTATCGCAATATGGTGTAGAACGAAACAAAATGCGTGGCCGTAAGAGTGTTTCTGTTTCGCATTGATTTTGATGAGATTTGAGCGCTATTCGAAAAGCTTTTGTGTTTTGTTCACATAAAGGAAAGTATATTATATAAATGTCCACAAATGTAATTGAATGTTTCTTTTCCATTTAATAATAATAGTATTAAATGTAAACAAAAAATAGTGAATTAAAAAAACATCAAAAATATAAAGCAAATAAAAATACTGTGACTGCATGTTTTTATTTAACTACACCGGTTATTAAAACCAACATTAATGTATTTTAGCTTCACATCAAGTAAATAGAAAATTGATGTATCAGCACACTTTATTTACATAAAATTATTGCATTTGTATCCCATGCACTGTCAATATATGTTCACTTTTTCCTTTGTTATTTTCTGTTATATTTTGTTTTCAAAACAAAATTTATTTACTCGTTTCGCTAAATGAAATTTTTATGCAATTTTTCATCACTATACTTTGATTCTCAAAACTAGTATTTTCATTTTGAATGTCACCGCTACGAATAAAACAAACATTCATAAAACATTCATTTTACGTTCTGAACTTGAATTTCGGACCCCAATAATGCAATCGAAATCATACTCATTTCAAATGGATTACTACTATACCCTAATTTTAAACACAATCACTGACAAATTAGAAAAAAAAAATACCTCATTTTTTACTATTGATTTTTGAAAAATATTGATATTCAGGTCGTAGAGCATCCTACTAGTAATTGGAAGGTCTTGGGTTCAAATCCCATGAATACCATAGATTTTTAACAAAATATTCGTATTTAAAAATAAATAAAAAAGGGATATAAATTTTATTTAAGTAGGCGTACAACGCTTAACCGACGGTAGAACTAACTCCATAGATAGTAAACCTGACAATATTTTTTGTAAAACAATAAAAATCAGTGTATTCTCTGGAAAAATATGTTTATTGTTAAAAGCTGACGTGAAACGCTTTTTTGCATTAGCGTACAATTTATATTCTGTTTATTGAATAACATAATGCCAATTACCTTGATGAGAAATATGTAGTTTTTCATTTTTTAAAAAATAATTTGAACTATGACGTAATTGGTCAGTTTTAAAGGGTTCCAGTTCTTGTAGAAATTAATTGACTTATAGTTCTTGAGATCCTTATGCAGGACAACCTGTATATTAGCGATTTGTATTCCATTTTTTTATTATCCTAAATATTCTAATATTTGTACCTGCTCTATTTTATCATTCTTGTGGTGTTTGGATGTAATTTAGGCTTCAAAAAACGAAATGGAAATACCAATAATTAATTTCGTTCTTCAGTTACGGCACCAATGCATAAATTTCCTGTGACAAATACAGGGAAGTCTTATCAGATGTGTTTTCATTGAACGCCAGAAAACAGGATGTAAAATTGTAGCAGTCGTTTTAGTAGAGTTATGAAATGATACTTGGATTTATACTCGTACTCAAACTCAGAGATTTATAAGGATGAATTGTAGATGCAGTAATCGATACAAAAACAGATTGTGCCTGTGCGTACCTGTTATCTAGCCCTGGCCTTTGCTGTTTCCCGATGAAATATACCAATGATAAAAACTTGTTTTTCATCAACAGTAGAAAATATCGTATGCTTTGCTATCTTGCTTGATTTTTGTCTCGTCGTTTGCTTCAATAATCCTTTTTGCGTAGACTCAAAGCGCATTTATCGTCGGTAACGGTACCTCTATGAGATACGATATCGTGTAAATATAGAAACGAAAGATTTTCTACCAGGTTACGCCACCAGTTCATTTGTGGTTTTTTGCTCAGGGAATATGATTTTTTTTCGTAAGAACTGCGGGCTATGAGCTATACTATAAGCTATGAGGGAATCTGTTAAATATTACTCTCAAATGAAGAGTTGTTGATATTAAAATACTTGAAATGAAATGTTATTAAAAAATCTTATACACGGAAGTATCTACATATTCATATTGACCACAAAGGCGAGGGCAAATAAAAAATAGACAACTTTATAGGATGATTTATAAATACAGTTTTGGAAAATAAAATTCAGAATAGGGCTTTCCAATTCTACTGCTTTTAAAAAAATACTTATTGGATAACAATGTTCATCATATTTAATGTCAGATAATGGTTCCAAAATCTAGGAAATGGGAGACACCAAGTATACTACTATGTCAAAAAAGTACCGGGAATTGGTCAATAAAACACAGAATATGCATTATTCATCCAAATTTATTTTATTGTCTTCAAAGTAGGCCCCTTCCGACATAATACACTTATGCCAACGAATAATCCAATCATCAAAACATTTTTTAAACGTATTTTCACGAATCGACTTCAGTACTCGCCGCGAATTCTCTTTTATATCTTCTATCGACTGAAAACGGGTGCCTCGAAGTGGTAATTTGAGTTTTAGAAAGAGGAAAAAGTCGGTCGACGCCATATCAGGGGAATACGGTAGTTGTTCGATAAGATTTGTTGAGTTTTTGGCCAGAAATTCGTTCACAATGATAGCCTTGTGAGATGGTGCGTTATCGTGGTGCAAAATCCATGAGTTTTCTTTCCACAAATCTGGTCTTTTCGATGAATTTGCTCTCTCAAACGCTGCATAACGCTTAGATAATATTTTTTAGTTACTGTCTCACCCTATGGCATGAATTCTGAGTGCATAACACCGCGATAATAAAAAAAAACTGTCAACATCACCTTCACTTTTGATCGATTTTGACGTGCTTTTTTCGGTTTCGGCCCAGTTGGAAGGCGCCATTCCGAAGCTTGTTGACTGGTTTGCATGTCAAACTCGTAAACCCATATCTCATCACTAGTTACAATGCGTTTTATGAATGTGGGGTCGGAATTGATTCGTGCTAGCATGTCTTCAGCGAGCCTTACACGATTGAGTTTTTGCAGAAAATTCAGGTCTTTCGGCACTAGTCAAGCGGCAACGCGTTTCATGCCCAAACAATCGGTTAAAATGGTACGAATTGATTCGTGAAATACAGAAATTTCAGCGGCTATCTCTCTCAGACTTAAACGATGATCACCATTTCCTTTACTTTAGCGATGTTAAGTTCAGTTGAAGATGTTGATAGCACTGTACCACTCATACGCACGTGTTTTTGATAAAGTCGATTCATCGTAGGCCGTATATAACATTTTCAGCGCTTCGGCACATGAAATTCCATTTGCAATGCAAAATTTCAGACAAATTCTTTGTTCTATATTTATATCCTTTGTAAAACTCACTTGAAATGAACTGACAAATGGAGCACTGTAAACAAAATGCTGTTCCATTTGAAAATATAATTTACCATCAATTACTCGAAAACCAAAGGTAATAATACTGAGCTACTTCCAAAATTAAGTAGATGCGCCAATATACTACAATAATTTATGTTATATCGTTGAATATGTGAGATAAAAGGGTGTACCCACTTTTTAAAACACACTATGTACTCCAGTATATGTCATTAGTGTACAAATATTAAATGTCAAAAAGCGACATCGGACGCAGGCTGAGTATGAGTGAATGTTTTTGAGACATGCTGTATATAGGAGAGTATTATTCTAGGCAGGAGTAGTTGGTGTATGTAAGGCTTGTCGTGCACAAGTGCGCAGGAAACTGAGTGCAAACCACGACCATTACGAGAACTGGCCCTATTCCTAACTTTACAATTAATGAGAACTACGTCTTTCTATATTCATCCTATCCTACCATTAGAACCAACATCACCATCACATTTACGACTATTCCTGCTATTCATTGTTTCTCTCTCCTAATTATATTTACACATAAATTATACGATTCGGTATTCGGTTAAATTATTAAATAGATTACTTGTGATGCATTATTTTATCAATTACGACTGTCCATACAACTGATGCAAATTCAGACTTTACATTCATTTAAGCTCTGTTAAGCTACAAAATTAATAGTTGGACATTTATAAAATGATTTGGTCTGTCGCATGTTTATTATTGTGGAGTAGAAGTAGAGAATTTTCAAGTTTTACCGGTTCCTTTCCTTCATTTCATTTCATTTCCACAGATTACATTTGTTTGATGAAGTGAAAGTTTTAACGGAATTGCACTCTTCAACCGGTGATAGATTTCAATTTAATTCGATGATATATATCTGCAAATTTGTCTCTTTGATCAAGTGTTTTCGAAACTTCAACCAGCTAAGACTGATTTACTAGTATTGATTGCTCTGTAAAAAATTCCACCACCATTTCGTAGAATAAACACAAAGATAGCTAAAGCAACCGTTCTCTTATCGTATTTTACCTAAATATTTGTTTATTCATTTTTATTGCTACAACTTTGACAAATTTTACAAAAGACACAATTATTGAAGTCATTTGGCACACACAATCAGGTTCGAGATAATATACTTCATATTTTAAAAGAAACTATAATTTTCTTTCCAGTTTTATAACTAATGTAATCTCCTATGGCTTACTACCCATTTCTGGGTGTTCTAATCTGCTTCTATTTGCAGATTATGGTAATAACTACTGACTTGTCTCCTTGGGAGATCTTTGCAATTATGTAGCAAATGTCTTTTATTCAGTATTTGTTTTTATTTTCTTCGTTTCCGCTTCAAAGTCCAGCTATTAATTTTATGTTCTTTCCATCTTTATTTATTAAATATGATGACAAGCTTAAAGGTCTGATGTTTTTAAATGTTTGGGACCAATCAAGTTAAACAAAAAAAAGAAATAAAATGAACTGTTAAATTATAAATTGCAATCAATAATCCGTTTTATTATTGTTTGCTTATAAACATAGCAGTTACGTTGTTTATTGTTTCTCCAGTAGAATTGTTCCCTTTTCAAAATGATTAATGTAGTGTAAGCAAAAATATTATTCTTCGAGATGTAAGAAAAGAATGACGATATTTGTTAATTTTTATGAGTTGTTTCTACAGCAACAAGTACAAGGTTTTTGTAGAGACATGAAACTTTTATTCTTGGCCAAGTATTGAAGCTTTAACAGCGAGAAATATTAGCTGTAAAACAAGTGAGTTTACGAGACAATTTGTCTCCTTATTTCCTGGAGTAAAATCCTCAAACATGTTGAGTGTCTCTGTCTTTGCCGTCCACGTTGATTACTGCAAACAGCTCCTAACTCTAATATATTTAAATTCCGCACACATAAAATTTGCTTCATAAGCTTCTCAGACTGTATATTATAGCTTTAATTACCTATTAAAACTATATGTTATATCATGCATAAATACTGCTGCAAATGAGTAAAATAGTTCGTTTTGTTTGCGACGAGTCTATAAATACGAGGGTGTATCGAACAGCTAATTCAACATTGTCCTTCATACATTTAATAATCTAGTTATTATTCTCCTTTTCAATACATGTCTCGAAAAAACCGGACACTTTGCTCAGACTATATTTTTCAATTGTATTATAACAAATTTATTCACATTCAGTACTTTAAGTACTAAGAGTACAACAAACTACCACCCAAACTCATTAACCAACAATAATTGGAGAATTTATTGTTATAATTAATTTTTTCAAAACCGACAATTTTGCACACATTTAGTGTTTCTTCTTTTTTCTTAATAAATAAAGTGTTTATTATACTTTTTTAGTTTCTAAACTTACTTTACAGGTCAGTTGTTCATATTTTAACAAAAAATAACAAATAAACCCTTATTTCGTTTGTTACAAGTCGATATTCATAAATGATGGATAGATTTAAATCGAAGTACCTCAGTATATACAGTTTGATATATGTATTTCTTCACTAATATAAGAATTTTTGAATAATAAAATTTAGTATAAAAGGAAGTAAAGTAACACAACAAAAATAAAAATAAGAAGTTTAGACAGGCGAAGTATTAAGTAAAAATAGATAAATGCGGTTTCTGAGTGAATCCTTATCATCTCCGGTATAAAATTATTCAGGTTGAAAACAAGTTAGGTTAGATCAGCTCTGACACTTTGACACCCTTCAGCAAAAAACTCAACACTTAAGGAATGTAAAAGGCCGTTCAGAAAACCGTAAAACGCAAGGCGTTAGCTTGCCCCCGCCCGGCCCAGGGCAATCTAAATTTTAATTATCCGAATTCTTAATCGTTTCTCCTTTACACATAGCATAGCCATCTCCGACTACAGACAGACCAACTATTTCAGTATAAAACAAACTGGCAAACTGCACAGCTGATATTTCAATTTCAACATAAAACGACACCGTCCAATTAGAATTAGATACGAAAGCGCTGTATCACTAACATAAATGCGCAAAATACTCAAAAAAGTAATTAAATATAAATACAAATCTGCTTCTAATCTGTACCTTTGAAAGCTCAAAGCTGTAATGGAGAAAGCACCACGACCGAATCACAACCGTACACAGACAATAACAAACATAAACACATGAAAACTATTTAAATATTACATTTAAAGGAGAAAAAAATATATTTAAAAATTGAAAATCTCGCTGAATCTCGTTTCCTCGCTTAAAAATAATTATACACAAATATTTTCCAAGCAAAACAAAACAAATATACTTCGACACGATGTTATTTATATTTTATTTTATTGAATTTTGAAATAAAACTATACTTATTACTTTGTAAATATTACTAATTTATTTAATATTTATTTATTTAATATTTAACTAGTTTCGACCAGTTCGGTCATGATCAGACAAATGTGCAATTTCAAAAATTATAGCAAACAAAGAAAACGCTTTGAGCAAAGATATGATTCGCTATACAATAAGAGAAGAGGGGTCTGGTCATTTGGTAAAGTAACTAGCGAAAACTCGGCTACGCCGAACTTCCCCTAGGTGGATAGTGTTTTATGATTGTTTATATGCATTCCTAAATTATAATAGTTACATGTTTTTAAAAAATGCTACCGCCGCTGTCTTCAGCGTGTGGCTGGTTACACGCATTCCCACATTGGAAACGTGCATAAGATATACAAAGTGCTAACGCCGCAGGCCCTCCTATGATATTTATCTAGTAAATGATTAGCAAATGTCGAATCTGAATTTTGTAGATTATAGGAACGCATATGTGTGCAGATTTATCTAAATAATTTGTGGAATCTTTATTACTAAAATGCAATTTGACAGTAAAATATGGTTTGAAAGACACAGTTATGTTGGTTAAGATGTTACTAATCTGTTCATTAATTTTACCCAAAGTATGTTAAAGAAACTAACCTGTTTTTTGAGATATCTTTTGTTAGATTTTAAAGTGAGCATCTTTAGTTTTTTTATTAATTAAACTGTTTTGCTATTTACCTTTATACAATGATAAAATTAATAAAGAAACTCTAACAATAAAATAATAACCTAATAATTTCGGAAACATAGTGTACTTGCGGTTTAATTCTGCCAGTTAGCGGACTGTCAGGTAAGCAATACTATGTTGGTATTTTATTTGGATAAAATAACTCGTTCGCGGATGTGTACTAAATATTGTTGATTACGAGAATAGCAGCAACGTCAGTATTTGAAACATTTTAATACTTGCAGTGTTTTTATCTCTTTGGGTAGGGCTGTAAATTGAAATAATTTTCAATCAATGTAGCCAAATGAACCATTGATCCGATATTTAAAACTGAATTGTGTGATCTCGCTGTCGCTGTCACACAAAACAGTTTTCAACTGGATTTTTAATTATGAATTTGTAATGTTTTGCAATACAAGTTGTAGTGATGATTATTATATGTTTCTGTTCCGGTGTTTTGTGTTATATGAGCTTTTCATACGGGAATTTGAAAGTTCGCGGAAGCTGAGTACAGTTGTATTGGCAGATTAGACGCATTGTACTGTACTGCTGCTGCATAGCAACCCTCAACGTAAAGCGTAACTTATTGAACTCCAAATAAAATAGCACTACCGGGGAAGTATCATATTTCAAGCCTTCTGGCATTTTGAATACAATATTACTTTGTTTAACTATTAGCAACGCAGTATACTTTTTTATTTTTCACTTGGTTCATTGGTATAAATAACAAAATATTATACACAGTTTAGGTGCCAATTCATAGATGGTGCTGTTATTTGGACTATGTTTTGATAAAGTTGTCATTCCTTAATACGTATAAGAAACAAAATTTCAAAATCTTAAAGCAATAATTTGTTTAGGATTATAAACGTATAGATGTTGAAAGTCCGTCCATTGGCGTAGAATTGAGGGCAGCGAAGTTTTATGGCCGTCACGCCCTCAAGTTTTGTTCCAAGGAAAATCGGACGTAAAATCTGAAGCGGTTTCATAATAACGTTAACGGTAGTTTAGGTTTATAGCTCTACTAAAGCATTTGGTCATTCGCTAACTTATTAAAGATATTACAATATTAGATTACCACATAGATTAAGCTAAAAATCCCTAATATATTGCATTTTTAGGAATGTCAACCCATTTGATTCGTGGCAACTGATTCGCAGGCCAATTTTCGTGCTATCTGATTCGCCTTTCCCTGTCGCAGTCTTTTGCCCTTTGCTTTGCGTAAATGTCAGTAATGATGATAAACTTTTTGGTGGAGAATTTTTTAACTAAAGTTGGAATCGCGTATCGCGTAGTTGTGTTCGTTTGTAGAAAAACTTTGAGTTCAGAACTGAAGTAATCAAGCAATAGTCGTAGCGTACGTGCTATATCTGCTCTGCTGCATTGGATGTCTGTGTGTAGCTGTAGCCAACTCCACCGAGGAAGAATTTTGGATGGAATCCACCGATCGGATACCGATTTTCGCAAATTCCGTTAGTGAAATGCGAAATTGTTTTGCTTAGTTTGCAGTTTATTGATTAATAGTTACCGAATTTCGCATTCACCCAGATTTCAAGATGGATCCCTTAAGAATATTCTTTCTTGTTTCTAGTATTAGGTGGCAGTCATCGAGGACAGAGAAATATTTTTGTAAAGTTATACAGGGTGTTCATTTTAAATGGGCCACCATTGCTATTTCGAGAGCTACAAAGACGGTTAAATGAAACGAAAAAAGAAACAGTCTTTTTTTCGATCAGTGGTTCTCAAAATATGGGACCCAACTTTTTTATTTTAAATGGGAACTTTTATTTGCTCATTAATTCTGAATTCAGTAATATAACAATGATTCTCATGTAGACGAAATTTGTCATACATTGGCATCTATCTATCTGCTATCTAATAAACAGATTAAAACTTTTAACAGATGTAAGTGCCGCAAGAACTTTCTATTTTGCGAAATTTTATTTTATGTTATGCAATCATTTTTTGGGGCGGTTAGAAATATATTCAAATTCCCATTCCATCTTGCCAAGATTTGTTTAAAAGAGAAAACCTTTTAACCCTCCTATGCATTTACATATTAAATGTGGCAGTATTTACTAAAAATAACATAAATAATTTACAACCTCACGGTGGCATACATCAGACAACATACGTGCTAAAGATAATACAGCGTATTCAATAAAAAAACCTATCTCGGAGTAGGCTATGAACAGAGAAACGTATGTCTGATCAAAAGTCAAGTTGTTAAATTTGATTTTTAAACGTAATTTTTAGGAGAAAGGATAATAAAGAAGGATGCAGTTATATTGCCATTCGCCATTTCCTAATTAGTTTCTATTTCTAAAATCCAAGAAGAAAAGCTTTGATTTCTTTCGATAACATTATTGACAACATCTCGTGTGATATTAATATTTAATTAAATATTTTTAAATTGACATAAGTGTTTTTGTATAGCCTACTCCGAGTTGTTTTTTTTAATACACTGTATCAAAATACCAGAAATTAATTTAAATATATCAAAAAATAACCCTAATTACTTCGGATTAAATATTTATAATCAAATGCCACAATAAAAAAATTAAAATTGAATTGAAAAAATAATTATTTAATAAAAGTTTCTACAGTATTCCTATACCAGTGTATTGGTCTTTGGAAATAAAACTTTATTATTGTTATTATTATTAAACGCAGTAAATATGTTGATAAAATGATTGTACTGCGAAAGTAACAAGCAGAATCCGAAAAATTTATCACGTAGTCATCATCTTGGCAAAAATTTGTGCTGTTGTTGAAGGTGGTGAAAGGAAGTAAAGTTTCCGTAGTGCTAATGACTTGTGGTCCAGCTGCTTATCGTTATCAGGGTTGAAGCATGTCACCCTTGAACCCACAGTAACAAATTACACTAGTTCAGTAGCCATAGCCAGTGCTTTCTTTCTACGTGCTAGACTATGTACAGGTGTAACAGAAGCAGTAACAATAGTAGAACAGGGGTGAAGGAGAAGACATTAAACGTATTGCCCTGCTATTCGTCTACCTTGCTGGCTTGGTTACCTATCTAATTACAACTGCTATGCACAGTTAAATTACGTTCGTTCACTTCTATAAACCACTGTGATTTATATATTCATTTTAAAGTCGTTGTTCTCGATTCTCTTCTTCCTATGTACCTTCGCAAAGCGGAGGCTTCAATATATACACCGATACCAGTAGAGCTCCTAACGAAAATTTCGCCCATTGATTGATCAAGAAATACTTTCTCCTTTTTAATTTCGTTTTGGTAACTCCTACTATAAATTTAAATTTGAAGTTGACTTGTTATAACTCACGGTGTATATAATATGTACGAGCCCAAAATCATATACCTTGGTTTTAAAAATCTGTTTCTAAATCAGTTTTTTAAATTAGTTTTTAACCAGTTTGTATGTAATAAAAATTACATTTTTAATTTCAATTCATGTTAACCAATAATTTTGTGTCCTGTAAAGCTGATAAAAGAAACTTCAGTATATGAATAAATTTTTTACTAATGCTATGAGAAATATAATTAGAACTGCGAAAGGAATATCTTTTATTGTATAAAGTTCAATTTTCATATTGGAATATGGATACGGCAGAAGAGCGTTGTCATATTTTAATGTATATATCATCCATCTTGAAATTTAATTCAAGTAAAACGTATATCGCATTATTACATTCAGTTTTATTTCTTCAAAGTGGGGTAAAATGAACAGTATGAATTTACTCAGACGGAAAATCAATATTGTAACCTAAAACTTTTTTATCATTAATAATTCACTGGCTCTTACAATTGACAAAAACAGAAATTACTTTTCGAATAAATTATTTACAACTTTGTATGCTCGAGTTAGACAAGAGCCATCTTTAGAAATAATTAGCGACATTACTAATTTATTTCAACAACGCGCACGCAATATTTGTGGGCGAATAGCCACAATAATTTTCACCGGCATATAATTAGTTAATTAGAGAAAAAGCTCATAATAATATTGATATAATTGTGGTAAACAACAAATTACAAACTTGATTTGAAAAATAATAAATTTGACGAGTGTAATCCATAGGAATTGGTTTAAATTTTATTTTTCGACGAATATAAATAAAAAAGACGTTTTGAAAGTGAATTAAATTCATCATCAGTTCTATAAAAAATATATAACCAAAGTTACAAAACTGTTATTCAATTATTTTGATAGTTTATGATCCTAAGAAGATTTCAGGAAGCATAAATGTTCCCAAAAAGTTAATACCAGCATTAATTCAAAATAATTCAATTGTTACAAGACTCTTGTTTGTTTGACTCTTTTAGTGTGTTTCGTTTATTGTTTTTTCAATTTTTACTGCTGCTTTGAACTTATTTAATATTTATTGTGTTTGTGTTGTATTATGTTAGATTGACTTTTTAAGTAACACCATGTCCTGTTAAAATTAACATAGTACAATACAGAATACATACTTAAAAGAGTCAAGAAATGCAACAAAACAAAAAAACAAAAAAACAACAAAACTTCAAGTGAATACAAAAAAACAACTGTTTAAACATCAGTTTGTTCAAATTGCCGCCGTGGCAGAGTGACAGTTATACCCCAAACATGGATTGGCTACAGACTAAGGGTCACGTGTGAGCCGTGACCCATAAACTTTAATATGTAAAGAATGAGGAATATTTTCTGTATGGAGATATATGGTTAGGAAGAATGTTGCAAAGAAAGAGTGAGTTATTATGTATGAATGCGATGATGGATGTGGACGAGGTGAAAGAAGTGTGCAACCGAAAATCGGTCACTCTAATGTGTTAAGAATGTGGAATATTTGTTGTATGAAGATGTACCGTTAGTAAAAATATTTCTAAGAGAGAGAACTATAGTTTCAAATTTCAAAATCTTTAAATCATTGAAATGTATTTCAGTTATGAAAGTTGTAGAACAAAGCTGAAACTAGTAGGTTTTTATAATTTGCACGTTGGAGTACAGAAAAAGAAATCTACCTCCATCCGCGTCACATTAGTAAATTGAAGAGGTTTCCACATAACTGAAATGTGAGGCAACACATGTATTCATAACACCACCTGAATTTTACTCAATTTGCGAACAGCGTACGGTCTTTCATGTTTCAGCTTTTGTCGTGAAAAAACATCGTGAAATTGCATTGCATGATAACAAGCAGTCTTTCGCCTGTTCACTGCTGCATTTTGTATTTGTTACATTGGAATATAATCTTTCAAATAATCGTTAATGAGTGTAAAACAATCATAATAAATGATATTTTGTTCGTCTTTCTAATCAATTATTAACCAAAACGAATGATTAATTGCAGAATGATTGAAGTAAAGGAAAACCTTTGTTGTGTGTGTGACAGTGTACAATAATAAAAACAATTTGAGATAATTAGGATTTTTGATTAATTTCTACTAATGGTTCGAGTCGTATTAATGAATTTAATCAGGAAGAAAATAAATTGGAAGCCGAAAATAATACCATCTTTGGTCGAGCCGTTGTTTAAGCTAAGTAATTAAACTAATGAGTTGCACAAATATTGATTACTAATAAATTTCGCGCTAAACACATTAAGCAAGCTGATTACCTAACAACCACTTAGAAAATTCATCTTTCCTACATACTTTGCTTCGCCCTATTCCCTTCTATTAAGTTATTGGGCCAGATATTGTATTTTTAACAACTTATACCGTTTTCCATTTATATATTTAGTTTTACACTTAGTGCAACTAATGACGTCATGCCTGGCATTAGTCATTACAACACATGCATAGCGCATTTTAAATGAAACGTTATAAAAGTTCTCCAAATAGAAAATTAATAATTTTTGTTGACATACTATGGAACTGAATACTCAATTAACTAAACTATATTAGGTAAAAAAGCGTTAAAAAATCCCAACTTATTCAACAGCCGATTTTAGTTTACTAGGCGCCACATCCCCCTCAAAGCTGTCGTCTAAAGGAAGGTCAATATAATAAAAATAAAATTGATTTCCCATGTTTTAAATGACAAAAAGGAAATTTTAAAACGTAATACGTTAGTAATTTGGCAATTGCACGACAAAGAGGTACAACATAATTATAATCTGTCGAATGTAACGATGAAGATAGCAGACTTCTGTTGAGCATCACAGTGTCATCGTTTCCTCATTTTTCAAAATTTGAATTTAAAATTGAAGTATCTGGATGGAGCGAATGGATAGATACAACACTGCGACCTATGTACATCTTTTAATGGAGATTAATCGCTCGTTTCGGCCCAATAACATCAAGATTAATTACACCCTAGCTTAACTGAAAAGAAAAATGTGTTCAAATCAACTCATGAATATTATTCACTACAGAAAATTGCTTTTATACTGGTACCAACTACCAGTAAGGTCCTGGGAAATTAATCGAAAGTAAGAAAATATGTAGGGCACATAAAATTATTTCATATCTTGAAAACTAACAAAAATAGGGACATGAGATTATGGAAAGGCTATTAAGTGACCGGTTGTGATTTGGACGAGCCTGGTTCGATTCCGACCGACGTCAAACATGAAACTTAAAAATGGAGGAACTTTTGTCTAATTTTGTAAAATATTTGTTTCACAGTTAATCCGACGGTCCCTATTTGAAATAATCTAATACTAAACCTATTTTAAACTCTTAAATTAAGATAAAATTAATGAAAATTCTAACTTCGGGTTTTTATGAACACGCTGTATATGAGCTCTAAATGGGGTTAAAGCACTAGTATACTACGAAAGCAATAAATTTAACATTCGCAGAAATATAAATCCGTACTTCAAGGAACAGCAGTTTCATCTATTCTTAAAACTGAATTCAAGTCTGTATCTCTATTCATTTTAAAGTCATAGTCCTGGAATCCAATACACGAATTTTCCCTAAAATCCTCAAATTTTTAAAAAATCCAATTTTATAATGATAGTGAGTAGACAAATTAACTTATCGAAGAGATTTTAAATTGAATGGAATATTATTATACAGAGTAGGACCTAAGTATGAAAAAGAACTTTTATATTCAATTTTGCTGAAGGATGGCACAACATATATATCATTTTCACGTAAATTATATTTGTGTCTTTTTAATTCAAGCTTTTCATATAAATACTGTGGACATCGGGTAACAATTGTTTTGTGTATGAGACAGAGAAAAAATATTCTTACTCTATCTTCAATAAAATTCACATTAGCTTTAAAACGATATAGGGAGATATGGTCAAATTTACGTACACCAAATACAAATCGCAAACAGCTATTTTGTAAAAACATAATTTTGTATTTGTCACCTTTGTTAGATTAGCTACGTAAAACGCATGAACAATAATCTAATAGGGGAAATACTAATGAAGCTACTAGTATAACCATCTGTATAGAAAATGTGTGATTAATACCAAAACCATCATAATATGTACAAAAGTAGAATTTCATTGAACAGAGTGAGTTTTTTGTATCCGATTTGCAGAAATGTTGCGTAAATCCTTAAGAAGATAAATTTATAAATATCTTGTAGAATCGTTAATAGTACCTTTTTCAAATTTGACTTGATAAGATTATATAAAATATTTATGGGGTCTCGTAGCCGCGCACCTGAGTGTTCGGTCGCGAATCTGGGGAACCGGGTTCGATCCCGATCGACGCCAAATAGTTCGTTAAATGACACAAAATTGACCCATGTGGTGTTACACAATAACTATTTGCTGATTTTGAATAGCCGTGACGATGGTCATAGTGTGACCGAAACGTCGGTTTGATTCAAATAAATCGTATTTGACAGCAATTCTAATTAATTTTTCACCCCGTATCAAATGAATGCTTAAAGGTTAAGTAGATTATAAGAAAAAAATGAATTGTAAAGCGAGAGATACCCCGATTGTCGGTAACATATTGGTAGGAAGTTTGCAACATTTTGGCGGTATCTCGTTGAGATTCCTGAGTTGTTTTTGCTGGGGCATGGCATGGCTAAATGCCTGGTGCCTGTGATGCTTAGACTCAAGTCGAAGTTTATTGTCCCGGATCGTTTGTTAAACTAATAACTATTGATCGAGAGCTGGGATTGGCCGGGCGTGGGGCAGGGGTTCGGACGGGAACGGGAAGAGGAATGGGTTCGCTTTCGCGTTCGCGTTCGCGATATAGGAAGGCGTAAGCTATATCATCCCACGCTAAACACGCATCCAACTTCGACAAGGCGATTTAACAATCACATAATTAGGAACGCTACGGACACAGACTACGGACTTGGGACTTAACCTTAACAATTCGATTTTTCACAAGCATTGCGTGAGTTTTAGCAAAACAAAAGGAAAAGAATCGACAGCTTAAGTTACAGTTACAGTGTCTTTCCAGTTGGACACTCATGGATTTTCTCCAAAGATATATATGCTCTAACAAACAATATCTCAACAATAACGACAATTTTTTATACCAGGAGTTTTTTTAATCAGTGAACATAGGCGTATGCCATTACCATACTACTAATTATTTCAACAAGACAAACATTTTGTCTTCGTTGCGAAGTATCTTATGATTTTCCATCTGAAGAATGGATAAAGTGTGAGTAGTGTTAATCCTGCTGACATGAAGCTTGCACAAGCTACAAAAAAATAGACCAATTTAAATACGACGATTGTGTATAACTATCATCTTGCCCTAATAGGCTCAAGATTTTGAATAATCATTTTGTTTATAAGATAGATAACCTACATATGTGTAATTAATATTAATACAAGTTTGCTTCAAAAATGTTATGTGTTTCTGTGTTACAAGAGTTTTTTTTAAGCTAGTCATCTTGCCCCAATCTCCTCTATCAGCCAATATACTTATTTCTGTTACACCGTGTATAGTTAAATCATAATAGTAATTTTAGCGTGAAAATGTATGTGAAAAGAGTCAGTGAAATAGAGTTGACCGCTTCTGATGATTAGGTGATAAAGTGTTATAAATTAGCGTGTACGAATGCAGGATTCAGGATTCACGAGTTACGGTTTTCGATTCACGATTCAGGATTCACGTTCAGAAATCAGGATGCAACCGGGTGCTGCTTCAACCATATATCAATTATTCTCTGGGCTTTCAATTTCACATCGCGGATATGAACGTTTAATTAGTCTGCGGCAATTATCACTTAGTGCTCTGCCACCGCTGCAAGTGCAACAGCACGAGTCTCTCTCGCTGCAACTGCAACTCCGACCCCAACAAACTATTGTTGCCTGCCCTCAACTTGCACACCAACAACAGGACGTATGCCTTTTTCTAACAACTTCACTACCATTATCAAAGGAACATATTTACAACAAAGATCAACGATCAATTACTCAATAAATGAACGGTGGAATATCAAACGATCTAACTATCACTTTTTTTACTTCCTTGTACGTAAGTAAAGGAGTATTGTAATCGCGAAAAATTTCGGTTTTCAGATTTCAGCGGAAATATCCATTTTGATCATCCCTGAATCCATTTTGACTAATTTCGTCGTGACGTCTGTACGTACGTACGTATCTCGCATAACTCAAAAACGGTAAGCCGTAGAAAGTTGAAATTTTGTATTTAGGACTCCTATAACATCTAGTTGTGCACCTCCCTTTCTGGTTATTACAAAATTTCCAGAAGTGGCACTTTACATGAAGCCTATAATAGATTTTAAAGAAAAACTGTTTTAAAATATAATCCAAAACTTTTCAAATTTGGTATACAAGACTTTTATGTTAATCGAAATAACATAATAGATTTTGGTTAAAATAGGCTAACCGGAAGTGGTACATTACTTGAAGTTGTTAACAGTTTTTCTTGAATAAAATGATTTTATTTTGATTTTAGAAGTAAATGCTTTAAACAAAAGTTTTAGAGAATTAATTTCTGCGTCTAGCACATCAAGTATTATTAAATTAGCCCTTTGTATAAGCGAGATATGTAAATTTAAAAATTATATACTTTTTTGTTTTTGTAATAAAGCGTGCTATGGATTAGGACAAAAACATAAAAAAACTTCATATCAAATTACGTTAAATACGTGTAATTTTATGATTCGTACAATAACAAATATTATATTTTTATTGTGAAATTAGTCATATTCATTGTTGTAATCAAATATTTCTTTGTTGTAATCAAAACTCTCTTTAAAAATAACCGGGTTAGATTAATGTTAATTTAAGAATGATAGTAGTAAATGAATTATTTTTTATTTCTCGGGCTTGGCTTAAGCCTGTCAATATTTTGTAATTTAATTATTAAAAAAATATGTATAGTTTAATAATCGTACAAGGAAGTCATGTGGTGTCCACATCAGATTTTTTTATAAAATTAACAGTTCTGTTCTATGTGCCATGGTTTTCAGAATAAAATTATGTAGGAGTACGTTCGCAAATTTACTTCGAAGTTAGAGTTAAGTAAGGGGCGTGACCATTAGAGTTAAGTTAAGTCTCACTCGGTAAGCCATCTCTCCCGGAATTACCTTACTCATTGTTTAAATTGTTTGAAGATTGTCTACAGTGCCATAAAGAATATCGTACAATTCATGTAAGTAGTATTTCCCATTACGACGGTGAAAACTAGAAGAGTAATGTGCGGTAGAGTATAAAAGCTCTCGAAATGACCTGAGTCGAAACGAAACTTCTACCTAGTATCTTGCGCATTTCTAATTGCGTACGCCCTATATTTATCTTACAATACCCTTGTCTATAGGATAATACAAGAAGAAGAAGAAGAAGAATGATGACGCAGACAGCTCAGTATGTGTTAGACCTTTCCAAATTGAAAATGTCAATGTTTCGAGTATACAAAAAATGTTTGGTCAGCGTAGTGGAAATTACGAAAAAATGACTGAAATATTATTGAGATTAAAGACAATAGTAGTAAAAGTTAGGTTATGATTACTGTAAAAAAATAATAAAAAAATATTAGTCTTTGTAAGTTTAAATAAATCCATAACCAGATGTGGCTGTTTTTCTGGTTTGGGAATTTCAGTAGGGTGAACACAAGTGTGTACTACTTTTTCAAAGTTTGACATCAATTTTTTTGTGAGTGATTATAAAAATGTCGGCCATTAGAACGCAATTCCACTCTGATGGAAGGTAAGTGTACTGATAGTCATCCATGGTCAGAGAATATATTATTCCGTATGACGAGATTCGAATTGACGTATAGTGATGCGAGCGCATGATTTTATTATGGTTTAGGGAAATTTGCATCGCGAAATATTTTAATCCAATATGTCGGCAACTTTGCATTTAACAGGATTAGTAAAGCGATGAAACGGCTTTAGTTCACCTGTTTTTCCACTGTATCTACTAATGTTTATTTACTTTTCTACTGGATTATTCTGATGTAACAGTTTGCTTCGTTTTCCAATTATTTATAAACACTTCACTATCATATTACTGACCCTATCTATTGGGGAGTGTAAATAAGAAATATGACGTGTCATTTTGCGGAACTATTGTTGGTAGGATACGTTAATGTTACTGGCAGTTTGGTTGTATAAACATAAATATGGAATTTTAAATAAGTGCGGTTATTGGTTTTTCTGTAAGTTTTAGAGCAAAACTACAAGAATAAAAGTGGGTTTATGCTAAAAAAAATTAATAGAAATAAGAATAAGAATAATTTTAAACATAATGATAAGTGGTGTTTATTTTATATTAAAATGTCTAAAACCTACAGTATAGATTCTTCTTGTTGTATACGCAATGGTATGTAACTTGATATTTTCAAATAGAACACCCTATATATTTATTCAAATTTAAAATGAAATTTGCTATTCAATAGTATTAGAACAATCATATGTTACATTGTTAAAAAATACAATGGCGAATGATTTAAATAGCACATTTTTAGAGTTAGTAATACTATTTTTGTAATTATATGTATTTATCAGGTAATATTAAAATAATACATGTAATAATAATGAAATATCAGATTAACATAGATAAAATATTTAATTAATTAATTTTCTTTAAATTTAAAGGGTACAATGTTAAAATAATGTAATGCAAAGCCTTCTGTATTTTTTAATAATATAACATGATTGTTTTTATACCATTGAATATTAAATTTCATGTACTTTTCAAATTGGAATTAATATGTAGAGTTTTCCGTTTGTAAACATAAAGTTAGATACCATTGCGTAAAAATAGAACCCTCTGTATAAGAATGTATACTACCGATTTATAGACATTATAAACTTAGTTTGAATTTTTTCCGTTATATTTAAAATAATGGAGTTATTAAAAAAGAATAGATAGATGAATCAGCCTGTATATAAATATAAAGGTATAAGAGTAAATTAAAATGTTTCTCAAATGTCGACTGTTGTGAGACGAATATGTTTAAATATCCAGTTTTATTAAAGTCAAGAGAATTTATATTTAAGTGAGAGTTTTATTTGTATTTATTTTAATTACTGGAGTGAAGTGAAATTGCGAAAAAATATATTAAAAATTTACTGTTTTTCCATCTGACGGAAATAATTTTTATCAGTAAACAGAGAATTTTATGTGAAACAAGAAGTCTGTATGTCGACATTAATTAAAATTAATATTTATCCTCTGTTTACAGTTCAAAAATGGAAATTTCATTTCGTCTTTCGTGAATAAATAAAAAAAATCTCTTTCTGAATTTAAAAAATGTTTGAGACGTAATTAGCAAATTTTTGCTATATTAAATGTTTCACATTTCTTCAAGAAAATATTCGGATATTGTATTATAATGGAGTTTGGTACCATTTTTATTCATTTAATTTTATAATTTAATAGTCAAAGCTACAAGGAATGTGATTACGTCTTAACATGTTGACATGTGAATGAAGCAATGGCTGAAATTTATCCGGCAGTACAGAAGTGATAACTACGACTCTAGATCAGCGGTTCCCAATTTTTTTCGATCATGGATATATCAGCGATATTTTACTCGATGTATCGGATACACCAATACATTTCGAATATCGCGCTTTCAAAAAACCACGTAAACGTACGCGGAACCCATAGGTTCCGCGGAACACATTTGGGAACCGCTGCTCTAGATAGTTAGATATAAATATTTCTTCTAAATTTAAATGAGGTTACATACAGACAATTCAAAATACTGTTCTACTAAAAATATTACGCAATTTAAATTGTTCTGTAAATTTTATAAAATCCCCCGTAACCATACTTAACAATGCCTGTTCAACTCGCATCTCTGCTAAAAACGTTGGAAAATCGATTGTTTACAGAGTCTAGTAAAAGTTGTGAAGGAGGACGACAGCTGGCTAACCAGAAACCGCGAGCAAACCTCATGAGGTTAACAAACACTGAATCAATCAACTTACCTTCTTCAGATGTCCGGTCATGGTCCCCACGAACACCACGGTGAAGTCTCCGGTGCTCGTAGCTGCTACGGCGGTTAGACGAGCCAAAAACAAAAGGACTGGAACTGCGGCGATGGGCTGCTCGCCTCCTAGAGGAGTGTTGACGTCCAAACCGCAAAAGTCTTCGCCGATAGTTTGCAGTTTCTGAAATCAAAATCAAATTTATCAAGATTAGTTATTTCGTAGATTGTAAAATTCGTTTTTTTAAATGCCTAGTCATTTTATAAAACGCAGCCAGATTGTCAAACGTTTGCGTTTTCGTAAAGTCAGTCGGAGCTATCCGATGAAGTCACAAATATATCAGGTCCATACGATTATCGAAGCTTTTATGATTACTTTTTGAAACAAATGAAAATTCTCGTTAATTTTTGATCAAACCTGGTATTGATATAAAGGGCATAGAGTGGCCAAGTTGTCGTGTCCAGCAGCAGACTGTAAAAAACGATCGTTTTCATTAAGAAAGAAAAAGAGCCAACGTTGTTGTAGTGGCGTGCATATCGTTTAATGGACGCAGAGCAGAGAGGTCATAGCATAGCACTTTGTAAGGTACGAAACGAACGCTGGTCTCAAACGCCAATATCTATAAAAGTCTGCACGCTCAAATAGCTGTCATATTTCAAGCTCTTTCATCACACAACTCGCATTTTATTTTTTACTTCCCCTTCATTTGTCTGTCAGCGCAATTAAAAATCCATATACCAAAATGTCACTGCACTAGTCTTCAACTTTACCATCTTTATTCTATCAACGACTAAAAGAACGATTATCGCTCCCCTAAACAAAACAGAAAAATGCTGCCACAATCAAAATTTTCCTTCGAAAATGAGCAAATAAAACGCGAAACGCAAACAGATATGCCACGGTAATTGATTGGCAAGCTTTACAACAGAAACAGCAATTTAATTTATTTTTTTTAATTTAATAATGGGGTTTTCCACCATACTAACAAATTAAAACGTGGGTCGTTTATATTCTAACTAGACCTTAAAACTATATGATATAGTCAAATTTTTTGACTCTGTCGGGTACAGTAATAAAACTATAAGTGAACTATAAATATCGCAATTATGATAAAGCGGCATATCCTTCACTTTCTGTAGTATAATACTGTTTGGCATCGGCCCATATTTTTGAGCCGCTCTATTCATTTATGTTAAAGGACTGTAAGGCTATTTTCCTATACATACCTGGTAGACGTTTGATTCAGTGAATGAATAGAGCTGCTCAAAAATATGGGCCGATGCCAAACAGTATTACACTGCAGAAAGTAAAGGATATGCCGCTTTATCATAATTGCGATATTTATAGTTCACTTATAGTTTTATTACTGTACCCGACAGAGTCAAAAAATTTGACTATAGGCACTACAATCAAACCTGCCTAAGCCGGTAAATAATTTCAAAGAAAGTTCGTTTTAAATTGTCTATAAATCTGGAGTGGAGGTTTTTCTACCAAGCGTTCCATTTTCACGCAATGGTATATAAACTTTATAATTTCAAATGGAACAACTTATATATATATATTTATTCAAATTTGAAAAGTATATGAAATTTGCTATCCATTAGTATGATTGTGACGTCACGCGATCAGATCGGATTGGATCGGTTACCGGAAGAAAACTGCTATTAAGTGTTGATAATAATCGATTATTAGTGAACTCCATGGTTTGAAAAGAAAATGATCTTAACACCTACGTCAAATAATATTAAAAAATATATTACGGCTTAACCAACAACAATAAAGACTTTCTAGAACTGTAAATCGCTTCATGAAAAAATGCGGACAACCCCTTTGACAGTTACGGTTCTTTTTAATTTAGCAATACAACGCTAATAATAATAGATGTGTCATCTTGGAAGAAGCAAGTGCATTTTAAAGGCACCAGATGATACAAATTCAGCCGTAATGTAAATCCGGTGTATAAAATTTGCACTTCAAACTACCTACGACTAAACAGCGCGAGCTAAAATTAAAACTGAGGGGTGAAGAAAATTATCTTCTAAAATTGGAAATCATTTGTTTGGCAGTATTTATGGCAAACATTAAATTTTTAATATGCCTCCTCCTAGTGTAAATTTAACTCGGGTAGGGGGAGCGACAATGCCTGCAGCTTCCAAACTTTCTTAGGGGATGATTTAGCTTTTGTTTTGCTCTCAGAACAAGAAGACATTTTGATCATCACACGACATTATGTCCTGCAGCACCAAACATTATTAAAAAAGTAAAAGTTAATGAAACAGCACATCTAATTAAAATATTAAAATACTTGTATCAACTATCAAGATACTGCACTTTTGCGAGTGTGAATATATTAAAGAGAATACCTAAATTAAATGATATTAATAAAAATGCAAATGTTTTGTAGGCATGCTATATAAAAAATCTATTTGCTATACAGGGTGTTAATAAAAAGCGGACCATATAGGCGTTTAAAATGGGAAATCAGTTTATCGTTGCACAAAACTTCCCATTTTATTTAAGAACAAGAAAGTCTTAAGTAAATGTAAGCGCCCGCACGGTATAAATATTTCATCATTCCTGATATCTGTGTACAAAGCAGATTGGCACACCCAGCAATGGGTAATATGCCGTGATGATATATTTATTTTATTTAAGTCTAAATTAATTTTACAGCTCTGGTAGTTATCAAACCACCAGGCAATAATTTGGCAGTTTTGGCAGTTTTTAAGTCCTCCAGCAATTGGGTTGAAAGCATTTCGAAAGAATATTGATTAGGAGCTTTTAAGAAGTGGAAGGAAAGAATGGTGGTAACTCTTTTATTTAGCAGATGTGTCCTGTTGAATAATAAACCATGATAGTATAGCTTCCCTCCCACTCTTGTGCTTACCCTAAGAAGAGAAAAAAATCATCTTCCTTGTTGTTGTTTATAAGCACTGGCATTGGCATAAGTCCTGTTCTGTTGAGTACAGTATCGGGCATCTTTGTAATTATAAGTGTTGGTACAGTCACACCGCTGCGCTATTAAAATACTAGATAGGTTCTCCTCGACCTCAGATCGTGGGAATCTCAGCCGTACAACTTTCTACTCTCCTCGTGTTATACTAAAGACCAAACCATATAGTATCAATCAGCCATGTTTGCAAGCAAATAACAAAATCCAATTAAGGAGTATACTTGATGAAGGTTAACAATCCTTAACTATCTACCCTACTTTCGCTTCAGGGTAAGGGGGTGGGGAGTCAAACCCGAAACCGCTGAGGATCAAATGACAACTAACTTACAACATACTAATAATATGGATTCAAGTTACGACAACGACAAAAGGATCATATTTGCTAGCCCAATGTTTATTGAATTTTTTTGATGTTACCTACCTTACTAATTAATAATAGAAGGAGTCTAAGTTTAAATTATAAATAAAATTAATAAAATTACCCCTTAACCTTAAAAATAAACAGAATAGCCAAGATTACTCAACATGTCAACCATGCCAGAGGTCCTATGTAACAACTCTACATATCTAATTCAAATTCTAGGTAAAAAAATACCTCCTTACTATTTAAAATAAAACATGGTTCATATTCTTTAGAACTATATTTTAAATATGTTCAAAGTATTATAAATACAATTCAACATTCTTTCCTTTCATTTCTTAAAAGCACCTAACCAATCATGTTTTGGAATACTTTCAAAATAATTTTTGGAACTTGAAACTGTCAAAGCTGTCAAATTTATTATTGGTTAAGTTTCATCCACATTTTATAAAATTGATTAAATTCTAAGTTAATTTCAAATGTTCAGTTCGGTGACAGCATATTGGAAAATAATTTTTTCATCTCCCTTCGCCTGGAAAGGATCTGCTGTATCCAAATTTGAAATGCGCAGTCGCTGTTACCCTTAGTTTCAGTAATATAAATTTTTAAATTTGATAAAATCGATCGCCTAACTAGCCATCGAAAACGGCCATGCCTGAAATATATTTCAGCGATTCAACTTTAAATATGTGTAAAAAGCATATTGGAATACCCAGAAATGGGTAATAATTCAATATTCCAGTAAGGTCTTCAAAAGATCGTTGAGTTTTGGATAAAGCTTCGTGGAAAAGTTTTCCTTTATTTATGGAAATTTATTAGTCTAATCAATAATATGATAATATTAAATTCCGCCTTTGTTATTTAATAAAATTCAAGTTGAAAAGTGAAAGTTCAGTATTAAATTACTACAAAGAATCAAAGGAGCCATTAACCAGAAGATCCTTACAGTTATTATTAAATAAAAATAATATCGTGCTCCATAAAACCTGCGCCGATATTATCAGATTTATCGGCAGAGTTTCTCAACATTTTTCTTAAAAGTCTCTACAATAAAAACAGATAATACAGAAAGTAGAAAGAAAGTTAGGCCCTAAAATCGGCACAACTTTCTACCGGGAAAGAAAAGCCAGTATGATGACCAAACGCTCAAACGCATAATCAAACTAAATTAAGGATATAGATTTTTTCATATCTTGTTATATATTTTACGATTTCTATTTCCCAGATATTAGATAATGAAGTGTATTATTTTTGCATTTATGTGTACATGAATTTATGTTTATGAATCTTTAACCCTGCAGTAGTCGCACACGGTTTGTGAGACCGGCCGCAAATATTATTCAGAATAATTCTCAACTTCATGATTTAAATAACCCATCTGTCTAAGTACCTTCCTAACTATTATACCCAACTTTTCAGTGCTCGTTTTAGTTTGTTTGTGTTCAGTACTATCCTACATATTTAGTTTAATGAGTGAATGAAGAATGAAACCAAATAATAGTCAAATATTCTACCGACTAGCTTTTTATTTTTCACGAGCAAGAATATTTCTAATACTTTTGACACAAAGGTGAGTGTTACAAGACAGGAAGCCAGTAGAAACTTTAATGCGTGTGAGTTTAAAAAGCAATCGTCTTCCAGAGAAGTACAAATTGCCCAGCTCATTTGGTCGTCTCTGTTCATCAACAGGTTCTGACTTGTGCTTTTAATGACGCGTTCATTCCTATTATATTAACACTATGTGGTCTTGAATTCTTTTTTTTTTCTTTGGTAACACAGACGAGTGACCTTGAGAACTACGCAATATACCAACGAAGCGTTTTCTTAACTTTAAACATATAAATGTAAGGTAATAGTAATAATGTAGGATATGAAAATAAAAAATAAGTTGAGCTAGTTAAGCACGCAATACTAAAAAGAAATTCAATGTTGAGAACATATGCGCGCACGTGCGCAATGAAATCAAATGAAATGCAGGAGCTTTATTTAAATAAATTATTTATTCAGTTTTTATGAAGAATATAAGTATAATTTTATTGTTTCATTATTTTATATTACTACTTTGTTTCATTTAGCCTGTAATGTATTGTTATATTTAACTTGTATGTTTCGATAATACACTCATAACAAAACAAAAAATATAATGCGATATAGTTATACGGTACGGACAACATTATAATTATATCTGAAAATCCGCTCGTACATACAGGGTTTTTTATATTTTTTTAATTTACCGACCGAGGTGGCTTGGTGATAGTGTATTAGCTTCGCGTGCCAGCGGTTTTGAATTCGAATCCTGGGTAAGATGTGCGTCCCTTTCATTTTATATTCATCAACGAAATGTGTAAAACCGAAATGTTATAAAAATATAACAGAATATCGACTCACCCCAATTATCAATTGTAATAACTTAAATAAGTTGATATGAAATAACGATTTTTTTTTTAATTTATACTTTTAAGTGCTGACAAAAACCCAGGGCTTTGAAACAAACCCGGGCCATTTTTGGGCAAGTCTGCGAATAAATCGCAAATTGACACACCCTGATGATATACGAGCCCAAACTCATAATATTTCGGCCGATTTACATTTTCAACAAACAAATTTTAATATCTACGCACTTGGTTAGATATTTCTACAAATCTCTTTCGTCCAGTTTAAAATATAGATTTTACAAAAACTGAATATATTATTAAAGTATTGCGCCATTGAATATTGGGTTATAACGCCTTTATTAGTAATACCAGCTTTAATTCTATTAGGCATTGTATTCCTAAGCTCAGCAAATTTTTCTGTGAGTATTGACCCATAGGTACGTTTAACTGTTCGCAATGGATTTTGACGAATTTGTTTTTCAATGTGCCAAAAGTAAAGAGTCTCGGTAGAAGCTAAGTCTAGATTATAAACCCTTAAAATGCCAGTCGTTGGCACACATTTTTTATTTAATTTTAAATCTATATTTAAAATATCCGACAGAATTTTGTAGAAATTTCTAACCATTTCTGTAGGTTTTATAATTTAAAATATTAACCGGCCGATCTACACTAGGTGTAAAAAACCGGGTCAGTCTTTTATTGAACAAAATTTAAAGCTGTATTTAAAATGTGTAAAATTATGAGTTTGGGTTCGTACTTATCTTTGTATGAATGTAAAAATTGAAGCTAAAAATGTGCGTTAAAATGGATCGCGCAGTTGGGCAAAATATTGAAGATTAATAGTTGAAGTTATATTGTGATAGTAGATATAGGGATGTTAGTTCGGCAATAATAATATTTGTGAATTGGAAGATGAGAGTAGAGGCGTTTTGAATGGGCAATTAATGATTAATTGTTGCGTGGCGTGGGCGCTTAGAAGTACATTGGTGCGTGCGCCGTCCTGTGCGCCTGATAGAATTAGGATGGAACTTTGCACGAAATGATAATGCAAATGCGTCATTCGCCTCTCAATATCGCCAATATACATACATTGTTATAATGTTTATTTTATTGTTGGTTTAGCAATTTTAGACGCTTATTTAAATGTATTCATATTAGCATGAACTGATTATGATTACCATATCCAAAAATAACCACCGGTATTATAATGAATATAATTTAGCAATTGGATGGAATTATTGTGAAATTCTGTAATGTACCTACCTACCCATGTTAGAGATTAATTAATTATTAAGTTATTATAAGTATTATGTTGTATTTCTATGAATCATGTTATTGTGCCTATATCATGTTATGATGTTATTCTAATTCTCTTATTTACTGTTCTTTTAAATATTTACTGTATTATCTTGAAGTCCATTTCTATAATCCTATTGTTAGCTTTTCCCATACAACTGACCTTTCCTACCAACCATCTCTGAGTCATTTTGTTAGAACGTGAATTGTACATCACAAATAAGATAACAACCCTTATCCACCAATATATATCCCAGTCAGAGACAGTCAGTAGATCTTAGATCCTCACGCCAGTCCTCACAAAACTTCACGTCATTCTGCATTAATATTTTTAATAAAACTATATTTTTAAACCACTGAGTGAATTATTTCGTCGACCCATTACATAATTTTGGTGTCAGAAGTGGGATGGTTTTTCGAAATAACGGTAAATAAATTCAAACTACAATTTGAAACCGGTGACTTTAGTCTTTAACCGTCGAGACGAATCCAATAAGTTGTCTGTATCACTCGCGTTCGAGACAGTGGTTCCGGATCTTACTCAAATTCAAGGCTCATCTTCGACAACGTCGGGGTCCATCCAGATCCAGCCAACCAGTCCACCAGGTCACAGTTGAACTCCAGTTCAATCGTTCACCAGGTCCAGCGAGCAGCAGTTCAACAACGTCGTGGGTCTTCATTCACTGTGGTCATGTTTATACTATTTCTGTGAGTACAATAATACCAATCCCCAAAGTGCCAGTGTTCAATTCAAAAATTCAGTAATACAAAAATTAATTCGTGTAGATTTTAAATACTCTTGTAAAACATTCGTCAAAACTAATTTCAAAATGCCTGATACTACGAGTACTTCAACATCTTTCGTAAGCTTAGAAATTGCCAGAAGTATGTTAATTAATTTCGATGGCAATAACAAATCCAAACTATTCGAATTTGTCGATAACTGCGACGAAGCAATCGCTCTCGTATCAGAAACAAATAAAGCTACTCTTTTAAAAATTATTAAAACTAAATTAACTGATAACGCCAGACTCTTAATAAAAAACAGAAACTTTGATTCATGGTCAGATTTAAAGAAACATTTATTAGATTCTTATTCAGATAGACGAACAGGTGGTCAATGGCAATTAGAATTAAACTCAAGTAAGCAAAATATCAAGGAAAATGTTCTTTCTTATGGAAATCGTATTGAAAACTGTTACGTTAAACTATTAAATACCTTAGACAACGATTTATCACAAGAAGGACGACAAGCGTGCGTCAATCTCTTAAAAACACAAGCCTTAAATGCATTTATCTCCGGATTAAATAAAGATTTAATTATACTTGTAAAAGCACAAAAACCTGAGTCTCTAGAAGAAGCCATAGCAATTGCAATAAACGAAGAACGAGAACTTATATCAAAATTCGAAATTCAAAAGTTTCAAACTATTAATAATTCCAACACAAAGCATTGTAACTATTGTAATAAACCGGGACACAGTAGTTTTAATTGTTACTCAAAAAATAAACCGAGAAGTGATTCAAACATTCGACATTTTAGGCAACCGAATGATTCAAGACAAAACTATGCACCGAGTAGTCAAATAAATAGAAATTCTCCAAATAGAAATTCAAATTTTAACCAAAATCAAAATTTTCCCCGTAGGAATCAAAATTTCGATAATCCTAAGCAGTGCAATTATTGTAAAAATCTAGGGCACGTAATTTCAGAATGTCGAAAACGACAATATAATAACCAAAAACGAAACAATATTAGTTCTAATTCTCAAACCTCTTCCAATCCTTTAAACTCGCAAAGTCCAGTTGCGTCGGCCACTCAACGGACTGCAAATCACATTCAGGCCGAATCGTCATAATAAAAAATTTAGCTGTCACAACATTTATCAATGTATCTTTTAGCGAATCAAAACTTTTACAAAATTCATTCTTGCTAGACACAGGCGCGGACGTTTCTTTAATCAAAATTTCAAAATTAAATGGAAATACTCTTATTAATGAAGATAAAAAATTGATTCTGCACGGCATTGATAACGCTAATCCAAATTCTGTTCAAACACTCGGTTATCTACATCTGAATATTTTAGTTGGAAATAGAACAATCACTCACACATTCCATGTAATTAGAGATGATTTTCCAATACAATTCGATGGAATTTTTGGTAACGATTTTTTGAAAGAGAATACTTGCCACATCGACTATGAGAACGATTTATTACATATTCATAATTCTGCTATCTCCCTAAGTCATATAGAAAACATTTTACAAAAAGAAAGTTCTAATCTTACTAATTCAGATAATGATTCTAAATCTTCACTAATTCCTACTTATCCTATATCAATCGAACCAAGATCTGAACAAATCATTGTTGTTGAAATATCTAATCCTGAAATCTCTGAAGGAATTATTCCTCCTACTAAAATCCTAGATGGTGTTTTATTATGTCCTAGTTTTGTTAAGGTCCGTGATAAATTTGCCATTACATCTGTACTCAATACAACGGATAAAAAAATCAAAATCTCTAAAGTAAAAATTGAAATTGAACAAGTTGAAAACAATCACAAAATAAATTCCATATCAAACAATAATTACAAACAACATATTAATTGTAATTCTAATAGATTAAAATTATTGAAAGAATCATTGCGCTTACATCATTTAAATGAGGAAGAATATAATAAAATTTTAGAAACTTGCATCGAGTTTAATCACATATTTCATTTACCAGGCGACGAGCTAACTCATACAAATGCGATAACTCATCAAATTCCTACTAATTCTGAAATACCAGTCCAATCCAAAACCTACAGGTTTCCAGAAGTCCACAAAGAAGAAGTAAATAATCAAATAAAAAAAATGTTAGACGAAAATATTATCCGCCCTTCTACCTCTCCTTGGAATTTCCCCGTTTGGGTCGTTCCAAAGAAGCAGGACGCATCCGGTAAACAAAAATGGCGATTAGTTATAGATTACCGTAAACTTAACGAGATTAGTATCGGTGATTCATACCCTTTGCCAAACATCAACGATATTCTCGATCAGTTAGGTCACTCAAAATATTTCTCAACACTCGATCTCGCATCCGGATTTCACCAAATTCCAATAGAAGAAAAAGATATATCAAAAACTGCATTTACTGTACCTTCAGGCCATTACGAGTTCAATAGAATGCCCTTTGGATTGAAAACAGCCCCTGCGCGATTCCAACGTCTAATGGACACTATTTTAACTGGTTTACAAGGTTCCGCATGTTTTGTATATCTTGACGATATCGTTGCTTATTCAGATAATCTCGATAATCATTGCAGAAAATTAAAATCAATCTTTTCCAAATTAGCAGAAAATAATCTAAAGTTACAACCAGATAAATGCGAATTTTTACGCAAAGAAGTCATTTATTTAGGACATCATATCACATCCGAAGGTGTTAAACCAGACGATAATAAAATAAGAGCCGTAGAGGAATTCCCAATTCCACAGACTACTAAAGAGATAAAAAGTTTTCTCGGTTTAGCTGGTTACTATAGACGATTCATCAATAACTTTAGCAAAATAACACGACCTCTCACAAAATTATTACGGAAAGACGAACCATTCCTTTGGACAAGCACTCAACAAGAAGCTTTCGAATCCTTAAAATCAAAATTAATATCAGAACCAATCCTTCAATATCCAGATTTCACTCAACCCTTTAATCTCACCACCGACGCAAGTAATTTTGCTATTGGAGCAGTCCTATCACAAGGTCCTAGTTCCCAAGATCTTCCAATCGCATACGCAAGCCGCACTTTAAATCGAGCAGAATCTAACTACTCCACCATTGAAAAAGAACTACTCGCGATTATTTGGTCAATTAATCATTTTAGGCCTTATCTTTATGGTAGGAAATTTAACATATTTACAGACCATCGACCCTTGACATGGTTGTTTAACGTGAAAGATCCTGGATCACGATTAGTTCGTTGGCGCTTAAAAATAGAAGAATATGATTATCAAATCACGTATAAACCAGGTAGATTAAATTCAAACGCTGATGCGCTTAGTCGTATTAAATTAGAAACTAACAACGATAACAACTGTTCAATATTTAAATCCAGTAACAATACCGAAACATATTCTGATTTTCTAAATTGCCTTAAGACTTCTATTCTAAACTATAACCTTTTAAATGAATTCGATGGAGACATTAAAACTATTAAAGGTAATAAAGCAATTTTTGTTTCTTGTGATCTAGATAATTCAAACACATTATTAACAGAGATAAATGAAAAATACAATCATTTAGATTCACTACAAAATCCTGAGTTATTCGAAACTAAACACTTTTTCCATTCTGATGAAATAATTATTTATGTTTTTTCAAAAAAATATTATTGGGACCAGCCTTCATATGAAGATATTTTCCATTCCATTTTGAATCTCAAAAACGTTCTAATTAATAATAACATATCTATAATCAACATCCCAAATCTAAATTCCCAAAGTCACAATAATAATTTAAAATGGCACAAAATTCGATCGATGATTAGGTACATATTTAAGAATACCAACATTACTATAAATATCTATCATAACAATATAATAAATTTAAATACCGACCAAATCGAGAAAGTCCTCGTAGAATTTCATTCAAATCCATCATCGGGACATTCAGGATTCCATAGAACATATAGAAGAATAAAAGAAAGATATCGTTGGCCCAACATGAAAAAAGATATTGCTAATTTCATTAAAACATGTAGCTCTTGTCAAGAAAACAAATTAGTTCGGAATAAATCTAAGAAACCAATGGAAATTACAACAACTGCTAGTAAACCATTTGAAAAAATTAGCCTCGATATTGTAGGTAAACTACCGCGTACCGAAAACGGTAATGAATATATATTGACATTACAAGACGATTTAACAAAGTATTCTCAAGCCTTTGCAATTCCGCGACATGACGCAGAAACCATAGCAAGAACATTCGTTCAAAATTTTATTTGTAAATTTGGCATACCCAAATCAATCCTTACAGATCAAGGTAGAGATTTCATGTCCAATCTTTTAAACGAAGTTTCAAAATTATTTAAGATAAAAAAATTAAATACAACAGCATATCATCCCGAAACGAACGGCGCTCTCGAAAGATCACATCACACTTTATCCGAATACCTTTCCCATTACGTAAAATTAGATCAAACCGATTGGGACTCATGGCTCGATTTTGCCATGTTTTCTTACAATACAACACCTCACACATCCACAAAATACTCACCCTATGAACTAATATTCGGTAATAAACCCGAACTTCCAACTTCAATTACGAAAGACGTAGAATTTAAATATACATACGACACTTACTTAGAGGAATTAACCCTAAAATTTCAAAAATCACACGAAATAGCAAAAAATAATATTATTGAGTCCAAAAACACTAATAAAAAATATTACGATAGGAAAACCAAAGACATAAATTATAAAGTAGGAGATTTAGTGTATCTAGAAAATAATCAAGTAAAAATAGGAACTACGAAGAAATATTCTAAGAAATATACAGGTCCATATAAAATCATAAAATTAAACCCTCCAGTCAATTGCACAATAAAAATAAAAAATAAACATATGCGTGTTCATTATAACAGACTAAAACGTCATATTGTTTTAGGTTAGTCAGCCTCGTATCAGGGGAACAGCTCTTCAATCATACCGAGTTAAAGCAATCTCCAGGAATATATTACGACCACATAACTAAATTAAATTATTACGAAAATATTTGGAAATTAATTGTACATATCGATATTTCTGCTTTCGAACAAAAAATTAATCTAATCGAAAATACTATTATAAAAACTCGTAACCTTTGCGATCACGATAATATTGAAAAATCCACACTATGTGGTAGTTCACTACATACCTTAGAAAAAGCACTACCAATTCTTAAAAATAAATTTGGAAACTTTAACGAAATTATTGGGAACCGTAGAACAAAACGTGGGTTAATCGACGGATTAGGTTCTGTTTTTAAACTCATTTTCGGAACCTTAGATCATAATGACGGCGAATATTATAACAAAGCCATTGAATCTTTATCACATGATGAAAAAGAACAAATCAAATTATTAAACGAACAAACACAAGTAGTAAAATCTACTATTTCAAATTTTAATACCACACTTTCCAAATTGCAAGAAAATACCTTATTATTAAATTCAAATATTAAAATTTTCGAACAATTAGCTAAAGAGATAAATACAAAGTTATTCGAAGTAGAATGGAAACAGGAAACAGACGAACACATCTCGTTATTAACTATTATGTTCACTGAAGTCGAGAAAGAATTAAGCGATTATACGACGGCAATTCTATTAGCCCAGAATAGTATTCTTCACCCTATAATCTTAGGTCCTAAACAATTAATTAAAGAATTACAAAATACCTTACCATATTTACCCCCATCTACGAACTACGTAACTTCTTTAGAAACTCACAATTTCCACGCACTCGCTCAAGTAATGGAAATTGAAGTTTTTCGTTTTAATAATAGGCTAATATTTGTACTCTTAAATCCTTTACTAGATATTAATACATTCGACATTTATAATCTTATTCCTTTACCGATTCTAACAAGCAATCAATCTTATCTTTTTATACAACCTTCCACTAAAATGATTGCACTTTCTGAAAACAAATTACAATATACTGCTATATCTGATTTTAGTAAATGTAAAAAATTAAACGAATTAAAATTAGTATGTCGTTTGGAATCACCTATATATTCGGTACATGTTAAACCTATTTGCGAAACACAGTTACTGCAAACCTCTTCTAGAATCCCCGAAAATTGTGATACTCGCATCTTCATAACTAATAACGAAATATGGCATAGATTACATAATAGTAACAGTTGGATTTACGTTTCTCCAAAATTAACTTCGTTAACAATAAATTGCAAAAACATTGCACCTTTCGATATCTCGATTGTTAAAACAGGAATTCTTACCATGGATAAATTCTGTCGTGGGTACACCAGTACTACGGTACTGTCAACATTTTCTATATTTAAAGAGAGTTCCCATTTATCAATAGTACCAAATTTTGACATTAGCCAGGACGAATGTTGTTTAAAAAATAAAAAACCAAATGTTACAATTCCACAAATGGTAGACATACACTCAAACATTAATTTAGATAATTTAGAAATAGCTAGCCATAAGTTAAAGGAAATAGAAAGGATGACTAAGGAATTAAATAAACAACAAGATTCTATTTTCTCTAGAGTTACCAATAACAATTATTTCATATATTTACTTTGTACGTTACTTAAAATTCTTAGCCTTTATTGTATATACAAAATTTATCAGAAAATTAAAAGAAGGTTTTTCAGAAACAACAATACCTGTTGTCACAGCATTTCAAATTGTTTAACTCTAAATATATTTAAAAATTCAAATAAAGTTCACCCAGTTAAAACTAATGTTGAATTAGGTAACAGAGACAATCATAGCGATGAGGAAGTTGAAAAGCCTCTCCGAAGGAGCAGTAGAATCGCTCAACTAAAAGAAAACCCTTGAGGCTTTCCTTTTCTTTAAGGGGGGAGGTGTAATGTACCTACCTACCCATGTTAGAGATTAATTAATTATTAAGTTATTATAAGTATTATGTTGTATTTCTATGAATCATGTTATTGTGCCTATATCATGTTATGATGTTATTCTAATTCTCTTATTTACTGTTCTTTTAAATATTTACTGTATTATCTTGAAGTCCATTTCTATAATCCTATTGTTAGCTTTTCCCATACAACTGACCTTTCCTACCAACCATCTCTGAGTCATTTTGTTAGAACGTGAATTGTACATCACAAATAAGATAACAACCCTTATCCACCAATATATATCCCAGTCAGAGACAGTCAGTAGATCTTAGATCCTCACGCCAGTCCTCACAAAACTTCACGTCATTCTGCATTAATATTTTTAATAAAACTATATTTTTAAACCACTGAGTGAATTATTTCGTCGACCCATTACAATTCCATTAATACATTTTGCGGTAATTCTGGAATGCCTCCTCGTAGCTCGTAGCTCTATTTCATTTCTGTTTATGGGAGGCAAACGAAAAATTTCATATTAATTATTATTGTGAAATCGTGGCAAGCACGCAAATTATTTCCACGAGAAAATTAATCGAATTATCGGTACGTTTGAAGCGACTGGTTTACTGCATTTTTAGCTAATTATATTAAAATTGCGCTCGTGTTTAATAATCCCTGCATTCGCGAGTACCTGTAAATTTCATTTACGCCCTGTTTGCGCTATTAAGACACCAACACATAAATACCTGTATCTCATTTTTACCCATTGCTGGGTGTGCCAATTTGGTTTTTATTCCCAGATTTTGTTCATATTCATTCGTTTCTTTTTATTTATTTTATTAAATTTTAATTTGCTGCGGGAGCGTTTTCCATATTATTGCTTGATTTTAAATTTTGGTGTAAAACAAATAATGAAGTACCTACATTAGAGTGAATTAATAACCAAATAATAAATATGTATATACCTAAACATTATACATCAAATTCATTGTACAAAATAAAAGATAATTATAAATAGTATATATTTTTCTATTATAATTATAAATTTATAATACAATATTAATTATATTACATACCGTTCTAAGTTTCTAGGGAACGAGAAAAACAATATTTTTGATATATTTGTCATATTTTTATACGTTTCTATTGCACATTTATCTAAATACTTTTGGAACTCATATCGATGAATTATTATTATTATTATTATTATTTGATCTATAAATAATTGGGAAGTAATACAAGTTAAAAGCTGATTTTCCACACCCTGTATATAAACTAAACAATTACCATTAATTTGGTGAATAGAAATCAGCAATTTCACGGTAAAAATGTTGGGAAGTAAACCGTATTCAATAATCTGTAATACAAGTACGGAACAATTAAATTGTATTTAATCAATAGATCAATTCATTGGAGGATTAAGTCCAATCCATTGATGTCAGCGTATCCCAACCGTAGGTATCGATTGGGAATGTAAAATACTGCTCAGATTGTTGACAAGCTCTGGTGAAACCACATGAAGCACATAAAGGACGTAGGACAGGTTGCGGAAATATTACAAAGCTATATTATCATTGCTTGTTATTACATTATATTATTAACTCAATGAAATCCTGTAAAGGCTTATTGCAATGTCGCCTAGCCCTAGCATAGGTAACTATTTGTCCACGTGAAATGGATTAGAGTCAAAGGCTTGAATCATATTGGTATTTACTCTCGAGTATTAATTATAGGTCACTTAAACTACTAATACCAGCTCACAGTAAACAAAAATCTCTTGCATCTCCGTGTTTCTCTAACTTTGCATGATTTCAAAGTCGCAAGTTCAAAGATATTAGTTCTGCAAGTTCAGATTAAATACGGAAATTACAAAACTTTGACTTGTGATATTATTATAACTTATAATCGAATGTTTTTATTATTCTGATTCCAAGTAGATTTTTTGGTCGTCATAGTGCAGATAACGAGTTATTATTATAAATAAATATATTATGGCTTGTTATTCACTTCTGCTTTTATATTCGCTTATTTTGGTAATTACGGCGTACGGGGTCACGATAAAGTGATTGAGAATAAGAACATGAACTAGGCAGACAGACTAATTTTTATTTTACATGTTACATGTTTTTTACTAACCAATTACGTCAATTGATTTTTACTTTTTTACTATATTTTGAACTATGACCTAACTGGTCAGTTTTAAGAAGCTCTAGTTTTTATAAAAAAACCGGCAAAACAAAAATTATTGCCAGATTTAACATCTATGGGGTTATTTCTACCATTGGTTAAGCGTTGTATCCTTACTTAAGTAACAGCTTGTATAAAAAGTGACATATCTGTGTTAGGCATGTAACCACAGATTTAATAATCTATTGTAAGTGGCAAGTAAAAAGGAATTTAGTTAGAATGTATTTTAGCAGAGTCTTGGTTATGCTTTTAACAGTAAAGTCATGTATTGTGAGATATATTCAGCGAAGCCTGCTCAGTTAATCTCACACTTCGTGCTTGGTACTTGGAAACTTGCCTTGCACCCACAACTTAACAAAATTTCGATTCTGTTTTATATCTTAACATACCATTAAAGTTTAACCGTCAGAGTTGAGCGTTTAAATTTTCTTCAAACTTAGGGAAACTTTAGAGGGAGCACCGCCCCCGTCTGTTGCTTTGTCCGCAAAAAAGATAGTGTATTTAGCACCTAGCATCTAGGTGCTTGCAGTCGCGATGTGTGAGCTTATTGAAATATTCGTCTAGAGGATTCGATCACCTGCTTCAGGTTGGATTTGTATGCGCACCGCGTTGACCCGAGTGAAATATGATCCACAGAATACTCCGTTTCTGTCCTTTTCGATTACGAACCAGTCGAGACTTTGTTAAACACCGTTGGGACATATCAAACATCAGGCCACCAGCTTTTCATTCTAAATATTCATGTAGGAGACCTATTCAATACCTAAACAGAACTAATTCTAAAACTAACTACATATGACGTACAATATAACAACGGAAAAGCAAAACATCTTTTTAACCTTCTAAACGAATTATAAAACCTACACAAATTTCTACAAAATTCTTCCTGCTTTAAAGGGTCATTCTTTAGTCCAGACTTAACTTTCTCCGAGACCCTTTACTTTTGGCACAATAAGAAAAACAACTTCGTAAAAAAAACTAGTGCATATGGAACAACAGAAAAATTTACAAAGCTTAGGGATATAATACCTAATAGAATTAAAGCTGGTATTACTAATACAGACGATGTAACCCAATATTAACTGGCGAAATACTTTAATAACATATTTGGGCTCGAATATACCGATGTCACTGTATAAGAATTATGTTTCGAAGTTTCATTAGTCATCATAAATATGAATATGAAACGAGAATATATCGGGTTATCAACGTACATTTTTATTATAAGTTTAATTAACATTTATATTGAACAAACGTAATAAAGCAAAGAGATAGGAGCTGTATAGCGATGATCTCAAATCAAACAACTTCATTTATTTATAAATAGAACGTATTTCCTCTGACTAATATCTAGGAATAAATTTCTTACTTCAGATTATGATTTTGCGCCACGTTAGTAGATAGATAGGTAAATAGAACTATAATTAACTATTGGAAATAGGAAAATCAAAAATGATATTACGTTTCTTAAAATACTCTGCATCTAGGTATAACTTTAACAAAGTGACACATTAGAAATCTGAAACTACACCAAATCCTATTCTTAGATAAGTAGAATTTAAAAATTACATGTGCAACAGAATTATATTTAAGATGAACCTTAACTTTAAGTAAAACTTAGCAAAGTCGAAGTTGAGATTATATCGGTGCAAACGGTTATGGTGCTTGAAGCCCTTAACAGAATAATAATTATAAATATGTAAAATGACAAAACAACAAGTCGGTTATGAAGTCCTAGGAAAAGCAGTTGTACTATTGACGAAGATTATTGTCGGAGTGCATTGTCACTCCGGGTATAGTGTTACTCGTTGCAGGACATGGCAAATAGATAATGACGAAGATGACACACGATACGCAGTGCTTGGTGGTCACTGGTTGAGGTGAACGTCTAAGCCAATACGAGTCCTCTCTGTAAATCTGTCCTAGCAGCAACGGGACGAGATATGAATAATACAGCACAGGAAACTATTAGACGGACGCTATGGCTACGGTACGCTACCTTTGCAGTCGAATGCTATCGTGCCGTACCACTGCACAGCCACTCAACGAGAGGGATTTTCTAGACGTACCGTCAACTTTCGTTACTCAAACACACAGGGTACTACTCTGCTTCTTTTGTACACAATATTCAATTCATATAATGCAACCTGCACGTGACAGTGTAGAAAATAATTAGGTACCTCTATGTGTGGTTACTATGTCTCTATTTGAACTAAATATTTTAGATGGAAAGCTGCAAGCTTTCATATTTGATGTGACGGTTATTCAATAGTAAAAACGCAAACAGTTATTTGCCTCCGATACCCTATATTTATTGAAAAGATCTTTTCCTTTTAATAACATTGTTATCCATTGATAAATGATATATTTAATGTTTGATCATTTGGAATTAGAAGGAAAGCAAAGGGTTCGTTTGGGATGGAAGATGACTGGAAGAAATTCTCGTTCGGTTTGGTATCTCAAGCGAGAAAATTTAGAGAAGGGATGCGGTGAATATTTGAGCATGATTTTATAATGATTTGCGGATCTGGATATACTTGAAATTCTTTCGTTCCAACCAAAGGCATTCTCATTCTACTCTACTCGTAGTTTAAATAGAGCTCACATAATGCCGAATACAGGGATCGGATAGGAAAAGGTATTTTTATCGAGATAATTGAATATAATAGTGCGCTTTTCGCTTTTGGCTGGAGGAATGCAGAACGCTTTGAACATTCTTAGCGCATTCTCAGTCTGAGGCAAAATTTGCTTTACCTGGCCGTTGAGCGTTGCGCGTTGCCGTTACGTTATACGTTACGTTATATCCGCGGCAATAAAAATCAAATCGCGTACACCTATATGATTTTCTCTGGTCGTAAAAGACTAGTTGGCGTTTGGTGTTGTTTTGTTGGGAAAAATAACAGGTTTTAGAGGTAGTGTTGAATTAGAATCTAGTTAGCGGACTTGTTTCACATATTGTGTTCACGTGCACGTATTTAGAGCATGAATATATAGTTTCGTGACCGCTAGTCCATATATTCTCTAGCTCTGGCGCTGGCTCCGCTTGCCCGCTAATAGCAATAAACACGCATTGTGCTCCAATTCACGCACATTTTAAATTAGATTTGCAGTTTCGGAAATATTACCATTTCCACGTCCTTTGCGCACCTTGCGTGCGTGTGCTTTCTGCTTATGCTTACCCTTGTTCATTCATCTCAAATCAACTAGCAACTGGACTCCCACACTTCAAAATTAACAAGTACGCCACTTTTAATACCTTAAATTCACATCCCCTGAGTGTCCCCTGAGGGTCGCGAATCTGGGGAATCGGGTTCGATCCCGACCGATGCCAAATATTTCGCACAAGGTGCACCAGGAGGAGGCGAGCTAGATTTGCACATATCGTCACGGAATGTGAATCCGTGCCTATAAGGAAAAATGATCTGATTTCCTGACACCAGAGGTATTAAACTGGATTCACGGACTTGACATCAACCTTCAACCTAAATTATATTTGATTTTGTTAATTCTCTTGTTCTTTGTTTCTTTCTAAATGTTATGTTATAGTGTGAGCCATACGATAAATAAATAAATCATACATCAACGGTGAGAAATACTCGTACATAATTTTTCGAGGTGCAATTTAAAGTCAGAGAGCACAGATCGTGAGCTCCAAAGCAACGAGGGAAAATTCTGAGGTTCTTATATTAGGCTTAGAAGTGAAACATACGGCCATACTGCATTGTGGGTTAATTTAAAACGAACAAGGACCAAAATCACATAATATTTATGTGTTATTTAAAGTTATACTAAGGTATATTTAGAAAACTAATAAACACGTGCTTACCACTGATCAGCGCATAAGTTTTGTACATTAAGTTGTGTTACCGTTTGTTTAAAAAATAATAGTTTTTGCTCTTTTTTCAGAAGCGAATTCTACAAACGTAAACCCATTTTTGTGTGAGAAACGGCATATATCAAATGCACAGCACGTTCATGGTAAAGCATTTAAAATTTAATTTGAACGTTTTTAATACAACATTTTAGTTTATGTTCTATATATTTTATTTAAATATACATAACATAAACTAAAAGGTTATTGTTGTATTATGAGTTCTGAAAGATTTTTTAATAATTTACATTTTTTACTTTTCTAAAAAAACGACACTAAAATAAATTATTTAAAAAAAAAAATCCTGGAAGTACTGTTTTATAGAAAAATATCGTAATGAATTACGTTATTCATCTCAATTTTGTAAGAAATTATTATAAACGTTTCTACTTTGTCGATAATTCAAAATAGCAATATTATAAATATTCTGTATTGTCAAAAAGTGCGTTTTTAAAATATTGTAAATCGCTGGTAAGTTGTACATCTTTTCATTTTGTTATAAATATATTGACAATAGATATTGTGAGGTATGGGATTTTAATCAAATATAAGTAAGTTTCGTTCTATTTTGTGTAAAGTCATCGGGTGCTGCTGCTGCTGGGAGCTAATGGGAAATGGGTAAGGGGTAACCAGTAACTAGTAAGCGTTTCGGTTCAATCGAATTTCGTTGTGCGTGTCGTATTTAGTTGTGTAATTAATCGGGAAAGTTAGCAAGCGACACGTGTGCGGACAATTAGGATAAGTGTATCTAGAAACTCGGCATCGGATCCGCTTCCTTGCTGTTGCTACCGAATTCTAACCATCAAATATTCACCACATCCCCCCCTCCTACACACACATAGATATCTCAACACCGAACGAAAGGACACAGCCTTAAATCCTTTATTCATTCTTACTCAGAGATACCTTCAAGCAAATTAAAATAAAAAATTAAATTACATATATGCTAATGTAAAATATTCTCCAAGAATGGCACTGCGCAATAATATTTTGTTCATGTTTATAGGTACTTTAGGTATATTTCAATACACTTTATAATCTGTACTGACACCTACTAGGAAGCTACTATGAGTGTGTAGGGAACGAGCCAGATGCAACTAATATAAATGTGGTTTTCGTTACATGGGCCTTTACACAATGGGCCTTATTTGCTTCAAGTACCTGCATTAAAAACGCACATGCAGACAAGACCATTATTCTAGGCCCTTTTCAATAGTTTTTTTTGTATTATTGTAACGACTGTTCTTGAAATTGCTTCAGAAGGCTTTTTTTCTAGGCGAAATAAATAGTTTTAGAGAGTTTTGCAGTAACCGTCTTTACTAAAAGGGCAATATCGATTTATGACGAAACAAATTTGTTCGGGGTCAAATTTGCCGAACGTGGCGCTTTTCTGCGATAAACACACTCGGAATGAAGTCAAGTGTCAAGTTGTAGCAAATGAATTTTGATTTGCAGCTCGAAATAAAACAGTACATTCGTCTTGCACATAAATAAATCTTCATACTCTGTAAACAAGTCAGAAAATCGCAAACAAAGGGCGTTAAGAAGTACAAGCCGTGCTTATGCACGACGAAGGCGAAGCCGAACTGAAGTCCATATTTCATCCTGTCCTCTACTACCAATAATCAGCATAATAAAATAAACAGGAAGGACCATTTGGCGTAACACATAAAAAGAAAGGTTCCGTCTTACTTCTGCGTTACGGGCAATAATACCAAGGATGTTCGAGTCTGTAAGGAACTCTGATACTTAGAACGGCGAACATCAGGACGGAATGTTACAGAATCCGTTCTCCTGGAGCTATGAAGTGCAGTGATCCTTGCTTAACTGCTACACGTGGGGTAAAACACCAACCGAGCTATAAAATGCAACGTGCTACTTTTGACAAGGACCTAAAACCTCACAATAACATGCAGGTTTTTAAATAATTCGTAAGCAAGTTAATTGCATTGCAGACGGGAGCTCTTTAATCAGAACGCGCTCCAATTTGCGGAAGGTAAACAGCCTCATTAGGTATTAAAAACAATATAATCCTGCGTCAATACTGAGTGAAGTGAAATGGTGTTTACACGGCAAAGCCTTCACAGAACCCTTCAGCAAGATGTGCATTAGAATATATGTACATACGAACGTAAATCCTACGTTCACTGGTAATTGCTTCAGATAATCACCTACTATTTACCTCTTGTCCCAACAGCAATTTTTATCTAAATTCTGTTTTGCAGTACAATGCATCACTTTAAAGCAGTGATTTTCAAACTTGTTCGGCTCACCGCCCCCTTTCCCAAAATATATTTTTTCAACACCTCCTCAGAAAAATGTACTCTTAGTTACAAGTAATCTCAAAGAATTGGCATAAAACAACACACACCTCTATTATGAAACTAAAAAGAAATCTCTTAACACGCCTATCAAAATTTTCTTTTTTGAATATTTTCCCTGTATTTATGGAACTTTGGCAACAGCATATAGATATATACCTATGATACTCCGTAAATACCTTCAGAGTTCAAATTTATAAATTTGTCGGTTGAAAGAAAATGAGATTATATTTTTTTTCTGTAAATTTCGATAGTTAATAAAAAAGGAATTGATAAATAAATAAATAGATAAATCAGTAATATCCAATGAAAATGTTATATACCTAAAAGGATATTTAAATTGAGAGTCCTTTATAATATTTTCTATGACGAAAATCAAATAAAATGTATATTCATAATAATCCAATTATAACAGAGACAGTGTTTCTATTTTGAATTAGAGTGGTTATAGTTTTAAGTCTTTGTATTTGTAAATGAGGACAGTTTTATTGTTTTATGTCGATTCCTAAAATCTTGATTCGAAATAAATCGCTTTTTATAACTGATAAACTGATCATCATATTTTTCATTTATTGAAACCACAATAACTTATTAAGCGATTAATTGACATAATTAGTAACAGCAATAACCGGATAATTGATTAAATAAAACAACTGGTTTAACCGATTTTCTATTTTTTGAAAACTGTAATAAATGATTATATTATTATTGATATCATAATTCTTTTATGTCAGCAAGCTTACAACCATTGATTACTATTGTCAATAAGGCTGTCACTTCATTGGTCAATTCGTAGTATTCCGGCATTTTTACTACATATTTGGCTGGTAGATTCGAATAAAGGTATTTGAGATCCAATGAGAATATATAAGTTTGTAGAAATTTAATGCACATGGCTATCTGCACCGATAGGAATGACCTGATTAAAATCCTATATCTTTCTGTGCGGTTGGTGTATTTTCTATACATATTTAAATATGAATTTACGTATATTGAATGTAATTTGTATTTTGTACCGTACTGCGGTCGGAAGCGAATAACACATTAAAAATTCATTGATAGTATCGCGAATTCGAGGCTGTAGCCCGTAGCCGAATATCCAGAGCGCTGGTTTGGTTCCTGAGTTATGATTTGGAGGCTATGGATGTTGGTGTTGGTGGTACGTGCTTTGCTGCCACTTTCTCGGAAACCTCTTCTTTATCTCTAATCGAAGCTGCTCGTGAATTAATGAAAAACACCCTAACGAAATGCATCAGAGATATTGATTCAATGTTATCATATCGGGTTATTTGTCAATTTCCAATCAGGTAGGTGGTCTCACAACCAAATTTAACTTTTCAAAATCGACAATTATTTTATTCTTATTTAGTTGAGGTCCATTGTAACATAGCCTTATTATAAAATATTTTAACAAAAGTAAATATGATTACAAACATGGGTAAATTTCTACAGTGTGGTATATGATGATTAAAATTATCCCTCAAAAACTGGACAGGTCAAATTGTCCTAGCGCTCTTTTTAATTTACTTCAAAATGAGATAACATAAAAAATATATTTAAGCATATAAAGTATACAATTCCGAGTTTATTTATAGTTTAAACTAATTTCTGAAATAAAAATGCAAAACATTCGTGTACAAAATTATCCAAATAAAAATACGTAAAAGTAGTGTCCTACTATAAAAACAAGTAGTCATGTTATAAGTTTTGTTTACCTTTGATGAAATAAAATTTGCATATACACTAACCACGAAAATAATTGTTCCAGCATAAAAACTGGATAGTTTTTATAATCGAATAGTTTTTGTAATCTGACTAGTTTCCGATTAGATGTGAAAGTTTTACTGGCCACTGTAGATCAGTAAAGCAGAATTGGTCTTGGTTTGATTGGATTTATAACCGAGACTGGCCGGAAGATATCTGATATCTCCATACCGATTGCGTTAAAATATAGTATAAGACTTTAATCGTTACATGAAAATTGCATACTATATTTTATGGGATAAACACTAGAATCCGTGACATACGCATTAAATATATCATAAACTCAAAGACTAAACAAATGTTATTTGGTTTACTATCGATGTTTCGTTATTTTCTGTATATAAGATCATGGGCATAAATAAAGTCCACCTAATTAAAAATGATATATTTTGGATAATTAGTAATCTTTACTGAAGGAAATTAAACATTTTGAGAAATATCAACAACTATTAATACTATTTTACATAGGAGCTAGATTTAAATAAACTTTTGGCAAAATATTGTAGACAACTTTGAATTCTGTACAACTTTGCACTGTACTGATTTTGCTGTGTTCACCCCTACCGTCACCACCCTCTAGTTATTCGATTCGGATTTAAAAACAGATTGGCATACCCAGCAATGGGTAATATACCGTGATGATGTATAATATATTCGGTTTCTTATTGTGTCGTATGACTGGGACACTATTAGTTACGAAAATATCGTGCATTTTCTAAACCATTTCGTGTTTTGGTATGGCAAATAAATAATGAATTTAAAATGTATTTTAATGCTTTAAACCGTAGAGGCACGTTACTTGAATTTCCAATTCCACATAGAGTTTAACTACTCTATAAACAATATGTAACACAATTCCCGTGAAGTTTTATTTCGCTTTTCTGATTTCAATCTAGTGGCTATTCTGTATTGACATTTTCCCCTAACTAGCACTAAAACGAGCTTTAAAATGAATTTTTCGTTAGGTAGGAAATTCGTTGCTATCGTATGAAAAGAGTTTTTCATTTTTTCCTTTTGTATTCAATTAAACAGACTAATTAGTGCTGTTTAGTTTGTGTAAAAGATACGTTGGTTAAATGATGTTACATTTTTTTATTTTTCTTTTTTGGTTCACTTTCTTTCAAAGCCTTCATTACATTACAAAAGAATCGTTTAGATGTTTTTCAATGTAATTATTAAATTATTTTCAACGTTTTATTAGTTTTAGATACCTGTTCCCCTGAAATATTTAACGAAAAGATATTTTTTGTATTGTTTATTAATGTAACAATGATTTTACATAGGTTTCATTTTCTCCGTATCTTTTTTAGGATAACTCTGGGCCAATAATAGCCGTCAAGATACAAATTTTCAACGTTTTATTAGTTTTAGATACCTGTTCCCCTGAAATATTTAACGAAAAGATATTTTTTGTATTGTTTATTAATGTAACAATGATTTTACATAGGTTTCATTTTCTCCGTATCTTTTTTAGGATAACTCTGGGCCAATAATAGCCGTCAAGATACAAATTTTCAACGTTTTATTAGTTTTAGATACCTGTTTCCCTGAAATATTTAACGAAAAGATATTTTTTGTATTGTTTATTAATGTAACAATGATTTTACATAGGTTTCATTTTCTCCGTATCTTTTTTAGGATAACTCTGGGCCAATAATAGCCGTCAAGATACAAATTTTCAACGTTTTATTAGTTTTAGATACCTGTTCCCCTGAAATATTTAATGTTAATGTGTAATTAAAATCGTGATAAATTCTAAGATTTAATTACGTTTCTCCAATTATTAGCTACCACAAAATGCTTTTAACTATGTTAGGATGTACGCAATAATTCAAATAAATATCGGAATAAATATCTTTAATTGTTTCCTCTATATGAAACTCGCCCATTCCGAAGACAAATCGTACTGGTTAACCCAGATATTTTTTCGTAAGAAGATTATTTAGTATAACAAGGATATGTATGTTATGTTATTGTAATGCAAGTAGTTCTGTAGCTGTTAGTGCAAGTGGAAGTATATGATAAATGGAGGCTGAGAAAGATGAGCCGCAGCCCCTAGTCCTAACCTAGCGAAACTACATTAATAACCAAGAAATGTTACAGCATGTGAAACGAATAACGCCCGAAACGGAAATGAAGTTCTCTCCTCCACAAATTTTAAATAATTTCCTACCACCATCATAATTCTTGGACACTCATACGAACCTAAAACCGATCATGGAGAGAGAGCAAAATTTTCACAAAAATTAAATACAGTACCGTCCAAATATACAGCGGGGTGGTGTGGTGGTGATTAGGGGTAGTTCGGCCTGTTTACATCTTCAAGAACAAATTATAAAACCTATACAAATGGTAAGCAATTTCTTTGGACTAGTTTAAAATGTAGATATTAAACTTACAAAAACTGAATATGTTAGTCAAGTATTCTATCATTTAATATTGGCTTAAATAAGTACAGCTTTAACTCTATTAGGCTTTGTATCTACAAACCTTACACATTCTTTTGTTAGAGTATTGTCCTATTTGTCTTGCAAGGAAGATTTTACTGTACGTATTGGATTTTTACGATTTTTCGTATTGTACCAAAAGTAAGGGATATCGATAGAAGATAAATCTAAACTAGAAGATAACTAAAAGCCGTTTGTACCACATTTACTTAAGTATAAATTAACATTAAGTGGAACTTAAATTTTAAAAATATATTGCACCGTATGCTGTTATTCTTAAGGTACACTTACTTTAACCCTTTGAAATAGATATGATTGAATACTACCATGATGGAAATAACCTAACCTAACGCATAAAACGCCGGTTACTACTACTATTGCTATTTACTGTTTTCTAAGGCAATTTAAATAAAAAATGAGGATGAAACAATTATTTTCCAATGTAAAATTTGATAAACACCCTGTAGATAAAAGGGGCATTGATTTTCAGGGTTTTATAGGTTTATTGTTTATCTGATATTAATTAAAATACCGTGGATTACCAGAACGATGTATACGTTATCGGATAATACCGGGAAAATAAAAATTAAATTTAGCAGGATGGGATTAGCAATCGATGTAAATTAGCCAGAACTTCGAAGTGTTATCCCTTTAATAACCAATAATTGCACGAGCAAAAATACACCCTTTCATAAATATTATAAATAGCGGGGGTAAAGCGCCCCATGTGCCCGACCAAACTAATATTAAAAACAGCTGCGTAAAAATAAATGCAGCGGTATCAAGAGATCCATTTAGCATCAGAATTATCTTCCTAAGACGCCAAAGAACCAAACTTAAAATACTCCGGCGGAATAAATTTGTTCCAAAACTTCATAGCGAGCAACGAGTAACTCGTGATAAATGCGACTAATATTTATTTAACGGGGATGTTATTCAATTTTGTGTTTCATATTAGGCACACTCCACATTTATTATACGTTTTTATTAATGCCATAAATCAAAGAGGAGTGATTGAAGATTCCTTTTCTTCTCGCATGTTTACTCAACTCCTACTCTATTAAATATTTCATAAATGTTCCCATTGTATTTGAAATATATCTCGTATAGCTATCGGGCGCAGCGCAAGTTTGTCATGCCGATATTAGCCAGCTCTCAAATTAAGTGCATTCCGTCAACTACATCAACTATGCACCTAATCACTCAAATTCTGCCGCCCTTTCAATACATCAAAAATATCAACGACGAGTCTGCATTATTTACTATGTTCAAATAGCTGCTCTCACCACAACATACAGAGCCTCTAAGGTCTAAGGAAGGTGACATCTGGTAAACACAATCAACGGTATAGACATATTGTCATTGCCGAAATCTGTTTCAATACTCCAGAAAAAATTAGGTAAAGATTTCACTGATTTCAGGAGGACTATGTAGCTCAGTTTTATCGAATTGGTGAATCCTGTAAGGGATCCTGCGACGTTGATGATAATCATCAATGAACAATAAGATGAAAAGGAAAAGATTACCATAAAGATCTTATGATTTGAAGCATTGTTTGAGCGTTTCAATTTGTCAATAAAAATAATGTATTGTTATGGTGTGTGTTAGAGTAGATGTGTGAGTTATGAAGTGAAGTTAGCGTTGGGCCCGGGCATCCGTGCCTGTGCCGGTGCCGAGCATTTGGGGAGTGCGAACGGCGACGCCTCGACGCCCGATCGATACTGAGACGAAACCGAGACCGAGACACCACCTCACTGCCAATACGAACAACCCCTCGACACCTTTACATATTACCAAAAATACCACACCGAGAATTCATCACAAAATGCAACAACCAACTGAAAAAAAAAATGTTACTGTTTAGTGCTGAATCGAACCTAGGCACTTCTAACAGCGTAATTAGTATATTAAAAATACTTATGGCCGGTTCAACTAACACAAGTTGAATTTTATGCATTCCTTCAATTGACAATGAATTATTATGTACTGCTGTCAAAATGTTTTAATTTAATTTTGTTAATGCAACTGGACATTAGGGAATTAAAATTTTCGATTCTTCGGAAAAATCTACTCTGATTTTGATAAAAAATTGACAAACTTTATACATTCTTTTATTAGGTTTTGTGAACATTACTAGAAACTAATTTCTTTGACAAAAATTGGATAGGATTTACGTGCAGCTGGTAGACCGTACTTTCAGGTGCGTGAAGTTGGCACCAAGGTATAGGGTACTAATTTTTAAATTGTTACTATGATTTAGTACCCAATTGGTACCAATTAGTACCCACAAAAAAACTTTTGTTTTTTACTCTGCGTAGGAGTTATTCATTGTTTAATTATTTTGGTGCCAACTTCACGCTAGCACCACAACATAAAATTAAAAAAAAAAAAATTATACGAAAATTTAGTACCCAATTGGTACCTTTAGGTACCCAAAAATTTGTTTCCAAAATGTTTATGGTAAATAAGTTATTGCATATTAAATATTATTGGTGCCAACTTCACGCTAGCACCAAAGTATTTATTTAAACCAAATTTTCTGTTACTAAAAATTAGTACCCAAATAGTACTAATTAGTACCCATGATAGTATTATGCTATTGTTTACATTAAATAAGTTATTACATTTTACTTTTTTTGGACCGTGAAGTTAGCACCAATCATATTAAAATAAAACGTTTTCGAATTTTATTTTTATATAGGGATTTAGTACTTTTTAGGTACCTCTCATAAATGTAAAATTTATGTAGTTATTTTTTATGTAACACAAATTATAACACTTTCCTTTTTCTGTGCGAGAAGCCAGCACCACGCATATGAAAATAATGCATTTTACAAATTAATTTTTATGTACAGATTTAGTACTATTTAGGTACCTCTCATAAATGTAAAATTAATTTTGTTATTGTTTATATAGCACAAATTATAACACTTTACTTTTTCTGTGCGTGAAGCTAGCACCACACATATTAAAATAATTCGCTTTTCAAATTAATTTTTATGTACAGATTTAGTACTATTTAGGTACCTCTCATAAATGTAAAATTAATTTTGTTATTGTTTATATAGCACAAATTATAACACTTTACTTTTTCTGTGCGTGAAGCTAGCACCACACATATTAAAATAATTCGCTTTTCAAATTAATTTTTATGTACAGATTTAGTACTATGTAGGTACCTCTCATAAATGTAAAATTAATTTTGTTATTGTTTATATAGCACAAATTATAACACTTTACTTTTTCTGTGCGTGAAGCTATCACCACACATATTAAAATAATTCGCTTTTCAAATTATTTTTTATGCACAGACTTAGTTACTATTTAGGTACCTCTCATAAATGTAAAATAAATTTTGTTATTGTTTATATAACACAAATTATAACACTTAACTTTTTCTGTGCCAGAAGCCAGCACCACGCATATGAAAATAATGAATTTTACAATTTAATTTTTGTATACATATTTACATATGATAAATGTAAAATCTATTTTGTTATTGTTTATATAGCATAAATTACTACACTTTACTTTTTGTGCTATACAGGGTGTCCCTTAACTTGGTGCACAAACTTTAAGGGCATATAATACTGATCAAAATGAGTAAAAAAAGCTTAGTCAAAATGTGTCCGATCTTTAATAGTTTCCCAGATATAACGCAGTGAAAAATGAGTTTTTACGAGATTTACCTTTGCTATCTCAAAAACTATAAGAATTACGATTTTGATTAATTGAGACTTTTTGTTTACCTTTGAGAGGTAATCTTAGATGGCCTTTTGTTATTTTATAAAAATCAAAAGTGAAATGTTGTGGCGACCTTGGTCAATATTTAATTTTCATATAACTACGTAACTATAAGAAATTGAGAAAAATGTTTCATATAAAATTTTATTGTTTTTTATAGTCTTTTTACTGACATAGACAAAATTTTATTCGATCGTTATCTTTGTCAGTTTTTCTTAGATTTTTCGCTTTTCTCGGAAACAGTTGAAGATCATTCCTATGTTGATGAAGCTTTTTTATTCATTTTGGGCAGTACTATATGCCCTTAAAGTTTTTGCTCGAAGTTAAGGGACACCCTGTATAAACAATAGCAAAAACAAAATTACTCTTGAGTTGTCCTGTCGGATATATGCAGACAACTGGATTACAATAAGTAAAACCTAATGAATGAACAGTACTGGTGAATCTGTCACGTCCAGTTGTTCATTAGTAGGTAATGTTTTTCTTGGTATTGACGGCTTTTGTAATTTCAAAATTTTCTAATAAATTCATCCTTAGTCCCTTTGACCTGATGGATAATTTTGAATTCCCCATTGGTTATGGCCTGATATAATGAAATGGTCGACAAAACCCGTATTGGAAGTATATTTATTCATAGTATTTATATGTTCATTCATCCGAAACTTGAAAGATCTGCCGATTTGACCAATGTATATTGCATCCCAGTCATTACACTGAATTTCGTATATACCTGTTAAGTCGTCTTTTTTCGGGTTTCTTTATTATTGACTAGTAATTTACCCAAACTAGTTTCGTTCACTTACATGTTAAATTCAAGTTTCTTTAGATTTTTACCTATTTATCAGAAATATTGGATATGTAATATAGTTTAAGACTGATTAAGTACTTCACGCTTAGAAAAAGTAAAGTGTTATAATTTGTGCTATATAAACAATAACAAAATTAATTTTACATTTATGAGAGGTACCTAAATAGTACTAAATCTGTACATAAAAATTAATTTGAAAAGCGAATTATTTTAATATGTGTGGTGCTAGCTTCACGCACAGAAAAAGTAAAGTGTTATAATTTGTGCTATATAAACAATAACAAAATTAATTTTACATTTATGAGAGGTACCTAAATAGTACTAAATCTGTACATAAAAATTAATTTGTAAAATGTATTATTTTCATATGCGTGGTGCTGGCTTCTCGCACAGAAAAAGTAAAGTGTTATAATTTGTGTTACATAAAAAATAACTAAATAAATTTTACATTTATGAGAGGTACCTAAAAAGTACTAAATCCCTATATAAAAATAAAATTCGAAAACGTTTTATTTTAATATGATTGGTGCTAACTTCACGGTCCAAAAAAAGTAAAATGTAATAACTTATTTAATATAAACAATAGCATAATACTATCATGGGTACTAATTAGTACTATTTGGGTACTAATTTTTAGTAACAGAAAATTTGGTTTAAATAAATACTTTGGTGCTAGCGTGAAGTTGGCACCAATAATATTTAATATGCAATAACTTATTTACCATAAACACTTTGGAAACAAATTTTTGGGTACCTAAAGGTACCAATTGGGTACTAAATTTTCGTATAATTTTTTTTTTTTTAATTTTATGTTGTGGTGCTAGCGTGAAGTTGGCACCAAAATAATTAAACAATGAATAACTCCTACGCAGAGTAAAAAACAAAAGTTTTTTTGTGGGTACTAATTGGTACCAATTGGGTACTAAATCATAGTAACAATTTAAAAATTAGTACCCTATACCTTGGTGCCAACTTCACGCACCTCGTACTTTCTTATAGAAGATGATCAGCAAATATTCAATAGGAATTGATTTAGAAAGTGCAAGAAAGAAGACGAACTTCTAGGATCCTTTGAAAAAACTGCATTTAGTTTTGATAATAGCTTGAAAACTTTAAGCATTCTTTGTATTAATGTATGTCCCGTAAGTTTTGTAATACTTAATAATTAACTGTTTTATAAACAAAAAAATTAAATATAGACGGCCGTTTTGTTCCACAAGGTGCAACTTTCTACGGCCACTTAGAATTAGGTTTTGGGCGATATTTCGGACTTCATACTGAGGAACCCCGAAATTAAGGGAAATGATGGTTTTTATGGCAGATGTCCCTAATAATGTCAGATATAAACAAAAAGCCAAATTCACAGATAAGTTGTTGGTATGGTGAGCTATTTCCACAAGAGGTGTATCCAAGCCTTATGTAGGCCGAGTGAGGTGAAGCCATTAATAGATTCTAACAAAACTGGTTAGTTTTATTGAAAAAGAACACGCTGGGATGATTTTATCTTCTGGCCAGACCTTGCGTCTTGTCACTATGCAAGACAAACTCAAAATTGGTAACAGGTCTAAACGTACCATTTGTTTTGCGAAACGACAACCCTCTACTCTTCCCTAGGCTAGAATATTTCTGGGTTCTTTTATCTCCAAGAGTTTCCGATGGGAAGCCCAAAACAAGTACGAACTTCAATGCAAAGTATACAGGAATCAGGAATATCCGAAAAATCAATGTAAATGCGCCCAAAACCTAATGTTAGGTGTCCGCAGAAAATTGCGCCTTGTGTAATGACACGGTCATCTTTATTTAATTTAGGGTGATACTTCTGTTGCTTATGAAACAGTTAATTATTAAGTATTAAAAAAAAACTAGATATTGATTTTCAAATTTATTAATAAAGATGAGAACATTGTTTACGAAATACGTATTTGCTTCAATATTCATCCAATTTTAGAATATTTCAAATAAATGAATTTTTATGTTAATATTTTCCTTTTCATGTTATTGTTTATTGATTTAGCAGTAATTAATGTCAAACCATAAACATTTATAAATTAAATAATTGTTTCAAAATACGCTAAATGTGTATTGAAATCAAATGATCGTATTCTCTGCTTATAGAATAACATTGGTGATGAAACGAGTGCTGTGTTGCAGTGGTGGTGCATTACAGAGTTTAAACCGAGCGGATGAAAGGGCTTTAATCAAGGGATCGAACCCTTCTTGTCAAAATCTCAGCTTGTCACTTTACCCACTCGATCGGCGGAGCCCTTCAACCACTTTCGATATTTTTAAGTTGAAAACCCTTCGCTCTATTATTAATTTTATTTGGACACCGATAAAGGATACTTAAACCGACCCCCTTTTTAATCAGTCGGAAAAATGGTGACACAACTGTTTGATAGCGCCGTTGTGAGTCACACTTAGTATAATGGCCAACATTGTGACCTTGCATAGGTCACTAAACTAACGGATCATCAAAACGAACAAATGCAACGTAATGTTTTGATAGCAATGATTTAAATGTCATAAGAACTGATTCGAAATTGTTTATTTTGATGGCCCGTTAATTAAACAAAGCGTTGATGAACGTTTCTGCATCCAAGCAATAAGCTACTATTTTGTACAGTTTTTGACAGCAATACTAAATATTTCTCTTCGATTATTCGTTTTCTAAAACCTAGTTGATTTCGGCGAGAGTATTTGACTGATTAAAACTTGTAGGGTATGAAATAGTGTCGGAGATATGTATAATCCTCGGTGACAAGTAGAACTGCACTTATTAGCCTGTGTCGCTCTCTGTTGCTATTGCTTTTGCCAAAGCTGCATCTGCAACTGAAACACAATGTTGGTGTACGTGCAACTTGGGCGGAATGGCAGATTTGTCGCGCAACTTTACATATTTATTTCTGTGTAGTAAACAATAGTGAAGAGAAAACTGTACTCCGTACTACAGAATGAATAAAATACGGTACAGTACACACTACTTAATTTCTTCCGGGCGCTCGTAAATAAAATCTCATCTAAATCTCAATAATGTCATGTCCGACTCCACTCTTCGTAAAAATGGAGTTTCGCCTTACAGATGTTTTCTATTTAACTTATTAATGTCTTCGAATTCGGTGACATTATTATATATGTTTACTAGCAACTGTTGTGACCATCACAATACCTTCTACCTATTCTTTAATATACAGGATGTAACACTAAAACCGACCACCGCCATTATTTTCCTTATTATTATAGTTACAAAAAAAATATAGAACAAAGTTATAGGAGACCAAGGGGGACATCCTATTAAAGAAGAAAATATTTTTTTATATCAGTGGTTCTCAAGTTGCAACCCAAAGTTATATTTTTTCAAATGGGATTATACATATTTTTCATCCCTATTCGATAACGTATTTTTTTCTGAATTCAACCATGTATTACTTTTATATCCTTACATCATAAAAATATTGAAAAAAAATAAAATTTAAATAAATTTGATATTTATAGTAATTTTTCAGTAGGCTTGTATGAAAACCAAAAACTGCTATTTGTCAATTTGAATTATTTAGGATAGAAATCAAATAGAACACTGTTTATAACGTTGTTAACAAATATTTGTTTCATTTTAATTTAAGCTCAATTGTTTTTCATTCATAGTCTACTGAAAAATAACTATAAAAATAAAATTTATTTAAATTTCAATTGAATATTTCTGAATATTTTTGTTATGTAATGATATAAAAAAATCACATAGTTGAATTCAGAAAAAAATCTCTATCGAATAATCCAAAAAATCATCCCATTTAAAAAAAATATATCTTTGTGTTGTAACTTGAGAACCACTGGTTTATTTTTCTTTCTCTACTGGGATGTCCCCCTTGGTCTCCTATAACTTTATTCTATAGTATTTTTTTGTAACGATAATAATAAAGAAAATAATGGCAGTGGTCGGTTTTGGTGTTACACCTGTATATAATAACATTAAATACCAAAAAAATGGCATTTAACTGGGTTTTTTTTAAAGAAAAACAGTTACAAGCTTCAAATTAAGGTACTCTTGGTTGTTAGATGCAAGAAGACAATACGTTCCTTACCTAAAGGTGATGGAAGGTAAAAAATACTTATTATTTTGATTTTAAATTAACTTTTAATAGAAGCACTAATATAATCGAGTTTAACCATTAGGTCCAATTATTTAAAGCATTCGAAAAGTAGTAATTAGTTTCGTGTATTTCCTTAATAACGTTCGGTCTCTCGGTAATGATTAAATAGTTCAGTGAACTGGCCAAAAAACACTTATTTTCAGAATGGGCGTCAGAGTTTGATATTTCTTCCCGACTAATTAAAATTATAAGAACACTTGAGGCACATCCGCTGAGGAAAGAGGAAAACCATGGCGCAACCTCAGCTGACAGTTAAATTACTACTCGTAGTGCTTGCACCTTCTGCAGATAAACGCATAATTCACCGTCAGCAGAAGCAGAAGCAGAAGCAGTAGCAGAATCAAAAACACATTCGCTATTATCCATTTCACAGTGGGAGAGGCTGCCTCAGCTTCAACCCAGGGAAAGTAAATTACGAGATGGCGAAGACACAATGACGCATACGCATATGGGAGGAAGGGGTCCTTTGGGAAATCATATGTTCGTCACATTGACATGCTCAGCATCAATAGAAACATTGGGGTGCAGTGCACCAACGGGGTAGATACCAATAGTTTTTTGCATATTCAATGAGATAATCGGTCATTTCCTTCATAAATAAATAGATTACTCCACCACCATATACAAAAAAAACGCACAACTGATTTAAAATTGTTTGTTCATATCTTAGTTACTATAATTGACACTGAAATATTACACCCTGCGCACGGTAAAGTAGTACATGCGAGCGGAAAAGTAGAGCAAAACCTTGGCGTCAAAAATGCAAAGGGGTCGTTTCACATTTTCTAATTTATGTTTTTCTTGAAAGAATAGGTCAAATTAAATATGTAAGTATATGTTTCACACCCTACAAGTCTTTAGAATCAGGGATATGATTTTTTAAAAGTTGTCTTTAATTTCAAATATTTGGACGCTGACGTCACGGCTTGGCGGATGCGGCAGTAGCTCTACTATTATTGTTTGGGTTATCACTTGTCAGTTTGATTTTGTGACAGCAACATATTGTTAATGAAAAACATATTTCATACAACTTGTGGTATTTATTTTAATAAATGTTTTATTTACATACCTTTACTCTTAACTCTGCTGTCACCTGTCACAATTTTAGGTTAGTTAGTTTACAACAGCAAACGGAAACTCGTGGACCGTTGTGTGTGTGTGTGAGAGAAATGTCTTTGTGTAAGTAACAAATCGAGACGTCACGAATTTTACATCCGCGAAAGTTTATTGGCAAATTTATGAATGAAAAGTCGCATATTTCATGTTATTTTATATTACTATATTTATTAAGTGAGACGGATTTCACGATTTTATAAAAAATCATTTTTTTAAATGACTGCATTGAAAATATAACCAATGCTCTTATTTTTAAAAATTGTATCAGTTCCGCTAAACCTTCTCTAGCTTTTATTAGAATTGCTTGATGAATTTCTTTAGAAATTGCTTCCAAGGCTCCAAGTTGATATTTAAAAAAAAAACACATAACCAAATAGTGGATTTGTCGGGTTTGGATACTAGGGGTTTCATATAGTAATCAGGAATGAACAGGAGCAATTGGACTAGTACTGACACATAGTGATAGGTATAGTAAGAAAAGTAGTAAAAGCTGGAAGTATAAGAAAGAAAGTGGAAAAGGATATTGATGATCAATAATAAGCATGCTGTTAATGAATTTATTTAGATTGAAATGTTTTGTGTTTCCGTGTTTATGCGTTTGAAAGGATTGAAGAATAGCGCATTTAGAATTCGCAATTCCATTTCCGTGTAGCTGCACATAAGAAGTAGCGCGATTAATTTACTTTATTAAATTTTCTTTGAACTCCTTTATGTAATTACTCGACTACTGCATCAGATTTTGTTTTTGCAACTAGAATAAAATGACGAGCTCTGCATGCTATGTAAAAATAGAACAAACGTAGGGTTTTACTACTGAAAGACGTCGGTTCAAAAAGACAATTCACTCGGTAACAAAGTGAACAGAACGCCCGTGACTTCTGCTATGGCAAACAAGACGCAACAACGCAGGTATGACAAGAGCTTCCAAAACTGCATAAACACAGACCGTATACTTTATCCATCTATACTGCATTTTCTATCTATCGCGGGGCTTTTATCTCGAGTACCCAAGTACTCTCTCTCAAACCAATTCAAATGTTGCAGTTATACTCTTTCATTACCATTGCAGGAATTTTGCATGAACCAATGTGCAGTGGCTTCGGTATCGGTATATATGGGAAAACAGTTTTATCAAATAATTTTCTAATACATATTTAAAAATAATCTTGAATTAAATTACAAAAATCGGAATCCGGAAAGTTGTTTTCCTTGGTTATCTCAAATTTAAAAAAATGGTCTAAGGTTGTTTTTGTCAAGAGCATCTCATTTAGTAATAGCGTATAGTAAAATGTATCAGTTTGATGGTTTTGCTGTGGGGTATTCTAAAAAGGATCTCTGATGTTGTATTTGTTTAAGGAACGCTGTTGTTCTCTAAGTAACGGAGTGCATTTCATGCTCAGAACAAATATATTTGAGTGAAATAATGAAAGGAGAATAGAGAGCTTTGTGCTGGTGGACGTATTGCTATAGCTATTGGGTAATGCCGGCTGACGGAACAATCTCGACTGATTCACCTCCCATTGCAAATAGAAATAGAACACACAAAAATTAAACCCGATTGGATTGAACATTGAACGAGAGTTGTACGACTAGAGTTCGAGTAATAAAGACACCAACACTATCGCATTGCATCGCAAACACTTTGCATCCCAATCTCATCATTCGTCATCGAGAAGACTTAATCTCAAGGCTGTCGCGACCGTCGCGGCCGAAATTGCCAAATAAGCCACCAGAGATGATTATAGATTAGCCACAAACAGAATTTGATTTTAAAAATGATTAATTATTCTTACGACAGACTGGATTCCTCAATTCTTCTCCTTTCGGATCAAGGATGATTGAATTGCTTACCTGAAACAAAAGAAACGATTATAAGAAACGTTTGTTTGTGAGAAGGAAAAATTAATAACCTTTAGTAATTCTTATATGAGTTGTATTATCTTTTTCCAATATTGTAAAATCGCGAGTAAGTAACACAACCTTTTCCACTTACATGGAATTAAATTTGCTGTCGTTTTTAAAATTGATTTATATAAATGAAGCACACATATTATTAAATTTAAAAAAACTACCATTTGTGGCTACTTCAGATAACGATTAAAATATTGAATTATATAAATACCCATTTCTAGGTGTACCAATCTACTTCGACGAGGTTCCGCTAGAATTATTGAGAATAAGATACATATGTATTTAATCACAATGCCCACCATTAAAATTTAGCGCGCGCCTATGATCCCTTAAATCGTGCTTAAAAAGAAAGAAAATAGGAACAAATGAAATTTAAATTCGTTAACAAAAATTAACAAAAATTTCAAGTCAGATTTTATTTAGAATAGATTAAAGTTAATCTTAAATAGTTTTACTCTTACTTTTTTCATTTCGTATTTTAAAATTGATCAGTGACTTTTAAAAATACAACATTGTTTAGTCTTCACTTTGTTTTTTGATATTTTTCAATTAAATATTATATTACTATTAATAGTAACTAATTAGATATCATATATTTACTTGAACTTTACATGTATAATCTATTATATATGTAAACATATTATGTAAATATCTATGAGCTATCTCTGTTATTAAAATTATACAACCTTTTAGTTTTTGTTCTGCATATTTATTAAATAACTAACGTTTCGGCAACACAAACTGCCGTCTTCTTCAGGGAAAAATACACAAATAAGTAATAACAAAAACAGTAGCAACAAGTTACCAAGGTAACATATTTAATATAGGAGCATTATTGTTTAAAATGAATAGGCTTTTTTGTGCAAGGTGAAACTATTTTACCTTGTTAAAAGTCTATGGCCTGCTTGTCATATTATACACGATATTTTATTTCGTAGATTTTTTCCGTAAGCAAAGAGATATTTAAAAGTGCATTAGTAGAATTTGTTATTCGTCGACATAACGCACTCAGCCAGGCGAATATTACAACCGGGTGTGAAATGTATATGAATATTTGTTTAGATTTGATTTGGATCTGGTTAAGGTAGCGCCTGAGCATCGTCATTCGTGCAGTTAATGCGATTTTGAAGCAGTGCTTCTCGACTTCTCCGGCTTGTGCTTCCCGAAACATAATACGCCTCTGTAGATTGGATTTTCATTAAATAATACGATGAGTTGCGCTTCGACACTCAACGGCTAAAATCACAATTAAAATTGTTTTCAAATATCATCGGAAAGCTAAACAACCCAAAGGATAATTATGCAAATTACTTTTGTAAATAGAAAATGACATGAAGAATCCGAATTTTCACGGCGCAAATCTCCAGAGATATTAAAATTGAATGTTTAAGAAACTCACCAATATGCATTTATGAAAATTGTCTCAGAGATTAGTATGAATCTAGAATCATAATAGTTCGGCCAGTTTATATTTTCAAGTGATAAAAATAAGTTAAATGCCGGTCGAACTATTATCACCTGTTATTTGGCCCACAGTTTTTGTAAGTTTTAAGTGTATTTTGTAAAAATTTCTCACCATTTGCTTACTATAGCCGAATCCAAGCCTCGCCAAACGCTATTTGCTTATTGCTTTAAAGGTTAAATTTATTAAGCGTTTTCAATTTTAATTACAACGACACCATCGCTTGTATTCCCCGTACAAAACTGTTTTGTTTTTATCCAATTTTGAAATACCTTCATATCAAATCAATATGCCACAATAATTCGAGTAATTACAAAATAAGGCAACCTTGATTTTGTGCCCGAATTAATTTGTTTGAAGGATTTTAAATGAAACAGCGATTATTAAAGTGGAAAAGTGAAAAATAGCTGTTAAAGTTGTTGTTCATACAGCATTATAATATTTATAATCGGATCAACGAATAACGAACATATGAATTGGGCTCTCAATAAAAACGTTGAGTGCATATTACATGCAACATTTGCATTAATATTGCAATAATCATGGGCCACGCGTCATGCATCATTGCAACTAATCATTCTAACGTACAATGGAAATATTTCGAAAATCACGAAAATCACCAATGGCGATGTTAAACACTATGGCTCTGTAGTTAGCTATGGATCTAACATTTTACTTGAATGCAATACGGAAAATTAAAAAAATAAATATAATATTCATTTGTATATTAAATCAATCCGGTGTTCTTTCTTATTAGCAAATCTGTTGATTATGTCATTGTAAAATTGGAATGGCATTTTACAATTTTTTAATTTAAGAGGTCACCTATATTTGAATAAATCATTTGAATAATGGGTTTTGATTTGTAAATGACGAAATATTTTCTTGTTGTTAATGGAATTATTAGGGCCAACGATTGGTGAAAGGTGAAACCACAGAAAAGTGCTTTGGTGACATCAAAGGCAACCACCACCACATAATGCGTAACATGCACAGAAACAAAGCTCTCCTGTTGTCCATGTCCCGTCCACAACCATTAAATTGACATTTGTTAATGAAAAGTGATTTGAAGAGGATGTCACAATGCCAATCCTATTCCTTTCGAAAGCACAAAATCTTTGCATTCACTATTCATTCCGGGGAACATTTTTCTTGCATAACGTTTTTCGTGCGCCAAAATATTTCCTCCAAGCTCTGGGAACTTCAGTAGCTCCCGGAGCTTCGGCTTTGCGAACCGAAAACCCTCTCAGAAATCTCATTCTAACATCAGGCAACACTTTTCTACCGTCCGCACTTTAAATATACACAATTGCTTGGAAAATGCCTCTGTGGTGCACTCTCTCTATACAGAGTGTTCATTTTATTTTGTCCACTATTGCTATCTCGAGGACAATAAGAGCTACGAGATCGAACTAATATCAGACATACCTATATTTTTGGACAGGTTGTATGTGTCTATAAAAATAATTACGATTTCTGAACATACGAGTACTCCTCCTAAATTAAAAACAGAATACAGTTTTTTTATAATTTCAATATTAATATTCTCTTGTGTAGTTTAATATTAATTTGTTATATGTAAAGATAGAAGCATGTAACGTAGTTTTATTCTGATACTGGCGTATTCAATCAAAAGGAAACCAATCGGCAGTAGAGCGTCCGTTGACGACATTAGAGCAAAACGGTTCGGAACCACGCGCTCGTAAACCTAGATGAGCTATCTTCTTCTTCTTGTACGAGTACAACATCTCTGCAATTCCAGTGATCGACCAGACTCAAGACTCCGACCGACAACGTATTACAAAATTATCAGAATTTATTCTTAATTCTCAATTATTTGGAATCATGTTATTTGACATGTAGGTTTTGCAATCAGAGATGAGCGTCTACGCATCAACTTTAATTGTGTACGACTATGTGTCGACAATGCGTAGAAAATAAATTTAAACGTAAACAATGTAATAAAAGATTTATGATTGTACAATGAAGTAAGGTTTTTTTTCGACCCTGTGTTGCCATATTAGGGATTTTATTCCTAAAACAGGGATATTTGCAACATTTTAGGGATTTACTGCACCTACTGGATCTACTGAATTTTAGTTTGGATAATAATAATAAGATAATAAATAACGATTGTGTCTTTTAATCCTTCTAAAGATTGTACAAATTTTAATGTAGAACAATATTAAAGCGTTTATTTTGTAAGAAACATAGTGATAATTAACATATACTAAAATAAGAAACGCATAGGACAAACAATGGTGGAAACGGTTATGAGTTATGGCAGCAAAGTATGGCCCTTGAAATAGGATGATAAACGGAAAATATTAACCATAGAAATGGATTATTTCCGAAGAAGTGCAGGAGTGTCTATAGTGAACAGAGTCAGAAATCAGGAAATAAGAAATTGCATGTCGGCTTAAGAAAAAGCGATAGAATTGAAAAAATAAGTTTAAAATGGTTTGGGCATCTTTTGAGAGTGGAAGAGACGGCCAAAAATAATTTTCAATTCTTATTTTAACAAATACACAAAATTGGCACCATTAACTTCTAAACAATATCCTTAACGATTATAAAACAATTAATAGCATTCGTTGGGGAGTAATATTTTGATTTTGTGAAGCTGCACTAATTCTGTTTTTAATTGTCCAATGTTCATTCTTTCATCATTGTACACATTTGTTAAGCGTCCCCAAAGAAAAATATCTATAAGTATTATACATTTTTCGAATTGTTGCTGGGCACAGTCTAGGTCAATTATTAAATGTAGCAGCAAACACATCTGACTCTTCATTATTTGAATTATACCATGTTCTAACCTGCACTTTTCCTTCAATTGTATGAAAAAACCATTTTGAAATGCACAGTTTGACGAGTCTGACAACTATTCCCTATGTTTACTCATAAAGTAAACGCTTCAATACATTGCTGTCATTTTGTAACTATGGTAATGAAACTACTCTATGTTTACTGATGAAAAAAAATCTTGTATATACTATTGGAAATTATTATAAATACAACTTATTTTATGTTGCACTTTTGAGATTTTTAATTCTAATAATTGTAGGTGCGAATGCATAATCTAGGGATATTTCATGTGTTATGTTTTCCAATAGGGAATTTTATAATCTATATTCTCTATGCTTCTGAATATGTCTACGTCTATGTCTACCTCATTGTCGACACGTCACCTATTACATTGTCGACGTGAAGTAATCTATACATACACCTATCCCTGCTTGCATTTTTTTTCTGTTCAATGAAGAATTTTGTTTTTTGTGGAGAATTGTTGACGTCCATTTGAAGAGAATTAGTTAAGTGTAGAATAGGCGTACGGGCTGCGCGTCGGCACTTTTTATTTATGAAACGGGTAAAGTTTAGACGTGATGGCAGCACGAAGTCTTGGGCACGTTTGCAAGACCATACACTTGTGCTGCTCTGTGCTCACGATTCCAAGGAACAATGTGTACCTCGTGACGTGCTACGAGAATTTTTCCTACAGTATTTACCTCTGTACTAGTACTAGGTACGTGATTATCTAACCTAAGTTAAGTGATGAGCTATCTTTTTGTACTTGATTTATTCAGGCGTTGTGGAGGGTAATTTAAAACAAATACGGCGACGCAGTCGTAAAGGTGGAATAGGCTGAGACTGGAAACGAATCTCGCTTTCAAATTGTACGGGATTGAATCATAAATGTATGTAGATGAGGACAAGGAACAGTTTTTGTTTGCTAAATGGCAATATTTGACTCATTTCGTATTCGGGCATTTAGTGAATTACTTATTTCTTATGTTAATTTTATTTATTTATTCTTTTTCTTCACTTGTTCATATTTTTCATAACCAACTGTTATGTTACAAAATCTAATTGTCATTAAGAGGACATAGTTTGTGTTTGACAGCTACATATTGACGAATCATCTTGACACGCTTGACGATTTTCATTTTGTGTTTAAAATAATATAACGTACAGTGGTGCAAATGTAGGTGAAACCTTTGTTGAGCAAGTTGGTTAAAAGCAAAAGTATATGAATGGTACAAACATTTTCAAAAGAAAGATGCATCAACTACCTATAACAATGTGGCAAAATTTACTGTACTTAGTAATCGCCGAATAAATTTAAGAAAGGCTGCTGAAGAAGATGACCACCTTAAAGAAGATATTACCCCCTGTGATATTTTCCTCTTCCCGAAGCTGAGGACATAGAAAGGACAAAGGACAATGTTTTGCAGCCATAGAGGAGAAAAAGGCAAAATCGCTGAAGAAGTTGAATACCACAAAGTGCATTCCACAAATGATTGGCAAATTGAAAACATGATGGCAAAAGTGCATTATATCTAATAGCCAATAAATCTTTGATTTTAAATTTAATTACAATTAAGCAGGTGATGTGCAAATGATGGGAATAAATTATTTTTGCATCGAATAAAACATATTCGAAATCACCTTTTGGACAGCGCTGTTTTTCGAGGGTCAGGGCCTCTATTATTGAGCATTCGCATTTGCCTAGGTTACTCATATTCGGGCAAATATGAACGACAACCACAGTGACGATATTCTTGACCAATCGCTTAATTCGAATTCGTTTAAGACGAATGAAAATTTCATCATTCAAGTTTTTCGTTTCATTACTTTTAGACATAGTTTATATATTTAGAAGTACCGTTTTCCGTGAATATTTTATAGATTTTAAATAAATAAATAAATATTTCATCACGGCATATTACCCATTGCTGGGTGTGCCAATCTGCTTTGTACAGATATCGGTAATGATGGAATATTTGTACCGTGCGGTCGCTTACCCATAGCTGGTGTGGAAAGTGCACCACAGGGGTCAATTTTGTGCCATTAAAATTCGATGTAATTTTTGGCGTCGGTCGGGATCGAACCCGGGTCCCCAGATTCGCGACCAGACACTCAGGCACACGGCCACGAGACCTCGTTTTATATATTTGAAATAATATAACCACTAATTTTGCAGTAAATAATTGTTTATTTTTTAATATCTACGTTTATAAATATAATATTATTCAGTTATTATTACTACCAAAAATAACAAACAAATTGACTTACAATATCTGCATCTTCATCAATTTCAGGTTGGTATGGCACCATGTTACGTTACAATGTTATTTACACTTAACACACACTAAAAACACTATTAATAACAATATAAATATTTAATATACACGTTGCAAATGTTCTTTACACGGACAAAGATACCGATAAACTAAAATTAAACCTGATTGAATGTGTATTGCAAAGAAACAAATAGACCTGTTAGAACAAAAATTGCCGCCTAGTGCAAGCTTATTCAATGAATTTGAAAGAAATCAGTTGTTATTAAATTGTTAATATTAAATTGTGGGTGTGATATTTTAAATTATGAACTTCTATGAAGTTCTCCCTGTCTTTTTCTCCTTCTTTCTTAAAGTCCATGGTTCGCATTCATGCAGTATAATATTCCATATAAAACAATTTGCAAATATTTTTGGCAATATATACAGGATATTATCTTTCTCTCTGCTTTAATTTTCTTCCTTGCAGTTGCCAGATATTTGAAGGAACTTACTTTTTATATTCTCTCTCCACTCAACCATCTGTGTATGTGTTCCTCGTCCTTAGCTATTCTCATTACTTTATTCTATCAGAAATGTATTTTTCAAGCTAATTTTAAATATGTCATAATATAAGTGAATGTAATGGTTATTTGAAATGCGAAGTTGCCAAATATAGTTGTTCATCATGATCGCAGTTCGTACGAAAGAAATTATGAAGTTTCAAGAATAGAGGCCCAGGTCTCTACTCCCCCAACGTCGATAGCTCGGTTTTCTCGCACGAATTTTTCATGTTAAAAAGTGCTTATAGCGCGTTTTGTTTTACTTTATTTCTTGTTCTATTGACGAAATTTATTCGCAGACTTTTCCCTTAAGGTCATTAAGGCCAAATGGTAGCCAGGTATTAAACGAGGTATTGTAAAATTCCCCAAGATGAAAACGGAAAATAGAGCAAACTCCGTCCGCGTCCGCACCGGAAATGATCGATTACCCGCTCTTTTTATCCGCTATGCTATGATTCATAATGAGTTATAGATTTATGCTACATTTTATTGCCGCTAAACTACTTAATTGCATACGATTAATATCAAATATTTACGTAAGAATATACGTGTTTGCTAATTTTATATCAATAATTATAGACTGCGCTAATAACTCATGTTGCTAACTATGTTGCAACTTCAGAAAAATCAAAGATTATTATCTTAGCCGTGTTCCTTCGGGCTGTGATTCACAATCAAAACCATCAAAGTGATCATGATTAAGAAGAAGTATGTTTTCTCATTTCTTATTCGTTATCCCCACTTTCTCATTTTGTGATCACTAGACAACCGTCCCCTTTCCCTTCTGAATCATCCTTTTTGAGTGATCACACAGATTCATTTCAGAACAAATTTAAAAGTGGCTAACGACAATAGGTTTTCGGTTTTCGAGCGTAAAAAAATATATCAATGTGGGGTTTGTTGCATCAAAGGAAATATGATTTTCCTACAAAATAATGTAATGACTCACCATATTTTTGAAAACAAAGAAAATATGTTACATAAAAGATTTGTTTTAAGGAAACATACTTCATATATTACCAAGATCATTTTTCTTATATTTCTATATGATCCATTTTTAATATGCTAACTATAAGACACGACAGTAGATTATTTATAAAATAAAATAAATTAGTTTGTATTGGTGTGTTTATGATATTTGACGCTAGATGGTGTTTATACTATTTAAGTTGTTTTCTTGATATAATTTTTAAATCATTATTCAAAAGGATCACGATTAAACTAATCAGGATTCACAAAATCAAAATCACAGTTAGAAGGAACACGGCTCTTATATACATGCATACCGGGGGAATACTGAAACCCGTTAACTTGGGAAAATAGAGTTTAGTCGTTTATTAGTTGGCCATGGATACCATAGAGAGGTAATGAAATTTGTGACAAAAAATTAAAAAAAAATTAATACAATATCTAAAAGGTTACACAGAAAACTTGTTAGAAACCCTCAATTATGTTTACGGTAAACAGTTCAAAAAACGACTATTCATTTCAGCTTGTTGCGAGTGTTGTGTGTATCAGACAAAACACCAAAGTAACAAAATCATCTTTGTGTATAATCTTCAAAAATCCAGAATCTCTTGAGCGCATTAATTAATATAGAGTGTTTGATAAGAAATATTTTCACATATCTGTAACAGACGTTCAAAGATCTTATACACGTGTAGCACAATTTACTCAAAGGCGTTTCTCTCAAAGTCTTTGTATTTAATTCCTTAGCAATTACGTCTTTTATACTTGCTATTAATCGCTACCCGTTTTCACTTCAAACAAGATTAGGCAAGGCACTCGGGGCAAAAACACGGAACTGCCTAAAAGCCTAAATGCTGAACGCTCTTTTAGCCAGACTAAATCCACTGCAGAATTATCAAATGTTCACATTGGTTCTTCTTACATTAAGCCATTCATTTTTTATTCATTTAAATACATACCTACATATTTACTAATACTGGAAAATGTATTAACTTTTTTTTACATATAAATCTATTATGAATATAAAAAAGGTTTTTTATAAAATCATATATTTTTTTTTAAATGTCCTGTATTAGTTATTGCCAATAGTTGTTAATTAATAAAAAAGTATTTGATACCCCACGTATGACTGCAACATGACCTAAAGTCACTAATATTTTATACAATCTTAAAAGGTAATTTACTATTAAAATCTATTATCTACAGTAAAATTTGTAGTATTAACGATTTATTACAATATATTTATAAACTTATCTTCTTAAGGATTTTCACAACAATTTAGCTAGTCGGATACAAAAAACTCTCACTGTTAGTACGAGTTTTTGAGTTTCTACGAGGGTCATTCAATAAGTAAAGAGACAAATTCTATAATTTTAAAACTATTCAATGAATGTGTACAATCTTTTCAGGGGTGTTAGTTGGCAACCTTGGGATATGCTCTGATCAGCTGTTTCATCATTTTATGTCAACATAACCTCAAAATTTTCAGTTCACCATGGCAAGTCCACTAGAAGATTGCACCTTAGAAGAGCAGCGCTCAGTCATTAGATTTTTAGTCGCAGAAGGTTGTAAAACCAAGTGAAATTTTTTCTAGAATGTTAATACAGTACGGTAAAAGTTGTATAAACCGTGCGAATTTTTACAAGTGGGTTGATCGGTTTAAAAGTGGCCGAACAAGTGTAGGTGATGAACCCCGATGTGGACGTCCAGTGGAAGTTTCTGGTCCCTCGTTGGAATCGAGGAGTCTATTGTGATTTCCTTGAAGATCAGCGAACTATCAATAGCCAATACTACTCTGAGATGCTAGATCACAAAGTTAGACCAGCTATCAGGAGCAAACGCCGTGGACTCTTGTCAAAAGGAGTCATTCTTTAGCACGATAACGCCCGCCCTCATACAGCCCAGCTGACCCGTGATAAGCTTCAAGAATTGGGTTGGGAGGTCTTACCTCATCCTGCCTACAGTCCCGACCTCGCCCCATCTGATTTTCACCTGTTTGGACCACTCAAAGACGCCCTACGTGGAAAAAGATTTGCTAACAATGAGGAAGTTAAGGAAGCGGTGCAAAAGTGGCTTCGGGGTAAATCGAAAGAATTCTTCGCCAAGGGAATTAGGAAGCTGCAAGAAAGATGGGACAAGTGCATAACTGTGGGGGGTGATTATGTTGAAAAATAGCCTTAATTTTGAAACATTGAAATAAACCGTTTTTGAGCTATAGCCATTTGTCTCTTTACTTATTGAATGACCCTCGTATATTAATAGCACAAGCAATATTAAAAACAGTCAAATTTGTTTAGTTTATCGTAATTTAAACTCAAAGTATCAACTACTAGTGCTACGTCAACTACGGTGCTTTTACCTTAATTCAATCTAAATTTGATAGGTACTCGTAGATCCCTTCAACGACTGTCTGTATTGTGATGTTTGGTAAGAAAATAAAGCTACTGCATTATCTGATGTGGTTTCAACAGATAATTAGTTTTTAATTCGGTATCCTGGTGTTTGTAAATGATTAATTGCGGTTCTTTACGTACTATTGTGGTTAGTGGGAGCAATTAGTGTAAAATTACTAAAAATAGACATACATTATTTGTGATCGTTTATTTTTGTTTTCAACGATATATTTTACTGTATTACTTGGTCATTATAGTACATACAGTCTAAGGGAAGAATATCAAGCATATCAAGTTTAGATAATGCACTTATTGAACTTTGCAGTGTTTTGGGACATTTGTTTAAGACGAATCAGATAGCACTAAAATCGAACGGATCAGTTAAGATTGTACCAAGCACAACATACGAGACAAAAAAAATCGAGTTTTAATTTTAATTTCAGAAAGCAATTGGAGTATGTAGTAAACAATTGAGTTTTCGGTAATGAAATGTCCATGAATCTATATCTACAGTGCAGTGGAATATTGGTAATATAGGATAATTAACAGAATGAGTATTCGGGTGGAACATGGAGTGTGTTTGGACGAGATTTGCTCCGCGCCCACACTTAACTCATAATCCTACCTATTATTGACAATTACACGATAGTACTTCAAATAATACAGAACTGCAACACATATAATCCGACACGTACATTTACCACTATTTTCTACAAGTGCTCGGTCTAATATAATTACATTTACAGAAGAGAACCATACAAATACATAATATGCCCGATTAAATGTACTCAAAATGTTAATCTTTATTAACGTTACACAACATATTTTATATTTGCTTTCTCTGGAGTTAAATCAGCTGATCTCAATCCATTTGGAAATCATAAGAATCTAATAAGAAACTTCGATCTACCAGCTCAAAACGGCAGAACATTTTAAATGGTAGCCTATATATTTTTTTATTATTTTATAATTTTAAGGTTAAGGGGTAATTGTATTAGTTTCAGTTATTACTGATACATTATACCCTTTATTCTTGATTATTTTTTGTTCATAACATTTTTCTCTGAAGTTATTAGTTCATCCAAAAAAGTAGTAAAATAAAGACTTTATGAAAATATTGAAGATTTAAAGACATTAGTTTGTGTTTGTAGTAGAAGGTAAATAGAAAACGTCTAGAGAGAAAAGTAAATTATTTCCGTTGTTAGGGCAGTATTATTCTAGGCAGGCGTTATTTTGACAGTTGATATTGGTGAAAACTAAATTACTTGCCCGTGGAGCGTTCAGCCAAATATCATCCTATTATCGACGTTTTCGTCTTCCTTTGCTATATGTAGTTGTAGTGACGTACACTTCTTCTTAGTTGCTTTTGTTCCTTTACCGGTTGTCAGATTCAAGTGTTATGAAAGTTTTATTTGTATTTGGCTTTATTTTTTATCGTTCTTTTTGGAATTTCTTTTGTAATTGGATAAGTGAATATTGCAGGAACGTGTGGATGTAATAAAAAAAATTCCAAAATCAATGAACATTTTGTCATGTTAACTAGCAATACTGTCATATCTTCAATTAAGTGATTCAAAAATGGATAATAAGCCGTGATGATATTCACTAACTTTGAGTGGATACCGTGTTATGCGAGTATGCGTCCGTGTTGAAGAATAAATGGACTTGCATTAGACCTTAATATTTTGTCTTTCGTAGAGCAGTATTCATGCGGTATCGAATGTTGTTTTTGCAGACTTTACCGTAAATAACGCTTGTATGTACGTGTGTGTGTGTTTGCTTAGCGTCGAATGTACTGTCAGATAAATTAAAGGGCACATGAAATATAAATGTAAATAGGGAAATGTTCTCTCTTGTATTTTGAAATAATAAACGTGGTCGCTAGCGGTGGTTCATTTTTGCGCATAAGCACATATCTCTAGCAAGCTTCACCCTTCGCTCAAATTTCAATGAATATTTTTCTGGCTTTCCCTTATTTCACGGTTCGCGCTTACGTTTACACAACAATTTTTTAGGTCGTAATAGTGAAAAATGTCCAAAACTTTTATATGTGATCATTCTTCGTCTTGCGGTGGAAATATTTCATTTCACCTTAACAGTTACAGTGACGGTGCTCCTAACCTAAGTAAATAAATAAATAAACTGATTTGCAATTCCAAGTGTGGGCATTTTTAAGATTTAAAGAGTAGAGAAACAAAAGTCAGGCCAGGAGTAAAATAGTGATGGCGAAAAGCGAAAAGTTCTGCGATAAACAAGTTGAAGTTCGCAAACTTATCGATAATGCGCTGGTAACTTAAATAAATTGCAGCCAGATAATTTATTTAAGACTTCACATTATTTAAAAATGTCGATAAGTTACTTAACTTTATTAAGTTAGCGTGGTAAAAGTTCGCGTAAAGCTAAGTTGAGCATTAGCAGCTCAGCTTTAAAATTGAAATAGCTTGTTGAACTTCAATTATTTCTTAATAAGTCATTTCATACAATTTGATTAATCTTTGATGTTAATAGCTATAACTGGATATACTTCCTCATTCTTTGCACGGAATGTCAACTTCAGAGGGGTTCTTTGTATGTATTTTTATCTCATCCATCAGGATAAATCAGATCTTACACTTTTATACCGAATCATAGATTCATGTACATATTTCTGTTTTCGAATTTGAGAGCAACAGATAAGTATGTTTTTTCATATACTACTAGCAAATTATTCATCTCAAAAAACATGGAAGAGGCAACAAAATATACAAAATTAACAGGCAAAAATAGACAAAGTGTAGAAATACAGAGAATAATAGTTATTTAAGTATTAAGGGCAGTAAGTGCACCTTACCGGTTGAGGATTAGTTTGATCGAGACGAAGTCGAGATCTCCCATACATCCGATACCGGTAAGAAGCACTTAATGCCCGCAATGCTTATTATATTTTTTGCACGATCGTCCCAATAATAACAAATTAAAGTTTAGAATTATTTAAAAATTATTTTGACATTTTAAAAAAAATAGTTGTCATTTTTAAGTAAGCTATGATCGTTGTTTTGTTATCGTTAAAGCTTTAAAAATTGTACATTTATTTTTTATTTATGTAATTTTCACCGCCTCCAGATCGGTAGGTAGTCACATCACTTACCGGTCAGTCACATCACTTACTGATCAGTAATTTGTAAACGAAACTTACTGCCTTGGAAACCCTATCGGTAAAGTTTAAAAAAAAACCTGATCGTCCAAAAAAAATACAAAAGTATACAGATATAAAGATATAACAAAAAATAAGTGAACTAATGTATCCCTTAGTTTATCTCATTGTAGAGAACAGTTCTGAATTGAAAGACAGAAAATGTCTAGTTCACTTAAACATTTGTTTTCATTATAAATAAAACAGTCTTCTATTTTTTTAGTTCATAAATATTACGTATAACAGAAATGTAAAAAGTATTAGTAGAACGAGAATGCAATCGAGGTACAGAAAAATAAATTTGATTTAAAGCGAAATTGTCATCAACCAGATTGTTTACTAGTTTATAAATGTGTATAAGCATGAATATATCATACGTCTGTCCTTAAGTGTAAACATATCGAAAGTGTGTATAGCAGCAGAATATCTATATGTTAAAGAATCGAATGAAGGTGAAATTTTACGCGTGCAATATCTAAGAAACTTCCGCTGTACCCATACTCAATTCGCTTACTATAGATGTCATATATTGGGTTCGAAACAATGAGGCAATATTCAACTTTAGACCTTACAAAACAGTTGTATAAAGAAATAAATAAACTTCTGTAAGCACTATTAATAATGTAGTAATTAGGACCAAATTGTAATAGGGCCGATCAAAACTCCTAAATCTTTTTCAACACGGTTGAGACGCTGACTACCCATTCGCTAGGGAAAAGAAATACTACGTTTCATTGTGAATGACATAACCTTACATTTTTTTAATATTAAAGTATAAATGTGAGGAGGAAGACCAAGTCAGAAGATTGAAGTAGACAGTTTTCTGCATAGGAATTGATAGTTTTAAATAGCTTTAGATCGTCAGCATATACAATGAGTTGGAGTATTGTACGTAACATGTAAAATCATTAATAAATAGATTAAATAAAAGCGGCCCTTGGTTAGATCCTTGAGGAACACCTGAACAGGGAGTGAAAAAGTCAGGTTTAAAGTTATGTTATTGTACAAAAGGTTTGGGCTGTGAAATATATGATCATATCAGTAGGCAAATGAGACTGATGCTGCAATTTGAATAATAAGACAGTATAAAATGTTTTTGCAAAATCAGTGTATGAGAGCATATATAAAGAAATATACATTTTATATTAGTAATAATATGAATGTTAGATCTCTTCTTAATTAATGGAAGTGATAGCTGTTGTCTACGCATTCCAAAACAAGTTTCATTATTCCTGAGATAAGCTTTGAACTTTTTAATTAAGGTCATTGTAATTTCTGGAGGAGTGAAATAAGTTTTCGGATTTTATTGCAGGGTGTTCCTGAGCTTTCGCTTTTGGCTTAAAGCTTTAACGATTCTATGTTTAATGGTCGCGGTGCCTTCAATATGTTTTTATCGAGATCTTATTTGAGGTGGTTCATAAATCGTGCGATAAAACTTTCCTGCATTCAAATGCCAAATATCTCAGATCAATATATCCTAGAATGGGAATAGGGCTCATCGCTTCATACGCCTTCCACAATTACATATACCCACTAGAATGTAATGTAATGTCCTTCTAACATATATCATTGTTAGCACACACCCACGCCAGCAAAGATTGTTTGATGGTATTAATAACAATAATGGATCCCACTCCGAAGAGGAAAGATCTACGGTTTATTCGAGGTCGGATTACAATCTATCCGATCTTTCATACTATTTCCATAATTGATTTTACCCAAGGGTAATTCATGCTTTAATTTTTGTACATCGAAGTTACCCATGGAATACAGAAATGAATGTTTCATATACCATACATAACTCAAATGATACCACGACGTTCTTCTACATAAGATACCGAATAAAAGTTCTTTAAACGTTTTTTCCGTATCTCTCATAATGAGCGAGAATGACGGAAAGTAAAAATTGTTTCTTCTCAAATTTTTGATTGTTGAAAATGATTGAGGAGTTTAATAATTGTAAAACTGTGTATACTTATTCATTTTTATACGTAGAATCGATTAACATTACTGCCATATTAGTATTTTATTTAGTTTCTTAAAAAAAAATCATAATTCTTCAATTTTCAATAAAAAGTTCAAAAAAATTAAAAATCTAATTTATATAAATATAGATAGATAAAAATGAGTATTTTTAGGCAAAACTTTGAGGGCAAATATCTCGTGAACGGAAAGAGGTATCGACATGCGGCAAAATTTGGAATCAGTACATTGAAGAGTATCTATATTCATATATTTTTTTTTTAATTTTAAACTTTTTATTGAAAATTGAAGAATTATGATTTTTTTAAAGAAATTAAGTAAAATGAGGAAAAATACGAAATGGCAGTAATGTATACAAATGTATAAATATACACTTTTTTACAATTATTAATCACCTCAATCATTTTCAATAATCAAAAATTTGGGAAGAAACCATTTTTACCTTCCGACACCTTTAGGTAAAGAAGGTATTGTCTTTCACCGAGAAGAAGAAATTCAAGAATAGCGACCCCTAACGAGTGGGAAAAACTAAAGAAGAAGAAGATGTCAGTATCAAGTGTAATTTATATAGTTTGTTTTTGAAATCATTTTACTGGAAATATAGAATCTTTTGCATGAAAATTTATATATAGAATTTTTACATAATAAACTGAATTGACGGATTTTTTTTCTAGTTACTCCTAAATGATCTTAAGCTTGCTATACCAATTTTTGTTTGTATTCGCATAATTGCGTCAAAAAGACCAGGACATTTCTGTCCACGTATTGACAAGGTAATTATTTCCTGAACAGTAATCGATGCAGCTTGAACAGTGTAAGGAACATGGCACACAGGAAAATATAAATGAATTGGAACAACAAGAAGAACAAAGCTAACACAAGGAAGTATCACATAACAGCAACACGATCTTTCAACCGACATTGCTAAGCACCGGACCATAAACTAACGTGACACTACACGTCATAGCAGCAACAACACATAGCAAGAAGTAATCATTTTATCTATTAAATAAATATATCCTGCTTATCAAATCAGTGCTAAGACATCTTAAGAATCCATTGGCAGGAGGAAGTATTAGTAATCCCCTATGCATTGTGGCTGCAATACGCTCTTAACTTCATTTATAAGTGTCACAATCATTTCATATAATTCAATTCTCGTGATTGCGTTGGCTCATAGTAATTTCGTTCTATTGTTGACCAATCAGAATTGTATAAATAGAACGTCATCATGTCAAATTGTTGCAGATGGAAACGTATAAAAGATATTCATAAATTTCATCTAAACAGTACAGTAAATTAACCAGTGACAGACCTCGTCGAAAGTTACACTATTTCTTAGTAGCTTTTTTTTATAAACCTTCAATTGAACATTTCTAAAAATTCCAATATTCAGAAAACAAAAATGTTGTGTATTGTGATTGTTGTACCTATTCGAATATAAAATATTGTTGATGTCGAATGCGAAATCTTGGATGAGATTTAGTATGTGCATATGCGTGTGTTTAGGTATCTAGCAAATATTCAGCATCCTGCGTGATTATATGTGGGTGTACACATACACATACACAGAGAGATGTATGTGACTGTGAACCAGCATGAGCAGAGCATCATGCCTTGATTGCATCACACAATGTTTGATATGCTGTTTGTGTAACGAGAAATGCTCGATTGCTAATCGAACGAGGATTCCGTCTATATTCACTCCTGGACCGTTCAATTATTTCCTCGTCATTATAAAATGGCTTTGCATATACTTTTAAGAATAATATTTATATACTACTCCTTCAGAAAGCCTTGTACAGTTAAAATGTTGTTTCGAAAAATTGTCACTTGCGCAATTTTTAATAGTTAACCTACCTTCACTTTTAAAATCCGCAGAATCAATTTTGCTTACAAAACTAATTCAATTCCTAAAACACGAAAGTCGGACTAGTATTATTGAAAATAAAACACATGGTTCATATTATGTACGAGGGTCATTTCGTAAATAATAATAACAGGTTGGCAACACTGCGAATTGGATGTGCAACATCAGTGAAATTTACGTCAGTTGTAGTAGAAGGCTTCCGGGAAAAGCCTGCACGCGTCTTGGGTATTGTGACTGTTGAAGATCAGACGTTGCAACCTTACGGAAACAAAGATTCGACGTTGAAGGTCAAGCAATCTTATATCGAATAGTCGCTATTGATGAAATGTGGGTTAGAGATTTTGTGGAGAGGTCCAATTTCCCCACGGCCAAAAAATGACTATTTCTCTTACAATTAAAATTCCAAAATTCGGAGCTAACTTAGTTGGCACTTTTTGGTGCAAAAAGTCCTGAATTCTACTTCCGGTTCCACCAAAAGCGATATCGCCACCAACTTTGTAATTTAAACTGTAGATCTAAAATTAATAATAAAGGAAATAGCCATTTTTTCTATTTATTTCAATAACGATGCCGTCTTGTTGGAGCAGGTTGTCCCCGCAGGCATTTTGAATTCTCAAGAGGTGAAATCGATGAGGATATATGATTTGAAAATGGTTGCTTAAATATCCGTAAAATGACCCATAACCCCTTTGGATATAGAGCATTTTATTCGAAAATTAACTGCAGCAGATAAAAAGTGAAGTCTCCCATTTTAATATAACATAAAACCTGGTTCGGACCCGGAACCCGGACCGCTATCACGGCCAAGCAAATCTCGCGTACGAATCCTCAAAGATAAATAAATTTGATGTCCTTGCACAGGATCACAAGACCAGCGCACCCCACTGATTCTATCTGCCTTACCGTAGACCTTAAACCTTATACAAACGTACGGAGCTTTAGCGTTAGAGACTACCCACCTAATAGGTAAAAATACACTGCTTTCCATAGTTTTCCTATTTCAGTTTTGGTTATACCATGGTTTTCCATAAAAGTTGTTTAGGTTTTGATGCAATAAATATCTCGGAATAAATGTAACTATACAAATATTTTTTAAAATTGTGCATATGTTACTCCATCTCCTTTAGATAACTATTTTTCACGCACGTCTCTCATCTACGCGATCGTTAGCGATAATCACAAGTCTACGTGAAAATTTAAATGTTATTATGTTTTCATAAATTTTTTATTACATTTTTAGTACAAAGAGTAATAATATTGAAGGAACAGCGATAAAATGATTTATATCGCGGTAACTGTTGCTCCCAATATTGTATAAAATGTCTATCTCGCTACCGGTAAATAATTACCGGTAATTGAAATATAATTGTTTCTTTTTTACTGGCAAAAAAGCGCTGTTTGGAAAACGGAAGCGTTGTGAAGCATTTTTGTTGGATGTTTTTACTCTGCTGTTCATATGGAGATGTATATGTTATAGTAATGGTATATGCTAGCTTATCTATGTTCTCAACAGTTATACTTTTGCCTCGACTACTATTTATCACTTATTTTATGTTATGCAAAGAATTTTTGGTACAAGAAGCTTTGATCTGTAGGAATGCAACGATAGTAGATTCTGCCGATACGATACAGATATTGTTGAAAAATATCGGCGATATCAATATGAACAAATAAATTTTAGAAGTAAAAATAAAAGAAAAAGGTGAATGCTGCATATTTACTGGTGAAACCAAAATTACTTTGAACAAAATAACACACACTTCGCTCATACCTTTCGGAAAGTTAGTAAATAAAATTAACATTCAAAATATTGGCAATCCTCAATTTGTGTGGAGACAAGCGATTTTGCAAGTCTGTCCAAATGAGGCCTGCTGCTGAAAACAGTCTCTTGAATTTCAAAGAATTCATCTGGAAACTGTGGTACTTTTGCAATATTAAGGACTTTCAAATACCTCTTGACTTTGTGGGAATCATGTGTCAGGTTCTGGAGGGTTGGTCGAAGGAAACGAAATGTTGGCATTATAATAACTCGGGCTCGGCGCGTTTTTTTGAAAACGCGAAATTCGAAACGTATTGGTGTATATTGCCGATTTCGATACATCGGCAAAAAGACAATATGGCCGATAAAAATGTAGAAGGGAGATGGGGTCCCGCGAAATTGAAAAAGTTTGGGAACCGCGAATAATATTGTTATTTTAAAAAGGAGCAAGGTTTAAAATTTGTTATATTTAATTTATGGATAACTTTCAATATGTAAATTGATGTAAGGTGTATCCATCAATTAATCAGATTTAAAATGAATTAACTTAGTTGAAAATGTCAGTAGGTGCTCTAGTTTACAGGCAAAAATATTGTTGCAGAATACTCATGAATTTAGTCGAAAATTTAGTGTGGAAATGTGCGCGAGTGTGCTAATCTAGCATCTCAAATGTGCAGTCAACAGCCAGCGACCAATGTTGATTTATATAGTGCAACGAAATGCCCTTTATATCTCGGCTAAATTATTGTTATTCCATATACTCTGCGCTTAAAACAATTATTGTTAGTTTACACTGTGTACAGCACAACCAGCAAAACTTTTTGTGCGGGAGTGTACACAAAACCAGGACGAGAAATCGATTTTTAACCGTTTTAAAAAACGGTTATCTGTTTTTGTCTTATATTATGAAAACAAATGTTACAAATAAATAAATATTATCCATTGCTGGGTGTGCCAATCTGCTTTGTACACATGATGATGGGGACTTTTCCACTTATTGCTGGTGTGAAGAGTGCAATTTTTGTGCCATTTAAATTCGAAATAATTTTGGCGTCGGCTGAGATCAAACCCGGGTCGAATCTGATTTTTTTTTAGCAGATTTTGGTAATAATATATCTGTACAGTTGAAAGGTTTAGTTTCACGTCTATTGGAATCCGAACTGCCTTAATCAACTAGCACACATAGCCACGCGACCATAATAAACAAAATTATCATCATTTGTATTTATTCGTTTTTACTAATTACAGTCTTTAATTTTAATTTAAGTAATTAGAAATATAGAACTATTTTTTACTGTAATTACGTGCTCATTTCGATTAACCCTTAACAAATTTTTTTCAGTGTCCTCCCTTCTTAGCACTGTACAAATTAAAATTTGGAAGAGTAAACTTTTTCTATTTACAAATAATTTGCAATTTAAGAAAGTATCAAAATATTTTTCAAATTTGTACCGTGTAAACATAATTTAACATTTAAATGGCTGTACTAATTTCCTTAAGAAAATATTTATCCATTAAGCATGAACCATATTCCTGGACAAATTTAATTTGTACTTGCGCACCTTAATAATGTTTGGGTAATTAGAATATTACAAATTCTTTAATTATTTTAATCAGAACAGCAAGAGATGCACAGATGTTCCAAGGAATTTCATATCTTTTTCAAAAGAACAAAGACAGCGGGGAGAGGAGTGGGAGGGGGCAGAAGTAAAATGACTCTCGTATTTTTTTAAATATAAGAATGACAACCTAACGCACAAAATTCAGCCCGAGAAGACGAAGTACAAACCATTGTACCTAAATTGTTCCCTCCATAATTTTTTGCCTCTGTTTACCTTTACTTATGGTGGTACCTAGCCTAGTTTATGATCATTGTACTCGTATATAGCTTTAAGCTAATTAAAAGAAAACTCTTTCCATTATAAGTTCTTACAAACATAAAACAAAAAAAACTGTAATTTAAGTGTCAATTGCAGTAAAGTTGTCAAGAAAACTAAGTGAAAATTTTCTTTTCTTTACAATATTAACTAAATTTGTTAAGAATTTATTGCGTCTGCACCATTTCCCTCGAAAAGAAAAGAGAAAACCGCGGACCGTATTGTAGGTAGAAATAAAACAGCTATTCACTCGGCCAATTCAATCAGCCTGTATGACAACTTTGGTAATAAATTTTTTATCTCATAATATATTCCACTCACGGTATAAACAAACCGAGTAGGAGGAAATACTATCCGATTCACGCGAAACTAATCCATCAATAGAGGGTATCGTACAGTTGAGTCTGGTATTTCTAAATATAGGAGATGTTTACCACAATTCATGTTTGGAAAAGGCGTTTGCGTCTGGTATGCTTCAGGAACTTCTGACGAATTTTGGAAGAAAATTATTCAAGTATTGGAAAATTTAATTAACCCTAAACAGTCAAAGATTTATTATTTAGTTTGGTAACACTGATCTTTCAAAAAGTATCTTACTCATAAGTTATTACATAGTAAAGTTTCAGTGTTTCTACAAAAGCAACCGTAGTCCTTTACATATTCAACAAAAATAACCTTTGTTCAGAAGCATATGTTGTTCTTGTAGGCTAATTTTGTGTACTAAATGTATTTTACTTTCATTGATTTTCCTGTGTGCAAATTATCAGTTTCTTACAAAAACAATCATTGTCCTATAAAAATCACTAATAAATAGCAACCTAATTGTATCATTGTTTAATTTCTATTACTTAACATCCATCTTGTCGAAGAAAACGTCGACTGGATAATCCTAAATCATTCAGTTATGTTACCATTTTCTCTGATTTATTTTATTTAATGGATAGTAATAATTTTTAACCGAATTCTTTATTAAAACTATAAAAATAAACGTGAATGGTGGAAATATCCAACAATACAAAAATATATTCCGCTTCCACGTATACGTTGGATAAATACTCAGTACGTGACAATGTGTGGGTCTGCACGCCACTGGATCAGAGGAGAGGGATGCTGGCATGGGCGTGCGTGACAAGGGAGCTTACAATGCTGTCAGGAACTCGTAGCGTAGGCGGCCGACATAATGTAAATTTATAATTGGAAGGGGTGCTAGGAAAATAAGAGCCATCATTTTTCTCAACATGTCGATAAAAAGAATTAGTTGTAACACCTTGTCAGGGCACAGATGCACTACTAAATATACTTGAATTCTCCTAAGAACACGATGCAATTTACGACCCCAAACTCATAATAGTTTGGTCGGTTTACGTTTTCAATAAATTATAAAACCTACGCAAATACTTACCAATTTCCACAAATTCTTTCGCTTACTATTAATATACTTAAAATAAAAAAATAAAAAAACTATGGGCATAATAATCGGTATTTTAAGGGTCATCTTCTAGTCCAGACTTAGCTTCTACTGATACCCTTTACTTTTAGCACAATGAAAAACAACTTCGTAAAAATCCATTGCGTACATTAAGACGTCTTGCAAGATATATGGGGCAATATAAATACGAATATTTGTAAGGCTTAGGGATACAATGCCTAATAGAATTAAAGCTGGTACTACTAATAATAACGATGTAACCCAATATTAAATGGCAGAATACTTGAATATATTCAGTTTTTGTAATTTTAAAATCAATATTTTAAACTAGTCGAAAGAAATTTGTAGAAATATATTATATTGTTTGGGGTCTCGTAGCCGCGTGCCTGAGTGTCTGGTCGTGAATCTGGGGAACCGGGTTAAAAAGTAACCCCTGTGGTGCACTCTCCACGCCAGCAATGAGTGCCCGTAAAGTGACGCCTGGTAAACGCCGGGACGGTACAAATATGTCATCATTATTACCGAAGTCTGTGTACAAAACAGATTGGCATATCCACCAATGGATAATATGCCGTAATGATATATATATATATATATTGTAAAAATATATGGACGCACCTGATAATGACAAGAAATATTTCTTTTAATTGTGAATTTCATTTTCAAATGTTTGAGGCTTTGATAACTGCTTGACAAACAAATCATTAACATTTGTTAATTTATTTATTGAAATTTAATGGCTATCGCTATTATTTCTGGTATAATTTTCGACATATCTAATTTCTCTCATTACAAACAATGCAAAATTAATTTTGTTTATTGATGCAAATACAGAATTTTATGTTCTTTAACTTTTTACTTAAAATAATAAGGTAAGCAGTATGATTTTACTTGTTAAAGTTCTATGTTCCAGTCATCGTCCTGTATATTCTACACCGTGGTTGAACCTAAAAACCTGAACCTGGTAAATATAACGTTCTGCGGCTCGGCTACTGCGCGCTACCTAGTCGTAATACCTAATCAAATATTTACTGCAGATAAAGATGGTCATGTAGTGGATAGCTTCGCTTCCAAACCAATCAATATTGCCGGATATCGGCTAAGCTACTACTTTATACAAGTTTTTGTCACTTGGATTATATCTCCTGGGCTGAAAATTTCGCCAAAGACCTGAATTTATACCTTATATTAACATTATAATAACAATATACGAGGATGCTATAAAAACTAACATAAATTGGAGTCATTCTAATAATTTTCTATATGGTAATCCTCTTTTTCAATAAACTTCTCGTATCGTTGCACAAATTTCTTTATTCTACCAAAAAAAGTATTTTGGTTGAGCTATTTTCATTGTACGGTATTGTGCGGGCTTTTACCAGGCGTCACCTCACGTGCACTTATTGCTGGCGTGGAGAGTGCACCACAGGAGTTAATTTTGTACTAAATATGTCATCATCATTACCGAAATCTGTGTACAAAGCAGGTTTTTTATTTTATTCCTATTTTCATCGCTTTTTGTTATCAATACAGCAAACTCCATATTATTCTAAACATATTTGATGCATTTTGATAGCTTTACACCTTATTTGCTGATACAACCGACATTTCGCTACACTCTTGTACCTTCATTTGGGTATGTAAGATCGTACAGAAATCATGGGCACAAAATATACTCTGTTGTTGAGTTTGAAAGCAAACTGATATATATGTGCTTTTTATGAATTTTTGCACAATGTTGAGAAACTGAATATACGAGGCAGGTAGGTATCTTTGTTAGACACCCTTCTGGATCGGTTGCCCAAGCGTCATCCTTGGGGAAACATCTGAGCCGTCAGTGTGATTTTTTTTCATAAGCGCTGTTTGACGTGGTCGGCACTTTTGTAACGGCCGACAATTAAAAGCAACATGGTAACATTAAGTTTTGTTTCCTGTTAAAGAAATCAATAGCAATTCTTGGGAGAGATTACAAAAAATCCAAATCGATTTTTGACTGTTCTTTTAAATCCTGACACTCAAATTTTCAGTCAAAATTTGTTGCCATAAATTCCAAGATCAGACATGATCGCATCACGGATTTTTCAATGCTCTCGGCTATTCTGGAAGTAATTGAAAAAGAACCTCGACCAGAACGGTTAAGGTACATTTTTGCTTGGTTCTAAGCTTCCTCCCCGTAAAGGTACGGTTTCCTAGACGCGACAAGCCGCGGCGACTAGTCGCGCGACACCTCTGCTTATAGGCAAATTATAAGAAGTGGTTCCTCAGCGCGATCGCGACTTCGCGGCAGATCGTCTGCCGCGGCGACAAACGAATGACTGGTATAGTAAGGAGTACTCCGCGACAGTCGCCGGCGGCCGGATGGCGAAATCAGCATTTTCAGCCGCAGATGATGAGAAACTAAGTGAAGATGTTCGAGAAAATAATGTTTCATATGATAGTAGCAATGATAAGTATAAAAATGTAATATATAAAGACGAAATATGGAAGGAGATGGCAGAGAAAATAGGAAAATCAGGAGAATATAAATGAAATAATATAAAAAAAATAATGCTGCTATAAATTGAAATTTACATTTGTAAAATATAATTATTTTGTAAAATAATTCGCTTTATTTCGAACTGCAGTTGTCGCGTCTAGGAAAACAGTAGTGCTCTGCGACTAGCGATCGGAGTAAAGTCGCGGCGACCGACCGCCGCGGCTTGTCGCGTCTAGGAAACTGTACCTTAAGCCCTCCGAAACATAGCGACAGTTTCTGATGCAGATATCCTTTACAAGAAACAAAACTTTAATGTCTGCCATTGAAAAATTGCCAAACACGTCAAATCGCACTGACTGCTCAAATGTTGCTTAAAGCCCCCCACTCAATAATTAAATAAATAAATAAATATTTCATCACGGCATATTACCCATTGCTGGGTGTGCCAATCTGCTTCATACACAGATATCGGTAATGATGGAATATTTGTACCGTGCGGGCGCTTACCAGGCGTCACCTCACGGGCACTCATTGATGGCGTGGAGAGTGCGCCACAGGGGTCAATTTTGTGCCATTAAAATGCGATGTAATTTTTGGTGTCGGTCGGGATCGAACCCGGGTCCTCTAGATTCGCGACCAGACACTCAGGCACACGGCCACGAGACCCCATAATTAATACTACAGTTTAGAAATTTCCCACATATATTTAGAAATGTTACTAGCGAAAAATGTCGAACAGTACCTGATCTGTCGTGGAAAGAGCGGTTACATTAGACCAAATAAGAATGTACCATAATTTGGCAGTTTTTGTCATACAAAAGAAACAGGCGGATTGTTGGAGAATTAGAATCACCCGGTACAAGAGGTGGACAATGTTTGAGACTATATTGATTTATAACTCTGGGACCGCGTTATAAATGTATTCCTAACTACTAACTACTTCTATCTGCGATAGTCACACGCGGTATAATTTATTTATTGTTGTAATGTGATTGAAGCGAAGCCGTGTACGATGTGATTTATTCTCAATTAGTAGCGTGTAAGTACATATCATTGCAGCGTTCGGAGTTCGGTGGGGGACAATCCTATATCCTACCACGTCTAAATATAACAAATTGATTGTAAATTGAACATTGGCTTATCGATGGGCCAACGTCCTTTGGCTCTCACACGCTATAACCTACACACGCACACCATACTTATCAAATTTATTGTTTTTCTACCTAGTTACTATTTTTATTTCAGCAAATTATCATATCTGATTTATTGAAGAACGTATAAACAATCAAGTATATTTATCCTATATCGTGCGGCATATGTAAATAAACACGTGACAAACATAAACTGAGCGAACACTAAGCAGACGAAGCAGAATCGTTAGAAAACGTAAATAAGCACCGATATGATTGAAATATTTGTCAAACTGATGAGCAGTATCAGGAAACACAAAACAGGAGATGAACACGAAAATAAGACATATATTGCATGGTAGTTCTACCTGGTCTGAGTACTTTTTAGTCCTACAGTTTTCATTCTCATACGAAATTATTTCTAACAAAAATATTTACATTTATTCAATTTGTGATTATATTAGTGACCATTTGTACATGCTCATGTAAATATTATATGAAAATGAATAGTCAATTAACTAACCTAAATTAAGTAACAAAAAGGTTAAGTAAATGTCATCTAGTATCAACCTTCTAAAACAAAAAAATGCGTATCGGAATGAAGGCCATTACGATATGCAATTGGGTTTTGGGAACTTCGCCGGGATTTGAACCCAGAACCTGCCTACAGGTTGTGTGTATTATTATATGAACTATGTTTTTATTCTCAATCATTCTAGTATCATTTATAAGGACATATCTGTTATCAAATATATATTCTGATTTATTTTAATGTTATTTTGAATAACCATAAAGGTGACATATGTATTATGATTATTAAAAGCAACTATTCTACATGTGTACCTATATAAGGTATCTTTCCGAAGAAGACTTTCCTATGATTTCATACACGTGTGTAATACAATGAATGTTGTTTCAAAGAATCTGGAAAAATACCTCGTAAATATTAAAAATTCTGTTGCGCATAAAGTTAATTTAATTTAAAATGAAATAATATAGTAGAAAATATTTGTGAAAGGAATATTTTATTACGATAATTAAATTTTCGTGAAATGCAATATGACAACGTAATGCATACAAAGTAAACAGTATTTTGTACATAGCCAGAATGATGGAAGACATTACTTGTATAGCACTAGCACATATTTTTCATTATTTATATTTACTCGTATAGTTTAATATTATTTGTGCAATACTTGGAATGACTTCTGCATTTAATACAAATATAATATTTAAATTATTCGCCATTGAATGTTTTAATAAAGATTGTTTTTATACTATTGGATAGTAAATTTCATGTACACTTTTGACCTTGTAGAAAAATGTATACTGCAGATTTATAGACAATTTAAGTTAAAATAAACTTCATATGAATTTTTTTCCATAATATTTAAAATAGTCGAGTTATTAAAAAGAACAGACATAAGAAAAACATTGGCATTGGTTTCAAGAGCGGTCAAGAGCGGCGCTAGCACACATAATTTTGAGTATTATGTACAATAACTTCAATGTCAGACTGACAGATATAAATCAATAAAAATGAATATTCCTTTAATTTTTACAATTTTATGTACTTTTGTTTAGAAAATAAATTAAAACTGTTCTTCAAAAATAGAGCACTTAAGTTGTTTTTAGTTAAAAAAAAAATACGATCAGTGTATATTCATTTTACTGAGAAATGTGTATTTATGTTTAATTACATTTAGGGAGTACCTATGTGATGTATTTTGAAAGGGATAAAGTTGATCATTTGTGGACTTTAGTGAATGATAAAATTGTTCATTTGGGCAATTTCAGTGTCAATAGTAATGCGCTATAATATTTCATCGCATTTAATAATGCCATGAAACAAATGAAACATCCAGTATTATCGGCATTACGTGTAAATCGCACAACAATGCAACACTCACGACAAAGCAGCCAACGAAAATTCTGTGTGAATCAATAGAATAATGAAATGTTTTGCGTTCAATTCCAACACAAATCAAACTGTATCCTCATACACACATTTCAATAAGCAACCTTTCCTATTCCACACAGGGCTTCTGCAGATGGGAAATACAACACGTTAAATAAATACTGTCAATCTGCTTTTCACAGATTTTGGTGACAACAATAACACTGTTTTCTACAAGTTTTAAAAATCAAATTAATAAGCTATTTCCAGTAATTTCCTTTAAATGAGAGTGCAAAGATAGATTTGGATAGATTTTTATTTCTTTTGGAGTCAATATGCGTATAGACCAAGTAGTTCGTTCAAAAATTTTGAGGTAGGTTGGAGATACCAGAAAAATTGGAAGACGGGTGAACCGAATAACTTGTACAGCAGATGCTGCTTTTAGGCCTATATTTGCAACATATCTAGTAATACAAGAAAAATTGCGACCATCTTGTTACAGCTTTTTTCATGAACAATGGGGTTGATTTTGAATACGTATGTGTGGTATCGTTTAAAGATCGCGCCAAGAGAAGGAAGAAGAATGTATTCTAGATGTAATTACAAGTCATATTTATATGGAGAACACGATAAATACAACAGACATGAACACACTAAGAACAATAACGAATAGAACAAGGAAAAATAAAATCAGGAAATAAGATATTTCAGACAGTTCAGGGGTTATAAGCCCTCAAAAATGTATGTTTTCAAGTATGGGGTTTGCGGTCAGATCCAAAATGTGATTGCGGCGCTGAACAACAAACAATTAACCACATTGTAAATGAATGTCCACTTCGAGCATTCGAGGGAACAATGGAAGACTTCTTTCAAGTTACTCCAGAAGCTATCGTATGGTTGAACAACCTTGACTTGGATCTATAATAAATATTTATTTCAAATTTTTATTAATTTTATTATAATATTTGTGTATGTAATGCCATAAATTAATAATAATAATCATGAACATTTTTGTTGGAGCAGACTCACATTAGAAAATCAAACAGCCGCCTCCTGATTTTTTTTTCGGGATCATAGGAATATCAACATGGATTTATTAAAGGCAGATCAACTACTACCAACCTTATGAACTTTACAGATTTTACACTATATTACATTATATGGCAACGCTTAGATGTTATTTATACTGATTTTTCGAAAGCATTTGATCGTATTAATTACAAATTCTTATTACTAACTTTCAATTTTTTACCGATCTTCTTATTTTTCTTTCCTCCTATCTCAGTAATCGTGTAATGCCTGTTTTTTTATAATAATTACAATTCTAAACCCTTTACCTCTGGTGTTCCTCAAGATTCGAACTTATTATTTTTACTATTTTATTTATAACATTTTAGCTTGGTCCTTTGTTTTTCAATTACTTTGTTAAGAAGACTGTTATACAATGGATAACCATATTCTTGAAAGAGTTATTCGAGTCAAGGATCTTGGAGTCATATTTGATGAAAAACTAAATTTTACTACTCGCATACTTCATATTGTCAAATCATCATACAAAATTCTGGGTTTTATAATCCGAAGTACTCAGTTCTTCACTAATATTTCTACTTTGAAGACACTATATTTTTCGTTTGTGAAAACGAAGCTTGAATATTGTCTACAAGTTTGGAGTCCAATCTATAATAAATACCAATGTTTACTTGAGTCTGTGCAACGAAAATTTGTGAGAATTTGTTATTAAAAACCTCATAGATGGTATCCGGATTTTGACACTCTATATTTTTGTATTAGGTTTTAAATTGCATAGTAAATAAATTAAAATCACCAGTTAGAATGTTATGTGTAAATTTTAATACCTTGCCACGTTATATTGATATCTTTTTACATTCGTGAAGTTTAAGAACGCAGTATATTGTTACTATGAAATATAATGCTTCAAATATTTTGTTATGTGTGTACTATGAAAACCGATATTATCGTCTGAGTTTAATTATTTATTGTGTCATTGCTACATATGCTGATTAAGGTATTTTTTATTTCTTTTCTTGTATAATCCACTTGTTATTGGGGAAATTATATCGTTGCCTGTGACGTTATAAACTAAGACAAAAAGACATTCCTGAGACACGTGAGTTTATATATTATTTATTCGCAATATGAATTTTTAAATTTGATGAAATTAAAGTTACATGAGTTCTGTAGTGAACGGAGCACAGGCTACAAAGTGTAACACTGGTTTTGTTAGTATCACAACCAGTCCGAAGCTAATGAAGGTTTTTAAAGGAGCTGCTGAACTGGAAAAATTCTTTTTAAATTCTCCAAGTTCATTCGCATTATTACTAGCAAAGCAATGCAACGCAAGTGTTCTCCTTGATGACTAAATCATTACCTCGACTGTAATTACAAAATATCGGAAAATGTTATTTGTACACAAAGGGAAATAAAATAAAACTACTCGGACAGTGCAAGAATGCCATTTCATCAGAAAATGTGCACAAGGAATTCCTTAACTTCCTTTATTTTCGTTTTGCTTTTTATTTAGGTATTTTAAAAACAAACATTCAACGCGATCCATACGTACACTTTATTCGCTTTACGTTCTTAAAATTTCACAATGTGTCAAGCAGGAGATTTAAATCTCAAACTCAACAACCATCCAATTATCTCTCATAATATTTCGCGTGCCTGGGTGCATTAAATGACCGGTGATCCAAACGGTTCGAAATCAAAATTATTTTCCATTTTCAAATAACATCAAATACAAACATTTTTATGTGACAAAACTGCTTAATGTATCTATTCAGTAACTTATAACTTTAACGTAACGACAACTGGTCATGAACGCCTTGTCTTATTCTCTAACTTTTTGTCGAACGTACGTGAACGAAACAATCGTTCTCCAACTAAATTCGTTAGCATTACTTAATTTTATTATTCTGTAAAGTTATAACGAACAAACAATATGTTTATGAACTAATGCTCATATAGCTGTCGTTGGAACACGAAAATATAAATTATGATTACAATTTGTGGAAAATGGAAGAAAACGATATTTTAAACATTAAACGAATTACAAATTCCTAAATATCTTGCGCACGATTTGTTTTTGCAAATAAATCCTTTCTTAGAAGATGGTATCCGCTTCACAAGAATTCCCATGGTAGTTTGTTATTTTTTTATATAAATTTTTAACTGAATCAATTAATAATTTTGTTACGTTTTAGGAATCGCAATTATAAAAAATGAGTAGGTGTACAATATTACAACGTTGAAAAAAATTTCAAGGATATCACGTTAACGACAAAATTACAGAATATGATTTTTGTAACGTACGTTGTACATTTCGTTTAAAAATATTATATCGTTAATGATTTCGTTCATGGACGAAAACTTAGAGAAGAAGTACATAAGACTACCACTTATCTATGAATATATAATGTCTAAAGTCAGTTTAGTCATAAATTAATTCAACATTTCTTGGCTAATATGATTGGGAATTAAAAATGTTATAGCCCTCTTTGGGAATAATTGAATAATTAATTCAGAGAGTTATAAACAATAAAATGGGTCGCGTATCAGTAGAATATAAATTTAAGGGGTCCCAAATTCCCAAAACTACAAATCTAATAATGAAATAACCATAACTATGGGTTTTAGCGCAGAAACAACACGAAGGCATGACTCGGCTAGGGTTCGTGCAGTTGAGCAGAGCACGTAAACCAACATTACGTCTCCACTAAGCAATTAACCCCTCAACGGGAACACACATCTTTCAATATCTTTATTGCACGCTCAGTGCTCAATGCGTAGCGACATATAGTGATAGCATTTCCCAAATTTTACTTCGAAATATACATGTTGGATTTCAATTTGAAGAAAAAAAGAAAATTAATATTTACTACTGATACCTTTCACATCGACTGGCTGCCAAACGACACTCACCTAGAAAAGAAAAATATTCATTAGTATATATGCATATTATTGAGCACAATAAAATATCTAGATTTCTCATAAATCTTGACAATGTTTTTGATTATCAGATGAAGATAAAATGCGATTAATGTTCAACTTTATTTTTGACGTTTACGCTGTTGCACAAATTATACTAATGCACTTTAGTAATATTAGGAATTTAATGAATCTATACTACAGCTGTATTAGATACAGTGCGCAGTATTGATCTGAGGGGTAAGGGACAGAAATGCTTATTTCGTAATATGTCATCAAAAAATAACAATTACAGTAATTTTGTGTTTCTAACATATTTTTTGGGGGCGCTTAAGGCCAAAGTACGCTGTATGAAACAGAACGGCACCAATCGGCTACGCGCCGATCGCAGAAATAAGTTTGCATAGTTTCTTATGGAGATATAGTAAAAAAATGGACTCTTTCGGATCCAGCAAAAAAAAATACAAATATCGTAAATATGACAAAGCGGTATATTGCTTGCATTATAACATTGGATGCTAACGGGCCATTATTTCCGCCGGCCTGTTGAAATAAAGACATGTTCTCTAAAGTAAAATAATTTCTCATGAGAATAAAAACTATAGTCCCAAAATTTATTTCAAATAAAAATAACATTTATGCTAAGGTTGTTGGACCATGAAGCGAAATCCATAAAATCTTAATAATCTTTGGCGTACAGCTAGATTAAGTATTGCTTGATGTAAATCCAAAATTTTAGTCAACTTGCCCAATTACGATCAGAGTTATGGAACTCCAAATTTGAAAGATTTAACATGGCGAGTATAGGGAAGCTCAGAATCCATCGACATATAAATCAAGGTTTGGAGAAAAAACTACTGAAAGAAAAACATGCACGCCCATTTGGTTTCACAGATATAACAAATTCAAATTGGAAATTCATCAGATATTTTCAATCTCTGAAATTTTCACGCGCATTGTTGCCCACGTTTTGAGAAACATTCGCGACGATTTTTCTTTACTGTGTTAACCTCAAGATTACAATCATTAGCTATTGCGATACCTAGTAGAAGAAACATAATATGGAAATAGCCATGTGACTTGAAGCAGGCAGGCAACTCTAGAGTTGTCTACATTGTGCGGCACGGAATCAATAGATGGCATTGTTCTCAAGATCCAACTAATTTAAAAGAATAATAAGATTGTTTTACTATACAAAGCATCCAGTGCAGAAAGAAATACCATGCAATATAATTACGATATTTATAGTTTTATTGGTGAAACCGACAAAGGTATTTTTTCTGACTAATAAAAGAGCAGATTGACACACCCAGAAATGGGTAATTAAATTTCAATGTACTCTAGGTAGGAAGTAAGTTAACTTAGACAAAAGTTGCCCACTTAGGAGGACATATCAGTAAGGTTAATGTATAAGTTTATAGCGTTTTTATTAAATTGAAAAATTATTAATTTTAGAAGAATATATTCTGCTCCATTGTTTATGAATGCCTGCCAACGATCTGACAGTTCGAACGATAGAGAATTGTTCATGCCGAAATGAAGCGAGAAAACCATTTTCGTTCTCCCAATGGCATTCTTTCCGTAAACGGCACACCATTTTCTTTTGAGAATAATTTACACAGTTTTTGCACAAATTTGTACATTTAATGATTATACAATTAAACAATAGTATAACATTAAAACAACGTTAACATATCTAACAAATTATTTTCCAAGGCACTTATCCTAGAAACCAAAAACGCTACAAACTTATGCATCGCTTTTATATTGAATCTAAACTTTCTTTAAAATTGATATTATAATGTTGCCGAAATAATTTTGAAATAGGATTGTTTTACGCACAACCCACTGGATTCCACCCATTGAATTTTAATGAGAAAATTCAATTACTTAAAGTCATGTGTTACTGTTAAACTGTCTTTATTCGATGAATCATACAAGCCATGTTTTAATTACGCAATGTTACAAAAACATGATTAAAAGTGCAAGTATTTCGCGTAGGCTTCGACGCATAACCTTCGACGATAATTTCCACCTGCTCAATGTTTCTTAACAATTAATAAGCATAATTACTTTGTTTTTTTGAAAAGTGACAGTTGTAAAGAATAAAACACAAAGAAAAGACTACAGTAATAGTTTGTAACTCTTGAAAAAAATCAATGGTTTGTATTCTCAAGTCGTTTTTATTAGAGATTTTGTTAAAAGTTACGCTTTGTAGCTTAATAATATACTTTAATGGTGTGTTTCTATTCAATAATTTTATTAAAACGACAAATTCATCGTTTGAATTAGACTTCCACAGGGTGTTTCAAAAAAAGCATTATTATTGGGAATAGAAGAAAATCATTCAAATAAAAGTTGTAGTGAATCGAGGGAGACATTCAATTACCGAAGAATTTTTTCTAGACCAGTGGTTCTCAAACTATACCATAAAGTTATATTTTCTTGAATAGGTTGGTATATATATTTTAGGCTCAATCGATAGAGTTCAACCATGTAATCATTTCATATCGTTATATAACATAAAATACTTGTTAATAATTGACATATAACAGGTTTTGTTTTTATACACAGCCTACTGAAAAATAACTATAAATATCAAATTTATTTAAATTTTTCCCAATTTTTTTGTTATGTACTCTATCGAATGGGCCTAAAAATATATATACCATCCCATTTAAGAAAATATAACTTTATATTATATTTTGAGAAAACTGGTTTAAAAAAATGAATGTCCCCCTCGATTTACTACAACTTTTATTTGAATGATTTTCTTTTATTTCAATAATAAATAAAATAATCTAGCTGATCACTTTTGTCGAAACACCCTGTATAGTTTATATTTTAAATATGAAGGGGTCCGAAATAAAGATGGTTCTACTATGGAAACATTTACGACTGATTGAAATGAAATTTAAATACGAGTATAGATGGAAAACCATTTATGTACTCAGTTCGCACTAAATATATATAAATGGAGAACACTATTAGGTAACAATTACAAGATACAGCCTTTTTTTGAAACATTAATTATTTGTTGTTCTTGGGCCTAGAAATTGGAGTAAATTGAATGATATCCGGTTTCACTATAGCAAACATTGAAATAGCGGTGAGGTATAGAGGGTTAAAGGTTTCTGGCATTATATCTAGTTGTAATAATATGGCATAAGCAGAAAGGCTTGTTTGTGATTATATTTATCCCTTACATCCGACGTAAACTGATATGACCGGATATACGAGTCCTCCCACACATATACATCATCGCAGAACGCAGAAGGCTTTTCTAACCATGCCCTTTATTCCTAAATCAATTCAACCCATACACATGCTCGTGAAATAATCGTTAACCTACAATAAACTTACTGCCATGCCAATTCGCTATGCATTCATTACCAGCAAATTAATTGTTCTCTCAATCAAATCATTCCCATAATGCAATGAAAATATTAATGTGAAGTATGTCATAAATAAAATTAATCAAAGTGTGCTGAATTTTAAAGTAGTTAATAATAGTCGGTCAATGCAAGAAGTTAATTAGAAAGAGGTCATACTGGTACTGGAGTAGCTCGGTATGTCAGTTACAATTAGAATAAACCAGGAATAAAGTGCACATCATTTCAGAACTCCATTCGACTCACACGTTTATATTCATAAGTTACTTCAAATTCAAATATACCGTCTGTCAAAAATTAACACTTTTACCGCCTTTTTAATATTTTGACGACTCTTGGGATGTTGTCAGGATAAAAATTAAAATGACAAAAGAGCGAGATTTTCTCAAATTTCATACAGGGTGTTTACTGACTTCTACGAAGCCTGTCTAAAAATAATACAACCTTCAACTGAAAAAAAAGTTTAATTGACTAGGTTGGGACTCTAATTCCTTTCCAAGTAGGCTTCTTGTGCCTCCACACATTTAGCCAACCGATCCTTCCAATGCTGGAAACACCTCTGGAAGCCTTCCTTTCTCTTCTATTAAAACGGGATCTTTTAAGTGGCATTTTCGAAAACAACTGAAATTCCATTTTTCCAGGAAAGTTTGGATCAAGTGCGATGAATGATCTGGAGCATTGCATGCAACTGCTTCACGGAGACAACGGAGAACTTTTTATAGTACTCTTTCGTCATTGTTTGCCCTTCTGGTACGTATTCGTGATGCCCAATTCCACTGCTATCAAAGAAGGCAGTCAGTATCACCTTGTTGCGCTTTTTTCGCCCTTGGGGACGAGGGATGTTTCCATGGCATCGTCTAATCAGCGCGCACTAGCTGAGTTTTACGGGTTATACTTTTCGAGTGAACAGTTCTTGCCAGTGCAATCTGTCGAATTCATATATTTTGAATTGTATATGTGTAATTAGAATAAATGTCTTGTTGTGATTGTTACGTAACGTTTCTATTTGACAGTAACAGTTAACATACTTGCACTGGACTTTTTGAACGTTTAATTTAAAATGCACTACGCATGTGCAAATCTATACACATAAATGGAAAACGCTATAATACATGCTGAAACGTTATCACCGAAAAACTGCCATCTATCACCACTTTCAAGAGTGATTGGGTCACCATACAGTGTAGAATGAAACTTTTCTCCTGGAAGCGAAGAGTGCCTGCCTAACTTAAGGTAACAATACAATACGGTGGTCAAACAATGAAAGTATTTTCCCGAATGCAGATGAAAAGAATTCCTCTTGCAAACGAACTATGCCTAAATTAAATGTTTTTCTTCCTGGTTATATTCGTATCGTCTCCATTGATTCGCTATTCGTTGTTTGTAGTTTGGATCCTGAGATACAATACGTCCCTGTCCTAGTTTCCTCGCATAGCCTCAGCCTCTCAGGTACACAATGTCAGCGAGTTGGAATTGAACTTCGCGCCACAAAGAAACCTCTGTGACTTTCACTTCCCTCTATTCCTCTCACTCTCAACACTGCTTCCCAGTTTGTCTACGGCAGTGCTTCGATCCATCTTGCACAATAGGAGGAGTACCGCAATTACGACTACGACAACATTCGAGAAATATTTCTCTTTACCTTGTACGAGTATGTTTTTCCAAAGAACAATAAGTTGTTTTACACGATTTTAGGCCGTGAATATTTTATTACTCAGAGACGATCAGTTTTTTGACAGTTCCTTTTTAGTTTTGAACGTTGCCCATTATCATTGCCCAATTGACCCGTATATGTTCGTTTCTGGGTGAGTTTTCCTGGAAAATGGTCATTGGATACGGATATTGATTCAAGCTGCAGCCATCATTAATCTTGAAATTGCCATACGCAAGCCTACAATCTTATGACAAATTGACCTCGCGACTATATCTTTGTTGCCGGTCTTTCTATTATATCCAGCGGATTCTCTGCTTCACTTAATTTCGTTTCCTTTACTCGGGTGTAGTTGAGTTGAGGCAAGACTCCTTGTAAGGATCACCAGGACTCACATGGCCACTGAGCACGACAACGAACGTTCTTCTTCTTATTTCCATCGCGAGCACCTGTTTAATATACACGAACGCATTTCCCAGAGAAAATCTCAAAAAGGATTTAGTGTACGGCATTAAATTTTACACGCAAAACCAAAAATAAAATTTTCTTTTTCCTGTACTAAAGTCTAACTAAAAATAGTATTGTTATGTTACTGAAAAAGAATTAAAAATATAACCAAACAATACTCTTGACATTTATCATTTATTGAGTATTCCCTAACAGCTATCTATGTAGATATGTGTATATAACAAATAAATACATTATTATTATTATTTTATAATTATTTAACAACCAGGGATCTGAAATTGAACCCGTCCCTTAACCTAAAACCCGAATTAAAAATATTGTAAATTCAATTAAATTGTTAATATGTTATTAAAAATAATGAATATTACCATCTTTTTGTGCTTGTGCACTGAACCGAAATACGAACCCAAAACCAATAAACCGTTATAATATTCTTTTTCTTGAACCGAAACTGAACCTGAACCGAACCTGAACCATAAATACGTTTTGGTTCAAGTCCCTAGTAATAATAATTTTAATTCTATTAGACATTGATTCGCTAGAATCTTAGCGCTGAAATAGCGCTAGAAGAAATAGCTAGCGAGAAATATTCCATATTTGGTTGCAATAAACGTCACTTTTTAACAAATTTAGTACCTGGTTAATAATATTTACTTCTAGTGCATCTTCTAACAGCTCAAATAATAATTTCCATTTCAAAACGAAGTCTGCGAGCTTTCGTTACTTATACGCTAATTTTTGCTATGTTAGCGCTATTCCGGCTGAATGCGAGCATTGTATTCATAAACCCTATTCTTTCTCTATACTGGAATATTATTCCACATATCTTGCAAGGTAGGTTTTACTGTAGGCACTGGATTTTTATGAAATTGTTTTCATATTATGCCAAAAGTAAAGTCGAAAGAATTTTGTAGAAATTTCTCTGTATTATGAGGCTGGGCTCGTATATGTAAGTGACCGTATGCGGTTAACTTGAGCAGATTATGAATGATGACGCGCGAACTGATTGTGACTCATTACCACGAAGTTTCTGCGGTTTGCAGGATTTTATCACGAGGGGGCGTTTGTTTAGCTGTGGGTCACTGACTCTTCCAGTATTTTTGTCTTTAGTTATAAGGCTCTGGAAGTCATACCAGTACAATAAGCCCAGAAATATTTGGAACACATGACTTATGGCGCTTAGAGTTTCAATATAAGCGATGTATACTGAACGACAAATAACAGTTATTGGAAGAGTTACGCACGGCTTCATATTTCAAGTGAACCTGTTACTCGATTATGTTGGGGCATATTGGAAAAATTGCCTTCGGTCTTGGTAGAGATATTATATTGCATGTTTTTATGTCAAGCCATACACTGTTTATAAATAGTCAATCGCGGACTATTTATGGACTTTAATCAGAGCGTAATATTCTTTGTTTCGTATCAAAAAATAGCAATGTGGCTATAAGTTTTTCCGCTAGTTGACATGCTAAAGTGGTTTTCCCAATGAAAATTGAATTTTTGTTTTCTGCGGCTTTCCGTGAAATCCGACGAATCATGTCGTTGGCGTTACACCTTTACGGAATATTGGTAATTTCTTCTTCAATCTCTTTGGAGCCAGGCTACTGTTAGGTTAGGTTATTCAATAAGTAAAAACACAAATATTATTAACTACCTTACAAAACGACATTTTCAATACAAAATGCGTCCAGGCAACTAAAACTGCAATACAAAACTAGGAGCCCAAGTTCATAATAATTCGGCCGGGTTACTTTTCAACAAATAAATTATAAAACACGCAAATAGTGAGAAATTTATACAAATTTCTTACTAGTTTAATATACAGGGTGTTTCCTTTAAAACAACCAGCGCTTTTTTGGGCGAACTAATGACTTTAGAGAAAAATGTTATATACAAAAAATTACCAGGAAAAAGGGCTTAATTTATGAGGAATAATAAATAAAAAATTCAACCAGTGGTTCTCAAACGGTAGAATAAAATTATATTTTTTTAAATGGCAACCTATATAAATTTTTTGTCCATTAGATAGAGAATTTTTTTCTGATTTCAACGATATAAATATGATATGGGATTGTATAACAATTATTTCGAGAAAAATGATATTAAAAATCAGAAATAATTTTACAATATTGAAGTAGGCTATGCAATAAACTATTAATACGACTATTGCCTAGGTTACGATAGTATATTATTTTCTTATATCTAAAATAACTTGTTTTACTAAGAAATTCATAATAACAAATGAACTACATAACGAAGAAATATCAAAAAATAATAATACTAACATAGAATTTAAATTTCTTTCACACTCTCCATACATAACAGTAAGATTAAAATAGTCTAAATTTGTTAATTCTTGCAACTGCAAAGCCATTTTTTATTAAAAAGTAATTAAACATTTACGAAAACAAACACTTAATAACGTAAGTAACAAAACTATCTGTCACCTGTATCATTTGTTTGCATTTGTTTATTGCATAGCCTACTTCAATATTGTAGAATTATTTCTGATTTTTAATATCATTTTTCTCGAAATAATTGTTATACAATCCCATATCATATTTATATCGTTGAAATCAGAAAAAAATTCTCTATCTAATGGACAAAAAAATTATATAGGTTGCCATTTAAAAAAATATAATTTTATTCTACCGTTTGAGAACCACTGGTTGAATTTTTTATTTATTATTCCTCATAAATTAAGCCCTTTTTCCTGGTATTTTTTTGTATATAACATTTTTCTCTAAAGTCATTAGTTCGCCCAAAAAAGCGCTGGTTGTTTTAAAGGAAACACCCTGTATATATACAGTGTGTCCCCAGCAAACCTTGACATAGGCGTCTAATATGGGAAAACAGTTTTTTGTAAATAAAAAGTGTCCGGCAGAAAATTAAGCCATGCTATTGAACATGATAATAGTACATTACGTAGAAAGAAATGAGAACTAAGGTATTTTTGATTCAATCATATTCTAAATTCCGTAATTTATTTTCTGTCAAATTATAGACTAACAAAGGAATAAATACTTGAGAATATATTTAATAAAGACGTTGGTTGTCTGACACTTATCTTTGTAAAAGCGTAAATATTTTATTTGCGATTGCAATTGGTAGTTTTATTCTCATTGGCAACAACATGCCAGCAATGGCAATACGTCTCCATTTCAGTACAAAGGGAACGGAGTAATCCAGCTAATTCTGCATTCCTTTTGCCGCTTTTTCGCATACAATAAATGCACTTTATAATTAGACACTCGATAACAATAGCAGGTATCAAAGAGATGAAATGTTAAATTAATATAACAAAATTCACAATAGAATGCGAATACATTATCATACTTTAAAGGCAACGGGTTTTCATGTTTTTACAATACAAGTACAGCGGAATATTTGAATCCGGATTTATACAAGTATACTTCAATCAGTATACAAATATCAGCAATTTAACAACCAAATAATAGACGATACTTTCAAATCGTAAGATTATTTGTTATATGGAAATATTTTCTTGCATTTGAAATCTACCATATTAACGATTCTTTAAGGTTTAAGGGTGTAAAAATAGAAATTTGTCAACTGTTACTCGAAATCACAGTCATACAGCATTTATTCGTACAAAACCCATCTTGAAGAAGGGTACTATTGCGCAAGAAAAACCTGTTTCCTATGTTAAACGCTTATGATCCGTTTTCGTGTTACAGCCTTCATGTAAGCTAAGTAAGCTGTTCATCATTTTATAAAATGTCTAGACGTTTTTAAATTGACTAACCAAATTGTGAATTAATGCTAATCAACAAAGATTTTATCGCGTTTTATAAAAGACGAATTTTACAACCTGGCTACAACATACGAGCGCGGAATCATAATAGTTCGGCCGGCATAATATTTTCATTTTATGCCAAAAGGAACTCAATTGGCGACAAATCCGGACTACTCGAAATTCACTTTAGAGTAGAAATATTATGATTTTCAAGCCAGGTTTTAACAGGTTTTTGCCGTATGACACAGGGCACCGTCCTCCTGAGAAACGTAGCTCCCTTCGATAGACGGCATAAAGGAATCGATGGTAAAAAATATTTTTAAATATATATATTTATCAACGTTAACAGTGCCAATTAGAAAATGTAGCTTTCCCAACCCCTTCTAGACATACAACCCGAAACTATAACGCTTGCAGGAAATTTCACTTTTTTAACCAAACAGTCTGGTAAAGTACTTGAGTTCAATTCAAAGGCTTTTCTTTGGCCTAGTGAAACATAAAAAATACTAATAATCCATTTAACAGAGAAATCGCAAAAAGAAATTGCTTTATAAAACTTGTATCCTATTTGTTTAATTTTTCTTGTAGTGGTAGATACCAAAATTTTTTTTCCGATATTTCCGCCATTGTACGATAATATCTCGAGCATTTTATCTGTGATTTTGTTTTACAATTTTCCTTAATGTTCGATGATCAGCATTGAGAACATTTCCATTTTTCTTTAAACAAATTAATAATACCTTGTACTATCGAATGTGAAATGATTTTGGGCTCGTACATTAAAATCGCTGGAAACTCATTGGTATATCAGTTAGGAAAATATTACACACTGCACCTACTCATTGTGTTCTGCAGGCATAATTACAGCAGAGGACAATCCATCTAATGAAAATGAGATCGGCGTCATATGGGAATATTATCAGCGTCATTACCTGTTCGGTTATTATAGAACCTTTTGTTTGTAGGTAGAGAGGTGTGCAACTGCATTATCCTCCTGGGATGCAGTTGGTGAAACCAAAGGCTGTCACCTGACTATTCGACCGTCAAGTACAAAAGCAAAAAGAAAAAAGGAAAGAAGTAAAAGTCAGTGGGTACATATGTTTGCATACCTTGGCGCAAGAGAACAATACAGACTACATCCGTCCCATAGGAATCGTTCTCGGAAGAAATGTAAATTGACATGTAGCACCAACGGAACTTATGTTTTCAGGAATTAAACAATTGTTTCCTGCTATTTGTTTCTATTACTTTTCGGATTGAAACTGGCGGTGAAGTGACACTCCAGATCAAATACTAAGTTAAAAGTACAATCTTAACTCTGCGTCCGACACGTAGGATTATGTAACATTGTTAGAGCGGTGTGAGAAACCCCAACCTATTTCTTAGTTAAAAAAATAATTTTAAGCATTTTGGAATAATGTTAATGAAATTTATATTCTGTAACATCTCGTTTGTGAAACAGTGTTATATTTTTGGCTTTTATTGAATAAAATAAAACATAAGTTGCTTTAAAAAAGTTATGAAATAGTTCGAAAACACTAAAGATAAAACATTAGAAAATTCTAATAGCAACAAAAATAGATATTGGAATTAAAAAGAAAAAAGTTATTGGTCATCAACTTCTGTCACTTTTATGCAAGTTTCACAGTAGGTACATTTTCGAGTGTTTTATTATTATTTATTTATTCATAGATACATTCAATGTATGTGAAAATCATCAGATGAAAAACATAAAAAAAATATAATTATAAAAATACATGTATGTTTACAGTATACCTACACAATGTTCCCTTTGGAAAGAAAGAACGGCATATCCATTATCAGGGATGGTCGGAAGCATGAGTCCTCTCCAAGAATTCATTACTGGAGTAACAATTATTGTTTAACAGGTACAGCTTTAGGTTTTTTGAGAAGGTTTTGTAATTGGAAGTACTGGTTAAATTGGTTGGAAGTTTTAGGCGTATAAACTTATTGCACGCTACACAAACTTATTTTGTTTTACGTTCACGGGCACAAGGATAATCTTCACATCTTCACATCTTCCTTGTTGACCAATTGGGTGTTTTTTTTTTGTAGGGGGTTCTGATGCTTCGTCTCTAATTTTGCGAATTTCTCGCTCGTAGTCTTCCATTTTGCTATTTTATGAAATACTATTATCATAGACAATACGAATTAAAAAAAAAAAACTTTTCCTATTATCTTGAAACCTAAAATAACAAGTTGATTTCACAATGTAACGAGCATATCATTTTAAAACGAATTCAAACACTTACGAATCAAACACACGCTGAATAATTACTGATTTTAAATTTAAACCGCAGAGACAACTAAAATGAGAAGCTATCGAGTTCATCCAACTCCAAAGCACAAATTTGCAAAAATTATATGTAATTTTCGACGCTTGGGGTTTGTCACACCCCACGTGTCGGTCGCAGGGTTACAAAAATTATAAAAACCACGTTTCCTGAGATTCTCGTCAGATATAATTGTATTCATTTTGTTTTTTTGTTTGTATTGGCAAAATTGATTTTATGTTACATTTTAGGACTAGTATGAAAATTTTGCGACATCTTTATTCCTAAGTATTGGACACGCCGGTTGGATGGAGTTCAAAATTGGAAAATAATTTACTCAATAAATAAACTAGTCAATGAAAAATACTAAAAAGGGCCTGTTGTTGCGGAGATATTGTGAAAGGTCAAATATTTTTGAGACCTCGCAGAGTAGGTAAAGAGAATGGAATGTGTATAATGGAAGTAGAATAAATCTCCCATCCATCAATAACTGGCGATGGTTATGGCCAACTCCCATTTGGAGAATAAATGATATTTGTTCTGTGCGCGGTGGCGGTGTATTTTTGTATAGTAATTGAGTTTAGCGGACGCAAAAAAGGAACAACCTGGACCCTTTTCGGCTGATCATATCGTTTTCAATGTCCGTTATATTTAGAATTTTAATCAGTCATATGTCATAGTCTGTTGAGTAATCTGCTCTGAATTCATACAGATACAAGCACCGCATACAACAGAATGGAGAATGGAAAAAGGAGAATGGCCACGAAATATGGAATGGTCATTTATATTCCTAAACGACCAACATGCTTTACCGTCAACTTATAATTTGTTTCACTTGCTACTTTAGTTTTATAATTAGTTTTTAAACTTGGAAACTTCATGTCAAAATGGAAATGATATCTGATATTTGAATTCGTAAATGCGTATCGAGTTTTTCAAATCGGAACATCGGAAGCTGCTTCGAATGATACAACTTCACTTCACTTTCCATTTCCTTTGCTTTCATTTTTGTGTGTTATTCGTTACCAAAGGAAAATTGCGATAACCACATATCTTCAAAACGTATTCACGGTGTTTAGATATCTGGAAAAATAATTGATTTGTGAGTATTGCAGACAGAAACCTTTCCAGAGAAAATGACATGCCAAATAAGTCTTTTTCAGTTTTCATCACGGCATATTACCCACCTCTAGCTATGCCAATTTGCCCTCATTTATAGATTTTGGTAATGACCATATTTATATTTGAAGGGTTAGCAAATGTTAAATACTTTTGTTCCAACTTTTTTAATGTTTATTAATGATGTCACGGATGTTAGACTTCTTTTCGCCGATGACCTAAAAATATTTTGTCCTATTTTCTCTGTGCATGATTATCATCTTCTTTAAGAACATGTAGCAAGACTTTATGGTGTTCAATTAATAAATTATATCTCAATTTAAATGAATGTACAACAATATCTTTTACACGAAAATGTATTATATCACGATCAGCCACTGTATAAGTTATTGGAATAAAATTTCACACTAAATTTACATTTGTTCCCCATATAGAATACACGTATAACGAAGCCATGAGAATGCTTGGATCTATAATTAGAAACAGTAAATCTTTCCAAAATTTATCCGCCATTATAAGCCTATTCGTTCGGGTTAAACTTGAATACTACGACTACCACATGATCTGGAACTCTATCTATGAAGTCCATCAAGATTTGCTCGAATCTGTTGAAAAGAAATTCCTAAATTTATTACAAAGTTCACGGCAGGTACCCTGTTTATTCAATAACTTATGAACAGTTGTTGGTTATGTTTAATTTTAGGAGTCTTTTTAAACGTCGTGAAAATGTACTTCTACTACATTTGTCAAAAATAATTAATGTCTATGTTGATGATCCTCGTTCTCTGTAGATATTTACAAAATTATGTGTAAACTCTGTCATATCTATGTTGTTGTTTCCTACTCTTAATTTGGGTTAAGCATATTGAGTAGCTGTATTAATAAATAAATACTGGGTATGCAAAGTGTCATTTAATAAATTTTGACATCAAAAACATTTTGAGTTTTTTGAAATTCATTGATTACAACAGCCTGCTGAAAAATAGGTTTGGTGCTTGAAGTGGCCAAATATATAGCCTGCGAGTAAAAAAACAGATGGGTGTAATATAGATATAAATGTATAGAGTGGCTTTTGAAGAACGTAAATCACCGTCGTCTATTTTGGATTCTTGATTCGGAAGCACGGAGCAAGAGTAAGAGCAAGCTAGCAGAGCAGCCACGGTGAATCGAGAATCGTGATTCCTCCACCGAAGCCTGGTGACAAGCGATGTCGTACATTTTTCATCAGAGATCTGTCACTTTTTGTAGACACGTCCATCCACACACCAAGCTCAACCCTTAAATTGTACCCTTCAACATCTCAGCCAACTTTCAATTATTAATATATAGAAATCGCAATCGACCAAATTCAGTTTGCTACAGCAAATGAATTTTGACTTGGTTAAATATAAAACACTTGACGCCTGTCAAATTTTAAAATTCTATGATAATTGTTACAGCAAAAGACACTTTAAATTTCAGGCGATGCTTTGAAACATTAAATTGTAATACAGTGATACAAAAAATTCTCTTATTTTTCATATTATAGAATAGCCATTCTCTTACAAGGCGCGAATTATTTGTCGGACCATTCTCATGCATGATATTAAAATTGTTTGCATTAAGTGGCAAAACGATAGGTTTGAAAATTCGTAATATTTTTGCCACTCTCGCTGACTAAATACCCCTAACCATAATTCTGCGATAGAAAAACTATTTTCCCTGCGGCTATGTCACGGTTTCTAGTTTTCACCCTGTATAGATATTTATTTCTAGAATTCTAAATATATTTTCTGATTCCATTTCGTGCAAAATTGGTAAATGTTCGCTGGGGAAGACCCGTTCACGAGAATATTATTTAGGCAATAATTCAATAACCCCCGAGATGAAATCCAATATTAAATTACATGCAAAGCAAAAACCTACAAGTAATTAACACCGAATTATTCCATCTGAGCGAGTAGGCGAGCAAGACATGAATATCTTCTTATAATCGTTTTTAATAAATCGCAACAAGTCCAACTCAAATTAAACCTAATCGCTCAAGCGGAAGAATCAAGTGCGCATGCTCACTCCTACATTCAAATACGAGACATTAACGGGAACGGGACAGACTATACATATTCTTTTTCTACATCCGTTCATCTCAACTAATTAATGTAATTATTTTGTTAAGATTTCTTCATATTTGTCCTTAAACAATATTAAGTTTTGTCACATACGAGCCCAAACTCATAATAATTCGGCCGGTAAAAATAAATTATAAAACCTAAGCAAATGTTGAGAAATTTCTACAAATTAAAATATAGATTTTCAACTTACAAAAACTGAATATATTATTTAAGTATTCCGCTATTTATTATTGAGTACATCGCCTTTATTAGTAATACCAACTTTAATTCTACTAAGCATTCTATCCCTAAGCCCCACATACTTTTCTATGAGTGCCATATGTCTTGCAAGGTAAGTTTTACTATATGCATTCGATTTCTACGAAGTTGTTTTTTACTGTACCAAAAATAAAGGATCTCGGTAGCAGCTAAATCTGGATTAAAAGATGACCCGTAAAATGCCGGTCGAACTATTATCACCAGTAATTTGGCCCACAGGTATTTTAAAGTTTTAAGTTGAAAGTAGGTGAAATAATTTTATAGAAATTTCTAACCATTTGTTCAGATTTTATAATTTATTGAAAATGTAAACTGGCCGAAGTATTATGAGTTTGGGCTCGTCAATATTCAATTGAAGAGTCTTAGCAAAACAACCTTAATCTATTTTTTTGAATTTGAGATAATATAAGAAACAACTTACTAGCTTCCTTACTTTTATAGATTTCTGTAACTTAATTTACTTCAGGATCATGTTTAAATATTAGAAAATTATTTACTAAATTTTAAGAAATAGAACAATAAACATTGATGAGCATTTATATAATAATTTGGTACATATTTTTATAAGACATTTTTGTAGAAACGCTCAAACATTAAAATTTAAAAACTAAGATACTTTTTGGGAGAAAGAGTTTTACTAAACTATCCTTACAAAAATCTCTCTGTATAACAAGTTATAATCGTCGCTTTAGTCATGAGTTTTTTTGACACATACTATACTTTTTCTCCGACTGCAAGTTAAAACAACAAAAATAAAGATATACACAGCTTCAGCCCAAACTTAATCAATCAGATGTTAATAGTTCATAACTTCATGCTGTGTCCAATACGATCAAAGTCACAGCATGTCAAATTGTGATTAAAATGTTTTTGCCATAGAAACCATTACGTTTAGTCACATTTTTAACAAATGGAAAAAATAGTGATTGTTTAATGTACAAATAGATCTGATATTTAAACAAAATTAGTTAATTCTCGTGGAAACATAATCATCAAATTTACAAAACTTTTTAACCGGGAAAATAATTAATGTTAATTTAATGATATGTCAAAGTAAATACCTATAAAATGTGTTAAAACAACATTATGCGTGAATTGTGTACAAAAATATAATCTGGGTTTAATTACAAACTAACATAATTAAACATTCAGACTTTGTACAAAACGGGACTATTACCAAAAATATAACTTTTAAATTTGAGGCGTCAAAAATCTTTTTATATTTTTTATACTACTTATTGAAAGTTATTTAGCGCCTTTCCCTTTTTACTTCCTTGTACGTAAGTAAAGGAAGTATTGTAATCGCGAAAAATTTCGGTTTTCAGATTTCAGCGGAAATATCCATTTTGATGATCCCTGAATCCATTTTGACTAATTTCGTCGTGACGTCTGTACGTACGTACGTATCTCGCATAACTCAAAAATGGTAAAGGGAGGTGCACAACTAGATGTTATAGGAGTCCTAAATACAAAATTTCAACTTTCTACGGCTTACCATTTTTGAGTTATGCGAGATACGTACGTACGTCCGTACGTACGTCCGTACGTACGTATCTCGCATAACTCAAAAATGGTAAGCCGTAGAAAGTTGAAATTTTGTATTTAGGACTCCTATAACATCTAGTTGTGCACCTCCCTTTCTGGTTATTACACAATTTCCAGAAGTGGCACTTTACTTGAAGCCTATAATAGATTTTAATGAAAAACTGTTTTAAAATATAATCCAAAACTTTTCAAATTTGGTATAAAAGACTTTTATTTCAATCGAAATAACATAATAGATTTTGGTTAAAATAGGCTAACCGGAAGTGGTACATTACTTGAAGTTGTTAACAGTTTTTCTTGAATAAAATGATTTTATTTCGATTTTAGAAATAAATGCTTCAAATAAAAGTTTTAGAGAATTAATTTCTGCGTCTAGCACATCAAGTATTATTAAATTAGCCCTTTGTATAAGCGAGATATGTAAATTTAAAAATTATATACTTTTTTGTTTTTGTAATAAAGCTTGCTATGGATTAAGAGAAAAACATAAAAAAATGTTCATGTCAAATTACGTTAAATACGTGCAATTTTATGATTCGTACAATAACAAATATTATATTTTTATTATGAAATTAGTCATATTCATTGTTGTAATCAAATATTTCTTTATTGTAATCAAAACTCTCTTTAATAACTACCTTTATGGTCGCTATATATCTTACTGTTTTGAAATTAAAATTAATATTTTGTAATTTATTTATTAAAAAAATATGTATAGTTTAATAATCGTACAAGGAAGTCGTGTGGTGTCCACATCAGATTTTTTCCTGCTGTTTATTGGGTCAGTATTTTAAATACATGATCGGGAACTCATAATAAAAATGTAATTTAACCTAATCTAATCTAAATTAAACTCAAATAACCTAACCTAATATAATCTGGGCACAATATTCATATTTTAAAAAATATTAATAAATAATATAAAAGTATACTGATCAAATAAATTGAAAACTCTTTTTATTGGCACGCACTATTGAATTTATTTCGTCATAATGCAGATTTTAATCACAAAGTGAGTCACTGTTTATTAGAATTTAAATCTAATAGCGATAATATAATTTTTGGCAAAGTTGGTAAACAAAATTTACATGGAAATTCCATTATTTGCTAAATTTATTTATAATTGATTGATACATAGTTAATGTACGTGCTATATTGCACTTACGCTTATGCTAATATATTCATTATTTATGAAAGCATGAACAAGATATCAACTATTAAAAAGTATTGTATATCATAACTTTATTTTGGATTGCAAAGTGGAATTATTTCGAAACAATTTCGGTGGAAGCAGTTAAAAAATTCATAAAGCTGATAACATTTTGTATGACATATTGAAGAATGATATAGTAGGAAGTGAATATCATATCATCATTGCGGAAACGGATATGACAGATCCTCTCTCTTATCCGTGGCGAGATTATATTCACAAACGACTACTCCGCCTAAAAAAATAGTTTGTTTTTAAATAGTGTAGCGTGCCAATGCCATTGAACGTGTCTAGACTTGGCATAATTACACAGCATTGACCTGTGTAAACAAACCGTGTAAATAAGTTTAATTACTCGCGCTCGCCTAATCCGTTTGTATTCGACGTCATTATCGCATCGAAGCTTCGCGAAACTTCGAGCATGAATGAGAGCAATAAGAAACTGATTAAATTTTTAAAAATTGTTTTATATCTTTTTTTAAATTTAATTTTAATAATTAATGTTGGAGTAACGATAATCGACTGGAAGTTGGTTGAGCGAAGAAAAAATAATCGGAACACAGTCTAAAGATGTTTAATTTTGATTTAAAACCAACGTTTCAATCATACAATGATCAACTTCAATGTTAAATCAAGTCAGAAATAAAAATGTTTTAGTAATAAAACGTTAACAAACATGGATGAATATTTTATGTGAAAAACACAACGTTAAAACATAATAATTATAACGGAACAGAAGTGAAATACATTTTTAGAAAACAATTTTATGAAACTACTCGGGTAGTTGATTTAACCCTGAAGATGATCATTGTATGATCGAAAAGTTGGTTTTAAATCAAAATTAAACATCTTTAGACTGTGTTACGACTATTATTTCTTTCCTTAATAATTAATGTTTCTGATTTTTACACTTCACACAAATAAATATACGTTACAATAGTTTGTATTTATTTGACCAGTATTTTTTTAACATTAATGATAAATATTTTGTAAAATATTAATCATTTAACACTAATCATTTATTTAAAATACTGATCCATTAAATAGCAGCCCTTCTAAATTAACCAGAGACCAGACGGGGCCGTAGTATTGAAGGTACTTACTGGTAAATTTGATTAAATCGAACGATATTTATTTTTCCGACATATTATTTTAAAATTATTATCATCACATGTTCTATGAATACATATTTGTTTGTTTTAGTCGCTCAAAAATTTTAATATAACTAAATTATTTTTGGTAATGAAAAAATCGAGTTAGTTAAATTTTCTCTCCATTTTGCAGATTGACATTTGAGCGAAAACTGAACAAAGTTTAATTTTTATTCAAGTTGGTGTTAACTGTTCGTTTTTTGTTCGGTCTCTCGCGTATATCACGTCTGCACTAATGTGTAATTCTGCAATGCGCAACCATGTACCGTATGTTATATTCGTAGTAGTGAAGTTAGTAATTTAAGCAAGTACCATAACAATTGTCCATTTAAAAGTTAGATTTACATTCCTCTAAGAAAATAAACCAAATGAAATGACGTAACTTCGAAGGGAATGAAATATTCAAAATGGGGATGTTCTAGTACACATGTAATCAACTAATTAGCTGTGTTCTACATTCAAAAATTAACAGCACCGAAATATAGTTGTTTATGGCGCAGTATAGCAAGGTAAACTCAAACTTTACTATCTATTATTCAATGGTTCTATTCCGAAATCAGTTAGCTACATTTTAAGTGAATTATGCAGTGTGCATTGTTAATAACTCAGTGAATATATTTACAATTCAGCGGAATTAGCAGGCTCTGGCTGCAGATTGATTTAACCTTTGCATTCTACGAAATAAAAGCGACATAAACGATTTATAAAGGAGCTATTTGGGAGTTCTTTGTGTCACTTATTCAGTGCAGGAAATAGTTAATTATAACGAGCCATACGCATGTACAAGAAACCAACAATGATTAATGAAAACATTTATTCACTGCACTATATTTTACAACCATTACTTCCAACCAGTGTTCGGACATCGATTTTTAATTCGAGCTGCTCCTCAATTAACTTTAGAATAAAATGTTGTTTGTCTGTTAACTGTCAGTTAAAACGAAAAATGCCGCATCGAAAAATTGACACAAATTTTTACGTTTTTGGCGATTTTTCAATGGCAGGCATAAATTTTTTTTCGTTTCTTGTAACGCCAATCAGCAGCGAAAACTGTCGCAATGCTTGGGAGGAAATTTTGAGCCAAGCAAGGATTTACGAGTGGTTTCCTAGAGTTAAAAGTGGTCGGAAGCATTGAACAATCCGTGATTCACTCATATGAATTGATTCAATGAAATATGTTGGAGTTTATGCCAACAAATTTTGACTGAAAATTTGAATTTGAAAAGTGCCGTAACGGAATTCGTTTCAGGTTTGCTTTTCAGCGACCAGAGAACCAACCATTTGAGTGTGCCAGGTTTTGAAAGAACAGTCAGAAATCGATCTGGACAGTTTTCGCTGATTTCCCTTATAAAAAACAAAACTTTTATGTCTGCCATTGAAAAATAACCAAACACGTCAAATAGTGCTTACGAAAAAAATCACACTGACGGCTCAGATGTTACCACAAGGATGCCACTTGGGTAACAAATCCAAAAGGGTTTCTAGTAAACACAATTAGGGAGAAGTCGAAACTAGCGCCCTGGCACCCGCCAGAAAACAATTCTCGTTATTTTCTGGTACCCCCTCGCAAATATGTCCAGTCAGATTACAGCTCTTAAACCCCAATTCACAAATACACCCATTGTCACCAAAATTTTGAAATTCCAATTTGTATACACTTAAGCCGTATTCTTTCGCTGCATTGGATCAGATCCATGTTACATGGATCAGTAAATTGCATGTTCTTTCGAATTCTGATCAGTATCCTCACCCCAAGACCAAGTGATCCAGATCAGTGCCATCTACTTTAACAAAAACTTGGATTAGAAAGATCATATCACTTAAGATTTAAAAATGGCGGAAGAGGCGGAAGAATCTGTCATATTTTAGAAGTCAATCAGGACAAGATGTTACATTTAAGGTTCTAAAAGAAATTTAAACAAGAATAAACAATGGTAAATATAGAAAATTGAAATTCATTTATTCCGGCTGATTTTGATACTTGCGTTCTTTTGAATAAATTCATCTGCGTCCACGTGACCTGATTTGATCTAATCCATACGATCAGTTGGATCTGATCCGACCCAGCGAAAGAATACGGCTTTAGATTCATCTCAACTCGCTGATTTCAAACCCATAAATGGGTAGAGATACAAGCAAGGGCGCCCGCAGAAATTTTCGTAAGATGGGGCTGAAATAGTTATTTATGTCTTATGGACATAATTAAAAGATTATAAAACGAGGGAATGTTTAAAGCTCGACGCGTAACTGAGAGTTTACCTTCCCGAGTGCTATAATCTTGGTTATGTCCTTGGTACATAATTTTTTTTTTATTTTGGTTTTCAACATTCAAAGATTCAATAAGTAGGTGTACCTATAGGTATGAAATTGTTTGTTATTATATTTAAACATTCTACGAGTTATTTAAATTTATATATAAATAGTTAAATATAAATACATATATTATGTATATTATTTTATGAGAAGGGTTATCAGACGCCACCTTATAGGCATACAGAGCTATAATGGAGAAAACACCACTAGTGTTTCACAAAAATCAAGAAACACTCTTGATCTTGTCTTGGTCTTGTCTTGATTTCAAGACAAGACCAAGACAAGAAATATATTTTATGTCCCAAGACAAGACAAGAATGTATCATCAAGAATCAAGATTTCTTGACAAGAAATCTTGATTTCTTGACAATTAATTTTGTAAATCCGCATTTATAATTAAAATATAAAATTTGGTATCTCTGACTATGATTTTCAAAATAAATAATTTTATTGAAATCGACGCGACAGTTGATGGTATAAGTCTAAATTTTCAGGTAAGTATACCTCGTCCTCATAATATAGACTTGTGCGTTAAATATACTATTATTTTAGTTGGCTGTGACCTGTTACTTCAATTATTAGTTTTGTAAACGAAATTAGTAGTTTTGTAAACAAAATTATTAGTTTTGTAAAAAAAACTAATAATTACTCTGTCTACGTTTTTTAACGAATATATCAAAATATGTTAGGTACGTTGCAATGCTTGCATTGAAATTGATCGTTATTATTTGAGCAATTATTAATATGTATTAAAAATTGAATAAAATTATTTTTAAAAAATCAATGGTATGTAAACTAATAACTGACGTCATAAGTCAGAACCAATTAAAATTAGGTAGATAATAATTACTCTTTTAAGAGCTTGTAATTCGAAAACGGTTCGTTTCCGGATATGAGTTTATTAGTAAAAGTCAGTCTATTTTAGATACCCTATGAAATTATAGCATATAAATATTCCTTAACATTCTCTATATGATAGAACTTCACGGAGGCTATCCCATGGGGAGTTTACACTATCTTTATTTTTAAAACTATTCAATATTATTTTACAAAATTTGATATCTAAGAGTTTTCCGATATGTCCGTTTCAACTAAAATATATTCTTTCAAAACAGTGTCTAACTGAAATTAATCCGTAACTTACTTTATATGAAATAATATTATGCTATATTTTTTATTTTACTATTGAATTAAGCAAACAATTTTATATATAAAATAATAAAAACATTTTTCTCATATGATCAACCATTTCCTGCGTAATTCAACTTTTTTGATTTTTTTTCTCTAAAAACAGCCACTTATCGCTCTTTTGGAATATGTAAATAAGAATGCGGACCTTATTTTATTCGTATGCGCGTACAGTTTATATGTTAGAAAATAGATAATAGAACTAATATTTACAATTAAGTAGTGAAATATCTTCGGAAATATCCCAATATTTCGTGAATGGAATCAAATTTCTATATAAAAACACTTTTATATAGAAATCTTTTGTTTATACTATTATGATTTTTTTTGTACATGTACATCAACGTAAAGTTAAAGTTAAAAAATATAAGAAACTATTTTTGTTTAAAATACTACATGCTATATAGATACATGTTAATTTGGTTTGTGTACTCGTAGTGCAGCATATAAAATAAAAAAGTTATACCTGTTGCCTTTATTTAAAAAAAAAACAGTATAACAATATATTGACAAACTGGCGATTAGACTGTTAATTAATTAGGTTGCCCCCCGACACCCCGGGGTCCGGCCCTTCGCGACGCGACGAAATCATAGTAACATTTAAAAAGAGCCAATGGCAGACGCGAGGGCAGACGCCAACGCTACACTTGAGCATTCGGATTGGATAAAGCGATAGAGAAAGGGGATTCCCCTAAAACGTCAAGAATTAAGAAATATCAAGAAATCTTGAAACAAGACAAGAAGAAAGTCGCCAAGAAATGAGCAAGACAAGAAATTTTTATTTTCTTGTCTTGAAAATCAAGACAAGACAAGAAATGATCATCAAGACAAGATTTCTTGTCTTGATGAAACACTAAACACCACACGAATTATTTTAAATACACATATAAAACACTATTTGTATGTTATATTATTATATTTAAACATTCTTTGAGCCTAGTAGTATAAATTTTTGTTGCTTGGTGGCAGCACCAACTTGTTGAAATTCGCTATTTTTATAAATAAATTCAATAAAATAAAATATTAATAAAATCGTGAATATATGCTTTTCAGGGCGCGTTAACATTAGGGTATAGCAGACTTGCACAAACCAAAATTCTATTTTTAGATTGTTACTTGTTAACTTGTGTTTGAAATTGAAACATATAGAACTATTTTTTATAGCTTAGAAAATATATTTAATTAAAATGTACAAAAATTCTTACGCGAATCAAAGAGATTTTGCACTATTTTCTATTAATTTTTATGAATGAAATATATATAAATTAATTCAGAAATAAACACAAGATGGTACTAGAAGTTTCGTTTTTATTTTATGTAAAAATAAATTAAATTATTAACTTAAAAATAACAAAATAGGGACATTGGTTGTTTTTGCATTGAACCACATTAATTTAAAATTATTTTGTGACAATATATTAATTTCTTTCGTACGAGAAAGAATATGAAAAATTATTTTATGGAAAAGGGGGTTTCACTTTCCCCACTAATATATAAAAATTGGAATCCAAAGGGTTAAACCGATTGCCAGATGATTAAGTGTACTTAAGTTGAAGAAAGAGTCTTATTCTTTCCGTGCGAATGTTTTCCCCAAGTGGAATAATGCGGTGGTAATTGTTTGACGAGGTGATTTGTCCGAAATTTGGAAGTAGACTTATGGGAAAGTAAAAAGTTGTAAGAAAGTGGGCAAGAGAGTTGGGTTGCGTGCTGTCACGTCAACCCGCCAGATTATTCTCCACCGCCATCTAAAAATACGCTTTATCAAAATCCGTTTATGCAGCCAAGCCAACCAGCCGACAAAATATATCATTCGAATTATAAATTAGCTCAGTTTTTACGCAAACCAAGGGTCAGCAAGGTTCACAATATTATTTTGCATAGAAATCAACACGAATAGCTTAACAAAACTTACTCAAATGTCGAGCATTAGCCGAGGGAGACGGATATAGAATAATTGTTGTGCTTACCTGGAAAGAGAAAAACAAGAAATTAGTATAATGTCGATGATTACGAGAAAAATAATTGCACAATATCGTAAATAAATATATCATCACGGCATATTAGCCATTGCTGGGTGTGCCAATCTTCTTTGTACACAGATATAGTCAGAAATATTGACTTTGGCGGGTCTAGCAAGAAAACTATAAATATTGTAATTATGACATAACTGTCACGCTTGCTATTATATTGAATGTCCTATTATCTGTGCCACTCTGTTGAAATGAAGACATGCGTTGAATGGATTTCCTGCCTGCTTTGTATAGTAAAATAATCTTACTGTTCCTTTAATATAATGTATCGAACATAAATAGACCGATCCCGTAGGAACTAAAAAATATTTACCCATATTTTAAGTATTCAATATATTTTAAAACTTCTATAATGTAAAAGTGACATATTCATAAAACCTTATGGACATTATATTAGTAAATATAATATTTTTATACAGTCACTCTATTTTTGTTGCACCTCACATCTGTTTTCAAATACATAAGTACTTGTGAAATTTAGTACGATACTTTTGAATTACTTATTGAACGAGTATGTCACCTATACATTGTATAACAAGTTTGAAAATATATTGACTCGCTCTATTCAAGTCCGTTACTGTAAATGCTATGTTTGAAATAATGCCTTATGACAATGATAACTGCAGTTCCAAAATTAGAAAATAAGAGTGAAACGAACCTTTTTTGTAAACTTAAACAGAAGATAGTACAGCAAGTCTGTACATCGTATCGGTGCAATCATTTTAGTTGTATGACATCGCACTAATCATATTATAACTGAACTGGTATTTGTAGTACGCTTCAGTATAATTAACTACAATAAAGCGTTCGATATTAGATGAAGCAAATTATTAATTAACAGGGACCATTATCGATAATACCTTTCTAATGGCGCTTTGTAGCTTATTGTAAAAGATTTGCATTTATTATACCATGATTTTATAACCACCGTTCAAAATAATGAGATGAAATTTTCATCCTAATATAATTGAATTAGATATTAGAAAATCTATCGCACGTTATAATAAAATAATAATTTGTGTGTTTGCGTTTGAAACAAACAATAAACGGATGTGAAACAAGAAATATCAATATTGATTTAATTGGTAATAGTACAGCACATATTCAGATAATACAAACACGAGCACACTAAAATGACATGTAATTAAAATCTAAATAACATCAATTTATTTCTGAACGGATTGAACATTTCCAATAAAACTCCAATGTGAAATGATCATACAGGTAACTGGCAACCACAAAATAATAACCACACAGTTTCGAGTATGTACGTGGCAGTGGCAACTACATTGACCAGATGTATTTTAATGATACTTGGACAGCAATTTTAAAAACCAGATATTTGGAACTGGGGCATTAAACAATAAAACAAATAAATATGTATGTTGCAGCTAAATTAGCAAACGTTCATCGTTGACAGCAATGTTTTACCTGGCTAGTTTTCCAGACGTTAGCTTGTATAATATCTTTAAAATGACAACAATAACCTAACTCCTAACTTTATACATATTATTAGATGTTAACATTTACTCGAATTCTCAGTATAGTTATTTCATTAAAGTAAGAGTAGGTCTTACAGATTCATCAAAATAAAGTCATGTATCATTTAGGTATATTATGACACCAGGAAAAGTGTTGGTAATTTTTTATTATTTTGTACATCGCGACAATTGCGTTAGAAGTTTTGAAGTGAAACCCGTGCAAGTTTAAAATTTAGCAGTTTTGATAGTTCCTGGGTGGATAAAATGAGTCTGCAGAGACCGCAACGCACATAAACCAGTCTAATGAACACAGGCCTAACACTACCCAAGCTGAACATATTTCTCTCTGAGATAACTCGGCATGTTTCTTATTAAACTCAGCCTCAACCACTACAGTCAAAGATAATACACACTTTCATTAGATGTTGACGTAGGGTTACGACATTCTAATAGGAATATCTGCTCGATTTTACTAATGTTTTGGTTGCCCGTAAAAGTAACTGACGCCTTTTTCCATTTCTATCATAGTTTGAACTGCGGGGCCCGTGCTATATGAGGGTCTTGTTAAAATTAAGAATAACATACAAGGTTCATACATTTTATAATCAAACCATTATTTTCTTCCAATGCTTGATTGCTCCCAACCAATCTTCGTTTGATAACTCTGGTTAAACTCTCTGTTAAGTGCTAGTTAAAACCACGAAGAAATATATAGAACGCGAGGACACTCGTACTCAAACATGGTTACGAAATGTGACTAGAGAGAGACAGACTTGCATAATAATACTGTCGTATTCTTATAATAATAAATTGGTGTACGATGAAAGAAAAACGATGATTTTATGTCTCATACAAGGAAAAAGAAATATTGTAATTTTCCATTATTGATAATATATTTATTTTCGTGGTACACTTTTCCGGAATCAATATATTCCATTAAAATATTTTCTGTGCATATATAAAATGTATAAAAACAAGATATATATAAATCATAATCTTAAACTTTTTACAACCATTATACCTTACTGTAACAGTTAAAAGTTCAGAAAGTCTTTCATGGATAAAATTCTGTCTTTCCTCGGAATTTGTCTTCGCCACTTCTCTAGACTCTGTCTAGAGTATTAATATAATACGGACAATAAATTATGTTCTTATAACTATTGCACTCACTAGTACACAAACGTACAAACATTTTCTACCCAGTTTAAAAAATATGAAATCACTACCGCAAACACTAAATTGAACAACCTAAGCACAGGTACAACATATAGCAAAACACAGAATGACAGACTGTTATTCCCCTCTCTCTCTACAGTTCTCTATTTCACTCTTGACACAAATTGTACCTATTCGGTAAGTACAGGAAGAATAAGACGGTGCCTAGGCATTGTTATCACTAACTGTTACTTTAACTAGAGATGGTACAAGCGGGTCTTAATAATTTATAATAAATAAAGCATAATTTATAATTAATTTATAATCCTTTAACCGACTGGTCCTTCAGACCGGTGCGTGCGCTTGTGTGTCAAAAATTAATGCGTGTTTAGTGTTAGTTCTAACTAATTTATCTTTAGCAACATAATTTCAAATGCCAGATCAATAACTGTTTAAAATTAGTCAAAATAATATTAACCTTAACCAGATTTTTGTGTTGAATTTCAACGTAGTAGAATACCCCGTTCGTATTAGTGTTGATTCATTGCAGTTGTAGATTTTCCAGCGGTAGAAGTGTGTGTATGGTGATCGGGGCGATCACAAGTTGTTTTTGATAGTTGAAAGTTTGAAAATGACGCGTGTTCGGCGTGTTATACGGGTGTTCCGGACACTGTCGAATGTATTTCTGTTCGGAGCTCCCAGCTTCCAGGTCCCAGTTGGTGACATATTGCGCGACACACACGGCGCGAGGGTGCGGGTGTTCAACCCCTTTCAAACTCCAACTCGGACAAGTGTTTTCAAAACCAACTTTATGATTTACCGGAAGGAAAGACCCTCAAATGCTTTCTTGCAAACTTCATACTCCCAAATCAAATACCTCTTCATTTAAAATACGAGTACACGAGTAAAACAGTTACATTAGACATTAGACTAACCTGAATCCTTTTATAAGAAAAAAATCCCTTTTAAAATTCAACTGTTATTAATTTAGAGATTTTCTGTATTAATGGGATCCTAAACATCTACACCATTCCAAATTCTTACTATATTCAAGCCTTCTAGTACCGCCTTTTTCAAATCCGGAATACATGTTCAAGGAAATAAAACAACGAAAGTAAACCAGAATTCTCTAATGTATAGATATATTTTACCACTATGCAAGAAAAAATATGTCCAAATTTTTGGCTGACTAAACAGACTTGAACATTTTTTAAATAAAAATGAAATCATTTCTGATTTCAATATGACCGTAAGTTGTTTGTTGCTTTATGAAACGTCTAGCCAGATTATAAAATAACACTAAGTCAACGAAGATTTGACAATCTGGGTCGGTTTTGTAAGAATAAATGCTATATGACTGGGATTTCGAATAATTGTTAACACCTACTCTACACCACAGTCTTTCGGCTTGAAAGACTATCAGCAGATAATGTTTATCATTGTGTTAAAGATATTTGAGGGCTTGGCAGAATAGTTCTTGAGTGATTGAAGGTATTAGAGGTTGCATGATATACATGTTCGCTGCACAAACACTTCCCCTAGGCCTAGGGATTTATAATTTCATTTTCCCGTGCTTTTCCGACGTGAACGACAATAAGGCTAGGCGAGGGTAGTTCCACCCGCGACTCAGGGGAACACAGCCACCAACGATGCAGGGGGGAACCACCAAAGCACCAACACCAACACCAAAAGCAACCAACACACAGCACACTTAAAAACACCTACCAAAACCTTCATTTACTCTCGGCATCTTATCGGACGGATTTTTCAAATAAATTTTTGAAAAGTGCTTGGATGCGGAAAAAATAAGAGGCATTACTTTTGGTCTGCGGTTCGTACATTTCACTGCGTACATTATTAATTAGGGTTGGTCTGTACGACTCAGCAGAAGACCCTACTACACTTCATTCAGCATACACACGTGAATTTCTTACACCATCGATCGCTCCTCCTCGGCTTAGGAAAACGTCAAAACGTCCATTTCATTTTGTATGAAAATATCGATATACAGTAGCGTGTAAAAATATTGAGCCAAACAGATTTTTAAACCATATTGTAAAGGTGATACAAAAATGAAACAGTTATATTTATAAACATATGCATATATGCGTTAGACGTTTCATAAAGCAACAAACAACTTACGGCCATATTGTAATCAGAAATGATGTCATTTTTATTTAAAAAATGTTCAAGTCTGTTTAGGAAACAGGATTCTAATATTTTAAAGAATTATGAGGTTGTAATGTAATTGTTCATCAATGTTTATTTTTCTATTCCTTAACATCCAGTAAATAATTTTCTAATATTTAAACATGATCCTGAGTAAATTAAGTTGTAAAAATCTATAAAAGTAAGAAAGCTAGAAAGTTTAATTTTAATATATGACTGAAATATACAATTTCTTTTGCTGTAAATTCAGTTATTTAATTAACTCCCGGTAGTTTAAAAAAAGAATCTAACACAACTAGTTTGTTAAATTTTTGATAAAGTGATAGAACAGTATTGTTTCGATCAGGCAATATGTGAAATATACTCGTACTGTACTCTGTAGGTGTATATAATTATGATAGCAGGACTGCGGATTTGCCGTGAAGCCGTGATGCATTACTGTTCCCCAACAGGCAGGGTATTATGGAAAAAGGTCTGATTGATTTATTATACCGGTTGTATTGGTAATAACGGTGAAATTAAAAACGGTGTATTAGAAGTTTCACCCATGATTCCATGCTTCATTTTGGCAGTGACAGTGGCAGTACCAGTGGCAGCACATCGTTTTATTTCAATTCACAATAACAGGAAAAGTTAATTATTTCTACAATTGATGTATTATTTGAATAAATCAGATTTATGATAGTTTCAATAGTCTCACCGGGATTTTCGGCAAACTGTCAAACTGCCCATTGTTTTTTATGTAAATCGGTATTATACATATATTAAAACGGACAAATAGCTATTTTCTTTATTATTAATTTTAAATCTATAGTTTAACTTACAAAATTAGGGACGATAAATGTCACAGTTAATTTTTAATATACAGTAAAGATCCTTTAATCTGAAATGCTAAATGCAAGGTTCATTTCGGCTTTGATCACCACTTGCCGAAGTATTATTTATTATTTATTTATTATACAATGTATGTACAAACATCCACAATTGTAATCTCGGACTGAAATGGTTATCACATCCCACCACTTCCAGAGGTAGAAACAAAAGCAAAATATAAAATTGTAATAAATACGAGGTCTGGCTATTAAAGAACGAGACTGCGTGCGCAGATGCGTCCTAGAGGGGGAACGAATACAGCGTTGGATAGATGAAAGTGTCTACTATTCCGGTACGAAAACAAGTTTTTGTCGCTGTAGTAGTATTTTTTATAGAGGTTAGAAACGAACGTGTTTTTTCTCGTGCCGATAACAATGTGTGACGAAAAATACGAGCAACGAATCAATGTGAAATTTCTCGTTAAATTAAAAAAAACTCCGACTGAGTAATATAAGTTGTTGAAAGAGGCCTATGGTGAGAATTCTCTATCTCGTGCGCGTGTTTTCCAATGGTATAAACGGTTATCTGAATGCCGAGAGAGCACCGAAGATTTAAAGCCATGCTAATCGTTTTTTTCGACATCAACGGCATCGTGATGACTGAATGGGTTCCCAAACTTACTATTTGAAAGTGGAAAAACAAGTCGTGGATTTCGCACCAGGACAACGCACCTGCCCATAACGCGCTGTCTGCGAAGCGTTATTTAGCCGCTAGAGGCACTCCAGTGCTCGAACTCGGCCGTACTCGCCTGATTTAGCACTCTGTGACTTTTTTCTGTTTCCGAAGATCAAGTCTACCTTAAAAGGAACCCGGCTCGAGTCGATGGAAGAGGTGAAGCGAAAATCGGCGGAGCTCCTAAACGCTCTTACAAAAGAAGACTTCCAACATTGCTTTAACCAATGGAAAAAACGAATGGAACGGTGTGTGGCGAGGGGAGGGGAGTACATTGAAGGGGAGCATTCGATTATAAAATAATTTTTAAAATAAAACTTTTTCATAAGCAGTCTCGTTATTTAATAGCTAGACCTCGTATGTTTATTAATTTTCTTTTTTCTTCTTTAAAATCATAGATGGGGCTGAGCCCCATTTTGTCCCCTCTGCGGGCGCCTATGAATCTGCGGCAGTTTTGGCAAAATTATATTCGGATTCAAATTGCGGCAGAATTGGTTTGCCCGGAACCAACGGATCAAATTTCGTGTAATTATTACTCATTTAACAATTAGGAAGTTTCTCTACGGGAACTATTTTCAGAAAACAAGTTTTAAAGTATTGCGTGGTAAATTAACAGGAATTTATCGCCTTTGTAAAAAATTAGAACAAAGGGTGTGCAATGAAGTCGCGGAATAAAGAAGCGGACTCCCGACTCTATATAAAAGAATGCAAATTTCCATATCCGCCATTCCGGCAACAGCAAATCAACACGGAGAGCAAACAACATTCATAATATGTCTACTTACGAGTACACTCAAGTAATATAACACAACGCGAACTTCCCCAATACTAATACATCACCAGATACAATATTGATTTTCTCTGTCTATATAATTTTCCAAATATATTCCTGTCCTTTTGCAAACCGAATGAAATGTAGTCGGCTGTCAGGAATCTTATCACCACGGTAGCAGTGTTCCCTCATTTTTCCTTATTTCATCTATAGCAGAATTCTAATTTTGAAACATTACTTAGCTTTAAAATTAGTCCACTTTCTAGTGATACATAAACATTTTTATTTTTATTTTGGACAAAATTTTCAGTATTATTGTTGTTTATTGTGTTCTTCTTTCTTTTCTCAAGATTATTTTTTAATGTATTTTACAACTTCTTTTGTCCTCAATTTTTCCTCTTTTATTTCCGAGTTCTGCTATTCTTCGTCTGTCTTTCTTTTCCTCTTTTTTTGTTCATACTTTTCGTACAATTCTATCTGGTCCATGCTTATTATGTGGCCGTACCAAGCAGTTGTTTCTGTTCTATATCTATTTCTTGATCTCATCTTCCTTACGTTTTTATATTGTTTTTCCTTCGATCTTCCTAAGGTATTTCATTTCCGCATATTTTTCGCTCATATTTCTTCTGCATATTCCAGCTCAAATTACGATGTTGGGCCGATGTTATATCCATAGTTCTGATAATAGAATCCTCGCTGATTACAATGGTAATCAAAGGATATCGTACAACTAAAGACTTTAGCAGCACCGGATGAATCGTTTATGACCTTATGAGGTATAGGAATGAAATATTAATTCATACGAATTTAATAACGATGTGCTCACGTATAGATTTCCACCACTTGAGAATTTTCATCGAAGTTTTATTTATTACCTTGATCTTTGATGCACGATACGATTTTTCATTTATCTTTTTGCAAATAACAAAATTCCATTCTAATGAAATTTTCTTTATAACAAGAAGGGAGAAAAGCAAAGTTCAACCACCGAATATGATATTGAGTCAATCTAGAGTTGCCATTTTTACGGGAATTGTTCAATAGAAACACGTTTACAGGCTGTGAAGCAATATTTACCTATTCAATGAATTTAAAAGAAATCTCCATTGGTATACTAATTTATAGATTCCCGGCCCTGCTGGTAAAATAATTCCTTCGGCTGTTTGCCGAACCATTCTAGAAGAGTAAACTCGTCCTTAGCGATTTTCTAAATTTGCCATTCAAATATACCAGTGATTCTCAAAGTGGGCAATACCGCCCACTTTTGGGCGCTGGATACAACCAAGGGGGCGATGGGGGCATTCGGGTTAACAGGGGGACATTGAAGGGCAGTAAATAGGTGATGAGAGCTAAAAAATAGCAATAAGAAAACGGTCAAAAAATTTAACCGACTAATTTTTTTTTTTCATTATTTCTTCCCGTGAATGGACAAAATTCTCTACAACATTTATTTGAAATATTTTTGTCTAATTGGGAACTTTTGCGCAAGGAAAAACTGATTTTCCATGTTAAACGCCTATGGCTACATTTTAATTAACACCCTGTAGAAGAATCAATTATTGTCAATTTATATACTGGTCTCCACTGTATATCCGCTTAAACTTAAATACTCCAATTATGGAATTAAATTTACGCTAGTACGAGTATTTATATACTATCTTATGCGGTAGTAATTATGTTTTTTATTATAATTTCAAATGATTATACATGTTGTATGAATAATCCATAATTCCTGCATTTTTGCATTTTTATTTTGGAATTTTTACAATAAATTTTCCGTTTTACATAATTTAAAATTAATCTAAATTTGATGGCGATCTTTGACGTCGGTATTTGGTATTTAGTAATCGAGTTTATAATTGATATGTTTGTTTTGTTATTGAAATGAAACAATTTGAATATGAAAAGCTATGATAATGAAGAAGTGGATGGCTTCGCCTCCGCCGCGCCCCCTTTTATGCGGGGTGTACTCGTGTAATTGCAGTGCGTTAGTGTCACTCGCATATAGTAATTCGTTACTATGAAAGCGAAATTTCCAAACCTATTTATAGGTGACAAATACAAATGCTGCCCGCAGCAGGCTAGGGTTGTTTAAGCCGCTGGCGTCACATACGTTTGTTCACATTCACATTCGCACCCTATACCAGTATACGGAATACAACCACGCCCAAAACACTAATACATTTATCTCAAAAAATCAATTATATTTCGCCAATGGCCTTCTATGTGATCTAAAAAGACGGGGGACAGCTGAATCGCAAGAGTTGTGAAATTGTAAAAAACGAGTATGTTACATAAGTTTTCGGAAAAGTTTTCAATGGACGATATTGTGGTTTCCTTACGATTAACAATTTAGCTTTGAGAAAATAAACAAATTTTATAATAGAGTGTTTACTTTTTACTATTTCAATCATCATTCTAGTTGAGATGTAAAAAGATAAGATTCCGCCAACTTTGTTTCAGTATAACAAACTCATAGTACTTTTAAAATACTAAAACGATTGTAAGTTTTCATGTAAAATGTTTACACTTTAATCAGTTTTTATTGATTTCTCTAAAACTACCATTAACGGAATCTTTTCCTTTTTCATCTAACCTCTTCATTCGAATTGGGAATTTGATGATAAATATAAATAAACAAAAAATATAAATATATAGAATACAGTGAAAATAAATTTTAAAACATATCAGCTATACTGATTATAATGTAATTAATATTCCTAATACTAGTGTAAGTGTAATATATAAATGTATTACAAAAAAATATATATATTATTTTAATAGAGACAAAATAAGTTTGGCTCAATAATTTTGCACGCGACTGTATATACCTAATGTCTAAATAATTAAGTTTGGATAATAATATTATTTGTTTTTGTTTATGTATGTTACAATGTTTAACCTAAATTTTAATAATGACACATAATAACAAAGTACATAGTAATGCGCTTACCATAAGAAAAAAACTGCAATATTTTGAATCCTTATCAATTTTGGCACTAATTAGTCACTACACTATTGTCAAATACACTAAAAAACACTAAAAATGTCATTAATTATCACTGCACTGACAGTTGACACAACTCACACCTCCATTTGTTATTACAATATAATTTATAAACAATTGAGACATGCGCACTAGACAAACCAAAAATTTTAATAAAATAATTAAAAATCATTATTATTAAGAGCAAAATTTAATAAAGAATTAATTTATTGCCACCACCACCTGGAATCTCACTATATTCATTGTTTTTATTGATTTTTCAACTTCAAATCTTTTAGTTTAAATATTTGAATATAGTTGTCAGCATATGTTAAATCCTCCTACACAACTTATGACATTCTTTATGAAATTCCAGTGCAGGCGTCATATTTTTTTTAATGCGCCTCTTATGCTATTATAGTTTGGCAAAAAATTTGTATCTACAGGCATGGATTGTGATGGATGAGGTTATTGAAAAAATCAATAAAAATGATCATGCGCAGTAGATCACAATTTGATTTGATTTTAACAAAAATCGATACACATTGTTTGATCCTAGAATTGATTGGTGGCTAAATTAGTACCCTATATTACCATATAAGGGATGAAATTTGTACGCGAAACCGAAGTCAATCTAAAATAGCAATTAAAATTTTATTAATTATCCGTAATTTATTATTAAAATACAGTTTTATCAAATATAATTCAATTTTGATGTTTTCAGTTTCCAGTATACAATATATTGCTCGGTATTAGCAAGTCGAGATAAAAGTATTCTACAGCATAATACCTATATCATTTTTGTCACTTGTGATTAATTTAGACGGTATATTCTGATTAAAATTAATTGGTTAATAAATAATATTCGATAGCATCAAATGTAGATGGTATGAGTGTTTCGCTTTCGCAGGAATATGGCATATGATATGCGATATGATCTGTCTTCATTGGGGGGTAAATGAATGCACAAACATGACTAATTAACAACGGATTCCACATATTGAAGACAAGGGTGATGTTCATATCTTGTCAATGTTACTGTGTTACTATTATAGCAACATAGAGGGTAGCTTTAGTTATTACTTATTAGCTTTTATCTTATTCAAAGCGAAATTCTGTTGCAGAGAACATAAACATCTTATACCAACAAAGGCTTGCTGTTTAAAAACCACTAAGCTGCTATTTTATGCGTTCGCCCTTCCGTCTTTCATTTCACATTATATTGGAATATATTCTCGAGTTAGACATCCATAAACAACATGAAAGACAACCAAGAACACGACTCAAAAGTGTGGACAAATACTTGTTCTCAAAATACAGAGGCGAGAAAAATATAGAAACTTTTAAATACTTAATTTTGTTTAAAATATTTAAAGTTCTCGCAAATGTATATCTTATTTTGTATATACTTTTTTGGTGGACAGAAGTATGGAAACATTACTGATGATTTTAATCGTCTTAATTACAGTAGTATTTTGTAATTTATTTAGTGAGTTAATATGAAGAAAATGAAGAGCAACTCAGAAGAATTTTTATGACATATTTATTAAATGTTAAATATACTTTTATAAATCTATACTATATGATATACTATAACTTTTTTCTACAGTTTACATAGAAAGTAGCCATTTGGGCTCTCTCTCGTCAACGCAAAATGTCACTTTGCCGCTCTAGCGCGACAAAGTAGAAAAAACGCTCGCTGTCCAAATTTCTAACTATACAATGTTGAGAAATATCACTTCTCTACATTCTTGATGGAAACGTTTAGTCAGGAACTAATGGCACTGTAGTGACACATTTACCACTTTTACAAATAAATCTGACATAACTGCTCTGTCGGTATATTACATAATCAAAAAAAAAAAATGCCGCACTATTGTGAAAATAAAATAGGGCATTCATTTACAAAAACGAAAGTATAAAATGTTTAGATTAGATTGAAACAATAGGTCTAGAAGAATGGGAAATAACGATAAATTAAAATTAAATATAAAAAACGTTTTTTCTTTATATTAATCCTTATTAATTGAGTACTAGTATAAGTACAAAGTGTATATTTTATTATTTTTTGTTATGGCGGAGGACTGTGGCTATTGTAGAAAAAATCTTGTGTGTTTCGAGCGCAAATAGCTATTGTTATTATTATTAATCCACAAAAATTAGAAAATAAAACGCATAGTAAATTTTATGCGAAAGCGTATTAAGCCAGTAATGAGAAATAAAAAAAAGTTGTTAATACGGTATGTAATTTGTATGATCTTTGTGAAAATAGTTTTGGTTTTTAATAGTTGTGGTATATAGTCTATGTTTGTATTTTCCGTGAGTTTTTCGTCTTTCGTTTTCCGTGAGCAATATTGTGCAAGGAAGTCCATTTTGTAGAAGCCACATATTTGTTCCTTAAAAATATTTGAAAAGTCTTTCACACCCTCCATTCAAGTATGTATTGAGGGGTAAAACTCAATTCTTCGTATCTCGCGCACACACGCTCGTTCATTGTGTGTCATGTTGTGTTGTGTCACCCCACACTCACACTCACATCCAATGCAATAATTACTCTAGAGTTTCCTCAAATCAGATTGTTCATCACCTTGTCTCTATTGCCCTTTCCAGATACAGACCCAGACCAAAGAAAATCCAACCGTTCAAAAGCGAAGTCGTATAATACATCGCTAATACCTTATTCAGGGTTTCTCAACCTTTTTACTTCCTTGTACGTAAGTAAAAGAAGTATTGTAATCGCGAAAAATTTCGGTTTTCAGATTTCAGCGGAAATATCCATTTTGATCATCCCTGAATCCATTTTGACTAATTTCGTCGTGACGTCTGTACGTACGTATCTCGCATAACTCAAAAATGGTAAGCCGTAGAAAGTTGAAATTTTGTATTTAGGACCCCTATAACATCTAGTTGTGCACCTCCCTTTCTGGTTATTACACAATCTCCAGAAGTGGCAATTTACATGAAGCCTATAATAGATTTTAATGAAAAACTGTTTTAAAATATAATCCAAAACTTTTCAAATTTGGTATACAAGACTTTTATGTCAATCGAAATAACATAATAGATTTTGGTTAAAATAGGCTAACCGGAAGTGGTACATTACTTGAAGTTGTTATCAGTTTTTCTTGAATAAAATGATTTTATTTTGATTTTAGAAATAAATGCTTCAAATAAAAGTTTTAGAGAATTAATTTCTGCGTCTAGCACATCAAGTATTATTAAATTAGTCCTTTGTACAAGCGAGATATGTAAATTATATACTTTTTTGTTTTTGTAATAAAGCTTGCTATGAATTAGGACAAAAAAAAAAATGTTCATGTCAAATTACGTTAAATACGTGCAATTTTATGATTCGTACAATAACAAATATATTTTTATTGTGAAATTAGTCATATTCATTGTTGTAATCAAATATTTCTTTGTTGTAATCAAAACTCTCTTTAAAAAGAACCGGGTTAGATTAATGTTAATTTAAGAATGATAGTAGTAAATGAATTATTTTTTGTTCTATATCAAAATATTTCTCGGGCTTGGTTTAAGCCTGTCAATATTTTGTAATTTAATTATTAAAAAAATATGTATAGTTTAATAATCGTACAAGGAAGTCGTGTAGTGTCCACATCAGATTTTTTTGTCTACTTAAAGTGATGCAGTGTTTTACCGCCCACCTAAATACGAGCTATTGCTTTTGAGAAAATAGTCAAAAGCCCAAAAAACTCATTTTTGTACCTTTGATCTAAGATGGTGGCTCGCGGTCAAAAAATTGAATATTCCATCCCCGTCGCGACCTAAACAATATATGATAAAATCGTTTCTGCCCCACTTTTTGTAGGATCATAATTGAAATCTGCAGAAGCAGATTGACATACCCAGGAATGGGTAATATGCCATGATGATATAATTATTTTTATTTAATTTTACGATCTGTGGTCGTGCAGTTAAAAGTGCTCGCCTGACTCTTTAATAAAATGAGAGGCAGCAGAGGTCACTATAAGCAACTCTGTACCAAAAATGTTTCTTTATAATTGTATATATATGTAAACTGTAAATTGTATAAGTAAATTGTGATAATTTGTACAGGTCAAATGACCTTATAACAAATAAATACATTATTATATTTATTTAAATTTTTTGCAAAATGTTGACATTATTTAACATACAAGTAAATAATTGGGAGTAGAGACCGGGAAGAAAAATATTGTAAATGTTATTGCAGTGGAGGAAATAACGTTCGTTATTGAAATAAATGTTATTTACAGTAGAACAACGTTTAATAAAATCTGTAAAAACAAGGGTATTTATTTCAATTGTGCTTGCGGAAGTTTTCTATTTCATACGGTTGTTGGTAGGTCTTGTTTGTAAACATACAACAAACAGCGCAAATTAGATCTTTCCCGGAATAAAGCCGCACTTATGTTTACGTTAGGCTAATTTCCACAAAGACCCCCCGGTGCTATGGGAGCTTTTCAGTTTCATCGCAAAAATATAAATCAATAAACAAAAATAGAGCATTTTAATTGATGAGCCGTAAGCAGGGGTGTCCACCGCACAAAGACAAGCTCGGTCATTGATTCACTGACCTGAATCTACTCATATCACTCATGTATTTATCTCTATACTCCATACCAATACGACAATAACATGGAAAGGACAGTTTTCTAATCACCATGCACAAACTGTTAATCAAAAACTCAAAATAATCAAATATCAATTTCATGTTACTAGCATGAGATTATGATTTTATCTTTCCTTGACTTGAATTTTAAGATTTCCTATTTAATTGTTGTGTAAACATATAATAAAATATAGTGTAAAATTGACGATGTCGAGGAATTTTCAATATTTTATTTTGTGAGCAATTTGGAGCTGTGCAGGATATTAGAATATAAAGAAAGTAATGGGAATGGAAGTGGTTGCTTTGCTACGTCCTCCGTCCCTTTATGTAGTAAACAAGAGTGATACATTTCCATTGTAATGAAACACATTAAATAGGGCTGGGGATGCAGCCGTCAGATACACGATCCACGCGTCTCTTCAACAGCAAAAGCCTTGCACCAGTCCAAGACATCCCCTCGTTCTCATTCAGTATCAACAACCAAGGTCACACCACTACACTATACGCTTCATTCAAGGATAATCATTTTCTGCTCTGCATACGGATTCACATAATTAATAAATCATAATATCATCAAGGATTTTACTTATTATTGGTGTGCCATTTTGCTTTACCTAATTTCAACAATAATATACTCACGATCGTTCAAATCGCAACACCAAAAAGTAATAGGAATAAACCGACAATATTCAGCGCAGAGGTTGTTTATTATTAGACGAATAAATGATTAAAATTTGACATAAATCAAACATACAGGAAATGAAAAATTCAATACTGAATAGGGTTGAGAATAACAAATTTTGCTTCTGTAAATCATTTCGCTTATGTGTACAAAGTTTTAAAATATGTTGTTACTGTGTGCTTTGGTTGTATTCAGACTACAATTGGTCTCTTATTGTACACAGTTATGCATACCACAATACACAATACTTGTACGATCTATTTTTCTATTGCATTGTTTTTGTGTGGTATAACAATCCTTCTGTGACAGTGACGCAAATGAATGTCAGGGTAATTAGCATTAATTTACTTCCCATCGAGTTTGCTCTCCCGCATTGCAACAAATGTCAGCGATTCACAATTCTTATGAAAACATTTCGATCGCATTGTTTGCGACATTGGCGCTGTAATTATGCTGACTTCAAAGTCGAACAGGAAGATTTTCTTTAGTCTGGAAAGGGCAGAGAGTAGGTGATGAACAATCTGATTTGAGGAAGCGAGGTAGTAATTACTAGTGGTGGGATCCGAATCCGGATAGTTTCGGTTTCGGATCCAAAAATATCCGGATAATTGAATATTGAACTATCCGGATCTCGGATCCAAATCACAGTATCGGATTTTGGATCCGGATCTGAGTATCGGATTTTGGATCCAGATCGGAGCATCGGATTTTGGATCCGAATCTGAGTATTGGAATTTGGATCCGAATCTGAGTATCGGATCTTGAATCCGCATCCGAATATCGAATCTTGGAAATGGATTTGAGTATCGGATCTTAGATTCGAATATGAGTATGAGTATCGGATTTTAAATATGGAATTTCAGTATTCGGATCGGTTCTCGGATTCGAATATTCTCAGTAATGAACCTTACATTCAAATATTAGCATCGGGTCTCATCAAAAGGACGTAATAAATTAAAGAAATTCATGTCATATTAATATATTACTTTACATGTATAATAAAAATAATACAAATTTGATTTTTTTATTTACAATTTACTAAATAGGACACTGTGAAAGTATAAATTCCTTTTTTCTTTACATTTGCAAAAACTACCTGGCTATTTTAGAGGGGCATTATAAAATGTATTACTGTTTGTTTACCAGTGTTTACAGACCGCTATACAGGCCCACAACGGTTTGAAGTTTGAATTTGAACTCAATTCCAGATGTTAGCTTTCACATTTAAAATGAAGAATTGGATCCAGAATTAAAATTTGGATCCGGATCCGTAAACACAACATCGAATCCGGATCCGGATCCAAGTCCAGATCCGGATCCAAATTCGAATAAAATTTTCGGAAATCCGCTTTAATATCGGAATGTCGGATATCCGAGGATCCGGATATTTTGAAATCCGGGTTCTCGGATCCAAGTTTTGTCGGATCCTCACAGCACTAGTAATTACAGTAAAACCACCAATAAGCGGACACCTCTATTAATTGAACAAAACGGAAATCGACACTAATTTTGGATCTCATTTTGAAGAAATGACTTCTCATATACGGACATTACTTAAATTTATTAGCATTGTTTACGAGTATTTTTTTTTTGACAATTTCATTTCTTTGTCGCATTGTGTGTGGCTAGTTTGAATAACTGGAAATACCTGCTAAAACTGAAACCCTAAAGTCCTGTTTTCATATGCTATGCGAAACCCAGCAAAGTTTTACAAATTTTAATTATTTCTTTAGTCCAATGAAAAACAATAAAAATAAATGTGGAAAAGCTAATCAAGTAAATGTAAAATAATTATTTAAAGCCGCGCAAAACTTGACGCGAAATCTGTCTGAAAAATAAATGAGTAAAGTCCATAATGAAGTATAAAATTCAGCATGGGGTAATTGACTTAAAAGTTGTCGGAATTAGATTGGGACAACACGCATCTATGTCATGTAACTTTTCTCCAACTTACTCCTGTTGTCATTCCTTATAAAAACACCAGAAGGCTCATCGCCGCGAATACAAAAACACTCGGTTCATCATTGTCAATATACCTATCATCTCTTAACTTTTTTCCTTCTTAATAGAATTTTTTCTTATATTTTTCTATATGCAGCATCTTTTCCTCACGGTGTATTAAATAAATAAATAAATTACCAACTTTGTTTATTATAAATTATCACTAGATCAACAAGTTCTAAAAATAGAGTACCTACAGTACTTTTGGAATATATGCCATAAGATAAATGTAGATAGAATATGTGACCAGGCTCATAACAGTCAACAAAAAAAAAATTGTAAAACCAACGCAAATGGTGAGATATTTCTACAAATTTCTTTTGACTGGTTTAAAATATAGATTTAATCATACAAGAACTAAATATGTTATTCCAGTATTCTGCTATTTAATATTGAGTAACATTGTTTGTATTTGTATTAACAGCTTTAAGTCCTACACATTATTCTGTTAGAGTATTGTCCCATTTGTTTTGCAATGTAGGTTTTACTGTATGCACTGGATTTTTGTTGTTATTTATTGTGCCAAAAGCAGAGCGGATCCAGATTTTTTTTTATCTCGGATTCCCCCTCTAACTTTTTATTATAAATAATAGAAAAATAGCTCATATAAAAGTGTTATTATTTTAAACATACTACTTGATGGCAGATGTAGATATTTTTTATGTCACTACCATCAACTTTTATTTTTTAAATAGCAATGTATAATTATTTTACTAAAATATAAACCGTCATGTTTTTTGTCTTTTCAACGAAGTATTACTTTTTATTAATGCTTTGAAGAAATTCCAGAAAAATAAGATAATTGAGAAATATGAGAAATAATTTTTATTCAAATACGAGGTGGCTATGTGAAAATAAAGAAAATGTAACAATGTTATGCATTTGTTACTTATTTAACGCAATTGGTTAATCAACTGGAATCATAAGAAAAGCAAAAAGAATTTACTTTGTTGACATTTAACATTGTTACATGTTATTTATTTTCACATAGCCACCTAGAATATTTGAAGAAAAATTATTTCTCATATTTTCATAAGGAGTGGTACAGTTTTTTATAATAAAATGACAAAAAAACAACCTTCAGATTAGCAAATTAATTGCTCCTGCCAATAGTTTTAACATAAATATTTAAAATTTAACTATTTCTTGTTTGAAAATACAAATGATGTACATAGGTTAAATTCTTGTTGGAATTCATATAAAAACGTGCAGATATTTCAAATATTTGTGTATATTTGACATCGAATACATATTTTAAAATTTATTGAATAATATTGCTTTACAGTTTCTAAACGTGCAAATTCCTCCTCTAATGGAAAATCGTCCACCATGGCAGAGAAATCTATCGCTGATTGCTAGCTACGAATAAGAACGTCTTCTTCTAGATCGCGAAGACACTTGCACAATATTATGGAATATCTTGGGTCAGTTTAGAAAAACCTTGATTGCAGTTTGAATATTAATTGTTATTATATAATCATCAATATGAGCAAAACTGTTTATGCGGTTTTTTACAATAAAACAGGCTTAGTAATATTTCCCAGAATGATTTAAAACGACTATGATTAATTAAAAAGTGTAAATCACTGCTGGTTTGAGGCTATTGGTATTGACATTGACGCCTCTCTCCTTTGATGCATTTTTAATTTCGACAAATAATTAAACATCTTTTAAAAGCTCAGAGAGGTTGTAGTATAAACGGTCCATTCATAACATTTTAGCAATTTAAATAGGATATTTGTATACTCCAATATCTTTAACTCATCCAAAACGTAGTTGGTGTTTTTATTGTCCCTTCGTTCCAGAAGTATAGTGGTGGATTCAAGTATCATCAAAAGTTAAAAATCGATGTAAAAAATCTAGTTTGTTTCACTGAAATCGCTCGTAGGTGGAAATGTTCATTCGACAGCATTTTTTTCGTCCAAAGTGAGCAGCCTTTTCACCTTTCTCATGCTCAATTCTTCATGCTATACAGGGTGTTGACCGCGAAACTTCAAACAAAAGCGAATAATAGCGCTAGCTATGGAATTGAAACTATAAATTAACAAATGTTAGCGATTTTTCTGTCAAGCTACAGTAAAATTATTTAAAGATGTCCGATCAAGGTTATTTGTATCTTGAATGAATTAACAAATTGGCATATATTTATCTCTCTCGTTTGCAGTCTATAAGCGTGTGCGATAAGGATGAATATAACACGTTTATCTTTCAAAAATTCATATTGTTTCGACTAAGTTAGGACATTCCACTTTAAAACGATGCTAGTTGTTGATAATACTTTCGCTGTAACGTAAGCTTATATATTATTTCAGATACATTACCTTGATTCATAGCCGTACGAATAACGTTATTTTCTGTCAGCATCACTGACACTGACATTGTGTCAGTATCTTATTTTTCACATATTTGGTTTTACATTTGCTAATAAACTTACCAGTTGATTTATTTTTGAATTTTGAATGCTTTTAGTAACATATATTTTTAGAATAATAAAATAACAGTAGTATTTTATGTACCCTCATAAAAACTAAGCAAACGACACTACTGAATTTATCAGAATGGGCGGAGCAAATATCTGAATTCATACAATTCGTAGGTCACCTTGATCGGACATCTTTTTTACTGTAGATTAATTTATTTTTATTATTAGGTATTTGTAATTTCTGTTAAATTGATTTTTTTTCTTGAATTAATAGATAATTGTTCACTTGGGGTCTCGATGCCGCGTGCCTGAGATCTAGTGTAGATCTGCATCTCTTCTTCTTGAGCTGGAGTCAAATTGTGGGGAATTCAACGAAAACAAAGCTTACGTACTATCAAATGTTTGTATATAATGGTGTCTATTGCTTTTACACCAATCTTTAAAGTTGCTTGAATACTTCTGACAGTAACATGCCCGTCGTCTTTAACCACGTTCCGAACAACATATTCTTTTCTGTAACCGCCGTTTTTTGCTTAGAAGCTCGAAACTGTCATTTTAGGAAAGTTGAACACGTTGAAATTTAATGTACCACTGCTTTACGGAAGCTAAAGAATTCCATGATTTCTTGGGGAAAGGTTTACTTTAAAATTATGTATTTTAAAAAATTGATGCATATTTGCCGACCGTCACTATAATTAAACTTGTGAACAACTGGATTAAAGTGTGAAATAAAATTTGAAAAATGGTTGAAAACTTATCAATGCCCCTTCGTATCTGTTTTGGTTAAGTGGGTGAGCTGGTTTTGGTCCATCGTCCACGTTACTCTATTTCCTCTTGCGGATTGGAGAGCACGCTGATTATAGCAGAGAATGTGAATATTTTTAAAGCGAAAGTCAATAATGAGAGGTTATATTTGCAGATACGCAATGCGTATAATGCTACCGAGCAGTGAATTTTCATTGCCAAATACACTGTTTACTTGTTTTTGCACGTTGGGGAAAATCAAATTGGTAATTATTATCTGGATAATGAAAATTCGATTTTAAATGGAAACGGATACTGTGCAATTGATTTCCTATAAAGTGTGGCGGAAAGATGGTCTTCTAAATAAAAATATAATAAATTTCTTAGCATTTACGAGCCCAGGTTTATAATAGTATAGTTGGTTTATATTGCACAAACTATAAAATTACCCAAATGGTGAGAAATTTTTACAAATTTCTGTTAACTAGTTTAAAATACAGATTGAAGATAATGGTCCCCTATCAATGTTGTAAAATTAGATTTCTTATCCCCTTAGTTTATACTTTATAGAAGAAACCCTTAATTTACCGTTTCAATAAAAAAAGAGACCCAACTTTTTCTCAAAACTTTTGTTACGTATGTAAAATAAAATAAATAAATATTTCATCACGGCATATTACCCATTGCTGGGTGTGCCAATCTGCTTCGTACACAGATATCGGTAATGATGGAATATTTGTACCGTGTGGGCGCTTACCAGGCATCACCTCACGGGCACTCATTTTGTGCCATTAAAATGCGATGTAATTTTTGGCGTCGGTCGGGATCGAACCCGGGTCCTCAGATTCGCGACCAGACACTCAGGTACACGACCACGAGACCCCATATGTTATTACCCGTTATTTTATTTTACAGGATTAAATCTATATTTAAAGTAGTCGAAAGTATTTTGTAGAAATATCTCATCACTTGTGTAAGTATAGAGTATTAAATAATAATTTTATATTTATTTAATTAACCTCTCCATATATTTTTATTGTTTTTCCTTGCCGAGTAAAGAAATAATTAAAACTCTTCGGTATACTTTTACACATTTAGTCGGGGATTTAAAGGTTTCAGTTTCAGCAGATACCGAAACTAGCCAGACGGCCACCGTACGAGTATTCAACAAAGGAGATTAACTTTTTTCTGGAAAGTAATACATTTCCTCGGTATTATAATTTGTAATTACACAGGAGATGTTTTATTTGATATTCCTTCCACATTTGGGGGATAAAAGTGCGGTGTTTTGTGTGTGTAACTTCCTGTAAAGTTGGTATCAGGACAACACAGGATGTGTGGTGTGTGTGTACACTTGGGCGAAATGTTAAAATGTTTTAAAGCAACATCTGTCTCGAGTGCTCTACAGGGAAAAGGGCCTCTGGAACTCACTTGTTTGTTACTGCGATTTAACCCCTTCGGACTTTTATCTTTTGGGCTCTTTCCATTTTTCTACACAATTGTTCTATTTGTCATTCCTCACATCATACAGAAACAAGACTATCGCCTTATGATTATAATCAAACATTATTTCAAAACAAGATCACCCAAGTAGGTATAGTATCATAATAATAAGAGATGTCTAAGGCTAAATTATAACTAAAACTAATAAAATTTATAACGTAAACTATATACGTATTTCGACAACTGAGTTCATCAGTAGTACAAATTTAAACATTTAATTTAAATACGAAAAATTGCGATTTGAAATTGTTTTTAGGCAGTTTAAATTCAGTTTTTTCATTAATTAAATTTATTATCGACCAATAAACAATAAACAATTACCATTTCTGGACGTACTGGTTATTCGAAACAAAAATAAACTAGAATTTGATCATTTACAGAAAATCCGCTAACATTAACAGATTTATAACTGCAGATTCCAATCATTTTTGGCAACATAAATTAGTTTCGTTCAATTTTTTAATAAACAGAATAATAATAATAATAATATTTACAAAACACTACCGTACGATAACGTTTCTAAAAGTTTAAGCAAAAGTAATGTTTTATCGGTCGAACTAAAAGACAAATTGACACTCGGTTTAAAAAACATTTTATCATCTAAAAGGCGATAATCCAGAAAAATCTAGCGTAGCTCAACATATGTTCATTAATAATCACAAAATTAACAAATCTAATATTAAACTTTTAAAACATATTAATAATGATAGATATAATATAAACTTAAATTCTATTTGTTGTTGGACGATTTAAATTTTAATGACTCAATATGGACGAAATAATCTTAGTTTATAATTGGTAATCATCCACTTGTGAGTTTCATCCCTATATAATCCCAGGTCTTTCCCTTGTTTTGCAGAGTTGTTAGGACCTCTGGCATGGTTTACATGTTGAGTAATCTTAGCTACTCTGTTTAAATTTGTATTATTGATAATGGGAACTTAGTTCTCGAAATACGTATATAGTTTATATTATAATTTGAAGGTTAAGGGGCAATTTAGTTTTAGTTAGGTATAGTTTGTTATATAAATAAATGTACAATTTTTGGGTGAGAAGAAAAAAGCATATCGTCACGTAAAGTGTAACTGAGTCAGGATTCTTCGAAGATGATACATATCACGTGATCCAGATAAGCCGGGTTAGATTAATCACGCTCATATTTTGTCACATGACGAGTTACGTTGCGTATACGTTACGACTCATGTCTGTTTTGAGGGCAAAGTCTTGTTCTTGTTCAAAGAGAAAAAGAATATTTGCCATTGCCAGTCCACTCTCTTGTTTTATATCTGCTGGGGAGCCTAACGCAAAAAACATGTACACGCAGTTTTCTTCATTACCGCACACATACACACAATTTCTCAAATGGCAGGAAACTTTTCAAGATTTCCGAAGTCTTTACACATTGTCAACTTTATGGGTGCAGTCTCTTTAGTCTTTAAAAGTGGAGAGTGCGTCACAGAATTATTCAAATATACAAATCATTTTTAACTTATGTACTTATATTTGAAGTTTTCCTTTATGAACGAAATCATTAGCAATCTAATATTTTTAAATGAAATGAACGACGTACATTACAAAAATCATGTTTTATAATATATTTTTTAACGGAAATAGTTAATGTTTTTGGGATTTCTGTACTACACGGTTAACGCTGTAGTATTGTAAATCTACACAATTCTTACAATTGTGACATCTTCAATAGTTGTTTTATAAAGGACAGTGTCTGTCTTTGACGATATATTTCTGGTAACTGCGTTGAAAATAAAAATGACATGAAAGGATGAACTAAAACCTAACAAAATTATTAATTGGTTCAGTTAACAATTTAAAAGAAAAATTAACTTAAACTACCGTGGGAATCCTTGTGACACGACACCATCTTCTAAGAAAGGATTTATTTGCAAAAATAAATATTTATGAAATTGATACATTTTTTTTAAATAAATCATCTGGTGTGGTATTAAACTTCTAGTATCTCGTAGTTATCTCATTATTAAATTTAATATTTAATAAAAATGTAATATTTTAATCATTCGCCATTGTATTTTTTAATAATATAACATAGGATTGTTTATATACTATTCGATAGTTAAAGTTATATACCATTGCATAAAAATGGATCACCTATTCTTAAAGTTTCACGGCTTGACTTGATATTCAAGTTACTTGACTTGAAATCAAGCCAAGCTCAAGTCAAGTAATAGTAGCCGAAAGTCAAGTCAAGTAGTTACAATTTCAAGTACGTGAAAAATCAAGTAGCTATTTTTCAATTACGTGAAAAATCAAGTAGTTATTTTTTGAATTACCAGAAAAAGTTCTTCAAGACTACATTTCATTTTCATAAATCATACATTCAAATTTAAAAATTAAAAAAAAAAGATTTAAAAGTTTAATATATGAATTAACATAAACTATTTGTACTGTATCTATTATAGTGGACCTTCAAAGGGGGCAAGTCGAATTTTAATCGGGCCGCCCCCTAAAGTGGTTCCAAATAAATAAAAAAAAATATATATACTGGCAATGATTCCGCTTAATTTTAATATTTGACTGTGGCTAAATGCACTTGATTTTTCCCCATATAAATAACATTAGGTTTTGACATATTTTGGAACTTTATTTTTCTCCGAGATATTAAGAGATTTAAAAAATCCTTCATTATTCGAATATATTGTAGAATGACCAGAGAATATGAGGACAAAATCTGAAGTCCCATGAATTATTGTTAATTCGAATGGAGTATAGTTTTTTGCGCTTTTGTGCGATAGTTTATCCATCTATACAGTTATCTTAATAATAATGATTAGGACTTCAAATTTTGTCGACATGTTCTCGGGTCATTCTAGTATATATTCCAATATTGAGTGAATTTTTTAAACCTCTTGTCGTGCATAATCGGTTCGTTATCAAATAGCTTGAATTTGCTTGAAATTGTATGATCAAATCAAGTAGTAACGATAGAAAATCAAGTCAAGTCAAGTAATGAATTTTTGAAAAGCTTGATTTTCAAGTTAAGTCAAGTAATTTACAAAAACATCAAGCTACTTGACTTGATGAAACCCTACCTATACTGCAGATTTGTAGCTACTTTAATATAAACTTGGTTTGAATTATTTTTTTCAAAGTATTTGAAATAATCGAGTTATTAAAAAAGAACTGACTAATGAATCACCTGTATTGTTGTGTCACCAACAGCCTATATCATTCAACATGTCTTTCACTTTCTACCAACGCAAGGAGTCTGGCGTGGCATCATAAATTTAAACAAAGCGACAGCAGTAGGTTTGAAAATAGTGATAATTTGAAATAGAGTAAATGTGTGACGTAGATATAGAGATGAAGAAATGGTATTAAAAACTCGATTAATTTAAAAACTAATAACTTTTTTACACGTTGATAGTCCGTAACATTCAGTTTTAAGATCTACTTTTAATTTGTTAGTACGCTGGAGGACCCCATTAAAAGAGTGACAGAATTGCACGAAAAATAGTCGAATGCTTTTAAGATTCCCTATAAATTAAATATTGACAGATGATTCCCCATAGAATAATAATGAATGGTGTACCTGTTCAGAGTAAATACGCTACGCAATGCATCTGCAAGAGGAAAAGTGAAAAGCAAAAGAGGAAGCGAATACGTTAAAACAAACGGACACAGATTTTCCGTAATGAAATTTTCTTGTAACGGGAAATTATCAGAAGGCCTGCAGCTTTTTCTTTGTTACTTTTTGAGTAAGATGAAGCTTCTCTGCCGGCGGAATTAAATTTGGTAAATAACTTTATTTCGGGACACATTACATCAGATATTTCGCTAATGAAATTTATGTAATTATTTAAATTTGGAGTTTTTGTTTATCCTGTATAGTGCTGTAGCGAGTTTTCAATCATAGCTTGTTTACACTGAAGATATCTGCAAAGTTGAAGGTACTCGGTACTCTCTTATTGTGAACGAAGCTTGAAAATCGTTTTATAATTAACAATGAGAGAATCGAAAATGCTTTTTAGTGTATTCAAGCTTTTGAACCAAAATCCTTTGAAATTCGTTAAATGGATGAAAATTACTTACTTGACATAATGTAGAAGTTTGTTGAAAGTTTATTTTCACTCGTAGAAATGTTGTATAATGCAACGAGCTTTATTAAAAGTTCTTAATAAATATCTCGATTTTATTTATTCTACAGCAGACAAAAATATAACTCGTCGTACGCTTATTCGCATGCAGATGACATTCTTCTTTTCTCGTTCTGCAACTAACTATCCCTACTTTTGTACCTAACTAATTTTAAAAATAAACTGACAATATTTTTAAACTTCCGTATATCCCCAATTAAATTTATGCTACAAAATGAAACTCCCCTATTCGACGAGTTTCCGTATATTCAGATACTATTGGAATAAACCTCACATGGTGAAGTGATATGCGTGCATTTGTCGACCAATTTGTATGAAATCCAAGGGTAGACATCACGAAACAGTGAAGTACTAATTTTTGTTCGAAACAATTACAATGATTTTACCAGAAACAGTAAAAAAAGTCCCCCGATATGTTGATAAGTCTGGTGTAATGAAGTTTTTACGCAAAGATTGGAAACATGCTCTGTTGGTATTTTTTTCGAGATGATACTTGGAGTTTATTATCGGTAAATGAGATTTTAATCACGAGGCTAATAAAAAGAACGTTTGTTTCATGTGAACAGCTAGTCGTACAAAGCTTTGTTGACCGAATGCAAACATGCGACTAGCGACTACGTTATCGCTATTTGATCAGAGTTTTTCATCGTGAAATTAGGCACAGACATCTGTTTTGTCTCTTATATGTTTTGTTCATGACTCAAATATAAAAATAGCACGAACACTTATTCATTTTTATCAGCGTTTTAGTGTAATAAATTTGTCATGGGTCGATGATATGTTTGAGAAACTTATTCATTTGCTTTGTACTCAATGATACTCTCCATCTCCATTATGATAAGCCGTTCCCAAAATTTTTCAGTCCTGGAACCCTTAGGAAACCGCTTGCGTATTAGCAATGGTGAGTCCAAAAAGGGATGCAATCGATGTATCGGAATCAACGATATTCATTTGCCGATACACCAATACGTTTCGAATTTCGCTTCGTTCGATCAACCCTCCAGCACCGGACACCTAACTCCTGATTCCCACAAAGTCGACAGATATTTTAAAGCCCTTGCAAGAGAAGCGGATACGTTTTTTGGCGCGATGAATTTCTTTACAAAATTTGAAAAAAACTGTGCAAAAGTACTACAGTTTACAGATAAATTCTGTGGAATTCGAAAGACTTGCAAAATCGCTGTTCTTCACACAAATTGAGGATGTAATTTAAATAAATATATTTTAAATGTTAATTTTATCTACTAACTTTCAAAAAGGTATGAACAAAATCTGTGTTTCTTCATGTTCACACGTAAAATACCTAGTATCGTTGCACGCCTATAAAACAAAGCTTCTTGTACTAATGTTCTGTGCATGTTTGGATTGAAAATAAATTTTCATTGTGGTCCAAGAAAATATTGAGAAGTACCAAATCATACATATGTGTTTCTAACCAAAATTGTGAAACACCTGTATAGGAAGAACCAAATATCCACTACCTTTTATAAATTTTGTTGGTCGATTTTAGCGAAAACCCTTCGCCAATAAAACTAACGATATTGGATCCAGTGATTAAATATTTCTAGTTGATTTAGTTGATTTGAAACGAGCAGCAGCCGAAGGAGAAAAAAGAAGAGATTAAGAGAAAGTGATGAGGTGATATGATCAGTGCGGAAACACCGAACTACAAGAGGTAAGAATGGAGTGACAAAAGAGAAGTCATTAGTTGTTTTGCGGACGACGAGCTAGTTATTGTCGCCGACCGATCGACGATCGACGATCAAATCAAACAAAAACACATCTCTAATTCTTCCAATCACACGGAGACGGATTATCACACGTTATTACGTCCTACCGACAAAATGTCGAGAAAGACCGGATAACCTTATACGCAATTTAGAAATAAAATTTGAAAGTTGTGTGACCTACAATTTGATGACTTTTTTGGCAATATATCATTATAGCTTATTACCCATATCTGGGTGTGCCAATCTGTTTCTATTCGCAAATTTCGTATAGTACCTTCGTCCAAAGCACCAATATTTTTTAATAACTTTCTTCGAATTTTTACCTATAATCTCTTATAGTGTTCGAGATCCCCATTCTCCATCTTTTCCTGTATGGAATCTGGTGTCAATTTTGCAAAAAAAAGCATAATTTAAGATTCACAGGCTTAAGATTTGTTTAGAAAAGTCGCGAATTTACTTAAAAATGAATATAACTAATTTTGTGGGCGTGAGTTTTGTGAGTTAGGTTCTAGTAAGCAATGTTGTAACTGAAAGAGTCGACAGTAAAATGTGCGTTTAATACATATTTGAAAAATAATCTGTATTGTAACGCGAAGCCTGTATTAACGCAGTGTTTTTCCGTTTTATGTGGTACTTGACAGCGACACCGGATCAATGTCTAGGCTCGGGAATTTTGTTTCGATTCAATATGTCACCCTTCGCGAAATTTTCGAAATGTTTCCGCGTTATTTTTTTGGCAATTTGTCATCTTATCCTCGGCTGTACAACTAGTTTTTCTAGTGTTGAAATTTATATTAATGATTATTTTGATCTAGATATTTTTTACTAAATTCACGCTTATCATAATTTTAAATTTATGGCGTTTGAAAAGAAAAATGAATTTTTAATAACTGGTGGGAACGGATTTTTTTGCGTGTTTGGGAAACATATAAATTCGTTTCAAATGACGTAGAAACACCAAATATCTAAAGAGAGGCCGGACAGAATAAAATTATGGCAACGAAAATAAATAAATAAATCATCAACATAGTTTATCATCAATTTTTACTTTCCGTCACCTTTAGGTAAAGGAAAGTATTGTCTTTGGTCAAAAATTCGGTGGTGAGTTTCCAAGGATTTTAGGATTCCTACAATACGATTTTACTATTTTTACGATGATGTCTGTATATATGTATCTATGTATGTATATGTTTGTGTGCGTGTGTGTGTTTACGTACGTGTGTGTGTGGCTTTAATTTCGGCCGCGATAACTCCAATTTCAAAAATTACAATTTTTATGTATTCCTCTTCCTTACATCCATATGCAGACTTGATTAGATTATAAGTACCCTCATTTGAAGGTTTTAATATTTAAAAAAAAAAAACGCTGTTAGATATCATTTTTTACATTTAATGTTATTATAAATATTAGAGAATACTGTATTACATACATACATACATAAAATCACGCGTGTCCCACTTAGTGGGTTCGCACAAACCCGATAACAATAAGAACAACATCAACATCATACAACAAATCCTTACTTTTAAACATATTAAAGTGACCGATTTTCGGTAGCGAAATACCGCATCCGGATCACAATAATAGTTAGGACACAAACATCCTTCGCCACACATTCCTATCCAAGCAGACTTCTTTCGCCTCGGCCACACTCATAATCGCATTCATACATGCTCTTCTTCTCTTCATACTTGGAAACTCTTTCTCTCTTTAAGCACCCTACCAACCACATCCATCCACTTACACACTGGTCGGCCACGCAATCGAAAACCCTCAACTTCACCAAGATATATACGCTTAACAAGCCGTTCACTCGCCATTCTCTTCACATGCCCAAACCATCTCAACTGACTCACACCAACTCTCTTAATCACATTGTTCCTAACCATACATTCTTCATACACCAAATTATTCCTCACGCGATCCCGTCTGACATACCCACATACACCACGTAAATACCTCATTTCCACGGCAGTCACTCTCTTTTTATGCTTCCCCGTCCATGCCCAGCATTCGCTTCGATTATCTATACATTTTATACTTCATGGTTCAATGAATATAGAGTTCAAAAATTATAAATTGCAATTGACATAGTATGTTTGTCTTATAATTTTACTGGAGAATCCTTTGCTAGAAACTTTCTGTATGGAATTTGTAGAAAATACATAAAACTGACGGAAGGTAATGTGCTGGCCACATTTTCTTCGTATTTAATTAATTAAATCGTTCACGGTTCTATATGTTACAATAATAACTGTGTAATAACATAATAATATATAGTTAATGATATTTTATTTTAAAAGTCGTAGAAAAACATTTAATATTATTCCAAGTGCTGTAGGTAGGTAGGTGTATAAAACATTTTACCTTTACATATTGGAGATGAATTGAACAACGTGACTCACCTGTAACCAAAAAAAGATTCATTATTGTAAACATAAAAGTAATTAATTGCAAATCTGCACATGACAGCATATTATATAAAAGTTTACCTACGTAAAAGCAACTTGCAAAGCTGAATAATATCTTTACAGCATATCTTATAAATTTTTGAAAAACCAGTACACGCCCATTTAAAAATTCATCCTAGCGTAAATTATTCGCAGACTTCTTTTTACAAAGAGCAACTCCTAAATACGTTTGTGTATTTTCCTTCTTCCTTTCGACGCTCACCTAATGAACATTTGATGTTTTCCAACTTTTCCGAGAAAATTAAAAACTACCAAGATGTACAAATCAACACAGAGGGCAAAAATAATGGGTAGAATTCAATACAAGATAGGAAAGGTTACTTGGTTTTTTAATGGGTTTGTTTAATTATTAATCTAAACGTTTACTTGCCACTTTAAATTAAACGTTATACTTTGATGTTTATTTTGTTGATATGTTTGATAGTTGTTGTTCATCATGAGAAATAAACACAACTAAATTATAATTATAATAATAATAATGTATAGTTTCCGGCGATCTAAACGTGAATAAAACAAAATTACTCCTTTTCAAAATGTTATTGGAGAAATAACTCATTTTCTAACAAATGAATTTTCTTGACTAATGTCCAAGAAAAGTAATGTCCTCTTTCATTATCGGTAATTAAAATTCAATTCTCTTTCGATGACAACTGTAATCTTCTATTGACTTCAAACTCATTACAATTTCATTCTAGTTTTAAAATTTGTAACGATTGCACTCTAAAAAAATCTGTTGTGGCCAGCACAATACATCCCGCCACTTCAAGTATGTTCAAATAAAAACCTAACTCGGAGTAGGCTATAAACAGAGAAACGTATGTCTGATCATTATTCTATTCAAAAGTCAAGTTGTCAAAATTGTTTATGAAATGTAAGTTTCCTAAAATTCATTAACAGGCAGCAAAAGAATATTGCCATTCGCTGTTTTCTAATTTATTTACATTATTAAAATAAAATTCATTAAGAAAGACTTTGATTTATTTAGATAACATTTTTGACATTTAATTAAATACTATCAAATTAAGACATATCTATCTCTCTTCATAGCCTACCCCGACTTAGGTTTTTTATGAACACCCCCTTATATATGGGGGCCCGTATCAGAATGACAATTAGTAATTATGTACATACATAGATGTCAAATGCCAGAATTTTTCATTCAAAATTTCAAAATTTTCTAAATTCACGTAGTAAATTTGTCACCAGGAGTGTGGAATTTACTTGTCAAGGAAAATAAACCACATGGAATTGGAAAGTCACTAAATTTAGAATGCAAAATTATGATATTGACATCTATGTACATAATTACTAGCTAACATTCTGACACGGGCCCCCATATGTGCTTGTCAAGGCCAACAAAGTCACATGACTACTCGCGCCCTATTGTATTTAACATTTCTTGTATACCTACATTCTACACCAAAAATTCTACTTATATCTATTCTTTATATTTTCGAATGTTTCCAATTCATTGTCGGGATTGACAGTATTTTTGAAGGGTACATGTAATATATCTGTAATTAAGAAATAATATAATGTATGTATTTCCCAGAAAAAATCTTCAGTAATATCTTTGGATTTTTGACACTGACATTTATCTGTCAGTTACAAACATTTTAATTTTTCAAATGGTGAGATTTATTATAACAGATTTTTATATACCTTATATTTCTTTATCTCTAAATCTATAAAAGATATATTAAAATATTTATATGTATCAGATAGAGAATTTACTCTTCTTTAATACACGCAAGAACAAAAATTATGAAAAAATAATATTTAGAAGATTTTTTTTTTAAGAATTTGCTACTTCCGGGTGTCCAATTATTACCAAAACCTTTTCAGCTCTTCCCAGTAATGTCCGATTGAGAAATACGTAGTTAAATAGATGTTAAGCATTATAGTTTTTGAAAAATTGTCTTTCCAACATAAAAAATGGTGTACACAAATTTGTTTTTCACTTCTGTTCCGTTAAAATTATTATAGTTAAACATTGTGTATTTCACATTTGTAATGTTCTAAGCAGTGATGATATATTTCATTATTTATTTTATTAACGACTTTATAACAAACCGAGTTTAAAAAAACCATTGTCATTGTTGTTGTCGAGTTATGTATTTTTCTAGCAAAGGTGAAGGTTTCAAAATATATTCTTTCATCATTTTCCTTTATAAGACTCATAAAAGTAATGTTTATGAGTCATCGCTGCTAATAGCAATATTTTTTTTTACCTTTTTCGAAGTATAGTTTAGCCAGCACCTTAATTTCCAAATTTTAGAATTTTATGTTAACAGAAATTTTGGTATAATTTATAAATATTGACGTAGAATAATGGAACATTTAATTCTGAATAATTTTCTTCAAATAAACTTTTTTTAAAAATTAATAATAAAGCCAAGAATTAATGTTTTATTTATCAATAAATCCAATACAATATCAGTATGACCATCTATAGCATAAAATTATAAACAATCCCTGAAATTTGATAATATTCATATATGTATTTTCTGAAATTAATATCACAAAACTAAGGCATTAAATCGTAAAAAGGTTCAAATAAAATTTACTCAAAATAATATATTTTAGTTATTAATATATTAATTTTATCTATTTAGTTTTTATCTGTAGAGATTTAAATGCATATATAAATAAATCATTTTCTCAAAAAACTAAATATGAATAAAATAAAATATGAGCTAAAACACATGTAAAATTAAAAAATAATAGAAGTTTATTTAGAAAATTTCTTTGTATAAAATTTTCTCTACATATAATAAACAACTTTTAGTTTTAGTTATTGTCTCTGAAACAAAAGCGAAAATAAAAAAAAGCTTCAACAAAACTCCCCTTTATTTTTAATTATAAAATAATTTCTATTTAGAAATTTTGTCGAAAAATTGCTAGTTCAGTCTGAAAATGAGTTTTTTTGGAATTTGTTGATCCAAAACGACACTACTGCTGCAATCTATTATGATAATTATGAACTATTTTTTAATGTTTTGTTGTAACAAAGTACGTTGTTGTATCGTGTAAATGGGAGAAAATCCATACCATCGATAAATCGATTGACCAATCAGATTCAAAGAAATGTGGAAATGGAAGACGCGGGATAAAAAATTGTTTAAACAAACGTCATTTGATTGTTAATCAGCTGTTAAGTGTAAAAGTGTTAAATTTATTTATTTTGAGTTAATAAATTGTTGAAATATTGATTGTTATATGATTTTATGTATCAATAGAATTAAAATATAAGTATTTGTTGTAATTATTATTTATTTATCATACTATATTTGTTACAACAATAATGAAAACAATATTATATACGAGGTGGAATTATATTTTATTACAGATTACAGCTCAAAGGAGAAGCGAAAACTTTGCTCGGAACTAGTATTTAACACATGAAAATATCCAAACCCGAATATTTTCATTTCTACAGATAATACTTAACCAGAATTAAACAATAAAACAATACTAGTAATGATTAGGTTATGTTACAATTTGGTTTAAAAAATAACACATAAATATCATTCTTTGTAAGTTTAGATAAATCCGAAACGTGTTGTGGCTGATTTTCTGGTTTGGGAATGATCAGGGTTCTACTATTATCATCTGATATCATTATTATCGATATCATCACCTTTATTGTTCCGTGGTATTTGGGTTACTTAAGTGATTTATTAAGTTGTGCATGCCTGATTACTAAGCATTACTTAACAAACTCGTGACTTAGAGGAGAAGGACAAGATAGTTGGAAGAATTCGGTATTGGAAGATCAAGAAAACGATTCACAGAAGCATTGAAGACTCACAACTTCTTCTACCTTTGAAAGAAACACTGTCATTGTAGGGACCTTAAAACGTACTTATTCATTAAAATCTGGATATGTGATTTTTAGCATAAATCCAATACCTCTCTTAGCGAGAGGTAAAAAGAAGAAAAAAGTAGAAGCAAAAAGAAGATGGAAATAAGAAAAGAAAACAAACAACTACAGATTAGAAAACAAAAAATAAAACGCTTTTATCTATCAGAGAAAGATAGTCATATACATAACATACCTACACATCGTAGGATTTATAAAAGATTTCAAAAATTAAATCAATTAAAATAGAATGCATACACATATGTGGATGGAATTTTAATATCTTTTTAGATTTAACTTATCTGCCTACATATACATTCCATTTCCTGTCCTTGTCTCTCACGTCCGTTTATTTTTATACACATATAAAACAATTTCCATGTTTTTCTAATTGTTTATTTTAAAAACTTTGACATTTTAATGCAACGTTTTTCTTTATTTTAATAAAATACATTTAAAGTTTAATTCAGTGGATTGTATTAGTCTGTTTTATGCTACAAATGTCATTTTTCAAAAATATTTTGAAATTACGAGCCCAAAATCATATTAGTTCGGTCGGTATAATATTTTACCTTAGGGTGTAAACTAAATTTAATTAACTATAACACACGAACCAGAATAGTTCGGCCACTATTTGAATAATGTCTAGTTCCCCCTTTATTGACAATAATGGCTTTAAATCTATTAGGCATTATATCAACTAACTTTGCATTGCGTGCCGGATTCTTACGCAGTTCCATTTTGTGCCAAAGAGACTCAATTGGCGATAAATCTGGACTACTTGAAATCCACTTTTGAGCAGGAATATTATGATTTTCAAGCCAGGTTTTAATGGTTTTTTACGGTATGCCACGGAGCACCGTCCTTCTCCAAACTTCTCTTTAACTCATCCAAATTTCGATGGGGTTTAGCGCATGTCTTCTCTTCTAACACTGACCACATTTGTGGTCCAAAGGGTGAAGTCTGGCCGGCCAGAGGTCCAGTACAGTCTTGGGCCTGTGCCGTTCTGGTCTGGAAGACCCAGTATATACCTAGAAAGAGTATGATGCTTATAGGTTTTACAATTTCTTCTAGAACGTTCTTTTGGTATGCCTTTGCAGTGAGGGAAGTACCGAAAAATACGGTCAGTACTGCCATAATAATGGCCAGAGCATCTTAGGCTTGCGTTAAAGCCAAATGCGGCCATTTTGAATATTTTTTACAACTGTAAATACTCCAGTCAATAAATTACTTGCAATACAAAATGTATTATATTTTTACAAATTTTTAGCAGCCTATAAACCATGAATATGAATTTTGCTAAATGTCAAAAGAAACTGATTATGTATTTTGTGTCAAGAATATTCCAGCTCTTATGTTTGGGAATAATTATTGGCAATTTGGAACGTCGGCACTACAGATGAGATAATAGAATGCAATCGGATGTAGAAGCGGCGATGTTTTTCACTAATTATGTTCTCGCATTAGTTGTGGAGCCGCGACCAGACCCGGCCTATAGCAAAAAATACAAAAATGTTCTTGTAAGCCGACGATTCTCTTGTTTTCATAGGCGGGACCGAACGACATCACACAGAGATTCTCAAAAGTTTTGCAACACCAAATCCGAAAGATAAAAATTTGCGCTATATTTTGTATTTATGAATCCTCTAAAATCAAACCCGTTAAATCCACATTAGTAAAAAAACAGCAGAAAAACTGTTTAATAACTTTTGTGGATTTTTGGCAGTGTTTTGATCAAATAGCAACAACATAATAACGGATTTATTGTAAACCAACAAAATAAAAAATAAAATTGAGTTAGTGGAGTTTTGTAACCAAGGGCAGGATTTAATGAAATATCAAAGTGAATACAGCGGATTTAAAGGCTGTTGACCGAACCCGAATTAAAAACAAGGTACAGAAATACATTGTAGGAAGAACAAAATCTTTAATAAAGAAAAATGAACGATATTCAAATAAGAGACTGCATTTTTTAATGGCACATTTATTGGAAAATTTGAAACTACTTTTTAAAATCAATTTTATAACGGATTTAGTGGGGTTTGCCAGTATTTAAATACATAGAATTGTCGTAAAAACATTTTCTTATTTAACTTATTTTTCACCGAAATCAAGAACTAGATATAGTAAGGGATGATGCCTAAAAATCAAGACCAAATCTTTAAGCATTAAAAACATTGGTTTTTATTTGAAATTTAGAAACACAGTAATGTTACTTTTTCAAGTTGTTTGTACCAGAATTGTATCATCATGAATCACGAACTATTAATTGAACGTATATACGAATTACATATTTCAAACGGAAATAAAATTATGGCAGACTTTACAAGAAAATGTACCAAAAGCTATTATATATCGTTATATTAAACTTTCAGAAGAAAGTATTTCTTCAAAATATAAGCCTGGGTTTGATAGAAAAGCCACAATGACGAAAGCCAACAACCGTCGACTGGATGAGCAAGTTAAGGACAAACCTGGAATCTCAAAATCGCAAAATGTTTAATTTCGAATGATGAAAGTTATTATGGTTGGCAATTTCACCTTTAGAGATCGCCCAACCATTTTTTATTGCCAGGACTGTGAATTCCATGCAATTAGTCATCCATCCTATAACCCGAAGTTAGCCCCCAGAGTTATTTTCTACCAATTTGTGAGGAAAGCGGTTTTATTTCTGATGGCGAGTTGAAGTAGAAGATAAATGACCATTTTTTTAACTAAAGAAAAAATGTATTTATTCCAAGAAATAGAAAAACTTATTTCTAGATATAACAAATGTATAGATGAGAAGGATGATTATATAGAAAAAAAGTAACAAATTTCGTAAGTTTATTTTCTTCAAAAGAGATTATCAAAAGGTTTTTCTATTGTTAGAAAAAATAAATTTGGTTCGTGGTACAAAGCGGCCGATATTCTATGAGCCCTCCAGTAAAGTTATATCTAATTTTTGTGGTGGTTTTATTTGCCACATACCTGACAAAAATTAAATTCTTACAAATTTTAATTTATTACTTCAGCACATTTTTAAACGAAGTATACCTATCTCGGATATGGAAAAAACAGAAGAATATGTAATTTAAATTTGTTGTGAAAATAAACTTTTGGAAAGAACTGGTTGAGGCTATTGGACTATATTACATAGCGAAGATCGTTTTTTGTTGGTCGTGGTGATGACATTTCCTTTAGAGTTAGTTTTGCTGAGCATTTTCAGTTTATTTTCCTTTATTAAAAGTAGAACAACACTGTAATTATTTAAAATTTATGGCAATTTTAATTCACGGTGGTAATTTGCAAGACAAAGTCTTATGAAAATTTCATTTGATTGTGAAAATTCGCACGTAGAAAATATAATCCTGTCGTGCATTTAATAGGTGTACGGTGCATGAGTACCTATGTCGCTCGAGCAACTGGAAAAACTACCTCTGTGCTCTGTGAGTGTCTCTGAATTAGTTGGCTTCGTTTCGTTCTAAACACAGAATTACTACCGTTGTTTATGCATGCGTTGAAAACATATTTTCTATTTTATATGCACATAAATTTGACGTATTTTCAAATAATATCATCCTGTTTTTCAGGGCCTTCTTACGGAATATTTTATAACGACATTCATGAATGTTAACGGTGAATATAAAAATGAAAAAATACTTTTTCTAAATTTTTAAAATTCTGCCCAGTCAGAACAAGAACAAGTTTTATTTTTTACAAATTGTCGGCGAGAATAATGCTTGTTGAACTTGTGACATCTCTATTTAACTGCGATGATCTGACTACACGATCTAAAGAGATTTAACTCTTTCGAGACGGATTTTTATTTTGCAAAATATACAATATGGACTGATTTTCTGTAGCGCCAAATAAAAGCTATTTTTGACTAACCTTCATCAACATTCCCCTCAAGATTTATTAATATTGGTTCAGTACAATTCTCGTATGGGCGTAGTTTGTTGATCTTTTAAATCTGCCTTGTCATGGATGCATCTCTCGAACAGTGGTACGCAATCAGATTTTGTGTTCGTTTCTGTAAAGAACAAACCTAATCGTTTGGTTGGTCTAAAATGCATTTGGGGATGCTTCATTGACACGTTGCAAGGTTTGTGGCTAGCAAGAGCGATTTCGCGATGGGCGAGTTAAAAACAAAGAACACCCAAAGAGTGACCGCCCCGCATAAAGCAGAAACGCCGAAAACATCAATGGTTGCATATAGTTGAACATCGATAAAGAAACAGCTGAATTGCCAATGTAAACTTTCCCGCAGACACATGGAATCTGGTAAATCCCTGATGACTGAAGAGGGATGACGTCTTTAACTTTTCTCAGCATATGCCGAATTTTAATATATGGAGAAAACGAAATCTTCATGTTCTTCTTACGAAGAATTCTACCAATCTTGTCCGTGACATTTTTGACATAAGGAAGTGAAGCAAACAATAAGTCTCTTTCATTAGCATTGTTAATAGGTCTTTTCGGTTTCAGACATTTTTCAATAGATGATTTAGAAAAACCATTCTTCATAAAAATATTCTTAATTTCTTACATTTCTTCTTCCAATTTCTCTGAATGACAAATTTCTGAAGCTCTTCTCATTAGGTATTTAATTAAGAAGGATGATGATGTGAATTGGCATTAATATATTGATTAGTGTGCGTAGGCTTCCTGTAGACTGAATGTAGTAAAGAACCATCTTCTTTTCTCTCTAGTAACACATCCAGGAAGGGAATAATGCCATTTTCTTCAACTTCTACGATAATCTTAATATTTTCATGGATGTTATTCAAATGGTTTAAGAAAATTGATAAGTTTTAACGTCCATGGGGCCAAATAGCGAAGACATCATTAACATAACGTAACCATAATGAAAGTTTCATCGTAGTAGAATCCAAAGCTAATTCTTCAAAGGACTCCATATAAAAATTAGCTGTAGAAGGAGACAGAGGATTGCCCATTGCAACACCATCAACAGAGCACCACAGAGGTCACTTTTATGCTATCATTTTAATTGAAATATGAGTTCTGAAAGATTTTTTAATAATTTGTGATTTTGATGTTATAACTGATTAGTTTTATTAATAACTTTATAGCTCACTATGTAAAATAATAATAAAAATCTCAAGAAATCTTAAGTATCAATCAAGAGGTAAAGTTTATTGTAGTGCATTCTCCACGCCAGCAATGAGTGCCAGCATGGTGACGCATGGTAAATACCCACACGGTTGGAATATGTCATCATCATTACCGTCATTTGGGTATAAAGCAGATTGGCACACCCAGCAATGGGTAATATGTCGACGATACATTTATTTATTTAATCAATTTTATAACAATATGCAAATAACAACAGAAATAATGAAAGAAATATAAGAAAATGAAAGCAGCATTTCCAGCATAATTTGAAAATCAAAAGTGCTCATAATATTCGTTCCTTTGATATTATTTTTATAACGACAATTTGCTCATAAATGTTCCCCAGTACAGTTCGCAAAAAACAGCACAAGGAGAACGATAATTTAATACTGGAGGAACGGATACCAATTCAAAGTAAAATACCCAACAATTCCAATTTCTCTCCGATAATGTCATTTTAGTTCGTTAACTAGGCCGTTTCTTCAAAAAAACCTTGAGTGAAAAAGCTCCAGCATTAATTACTAGAAGTCTACAGATGCTATTCGGGAATCCATTACAGTCGGTACAATAGGGCCGTAGTACAATACTATTAATCCGAGTCTGGTTTTACATAAAAAATAAAAAAATATATACGACGGTCACGCTAGAATAATTATATAGAATAAGACACATGATTCATATTTTTTAGAATTTAATTTTGAATACAATAGTGGGCGTTGAAATCGGAACAACAAAAAATAATAGGAATAAACGTACGAAATTCAGCACAGAGATTGTTTATTATTAGTCGAACAATTGATTAAAATTTCTCATAAATCAAAAATACAGGAAATGAAAAATTCAACAAGAACTGTGTCCTCCATGCGGTCATCTCCTCAACCATTATATCCTTCCAGTTCTCAAAAGATCCCAACTAATCTTTTTTTGGAATATTGTTAAAATTTCTGAAAGACTTAAAATCTGTCAAAGTCAAAGCTGTCAAATTATAAATCATAATTTGGAAATTCTCTTTGGTTAATTCCATATTTTAACTAACAACTATACTTTAAAAATAAATCTACCTTAACTTAAATTCATATGACAAATTTTGTTTCCCACAAAGCTGTGGTGGAAAGAGCACCACAGAGGTCACTTTTATGCTATTTGAAAATTGAAAATAATTTCGATCACTTAATGGGTGATATTAATTCTACCAAACTAGGTAGTTAGTGGTTTTATTACAGTTTCAGAATCATTGCTACTATTGTCAATAATCTATTTGCTACACATCAAAATTCCAGTTGCCAGTTACCGTATTCCTGACTCTATTAAATATGATGTGCACCTACTAATCAACAAGATGCTGTACGGTTCATGGATCGTAAACCATTTTACGACGATCTGTTATTATCTCAAGCCTTGATATAGTCTTCCCAAACAATCTCCTACAAATATCTTCTACGAAATCAACATTATGAAGAAAGAATGGGTTTTATTTAATCAAGCACCAAAGTCACATTGATTTGATCTACAAATATTCTTTGTTCTTGTCGTGGTATGACTGATAGGAGGTCTGTTCAGAAAATAACCGAACATGTTCTTGGATTGTTGATGTCTCATTTATTTTTCGTGATGTAATTTAAATGCAACGTGTTTAAATGTTAGTAGCGATTTTTAAAATGTACGATTTTCTGGAATAACGATGTAATATAAAATATTTCCTGAGCCTGAAACTTTCACAGAAATGTTTCCAACTTTTGAAACAAGCTTACGGAGATGATCCTCCAGGTTTCATGCAATGTTATGAATGGTTTTCACCATTTAAAAGTGGTCGTCAGTCAATTGAAGATGACCTTCGACTTCAATTGATGAATCCCACTCGCCGTTCGCATCCCAGCTTTAGTCTTCCAGAACCAGTGAATTAACTGAAGCGCTGTGTGGATTTAAAAGGAATGTATCAGGGCAGCGAACCCGACAAAAACTGGGTTCGGTTCAGGGTCAAGTTAATTTGTTTTTTTGAGAGATGGGTTCGGGTGCGGTTCTGGTTCAAACATTAACACAATTTGCGGTTTTGTTCCGGGTTCAGGTATTGGATTCAGGTTCGGTTTGACGTAATGAAAATTGAATGTTTTTTGAATAACAATCTTTATATAGAAATAATTTAAAATACGAGCCGGAATTTATGCGAGACAAGAAACACGAATACAGTTTTCATAAACAGGCAAACAGGCGTCGATTATCGGCTGCATTACGATAACGCTTACGTTTCGAACTCAAAATGAACCTGAACCGGAGCTGAACCCTGAACCCGAATTTTAATACCCGGTTCGGTTCCGACTCGGCTTTAATTGAAAAATATATTTGAGGTTCGATTCTGGGTTTGGGTTTACTAAAATGTTACGGTTTGGTTACTGTTTTGGTTCGGTTCAGGTTCGGGTTCGATGCCCTGGAATGTATATAAATTGTGATTCTTTTTAAGGTAAGTCCTAAAACTTTACAGCTATATTGTGTATAATTTGAGTGAAAATGCATGGGCGAAGAGGAAAATTTGTAAGAGTTGCCCAAAGACAGAATCTGAAATAATGATAACATTTGTTCCACATACAATGAATTTTGAGCGACCATTGGCCGCAATACTCATGATTAGTTAAATGAAAATAACAGCTGTATATAAAGTGCTTTTCCAGATCCATGCGCATGTATTTATATTTAGACGGTCGGTCACCAAATATAGCTAAGGAATGAATCAGAAAAAATCCAACACATATGGTTTGCAATCTGCGAAGAATGTGTCGATTTCCCAGGTGCCAGATGTACCGAACATGAACGTTGAACGCGCAACAGCAAACAGCAACACCAACACTGAATTCTGAATTCCTCCTCTGTTAGATCCTTACCCAAATCCAATTGTTGATAACTGTATCCAAACATGTCATCGCGTCGCGTCGCGTCGGCGTCACACGCGTTAGTAGACATGTGTGTTTCCGTATGCAATTAGCACATATGCGATACAATGTAGAATGTAGTATGTAGTGTACTCGTATTCGTTGGTGTCGGTTATTTAATTAACCGTGCATCTACGGACGCCAGCTACTTGTGCAGGCTGTAGGGACAGTGACAGGGACTCAACTCATTCCCTCACAGTCACAGTCGGTGTCTGGAGAATGCGGTCGATAAAGTTAGCGCTCTTCAAATCGCATCAGGAGAGAACGAGAACTCATCTCCACAGGTATGAGGTACGCGGTAGGAGGTACAAGTCCGTTCGGCCGGAAAGAGAAAGCGGAAAGGTCCCTTCAAATTAGTTACTCATATTCCACCAATGAACGCTAATCCTTCCATTACATACACTGCTCACCAATCCGAAGCCCAACTAGCACAATTACTCACCAACACACTAAACAAATTATATATAAATTCTAACGTTTTGACATTTCGCCATCCTTAATTAAAATTGGTAAAATCAAAGTGGTTTTTCCAATAAGAGGTCGTGATCGTGGAATCACCGATTTGGATAAAATTTTATGCATGTATAGAAATGCAACCTATATTGCTAGAAGCTGCATGGAAACAGAGTATTCAAATATTACTAAACAGATGTCAGTGTCAAATAAAATTTACATAATATCTCTGTGAAATGATTTTACTGGAAATTTTAGAGTCGGTTGAAAGAATTTTTCTGTATGGAATTGGTACAAAATATGTAGAATTGACGGAAGGTATGTGCTGGCCACACATTTCTACTTTTCTTCTACTTCTACTTCTACTTAATATTTAACGTAATTTTACCAATATATAACGTTAAAATTTGTCGGTATTAGTAACAAATTTGTAACAAGCTTACAACAATAAATATCGTTAAAGTAATTATTAAAATGGATAATTTATATATTTATTGTTGTAGGTGTTATAATTTTTGTTAATTTTAAATCTTTGTGTCATTATAGTACATGTCACAATATATTGTATAGTAATCCTTGAGTACAACAAATTGTTGTAAGGATTTACAGCACTTGTTTTACCACAAATACATATATTGTAATAATCACAACATCTACTTGCTGTCCTAATATTTACCTGTTCCTGTTCAGAAAATAACAATTGTGTTAATAACAACAGTAATTTTTTTCATGTTTTTATCTAACAGTAAAGGAACTTGATATAGAACAAAATAATACTTATTGCATTAATAACCAATATATGTCAGCAAAATCTTGAAGGGCTTCAATGCTATAAACAGTTTAAACCACAGAATTACTGGCATTTGTAATCAACATTAATAGCGCAGTTTGTTAAGTTTCATAGAAAGTTATTTTCGGTATTATTAACACTAAAAGTTTCGTTGATTAATTGACATTGTTCTTGCTTTGCGCTACAGATATATGTTTATTTTGTTGTCGATTTTGAGAGTGAATAAATGTGTTGTCTGTGAATTTTGTACGGTGTTTGTATAACTTTTTAATTCTGTAAGATTTTACCTACCCTGAAAAAGGTAAATGTATACCAAAACATAGGGTTTTTTTAGAATAAATGCAGTACGACTGAAATTTTGAGTATTTTTATTTGTTAACACCTTATCTACACTACAATGGTAAAATTTACCCACAAATAATATGTTCCGTAAGGTATAGAAAAAAAAATCATCCCATATTTATTTGGGGTATTGTGCATCTAAATCAGTAATCATCCTCCTCTTTCACATAAGCACGGTGGTTGTACGCCCTTAGAGTTCTATACACCGGCAATTTCCCACTGCTAGCCAAGTATTGAACAACAACTCTAAAAAATATCCGAACGAGGGAGGCACCCCTGTTCGACGGATAGAGCGAGGGTTGTTTCCATCGCTGATGCTGCCTTGGTTCTCTCGAGATCAAAAGCCTTTTAAGGAAGTAATTCAATAGTGATATAGTTGGGAATGGTCGAGTTGAATCAACTAACACCGAGGTATTTTCAATTAAGCACAAGCCTAAAAAATTAATTGAAATGCGCGAAGACTTCAACCCTGTCTTGAAAAACTTGATTCTAAAATACAAGTACTTATACAAAATTCAAGTTGTCTACTCGTTTTATTTAATTAATTTTCAAGATATTAATTTAAAAATTATTAGTAATAAAGAAATTACCGCCAGATGTCTGAATATGAATAAAATAAACTTTCAAACGAAACAGTGTATTCATTTCTGTCTATAACTACAAAAGTCGATATCACTGTATAATAGATGAGTCAGACAATTTTCTGCTGTTACTAGGAAATTTGATAATGTGTTAGAAACGATCTTACCAGACACAAATTCCAAGTAAATAAACTAGGTTGATTGAGTTGTACATTTATTGAGTTAAAATAATTAATAGAACTCGTATCGTACCCAATATTTACGTTCGTATTTACAAGCTATGTTTGACCGTTAGCTAACTACGTTAGAATTAGAAAGACAAAGAGACAGACGTCATACGAAATGTAAATATGTTTTACTTATTACCCTATTCTGGGTGTGCCAGTTTTATTCGCATATTTTGGTAATATTTGATGTTGTTTACAAAGCATCACCTTACAAATTCTTAGAGCTGTAGTGGAGAAGGCACTTTCTTGTGTTGTACATTTCCTATCATATCCTTTCAATCTTGCCGTATATCCAATCAAAATTATTCAATATCCTGATAGAATTTCCTACAGGAAGACTGTATGACCGATCTAGGATAACTTCCTGTGCAAGGACAATTTTTAGAAGACTCCCTACTTCATTTATATATTGTATCACGTACGGAACAGATTCCAATGTGGTCATATTATAAAGAACAGACACCTGGACGGCGAAAAACTGGTAGTTGCATCATGACAATGCTCCAGGTCATTCATCGCACCTGATCCAAACTTTCTTGGCGAAAAATGGAATTCCAGTCGTTCGCCAAGTTCCCTACTCTCCAGGTTGTTACCGAAATTAAAGACGTCACTGGAAGAATCCCTTTTTGACTGTAGAGAAGGGCCTACTTTGAAGGAGATTAGGGTCCCAACCCCGTCAGATACGCAATATTTTTTCCCAGCTAAAGGTCGGATTCTTTTGTGAGAGAAATAATATTTGTACGGTACTGTATGTGTGAATGTTATGATGCAATCTTGTTCCTAGGTAAATTCTGGTGTATGAGTTGTTGTTCATTGATGAAATAAACAAGTTGGTTAATCCATGCGTGGTAGAACATAATATGTAATGACACGTGAGATTATGCGGAACATAGCAGAGGGTAGCGCGCATAGTTAACGATGTTGAGACGAGACGATCAAGAAGGCTACTAGTCATTAACTATTTACCAGAGTTGTCGAGGAACGAGGAACGAAACGCGAAGCGTATAGGATTCGGAGAACGGGAGGAAGTACGAATTAATGCACTTGTTTATGTTATTGTGCACATGTGTTCATACGTGCATTCGCTCATAAAATAGAAAATTTGTTTGCAGACGCAGAATTCAACGTATTTCAGCCATTCAAATATTCTAAAATCACTATTAACAAGTCTGCGAATAAAAGCAGATTTGCAGATATGATGATGATGTATTTATTTAACCTTACTTTTTGCGATAATCCCCTAGTTGCAGTATGAAAAATAAAGCGAGTGGATTTAATTGGTATTTGGAGTGCTATAAAGAATGCATGTTGTGTTGGCTGTAAAGGTATCCAGGGCCCGAGAGTTTACGATCCCAGCGCCAATGAGTGACGTGCCTTGTGCCTTGCTGGGGAATGGGAAATGGGGAATGGCGAACGCGAACGGCGAATTGCTCCTTCAGCCTTGCGAATCCCCAGGAGCCTCTAATTACCATGGAGAAGATGTCGTTATACAACGCAACACGCACACGGAATTTTTACTCCCACTTTAACCTACTATTCATAATTTTTTAAGTATGCATTAACAACTTTCTTCCATTTATGTTCATCATGAACTCTAAATAACAGAATTTACAATAACTTCAACATATTTTCAACCGTTCTTCAATTTTTTTTCATATTACACTTTAATTCATGAAAAAATTGTCTGAAAATATAAATGTTTAAATTGCCGCTTCTCCTATCGCCTGATGACATAAGTAAATTTCTAACCAATTCGGGTGTGGCTTACATAGCTGCTAGTTCTATCCATATTACTGACTTTTTTTTTGTAAAGAGTCAAACATGCATGGTTGTAGAAAAGTGTTTTGTACTAGTGTGCCCAAATAGAAGTAATAATAGTAAAAAAAATATAGTTTCAATAGTGCCTCAAAACGAAGAAAGAAATAAAACCATTAATAAAAACAAATTTTCAGTCTGTGAAGTTCATGGGTGTGCCTAAGTGTCTGGTAGCGAGTCTGGGGAACCGGCCAGCGCCAAATATTTCGAATTTTGAATGGCACAAATATTACACCTGTGGTGCACTCTCCACGCCAGAAATAAGTGCCCGTGAGGTGATGCCTGGCAAACTCCCGCACGGTAAACAAATATGTGATTGGCACACCCAGCAATGGGTAATATGCCGTGATGATATATTTATTTAAGTTCATTTTGATATAAGCATACATAATTTTATAATTAAATAAGAATTTTTGTTGAATTTAATTCTCTATAACATATATTTGAGGCTACTCTGCGGCAAAGAAAAGCCGCTTTTCGTGTTACGCCTCATTTTTAATAGAGAGCAAAAGTAAATAAAAATAGAATGACTTATAAATGATGTGATTAGAAGTAATAACTGACGAAAATGAAAACATGTGTGTATTTTATAAGTTGGGATGATTCCTACGATCGTTTTCACGATCACCGCGAGACAACTGAGAACTTTCTCCTGCTCCCAACAAATTGCTTATTGGAGAAATTCAACGGAAATCATTTTTCATCTCGCTCGTAGTCGCAGTCGCAGTCGCAGCAATGCAATCAGTTGAATTTTTTCCTGTAGAAATGACGGCCTACTGTAGAATCATACGCCAATCACCGATTGTTTCAGAGGGTTGCTTTCCTTGTTCCTTCCATTTTATTTACCAGAATTACTGGATTTGCTCAATTACGCCACCACTATAAATTATTGCCAATTTTCCCTTACGCACAAATCTGGCTACATCGGAAAGAAATTTCATCATTAGCCAATTAAATTCAATGAACACGCCACTCGCTTTGCTCATATTATTTCATATTATCGTGTTAGGATTAGGAATGGTTACTGTGGGAAGACTCAACCATTTAATTCAAACAGATCTATACGTCATTTTTATATGTCAAGTTAATAAAAAATTATTGCACTTTTACGCTAAGAGAATGAACAATGCAATATCAAAAAGATTTCATTATGCGTTTGTCTGTAGTTAGTTCATACAACGGAATGAAATGGATTTTCTTCTTAGGTGAATTCAATTATAGACGTCGAAACAATGATCACATATTTTAATTCCGACTTTTGTACAGTCATTCTATCTAATCACATAATTCATAAATAATTCTTCTTACTTTTGTTTTTTTGTTTCGTTTGAGAAGGAAATGATTACAACATTTAAGATGAATTCTTCAACGCAAGTTCATTTAACATTCATTAGTCCTAATGGATCGCACTGGTTCTTACAACGCTAATTGTCCTGGAGATGATTTCTCTATCTTCTTGTGATACATATATCGCCTGAAATCTTCCCTGAGGTGCTCTTTCCATGCCAAACTTAAGTGCCTGTAAGGTGAAGTCAGGTATAGTTATATTGTCATTACCGAAGTAGATTGGCACACTCAGAAATGAGTAATAAGCTTTAACGATGTTAATTTAATCACTTTTATAAATAATTTTGCTCGGTTCTGATTATGGCGACTGGGCTTCGTTTAATACTGAAATAATTTAGCAAAAAAGGTCGATTTATATAGTAAAGTCTGTTTGGTTTGGTTGTAGTTTGAAATAGCGTCCGGTCGTAAAGTATTTTACGGGGGATATTGTTTTTACCGTGAGTATGTGCAGGTGATATGTGGCACCTTGTCTGATTCCCGGTAACGACCCTACTCGGAATGGCCAATAGCGCGAGTGAATTTAATGTACTCGTACTATCGCGCTAACACTGTTTCATGACTCTGTTATTCTCTGCCCACGTACTCATTAAACCATGGAAATTTGTTCTTTCTGCTAAAGCCTGAGAAACTACAACGCACAACCTGTAATTAAACAAACTCGAATGCCAATCACGACAAACGAAAAAAAAAAAATACATCGCTGCTTCGTTTCCAAATAACTACACTTTTCAAATTGTACCCGAACATATTAGACCTAACTAGTGCTGTGAGGAACCGACAAAACTTGGAACCCGGATTTCAAAATATCCGGATCCTCGGATATCCGACGTTCGGAAATTGAAGCGGATCCGGATTTGGACTTGGATCCAGATCTGAACTTGGATTTGGATTCGAAATTTTGTTTACGGATCCTGATCTGAACTTGGATCCGGATCCGGATTCGATGTTTTGTTTACGGATCCGGATCTAAATTTTAATTTTGAATCCGATTCTTGATTTTTAATGTAAAGGCTAACATCTGGAATTGAGTTCAAATTCAAACTTCAAACCATTAAAGTGAGCCTATGTGTTTTTGCACAGCAGTCCGTAACACTAGTAAAGAAATAGTAATACATTTTATAATACCCCTTTAAAATAGACAGGTAGTTTGTGCAAATGGAAAGGAAAAAGGAATTTATACTTTCAAATTTCCTATTTAGTAAATTGTGAATAAAAAATTTAAATTTGTATTTTTATTACACATATAAAGTAACATATTAATATGACATGAATTTCATTAATTTATTATGTGCTTTTGATGAGACCCGATGCTAATATTTGAATGTAAGGTTCAATACTGAGAATATTCGAATTCGAAATTCCATATCTAAAATCCGATACTCATACTCATATTCGGATCTAAGATTCGATACTCAAATCCGTTTCTAAGATTCGATATTCCGATCCGGATTCAAGATCCGATACTCAGTTTCGGATCCAAAATCCGATACTGAGATTTGGATCCGAAACCGAAACTATCCGGATCCCACCACTAGGCCTAACGGAAAATATGTGTACTGCAACTTAGAAAATATTTATTTTCCGAAAAGGATGTGTATTGTAGAATTATATCCCGCTAAGTTTATGTAAACGGAGTTAAGAGACCATTTTTCATAGCAGACGATAGTTTATCTAATATGTTTTTAAATAATTCGCATGCGATTTTGCTAGATTATTTGCGAATACGTAATAGTCGTAAAATGTAAAATATAGGTGTAGATATAGTAGTTTTCATGCAGTAAATAAAAATAATTTTACGTATGAAGTTGTAACATTTTCCAGCGAAATAGTAATTTCCATAAATTTACTCTATGATGTAATTTCGTGAGTGAATATGGAGGCAAATTCAACTTGTAAAGGTCAGCAGAGGCAGAAGAACATAAAGGGTCGGAAGGAGTGTTCAAAATACAAATAATGACCTTGTTAAATCTTTCATTGTACTTTGTATGTAAGTCGGTTTTCCTTTTTCATTTACGTTTGCGTTTCCGTGTGCGTAAGTTTACGCATCGTTTGCAATGGCGTCGCTCTTATTTTCCGTGTCCGTTCTTTCACTTGGTCATCGTACATTCACCATATAAGGATGTGACGGTGTTATGTAATAATGTACTACTGCTATAAAAAATAATCATTATTCTTTACCTTATCTGGAAAAGTTACGCAGTTAAAACTTTAATCGAAACAATAAAAGTTAATATTAGTTTGACATTTTATTTTTTATCATATTTCAGTAACAGTTAAGAGCCTTCAATACGCGTAACAACCCCAACAAAAGTGCATTAAACAATAAGGCATTTCATATCAATCAAATGAAAGTATAATAGGTCCACTGAAGAAAATTAGAACATTATGAGAAAAATCAACAAGTAATATATAAAACTCTTTTAGATAGAAGCTAGATTTTAATAAACTTTTGGCATAATTTTAGTAAGCCCCAACACGGGGTAGCAGGATAAATATTTCTTTGGAAACAATAAAAATGATCTTGAATCACAAATTATTAAAGAGTAATTAATGCAGTAAACAACACACAAAATTAAAAAAATTAAAATAAAATTTACGGTTGATTATCGGCAGATTTTATAAAATGGAATATTTGCAACAACTTCCAACAACAAAATGGCAGCAACGACAATAAGGCAGAGAAAACGAGATGGCACACCGGTGCTACTAATATAAATGTGATTTTCTGTACATTGGATCTTATTACACGCTGGGACTTATATGCGACAGGTATATCTTATAATTCTCTATGTTCACTTATAAAAAATACATTGCTGTCAATCATTTTAAATGTATTCTATTATGAACATATTTTGTAATTTGGATACAATCTAGACATTTATTATGTATTTATATATTAATTTCTTTTTTTGTGCAACCGGCCGCGAAATAGGCATTTCGCAGCCGCAATATAGGCCACGAAATTGAATTTCGCGGCCGTTACCATGACAGCGGCCGCGAAATCCATTTCGCAACGGCCGCGAAATTGAGTAAACAATCATTATGACAAGTGTTTTGTTTATCAAATGTCAATTCCATAGCTACCTTGAAAGCCAACTTTCAATTTACAGTGAAACTGTTTAAAATTAATAAAATTTGTAATTACATATTTTTTACGGTTGCACAAAAAATATTGTGTACACCTTGTCCGCGAAATCCTTTAGCGTCCTCGAGATTGTCTTGCCTCGGCCGCAAACGGCCTCGGCGACAATTTTTCTCTCTGTATGCTAAAGAGTGATTTCGCGGCCTTGATATACAAATAACTATTTATGTCTGTATGTATATATATTCCTTTCAAAATATTTAGATTCATGTAACTGTACTTTGTCCTTTTTTATTGTGTATATTGTTGGAGAAATAAATTATTATTATAAAAAAAATGCACCCTCCTTTGTAGAGAATTGCCGTCATCGTCATGGCACCCTGCCATAGTAATGAAATACATGTCAATTTCGTATAGGTTTGAAAGTAATGTCATCAACCAAAGAGAGAAACAGTAAATAGGATTATTTCGCTTAATAATTTTGTAAGGCACAATTTAATTTTACAGTTAGAGTGGTCTGATGTGCTTAGTTTCACAAATAACACAAAAAATATTGTTCTACTATTTAGTATGCATAACTAGAATGAAAAGATTTTTTTGTTGTTGACTTAAATGAAACTAATTAATTTGTGAATGTATAGGTACGTTTCTCTATAAATTACAGAAAGTTTCCATTTCCGGCCAAAAATAGATTGGTAGGTAATCTGAATTATTTCACAAATTAATAATTTTGTTATTAACTGACAGCAAAATTGATTCGCAATTTAATTTATATTATTTTATTATGGGTTATTTTTGATCTCCTTTTTATACCGATATAGATTAATAGAAGAGCATATTATTCCCACGTCTAAAATATTCGTACATGTATACTTTCACAGTCATAGGTCACTCTTCGCACGATTTTGTCCTCCACTGTACCGATCTCTATTCTTCTTATTGTTGATGAAAACGGTCGTCAGTTTTTCATCAGAGCATCGTTAATTAAGTCAAAATGTTATATTGAACAACAGGAAGATGAAATGGGATAGCGCACTTCCTTCCTGTGGAGTATTGTGGAAATTGGACACCTTCTTAACTACTTTCATTCCGTCTAATTAATGCTCTATATTCAGATCGCATCAATAATAATTACTTCCTCTTTTGATTTCACCAGCATTGGAAAAACTCAAGTGCACGATAGTATTCACCAGGTAGTCGTTTTGTTTTGATGCGGTCAGAATCTCAATCTGCAGGACGACTTTTGACTACTAATAAGAAAGAGAACATTATACTTAGTCGAATTCAAAGAGCTGAATACAGATTTGTAAAAGAAAACCATTCGAAGGAAATATTTTGATAAATGTATTCTTATTTATATTTGATTTGACGTACGAAGTATGTAGGGGTGATTTATCTAGCTATGAAACAAAAGAGAATATACTTGTGAAATTATTGACAAAACTGGACAATAATATGGAATATTAGGTGAAGATTTTAGCAAATAACAAAGAAGGGGATAGGATTTACATGCAGCTGGTAAAACGAAATTGGATAATGGTATAGAGTAACATAAAAGGATACATAATAAGTAAAAACAACAATTATAATTTATAATTTAGACTTTCAAATACCCTAATTCTTTTTAAATTTTATAGAGATTATTGAGTAATTTATATTATTAGTTCTATTTCTATATTATTCATAGTAATTTATATACACAACCAGCTAAGAAAGAGGATCATTTCATAATGAGTGTAGTCGAGCGCAGCAACACACCTCTTTCTAGCAAGTTTTGTACACTACGGCACAATTTAATATATTTTTAACCTGAAATTAGTTGTCACCTGCACGAAACGTGGTGGCGTACATTCCATAATAAACGAATCGCTGTCACTATAATCTATTTTTGTAATTACATTCACACTGTTTCTACAAATATATTTTATTGTATAATAACATTGTATTAACCACGTATTTATTGTTTTATATGTATTACAACGATTCTAACCACAAATCAAATGTCAAATAACTCAAAGTAAAACGAAAGTAAACTGTCGAGTGTATCAGTATTATCAACTGCTCTGTTTATAAGTACCTTATCATAAAAAATGTGAAATTATTGTGCCAACTATAATTATTATAAAGGAAGAGGGTTAAATTTGCATATTTTCACTCATATTACTTATTTTCATACTTTGATATTTAGCGATTTCTCGTGAAAGATAAAGTCAAATTATCGGTCAGTTGGCAACACTGCTGTGCGTTATAATAACACACTAGTATGTTATGATTTTTCTGATAATGATATTGTCAATTTTCGCACCTAGGTAATCGTGCGGAAACAATGTTTCTTATGTAGTCGTAAGAAAATTAAGTTAATCTAACAGTATTATACAAATTCTTAACCTCTCTTGTATTTTTTGACAAATAAATTGTAGAAAATATATACTTTTCTTATCGCTAAATAACAGCATCAAATTCGTTTCATATTTTTTTAAAAATAATGTTCAATAAAATCGTGCATTTGTGCTTTTCCGCGTGCATTAAAATTAGGGTGTAGCTCCAAAGCTCCATTTTTAGAATTGCTTGTGGTTTCAAATGGAAGTAAATTTGTTTTATTTTGCTTGGAAAATATGTTTTTCGATTTAAAAATGTTATTGTAATTCATTTCTTAAGGCGGGTTACAAATTGATTGTATTAATTTCCAATAACCTATCTTAGGGGTGGTTAAACTATAACCAGGGTATATTCCTGGACGTTACTGTATATTAATCAAATAATAGTTCTTCTCTTCGCTTGTCAACCTCGCGAAATCGATATGAATATGAAAGTCCATGTTGGCGTCTTTAGTTATGGCTTATAAATTAGTATAATAATGCGGACAATTTGTTCCACTTGTTCGATCAGGTGAAATATCCCCAGCAATCATTTTTCCCACTATTGGTACAGTTTTCGTGCAATTACTATTTGGCAAGTTGCCAGAAAAGCGACTCGGAAAATTGATTAGCGTAAACTTGCTAGCAAGAAAACCTTCGCAAAAATATTATCCAAGGGTGCGTTGAACACACATAAATTATCCCTACAGGATGTCCGAATGGTGACATTTGACGCTCAGAAAGACGAAGACGGTCATATAGTTCTCAGAACATTTTTTGTTTTCCAGTTCGAGATAGGGACGGTGAGACGACCATGACATTACATACGTATATGTTTACCTGTTTAATGTATGTAATTTGGTAATTGCTATATATGAAAGTAACCTGGTATTTTGCGTGTCATTTCTTTTCTGAATTCACGATGCATATTGTTATTATTCCCAGTTATTTCAACAATTTTACAAATTTGGCAATTTCTTTAACCCTGAAGCCACCATCGTCCCCTTGGATCTATCCAGTGCCCAAAATGGGCCGTTACCGCCCACTTTGAGAATCCCTGATCTAAACTGTAGCTTCATAAAGTCTTTATTGTTATTTATGAAGCCGTAATAAGTCGAAAGAAATTCCTCACCATTTCTGTAGGTTTTATAATTTGTTAAAAATGTAAATACAAAAGTAATATTATTGTACCATTCATAATTATTTATGTACATATGTTACACGTATTTATTCATCGACCATAGAATCCTGTTCATATTATTTGTTCCGTAGATTGAGCAAAAGAATGAAAGATACCAGTAGAGCCATCTATGTTCGACAGCTTGCGAACGAAATGGACAACTCTACAACGGAAGAATCGGACACAAGTTATCGACGATCGACAACACCCACACCCCACACACAAACAACTACGAACAACAAAACAACACACTGACAGCTGACGAACAAGAAGATATTTAAGAATTTATCAAGTAAATAACGGATTTTTTCTCCATGAGAAAATATCGAAGTTCTTCAAAAGAACCAAAAATAAACAAGAACTCAATGAGGTTAAAAACATGTTATTATTTGTATTAAATTCAATGAAATTTTAAAGAAAGAAAAGTGAAACTTAGTTTACAAAGTTCGCCACGTACCAAAGCCGGATAATATTGAATTGCAGCATTCGGAATTAAATTTCTCGCGCTCGTACAATGATATAGAACCGATCTTTTTATTCGTTTCCTACAAATTTACTAATTCAAATGTACAAAACGGAATGAAATGAAAGATAAGAATTACGAGTACTTGTATTAAAATGATGTATAGCTCTTCTGCTTGTCCAGATAAGATTGCATTGCTAGCATAGCCTCATTTCAAAAATAACCAATCTAACAATGCTACAAACAATCATTACATGATTTTTTTTGTATGTCTAATCAATATTTCTGAAAATTTAATCATATAGGTTTGTTTAGAAGAGTGTGTAGATGTTATAATTCATATATTTTTTTATTAAAAAATATTTGCTATTATAGATTTTACAAATTTTTGAAAATTTCAGAGAATCTGACATGCTTAAATACTTTTTTTTATAAAATAATAAGCTTTTTAACAAAATGGGTTTTTTATAAAAAAAAATATAGTATAATAAGTATACTTTTTATGTACGTACAAAACAAAATATGTATATGTATTTAAATAATAGTTACATTTGTTAAAACTTAATGTTGCGTTTTCGCATCACCAGCGGAATCTGTTAGTATAAGTGAAATAAGATTTTGATTTTATGTATCGTGCGTTTATTTACAAATAGATACAAAAATAACTACATATCTTTAATTCGGATTATAAAAACATTAAAATATAATTATTACATGTTATAAATCAAGATTCGAAAATATTCGAAAAACAACGATACTTTAAAAAATTGATTAACTAAGTTTTAACCTACATTGTAATACAGCTATGGCAAAACCATGTTTCCGATGTTCTTTTCAGATTGTTATTTTTTTTAGTTTAATTCCTATTTTTTTGGCACAAAATTTACTGGGCCTTATTTGCCTCGGGTAGTAGGATAAATAAAGCTTATGTTTTTTAAATGTTTTTTTCAATACAATAAAAATTTTAAAAATTAAAATAAAATTTATGGTTGTTTGTCGGAAGTTACGAAAAAGGGCAGCGCAATCGAAATGGCACTTCTGATTTACCTTTTTATTATTGTTATCTACGAGTGCGTAGAGCAACTAATATACATATGATTTCCGGTACATGAGCCTTATTTGCCTGAGATACCTTATATAAAATATTGGAGTGAATTACCAGTTTAAGACTTTAAGAAAAGGGATTTGCCTGAATGTTATTGTAAGCTTGGGTCGTGTTCGTGTAGGTGATTCAATGTATTTATTTGATTAAAATAAGCGAATTTGACTGTGGATATGAAAAAGAAACGAGGTAATGTTTCAAGAGGCAGAAGAGCTCCTCTGGCAAAAAGAATGAATCGTATAAATCACAAGTCACGGACTCGCAAAAAATTCTTCTTTGAATAAATTGTTTTCTATTTACGTAATAAATGGTAAAATATTTGCCAGATGAATTTTACAACGCATCACTATTTATGAAATGAATGGAAAAAATTATATTATCATCACCTTGATAAAAAATTATTATTTTTATTATTATTACCCATTGTATGGTGTGCGAATTGGTTTTTATTCGTAGATTTCGGTAATGACAATATAACTCATTGGAAACAATTTTCAAGTTTGTCATTAGTCATATTCGAATATGGCCTGGTTATTTCATAAATAAATCATATTACAGTAGATATTTTTTAACAAGAATTGAGTACTAATCTTACAGAAAGTAGAACTCGGATATTGATATACCTCGTTAAACAATATGATCATAGATTATTTATATCATTATTGGCAAATTATCTAAATTATTTATTTGTACAGCGAAACAAGTACTTCCAATGTATGCAAATAATTTATCCGGAATAATAGTAACTGTAAAATTACCGACATTTTCTCGTTTCGCGTTGAAAAATAGTACAGCGTTTACTATTCACTTATCGCGAAACCTTGAGCAATGCTTTTATAAATCACTCATTCATAAGGTTATAAAAATAATCAATGTAACTAGTTCAGATATTGACATATTTCTAAACAATGACAACATATAAATAGTGTGTTTGAAATTGCGTCTGTCTCCTCTTAAAATAATGTGTAAAGAATCATTTTTCATTAAATTTGATTATGGTGAATCAACAGTATATTTATTTGTCATTTACTGGGAGATAAAAAACTATAGTTGCTAAACATGTTCTTACGTCACAAGTATACTTTTGCAAGGTCGATGGGGAATGACAATACATATGTAGATTTTAACCATTCATGCAGCAATCATTCACTAGAACCTCGATAATCCGAACATCAAATACGAGGGTGCTTTATTGGAACTCATATTTTTATAAATATAAATATTATCATGGCTTATTACTGATTTCTGATGTGTAAATTATGATTGGTCAAATACATCGCGTAATGAAAATGGTATTCATATTTGATTCAATGGGGTCCAATATCATATTATTCATTGGAAATTACCTAATCGAACAGAATTATCATATAGTACTTTAAAGAGCATTTGAAGTACAGCTAAATTGGCTTAGAGCTAGTCAAACAGAAATGCAAAATTACTATTTGAAGTACTAATAGTTACCTTAAATTGAAACATTTCCAGTTCAATCAGGTTTAACGTACAAAATTACAAAATTTATCTCATGAGTTCAGTTTGCGCATACAAAAACTGAAATCCCTGAAGAATTCCAGTTTTTTGTGATTTTTGGCCATTTTCAGTCGTTCTGGAAATTGTAAGTATCTCAGGAAATAAAAGAGATATTAATTTGCTGTTTGAAAATTTAAAATCAGCGCATTGAAGTGTATCTAAAACTATGAAAGTAAGTAGATAGACTTGTGGGTTTCAGCAAATTATTTTATGGAAAGAGAGCTTCACTTTCTCATTGCTTTCGACACGAAAAAACAATTGAAACTATTGGTACTTGGTGGAGGTTGCTTTAATATGATCATCGCGACTGTAGATATGGAAACCGGCATTTTGTGCGTTAGGTTAGGTTATTGGGTTGTATTATTGGAGAAATAGCCAAATTTATCATTTAACAATTGAATGCAAATAATTTAATTGCACCGTATATAAGCGCATAAAAGAGTAATTGTTGGCTTTAGAGAGTTGGTGTGAGTCAGTTGAGATGGTTTAGGCCAGGCATGTGAAGAAAATGGCGAGTGAACGGCTTGTTAAGCGTATATATCTTGGTGAAGTTGAGGGTTTTCGATTGCGTGGCCGACCAGTGTGTAAGTGGATGGATGTGGTTGGTAGGGTGCTTAAAGAGAGAGAGTTTCCAAGTATGAAGAGAAGAAGAGCATGTATGAATGCGATTATGAGTGTGGCCGAAGCGAAAGAAGTCTGCTTAGATAGGAATGTGCCACACATCCTTCGCCACGAAGGATGATTGTTTCCTAACTATTATTGTGATCCGGATGCGTTATTTCGCTACCGAAAATCGGTCACTTTAATATGTTTAAGAGTAAGGATTTGTTGTATGATGTTGTTCTTATTGTTATCGGGTTGGTGCGAACCCACTAAGTGGGACACGCGTGATTTTATGTATGTATGTATGTATGTTGGCTTTATTTTTTATTTACTGCAAATAAGAGAACCGGCGGTTTGTACATTGGGTTATAGTTTCGGCAAAATAGACTGCTGCCTTCTTCAGGGAGGAACAAATAAATAATAACAATTTGATGCAAATAAAAATAATTGCAATGCATGTAAGCGCGTAAAGAAAAAGTATTGGCATTAGTATTTTTATTTAGCTGGGAACCTGCGCCGGCAGCCAAAGCACTGTCTTCTTTTTAAAGTAAGCATAAAACCCAAAAATGACTATCTGATCTTTTAGAATTGAAATGCATAGAAAACGTATGTCGATATTTTGTTGTTATTGGGAGCGAATGTAAAAATGGTGTTGTATGATGTTGTGGGAATGGTTGTGTTGTGGCTGTGCTTGTGCGTAGAGCGGGTTTTGTGAATGAAGCTCGAGTTGGGTAAGGGTTGGTGAACCTGGCTCGGCTTAGGGAGTGTGGGGCGTCAGGGACGGAGCCGTGGCCGTGTGGCCCGCGCACAGCACAGCACAGAACTCAACTCAGCTCCGCGGACGCGAAACGATCAATACACCCAGCCCTGCTCTGCTACACACTGCCTAACTGCCTAACTGCTGCACACGAACCCCAAGCGCGAGCACCGCACTCACAGACCAAGAGCAAAAGCACACGTGCGAATATACAGGTTATGCAGGAGGAAAGACAACATAACGCATTACTATCAATTCGCCAATTCTTCACCTAAGGCACCTAACATGGGGCTCTATATTCACATAATACTAATATCCCATATGTTCTAACTGGATCTTGACTCAATTTGACTTGCATTTAGTGGTACGAGTAGACGACACATAATAACTCATGTAACTGATGTAAAATGCATTAATTTAACCTGAGGCGCCCGACGTGGGGCTCTACACTATACAAGATGATTATCGGATACGGGACACTTTGATTATTTTCTTTATGTAAAATTATAATATCCCATCATCCAGTTCCGGAAAATAAGGCCGGAATTCCACTGATTTTACTTGCATTTACTGGTGCGTGCAGTTAACCCACCGCTTACAAGGGACCGACGGCTCGTAGTGACTTTTGAATCACTCAGCTTAGTTGTATTTACTAATTGGATATAAAATGCAGTACTATCAAGTCACCAATTCTTCATCGCATACACTCCTATCTTACCTAAGGCACCCAACGTCCAGGCGTCCAACCCTAGCAAAAACTTAGTTGGCTTGTATGCGCAAAGAAAAGAATGTTTCATAAAAATGAGCCAACGTCTAATTTAAGTTTAAAAGCAAATATGAATCAATGACGAAAATAGACACACAATAATTACGAAGTGTATTTTGCATAATTCAAAATGACTTGTCTATATTTCTGCAAATTTGATTGTAGTACAAAGAAAAAACTCACCGTCATTATGCAGGGATGAGAAGGCGAAATGAAGTCCAGTCCTCTGCTGCCGGATCCCGAAAAGCAGGTCTTGATATTCTGCATGAACTTCCTCCGAATGGCCTTCAACGAGTAGACGCAGAGTGCCGAATGATTGGAAGGTTTGCTTGGCGCCTTCGAGTCACCTTCGCTGAACACAGCAAACAATACATCATCTTGCGCTGTGATGCCCAAATCAGCCGCGAGATCCGAACCCGCTTTTCCCACATACGCAGCTTGGACAAGACTATATCTTCGTCCACCAGCTGCTTCGGAAACGCACTCCAAAGGGATCTCAGTATACGAATAGTAATGTTCATCGTCATGGCAAACGCGCACCATTTTGCTAATATACTCGTGGATAGTGTTCATTTGAGTTGTTAAGAAATAACTAAAGCCTTCGGAACTAAAACCGTACACATAGTTGATGGGATAACGTTCTCGAGCTAAAGAGTTCACAAACATTCTAGTACCGGTAGTAACTGCTGTATGAGCGATAGTAAACATTCGATCTTTGTCCAAAGAACGGCTAGAAATTGCTGGAACTTCACTTCGATACGGAGAACCTAACGTAAACGTTACTCCCACGTACATAACTTGAGATACTGGTGGATTTGGAGGACCTGGGGCAATGAACGCAACAGTTGATGCTGTTGCATTGTTGGCAACTACTGCTTCACGTACTTCTTGTTGGACATCAGAAATATTATGAAGATTCCTCACAGTACAAATACCTTGGAAGAGACTACCACAAACTATCAACCTGGTGGTAGTATAATCAATGACTAAAGCTTTGTTAACATTGTCTGTCTGCCTGGTGGGGACACTTTGTGTACATTCCAAAACGGAGCATAATTCCGAGTCTTGTTTGGGCCCAGTGACAACCCGAACAACGAGCTCCAAATCGGGCGACAGTTGATAGAGATGGTTGACAGCGCCGATGTAGACGCGGCCGGTGTTCTTGTCGACGACGAGGTGGTTGAAGCGCTCGACCTTCGGGTCGGAGAAGGCGCGCACGATGTCGGACGACGAGGACGGGGACGTGGCTTGCGCCAAGCTCAGGCTTGCGGCCACCACGAACCACCACATGATGCGGGACCGAAGGACACACACCATGCACCACTCCCGATTGCTCCTTCTCACGTCATCGGCCCTGGAATACAAAAACACTATCTTAGAAAGATACTCATACAGTATTCAATTACTAATTATGTGATTGTTAAGTTATTAGCTAATTCTTTTTGGTTAAAATATCAGTTCGTTTCAGCTCACTTTAGATAAACTCAATAGTTTGTTACTGAGTTTAATGGTACTGGTATATCCCTCCTTGTCGATGCTGCACCACCCGTATTGACATGCAGGCTAAACATTTTGTCTGGTTAGTTTTTCATAAATTCGATCAAAGATGTCGGAAAGATCAATTTAAAAATACTGTGATCAACGCAGATCTCGGTCCTATACCGATTTAATATAAACTTAAATTCTATTTGCTCTTGAACAATTTAAATTTTAATGACTCAATATCATTGGACGAAATAATCTTTGTTTATAATTGGTAATCATTCACTTATGACTCTCGTTCCTAATATTTCCAATTTTCTCCCATGTTTTTCAGAGTTGTTAGGACCTCTGGTATGGTTGACATGTGGAGTAATCTTAGCTACTCAGTTTAATTTTGTACTATGATGATGAGAACATATTACTCGAAACATGTATATAGTTTTTTTTTTATAATCTTAAGGTTAAGGGGTAATTTTATTAGTTTTAGCCCTTAAAGTTAAGTGAAAATAAAATCTAAATATGTACTTCGAGAACAATGTTCTCATCATTTAAGAAAAGCGCAAATAAAAGTGAAATGTACATCAAGAAAATTGGTCACTGTCTATTGAATAAAAAATAGTGATGTCCCGTCCCGTATTAATCTTTCTACCACTTGAAGAATTTTACTTGGTGAAAAGGACGATGTGCAGGTTCGGGTTGTTTTCCCGAGAATGTGTGAAGGCCGAGGAAGGAAAAAACTCGTTGAAGGAGGCATAAGGGCACATGTGTGTTGGCGACAAGTCTCCGCGTAATCACAGAGCACGAGCGTTGAGCATCCAGTGTTGCCGTTGCCAACACCAGCGCTGCCAACTGTAAATCTGCAGCTGTTACATGGCAGATACAGTAATTTTCTCTACCAGCTCTATCTCCCATCTTGTAAAATGAAAATTTCGTGCACGAAATTTTAACTAACTTCTCTAAACTGCTAAGCCTTTCGCCTTCTTACCGAATACACAAAATATACAACCCTCTTCGCGAGATATCAACATAAACAACTTTGTTTTCTTTGCAAAACAACGCACGTATGGTGCAATACGTGGAAATTCGGCAATCATGTACCGGGTATAAAATAAGAAATACTGTGTTACTTTTGTAATAAACAAAAAATGTTTAGAATTAGAATGCCATGAAAGAAATACGTGAATATTTAGTGTGCTTTGTCAATTATGTAATGTACAAAAAAATTAGAAAAGGATTCAAGATTTTTTTTGCCCTTAGTACCGCATTTTTGGCAAGGTCGGTATTGTTTCAAACATGCAAATAAAAAAAAATACTTCTGTTCTAGACTAACATGACGTAACTGAACTCAAGCGAAACTAACGCACTGTATGAGAAAATAGCCACTTTCTAAATTTATACATATTTAATACGTATACTGCAGAATACATATTTAAAATTCGTGGTACAGAAGGTCGTTAAATATTTATGGTAAAATAAAGTCAGTCTTTGATCTGTGGAAGAGATTTAAATGCTACTCTTAGGAAGCCTGAATGCTCGTGAAGGACACTCCCCTAAATATTTTGCCGCTCTTTCTGTCTACCTGGGTTCGTCTGTAGTCTGTATAGAAGCCGAGCCCCATGGTGTCGGGTGCTGCTACATATGCTATCCTACCCCAAATGCAGCGTCACACTTACAAAAACTTTTTGGGGGGTGCAATGCATTGTAATGAAAACTTCACAATAAACTATAATTGCTTCCCTCCCTTCGAATTGATTTGCGATGGCGAGGGTGCAGATTTTAGATTTTCGATATTTTGTGTTGGGGTTATGTGTATATTTCGATTCAGTTTGCTATAGGCTAGACGATAATTTTCATATATTCTTATATGAATCGAAGTATAAGTTTTATGTAACACAAACCGTACAATTTTAATTTTATGGATGATATGTAACAGCTATTTGAACAACAGTTCAATATTACAGCTTAAATATTTTATAAACAATATTTGGGGTACGTGATTTACGGCCTATATTTTATGAACAAAACTTGATTTATAACAGAAGGTACAGTATAATTGTACAACACCTGATGATTTGTAAAATATACCAATGTACATAGAGTATTAATTTTTAAATAACAAATAAATAACTTTTTATCTTTTATCTTCGTTAGTCAAAATTCTATTTAGAAACAATTATCATCTTTTATTAACTGACTGTTTAGTCTAGCTGTCAGAGACATTGGACAGTTATTTGTTGAAAATTAAGTCTTGAAGTTATTGCAAGCCTACGTGCAGGGCTGATATTTTAATATGGATGCCATATGATACCCTCTTCAACCCCACAGAAATAATCCTCTCATGAAAGTAACGCTTTGTTTTTAGATAGTCGGTCTTAGATACTCGTGTCGACGAGACATGTAGTCTGAGTTTTAGTTTCTGGCGCGGGCTAAACGCCTGCCTGCTGAGTTATAATGTAACTAGTTAGTTTGATTTACTTATGTTTAGTTTAGTTATCAATAATAACAAATATAATAGTTAATAATTGATTAGTGTTAGTGTAAATATGTGTAAATAAAGAAAGAAGTTAGTAATATTAATAATGTCTGTGTCCATAATGTAAAGTGTGTTCATCGGCCATCTAAGCTAAGTGTAAGTGTATGTGTGTTCGTCCTTCGGTTAATCAAGTCGTGGTCATCGTTGGTAAAAGAAGTGCAAGACCACCATCATCATTAGAGCTTCTGTAACACACCCCTCGTGTTACAAGACATACGTTTCTCTATTCATAGCTTACTCCGAGTTAGGTTTTTTATTTAACACACTGTAGTAGATATGGTTGTTAATAACTCAAATTTGTTGTTGTTTTTGCCAGAGGTTCCTCATTTAATAATCTCATTCTTAATGAAATTTTCAAAACACAATAAAACTGAACATTTTATCTTAATTTTGCTACTGTTTCTCTTTGTTTTACACCACTACTAAAATATTTTTTGTCTTGTAACTTAATATGACAATCACGTCAAAAAAAATTAAATTCCTACGCCCGGGTATTTAGTGAACACCCTGTATAGCAGACATGTGCCTGTCAGATACGGTTTTTAGAATGCTGACCATGCAGCCTTCTCTGAATTCAGTGACCAGTCCATGCAGGTCAAAATATTTTTAAAATAACCTCTGTTTTGGTGTTTTATTCTATTGCTAGCGGATAACGAATGACAAAGTAGGAACGTGGTACATGTAGTGTAGATGTAGGCACAGTGCAATTGTTAGAGCACAATGCCGATGTATCGGAAACAATGCAACCTGGCAACATTGCATTGTGGACGATGTCCGTGTTTGTGCACAGCGCACAGCGCACACCGCACAGGCACAGACCAGTTAGACCTGCGAGAAACACAACGCTCTAATGACTTCTAAACCAGGTCGACAGCCACACTTCATACTCTACGCCGAATACAGCCTTCACCAATCAATGGGATGTCTCACCACATTATATTGAATCTAGTAGCTTCACAATAATCTATACTCTGCAACAGTATCGTCAAAAACCTTGCCGTTGGAAATTAGAATGGTTTAAGAGTAGTTTTTGTAAAAAATGAATTATACTTCGTTTCAAAATGAACTGGAGTAATAAATCAAAATTTGCAAGAATAGTATTCTCTGGTGCGTGGGCAAAAGAGTATAAGTCAAATTTTGGTCAAAACAAGCTAATTGTGTTACTAGGTTTAATAATTCAGTATCTTTAGTGTGGTTATGACAGTATGAGTAAAGCTTGCTTATTTTGACCGTCAGGTTATGTGATCTTTTAAGTCTATGTTGAAACGTATTATACACTAGTGACCAATAGAGTATAAGTGCAGTTGTACTGTTTTTACCAGAGATTTTAAAAATTGGTCCTAATAGTATATATATGTACTTATACTGTTAGAACCACTGCATTAAATTTCCAAGTGTTCATTTGTACTATTTTACATGTAGCAACATAATCTAAAAGTTTGTAAGTGGCGTCTGTGAATATTGTTTTTAAGCGTTTTCATATGTTTTTACATATTCTCGTTCCAGTATGTCAGTTTTTTTGTACTTTGTTGGTTAATTTAGTATAAGTCATTTGTTAAATGTATGTTTCTGTGATCAAAGTAGTATAAGTCACTTATTTTTAAAAAATATGTATTTTTTTCAAAATTATGGTGTATGTTTGTTCTTGTGCCGTTTTACAAACAATAATCATTTATTATTTTATTTTTAGTCTTATCAAATGATCTTACAAGTCACGTTAAACATTCAAACCTATCTCCTGCGAAATACAGTTTTTGTACTTATACTCTTTTGCCCACGCACCAGAGTATTGAACTAACGAAAAATAACATAGTATTGCCTATTAGTATAACAGACTAGCGAAATCTCGGCTTCTGCCGATAGTGTTTCATGATTGTGTATATGTACATCCAATTCGTCTAGGCATACTTTAAACGCGAAGTGCTAACACTAACATTATACTTTTTATTTCAAATTTCAGATAAAAGTCGACCGACCTGCAGCCTCTCCGAGCCGAATCTCGAGGGGGCTAGTCCCCCCGAGGTTCGGGGTCAAATTTGTATTTTGTATTTATTATCAAATAAAATTATAAAAAAATGCGTATAAATAAATCGGCTAATACTTGTCGAAATGCAGTATGGCATGGCTAGAATCTTTATAAATTATAGAAAATTGAAAAAGTTTGAGCATTATGTATATTTGATAAATTAAATAAAACACTTGGTGTAGTGTTGTTTAAGAATATTGTGAAACAAACTATCGCGGCGGATGACGATACATCATCCTAATTATTAATCGACTTCAATCATTTAGTTTGCGAACTAATTAATATTTAAACAAAATTCTTTCACTAACAATCATTAATTTACGTATATTTTCGCATTCTTATCTAAAATAGTTAAAATTTGACTATAGTGTAGTAACCCACTGAGAACTGAAACGGTCGATCTCTTTTTCTCTCGAATTCAGTTTTTTCGACTATCCCCTTTTAACAAACAATTATTGATGCGCCATTTTGAAACGAAGTATGTTATTGGTTCTATCGCGTTTTTCCCGGACAGACACATAATTTTTTTATATATTTTTAATTATCTCTAATTTATGAGTGATGTAATATTGCATTTTAAAAAGACATGGAAGCAATGAAAAAAGAAAACTTTTGCCGAACAAAAAATTTCAGCAATGAATAATGCTGTAATAGTCCACGAAAGTGTTCTTAATGCTCTGGGCTTACAAATTAATATATGTTTAATCATTTTTGTATTATAATGTTGATTGATTTTCTTTATAAAAAAAATTATTTATCTAGGAAACCGCCGAAGCAAATCTACGCCACTTCCTATCTAAATTACTTTCAAATCTAATTAGTTTTTCAAACCGCAAAATTATCAAATTATCCCAACTATTCATACAACCAAAACTAGATTAAACTATATTTTGTAAACATATCCATATAACTTGTTTTGAAATACCACAACTTTACAAACAGTAAAATATTCTTATATTGGATTATTTTATACACAAGTGATAAAGTTTTATTCGTTAAATTCTTATACAATTTGATTATATTCCCAAACATCTTAAGTGTCCTTAATTGAAACAATTAACGCTAATAATAAATGAAGTTATCGCGATATAAAACAATGCACATACGTAGCATTAAGGTTCCATGAAGCTTATCAAATCAACATGCTAGAAAAGCAAACACACTGTTCAGACACTGACACATCATAACATCATCAGAAAATATAAATATTTTCATTTTGAATTGGCTACTGTGTGTTTTTTGCTCGCCCGACATATAATAGAGATTAAACAGGCGTGTGGAAAATTATATATGCTCTAATAAACTTGTGAACACTAACCTAATCCTTCAAAAATTGGTTACCGTGACGCTATGACAACATAAATGTAATATTCGTTCGAAAGAGCTTCGATTTGTTTTTTATTTTATCATGTTACGAATTTAAAGAAAAACTTACATACAAATGAGAAATACATATTTTATTTTGAAAAATATTTACGAATCATGATGGAAGATGAACAAGAGTGCTTTTCTAAGAAAATTAAATGGAAAAATATGAAGCCCTTTCGGTATTGGGAAATTTGTGATGTCTTCCTGGTCATCTGATCTAAAGAATGCTGTTGTAGTGAGTGTAAAGTGTAAACGAGTAGAGCACGAAAGCCAGCATTCTGCATTGAAGTCGTGACTATTCCATCTAGTAGAAACCGCCTTGACTCAAGTCCGTGGGAAAACTGGTTTATATTGAACCTGGTTTAGAAACGACCGTTTAACTGCCTAATATTTTCATATTGGTTTACCTTTGTGTCCAATGCATAATAAATACCACTATCATTAGCTTTTTTATCATCAATCAAAAGCTATTTTGAATTTGAATACAGAGAGCTATTATTGTCTTTTTGCTGCTAATGTTTTTCTAACTTTCAAGTAAATTAACACAAAGTGTCAGAATAGTCTTAATTGACAATATATTGACTTTTTTCAAGCTAGTCCTTTTCGATAGTATTTTTTTGGCATTAAGGTAAAAGTAGTTACACTTTGAGTTTAAATTACAATAAAATAAACAAATTTTGTCAAGATTTCGAAAATCGAAAATATAAATTCACTAAATATTTTTGGACATATTATATTTAAGTGACATTAATAATAATAAAAAACTAACTTTCCTGTCATTAACATTTTTTCGTCGACAATTTTTTACTTAATTGCCTTCGAATAATACGATGGATGTCGATTCTTATACTAGTTCATTGACACAAGTTTTTGTTTGAGAATTACGAACAAAATCTCCTTATATAATTGGAATGGTATTTGGAAAACATTCTTGAAAAGTATTAGAGAACTCGACTACAAATAATACCAGTTATTTAGTTTTTAAAGTCAAGTTCTTAGAAAGACTTCTAACGTACGCGAAAAATGTAATCTGTACCAGTGTTTTTCAACAAGATTATTATAAGTCTCTTTGTAAAAATTTTATTTATAGACTACCTCTTAATGTATTTATATTGTGTACAAGTAGCAGTTACTTAAAACAGAGGTTCCCAAAGTGGGAAATACCGCCCCTTTTTGGGTGCTGGATAGATCCAAGGGGGCGATGGTGGCCTTAGGGTTACCAGGGGCGCTTTGAAGGCCAGTAAGTGGGCGATGAAAGCTCAAAAAACAATACAAAACGGTCAAAAAAATTAACCGACTAAAATACTTTTCAACATTTTTCCTCGTGATCATAGGCGCCGACTTTGGGGGGCCAAAGGGGGCGTTACCCCCCCCCCCCCCCTGACAAAATATAGAAGGGGCGAAACTATGTTTTGCCCCCCCCCCCTGCCCTATACAATTTTTTTAGCTCTTTTGCTTCGATCTTATTAATTTAAAATCATGGTATTTTTCAAGCATTAAGCAATTTTTGGTAAGCATGCTAAGAGATTTCTTTGCAGTTCCATAGTATAGGTGCGTGTCTTCGTTTTATGCTGGTCCTTTGTAGATTAGAGTAAATTTTTTTGAAGGGGCATTGAAAATATATATTTTGGAGAAGGAGGCAGTGAGCCCAATAAGAGAAACACTGGCTTAAAAGAAAATTGTCTATTTTTGGGTTCGGTAATCTGGTTCTATGACGGTCCGTTCCACCATCAATTTTATGTCCGTGTGAGGCAATAATTGCCACGTAAAATTAGTATTACCCTCCGAAATATTCATTTCTTTGTTGCTACTAATAAGTTGGTCTTTCTCCGTGAAACGCTAGCACCGTCATGGCGTATTGAAGTTAGTTATAACAATTTGGGCGTTGGAAACAATATCGTAGTATTGGCGTTAAAATTTGCAAAGTGCTCCCTAGGTACGTGACAAGCGAACAGGGGTGCGAATACGAATTCAGAACTCGCTACAAAACTCAAAGTTAGCGAACAGAAGTCAGTCCGCATAAGCTAAACTTTACCCATTCCTGACAACAACAACACTACCTTAACCGATATGCCAAACATCTACACTGAATCCATAAACTCACAACGATGCTTTCAGTTGCAAAAATTCAAAAACGGATCATTTCACCTTCATTAGATTCTAAAAAGCGCTGTGCTCATAACATTTTGGCCCGTTTACATTTTCAACAAACAAATTATAATTTTTTTTTTTTTTACTTACAAAAACTAAATATGTTATTCAAGTATTCCGCCATTTAATATAGTGGATTACATCGTCTTTATTAGTAATACCAGCTTTAATTCTATTATTGTATAGTATTGTACCACATGAAGAGCCATATTCTAGCAAGATGATTGATCCTAGATATATGAGGATGAATTAAATATAAACGCGACTGATTTTTTTTTTAATTCCAGGGGATCATAAACCTGAGAGAAGCTGATTAATAGGTAGCCTAGGCAGTTAGGCAGGGGGGTAGATACTACCGCAATTTTCTCAGTTCTCTTTAGTATTAAAGAAAATCATGAGCGAGCATCAAACGAAAAAGTGCAAACCAAAATTTCATATTATTTCAGGTTTAGAAGTTACGTGTATAAAATCAACAAAAAGTAAAATAGCATGCGCCAGCCCTGCTGCATTTATTTGTATAATATGAAAGACGTACCAAGGAAACAGTATGGAATGAAAGGTGATGATGTATTTTGTGTAGCATTGAGTTCGACCTTGCTTAAGAAAGCATGGTTATTTTTCTAATGGTAATGCGAAGACATTCCAACGAATAGTGGTTTATTCATTAGTTCATATCGTGTTTTTCGTTTGGCTGATTTTGCATGCATAATTCTAGAGCTGTTCCATATTTTCCCAAACCAAATTCTTTGTAAAAACACACAACTGCTACTGCTGCAGTTAATTGCGAAAACAATTATGAAATTTAATAATTATGTGCAAAATATTTACAAGGGCAATTTACTATAAATTTTTAAACAATATTTCATTTATCTTTTACGTGAAATGGAAACAATGTAAATGAGTTTGCAAATGGCAATTTTATTAATTTTATTAATTAAATTTGCAATGTATGGAAGAGACACAATACTATACCACAAAATATTTTGCACATATTACAATGAACAAATTAATTTCGTGATAAAATTTCTATTTTTGTGGCAACTAATTATACATTATATTCAATTATACAAATTAAAATAAAGTCGTCGATATATAGAGTGGAAAATATTGTGGTACTCTCTCTACTACAGCTTTGAGAGTCCATGATGTGAAAAACTGTAAAGGTACGGTTTCATTAGCGGATTTAAATTTTATAAAAAATAAATTATTCAGAAAGGTGGCGGTGAGCCCAATAAATTTGAGAATAAAAACAAAATATTGGAAAAAGTGGCATGTTTTCTTTTGGAATGTAATCACAACATTTTTACAATGGAATGATTTAAATCTTCTTCTTCAGCGAATCTATTTATAGATTTGAACCCGAGATGCAAATGTAGACGATCATTTCAGTCACCGAGATAAGAGCGTAGAGCATTACTCTAGTAAAGTAAAAATCTCGGATTCAAATCCCGATCTTTTCACAAATTATTTCGTTTATAATACACAACTCTTTTTGACAAGTATATTTGCTGTTTTGTTCTTTGTAATAAATATGTTAATAATATTGTAGTCTCGGAAGAGATGATAAAACCGTGGATATGTTTAACAGCTCTCATGAGAGACAAATTCAGAAAAATCTACTGATCCAAATGGCGTTTAAATAACTTTAAGAATACTAAAGTAGTAAACAAACTTGATTCTCGTTTATCTGCGCGTAATCGCCGCGTGAGATCTCTTCTTCTTCTTTATAATTTTTTGTTGTTCGCTGTGACTGTTTCGTTTCGTTTCGTTTCGTGCTGTAGGTTTTGCGCGTTTAGAACGCTTTGCTTGCTTGCTAGACGGTTTAAATATTGATTCGTATTTAATTTAAATTAATATTTACCCGAGGCTGTTTGTGTACATTTCATTTAAGTTTTCGATAAATTTTATATGAGCTCAAATTGTTTGTTCAGTCAGAAATGTATAAATATTGTGATGATGATGATGGTGAAACCAACTAACTATTTATGATGAGTACAAGATGCACTGAGAATTTACTATTTTTGCTTTCTAATACTCCAGTATTACTTAGTTCTATTTATAGATTAACATAGTATTTTCTTCATAACACAAACGCCTTGAATCTTTGAAAGCATTCCTTCATGTTTCAATTGGTAGTGCTCATCTTCAACTAATAATTTTCGAGTCATTGCAAAAATGATTCGCATTTTAGTGCTATCGGATTTATTCTAATATTTTTATAAAAACACAATCTTTTTACACAAAACATTAAAAATACGACTCATAAGACTCAAAATATACATATAAAATCACTTTACTACATAACCGCCTAGATTCAAAACCCGGCAAATCCACTAAAATTTTGGGAAATCGCAAAAAACTGTTTTGATATGTCCCCAATGAATATTGGGGACGTAATAGTGATATCGTCAGAATTTAAATTTAAAAAATGGATTTGTTGAGTTTTGATTTTGATCTTTGGATATTTCGGGTTCAGTATCTGATTTCATTGAAGTTACTTACTAAACTTCTTTTATTTTGGATTTATAAGAAAACATTATTAAATTACAAAAATAAGTCAAATTGAATTATCAAAAATTGAAGACAATCAGACATTACATCGGGGATCTTATCAACTGCTTCCCACAAATTAATACTGCATACAGAATCTTCTTTAACTATAGTAGCATTATGTGAAGGATCATTGCTCGCGTTCAGCCGGGGTAGCGCTAACTTCGCAAAAATTAGCGATATTTGCTAGCGCTAGATGGGCACTGAATGGTATTTATTAAATATAGCGTGCAAACGCTGTTTAAAGTAAAAAAAAAAAAACTGACAGTACTGAAAGCTCGCAGACTTCATTTTGAAATAGAAATTATTACTTGAACTAATACAAGGTGCACCAGAAGTAAATATTATTAAGTAGTAAATTTGCTAGATGTTATAGCAAAATATTTCTCGCTAGCAATTTCTTCTAGTAATAGATTTTATCGAACCGTTCAATTATTTTGCTAGTCTAGCGCTAACTAGGTTGAACACAAGCATTGTATTTTTTATGTTTTTCCTATAGAAAAAACATTAATATCTTTTCTTTTTCTCTAAACTACCGGATTTTTTAATTGCACTATGTTCACTCCTACACTCTGCAATTGTTTAATTGTTATAAATTATTGAAATTATTTGAAAATTTAATAGTTAATAAAAACCAATGAGCACTAATTCCTTATTAAATTATTGCAAAGAAACAATTGACATTATTAAACAAAATGTATACTCAATAGGACCACGTAACTTCTAAACCGCTGCTCTGATAGACTAATTTGGATTTACTGGTATTAGATCCCAACCGGTTATGGATTTGTCGGGTTTTGAAACTAATCTGATATTTTAATCATAAATATCATAAGGATTTGTTGAGTTTTAGTACGTAAACATCACACCAAGTTATGGTGAATGAGAAGACGAATCCGTTGCAGCATCAATCTTATATTTGGCAAAAAATGGATTTGTCGGGTTTGAAACTAGGCCGATTCACATGTTTAATATACCAAACTCAATAGAAAATGCGTTTTTAATGTATGTAGATAAATAAAAATCTAATAAATACACGTCTTACTATCAGGCAGATTATGGAGTCAAATCAGTGCATTATTTACTACATCTATAACAAGGGTATAGTTTTAATTTCATTTGACTGGGAGATATAATGTCCTGAAATTAAATTGCTCTTAGTTTTCGAAATATATGAACTTATGATATTCGCCTAAATTATAAAGAACAAAATTTTTGGCAAGATCTCTGGATTTTATTGTGATTATATCCTCAAGGAAAACATAACCAAACTTGTTATTCGCGAATTCCATTTATAAAATGTCAGTTCGAAACGAAAACTCCATCTTATTCTCTTCTTATTTCTATTACAGGAAAAACTGCTCATATACACATCTCCATTCTATCTAAAAAATCATTCGCTGTTACTCCGCTATTTATAAGGGTGTCATGACGTCACAGGGTAATGAGCCAATCCCGAGCGAGAAAAACTCGCCACTTATTCACGAGAGCTTGCTGTTGTTTTTTACCGAGGTAATTGTATGGGAGTGCGATCTCATCGAGCCAGGTTCGTTACCGGGCGGAGACAACGAGACGCCGACACTAGAAACACTCCATATGCCGCAGTCCTCAACATTTTCCCGTAAGCAGTACAGAAATTTTCTTAATAAGACAATTTATTTTGATTATGATTCATTCATTATTAAACTGGTTTTCAAATTCCACAAATAAGTAGGTACTATACTATATTTTTATGTGATTGGCATACAAAAGTATTTGAGAATGTTGAACACAGTCCACCACGTCATTAATGAAGAGGTTAAATGATAGTGGGTCCAAGTTTGATCCTTGTGGGACCCCAGAGGTAGCAGTGAACGGGTTTGATTTAAAGTTATTAAGATGCACGGTCATTTCGCAATCTCTGAGGTAGGAGTTGAGAAAATGAAGAAGGTCCTCTGTAAAGTGAAAATATTTGCCGAGTTTTTCCAGAAGCACATTGTGATTTACACTGTCGAAAGCCTTTTTAAAATCTGTGTATGTCACATCAATTTGAGAGTTATCACTTAGAGAATTAAGAGTGAATTCAGTGAAGTTTATAAGGTTAGTCGTGGTTGATCTACCAGACATGAATCCATGTTGATGACGAGAAATATTTGTGGAAATAGAATTATATATGTACTTATATAAAATTGATTCAAATTCAGATATTAGAAAGAATGGTAATAGGACGGTAGTTAGAAATATCAGTATTGTCACCAGCTTTGAAGATGGACAAATGAACGAGTTTTTAACAGATGGAAGCGATTGGTCGATAGAGAGAGGTCATATTGTGTCAAAAGTAAAGGGTTTTGGTAGAAGATAAATTTGGACCGGTCATTTTGTAGAAATGTCTCACCATTTGTGTAGTTTTTATAATTTGTTGAAAATGTAAACCGGTCTAAGTTCGTAGAAGACGACCTACCGAATCCATCTAAGTGAAATTTAATTAAAATATTTTGTTTCTTGTGCCATGAATAAGAAAATATGTAAGTGTATGTCGTTGAGTGTTTGAGAAGCACTGGCTGGTTCCGAGGGTGAGAAGTATGGTCCTGCATGAAGAATGTGATGGAAATGAGAATGAAAATAGTGAGGCTTTGTAGAATGAGGGTAGAGAATGACTGATGAAAAATTGATTGGAACTGCTACAAGAAGTGTGCGGAGAAATTTAAATATACAATGAACAAAGAATGCTAAAATAACCAAACCATCTAGCCAGAATTTCAACTAACTCGGTGAAACAAACTCATGTAATAAGAGATACAATATGAAGGCGGAATATACAAACTAATTTTGGAAGGTATTTAAGCATAAACGTGACCAGCTTATTCCAAAATGTTACCTGCAAAAATCCATGTATCTAAAAGCATTTTGTTTATAATTAATTAAATAATTACTGGTCTGAATATATTAAAAAACCGTTGAGGGAATACAAGTTAGAAAATTATAGCGTTTTTCATTTATACAGGTCAACAATGAAAACCGCGACATAGGCGTTTAAGGGGATCGTCTACGCTTTTCCAAATCAACGAAAAGAGGCTCTAAATTTTTGCTAATAATGCAAAAGTTGCTACGAATTTTTAACTTGTTTTTAACATATTTATTAAGAAACTTGATAATATGTTGTTGATTTTTGTTATTTTTTTGAATAAAGAATAAATATTTTAAAAAGTTACATGTTTTCTAAGAGCGAAGGTTTAAATTCGATAACAAATGAATGACAAATACAGCCATACTTAGTAAAAAAATCTGATGTGGACACCACACGACTTCCTTGTACGATTATTAAACTATACATATTTTTTTAATAATTAAATTACAAAATATTGACAGGCTTAAGCCAAGCCCGAGAAATATTTTGATATAGAACAAAAAATAATTCATTCTTAAATTAACATTAATCTAACCCGGTTCTTTTTAAAGAGAGTTTTGATTACAACAAAAAAATATTTGATTACAACAATGAATATGAGTAATTTCACAATTAAAATATAATATTTGTTATTGTACGAATCATAAAATAGCACGTATTTAACATAATTTGACATGAATTTTTTTTTCCTAATCCATTGCAAGCTTTATTACAAAAACAAAAAGTATATAATTTTTAAATTTACATATCTCGCTTATACAAAGGGCTAATTTAATAATAATACTTGATGTGCTAGACGCAGAAATTAATTCTCTAAAACTTTTATTTGAAGCATTTATTTCTAAAATCAAAATAAAATCATTTTATTCAAGAAAAACTGTTAACAACTTCAAGTAATGTACCACTTCCGGTTAGCCTATTTTAACCAAAATCTATTATGTTATTTCGATTGACATAAAAGTCTTGTATACCAAATTTGAAAAGTTTTGGATTATATTTTAAAACAGTTTTTTATTAAAATCTATTATAGGCGTCATGTAAAGTGCCACTTCTGGAAGTTGTGTAATAACCAGAAAGGGAGGTGCACAACTAGATGTTATAGGAGTCCTAAATACAAAATTTCAACTTTCTACGGCTTACCGTTTTTGAGTTATGCGAGATACGTACGTACGTCACGACGAAATTAGTCAAAATGGATTCAGGGATGATCAAAATGGATATTTCCGCTGAAATCTGAAAACCGAAATTTTTCGCGAATACAATACTTCCTTTACTTACGTACAAGGAAGTAAAAACTGAGATGTTTTGTGTATTTTCAACGCTACAGTGTAAATAAAAAGTTATAGACGAAATATAAAGTTTTTTAAATATATAAGGATAAAAAAATTACAAATTCGTAACAGATTTTGCATAATTAGCAAAAATTTAGAGCCTCTTTCGTCATAACTAGTACCCGGCATGATGTCATAGCTGCACTAAGTGCAAAACTAAATATATAGGTACATAGAAAACGCTTAGTTAAAAAAATTCTAAATCGATTTATGAATCCATTTCTTACAATAATAGGAGGAGTCTAAGGTTAAAAATATATATAAAACTAAAACAATTACCAACAACACCATTAAAAATTGTCCAAATTTAATTACGAAAAATATAAATTTTAAACTTAACGTTTCAAACCCAGTAGTTCCAAAAATGTACTGTCTTCCAAAAATTCATAAACCGGGTAATTCAGTAAGACCTATAGTTTCTGGCATAAATTCACCAACTTATTTGCTTTCAAAATGGTTAGTCAACGAATTTACTAATTTTCAAAATCAACCACAAACTTTTTCCGTACAAAATTCGTTACAATTCATCGAAAAAGTCAAAGATATTACTTTAGATAAAAATGAAATATTGGTTTCTTTTGACGTTAGTTCTTTATTTCCAAGTGTACCGATCCCGAAAACTTTAGAATATTTAAAAACTTTTTTAGAAAATAACAACTTGGATGTGACACAAATTAATGAATATTTACGACTCACTGAACTTTGTATGAATCAAAATTATTTTCAAGTAAATAATAAATTTTATCACCAAAATGAAGGTACAGTTATGGGAAATAGTTTATCACCATTTTTGGCTAATTTATTCATGAGTAATTTCGAAATTGAATTTAAGAAAAACAACAAATATTTTCCTAGAGTTTGGATTAGATATGTAGATGATATTTTTGCCATAGTTAATATCAAAAATTGCGATTTGAAAACTTTTCTAGACAATTTAAATTCAGTTTTCCCATCAATTAAATTTACTATTGAACAAGAAACTAATAAACAACTACCATTTCTGGACGTACTGGTTATTCGAAATAAAAATAAACTAGAGTTCGATATTCACAGAAAATCCACTAATACTAACAGATTTATAACTGCTGACTCCAATCATTTCTGGCAACATAAATTAGCATCATTCAATTTTTTAATAAACAGATTAACAAAATTTCCTTTAAACAAAAAAAGATTTAATATTGAACTAAACTATATTAAAGAAATAGCTAAATATAACGGTTTCCCGGTTAAAACTATAGATAAATTAGTTCATAAATTTAAACATCGCCAATCCGTTTCTAATTTTACAACATTAACACCATTTAATAATAAAAATAATAATAAATACATAACACTACCGTACGATCACGCTTCTAAAAATTTAAATAAAATTTTTCAAAATCAAAATTTAACCGTGACTTACAAATCAAGTAATACTATTAAATCTCTATTAGGTAATCCTAAAGATAAAATTGACACTAACAAAAAATCCGGTATATATAAAATTAGCTGTAATGATTGTAATAAAGTTTACATCGGGCAAACTAAAAGGCAAATTGACACTCGGTTTAAAGAACATTTTTATCATCTAAAAAGCGGTAATCCCGAAAAATCTAGCGTGGCTCAACATATGTTCATTAATAATCACAAAATTAACAATTCTAACATTAAACTTTTAAAGAATATTAATAATGATAGATATTTAGATGCATACGAGAGCTTAATAATAAATAAATTTAAAAATAACTTGATGAACGCAGATTTCGGTCCCATACCAAATTCTAAATTATTCGATTTAATAGAAACTTAAATTTAATAGGACATTTTAAATCTTAAATTTCATTGGACGTTAAATCTTAGTTTTAATTGGTATTCATTCACCTGTGACTCCTATCCCTATATAATCCCAGTTCTCTCCCTTGTTTGCTCAGAGTTGTTAGACCTCTGACATGGTTTACATGTTGAGTAATCTTAACTTCTCTGCTTAAACTTTTGTTTTGTTCTACTGATGATGAGAACTTAGTTCTCGAAATACGTATTTAGCTTTTTAGCTTATATTATTATTTAAGGTTAAGGGGTAATTGTTTTAGTTTTATATAAATCCATTTCTTGTTGAAATATTGTATATCGTCACCTCTTAAAGGTCGTAGTTAATTTTTCATTGCAGTGATACGAGCTAACAAGACCGTTACACTTTATCGTCCTCGTAAACATGTATTATTTATGTTAATATTTGTGATTGTGATATTGTACAAAGGCTTGCTTTGTTGATAGCGTAATCAGAAATAAATATTATTTGTATCCGTCTCTGGTAAGCGCAAGCACCATTCGATACAAAACAACATTTTACCTTGATGAGAATTACTTTTTGCTTTCGTTTCCATTTAATTGTTTCAAGATAATTGTAGGGAGTATGATTTATATTGATAATTAGTAAATCAATACTATTCATTCAATTAAGAAAATATTTGTTGTTTTTGTCATTAGCTAAAGGTATTCATATCAATTTAACGAATCACAATAAATAAAGCATTTTAATTCGAAAGGATCCTTTTATATTTTCAAGTAATTTAACAAAAAAACAAAAACAATAACTTCTTCTAATATTTTTTTATACATTCTGTTCAAAAAGAATCACTTTAGATTTTAGACCCTGCTTAAACCATCAATATAAACAATTGAATTTAGGTATAATGTTGATGTCATTTTTTATTGTGTTTTACAAACTTTTGCATTTAGTTCTTCAAATGTAGTTTGCAGCGGTTAATTTGAAATATTGCAGTATTTAATTTGTAGAAAAATTTGCATCCTAATAACTTGAGCAGTCCGCCAGAGAAAAAATAAAATGATTCCTCTATTTCCTACTTGGTTTAATAAACCAACACAAATTGCTATATTTATTAAAAATGATTTATTTAAGAGTAAATTGCCTGTTTTAGGATTACATTTTCTAATAAGATTTAATAAAAAAGTTTAAGTTCATTATAAACTACAATGTGCCCTCGAGATACTTTACTCGATTTTCTTAAGATAAAATTGTTAACCAATTACCTAATTACAAGAACATTATGGTATATTCGTATATAGTAATTTTTAATTAACAAACTAAAGGTAATTTTTCTTGTTTAACGTGATTGAGTTCGTTATGTGACCGGTTATTTTTCTGATTCGGGTTCGATTCCAATCGTTAATTTGAAAACCAAATAACAAAATAAAGTAATTATTATTACGTATCTACTGAAATGTCCTCATTTATTATGAAAATCTTTCAAATAAAATATTTAAAATATGATTCAAATCGACCTCCATATTGTGACGTCACGTTTGCTTATCAAAAGCCGCAAATAGCGCTAGTAGTTCCTCTAACCCAAGGTTTCTCAAAGTGGGCGTGACGTCAGGATGGCGGGAATAGGTACACTGGCTTGCAAAAAAATCGCGTACACCTGTTTTTTGCTGTATTGAGTCGGTCTCGATTGTTAACTTATCAATGTCACAAGTCAGTGTCATTAGTTTCAATTAAGATGCCAAAATTATCAGAAAACGAGAAAGCTGTAATACTTTCTAACTTAAAAGAGGGGTGCTCAATCAGATCAATAGCAGAACATTAAGATTAAATAAAGTACTGGACGCTGAAGGAGTGACGATAAATTACTAATGTTACTTCAGTCATAATTTTTACTTATTTATAATCAATTTAAAATAAATACTTGGTTGTTCTTTAATTATTCAAGAATATATTTGTAATTTAGTAGTAACTTAGCACAATGAAGAACTTGCTCCACGATACCTAAAATAATGACATGACAGTGACAACGGTGACAACTTCATTGACAGTTGATATTAACCTATTTTAAAAAAATCGTATTTACATAGCTAAAATAAGGTAAAAACGCGGTTTCTTGATTTTTAAGGTGTACGCGATTTTTTGCAAGCCAGTGTATATCTCATTTGAAAAAATTATGTAAAATAAAAAAGTAAGGAAGATTACATATAAAAATACTTTCACGTAGTAAAAAATCAAATAAGCGATAACTAGTCCATTGTATTTGAATTCCTACTTTTACAAATTAAATTTGCAGAAAAAAAATTAAAATTTGCTTTCAAGCTGCTGAAATATATGTAAGAGTGACATATATGCTTTTGCCCTGAAGCCACAGAACATCTTTTGAAGAGTATGAATGTGTCTACATATTGAAACAGATTATAGTATTAGAAGCACCTGAAATGCTTCCAAAAACTATAATCTGACATGAGATGAGCAGAATGTTGAATGTAGTAGTAAGCATAGACATCTAAAAATAAAATAATGAATAAAAAAATTGTACTATGTACTAACTTCCTCTATATTTCATACGCTTATTTTATTCAAAAGTAGAATGATCTGCTTCGTGGTTTTTACTTACTTTCTAAATTTTTTGTTGTAGTTTCAAACTGTTCGGTTGTAAATTAGAAATACACTTTATTTTACTTTTACATTAAATTATAAATGCAAAATGTTTCAATGAATGAATTTAATTAAAAAAAAGTATAAATAATTGTCTGCTTGAAAATAAAACAATATATTTACAGGCTGTTAATGAATGCGTGTCACATATATTTATGTATGTTTATGTAGGGAATGCAAAATAGACTAACTAAATAAAATTAAGGTAGATAATTACTCTTTTAAGAGCCTAATGACAACGAAATGTTACCCGCACTTTTTAAAAACCACTACTCTAATAATTTCCTTTCCTGCCCTGTCTTGCATTTTTGTGCATTACGGTAATGACCAGTACTTGAGAGTAAATTAATCATTAGATGGCATACAAACAAAGACAGAAGATAATGTTTGGTCAACAGTTGTTGTGTTTCACATATTTTAAAATGAATATAGCTCATACATTATTAAAGGACATTTCGGTATATTACTTTATGAATATTTTATTGCGACTTTTATAAACTGCAGTGAATTTTTTTATCATGTACTATGATATCAAAGCGGAAAATTATAGACTTCGAAACAATGATCTATGCGTTATTGACACCTTTAGACTTTAGATAAATTGCAGAAGATCATAGGAATAACGTAACATATGAGATATGCAGGTGTAATTTGTAAAACGGGTCATAGCGTTATAAGATAAAAAAACAGTTTTTTAGATGCCAAATGTTTCTATATTAATTTATAGAAAAAATAATTGGTGCATATTAAAGATTATTAACCATGAAACTGACAATAACAAAAATTGTCATTTTTTATTAACCAAAGTAATAATAATTGTAACAAATACATGTTTATTAATGAGTTGCCTTAAGTCATGGCTAATGAGATTTTTTCTGAAATTCCCGTATTTTTAAATTTATTTTGTGGCTTTATATGAAACAGAAATTCGTATTTTTCTCTCTAATATGCACCAATTCTTTTTTCTATAAATTAATAGAGAAACTTTTGACAGCTAAAACTATCGATTTATTCCTGTATATCTATTTCTAAATTGGAAATCTTTCATAAACCATCGTATTCGTTTTAAGTATGTTTATATTATAAAATCTAAATTATAAATTCATCATACTGATGTTTTAGCTACATTCTATAATACGGACACATCAGATATTAAACACTTCCTTTAACAAAAGCGCCCTATAAAAGTGATCACATAATACGGGCAAATGTTTTCGTCATTTCCAAATTGTTTATAGAAAAATGAAAAGGTTTCTCCCTTGGGAAATATTGTTTACATTTACTATCTCTTCCGGTTTGTGTACTATGTAATTACCTTCCATTATCTGTGGTGACAATAGATACAGTAATTGATTTTCGGAAAACGATTACTCAGTACCACATTTCAAAAGTTATTCAACTATAATAAAATAAACCAGTAATTTTCATAATCGTTCTGCTTAACCTAAATAAATAATCATCAAAAGCTTTCGAAGTTACACTCACACTGAAAATCAATAGCCACACTCATTATGGCATACGCATACGCACATGTATTGTTACAAATTCAAAGAGATATATTACTTTTTGAGAACCAAAAATTACTACTTTGCTTATTATAAAACATAAAAATGCACTTTAAATGTTTGAAATAGTTAGTTCAGTAAAATTTACCTGAACGTAATCTTCCAAGCTGACACTATGTTAAGAAACTGTTTCAGAATAAAGAAATGAAAACTTTGGAACAACTAACATTGTAGAATACTGCAATACTTTATTCGTTCGAGCAACTAACATTAACTAATCTCGTAAATGACTTAAGCATTAGTCATCGTAATAGAGCAAAACAAATAATTTCCATCAAATTACATTTATTACACATTCAGTTACACATAACACTCAAGGATTAATAATAAAACCACAAATCCAAAACAAGACTTAGTCACTGAATACTTCATTTACAAGTTGGAGTTATGAATTCTTGTAACATGTATTAATAACAGATATTGTTTTTCCTTAAAATTAGGAAAATTAGTTTTATATATCATTTTCTTTGAATATCAGGGTGCGGCTACAGTGCTGTACAGGGTGTTTTAATTGCTCACTATTGGTAACTTTTTTTATTTGTACAGATACGAGTTTGGGTGAATCAGCGATTACCAAAATATGGAAACTAACTTTTTAATTTTAAATGGGAACATATATTTTTTATTTGTTTGTTTGTCACAACGAATTTTTTGAGAAAAATCCATAATACGTTTTACATTTGATTTAAATCAGGGTTCGAAAATATCATGATATTTATATAAATAACGATTTGGATGTTTATTTTTGTAGTTAATTTTTTTTAATCATATGCACGGGAAATGATATGTTAAAAAGTTTATCATTATGTATTTTTATTTTAATAATGAAAATACAAAAATTGAAACAAAAAATTAATTCCTTAAATAAAATAAATAAAATAATATTTCTCTTAGTAATAATTAATTAAATGGCCACCTCACGGGCACTTATTGCTGGTGTGGAGAGTACACCACAAGAGTTTAAAATTCGAAATATTTGGCATCGGTCGGGGTCGAACCCGTTCCCCAGATTATGATATGATATTCTCGCGCCTGAGTCGTAAACGAGTTAGGCAAAAAATATGTTTTTACATTATTAGTACGTTTGATAAAAAGCTAATTGTGCTTACGACAAACAATCTTATCTTTTCATAAAGCATTTAAAAATTGAGAAATTATTTGAAATATTAAATAATATTTTTGTTGAGTTATCAGTATTAGATAATAAAATATTTTCCCCTACTGATATAATATTTTTATTGGTACATGTTCCCAGGTGCGTAAAATACTTCTAAATTTTATCCGCGTCCCAATAACTAGAAAGTTCTAAGTAGGTAATAATATCAGTGACCATACAAACTTACATTATCTGCCCCCATTAAAATTTTAATAAAACTTTTACAGCCGGGCCTCCATTAATTTTACTATCTATTCCCCTTCGGCTGTTCGCAACCCCTGTTGCACGCCCATGGCCGGATCAATGAATTCTCTACATACGGGAGCAGTGCTTTATCGGTTATAGATAACCGACTTGATAAACAAAACCAAGATCATATGTTATCATACATAGAAGAGAAGAATACATTTTCAAAAGATCATTTCTAAATAAAATCAAGTATGATTCAAATATACTAATGTATTGGGAGTAAAAATTAAATATGTAATATAGTGAAATACTTAGGTAATTTTTTAATATGGTTGCTGTTTCCCTAATTATATTAGACCAAAAATATAAATACATAAAATGTATCCAATAACTCCAAAACTAATGTTTATATGTGTTTCGTTAGCGAAAAAGAGGCAAAACAAGAGTTATAATTTTTAACTATTTAATTAGTTTTAATAATTATTGATTTCATTAAATTAATTATACATTTACCATCGCAGGAAAAGCTCAGTAGAATTATATTACCACTCAATTAATAATTTTTTATCTGTCAAAGTCATGTTACACATGTCAATTCTACACTCAAAATATACGAATTTTTTTTTCTACTTTGTGTTTGCAACAAATATATAGCCGTATTCTTTCGCTGCGTTGGATCAGATCCATGTTACATGGATCAGTAAATTGCAAGTTCTTTCGAATTTCGATCAGTATCCCCACCCCAAGACCAAATAATCCAGATCAGTGCCATCTACTCCAACAACAACTTGGATTAGAAAGATCTCACTTAAGATTCAAAAATGGCGGAAGCGGCGGAAGTATCTGTCATATTCTATAAGTCAATCAGGACAAGAGGTTACATTTCTAAAAGAAATTTAAACAAGAATAAGCAATGGTAAATATAGAAAATTGAAATTCATTTTTCCGACTGATTTTGACACATACTTGTGTTCTTTCGAATAAATTCATCTGCGTCCACGTGACCTGATCTGATCTAATTCATACGATTATTTGGATCTGATCCAACCCAGCGAAAGAATACGGGTTATTACAGTACAATTCCAAACAAACATAAAAAAATCCACTAAATTTTCTTTGAAACACTCCGAAAAAATAGTATATGTCATTCGGAGTAGAACACCCTTTTTTGTTTTACCAAGCTTGCCTGGCCTCGGCTAGTGCCTCGACCGCAATAGCTACATTCAACACAAAAAGTTCGCTTTCTACTCCTAATAACATAATATACTATTTTTATAATTATGAATTATATAATAAGAAGAGAAGAAACAGACAAATAAAATAGAAAAATTGAATATATCGTAGATAGTTGATGTTGATTTTTTATTTAAAAAGCGCATAAAAGACGCAAAATAGTATAAAGAACTCATTTCATAATTGTCGATTATTTTGTTCTCACAAAATAATTATACTATATACTTTCTCGCGTTTACAATGTCTTTTTTGTACACCTGATTTTAGTGATATTTCATTTGTGAAGTTGATAACTTAAAAGAAGAATACATAAATGTTGTATTTCCTTAAATATCATTGTCCAAAGTTATGAAAGGAAATCACAATTATAAAGTAATTTAAAAGTCAATTATAAACATGCGCGCATATTTGTCACGTGATAACTTTCATAATTTGGAGCAAATCGCAAAATTAAAAATGGTACACGTGTTTTTCTTAATTTTTATTAACACAGCATTTATTTTCTTACACAACCGACGTTTAGGTACACTCTTATACCTTTATGTGGGTAGTAACTTTCGTCACTCACTTTTTCAGCATTGTACAAAAATTCATAAATTCGCAAATTAAAGTACAAGGTGTAACGAAACGTCGGTTGTGAAATAAATGCTGTATGACTGCGAATTCGAGTAACTGGTAACACCAAATCTTTATTACAGTCGAAAAAATTTTCACATTGACATCAGTTGTTAATTATTCTCATTTTGTAGTTTTTAAAAGAATTATAAAAAAGATAAATTTATGGAACGGAAGTTAAACATACTTATCATTATCTAAATCCTGTGGGTTTTTATTTCTAATTACAAAACCTCAAATGCTGTCCAGCAACTAAATCAATTTTTGGTTAGATTTCTAATTCGATATACGTAAAAAAATCATTTATATTTTAATGTAACGCAACTTTACGCATCGAATTACCGAAAATAATTATTTAAACTATTTTGTTCATGTTGAATCAACGAATCACAAATCAAATTTTTAATTTTCTCCAATTAAATTGTCAATTTATAGCGGTAAAGATTTGTTGTCTTTTTATATTTTAAAGTTTTTTAATATACCGTGTTCTACAGGAAACTATAATTATACGAATCCAAACTCATAATAGTTCGGCCGATTTACATGTTTTGGTCGCACATAATTTTCGGCACAATAATGATTCCTTGATGTATTAGTATTGAATCGATCTTATTAACGATATAGAGATAAAAGTCGCGTCTAATGAACTTATATGGTGGTCATTAGGGGTGTATGTTTTGTATTTACATAGTGCGGTGTAAGTTTGCGTGGCGTTTTCTTCCTGTTTCGATCTGCGTTGAGTCACAACGGCGCCACTAACTTACATACAGAATACACATACACAAGCCAAGCATAGTGCACTGTATACTATCGAATTTGCCAGCGAAGGAATATATCAAAAGGAAACTATTTTTCTTTTTGCCTTTTTTTACCAATGTACAATTTTGAATTCTCAGAATTGCAGGAAATTTATCAAGAAGCTTTTTACTAATTGCTGCGTGTGTCAATTTACTTTTATTAACACATTGCCATACGTTACTACTTAATGTGCTTGTTGCAATTGTTAAAACACTTCAAGATGAACCAATAACAATTATTTATTTGAATAAAGAATTACTTAAAAATCACAGTAGTTTGCATGAAAACAATAACACTTGTCATTTTTTTAAATTTACATGTACTCTTTACTCATTACTTATGCGACAATTTTGTACTCGTTATTCATTACTTTAGTCCCCATCATTGAAACGCCTAAAAAGGTCCTCTATTCAAATTATTTTTTACATTGGACGAGCAAATTAAATTACGTGGCTTTCTATATCAAAAATATTAGTTATGAACTTGATATCAAGCAAGGTACCTACGAGAAAATTCACAAAAAAAGCAAAATTATTTTTATATGATGACGGTAATGAAAAAGGAGGCAATAAAATAGATGATAATGAAGCATATGACTTTTTTGACTTCAATGAACCGGATTCAATTGAAAATTTTGGTAATGAATCGGTTACACCAAATTCAAGGAATATAAAGCATAACATCTTCATATAAAAATTATTTTCTTTTGCTAGAATCATTATTTATTTTTACGACATATTTAATATACGTTTAAATAATAATGACCATCTTACCGATTTTAACAAAAGGATATTTTGATGGGAACAAAATCATTTTGGATTTGGGTTTGGTATATATGACTTTATATATATACAAACAGATTTTGAATCGGTACAAGACAAAGTTAGTTTTTTTTGTTGTTTATAAATAAAAGCAAAAGTAACAATGAATTATTATATTTCAAGTTATTTATTTATATCTACCTGTTGTAATTTAATGTTCGTATTTTTATTGGCATTGTCTGATACCTCGACTCGATTATACTTTGAAGAACGCATTAGTTTCGTACGATACGATAAATAAAACTTAGTTTGGATAAAACAATGATTAAAAATCAATAGTGTGGTGTTGTGTAGGGGCATATTTCTATCACTTTGTGTGAGGTGGCAGGTAAAGAAATCAATATGATATCCACGCAGACCATTTCCGATGTGAGTGTAATCACTAACATCTCTATCACGTAAACAATACACTCTTCTCTTCACCATCTTCTTTTCTTTTTAACGTTTTTCATCTCATTTTATGACTCGCACTTGCTATGAAATTTTTTAACTGTTTAGGGAAACTTTCAAATGACAGCGGTGCTCAATCGAACCGTTTATATCACCTCATAAAATACTTTCATTAAATATTTAAATAACTTTTTGTCTGTAAAATGATATTTAGATGGTATTTCCGTTATTGTACGATAGTAATTGTTCCAAGAATTCGTTTATAATGACGTGATACTGGATATAAAGTTTTATGGAAATAAAAACTAATCAGTTTTATGACTGTCTACATATTACTCGATAAATATTTCATTCTTCGTTCCAACGAGTTAAATGGCCTCTTTTATAATAAAACTGAAAATAAAAATATGCTATTATGTCATTATTTTGTCAAACACTCTTTTAACAAAATTACTAATGAAAGAGAAAATATGAGCCGTAATTTTTTTGTTCAACAAACATGTTTTTTGCAAGATTCACTAGCATTTAGTAACCAATCTAACCCAAAACACACTGAAGCCCATTATTCCTTAAAACTTGGATGAAATTTTATCAAAATCGGTCATAACGTTTAGACTTACTTAAGTTGATATTTTGCAAATTCTAATATTGAGTTTTTTCAGAATGGTAAACGCTTCTTTGTTTAAGAAATAGAATTATAAAAAAAAGGTTACCCTTGAGATACTATTTTTATAATGCCAATCTAGTTTTGCTCTATTTTAGCAATAAATATCTGAGCTCACAGGTGGTAACCCTTTTTAGAATTTTGCATACTTGTGTAAAAACTCATGAAAAATATCATTTTTAAATTTCTTCTATGGTATTTCCATAAAAATTTTATCGTATTGCCGTAATTCGCAATTTAAATTTGTTGTATTTATTCCGACGTTCTATTGAGTAAATCTGATCTTTGAGTTTAACTCCTTTAGTTTAAAAATAAAGAATAGTGAAGAATGTCGTACTACGATTCTTCGAAATTCCCGACTCCAGGATATCGTAATTGGTGACTACTCGATCGGAAATATTCTTTTTCACATTTTCTCAGAAATTACTTCAACTTGTATTTATCTAACAATGCAGTTCTATCGCAGAAACGTATATATTCTTTGGCGGATTACCGCAGGATCTCAAAATCTAATGGACCTCCAAAAATCGACCGGATTTAATATAGTATTCATTCATAATTTTGTTACATATGCCATAATAGTGGTGAATACATTCTGTTTTTTACTTAATAATCAATTTATTAAAGATTAGACTAACAAAAAAAAAATATGTACCAAGGCATTCATGTTCATCTTTTTACAACGAATATAAATCAAAAATTCTTTTGGAAATATAACATCCGCCGGACAATACTATTTATCGATTTATCAATTACCAAAATTTACAGAAAAAAATCATAATCTGATTTTCTTTAAGCCGACAAATTTATATATTTGAATTCTTAAGGTATTTGCAAAGTGTCATAGGTATATGCTATTGCCAATGTGACACAAATAGAGGGAAAACATTCAAACCCCGTATTTTGTAAAAATCAGACTTAAGCAATTTTTTGTAAGCGTGCTAAGAGATTTCTTCGTAGTTTTATGCTATAGGTGCGTGTCATCCTTTTATGCCGATCCTTTGCGATTAGATAGATTAGAGTAAATTTTCTGAAGGGGCATTGAAAAAAAATATTTTCGGAGAGCGAGCGGTGAGCCCAATAAGTTTGAGAATCGCTGCATTAACAGAAGCCTTTTGTGGATACAATGCTTAATAGAATTAAAGCTGTTATTACTAATAAACCAATATTAAATGGCAGAATACTTAAATAACATATTTAATTTTTGTAAGTTTAAAATCTATTTTAAATTTGTAAAAATTTCTCACCCTATGCGTATAATTTTTATAATTTGTTTGTTCTTCTCTTTCATAAAATCCTGTTTAATAATATAAAACATATTTTTTTTAATAAAGGGGCATGAAAATTCTGTTACCCTAGGATCTGTACAATATGCATTCGTCTGTTAGCATTTGCTGAACCGAATTTGTTATCGCAAACCCAAAAATTTCCGTGTAAAAAGTGGCTAAGCTACTTAGGCGGCTACTTATCGCAGATTATAAATGAGTGCTCGTCTATTTTAATTAACTGTCCCAGTCCCAGAGGGCATTTTACCCGTGGTCACAGTACACATAAAAATATTTACGTGACCACTAAACCCTTATAATTTTATCAGGCGATGAATTTTCATTGCTTTTTCGCTTTTTTGTTCAGTATAAAAGAAATAAAAATATGTTTGATGTGAGATTTTACTTTCGTTGACAAATGTAGAATAAAATTAGTGTGTAACGGAGTGTTAGTGGCTAAGGTGGCCTAGTTTCTCACGCTGTACAACACAATTGCCTCGTATTTACATAAAACACATAATAACATGGACTTGCTTGCAATTATACACGTGCCTTACATAAGGCATCATCATACGTGTTGTTATCTACCACTAGATCTCATTCTTTATATTAATCATCATGTTTAGCTTTCCAAAACCATATTGCAATAGCCGGTCATGCATCTGCGTATTTTTTTAAATTTGTACTGTACGGGCGTTTACCAGGGGCGCTCTTCACTGACGTGGACAGTGCACCACTAGGGCCACTTTTGCGTCTCCAGAATTTGGCATCAGTAGGAATCGACTTTGGGGTTCTAGATTCGCAATCAGACATATTTGCTATACCGGGTCTCTACTTGAAATCCTTATATTAAAAGATTAGATCGGCGAAGCCGAGATTTCGCTAGTCCTTATACCAAAAGGTTAGATTCACTATCTACATATTCTTTAATCAAGATGATAAATTTTGTCACCTCTACAGCCTTAACAGTAAGACCGATTTTAAATAAACTTGTACCAAGCTGGAAATTCTTGTCTTCAGGTCCCTAGTAATGGGTAAAATTTCTGTAGGATGCATAGTTTTTGTGTAAAAAATTATTAAACGTTGAAAATTGGGAAATTGAAACAATGGATCGAAGAATACATACACAAATTTAAGAAGATAAACGCTGTCATGTGTCGCATTTGATATGTCAATCTGAACTTTTAAATCGAAATATTTGTGTAATGAGGAGAATTTGAAAGAAGCTAAATTCAAAATCATAAATGATGAGAATGGGCAATTATTTCATACAGGTACAAAAGGCTTAAAACATTGTATTTAAAAATTATAATTTTTGACGGTTCATATGCACAAGGAAATTGTTGCCAAATATGCCATAAGTAACTAAATAAAAAATATTCCTGCACTGCATTAATGTCAATTAAATCCATTAATTTCCATACTGACAATAAAATTATAGTAAAATTCAAATATAGCTAGAGGAAAAGTTATAAATTTTACAGCTCGCTCAGGTTTTGTTTTGTAGGTAAAGTTGTCTAAAAAATGAAATGGTTTCTGAAGGGCTGCCATGCAGAAATCACAAAATTTTGACAGCACGATCGGCTTTTATTTTTTGCATAAAGTTGTCAGAACCATGTCGTGTTTGGTATTAAATACAGTGTATTCTTAAGGGCTGCTACGTCGAATTGTCAAAATTTTGGAAGCTCGATCAGCTATTGTTTCTGCATAAAATTGTCCGAAACATGTCGTATTTGGTGTCAAATGAGAGGTCTTGTTAAGGGCTGTCAGGCACCAGTGTCAAACATTTAACACTATCGGCGGAGCCTTAGGGGACGCTCGGCGAGGCCGAAATTTCGCTAGTCTGGTATACTAATAGGCAATAATGTTTTTTTTTTTAAATTGTTTTAGGTCCATGCTAATTTTAAAGGTTTAAATTTGTTTATTATATTTCATGGCACCAGGCACTCTTATCTTTGTTTGTTTGACAGGTCTAATAACCAACAAAACATCACTTGTTCCATGGCACTCTAAAATGTGTTGTAAATTGCGAATTATATTTAGCGTTATTTATAATTTTAGTGTCATATTATTTAGTGTTTAATTCCGAACAAGCTTTGAATTTACAACTTTCTTTCTCTTAAATTAATAGATAACTACATCAAAATAGAAAAATTAACATGGTGTTCCCTATATAACAGATTTCAAGTATATTTCTACCTCTCGTATAAGGAATTTTGTGGACCTATACTTAGTAAGAAAAGTGCAGCACCAGACAATACATATAATCTTTTTTTAGGATGTACCATTCTACTCGGCAAAGATTTATTATAATTAAAGTGTTTAGATAGCGCTTCGTTTCGTATACTGAAGATACCGGGTTACAATCCGAGCTAGGATATGAATTCTTGTGTACGTCATTTTATCTCTATCAATAAAACGAAGAAATAAATAGCTACAGTAAAACACTATATCTGCATTATCTATCACCGATTCTAAGCCGGATTGGGTACACACCCCTAGGAGCGAAGAGTATCTATACTCAAATTAAAATAGCTACTGGAGACATTAATAGATTAATCATAAAAATAATTTATTAATTTATTAAAATAAGGATATACAATAAGTATTTCAGATTTTCAAATTTTGTTTATGCGGATCTTTTTTTTCTTAAATTTTTAGCTGTTGCGGAAAGTGTACCACTTTTGTCCACGAAATAATCAGATTGGGTATAAAATTTAAAAATTATGGAATTGGTTGCTTCAGTTATCAGGTTTCTCCTATAAAGAAACGTATGTCCATTGTTTTTAGCTGGTACAAAAAGTGCACCACCTTTGTTCAAAAATCAAATGCGGTTAGACTTTTTAAATTTGTCTTTAGCATCTCCTATCCTGTATGAATATGTACTTCCAGAGATTTTAGCTGCAATGGAAAATGCACTGGCTCCGGACGTAACCATATCAACTTCATATATCAAAAAATAAATCTTCAACGGTTCAAATTTGGATTTCTCGGGTGCTTTTCTGTATGTATGCCTGTTTCCAAAGTTTTAGCTATTAAGGAGAGTGCATTCTTTTCGACCAATGAGTAACCGATGTCCATGGGATATTGGAGAACACAGAAATTTGAATTTAGATAGGTGTTGTGAAACGAGCACCATTCTTGTCCAATAAACAATTTCCTTTAAAGGGTCATTTATATATTCATATTTTGAAGTGAGGGAGTTAAAAACTTCAACTTCATATTTCTATACGCAAATTTTGTTGTAGAAAGCGCACCACGATTTTGAGCGGAATCAAACTCGAGTTCTCATAACCACGATCGGTCAATGAGTACACTCGGTCACCCACCTATTGCTGGAGAACGTATACGAAAAATTCTAAATAACAAAGCATACTCTTCACAAAGGTTTAGAGTATAATCTTTATTAGAAGCATTTCAAACGCTTGAAAGCCAGCGCTATGAAACCGGTTAGAAGTAACAACTGTTAGTAAAATTCATAAAAATTCTACAAAATCCATTAAATATTGTAAATTCGTATATTATTCTATAATATTTGTGTCGAAAATATGTGTTTACATATACTTTCAATGTAGATTGATTAATAATATAATAATGATAGTTTTTCCTGGAGTTGTCTATCTGTTGTCTGTTTTATGTCGAATATAATAATGACAGTATTTCAAGTATTCATAGCTATTGTGTAGAGTGCATCACAATTACAGGAGCTAATTTGTGCGTTCGGCATCATTATACTGGGAAATAATATCTTCGTAACAAATGTTCTTAAAACTTGGAAACTTCCAATTAAACTTATAAAATTAATTAAAGCATTCAGCATATAACTTTTTCGAAAAAATCTGTAAAGATTGTATAATTCTTCCCATCTAGGTTCGAAAAGTCTGTCTGGAAGAACTTCTCAGTCGGTGGAATGTTTAAAAATGCGGTGTTTATTGACATGTGAGGAAGGCTTTGACCGCCGCGGACCTTCAAACTATCGGAGACGAAAGGCCTTCAGCAGAACTTACATTCATGGGTTATGATAGCTGGGTCCAGCCGAGTTTAGCCGACCTCAACCGGAATTGGGCGAGTCAAGATGAAAGCGCGCGCACGAAACAAACACCTGGGTGCCTTCACACTAACATCCAAAAGGTTCTACTAATATTTTCATCAGGAAACCTTAAGAAGTCTTCAAAAAGACTCCAATGGGTAGGACAGGAATTTTGTAAGCTGGTCAGTCCATGAAAATTTATCTGACAGCTTTTTGGTAAAAGAGCGTGGGAATTGAAAGATGCAGGTAAATTTGAATGTGATTCTTGGTGCCGATGATGTGCAAATCACTAATTAGATTGTCGGATGAGTCATCTAGTTACACCGTTGAATATTGGTGATTAGCGGTGCAAATTAGATTAGTCCTGCACAATAAAAGCAAACGAATGAACAACCAACATTGGTAATATTTGTGCATTTTGTTTGGGAATTGACCGGCGTTGTATAATTAACTAAAATCATGTTTGGCGGCCTTCCAAAATTGTCGCCGCCTCCCGTCGGATGATAGCCTGAATCTTTTTCAAATGGGAAGTCGTTTTGTGCTGATCGATTTGAAAAGTAAAACTGTCGGGTCGAAATGTTGTGCACACGTAGTCATTCTACTGAGAGGAAGGAGGAGAACCGAGAGTCGAGACCGAGGAAAGGAATGTGGGTAGGCCAGCTAAAGCAACACTGCTACACGCGTACAGTGAACACTACACTTCACTATGAATCAATAAAAATAACACCAAGCTAACCTAACACCAAACACATATGGTATATTTACCCAGAATATGTCACAACGGAACACAGTGTCTTGAACGCCAACTTATAACCGATCAAATTCACATCACACCAGCATCACTGCACACTGAACACTATGTTCTACGATTATTTCAGATTCACCTCACAATTTGGTACACTGATCAACATGCACTTGGAAAAGTTTCGGTTCGGGTATATCGCCGAATGCCGGCTCCAGGTAGACTGCAGCTACTACAGTACCTCTGCACTAAACTCAAATGACAATTCCTAACAGAATGAAGGTCGCTACAGAACTGAGGCGGAATTCACCCCACCCAGACGACTAACAAGATGAACGCATGCGCGGTTCCATGGGCGTGCGCTCTCTTTTGCCACGAGGTAGACACAAACACCAAACCTTTTCAACGAATAAATTGCCATGGGGTAATCTTATTACAACTGATATACTATACCCAGGGTTTAGCCATCTCCGAATCAACTTCAAATTCGAGCAGTTTTTCTTCTTAGCGACAACAAAATTAACTGTTATTGTTTTCAGGAATAATTTATATACGTTCATTTTCAATTCGCGCCGGTATAAGTACTCGTTAACAAAATACCATTTATCTTTTTCTCTTCTCTTTACCTATTGTATATATTTGCCTAAAAGATCATATCAATTATTCCTTTTTCTCCACCACTCACACAATTCGGTAGACGATGCCTTTAACAACAAATTTAATCCTAAAGTGACTTCTTGTTGCATCTTATAAAATTTCGGACGACCTAAGTACAAATGTTTTTCTGAGTAATTATAAGAGTTTGGACCTCTGATTAGATTGATAAGTTGGATAAATTGAAATACCAACTCATTTTTAAAACGATTTTCAGAATCTACTCATGATGCGATTTTCGTTCAAATCGGTACAAATCAGAAGGTGAAAATGAATCAATGAAAGACCGGATCATCGAATTCCGGAATTCTGGATTAAAATTTGCTGGATCGCCGAAATTCCGGCCATCGTATCGTCAGTTGCTTTTGTTAAAATCGGTTAATTTCGGTTCGGATCTGTGTTAATCTAACTCTTGCAAGTTACAGTATGTTACGTCAATTGTAAATAGTTTTAAAAAATGAGTGCGAAACATAGCAAATCTAACTCACCGAATGATACAACACTTAGAACGAACTTGCCTAAAGCGTGAACCTAAGGTAAATTCATCTAACAAGTAAACTCACCTAAAAAAAATACTCATATAAAAAGTTATCTCACATAAAAAACAAATTCCCCTAACGGTGTATGAGTTAACCTGTAGGTTAGGTTAGATTAAACAGAAAGGGACCTACATTGAGGTCATATTCGGGGTTAGATGAATTGACCTTTTCGGTGAGTTAGATTTTTAGGTAAGTTAGAAATTTAGGTGAGTGACTTTCAGACGAGTTAGACTTTTAGGTAAATTTGTCGTTAGGTTAGTTCAACCTTTAGGTACGTTTGATTTATGTGAATTGACGTTAGGTGATTTTGCTGTTAGGTGATTTTGCTGTTAGGTGAATTTGACTTGAATCATATTTAACACTTTTAAAAAAGAAGAAAATATATTTAACGAAGTACCTTGTTCTGGTGTTCTGGTAGCCAGCGTCGATAGCTTTAATATAAATTCATCGCGACTGCAAATATCTGTAGGAATCGGCGTTTAATACATTCGGTTTTTAGATTCATTTATTAGAGAAATAGTCCAAACTCTTTATTTTTCATCTTAATCCGAATATTTATAGAACTTGTCCTATACCGAAATTATAAAATTCATTCATGAATCAGATAACTACAAAGAAACAATGCGATTGAAGTAACAAAACAAATGTAAATGTAAACAATTATCATACATTTTCCTATCAATCATTAAATAAAAGTCTTCAAATATGCTGATAAAATTATTTCCAAGAACGAATATCCATGAATTCATAAAAATGATATTCTTTGTATGTAAATATCTTATCTTATTTGTGTATAAATTAAAATAACGAATTGATAGTAATTAGTTTATCTTTTAGTAAATATTAAATTACACGCTATAATATTCTCCACAGAAGAAATAAGAGAAAACTTTGTTTGCTAAAATAAAACGAAGTAGAAATATTTTCCAACTACGTCTATGCGCTGCCTACAGTACGTAGCATATTATAAGCTATTAGAAGAAATATACAATAGTGCATATAACAAGCAAATTCATATGCACAACGATAAGAAAAATTTAACATCAAATTTTTTGTCAAACAGACAAGACATTTCCATACGAACGCACTACAGCAGCATGTGGTCTTTGTCATTATCAAAAAATATAAAACCATATGTTGAGATGACTTCTACTTTTTTATTTAACGATTTTCGGGACTCGTTATTTCGTAGTTTTTACTTTTTAACTTAATTGAGTTAATTTATTTTATTTTTATCCTTATTTGTTTTACTTTACTTACTTCTCTAATAAATTTACAAACTTTTTATTTTCTAAATACTTTTTCTTTTATTAATGATGTTTTTTTACTTATAATATTTTTATGGAATAAGTTTTGATATTTTATGCTGCACAGAACAACTATCATACTATTAAGTACATATTAATTTAAAGTTTATTATCCCTAATAGGGGTTTCCTAGTTTTATTCATTTTTTAATATGTTAATCTGTACATGAAAACATTAGACACGAATTTTATATTTTTGCTGAAAAATTTATAATACGCCAAAAATATATATATTTAAGTTTCAATAAATATATTAATATAATAGTGCATTTATGTGAATGGGGGTTTCCCAATTTTTTGATAAAGTACTGTTTTTTTGTTTTGTTTTTGGATTACTAACGGGTCTATTTGATTCTTGCTACGTCACTAAAATTAGCGGAATCGGAGATATAACGTCACAACAATTTCACTTTTTTAATAAAATAATTTACAACTAATCATTATCTTAGTTTATTTAGAATACAACATATTTACGGCTAAAATTGATGGACAATACAATTATCTTTTTTAAAATGAAACGTGAAAAGCAGTCGCGATGACCAAAAGGTAGAAAATATATTTTTGAGCTTAGTAATGCAATGAATGTAATTTTCTTCTCAAGCGAATTAAACTATACTTTTTCATAAGTACAGACTGAATATTGAATATATTGAATTTACATATTAATGCCTCTATTCAATTAATAGAATTTGCAATTACATATGAAGATATTAGCATAGAATCAAAACGTACATACCTCATGCAGTAATATAGTGTATTTATGAGAAATCTGAGAATATGTAATGTGAACTAATTAGGGGTATGAATAGGGCCGTATTTTTGTGGTGAGTGTGACGTGATCCCTCCATCGTAATTGGTAAATTCCTTCACTGATCCTCGTTTGCAGAGAACTCAGAGATATTAGACATCACAGCAATTAGGACATGTATGCCTCTACAGATACAGAGACAGAGGTACTGCTACTACCAACCAAACCAGTACATACCACGTTAAATTGGCATAGCTAATTTCGACATAGATTACTAGATATACTTCAAACAAAACGCATAAGTTGATTATTACTATTTCGACATCCTTTTAATATGTATTTTAATCTGTTTTGCAACTAAAAAGAGGAGAATCTAAAGTTATATTTACTCGCAAAAATACAGGGTGTTATTTAACCCGCCGTCACTCGCACTATGTATTTGAACGACATTACTAGCGTGTTTATATCTAACATATGAGATTTTTAACAATATGTAAATGTGGATTAAAAAATGAAACTAATATTCGAAAAATGTTTTACTTAATCATAAAAAAATACACGTCATAGTTGAAAATTTTGTAAAAAAGAAAATGAAATCAATGCGTTTTCTGGAAAAATGGTTGTCAAAACTGACGTGAAACACTTTTTGCATTAGCGTACAATTTATATTCTATTTAGAAGATCTATAAATGCACTGCTTAATACAATGTATTAATGTATACAATCAGATAAAATTCACTACACGCAATATACAAACTGTCAAAATGTGAAATTTCAATTATTTAGAGGGAAGCGCATATAACTGACAAAAAATCACGAAGTCATATTTTTGACAAGTCACGTTTTTAGAAATCTTATTGTAAAATTACCTTAATAGAAAAAATAATATTAAAACATGTTTCATAACGCACTCGTCCTTTTTTCCAAACTTGGACTCGTACGTTATCAGATTGTCTTCTGACTTTTAATGTACTATTAAAGTATTAAATATGTAACAATGTGTATTTTTGTCTAATTTAAGTTTCTTTTATAAATTGCTATTCTGATTATTTTTTTTAAAGTAAATACAAAATTTTTATACAGTCGCTTTATTTTTGTTGCACCTCACAGCTGTAATTCAAATATACAAAAAATATAACATTGATCATAAGTTGAGTACCACTGGCTTTAAAATAATGATAGTTATGCCAAAATATGTCGCCCTCTATGCTTTACAAAATATCCCAATCACTTTTTTGTGTAACTTTTCATATTCACGATTAAATGGTACTGTTCCATTATCTTGATACACCCTGCATACTTGTGAAATTTAGTACGTTGCTTTTGAATTACTCATCTAATGTTTTTATTAGTACCTACGGAGTCTGTTTATGTCAGAATCTGTATGTAGTAAGTATAGTGCACTCCTATTGTTAAAATGTTTGTTGTAGCGTGTTTAATTTGACGTAAATAAAGAAACAATAACCGTCTGAAAGCAGATAAGGTGATTTAATTACGTTATCTTTTATCTAGAATCTAGTGAAATGTTTGTTAACAAGCGATTGTATCTATGTATGATTTATCTGCCTGGGTGCATCTCCTGCTGAATGAGCTCGGTCCTACGTTTCGTTTCATTTAAGTTAAGCTGATTAAGCCAACTCAAGAATCTGCATAAAATAACAAGGGTGAAGTAGTCACATGAACTTTTCCTAAATATTGTTGTAGTGACGTAAAAGCACCATTCGCAATCGCAATCGCACGCATCTCGTACAACAGAGCGGACATCCACGGTTTTGCTGATCCATACAACATGTTTTGTGCACGTTTTTTAGTTGGCGAATTTGGTATGGTATTGTTTGCTTTCAATGCGATACTAGAACAAGTATAGGCTTAAATTAGACAACAGTACATAAAATGCTGAATTTTACCCAATGCAATGGGTCCAATGTTTCTAACTACCGTCCGATCATATTAGTATCAGCTTTTCATAAGATTCTTGAAAAAAATATTTTGTCCAGAGTTTTCTCATTTCATAATAAAAATTAATTAATTTAGCTTGACAAATAAATCGCTAACATTTGTTAATTTTTAGTTTCAATTCCATGGCTTCACTATTTTTGGGATAATTTTCGACATGCAAAATTAATATTGTTTATTGATTCTAATGTGGAATTTTATACTCTACATCTACAACATTTATTTGAAGCTTTTTACTTAAAATATTTAGGGAATCAGGAAATTACGTAATTGAAAATTTTGATGATTATAGAGAAAATGAGTTTATTTGGTTTTTATAGAAATCGAGGCCTCACCTTGCTCCTGATTTGTGGAAATGACTTATACATCCATGTAGATAACATTTTTAAAACTGTTTATCTCGGAACTATCACAATGAATTTGTAATCTCCTTTTTATGCATCCTTCAAATGCTGCATCCTTTGTTTTTGTATGATAATATTTTAATGAATAAGTAAATAACAATATTATCTCTGGTTGTTACTCATTGCTGGATATAGAGGCTGTTATCAAACTCAAAGCTGTTTAGGAAAATGTACCACAGGGTTATTTTTGTGAGACAAACATGCTTCGAATTTATATTTTGATTAACCTAATAATATTGATTACAAGAAAGGACTAACAAAGGATATTTCATCAATATTTAAATCTAGCATTTTTCGAAGAATCAAGAGTATAGTTTAAACGTTAAGGCGTGTGTTAATTTACAAATTATGCATTATGGGGGGGGGGATGGTGCTGGCGCACAAAGCCGCCTATAGGTAGGTAGGTATGGTGTATATAAAGGTTTTTATTCCATTCAAATATTGTTTACGAATATAAATGTAATTTATTGTTTATTGTGTCGTCAACAAATTTATCCAATAATGCAACAATTATCATAAATAAAATCGATACGATAAAACAAACTGGAAGTATTAAACTACTAATCAAATAGATAATGTGTAAACAATAAAATATGTGAAATTCTCTCATAATGTTTGTACTAATGACACGTTTTCATATTTTACTAATACCGTCTATTATTATTTCACAACATAATTAAAAGTAAAACTAGAATGCTTCATTCTACAACAAAAACAAGTTTAGAAAACAAGTTCGAATCGGGAACACTGCTGCCATCAAACAACATGATACAGAAATGCTATCATAGGTTGAAACCATACTCCCATAATTTAGAATTTTATGGAAAGAGCTGCCATTTTTTTTTTTCAAAGATTTTTTTGATAAATGAATGTACCTTGGCGGAAAGAGAGAAATAATCTATTACATCATAATTTAGATGGTGAGCTTATGGTAAAAGAAAACTACAATTAAGTTATAGCGAATTTAGAAAATATTTAGATGATTTCATAAACTCAAAATCTGGCCACATTAATAGAGTCCCTTTGGATGGCCCTCCTACTGTCCACTAAAGACGATTACCAATTATACGATTGCCTTATAGTCTGGTCAAAGTTGTATCTTGTTATTAGATACGATCTTTGAAATATTTTGTGATATTCCTCATCACTTTTGAAATATTTCAAATTTATTTGTAAATTAAATGAAAAATTGATTACAACAATAAAAATAATATTTGCTGCACATTCTCGAGAAAACGAATTGACTCATAACAGCAATTACTAATAATTTAATAATGCGATGAAGTAAAATAACAATAACGTAGCATATATCGGAAATTAATACGTCATTTTCCCTGGAAATATTTTTAAGTGTTTTCCTATATTTTATTTCTAAAAAGTTTAATCAATATAAGATTAATAGGTTTTTTAATAGTTTCTAAAAACAAAATACTTTGTTTTTCTATATTTCATTTTTATATTAAGGAGATATTGTATACGTTTCTTAGAATAACAAATAAAATGTTTGCATTAGTAAATTTATACATGAATCACATACGATTATAAACTATGATTGTGTATTTTATTTTATTTATCATTGATAATATACTATAAAACAAGTGTTTTGTAAACAATTTTATCAATTTTTAAACAAAACTACTGTTTTCAATATAACAATCTTCAAAATTTTTTTTTTTATAAGTAATATAAATAAAATGGCTCATATAAAAGTTTTATTATTTTAACTATCATTTCGGTATTGCTTGCCGATCGCCTGGCGATCACATGACGTCAATTTGACGTCATGCGATCGTCAGATGATACGGCAGAGTCCCAGCACTGGACATTAATTTTGTCAAAGAATTTAATTTTGCATAACTGTCTCCCACATAATAATTTTGAAAAATAGTAGAAGTTTGTTCTTTAAAGCAGCATTAATTTATTATTTTTGAAGTCAAAATATCTCGCACAAGTAACTGGATCGTTTCGTATTAAAAAAAATATGGTAGATGAAATAGATCAGTGTATAAACAGTCTTTTTGTGTACTGTAAAATTAGTAAAAGGTAACTAGTGCCCTTATAGAAATAATCTCATATACTAACAATACTTCGACGTATGAGTCAAAATATTTTAGTGATTATATTATTTAAACAGCCTCATCTTCACATAAATCTTTTGTGTATATGAAAATTATTATCAAACAAACTTTCCATTTCTATTTCTATATCTTCGCTGAGGTATGTCGTAGGCGATGTTTTCTAGTTGGATAGTATTTGTCTATGCTAAGCCCATATGGAAGTAAAACCTTCTGTATCTACTGATCTAAATATCATATGTCAAGTGTGAACGTTCTATCCAATACACAAATAGAGAAATACCCCTTATACGCAAAGATCAGTAACAAAGAGACCGCAAGTTTGCAAGAATGCCTTATATACTAAAATTATTATTTATACAATGAACATGAAATATCTGCTTAACTTAATGACATTATCTGCAAGAAAGGAAATGGGGATATACATAGTTGTACAAAACGATATGCAAGTTTTATAATTTTACAATTTTTGCCGTCAAATGAACAGGAGAGCAGGAAGTTGTATAAAACTAAATTCCCATGTTAAATCTTTATGTTCATCCCCAAACGTCACCACCCGGTATAAAAGAGACATTTAAATATGGCCACGCTTTTATTTACAGAAAACTTTTCAGCGCATTTTAGTAATATATTTATTTGGTTTTCTATGTATATTGTACAATTTATACGTCTTACAACGTATTACTATGCCTAGTTTTAGATAAATTCCTAAGAACTAGTAAATAAATAAAGTTTCCAAATTTGTAAATATAAACCTTTAACACTACACTACACTTAGTAATCATAGTATGTACTTGTATTCTTAGATAATTTATAGTGAGTCATGTAAACGGTTAGACATATTTTCTATGTTACATATGTTTCGTAAACATAAAGTGCTTTGGACTACAATGTACTTAGAAGTATCTAATAGGATTTTTGATGAGCTATGCATAGGAAATTGCCAGTGAAGAGTGAAATATCTTCTCCTGCATTAGAAAATATGTTTTACAGGAAAAATGCTCTATAGCCGTACACAAAAATTAATTAAGTTCGCTCTTTCAGTATTTATTTATTTGATGTATGAATTTATTTACATAGTAACTGTTTTATAATTACGTCTCCCTTGTATTTATATTTATTTGATATTTAATTGAAATGCAGCAATTTAAATATTTAATTATTTATTTATTTTTGCAAAAATATTAAACTTGTACTTTATGCTAACAAATTTCATTTAAATGAAAACTATTTTCATTTAGTAAATTATTTGTGGAATAATTTATCTCGGTGCAATTATTTATCTTACGGAAGATGAAACGTTTTGTTTACTTTTGTTTTTTAAAAGTTTTACTGCAATAATTAATTCAACTACTTTTTTATTCATAAGGAATAATGAAATGTCTTTACCATGTTGGGTAATTTTGTTACATAACAACGTTGAGTGTTTGACCTTGAAGATATGGACATAATGTAACATTTCCAAACCATCTAAGGTAAGTATATTAAAATCTGTCTCAGTGGAGTGTGAAATTAATATTTAATTTTTACTTATTCTCGATAACTTTTGACTGTACTAAAAAGGGTATTGTCCTATTTAGGTGATGCCATCTAAATGGGACATATATGTCCCAGACAAGTGATTTATGAGTTTACCCATTGCTGGGTGTACCAATCTTTGTACACGATAATGTTGATGATATATTTGTACCGTGCGGGCGTTTACCAGACGTCACCTCACGGGCACTCATTTCTGGGGTGGAGAGTGAACCACAGGGTATGAATCGAACCGGGTTCCCTAGATTCGTTTTATGTTAATAATTTATACCTACGAATATCCTGAAAATATTAAAATAGCTATTGCAATGTATACATGCTTCACTTATCTTGTATTATAATAATACTAGTACTTATTTGCTATTCTTTTCACAATTAGGATTTTCGTTATAATTAAAATTTTCTTATTTAGTAAAGCTACAAAAAATTTGAAATAGATATAGTTTTTAATTAAAAAAACTTTAATTAAAAATAATGAGACTGTATTTAGAAAAGAGAAATACATAATTGCACTTTTTATATATGAGTAATATAAAATAATAATTAATTATTAAAAATACATTTAAATCTCGATTATTAACGATTCTCTTGCTATTACTTGCGGACAAAACAATACTGGACACAATTTTTACTTCCTTGTACGTAAGTAAAGGAAGTATTGTAATCGCGAAAAATTTCGGTTTTCAGATTTCAGCGGAAATATCCATTTTGATGATCCCTGAATCCATTTTGACTAATTTCGTCGTGACGTCTGTACGTACGTATCTCGCATAACTCAAAAACGGTAAGCCGTAGAAAGTTGAAATTTTGTATTTAGGACTCCTATAACATAGTTGTGCACCTCCCTTTCTGGTTATTACACAATTTCCAGAAGTGGCACTTTACTTGAAGCCTATAATAGATTTTAATGAAAAACTGTTTTAAAATATAATCCAAAACTTTTCAAATTTGGTATAAAAGACTTTTATGTCAATCGAAATAACATAATAGATTTTGGTTAAAATAGGCTAACCGGAAGTGGTACATTACTTGAAGTTGTTAACAGTTTTTCTTGAATAAAATGATTTTATTTTGATTTTAGAAATAAATGCTTCAAATAAAAGAATTAATTTCTGCGTCTAGCACATTAAGTATTATTAAATTAGCCCTTTGTATAAGCGAGATATGTAAATTTAAAAATTATTTTTTTGTAATAAAGCTTGCTATGGATTAGGACAAAAAAATAAAATGTTCATGTCAAATTACGTTAAATACGTGCAATTTTATGATTCGTACAATAACAAATATTATATTTTTATTGTGAAATTAGTCATATTCATTTTTGTAATCAAATATTTCTTTGTTGTAATCAAAACTCTCTTTAAAAACTACCTTTATGGTCGCTATATATCTTACTGTTTTGAAGTTAAAATTAATATTTTGTAATTTATTTATTAAAAAAATATGTATAGTTTAATAATCGTACAAGGAAGTCGTGTGGTGTCCACATCAGATTTTTTATTATTACTTTGTCACAAATCAAATTGAAATCTGTTTACGAATATGGATTGTCACTAAATAACAAAGCAAATTTGCATTGATACAAACATAATTTCTTTGTTGTAATTTGTAATTAGATTTTCTTTTTTACAATCAGGCTTAATTGTTGTAATCAAGATTGTTTTTTTCTTATCAGATTCACATTGTTACAATCAAATTTTTTGTTGTAATCAGAATTACTTTGTTGTAATCAGATTATACAGATTGCAACACCAAAACCGACCACCGCCATTATTTTCTTTATTATTATAGTTACAAAAAAAATGAGTGCTCGTGAGGTGACGCCTGGTAAGCGCCCACACGGTACAAATATTCCATCATTACCGATATCTGTATACGAAGCAGATTGGCACACCCAGCAATGGGTAATATGCCGTGATGAAATATTTATTTATTTATTTATTTATTTATTTTACAAAAAAATATTATAGAACAAAGTTATAGGAGACCAAGGAGGACATGCCATTAAAGAAGAAACTATTTTTTTAAACTAGTAGTTCTCAACTTGCAACACAATGTTATATTTTTACTTCCTTGTACGTAAGTAAAGGAAGTATTGTAATCGCGAAAAATTTCGGTTTCCAGAATTCAGCGGAAATATCCATTTTGATCATCCCTGAATCCATTTTGACTAATTTCGTCGTGACGTCTGTACGTACGTACGTACGTACGTCCGTACGTCTGTACGTCCGTACGTCCGTACGTACGTATCTCGCATAACTCAAAAACGGTAAGCCGTAGAAAGTTGAAATTTTGTATTTAGGACTCCTATAACATCTAGTTGTGCACCTCCCTTTCTGGTTATTACACAATTTCCAGAAGTGGCACTTTACATGAAGCCTATAATAGATTTTAATGAAAAACTGTTTTAAAATATAATCCAAAACTTTTCAAATTTGGTATACAAGACATTTATGTCAATCAAAATAACATAATACATTTTGGTTAAAATAGGCTAACCGGAAGTGGTACATTACTTGAAGTTGTTAACAGTTTTTCTTGAATAAAATGATTTTATTTTGATTTTAGAAATAAATGCTTCAAATAAAAGTTTTAGAGAATTAATTTATGCGTTTAGCACATCAAGTATTATTAAATTAGCCCTTTGTATAAGCGAGATATGTAAATTTAAAAATTATATACTTTTTTGTTTTTGTAATAAAGCTTGCTATGGATTAAGACAAAAACATAAAAAAATGTTCATGTCAAATTATGTTAAATACGTGCAATTTTATGATTCGTACAATAACAAATATTATATTTTTATTGTGAAATTAGTCATATTCATTGTTGTAATCAAATATTTCTTTGTTGTAATCAAAACTCTCTTTAAAAATAACCGGGTTAGATTAATGTTAATTTAAGAATGATAGTAGTAAATGAATTATTTTTTGCTCTATATCAAAATATTTCTCGGGCTTGGCTTAAGCCTGTCAATATTTTGTAATTTAATTATTAAAAAAATATGTATAGTTTAATAATCGTACAAGGAAGTCATGTGGTGTCCACATCAGATTTTTTCAAATGGGATTATACCTATTCGATAGCGTATTTTTACTTCCTTGTAAGTAAGTAAAGGAAGTATTGTAATCGCGAAAAAATTCGGTTTTCAGATTTCAGCGGAAATATCCATTTTGATCATCCCTGAATCCATTTTGACTAATTTCGTCGTGACGTCTGTACGTACGTACGTCCGTACGTCCGTACGTACGTATCTCGCATAACTCAAAAACGGTAAACCGTAGAAAGTTGAAATTTTGTATTTAGGACTCCTATAACATCTAGTTGTGCACCTCTCTTTCTGGTTATTACACAATTTCCAGAAGTGGTACTTTACATGAAGCCTATAATAGATTTTAATGAAAAACTGTTTTAAAATATAATCCAAAACTTTTCAAATTTGGTATACAAGACTTTTATGTCAATCGAAATAACATAATAGATTTTGGTTAAAATAGGCTAACCGGAAGTGGTACATTACTTGAAGTTGTTAACAGTTTTTCTTGAATAAAATGATTTTATTTTGATTTTAGAAATAAATGCTTCAAATAAAAGTTTTAGAGAATTAATTTCTGCGTCTAGCATATCAAGTATTATTAAATTAGCCCTTTGTATAAGCGAGATATGTAAATTTAAAAATTATATACTTTTTTGTTTTTGTAATAAAACTTGCTATGGATGGATTAGGACAAAAACATAAAAAAAATGTTCATGTCAAATTACGTTAAATACGTGCAATTTTATGATTCATACAATAACAAATATTATATTTTTATTGTGAAATTAGTCATATTCATTGTTGTAATCAAATATTTCTTTGTTGTAATCAAAACTCTCTTTAAAAAGATCTTACCGTTTTGAAGTTAAAATTAATATTTTGTAATTTAGATATTAAAAAAATATGTATAGTTTAATAATCGTACAAGGAATTCGTGTGGTGTCCACATCAGATTTTTTAAACTAGTAGTTCTCAACTTGCAACACAATGTTATATTTTTTCAAATGGGATTATACCTATTCGATAGCGTATTTTTTTTTCTTTGAATTCAAACATGTATTACTTTTATATCCTTACATAAAAAATATTGAAAAAATTGCAATTAAAATTTAAATCAATTTGATTTTTATAGTCATTTTTCAGTATGAAAACCAAAATCTGCTATTTGTAAATTTGAATTATTTAGGATAGAAATTAAATAAAACGCTGCTTATAACGTTATTAACAAATATTTGTTTCATTTTAATTTAAGCTCAATTGTTTTTCATTCATAGTCTACTGAAAAATAACCATAAAAATAAAATTTATTTAAATTTAATAATTATAACCACAGGGATTACGTCATCGCTCGGGAATATTCTACCAGTAACCGCCCGAATACTCTTTAGTCAGGGGCGCACGTTACAAAATCATAATTTTACTCAATAGTTTGAACAAAGAGATTTTAATTTGAAAATTCAAGGCCAGCCAAATGTCCAATAGCAACCAGCATCACCTACCCTCCCCCCACACCCCTCTAGACGATCGATAATAAGCATAAGATATTAAATGTAATTTATATTGAAAATTTGTTCAAATATTGAATTGCTTTATCGACAAAATTAAAATATTCTATAGGATTAAATGATATTATTGATACACAAACTTTATTATAACAAATATAAACTATTTATTAAACATTTGAACTATTAATAAATTCCCTACTTCGCTTTTCGGTCAATAGATGTCGCGTTAGTTGCTCGACTAACAGGAAGTTTACTTCCAGAAAGTAATAAGTGATTTGATAAAAGACAAGTATCTTCTTCAAAATTTATAAATTATTGAATTTTAATATGAACTCCGACGACCAAGAGGTAATAGATATACTGTTTCTTCATTTTGAAGTAGTATTGTTAAAGTTTTCTTTGTTTTAATTTAGAAAACGTGGATGGAGGAACTAGGCGTGCAGCCCCTAGAAGATTTCAACTTTGACGGGGTAAGTAAAATTGTAATATAACAATATATTAGTAATAAATAAACTCTTCTTTGGTTTAATTTGATATTTATGTTCAAAATATAAATTTTATGTTCTAACCTGCTTGTGTATATTGTTCTAGATGGGATGGAGAACGGGCCCCAGCGACGATATGGTAAGAAAATTATTATAAGGTTTTTTTTTCATGTCTGGGTATTGGGTTTGTTTTAAACAAACAGTTTTTAAAAATTCAATTCTTTAACAAATGGCTATTATTATTCAATAAATAAAAAAACAAAAACATTGTATAAATCTTAATAGAAACGATTTTTTCGTGACAATCAGAAAGAAATATATCGAAATCGTGCTTTGAACTTAAAAAAAAGGAATTAAAAGGCCGAAAATATGTTTAAAATAAAAGATACCTTTCGTAGCAATCAGAAAGGAATATATTGGAACCGTGTTTTGTACTATAACAAAAGAAACATTCTCTAAATTGTCTGTTTTGAAAGACAAGATATCTTTGGTACAATCAGTAAGATATATATTGGGACCGTAGTTTGGACTATAAAAATGATATCCCAGGTTATCAAACTAAATAAATAACAACAAATACAGACACCAATCATATTCCTTATTGTAATTAGAGATTTGCTTTGTTAAAATGAGACTTTCATTGCTAATTGTTTTGTTATAATCAGATTCATTTTGGTACAATCAGATATTTGTTTGTTGTAACAATAATTTGCTTTGTTACGATTAGATTTTCATTGTTAATTGTGTTACAATCAGATTTCTTGATTGTATAATCAGATTCAATTTAATACAATCAGATATTCCTTTGTTGCAACAAATGTTACTTTGTTACAATTAGACTTTAATTGTTGTAATTAGAATTGCTTTGTTGTAATCAGCTTTCTTGGTTGTTGATTTACTTTGTTGTTTTTGTTGTTACATTTACTATGTTACAATAATTTTTTTAATGTTGTAATTAGAATTGCTTTATTACAATTAGATTTCTTTGTTGTATAATCAGATTCACTTTCTTATAATCATATATTGCATTGTTACAATCAGATTTTCATTGTTGTAATTAGAATTGCGTTGTTATAATCAGATATCTTAATTGTATAATCAGATTAAATCAGATATTTCTTTGTTGTAACAAAATTAGTTTTGTTACAATTAGACTTTAATTGTTGTGATTAGAATTGCTTTGTTGTAATCAAATTTCTTGGTTGTATAATCAGATTTACTATGGGATAATCAGATTTTTCTTTGTCGTAACGGCATTTTCTGTGTTATAATTAAATTTTCAATGTTATAATTAAAATTGCTTTATTATAATTCGATTTTTTTGTTGTATAATCAGATTCACTTTCTTATAATCATATTTTTTTTTGTTGTAACGAAATATGCATTGTTACAATCAGACTTTCATTGTTGTAATTAGAATTGCTTTGTTATAATCAGATTTCTTGATTGTATAATCAGATTTCTTGTGTATAATCAGATTCACTTTGGTACTATTAGATATTTCTTTATTATAACAAAATTTGCTTTGTTACAATTAGACTTTAAGTTGTAATTAAAATTGCTTTGTTGTAATCAGATTTCTTGGTTGTATAATCAGATTTACTTTCATACAATCATACTTTTCTTTGTTGTTACGACATTTTCTACGTTAAAATTAAATTTTCAATGTTGTAATTAGAATTACTTTATTATAATTTGATTTCTTTTTTGTACAATCAGATTCACTTTGTTATAATCATATTTTTCTTTGTTGTAACGAAATATGCATTGTTACAATCAGATATTCATTATTGTAATTAGAATTGTTTTGTTCTAATTAGATATCTTGATTTTATAATCAGATTCACATTGGTACAATCAGATATTTGTTTGTTGTAACAAAATTTGCTTTGTTACAATTGGACTTTCATTATTGTAATTAGATTTGGTTTGTTATTTTTATTGTAATTAGATTTATGGTGGTATTCTGAGCGTTTTCATAACTTCTATAAGAGTTATCTTAAGGACTTATAGATCTTGGCACAATCAAGTTTTTCTTTGTTACAACCATTTTTTATTTGTTGTAATCAAAATTACTTTGTTAAATTCAGTTCTGAACAGCTCTGAAGAAAAATCTGAATCTGAGTTCTGAGATGATGAAATTTAGATTTTTTTTTTCTCTTTTGCAGGATACACCTCCAGCTGGTACTCCTTATATGGGATCGCCTGAGCTAGATATAGAATTTGAACCCCCTGCCTCCGCAAACATTAGTTTCTGCGACCCAATTGAGAATCCGGAAGTCCAGCCTCTAGAAACTACACAGATGTCACCCTGTACTCCCCAGAATCTATCCCCCGATAACCCACGTAGGCGCCTCAAGGGCACTCCGCTAGCTTCCCCGGTAAGGAAGGATATACTTTTATTTTGGGAAAAACAAAAAAGATACAAAAAGCAGAACTATATATGTATTGTACAAAAAATGTTACAATTTATATAATTTTTCTATAATATCTTTGATTAATTTTATGTTCAAAGTTCACCTTTTAACAATCATTTTCATTCTGTTTTTGACGAAACTTTTGGTCTCGTCTCTACACATTTTAAGGTACATTTATATTATTTTTAATGAGTAATTATTGTTTGGTAAATAGATTGCCATTATAACTAACACAATATCGCTGATTACCATTAAAAAATGCCGGACACGTTTGTTTGACGATGACGACAAACCGAAGGATAATAGTGGCAAAAGAAAATTGAAGGATGAAGTGAAAACTAAGCCCAAGGTGAGAAACTTGAAACTAAAATAAGAAATTCAACCCTTATAGGGCAAAAACCTCAAGTCTCGTAGGTATTCGTTTCAAATCTGACTTTCTTTTTATGGTTCTTCTAAAATAAAAATGCAGTATATACGGTACACACTCAGTAACTACATATATACTGACGTGTTTGACGCATGCGCTCTGGATTACATTTGTTTTAAAACGCGTTTATTTTGGTAATATAGCCCATTTTTTTTTTAATTTGAGATAATCAAAAATTAAAACTTTTTAGCTTCTTTATTGTTAAAGATTTCTGTAACTTACTTTAACTCAGGATTATGTTTATAATATTAGACAATTATTTACTAGATGTTAAGTAATAGAAAAATAAACACAAACTATAAAAATAAAATTTAGTTAAATTTCAATATATAATATTATAAAACGATTATATGGTTGAATTCAGAAAAATACTTTATCGAATGAGTCTAAAAATATATACCATCCCATTTAAGAAAATATATTTGTTATAATTTGAGAATCAAAGATTTAATTTTTTTTTCTTCAATAAGTGAATGTCCCCTTCTATTTACTGCAACTTTTATTTGAATGATTTTCTTCTATTTCCAATAATAAAAAAATAATCGAGAGTTAGTTGCTAAATAGTATTACTAATAGAAAGTATAATTATTGTAATAATATATTTATTTTACAGAAACGTGTCCGGTTTCTTGACGAAGAAACCGAAAACGACGCCCCACAATCAGAATAAGTTGTTATTGTTATTGTTATCGTTATAGTTGTCTATTTTCTAAAAATTTTAAAATTGTTCTATATTTAATAAAAATTGTTTAACTTTTTTTTGTTTTTTTCTTCTATCCTATCCTTTTAATTACCTTCTGCCAGAGAGACATTCGAAGTGCCACTCAAATCCCGTACCTCCATCTTGACTCAACACAAGCGAAATAGAACATTGAAAGTTGATTAAGATTTAAGTATTCTTTTAGATATCTTATTTGACAACAAAAAGAATTAAGTTTGCTTACGACTTTGTCGCAATTAGGTTTTCAACTTGCGACACCGGTCACATCTTTGATTTTAACAGGACTAGGATTGTTGATAAAGTCGTCAATAAAAACCAAAGATTATTAAAAGAAACAATATATATTAACTTGAATAGCGGGGAGACTGTCAATAGTCAGACAAATTTTAAAAATAACCTTGAACACGTAAAACAATTTTTAGGAAATTTCAAATAATATTTTTCCCACTTTCTGGTTTTTTTGTTTCGGCTGTTTTACTTTTGCGCCTGTGGAAGAAATTTCTGAAAATATTTTTTACTTTACGCGTCTTTTTGAATAATTTGTTCTCAGTACTTCTGCAGCTGACCTAACAAGTTTACATGTACTCAAGGTCTTAACTACCATTGTAAAAATGTGACCTCTTCATAATATATTGTTACACAAAATACGTTTTTCTTAACAATGTTTTACATTACATTATTGTATTAAATTCTCGTTCTGCTTTTTAAGGTGAGTGGTTACTAAAAAAATTTTTTTTTTTTTGTTAAAACTTTACTCATTGTAATTATTTTTTATATTTAATTTTTGTATTTCCTTATATTAGCTGAAGATGGACCACTTTGGTCCGAAAAGTCCTATTATTAAAAAATGAAATATAAACGTTTTTCCAAACTGGATCAGGAAGGCCTTAAAATGTTATTAATTGACCTTGAAGTTTTCAACTTAGGTTATCCTTTACTAGCATTCCTAAAACTCTGGCAGAATCATTAGCCGTGTTCCTTCGGGCTGTGATTCACAATCAAAAGCATCAAATTGATCATGATTAAGAAGAAGTATGTTTTCTCATTTCTTATTCGTTATCCCCACTTTCTCATTTTGTGATCACTAGACAACCGTCCCCTTTCCCTTCTGAATCATCCTTTTTGAGTGATCACACAGATTCATTTCAGAACAAATTTAAAAGTGGCTAACGACAATAGGTTTTCGGTTTTCGAGCGTAAAAAATATATCAATGTGGGGTTTGTTGCATCAAAGGAAATATGATTTTCCTGCAAAATAATGTAATGACTCACCATATTTTTGAAAACAAAGAGAATATGTTACATAAAAGATTTACTTCATATATTACCAAGATCATTTTTCTTATATTTCTGTATGATCCATTTTTAATATGCTGACTATAAGACACATTAGATTAATTATAAAATAAAATATATTAGTTTGTATCACGGTTGTATTGGTGTGTTTATGATATTTGACGCTAGATGGTGTTTCTACCATTTAAGTTGTTTTCTTGATATAATTTTTAAATCATGATTCAAAAGGATCACGATTAAACTAATCAGGATTCACAAAATCAAAATCACAGTTAGAAGGAACACGGCTATTGTTATTCTCTTTTGAATCAGCAAATTGAATATGAAGTAGATGATCATTATTATTTTGTTGTGTATGAAAATGAAAAATATTAGTCTAGTACCATTTAAGAATAAATTGTTTTCATAACACCACGTACATAAAGAACGTACATTTTGATTACATTTATTAATTAAATTATTTTTAGCCGTGTCAGAGACATGGTCATCTGCGTACATGATAGGTATACAATAATTAGTAAGAGTACTAGTTGTCATTTATATTAATTGTAAACAACACCAAGTACTGTACCAAGTGGTTCTCCTTCCTACATCCAGTAGGATGCTTCCTTCCCCTATGCCACTTTGTACGACTTAATATATCACTATTCAACAATTTCAAAATATTTTTCGTATGATTGTTATCTGATCTCTATATCTATAAAACATTGTATGTTAAAAATATCTGGTGATTTCGTGGCGTAATTGTATAAGTTTTTCTCAACTTCGATACAAGTTTACCGTAAAATTGAAAAATTCTTAGGGTAAAATAGTCTGAGTTATGAATAGGAAACTGAAACTTGGCTTTCAGGTGGGTGAAATTGATAAAGTTAGGAGAAAGTGCAAAATATTAGTTTTAACATAAATCTAAATACTTTTATAAAAGTGTACTCGTCTCGTGCCCGTAGTGTAAAGTAAGTTATCTTGTCAGCCTACAAGCAACAGTACTTATTGTTAAATTTTAATTTAATTTCCCTAAGACTTGAATGTGAAGCGCAGATTAAGAAAGTTTTGCTGTTTTGTGAAACTTTGCTACGTAAAGGTACCTACACAGCATAGATCTATACCTATTCTAAAGTGTATCGAGATAGCTATTTTGGAGAACGTAGGACGATGACATTAGAGTGTTTTACTAATATCAACGGATTCTGCTTCTCCATATTTCCTATAATAATACAGTAGAGTCGCGAAATAGTGAACACTCTATACCACCCCAACCCATTAACAAATTATAAAATCTACGCAAATGGTGATATATTTCTACAAATTTCTTTCTGCTAGTTTAAAGATTTTAAATTTACAAAATCTAAATATATTATTCAGGTATTTCGCAATTTAATATTGGGTTACATCTCCTTTATTAATAATACCTGCTTTAATTCTATTAGGCATTGTATCCCAAACCCCAACAAATTTGTCTGTGTTTTTTACTTCCTTGTACGTAAGTAAAGGAAGTATTGTAATCGCGAAAAAATTCGGTTTTCAGATTTCAGCGGAAATATCCATTTTGATCATCCCTGAATCCATTTTGACTAATTTCGTCGTGACGTCTGTACGTACGTTCGTATCTCGCATAACTCAAAAACGGTAAGCCGTAGAAAGTTGAAATTTTGTATTTAGGACTCCTATAACATCTAGTTGTGCACCTCCCTTTCTGGTTATTACACAATTTCCAGAAGTGGTACTTTACATGAAGCCTATAATAGGTTTTAATGAAAAACTGTTTTAAAATATAATCCAAAACTTTTCAAATTTGGTATACAAGACTTTTATGTCAATCGAAATAACATAATAGATTTTGGTTAAAATAGGCTAACCGGAAGTGGTACATTACTTGAAGTTGTTAACAGTTTTTCTTGAATAAAATGATTTTATTTTGATTTTAGAAATAAATGCTTCAAATAAAAGTTTTAGAGAATTAATTTCTGCGTCTAGCATATCAAGTATTATTAAATTAGCCCTTTGTATAAGCGAGATATGTAAATTTAAAAATTATATACTTTTTTGTTTTTGTAATAAAGCTTGCTATGGATGGATTAGGACAAAAACATAAAAAAAATGTTCATGTCAAATTACGTTAAATACGTGCAATTTTATGATTCATACAATAACAAATATTATATTTTTATTGTGAAATTAGTCATATTCATTGTTGTAATCAAATATTTCTTTGCTGTAATCAAAACTGTCTTTAAAAAGAACCGGGTTAGATTATGGTCGCTATATATCTTACTGTTTTGAAGTTAAAATTAATATTTTGTAATTTATTTATTAAAAAAATATGTATAGTTTAATAATCGTACAAGGAAGTCGTGTGGTGTCCACATCAGATTTTTTTTTAAGTTTTAAGTCTATATTTCAAGTAACAAAAAGAATTTTGTAGAAATTTGTGTAGGTTTTATAATTTGTTGAAAATGTAAATCAGCCGAACTGTTATGAGTTTGGGTAGTAGTGAACTATCCAATGTAATAAACACAAAAATAAATATATTGACTGCCTATTGAAAACATAGCAGTCCTACGCAGCTCAGCTCATCTGAATACATTCTTAGACACATACACGGTGTGAAGCTAGCAAATGCTAACAATTTACTCATTAAGCACGATTAGCTGATAATAACTGTCATTTTGTAAAAATATATGTCCTAAAAAGTGTATTTCTGTATATTTAGAAATGATATAATATTATTGATGTAGAGTGTAAAAATTTTATATTGTAAACTCATCAAAATGAGCGACACATAATTCATTGAAATTTACACAATTTATAAAGGACGCGAATGATACAATATCATCACTGTATATTCCTTTGTGTACCTGATATAATGCAAGCTTGCTTATGCCACGCTTACTATTCTGTAATACAGTGTACATAAAACGTTTATCGTACACGTCAAATTAATTGCGACAAATTTAAATGAAAACTTGAAATTGAATTATATGTTACTATCTTAATTAGCAGGTTTAATTCGCTTCATAACAAGAGCATCGTGTCGAGAATTCGCAATATGGAGGATTTCTATTTTACTTATTGTTTGTTCCACCAACTATGTTGAAAATTACAGTTCTTTCGCATTATTTATTAGGCATTATATTGTGATGCGTATATTCTTTCACAAAAAATAAAAAAAGACAAAATAGAAAATATTTTTAATCTTTTTGTAAATTATACATTTTTAAAAAATATATTTTTAAAATTTAATAGTTACATCGCCTTATCCATTAGTACGGAACAAAATATTTACATTAATTTTATTAATTTTTGTTTTATTGTAACATGGCTTTGACTTAGTTTTCTAGAAGCAATTCCAGCTCCAGAAGTCAGTTTTCCGATTTCTTTTGTCGTGAGGTATATTCCAAAAGTAAATTATTTTATTTTGTTTTGGAATCATAAACTTGTTTATTTGTATTCAAAACCGGGCGCAATTTGGCTTTTATCGCCCGAGGGCCTATGAAGTTGCCAAGAAACAGATATTCAAACAAATCAAAATTGTAGTTTATGGATAAATTCATTTTTTGAACGCTGCCCCTCGAAAAACTTTTCATAATCTTTCTCGTACGACAGAAATTAATACGTATTATTGTCACAAAATAATATTAAATTAATATGGTTTAATTTAAAAACAACCAATGTCCCCAATTCGTATTTTTAAATTATTTTCTATGTAAAATAAAATCAAAACTTCTAGTACCATCTTGTGTTCATTTCTGAATTAAATTATATATATTCCATTCACAAAAATTGATAAAAAATAGTGCAAAATCTCTGCTTCGCGTAGTAATTTTTGTACATATTAATTAATTATATTTTCTAAGCTATAAAAAGTAGTTCTATATATTTCAATTTCAAACACAAGTTAACAAGTAACAATCTGAAAGTAGAACTTTGGTTTAAATAATGTTAACGCCCACTGAAAAGCATATATTCACGATTTTATTAATATTTTATTTTATTGAATTTATTTATAAAAATAGCGAATTTCTTCAAGTTGGTGTTGCCACCAAACAACAAAAAATTATACTACTAGGCTCATAGAATGTTTAAATATAATAATATAACATACAAATGATGTTTTGTATGTGTTTTTAAAATAATTCTTGTGGTGTTTTCTCCACTATAGCTGTGAGTGCCTATGAGGTGGCGTCTGATAACTCTTCTCAAACAATAATATACATAATATATTTATATTTAATTATGTATAAATACAAATAACTCGTAGAATGCTGAAATATAAATTTGAGAACCAAAATAAAATAAAATGTGTGTATCACCGGCATAATCAAGATTATAGCACTCGGGAAATTAAAAACTCCGCTACGCGTCGATCTTTAAAAATTCCCCCGTGCTATAATCATTTAATTATGCCCTTAATACATAAATAACTATTTCAGCCCCATCTTACGAAAATTCCTGCGGCCTATGTGACTGTCTGACATTATGGTGATTGTTGCTCCTTTGAAACCTTTGTTTAAGATTATTTGAGCACAGAAATTTATTACGAATATATCTGCTTGAAATATATGATAATTGCAGTTTCTTCTGACTCTAGTTTTGAATCATCTGTAAACAGTATTAAAGTTTGTCGCTGTTGTGACTTTCAATATCAATAGTAGAACTAGAAATAGTATAATGTGAATTTTCTCTCAATATTTTATAGTTTATTTCGAATGGGGGTAAAATTCGCGTTCTAGATTTTTCGCCAATTAAATTCCAAGTTATATTTATTGTCTGCAGCGTCTAGATATTTTTACGTTAGAGTAAACATTTCCGTGCTTTTGTACGTGACCCAGGTTCACGGCAAAAAATATCCTGAATCGACCTAAATGGCTGAAAGATAACCGTGAATAATGATCTTACGTTGTACAAAAACTATATTTAATTATCCACCTGCAATTATACTAATCAATCCGACAAATTTATTCACGAACGATTCGCTTTCTCTTAACTCGTGTTCGAATCCGAAATGAATCAATTATATTTCTCACAAAATAACTACCAAAAAAATACTATATCAATAAATTAATAAATGTGTTATTTTAAGCTTAACAGAGAAAAACAATATTTTTTTGTGCTTGAGTGACGTTGACTAGAAAAATTGTTATACAAGAGTACAATATCTTATCCGTGTTGCGCTCAAGACAGAAGAGAAGTAATTACTTCTTAAGAGAATAATCTGCTCTAATCTGAGGTTGATTTTTTGCATGTAAGCGATACTTGAGAAAAAATTCAAGTGTAAGATGTAAGATCTTATTTCTCAAAGTACGTAAATTTCACTTTGCGAGTTAATTATAAAAGAGGGAACACAGGCACCGTAGACCTTATCATTGGTAATTTGTTGTTTTACACTTTAGCAATAAAAAACATTCTAATTTTGTAATAAAAATGAGAAAGTTTGTACCGTTACCACGTTGTGTAATTTATGTACGATTTACATGGAAAGCCTGCGCTTTACGAACAAACGAAATTGTCTTCCAAAGGGCTTCGCGAGGAGAGGAAGTCAATTATTTAAAGAAACACACTGTGGTGCCCTCTACTAAAAATATATTAGCGAAATCTACGCAACACCCAATAAGATGTTCAAACCCATGGAAATACACTGGATGGTAGCGATTAGGGATAAACAGAAATTTTTACTTTTATAATTTCCCGCCACCATCCTGTAAATATTTATAGAATATTCTGGTATCAACCTTCTCCTGTGGTGTTTTCTCCACATCAGTGGCGACTCCAAGATGTAAATGCAGGGTGGGCACAATAAAAAAATGATTTGAAATGGTGGACATCCATAATAAATATACTTATACTGTATTCATTCTTATACATATATAAAATGAAACAAAAATTTTCAATACGCAGGTATACATATAACCAGGTGTCTATTGTTTTTATGAACCAATTCGCAATTGTAAATATGAAATCAGCACAAATAGCAAAATTTGCATTTATTGGTAATATTTTTTTTTAAATATTCAGTAAATAACATTAGTGTTCATAAACATGTATAAAATTTATGTACAAATAATAAAAATTTATAAGTAGTACTTACCTTTAACTGTATATTCATAATATCTGGTATTTCTATGTGAATGTTGTTACCACTGTTTTTAGGAATGTCTGAAATTAACCAATAAACATCATTTTTATTTATTTATAAAGTGCATGAAATTATATTAACAATAAAATTCATTGTTGTAGTTATTATAACTCAATAGAAACTTTATATTTTTTTATATTGCATTTATTTGATACACATAGTAACAATTATAAATTTATTTATAATATTAAATACATATTTCTCACCTATATCACTTTTTTCGTACTAAAAACACTAAATCATTGACAATACACTTGACACTCTAAACGAAAATAAACCAGCTAAACAAATTTTGAACACGAAAAAACTTAACTTTAAAGAAGCGTATATATGTTAGTTTCTAACTTACCGTCAATGAAGTGAAACTAGTGTTGTTATTTATAATTTTGTGTTGTTTATAGTGTAAAATACTGTTAACTGTGCAGTGTTAAATGCAAGTAAAGTTGTACATTTAGCAGAGAACCTTCCTGCACCATGGTCCACAAAAAAAGGTAAGTTAGTAATTATTTATCAATGAATTACTATTGTTTATCAACACTACAGTTTGTAGGTTATGAGTAGAAATAAGTTTTTAAAATGCTATAATACAGATTGGGGTACATCTTTCTTCGGCGTATGAGTCAAAATATTTTAATACTTGTATTTGTTGAGATGTTTCTAAATACCGAGAATTGGCTTATGTCATTATCATAGTTACATTTAAAATGATTGACATCAATGTCTTATCGCGTTTTATTTTTTAAACTGAACATAGAGTGTTGTCAAAGTCATCACTACATTTTACTTGTAATGACATACGCCCATGTTCACCGGTAAAAAAAACTGGAAATTTTGGAAATCTTGAAGATTTTGGGGAAAATTGATGTATTTGGATTCAGCACATAAAAATATATAAATGTGTGGTCAATAATTGGATATATGCGTGGATTTCTACGGACCCTAAAACATTTATTATACAGGATGAGTCATCGAAATCGCCGTCTTCGATATCTCCCTTGTCGTTAGAAATACAGCATAAGTTTATTAACAGAATTTATTTGTCTACTCAAGAAGCATAATGTAAAATTATTTTTACATATACAGGGTGTTGCATTACTGCTCGGCGAGAATTGTTTCTCTTTTTTTAAATGGAACACCCTATATATTTTTATATATTTTGAATTGTATTTTATTCACCTATACGAACATATAAATTTTGTTTTAGTTTTCCACGGCGTTGCCAAGTTATTACGTTTTTTTCTCTAAAAAAGACCGAATGCACGCATTGCTTTATAAAAGCTTACTGAAGTTATTTTAATAGTAAAAATTAAGAATCTTCTTTTCTGTATAACTGTAATTATACTCTATGTTCGGACATATTTTTTTTAAATGTAATAATACAGGGTGTTTAATAAAGCGAATCAAATGTGCTCAATTTCAAATGACTATAACTCGTCATTTTCAAATGGAACACTCTATATTTTATTATTCAGTTGTGTGTATTTTTGTATTATCTTCATATGTTATTAAGGGCATCCTATGCCTAAAACCAATAATTTCGGAGATTTTCACCATTTTTCTCTAAATTTATATATTCAATTAAAAATTAAATCTAGTATACCATGGATATTGTTTTTTGAATAAGAAACAATTGCAATAATGACCGTAGTTTCATTAGCCAGGTTATTATTAATAACAGTGGGATTAAGTAAATTAATTTATCAATATGAGTCTCTCGCAAGAAGAACTTACGAATATGGTGTACGCACTTGGAGAAGCGGAAAGAAACCCTCTTTTGGCATCAAGAATTTATGCACAACGGTTTCCGGCATGACGGCATCTAAATCCGCGTTCTTTTGAAAAACTAAGGGAAAGGTTTGAAAGAACTGGTCATGTTCAGTACAAAATGGGCAGCAACCATGGTGATATCCCCATATCTAGCGTAGTTAAATTTATATTCTTATTTATTAAAATCGAATATTTTGATGAAAGACAATACCTGCTTTACCTAAAGGTGCCGGAAGGTAAAAATTCGCATATTATACAAAAGGTCCAAGTTTTGATTATTACTGATAGCCTCAACATATCTTTCACTTTCATACAAACGCAACAAAAAATTATATACTAGAAAATTGATTCCGTATTATAAAAAGACGGCAGCAGAAATTTTGAAAGTAGTGCAAATTTGGAATAGAGTAAAAATGTGTGACGTAAATACAGAGATGCGGAAATGGTATTAAAAATTGGATTATTTTAAAAACTAATAACTATTTTTAAACTTTGATAGTCCGTAACGTACAGTTTTCAGGAAGACCCCATTCTAAAGCCGTATTCTTTCGCTGCAAATAAATTGCATGTTCTTTCGAATTCCGTTCAGTATCCCCACCCTAAGACCAAGTAATCCAGATCAGTGCCATCTACTCCAATAAAATGGATTAGAAAGATCAAATCACTTAAGATTCAAAAATGGCGGAAGTCAATCAGGACAAGAAGTTACATTTCTAAAAGAAATTTATAGAAGAACGAACAATGGTAAATATAGAAAAATGAAATTCATTTTTCCCACTGATTTTGACAGATACTTGTGTTTTTTCGAATAAATTCGTTTGCGTCCACGTGACCTGATCTGATCTAATCCATACGATTATTTGTATCTGATCCAACCCAGCGAAAGAATACGGCTTAAGAATCATGACTCACCACTACATCGTTTTAAATTCGCCGTTGTAGGGAATTTAAAATCACAGCTAACCCTTTTTTGGTAAAAAATCCTGTTGGAAAGATTTGTCAATAGGCGGTGTTTTTAGGGCATTTACATTGTTCATTACCTCCGAGTACAAGTTAGGTCGGTTTGTTTGCTAGGCTGGCAGAGACAAAAAATGCCTGCGACATTTTTTATTATATAGTAAGTTCTGGTCTCGTTCACTAAATTTTCATTAACGGGTGGCTGTAGGTTGTATGTAGGTACGTAGCAGTGCAGACAAGCGGAATCGCGAGGTAAACGAAAAAAGGCGGACCGGTATTTTCAGCCTCTGGAATGTAATCTATGGCATTACGCCCGGAAACCAACAACGCCACTACCGTTTGGAACACACACGGAAAATAACTAAAAAGGAAATCATTACGTGGTAATAAACCCAAATAACATCGCATAAGTCAAGCCACTGTGGGGCTGGTTAATAATGGAATGGGTAACCGATTCAATATTAATTAATAGATAATTCGTTTCACATTTATTTTATTTGACCATTTTATAAAAAGGACAATTTGTTTATGGCTAGTCAAAGTTAAAATTTTATGATTGCGTTCGGTATTTAAATCTGTCGAGCACTCTGAGCAATCTGATCACGTGACAGATTCATCTGCGATTTCCGATCTGTAGCTTGAATAACCGAACGGATAGAGCGTTTAGCTGCCATTTTGACACTTATTAATTTGCGCCAGATTAAAAACGAAAAATAATAAAGAACTGTTAACATGTGTACTGTAAGCGAGTTATGAAAGTTTTTTTTTATGATACTGATTAAGACTGTGGAAATGATTATGAGCAACTTAAAGCTGAAAATTATGTAGAAAAATGTTTCCTAAAAGTACTACTTTATACATTTCAGACATTTTTGATTGATATACAAAACGACAATATTCATTCATAGAATAACAGTTTGCATTGCCGGCGACAAAAATTTTAAATTTGCGGTTAAATACGCATGCGCCAGACAACTGCTCAACATGCTCCATGGTTAGAGAACGAGCGAACAGCCCCGTGAGCTAATAACCGAACGTAGAGCTGAGCAAAAAGATCGCTCAGATGTAATTACCGAACGGAATTGAGCGATCAGACTACTTAGAGCGTAAAACCGAACGTAGCCAAAATGTAGTAGGTACAATAGATGTTAAATACAGTTGTGGCCATAGAAATAAGACACTGTCCGTCATCATCCCTTAAAGTTTGATCCATAAGTATAGAAACATTCTATATACTTTATAAGTAATATTTAAACAAATTTGATTTATATTATTGTTAGTTAAAAAAATATATTTAGTTCTACATGAGAACTATAATTCAATATTGTTTTTGTTTTATTTCTAGGTTTAAATGGAAGTATATATTAAAAAAAAAAGTTTTTGAGTTTCTACGAGGGTCATTCAATAAGTAAAGAGACAAATTCTATAATTTTAAAACTATTCAATGTATGTGTACAATCTTTTCAGGGGTGGTAGTTGGCAACCTTGGAATATGCTCTGATCAGCTGTTTCATCATTTTATGTCAACATAACCTCAAAATTTTCAGTTCACCATGGCAAGTCCACTAGAAGATTGCACCTTAGAAGAGTAGCGCTCAGTCATTAGATTTTTAGTCGCAGAAGGTGTAAAACCAAGTGAATTTTTTTCTAGAATGTTAATACAGTACGGTAAAAGTTGTATGAACCGTGCGAATTTTTACAAGTGGGTTGATCGGTTTAAAAGTGGCCGAACAAGTGTAGGTGATGAACCCCGATGTGGACGTCCAGTGGAAGTTTCTGGTCCCTCGTTGGAATCGAGGATTGACGGTCTTATTCGTGATAGCCAATACTACTCTGAGATGCTAGAACACAAAGTTAGACCAGCTATCAGGAGCAAACGCCGTGGACTCTTGTCAAAAGGAGTCATTCTTCAGCACGATAACGCCCGCCCTCATACAGCCCAGCTGACCCGTGATAAGCTTCAAGAATTGGGTTGGGATGTCTTATCTCATCCTGCCTACAGTCCCGACCTCACCCCATCTGATTTTTACCTGTTTGGACCACTCAAAGACGCCCTACGTGGAAAAAGATTTGCTAACAATGAGGAAGTTAAGGAAGCGGTGCAAAAGTGGCTTCGGGGTAAATCGAAAGAATTCTTCGCCAAGGGAATTAGGACGCTGCAAGAAAGATGGGACAAGTGCATAACTGTGGGGGATGATTATGTTGAAAAATAGCCTTAATTTTGAAAGATTGAAATAAACCGTTTTTGAGCTATAGCCATTTGTCTCTTTACTTATTGAATGACCCTCGTATATGTGTTTTATTTCTCTGGCCACCACACTGTACATGTATAGGCATACGAGTATCATAAAAGTAAATAATGCCTACTCAGAGATTAATAATATAATAATATTTCATCATTACCGATATCTGTGTACAAAGCAGATTGGCACACCCAGCAATGGATAATATACCGTGATGATATATTTATTTATGTTTACATCTTATAAATTTAAAAAATGCATTTATGATGGTTACATTTTCTTATCATTTTGTGTAGATAAGTATATTCCACCAAATGTTATTTAAAAGTTAAATTAAGAAACGAATCATAAGGCTATGCATGGGGCGAATACTTCCAAGGAATTCTGCAACTGTGTAAACATCATTTTTGACTAAAAAATATTTTAAATTCAGTTTTAAATGATTTTAATTAAAGGTTTATTATTGATGTGGGCAAATGGTTGTATAATTTGAAGTTCAGAGAGTGTTTTTTTTTCAGATACGGTTAGTCTATATTTATTTTTAATTTATTTCTAGTTCGTGTATCATATTGATGAATGTCACACCTCTGGGATAGAGCTTTAAGTTTTTATGAATTTCTACTAAAAACTCATATATTTATAGCAGCATGGCATTGTAAGTATTGAGTTTTGTTGGAAGACTGGTTTGCAATGTTCATGGGGGCCCAATTTAAAAATTATCCCGAGAACCTTTTTTGTATTCGAAAAGCTTTAATTACCTTGGGCGAATTTCCCCAATGAGCTACCCCATATGTTAGCGTACTGTAGAAAAGACCAAAGTAGATTAAAATTAGACACTTCTGATCAAGAATTGGGACAGCTGACGAAAGAGGAAGACTAAGGCAGCTAATTTGTCACAGAGAGAGCCAATATGATTGGACCAATTTAGATTTTTGTCTTGACTGTGGTTGTATTTCATGAAAAATATTAGTGATTGGTATTACCCTTGATTTAATTTTAAATTATTGAATGCGAACTATTCTGTGGTGCGATTTAATAGATAATCTTTTATTTCAATTAGCGTATTAATATCCGCGTTAGATGAGATTAAGGAAGTGTCATCACTGTCATCTGCATATGGGATGCACTTGTGTGGGTGAATAAAAGTGAAAAAAATCGTTTATATACATTATGAACAAAAGAGGTCCCAGTATAGACCCTTGAGGTACGCCAAACTCAATGACGTACGTCGGATGTTATTTGCTCAATACTTACACACTGCTGTCTATTAAGCAAATAAGATGCAAACAAATCTAGACATACTCCTTTGATTATATATAGTAATTTAGTATGAGACTCGTAGTCGAATGCTTTTGATAGGTCACACACTCATAATAAGTATTGGATTTCTGTCAGGGATGCGGCAAATAAACCCAGCAGAAAAAAAAATATAACTTTACTATGGTCCTCATAGAATGTCGCGTGTTTTATACCTAGAACAAAACTTACTTCCTTAACAATAAAAAGACATCTTGGCCACAATAGTAATAAAGGTTGTTGCACGGATTAAGGACACTATTTTGACGATTTTTGTGTGTGGAATGAGTGGGGCAGAAAAGCCTCTGCTCTAAATGTTAGCCCAGCTCGGCAAAGGCTTTCGGAGTCTACGTTGCGCAAATGTTTGACGATAATTTGTTTTATGCTTTTCGTTCGCCGAATTTTTTGTGAATTTACTGATGTTTTGTCACGACACGAGAGACTGTTTCAGGCTACTCTCAATTCTCTCTTCCTACAGCAAAATAAGATGGATACACTGCACAACAAGATAATAATTCCTGCAAAGAAATTTGTCTGTATTTGCGAAAAACAGCACAAATTATTTAAATTTAAAACAATACGTTCTAAATTTCATTATCAATCTATTGAAAAGTATTGGAATAATGGTATTGCCTGCATGTGCATTTTTGATGCAGAAATTAGTAATGAACAGATCAAGATTTCTTGCAAGACAAGAAATAAAACAACTTCTTATCTTGCAAATTTCTTGTAGGGTGAATTCTTGTCTTGCTAGCAAGACTCTTGCTCATTTCTTGTTCTTGTTAACGCGGGGATTCACGGAGCTCTTTAGTATCCAATAATTTGAACAAATTTATAAAGGTTATTATTTCACCGAAAAACCTAACATTGCGTCAAACCCCAACTCCAGTGCGGAAGAAAGTATATTCAGCATCTTCAATTAATTAGTTCAGGTCTAGACGATGAAAAACAAATATTCTTTACTGATGGAGGTACCATGAGTGTACGTACCCTATGTTATCTAAAATGGCTAAGGACATACTCAGTACTACAGCAATTTCTGTTCTACCGGGAAGACTGTTTTCAAAAGCATCGCTGGCCATTAAAAAACCTCGAAATCGGTTGAATTCTGAATCAGCCAGAAGCCTATTATGCCTAAAGTGAGCGATATAAACAGTCGTGCTGATAAATAGATTATTTTTACTATACTTTTGCATAAATTTTTAGTTTATTTATACGAATAATTATTTTTTTGTATTTTACCATTTATTACTTATGTTATACCATACTGAAAGGTTAAACAATAAAATAGTGTATTAAATTATATACACCGGGTGTCCAAAGCAATCCTTGACATAGGCGTTTAACATGGGAAAACAGTTTTTTCTAAATAAAAAGTGTCCGGCAGAAAATTAAGTCATGATATTGGACATGATAATAGTACATTACCTTCTGTGCATTATTTATTATTAATTACTTTATTTTGTTTCACAAATCGGAAAAAATCATAGAGAAATTATAAATAAAATATTGTTCCAATATTTAATAATTATTGATTAAAATTTTGAAATGTCTTAGGTGCCTTTGGAATATTAAATTATAGATTTGGGTTTGATTCTTCAGCCGGACAATTTTTTTTTTGCAAAAATTATTTAGAAATAATAATACCTTTGTAACAAATAAAGAAAAATAATTGACAAAAATTGATTACAACAATGAAAATAGTGATATAATAAAAAGGCATTATATTTTCTTTTCTTGTTAATAAAAAAATAACTGAGATAGATAGGTATAATGAACATGTACATGTATTGCATTTTTATTGTATTTATAAAAAACAAAAATATTTTTCATTGACATCAAAGAAAATATAATGCATTTTTATTATAACACTCTTTTGATTGTTGTAATCAATTTTTGTTAATTATTTTCTCTTTATTAATTATAAAGTTATTGTTATTTCTAAATAATTGTGATAGGAAATAAAAGATAATTTTTTAAAAGTTAAATAATTTTTTTGTAAAAAATAAAAAAAAATGTCCTGCTGGAAAATCGAACCCAAATCAATAAAATCGAATATTCTAGAAACAGCTATGTTAACTATTGTAGCCATTTATACATGCAAAGAACTCCTATCTCTCTATTTTTGTTCGGATTTGGAAAATGTATGTACTATTTTGAATTTCAACAACCGTAATATTTGTTCTGATTGATGTATATTTTGAAAAATATACTATTGTACAACACAATATTAGAACACGAGATTTGTGATGTATCAATTAGCAGAGTGGTAGGCGTAAAATGCCTTAGGTATCTTGTGTCCATGCAAATGTACCACTTAAACTGCTTACGCTTCAGGACTACAGGACTACAAGGACTACAGGTACAGGAACAGGAGTGTCCAGATCCTGTATCATTCGCCAAACATATAAAGGAACAAATACTTCTTTACGCATATAATGTAAACACAAGAAATATCAATAAATTTTTAGATGGAAACATTAATTCCCCCACACTTAGCATATATGAGACTTTTATTCGCTATCTCATTATCGTACATGTTAATACGCTATCTCCGTTCAACCACCGTTTATAAAAATATTATTGTTTTAAATTATAATTAAAATTTGAAGTAAAAATTATTTCCGTTTTGTAGGGGACTGTTTTTCGTCTGTAGAAGTTATTTTGGGTCCTGACGATCCCGGCTTACGCAGATTTGACTGTACCTATATTCTTTGGCTGATACTATTAAGTTTTCGTCAGCAACTTAAAATAAAATTAATAAAATAGAGTTAGCCGTTTATTAGTAGGCCATGGATTCCATATGCAGGCAATTTGTGACAAAACTTTGAAGAATGTGAACACTATATCAGAAAAAGTAGTTACTAAGCAATATTGTTGCTCCCAACAAGTTCTGTTACTGGTTAAATTTAATGTATTTATTTCTATTACACCGATGAAATGAATGTTTCCGTTGTTGTCGTATATCTCTAAAGGTATCCATACTCCTATACATAAGTTGACGAAAGGAGTGTTCCGGTGTTAAGGGTGTACGGTATACATTGTAGTATGGATAGCTCCTTCATTTTGTAGATTATGGTAATTTTGTGCGTAACCAGTATCCTCTTATTGGTTAGTCACTATATACATATACACACCTACCCTACATTTGCATCACAAATACAGCAATTTTTAATCACAAAATGCTGCCTCCACAATATGTATAATATTAGGCCACTTGCATGTTTAATATGTATAGATGAAATATATAGCTACAATATCAGTAGTGCGAAATAATTAGTTACTTTTTGTGTACTACCGTGTTATGTCTAATGTCTAGACAAGGAGAGAATGAGTTATTAGGAATTGTATGTAAGACGAAGTTATAGATTTCTTTTGGGAAGCCTTTGGCTAGAACTAATTGAGGAATCAGGTGTGTGTTGTAAACCACCGAAGGGAGAATTACCAATCGATAGCCCTGGGGTGCTACTGCTGCTGCTTCTGTGTGCAGGCTGCTGCATATCTACAGTTCACAGCTGCAGGCCAACACCTTACCAATTCTTCATTCCTTGCACCCGGCTAACTCCGATACTTGTCTGGAATTAGAAACATCTAACTTTGCAACAAATATAGGTACAAAGTATCTAAAGAAACCACACCAACTTTAACAAGGGCACAAATGATTTAACACAAATTAACTCAAATTCAACTAATGTCAGTCATTTATGAGATACACGCTACAGGCGGATCAGAAATCTATAAATTATATCTAGATATGCAAATCACAAAACGCAAAAATATTGTTGATGTGAATTATTAAAAAATATTTCAGAACTCATAATACAACAATAATAATACAACCTTTTAGTGTTGTTTTGTATATTTTTTGCCGAATTCGGTTCTCCAGATTCACGACCAGACACTTCGGTACGCGGCCACGAAAAGAATGGTTTTTCTATTTCTTCAATCCAAAGATGTCTGAAACCAAAAAGACTAACTAACAATACTAATGAAAGGAACGTAATGTATACTTCGCTTCCTTGTGACAAAAATATTGCGGGCAAGATTGGTAAAATGGGCCAAACTGGTAGAATTATTTCTACAAGATTGAATGAACAAAAGCGGTCTATCAGATTGAACCAACCTAGAAAATCATCAGTTCAGAGCATGCCCTGGAAGAATTCCACCAAATCAAAATTGGAAGAAACAAAAATTCAAGACCTATACACCTTAACAACAGGTTAATTACAGGAGCTACAGAGATTTTTATAACCAAGACTAATAATCCCATTTAGAATTTAGTCGAACAGGTTACATTAAATATGTTGTAATATGTTACTTTGATTACTTGAAGGAACATAAATTAAAAGATTGTATTATTATTATTATTGTTGTTGATTAATTCATTAGTGAGTTTTTATTGTGGCGAGCTAGGACAACTTGTATATTAATGAATCGTGTTGGTTTATTTAGTCTTTAGCTCCTTTGGGAACTAAATATGAAACAAAAAATGAGTGCTTTGTTTACGTGCTTCACTGCCTATATTGATTAGTTGAATCTTAATTAAGAACATAAACATAAGCAAGACACGGAACTGAAAGGTTTTTTTAAGCAGAGAACTTATTGTTTTTCATTGATAATGAGATAATGTTAACAAAGCGAGCGCATCAGATAGAACAGCAACAGCAACAGCAACAGCAACAGCAACAGCAACAGAGGCAGTGTCAGGGTGAAATATTATTATAAGAATTTGTTCTACCTACTGTATAGAGTACACAGAGAGCATAATGTTAATGCCTAATATAGATGAAAATGAACAACGCTGTATGTACGGAGGTAATTACATTCCCAGATCCGTTGTTTTGGATTTGTCACGTTTCAGATCTGGATGAGCTACGGAGAACATAGTCGCACCACAAATATTTCCCACGGGGCACACAAAACAGTTTTTCAGTCCCTCAAGAGTCCGTCATTTTTATATATTTTGGTTCATATTGCCATTTAGTGCAAAAATGTTCAAATATTATTCCAAATTTTTGATACAGGAAATCATTTTTACTAACCAAGCAACTAACAAACTGAAATTAAAGTTCTCGAACCTCAGTCGTTTTCAGGCAACATTAATTACGGTAGGAAAAAGAAACATTATATCTTGTTGGTACCGTCATTTTTGTAATTTTCCAGTTAAAAATTATATGGCACCAGTTTTACCTTTTATAATCATTCCTGCGGTTTCGACCCCACCCGTCCCACTGTATAAAAGCTGGCGGCCGCATATCTGTTAACTAGAGTGCGTAAGTGACCCCCGCAAACTGTACGTCACAAACGTATAAAATATATGCACTGCAATAGCTATTTTAATTTTAGACTTTCCAGGATATTGCATTCCTATAAATTCTTAGCATAAAACTACATAAATTTTTAATATGGCAAAAGTAAATTATTTTCATTATTGCAATCATTGTGATGCAATTTCCACACAACAATAAGTTTTGTAAACATTCTCTTTATTAAAAATATATGCAATCAGATTTTAATAGATTATCACATTCATTTATGGATTTTCACTGAATAAATAAATAACAATTATTTTTTAATTAATATAGTTGGTAGAAACAAGAGACGAAAAACAGCGTAACGTTTTATACGTCAAATTATTAGTATTTATTTTGACAATCATTATTCTGACACTGACGTAATAAAATGTTACGCTTTTGTTCATCTCTTTTAATTAAAATGAACCCCTGAATTTCATTTTTTTGAAAAAAGGAACCACAAATAAATCCGTATCACGAAGATTATAATTGTTTTCCTCAATATGAAGCTTACTATATAAGTAAGGTGGCATGTTTGTCGTATATATTTTATGGACGAGAGACAGATAAAGAAAATTCGTTCTCCAATCAATGAGTTTCATTTCAGCTTCTTGTCTGTATGATGATATGTGATCAAATTTACGCACGTTATTAACGAAGCGAAGAAAAGAATTTTGGAAAAGTGTAATTCTATGTATGTATGTCTTGCTTAATAAGATTCGGAACGTAAACACAGGCACAATATTCTAATATGCGCATGATAAGGGTATTAACTAATTTCAATTTTAGGGCAGATCACAGAATGGGTCTATATGAAGACCAACTTTTAAAAGAAAAAAAATTGTAACTATGTGTAGAATGTATGAGAATATTTTCAAAACTTGTATCGTGATCAATAGTCTTGAGTTATTCGCGTTAAGTTTAAAACTATGTATTTACATTAGGATGACTTGAGCAATCCGCGAAAAAAGTTATTTATGAGGGTGGAAAACAAACTTGTTAGCCGCATTTTGTCTGCTTCCCTCGCGCCTGCAACGTAGCGAATCGGAAGACTCAATTAAATTCCCCGTAATCTATCAAAAGTTTAAACGTACATCATTATTCATAAATCCCCCAGCCTTTTCTGCTTTGCTTCTCAAACTTTCCCTCATTGCCAACGTCAAAATACACCACATGTTTAGAAACACTGGACAAAGTACCAAAGCCTACGCGAAAGATGTAACATATCTTCAAACCTTGATAAATCCATTATTAACGTTCATTTCAAAAAAGGTGACATCATTATAGAAGCACCTATAATATGATAATCAAACCAGTCTAAATAATATTGAATTAAGAATCTATGCAAATAAAGTATTCGAATCTGGAGTCTGTATTCAAGAGATTGTTAGATGATAATGTTATTGAAAACAAATGTACCTACGATACTTGAAGCCTTGTTTAGAAACACTGTGTAGTGTAGTACAGCATAACGTAAGCTTCAAAGATACTCTACTTATTCTTTTCCGTTCCGCCGAAAAAATAAGACACAAAGCAACGAAAAACAAAAAACACAACACTGAATACAAGAAGATTGAGTTGGCTGAAATGCGAGGCATTAGTGAAACATTTTTCCTTCTGACTTTATTTTGCTTACAGTATATTTTGAAATAATAATGTTCCACTGTTTCTGTTTCTTTTCTTGTTTTAATCTTTTTATTCCAATATTCAGATTGTATACACTTTAAAAACTAATAATAAATAAAAATATTATTGTGATTTTTTAATGAAGTTTCCCACAAGGATCAAACAAATTTATTGAAGTTTTGGGGTTATAGTGCCAAATCATTCCGGTCGCATTATTTTTTGAGCAACAAGTTTTTGACAGTTCATGCACTAAAAATAGCGGTTAATAAAAGAATCAAATTATTTTTATTTTTGAAGTGCATATTATCAGTAAGGCGCTGCCAGGCCCTAGGTGGCAATGAGGAGACTGGTGGGCGCAACCCCCAATAAATGGGAGGGGGGGAGGTCTGGGGGCCGCAGGGTATGCTAGAAGTGTACAAAAATAAATATAACTGTATTTAAACTAAAATAAAATATAGAACCAAAGTAAAAATACAGGAAACAAAGGCAAAGACCAAATATATAACGAACTAAGAAAAAATTTTCGCACTTTTTCGTTTGCAACTTTACCAATTATTTTATTATAATTAATATCATTCAAAGCTTCACTTTCGATGTAAAGGACAGATAACGCGTCTGACTTTTCCTGTCCTAAACTAGCGCGATAATTATTTTTTATTTTCGACATTGCGAAAAATGAGCATTCTTCAGTAGCATGAGATATAGGTATACAAATAAAAATTTGTAAAAGCATTAGGATGTTTGGGAAAATAGATTTTAATGTTTGAACTAAATCAATTTTTTCTGAAATCGTATTTTTAAATTTTTACTTCTATTATAGAGTTGTTATAATCTAAAGGGTCTTTCGTAAAAAAGCAATTTTTTATTAATTCATATGATTGAAGTCTGCAATTTAAATCTTTTATATCGCAGTCATACATCAAAAACAAAATATTGTGCGCCTTACGGTACAGAGTTGCCAATTTTGTTCAATGAATTTCGGGCCCCAGTGAGCTTCCGGGCCCTAGGCACTGGATATTATTATAACAGAACTCTTTGTAAGAATTTTTTTAATGAAAATCGATGTTGAGTATTTTGTTGAGTAGGATAAAATTTCATTTGTGTCTGAGCCTATGAATAATGACAAGTGAAGTGGTACTTAGAAGTTGTGCGTTATTATTATCATACATAAAATCCAATTTAAAACTGCAAGTATTTTCATTTAATTGCTTATTTTGTACGGTGAACGAAACGTTGCAAAAATTCTTAGAGCTTGTTACATTGCATAACAAGAGGAATTTTAATATAAGCAGGGCTTGAAATTCATGGTATGAACAAAATATGCGTAATTATGTTCAAAATTGTAATGATGCTTGTACGTTACGGTATGGTGCACGACGCCCGACGCCCGTTGAAGCAGACGCAGACACCAGCGTCGACTTTCTTCCTTCGGCAGCGCCCTTCAAGGTATACTAATTAAAAACCTGGAATGCGCTGACGCTAAATCAAATTTACAACGAGACCGAGAACGAGAGTGTAAACCGAATACTCCTCATATTTTAACATCCGTATAAATAAAAACAACATTTTATCTTACAATTTTCTCATATCTACAAGATGAATATGAGAATCTGACACATACAGTCAGTATACAGGGTGTATCAAGATAATGGAACAGTGTATTTTATTCGTGTGACTGAAAACTTACACAAAAAAATGATTAAGAAGATATTTTATAAGACATAAGCAGGACACATTTTGGCATAACATTGTTATTTTACAGCCAATGGTATTCAACTTATGGATGATATGTATTTTTAAATGGCATTATATGAATTCAACGATATAATAATTACCCTTATATTGCAATTAACAAATAATTCAAAGTATTTCATTTCTATTTTAAATTTAATATTAAAACAGTAAAATTTGTTTATTTAATGTAATTCTAACTCAAAAGTGCCAACTACTAGTGTCCATAATAATTACTGAAGCTTTTACTTCAATTGGTTCTTGTTCAATAAATATATAAATGCCTAGTCCGTATTTTGTTTTCCGTATGTTTATACATTGTACATGTTTTTTTTTATTATTATTAAACGGGCCAATGGTCAGTAAATGCTCTATCAAAATAAAACAGCAAGAATCAAAGGCATAAAAACTCAAACGTTTTTGAAGCATTCAACCATCTGATTGCGAGATTTCATGTTGATTTTTCTATAGAATAACTTCAAAGGGGTACAACGTATTTTTAGTTGTATTTGATTGGTTTTTAATTCGTAAATTTCATAATTTACAAAAATATTTGAACCGTTAAAGATTGTTGGGTTGCTGTTGTTCTATTGATGTAAATTGGAAGGCAAAATTTTTCAATATTTATTTCGTCATCTGTCGAATAATAATTGACTTATTTTTGATTTGTCGTTGGTTGTCGTTTGCATATTGTTGTAGTGACGCGTGACAGCCTATTATATCTGGAGCAAATGGGTGTTGGTAGTGGTAGCACGTTGTGAATACTAACTTAGATTTAGGACTTTAAAATGAAGCGTTTCCTATATAACACGAGCTATACTGTGAGCTGAGGCTGGCTCCCTTTCCTTTCCTTCCTGTGTATGCTAGTAGGAGAATGAGGTAAGCTAAGCACAGACTACCACTTAATTGGTTTTAAGGGCGTAACGGGTTATGCAAATGCCACGGTGCGCGTACCGCGTCTATGACTATGACCATTTCACAGATTCACCCACGGTTACTCTACCAAGCAGACTAAACGCATACGCAATACACACAATATATACAGGGGATGTTTTGAAATTTAAAAACACAACTTAAAATTTAAGTACTTGTTCTAAAAATAGAGGAAATCTTCATGGATTGGGAAACCACGTAAAAAGCAAAAATTTCAGGAGACACAAAAAACTGCCAAAGAAGATATTGGATCAAAAATAACTAAAATTTATTGCTCTTTACATTATTTTTGGTTTTCCAGATGGTACTATGATTAAATATTTCGAAAAATTGTGTGCTAAGCAGTTAAATAAAACACATTATATATATAAATTGTTAATGAAATGAGTGGATGGATGTAATTAGTAGAGTGCTTAAAGAGCGAGAGTTTCCAAGTATGAAGAGAAGAAGAGCATGTATAAATGCGATTATGAGTGTGGCCGAGGCGAAAGTAGTCTGGTTAAATAGGAATGTGTGGCGAAGGATGATTGTTTCTTAACTATTATTGTGATCCGGATGCGGTATTTCGCTACCGAAAATCGGTTACTTTAATATGTTTAAGAGTAAGGATTTGTTGTATGATGTTGATGTAGTTCTTATTGTTATCGGGTTTGTGCGAACCCACTAAGTGAGACACGCGTGATTTTATGTATGTATGTATGAAATGACTTATTATGTATAAAAAACAATATTACATTAGCAAAAAACATATTTGAAAATATTCACCCTAATTCTATAATATATGTAGTTACTAATTCTTAGCAACATTGCTACAACAAATAACCAATAATAGTTGTGAATACTGAATAAAAAAGGAAAATGACTGGCTTTACATTTGTTGCAATTTTCATTTGCATTTACAATTTTAATTACAATTTTTAGCAATGTTGCTAAGACAGTAACTTTTTCCATTAAACAGTACAAGATTTCTTTATTTTTTAATAATTTACTTTAGTACCTGCCACGTTATAAAAGTAACAAGAATATTGTAAATTAATAAAAAATCTTTCAGAATTTATAATACAGCAATAGTTTGTGTTATGTATATTTAAATAAAATGTATAGAACATAAACTACGCCGATGGGTTTACGTTCATAGATTTGATTCTGAAAAAATCTCAATATTGAAAAATATGACATGATTTCTCAAATAGGTGATTCAATTATTTTTTGACATTTTTGATCTAAATTTAATACCAAAACTCCTTGGCTGATACTATCAAGTTGATTAATAAAATAAAATAAACAAAATAGAGTTTACTCGACCACGGATTCCATAAACAGGTAATGGAATTTGTGACGACATTGAATAATAATATAATATTATATTTAGAAAGTTTATAAAAAAAATACTTGACACTCTGGCCGAGCCAACTACCCCGTAGTATTGAATCCTGCATATTCCAGGCTTACCCCAGCCGTCCTTGTTCAGGATACGACGTGGACTAGAGAAGAGCACACTAGTCAACAAACACAAATATAAAAAATATAAAAATGTTTAACGTCCAGTAGATTCCCCAACTTTTTAAATGGAAATCTATGTTGGATGACTTTTTTAACGTGGGATTCTACCACATGCATGTATTTGAATTCTAAGCTATTATAATTAGATAATAAATCTGAAAAGAAAATGAATGTCTGAAAGCGAAAAAATCCTTAAAAGAACTGTAGATAAAATGTACGTATAATATTAAATTTAAAGTTGTCTTTAATTACTATGTTGTTGAATTTAATGGCGATCATTCAATCAACTTATGTTAAGGTGAAGTGTTTCTTTATTCTATCATCCAATTCCGATTTACCGTCTGGAAATAGATCCTATCCTTTCGTTATTTGCTAGAATCTTCTTCTAAGTCTTTTATTTCGGTTAGGTCCTTAATAATTCCTTGATTTTTTATTAATAATTACACATTTTCACTTCACCTCACTACACGTCACTATCATATTAAAGAAATTACAGAAGGTTTATAAAAAAATACAAAGAAATATTACTGCTTTCGATGAGTTTTGTCATTGGTTAAATTTAAAGAACTTATTGAATATTCTTGGAACACTCCTATAAAATAATAAATATAATAAAGAAATAATTCTTGGAATTTACATCTCTTAAAATCCTTTATATGCGATCAGTTTTCCCGGAAATACAACATTTCGTCTAATATAAACTTCCGAGTTCAGAGAAATCCACTTCCATCGTTGTGAAAATCATTTGGAATGTTTCATTTTCTTCTGTTTATTATTTCGCGAGTTTATTTAAATTCTGAGAAATACGGATCAATCACAATATAGAATACGAGTTACGCTGAAAATGAAAAAAAAAACTTAAAAATTATTATTCCTATAATGAATTCATCCTCGAGTGATTTTATATTCATGACGTATCACGATGACAAAGATCGTAGATCGAAACGCATCGTGAGGAAAATAATAATTATATTATGTCAATCTATTATGGGAATTACACTTTTCGGTTTCGGGACGCTTTCAGGGTTCAATAATTTAAAGTGACCGCTAAGCGAAAGTAATACTTAAAACGGTTAGTGGCGATTTAGGGTGAAGTACAGAATTAAAAGTTGCGTACAAAACTGTTTTTATCGACCGACGCCAAAAAATATTTCGAATTTTAATTGGCGCAAGCAAAGTAGATTGGCACACGCAGCAATGGGTAATATGCCGTGATGATATATTTACGATGGTCATTTCATAAATTTCCAAAGCTGAAAGAGCCTATGCGTGGACATCGTTTTCCGTCTCTGGAGGAGCTTCATGCTGCCGTTACCCAAGCCATTCGACAAATGAATATAGATTGTGTCTTAAATGAAATAGTTAAGCTTCCCCAACGTTGGAACTAGTGGTGAGATCCGGATCCGGATAGTTTCGGTTTCGGATCTAAAAATATCCGGATAATTGAATGTTGAACTATCCGGATCTCGTATCCAAATCTCAGTATCGGATTTTGAATCCGGATCTGAGTATCGGACTTTGAATTTGAATCTGAGTATTGGAATTTGGATCCGAATTTGAGTATCGGATCTTTTATCCGGATCCGAATATTGAATCTTGGAAATAAATTTGAGTATCGAATTTTCAATCGAATATAAGTATGTGTATATTTGTATAAAAATAATACAAATTTGAATTTTTATTCACAATTTACTAAATAGGACTGTGAAAAGTATAAATTCCTTTTTTCTTTACATTTGCACAAACTACCTGGCTATTTTAGAGGGGTATTATAAAAAGTATTACTGTTTGTTTAGTAGTGTCAATTCCAGATGTTCACAATTCTGAATGAAGAATCGGATCCAGAATTAAAATTTGGATCCGGATTCGTAAACAAAACATCGAATCCGGATCCGGATAAAAGGCCAGATCCGGATCCAAATCAAATTCGAATTAAATTTTCGGATATCCACTTCAATATCCGAATATCGGATATCCGAGGATCCGGGTTCTCGGATCCTCACGGCACTAGTTGGAACGCAATTATTGAGAAGCAGGGAGACCAAGTATTGTAAAGAGATAGTGTAATAAAAATAAATAAATGAATAAACTAACAATTGTGTGCAATATTTATGAAAGATCCTCGTATTTATTTAATTTTATTCTACTGAGGAACGCGTGTCTTTCTTATAAAGAATTATTACGATAAAAAATGTTATAATAGTTTATGGAATTTATTTTCCATGGGTTCGATTAAAATTTATAAATAATTTATGAACCAAAATTTTGAAATTTCTTTCCAACAATTATGCAATTTTTAATTCTGAACAACTTTAAACCCTACAGTTTTAGACGTAAAATGAACAGGAGAGCAGGAAATTGCATAAAATGAAGATCAAATTTAAATTTGCTATGTTCATCAACTGCTATTTTTAACAGCTTTGGCAGTTTTTAAATAAATATATTTATTATGTATGATAAACGATATTCATATTTGCGTTGTATTTATTTGAAATATGGCATACATCAAATTCCTGCTGTGCTTTCTAGATGATATTTTGTTCCCTGATAAGCATCGTCAACAATCTATGAATAAAAATGCACATTGCTATACCCAGAAATGGGTAATATGCATCACGTATTAAAACTTTATAAAATTATAGATTTTTGATTACTACAACAAATTTTATACGATTTAGGGACTATCGCCATCTGTTGATAAATGTACTAGAACATTTTCAAATACCAAAGAGAAAAATAATGTTTCCCAGCAGGAATTCCTGCCGTACCTGCTCCATATAGTGGGTCGTGCTGCCATCTATTGACGTTTGAAATATTAAGTTATTTCGTGCTTGCGACATAGATGTCGATTGCGGCGCGTTCCTAATAGAAATCTGTAACTTTATAATATAAAATTATTTATGATAATAATTCTTGTGGTGCAATCCCCCATTAGATATAAGTCTGGTGGTAAACATTCTCTACAATAAAAGTTTGTGAATAAAAACCATGTTAATTATTAATATTATATTTTTTCCTGCTCTCCTGTTCATTTTCTAACGAAAATAGAGTGTAAAATTGTTAGATTTGAAAGTTGCATATAAAATAGTTTTTGCATTTTTTATTATGTTTCTAATTTCTTCACAATTTAAAAAAAAAGTGTAATTGTACATAATATGCCGTGATGATATATTTATTTATTAATTTTTAAATCTAGTTGATGTTAGTACACAATAAAATAGGTATATAGGATTTAACAGCTAAACGAGCTACCTCAAATAATTTATATATTATTAAAGATACAATAAAAAGATAATCTTATGGAAGACCAACAACACAATATTATTTTAAATGGGATGTTATTTATATTTTTGGCTTGTTTGATAGAGTATTTTTTTCTGAATTCAATCATGTAATCATTTAATATCCTAACATCACAAATTTTTTTGAAAAACTCAATTGAAGTTTAAATAAATTTCAATTTTATAGTTATTTTTCAGTAGGCTATGTATCTGAAACAATTGAGCTTAAAAAACGAATCATAGATAGTTGTTAATCACTTTATAAATCGTGTTTTATTTGATTTTCATCCTAAACAATCCAAATTGACAGATAGTAGTATTTGTTTTTCATATATAGCCTACCAAAAAATAACTATAAAAATCAAACAGAATTTTTTTCAATATTTGTGTTACGATATAAAATGATTACATTACATATAAAAATACTCAATCGAAAATTAATTCTTCTCTATTCGGAAGTATATTCTATTGTATCTTTAATAGTCTTCTTCTTCTTCTTCTTCTTTTAATAGGGTATTAGCCTGTTATATCCAGATTTCATCTTGGACTATCTTCGGAAGTTGTTACTCAGGAGTCTTTCCATCGTTTGGGGGGTCTTCCAATCGGACGTTTCGTCTCTGGTTTACCATCGCGAGCAATTTTTGCTATTCTGTCATCTCCCACTCTGGATATGTGTTGGTTCCCTCTCGTCTTCTTTTTCTATTCCATTTTACAATGTCCTGCGTTTCGCATGTTGTTCTGATTTCTCTGTTATATTCCAGCAGGCACATCGAAGAGTGCTCTTCTTCCATTGTAGTTTTTTGGTTTTCCTTCTCGTTATCCTTTTCATAGCTGGGTCTATTATCTTATAATCAGTCCTATTCCGAGGCGTGAGTCTGGTACTTTGAGAATGTTCCTTTTTACCTCTCGCTAAGAGAGGTATTGGATTCATGCTAAAAATCGCATATCCAGATTTTATTGAATAAGCACGATTTAAGGTCCATAGAATCCGATTTTAACATTTTTACAATGATGTCTGTGTGTGTGTGTGTGTGTGTGTGTGTGTGTGTGTGTGTGTGGATGTGTGTGTGTGAGGTTGTTGGAGACACGATTTCTTAAATTCTATAAGATTAAAGATCTATATAACTACGGATTCCTCAATCTAACAGTAATGGGAAGAGTTGAATAGGTTCCCGTAACAATTGGACAACCGGAAGTGGAAGTTTCTAAAAAAAAAATTTCTAAATATTATTTTTTTAAAATTTGTTACTACAAATATTAAAGATAATTAAATTCTCAATCTGGCACATTTAAATTTTTTATTATATCTCGTATAGGTTTGGAGATATAGTATATAATATAAAATAATCTGTTGTAATAAATCTCGTTGCCCGAAGAACAGTTGCGATATTCAAATTTTTGTAATTGACAAATAAATGCAAAATGTCAGTGTCAGATTTTTCTGGGAGGTATGTGTACATTTAATATATATTATTGTATTATTAATTTAATATGTTTTTAAATTACAGGTATGTTAATATTACATATATCCTTAAGAAATACTGCTAATACCATCAATTAATTTCAAGAATTTTGAACATATTAGAATAGTACGATAAAATTTCTCATAGAACGAAAGAAGAGAAACAATTACAATTATTTGTATGTATACAAGAAATGTTAAATTCGTTACGTATAGGGCGCGAGCAGTCATGTGACTTTGTTGGCCTTAGCAAGCAGATATGAGGATCCGTGTCAGAATGACGGCTAGTAGTTATTTACATAGATGTCATAATTGTCATGTCATAATTTTTCATTCAAAATTTCAAAATATTCTGATGTTTATTTGTCATCCATTGTCGAGGAAAATAATCCACATGGATTTGGAAAATCATAATGTTTCGGATGAAAACTTATGATGCTGGACACCTATGTATATTACTAGCTCTCATTCTGACACGGGCCCCCATATCTGTTTGCCAAGGCCAACAAAGTTACATAACTGCTCGCGCCCTATGCAACATAAAATGAAAATGGCGAGAGGTATTGTGCTGGCCACAACAGATTTTTTTACAATAGGTAGGGTGCTAACCTCGCCTATTAAACCTCCTCCTTTCTCATCCGGGCCTGGGACCGGCAACGGCAGAGTTATCTTTAATAGTATAGAAATTATTTGAGGTAGCTCGTTTAGCTGTTAGCCTATAAATAAAGTTTTAATTATAATTGAAAGTATAGCAATAATAATAATAATGATTTAATAATACTAATGCATTAGCTTTCACTTTAATTTTAAGATTTATTACAAAATGAATATTAAAAGCATGGACTATAAAATTAAAAGGAACTGATAGTAATATTTATGAACCACCATAAAAGAGTATAATCTTTTCAAAACAAATAAAACTAATCATCCATATCCTGTGTAGTGTAGAATAATCATCTTTCAATTATCATTTTCCGTTTGCCATCGAATGTAAATTTCCAATAAATTGCCGATATTCCAATTCCTCGATTATTTCTTAATTGATATCCGGTAGATCATTAGCAGACATACTTGTACTCGTACCAGATATCTTCCATCATTAAATAAATGATGCTGGTTTCTTACAATTAAGACATTTCTCTAGGTATCATTCGAGTAGGTACTAATTAATTAGGGCATTAATTTTAATTATATAGTTTTTGTTTCTGATTGTTAATAATATATGTAATTACAAGATATGAGCATGGTAGTTCACACCTCAATATACAAGTGGACTAAAGATAACTTAAATAAATAATTATCATCACGGTTGTCGTATAAAAAAATTCTGGATTCATAGCACTAGGAGTGTAATTCGTCCTACTAAATATTTTTATCATGTCATGAGTTATAAAATGCGAGGGTCTCCAAAAATTAAAGATACGCATGTTATCAAAAATCGAAAAGATTTGTGACGCCAGTGTCGAAAATGTTACCGTTCCTACATCCAACGTTCAATTTCCTGTTTTTTATCTTTGTTTTTAATTTTTTCCTGTCAGATCCTTATTTAAATGAAGGAAGAGGTGAAAATCAGACGCTGCCAAATCGGGACTGTGTGATGAAAGATCCACAATAGTCCCTTCAAAATTATCTAGTAAAGTTTTGCTGATTCGCACCGTGTGAAGCTGTGAGGGCAGACTTTATCGTGTAGCTTATCGTCAACATTCCCTGTCTTAGGTTCTGGATCACCCTTCGAAGTTTCTTTAAGGTTTTACATAGTAGTGATCCGTATTCACTGTAGATCTATGCGGAAAATGTAGACCGAGTGTATCTCGCACCTGATGGTGGGAGAGTGAAAAGGATGCTATATTGCAAACGGTTGCTATTGTCAAAATACTCGCCGTAGAGAGCTGCCGGATCACTCGTTTGAAAGGGGAGTAGTCTCTTTGTACGACAGTGGTGCCTACTTTGCGAAACAAAATTTCCCCAGGCCACCAGAACCTTTGTATATTTAATATTAGGACGGCCCTCGTACTATATTATATTATTAACATCTAAAGAGTTTATAAAATGAGTCACATACTATACTTTTTCTACGACTGTATATTTCAAACAGCAGAAAAAAACAAATATTAATTAAACAATGTGGTATTCTAATGTAGTACAATTTAAGTTTGGAGAAAATATTTTGGATCTAAAGGTATTACTATGTAGTATAAAATAAATAAAACTAAGTTGAAACTACGTACAAAAAAAGATAATGTGATTTAGATGGCATTTTAAAAAACAATAAATAATTTCATTAAAATATACGAACTCAAATTTCGGTCGCGATAAAAAATAGTTAGAAAAACAAAATAAATATTATGTTTAGAGAAAAATAATAGGCTTGTGTGGCTGCTCAATCCTATCCTATTCTATGCGTTATGTGTTAGATTTGAAATTTCCGTGTAAAGAGTATTCGCTCGCGGTCAAGTCAATGAACTACTCTGAAAGTAGTCATTTGTTTCAAGGTCACGTACAAAGGAAATCATAGCGTGCTGGTGCTGGTGGTGGACGATGCGCGATGTGCTCTTGTTTTCTACGCTCACTAGATCTCACGGAATAATAGATGGCACTGTGGAACTCGGATCATATATCAAACGCATGCAACGAGAACTTCCAATTGATTTCCTGCTGATTTCATAATAACCACGACGAGTCGTGATACACATACGAACACGAGGACGACGACGAAGACGAACATAAAGACGAAGAGAAGAAGAATTTAAGTGAATCATATTCAACGCAATATCTTCATCTTTTTCTATGCGTCACTCCGCCTAACGTTCAAATGAACATAGTTTTATAAAAATCCGGTGAAAAATTCCTATTAATAAGCGATTTATGGTCCCCCCGAAGTTTGACTGCACGAATATAAGTTTTATATCAAACTGTTTTCTTCGTGGACTAATAGCCACGCCTCCGCTATTTGAATTTCTCTACATCCATTGGTAGTATGCTCTTCCTCACTACCTCGGTATTTGTTACATATTTATAGGCGGTCTTTGAGTCGCCAATCAAAATAATACATATATATATATATATATATATATATATATATATATATATATATATATATATATATATATATATATATATATACAGTGTGTTAATTAAAATCCTGGCCATAGGCGTTTAACATAGGAAATCAGTTTTTCCTTGCGCAAAAGTTCCCAAATTATTTTAGACAAAAATACTTCAAATAAATGTTGTATAGAATTAAATTCTGCACCCGAATTAGTAATAAGGTTATATTTTTGACATTTCATAACCGAGAAAATCAACTTTAAATTTTTCTGGAGAGAGCTGATTTATAGCAGTAGCCATGGAACTCAAACAAAATTACGAACAATTGTATGCCATCTTAACTGTCAAAAAAGTTTGTGTTTTGTGATTTTCGCAATAACATATTTCTTTTAAAGTGTGGAATAGTTTTCTCGAGAAGAAAAGCTTCAGAATATAAAATGGTGGACAAATTTTGATTGAGTTGCATGGCTATTGCTATAAATCAGCAATCTTCAAAAAAAATGTTTTTCTCGGTTATTAAATGTCAAAAATAAAATCTTATTACTAACTCGGATGCAGAATTTAATTCTCTACAACATTTATTTGAAGTATTTTTGTCTAAAATAATTTGGGAACTTTTGCGCAAGGAAAAACTGATTTCCCATGTTAAACGCCTATGGCCAGGTTTTTAATTAACACACTGTATATATATATATATATATATATATATATATATATATATATATATATATATATATATATATATATATATATATATATATGAAATTCATATGTGACAAAAAATAAAAATAACAAAAAGCCTTTCATTACCAAAATTTCATTTTCTCATGGTACCTTGCAGTAACATCTGAGTACGATGCCGCCATGATGAATTTACTTGTGGCTTGTATCGGTACTATACAAATATAACTGAATATTTTACTAAATGAATAACGCTATGTGGCGATATTGGCACCATCTTTCAAAGAATAGAGAATATAGAATTAGACATATTTCTTTGTCTACTACTTGGTTGCCCTCTACTAATGTTACCCGTCATATTGTGAACTAATATTTTGTTTAGTTATTTCTGTAACATAATAATATTATTTTAGTCCATTGTAACACGAGGGGTGTGTTACAGAGGCTTATGCTGGTGGTGGTCTTGCACTTTTTTTTACTAACGATGACCACGACTTGATTAACCGAAGGACGAACACACATACACTTGCACTTTGATGGCCGATGAACACTTGAACACACTTATGGACACAGACATTATTAGTAATACTAACTAATTTCTTTATTTACAATATTTACACTAACACTAATCCATTATTAACTATTAATCTTATTATTCTTGATTACTAAACTAAACATAACTAAATGAAATGAACTAAATAGTTACATTGTAACTCAGCAGGTGGACGTTTATCCCGCGCTCGAAACTACAACACAGACTACATGTCTCGTCGACGCGAGTATCTAAGACAGACTATAATCAAAACGTTACTTTCGTGAGAGAATTATCTCTGAGGGGTTGAAGAGGGTATCATATGGCATCCATACCAAAATATCAGCTCTGCACGTAGACTTGCAATAACTTCTAGACTTTATAGTCAACAAATAACTGTCTAGTCCGTTGACAGTCATTCTAAACAAATCGCTTTGGGAAAAATGATAATTATTATTTCTAAACAGAATTTTGACTAACAAAGATAACAAACTTGAAATATTGATCCTGAAACTATAATTTAGAAGAGTGTATAAAAGTTATTTATTTGTTGTTGCTCGCCTTGTCACACCATTATCCTTTTTTTATTAAGAACTTGAGTAAAATTCTTCACTTCATTAATTTTCTCTTACTAAACCGTCTGCAAAACACTTTTGATTCAAACCGATCATGATCCGTAAGCAGACAAATGTCACAATAACTTGACAGCAAAAAATTGTGATTGTCAGTTGTTATTTTCAAGGCTAGCTTGACCACAAAGAAAACTGCCCTCATATATTACACTGAAATATATTGAAAAGAAGATTTCCACGTATTGCTTGTCTATATCTAATAATAATAGAAACATAACATTTATCAAGAATCGTGTAGTGTTATGATTCGTAGAAATCATCACGGCATATTATCCATTGCTGGATGTGCCAATCTTCTTTGTAAACAGATTTCAATAATGATGATGATATATTTGTACCATGCGGGCGTTTATCAGACGTCACCTCTCGGGCTCTCATTGCTGGTGTGGAAAGTGCACCAAATAAAGATAACATAGTTGAAATATTGTATTTTGTTTTTATTATGCACTCGCCTTGTCACAATTTTTCTTGTACAATAAAATTAACAACAATATTTTATATAGGAATATAAAATGGCCACATATTCCACAAACAATTATCAGAAAATACAATTAAATTTTAATTAAATATCCGCGGACTCGTATTATAAATATAATCAAGTACTCATTAAATACGCGAAATGGTTATAAAATAATTAATATTTGTAGTAAAACTTTTGATTTTATTACATTCTATTTTTATTCTACCTCTGTCTACAATTTCGTTATTATTTATTTAATTGTATATTTTGTTAAATAACTATCTAAAGACTTTATAAAATGAATCACACACTATACTTTTTCTACGACTACAAATTAAGCAGCAAGAAATAAACAAATATATTATCAGGTTATTTAGTTATACAGAATAACTGCTGTTAGCTCGAGTTTAATGAATTGTTGTGGTTTCTAGCTTCACATCGTGTCCAATATGATTGAAGCCACAGCTTGTCACATTGCGATTAAAATGTTGTTTAACGCCATGGAAAACAGTGCATTCAGTTCAATTTTAATAAAATAATATCATTTTGTGTTACTTGTAAATTGGAAATAATTTTCAAATTTGAAGTCGATCGGACTCGAACTGTGTCACATAACGCTCTGAACCAGGCGACTCCATCCACTCCATATATGTCGTACTTCAGCGGCTTACTAGTAAAGACGATATATCTCTGAAAGTAGACAGTTTTGATAGACAGAAGTAGGACGAATGTCAAAAATATTGAGCATGTTTTCTCAAAGGTTACGTTTAAGAAAGAAAAGTCTGTCAAATTGTTATTGTGCACGGTATTTACAATTTAAATTAATGAAATTATGAACGCAGAATTCAAATATGTTTTAAAGTTGAGAAATCGCTATTTTAAATTCAACATTTATTTAGAATTGAAAAATGAGAGCTTCTCTTTTAATATTATATAGGATGTAACAGAAATAAATACATTAAATTTAACTTGTGAAGAACTTGCCGAGAGCAATAATATTTCTTAATATTTTTTTTCGACTTATATTTAATAATAACATAATTATAATCTTGTTTATTTATTTATTTTATTTAAACCACTCAACAGGACTTCATCCCAAATACAGAGTATAACATTACAATACACAAAGAAAAGTATTCCAATGGTAACAAAGTAGTACATAAAAATCTGATGTGGCCAACACAATATCTCTAGCCGTTTAATTTTTATTAATATAAATACATACCTACCCTGTGTAACACGGAAAAAGGCTGTGAGAAAGAAGAAGAAGAATTTAAAAACATATCTACATATTTTTCTTTTTAAAACGTTACAATTACAATTTGAAATGATTAGTTTTTGAGATTGACATTTATTTGTCAGTTACATACATTTGAGATCTAAACTGTGTAACCAAGGAGTTTTCTTATGTTTAAAGCATAGGCTCCGGGGTTTAAATTAGAGATAATTTTGTAAATTTATCCATTAAAATACGAGGGTCATTCAATAAGTAAAGAGACAAATGGCTATAGCTCAAAAACGGTTTATTTCAATCTTTCAAAATTAAGGCTATTTTTCAACATAATCACCCCCCACAGTTATGCACTTGTCCCATCTTTCTTGCAGCTTCCTAATTCCCTTAGCGAAGAATTATTTCGATTTACCCCGAAGCCACTTTGGCACCGCTTCCTTAACTTCCTCATTGTTAGCAAATCTTTTTCCACGTAGGGCGTCTTTGAGTGGTCCAAACAGGTAAAAATCAGATGGGGCGAGATCGGGACTGTAGGCAGGATGAGGTAAGACCTCCCAACCCAATTCTTGAAGCTTATCATGGGTCAGCTGGGCAGTATGAGGCCGGGCGTTATCGTGTTGAAGAATGACTCCTTTTGACAAGAGTCCACGGCGTTTGCTCCTGATAGCTGGTCTAACTTTGTGTTCTAGCATCTCAGAGTAGTATTGGCTATTGATAGTTCGCTGATCTTCAAGGAAATCGCAATAGACTGGACCCTGTGAGTCCCAAAAGATGGACGTCCACATCGGGGTTCATCACCTACACTTGTTCGGCCACTTTTAAACCGATCAACCCACTTGTAAAAATTCGCACGGTTCATACAACTTTTACCGTACTATATTAACATTCTAGAAAAAATTTCACTTGGGTTTACACCTTCTGCGACTAAAAATTTAATGACTGAGCTCTGCTCTTCTAATGTGCAATCTTCTAGTGGACTTGCCATGGTGAACTGAAAATTTTGAGTTTATGTTGACATAAAATGATGAAACAGCTGATCAGAGCATATCCCAAGGTTGCCAACTAACACCCCTGAAAAGATTGTACACATTCATTGAATAGTTTTAAAATTATAGAATTTGTCTCTTTACTTATTGAATGACCCTCGTATATAGAAAAAGTATTAATGCAAACCTGCAGAAAATTTAATCTTTAATTTTTATAATAACATAAATTGCAAAAAATAACATTTATTGAAAGAAAAACTATTTTGAACTTAAAGTGCCATTTTCGGTTATCCGTTATACACCAAAATGGCTTCTTTCCATATTAGAATAAAGTAGGAATACATGGTTTCAAAATTTTCTGAATAATAATAGTTGAGTTAGAGCGCCCAAAGGATCCACACTCACACATATACACACATACATACACACTCACAGACATCATCGTAAAAATGTTAAAATTAGATACTAGGGACTTTAAAACGTAGTCATTTTCCAAAATCTCAATATGCGATTTTTAGCTCGATCCCTATGCTTCCCAAGGGTAGCGGGAGGTAAAAAGAATGTAATATAATATGGAGGAAACAAATAGAAATAATATATAAATAGACAGACAATTCACAATTCTTTTAAGGTAATTATTTAATTTATGTTTGTCGATATTAAACTTGAAAAAAAACTGTCCAATGTAAAATGCAATACGAAAACATGTTTCTCTCTACGATTACGTGTGTGGATTTTTTTTTTTGAGAGATAGAAGATTAGAGTCATTGATGTTGTTGTTAGTTAGCTTGAAAAGAAATATGCATGACTGCAGAATTCTGCAATTTTCTAATGACATCATATTAAATTCAATAAAGCAGTATAGTTGTAAATATGGTCATATAGTTGAATATTCAGTTTGAATTTATACCACCAGAATCTTTTTTTTTTCTTGTACTGTCTCTAATGAGTTTTTATACAAAGGATTCGAAACTAAAAAACAATATTTAAGCTTGGTGCGAATGAAACAGTTGTGAAGTACTGTTAACGGGTGATGATAACGGAAGTAACGTGAATTCCTGATAATCAATCCAAGTTTTTTATGTGATGATCGAACACAGTCATTCAAATGTGTATTTAAATTACATTTCTAAGCAAATAATATTCCCAAATCTTTACAATTCGTAATCCTATACAGATTACTATTATCCATCACATAATTGTACACTATGGGCTGATTTTTCATTGTGTAAGGTGTGACAAGGCGAGCAATAAATAACTTTTATAATCTTTTCTAAATTATAGTTTCAGAAATAATATTTCAACTTGTTATCTATGTTAGTCAAAATTCTGTTTAGAAATAGTTATCATCTTTTATTAACTGACTGTTTAGTCTAGCTGTCAGAGACATTGGACAGTTATTTGTTGACAATAAAGTCTAGAAGTTATTGCAAGCCTACGTGCAGGGTTGATATTTTGATATGGGTGTCATATGATACCCTCTTCAACCCCTCGGAGATAATCCTCTCACGAAGTTAACGCTTTGTTTTTAGGTAGTCGATCTTAGATACTCATGTCGATGAGACATGTAGTCTGTGTTTCAGTTTCTGGCGCTGGCTAAACGCCTACCTTCTGAGTTACAATGTAACTATTAAGTTCATTTGATTTAGTTATGTTTAGTTTAGTAATCAATAATAATAAGTTTAATAGTTTATAATTGATTAGTGGTAGTGTAAATATGTATAAATATATAAGTTAGTAATATTAATAATGTCTGTGTCCATAATGTAAGTTATCATCATCGGTCAACAAAGTTAAGTGTAAGTGTATAGTGTATGTGTGTTCGTCCTTCGGTTAATCAAGTCGTGGTCATCGTTGGTAAAAGAAGCGCAAGACCACCATCATCAGAGCCTCAGTAACACCCCCCCTCGTGTTACAAAGGCATTATTTTACCCTTATAATAACAATACTTCATAATTATAATTAAAATGATATCTGTCTGTACTCCGCGAAGCGTACAAGTAAATTTTCGAGGGTTTACGTATAATGTAAATAAACTTTGCAAAACATACACGCAAATGATAGTATATTTGTAGTATATTTGTCTACTTCAACTCTAGATTCACAGAAGTAGAATATACATTTCCATTCATTCCTCTATGCTCAAATGAATCACAAACCGTAATTCATTTTCTAATCATAATATACTCGCTATTTATTGTTTATTTAGTAACAAAATAATTGCGTTTATTAATAACAAGATCTAGGATACGTATTATAAAAATAATCCTTTCAAATAGGATAGAACAGCGAATATTTTTTGCTTTTTAATGAGGTAGATGGAAAATGATTTTATTTTCCATAAGACGGAATACATTAATAATTACATTATAATTACTAGATGCAGATATTTGTTTATGTGATAAATATGAATTGAGTGTACAAGAGTTGTCACAATAAACACATTTAAAAAGTAATACAGTTTTAATTTTATATACTTTTTAATCTTTAATATTTTCTACAAAATTCTAATTCTACATTGTTGAAAATTGCTTCTAAGAACCCTATTTAAGGTGCGACCCTCTCAAAATACGTAATCTTTATACATTTCAAATTATAAAATTTAAATATTGGAAACAGTTTTTACCAAACCTATTTAAGGTGTGATCATGTCTGTACCTACGAACTCAATTTAAGGTGACACCTTGATCCCCTCAAAAGTAGTAACCTTTAGTAATTTCTGGATTACTTGAAAATTGTGAAAAGATGTCATAAATTTATTGTGCTCTATTTGAATCTAATAATTTTTATAAAAATAATCCTGTTACATTCTTATATATTTGGTAAGTTTTGAAGTTTGTTTTGTGAGTTATTTTAACTGAGCTTTTTTGTTTTGCTGCTTTCCAAATACATAGGAATAGCTTTCGGTCTGAGTCCAAGCTCCCGCAGCAGTTATTTGTTATTTGTGCTTTATCTCACCATCAGATGTGAGCCGGGTACAATGGAATGAAGCATTTCCTCAACGACCTAATAAATTTTATATAATTGTCTCTATAGGTTTTTCCTCAATTAATTTAGATAGCGTTTATAAGGATTTCGTGACGAGAATTTGATTTTTTTCATTGCTTAACTGAACAATGATTTCAAATAGCTACTCAATTAAAGATTGATAAATCATTATCGAAAATTAGACATGATACAACTTATTATAAATCAATCATTAATCAATATTAAGTATCATCAGTACAACAATATTTCGTAGGCGTTTAACATGAGAATTTTTTTTTTTTTAATAATACAAGAGTGCGATTGGTACAGTTCAAAGAAAAACTTTTCTACGGAAAAATAGAGAAAATTGATTTGTTACAGTTTTTGATATTAGCTTTTAACTATTTTTATACAATTTGTATATATAATGTAATGTTAAAAATGCATATATAAACTGCATTAGTTTAATTTTTATTCGAACATAGAATAAGTTTTTGAATAGGTATACTCGAGTGACAACGACCTTAAGGGTCATGTTTTAGCTTCTACCGAGATCCTTTACTTTTGGCACAAAGAAAAGCAACCTCGGAAAAATGTGTAGGGCTTAGGGATAAAATGCCAAATAGAATTAAGGCTGGTATTATTAATAAAGGCGATGTAACCCAATAGTAAATAGCGGACTACTTGAATAACAAATTCAGTTTTTGTAAGTTTAAAATCTATATGTTAAACTAGTCGAAGGGAATTTGTAGAAATGTCTCACCATTTGCGTAGGTTTTATAATTTGTTTTTTGGAAATAAACTAATATGAGTTTGGGCTCGTATATTGTGACTATTCGTAATTAGAATAGTTGCAACGTTTTGGAATATCCTAATTAAAATATCCAACTACGAGTGTCAGTATCCAGTATGTATATGGAATGTCTAGAAAATAAAGCATGCCGTTTAATCAAAGAGAAACAGCGATTTACCAGGACAATATTTTATTCAAAACTATGCGATAAGTTCCACCACAACTAGATATGTACAGCTACTTGTAATTCATTTCTACACACAAACTTTCCTTAATAAAAGCCTCGTATTTTTCCTGAATTTTCATAAATCAACTCGCGTATCATGAAAGATATTTCCTCTCTACAAACATTGCTCAAGAAAAAATCTCGGAAAAAGGGAAGAAACACACTAGATCTGATTTCACAATTTGGTATACAGTGATGCCCTTGATTTTGGAATTTGATTCAGAAGGTTAACACAAATTATACTTTCGACGATAGTACTTTTTTTGCAGAAAGAGCTACCATCGTTAAAAAGGAATTCAAACATTGAGTTATCCCCATTGCTTATCCCATTTTATAAAAGCTGTCTTTGTTGTTTTTGAGCATAGATAAATATTATTATATTAGAAACTGACCGTGTACAGCGTACATCTCTAATTTAGAAATTAGAATAAATTGATTAATCCGGTAAATGCCTTACAAAGTCAGTGTACAATGCATCTACCTATGTTTTGTCATTATCCAGTGACTTGAAGAATAAAGTCCGTGTATTCTATAAGGTTTGATTCTACTGATTTTTAAATGTTGGAAATAATATATTGTAAATAATTTTATGAAAAATGATAAATTCATTCAAGTTAATATGGCATCGTCTTGGATGAAACTAGTGTCGGATCTAGTCAGAAACTTAATGCGTTATTCCAACCAAATGTTAACCGTTTACACTCTTGCTTAACTGTATTAATCTCACTCGGATTTGCCGTTTCTGTTGCTTTTCCAACGTATATTTTACAAATTTCTATGAAATATGTAACACTCTTTGTCATACTTGAAAGTTTTAATAGGAGCGGAGACATTTTGTAACGAAATGTAAATATCTGATGATTAATAAAGTGGAAAAAATTCAATGACCAACGCCGCAATAATGAATAAGGTGAATAATTTAGATATGTAATATTCTGTGCGATAGTCAAACTTAATCAATTAATAACAATATCATAATCATATCAATTACTAATAGCAAATTTATTGATTGAATGGGATCACATCATTAATTTTTCATCATGTTTACAGTATTGCAGACGTGGATTACCAATTATCAAATATGTTTTTTCTTTCGGATATCAAACGCAAAATAACGTTAATACTTTATAACAAATATTCCGTACACCGCGTGTCTTGTATAAATAATAATAAATAAAATTGAAGAAAAGAATATGAAATAGATGAGGATATGTAATGAATTTAAGCCATTTATATTGTTAATTTATATTTTATTTTGTAAATAGATTTTACAAAATTACTGAAGTTATTAAAAACGACGAAAATGATGAGAAAGGTAGGAAGAACATCAAGGACGAGAAAGATAGAAAAGACGATGTGTAGAGGAAGAATTTCTAGGAGAAGGAGATCGGGGAAGACAGAGTGGATAAGTTGTCAGAACCATGTCGTGTTTGGTATCAAATGAAATATTTTCTCAAGGGCTGGCATGCAGAATACTCAAAATTTTGAAAGCTCGATCGGTTATTGTTTTTTGCATAAAGATGTCAGAACCTTCTCGTGTTACTCTCCACGCCAGCAATGAGTGCCCGTGAGGTGACGCCTGGTAAGCGCCCACACGGTACAAATATTCCATCATTACCGATATCTGTGTACGAAGCAGATTGGCACACCCAGCAATGGGTAATATGCCGTGATGAAATTTTTTTGTTTTTTTTTTTACCTTCTCGTGTTTGGTATCAAATGAAATGTTTTCTCAAGGGCTGTCATGCAGAATTGCCAAAATTTCGACAGTTCAATCGGCTATTGTTTTTCGAGTAAAGTTGTTAAAAATATGTCGTGTTTGGTATCAAATGACATCTTTTCTGAAGGGCTGCCAGGCAGAAATGTCAAAAATTTGACAGCTCGATCGGCTTTTATTTTTTGCATAAAATTGTCAGAAATATGTCGTGTTTGATATCAAATGACAGGTTTTGTTAAGGGCTGTCTGGCACCAGTGTCAAAACTTTGACAGGTCGATCGGGTTTTGTCTAAAATTTGAAATAATGAGAATGTTAGCGTTAAAACTTCGTGTTTAAAGTATGTCTAGACGGATTGGATGTACGTATAGACTATCATAAAACACTATTGGCGGAGCCCTAGGGGAAACTCGGCGAAACCGAGATTTCTCTAGTTATAGATACTAAACTTGCTCAGAATTAAAAATTTGATTTTTTTCATGTACAAATATCTTTTAGTATTTAGATCCTTTTGAATTTATTTTCTTTATTTACACTGTTGCAAATATAAATGGTAGAACATGTGCCTATCTAAAGGAAGCGTAGTAAGTATGCATTTCTTAGCTAATAAGACACGCATGTTAATAAAGAACACGCATTATATCTTATGATTATTAATGTAGATCTTTGTTCGGAGCAAAAGGAGAAAAATAGCAGTACATGCGGTAGATAAGATCGCGTCTTTTCGCAGACCATACGAGGTCAACTCTACTTCCGTTCATTCAACGCTTATCTGATCTGATTTACTTATTGCTCGGAATAGCTCGGAATAAACCGGACTCACTCCGGGCACAAACTCCGGAAAGACGTTGCAGGAATCAAAATACATTGCTCCAAAAAATTAACGCACCATTTAAAAAAACCTATAAACTATTAATATATGCCAAGTTATATTTATTCATAAACATTTAAGAATTTATTTAAATAATTTTAGGACATAATCGTAAGAAATGAAACTTAAAACCTAATGAAATTAATGGAAAAAAATATACTTAAAATTCTTGAAAAAATAATATCGGCTATTCATACTTAAAATAAGTGACCGTATATCATTCTCACCCAGACTGTTCCATAATTCCACAAATCGGCGCTCCACTTCCTACATGTTATTAGGTTGGGTTGGATGATCTCTTACCAAGGATATCCCAGACATGTTCAATTAGGTTGAGGTCCGCACTTCCTACTGGCCATAACCTGGTGTTGATTCCAACATCCATAAGGTAATTTTACACTACCCGAGCACCTTGCATTTCAAAACATTAGGGCCAATGTAGGGCTCAAATGGAGCGACGTGCTCCTCAAGAATGTCCCGTATATAGGGTTAAGCATTAATATTGCCATAATTTAATGTCACTAAGTCCGTGCGACCTCTCAAAGAAATTACACCCCAGTCCATGATTGACCCTCCACCGAATAAAGTGGTATCCATTGTATTGCATTAAGTATATCGCTCATCTGGTCGTCACCCGGACACATCTATCGCAATTGTACAGACAAAATCTGGATTAATACGTAAATACAATCAGCTTCTAACCAATTCAGGTGTTTCCTAACAAAATTTAACTGGACTTTACGGTGATCTACGGTCAAGTCCGTACCTTGACCAGGAATATGGGGTATTAAATCAGCTTTCCTGAGTCATTGGCGAATAAATTCAGTACTTATCCGCACACTATCTACTTCCAGAAGTGAACCAGGATTTTTGCACAACACAAATCGCCAAAAAATCTTGTGTAACAAGCCACGCACTGAATTAAAACTCCAACTAAAATCAATTTACTATGCAACAAATTTCTCATCTGTCGGTAAAATAATCAAAACAATACAAAATAACGGCAGTAAGATCTTATATACCGTGCATGAAAATAATACAAACAGTCCTTTCAAAATAAAATTAAGTGTTTGAAAAAATTATTAAAAATTATCGAGATATTTTAATATTAATATGTGGTGCATTAATTTCTTGAAGCAGTGTATTGTGGAATACAAATAAATGATAACAAATATAAATTATTATATATTTTGTTGATGTTAAAGGCACTCAAGTTGTAGTGAAGAATATACCACAACTGGAGTCAATTTGAAACTTAGTTTTAATGTTTACAATGGGTGGTTTTGAAATGAGAAGATTCTTTAAGGGTCGTGTGGCTTTGTGCGTTCTGATTCAGACGGTCTGGGTTTGATTCCGACCAACCATCAAACTTGAAACTGAAAGATTGCTTCCACAAAAATGACCCCTGTGGATTTTCTTTCTACGACAGTTTTGAGAGCCCGCGATATACCGTCATCGTAGGGTACCGCTGACCCAGTTTGGAGTACACAGCTTAGTGGATCACCTCTTCATAGGGATTTCAAAGCTTAATTAATAGAGAATTCTACTTCTACCAGACAAGGGCAGGGAATTTTTCTCCGGAATCCGGGGGTCCCGGTGAACCCATTTCGGAGTAGATAGAACACTTCTTCCTATGTTTATCTTCTTTAGGCTTACTTAGACTTTTAGGAGATTTTGTCGTTAAGTGAATTTATATTTTAGATGAGTTTGATTTAGTTGAATTAGTATTAGGAGAGTTTGGTGTTAGGGGAGATGAATTAGACAAAAATCGTTTATTCATAGCAGAAGGTGATACAATAAAATATTTTGAAATGAAACGTCTTGGAAATGATTTTGTGCAAAACTCTTAATTTAATTATCAAGAAATTTCTCCATGGAATCGTAGGATCCCAGTGAACCTATTTCGGAGCCTCATGTAACACTTGTACACCTCTTCCTCTGTTTGTCATCTTTTGATGAGCTAGACTTTTAGGTGATTTTGTCGTTAGATGAGTGCTTTAGATGAGAGCATTAAGGGAGTTTGGTGTTAAAATATTTTAGATGAATTTTAAATCCTTTATTTATAGGTGAGGGTGATACAAATAGAATATTTTTAATACAATGAACGTTTTTGGAGATGATTTTTTGGAAAATTCGTCATGGAATCATCGTCCTCCCGGTGAATCCAGTTCGGAGTATATAACCTAGTGGATCACCGCTACCTCTTCCTCTGTTTATCATCTTTTGGTGCTCGTTTCTTCATCCTCCTCCGTAGGCTGTGTGACAGGTGGTTGGTGAGCTCGCTTGCGATTGCCATAGCCGTTGCCTTTGCCGCTTTGCTTTGCCCAGTTGGAACGGCGCGGCGCGCCTCAGTCGCGCTTCGACCTCCGTTCGAACTGCACGTGTCCGTTCCCAACTCGAAGAGTTGAACGTCCGAGTACACGCCATCGCCATGCAAGTGTCCGTTAACTAACCACTGTGAGTGTTGTGCACCTGTAGCCTACAGCCCATGTGCTAGGAGGAGACACATAGTAAGACAGATATTTTATTTATTTCGATAAATACTTACATTAGACAGTACTTATTGTTGGTTCAAACTGATTTGAACAAGTTGGAGATCGAAGAAAACTAAAACTAGAGGAAAGGATTGTTTTCTTTACTTATTTAAAATGTTATAAAATAAAACAAAGTCGTATTTGTTCATAAAATAAATTGGACTAAGGTACGAACAGCCAAACATGGTCCAGTTATATTATTATGAACATATCTTATATAGTATATAACTAACTAACTAAATAAATGACCGTAAGAAACTAAAGGATTATTTATCAACTTCATGAAAATATTATAAAATAAACAAAGTATTACTGTTGTTCATAAAAGCTAATGAATAAAGGTAAGAACATTATTTCAAAGAACCAAAATCACAGAAACTACAAAACTGGTACATAATATTATAAACTCCTAAACTTTGTTTTGTTATGGTAAAAACAAATTATAAGAATTTAACATGAACTTACTATATGTATATGTTGTCTAAAGTATGTAATACTCCGGCATATCGTCAAATCTTGCTAAAACATGGTTAAACAAATAAATTGAAAATGTATATTTGAATTAAAGGAATGGATTATTTTCTCTACTTGTTGAAATTGTTATAAAATATACAGAATCTTACTGTATTTGTTATTAAAACAAATTTGATAAAGGTAAAATAAGAATTTGGGAAAATGAAATTCACAAAATCTACGAAACTAAAACAAGTATTCTACATATTATAAAATATAAAACATGCTTCTGTTATGATAAAAACAAAATATAAACGTTTAACATGAACTCTATTTTAAATGGTGTCTGAGAGTATATAATACTGCTGCCAAATAAATATCCATAAAGTAAAGGAAAGGATTGTTTATCAATTTGAAGTAAATATTGTAAAATAAACAATATTTAAATGGTGTCTAAAGTAGGTAAAACTCCGGTTAAATAAATCTCCATGTTTTCAATAGTTTTAATAGAAAATTCTATCAATTCTTGATGAAATATTTTAACATAATATTTGGAAATTTGATAAAAGAAAGCTCACAGAAATTATACAACTGAAGGAAATGTTCAACATATTATAAACTATCATATTAAAAACAAACTAAATAAAATTAACATCAACTTACTATATTATTTTATATTTTGTCTAAAGTAGGTAATAGTATAATAAATAAATTTCCATATTTCCATTAGTGTCAACTGAAAATAAAATGACAGAAGCTACAAAACTGAAAGATATATGTTGTATTGAAAACATACTAAGAATATAATTTTTATGAGTATAGTCGACGCTCATCTTTAAATTAAGTTACCCCGGACACCAAAAGCGTAAATTTAAAAATTGTTGTATCAAAATAAATAGAATTTAATTTTCTAAATCTCTGTGTATAATATAAATATACAATATAAAATTTTACAGCACAGATAATATAACAAACTTTTTTTCCCATATTATGTTGAAAATATTTTATAATATACATATAAAATTTTAATTTATTTATTATAAAAATTTGTATATTGGTGTAAAATATAGCAAAATTAATAATTTAGAAAATTCCGCAAAATGATTTTATCATGTCCCTAAAAAAAAATTTTTATTTCTAAATTACTTATCTCATTAAAATATCGACTATGTATAATAACTAATACATGTTATTGTAAATATGGTTTATTTTACTACAAAATTAAAACATACAAAAACTAAATAAATATACATATTCAAATATAGTAAAGAGAATTTATAATATGAATAAATTAATAAAATATTTTTGCTAAGTACTATATAATTTATGTATTTCACACATCATAGAAATATTAGATTGTATGCTGAACTTGCTTTTATTACATCTTTCAGTAAAAAGGTACCGTTTTAAATAGCGCTATATATTTGTTTATTTTATATATTTTTTTTTCTATAAAATTTTGTTCCTACCTTAGATGTAAATTAATAATTACTATACAGGGTGTTTCCTTTAAAACAACTATCGATTTTTTGGGTGAAGTAATGACTTTAATAAAATGGTATATACAAAAAATGATCAAGAATAAGGGATAATTTATGAGTAATAACAAACCGAAAATTCAACCAGTGATTCTTAAACGGTACCCTAGATATTTTTTTTGGCCATTAGATAGAGATTTTTTTTGATTTCAACGATATAAATATTGTATAAGATTGCATAACAATTATTTAAATAAAAATGGTATTAAAAGTTAAAAATAATGTTACAATTTACAACACTGCATTAGGCTATGCAATAAATGGGTACATCTGTTGCCTAGGTTATACTAGTAGTAAAACCATGTTTTATTATATTATTTCTTATTTTGAATATCGTTTTTCTCGAAATAATTGTTATACAACCTATACAATATCGTTGAAATCAGAAAAACTTTTTTATCTAATGGACTAAAAAATTACGTTATTTCGTTCTACCGTTTGAGATCCACTGGTTGAATTTTCGGTTTGTTATTTTTGATAAATTAGCCCCTTATTCTTGATCATTTTTTATATATAACATTTTTCTCATCATTAGTTCGCTCAAAAAAGCGCTGGTTGTTTTAAAGGAAACATCCTGTAACATTGTATTTAACACATTGTCAAGTTGATAACGAATACTCTGTGTATTATTTATAAAGTTTAATAACTCAAACATATATTACATTAGTTTTACAAAACTAATAAATAAACTCGTAAGTATATGTTTTCATTTTAATTTAATAACGATGACCCTTTCTGTAAATAATAATTTAAAATGTTATTCTACTATACATAAACAAAAGTTGTTATTTCTCCCATATTTATACAAACTACTAATTAATAATTGAAATTAGTAACTAAATATACAAAACAAAGAGTATATCGAAAACATAAACAAACTAAATCTGTATTTGCAATATTTACTCTGCTAATACAAATTAATTTGCTTGTTCGTTTAATAAGTTTTAATATAAATAAATCTGTAGTTACATGCCAGAAGCAGATGTGTTACTTTTTATGGGGTTTCGTGGCCGTGTGCCTTTAGATCACGAATCTGGGGAACCGGATTCGATCCCAAATTATTTCGAATTTTAAATGGCACAAAGTGATATCTGTGGTGTACGCTCGCACGGTATGAATATATTATTACCGATATCTGTGTACAAAGCAGATTGGCAAATCCAGCAATCGTTAATATGCCGTGATTATATGAAATTTAATAAGTCAAGATCTTTACATGATTGTGTAAGGTTGTTACTACACTGAATATTATATTGTGGTCCAGTGTTCAAATCCTGAATAAATTTAATAATAGTAATATACTTTATTGAGAAAGATACCCAATGGCGAGGTTCAGCCAAGGCTGATCTTCCTCCTTCCCAATTTACAATACAAAAAAATAAAAATAATATTTAAGCATACTAGCGTGCCACTCGTACTACCAAAATTTTGATAGAAAATTACAGATCATGTGAACAAATGAATTGTCAAATTGCTGTTTTTATTACGGTTTTCAAAACATAATGTTCCTCATTATCAGTTTTTGTGTTGCTCCTGATTGTCGCTTTACTTATTGAATGCTTGCCGTATCTGAACAGAAGGAAAAATGATAAGCCTGAATTCTCTGGCTGTTAGGCTGTTATCTGGCTAGATTGATGCTTTCAATTAAAAGGAAGAAATTGTGAGCAGCCAAATTTGTAGTGCGTACACCTACATCATGTTCCCAATTTGTTAATCTGACATTTTAAATGTGTGCGCATGTAAACTTCATTTATTTGAAAGTGTAACTGTAGCGAGTGTCCTAGACAGACTGTCTCGGTCGCGGGTTTTTCTCTAGTGGACAAATTGAACCAAATTTAGGTAGCCTGATGGTTGCATTTGCAACACTGAAACCCACAGGGCGTAATGTTGTCTTGGAACAGCCCTGAGGAAGAAAACAATTTATATTTTTTACAAAAAAGTAACAATCATTTTAAACTTATTGACTCGCGTGGTTGAGGGTGTTATAGTGTTGTTTCCGGTTGCGGTGGCGCGGGTTCGAATCTGGCGGGACACAACTTGGAAAATCCTTTAAATAATGCTAGAAGAACCAATGTCAACATTTAGTTCATTTGAAAATTAAATTTGACATTCTGCACTATAAGTGGTCATTATACATGGTGAGTTTGGGAAGACGACTCCATCCCCCGCCTTTTAATTTTTTTATTATAAGTAATAGAAAAAAATGGCTCATATAAAAGTTTTATTATTTTAAACGTACTATTTAATGGTAGATGTGGATATTTTTTTATGTGAAAATAAACAAAATGTTTTAAAAGTTTCTATAATTTTGGCCGCCACTATATATCACTATTACCGAGGCAACTATAAGTAGGTATGTTACTTATACTAAAACTAAAAATGAAATAAATGAACAAATTCAATTTGCCTAACTTATTTTACCTGCATTGTAAACTGCATTTTATAGTGTGCTCTGAACTAAATGATTAAAGCGAAATTTTATAATAGTTGTTTTATTATAAAAATTTGTTATTTGTGCTTGTCTCTATGTACAAATAAACCAGAATAACATTTTTCATATTATATGAAGAGATTATAAGAATATTCCAATAAATCGTCAAAGAAACATTACATATCTCCCTTTGACTATATTCGATGCATTTGTAAATCAAAATGTATTTGTATATCGTATACCTATGCGTCCATAAAAATAATTGACATTATATTCTAAAGTCCATTCGCTTATTTTATTTCTTTTTAATTCGCAATTTTCAATTTTAATTTAATGAATAAAAGAGAATATAGTTCATAGTTCAAATATTTGATATAAATTGCAAAAAAATAACAGGGAATTTAATATCACTTACAGTTTGAATAAAAAATTCTAATTAAAGGTATATTTTCTTTCAAGCATGTATAGAAATTCTTTTCATTTCACGGAAAAGTTAAATTGTTTTCTTATTGTATGTATTGTTTATATAAGAATTTTATTCGGAAAAAGAAATAACAATGTTTGTAATTTGAGATATTAGATGTCAATAAAAGAAGAATTAGGAAATGTAACAATACACCAAATATGAATTTTCTTTTCATTTCCCTAATATTTTTTCTTTTGCTCATGGTCACATTCTATCTTTTTTATGTGCGTATACTTTGATAAAGAATAATAATTCACATTTTATAAATGAAAATTGGAATTTCCAAATGAAGAGCCAGGAGAAAAAAGATGAATGTTATAAAATGTGTTTTTATATGCGTGTCGTAATGGCCTTCATTTCTATACGCATTTTTTTGTTTTAGAAGGTTGTACTAGATAACATTTACTTAACGCTTTTTTACCTAATTTAGTTTAATTAATTGCTAACCGACTATTCATTTTCATAATATAAAGTCAATTATTAATTTTTACCTTCCGTTACCTTTAGGTAACGGAAATTGTCTTTGGTCAAAAAATTTGGTGCTGAGTTTTCAATGAATAAGCACGTTTTAGGGTCCATAGTATACAATTTGACTATTTTTACGATAATGTCTGTATACCATGTGTCTCAAGCAAACCTTAACATAGGCGTTTAACAAGGGAAAACAGTTTTTTACAAATAAAAAGTGTTCGGCAGAAAGTTAAGCCATGCTATTGAATATGATAATAGTACATTACCTCCTGTACGTTATTTAATACTAATTACTGTATTATCAGTGATGGAGATTTGAACCCCAACCTTTAAATTTTTTTTCATTCCACAGGCAGCCATATTGAAACAAATATTTATTGACAGTTATTTATAATTTTTTTAAATTTATGCACTGATAATAAAGTAATTCTGCCAATAACGGAACGTAATTCTCTACGTAATGTTGGGTCTTGTAAGCGTTCTCTCATGTGTGGAAAGATCAAATCTTGTCCTAGAGAAATATTAAATTCTTTTCTCTTCATTTTATTAGTTACATTAGCTGCTCAAGTTATCAAGCTATGCGCAGGAGTTCTTACTTCTATTTTTGCCATATAGGTATCTTTGAAATAAACTCTGGTTTGAAGTATTGTCTTTCTCTTCCTCACTACTGTCACTAACTTCAATTTGTGATTCCGTGTCATATAAACTATGTTCGCTTTCTGTATTATGTCGGAATCACTCTCATTTATTAGCTCAATAGATTGTGGTTTGTCGTCATCATTTTCATTCATTAAAACTTCGCACAACTCACTATCAGTTAAATAACGCCGAGTCATATTTTATATAAAAAAAAACGTAACTGGTACAGTGGGGTCAGTGAAGACCCCAATTGTTATTATTTCGTAAACTAATTCGTGCACAGATTCGTGCGTCCGTCACTACGTCGACTCGAACGATTACTGAAGCTACTGAACAGATCAAGCCTTTAATTCCAAATTTTAACACGAAATGACAAGATTCAAAACTATTGGGGTCTTCGGTGACCCCACTGTACCAGTTAAGGGTTAAAATTATCCAAAATTTTACCGGTCTGCAATGAGAGAAAAGTTGAGAAACACTGATCTATGATAGGATGATGCAAAAGAAAAATAGTTTATGTTTGACTCACATTAGTTTGAATATAAATGCTCCAATTATAATATGATATGTTACCGTAATATCTATAATAAATTTGCTATATTTAGGTGTGTGTTGTAGCTTAATTTAGCCTGCGTAAGTCGTTCGTTCCTCTTGTGCGATAAGTAAACGAGGCCTGTTTGAAGAAGAGAATTATGATAGTGTGTATTTACTAAGCAAGAACAACAAGTCTTGTTTCTGTTCCTTTGACGGGAATTAATTTACCCCGGAAATGTTTCATTTTTTGTTCTTCACTCTGTTTAGATCAATATTAAATTAATTCTATCATTGTTTTTAATCTTCGCACTTTTCTCTTTTTTGTTTGAGGTTTTTCTTTTGGAATAATTTATCTTGTATTTAAAATTTCTTTTGTGCTGGATTAAGATTGTTTTCTCAGTAAGAATCTTTTTTCTAAATGTGTATTTTACTTTTGTCTTCAACTCGTTTTTACCTACCAAATTTTTTCTCTTCAACAATTGTATGCATAAATTTTGTAGGAAAATTACAACATAAAATATTGTGTTTTTTATTTCTCTCTACTGTCCTATCAGTTGTCAATTTGTTGTACACAGTACGATTATATTTTTTATATTTTTATTCGTATATCTGTGTATGACATTTTAATGAACACTGTATGAAATCTGGCGTTTAACTGCTAACCATATTAAACACTGTTTTTGCTTTTGATTCTCTTATTTTTAGCTGGTTCATTAACAGTATTGGATATGTGACTTTAGTAAAAAATAGCGATTTGTAGTTTTTTCATTTCATACATAATTAATTCTCTCTAATAGTTTTGTTTGAAAAATCATTTTCTGTGTTTTTCAGAATAGTTAATTATAAACAAAGCATATTTCGTTTGATATTTCTTTACTAATTTTACAAATAAAATGGTTTGACATGTAAAAACTAATTATTAAAGTAAAGTTTAAATTTATATACAATGAATTTGACATCATTATTTGCTTCATTTGATATGCGACGTAAAACGCATATGAAATATATTTTTAATGTAAATGAATTAAAACATAGGTACGTTGTTTGATTTATTTTTATTTTCTTATAATTACATATTTAATCAATAAATAATTATAGTATCATGTCCGGAAAATTAAGGGAACGCCCTATACTAAAGGGACATATTATATATGAAAAAATTTGTAAATAAATAATATAAAATATATCATCACGGCTTATCATCCATTTCTGGGTGTGCCAATCTATTATTATTATTATTATTATTATTATTCGCGTCAAAATGTTCACGGAATTGGTTAATAAAATATTGAAAAAAGGTACATTTTTATATTAATACTTTAGTTTAAGGGTAGTATAATATATCTTGTTTTTTAAACTTTGATAATGCTTATCATAAAGTTTTAGGTCTAGCTGTAAAATAAATGAGCAACTTTGAAATTTGTTATTATAGTAGAGGGCAATATTCCCGGGAGTCCTAATAACCTCTTTATTAGAGTGAATCCATAGTCTGCTGATTATTATTAGTTGGCTTTATATATAAAGGAGCATTTAATTATAGCCAAAGATCAAAAGCTGCTGCCGTTAACTAGAAATTGTTAATTTACTACACAATATAAAAGTTTTCTTTAAATAAAATCAACGCCATACCAAACCAAGTTAATTTGCAATACGAAACTGATAATGAAATGTTATAATTATTTAATTAAAAATGTCCAACTGACTGCTCCGAAAAATTAGCATACTGTGAACATTAATTATTGTAAAATAATTTTAATTATGTATTTAGAGTTTTTCTATCAATAATTTAACGAATTCAGTTGGTGATGTAAAAAATGATTGTTAATACATTTGCAACACTCACTTGAAATTTAAATATTTGTTATGTAGTGAAATGAAACTATTTTGCAAATAACATCAACATTGCGGTGCATTGTCATACTGAGTAAACACGGAACAGGCAACCTGATTTATTATTGTGTGCAAATCAAATGTTTCAAATAGGCATACGTAAACAATTTACATGCAGTGAGTTGCTACCCTATCAGAACATATTTACAGGTTACTGTACTCGTTTTATAAGCAACGCAATCAGATGAAATACACACTATAAATTGTGCTTCTCTTGTAAAAACTAGAGTTTCACGGCTTGACTTGATATTCAAGTTACTTGACTTGACTTGACTTGAAATCAAGTCAAGCTCAAGTCAAGTAATAGAAGTCGAAATTCAAGTCAAGTCAAGTAGTAAAATTTCAAGTACATACTTGAAAAATCAAGTAGTTATTTTTTCATTACTTGAAAAAATCAAGTATTTAGTTATTATTTCAATTACCAGAAAAATCAAAAAGTTCTTCAAGACTACATTTCATGTTCATATACTTCCTTATGTTTTATATCAATAAAAATATCAATAATATACCTTGAAATATAGACTTTTATTCATAAAAATAAATCATACATTCAAATTTAAAAATTAAAAAAAAAGATTTAAAAGTAAAATATATGGACTAACAAATAATTTATAGTATATATATTATGGAGGACCTTAAAAGGGGACAAGTCGAATTTTAACCGGACCGCCCCCTAAAGTGGTTTCAAATAAATAAAAAAAAAATTACTGGCAATGATTCCGCTTAATATTAATATTTGACCGTGTTAAATGCATTTGATTTTTCCTCATTTAAATAACATTCGGTTTTAGCACATTTTGAAACTTTATTTTTCTCCGAGATATTAAGAGGTTTAAAAAATCCGTTCATTATTAGAATATATACTAGAATGACCCGAGACTTTGTAGACAAAATCTGAAGTCCCATTTATTATTCTTAATTCGAACGGAGTATAGCTTTTTGGGCTTTCGTACGATAGTTTAACCATCTACAGTTATCTTAATAATAATGATTAGGACTTCAAATTTTGTCGACATATTCTCGGGCCATTCTAGTATATATTCCAATATTAGTGAATTTTTTAAACCTCTGCAGAATTTTTAACTTGCAGTAGTGAATCAGCACAGCATAGCGCGCCAGGCCGTACCACACCAGCTAGATTACGATTCTATTGATTCGCGTGTTTTCGTACATAATCGGTTCGTTATCAAGTAGCTTGAATTTGCTTGAAATTGCTTGATCAAGTCAAGTAGTAACGATAGAAAATCAAGTCAAGTCAAGTAATGAATTTTTGAAAAGCTTGATTTTCAAGTCAAGTCAAGTAATTTACAAAAACATCAAGCTACTTGACTTGATGAAACCCTAGTAAAAACCTACAGCTACAAACAATTCTTACGAAAAATGCATATGTTGTTGCTAAATTGTGAAACAATTTGATTGAAGACTTTTTCCATTTTTAATCATACCACGAATAGGTTATTTTACATCGACATACCACATTTTACAATCTTGGTTATATTAATTGAAACTTAGATGCACTAATAAAAACAATCTTTAATGAAAATTATGCGAGTAGTACTCATTACTCATTACATTTAAAATTACTTAGAAAATATTTTTATTGTAATACAAATTGCGTAGTGAAATGATTAAATATTGTCGTTACATCAATTACTTGGCTATAACCGTGCTGTATTTAAAACATAGAAAAACAGAAATTGTATGTGTGTCGATTCGATAGCTGTTTATGACTAGAAATGAGTCCTAATTATTATTGCAATTTTTATTGATAGTGAATAAATAAACAATAAAATGTTTATATATCATAAAATTTATCCATTGACATTTAGTGTTTTGTTTAAATTTATGTTATTCAATTGTTACGTAGGAATTCCTTAGTTTTATTTCTAGAATGTTTATTATGTCTCTGGTTTCAAATTACACGAGTATTGATTCGTGTTGGGGGATATCAAATATTTTGTATAATATTACAAGATGTATAATTACTTTTTAAAGTAAGTTGTAGTAAAATTCCTTTTATGCACTTATTACATAAAGTAATATTAAAATAATTATACTTCGGTCGTAAAAGTTTCTAAGTTTTACGATTATTTGACTAAGCTATAAAAATTGCAATTAGTAGATGAAATATTCCTAAAATTCTCTTAATCCGGCCCTGGAAAACGAGTTTATTTTCGTAGGAGTATACATTAAAATGTGTTAATTAATTAATATATATTTGTAAATTTTCACAATTTAATATTTCAAACAACTATTTTTATGAAATTGTAGGCGTTTCAGTTTAAGTGTCGATACTTTAGCATAACTATCTGATACAAACCCGAAGTAGTAGTAATAAAAACCTAATAAATTTGACGTTTTCATTCAGTATAAAACCTTAGGTTTTTGATATTTTATTGTGCGGAGTTTATGTGACGATAAAAATATTTATTACTGAAAGAATTATTCGCACAAATAATTATTCATAGTGAATTCTACCTTTGTGATTCTCATTCTGAATTGGTCAGGATGATGTCATTGCACTACATGCCGATTGGTTGATACATAGGCGTACTTGTTTATTTCCCAACGGGTATGGGGAATTATTCATCAATTTTGAATTCGTAAACAAAAATATTTACAAAACTGATTCATTATACTTAGTATATTACTCAAAAACATTGCATTGACGTAAAAGTCAAAATATTTTGGTATACAGGGGTTCATTTTATTTTGTTCATTATTGCTATCTCGAGGAATATAAAAGCTACGAGGTCGGTTAAATCAGCAAACAATTTCTATTTTACTAGATTATATTAATTTGAGAAAAGTTCATATAAAATTTTATATTAATTATTATATTTGAATTCTGAATAAAATTCTCTATCTAATAAAACGCTTCTGTAAAGTTAACACTGTAATCACCTCGTGCAAATCATCGAGCAGACTTAAATGTATTTAGATATTTTTTAAAAACAAGTTTCTTGCCTAATTTATCGTTGATGTCTCTTTATATATAAGATGTAACAGCTAAAGGAGCTACCTCAAATAATTTCTATAATATAAAAGATACAATAAAATACTACAGGCTCATGGCGATTAGAGCTGAACATAGGGATTTAACATGGGGTTTTTGTTTTATACAATTTCCTGCTCTCCTATATTCATTTTACCCCAAAACCTGTCGAGTACAGATTTAAAAGTTGCATATAAAACTATGTTTACATTTTTTATTATATTTCTAACTTCCATACAATTTTAAAAAGAAATTTCAAAATTTCTGTTTGTAACAATAGCCATATTTGTTTTCTTTTTTCTGGTTCTCAGAAATTATTGATAAACGTCTCATTCTTCGATGAGTATTTGCACCACAATAGTTCGTTATAATAATGACACGTTTCTTATTCGAATAAACATTATTTAATTTACTTTTTACAAAATATAAATTTTAAAATTTTCTACAATATCATAAGTCATGGCTATTGCTACTAATTAATGGAACTTTTAAAAATTCTTTTTTAAATTAAGGACAAACAAAAACCATAATAAAAATTGTAAGTACGACATTTAATTCTCTACAACTTTGCACTCTGCAGTTTTTGCCGCAAAATGAACAGGAGAGAAGGAATTTGAATAAAATAAAAATCACATGTTAAATCCCTATGTTCATTCTTAACCGCCATCACTCTAAGACAGTCTTATAAAAAACCAATAAAAAAGAAAATACATTTTTATATGGTTTTTCTTCTTTGTAGAGTGCGTGAAGATGATGGACTGTTTTTGTTCTTCGCCCCGCTCAATCCACTGCAAGATCGTCCTCCTGGATGAACAAGAGTTAGTCCACGAAACACAGGTTCGTATCCGTTCCTTGTAAATTTCCTGAGTGTTTGTACTTCACTTCGTTGTGTATGTTTCTTCATTACGCCGTGTTACATTGTGAATAGTAATTTGACACAGTGCATGAACTTGCTCTAACATACGATACGAGTATGCTCATTCATTACCAAACTGTTTATTATGGGCGAATTGATGAGGTTTAATGATTTATTGATTTAATAGAGGTAACGCCAAATACACGGATATTGCAAGACTGATATGTTTTCTTCCAACTATAAGAATATTCACCAGAATTTCACATATAATTATCTACTTATTTACTTCTTCTTTGGCGAACCAGCCTTATTTTTAACTACTTTCAGTGTTTTAATAATTTTCTTTGCTTTAGATGTTTAGATGGAGATTTACACTTAGCAATTATTGTAACAATCATAGAAAAAATTTAAAACAAAATGCCGAAAAATAGAGTTTAGAGGACAATTTTATAGCGTTTTCCATTTATACATATACAGATGTTATTTAACTGTACAACGCTTAACCGATAATAAAAGTAGCCCCATAGATAGTAAATCTGGCACTAATTTTTATTTTACATGCTTTCTATAAGAACTGGAGCTCCTTAAAACTCGAAAAGTATAAATGCAACATGTAAAATTCAGCTAGAGCGTATTGATTATATAAATGGAAATCAAGTTATGCACTTAGTATAAAAAAATTCTCACGAAATACATAAATGGAAAACGCTATTAATGCATGAGAACAATATGAAAAATTAGCTCAATTCCCCCACAGTTACCAAACTTAAATCCGATTGGGCATGTGCGGGAAATTCGTAGTTTGGAAGTATAAGTATTTGTATTTTCACATATTTAAAGCTGAGCTAATACAATTTATTACAATTGTTAACAATAAAGAGCATTTATCTATCGGCGGTTAAATAACGCTTAATTCATTACCATTGTTATCGCTTAAACTTATTTCTACTGAATGCAATTAACTAGATATGCCATTTAGAATAAATAAATAGTAACTATACATTATTCCTTACAGGTGTGGTGTTTTGTAAAAAATATGTATCACGCTTCTTACCAATTACTGTAACAAACTACTTCCCGAAAAACTATCGAGAATTATTATAATTTTGAAGGATAAAAAAGTGTACACGATTCTAATAATCTGTTTTACAATACAGGATCGTAATAAAAATAATTTACAACTCAACAAGATTTTATGTCTATGAGTATTGGCAATGTGCTTAGAATACATTTACCACTATTTATTGTTTTATTTTATTATCCATTGTTTGTTTATAATTTTTTAAATTTTTGATTTATGATTTTGTAATATTTGTAGAATTATTCTATAAATACAATAAAGTTGAAGGACACAATAAAAATAAGTTTTAAACATTTAGAAATGTCTTATACAGGGTGTTTAATTCAAGTTTACCATCATTACTCTTGCTTGGGAACTAAAAATACAAGTTCAATTAAATTAGTAAAAATATGTATGGAACAAGAGTTAGTCATCTCATCCGGTAAATCATCTCTCCCGGACTTACCCTAAATGCCAAACGTGTGTAGCTCTATAATGTGTAAAATAAATAAAATACACCATGTTTCATAAGGCCTGTTAACGCATTCGTCCTTTGTAAACGTGGACTTGCCTTATGATACTTGTTTCTTAATGTACTATTGTAGGCGATATTGGGGAATAGATTTGTATAAGATGTTGTCTTATACACTGAGACAGTCTGTTGATTTTTTACCTGTATCTGAGGGTATACCCGATCCCATTCCGTGATTATATGGCATAAAATAATAATTTGTTCCAAATAATTTATGCTGGTGATTTTTCTAAACTGTCTCAACAGTTCTAAACAATTTTATTGGAATTTAAAACTTGCGGTGCCTTTTAAATCATTTTCATTTGTCAAACCTGCCGAAACAATTAATTATAAAAAGCGTAAATAGTTCGAATTTGAATTCATTTATTTATTTTTCAATTTTAAATCTCTGCAAACTAACATGCAATTAAATGTGGCCCTGAAAAAACCGTACGGCATTAAATTTAATTTTATTTATTTGACAATTTAAATAGTGCAGTCAATCAAAAAACAATTAATTGAAAAAATATTGACAAAAAGTAGTTAAGCAATGAATAAGCGTAGACACTACTATAATTACCGACCAATTTTAATTTTGTAGGTGTGGCTATATATAGAAATTATAATCAAAATTTAATTTCAAAAGTAGTACACATTCATAAACATTGTTGCAAAACTTCTCAACAAGCAATAATGAACATTTTATTATGTTAACAGACAAGGAGACCCATTGGTGGATTCAAAAGGTGGGGGAGGGGCAGAAATGGTTTTAACAGCTTTTCTTGAAAAAACGCTGTTAAATATAACTTTTTCACATTTAATAAATAAAAGAAATATATAATATCATCACGGCATATTAAACATTGCTGGGTGGGCCAATCTGCTTGGTATACAGATTTCGGTAATGATGATGACATATTTGTATCGTGCGGGCGTTTACCAGGCGTCACCTCACCAGCTATGCTATAACCATGGAAACAGTTATTATTTTAAGAAAATTCTGATTGAAAGATGTCAGTGTCATTGTAATTGGTATAGTATGTATGTGTTATAATTTTACTGGAAATATAGAATCTTTTGCTAAAAACTTTTTGTATGGAATGTGTACAAAACAGAAACTCTGCTGTAACTTAATAAAAATAAACATAACATGTGACTAAAATGCTTTTTGCGAGAAACTGTTTCGCATCCTTGAAAATACATGTCGCCACAGTAACCCTAAAACTTTAGGGTATACTATGATGTCGCTGTATGTAATTCATATTTACAATATTTGGACTATGCTCTTCAATTATTTTAGTTACACATATTTATTTTTTGTTTAAACAATACAACATAAAGAATGTTTTCTTGACAAAAAACTGACAATACATGAATTTATATACATGATTATTATCGTATGCTAATTCATCTACTGTCACGTGTTTGGTGTTGCATGGAGCCAACTCACGAATTGTAAATGATATGTGAAGGCATTCATCTGCTATTTGCCAAATAGAATTCGGTTAAACTGTAATTACACTTTTCATTGTAACTCGTTTTAAAACAATGTGTTACGAGACAAGCAATTTAGTTCGGCCATTTCACTCGCCCTATTAATCATTTCGGACTATTATAGAACAGGTACAGGTAAAAATCAAAAGGTGTCTCACTCTATAAAGAAAATACAAAACAGTCTGACTTTAAACTCCCATATAGGTCGTCGCGATGACGATATATCTTAATAACTTAACCGGAAATGGTTCTCAAGTTTTACGTACAAAGTCCTATTTATTGTTATATTATAAAACTATAAATATCGTAATTATAACACTAATAATACAGTAAAATATTCTTACTGTTTCTTTAATACAGCGTTTCTTAACCTTTTCTAAACCGCGGACCCCTTTGTATTAGAACTTTTTTAACTTAAGTTTTATAGGAGAAATGAAGAGGGACATTAGTAAAAAACGAAAGTTGTGTCTGTAATGTTTTACAAGTGCAGAAAACGCATTTTCACACAAATACCTACTTACAAATGGAAACAGTACTTTTAATTTCTTCTTCGTTAGAACAGGATAATCAGCAACCTGAATAAAAATTATATTCGGCTGCACTACTGATGCAACACAGCCGCACGGCTTTTTACGTGCATAGAAATACGGCTGCAACACCAATCGCCAAAGGCCAAACGGACCCTGTGCGGCTGTATAAAAATTTATTCAATTTTACTCGGGAAGTAAAGAATCCTAAAAATTCGCAAGACTGTTTGTTTTCCAGCTCCATCTGTTTATTTATTCGGTAGTACTCTAGGTATATTATTTTTGGTGCAGTTACGGACTCGTTATAGATGCCTCGCGGACTCCTTGGAATCCGCGGACCACAGTTAAAGAAACGCTGCTTTAACATAGGTTTTTGGAACCGAAATTTTCATTCCGTAAGAGATTCGCGAATAATAATATAATCAGCGTGTATCTAATAGAAAAATTAACCTACTCGTACAATGTAACGTCATAAAACATAAGTTGTTTACTGTAAATGTTTGTCAAAGTGTAAACGTTATATCTGTAAATGTGTCGAGTATATGTCAAGCACATATCATGTTGCAAAACAAAGCATAGCATGTGGCAGACTCAAAGGAAAATAACCTAGGCAACCATTGGTTATCTACCTACAACCTCCGTTAAGAAAAAACGTCCAGTATTACGGGACGTGACGTGAAGGAGGTATATATGACTAACAATATATCCTCAAATATGTACACGGCTGACTATGGAGATTCCTGATACCATAAATTATATTTATATGGAAAAGTAATATGAATATATTTTGTTACTTTTAATGATGTCGATAAGTCAATGAATTTTAATAATATGGAAATTCTAATAGCGTTTTCCGTTTATACAGAGTATTCACCGCAACACCGGAACATAGGACTTTAATATGTAAAATCATATTTTCATAATTTCCTGCTTCCGTAGTTATTTTAGTTAATGCTTCAAATAAAAGTTGTTCTGCATCTGAATAAGTTCGGAAAATTAATTTTACATCCTTTGCAACGACAGAAATTAGGTATTAATATGTTGAAAATCTCCCTAAAAATAGCAATAGCCATGCAATTGAAACAAATAAATTAACAAATTTAATGACAAAATTGTAAGATATCTGTTTTGTTTGTGGCTTAATTATTCAATTCGTTTTCGATCATCTGCTGTTTGTTTTTTAGTTAAAAATAATCCTTATATTTGTAGAACTTTGTTTCCTTTGAAAACTAGTAATTTACTAGTTTATATCGTGGGTTATAAGGAAAATGTCAAAGACAAAACATAAGAAATACAAAAATTGTTAGATAGATTCTTGCATCATTTGTTACTTTCATGTACCTGGACTGCAAACGATCGAACGATCAGCGAACGATGGCCTGTAATGCTTTAAACTGAGCAGAAAATCACAGCCCAAGCTCAACTGCCCGAAGACATAACGACCGCGGAACCAAATTTATAAAACTGCTAGATGGACAACATTCTGCTTCTTTCAACAAAGAATTTTTCAGATTCAATACCTTCTTTACTGTTTACAAAAATAATATAACATCTACGAGGAATATCTCGCAAAAGGAAATATCTTGTCTACAAAAGGTATTACGCTAAGCCAGAATCACATTATACTTTTTTAGATTCTAGACATATTATTTTACTTTTATAGAAAAAAATGTTTTTAATAATTAACTTTCTTTAAACTTATTTTATTTCACTGAAACGAAAGATTAATTTTTATATAAATATGTAAAACTCAAATATTGTGCAACGAAATGTAGAAGGCGTTATATTTTTCGTAATTTTATCAGAGAGAAAATCTCAACAAATTGTATTTTTGATATTTTTCCTTCTTCCTGAAATGCCTGAATTATTAATATAATTTCAGGCTGTAGGCTTCATATCAGGTTTCATGTTTAGAATTTAATTTTCAAACATACAATTTAATTATCCAAAGTGGATTGATGTACTACTTATAGTATGCGTGTATACTGTGTAGTATAAAGTTAAATCTATGGCGGTATTACATTACAATATTCATACTTTCCTGGGTGATTAACGTAATTGCAGTATCATCATTGTCAATTGACAGGTTTACATAAAAATTCAAATTGCTATGTAATGACATAATGGCTATTTGCTACAGTTTTCAATATTTTCTCTCTGCACTAATTTCTGTGTGTGTCAAATTAACTATGAAATTATTGAAAGTTGTGTAATTTAATATTATTATATAACAACACATGCATACAGATAGAAGATAGCTAGAGGATTTTTATTGAATATTATCTAATAATTACTAATTATGTAAAATAGAAACTTTGTAAAAATGTAATTAGTTTTTTTCGTTAATTTTACAGAACCGAGACTGTACTTTCATTTTATCAGATAAATGAAGCGTTTCAATTCTATGACATTTAAGCGAAATTCCCAAAGTTTGGTACTATAACAACTGGTGATCGATATACATTGACCACCGTTTTATTGAGCAGGAACACATACACTTGCGATGATGGATGAACACTTATATTATGGACATGGACGTTCTTGATATTTAATACTAACATATTTACACTACAACTTGACTAATTTATTATTATTGATTATATTAACTACAACTAAACACATAAACTAAACTGTTACATTATTACATTGTAACTCAGTGGGCTGGCGTTTAGCACGCGCCAAAAATTAAAACTTAAACTACATGTCTTGTCGACATGAGTATCTAATATCGACAACTCAAAAACAAAAACCGTTATCATCATTGTGAGAGGATATCTGAGGGGATGCAGGGTATCATATGGCTTAATTGTCAACAAATAAATGCCATGGCCACTGACAGCTAGATTAAAGATATAGTTATAGGAATATGATAATTATTTATAAACAGAATTTTGACTTAAAAAGATAACAGAGTTGAAATATTGTTACTGAACTATAAACTATAAAGATTGTGCAGGATAAATTCTGGAGACCTATATATTATTGTAACTTTTAAAATATTGTACCTTGATCTGTCTGCTGTCTGCTTGCGCTTAAAATACAATCAACATACATACATACATAAAATCACGCGTGTCCCACTTAGTGGGTTCGCACAAACCCGATAACAATAAAAACAACATCAACATCATACAACAAATCCTTACTCTTAAACATATTAAAGTGACCGATTTTCGGTAGCGAAATACCGCATCCGGATCACAATAATAGTTAGGAAACAATCATCCTTCGCCACATATTCCTATCTAAGCAGACTTCTTTCGCCTCGGCCACACTCATAATCGCATTCATACATGCTCTTCTCTCTTCATACTTGGAAACTCTCTCTCTTTAAGCACCCTACAAACCACACCCATCCACTTACATACTGGTCGGCCACGCAATCGAAAACCCTCAATTTCACTAAGATATATACGCTTAACAAGCCGTTCACTCGACATTCTCTCCACATGCCGAAACCATCTCAACTGACTCACACCAACTCTCTTAATTACATTGTTCCTAACCATACATTCTTCATACACCAAATTATTCCTCACGCGATCCCGTCTGACATACCCACATACACCACGTAAATACCTCATTTCCACGGCAGTCACAATCAAAGTATCCCTATTTATATTTTTTGCCGTAAAATGAACAGGAGCGCAGGAGTTTGCAGAAAACTAAAATCCCATGTTAAATCTCTATGTTCACCCCTAATCGCCACCACTCAGTATACTTAAATCTGTAAAATATCACTAAAATTTTGAATTTTACTAGTAGATACCTTTGAATTTTTTAGACACTTCAATTATTCATTTTTATCTGAATTTTTTCTCTGATCTGTATTCTTTTTGAAGGACAGAAACATATTTGCCTCTATACATCAATTTGGAGTGACGTTTGTTAAGATCTTCATATATTTTTCCCTGTCCATTCAAATGTCTTTAATCGTGACATCGACAATATAAAACACCAAGGCTATTTCTCACAATTCTAATCTATTTCAGTTTTTTTTTTTCGTCTTTTTATGCAACAAACAAAATTAGTCACCTTTGGCCTTGTCATCATAAATTGTCAAGCAGGAAATAGTGTAGTTAGTACACGGATGGGAAACCACCTAAAAACATAACAAAAACGTTGGTTATCGAGTAAATTTATTGTTAAATTTATGGAACGTTTGTGTTGTTTTGATGATATAAACTGTTTGTTAATATTAATAATTATTATAATAAATCAGTACAACGCAGTGATGATGAGGTATTGGATTTCATTTTTCATAATATTAATTTTCGAAAACAGTATACAGTACGAGAGAGATGTAATAATTTTGAAAAATGGGATGATTTAGAATTTTTTAGGTAAGTTTAAAGAAAGTATAATTTGAGAAATAAACACTTATTTGTCTACATTTGTTTTTCCGAATTACGAATCACACTGTACCTTCGATATGCTATACGATTTTATGCAACAGGGTGTATATCGTGGATACTGGCTACAACTTAAACTAAAATAATTTTCTAATTGATTCCAGATGATGTCTTTTTTCTTTCCAAGGGACGGAATCTGTCTTCCTGGACTCAATTATATTTTTATATTTGTCGACTAATTTAATTAAATTAGTTATTTCCGTGGTAGTAAAATAAACTGCTCGTTATCTATAATTTTCACCACTCATTTTTGCAAGTCGTATTTGTCATATATGTTCAAACTGTGGTTTAAACTACAACTGCGCCAAAACAAAGACAATCGAAAAGTAACCAAATTTCTATTAATATTGTGACAGCCAAGTTGCTAACTTTTCAAAAATACCTCTACCCTAACACAATTTTATTCTTTCTGATAGCAATCTGCCAGTTAGCTATCCGGAGAATAAGAAATCATGGAGCAACCCAAAAATCTTATTCTCTAGTTAAGACGGTAGAATAAATTTATCTAATAGATAGTAAACTGCTACTTTATCTGAACTTGGAATAACCGGGCCTAAAAATAATTTATGGGTAGTCAAAATATCCTTGGCAATATTCTAAAACTAGTAACATATCCGATTGTTCGGCCGAATAGTATTTTACTGCCATTATTATAATAAGACGATTAAATAATGTTAGCTTACTCGTTAACAACTTTAGCAGATTGACAACTCATAAACAATTGTTATTGTTATTAAAAATTAGTTGTTTAGCATTTAAATAGCCTGCTGGATTAAATTTATTTTAAAAATTACACGATGCTGTCATGGATTAAATTTTTCTCTGTCTAATTACAGATATCACAACTTACACAGAGACAGAAAAGTTTACTATTAAATGTATCTTTCTGAAAAACAACAATTTTACCTATTGACTTTGATATTATAGTCTAATCATGGTCGTGACAGCCAAGTTTCATACACTAGTGGCTCACTAGCGTTTCGTTATTATAAGCATTTTTCTTAGAAGAACATTGAAGCAACATCTTGTATAGTTAAATCCTCTCAGTTCTATAGTAACTATATCTTTATATTAGTTAGTGAAACAAAGCTAGAGATAATTATAAGATATGTTTTGAGTTTTCTGCTGTAGTTTTTGCTCCAGCGCGCCCTTGTTCTGAAAGTTATAATGGTTAATTAAGGCTATATTTGTTTGCCATTAATTGTAGTTGCTGTATGACTTGTAGTGTTTTTGTTGTCGTGTTGGCTTTTTCCACTAAACAATAATCGCATTAATAGACAGCGAGATAACAGAGAAGATTATATTGTTTCCAACTAACACGGATATAAATCAATTAAATATATCAGATTCTCTTAATTGACGAAGAAATTAACATATATACAAGGGTTTTTAAAGATTTCTTATCATTTTATTATTTAGTGGATGTTTTATAAATCCATTTAAGTCATTAAATATTTGAGAGAATTCTAACTAATCAACAATGTATTCTTTCCAATGTGGCACCATTAATCAAGGGGCTGAAATATTCATATCTAATTTGAAGATCTCCATCTTTGTGACGTACGTTTCGAGTACGTTGGTAAATCTATTGTTAGGTTAGCATCATTGAGAGAGTCGAGGAAGTTTTCAATATCTGGTTGTATACGTTACGGTTGGATGTGTGTTGGCTGTTGGTGTCATTTGAATGCACACCGCATTCTCACATACTCGGATAGGCTTAAACGATTGCCAAAGATATTCCGATATGACGCGCACTACCAATTTGCTTACAAATAGCGAAATAGTCATATATTTTTAAACCAAGATTAGAGATACCGCATTTTGATAATTTGTAGACTAAAATGCACTTACTTTGCGTAGACCCCTGGTAATTAATTTGACAGCTTTAGCAGTTCGTAATTCACTAGAAATTAATATAGAGTTAAAACTATGGGCCAAATGACGGGTGATAATAGTTCGACCGGCTTTTTAAAGGTCATCTTTTAGTCCAGCCTTAGCTTTTATCGAGATCCATTCTTTTGGCTTAATGAAAACAGTAAATTAAATTATTGTTTGCAGAATACCATTTTAACAATTATCGTTATAATAACGATTTAACATTGCATAATGTCATAACGATCGTTTATAGAATAAGCCTACTAAACGATTTTCGTTATTACCATAACGATATAACTTTTTAACGATTCGTTATGTCATAACGATGCTTACAGAATAGCCCTATTAATCCTGCTATCCTGTTTTAAATTACAAGCCAAGCCTTCGACTACCAAGCTTGGTACAAAGCTAATTTTGCCAAGCTTTTTATTATTGACAATGAGTCCGACACAACTATAATTTGATGCATTTATAAAGACTAAAAAACTGGAAAACCTTGAAAATCATTTCAAATTTTTAAAGCTTGAGAGCTCAGCCTAAGCCAAGCTTGAAATTTTAAAATCTTGAATTTTCAATCTAAGCTAAGCTTTTTATTTCAAGCCGAGTCTACTTGGCTTGGTGAATCAAAGTGAATGACACTCTAAAATTTCGGCATTTAATAATTCGGTAATGACGGAATATACTTAGGGTACCGTACGCGACAGCATTGTTTATGTGTGTGTGAAGACAAACAATGCAAACTTGTAATCGTGGAAAAATGTCCATGATGCTATGATCAAATAAATGAACATTATACGGAATTTTCATCTACGTTGGTTGTTACCACATGCAGTATTGGCTATAAAAATACCAACTTTTTAAAAAAAATAATTACTCTCAAGTAGGAAAGGGAATTTTAGAATAAATTTACCAGTCGCCACCTCATGGGCACTCATTGCTAGCGTGGAGAGTGCTCCAATTCGCGAGACCCCACGATCTTATGAAAATCGGAAACAAGAATGTGCATTTGTTTTTAGAGTTTTGTTCGTAGTGTATCTTGAAACACATTTTACTGATAACAACAAAGTAGTGAACGCGTCTTTGAGACATTAAACTGCTAGTTTTTGGTTTATTTTGCGCATTGGAGTTGATTAAAATATAACAACAAGCGTGTTTCGTGTTTGACACATATATACTCAAGTCGGGAGTTGGAGCTGAGGATACGGTGTTCGTTTTGCATTGAGCATTTCCCCAGCAACTTCTACTTCGTATTTAATTAAAACTTTCAGTTTTTTACCGTCGTTTTCCATGAATATGTTGAAATTTAATTAAAAACTCATTTTTCCTTTTAAGCTTCACATATAGTTTTGTGTTCAGTGTTTTCTTTGATCTGGGGAAATATATTATTAACCAACGGTGCACTAAGAGCACGTTAGCGTTACTTACTTTAATCAAGACGTAAGAATAAATTTCTTACACTAGAAAAGAGATTTGCGGCGTCGCGGTGCCTCGACCTCGTGCTGTTTCCAATTCCGAATTTAATTGCAAATTTTAAATTTGTATGTAAAATTATTTCGTTTGATCTCATATCAGTTCGAAACGCGCTCGGCAAATAGTCACAAAGTCGACTGATTGGTTAACAAGTATCGCAAAATATTGAAAAATCTAAACCAATCTTCAACCACAAAATTTTTCTTTTATAATACAGTGTGTTAAAAAAAACCTAACTCGGAGTAGGCTATGAACAGAGAAACGTAATATCTGATCATTATTCAATTCAAAAGTCAAGTTGTCCAAATTGATCTTAAAATGTAATTTTATGGAGAAAAGATAATAAAGAAGGAAACAATATATTGTCATTCGCCGTTTTCTAATTTAATTTATTTCCATTTCTAAAATAAGATTCAAGAAGAAAAGCTTTAATTTCTTTAAATAACATTTTGACAATATATCGTGTCAAATTGACATTTAATTAAATACTTTTATTCATAATGTCGATTCCTAACCTTTTAGAGGTCGGGAAATAAATAATTCCTAACTGCAATGACAATCTCTTGAGTGAGAAATGACCGATCATGCTTTCACTCCATGGGTTGGAAATATTTATGTAGGGTTGCCTGGCAACATTGTCATAGATTCCTATAATAAAGTAGGCTATAAACAAATTTCAATAGAGTTGGCAAAAATAGTATACATACCTCGGTGGAGGTTTCATTACAGCCTCGCACTGTATCTCACCTCGAGGCTTCGCATATGCATAAGCCCTCAGCTGCTATGAAACATTTCCCATCTCAGATGTAATTCACAATCAGTTAGCAATACGACGATTTCTGATTTTAGTTATTGTTATATATATATAGCTGAGGTTGGAAAATTGACACTTTCCAACATACTAAACTTGATGCGGTGCAAACGGCCATAACACCCACAATTCTGCATCTGCATGATTATAAAAATGATTATAATTCTTTGAGGAAATTGGGTGTATTTTGAGAGATAACCAGGGTAGAATTTATAGTAGTATTATGCATCTAAATTCCAAATGCACAAATCAATCAACTACGGAAACGGTATAAAGTATCTACTGACTTTTGCAGTATTGGGTAAACTGAACGATGATATATTTATTTATTGTGTCTTTGTGCCCTTGAAACGTCGGTTGTCGGCTGTTTGCTGATAACTTCTAGCCTAGAGTGTAATATATTATCTATGAGTACAGTGGGTGTACTCGCTCCCGTATCTCCCACACTAGTACCCGTACTCGTATGTATGAATCATTGGCGATATAAACCAGACACTGGCAGAATGAAAAGCTCAATGCACGAAGCACGGCCTGTCTACCAACGAATACACATTCGTCAAGACAGCATGACACCCGGGCCCGGGGAAAATAAGCTAAACAAGAAGAGACAATACATACCACGGAATGTAGCAAGATACTCCAATCACAATGTAAACGTGCAAACACTACTCCTCAGGTTACATCCTTTACCATTTTCATAACTTGAAATAAAAAATAATTGTCTTTTGTGGGATTGTATTTGTCGCTACGGCGATTTAGGCCCGATCCGTCACCTATAGTTAAAATGACAGTTTATTACTATTAGTTAAGAATTAACCTGAAGGTTAGAAGCGATGGGTTCCTACAAATAAAATTTTTCTACAGTCTATATAGAAAGTAGCCATTTGCGCTCTCATTTGTCAACGCAAAATGTCACTTTGCCGCTCTAGCGCGACAAAGTAGAAAAAACGCTCGCTGTCCAAATTTCTAACTATACAATGTTGAGAAATATCACTTGTCTACATTTTTAATGGACGTTTAGTCAGGAACTAATGGCACTGTAGTGACACATTTACCACCTTTACAAATCAGTATGACATATAAATGCTCTGTCGGTATATTACATAACCAAAAAAAAAAAATGCACTATTGTTAAACTAAAATAGGGCATTCATTTACAAACACGAAAGTATTAAATGTTTCGATTAGATTGAAGCAATAGGTCAAGAAGAATGGGACATAATTATAAATTAAAATTAAATATAAAAGATGTTTTTTCTTGATATTAATCCTTATTAATTGAGTAGTAGTGTAAGTACAAAGTGTACATTTTATTATTTTTTGTTAGGGTGGAGGATCCCACTGTGGCGACTGTAGAAAAAATCTTGTGTGTGTTTCGAGCGCAAATGGACATTGTCGATTTCGAGAGAATGCCACGCTCCTGCGTCGCGCGGCAACAACCTCTCAATCGACAATGTCCTATTTTGCGCTCTTAATACACAAATAGCTATTGCCGTTCCGTTAATAAACTACTAGTATACAAGTATAAGAAGGGGAATTTCATGTTTTATTTCGTCCAACTATAATTATTACTGACTTAGATTTTGGGAACCATCATTAAGTTTGAATTAAATGTAGGAAGCCGCAGGTTCCAATAAATTTATATATTTTTTTTACTGTTTTTGCCGTGATTATTAGGTGTACGTATATTTTTGAACAGTACTGTATGTGGCAAACTGTTGTAAGTCTATGTCCTCTTGTGAATATGGTTATGCACGAGACACAAACAATAAAGTTATCGGGGTAGTGTGCAGAAATTATTGGCCCGATCTCATTGTTGAATAATTTGAAGAGAATGCTGCATACCCTAGTTCTAATTGAATAAGTATAGTTTGTTGTAGTTCTCCATATTGTGGAAAGAGTGTTCTCGTACTCGTAAGTGATAACCACGTGCAATGCGAATGCGAGGGCTCATCGTTTAGGTCTCATGGCAACACCCTCTAGCAACGGGGATGAATAACAGCACCGATCTTAAATCCTGCCACTTTATACCTGTTAATAAATTCAGCAGAGAGGATGACTGCTCGGGATGAGGACTGTCGTTTTTCTTTGTGAAAACGCATTGTTACCACGGTTTCAGGGTTTTCGAATATGGGTTATTTTGCTTTGTGCACGGTATACAATGCCATGAATATGTCTTTTTCAACTTTTTATAAACGCCACGCAACGAAATCTCAAATTTCTTTCAGCATACTTTTATACAAACTCATCAGGGAAATATCTGTTTCGTAAAATTTTACGGGGTGCTTTATATATCGTATTTTTGATTTTTATTTCCATGGCCGTTTGATTCTTTTAAGGTGATTTGATCATGGAAGCATTTGCGATAAATTAAAATAAAATTAAAATATGTTACTTATCATGAGTGTGTGACAGGGACTTGAAACTCAACCGAACCTGCACGAAAAACCTGAATTTTTGTTGAACTTGTAATTAAACTTTATTTGACAAGGATAATAAACCTGAATTTGTTTTTTGAGAGATGGGTTCATGTGCGGTTTTGGTTCAAGCATTAATAAAATTTTCGGTTTTGTTCCGGGTTCAGGTATTGGGTTCAGGTTTGGTTTCGATTTATTTTTATATGGGTTTCGGTTCACACCCGGTAAACCCCGCACAGAATATTGGAATGAACTATAAAGTGTCTAGAAATCATGGTAAAATAGGTAGAAAACTGATTTCCTAACGCTTTGCAAATTCTCCCAATATGTGATTAACACTGGTCGATCTGATTGTGAAAACTTGTTTCTTCATTTCAGTGGTAAAAATAAGATGAAATGTTCTATTGTGTTTTGTAACTTTCAATTTGAGTACATTGATTTTTGCAAAATGGTTTTTCTGTGACACTATTATTTTACGCAGCCGATTTGTTATGAATAAATTCCGTAGACTTCCGAGTAGTGCTCGGCAGGATTACAGGGAAAATAATCTCGGATCCTTCACACACAAAAAACAAAAGTTTGACAAAAAACTTTTCCTCTTTTCAGTTTTTCACGTTCAGATAAAAACTTTAGTTTCTATGAAAAATCTGTGATGTTCTCTACATTAATAAAGAGAAACAAGTTTAAATTATTTTCAAATGTAATTATAAGTACTTTACTTGAGAAGTTTAAAATATGGAAATTTCAATAACAATAGACAGCAATTAGTAATTGTAATTTTTAAAACGCAAAACATATGTTTTTGTGATTTTAATATTGTAATATATATTTTCACAATTCGATAACTCATTAACTAATTGTGCATGTGAATTTATTATGATTAGCAAAGAACCTGCCGACATAAAATTCATATTTGTTTACATTAATCAATCTCATTTTTACTGCATGACGTTCACATGATTTATATTTTGTTCTAAGTAATTAATTTTAATAAACTTGAAATAAATTATAGTTCCAGGAATTCAACTGATATTTAAATGATTCTATATGCTTTAAATATGGACATAGTGTAGGTTTCGAGATATATACAATGAAATATGAGATTTGTAATTGTTGTATATATATATTTGCATATACAGATTGTAAAGAATTTATTATTATTATGAAAATTAATCGAGCGTAGCTAGTGTGACATTTCTTTGTGTTATACATTTATATCACAATCGTGACTCATTATAATTTCATAATTATAACACATTCCATTTTGCTGCAAATTAAAACAAAAAAAAAACAACACATTACCTATCGCCAATTACTTAATAATTTATTTCCCTTGGCCCTAAGGGCCTCGACAAATAAATCCACATTCGTGATGAAAAATAGAACTTCAGTGCCTCGATAAATAATTATTATTTCGCTTGAAAAATATTTTTATGTGTAAATCATATGATATAATGTTAAATTTGATAAAATAAATATTTTAATAAAATAAAAAAATATGAAACATATTAATATGTAATATGGAATAAAAGGGAAGTGTCTATAAATAAATATAAATATAAGTATTTGAAAATGTTGTATTTGATGTTGACTTAAATTTATATAACTTATAAAAATTTATGTTTACGGGTGCATTCGGTTTGGGTCGGCTCTATTCTGTACATAAAAATGCAAATGTAGAGATATATGGTGGCACTTCGTTCAACAAAATCTAAATTTATTGTCATACGGCATTTGCCTTTCTTTTTTCCGGCTAATATTACGCACATACTATTTGCAAACATGCGCCTAAATATATGAGTGAATACCATATGTCATAAACAAAATAACCCTACGTCGTTCGAGATATATGAGGAGAGAATGCTGTATTTTTTCAACTGTATCATAACTTTATGTGAAGCCTATATTATTTTTTACTACTATGCATCATTGCTAATAGAGAAATATTTATGTATTCTACTGAAATTTTACATTTCAGTTTCGACTTCATATATCATTTTGCCAAGTTGTTAATAAAAAATAAATCCTGACAGATTGTAAAATAACTCTAAGTCAACAAATATTTGATCTGGCCACGTGTTATTATTTGGTTATATATATATAAAATAAAATAATTTCAGTTGAAATTTTCTCTATATTTTTGTTATGTAGGTATATAAAATGTTTACATGGTTGAATTCGAAAATATTCTATCGAATGAGCCTAAAAAAATATACACCATCCTATTTAGGAAAATATAACTTTATATTATAGTTTGAGAACCACTGGTTTAAAAATTGTTTTCTTCGATGAGTGAGTAAATGAGTATCCTCCTCGATTTACTACAACTCTTATTTGAATGATTTTCTTCTATTCTCAGTAATAAAGAAAATAATCTAACTGATCATTTTTGTAGAAACACTTCACTGAACTTTAAATTGATAACAGATTTCTTGAAGTAATGAGTATGTTTCTTTACTTGAACGATCCCCCTTGAGATGTTTTGTAATATAAATACACGTATAATTTCAATGTTTCTCTGCAAAATTGGATTTAAAATTCAAACTCTGCAATAACTTTTTGCTCAACCCTTTATAAATATTAAACAGATTTTAAATAAATTACCTTTCATCCCTAAAAGGTAATTCTAATAAAAATTCCTTTAACACAAAATTTATTTTAAATTTGTAGATAGAGAGTTGTAAGAGCGAATAAATTTGAAGAAAGCTGAAAATGGAATATTACTTTGTCAGTTTTTATGTAGTGTCGACGTGAGATCATATTTTCTCTTCTATCTCCTACTTCAACTGGGATATGAAATAGGAATCATCAAAAATTTATACTTACTTCAGAATGCTCTGTTTTCATTCTCTTTTCTACATTCATTCCGCATTTATGACACTATCAATTATTACTAACAACAAATTGAAATATCTTACATCTTTCAGATTTAGCTCACTTTGAGTCTGACTTAAGGTATGTTTAATTTTTAAAGGATATACTTTAATGGGCACCAAGATAAATTTTAGCTAAACTTCTTATGACAATTTTAAGTATTGGTTAACAAAATTTTCTATTGTTTTAGGTATGGAACAAAACATGCTTTTCCAAATATATAAGTACCTACACAACAATATTATTTTTACGAATCAAAATGGAAAAGTATATTTTCTGCCATTTGCACACATTTTATTTGGATCTGTCACAAATATTGTTAGGACCCTCGTATGTAAATAAGATAATAAGAGTTTTACGTGGGCGTCGAAAAATGTCGATATTTTTTTACAACAGAAGGAAAAATAAAAATATGCTGTATTATTTCGCGTGGGACTAATACCCGTTTTTCTTTTACAAAACATGAAGTTTAATATTTAGTTATAGTTAGTAAAGGAAAAGTATACAGGCTGTTCATATATTATAGGATATTAGATTTTAAGTCATTGGAGAATTTATTTCTGAATATAGTGATATATTTTTATACCCTCACATAATGATTTTTTGAGAAAAATGCATATAAAGTTTTATATTAATTTGATTAAAATATGGCTATAATAAGAGCGCCACGAATGGAAAGAATGAATATGAATACGCCTTAATTTTTTTATGTAGAATTAGAATGCCATGAAAAAAATACGTGAATATTTTGTTTGCGCTGACTATGATCAATTAAAAGAATAAAATATTCACTTCTTTCTGACAGGCCGCTCTAATTCTGTATAAAAAAAATTACGGTTAACTGTCTTTGTATAGCTCTTATAGTTCTCGAGATAGCAATAGTGGTCCATTTAAAATGAACAATTTGTATACAGAATACACAGGCTAGTTCAATTGATGCGCTACTGTTTCGAATGAAAATATAGTCTGAGGATATGTCATTCTTGTTGTCATTTACGCATCAATTGTCAATGGTAGTGTTTTGTATTCGTGATTTATTTTGCTCGAAAATTGCGATCATTGTTAGTTTCACTTTTTATTTCATTTTTCGACTAGTTTTAAAGGAATTCTTGGAACAAAATCATCTCTAATCTACGTCACTGAATATTAAAAACAATTATTACGGCTTAACGAATAACAATAACTACAAATCGCGTTTCATAAAAAATATACTAGAGAATCTCATTTGGTATGTAAAGTTGACATATTTTATATCTTAGGTGAATATACGAGTATAAGTGTTCTCTATTTGCTGAACCCTAATCCTCCACGTTCTATTTTGCGACCCTTATCGGTTTTAGAACAGGCTGTCATTACATAGGATCGAAACGAGACGATTTGAATATTTTTAGCGTTTTCAATGACTTCTCGCCCTCAATTTAAAATTCCGCCTTTCCAGATATTCATAATCCAAATCCAATTGAGGCTGATATATTTCTCAATTTCTTTCTTATTTTTTATTGAATTCATATTCACAAGGGATAAATGAGGACAACCAGGTTACACTCAATTTTTCATACAAAAGATAAAAATATATAAATATATTTTTACTGCTTATTATAGTGTTAAATAATGTAATTTATAAAAATCTTACACCATATATATTTTTGATATATCGGTAATACTGATGACATATTCGTCACTTTTGTTCCATTTAAAATTTGAAATAATGTTAGCGAGGATTGAACCTAGGTATTTAGATTAGAGACCTGGCACTCAGGCACACGGCCCCAAGACTCCAAATTTTCTATACTGTGTTTATTTATATTCTAACAAAAAGGAAATCTGAAATGTGAAATCTGAAAAGGGTCTATTGGTTAGAAAACTATTAAAAGTATATCCAAGTTGTGAAAAGTTTGATGCGCTGGTCATATGAAAACATATTGATGCTGCTGTGACGTTTCTTAAGCGAAGTCCGATTTGGAAATCCAGGACTGTGGGCTGAGGGCTTTTGGTGACCCTAGAGAGCGCAAGGCTTCGGCTTCTTCCAGCATTGTAGATGCGGATGAAAAAACAAAAGGTAAAAAATTCAATAAAAGAAAGAGGATAAGAGTAATGAAAAATAGATTTAAAAATTGACGATTTTTTCCGAGAGAAGATTCACAATGTTTTTATTTGCCAACGCAGAAAGGTATTTATTTTGTTGGGTTCGTCGACGAGTACACTACACAAAAATATTTGAAATAAAGAATATTAATAAAAAAATATATATCTCCATAGCATATTACCCACTGCTGGGTGTGCCAATCTGCTTTGTACACAGATTTCGGTAATGATGACATATTTGCACCGTGCGAGCGTTTTCCAAGCTACACTTATTGGGATGCGGAAAATCCATTAGAAAGTCATAATATAACCTTAGAATTCTGGACAACCTATATAAAAAATCGGATTCCATTTTTCAAGTGCATGTTCCTATGTCTATGTAAATTTTCAGCCATTTCATGAGATTGAATCCTGTTGCACATAAAATGCAAATTATTTTTATAGGCATTTAAAAGTGACGCAGCTATAACTATATGAAAGCATTATCATACATTTCGGTAGTAATATAAAAACTTATTGGATTTTTTCATCACTTGAAACATTCTTTTTGAAAGTCTGCTATAAAATTCATAACAATGCCGAACTTTTCGCAAACAACGTGTCAATAATTTCAAACTTGGCGGAATAATCTTTACAAATTGCTGAACATTTTTAAAAACAGTTAGATGGAGATGTATTCATATAGATAATAAATCTAAAGTACAACGGTATCTATTGGAATACTTGCACAATAAAAAATTTACAACTATTTTTAAGTAGGTTTAGTGTTAGCGGTATAATTGTTTACAAAATAATTAACCAACATATTTAATTATTTAATGGTTCACCACCAGTGGAGACTACTTAAAAAACTATTCAAATCAGTTACTCATTCTTAATTCTTAGAAACTAAAATGTTTCGACTGATTGCTACATACAAATATGCTAATCTACTAACGATAACAATTATTTTTATCGAAGAAGCCGCTTACCAGGTGTCGTCTTGTGAACATTAAATACTTTTATTGAGAAATACAGTCTATTTTTATGCACAAGGAAGTTGAAATACACTACAGTCAAAAAACATGGGAATGCTTTCTGTTGAAAACTTACCATCAGAACATGGTCAAAAATGGGACATTAGGGAAACTTTGAAACACCTAAAACTCATTTGTTATTTGTTGTAGATGTAGAGTTAGCAACATAAATGTGAAAGTTTATTCTCTGATTATCTCAAATTAAAGAAAAATGGGCTAAATTTGTTTTTGCTAAAAGCTTCTTAATTGCAAAAAATATGCAGTCGAAATCTTGTTTTGTTTATAGAGATTTTGCTGTTGCTAGGCAACAATAAAACGTTTATGTTTTTATGTTCCTTATTGATTTGCAAATGAAGTCTCTTCATCCGCATCGCTTCCTGTTGATAAATAATCGTGGTGGGGAATAATTTAACAATTTGACAGTTTGCATTTGCAGTAGAGTTATTAAATGAGATTTATATCCGTAGATTTATTAGATTTCTTTTCTTGTTGACAAATACGCGCTCTCGGCGACGATATGAGCTTTTTCTTTGTGATTTTTTCCTGGTTTATAAAAAATGTAAAAGAAGGTGCGAGAAATTACTTCTCCTCTCAGGCTTTTATTAAAACTTTTGTTTCTAATTTCACCAGAAATTTCATATCTATAATTCGTGAATTCAAATAGATATTAAAAAAAAATATGCAGGTGTTAAGTTCTCAGTGATGTTCCACGGAATATTCGTACGAATGAGAACACATGACATGTTCAGTCAACTAGCGAGCAATATTATATGATACAAGCTTTGCACATATCATGCATGCTTCAATATACAATCAAAAAAACCTAATATCTGTGCCCTAACGTCTGTGGTAAAGGGCTAAATTTCTATTTATGTCTGCCTGGAATAACACTTTTTATTTTGAAACACAAATATATAATGTAGATACTTCTAAACTAGTTTACTAACTATATCTGGAGAGCTATAAGAGCTACAAGGTCGGTTAAATTAGCAAACAATTTCTATTTTACTAGACTATTTTATAAAAAAAAAAAAAATATATATTTCATCACGGCATATTACCCATTGCTGGGTGTGCCAATCTGCTTTGTACAGATATCGGTAATGATGGAATATTTGTACTATTTTAATGAGTGTAATTTTTTTTAAGCTGTAGTTTTCAAATCGTGGGGGCCAACTTTGTTATTTTAAATGGGACCATATATTTTTTATTTACTTATTAGATAGATGTAATATTTGTATATCCATAAATAACAATTTTTTTGAGAAAAAATCATATTAAGTTTTTTATGAATTTGATTTAAAAATGGCTACAATAAGTGTACCGCGATTTTTTTTTACATGGATTAGAGAGAAAAAAGTGTGTATTTTGTTGTTTTAAAACACTGTAAAAACTGTATTGTAGAATCAACCTGTAGTAATTAAAGTTTATATTTTTATTTGGGGCGATGACATGTTTATTAAATTTATTTTTAATAACAAGTCCCTTGCCTTGAAAATGGTCGATATATCATTTCGAATCTTTATTTATTTTGTTGATTTGTTTCTGCGTCTTGTCCAAATATAATTTATATCAATCTGGTGACAATTCAAGGTGGTGTAAATAATAAATAGATTGATATAAATATGACAAATACGTGCTGGTGCTGATCAAGGACGAACATAAAAATATTAAAACTTAAAATCCAATTATTATTATTATTATTATTATTTTGCATGTTTATTAAAGATGGCGTAATAAAAAATGCATTTTATGTGTAGTTATTATATTTTAATTAATATACTTATGCGTAATTACACCGATAAACAATTTTATAATATTTATATTACTACAAAAGCATACCGCCTGCCTACAATAATACTGGCCTACATCATTACAAAAGAATTTTATTTTATTAATAACTTGCCCAATATTGGAATTGGAATAACAAATAAATAACTTTTTATAAATTATAGTTTCAGGTACAATATTTCAACTTCCTTATCTTTGTTAGTCACAAATCTGTTCAGAAATAATTATCATTTTCTATTAACGGTCTGTTTCGTCTCAGTGGTCTTGACATTAATTTGTTGACAATTTTTTTCTTCATTTAGTAATAGTCTCCCTCGATTTACTACAACTTTTATTTTTATCAAAATATACCGAAAGAAAATTTCGCAAATCAAGAAAAAGAATGAGTAAGAAACTGAAAATGTTTTAGTAAGTTGATATCGTTCTATCAAGAAACATTTAATAATTTAAATAGGATTTAATTAGAAATGGAAGAGAATTTTTGATTTGGAAAGAAGTTAATGATAAGGTAGAATTATTAATTAATTAATTAATGGTAAAATTCGTTACATTACCAAGGGAGTGTATTTAGTAACTTGTTGAATAAAATGAAATATTTAAAGAGAAGGAAGAAATTGATTCGTTCCTTTGAAGCTGTACGTGATTTGAAAGAAAAGTTCACTTCAAGCCAGTGGCGTACACCGTACGGAGATATTACCCGAGGGGATAGCTATTTCTCACAAATTAAAGCACAGAGCTGATACTGTTCTCCAGCTTAATGTAGACACGGAAATTTGTTAATAAATAAAATAATTTGAATTCACGGTTTCCGTTTTTCATACAAATTTAATTTCGAGAGAGTCGTTTTACATGTTTATCTTTATTTACATATTTGAATTACTGATAAAAAAATTAGACATGGTTTTAACAATAAGTCTTTCAATTTTATGAAAAATTTGAAAATTAATTCTTGTAAAATAAATTGCGAAAGTTAAGTTAGTTAATAATTTTTTTAAAGTATCGTTGTGAGTGAAAATAAAAAAATTAACTAGAGAACATTTTTGAATCGTGATTTATATTTTAACAGCTTTGACAATTTCTAATCCCCGTGACTCATGTATCTGTAACCTCTGACATATATAACTACAGATATCAAATATACGATTTGACAGAAAAATATTAAAATTTACAAATATACTATCATTATTACAAATAATACTCCAACACGAGATTATGGATTCGGGCATGTCTCCTAGAAAGTACTTTGAAAGTATATCAAAAGAAGATTTGTTAAAGAGAACTACTTTGATCACACATATTTAAAATAAAATTCCAAAATATATGACGCATCGTCTTATAATTAGTGTTTTTAAATATTTGTCTGGTTGTACTCGTACTCGTACAGAAGCATCCGCAGTCCTGTTAGACATTTATAAATTCGTGTTGTGATTATTTGATTTCCAAGAAGGATAGGAATATTTCATATGCTGATGAGCGAGTGGAAAACAATAACAAGTAATGATATGCAGGCAGCAGAGAAAGAGAAAGATATACGAAAGCAATGAAGAATAATTCCAAGCAAGCACCGCACCGACGACGTCTCTGGCGTTCAGAATGGAAACACGTGAGCCCATAGTCGTGAGCGGATTCCAAACGTCGCATTTTGATAGTTGCTTTGCTAATGTCCTTAAAAAAACATCCCGCCTAAGTTACGGAATACGCTACGGTCTACGGTACGCTTAACGAAAAGGAAAAGAAACATCTTTTCAGCCAAACTCGTTCAGCATCAATTATTAACCAAATTGGGGTCACTGTAATTCCAATCGAATAAACGTCTCAGCAGTTATTTTCAACTACATATACATAACGGGTGGTGGAAAAAACTGTAGAGCGTAAAGTTGTTCAGTGTTTTTACATTTTTATTATGCACTCCACAGTTTTTATCGTAAATGAACAGAAGAGCACAAAATTACATAAAACTAAAATCACATGTTAAATTGCTACCCGGTATAATAATACCTATTCAAGATATAACGCCTTAACCTCAAAGCATGCCCGTGCAACGACATATTCTGTCTACACTTACCGAATGGCTACGATTTCTGGCGAGAGTGAAATAGAAAATTGTAGAGAGAGAGGGGGATAACAGGCTATACGTTCTAGCTGTGTTTAGGCTGTTAAATTGTGTTTGCGGTAGTGATTCTATATTATATTTTCTAAAATGGGTAGAAAATGTTTTGTAAGTTTGTGTACAATAGTATTAATAGCATAATCAGTTTATTTTCTATACCTACAAACATTAATAGTCTAGAATCTAGAAGAGAAGTAGCGAAAACAAATTCCGAGAATATATCCGTGAAAGAGTGTTTGTGAAAAACATTTCTGTGAAGAAGATATGTATATTATCAATAATATTTTCCTTGTATATGGAATATAAAATCATCGTATTTTCTTTCATTGTACACGAATTTGTTACTATGAAAGTACGAAAGTATTATCATGCACAACAAAAAAAAATACAAGAAAAATTCAAAATTACTTTCGAACTAATTGTTTTGAAATCGCCACATATTTTTTTGTGCAAATATTTATATTCCCAAATATCCAAAATATTATGTACTTATTGTCTGTCTCTCTCTAGTCACATTTCATAGCCACGTTTACGTACGAGTGTCCTCTCCTTCTATATATTACTTCGTGTCTCAAACTGAAATATATTTGAATCACCAATAATGACGACATATTATTCTTGTTCATTTTTTGTTCCTTGGCAAAAGAAATTTACTAACCCGGTCCTGCGTGGGCTATAGCGATTTAGTCCGTATTTGGAAGGACCTTGCAGCTTTAGTTTACATAGCGTAGCATGGACCAGATACTGCGGAACGTTCGTTCAGCTTTGTGTCTGACAAATTATCCTCTTCCGTAAGTGTTTTTGCACTCATTTTTATTCGCCATTCGCCCGTCCTATGAATTCCGAAGACGCGTGCATTTCCAGTGACGTACGAAAGATAGTTTCGCGATAGGCATTCCAAATTCTACAGTTAAACTGTTCGATAGTGCAAGAATAACCAATGTATTATCCTTCTCCATATCGCCATACCTTAGACCATTATACAATCAATCTAATTTGGTCAAAATTGACATTGGAATCGAACGATGTTTCTTGTTATTTTTAACCCTTAAATTCCGGTACCATAAAATCAACGTTGTTTCCGAATGGGGGTTCAGAATGGACCCCACATGATTAATGGACTAATTAATAATTTATTTTAATATATTGTCGAAGTAATAGAAACTACAATAAAAAAATAATATAATAGAGCTTTAAATATTGTAATAATAATAGAAAATATTCGCATAAAAAAATATTAGTTATTACAAAAAAAAAAAAATAATAAGAAAAAGAGGTATATAACCTTAAAAGGTAAATTGACACATACATAAAAGCAGGACAGCCAACTTTACATACACTATATTTACAGAGAAAACTATGGTGGGGTCCACAATGTCCCCCCATCCGGAATTTAAGGGTTAAAAGCGCTCTATATGGAATTTGTACATCAGAATGATTTTGTGAAATAATTTTTGTTAATACTGATTTGTTCGTATCGCTGGTATTTCTGCTAGAAGGAGTCACTTTTCAGGAAATTGTAAACTCCAAGTCGGTATTGAAGTTGTGAGTTTGAGTAACCTTATCCACAGAGCAAGTGCTTCAGACGAGAAACTTTCCTGCACATCTCCTACCTAATTATACCTCATTTTATACGTAATATGAATTCTTCACCCTATACTTCACTACGACAGTCTGTCGGTCAAGTGTGTTATTTAGTTATTTAGCTAATATAACGTGGCACATACACGCTTTTAATAACCAACATAATTACCCTGCAACTGCATAGTATACGAGTAACTCTTTGTAAAGTTCTTTTCATTATGTTTCTGTAGGGAACGAAAACTGATATTTTGCTGTATGCAGCAAGCTTTCTTTTTGTAGCAAATTACACGGAAAACCCATAAACAGATAAATGAAAGGGTTATTATCTGATGAACCAGAAATGTATGATGACAAATGTCAACCTGAAACTCGAAACATGAAAAGTAAATACTAATAATGAACCAGCGGATGAAAGTAGAACATATACAGCGTGTGCAATAAAATAGGTGCAAGAGATTCTTAGTTCATATACAAAACATATTTTCAAAAGCATTCTGCATATAGAAATAATATTTTCAATTTGTATTTATTGTTGCCAAATTAATAAACTGGACTAGTAAAAATTACAGAGGAAAAAATTATAATGAAAGTTAATTGAAAAAATCTGATGTGGACACCACACGACTTCCTTGTACGATTATTAAACTATACATATTTTTTTAATAAATAAATTACAAAATATTAATTTTAACTTCAAAACAGTAAGATATATAGCGACCATAATCTAACCCGGTTCTTTTTAAAGAGAGTTTTGATTACAACAAAGAAATATTTGAGTACAACAATGAATGTGACTAATTTCACAATAAAAATATAATATTTGTTATTGTACGAATCATAAAATTGCACGTATTTAACGTAATTTGACATGAACATTTTTTATGTTTTTGTCCTAATCTATAGCAAGCTTTATTACAAAAAGAAAAAAGTATATAATTTTTAAATTTACATATCTCGCTTATACAAAGGGCTAATTTAATAATTCTTGATGTGCTGGACGCAGAAATTAATTCTCTAAAACTTTTATTTGAAGCATTTATTTCTAAAATCAAAATTAAATCATTTTATTCAAGAAAAACTGTTAACAACTTCAAGTAATGTACCACTTCCGGTTAGCCTATTTTAACCAAAATCTATTATGTTATTTCGATTGACATAAAAGTCTTGTATACCAAATTTGAAAAGTTTTGGATTATATTTTAAAACAGTTTTTCATTAAAATCTATTATAGGCTTCATGTAAAGTGCCACTTCTGGAAATTGTGTAATAACCAGAAAGGGAGGTGCACAACTAGATGTTATAGAAGTCCTAAATACAAAATTTCAACTTTCTACGGCTTACCGTTTTTGAGTTATGCGAGATACGAACGTACGAACGTACGTACGTACGTACAGACGTCACGACGAAATTAGTCAAAATGGATTCAGGGATGATCAAAATGGATATTTCCGCTAAAATCTGAAAACCGAAATTTTTCGCGATTACAATACTTCCTTTACTTACGTACAAGGAAGTAAAAAGTGATAAATACGCTTTGCAAAATAATAAGTGTGTTTAACGAATACATATCATTTATTCAAATCATACATTTCAAATAACAAAAATGAATTTGTTAAGATATTCTTACTAGCTAATACTATGTACAGCAATAATTTTTGCTGTACAGTATACTGTTGCTGAATATTATAATTTGATGTCCTGATTTTAATACAGCTGTGATTGAACGGAGAACATCTATTCCTTATACACATAAATTTGGAAAATTGTTTTACGTTTGATTCACGGTTGTGTTGTAATTGTACATACTGACGAATATTCAATAATGTACAAATGTGTATCGTGAAATTATAGGGAAGACAACATTCAGGTTGAAAGCATGCACCTAATTTATTGCATAGGACTGTACATCTGCATTGGTAATTTATCTAAAATTGGAATCAAATAGCAGATATACATATACCTATAACACGATACACAAAATGTCTTAACTATTTAAGAGGTATTTTCTGTCTGTTTTGTCATATTTAACTGTAGCTTTTGTTTGAGACGTACTGATCTAGCGAATATAATTGTAAATTTAACACATACCAGATGTCTTGTTGCATTTTTTGTTTGTTTAATTCATTTATAATTGCATTATTCATTTCGCATAAATCTTTAGAAAACATCTAAACAGCTTTTTTAAAATTCCACCAATTAACAGGTCATACAAATGATAACATTTACTGGATTTTTCTGTCACGCATATAAAAACCAGCACCCTTATGCGAGAGTCGTCCATAGGCTACCAAAAATCGAAAATTATTTTCAAAAACTTACAGGAAGATGTGGGTACACTATATTTCTACATAGTCCACTTTAATTTCAATCTCCTCCTGTAGGCGAGGCACGAGATTTTTAAAGTTACCGCCTGCTCGCTTATCCAACGTTACACTTCCTCTTTTAGCTATCTTCGCCTTAAAACTTTTTCCCTGTCAAAATCTTATGTAAATGAAGTAAGAGATGAAAATCAGACGGTGTCAGATCGGGGTTGTTTAGTGGACGGTCCACAACATTCCATCCAAAATCGTGTGATATCGTGAAGCAAACACACGCCGCCCTTTCTTCGGTTTCCCTTCGACGTTTCTTTAGGATATTACAGTAATAATCATAGTGGACCCATGGAAATATATGATCTAATGGATCTCGCATCTGGCGGAAGAGTGAAAGAATGAAACTGTTTGCCCTGGAGAGCTGCTGGACCACTCATTTGAAAGAGGAATATCCCTTTATTCTGCACGACAGTGGTGCCAACTTTCCAAAACAATATTTTCCCAGGCCACTAATGCCTTTGTATCTTTAATTTTTGGACAGCATTCGTACTACTGTAAGAATACAAAGTAAAATTTCTTCCTATAACTAACCAACTTTTGAAAAACAAAAACATTGAATTGGCCATTATTCTAAGCAAAGCAGGCGACAACCTATGAATTAATTCTCTAAAAATAGTAGCTAGTTTCCAGCTTGTATGCGTAATATTTCAAGCATATCATATCAAGATCACGTCAATCTTTCTCATCATTATAGCAAATAAAAAAACTCTGTACTAGATAGCCTTGATCGTAACGCCAGCTCATTTATATTGAGATGATTTTGTGGCTAATACACAGTACACAGGCAAATACACCGTTTCGCTTAAAAAGAAAACCACCGTTTCCTGTTGGATTCTAAATTGTTATGAACATTTTCATGCACGACCGACATTATTACCCACTGCATTTATATATTTAATATTACTTCAAAGCTGAAACGATCTACTGGGAACAGTTGTTCCACTCGAAATGGATAGATGAGTCCCTATTTTGTATGATTGACATTGCAAAATTATATCATTTTTCTATACAGGCTGTTTCAAGAAAAGTGATTAGCTCGATTATTTTCTTTATTGCTCTTTTATGTTCTACTTTCTGCGTTCCTAATAATACGTCAAAAAGTAGACTGTTCGGTACAGCAGTAAAGGAAATTTTATGTATAACACAAGCTTCGAATAGGTAATTAAAATATAAACAATTGATATTATAACGTAAATAATTACACCAGCCATTTACATGTTTGAGTAATAAATTATGTTAAGTATGTAATTTGCAATTTTATGAGGTTTTTTTAGTAAAAGTTTAATTAAGTTTCATAAAAGCCGTTGTATTCAAAGAAAATTGACTAGAATTAAAAATTGATGAGAGAAACTTACCAAGCGATAATAAAACTCATACATTTTATTTTGGTCGTATTCGAATCGGGACTGATAGAATTACATCGGATCATACAACACACTCAGTATAATACCTTTTATTAATTAAATGAAATGAATATATCCTTAGGGCTTATTATTCATTCTCGGAAATGCAAATCTGCTTTGACAGTATTTAGTACACCACATTAAATAATAGGTGTACGTCTGGAAACATGCTTTACGGTAAGGAATCATTATGAAAATGTTTGTGAATGGCCTAAATTTATAGTAATATACTTATTTATTGTATGTTTGTTCGGTAGGGGATACAGGATTTGATCCTCTTTGTGTTGGCGAAGGCTTGGAGCTTTGGTAGGTAACAGGAGCAGGCTGAAATCAGGAATAATTAGAGTGTTGTAGGTGTCAGTGTGAAGGTCTCCTAGTCGTCATTATCTCCCCAAGTTTGCTCTCTCTTTGTAGATAATCATACCTCGCCAATTATTTCCCTTTCGAGTTCACTGTTACCGGTGAACGGCGAGCGGTGAAGCGACCCCTTCGATCTACCGGATACGTTGGAGATGCTACGTTCGGATTTGGATTTGTTACTAGGTGACGAAACCTTCACAACCAGAAATATAACGGAAAATAACAGATATACTTTCTAGAATTATTGAGAATAAGAAAATAGGGTAGACTGTAGAAAACAAAATTTGCACTATTATTTTAAACAGTTATTTATCTGGTATTGGAACTTAAGTCAAAGTATCAGTTCATCTCAGCTCGCTCAGATAAACTTAGGAAAACATTATTCTCTTTTAGCTAATTTCTAAGAGCGAACTCGCGGCCCGAAGAATGCAATCTTTCAGTGTTTTTTCTTCACGACATTAAAATCATTGCTGTTGCGATTCATTTTGAAAAACAAAACGCACAATTAAAAACTGAAATTATTGAAGTAGTGTCACCATCCCATCTCAAATTGAAATTAGGCAGATTCATGAATTTACCACAACACGTGCAAAGAAAATGACGCGTTGTCAGTTTGTGAACTTTGACACTTATCTCTGTTTACTATCTCACTCGCTCTTGTACAAATCCTTATTCCATCTCTCTTAATCCTATGCATAACACAAACTTACATTGTGATATGCTTCCACGTACCTAGTTAAATCTTTAATATTTTAGTGCACAAATTTTAGAGCGCCCATGACACAGTTAATATTGTCCTACTGAAAATGAAAACTATATGTTTAATATACCGTGGCTTATTTAATCGTCCTCGTACCCTAATTTAGAATACACTATCCTAAACTAAGCTAAACAGCGCAGGGTTTATGTGTAAAATCATGTGTTAATTCGAATATATGCCCTTGTGGGATCCAAGATTACCTGTTCAACTTGACCGCTTCACTTCACACACAAGCCCTCTGTGCTCGGCCAACGAGAAAATTACCCACACCCAGTCTATGAACAATACGGTTTCACACAGCAACCCTAAGCCCTTAAAGATAACTCAGGCCAACGGAATCATTTTGTATGTCTTTCACAAAATATTACAAACTTAAAGAATACGAGACAAGCTAGACAGTTAAACGATCATATTCTGGCATTCTAGTATAGTACGACTAGCGAATGAAAGTTCGGTGGTCAGTTGAATTTTCCATTTAACTTAAGGGATTTTTAAAAGTAACTGCAGTCCGTAACAGTGAATAGTTCATCGACACTTTCCATAGCAAATTTTATAAGGTAGCGAAGTATATTCGTACAATATGATGATTATCGAATAATTCTCTGTCTACGGACTGATTAACATTACATTTGCATTTTAATTATGCAAATTGTTTTGGTCACGGTGAAAATACTTTCAATGGATTTTTGCTTCGTAATGCTCACTAAAGAAACGAAAATGAATCGGAGAAATTAAACTAGACTAAGTAACCGAAAAAGGAAAAAGTCACGACAATAAATTTAAACGGACCAGTTTTTTGACAATGTATAATCATTTTATTAACAAGTAAGTAAGATATGTATTATTGATTGGTATAAAAAGTGGATTTAAAATATTCATAGTTTAATTTTTTGATAAACTGGTTTGGGAAAAACTTAAAATATGGGGGCAAAAAATCACGAATTTCTCATAAACTCTTCCCCTGATGGTATACGTGTTTTAAATCTTGTAATTTATTTAATAACAACAGACCAGGGCCTCTATTCTGGAGATTTCGTTATTTCACTCGTATTCGTAGCGAAACGAACGACGATTATTACTATGGAAACGAATAATACGTATTTTTGAGCATTCGTCATTGTCATTCGGAATGGCATTCGTTTGAGACGAACAACTATATTTGGCAAGTTCGCATTTCAAATGACCACTGCATTCACTTATGTTATAACTTATGTCAAATCAGTTTGAAAAATACATTTCTGGTTCGTTTTGGTTTATTATATACGAGGGTCATTCAATAAATAAAGAGACAAATGGCTATAGCTCAAAAACAGTTTATTTCAATCTTTCAAAATTAAGGCTATTTTTCAACATAATCACCCCCCACAGTTATGCACTTGTCCCATCTTTCTTGCAGCTTCCTAATTCTCTTGGCGAAGAATTCTTTCGATTTACCCCGAAGCCACTTTTGCACCGCTTCCTTAACTTCCTCATTGTTAGCAAATCTTTTTCCACGTAGGGCGTCTTTGATTGGTCCAAACAGGTAAAAATCAGATGGGGCGAGGTCGGGACTGTAGGCAGGATGAGGTAAAACCTCCCAACCCAATTCTTGAAGCTTATCACGGGTCAGCTGGGCTGTATGAGGGCGGGCGTTATCATGCTGAAGAATGACTCCTTTTGACAAGAGTCCACGGCGTTTGCTCCTGATAGCTGGTCTAACTTTGTGTTCTAGCATCTCAGAGTAGTATTGGCTATTGATAGTTCGCTGATCTTCAAGGAAATCGCAATAGACCAGAAACTTCCACTGGACGTCCACATCGGGGTTCATCACCTACACTTGTTCGGCCACATTTAAACCGATTAACCCACTTGTAAAAATTCGCACGGTTCATACAACTTTTACCGTATTGTATTAACATTCTAGAAAAAAATTCACTTGGTTTTACACCTTCTGCGACTAAAAATCTAATGACTGAGCGCTGCTCTTCTAAGGTGCAATCTTCTAGTGGACTTGCCATGGTGAACTGAAAATTTTGAGGTTATGTTGACATAAAATGATGAAACAGCTGATCAGAGCATATCCCAAGGTTGCCAACTAACACCCTGAAAAGATTGTACACATTCATTGAATAGTTTTAAAATTATAGAATTTGTCTCTTTACTTATTGAATGACCCTCGTATATGTAGGTACACATACTAATCATTGTATTAATGTTTAGACTTGGCAAAATATTAAATATAAAATTAAATTAAAAAACAGTAAACATGCACATACCAAAGTAGGTTATTAGACGTATGTAGGTTGAATAGCAGGATAAATATCTGTTCTTGAAGATTTTCCTTCAACTCGCATAAACGTTTGTTACAAAAAAAAAATTTTGGTTGAAAATTTGATATTAACACTGCAATAACAAAAAATCAAATTCATAATAAGTTTGCACTACACGGTACTTTTTGTTCTAACAGGTCTATTCGTCTATTCCAGCATTTAATCGTGCTTAGTTTTAGTTTGTCGGTATCTCTCCGTGTAAACAACATTTGCAATGTGTTTGTATGTTATTAACTATTTCTATTGCTATTAAAATTGTTTTTAGTGTGTGTTAAGTGCAAATAATATTGTAACGTTCATTGTTAGTGGTAGTAACAATTAAAAATAGTGCAATAACAACCTGAAATTGATGAAGATGCAGATATTGTAAGTCAATTGGTTTGTTACTAATTATTCTGTTTTAGTATATTGTTAGTAATATGTGGTAACTGGTAAATTGTGATATATTTTTATTTATAAACGTATAAATATCCAAACACTTAAAAAAAATATATTTATTTACAGCAAAATCAGTGGTTATATTATTTTAAATTATATAAAATCTATAAAATATTTATGAATAATGTAAAACGTCAGGAAAACAGTACTTCTGAATATACAAATAGTAGACTAGAACTGTCAAAAAGTAGTGAAACGAAAGACTTTCACTACTCGTTACCAGTCGAACGAAATTTTCATTCGTCCCAAGCGAATTCGAATTACGTGAATGGCCATTACTATGGTTTTCGTTCGTATTCGCGCGAATACGAGTAACCTAGGCAAATTCGAATGCTCAATAATTGAAGCTCTGTTGCGAGGGTCTAATGATACCCACAACTTTAGAATTGGACAGACTATAAGTATTCAATATTTACACCCACGCTTTTATTTGTCAAGGCAGAAAAAAAGCCATAAAAGATTTAAATAAAAAGAGAATCTAATTTGCTGTTTCGCTTGGCACATGAAGCCATGGTCATTTTCTTATAGCGTTGCAGGTATTCTTGGCAACATTTTCAATTACCGAGTCTAAAGTTCGGTGCAGTTTGAATGAGGAAATGGGCAGGTTAAAAAGGCCACTATCAAGCAGAATAGAGAAGAAATTGTCGATGAATATTAAAATAAACCTAAACAAGTATGAAAGAAAAATTAAATTGCTTGTCGTGCGCTTGATAACGTTTTCTATTCTGCCTGACAAAGGCCATTTAATTATATGTTTTTCTACTTCTTACGAAATTCTTAGAAACAGATAATTGTTTTTTGTGAATAACAAGTTCTCGAAATGAAATGGTGTGAGATGAATTATTTAACTGTCAGATTAATTTGGACGGGTTATGAATTTTATGAAGGGCTGCATCTAATCTTCATCTCTGCGAATTGGCGAAAGCGATGTTGAATAACGAATCATTTTCATTTGCCTTTATTATTTATTTTAGTGGTAGTGGTTACATGGGTATCTTGATTTATATTCCTTTAATAATTATTAACAAACCAAACAACTGATACTAGCTTCGTTTCAGCCGGCAATTTTAGACAAGTTTGTAACATATATCTGAATTTGTTTAAAGCACATGCGTGTAGATAAACTAGTTACTCGGAAGTTTGAAACACCTAAATTTTGGAACACTGAATGAGACGTTGACAGTACCAAAGCGGATATTTGTTGTATACATCAACAAATAACAAATGTCTTCGACGGTCATTTTTTTAAAAATAAAATAAAATTGTTTTAACTAAAATATAATATATTAAATATAATAGGTGCCATGAAATAGATTTATGATTATCTAATAATCTGTAATAAGAATAAATTTCATCTTCCTTTGATAGATGGAACATATGAAAACTAACACTGAATTTGCAATAAATACGCAGTTTCTAATTCTCACTCAGCAGAAAAATTTCTGGCTGTTTAGACTGTCAGCAACTAGTTTGTGATAGAAAAACAGTACGCGCTGGAACACCTAACCAGTAAGTTGCAAACTTGTCAGTGGTATGGTTGGAACGGTATTGAATGATATTTTGTTACTGCCAGTCACAAACTATCAGAAATGACAAAAATTGGCAGCCTATGTTTTTGCGTAATTTTGTGGTAGGCACCAGGGAATGAAGGAGTTTTTGGCAATGAAAAATCAGATGAATTCGCTAAAAGGGTAGTCAAATCTGAATCTTTTCGCGGACTCTTGAAAAGCATATAAAGAATATCAATAAATGGGAGTAGTCATTTAAGTAAAAGATATCTCGTGGGTAATGAGTTCAGTAATTGGCTTCATGAACTCTGGAAGTACTTTAAGAAAACTAAGATAGGGCCATGTTACAACCTTAGAAGTCGCAGTGACAAAAGTGATTAGCGCTTAAAGCCCTCAAGTAAAATATTAGTGACAGTGTTTTTATAATTATTTTCTAGTAAATCTCCCTTTTGTAATAAAGTCCCACGAAATATCCGTTTGGAATTTGTTGTAACTATATATCGTAAATCGTCTGGAGACCACATGCGCTTGGACAATCTATAACTGTCGAGAAAATAAAACATAGGCGAAACAAATGGTTATACCTATAATTTTTATGTGCACTGCGTACAATGCTTAAGTACACTCAATGAAATTTCACATTCCGGCTATTAATTTACGAGATAGAAAAAATAAAAGCAATCAACAAATCGAGGTTGCACTCTGCGAGTGGAGTAAACTAGTTTTTCTAATCTGGAGCATATGTAGGTCTGAGATAGATAGGAAATAAAATGGAAAATACCGGTAAGCATCGACTATTGTTTTCGATGTATGTATATACATAGATTTTGTTGTATATTAAGCGTTAATGAAACATATTTTAATTTAAAACTTTAATATTAATATAAGTTCGCCAGGTTGACATTTTTAACAAGCAAATTATAAAAGCTACGCAAATTGTGCGAAATTTCTAGCATTTTTTTTTCGACTAGTTTAAAATATAGATTTTAAACTTACAAAAACATTTAATATTAACTTACATCGCTTTTATTAGTAATACTAGTTTTAATTCTATTCGACATTGTACCCCTATGCTTTGCATATTGTTCTCTGAGTATTGTCCCATATGTTTTGCATTTTGTTATGCGATTTTTTTGTGTGAAATATATTTGTTTACGTGTGTGTGCGAGTTTTGTGTGTACGTGAGTTTGTAACTTTGTAATACGTGTTTTGATGAAATAATTCGTATGTTACTTGTAGTTTAGAGGGCCCTGAGCAATCATCAACAAAAGCTAAACATGTATTGAAAATTACACAGCAACCCGCTCAATAATCAAATATATCAGAGAGAGCTTATTATATATTACATGTCACATACATGGATACCACACTCAATTTTACCACAGAACAATATGCTCATGCGATTTATTCTGTTTCAGGTATGTCGGTTGCTGTTTTGGTTACACTATACGTAAGTACCCATCGATTAAAAATCAATTTAGAGTAAAGAAAACGCCAGAGTCTTTCATATGATGAAAGCATTGTGGAAGGATTTACAAGTTATATAATAAATCACCCCTCAAAGTGCTTGTATCAGAAAACTCTGCTTGTACGATAAATACCAGCAGTTTTTTGCCTTCACGCTGTTTTTACGAAGTTGCGAAGTTTACTTATTAACGTAAGGCCATCACACTATTACTTTTATATAAGAAGCTTTTTAAAATTTTGAAAAACTATTATTCCGTCGGTACTTTATTCTCGTTAAGAATACAATATGCGAGTTCAGGCTCGTAAAAGTTGAGGTAGTTTACACTTTCAACAAACAAATTATAAGACCTAGGCAAATGGTTTAAAGTAGATTCACAAAAACTGAATGTGTTATTCAAATATACATCCATTTAATATTAGGCTATATCGCCTTTATTAGTAATAACACCTTTAATTCCATTAGGCATTGTATCCATAAACCCTGTATATTTTTCTGATAGAATATTATCCCATATATCTTGCAAGGTAGATTTTTCTGTACACACTAGATTTTTTTAATTGAACTGAATGTAAACTGCCTAAAAACATTTTCAAATCGCAATTTTTAGTATTATTGCCTTCAGCAATAGGAATACATCTACAGACTTCAAACCATAACATAACAACAGACAACCTTCACCTTGTTCATTCAGAAACAAAAATTCAAAATTTATATCTTTTAGAAAAATATGAAATACTTAAACATATACATAACCACCACAACCTACTTAACGAAAACATATCTTTTCCGGAACAACACATTTTCAAAAACCTCCCGCCATTTATCTAACAAACATTAACAATAAAAATAACCAAAACTCACTATACAACATACTTCCGCTCAACTCAATTTTTCCTCACAAGTTCCATTTCTCTGGCTTTAAGAAGACGTATTTTTAAAAAAAATTTCAACATAAACATGAACATCAAAAATATATAACAACTTTTCTTCAATATTAGACTACCGACATGCCAAACCTTTATTAAAATTTCTCTGACGGTCAGTATTTTTCATATTTTTTATATTTTTCATATCATTACAATTTCTATGATTCATGCTCATCTAACCTACAACTCATAAAATTTAAAGTTTCAAACCATATAACCTCTTCATATTTAACAACAAATGTATCACTCCCCAGCATTTTTCTCACTAATTTAATACAATTATATTTTCTTTATATTTTTTATATATTTACATAATATTTTATATTTATATTTGACTTTACATACTTATTGAATGTAAATTTTCTTCCAGCTGTAGGCTCCGAAGATGCTAACATTGTATTAGCGAAATCGATAAGCCACATAGTATAATAAAAATATTTATAAAAAACTCAAAGTTTTAATTACCAATCATCATTTTAGTATTAACTTTGCCAAAAATATCATCTACATATCTAATTTTTAGGTTAAGGGGTAATTTTATTAGTTTTAGTTCTAATTTAACCTTAACCTTCCATTATCTTTTATTTTATTTTTTGCCAAAAGTAAAGAGTAGGTAAAAGATAAATTTGGATGAGAAGAAAGCCCTTTAAATGCCGGTCGAACTATTATCATCCATCATTTGGTCCACAGTATTTATAAGTTTTAAATGAATATTTCAAGTAGTCAACAGAATTTTATAGCAATTTTTAACCATTTGTATAAATTACTCTTTAATATTTGCATTTAATTTTTTAGATGATTGCATTAATAAATTTGGCATTCATATTGTGAATAAGAGGCAGAAAGATAGTTCTCAACATATTCGCTTCACTCGTATATGGAAGTACATAATAGCGCCATTTTTATATTACTTTTTACGGTACATCTCGAAGTTCTGAATAAGTTATAAATGCAATATAAGCGTTTCAAAGGAACTGAAATATATTTTAGAATAAAACTGTGTATAAAGCTATGTTTACATTTTTCCAATAAAATACGATATCCAACTTTAATAACGATGTTCTCCAGTTTAAAATTTTATACTCCAGAATGAAAATATTTAGATAATTTTACCAGCGAAAATATTTGGCCTAAAGTTTTCATTCTGGCAAGAAAATATAATTAAAAAGAACATAACACAATAGAAATCTACCAATACATAGAAAATATTTCATAGGGCATATCATTTTATTTGCATTGTTGCATTTCAGAAAAAGTGAAGATTTTTTGGGAATGTTCGACTTAATTCAAATAATGAACAGCAATCAATCCTATTTTGTAACAATTTTGAGAGAAATACTATTGAATTAGAATTTCTTTGCCATTCAAGGGAATTTAAAGTAATATAGTAATGAATTATAGTCAGTACCTCTACCTGGATAGACTTTAATAATTTCAAAAACTAAATATTTTAAAAACCGCTTTTGTATACTTTCAATTTGCAAAACCTATTTATCTGGACACCAAATGATAGACCCCATACTCGTCTGTCATTTTTCAATAAAAAACCAAGCATTTTAAATACAGATTTAACAATTTCAGGAAGTGCAAATGTAAGCACTAGATCAGAACATTGGAATAAATGTTATGTTATTTATGAATATAATAAACAGAAAAGGGTTCAGGACTGATCCTTGGGGCACCCCAGACGTAGGAGTTATAGGATGGGAAAAGTGTTCATTAAATTTCACGAACTGAGTTCTATTTACGAGATATGATTTGAACAGGGAAACTAGTTTATGGCTGAAGTCATAGTTTTCTAATTTATGTAAAAGAATACTATGATTTACCTATCTGATTATATGGAATAGTTTGATCGTACCATTTTGATTCTAATTCATAGATAATACCTCGTATGTACATATTCATGAAAATTGTTACACATTTGCAGGTATATGTAGTAGTAGAAATTATCATCAAAGTTAATTGACTTAACCCTAAGTAAATATAAGTGCAGGTTAAAGCGAACATTGCAAGCTCATATTTCACGCAGCGTGTTTTCATAATTCATCAGCTGTACCGAGATCTAGGAATATATAATTCCAATTGAAACATTTGCGCAACACAAAGGAAACGAGAAAACGAGAAAGCGAGTAGCGAGAGGCGGCAGCAACAGATGAAGCTGAAACACAGACAAACGTGTCAACTTTATATAATCCGCTATTTGAAGTACAAACTGTATACAGATACATCAAAAGCGATAACTGATTTTTATTTGCTCACAATAATGTCTTATTTCAAATTAAGTACAACCAAATTCAACATTTCATACTTTAACAAGCAGAGTATTTAATACTCGGAATAGGAGGGTGTACACGTTTAATAGCGTTTTCCATTTATACAGAGTGTTAAAAAAGGGTATAATCTCTTGACGGTATATATATTTCGATGGTCTGACACTCAATCAAAAACACATTTCGGTTCAGGTTCCTGCTTCTAATAATGCCGTAAATGTGTCATTAATCTTTTTGTTATTTACTTTGTTATTATTAACTTAATTGTTTAAACATTTTTTTTTCGATGTGAAGCTACCTTTAAATAGCTCATATCTAAATGAAATTAATTTCTTAATTAGTTAATTATTTCTTAGTTTTTCTCCGGAGAAAGTAATCTTCAAATCAGGGAAAGTAAGTCGTAAAACCCATTAATTTTCTTATAATATGGGTTCATTTAAACCCAAAAATATTTCTTGCTACACACACAACTTTTACATACGTTTTAGCAACTTTTCCTTGCGTTTAAAAAATTCATACTACCCCTCAATTTTGTAAATAGGCATTTAAAGTCAGATAGAAAAGAATTGAAGTATTTACATGATTTTCCGCTAACTTTTTAGACTTTAATTCATGCAAATTTTATATTGTCACTGATGAAAGTCTTTGAAGATGCCGCAGTGTTTCCATACCGTTAAAATGCATTGAAATATTAGTTGCATTGCACTTTTTCAAGCTCAAATATCTCTTCGTTACGTATTCTAATAGGAAGATGTCCTTTCCTTTGCACAATCGACAAGCATTACTTCAAAGCTAAAATGTGTCATCAATGGGAAATACGTATAATAAAGCCGAAGGATCAGCTATTGGAAAACATCAAAAAACCTTTCTTTTTGTTGTGGATAGAAAAAGAAAAATCACATTAAATTTAAATTTAAACTAAAATGTCATTTAATATTAGATAGTCTTTTAGGTGTACACAGTGTAGCTATAAAATTTTAGGACTTCCCATACAAATAAGATAAACTGTTAGAGCATCAAAATTACAATTTATTCTTTAATATACATTCCTCCTAAATCTACATAACGCTTGGTACGGTCCTTCAGTTCCATTTACGACGTTCTGGAAGACTAAAACTAGGATACTATTCAATACCTTCATCACGATGGTTTAAGTGCATGTTACATCGTCGTATCGTAACGGTTCGATTTGTGTACGACATTATTAATAATTTAAATGTAGGAGTCTAACATTTTTTTATCTTTACGAGTAGAACACAATACTTATTGCAGATAGTTTTTGTAAGGGTTTTATGCTATAGAATATTCGCAGTGACATAAATTTAAAGGCACAAGAAAAGGGTAGACCTAAATAGGTTTTAAATGAAATTTGTTTTATTGTGAGCATTGTGAGACATTTATCACTAGGGAAGGGTTACGTTTCCGCTTCCGCTGTGGAATGATGAATAAAGAACAAGTAAATTTATTTTTCTTTCCTCCCTTCAACTAATTTGATATCTTTTTTCGGAAATTAAATCCCAAATTGCTTAAAAGGTTCCGTCCTGCTCTTAATAATGTAATACATTTTATTATCACTCAAGTTTGTAAACGTACACTCTCCTTAACAGCTACAAGTGTTTCTTTGCAAACTTTTCTCCATCTATAGTATAGGCATTGATTTTATTTTATACAGGGTGATTCATCAGTCGTTATTTTTTAATAACTGGATAATTTAAATATTATGGAAAAAAAAACATGCAAACTTCATTTTATATTAAAATGTCTTTTAAACTACAGTATATGTTTTTCTACAAGATGATCCATTTTTACGCAACGGTAGGTAACTTTATGTTTTCAAACATCCTATATATTTATTCAAATTTGAAAAGTACATGAAGTACATAAAGAATTATAAAAATATTAAATTACATAAATCAGCCAGCTATGTTAACCATGGAGACTGCTAATATATTCAGATAATTCAAATTGACAGATCAGTATCAATGAAAAGAAAATGAATGTGGCAGAAATGAGGATGTTGTAATAGATATTGGGGACGACACGAAAAGATAGGGTAAAGAATGAAAGGATAAGGGAAATGGCTCGAGTGATATAAGTTTCTAGAACGATACAAGAAAGACGATTACATTGGTTTGAACATGTCATGAGGAGATATGCTTAGTAATAGAAGGTAGAAGAAACAGAGGAAGATCAAAAAATAAGATGAAAGGAGTGTATTGCAGAACACTTGAGAGATAAGGAACTGAATAACGAAGACACGCAAAACAGAAATGAGTGGAAGAATAAAATAAAAAATAACGACCCCTAACGAATGGGCAAAGCTAAAGAAGAAGATGTTAGTGTCAAGTGCAATTTGCATAGTTTGTCTATCAAATAATTTTACTGGAAACAGAATATTTTCCAAGAAAATTTATGTATGGAATTTGTACATAATACACAGGATTGACGGACGTTAATGTGTTGGCCACATCAGATTTTTTCAAATTAACTAAAGTTAAAAATATTTATTTGAGAATGGATGCCGGATTTCAAAAACGCGATAGCAGAAGACTTAAAAGTAGTAAGAATTTGAAATAGAATACATGTTAAGGATACAATTTAAAAATCAATAACTTTTTTAAAACTTTGATGGTCCTAAACTTACAGTATTAAGATCTAATTTTAAAACATAAATAAGCCATGGTCTAATTTGTTCGTATGGTGGAGGACACCATTCGCCAATTGTCTAGCATAATTTTGTAAACTAGACTTGACCCGGTTTCAAAATGACTGATTTGATTATTATATTCTGCTAAGCATTCCGGTTTTATTTTTGCTTAAAATAATATGGTGTTCCGCACAGTCTGTACAAAGGATCTACAGTTAACCAATGGGCCTCTTTTACTTTGCTGGTTTATGTGAGTATGCTCTTTGGTCGTGGGATGATGTGGTGTGCGTATGTGGTTGAGTGCAGTGAACTGAAGCACTTTTTGTGCGTTGGAAAGTCTGTTATCGAGATAGAAGAACAATCGTACAATCCTACCTAACGATCAATCATAATATTGATGTTTACTCGTACGCCGCTGCTGCAGGCTTAAACTATAAATAATGTTCTCATTTCATTACAATTTAAACTTATTAATTCCCACACAGAAAGATATGCTAAAAATATCAGCTTATTAATAATCATTGCAAAAGATATGCAGATCATTCATCAACTGAAGAAAATAAGTTAGTAAATTTTTACTTGGAAGCTAATATTCTTCGCTATAATTTGTTTACAGATAGTTCAATTCGCTCTATAATCTGCGTTGATATTTTTTGAACGATTTCATATATTATGTGCCCATTTAATTTCAAAAGTCCTAGACACAAGGGCCCGTACTACGATCACGGTTTTAACTAAAACGCTGTTTTAAAAACTGTCAAATTCAATTTTCAACATTTAATTTTGCATGTATGTTTGAAGATCGATTTTTTTAAAAAATATTTGTTCGAATACAAACTATGTTCTGCTTTTAAATCTTATTTTGATAAATTCGATATTATTTATTATTGTTATTAAATAATGATATCTGACACTTCTTAAAACAGCGTTTTAGTTAAAACCGTGATCGTAGTACGGACCAAGATGTCTAAGTTTTGAGTCTATTTTATTTGTTTATACTTCACATTCCTTCCCAGTCTTTTAAAAATCTTTGAGTTCTGCTCTGCTATCTTTCTATCTTACTCCCAATCATACGTGATATTGAAAAGAAAGTTTTAATTTCCAAGTTGGTCGCCAGAAGCTAGACGTGGCATTAGCAGAGCGGCAGCGGCACGGCAAACACAAAGACTACACTGCACCCCATATTGCTCTGCTGTCATACGCTGCACAACCCCGCAAACCATGAAATTTATTCTCATCGAAAAATTTGTTTGATGTACATTCAATCAATGCATCACTCGAATATTTCGGATGCTGCTGTTTATTAAAAATTCTAGGACCAAAAAGATTGCACACAGTTTACATTAATTAATTTGGGTTTTTTCAAACTGTAACGCTTCTGTCGTCATTATTTATTTTATAGGGAAAACTCCAGTAGCGATAAACGCCCGATTGGAGTTTTCAAATTATTTTCAATTTTCAAATCACAAAAGTTATTTCTCTGGTGTCTACACGTTGACTTTAATTGTCTACGTCTACATGTCGGCAATGCGTAGACAATAAATTTATATGTAAACAATATAGACAATTTAATAAAAGATGTTTTATCCCTAAAACTAAGGATATTTGCTCCATTTTAATCAGATACATGTTGCAAACTTGTCCTAAATTACCGGCTGGAGCAAAGCTAATATTTTTATATATTTAGTTTTATTGCTAGACCTGAAAAAGTCAATTTTTCTGGCTATAGGTGCTAAGTCATATTTATCTCAAACATTATCGAATGTAGGTAAAGGTGCTACCCACATCCTAATGAGTGTTTTTATGTCTCGTAATTAAAAACGCATTGACAATAACTCCAGCATAAAGAAGTTTAATTATCTGTAATATATTCCTCGTAATCTAGCTTATGTATGCATGATGGAACGTATGTCTGTGACATATAACGTGCTATATTAGCGGCTCAAATAAAAACAGGAAAAATGCCGCCCCGTAAATGTGGCTATTTGTAATCATATCACCAGCAATTCACTCCATGTTATTTACAAGACTTTTTTGCTCAATTTTATGTCGACATCAAATTATAAATTAGTTTTTCTGGTATAATTTAAATTAATTCATAATTCTAACATCTCAAAATTGATTAACCCATTTAATTTTTTTGTGTTTTTATTTAATTTTGATAAATCTTAATTTGTCAAACAACGTAATATACTTGTACACATTTAGTGGGATAAAACAAAAAACCATCCTGATGTAATATTAACTTAATTAAATAAACGTATAATTTATGAAGGAACAGCCGTTGATAGTAGACAATGACTCATACAGCGAATCCTGAAAATTAACCTTTGTATATTAAAATGCGATCTTTCCCAAGGTCTTAATAAGATGCTGAATTATTGATTTGTCTTTCATATTAATTTTGAAGGTGTGAATCTTTTATTATTTTAATTTGTTCATTGTTCGCAAAATAGGACTTGTCGTACCCGGCTTCTCAAGCCATCATGCCTGGCTTGAATGTTCTATCAATTTTGGCGTGAACAGATCAACTGACAAACACAGCATCACACCGGGCAAGTGTATGGTGTAGCACAAGCCAAGCTACTTAGACTTTTTCAGCAGTTCTTTGTCCTGTAATATACAGTTAATGAATATTTTTAATAATAAAAAAAAAATGCTAAAAGTGACAACTATTATTTGTAATTAAGTGAAATAAGAAACAATGGAGAATGATTATTTGTCTTTTATGTTAGTTTTTCGAGATCCAGCTAGAAATTTATTTGAATTCGCTTCCATTTTTCTTTAAAATGAAATCACTGTCACGAACATTTCATTCAGCTATCAATTACTCTAGCACAGCTGGACGTTTTGTAGTCTGGACTAGAGTAGTTTCACGTTGTAAGTTCTAGGAGAAGACGTTAGTGTTTAGTGCAGACTGCGCCTTCGTATTTACTACCAAATCTCGCACTAAACTACACATTCTGCTGTTTCATTAATTAAGGAATTATACCCCATGTGTGAAATTTACAACTTTGTACAGAAATTATTAGTTGGATATGCAGAATGCATTTAATTTACTACAAATCAACATGGAATTACTTTATAGAAGCAGTATAAAGTTATGCAGCTCAAATTGATCAAAACTATAACTATTCCAAAATTGTATATTAAATTATTTGTCAATTGTTTTGTGGTTTAAATTTCTAATCTATTGTCAAATAATAAAATCAGTTGCCCCCTTTTTACCATTGTGTTTGAAGATGAACAACAAATTGTTCCCAAGTTATTGCCATGTCTTACAGTAAATTTTTCAAAAAGTATGTCTATATTCAGAAAAGGAAAAAGTTTGTAGTAATATAATTTGAATTTAGTTTGCGTGAGATATAGCCCGGAATCATTAGTAGAAGTTTTTTTTATAAATTGAAGTAGTGCGCTTCCGAGTTTAAACCACTACAACCATTAATTGACGAAGCAATAATGGACTGCCAACTTTTCACGTTTTGTAATCTATTTAATCATGACAGCGGTGAAAAATTTCAAATTCTAGACACTCTCTAACTAAATTATTTCCCCCAAATTTTCTCAAATGCATCATGTGAATTTAGAGAAAATTATTCGATTATTAATACAATCAAATTATTGTCCAATTAATTGAAAAAAATCAAAAATATCTATTTAATAAAAAAAAAACCAATAATTTTCATTTATTTCAAAAAGTAATAATTTATTCATAAATATTAATATAGTCCTCGATATAGTCCTTTTCAAAGTATTTTTTATTAGATACAATGCACTTAAGCCAATATTGTTTCCAATCTGTAAAATACTACTTGTGGTACATAGTATTCTACTAATATAATCATAAGAAGTGTGTGATTTAACGACATACGTAATTGAAGTACGGGGGCTGTTCAAAAACTAGAGATTCAGAAGGTGAATGAAATTAACGGGCACTGTGTAGAAAAATGGATTTTTTAAAATAATTCCTTTTTTGGTTATTTGGTAGTCTATGTATCTTTAATTTTTGGACGGCCCCCGTGCATATGAGGTTTCTTTTTTATAGAATATGTTCATACGGCGACATATGTCGTAACTTTATCCAGGAAATAATTTGGAACATCGTTCTAAATTCGATAAATATTGTTATTACTTCCTTGTACGTAAGTAAAGGAAGTATTGTAATCGCGAAAAATTTCGGTTTTCAGATTTCAGCGGAAATATCTATTTTGATCATCCCTGAATCCATTTTGACTAATTTCGTCGTGACGTCTGTACGTACGTACGTACGTACGTATCTCGCATAACTCAAAAACGGTAAGCCGTAGAAAGTTGAAATTTTGTATTTAAGACTCATATAACATCTAGTTGTGCACCTACCTTTCTGGTTATTACACAATTTCCAGAAGTGGCACTTTACATGAAGCCTATAATAGATTTTAATGAAAAACTGTTTTAAAATATAATCCAAAACTTTTCAAATTTGGTATACAAGACTTTTATGTCAATCGAAATAACATAATAGATTTTGGTTAAAATAGGCTAACCGGAAGTGGTACATTACTTGAAGTTGTTAACAGTTTTTCTTGAATAAAATGATTTTATTTTGATTTTAGAAATAAATGCTTCAAATATAAGTTTTAGAGAATTAATTCTGCGTATAGCACATCAAGAATTTTTAAATTAGCCCTTCGTATAAGCAAGATATGTAAATTTAAAAATTATATACTTTTTTGTTTTTGTAATAAAGCTTGCTATGGATTAGGACAAAAGATAAAAAAAATGTTCATGTCAAATTACGTTAAATACGTGCAATTTTATGATTCGTACAATAACAAATATTATATTTTTATTGTGAAATTAGTCATATTCATTGTTGTAATCAAATATTTCTTTGTTGTAATCAAAACTCTCTTTAAAAAGAACCGAGTTAGATTAATGTTAATTTAAGAATGATAGTACTAAATGAATTATTTTTTGCTATATATCAAAATATTTCTCGGGCTTGGCTTAAGCCTGTCAATATTTTGTAATTTAATTATTAAAAAAAATATGTATAGTTTAATAATCGTACAAGGAAGTCATGTGGTGTCCACATCAGATTTTTTTTTATTAAACTTCGTAGCGATCCCTATAAATCGTTGACATTAAATGCAATAAATGGTCGTCGAAATACCTGCGTAAACAAATAAATAATTAGATTTGTTCTTACGCGCCATTTGGTAAATGAAATCCTCATATGAAATGTAATGAAATTTGTAATTGATGTAACGTAATTAAAATTCGATGGTTCCTCTTCACCGTCAAAGTGAATCCTCTAGCCCAGCGCTTGAGCGATCAACGGTCCGCGGACGTGTGTAGCATTTGAATTTCCGTTTCGTTCATTTGCAAAAATACTAAACGCACCGAAATTCACATAGGTACAGGGCATTGAGCATACGGCACAGGAGATAGAATAGGCGTGGATGGGATATCCTACAGGAGATAGAACCAGGATGCTAATAGAGAAATACAGAAACTCACAACTTCCACCTAGAAAATGAGATCTGCTTCCTTATCTAACTCCTTCTAATTATTTTTCTATTTATTGTACAATTTCTCAAGTGCATATAGTACGAAGACCACGCTAAAATGATTGAGAATAAGACACAAGGTTCATATTTTTTAGAATTTTATTTTAAATATGTTCAAAGCATAATAGTTCGGCAATTTATAAAACTGATTTAAATGGTGAGAAATTTCTACAAAATTCTTTCGACTATTGTAAATATAGATTTAAAACTTAAAAAAAAAACTGTGGGCAAAATACCGAGTGAAAATAGATCAACCGGCACTTAAAGGGTCATCTTCTCGTTTAAATTTATCTTCTAAGGTGACTCTTTAATTTTGGGACAAGGCAGCACTTGTGATAATTACGATAGTTATAATTTTATTGCTGGACTCGTTTTTTTTAAAATAATTTTCTTGTAATTCACAAAAACTAGTACAAAGTTTAAAGTATATTGGCATGCCTAATAATGGAAAAAATGATTGTTCATTTTGCTGTTGCCAGCATAAGGTTAAAAAATTCTCACACATTTTGGTCATAACAGAAATCACTTTAAGTTAAGTACTACGAATAGTTCTGTTCGTATACATATACATTAAAGCAGCAAATTGAAGGTGGCTTTATAAAGCATAGTAATTTCCTATTTCATATTGCGTACAGGTTATAGGTCGCAAATGTAATACACAGTTTTTACATGGATTTGAAGGTTATTTTATTACGTAAGTGTGGCCTCCAGATTTACAACAATTCTCTGTTATAGCTGTAGTACATAAATGTGTAATATACCAAAAACACTTCTTGCCTAGATGTCACATAAATTAAGGTGGCCTAGGATTTCTAATTCTTCCCACAAAAAAGATTAGTTTAGTCATTATTTTTATTACGTTTAAAATTATAATAACATGTACATGACTATTAAGATCTCACAAAAACTGAATGTTCTCACAATAAAAATTGTTTTTCTTTTACTCCAAATCTTCATTAGAATTTCTTCTGCCTCTTGATTACAATTCCAGTTTGGTCATCAGTGGCTTACTTGCTTCAAACCTTGAGATACAGTGGCGGACAAAAGTATGGAAACTTTTTTTTATTTTCAGATTTATAAAAGTGCATTTAAAATTTAATAACAATACCCGTATCTAAAGAAAAACCCTTGGACAAAAGTATAGAAACAAATACATTATTTAGAAATAAAACAAATAAAATAAAAAATAATTAGTATTTTGTTGCACAACCATTTGCAGTTCGTAGAGCTTCACATTTTCGGGACATCTGCTGGAATCTTCTGCTATTTATCTTTTAGTGACAAGATTTAAGTCCTGAGATTGAGAAGGCCATTTTAAAACTTTTTTTTTATAAAAACCATTCTTTAACAAACTTTGATGAATGCTTCGGATCGTTGTCTTGCTGAAAACGCCAACGCAAAGCCATTTTTTCTTCAGAAAATTATAGCATTACCTTTTCCATTTTCTGTATTATATTCTAACAATTGGTTCCGTACCAGAGCGAGAAAAACATCCCAACACCATGGCATTACCTCATCCATGTTTAACAGTCGGTTTTTGGTATTTATAATAAAACCTCTTACCCACAGGACGTCTAACGTACTGTCTCTCGTCGGAACCAAATATTTTAAACTTGCTTTTATTACTCCAAAGGACATATTTCATTTTTAACTCGTCCACGATGAGTGTTCCTCAAAAAATACAATTCGGGCCCTCCTATTTTTCTTTGATAGTACAAGTTTCTTCACGGCTACTCTACCCAGTAAACCTACATCACATAGCCGTAATTTCACAGTGCGATTACTCAAATCTACATCATATTGTTCCCAATATACTGACTTTAAAAAATAAGGTTCAAATTTGCGAGAACTATAAACATATTTAAAAAAATGAAATATGTAAAAGTTTCCATAATTTTGTCCGCCACTGCATATATGTAAATAGCACAAGATGAATGATCATCAGCATCCTAATTTAACTGAGCTTACTGTACAAGATGTACTATAGCAATGGCCGGAATTGAACTCTTCCATTGTTCTGATCAGTACAAAAAATCATAGTGTCTGTATTTATTTGTGTTTTGTAAATTTCAATTTTTGCTTGTTAAATTACCAATTTAGGAAATGGGAACTGCTGAACATGAAAAACCCTATATTTGTTTTATGTAATTTTAATTAACAATTACAGTGTTGAAAAATCGTACATCTAAAATTCATTACGTGATACATGAAAATAAAAACATTTATTTAATTTTCTATACAATACAGAATATTGGAATCAAAACTGTAAAACTTTATAAAACCGTGAATTGTCCATTCTATATCTGTATATATTATTTATTGCAATGTGTATTGATGCAATTTTTCGAATATCGAATAAATATTAATTCGATGTAAACAACTTCGAGTACATAAGAAAGGAACATTAGGTCCTGATGAAATTACCTCGTACAGTACAATAATACTAACACTTTTATTTTGTGCACAGAGTATTAACATTGTAATGCTTTTTATACGACAAACAATAATAGGTTTGGCGCAGGATTACACTCAGTTATTCTCAAAATGTTTTCAGGAAATTAAAAACTTGTAACGTCTCGGCAGGTAAAATTTAAGTATGTGGCTAATCTCAACAGTCTAGATCTAGAAGTACGGTACATAAAGTAATATTTCTTATTATTACATTATATTAAATGTTGTTATATTCTTATTATGGTATAATTTTGTCATGCATATACTTTTAAACTAGTGGAATTAGCATTTAAAGGTTTTTTATTATACAGGACGTCTATAAATTGACGTCCATGCTTTTGGGAATTTGATTCAGAGATGAAAACACCAAGCCTAAATGAACTAAACATTTTAAATAGCGAGACATCGTGAGAAAAGTAGCTCTTCTTTGGTTTGTAATCGAAGGCGAAATGAATCTATCTTGGTCTTTGTAGCTGATCGAGGGTATTAACATTTGAAAATTCAAAGACCGTTTGTAATCTTTGTATATGTTAAGGCAGGCCTAAGTCAACAGTGTTGCGACTGGGAGGAAAGGAAAATCAAGATCAGAGCGATTTCCGTTGGAGGCATCGACTCCGACCTATCAGAAATCGCCTCCAGACATCATAATATCACTAATTAAATGCAACGGTACATGCTAATAATACGACTTTATCCAGGAAATACCCCAACCACAAAAAATCACATAACTCTACCAATTTGACAATGGCAATTATACCAGTGGCAATATTTTACATTTGAAGAAAAATTCCTGTAGTTAGGAACATTGATTTAAAGGCCCTATTGTTTGAGCACAGTGCAATTTAAAACTGTCTGGAATAATGCTGCATTGTTGCTCGTTCGCAGCTCACCCAAAAGCCAGTAAATACCAAAATGTTATCTCATAGAGCTCTTACCCAGGATCGCGTTGATTCGAATCTCGATCAAGCAACGATTTTAGTGTCTTTATCATTTTCATTACATTTTTTCTATAACTGTCTTTTCAACTTCATTAGTCACTTTCTTACGGTCAAGATTGAGCAATCCAAATCGGATCGTATATGTTCTTTCGGTTTTTGATCATATACTTACTCTCACTACAAAATTGTGGATTGCGATCTGAATTTTCGAATTGCTAAAAAACACCAATTACATCAATCGGATTGCTCTGATTGCTAGTTACAGGGAGGACCGTTGGTATTACTGTTTATATTTGTGTCTATACAAGTTGTACACAAAATAAATATAAAAAGTTTTCTTTCGTAATCTCCAATAATATGCAGCTAGTATAGACAACTGTCTATAAACTGACCTATATCGTAAAGTGTACCATTTAGCTAGTATTCTGCTTCAAAGTTTTTCTAAGCATCTCATATTGTTGCGATATGTTATTTTATACAGGGTATTGACGATCAGGTGCGAACATAGGTATTTAACATGGGATTTTTTTTATGCAATTTCCTGCTCTCCTGTTCATTTAATGGCAAAAACTGTAGAGTGCAAAGTTATACAGAATTAAAAGTTGTATACAAAACTGTTCTTGCATGTTTTTATTATGGGTTTAGTAGCAATAGCCATGACATTTATGGCATTGTAGAAAACAATAATGTTTTATTCATATTCTCTCAAAAATATTTTTTGATAACGAAGAAAACGCGATTTATTTCCCATAAGTCAGATTGACATTTGACATTCATTAATAATTTTTAAAAACCAGAAAAAGAAAACGGATGTCATGGTTATTGCTACGAAATAACATAATCAAAATTTAAAAACAATTTTGTATTTTAATTCTGTACGACTTTGCAGTTTTTGTCGTAAAATGAATAGGAGAGTAGCAATCAAATAAAACTAAAATCCCATGTTAAATACCTATGTTAACACCTGACCGTCAACACCCTGTATAAATAAACTTCCATCCAAAATGCTGACATCTCAACTAATGATATTTTCATTTAAAAATAATAAATGCAATAAAACTGGAACTGCCAATACAAAAACCATTTAACCAATTTCTATATTAGGTTTACATTTTGATTTTAACATATCGAATAAAAAATATTCACATTGGTTGTTATTGCATTAATATATTCTAGATAGTGAATTGTTCATTCTTCCCAATAACCGCTAGTGCCCATGAGAACGTCCAGTTATGCAATTAGTAAATACAAGCCAAAGGGTAACTAGCGAAGTATGTTATGTACAAGAAGGTATCTACTCATAGTACATTACCTTACGAATTTCATAAATTTAGAAAAATGCAATACCTCTCTCTTTGTACAATAAGTCCTATATTTATTGCTGTCAATCATTTTAAATGTAAATAATGGCATACGCATATGTTTACTATTTGTAATAAGCTGCGATAATACGAGTATATTATGTAAATTGTTATTACTATTGAAAGAGAACGACATTTGACAATTGTATTTTAGTTGGAAATATGGTTGGTGTCGCAGTCTTCTTCGCTAAGTAGGTAAACCAAGTAAAGAAAAAGCAAATAGTAAAGTGCAAACCCGAATTTGCATGCAAATTGCAATCTACATGAACATGTACAGTTAGAAGATAGAGTAAAGACAAAAGCATCATGCTGCCTACAACGTATAACTCAGCTAACGCGCATAGTTTTATTATCATTACTAGATAATTAAACTTTATTATATTGATACTAAAATTTCATACAAGAAAGTATGAAGGTGTTTGCAAGAAATGCATTGTCTAAGAGTCTAAGTGCACCGCGTTTAAACGCATTTCATTCCATTTGCAAACTTCCAACTTTCTTATCAATGAAGTTTATTTCAAAACTAAAGTTTTTCTACACAGAGGAATTTAATAAAAGTGTAACTATTTAAATATCATATTTTAGGGCGATTTCATAAAAAGAAGATATATTACGCGCCGTCTAGATGGCTCTGAAACGCCAAAAGGGCTGAATTCCTGATTTTATTCGCTTGTCATGCCAAATAAAAATTGCAGTTAATAAATTCCTATTATTTTCATAAATTATTATTTCATATTCAAATACGTCAAACATTAATTTTGATGCAGACAGCGTTAATTCATATAAAAATTATTTATTAGTTAAAAGAGATGGTTCAATTAGATATATTGCAATGAATTGATTTTATATTTTCATTTACAGTTAGTTTGAAACTAAAATGAGTAACTGGACACAACTTTAGGTGCAAACTTTAAAAGCATATATTACTAACTAAAATGAATAAAAATGCTTAATCGGCATATAATGCCACAAAATAAATTTAAAAATTAAAAAAAAATCTCATTAACCATGAAACTGACAATAACAAAACATTGTCTTACTAACACGAAGATAAACTAAAAAATAATAATAACTATAACAAATAAAATGCAAATAAACGTTTATTAATAACCTGCCTTAAGTCAACAGATGTCAGATTGATTATTAATGAGATTTTTTTTAATTTCGCAAATTTTTATATTTACTTTGTGGCTTTATAGGAAACAGAAATGTAACGGGTTTGGTGTCGAAAAATTCGTAATGTCATAGCCCTAAGAACCATTTTAAAAATTACACCCTGTACATACAGTTGATCCAGAATGAAAATAGCCTTAGAGTTTAAGATATGATTCATCGTAGCAGGCGATTCTTAGCTTACAACAAATTTCCTGCATAAAAAGGCAAAGTACTTGGTCTCTTGTTTTGAATACACATAAATCTCTTGGTTATCTTTAGGCGTGACAGGTTATTTACGAATTATCTGAGAAATTAAGTGTATCATAAATTAATATCACATCCTGAACAACCTAACCTAACGGTATCGCATGAGAAAGGAAACTGTCGCATTCATTATGGATGTATCCTATCGTCAAATCGATAAATTAAAATGTTAATAAAAACCAGTTTACTACTCACTACACAGTTTTTTCAATGTCTTGACGATCCCATTAATAATATTTATTATAGATTGATTGGAATTATTAATATTTCTGTCACCTTTACCCACTTTCCACGAACATTGCATTTTAACGATGCAGGATATAGATATAGATACAAGGGAGAGTAAGTAAATTAAGACGGAGGAAGAGACCTCTGCACGAAGTATGAGGAGAACATCCAATAATTGCCCTTATAACATTTTTGTGGGCTTTAAACACATTAATGTCATCATCAAAGCGGATTGGCACACCTAGCCATTGTGCTAATTTATGTAAAACGTTTAATTTCTTGAGGACACAAAATCTGGTGAAACGTTGATAACCAAAAAACGAGAAATTTTAATAACGCAAAACAGCAAATAAGTTATAGGACAGTAAGTTTTTGCACGGTGACTAAATGGATATCATTAACAAAGTAAAAATATGTGAGGGTTAGAGCAGTCGGCTAGAAAAACAACAGAAAGTGAGAAATAAGAGGTCGTTACTTATAATAGAAATGTCCGTTTCCGTTCCGTCTGGACAAAGTGGCCATTATCATGGAGACATGCTGCAATTTGCCACCCCTTACCTGATAACAACCGTTACTTCTTATTCTTTTTACCCGACTAATCTTTCAGCGCTAATAACAAAATTAACTTTGGAACTTTATCTTATCGGGAAGGGGTTTACAATTTCTCCATATTTACGGCATAACCTTTCCAATAAAAGAAAGATATACGAGCCTAGGCTCGTAATAATTCGGCCGGTTTACATTTTCAACAAGCAAGTTATAAAACCTACGCAAATGGTAAGAAATTTCTACAAATTTCTTTGAACTAGTTTAAACCCTTTAACCCTTTAAATGCTGATCAAACTATTATCACCCGTCATTTGGCCAATAATTATTTTTTCTTTTAAGTTTTGAGTCTACATTTAAAGTAGGCAATAGAATTTTGTAGAAATTTCTAACCATTTGCGTAGGTTCTACAATTTGTTGAAAAGGTAACCCGGCCAAAGTATTATAAACCTGGACTTGTATATCTCATTTGTCTATGCGAAATACGAGCCCGTCTGTAGTCTAACGATTCATTGGTCGTTAGTCGATCAATGGTCACCTCAGCATCAGTGTCGAATAATCAGCCGACACATCCATACGCCTGATGTGTTCACATTCGCATTCGATGCTCGGAGCTCCAGTGTTCGAGTCGAGTTCCAATCACGCACTTAACTCCGGTTAACTCCAGCATTCAGGTACAAACTGCCAGGCTTTCCAATCATTTTTATCTCCATGTAAGCGGGTGATTCTAGTGATTTTACATACTGGCCATCAAACCATCACTTATTATGATCAATCGATAAGGTCAAGACCTCTGAGTTTCACTCAGGATCAATCCATAGGCGGACGAAAAAAATCCGGGATGTATTAGCACCGAAACGGGAACTTAAAGCTATCGGGGAGAAAGCACCACACGAATTACTTCCATGCTATTTAAAAATTGAAAATAGGAGTGTCATAGCGCGTGGCCATATGCCTGAGTATCCGGTGTGTTCCTGAATGACGCCAAAATTATTTCGAATTTGAAATGACACAAAAGTAACCCTTATGGTAACACCTAAATATAGCTACCTACTAAAGATTGATTATCATTTATCGAGGTATTAAATATTGCTCAGTCTTTAGTTTTATTAAATATGGGTGTTTAATTCGTATTCACTATAAATCAAAGAGTTAATAATCTTAGAATTGAAACACAAGAAGCAGAAATGGTTGTTAACCCTTGATCTATGGTGAACACGAATTAAACAACCATATTATATAAAACTAAAGATCGAGCAATATTTGACACCTTGATAAAAGACAATCAGTGTTTAGTAAGTGACTATATTTAGATGTTATATCCTCATTAGTTATTTGTTGTAGATGTAGAATTACCAACACAAATATGAGGATTCTCTATCAACTGAGCTATGATTTTTACGGTTCTGAACGTTACAATAATAAATGTATAAAACAGTTTAATATAAAATCAAATATGTTATTGTTTGTTATATTTGAAATATAATTTAAGAGATTACACATACAATAACACATGGAGAGAACAGCGCAATGATGATAGCTACACCATTTGTAATGTAGTCGATTATGGTTGTAGAGTTCGTTGTAGATCCTTTGGGAAATCTATCTCCGTACGCCCCTGGATAATTGTGTTTCTGCCGTCAGTTCACCGGATGATCGTGAAGTTATTCAGCAGACAACGATGCCCGATATACAACACATAACCTATCCACTGCGCCGTAACTACTTCGTTACTTCACGCTTTTATCCTAGCTTCTATTGTTCTAAGGAAGCACTATTCTAAACTACCAAAACTTACCAAACCCGGCGTAATACAACTTTATATAGATCCTCCTCCTTTGATTCTGCACTATTGTCTTAGCACTTAAAATATAAATAATTACCTAGAACCTTAATATAATTATTCAAAAGCTATATTTTATCATTGCAAAGTACTGAAATTTTCATATGTGATCTTGGTATATCACAAATTTGAGTATCAAGTACAAGTTCAGTAAGTAGGTGATATTCCCAGGTAAATCTGTGTTTAATTAACGGGTTTTTCGTCAATAAGCCGACACAATGTCTTTCACACAGTTCAGAAATTGTAAAAACATGAAAGGAAATAATTAAGATATAATGACACAGTGAATACATAATTATTGAACTAGAACAGCCATCAAAGATGGGAAGTACCTAATTTGTTTGTTACGAGAAAAACTGTACACCAGGAATAACAAACTAGCTTGTTATTAATTTTAATATCAGTGCACACTCCTTTTCCTGTAGACTACAATTTATACGTGACATCTTTCATAAGTGTTGCTTGATCTATCATTTATTTATTCAATGAATAATAATTGTTTTTTTTTCTTGTATGCAAGAAAAAGCTTTTTTAATTATTTTTTATTATTATTATGACCCTATCTTAGTTTCGGAGTTATCTTTAAGCCAGTTACTGCTCCAGGAGTCATTTTCCGTAAGGTACCTTGTACCTAGGGTTCACATAATGTGTTAGAAGTTTCTTCGTTCTTTTCGCAGAATCGACAGATACTGTTTTTAGCTATACCAATCTTGCATAGATTTGTACTTCAGATGACAATGACCAGTAAATGATGAAGGCCCGGAACATTACTGTCATCTTTGCAGATTATTTTCTAATTGATAAGATAGTCATGATTTAATTAATACCGTTTTTCATTTATATATTTAGTTCTAACATTTTTTGCATTGAGTGCGTAACTCGTTTGCCATTTGAAGTCACGGGAACACATTGATTTTTACTTCTTTTTACAAAATTTTGAACTATGACGTAATTGATCAGTTTTAAGGGGCTCCAGTTCTTATAGAAAAATTTACTATATGGGGTTAGTTCTACCATCGGTTTAACGTTGTACACTTATTTAAATAACATCTTGTATAATCAGTGCTACAATAGGTCTCATACAGAATGTAATTTTTAAAACGGGTCATAGAAAAACAAATTTAAAAATTTGAGAAATTAAGAAAAAATCTCTCTGCATGTTAGTAAAAGATGAAAATACACGAATTCTTTTTTCTATAAATTAATAATAAAGAAAAATTTTAGCAGCAAAAAACTTTTTTTCTATGTTACAACCCTATGACCCATTTTAAAAATTATAGCTTGTATAATCATACGTAATATAACAAGTGATATGATTATCATCGATGATATTCTCGAGTGAAACCGAGCTGCAGATTTCACGAGTCCGAAGGACGAGTTGAAATGTGCTGCTTCGGTTTCACGAGCAATATCTTCGATTATTAATCATATCACGTGCTTATATTTAATGAGAGAATATAATGAATTTTTGCAATCTAAGCTAACCTAACTTTTGATATACATATTCATATTGTATTAAAACATGGTACTTACGAGTTTTATTTAATATTTCGGAGTTTGAATTATTGTTATTATTTATTTTTATACTCAAAATGAACTGTCAATGTCATAAATAAAGAAAACAAATCCCTTAATAACGACTATAAATACGGTGTTTATTTCCTTGTTTTTTATCATCGCTGTGATAAACGCGTAGCTAGGGAGATTCTGAATGTTGATTAGCGGAAAACATGTCACGTGACTAAGGAATTATATTCTCAATGCTATAAAATAGGTTTCATATATGCATACTTTTAATTTTATAAGATTGTATTTGAATTCATTGCCATGCAGAATCAAAATTTGATTTAATTACATCAAACGACTGACAATGTCAACTAAAAAGCGATTATTTAAACAAGTGAAATTCCTAAATGAAATATGCATATAAACAGAGCTATTTAATAACAATTTTCTGCTATAAATTTAATCATGTAGTACATACCAAATCACAAATACAATATCTGGTTACATTTACAATAACAAATAACAAACGTGTTCTCTAATTACGTCAGTTTTGCTAAATGTATCAGAACCAATATTGTCATGTACAGGAATTAATATATTAGTTATTTCTAATTCTATAATAATATTGAACTGAATTTAATTTACATTTTGCTCATTTGAAAATATCTAATACATAATTATTCAATTTCAAATTATTATTGTTAATATTTTATTGAAAATAAATCGATATTAATTTCCATATTGGGATTATATTTATGGCTTATTGCAATAAATGCCAATTTTTGACCAAAATTAGATTAATTGCTTTGTGTCAAGTCACAAAACAAAAAATAATTATTGCAATAATGACCAATGTAAATATATCAGTAAAATCTTAAAAACTTTAACAATCGAGATTTATAATTTAACAGTTTTTATGTCAGCCTGAAATTAATTTGATTGCTTTGACAGTTTTTAAAGAAGATTGGTTGTGAGCTTGAGTGAAAGGAACGAATGTATTATTGTTGAAGGTAAGTATGTACTTTGAAGATACCTATTTAAAATAAAAACCATTCGTGACCCTCATATAATACATACTATTTTTGGTACGAAGATTCCTGCGAACGTTAACGATTCTATTGACTCCAATGGTATTCGAACTCGTCTCTTTAGAATCACAGCCCGTTTTATAAATTAAACAAGTTTAAAAGGAAAATCAATTTCAATATCGCGTCGAAGTCGTAGGTCGTCGTCGTAGTGTGTTTGCTACGTACCTACTTAACTTTTCGAGTTAGTTTATATTGATAGAGCGTTTCCTATTTATCGCGAACTTTACGTGTATTGAATTTGGTTTACATGAATATTTCCAATATTTCCTTTCAGAACTGATACTGTTTCGACAATTTGTATATTGAAGCAGTTGCAGAGATATCGATTGTTCAAACAATGTAAACTTGTTTATTCTTTTTACAAATTCCGGACAAATATATGGAATAATGAAATATTCAAGTAAATAGTACTAAAGAATATTGGATTGATGAAACAAATAAAATTAAAAAGTATTCGGCGAGTTTAATTTCCAGATTTACTTTATTTTATTAGGTGATGAATTAAATTAAAAAGAAAATAGAAAAAGAAAAATAGTTATATGTAAAGGAAATTAATATAGTTTGCAGCATTACTAAATATGTACGTATGTATTTAAATTAATAAAAAATAAATGGCGGGAGGCATTGTGTTGGTTACATCAGCTTTTTTATTGGATAAAACTGTGGATTAATGTAAAAACAACTAACAACGTTAAAAATGTTTCTAGCTTTGTTTTAATATAAAACTAGGTTTGGGCTTCAAACATTTAATTTACGTATTTACAATTTAAATTTTCAAATATATACTTAAAATGCATATGATGGTTTATGAAAGATTTACAAATTTAGTAGATAGTCAATATACGAGGGTCATTCAATAAGTAAAGAGACAAATTCTATAATTTTAAAACTATTCAATGAATGTGTACAATCTTTTCAGGGGTGTTAGTTGGCAACCTTGGGATATGCTCTGATCAGCTGTTTCATCATTTTATGTCAACATAACCTCAAAATTTTCAGTTCACCATGGCAAGTCCACTAGAAGATTGCACATTAGAAGAGCAGCGCTCAGTCATTAGATTTTTAGTCGCAGAAGGTATAAAACCAAGTGAAATTTTTTCTAGAATGTTAATACAGTACGGTAAAAGTTGTATGAACCGTGCGAATTTTTACAAGTGGGTTGATCGGTTTAAAAGTGGCCGAACAAGTGTAGGTGATGTGGACGTCCAGTGGAAGTTTCTGGTCCCTCGTTGGAATCGAGGATTGACGGACTTATTCGTGATAACAGAAGAATTACTGTTGAAATGATAGCTGAGGAAGTTCAAGTAAGTGCTCGTATCAGGAGCAAACGCCGTGGACTCTTGTCAAAAGGAGTCATTCTTCAGCACGATAACGCCCGCCCTCATACAGCCCAGCTGACCCGTGATAAGCTTCAAGAATTGGGTTCGGAGGTCTTACCTCATCCTGCCTACAGTCCCGACCTCGCCCTATCTGATTTTTACCTGTTTGGATCACTCAAAGACGCCCTACGTGGAAAAAGATTTGCTAACAATGAGGAAGTTAAGGAAGCGGTGCAAAAGTGGCTTCGGGGTAAATCGAAAGAATTCTTCGCCAAGGGAATTAGGAAGCTGCAAGAAAGATGGGACAAGTGCATAACTGTGGGGGGTGATTATGTTGAAAAATAGCCTTAATTTCTCTTTACTTATTGAATGACACTCGTAAATGGCAAATTTAGAAAATCGTTATTCACTTTTTTTTCTATATAACTGTTTGAATTTGGCTAGGAATACTTTTCAACCCTTTGTCTGCAAGAGATCGATATCTCAATGCACTCCGGAGTTATGAAGTTTCAAACAGAATTCATTTTTTAATAGGCACCCGGTATAATTATACTCGGTGTGTTTTGGTGTTTAGATGGCATGTAATGCTTATAATGCGTAAAGCTCACCACAATCTAGTAATTTAATACCTCTATATAATAACCCAGCTGTCTGTTTGAAAATCAAGGTTACAAATAAATCACAGTGGTATAATTGTACACTTCTGTCGTGACAATATTTCACTCCGACTCCAACCGAGATTGAGAAAAATATAATATTCTCTGGAGCTCCTAAATATAACATACAGTGAGTTATAACACTCATTACGAATACTACCCATTGTGAACTGCTGATAATATAAATTTCTTCTCTTCGCCGCCAAAATAATACGTCTCTTCGCTTCAACGAACACAGAACAGCTACGGATATAAGAAAACTACAAGAAACAATCGACTTAGCTTACACAACACTGCACTCAATAAATAGAACGAAAAAACTGTACTTTAAAAATTAAATAACAAATTTATTACTTTCACAACTGTAAGTTGACAATTCTCTCATCAAAATACAACAAAATAGTTACGAATGGGGTCATCCCACATATTCCTTAAAGCGTACTTAAAACTGTTTACATATACAGGGCAATTCATCGATTATTTTAAATAGTATGGAAAAAAAATTCAAACATGATTTGTTTTATATTAAAATGTCTATAAATCCGCAATATAGGTTTTTCTACAATATGTTCCATTTTACGCAATGGTAACTTCATATTTTCAAATGCAACGCCCTATGTATTTATTCAAATTTGAAAAGTACATGAAATTTGCTAGTATAAAGATAATCAATGATTTAAATATTACATTTTTATTAAATACAGTAGGCTTTATAATAATTTAACATTACGCATTTCAAATTTAAAGGAAATTAATTAATTAAATATTTCATTTATTTAATCCGATATTTCATTATTACATCTGTTATTTAATATTATCAGATCTAATTCAAAAAATAGTATTGTAAAGCCTTCTGTATTTAATAAAAATGTAATGTTTTAATCATTCGTCATTGTATTTTTCAATAATATATATCATATAGTTGCTTTTATACTATTGGATAGTAAATTTCATGTCCTTTTGAAATTTGAATAAGTAGGCTATCAGCAATGACATGCTGTACCAAAGCTTATATCATGTTTTAAAATTGTAGGTCATATTTTGTAAACTAGATGTCTTTTATTCCATTACTCAATACTAGTGCTGTGAGGATCCGACAAAACTTAGATCCGAGAACCCGGATTTCAATATATCCGGATTCTCGGATATCCGACGTTCGCATATAGAAGCGGATATCCGAAAATTTAATTCGAATTTGAATCCGGATTCTGAGTTTGATCCGGATCTGGACTTGGTTCCGGATCTGAACTTGGATCCGGATTCTGATACGATATTTTGTTTACGGATCCGGATCTGGACTTGGATCCGGATTCGATGTTTTGTTTACGGATCCGGATCCAAATTAATATGACATGAATTTCATTAATTTTTATGTGCTTTTGATGAGACCCGATGCTAATATTTGAATATAAGATTCAATACTGAGACTATTCGAATCCGAGAATCGATCCGGATACTGAAATTCCATATCTAAAATCCGATACTCAATCTCATATTCGAATCAAATATCCGATATTTAATCCGTTTCCATGATACGATAGTCGGATCCGGATTCAAGATCCGATACTCAGATTCAGATCCAAATTCCAATACTCAGATTCGGATCCAAAATCCGATGCTCAGATCCGGATACAAAATCCGATACTCAGATCCGGATTCAAAATCCGATACTGAGATTTGGATCCGAGATCCGGATAGTACCACATTCAATTATCCGGATATCCGGATATTTTTGGATCCGAAACCGAAACTATCCGGATCCGGATCCCACCACTACTCAATACTTATTACAATTTTACATAAAGTGCCATAGAATTATAATGACATCATATTTAAATTATTACTGTTTGTCAACGACGCTAGTTTTTCTTCTCATGTTGAATGTAATTCCGAAATATCTGTTTCGCTACTCGTGCTATGAATCAAAGCTTATTCTGTCTACCTACCCTATCCTATCGTATGCAGGGGGGATATAACTACCAGGTACGAATGAAAAGTAAATACCTTGTGATAAACGCAATGAAATTGTCAGGCTCTCTAGCTCAGAATTATGAGTACGTAATGTGAAATGAAATATACGACGAATAATTAAACTTGACGTTTTAATAAATACGCACAGGTTGTTATTCTCAAACTGAAAAATATTTCTCAAATTATCCAACAAAGAGAAGAGTAGAATAGCTAAAAGCATTAACTCACTCTGGAATTTATTACTAGTGATCATGTTAGAATTATTGAAGAAAATTCATGGGTCATATTTCATAGAATTTTATTTTAAATATTTCACTGTTTTTATTACGACTCATGATTTCTTAATACAAATTCGTATTTGTACATACATACATACATACATACATAAAATCACGCGTGTCCCACTTAGTGGGTTCGCACAAACCCGATAACAATAAGAATAACATCAACATCATACAACAAATCCTTACTCTTAAACATATTAAAGTGACCGATTTTCGGTAGCGAAATACCGCATCCGGATCACATTAATAGTTAGGAAACAATCATCCTTCGCCACACATTCCTATCTAAGCAGACTTCTTTCGCCTCGGCCACACTCATAATCGCATTCATACATGCTCTTCTTCTTCTTCTATTTTAACTACGATATTTTAAGAAATTAATTAACTAAGTTCTAACTAAATTAACTTTTGAAACTTCATTTAAAATTCCAAGATTACTAATTTTATTGGTTGACAATTATCCATGACATTTTGGAACCAAAAGCCGAGTTCGGAATTTGAACTAAAGGTGTACCAATTTCGATATCAACGATCTGGTTTAGATCGATCAGTGTTATTTATAATTTCTTTCGTCGCAAATTTTTCTAGCACATAAAAAATAAACGAGTTCGAGTTCATTCACTAGTTTTTCTAGAAGTCAGTGAACCTATTAGCGATAATTATTGGGAGAAATATAAAGTAAAAACGCGTTGTTTGTAGATATAGATATATTTTGTATTGGTTGAAAGTGAAGTTTAATCCAATCCAACGATCAGTTGAACTGAAGTGAACTGCGTACAGTGTGAGTATAGGTCACTTAACGGTGCAACTCGTGCATGTCCTCATACAAGCAAATCATTACAATATAAATATTCTCAACCAAAGAGGAAACTAAATTTTATTAATAAACCAAGTTTAACAGAACAATTAAAGAATTAAAGTACAAACAGTTCTAAATGTCATTTTTGTTTCATAATATGTCGTAACCAGATTGTAAAACATCTAAATATTTTATAAATCGCGGTCAAATTGTCAATTTTTCTCTGAATTAACATTAGACGTTTTCGTTTATTATCTTTGAAAGTAGTCAAATTTGTTACAACCACCCAACAGGCCAAGCCCAAATAAAGGGTAGTAAAAAACAACAAATTGAACAATATTTGGTGATATAGTTTGAGAATTTTCTAAACTCTAACTGGAAGATATCAACCTTAGGGAATTTAATAGTATAAATATGACACAACTATAAATAGGTGACATCATAAAGTAATTAGTTCTAGCAGCGGGCAAATAAAAGGTGAAGGTATTCCTGGTTCTAGTAGAAGGAGCATAGAAATTAAGACAGGAAAGAGAATGGGGATCATCAATACAGCCATTGATAAGTTTAGATAAGTGTAAAACATGACCATTTTCTCGGCGTACAAAAAGGCTTTCTAGATTGAAAATAGACAGAAGGTCATTGTAAGAAACGGAGTAGTCGGGGTAGACGTGAAACGTTTTAAAGTACATGAACTTTAGAAATTTCTTTTTGAACTGATTCTGACAGTGGAAATTTCAATATTCTAATACTTATTTTTACAATTTTATGTTTGATATAACGCAAATATCAAATTATCATGTCTATTTCAAATAAATGTTTAGAAATAGTACCATCATCATCATCATCTATGGCACAATAATCACCGATTAATGCTAGTGTAGTTGGTGTACTTTTAACGGAAATACCTTTTTCTGTAAATAATAAATTTGTATTTTGAAGTATCCCATGTAGTTTAAAAAGGATTTAGAAAGTGAAATAATTGGAAGTGATAGCAATCCCAATTAGTATAAAACAAATCTTTGTATTGACCGAGCCCGCATGGGGCCTGTAGAACAACCACTGCTGTCGCATCTCCAAAGCAAACATGCAAACGCGAAAACAACTCGCTCGTCTGTGGTCAGCCTGCAGTCCTTTTGATGTAGGAGTACGAAACAAAACAAGCCCTTCGAGACGGTCTACAGTTAATTATTTGGGTGTCAACTGTTTAAATACGTTTGATAAATGTTGGTTTTGTACAGACGGAGTGGAGAGTAAAAAGTGCTTTTTCGCTCAAAGAACAACTGCCATTAAAAGGTTTACGTCTTCATAAAATAGTAGTGACGAGTAGTCATACTAAATGCTAAGAAGCAGTGGCGGTCTTAGCATTATTTCTGGGTAGGAATACATGGACCGGTGCAAGCTTTATTTAACTTCACTTGTTTGTTTAGGGTCGACCCACTTCCGAATATCCGATCGGCGTGAAACTTTGCACACATATAAATTTTATATTAGGCCAAATCAGTATACATGAATAAACATAGGTGAATATAGTAATATAGTAAAACCTCTATGAACGGACACCTCCAATAGAGGTAAAATTATACAAAAGAGGGCAGAACTATTGAAAAGTTTTGATTCACATGTTAATCCACAACAGGAGAAGAAAAACAGAGAGCTACAACATAGACAAACTTATATGTTATGAATAGTTTATTAAGGCGTGAAATAAAAATATTCCTTTGTTCGGACCTATAATTAAAGCGAAAACTATGAAAATTTCACTGCTTGAATTTTATTTTCCCTTTAAACCGGGTAGCTCTTTTAACCGGACAAATAATCGGCGATCATTATTATCTGCTTAAGGAAGATTCCACTGTATTTATAAAGAATAGTCATTTTATTAACAACAATATTTTTATACTGTCAAATAAATATACACAAATATTGTATTTTCGAAATGAATAGGATATCACCTCATTCCTTGAAATTTTGCTGATCATATTCGCTCTTAAAGTTTACATAAGAATTTGACTCTTAAATTCATTTATTTAAAGGACAAAACTTTGGGGCCCGTTTCATCCGCTTCGTAGTAAAACCGGTCCTGCTAAGGACGGAGTTTATGCCTTGTTCACGTAAATGCACTCCGTTATGAACGTGTAGAAAGCAGACGTTATGTTATCATCCGAAAGTTGTAGCATTTTATTCTCCTAGCGTTTCCTACATCCTTCAAATACATTACACTGCATAAAGCATATCATTTCATCTTTCCTATGGCCAGACGATCTGCTTCGAACAGCCTCGTAGCTTTACTGCCAAAGAAGGTAAACGTTTCAAACATTAAACAATTAATTCGTGTTGCTCTTATATTCAGAATTGATTAGGATCATTCATTCTATGAGCCCTTGCCATAATAATTCGTCCTAGGTACGCTTTAATTAATATAAACTATATGCATTTTTCGCAAAAAAATCGTTATGTAAGGATATAAAAATATTATATCACTGAATTCAGAACTAAATTCTTCAATAATTGAGAACCACTGGTCAAAATTGTTTTCCCATTTAACCGTCTTTGTAGCTCTTATAGTTCTCGACATGGCAATGGTGGTCAAATTAAAATGAACACCCTGTATATAAAGTCGTTTGGAACACCCAGCAATGGGTAATATGCCGTGATGATATATTATTATTTTTACAATTTTTATAAATATATCCCTAGTTTTTTTTTTTCGAAATTTTGTTCGCAGATGGGTGCTATTTTATGGTCAACAATTTGAGTAAGTATTTATTCGATTCCTGGTGGTGTTGGACCGAGCGAAATATACGGAAATTAAATGGTTCGCTGCGGATTTAACTGGTACTCTTTTTTTTTAATTGTTCGTAACAATTTAATTTACGCGTGCACGAAGAATTGGATTAACGGCAGCTCAACAAGGGAAAAGAGGAAAAGAGGCTACGTTCCAATGGAAAATGATATTTTAGCGTTTCCACAGATATGTCGTTATTACTAAAATGGAAACATTTGTACCGTAGAAGGTATTTGTTAAAATTGTAAATGAAAAAGAAATGAGAACCGTTTGTGAATGAATGGTGAAGGAGGTAAATCCTTGACGAATATGATTCTCTTTGTTGTTGTTTGGAGAAGACAACAGTTTGTTGAGCCGTTCTGCGATAAGGGATCAGAACATTTAAATACACGGGGCTTTTTACGAATCCATTGTGTTAGGTAATTTACGCCTAGTGAACACGACGTAAAGCTTGGTACACACTTGCCTGGTTCATTCTACCAAAAACATTCGAGGGAATGATTTGCTTCCTCTTGTGATTTCCTAAATAAACCACACGGATACGGATACGGATACGAGAACTTTCCATTATGAAGAATTAATTTACTTCGGGTAGCTGTTCTTATGTTTAAACTTTAAACTAATAAGTATTATTAAAACATAAATATTTGTATGGTTTTTTAAAATCCAGCGTTTTTCATGATTTATTTAACTAAGTAGAGTTTACAGTTTTGTGTACAAAATGATGACGTTTGATTGTGTATCTATATTTTTTTCCGTACGCCACTGGTATTCTTTACCGAAGCATAAGTTTAACCATACCCAGGAAATGCTTTATCCAAAGCAACTTTTCTCAATTTATTTTTACGAGTATTTTATTTTAAAAGGATTGGAAGCGCTAACTACCATAAAATATATGCATGCGAGTATATGACGCACACTCTAACTAACTTTTATGTCATAATTAAATGCACACAGCCATTCTTCTTTCCATTCAATTCTGCTGGTTCACAGACGAGTATGCTGCAGACTCTACAAGTATACAGTCGCGTAAAATAAGAAACGACGACTTTGTAAATAAATACGCCAAGTACGTGACATATGTGCTCGTGCTGAATTCAATTTGTTGCAGTGTTACTTTGTATACAACGTATTACAAATAATATTTTCAAATATGCATCACAAAGTACAAGACATACCAAAAAATCCAAATCAAATACCATCGAACTCAATCTAAATCTTTGTTTAATAAATTGGTAAAATAGATTTTATTTTTACAAAATCGACATTTCGGTACACTTTCTTCTTTTCTTCAGGGAAGATCATACATATTCTTAAACATAAAATCAATCAATTTTACAAACATTTTGTACAACATTTGAATTTATGTGTACAGTAAAATTTTTGAAAGATGTCCGATCAAGGGCGTCTACGAATTGTATGAATTCAGATTTTTGCCCCGCCCATTCTGACAAATTCAGTAGTGTCGTTTGATTAGTTTTTATGAGGGTACATAAGATACTACTGTTATTTTATTATGATAAAAATGTATGTTACAATAAAAGCGTTCTAAATTCAAAAATAAGTCAACTGGTAAGTTTATTAGCAAATGTAAAACCAAATATGTGAAAAATAAGATAATGACACAATGTCAGTGTCAGTGATACTAACAGAAAATAAAGTTATTCGTACGGCTATGAATCAAGGTAATATATCTGAATTAATATCTAAACTTACGTTACAGCGAAAGTATTATCAACAACGAGCATCGTTGTAAAATGGAATGTCCTAACTTAGTCGAAACAAAATGAATTTTTGAAAGACAAGCGTATTATATCCATCCTTATCGCACACGCTTAAAGCCTTTGAAAAGGAGGGGGATAAAAGTATGCCAATTTGTTAATTCGTATATGATACAGATGCCCTTGATCGGACATCTTTCATAAATTTTACTGTACACGATTTTGTTTAAAAATCTGTAAGATCTTACCCTGAAAAAGATATTAGTGCATGCTGAAACGTCATTTTGTAAGTATAAATGCTGTATGACTAATATGTTGAGTATTTTAATTTTAATATTAAGTGAAATACGCATTTTAAGGACAATGTTCACATCTTCAGTAGTAAATAATATAAAGAGCGAAACCGTATGAAGAAAAATTAGGACATGTTAACTATGTCAAAATTCCTAACAGCCTTTTCCTCAGAGAGTAGTTAAGATTAATAAACATGTAAATCATGCCATTATGTCTTTTTAGATTTAACATTTAAAGAAAAAAAAATTCACATGTATTATTAATTTGTTAAAAAAATAGAAAACAAATAAATATATCATCACGGCATATTACCTACCCATTGATGGATGAGTCAATCTGCTTTGTACACAAATATCAGTAATGATTGACATATTCGTATTGTGCGAGGGTTTACCAGGCGTCAACTCATAGGCACTCATAATAAATAATAAAATAGAGATAATCTAATATGTTTTATGGATAATTTTCGTTATTTTGTGTTATTAATTATAAAATTTTGTTCTAGGTACGTGCCTTTGATCTTTCTAATAATGCAGAAAACAATATGTGAGTAAAAATTTAATATTTCCCTTATTAGCATAAATTCTGTTTAAAATAAATTTATGACTCTTTTCACAAACTTACCTACCGCTTGAAAAAATAAATCTTCTCAAAATCTTTTCACGAATTTACACTCGAAAAAAACTGAATACACAAAATTAAAACCGAGCATTCCACAAACATGATTAGCATTATTTACCGAGACTGTAAGGGGTAAAGTATAAACTTGTATAGGGTTGGTAACTGGTAACGCAGTAAGAAGGTTTTCTTTGAAAAGTAAGTACCGCATCTATCTTTTCATACGGAAAACGGGGATCTCTGCTATACTGATTATGCAAGGGGCAATGATGAACTTCCACAACTCAGGGAAGATATGGACTCAAAACTTTATATGAATTTCTAACCACATATGAAAATAAACGATTATTTTGTAAGCAAAGGTTTGGGATTCATATTCAGCTACTAACAAAAAAATAACCTTTTATACTACTATGTTCTCTGAATTGAAACACTACAAACTACAAGTTCTTGTTAAGCACTTGGACTATTGAAAACGTGACAATTATTTATGAAATATATACCGGGTGGTTGCGGTAAGGGTGAACACAGGAATTAAACATATGATGTTAGTTTTATGTAAATTTGCACCCAAAATTTTACGATAGAACTTCATTTTGATTAGTTTTAGAGGGCTCCAATTCTTTATAAAAAGAACGTAAAACAAAAATTATTCCCAGTTTTGCTATCTATGCGTTAGCGCTACCATTAGTTAATCGTTGTACGCTTACTTAAATAACACCCTGTATAATATCAAATTTGTTAATAAATTATAACCGTGCCTAACAGGCTTTACACAGATTTTGGCAATAAGGTCATATAATTAGATTGAAGTAACAATATCCATTTAATAATGAATAATTAGTGCATCTGTTTGGCTAAATTCGATTACTAATCCTGTTCATTATTACTGTCCTAGTTTTGTGCAGAATCTTGAAGTAAATTAATTATTTTGACATCCATTGTTTTGACAAATATTGACAGCTGTGTCCTGAATTCTTAGATGGGATTAAGATTATATTAATCACTAGGCATCTCGTTTCCATCTATTATACAAAGCGATATTTTCTGAATAAAAAAATGGTATAAAATATTAAAATCTAATTTGAAATATTCTTTGTCCTTTTGATGAAATTATAAGGATCCTCCTAAATGGCGAAAAAATCGTAGTAATACAATGCAAAGGGAAATGAAATTTTAAAGTGGCTCTCGTTTAGAGATAGAAAATAATTACTATGTAAACTCTGCTCTTTTCAATTCCTTTGTAAGTAATTCTCTTTTAATATTTCGCTAAATTTTTCAGAGTAGATTTCAGCAACAAGATAAATTACTAGAAGTTAATGGACCTCAATTCCACCTATATTGTTTTTGAAACATTACGGTAAAAGACAAAACACTATCCCTTATAGGCAGTCTCTCTTAATGATCTTAACGATGTTCATTTTTTTATATACCAACAAATAATTGGACTCAGCGACCCGTGTTCGAATCAAATTCGCGTCATTTATTTTGAACCAATTATGTTGGAGACCGACGTCAAATAGAAATATGAAAATTACATCCCTTTTTCAAATAGCATGAAAGTGGTTTTTGTGGTGCTTTAATATTATCGAGAGATAAAAAAATATGCTGTAAAAATCACTGTAGGAATTCCAGGTATTATCAAGTAATTTTTGGAAAATATGGCTTTACAAGAGAAAAATTTAGTATTACGGAAAATATTCTATCAGAGTGAACTTAGCAGCAGATTCGCAGCAGCGGATTCGAACGAAATATAGCGTTGGACAACCCTGATGTTTTTTGCCGTTCATTGGCGATCGCTGCCGTTCGTTTAGGTTTATTTCAATAAAATCAAAGAAAAATTAAGAAATACGTTAAATATCTAATTCAATATGTACATTACGTTATTTGATAACTTAAATCAGGGACCCAGGGTACATAATAACAATTACAGTAAGGTAATATATACTTTAACAGATATACTGGCTCATACTACACCTGAAAAGAATACGGACAGAATGAAACATTTACAAAATGATTGTTACATTAATAAGCAATACAAAAATATCATTTGTTTAAATAATTCAGGGGAACAGGGTATGTAATAACAATAAAACTTTGAAAATTTAAATCTTGACGGATATTATTGGCTCATAGTTATCCTGAAAAGGATACGGACAAAATGAATCATATGCAAAATGATTGCTACATTAATAAACAATACAAAAAATATAATTTGGTTAAATTATTCACGGGAACAGGGTACCTAATAACAATAAAACTTTGAAAATTTATGTCTTGACGGATATTATTGGCCCATAGTTATCCTGAAGTATACGGACAAAATGAATCATATGCAAAATGACTGCTACATTAATAAACAATTCCAAAAATAATATTTGGTTAAATAATTCAGGGGAACAGGATAGCTAATAACAATAAAACTTTGAAAATTTATATCTTGACGGCTATTATTGGCCCATAGTTATCCTGAAAAGGATACGGACAAAATGAATCATATGCAAAATGATTGTTACATTAATAAACAATACAAAAAATATAATTTGGTTAAATAATTCAGGGGAACAGGGTACCTAATAACAATAAAACTTTGAAAATTTATGTCTTGACGGATATTATTGGTCCATAGTTATCCTGAAAAGGATACGGACAAAATGAATCATATGCAAAACAATTGTTACATTAATAAACAATAAATAATTCAGGGAACAGGGTAAAAAATTTAATTCAATTTAAAAAAAAAACGCGATAATACATTGCTGTCAATCATTTTAAATGTAACTATGGTAATGATATATGCCCCTGTTCACTGATAAAAAAACTCCCGATATTATTATTTTCGAAATAGGAATTACATGTGTATTAAAGAAAAATATAATATACAAATTCTAATGTATTTGTTTACATTGATGACTTTGAAGATTTCCAAGGTCATGTGAATACGTATTAGAAAATTAAATATGTTTAATATTAATATGTAAAATACATATTTCGTGTGACTTAATTAATTTTAATGTATCTCATGAATTTCAAATAAGACAAATTTTAGACATTACTGGCATTTATTACTTATAAATTTATAAAAAAATTTTCACAACTTTCAATAATAACCGATTTGTAATACTGATTTCTTATTAGCACATAAATGATGTTATTATTGCCATATTTTTATTCAAACATGAATATTGTAGCATAATTTTAAAATATTGATGAATTTATGAATTTGTTGAAACGTTTAATTATTTTATATTACGATAATTTTTAAAATGAATAATATATACAATTTTTACGATATTTTTTTAATTTAGTAAAACACATGTGGCTGAAATAATAATATAATAAATGGCATTTAGAGCATGAATGTTTAAATTTGCAAATATGTTCCAATGTAAACTAACTATTGTTTAACAAATAAACAACAAATAATTTACATTTCGTGTTTAATTTATGTTTTACTAATGTACTATAATTGTATATGTTTAATTGTTATCAATTCATTGCTAATTATATGCTTTAATGCCTTTTAGTTTAATATATGCATACTGCTTCATATAATAAACACCAATTAAATTGTTATATTTAACCAAAATAGCTACAATTAGTAAATATTAATAAAACAATGTTTTTTGACAAACTGCCTATTAATTGTTTTGGTAACTGAATATTATCAAGTGTGAGGCTTATATAATTGAGGAGCTTTTGGCAACGTTAGCCCATTCAAAGGAAAAACTTTCTAGCTTCCTGACTGTTAAAGGTTTCTGTTTTCCATTTATACAGGGTTTTCATTTATATTGGGCCACCATTGCTATTTCGAAAATTATAAGAGCTACAAAGACGGTTAAATGGACAAACATTTTCTATTTCACCAAACAAATTTAAAGAAAAGAAAAATTATTGTTTACAATATTTGGACTATGGTTGTTTTTGTCAGAAGCCTTCAATTAATAACATTTAAAATTACACCCAACCTTAAAAGCAATCTTTCCATCTTCAATACGGGAAATCTTACTTTTAAGGTTAGATGTATCTCTTATAATTAATAAACTGTTTGTTGCCAATACATTAAGCAAGTATAATACGCCATTATAATTTTGCTTCACCCCAAGACAAAAATGAAACCCAAACAAAGACTTTTTGTCTTTGTACATATCCACATTTACCATTGTCACATGCCCTCCGCAACACATAATGAACAAATACGAAAAGAAATTTCAAAATACAAAAAAAAAATGTAGATTCCTTGAGAGAAATTACTAATACTTGTGATATATTTATTTTGGAAAATCAGTCTAAGTGTAAGTGTTCGTAATTAGCATTGCAATGTGTGTCAAAACGATTAACGAGTGTACAGGATGAAAATACGAGTAGTTTTTATTTCGCATCATACATCAACTTTCTATATTTGACAGATTGAGGATTATTACTTAAGCTGCTACCTATAGAATTTCTTGTAGATCACAACTAATTATGTTGTGCGTTATTTATATTAAGAGTAACGATACACTTCGTGTACAAGAAATGCACAATGAAACAAAGTAATGGAAGAGTTCATTTTATTATTTTTGAAATGACCGTACGTATATTTTCTAAAAAATTTGATAGATTATTAAATTGTAATAGTATTCTAGTATTGTTCCCATAGTATCTCGATGTGCTAGTCCTATTGATTTCCCGTCAAGGCTTAAATAAAAAATAGATAAAAATAAAAGGTGTAATGATTCTGTCTGTAAGGTTGCTGGCTTGTTAAAAGTCAAAGTGAAATGATATCGCGTCCTCCGTCCACAATATGTTAAATTTCCCTACGGTCTCACAACATATTCACACAGAAATTATTCACATTAAAGTTTTTTCTTTGTTCGAAATTAATTTTGACGTAATCTGATTTCGGTTAAAATGCAGACTTTGACGGCAGCGAAAAGTATTCGATTTCGTTAAAAATGAATTTAATGTCATTTCCACCCAAACTGAAATTGGAAAAAATGTTAGCAAGGCTTTGATCTTTGCTTCTAACAGATATTTGGTTTACCTTCAAAGCGCACGCATTTTCGGGAATGTATGATTATGTCTATTTTTCTTATACTCTTTCATTATCTTTGTAATAATGTATCTCTCTCTGTACCAATGTCAATTAACTAGTAATTTCATATATACAGAAATAATTACATTAAATTTAATCAGTGACTATTTTGGTTTAAAGGACGTAGCAAAGAAGTGTAACTATAATGAATTGCAAGCTGATACCAATGCTCCTTGATCCTGTTAAGTTTGAATTAGCAACTTTGATTAATAAAATTAAATTAACAAAATAGAATTTAGTCGTTTATTAGTTAATTAGAAATATTGTTGGTATCGACGAGTTCTTCACTGGTTAAATTTAATATAATTATTTCTGTAACACCCTGTATTTCCACATCGGGTTAACATTAATCGTTCATGTCTTTTTATATAGTTTCGTAAAAAGCAATAAAAAATATTGGTTTATGGGGCCATTAGAGAAAATGAGTTATTTCGATATAGAAATATTTTCATAAGAAATAAATTTGCTAATGAACGTTTTCAATTTCTATAGTAAGTAGTCGATCTTGGTAGAGATAAAATAACATGGGGTTATTAAAGAAAAATATTTATTTAAGTTGTATTGTGTTCTGGTATTCTGAGGTGTAGTGCATAACTGAATAAGAAAATATGGATTCAATATGATTATTTTCATGTTTTCTTTGTGTTTGCTTGGGAATCCCGCTTGCTAACGAAACTCTTCCTTCAGTTCTGTTGACGGTTACGAAATGCGTGCTGTGGATTTATTTACAAAGATGAAATTGTCGTCATTATCCTAATTGTACTGCGTTGAGTACAATGGGTGTGAATTTGGCAGTACTTCGATGCAGACGTGCAGAATTTTTTTATTTTTATACACTAGATAAGGTATAATTTTCCTGTATTTGCTTTATAATCTATTCGTATTTCGTGATAATTGGCAGAGATAAATTTTGTATACTCGTACACATTATAGTATTATCTGATCATCTTCGAATTGTGCGGGTTAAGATTTTGCTCCGTCCTTTCTGTTAAATTTGGTAGTGTCGTTCATTAAATTTAATGGGGTTACATAAGATACTACTCTTATTTTGCTATTATGAAAACATACCGGGAGTTTTTTTTTTATATCAGTAAACATAGTGAAATGTCATTACCATAATTCCATTTGAAGAATGGGGAAGTTTAGCGTGATTGAAATTACATGTGACATATTTTTTAATCGTAAATATATAAATAATTATAACTGAAAATGTAATTGAAAGTTAAAATAATGTTCTCATTTATTTATAATTAATTATTTATCATCGAACTGTTGTGACGTCACAAGTGACTTATGCGCAAGCGTAGAATGGATGGTGAGACCTGACTTTTTAAACGTAGGTTGTGTATTACACTACAAACTTTTGGCCAGTTCACGTGGGTTTGTTTACGTTTTCGCAGAGTGAGGTTACAAAATTTATAGTTCGAAGTGGAATTATATATTATATTCTTTGCAAAACTATTATACAGTACTTAATTTTTAATATTCTGTTCTGTTCAACTTATAAGGTAAATATTTTTTGTACACATATTAGTATATTCTTTTCTTTTCCATGTATATGCAAGTTTATTACGAGTTTTACGTATATGTAAATAAATGTTTATTATTTTTACAGTAATTAATATTTTCTTTTCGTAGTTTAAGATGGAAACAGGATTTGTCGCCGCCGATAGCAACAATTTACCAGAAATCAATGAAGCTATGATTCACAATTTTTATAAAGAAAATCCATTAGTTGTGGGGAATAGAAAAATGTAAAAACACAGCGATAGGTTATTACTAAAATATAATTTCTGTTGATATTTTTTGCTCATCCTTACGAAACAAAATTAATTTTCTTGAAATATTTACACTAACAAACATTTTCAATCCACACAAATGAATACAATATACACAATGAAATGAATTGAACTAGTCGTTTGCACAAGAAGAACAGAAATATAACCTATAATAATCTTAACACAGAACTGTCACTGCTTATAAACGTCAAAACATGTGGCTGCCATTTTTAAAACTCCCTGTTGCTATGGGAACCCAGCGCGCGCCTGCTTAAGGTAGACTGTACGTCCTCCGTGAACTGTTGTGACGTCATTATTTTAGAAAATTTCATTTTTTGAGAAATCTAGGCATCTTTGAGTGAAATACAATATAGAATATCACTTTTGAAGACAATCTTAATAAGGTAAAATAATTTTAAAAAATCACTAAACTTCCCCATTAGTGGCAAAAATAACCATAGTCCAAATATTGTACATATGAGTTCCATGCAGCGATATGTACTTACTTTCAAGGATTTCAAATAGTTTGGTAATACTGTTTTTCGCAAAAAAGTATCTTGGTCACAAGTTATTATATTTTTAAAGTTCTATAAAAATGTCTAATTATATTTTTTGTACACAGTATCTTTAATATTCACTGCCTTCTTTACATTAAATTAGAATTCTCCGTTATTGTGTTGCTAATTAGACAAATCGAAGAAAGCAAGTTTAGTAGTTATAAATTTAATTCAATTACTTATCTTTTCTGATACTGTCAACTCAACACCTACATAAAGTCTGTCCTATACTTGTTGGCAATTAAATTAATGATTTTTCTTATAAAACCGATGTTATACTAGACAACTAGACCGTTTTAGTTTTTATGCGATTTTTTCACAAATTGCTTGCTTGTTTGATTACTGCAATAATTAGAAGTTGTTTAGTTTTTTACGATTTTAGAAAACGAAATAAAATTTAACGCATTTTTTTGCTTCTAAGTTACTGTAACCTTTATCTTCTTACTCACTGTCTTTGGTTCAATTTCAAAGAATTTTGCAGTTTCTCAAGAGAGTTGAATAGAAATAACCGATGCAAACTATTAACAAAAATTGCTCTCATGTCATTAACACTGCTTTGAATTTGACTATTGGACATTTGTTTTCGTGGGGTTGCATTTGAGGTTGTTTAATATTAGTTTAGTTTAATAAATAACATTACATCTGAGCGTAAAATCTTCATAAGAGATCTTGATATTCTTTTTGATAGCAAATTACTACTGGATGAACATATTGATTATATTACTAATAAAGCTTATAAAACATGAGAATTTATATACAGATCTTATAAAACTTTAACCAAAATTGAACCATTTTTATTATATAAATCTTTCGTACGTCCTATTACTTGAATATGCTTCTTGGAATCCTACTTACACAAAAAATATTGTTTTGTTAGCGTTTGCGTTTATACAGAAAAAAATTGTACATATATTAAAATTTAAATTCCCCATTGTTAATGATAATATTAAAAATATAAATGATTGATTACATTATTGTACAAACTTGTAAATTTATCATGTTTTTATGTGAAGTCTATTATTGGATTTATCAACTGGCTTCCCGAATATAAAGCAAGCATTATAATAGTCATTCTACTGACTACTATTTTATGATGTTGTTCATAGATGTCTCACCTTAAATATCAACAACAATATACTCTGTGTTTACGGTTTGCGAAATTGTAGGTGGAAGTCTGTTGATTTCCAGTTGATGAATGTAGCATATTGCGAAGCTAGATAATGAAAACAAGATACTCGTATACTTTCCTCATCCCTTAGGTAGGGGCAAGGGCAAAGGAAAAGTAATTTATCCCAATTTGTAGATAATTATAAAAGTTGCTGGTTCGAGTTGTTGCGACGAGTAGAATTACTGTTGACTACAAATTATAAGTTAATTTGGTTAACACGTGTATGTATATGTATATGTATATGTAGTTCTACTGTGTATTTATCAGATCCCCTGTAAAGCTGACCGCAGACGAGCGTTGCCGACGAGCATGTTTACGAGATAATGTAACACCTCTGTACACAGGACTAATCAGTCTGTTTACCAAACGAGAATTACACCACTTTTACTCGTTTTAATTAAAAGATACACTCATGAGGAGAACTCATTCATTTTTCCAGATCTGACTTTATAACATAGATTTTTTGAATTAAAAGGTGCATTAACTTCTACTGTTTCAATTATTGTTGTTTGGTTTAAGTTCATTGTGGAGAACCAATGTCTCATTGGTAGTGACATATCTTGGTCAAAATATTTTGAACACGTTCATAAGAGATACGCAAAGCTTCCGCCATTTTCAGAACCTTGATTCGACGATCTATCACGATCATATATTGCATCAAATTGATGTTTTCTTCACTGGTAACAGTCCTCTGCGAGGATCATCTTCAATGCTTCTCCTCCCACATTTAAACTTTGCCCACTTTTTTTACTATTGTGTATTGAGAATTGACAAGTGCGACACGATAACTAGCGGCGAAAATCAGAACTTCACGGAAGAATACTCTTTGTTTTTACATGTCAACATGAGCGATTTAAATAAATCTTGTAAAAAGCGTATAAATCTCGCACAAATTGCTGTTTTTGGATACAGCAAAAATCGAAAATGTTCTACCACACTTAATTTCATTTCACGTTTTTACATATGTTTACAATGGCAGTACTCTTTCGAGATCAGCTGTTGAAACGATAGTGCTGCCTCCATCGGTAGTGTCAGGTGTTTTATCACTACGCAAATTAGCGAATTAATGTAAAATTTTGCGGAGGTACTAATGACAATTCAAATAACCTGTAGTGCTGCTCTGTGTCAGATTTTTAATAAAATAATTGGATTTGTTTCAATGCACAGAATTAATTGAAACCCGTGCAAAAACTTACATTATCAGAATAATCCTAATTCCTGGCCTGATATTGCAGCAGTTACATAATTAGAGATGGTAAAATATCGGCCTGGATTAATTTCCTTTATAAGCCCTATAATTCTGTGCACACGTCAGAAAATCTAATTTCATCATTTGATATTATATCTGGAATGCTCCTAACCTGCACTAGTAGATCTACACATCTTTCACAGTCAATGGCTTGAGATATATTCATTACGGAAACCATCTAAATTTACCAAATTCGGACTATTCGCCCAGAAAAGGGACAGAGAACACGAATCCAATAATTGCAAGATTCAATTTGAATTACTTCCATTGAATTTACATTATTTATTATCAGCCGCATCCGCCATATTTTTAATTTTGCGTAGCCATGATTTACGCCAATCGTAAAGATAAGCGCAAAGGGGTGAAAAATGAGTAGAAATAAAGATAACAACGAGGCTGATAACAAATATAACAAATTACATGGTATAGGGTGTAACAAAACTGATAACAACATACAGGAAAATAGGCTTTGCTTTATAGAGATTGAAGGTGATAGACATTGTGAATGATGTTGCAGGTAACGTAAAAGTGATGATCCTAGCGTATATATAATCGTAGCTTTCGGATTGGATATTGGACCAGTGGCATGACAAGAAATTTTTTATTATATCTTACTACACGAAACGATATTTCGTTTTGGCTTTCAGATCACATTCATAATATGTTGTTAGTACGAACCCCTCGTCATAATAGTTCGTCATATATACTTTATAATATCAAAAATATAATAATAATAATTTATCATAACTGCATGTTATCAATTTCTAGGCTTGCCAGTTTGCTTTGTACATATAGTTAGCGGTAATGCTGATGACATATTCGTATCGTGTGGGCGTTTTTCACAACACTCGTTGCTGACGTGGAGAGTGCATCATTTTTATACCCGGGACCCTAGATTCGCGACCAGCCACATTTTAAATTTCATAAATAATGCACAGGTTGCCAACACATTACCGAACTGTTTGTCATCTTTGAAAGTACATTTCGCTGTATGTAACTAATTCATTAAGCACGGGCCGCTGACAGTAAAAATAACTGACCATAAAAGTATAGTTCTTTATTTCTGCTGTCTCAAATTGCAGTCGTAGAAAAAGTATACTATGTGGCTATTATAAAAAATATTTGGATTAACAATTAACCCTTATTTTGGGTGTCTTCCCGAGTGAAAAATAAAAAAAAACTCCTCTCCGGCTATGGTTTGTATTGGGGGTGTTTTACGAGGTATCTCCCTTGTTCGTGCACATAACACTTGTATTGTTTCGGCTGACCCCCAGTGATTCCGGGATCAGTCCACGTAGCAGTCACTAACCAGCAGGCTCAAATGGTAGCTGGAAGATGAAATACATCCCTCGCAAGTAAAGAACCTGCAGAAACAGAATCAATAATGAGTATTAACCAAAAAACGATCCTCCCCTCAAATTCAATAATCGATGGTCTAATTCTAACAGGGAGTTACGCTCAATCGAGTATTTTATCACATTTAAGGCACGATCAATTCAGCAGTTTCATGATGTATCTGATTTTTTGCAGTATCTGATCCGAATCTTAATTTTACACTTTTGGTTACCATTAACAAAGAAAAATATGTGCTGTGTTGAAAATACTAATAAAAAAAATTGAGGTTGTTACAAATTCTGTCACTGGTTAAATTTAATGTATTGTTTGTTGTTTTTCTTAATTCTTGTTGGAGATGAGATTGTAAAGACTAGTATATTATAATAGTTATAATGCTGCAACTTTACAAGGTGGAACAAATTCGAATTCCTTGTATGAAAAGTTTCTTATTACAATGAGAAAAATGACTGGTTTTTAGCAAATAAATATTTTTAATTAAAGGATACTTCATTAATCCAATTATTGCATCCTTGTAACAAATACAATTTAATCTTTTATATGAAATGTATTTTATTCATTCAGTTATATTATTTATTTGTCCGTGATTTACTTCACTTAGATTTAATTTTCTCAAATAAACTAATATATTTATGTTTACCAATTAAAACTGAGATTTTTAGTAACTAAATTTACAATTTTCTCATATATTTATCTGTTTCTTACAAATATGTAACTGTTTTTGAATTAATTTCGTAATATATTTGTGTAAACTATATATTTATTACAATGAAAAAATAGTTTTTACATTAAGAATAATACAACCTTTTTTAGTTTAGATTCTGTTTTATTTATTTAATTAACGACGTTTCGGCAATATACACTATTGCCTTCTTCAGGAATGAACATGAATAACAAATCAACAAATACAAATAAATAAATAACAATACATTAGCAACAGGTAACTAAGGTGACAATTACAACATATTTAAAATAGGAAGCCATGCACGACTAAGATCTAGACCGTCACAATGATTGAGATTAATAACATCCATGAAAATATTAAGTTCACCGTAGAAGTTGCAGAAAATGGCATTATCCCCTTCCTTGATGTGTTACTAGAGAGAAAAGAAGATGGTACTTTACTTCATTCAGTCTATAGGAAGCCTACGCACACTAATCAATATATTAATGCCAATTCACATCATCATCCTTCTCAGAAATTCGGTACAATTAAATGCCTAATGAGAAGAGCTTCAGAAATTTGTCATTCCGAGAAATTGGAAGAAGAAATGAAAGAAATTAATATTTTTATGAAGAATGGTTTTTCTAAATCATCTATCGACAAATGCCTGAAACCGAAAAGACCTATAAACAATGCTAATGAAAAAGACGTATTGTTTGCTTCACTTCCTTATGTCAAAAATGTCACGGACAAGATTGGTAGAATTCTTCGTAAGAAGAACATGAAGATTTCGTATTCACCATATATTAAAATTCGACAAATGTTGAGACAAGTTAAAGACGTCATCCCTCATCAGTCATCAGGGATTTACCAGATTCCATGTGTCTGCGGAAAAGTTTACAGTGGCCAGACTGGTAGAACCATTTCTACAAGATTGAATGAACACCAGCGTTCGATCAGGTTGAACCAGCCAGAAAAATCTTCAGTTGCGGAGCATGCCCTGCAAGAATTCCACCACATAAAATTTGAAGATACAAAAATACTGGCGAGACCTACACACCTAAACAACAGGTTAATTAGAGAAGCCATTGAGATTTACAAAACCAAGAGTATTAATCTCAATCATTGTGACGGTCTAGATCTTAGTCGTGCATGGCTTCCTATTTTAAATATGTTGTAATTGTCACCTTAGTTACCTGTTGCTAATGTTTTGTTATTTATTTATTTGTATTTGTTGATTTGTTATTCATGTTCATTCCTGAAGAAGGCAATAGTGTATATTGCCGAAACGTCGTTAATTTAATAAATAAAACAGAATCTAAACTAAAAAAGGTTGTATTATTCTTAATAAAATATGAGTTCTGAAAGATTTTATAATAGTTTTTACATTGTTTTGTCACAAATAAATATAGATATAACATATAAATTAGTAAAGAATATAAATATTGTATTTCCTAAACAACAAATAATACCGTGAGTATTTTTTAACATGAAACATGAGATTTGTCATATCCATGGTTACGATTTAATTGACAGCAATGTATTTGCTTGTCTCATTTAAAATGAAACATAGGGACAATTTTGACATTTGTCTACTACTCTGTCAGTGTCAAAAAATCCAATTTGAAATTCAATGGTTCATATTGTGGAAGAGAAGGTGCAGATTATTACGTGGTATTATTCGAATTTTAATCCAAGTTTAAGGCAAGTGTCGGACTTGTTCCGCAATTCATTTCCTGACAGGCCTACACCAAGTGCTGCAACAATTTTAAGAATAGTGAATACCTTTAGAGGAAATGGTTGCGTCCAGCCTGCACATAACCGAAGGAATAGATCCTGTAATATATTAATTTGTTAGTTGGTTTATTTGTTCGTTATTTTGTAATTTCTTACAATATTTAAATATATTTAATACTTCTGTCAAATTCATCCCCTATGTTTCATTTTAAATGAGACAGGCAAATACATTGCTGTCAATCAAATCGTAACCATGGATATGACAAATCCCATGTTTCATGTTAAAAAATACTCACGGTATAGGTACATGTATGTTCAAATGCTTCATAGTACTTATATATTTACAGTGATCCAAAATAATAATTTGTAATACAGTGCGATTGAAAAATTAATTCAAAGTAGACTGTGATCATAGATAGGAAAGTACGCCTGAATATTTTTGACAAAGTTTCGTAATAAGCTAACATTAAATTAAATAATTTTAAACTAAAACATAGGCCTACTTTGACATTTTTTCAAATGTACTGTAGAATACACATAGTACAGACGATCAATAATTCCTCCGGTATGTATTAAAATTGTTTCAAAAAGGAGGCCCATAAAGACCTACATTCATTTACTGTAGCGTTCATAATAAGACAGTTTTTTATACAAGGAACTCGAATTTATTCCACCTGTGCATCATCCCTAGAAGTTTCAAATCTTGCCTGTAGATATGTAACATATCCCTGTGTACATACATCGTTTGAAATAATTTATAAATCTGTTATTTTACATGTGTAACACCGATCGCCGCCAGCGTTTTGTCTTTCTGTTTGTTCAAATAGTTTCACAGCCCCATGTTACACTCTATTCATATCACTATTTACAATCCGTTAGAATGTGATGATACATAATGAAGTTTTTACGCTAATGAAAAAACATTTTTATATTGAAAACGCAAGCGATCCGTCAATTTTCATTCGCGGGATAGGACAGAGAAGATCGCAGATAGACGCAGAGGCACTTTAATGTAATTGACCATAAATTACGCAGAAGAGATGGGACGATATGTTATCCAACTTCCTCAAGCAGTTTTCCTCTATAAATATCACATAGTTTAATGTAGTCTTATGTAACTCGTGCATCCATTTTACAAATTTTAGCTCTGGCTCTGAATTGGAAATTTGTAAAGCTGGAATGTTTCAGTAAACGCCTCGAAAACAAACATTCAGAAAAATGAGGTATTTTCAATATTATCATAAAAAATAAATCATTTAGAAATTTGAAAATATATTGAATATTTAAAATATGGAGGAGTATTGTTTATTAGTTCCTACGGAGTCGCTCTGTTTATGTCCGATACTGTATATTTGCAATTGCGATTTACGAACATATAAAATTTATATTCTTACAGTTAGCTTTGAGCAACGGAATAAAGATATTATAAATCGAATTGTCGGCCTGTCTACATAAAATTTCTATCCTTATATATGAAAACACTACAGCAGAGAATATTGAATGTCTAATCCCAAATTGCCAATATACTCCAAGTGCACTATATTACTTTTTGTAGATGTTTACTAGTATATCAGTTTGCAGCAATTTTATGATTCTTTTATCGTGTACGTGTACGTGTACGTGAACAAGTACGATTGGAGTATATAGACTGGAAACGATATGGGTAAATTAGAAAACAAATAATTCAAGAAATTCACTTACAATCTTGATTGTAAAACATCGTTAAGTCAACGAATGTCTAGGCGTTTTATAAAAAGACGGATTATACAATCAGGCTACGACATATATACCACGGTAGAGTGAATTTGGATGCATATTTTTTTCAAAAAATTATATGCCTATACAGTGTCTGAGAAGACGCCTCCTCCCCTTTAACTTTTTTATTATAAGTAATAGAAAAAAATCTGTTGTGGCCAGCACAATACCTTCCGTCATTCTCGTGTATAATGTATAAATTCCATAATTTTCCTTACAAAAGATTCTAAATTTCCAGTAAAATTATTTCATAAACAAACTATTCAAATTGCACTTGACACTGGCTTCTTCTTCTTTAGCTTTTCCCATTCGTTAGGGGTCGCTATTTTTGCACGTCGTTCTCATTCAGTTCCTTTTCTCTCAAATCTTCCGCAATACAGTCCTTCCATCTTATCTTTGGTCTTCCTCTGTTTCTTTAACGTCCTATTACTAAACTATTCATTCTTGTTTCAATATAATTCTTCATTTCTCCTCATGACATGTTCAAACCAATGTAATCGTCTTTCTTGTATCTTTCTAAAAACTTGTAACACTAGAGTGTTATTTTCTTACCGTATCTTTCCGTGTATTCCCCAATATCTACTTCAACATCCTCATATCTGCCACATTAATTTACTTTTTATTGATACTGACATCTGTCAATTTGAATTATATGAATATATTACTAGTTCCCAAGTTTGGCATAGCTGGCTGAATTATAAAATTTAATTTCTTTAAAATTCTTTGACTTTGTATCTATTGAATATGAAGTATAAATTGTAATCAAATCGTATAGAGAATAATATATTCTTTAAGTTATAATAACGTTAAATGTCAATAAATCAAATTTAACTGTTAAATCTTCAAATGAGACTACTTCCGGTTGACCAATTATAACAAAAATCTAATCAGTTGTTCTTCTGGATGTAAACTTGAGGAATACGAAAAAATTATAATTTTTGGAATCGTGGTATTGAAGTTATGGAATCCGGAATTTTTGTCACACACACACACACACACACACACACACACACACACACACACACACACACACACACACACACACACACACAGAGAGAGAGACACACACAGACACACACACATACAGACATCATCGTAAAAATGGTAAAATCGTATTATATGGACCCTAAAACGTGCTTATTCAGTAAAAACTCATCATTGAATTTTTTGACCAAAGACAATACCTTCCTTACCTAAAGGTGACGGAAGATAAAAATGGCTCATATAAAAGTTTTATAATTTTAAATATACTATTTGACAACTATCAACTTTTATTTTTTAAATAGTAACCTATAATTACTTTACTAAAATATAAACCGCCATTTTTTGTCTTTTCAACGATGTATTAGTTTTTATTAATGCATTTGAAAAAAAAAAATTGAGAAAAATACTATAATTGAGATATATGAGAAATAATTTTTATTCATATATGTATTGATGGTGGCTATGTAAAAATAAATAACAAATATATAAATAAACAATAATAACAAACAAATGTATACTTTGTAGATAGTAATAGTCACCTATAATATATGAATAAAAAATATTTCCCATATTTATCTTACTTTTCTCAGAGAAAAAATGGCGGTATATATTTTAGTGAAATAATTATAGGTTACTATTTAAAAAAAGGTGATAGTCGTTTCGCGTCAGTTTCATGGTTAATGAGATTTTTTCTTTATTTCGCAAATTTTTAAATTTATTTTGTGGCTTTATATGAAACAGAAATGTAATGTATTTGGTACAAAAAATTCGTATTTGTTTTCTGTATAATATGCACTAATTAATATAGAAACTTTTAGCAGGTAAAAAACTGTTTTTCTATGTTATAGCCCTGTAACATGTTTTAAAAATTACACCCTGCACACCTCAAGAGAAAGTACTATTTTTCCCTCGATGCTTTGTAGCCCTCGAACTGCGCTCTCATACTTCAAATTGCACCTCGAGAAAAATAATACATTTCTCTCCTTTGATGTATAAATTTATTATTATTTATTTATAGGTAAGTTCAGTAAGTTTTCTCTTATGTGTAGGTAGGTACATTTCCATGTAATGTTCTTATTGATAAGAAATGAAAAGTGTGTGTTTAAATTTGATAAGAAACGACAACAAACAGCATTGTCATCAAAGAGCAACATCGTTTCGCTTTTCGCTCACCACAAAGATCAAAGTTTGCGAAACTGCAGAGAGCTGCATAATTACACATACCCATACTCACAAACACAAATGCAATGCACACTAGGAGGAGACACTGACACTGTCTCAATATGCAAAGAGATTATATGATTGTGAACTTACAAACTTGACTGTTGGATAATTAGTTTGATCTGCCCACACACAACATATAAATTTATATCTTAATCTAATTAACATGTTCTTATTTAAATCAATGTATGAGGAAATATTTGAATTGAATGTCAACAAATTCAGATGTGGCCTTTATGTTATTTCAAGACTAGGGGTAAACCGCTGCGTATTTATGGTGTACATGTTTCGGGATGTACGATGATTTTTCGGGATTTCCGGAATTCCGATTAATTTCCGGGATATTTAGGTGATTACAAATTGAAGAGGTAGCTGATTTTGAAGAAAAATATGAGCATATGAGCTAACGGACTACATAAATATTTCTATAATTCATTCAGAAGTGAAGCAAAAGTTAAAAAAATGTCATTATAAGGGTGTTGCAGATATATCATTTTTTCTTCAATGAAAACATTGATCACTTTAATTTTGAATGTATAAGATAATGTCTCGTTATTAAATAAAACTGAATTTTGGACTTCTTTTATCTTTTTTTATTATTATCAACTAAAAACACAAATAATAACACAAAGTTTCGGCAGCAGATATTTAGCTACCAAAACGTTTTGTTATTATTTGTGTTTGTAGTTTTTTATAATAATTAGAATTAGTTTTCTATTACAGTAATGTAGTTTCTTTTAACAAATATGTATTTAATAATAATAGTATTTATTTAGCATCAAGCTATATACACGGTGTTTCCTTTAAAACAACCAGCGCTTTTTTGGGCGAACTAATGACTTTAGAGAAAAATGTTATATACAAAAAATTACCAGGAAAAAGGGCTTAATTTATGAGGAATAATAAATAAAAAATTCAACTAGTGGTTCTCAAACGGTAGAATAAAATTATATTTTTTTAAATGGCAACCTATATAAATTTTTTGTCCATTAGATAGAGAGTTTTTTTCTGATTTCAACGATATAAATATGATATGGGGTTGTATAACAATTATTTCGAGAAAAATGATATTAAAAATCAGAAATAATTCTACAATATTGACGTAGGCTATGCAAACAAATGATACAGGTGACAGATAGTTTTGTTACTTACGTTATTAAGTGTTTGTTTTCGTAATTGTTTAATTACTTATTAATAAAAAATGGCTTTGCAGTTGCAAGAATTAACAAATTAATAAAAGTTAGTACTCTTAAGTGCAAAAATACCAAAAATACCTAAGGTTGCATAAATTTGTAAATAATTTCCATCATATTGTTTTTCTTTTTATGTTAGTACTATTATTTTTTGAGATTTCTTCGTTATGTAGTTTATTTGTTATTATGAATTTCTTAGTAAAACAAGTTATTTTAGATATAAGAAAATAATATACTATCGTAACCTAGGCAATAGTCGTATTAATAGTTGTTTATTGCATAGCCTACGTCAATATTGTAAAATTATTTCTGATTTCTAATATCATTTTTCTCGAAATAATTGTTATACAACCCCATATCATATTTATATCGTTGAAATCAGAAAAAAATTCTCTATCTAATGGACAAAAAATTTGTATAGGTTGCCATTTAAAAAAATATAATTTTATTCTACCGTTTGAGAACCACTGGTTGAATTTTTTATTTATTATTCCTCATAAATTAAGCTCTTTTTCCTGGTAATTTTTTGTATATAACATTTTTCTCTAAAGTCATTAGTTCGCCCAAAAAAGCGCTGGTTGTTTTAAAGGAAACACCCTGTATACATACGTAAACAATAAGAATATATATATAAACAAATCATTTCAGGTACAAAAAGATACAATATAGTTTAACAATAATACAGGTACATACATAGTTTTACAGTAAATATAACTTTATTTCTTTAACAAACCTTTTAATATTATATGTTTTCATAACATTTGGTAACGTGTTATATTCTATCACAGCTTTGAAGAATATTGAGTTCTGTGCCCTTTTATGGTTTTTATGCTTTAGTATAAAATTATTAGCATTTCTAGTATTGTACTCATGTATAGTTCTAAATTTTACCAACACGTCTGTCTAATAATCTGGCATTAAGCCTACATTTATTTTATGTATAAAAATTAGTGCTTTCATTTTTAAAAATTTATCTACTGGTAACCAATTTAATTTTTGTAACATTAATGTTATACTTGTATAACGATTGCAACCTAATAAAATCTTCATGGCCCTATTTTGTAATAACTGTAACCTTTGTTAAGGAGATCTATATATCGGTTATTCATAGTATTTTTGTTTTGTAATTTATTTTATATTCAGTAAGATTAAATAATATGTTTTAGATTTATTCAAATAACTATTTGCACAAATATGAAAAGTATTTTTACCCTGGTCCAAAAAATGTATTACTTACTTTTTGTAAAGTTGCTATAATGATCATAAACAATCCCTAAATGGGCTACATTTTTCCAAAAAATAAAAATTGCTGCAATATCATTATATTCAAAAATTATTATTTCTTAAATCCACTGAAGTAAGAAATTCATTAATTCGTGTAAGGATATAGGGGGATTCACAATGGTTTCCATTGATTTACTAGGATTTTGAGGAACATAAAGGGTTTTCCAATAAGAGGTGTTATTTTGGTATTCAAAGAAAAATGCCATTTTTTAATATAAATGATCGGATGTTTATTTCATTATAAAGAGGAAGGTATGCCGTTAATAGTGGAAAATAACATCAGGCAAATGACCACCACGACCACGCTGACAGGACAATATCCTTTTCATGAAATTTTCCATAACCAAATCGCAAAGTGGCTGTCCTATGTCCTCGATAGCCTCACGAATTCCATCTTTGAGGTCTTGAGTCGACGCTGGGCAGTTGGCGTAGACCTTCTCTTTCACGTGGCCCCAAAGAAAGAAGTCGCAAGGTGTTAAGTCACAAGATCTCGGTGGCCAATTGTGATCACCTCTTCGAGAGATAACACGGTCCGGAAACTTTTCCCGTAAAAGATCAATGGTTTCGTTGCTTGTGTGGCACGTAGCGCCGTCTTGTTGAAAGTAAACGTTGTCCAGATCAATACCATCCAATTCCGGCCATAAAAAATCGTTAATCATCTCTCGATAGCGCAATCCATTCACCGTAACTGTTGCTCCAGCCTCATTTTCGAAAAAGTAAGGTCCAATGACTCCGCCGGACCATAAACCGCACCAAACAGTCACACGTTGAGGATAGAGAGGCTTTTCAACAATAACTCTTGGGTTTTCTGAGCCCCAGATGCGACAATTTTGTTTGTTGACGAAGCCACCGAGGTGGAAATGGGCCTCATCACTCAAGATGATTTTTCGATGGAATTCCGGATCATTTTCATGCATTTCAACGACCCAATCAGCAAAGACACGACGTTGTTGATGATCGGCCGGCTTGAGTTCTTATGTTAACTGGACATTATAAGCCTTAAGACCCAAATCTTTATGCAAAATACAATGTAATGACGTTTGTGGAATGCCTATTTCCAAAGAACGACGAGGAATGGACAAACCTGGGTTTTCTTCAACACTTTCGGCTACAGCAGCAATATTCTCGGCTGTTCTTGAGCGACGTGCACGGGTTTTATTCTTCACATCACTAACTTGTCCCAACAGCTCGAATTTTTCCACCAATTTCTGTATTGCGGTCCGACAAGGTGCTTCACGACGACCCAAAAATTGTCGAGTTTTACGAACCGTCTCTGCCAAATTTTCACCATTTTTATAGTGAATTTTAATAATTTCAATGCGTTGTTGAAGCGTGTATCGTTCCATTTTTATTAATGGCGTAGTTTCTACTTGTCAAATGTCAAAAAATGACAGCTTCAAAAGCGACATCTACCGAAATAGCGGGCTATTCAAAATAACACCTCTTATTGGAAAACCCTTTATAAGGATTTGTGGGATGTATATGAATTTTAATTGGGATGTACTAGGATTTAGAATTTATCGTTGAAACCGGATTTATGGTATATACATTTTTGCCTGGTTTCAAGAAAAAATTGTCGTTCTTCGTTGAATAATAGTGTATTCTATTAGTTTTGTCTGAGACTCATATTGGAATTATACCATGCTTTAATTTTTACATTTTTTTGAATTGTCATTTTGAAAGATGACTTTGATAACTATAATACACTCCCTATGGGCAATTATTAAAAAAAATGTTTTAATACATTACTGTCAATTATTTAAAATGTAACTATGGTAATGACATACGCCTATGGTTACTCCCGGTATAAGTCTTGAATGAAATTATAAAAGAAAAAGAATAGAACATTGTGTGAAGATAAAAAGTGTAAGGTCATATCCATATATCGCGATATATGTACATATTTTCCTGCATCTCGACAATACGATATAGGTCGTTACATCATTATATTGTCAAGCATGATTAATGTTCATACGCGAGTGATGGCAAATGACCTAGGATAGCATAATTAACTTACAATTATCGTCTCCGGCTGTCATACCGTGCTTTACCTTCTTGTTTTCGATTGTTTCAACTTGTTTTGACAAGCAACACTTTCATACCTGACCTTATTTGCGTTCGCATGTAGCGAAAGCCCAAAATCTTAACACAAAAAAACAAAAAATCAACAACGGTAACACGTCTCAGTCGTAAAGCATAAATGGCCACTCTACTAAGGAGCTGTACTTCATAGAAATTGCTGCTTATTTCCACCTAGCCAAATATGAAACGTTTTTTTTTTTATTTTCAAAATAAAATTGTGTGCTTTTTTTAATAAAAACTGGGATGTTAAATTACAAGGAAACAAGGAAACAAGGAAAATGTTCTGTATTCTTCTTTATATTATTATTTAAAAATATGGGAGTACATCTCTGGATATATGAGACCATATACATGGAATTTACATATATTTTGTATATTGAAGAATTCAATAAAACTTTCATTTTCAACCATTTAATTACATAAAACAAAGTAGTGTGATGAACATAACTTCCGGTATCATCTAGTTATCATTTGTGAACTAATATTTCCGTATTGTATTTATCTAATAGCTAAAAATTGTTTGAAAACCGCCCTATATAATATTGTAATTGTAATATTGTAATATTTCTTCCTGCGACCCTAATATTTCCTTCGTTAGTAACCACTTAGTTGGCTAGGATACTTGAAATGTCTTTTAAGAATTGAGTTTCTTCCTAATAGTTATAACAAGGAAATATTATATTTTTTTATTAAAATAAGCTATTAGCAATATTTCGAAACGCTGAATATAAAGTATGTCAATAATTACAGAAAATACAGCTGATTTAATACCTTTTTAATAAAGTACCTAACACAAATTTACGTACGAAATTAATATTACAGGAATGATATCTTTTCAAATTTTCAATGTGTAAATAATATATGAGGTAAAGTTTTTGATGATGTAAATATTAATCTGTAAAATTCGCTTTCATGTGTGTACTTTGCATTAATTAATTTTCAAAAAGTATTTTCATTTGCATGAATGGATGCAGTGTTTTTCTGTGTAATGCAATTCATTTTTTTAATTAAGAAATGCTTTTTCTACCTTTATACACTAAAAGATGCATTATGAAGGATTATAGAATATGTTTTATTTACTTATACTTCTCAAATACCGAATAAAATAAAGTATACACAGTTTGAAAAGTTCATTTAAAAATTAAAACTACTTAATTTTTAGGGATAAACCTTTTCCATGTAAAAAAGCGACAGTTTGTGAAAAATTTCAAAAACATCATTTACTGTTTTTTTTTGTAAATGTAGGTAATCCCATATTTCATAGCCTAAATGAAAATGACATATTCACCCTATGTACATGCATATAATATAATTAATTATATCTCCGTATATTTCGTTAGTTAGAAAGCAGGATTTTGTTAAGTTAATTACGAACACAGCAACACACGAAAATAGGTATATCACTCTAAATTAAAAACATAATCATTTGGTACGAAAAATAACGAAAAGTAGTAGTTTTTAAAACAACTATGTGTAGTAGAATTCGCCTAAAAAAATGCAGATTAACACGGAAATATCTCCGAAATTTATTTATTTTTGAAGTAGGAAGTTCACAGCAGTAAATATCTTGAAATATGTATGAGCGTATATGTAAAAGTTTTCCAATTTTTACCTTCACTCATATCTTAAGATTGCAATATACAAGTACCTAGTATGTACTAAGTTATTCATATGTACCTTTGATGTATGAGAAACTTGTCAAAACAGGAACAACCACAGCAGCCATAATTGGTGAATTGATAAAATTGACTAAAAGCCACAGTATCTGCAGAATACGTGGAAGTGTTGTTTGAAACCACAAATTGATGCCATAACGAATTAGAAAAAACAAGATAGAGAAAAACAGCAGATAGTCGAAACTAACCGCAGATTCTTATTGGACGACTATAATCAGCAATAACTTTTTTTCTTAAAATCAGAACATTTTTTGGAACTTTCCTTTAAATTTACTTTTAAAATATCGAAGTAACCTGTGCTATGCATGATTGTTGCAATAATAGCTGAGTAAATATACGGTCCGATTTTAGCCGGTATGATTTTAGACGGCGCGATATGATACCACGTTTTTCCAGCATCAAATTCTTATGAAATTGAGAGGTATGTCGGTTAAATTTGCGTGTTGGTGGGTAAGTTTTCTCACGGTTTGAGAAATGCACTAAATTATCGTCTGTTTGGCCTCAGGCAACTACTCATAATTATCATGCTACCCTCAGCCAGTGTTATGAATCAGTAAGCCAAGTCTAGTCTAAAACACAACACGCAAGCTTCCAAAATCCAGACAACCAAAACGAATAGAAACTTAAAACTTATTCGTCGAGAAAAACATACAAATACAACAGTTAAACACCATACCCAAATTATTCCTCATATAATTCTTATTGGAAATTATAAAACATTTTTTAACCCTTAGATTTATTATTCAGTCTCGGACTGGGCCGCCGGGTAACCGGGCAAACGTAAGAATTGTAACTACAAAAGGTATAATTACAGTTCTTGAATTTTTATTACTTTTCTTTCACATATTTTTAAAATATAATTATTTTTATCTTTTATCTAATATTGAATATACTTGTAGATGAATTTATTTATTTTAGCATTTTCTAAAAGAAAATTATGATTTTTTTAAATTAAAACTAAAGACGGTACAGTTTGCTGGGATGGTTTTCCGCTATACGAATTTATTGTGCAACATTTGTGTTTTTTTATATATTTTTAATTTTTTTAATATATCATTTCCATGAAGTTAAAAAATATATTTTTACCGGTGAGCCAAAATCTGTCAGTGCAACACTGTTATTGTCGTCTCCCACCAAAAATTTTCTGCAATATGTGAAAGACAAAAGTTCTATTCTAATTTCCACGAAAGTATTTTGCTTTTTACGAGAGAGTCTGCATAAATCTATATAGCAGTTTTTAGAGTATTTTTGAGAACAAAGTTTTGTTCTGTACATTTGAAGAGTTCAGTAGTTCAGTTAGTTGTAAAACAAAGTTGTGTGCTGAAAACAAAACAGTTGTTGATGTGTATTTGTTGTTTTTTGTTTCCCTAACATGCTATAGAATTTCGTTAATTAAATTGAATGTTAAACTTGCACGTTTACGGAAATTTAGTGAAAAATATCAGTTTACATACAAAAAATGAGAATTATAAAAATCAATATTGAAGTCTTGTAAACCTGCTTCATAAATTTATAATAATTATATTATCCGGGGATTGGTCTCTTTCCACTGAGCCTAGTAAAGTAATACAGAATTTATTGACAAAACACATTTATAACAATTCCCCTCCACAGGTAATGCATTTTTACATCCGTGAAAACCAATCTCAAAGGCATTTTCTACATCCTCCCACGTAAGATTCTTTATTTCATTTTTAAATGTGTCAACCACTTCTTCGACCAATGTAAAACGTGAACCCCGTAACATATCCTTTACACGCGGATATAAAAAGAAATCATTAAGTGCCGGGTCTGGATTATACGTCGAATGACCCATTATTTCAGTGTTTTGGGCATTCAAATACTCAATCGTTCGAGCAGCAGTGTGCAGCCGAGCGTTTTCTTGATGCAAGATGATCCGAACATTTTGGAGAACTGGAGGCAAACATAGTGTAGTGTACCATTCATAGATCATTCCATCGCCTTCACGGTTTAATGTTTATATTCTGTTCTACTTTCTTAAAATATTCATTTCAATATTTATATTTTTTTGCGTTTCGTATTATAATCAGGTGTACCTATATTTTTGTACAATTCTATATGTAAACGAATGCCTTTAGATTTATAATATTTATCCTATACCGCTTAAAATCTTGAAAATTTTAGTCCGGTAGTGTCTGTGACATCTGTCTTACAATATTTGTATTCTATGTCCTATGCTGTAATCCGCAATCATGTGCACATGGTTCGCCTGTACAAACAATTTAGGCCTTATCCAATTGACAACCCGTAACCCGTAACCCTTCCTACGTCCTAGCTAATATTGATTATCGCTTCCGAACCCGATTTTGGGCGATTCATATCTCTCTGTGTTTGCTGATAATATATGCACTACTTGATTAAGTCAAAAGCTCTCAAGAAGGTCCGTTCCAAGCCGATAAGATAGATAGAAATTTGCATAAAAATTGAATTGATTCTTGAAATAATAATTGACTTGATTTCAGCAATCAATAACCGAGAACTAGGATATTTATTTGTGTCTAATACAAGTTTGTAAGACAATATATACCAGTGTAAGATTAATTGTCCATTTGATTAATTTATGGTAATGAATACGGTATTAGTACTTTATAATTATTTATAAAATGTCAACATTATAAATTTTATCTCTATTCTATATGTTAGTATCCTTTAATTAGTAAGATTATGTTATGGAATTCAAATTTGAAAACCTGTAACTTCAAAATAGTATATTAAAAAACAAATATTATGACGTTGAAGTTCTGTACTATTTTTATACTTTGCGTCTTTTATATACTAAAATATTTTAAAAAAACTGCTATATTAAATAGAGTTGATTTAGGGAAATTTGTATGTGTAATGTTGTAGTTGGTAAAATTTATTCAATTATTTAAAAATTGACGTCAATTCGTTTATGAACATAAATTTACGAGAATATAGTGCAACCATGGTAGGTGAAATCAATCGCACCCCGCCTAGCTACATAATATTGAGAACTGACATGTCCGAAGGCGGCAGCACCATCGGACCGATCAGCTGCTTCTGAATTGGTACTCGCAGTGTTGTGACATATGAAAACAAACAACAAAAGCAATTTTTTTCACTTAAAATGGGGTTTGATACCACAGAACATTTTAGATTTCTGGAAGCAACAGCTACTTCTAAATGTATTATAGAAGATATGTTAAAATGTATTTATAATTTTATATATATTTAATCAATCGAAATTGATGATCGCAGGTGAGCGAATTATAAACGCTAACCACATAATATTATGTGGAGTATTAAAAAATGACGGTATAATGTAGGTAATATTTGCACTTTGTCTGCGAACCAGTGCAATTTCTTCAAAACCACATGAAATCAAAATACATTTAGAGAAAATTTAAAAATTATTAGTGCAGGATGCACGTGTAAAGCTAGATAAAGACCACGAAATATTTAATTATCCGATTTAAAATGACGAGAACAAACTTTCATATGTTTTGTTATTTGTTTTGCACTACGAATTGCATATTCCCATGCTTTTCGTCGATCCATATCCATTTCACCACTTGCTCTTGTCGTAATTTTAACTTTATTTTGGCCATGTTTCGGAAAATTATAAAACCCAATGCCTGTGTCTCGACCAGATCTTGAGAGTGACGTCAGAATATACAACTATTTGTACGACTTTTTCCCATTTTTATTCACATCAAATGATCAAACCACATGTAACTCAAGCATACAGTCACAATTTAGTACCAAATCGGAAAGTTCATATTTTTCCCACCAGATGTCATGTCGCAGCTTGTCAGTTGTCAATAATAGCTCAGACCACTTCCTAAAAAATCCTTTATATTATAGTCAGTATACTCAAGGTTAAGATCTTGCCGTATATTTCAAAAATGTGTCTCTGTATTTTATCTAATTTGTTTCAGGAATGTTTTTCAAAGTTGTATAAAAAATGTATTGACTCTATGTCACAAAGCTTGTATTTACACTCTTGTTGCACAAATAACTATTTTACTTTTACGCAAATTTTTGACCCATTTGATAGGAGTCCCAAAAAGAATACCCCTTTGAATCCTCAAATATTTTAAACCGGCACTGTTAATAATCCGTTTGTAGGTTTACGTTTCGGTAATCGTTTCTCGTTTCGTTTCGTGTGCATAAATTAATTCGATGAATGCGGGAGGACGAACAGAACAGCTTAGGGGAATGAAAAACAATGTTAATATTAGGTTTTCAGTCTACGTATCTTTACCTGATTATTACTTCCAAAACAACCATGTACAGCCTGTTATTTTGACCGGTTATGGAATTTCATTACCTACTAGGCCTATGTTGCATTTTTGCTGGGGTACCAAAATGGAGAATTTTCAATTGCTGTCATTAGCAAAAAAAATCATTGCCTTTTTACAGTGCGTAGGTAAAATGTAATTGGAAGGGTACATAAAAACTAGATGGCCCCCAACATTTCGGGGCCGAAGATGAAACTATCTGCTTCATGATATGAGAGTCATGCTAAATTGATTCAAGTACGATCCATGATTTAAATATCTGATGTAGCCAGCACATAGCCTCTCCCCACTCCCATTGTATGTTACATAAATAATTGAATTTAACATTTCTTGTAAACAAAAATAATTATAATTATTGTATCTATTCTTTCATTCTATGTGGAATTTTGTCCTACGCGCGTTTACTGTATTTAAAATAAAATTCTAAAAATATGAACCATGTGTCTTATCGTCAATAATTCTAGCGTGGCCCTCGTATATTTGTTATTTAGTTAATTTTGAATTACTGTTCTTTATTGTTTCTTTCGCAATTGAATGAAATATTTCTTGTAATGGTATTGTTATGCAGTGTTTAATTATAATATCAATATAGAGCATGTTGTAGATATTTCTTAACAATGGAATATTTATCCAGTTCGTTTTCGATTGTAGTACGGGTCTGTTTACCAAATGACATTGGAACATGGTGTGTTTATTTTGCAGTGTAAATGCCCCAATAGGGGAACATTGGCCATTGGATATTACAAAGATCACAAATCTTTTGATGCTTTTATCATTGAACACGCACACGATTTGAATTTTATTTCACTTCTTTTTTGTTGATTTAAATCGAAATTTCCAGCTGATTCTTTTATTGTTTTAAAATTACTCTTTGTTCACCGGATATTTAAAATTTAAATAAATTTTGGTATTTGTTTTGTGTAGTAAAGCTTTACACAGTTTGTTTCACCATTTTAGAGAGAAAAAAATTCAGTTTCATATTCCAATTAATAAAATAACTCATTGTTTATAATTTTGTGGTTTTCTAGCAAAAACATATATGTCATCTTCGGTAAACATAAAAAGAAAACTTTGAGAAATAGAACATCTTCGTCAACATTACAAATTTACTTTTTTTTATTTTTGATAAAATATTTGGGAATGTGTTTTTTACCAGGTGAAAAATTTAGTAGTTTTCAAAATAGTGGTGTTTTACAATATCTATATCTTTCTAATAAGCTCTTTTTTTTCTTCCAGGATAACAACACCGGCCAAACAATTCTGGACGTAGTCTTCCGGCATCTGAACCTTTTAGAAACTGCTTATTTCAGTCTTCGATATTTGGACTCTGAAGGGCAAACGGTAAGTGCTTCACTGTCATTCGCGTCTTGTTACATTGTATCATACAATACGACGTGTTTTATTACTTCCAATAAACAAAAGTTGTAAATTCTGGCGTATGGCGTGTTTGCGTAAAACGCTACACTAAAAAGATAACTTGCTATCTTGGAAACTTTCCGGAAAAATTTCATAAAAATGGATTGGATCCATATATTTAGATTAAAAACAATGTAGACATAGAGATTTCATAATTTCCAACTTTGCAAGACGACTCTGTAAAGAGTTTTAAAATTTATTTGCAATATTGAAATTTGTTTACATAAATGATCTCATAATTTTTGTAGTTTTCTACAACCCTAGAATTAATGGGAATAACACACATGGGTCTTAGATTATACAATTTTATTTTAAATAAAGTAGTTTCCTTCAACAATAAAACGTTTCACCATCCCAACCAATCTTCTTTTGGAATGCTTTCAAAATCATTTCTGGAAGACTTAAAAACTTGTTAAACCTGAGCAATTAATTCCTGGTAACAGATAAATAACTGTTTAAAAAAAATTCCACGGTCTATTTGGTTTTCTTACAATTCTAGTATAACCTTTTTAAGTACCTGCAATAAAGGAGTTACTTTTAGGTATTTTGAAAATAATATTCAAGTTTCATTTCGGTCATATTTAATGCATCCACGCTACCCCAAATTTAATTTCCAAAAAATTAGAATTTTTTGCTGTATGATTTTGTTTTAAATAATTATTTTTTGACAAGCATATAATTTCCACTTGAAAATAACTTTGTGGTCATTCAATTTTTTTACGAAACTGTCCATCCTAACTGTTGGTAATTATCTAGTCTTCTAATTATCTGAACCACGAGATAAATTTTAAAACTTTAGACTGCGGATGAATGATTCGTGTGTCTAGTACGGTGTAATGACGCTATGCTGTGCTAGAGTGATGTCTTAACCTAATTGCTGTTGCTAATGTCTATTTAATTTCAGCATTGGTTGGACCCCGAGAAGAAGCTTAGCCGACAACTTAAAGGTCCGGATCCGTACACTTTGTACTTCGGGGTCAAATTCTACGCTGCGGATCCTTGTAAGCTCTTAGAAGAAATTACTAGGTAAGCCGAATTCACACAATTTTGTTGTGCGTCAGATTATCTGTACCTATATGTTATCCCAATAATTACTGATGATTGCTGACCTATTAAAATGAACGTATTACGCAAAATATATCGGTTTCGCGATTAACGCATTAAATAATCTTTCTCCATCGGGTCAGAAGTCAAAAGGAAAGTTCTGACAGCGTTTTACTTTCAATATCTTATTGAAACGATAAAAGTAGCATTATTTTTGGTAAACATTCATGAGAGAATATTCTGGGCATAATTAAATGTAAATTTAGTCTTGAATAATAACATCGTAAATGCTGGAATAATTTTACAGAGTAGTTAAGTTTCAGAGATAACAATATGCAAAAACGGAATTTTTCCCTATTTCAGAGATAGTAATGTAATAGTGGAAATGACACCAGTCACCAGTCAAATATAAGAATACATCTGCATTTGAAAAGAATATTGTAATATCATCTTCAAAAAGTAAAAGACAGAAAATTCTGGATTTGTTATGGATTTAGACATAATCTTATATTATACTTAAATAAGTATATCATCACTGCATATTATCCATTGCTGGGTGTGCCAATCTGCTTTGTACACAGATTTCGGTAATGGTGTTGATGACATATTTAGTAAATTAATTTCTGTGACGTCATTATTTTGAACTGAAGAAAGGGAAGCATATTTACCGAAATATATGTGAAGAAAGTGTAGTATGTATTAATTTACCAAAAAATAGGCGACCCGAACTTTTGTCCCCAAATCGAATCAGCAGATTCATTAAAAGTGCCAAATACAAAGGTAGAACGTCATCGCGCAACAGAATTTTAAAGATGGTTAGCACAACTTTGGTCAGAAATGATTTAAAACTTTTAAAAAGAAATAATGTAACCAAATAGACAGCGGCCCAGTTAGAGCGAATCTACAGATGTTGCAGAGCATTAAGGAGCCAACATTTTATAGAAAACAGAGAGAGAGAGAGTATAATCACTCAAATGTTTCTCATGCGCGACTGATTGAAGACTTTTGGACATTTCTTGGCAGAAAAGTTAACAGTTACGGACAAAAATATTTCTGACGATCCGGAAAGTAGATTTAACAACGCCCAGAGATAAATGAGTCAAGGTATTAAAAAACTGCGTCCTATTGAAAATAATAGTCACCTACCAGTGTTGTAAAACTAGATTTCGTATCCACTTGGTTTATAGGACAATATTTCAATAAAAAAAATCGTCTAAAAGAGGTCTAACTTTTTCTCTAAACTTTTGTTACATAGGTTAGTAATAATGATACTGCCAATTCTTATAAAAAAATATTTAATATTTTTGTTGGCAATATTAACACAAACTATGATAAAATGGTATTAACACATTGTCGTGTGAAAATGTCTTTTTTACACTGAGAAAAGACGTCTAGTTTTTATAGTTGTAGCACATTACTGCCTATTTGGATCAGTGATTCAAATGTATTGTTAATTAGTGCCTTTAGGGTCATTACCACACGTAATTAATTATTGTTTTAAATTACATGTATGTACACCGTGGCATGTAGCATTAATTACTGATCACCATTATTTTTGAATAATAATTACAGAGAAATTAAATAATATATATCCATAAAGGTAACTTTTAATTTTGGAATTACATTCATTTCAAAATCATTTTCCGGGTTGGTATCTTTCAACAAATATAGAAAATTTAATGATGTAATTCTATTCCATAAAATAACATAATATAATGTTTTAATATGTGGCTTAACCGTTTGAGTCCCAATGTGTCAGACGCCCAATTTTGCATGGGCGGATTTGAAAATAATGTAATCTTTGTGTTTTCAATTCATATGATAATGATTTGAATCCATGTTGGTTATATTTTCTGTGCCGCTTGGTGCAGATGATGTTTCACATACTCGAGGGTATTATTCTTTTGGTATAGTTGTATTTACCGGTTGCTAGTTACATTTTGCGTTGATCATTCGTGTTTTCGTTTTCCACAATCCACAAGCTACTTGTTTTATTTCCTCTCTATTGTTCAAATGAAATTTCAAAACCTCAACTGTGCTACAGATGCTATATGGAATTCATTTACATAAATTAAGAGGATATTTAGTGAAAAATAAGCAGTTTCCTTCAAATTGAGTTGGTTGCCAGCCAATTTTTGCTACTTTCCCATCCATTCTGCGTTCAACGACGAGACGATGAGAGCACTTATTTATATAACATACTTGTTTATATTTTCATGTATAAAAGTTCCGACTTTACAGCGTGGCACTCAAAAATGGGTTATAATTATTTTTTAATTCTCTTTAAATATTTGTAAACTAAGCTTAGTGGCTCATAAATCATGGTATTTGGTATGATGGTTGCGCTTTCGGTTTGACCGGAAGTGACACAAACTTATACATTTTTATATTTTTGAAGTCCACGCTGTTTCCATGGTTATAGCATAGCTGGCTGCTTTATGAAATTTAATTTCTTTATAATTATTTAACTCTAAATCTATTGAATATGAAGCATAAAATGCAATCAAATCGTATAGAGAATATAAAATTCTTTAAATTTATAATAACAGTAAATGTGAAAATAATATATTTAACAGCGTTTTTACAAGAAAAAATGCTAAAATCTTCAAATTAGGGTACTTCTGGTTGATCAATTATAACCAAAATCTCATCACGTCTGTAAATTAATGTCACGAAGAGGAATACGAAAAAGTTGTAATATGCTTATTCATTGAAAATTCACCATCAATTTTTTTGCTCAAAGACAATATCTTCCTTACCTAAATGATCAATTCGTTATCACAGGCTACCTGATACGGCTGAACATATTAATTATTCATAATTTTCTCTTTCGTGTTTGTAATATATTCACTACAAACATATTGTTGAATTCGCAATTTTACGTAGATTCCAAATATATAAAAATATATAGGTATCTCATTTGAAATATGAAAGTTAATGTCAGGTCCGGTTAAACCGCAAGAGATACCATCATACCAAATACCATTATTTGTGGACCCCTATATGTAAAGAGAAATAAAAAATAATTATAAACAAAATAGTTATTTTGAATGGCCCGTTTTTTAGTGTCAGCATGTATAATTTTAAAATAAAATTGTAGCTTTCAATAAAATCAGGTAATTTAAATAAAATTTCACAACATTTAAATAATACTTTATTTTTTCTATGATTACAAAATCGTACAGTAATTTAACTATACATAGTAGTAAAAGATCTTTATATATGTTGATATATTGATGTATACAGTAAAAATTGATAAATATTTGAACAAAATTCTTTTGAAGACAAGTCATTAAATACAAATCGTTCTAAAAAAGAGTAGAGAATATTTGAAATATCTATGCTGCTACACATAGAGTATATCGATCTAGAATTCCAGATAGCAAAATACCGATCAAGTAACCGTTTCCGTCGCCTTCAAACGTTATGCTAATTGAGTATTTTATAACTTCGAGAACCTTGAAAGAGTTCATTATATATCGTCATAAAAATTCATGTTTATACGCATATTCTTTGTTCATATATTTACTGCATACACTTGAAAAAATATACATGCAATTCTTTCATTTATTGTGGCGAAGAATATATGTATCTGTATAGCTTAATGCAAGAAAAGACAATATCAACATTTTGTAACTTTGAGGATGAGAAGAAACTTTAGTGTTAATAATACCACGAAAACACTATTAATGTTGATTACAAATATCACCAATTTTGTAATTTAAACTGCCAATAGCACTAAAGTTTTTCAGGATTTTACCCTGCTCATTCTTCTGTTACTGTGTTGTCCCATATGTCTTGCAAGGTAGATTTTACTGTACACAATGAATTTTTAAGAAATTGCTTTTCATATTATGCTAAAAGTAAAGTACCTTGGTAGTGAGGAGCTAAAAATAAAAAATAAAACGAAGCAAACGGCGTATGGGCTTATGGCGCCAAATTAGGTAAATACGCCACTGCTCGTATGTGTAAATTTTAAACTTTTTTGAGCCCAAAATCATAATAGTTCGGCCGGCATAATGTTTTACCTTCAAGACATTTCAAATATTACAAAAAACTCAATAAATACTTTATTTCTACAAAAATTATATTATTATCGTAAAATATACAATTTTAGTTTAAACTATCAACAAAAAGAAAATAGTTTCGGTAACAATAGGTTTTAAACTAAATTAAATTGTCCAGAATTGTTCGTCCACTATTTTAATAATAATAATAGTATTTATTTATTTTCAAACAATATAATGTACATTGAATTCAAAATATAAATAGTATTCGAAATATTGGTTAGGACTTATCACTAAGAAATTCATTTGTGCTATAATAACTTTTTTCTATGATATGAACTAATATGATTTTAGATTCGTGTAATTTGGATGTTATTTAATCTATAGGAATGTTGAAAATTTGGATGTAACAAATTCCATTTAAAGCTAATCCGCAAAATTCTACGAACTTGGAAATGTTCACTCTATAATTATTATTTTCCATTCCGCGGATTACAATATGGTAAAATCCTCTTTTAAAAGCTCTTCACTCTGAATATTTTATCACCTTTTTATATGATTTATAGAGCGCAAAATTGCATTTTAAAATCTTTATAAATATTGTCGATAATAGTGCGCATGCAATAATCCGCATCGAAATAAAAATATCGTGTTTCATTTTACTGAAAAATACAAACAAAATTTACAATCCATGTATATTTGAAGTGTTTACAAAAAGTCAAGTTGTGTTTGGACATGAACATCGAATAGCGAATGCTGATTTTAACTGCTATTCAGACAGACAAAAAAAATGGAGATCTTTTTCAGAGAATGTAAAAATTGTTGTACGTTGTATCAGACTGGTTGGAAATACCTAGATCTTTTCTAAAATAAGGAAAAAATAACTACAAAAGTGTTTATTTTAATAAAGTACGAGCTAATTAATTAACATAATACTTCGATCGGTTTACATTTTTCAACAAACGAATTATAAAATCTGCGCAAATAGTAAGAAATTTCTACAAATTGCAAAAACTGATTGTGATATTAAGTATTTCGTCATTTAATATTGGATTACATCGCCACTTATAAATTATTATTTATATTACATTCCATGTAAATACACTTTAACATTTAAATATAAAGAATGAATATATCAAAGTTAAGTTGAAAAACAAATGTAAATTTATTCTGTCAAAATAAACATGAAGTTAGACAGTATCGATATAATTTTGATAACGATAATTTATAACGACATGATTAGTAGAATACATTTTTAGCATTTGTTGTTATGAACGCAATTCAACCAAATGCTTAATGACTGTCGTATGGCTATCGTCATATGTATGTGTTTTTAGTAGAATAGGCCTGTTAGTCCTCAATTTTTGTAAGTTTTATGTCTATATTTAAAGCAGTCTAAACAATCTGAATACGAGTATATTGTTTCGGACGATACTGTATGTAACTCCAAGGTAGAAACTCTAGCCTACGGCACTGGTCTGTGGAAAAGGCGTGCCCTAAGATTGCCGGAGGCCCGGGTTTGATACCAGACAAGAAAACTAATGGGCTCTTAGTAGCTAACCTACAACCTGTATATTTAAGGGAAACTTTGGGATGTTCACAGACCGTAACAGAAACTTTGTTAATTTGTAGTTAGCTGATATAAATATCACTATCTCTGGTTAATAAATTTGCACCCCTTAATTATATGGGAAGGGACTAAGAATCAAATGAAATAAACAAGTCATTTATCGCACCAAACGGAATTTTAACTATTATATTTTTTAATATTATTTATGATGCGTGAACATTCGAAAAAAGTATTGTTGTCTTTGTTGTTTGTTTGAAGAAAAATTCCAGGAGCTAGTTGCGAGTAACTCGCTATTAAAATTCTACTCATGAGCTAAACAGGAAAATGGATAAACATCTGTGGAACATAATTGATACGTTATTAATCCAATCCAGTCAACTACAAGTATACGGTTGCTTAGTTTGTACCTTTACGATATAAGGTTATTACTTTATTCTTTACCCTATAAATTACAGAAAAAGTTGACATTTATATTTAAGCATAAAAGCCGTATCTGCAAATTACACTATTTGGAGATAATAATAAAACACACTGTGAATTTTAATAGATACATATGACAAACCATTAATACATTATACCAGGCTGGAGAAATGTAAATACGACATTTGGCTTTAACAACGTGATAGATAATTTTGGCGGCAACTATTATGCATAAAAAACAAAACATCGATTAAAATGTAGATACGACTTTTATGTATTTCTGGTTAAATTGGTAAAATATTATAGTATGTGGTACACTTACCATAAAAGCTAAAGTAGACATACATATACATAAAATATTGTAAATATGAGTTACATACAGCAAAATCAACTTTCAAGGATGCCAAAACTGTTTCTCGCAAAAAGTATCGTAGTCAATAGTTATAACATTTGAAAGTTTGAGCTTTTCTATAAAAAAAGTCCTACAAAAATGTCTAATTGCTCATCAATGTTTATTTTTCTATTTCTTAAATAAATAATTTTTCAATATTTAAACATGGTTCTGAGTTAAATGTTACAGGAATCTATAAATGTAAGGAACCTAGAAACTTTATTCTTTGATTATCTTAAATTCAAAAAATGGACGTAGTAGTAATGGTTATTGGTTAAAATTTAACTTTTTTAATAATGACGTAGATGTTAAACTGTTCCCAAAAAGTAGAGTTCACTTAATACAAATATATATATATATATATATATATATATATATATATATATATATATATATATATATATATACAGGGTGTTAATAAAAAAACTTTACACACTTTAGCAGGTGATAGTAGAGATGAAAACAAGAAAAAAATTCTAATACACTTAGGTCCAATACTCGTTGGTTTTTAGAAAATTTATGTATGGAATTTGTACATAATACACAGGATTGACGGAAGGTATTGTGCTGGCCACATCAGATTTAACGATCAATTGTAAACAAAGTTGCAGCCGTCGTCGAAGAGACTCACGCACTTGATCGTAAACACCTAGAGTCCTTAGTTGTTAAATCTGATGTGGCCAGCACAATACCTTCCGTCAATCCTGTGTATTATGTACAAATTCCATACATAAATTTTCTAAAAACCAATGAGTATTGGACCTAAGTGTATTAGAATTTTTTTCTTGTTTTCATCTCTACTATCACCTGCTAAAGTGTGTAAAGTTTTTTTATTAACACCCTGTATATATAAATATGTATGTTTAAAATACGGTAAATGCTTCATCCTGTCCCGATAAATTATGCGGTTACTTTAATAGTTATATTTATGGTTAATCCACAACTACTCGTTTCGCTTATATGCAGTGAGTTGGTTTTTAAGTTCAGGATCAAGTGTAGATCTTGCAATTAAGTCGATGAAAATTCTATTTCCGGAACAAGTTTTTGTTGAAGCCAACGTAATCATCTGCGTAAGAATTTTCATGTTACCATTTAAGATTACATTAAAATAAAATACACATATTTAATTATAGAATATTTATTATGTTACATATATTTATGTTTAGCATTATTATTTATAAACGTAATATGTTTATAACTTAAATATGGTGTTAATATTAACAGTGTTGTATGTTTAATATACGATAATATCCTAGTATAACTGTGTACATACTATTAATATTTTAACGATATAAACTATGTTACTTTTATTTGGCAGATAACAAACAAATTAACATAAAGTCAATGGCCCGTATTGCATTTTTAAAATAAAAAATAAAATAATTTTTTTTTAACATGAATGCTATTTTTGTTTGAAAACAATTTTCATTCTCTAAAAAGAAATTATTTCAGACAAAAATAGCATTTATGTTAATGGCACAGTAAGATTATTTTAATATATTTTACTATACAAAGTATGTCTTCAGTTCAACAAAGTGGCGCAAATAATGGCCCGTAAGCATTCAATGTTATAATGCCGCTTTGTCATAATTACGATATTTATAGTTTTACTGCTGGACCCGACAGAGGCAATTATTCTGACTATAGGCACACAACCCCATAAAAGTGCGTATTTGAGAATCATTCTTGAAACATTTTCGTAAGAATTTCGTATCGTCACGTATTCATTTTCTCTTTGACGTCGTTGCTCGTCGGCAACTGCGTGATTACAAGTGATTGCGTTAAGATAAATGCTCTTGGACCGATATGTTACCGCTACATGTTATGTTACCATTTCAAACCCCATATTTAATTCTGACGGTCAGTAAATAAATGTTTCTTTTCAGGTATCAGTTTTTTCTGCAGGTGAAGCAAGATATCCTCCAAGGGCGATTACCTGTTAGCTTCGAACTGGCAGCGGAACTCGGCGCCTATATAGTTCAATGTAAGTAAACTAAACTAATCACCTAAAGACATGCCTCTACAAATTGTACCTAATTTTAAACCCTTTCGATAATTACACACGTTGAAATATTTTCATAGAATGATTTCCAATAATACAAATAACAAATATTTTTTGAGGTAAAATTGAAAAGCTTTTGGCAAAGAAACTAGTCCATCGTTTTGAATTTGAGGTAATAAAAAAAAACCAAGCTGCCTTACTATTAAAGATTTCTGAAACTCAATTTAACTAAGGATCATGTTTAAATATCAGAAAATTATTTACTGGATGTTAATACCAATGAAAAAATAAACATGGGCAATTATATATTAATTAGTGAATTGTGTACGACGTTTTTATAGAAACACAAACCGTTACAAATTAGGATTATTCAATATATCACCATGCCAACAGCTTTTTTTCGCAACGAATGATCAAGTTATTTTAATGTTATTTGTTGTATGTTACGTACAACTTACATTAGACTTTCTGTATCTGGAAATCATAAATCTTGCTTGTTATTATTTGAAAACATGATTCTATGTTGTTATTTTGATTATGAATACGTCTTCCACAGCGGAATTAGGTGATTATGATCCAAGACGACATTCTCCAGGTTACGTGTCAGAATTTCGCTTTCTCTCCAACCAAACTTTGGAACTGGAGACAAGAATCATGGAACTTCACAAAACTTTAGTGTAAGTTAAGATAAATAAGTCTACACTAACTATTAATCATCTATAAAAATGGAGGGTTGCGTTCTAACTGTTACAAACACGACGGTATACTAAGTCACTAACATTAAATATCTTAAGAAGATGATTTTCCTCTGGCATAGCTATGGATTTTTTTTCAGTGGCCAGCTACCAGCAGTAGCCGAATTAAACTACCTAGACAAAGTCAAATGGTTGGAAATGTACGGCGTTGATTTACACCCAGTTTTGGTAAGGTTATTTATTTATAAAATGAAATAATTGTTACAATTTTTTTGTATAGGGAGAAGACAACGTAGAATATTTCCTAGGCTTGACACCTAGCGGTATTATTGTACTGCGTAACAAAAATACAGTTGGAAATTACTATTGGCCTAGGATATCTAAAATTTACTTCAAGGGGCGATATTTTATGCTCAGAGTTACTGACAAGAACGTAAGTTATCAGGATTTTTATATGTTTTTCGTAGTCTTATCTCGTAATACATAAACATAGAGGGATCGAATGCATTTCTTATTGTATTTCTATAAGAAAATAATATTTTGATAAATATTTCGGTATATCTTCTTCACTCGCATTCGACAGGTCTTTGTGGATAATAAATTCTATTAATACAGGAGAAGCTAAGCTGTATCTATTCTTTCGGAAAATAAAACAAAATGAACAGTGACTATAAGATATAAACATGTCAGCAACATTGTACAAATTTTTGTGAATGATCTGCTAATATCCGAGCCATCATTGTGATTCTTTCTAATTCTCGATAGCTTCTTTCAACACCGATAGACAGTAATTTCTCTTTTTATTCATGAAGCGTTTGAAAAGTATTTACCTTCGGATAATTTTTCAGACTAGGAAATAGATCAGGGGTCATCAAAATGGTCGATTTTAACCCCAGAGATCGAAATTATATTGCTAGGGGCCTATTGTACTATTTTCCCTGAGTCTATCAATTTTTTTTCTATGTTTTGTCACAGAACGACGAAAGTACCTACGGTTTTGAAACTCCAGCGAAACCTGCCTGCAAACATCTTTGGAAATGTTGTGTGGAACATCATGCCTTTTTCCGATTGGTCCAGGTATCACCGACAACTCCAGACATTTTTGCAATTGGCTCCAGATTTCGATATAGGTGAGTTATTTATAATTTTATAGCAAATATAATATATGAATGTTTGTTATGAATACAAATATATTTGTGCATTTCCTTTGAATATTCTGAACACTCCTGATATGCTGACATATAAGTCAAAATATTTTGGTACTTATATTTTTTTTATCTACTGTATTTCCTGTACTTATACAGTACGAACTCTAAGTTTACGTTTTAAACACGTCTTGAATTTTATGTCACTTTTAACGTTTCTATAACAACGAACATAAACATAGCACGAAAAACTTTTTTATACAAAAGTCAAGTATTGTAAACAAATACTCAAAATCTCAATCATACAGGATTACCTTCTTCAAGCCTTCAACATTTTATTTGATACCAAACACGACATATTTCTGACAACTTTAAGCAAAAAAAAAAAAAAACAAAAGCCTAATAATTAATTATTTATAGAAAGAGGAGGCCAATTACTATCAAATTACCCGAGCCAGTTAAATTAGCCAGTCTACCACTGTTCAGGGTAAATAAGACCTTACAGTTTCTTAAACATAAATTAATTTACAGCTAAATTATACGATGTATTTATGTGTACATTAGTGGCTTTTAAATTCAAAACATTGGTAATATTTTATATTTTAATTTTCATTAAAATGTATTGAAGTAATATAAATCGACAATACATGAACTCACAAACAATTATTGTTATTGTAATATGCCAAATAACCATTCAAATACATTATTTTTTCCCACGAATTTACACTACACCACTGCCGCACTGCCGGTGAGCCACGCGGTGAGTTGGCCTATCTCACTCCAAGCAGAGCGCACGGCAAGCGCTCTACAATAGAAAATGCTTGAAACAAGTTTATTTATATTATTTTTAATTAGTTTTTGTAAAAACGGTTTAATAACTACTATTTATTGATACTGTTGTTATTTTTTATGCTTTCATAAATATAAACTATTACTTATATCTATTTTAATTATACTGTTACATGTCACAGTTATTTAAAATAAACATTTATAAACAATATATAGCTGCTAATAAATAATGAATAACTGTAGAATTGTACAAACACCAATAACCAAGAAGAGACAAATTTAACAACAGTACGGACTATTTACAACATTGGGAATAATTTAACTAAACTGATATTTCAAGAAAAAAAGTTAAATTAATCGTTACAATAATTACTTTTGCAACTAATATTGTCATTATTAATTCTTTTGAATTATATGAATATAAAAAATATAATATTAGAAGCGCAAAATAGCAAAATAAAAGCATTGGAATAAATAGGTGAGGATGAGAATTTCTTGGCTTAGGTTGAGGGTTGAGTGATGGGGAGGACTCAGTAGGTGACTGGGCTACTCGCTGTATCTCACTCTAAATTCACGAACCGCCACTGGTATACATGAATTTATGTTTAAGACTCTTTAAGGGTGCGTTAACGTATTGCGGGTCGCATATACAAAATAGTGATTTTTTTGTCAACAATTTCTTTTTTCTGTGTAATGATATTTCTCTTAAACGTACATAATTAAAATACATATTTTTTTGTTTGTGGAATGAAATAAATTTTAGTTATTTTACGTTATTGTTGACAATAATAAAAAAAATATTTCTCGAACTGAATGATAAAATCGCGCCAAATTTATCTCAAACCATAAAGTTTGTCAAATATGTTAGTAATACTAAATTTGAACTTTATTGCTCTGCTGGATGTTGAGAAATTGGTGACAAAATATATGGTGAAATAATTGCCCTCAATAGCAAAAGTTTTCGTAAAATAGTTCACACTATTTTCTATAGATGTCTATCCTCGTGTGTCGGTATTATAGAGTAAAGCGTGGCAAATTTAAAATGAGACAAAATATAATATTGATAATAAGATTGATTTTAATTGCAACAAATGGAATAATTTTTACATTATTAATCTAAAAAAATATATGTATTCTACATATAAACTAATATAATTGTAAAAAATATTTTATTTGCATTATTTCAGAGAAGTTTTAATGAAGTCGTGTGGGCAAAGAAATCGAAACAAATGTTCAGAATCATAATTTTTCTTCATATACGAACAGTTATTTATTAGAATGTCAACTGTTTAATTCTAGATCTTTAATTTTTAATTAACAAAAAAGCAAAATATTTTATTTTGTAAAGTTATATAAATAATGAATGAAACTAAAAATTGAAATAAATATGAAATCTCCGTTAAAGATAAAAAATACAATAAATAAACAATTAACAATATTTGAGAAAAACAAAATATTTATATAGATTTGTATAATTTTAGTAACATTTGTATAAAATAAAAAAAAATCAACTTATTTGGAATTGATAATTATGTCCACTTGTGTCGCAATTCGCAAATGAGAGACAAGATTTGTCTATACCTGCCGCATCTACCCTTTGTATTTTTGAGTGGGGATAGGAATATATGGGTAATAAAGTAAAATGGTTTACTGGCCCTTTGTTCTCGTGTTTCTACGAATTATTCTATTGTTCTTGTTCAGAACTTTTTTTAATCCTCGGCAAATGGATATTAAGTTAAACATGTCGGTAAGCAATGGTTAATACCGACAAGTGACATAGGTTTGTTCTTAAAAGTCGATAAAACTCTTTTGATTATAAGGCATATGTAATAATAATGATATAATTAGTTTAAAAATAATATATTTATAAAATTATAATTTATTTCATAAAAACCCCTACTCAGATATCTTATTTTTTATTTGTTAAGCTTTTTGTATATAATCCGGGTCTAAGCCTATTGCCTCTAATAATTTAGGGCAATACGCACTCCAGATAAAATCGCTCAAAAAATTATGTCTGCACTCCCAGAAAGTACATACACAATTAAAATGCCAAATTATGCCATTTATGGAAGGGTGAATCTCCGCCTTCCACCGGTTGACATTGGTTGCATTACGCGTCATATTTCTGTTGAATTTCATTAGAAATCCCCTAATCTTTTCCCTCGAATTGCCGCTCTTTGTTTCTATATCGCAACAAACAACCCTAATCAGCCTTACCGCAGCCACATTAGGGCGGCAATGATACATTATAGAATCATTATGTAAGTACTGCAAGGACAGTGAAATAAATTGTTTGATTTAATAACATTTTTATTACAATATTGCAGTCATTCCAGATTCATTTTGGCTCTTTTTTATTGTAGATTTTTCTATATTTATTTGCAATTACATCAACTGTCACTACATCAATATAACATCATCAGATAAGTTTTTTTAAGGAAAAAAATAACCAAGATCAGAGATCTAGTATTTCCGCTATAACCAAGAGTCGCGAATAGAATATTAGTTTCATAAATTACTCGTGTGATTTATGTTCAATTGTTTTCATTTATTTTTCATTAAAATAGTTGGATAAAATACTACTAATTTGCTCATTAACCTTCTCTCTATTTCTTCAAATACAGAAATTATAATAGAGAATCATTTGACTGAATCACCCGTATGTTTATTTAGTTTTACTAAAGTTTTTTTTTTTTTTAATTCAAACGAGTCGTAGCTTTAATCTTAGATTCATAGAACATATTAGTGCAATTTCGAAAACTAAATGTACATCAAATGTAGCGAAACACTGTATATTGGAAAATCATAATGTTAACGTAAAAAAAATATTTGTTAAACATCTATGTTCTAAAGGATTAAAGATGGACTATTTAGAATCAATGGAAATCCAAAAGGCTTTGAAAGACGGTACAGTTCTTAGGAACGAACAAATAGATCTTTATAAATCTCCATTGATTTGTCTACTTTGATCCCTATTCTTGTAATTATACCTGCTATATAAATTGTATCATGTTTTCGTCTCATTTAGTTCTTTCCTGATGATGGCCGAACAAGCCGAAATACGTACTGAAATAAAATTTCACTTATTGAAACTAACCGAGTATTTATTTATATTTTTTTGTATTATCATTTTTTATACTATATCATTTAATATTTGAGAATACTGCGTTAGGACATGTTAATGTACTTCTAAAATTTATACAAAAAAAATAATATTTTTCCTGAAAAATAGCTATTTTCTGTGTAGCTGAACAAATTGAAAATCTAGCCAGCATCTGACCAAGACGGACGTTGGACGAAAGTTGTAAAAGTTAGCGGTCGGCTTATTCGCTTTGTGCCTTCCAGGTAGACAACGAAAAATACCGTTATGTTAGTACGGATCAGAACCGTAATTCGCCATCTATTAGGGATATTTGTATATATACAGAGAAGTAGTTGTACGTTAAAGCGCTACTACATCATGGCGCTGTTTAGAAAACGCACCCTTAAGATCTTACTTACCCTGAGAAGGTATAAGTGTATACCTAAATGTCGGTTTTGTAAGAGTAATTGCTGCATGAAGTGAGATTTCGAGTATTTATTAACACATCTAGTTATTTTCTTTCTTTAATTTGTATTCAAATTGCAAAAATATCTGCATTTGATTATACACGAATTGCAATACAAGTTTGACAGTATTAAAATTAGTTTTAAACACAAATCGATATTCAACAAGTTATCAACAGATAACCCGCTGTTTTGTACGTATTTATTCCAACTCTATTTGTCTATTTCACACAGTTAAATAAAATATTAATCCACAAGAGAATGAAATTTTAAAAGCAGAATATTGCAGAACAATTGATTTATTACTACTACTACTACGTTTTCACTGATTTGATTCGATGCATTATTGAGACATACGTGCGCGGTCTTTTAAAAAAAGTTTTCATTTTAAATCGCGCGGAAAAATTGAATACATGTGAATGAGCAGATGAGTAATTAATAATGAATTGATGGATTAAATCGTGGACATATATGTGTGGATTTTTCATAAATTCACACGCGGTTTTAAAGAGGTGAGTCTGCAAAATAAACCAAAAAATTACTCTTGTTCAGCAAAACAAATATTGTATCTGCATAATGGTAAACATTTTCTCTTTGGTTTCAAATTTATTCAACTCAAAATATACACTTGGCGCAAAAGTCATATTTAATTCTAATATACAGGTGTTCATTTTAAATGGGCTACCATTGCTATCTCGAGAACTATACGAGCTACAAGAAGGTTAAATAGCCAAACAATTTCTATTTTACAAATTTCAAGACAAGAAAAAATATTTTTTTCGACCAGTTGTTCTCGAAATACGAGACATAACTTTTTTATTTTAAATGAGAACATATATTTTTTATTTTCTAAATTCTGAATTCAGTAATATTATAATTTTATACTCTTACATAACGATTTTTTTGAGAAAATGCATACAAAGCTATATATATATATATATATATATATATATATATATATATATATATATATATATATATATATATATATATATATATATATATATATATATATATAATAAGTGTGCCACAATTAGAATGCCATATTTTGTTTGCATTGACATTTATGATCAATTAAAAGAACAAAATATTCACTTATTTCTTTCAGAAGTAAATTCTCCAATGATTGAGCAAATAAAAAATATATGTTTTCATTTAAAATAAAATTATGTTGTGAAATAGAAATTATTTGCCCACAGCAATGGTGGCCCATTTAAAATGAACAACCTGTACATGAGATTTTATCGCCCCAATCCCGAAATCGATCCTTTAAAATTTCCCCTTTGTTGCTATTTTGAGTTGCGCCCTTTCATCCATTCTAGTTCAATGGAAAATATTTAGGCTATTTTTATTTCTATATCTAGTGGCAGAACGGAAAAGCAAGCAGTACGGGACGCTCAAATGCGCATACGAAACCCCCCTTCATTTTCCCGGACCCCTTCAAGAAGATATCAACGAAGAATCGTCGAAGGGGCGATAGAAAGTAACAAAATAATTCCTTAAGTTTAATTTCAATTTACAAATTACAATTTTTTGATACTGTTTCTAGCTCCTAAATTAGATGAAGCATTAAATACGGAACACTACACTTCTCAAGATATCAAGCATGTTAGCATACCTCAACCCGCACAAACGTAAGTGTTTTTTTTTTGTTTGTAGTATAAAAATCAAATAAGAAGAAAATATATTGAACGAGTTCCAGATTTTTTTCTTCTAATATTTTAAATAAAAGTACTTACAGAAAAATAATTTTAAGAAAGAGACTACTAACTACATTAGCCAGTCTCTTTTCGACCAGATAAAGTTACTCTAAAACAGTGATTTTCAAACTTATTGAGCTCACCCCCTTTCCAAGAATATTTTTTTGCAACAATAATAATAATAATATACTTTGAGAAAGAAATCCAATGGCGAGGTTCAGCCAAGGCATGTTTGCTGAAAGTATTATTATTTCCTGCAATGAAAATAAAATAAAATCTATATTTATAATAAGGAAGTTCAACTGTGTGCAGCAGAGACAGTGATTCTACATATTTCGAATTCTTTGTATTCCTAAATGAGGAGAATTTTATCGTTGATCATTCGAGTATTAAAAAAATTAACTATGTGTTACATTTTAATTCCGAAAATCTAGTTTCGAAATAAATTACTTTGAAATTACTACAAATTTAAAACTATTGCGTCGATACATTGCGGTAATTTGTTCATTCAAGAGAAAAAATATTTTAATCTGTCCAATTTTTGGGGGTTTTCTAATTGGCCTTTTTCGCTCTTATCGCTAATTTTCTGCCATTCAATGCTCCTTGAATCTATCCAGCGCCTAGAAGGGGACGATATCGCCCACTTTGAGATTCACTGTTCTGATATTTTTTGATTTAGCAATACAATAATAATAAAAACTGAACAAAATTTATTATATTCTTGTTGGAAAAGTATAAAATATTGGATTTCATGATATGTACATTGTAACGTTCCTTTTTCGGCCTTATCATTTTCCGCCTCCCTGAAAATTCCGTCCGTGGCGTATCTCCCTCTCGTTTCCCAAAGTGTTTTCCCATTTCTTTCCCATATTTTCATTGCATTTTTTTTAACTTTCAAGATGCGATGTTGACGTTTGTAATTATGACTGTAGTTTATGCGCGGCGCTTTGACCGCATGTTTCATTCAACTAAGTTTTGTAGTCAACTCCCAAGGGCTAGACTATTTGTGGAATGGACCTGTCGCATTTATGGTGTGCCCTGATTTATTTCTTTTTAAGTAATCTCTCTTGCTCTCGAGTTAAAGTCCATAATTAAATAGACTTAAGCAGGTGTATCCTGCATCTTAAGTTTTTTTGTTCTTTTTGAAAAGTGATATCGAAGGTTAAAGACGTTTTTTGTAAGATCTGCTTAAGCATTTTAGTGAATTTTGAGAGTGTTACGCCTTAAGCGCTCTGAATTCGAGGATTTTTTTTATTTATTTTTTTTTCACCGTATAAAGCCGCGTAAAGATTCAAATAATTACAGTCCTAACGCTAATATTATTTTACTCCCTTTATTTACATTAATAATTTTGAATCATTTTTCGTAGAGAAATATATGGAAAATAACAAATTTTCTTCTTGTTTGAAATAGACAAAAAGTTGTATTTTACTGTCACAGGTACAATTCCAATCACTTTAGACACTGTTTAATTTGCGCAATGGAAATCGTGCCATTTATAAATTTATACCATTTACAATAACCTTTTAATTGTTTCTGATATTTAGGTGAAACATCTGTGAGCAAAATGATAAAAAACTAAAGAGGGTAGCAGTGGTAGTAATTAAGAAAAATTATGATAATTTTTTAACTTAAACTACACAAGTAGATGAAGAAATTTAATCACAAATCACTTCTTAAAAGTAAATTCAGCTCTTCTGTCTTTCGTAGATATAAATTGGAAAATGGGAAGTAAATACTCTGTTCTGGGCGTGTCTCTCACTAATTTGTGTTAATTTTAAATCAGGCAATGCCCTACCTTATTCTTTAATTTTTAATTTATCTTCTAAAGGAAGTCTGTTAAAGTTCTTTTTTAACAAAACATTACAATTCACGGCTATATTAATTTATTTGTGATTTGTCGTACCGCGAAACAGTATTCATTGAACTGAAGCTGCTAAATAAGTGCGACTACACAGCGCCTAAATAACATGGCTAGTCCATGCTAGTCACACAAACATTACGTCACATTCTCATAGCAACGCGGGCCGCAGTACGCTAAGCGGCCAAAGCTTCAGCGCAGTGACAATCTCGCATCTAGTTTAAATGTTTTTATGCTATTAACTACTAACGTTACAGTAGAATCGCTTTATTTTTCACTATATGATTAAATTATATTGTTAATTTATTATATAATACAAGAAGTTATTTTTACCGTTTTCTGGTACGGGAAGCGCGGCCATGCGGCCTCATTAACGAAGCCGTCCCTGGTGGGTAGAAAAATTGGTTTCACTCGCTCATTAAACCAAACTGGTATTAAATTTAAATAATTTCAAATGCAACCCCACGATACAAACAAATGTCAAATAGTTAAATTTAAAGCAGTGTTTACGTGCTTTAAAAAAAAAAAAGAAGAAAAAATACGGCAATCACAATGCGCATGCGTATTCATTTCTGAGTTATAGGAAAGCTTGAACCTTGCAAACCCGAATTGCACCGGATCAAAATTATAACGACCTAAGTTATTCTGTCTTATTTCCCGTGACAATAAAATACACTTTGTCTCTTTTTGTTGTCTTGCATGTATGTTGACTCGCCGGTTGTAGATTTGACAGCCCTTACAGAGCAACATGCCAAACATCTCGCCCTGATGGCCACGGACGTCACCAACGGGCTGACTCTCCAAGAAGCACGCGTAGTGCGCCTTGGACGCAACCTCACTCCAGGGGGCTTTACAATACGCTGGCTCCTCCAAGTCCTAGGTCGGTTAGATCCGCTGGACCTCGGTATCGGAGCAGTAGTATTGATAGTCAATCGAGCAACGATTCTAGGTCTTGCAAACGGTAAGAAGAAAAAGTGTACGGAGCAGTGCCAACTTAAGATATTTTGCCGCCCGGGGCTAACTTTAAAAAAGCGCAGTTCTTGACAAAGAAAAAATACTTTTTCTAACCTTAAATTGCTTAATATTATAAAATTTTATTAAAATCATAACGTGAAATACTAGTATAGAGCAATAGAACACTGCAAATGGATAGAAAAATACAGAAAAGTGATAGAGTATCCTTCTCGTACTCTCGCAACATGACAGCGTCCCGTAATGTCCGTTTTAGAAACAAGGAAATACTAAATTTAATTATATTTCGATATATTTATATTGTAATTAGTTTATAATTTGCTTCATTAAAAAAAATTAAGAATGTGCTCTATTTGGTGTACCGCCCTTTAGGTATCTATCCCGGGCTATGGACCCCAAAAGCCCCTCCGTTAAGCCGGCACTGGTTCGGGGTTAACATTTAGTCGTTTTAAAAAATGATTGTCGATTATTATAGACGCAGACACCATCGAAGTAGATGGACATCAGACAATGAAAGTGAATTGTCGAAATGTTCAAGTCGGTCTCATCGGAAACATAGAAGACACCGGTCTCGTAATAAGCGAGACTCGGGTTCAGAACAAGATTCCCACATGCACCGGCATAAATCTTTCAGCAAAGGACGGTAAATGTTTTATTTTATTGAGGTCATTTGAAAAGTTCCCTAAACAAATAAAAACACAATTCAGGCATTCGGAATCCCACTACGAACTAGTAGACTCAACCTCCCAATGGCGCGAAGTCCAAAAGCTCCAACAATCCGGTATTCAACAAGCTAGCGTTATTTCAAATCGACGATCCGGCTACGTAAACTCTGGCCTTGAAACAGAATCCGAAACATCACATAGGCGTCACCGTAAACATAGAAGTCGTAGTCGTTCACCAGGTGAAAAAGCTTGGCTTCCTGATGAGCTTAAGCAGTACTTGGAGTTTGATCTAATTGACACCGCGGGAATGAGTGAAAGTCAACTAAGGGAGATACCGTATACTGTGGTGCAGACGAATCATGCTAAGCAGTTGAAGTTAAAGCACGCTTGGGGAAAAAGGTAAGATAAAAAATTATAAAATGTCGTCTGATCATTTGTCGTACGGTAATAAAAGTTATCTAAAATTTACCCAAACGAAATTTAGACACTATATTAGTAGAAGCATGAATTCTGTTTATTTTTATTTTTTTTGATAATGATAAATATTGTGACTTGTATGTTTTATTGCAGTCCTGCTACTATAGAGGAATACAAACGGTAAACAAAGATGTATAAATAAAATAGCATGTTTTTTGATTTCTTCATAAAATCTACCACAATTTTTTTCAAAGTTTATATCTTCATTTTCTTTATTATTATTTTCCTATTTCCCGATTTAAAATCACTAGCATGTCAACCCCGCATGATTTTATCGTTGTTTACTTAGCGATACATCTTTGCTTGACAATCACGTGTCGTACAGCCCACCTCCACCGTATTCGGCGTCGCCTCAATCGTCAGACCCGGGTCGGGTCCGCGGGATCCGGGTCAATGGATCCAGAAGTGACCTGCAGTTGCCCCACAGCGATTTTGCTAAGACTGCGGGCAGCGTTGCTTCTAGCAGTAGTAATCATAGCAACAGCAATATGCTACCGCGGTAAGAAATAAATATATAAACTAAGTCAAATTTCAGAAATGATTTTGAGAAAAACTAAGTCAAATTCCAAACTTGGATTTTGTATAAACTAAGTCAAATTTTAGACGTGAATATTTTCGATAAACTAAGTCAAGTTCCAGGCATAGATTTTTTTATATAAACTAAGTTAAATTACAGACATGGTTATTTTTGATAAACTAAGTCAAATTCCAGACATGGATTTTTATATAAACTAAATTAAAAGTCAATATAATATGTAACTTTTTAGCAACAATGGTCCATTGAACTTTAAAATCTTGAAGCATTTTCTGTAATTGTTAAACTTTAGTATGTTGGAGTCTCTCAGCATCAACGACTACCGCGCGAAAACCCGTCTAGGCAACTCCGCCCTCTACTGTAATCCTAACACACTACTCGGCGGATTAAACGGCAACAGTTCGAATGGGAACGCCAGTAACGGTAACGGAAATGATCAGGATAGCAGCAACGGCAACACCAGAGTCAATCACGAACACACGGATTCTGGGCTAGGAGCTGAACAGGAACCCTACAGCGAAAGGTGGGAACACTTTAATTGCTACAGGGGAAGTTTTACACTTAGATTTAATCGAGAGTATGATGATCTCAGTAAGCTGGGTGCTGGGATTACATATAGTTTACTTGTTTTTAAATGAGCTATAGTTAATCAATGGGGTGCACCATTTTCTGTAGGCTGCAAAACTTTTAGGAAGGAAATTACCTTATTAACTGAATCAAATTGTTTATTTTTTTTTTAGTAGTACCGAGGCCGTACGAGAATACAGGCCTGAATGCTCATTTCGTGACGTCACTTCAAGCCCCTCGCGGCGACGTGACGCCTCGAACGACTACATTTGAAGCATAGGAAATATACGTAATTTTAAACAAATAGGCTTGTAAAATGTGATTTATAAATATATACAACTCGTAGATAACTATTCAAATATATAATTACCATTTTATTTACACAACTAAGAGAATTAAATAACAAATGAATAATAAATAAAATACATATTCAAATACAATTTATGTGTTACTTTTAATTATTTATTGTTGTATAAAAAATACAAGATATATTAGTTACAGAATCGCACTGAAAAAAAATATTTTTAATTCTAATCGAAACAATGCTTAAACAAATAAATAGTATTGAATAATAAACAATGTAACATTTAACAACTAACTTATAACTTGATTCATATATAGGTATACAGGTTGTAGCACCAAAATCGACCACCGCCATTATTCCCTGTCTTATTATAATTACAAAAAAATATTATAGAACAAAGTTGTAGGAGACCAAGGGGGCATCCCATTAGAGAATATTTTTTTTTTAAACCAGTAGTTCTCAAGTTACAACATAAAGTTATCTTTTTTCAAATGGGATTATACACATTTTGTATGCCTATACGATGGCGTCTTTTTTTATGAATTTAACCATGAGATTATTTTATATCCTTAAATAACAAAAATATTGAGAAAAAATCAATTGAAATTTAAATAAATTTAATTTTTATAATTATTTTTCAGTAGGCTATGAATGAAAAACAATTGAGCTTAAATTAAAATTAAATAAATATTTGTTAAAAACGTTATAAACAGTGTTCTATTAGATTTCTACCCTAAATAATTCAAATTGGCAAATAGCAACTTTTGTTTTTCATACATTGCCTACTGAAATATGACTATAAAAATCAAATTTATTCAAATTTCAATCACATTTTTTGAAATATTTTTATTATTTTATGTAAAGATATAAAACTAATACATGGTTGAATTCAGAAAAACGACGCAATCGAATAAGCATAAAAAATATGTATAATCCCATTTGAAAAAATATACTTTGTGTTACAACTTGAGAACCATTGGTTTAAAAAACTACTTTCTGCTTCAATGGGATGTCCCCCTTGGTCTCCTATAACTTTGTCCTGTAGTATTTTTTTGTGACTATAATAATAAAGAAAATAATGACGGTAGTCGGTTTTGGTGTTACACCTTGTATATACATATACATAGATGTTATTTCAAAATAGAACAAAACCATACAGTAACAACCTAGTCACGCTGACTGCTGCAACTTGAATAGTTTAATGTTTTATCAGCGCAAGGTTCGCCTCACGCTGTAACGTGACGTATGGAGAAGGGATAAGCATTCAGGCGTATATTTCCGTGCGGCCTCGGTAGTACTTATTGATAATGATGTGCGTGTTTATTGCAGGTCAAGCGAGAACAAGATGAATTTAGGCAAAGCAGTGAATGGCCCCCCTTGCGTGAGTAAACCAAATAACGATACCAAAGTGTTAAACCCCCACGATGTATACCCCATTCCGTCCGCGTCCGCGTCCACGTATGACAACCATCCCAAGATCCATTCCCCTGTGTATAGCAGTACCCTAGGCGTGGACGGAAACGCCAACAAACACCATGTACATAGGGGCTTAAAGCCTACGCCTGCGCCTTCGCCTTACTCTGACAATAACGCTGCTTTCATTGACTCTGAGGGCCCCTTGCGCCTTCATTACTCCAGGGGGCAAAGCGTTCGCTCCACCCGGTCGGTCAAGTCTGAGGGACAGAGGGACAACAATAACTTCATTTATTTTAACCAGCCGCAAACTCATTCCTTCAATCTCAATCATTTCAACGTAAGTATCGCGTCTAACAATATTCAGTCCACGGTTTCTCACATTGGCATGGCTTCGCAAACAATAAAATATCTTAATATATGAAAACAAACTTTTTATTTCAGCTCCGAAGTTTTATTGTAGCAGTGTACATTTGGTAATCATTTTAACTCGTCTTATAAACAAATAATATATTGTTTGTAAAATGTTTAATTATATAAAATTTATGAGATCCATGATAAATTATTAGTAAACAACTTCATGAATTATTTCAGCGCAAGCGTAGTATAATGAATGCAACCAATGTCCACACTATTAACTTCTAAAAATGAGTAGGAGAAATGGTGCTGCCACTTTGAAAACGGTTCGTTTATATATAAACCTCCATTCTACACGTAAGAACGCTACTTAACACGAAATCCGTCAGGTGGTGCGGCCAGGGACACAGACCAGCTGTATGGATAGACTATAGTCATTCTACTTATTTGTTTTTTTTTTTAACTATATAAATTTGTGGTTTTATATGAAAACAATCAGTGTCACTTTTTTATTTTATTGTGGGCAATTTTTAATCCGACGCACTTCGGGTTCAAATTTCCGACGCTTAAACCCTGTAAGGTCCAAGCTTTCATTTCAAATAGAAAGTGAATTCGAAATGAATTTATTCGACTGGACAAGAAATTAAACACACTTAGATTTGGTTGTTATTTGTCTTAAATATATGCAGGCATCTTGAAATTCAATAGAAATCAGGGGTTGTAATACGGATCAAAGACTTTTTTTACCATAGGACCTTAGGACAAAGTCAAGGTCGTGTCGTTCATAATTTTTATCTATTACTTGTGTCATAAATTTCAGGACTGCATATTCGTATTGTATAAGATGTTTCCCAGACTTGTAGCTGTTGCAGATGGTATTCCACAAAGTATTTTTTTTGGTCCAACATTTTCAGGTTTTCATATTATTATATTTATTTTGCCATAAAATATATTGTATTATGTTCAAATATAATAAACTTTTCCCAATCCTTTGTCCTACACATATTCATAATGATTACTAGTATTAATTATGTTTAATTTATAAAGCAACCAATTTGAGAAACAGTGGATGATAAAATCTTTACACTTAACTAGCATTGCAGTATACTTCACTATACTATCGTATATACTTATAGTGCTATTACATGCTTTGTCTTTTTGACTGCTTCAATCTTGAAACTAAACAAGAGCTACTCAAAATCGGACGGGATTTTTTCAAAGCTTTTCTGGATTAATCTGTACTAATATCGGGAAAAATGCTTTCTTGTACGCACATATACTTAGAACTGTAATATACTATATTTACGCGAACACTAGACGAAACATAAAAACAGAATGTAACAATATTGTCAAAAAAAATCAGTAATTAATAAATATATGGCAGGGCTGTTTTACTTTTTACCCAATGTTGGGTGTGCAATTTGCTTTGAACAACATATATTTGTATAATAAATATATTTATTTTAATTTGATTTTTGGGCACATGGGGTTAATAATACGATACGTGTGTGCCGTTGAATCAGCTTACAGGCATTCAAAGTTGTCGTGGAGTGTGCACTAAAAACCACAGGGCTCATCTTTCTTTGTGCTATTTGAAAAATTGGAAATCTAACGTTAAATTTACACTAGTTCTGTTTTATCATACAATTATTGAATCTGAATCCCACGTTGGGCGTCTGGCATAACGTCAAATTACAAATTAAAGGTTCACAACCATGTTGAACAATATTGAGTTAATAATATTTTTTTTAGAACACAAATTATATTACAATTCAAAATTATATGACAACTTTCAATGATATTTATTATAAAATATAAGTATATTAGCCATGTCACCATTCTTTTTTTGTAGAATGTTATACAAATATTTCATTTTACATAAAGAAATTATCAATTTTATACTGTGTATAGTATACAGGTGAACTGGAAAATCCGAGTCATAGGTGTTTAACATGGGCGAACAGTTTTATTCAAATATCTGTCCCGTAAAACTTTGTTTGTGGTAATTTATACATACATTTTTATAGAACAAAATTCTATATTTTTATTTATAAACGTGGTAAAAACAGATTTAGTACGAGGTATGCGTTATTTAGAAATAAATATTGAGATTAGGTCATATACTTATTTCTGACATGTTACTTGGTTTGACAGTTTATTTTATGTTCATTTTTTTAAAATAATCTCATACACCTTTATATCAAGTTTACTCAGGTACCAAAAGAGTATATTTATAAATTTCGGCACCCAAAAATTCAAAATTTTAAAAGCATCGTACAAGTTTTACAGGACAGATAATATGTCACGGATTTTATTTTTCAGCCTGTATATAGTACATATTTAACAATATTGAGCATTTTTTTATAAATAAATTAACTCAAAATGTACCATTTAAAAAAAGTTTTGTTTTGTGTTTACGCGCATATGGTATACAATATAATAAAATTTAAAGTACATAGTTTGATAGTAGAGTGTGCGTATCTAGAAAGTGAATATTCTAGAACCTTTGAATTATTGTAGAACCTTCTGGAATATTGTAGAACTTCCGAGTAGCTCTCCGTAGTGGCTTCTAGTTTATGGTTTTCGCTTAGTAGTTGGTATCCCCTGTGTTACAAACACATGCAACTAAAATTATTGAAGAATTGAAGCAGGCAAGATGACGCGTAGTGTCGTAGTACTCGTAGTGTAATTGATTTGGTTTGCATGTGTGTGTGATGCAGAGAGGACAGAACGCTCGCAGCGCTCGCAAGCCTCCTCCTCACCCGCAGTCCCAACACATACAAGCCCAGCTTCCTATAGCGCACAGGAGATCCCGATCCACTAGTTTGGAGTATATTCTCACTCCTCTCATAAGGAGCACGTATCAGTATCAGTGAGTAAGACGGGACACTCTTTCAAATTGGGTACCGCTCAAACCAAAAAACATTCGAGATGTAGTAGGTAGAGTGCGTTCGCGGTGAGAATAAGCCGGCTGCGCTATCACTCAGTTCTGCTGACCACGCCTCGAAGCAAATGTGTGCACAATATTCATGTTGTTTTCTATTATTATTTTTTGTTAATACAAATCATTATTTTTAATTAAAATATGGTTTTTCATCGAATCACTATTAATCTTCGTCGTACCGAGCGGGGTACATACATACCTCAGCTGTACATAACACTTGTATGATTTTACTTAGTTAATTAATATTTGCACATTTATATTACCTATGGGTATTTTGTTCATACTGCATGGTATGTGAGTGAAGCCACTCATTTTAAATGTTTCATTTCATTGTTTTACGCGACACGATAAATATTACGTGATTTCTGGAATTCTTGCAGTCCTATATAATTTTGATTACGTTTTTGCTTAGTAACTGGAGAAGAAACTGTATGTGTGGATTATTGCGAGATTTAAATTTAAGCTTTAAAAATTCTTAATTTTTCTGCTTTCACTGGATATGATGGTTGTATGATTTGTTGCAGATTAGGTACTCTAAAAAAATTTCAATACTTTTCGTCTCTTAGATACCTATACAATTGTATCAACCGAAATCTGGATATCTGTATATGTTTACAATTAGATACGAAACCAATATAAAATCATTTGTATAGATAAGGAGTCATTGTTTTGACAATATATAATTTCTAACGAGGGTTAAATACAATGCAAAGCGTATAAAGAGAGCAATAATTGGCAAATCAGGTAGGCCGTGGAGAATATTTCAAATTAAGAGGAAAATATGCGCAGAAGACCAAACTACGACTTTACCCTTACTACAACGCTAAGCACAATATTAGTTTACATTCTACTTTAAATATCTTGTACGCTACTGATTTTTTTTGCACCAATCGTGTTTAAGTAAGGCGTAGCCTGGTATGCGAGGCAGCTCGCCATCACTCGTGACAAGGACAGTTAAAATAAAACTTTAAAAATATGAACCATGAATCTTATTCGCAATAATTCTAACATGACCCAACGTAGAAAAGAAGTATATAGTTTGTTTCAATGTATAATAGGTTTACTTTAGTTTTCTCTCCCAGTAGGCAGTAGGCGTTTCATCGTTAAGAATTTGAATTCCTGCATTTTGATATCTAAAAGGAATAATATTTGTTTAATGGTATTTTTTACTAGAAATCACCTTGAAATTTGTTAAATTCATTATTCACCTATATAATATACCATATTATTATTGTTTCTATGTTTGCTATATTGTTTATTATAGTTCTTGACTAGGTTTGGACCCAATTTAATTGAATGTCCCTGCATCAAACTGCTATTTTAGCTATGCAATATAAACAATGCATCATAGCACTTATTCATTCATCCAAAAACTATATTTTTCTTTAGATTTAAGGTTAAACATGATTTTCTCTAGGTCCCAAGCCCGCTAAACGATTTAACCTGCACGGGGGTAATACAGGAGGACAAAATTTCTACCACAAAATCAGAGGCCCCAGGTCTTTTTAGCAATGGAGTCCCCTTAAAAACGGGTGACGCTGCTGAAATGAGTACTGAATTATGATTGTATTCACCTTAATCCGATTCTGGTGTTTGTCATTTTCTCAGGGACGGACTGGCCTAAGGAGAAGATCAAGATTTTGAAATTTTGATGATATCTCATCACACTTATGACTGAATTTTTAGAATTCTATTAGAAATTAGATATGATCTTATGACTGAATTTAGACGGTCCGGCCCTGTTTTGATATAATAATTATTTGCATGCTAATCTATTACATTTGTGTGAATATCTGTTGATATATTCGTTAATCTGTACTGTATCTGTATTTTACCAATATCCGTATTTTTATAACGTATATTCACTGGTTGTAGTAATAGCTTTTATATTTCGTTATTATTTCAGATTTTATTTATTTTCATAAAGAAAAAACTGTTTTCTCTGGAAGATATTCCGTTACTTCAAATTGGAACGCGTAAGTTTTATTTTCTCTTTTCGTGTGAGGGTCATTTAATAAATAAAGAAACGAACAGCAGTACTTGGAGAATTAATTACCGTCATTAGCCGGTAAACACCATTCGGCATCGGCAGGGTGTTACACAACTTGGTATATAAAGTAAACTTCTTAACTATGGGTCACGCTCTCACACATGACCCTTAATCTGTAGCCAATCCATGTTTGGGCTGAGACTGTCACTTTCAGTGTATTTTTCTAGTCTAGTTGCTGGCATATACAAAATTTTATTCGTTCACTATCTTTGTCAGTTTTTCGTCAATTCTAGAACAAAATGGCCTGTGTTTCGGAAACACTTGTATTGATTAAGGTTTTTTTAACTCAATTTTTTGAAATTATTTTTACTACATGTGTTTGCGTCTTTACTAGTTGAATGACCCTTAATTAATTATAAACCTTTTCAAAAAAATCTGGGGAAACTATTAATTTCATTCATTTAAGAATGATTTCTAATGAAATATGAAAAGTTGGGCAGTTTCGAATGTGATATATGTTATTCCTATTCTAATACCTCAATCATTTCCCAAACTATGATATCTATTGTGTATGTTCAGTGTAGTATCATTCAATGTATTTATTCGCTCGATCAGTTTCTTAACAATTATGTTGATATAGTTTATTTACAAATAATGCTAAATAAAATGTGAATAGTAATTTTTCTATGATACTTTTTTAGATACATTTTATATACGATTTTCAAGACTAGTATATGAAAAAGTATCGAGTAATATAATATAGATTTCTAATTTAAATTTACCAAAAAACATCATTTACTGCAATTTAGTATAAGAGATCATCTGTATATAATTTATTATATCAGTTATTAAGATTAGTATCTTTAATTGTAGCATGTGATAATTTATAATTGAATTTATTTATAGTATCAACTTACATTAATTTTTATTAATTTAATAGTGTAGTGCCAATATCTAAATATAATTGTTTTTATGAATATGTATTGCCGATATAATGAGCGAATTGATGTTTTAAAGTTGTTCAGTAAATAAACCTGTATGTGGTACAGTTCAATTTTATTTTCCCATATTTATTCGACGATTGCCACTTCATTTTGTGGGAAATTTAACCCTTAACTGCTCCGCTGGAGTTCCCCGGGGCATTTTTACTTCCTTGTACGTAAGTAAAGGAAGTATTGTAATCGCGAAAAATTTCGGTTTTCAGATTTCAGCGGAAATATCCATTTTGATCATCCCTGAATCCATTTTGACTAATTTCGTCGTGACGTCTGTACGTACGTACGTACGTACGTATCTCGCATAACTCAAAAACGGTAAGCCGTAGAAAGTTGAAATTTTGTATTTAGGACTCTTATAACATCTAGTTGTGCACCTCCCTTTCTGGTTATTACACAATTTCCAGAAGTGGCACTTTACATGAAGCCTATAATAGATTTTAATGAAAAATTGTTTTAAAATATAATCCAAAACTTTTCAAATTTGGTATACAAGACTTTTATGTCAATCGAAATAACATAATAGATTTTGGTTAAAATAGGCTAACCGGAAGTTGTACATTACTTGAAGTTGTTAACAGTTTTTCTTGAATAAAATGATTTTATTTTGATTTTAGAAATAAATGCTTCAAATAAAAGTTTTAGAGAATTAATTTCTGCGTCTAGCACGTCAAATATTATTAAATTAGCCCTTTGTATAAGCGAGATATGTAAATTTAAAAATTATTTTTTGTAATAAAGCTTGATATGGATTAGGACAAAAAAATAAAAAAAAAATATTCACGTCAAATTACATTAAATACGTGCAATTTTATGATTCGTACAATAACAAATATTATATTTTTATTGTGAAATTAGTCATATTCATTGTTGTAATCAAATATTTCTTTGTTGTAATCAAAACTCTCTTTAAAAAGAACCGTGTTAGATTATGATCGCTATATATCTTACTGTTTTGAAGTTAAAATTAATATTTTGTAATTTATTTATTAAAAAAATATGTATAGTTTAATAATCGTACAAGGAAGTCGTGTGGTGTCCACATCAGATTTTTTTATATAAATTATCAGATTAGGCACATATTGAAATGGAAGAAAGGTTTTTAATAAATTATAAAACCTACACAAATGATAAGAAATTTCTATAAAAACAAATATAAGCAATTTTTTTTTCCAAAAATTCCAAAGGGTAGGCCTTAATAAAATATTTTTTTGAAAATAAAAAACAAATCGAGTTAGATATGCTAATCCTATATGTCAACATTTAGGATTACGAATCCGGCATATTATGTATGCACACTGTTATATTATAAAATAGTTTATTAACAATACTTAGAATGATATTAGTCAAAAATATATAAATATCACATAATATAAAAAAAAATTAATGCAAAAATATTTACCGAAGATAAAATTATCATATGCTGGGAGTTAATGCATCGGTTGTTGGAATGCGGTTCACGGCCGGGTTGTCATAGAATGAGAAATATATGTTTTTTTTATGCCCACTGTTATGTTGTAATTTTTTTTATTAACAACAATTAGAAATATATTAGTCAAAAAATAAATATTATATCTGATAATATTGTAACGTTTATTTATACAGGGTGTATCAACATAATGGAACAGTGCCATATATTCGTGAATATGAAAAGTTTGTAAAACATAGAGGGGGACATATTTTGGCGTAACTATTATTATTTTAGAGCCAGTGGTACTCAACTTATGGATCAATGTTATATTTTTTTAAATGGCATATATTTTTTATTACCTCATTAAATAGCGAAGTTTCTTCTGAATTCATCAATATAATAATATCATACTCTTACATTGCGAAAAATTTCATAAACATTATTTCAAAGTTAGTATTTTAATTTTTTTAAGTAAGCTAAGCAAACATTCAACTATTAAAACAAAATAAAATTATCTGTCATTTTTTAATATCATTGTTACCTACGTATTACATTATTTTTTCGAAATGTTCCAAATTTCGTTATTTTTTTCATTTCGCGTAATTACTTTTAGTCTTGCGTAATTAGGATAATTTCTGCAAATAAATTGCATGATAGGAATGTATTTTGATGGGTCTCGCTTCAATAAATAAAATCAGTATTTGCTGAATCTACTGCCATTATTAAATTAATTATTACAAAGGTAACGAAAATTAGATTAATTATAATAATGGATAACAATGAAATACGAAAATGACAGATAATTTTCTTTTATTTTAATGATTAAATGTTTGCACAACCTACTTATCAAATTTAAAATAGAATACTAACTTTGATTTAATTTTTATCAAATTTTTCGCAATATAAAGGTATGATATTATTATATCGTTGAATTTAGAAGAAAATTCTCCCTGTTGTAAATAATGGGTTGGAAACAATTCTTACTTTTAAAATTAATGTGTCTAATTGTAGTTATGTAACTTTTTTAAAATAAATTATTGTTCTTGTCAATATTTCATTATATCTTCTTAATAAACGAAGTTTGATCATTTATTTTGCATTTTTTTTATAAACTATTATCTTATATTGGTTGAAATAAATATAAATTTTAGTCCAAAACTTTGTTAAACGTTTATTGAAAACAATTTTTAAATACGGTCCTGTTTTTTTGTGAAGGTTAAATTTGTCTATATAATATAATAAACATTAAATCATGTATCAATCAATATATTATTGATTAATTTTTTTAAAATAAATATTTAATAATTTTTTATACATCAAATGATCCACATTTAAATGATGTATGTATAAATCATTTTTCTTGCCGCCTAGATGCAATAAACATTTCTTGGAATCTGATTGGTCAATCGATATGTCATTAGTATTGATTTTCTCCCATTTACACGATACATCAACGTACTTATATACAACACAACATTAAAATATAGTTTATAATTTTGACCATAGATTACAGCAGCAGTATTGATTTGATATTAACAATTTTGAGAAAATCCATTTTCTAGCTGAACTATAAAGATTTCGACTATGTTTGTCACAATAAAACAAATTCGTAATTAAAAATGATGGGGAGTCTTGTAGAAACTTTTTTATTTCGGATTTAATTTCAGAGATAATGAATAAGAATAAAAATCTGTTTATATTTTGCAAACATTTTTTTTAAAAAAATAAATTTTGCTATTAACTATTTTTTTTTTATTTTTTTTTTTAACCGATATTTTATTTTATTTACGTACAGTTCTTATGAAAATAATTTATTTAACTAAGCTTTTATATATTCAGAAATAGAAACTATATATTTAAGATTAATACATAAATAATTAAAATGGAATATTTTGAGCAAATTATATTTCAAATATTTTTCGATTTAATGCCCCAACTTTAAGAGAACAATTTTTTACCATTCAAATATTCTATGAGCCTAGTAGTATAAATGCTGAGACAAATAAGTATATTATGAATAAATAAAAGACCATTTATTTATAACAAATATATTTATTACAATTTGAAAATACATTTAGTATAAATAAGTAAAAAATATTTAAATTTATGTTCCTCTGTATATATTATTACAAAATAATTTTGAATTAATGTGGTTTAATGCGAAAACAACCAATGTAATTATTTAGTCATTTTTTGTATTAATAATTGAATTAATTTATGTATAAAATAAAAACAAAATTTCTAGTACCATGTCGTGTCCATTTCAGAATTAATTGCATTTATTTCATATATAAAAATTGTTAGAAAATAGTGCGAAACCTGAATTCATCGCGTAGTCTTTTTTGTAATATATTAATTAAATAAGTTTTCTAAGACTAAAAAAGTAGTTCTACATGTTTCATCTTCAAACAATAAGTGAACAAGTAACAATCTAATAAAAGAACTTTGGTTTGTGCAAGTCTGCTGCACCATAATATGGACACGCGCTGGAAAGCATAAATTCACGATTTTATTCATATATTAGAATCATATGTTCCATATTGTGGCCAAAAGTTCAAGAGATGTCGCTACCAATACAAAATAGGGTCTTTTTTGGAATTTTTCCTCAAGTTTAAAAAATAAATTTCAAAATTTAACTTCAAAAAAGTTTATATTTATTAATATTATTGCCAAATATAAATTATCATCATTTATAATCATCAAATAAATGAAATACAAATATTTGTTAATTAATTTGACGTTTTCATCAAAATGGCTGTGATCTGTGCTTTGTTTAAATATTTGTAAGTAAAGTCAGTTAAAAAATACACTTTAAGGACCTTTTTAACAAAGTATAATAAGGGTAATGATAAAATAAGATCGTCAAATATGTATTTAGTGTTTTAGTTTATTTGTGAATATAATATTAACATTAACTGTGTAAATCATATAAACTATAATACCAAATGTTAATACTGAGAAGTATTCATGTTTGTGTTACAAATTTATTTGGACAAATTTTGGACTATGTTTGTGTGTTTGATGTGTGTTGAAAAAGGCAGGGTCGAAATATCAACGGCACCTTGGATTTTAGTCAAAATTTCTTCACAAGGAAGGTAGGTTATGAAAATAAGTAGGTCACTTGATTTTTGGCAACCTGAAAGGGTTTAGACTGATTTTAACCGTTTAAAAACTGCGAGCAAAAAACTTCAAATAAATGAATAGATTTACCTACCATATTCTGGTATTCGTAAATAAAAAGATTACAATTGTTGCAAATTAATGTCAATTGTTAACTCGACATCCTAGATTATAAATATGTTTAGTATTTGAAGTAATTTTTGCTCGTTGAATTGATATAGGTAAAAGAACTCTCGTCTGCATATGAAATATATTTCAAGCAGTGACAACTGATGAAGACAATTTTTTTGAATTACAATGGTTGAAATATATCACTTCATATAGAATTGGGCACGTACTAAATAAAAATGATAACTTTTTGTAATAAATTTTTAGCCGTTTAAAAACTACGAGCAAAAAACTTCAATTAAATAAACAGATTTACATACCATATTCTGGTATTCGTAAATAAAAAGATTACAATTGTTGTAAATTAATGTCAATTGTTAATTCGATATCCTAGATTATAAATATTTGAAGTAATTTTTGCTCGTTGAATTGATATAGGTAAAAGAACTCTCGTCTGCAGATGAAATATATTTCAAACAGTGACAATTGATAAAGACAATTTTTTGAATTAGAATGGTTGGAATATATCACTTATAGATTTGGGGACGTTCTTTCGAGAAATGATAATTTTTTGTAATTAATTTTTAACCGTTTAAAAACTACGAGCAAAAAGCTTCAAATAAATGTACAGATTTAACTATTATATTCAGTTATTCGTAAATAAAAGTATTACAATTGTTGCAAATTAATGTCAATTGTTAATTCGACATCCTAGATTATAAATAGGATTATTATTTGAAGAATTTTTTGCTCGTTGAATTGATATAAGTAAATGAACTCTCGTCTGCAGATAAAATATATTTCAAAGAGTGACAACTGATGAAGACAATTTTTTTGAATTAGAATGGTTGAAATATATCACTTCATATAGATTTGGGAACGTACTTTCCAAAAATGATAACTTTTTGTAATATATTTTTAACAGTTTAAAAACTACGAGTAAAAAACTTCAAATAAATGAACAGATTTAGATACTATATTCAGTTATTCGTAAATAAAAACATTACAATTGTTGCAAATTAATGTCAGTTGTTAATTCGATATATTAATGTCTCGAATTGCTCATTTACATTGTTACAGAGTAAACGCATATTTAATAATGTGTAACATGAAATCGCCCCCGGTTTTAAATAATGGGTTGAAAACAATTCTAACTTTTAATATTAATGTCTCTAATTGAGCAATGGAAGACTACACATATTAAAAATCCGCTATGGTATTCGATTTTTAAAAATATCATGGATGAAGAAAACGTATATAAAATAATTAGTTCATCAGGACATACGATCTAAAAATTAATATTTTGATATTTGTATTAAAGCAATTAAAACCAATATTTACGTTTAAAGTTATATTGTTGTAATTATTTCATAAGAACTAGAAGAAGAGGACAAAGTGGATATTGTGACATGGCCCTGCATTAATTAGTTCACTATATCGAGACTATACTGTATTAAGTAATACTTGCCTATGTTCTATGCACAATAATTTTTTTGGTAAAGATGACCTAAAAAAAGAAAGTTTTTCTGCTTGGTGGAGACGTTGGTCCCACCCCCCCAATTTGGGGAGATGGTTAAGCCCTGCCACCACGACAAGGTCTCTCCACATGGGCAGGGAACCCTGTCCCACCCTCCTGCGATTCAAAGGAGTTTAAGACAGGGCCACCCCAGTCTAAACCACGACTGGGATGCCTTACAAAACCCTAACAATCTTATCTTAGCTAAATAGAATCGCCCGCGCCTGAAACCTAACAAAAAATGAAATGAAATGAACGTGACACCGCTGGCGAAGCCTGCTTGGGGACGAGCGTCCCTTGCAAACTCATACACACCATAGCTGTTACAGTTCATGCATCCCATGAAATGGATTACATGGCACACATTCTCCATGTAATACATTCCATGAGACACACGTCGTGTAACATACTTCGATGTGACGTTTTGCAAGGGCACGCGACTTCGCTATCCCCGCCATTAGTCTGGCCCAGTGCAACCCATCTTATCGTACGAGTCGCCCAATAGTAGTCCGTTTACTACGGGCAATGAGCACGAAAGACAGTGGTAGGACCATCGTAAGGACGGTGGGTTGCTCACCTAAAACCTCTTACTGTTCTATGTAAGAGATTTTAGGAAAGTTCGGATGAATATTTAGACTTTTTTCACAGTACGTAACCATACTGCGTCAAAATATTCACGCCCAGCCTGTAAAAAAACAACAATTAAAAAATATATATCAGGGGTGTCAATAAGTTTTACGGACTTAGACTTTTCTCAACATATATGAAATATATTCATATATATTGAGAGAAGGATATTTATATGTTGATCCCCCTGAATTGCAACAATCCCCAATCCCGTACCATCGAACTTCGCGAACGAACTATCAAAACATCAAAAAATTAACCCTGTAAATCCCAAACTGATATGTATGAACTATATATATTGCTTTAAATTTATTTAAATAAAAAATCCGATACAAAACAACCAATTCATCCCTACAAAAACATTCGCGTTTCTCAAACAATTTTTTTGATCATATGAAAATTTCGGGCTGTCGAGGCCCGAAAAAATCCCACGTTGTCCAGATCCCTGGTTTCTGGCCTAATCGATCCGGACCTTATGCCGGATTACCCGAGCTAATAACGGAAGGGAAACGATCCGGACCTTATGCCGGTTACGCGAGCTAACGACCCGGACCTTATGCCGGGTATCGCGAAGTTAAAGTTAGGATGACGACGCGCCCCCTTAAAAATAACTTAACCTAGCTGTACGGCAATGAACGTTTTTAATTTAATTTGTTACTATAAATCAAAATTATTTTTCTGTCTCATGCAATTCTACATATATCATATATCATTTATTTGTCATGCACTTAGTATGAAACAAATTATTTTATACTTATTATTCAATTCTATGCAATTTATAAAAAAAAGTTTTACTTTAAACAAATTAAACAAATTTTAAGTGTCTTATTTCTCTGCCTATCACTGTATATCGTACAAATCTAAACTACCGATTTTTGAATATCATGATTAAGTTACTTTCATTTATAAAATAACTAAGTAGTTTCCTATAAAAAATTTCCGCGTTCGCGTTTTTTCGGACAAAAATATCGACTATATTCGCGTTTTTAATTCGCGGTATTTTCGAACAAAAATATCGACTATATTCGCGTTCTTAATTCGCAGTATTTTCAAACAAAAATATATCGATAAATTCGCGCCTTTAATTCGCGGTTTCTTCTTTCTGCATCTGGAACATCTGGAACATCAGGAACAACTGCAACCTGCATGTTCCACGTTGTCCAGGTCATTTGCCCGGCCTAATCGACCCAGACCTCATGCCGGATAACACGAGCTAATAAACGGAACGGACGATCCGGACCTCTTGCCGGGAAACGCGAGCTATGTTGATTTTATACTGGGTTGGGAAGGATAGGACCCTAATACATTCACACAGTAAATGGTAGACATTTTTGTTTTATTATATTCATATTTTTTTTGCACACACAGATTCATACAATAAACAAATCATTCGTCCATCTAATGGGAGAACCTAACTTTGAATTTACTATTATGTATGATTCTAAATTAATTCGTTTACTATTATTTTTAGTTCTAAAATATTTCTATTCAAATAAATATTATTACCAATAAAAAAAGAATACGTTCATTGTACTTATTATGTTTGATTCTAAATTAATTCAAATTTACTATTGTTTTTCGTTCTAAAATATTTCTATTTTAATATATATTATTACCAATAAAAAAGAATACGTTCATTGCACTATACAGCGTACTTCCCAGCAAATTTATTAGTCGTAGTATTCAAAATAAATTATTAACATTAAGCATAATAAATAAATTAATTATTAATAGTATTTTGTATATAAGTCAACAATTAGCACTTTCTCTTTGTATATGAAGCTAAATGGAGCACTCATGCTCATGTAATTAATGCAAATACGTATATATTGTTTTGCATTTAACAAAAAAAAATATTGAAATGACCAGTATTTTGAACATAATGTGGTCCAAGAAAGTTATGTGGTAACAGCGCGTCTTGTAAAATTATAATAAATTTATCTATCAATTTCAGTGATCAAAAATTCTAAAATGTACAAAAATAATTATATTCGAAAAAAGTTATCCATAAAATTAACATTAATTTCGGATTAATTTGAATGGCAAGGTGGCATTATAAACGAGTATAATAATGAGTTTTCAGTTTAAATTTATTATATCAATGTAAAACAAACAAAAAAGTATCTACAGAAATGCTTCTACCATAACAGCTTATGTATTAGAACATTGAAATCATTATAAGCCTTTTTTCTAAAAAAACTAAATGGTGAATTTGTTTTTTTAATTTTTAAAATAGTTATATAAGACAGCCTTCGTAATAATTACAAAATTTGAAATCAAAGTTGGAATTTAATTTTTACACGAGATTCGCTCAAATCTCCTTAAATATAATTGAAGTTATTGTTTATCAATTATTAAAAATACTATTTGGTTATGGTATGAAGCGTTGAGTAAAACAAAACAGTACAATTTCAAATGAAATATATCATGCAGACAGATCTTCCAATAATCAGAAATGATAATACATTTAAATTAAAAGTATTCATATATTATTGACAACGTATGAATACTTATTATTGTAGTGAAATAAAAAAATGTAATAATCTTGCAAAAAAAAAAACTGGATACAAATGTGGCACTACCTATCTTAAAACTACTTATAACTAGGCTAACTTAATCTACTTAACTAAAGCTAGTCCCTGCTATAAAATTTCCCGGGCAATTTTACAACAGAGATTTCGCTTGCTCAATCAAACACACAGTCATTCCCTTATATCTTTAAATCTACGCATCGCATTTTGTGCCACCTTATACCCAGTTTTTTATATTTGAAGTTAATTATTTAATATTTAAATTTATAAAAAGCTAAGTGCTTATTGTAATTTGTAATGAAATAAATAATTAAATGAATATATTGGAAAAATCTGTCAACAATCAATGAAACATTTAAAAATTATATGTTTGCTTTACAAATTTTGAAAATAAATTAAGACGTTTAATTTAAAAAATTTGGTAGTTTAACAATTGTTACAATGATACATATTTATTTTAAAATGTCATTATTAACTCGAAAGCAACAATTATAAATAAATGCTCGTTTAAAAATTAAATTAAAATAATTTAAGTCTAACAGAATTTTAACTCGCAACAAATAATATATTTAAAATAATATCAGGCGCGAAAATAAAACTAAGCTTATTTATAATTTATAAATAAACTAAATGATGTCTATTAACGACGATTGTCATGCATAGCCTACTAATTTATTAGTTTTTATTTTGTAAAAAAATAATTATTATAATGGTTTTTATTATTATTTTGTCAAAATTGAATAAAATAATTGTATAAACCACGTGAGTAAGAATATTTTATTCACTCAAAGGTTTTAATCCACTCGCCCTACGGGCTTGTGGTTTAAACTTCCTTTTCATGAATAAACATTATCTTAACTCACTTGGTCCAGAAATATCTATTATTATATATGATAGTCTATAATAAATTGTTCAAATAAATATAAATATAATTATTCCTTTTATACTCTATATGCAACAAAATATGTATTGTATAAAATTTAACTTGTATTTTAATTATAAATTATTGTCAGGCTACTTGTAAAAAAATATTCTTTATTTGGGATTTGAACCCATTACAAAGAGAAAAGTGTAATATCATTGACTTATGAAAAAAATATTTGAATTTTAAACTGTATATTATTGGAACAACGATTAAATTTAAAGTATTGTTAAAATAATTCAAATTTAATATTGTTACCAATTATTTTAAATGAAAATAAATTATATAGCAATTCAATAAAAAAAATGAATAAAATTATTTTTGAATATTAAATTGTACATCATGTAATTTTACAATAAATATAAAATAAAAAAATGTGAATAAATAATATTTTTGAAATTTTGTTTTTTGATAAAAATTAAAAATTTCACTTCACTTTAAAACTGTGTGCAAAGTAAAAACGAAACGCAATACGTATCTTGAGAAAATGGTTCTCATTTTCGAAGAGGGTATGGATATACTCGGATTACTCAACATGTCCACCATGCCAGAGGTCCTCATAACCCTTCGTAATAACCCCGTAATTATCAGTAGTAAGTTTAAGAAGGTATGGATATACTCGGATTACTCAACATGTCCACCATGCCAGAGGTCCTCATAACCCTTCGTAATAACCCTGTAATTATCAGTAGTAAGTTTAAGAAGGTATGGATATACTCGGATTACTCAACATGTCCACCATGCCAGAGGTCCTCATAACCCTTCGCAATAACCCTCCTGTCGTTGTTAAATTTTATGAAAAGGGTAGGAAGTCGTAACAACCCTTCGTAATAACCCTTTCGTAGAGAACCGTGCTGTCAGCTATTCTCAAAGAAGTATGTATTTACTTTTCATTTTTACTAATTTTAAAGTTTGAGGAATTTTTAATTATATTAGCTTTAATTTTGATATTTGCTGGGAAGTGAAACCATACCTTGTTTTGTAGGTTCTATGAACCTTTTACCAATAAATACCGTGATAAAAATATGTAAAATCCCACATGGTCCTTCTCGTTCTTCGTCCCTCTGGGCTGATGGGCTGATGGATCTTGCAAGATGTTTTTATGCGATGCAAAAAAGTCTTGGAGATGTACATAGGTCTGTACACGACGAAATAAACTGAATGAATGAGCCAGACTTGGCTAGCGAACAATTTAATGATGAACGTACGATTAATAATTGGTTTCGTAATACAAACAGGTATTAACAAAAATTATTATTTAAAATAAAAATAAAATAAAAGATATAATTTGTAACCTTCACAAATTTTTAACTGTAAAAATATGCATATACCAGCAAAATTAAGGAACACCGAAAAAAATTATGTATCTAGAAGAGTATGAACCCTCTTTCAAATTTGTGTTGGTAATTCTATATCTACAGCAAATAACAAATGACTATTTAACATCTAAATATAACCATCTACCAAAGCTTGATTGTCATTTATCGAGGTGTTAAATATTGCTTGGTCTTTAGTTTTATTAAATATGGGTGTTTAATTCGTGTTCACTATAAGATCAAGGAGTAAACAAATATTTCTGCTTTTGTTGTTTCAATTCTAAGTATTTAGAGTAGTAAAATAACTGTAAAAAAATCTGTTGTGGCCAGCACAATACCTTCCGTCAATCCTGTATATAATGTATAAATTCCATACATAATTTTTCTTGCAAAAGATTCTAAATTTCCAGTAAAATTATTTCAGAAACAAACTATTCAAATTGCACTTGACACTGACATCTTCTTCTTTAGCTTTTCCCATTCATTAGGGGTCGCTATTTTTGCGTGTCGTTCTCATTCAGTTCCTCTTCTCTCAAGTCTTCCGCAATACAGTCCTTCTATTTTATCTTTGGTCTTCCTCTGTTTCTTCAACCTCCTATTAGTAAACTATGCATTCTTGTTCCAATATAATTCTTCATTTCTCCTCATAACATTTCAAACCAATGTAATCGTCTTTCTTGTATCTTCCTAGAAACTTGTAACACTAGAGATTTTCTTACCGTATCTTTCCGTGCCTTCCCGAACATCTACTTCAACATCCTCATCTCTGCCACATTAATTTACTTTTTATTGATACTGACATCTGTCAATTTGAATTATATGAATATATTAGCAGTTTCCATGTTTAGCATAGCAATACAAAAAATATCATTTCGTTAAATATTTCAGGGGAACAGGAATCTAAAACTAATAAAACGTTGAAATTTTGTATCTTGACGGCTATTATTGGCCCAGAGTTATCCTAAAAAGGATACGGACAAAATGAAATCTATGTAAAATCATTGTTACATTAATAAGAAATACAAAAAAAAACATTTCGTTAAATATTTCAGGGGAACAGGTATCTAAAACTAATAAAACGTTGAAATTTTGTATCGTGACGGCTAGCTATTATTGGCCCAGAGTTATCCTAAAAAGGATACGAACAAAATGAAACCTATGTAAAATCATTGTTACATTAATAAGCAATACAAAAAAAACATTTCGTTAAATATTTCAGGGGAACAGGTATCTAAAACTAATAAAACGTTGAAATTTTGTATCTTGATGGCTATTATTGGCCCAGAGTTATCCTAAAAAGGATACGGACAAAATGAAACCTATGTAAAATCATTGTTACATTAATAAGCAATACAAAAAATATCATTTCGTTACATATCTCAGGGGAACAGGTATCTAAAACTAATAAAACGTTGAAATTTTGTATCTTGACGGCTATTATTGGCCCAGAGTTATCCTAAAAAGGATACGGACAAAATGAAACCTATGTAATATCATTGTTACATTAATAAGCAATACAAAAAATATCATTTCGTTACATATTTCAGGGGAACAGGTATCTAAAACTAATAAAACGTTGAAATTTTGTATCGTGACGACTAGCTATTATTGGCCCAGAGTTATCCTAAAAAGGATACGGACAAAATGAAACCTATGTAAAATCATTGTTACATTAATAAGCAATACAAAAAATATCATTTCGTTAAATATTTCAGGAGAACAGGTATCTAAAACTAATAAAACGTTGAAATTTTGTATCTTGATGGCTATTATTGGCCCAGAGTTATCCTAAAAAGGATACGGACAAAATGAAACCTATGTAAAATCATTGTTACATTAATAAGCAATACAAAAAATATCATTTCGTTACATATCTCAGGGGAACAGGTATCTAAAACTAATAAAACGTTGAAATTTTGTATCTTGACGGCTATTATTGGCCCAGAGTTATCCTAAAAAGGATACGGACAAAATGAAACCTATGTAAAATCATTGTTACATTAATAAGCAATACAAAAAATATCATTTCGTTACATATCTCAGGGGAACAGGTATCTAAAACTAATAAAACGTTGAAATTTTGTATCTTGACGGCTATTATTGGCCCAGAGTTATCCTAAAAAGGATACGGACAAAATGAAACCTATGTAATATCATTGTTACATTAATAAGCAATACAAAAAATATCATTTCGTTACATATTTCAGGGGAACAGGTATCTAAAACTAATAAAACGTTGAAATTTTGTATCGTGACGACTAGCTATTATTGGCCCAGAGTTATCCTAAAAAGGATACGGACAAAATGAAACCTATGTAAAATCATTGTTACATTAATAAGCAATACAAAAAATATCATTTCGTTAAATATTTCAGGAGAACAGGTATCTAAAACTAATAAAACGTTGAAATTTTGTATCTTGATGGCTATTATTGGCCCAGAGTTATCCTAAAAAGGATACGGACAAAATGAAACCTATGTAAAATCATTGTTACATTAATAAGCAATACAAAAAATATCATTTCGTTACATATCTCAGGGGAACAGGTATCTAAAACTAATAAAACGTTGAAATTTTGTATCTTGACGGCTATTATTGGCCCAGAGTTATCCTAAAAAGGATACGGACAAAATGAAACCTATGTAATATCATTGTTACATTAATAAGCAATACAAAAAATATCATTTCGTTACATATTTCAGGGGAACAGGTATCTAAAACTAATAAAACGTTGAAATTTTGTATCGTGACGGCTAGCTATTATTGGCCCAGAGTTATCCTAAAAAGGATACGGACAAAATGAAACCTATGTAAAATCATTGTTACATTAATAAGAAATACAAAAAGTATCATTTCGTTACATATTTCAGGGGAACAGGTATCTAAAACTAATAAAACGTTGAAATTTTGTATCTTGATGGCTATTATTGGCCCAGAGTTATCCTAAAAAGGATACGGACAAAATGAAACCTATGTAAAATCATTCTTACATTAATAAGAAATACAAAAAATATCATTTCGTTAAATATTTCAGGAGAACAGGTATCTAAAACTAATAAAACGTTGAAATTTTGTATCTTGACGGCTATTATTGGCCCAGAGTTATCCTAAAAAGGAAACGGACAAAATGAAACCTATGTAATATCATTGTTACATTAATAAGCAATACAAAAAATATCATTTCGTTACATATTTCAGGGGAACAGGTATCTAAAACTAATAAAACGATGAAATTTTGTATCGTGACGGCTAGCTATTATTGGCCCAGAGTTATCCTAAAAAGGATACGGACAAAATGAAACCTATGTAAAATCATTGTTACATTAATAAGAAATACAAAAAGTATCATTTCGTTACATATTTCAGGGGAACAGGTATCTAAAACTAATAAAACGTTGAAATTTTGTATCGTGACGGCTAGCTATTATTGGCCCAGAGTTATCCTAAAAAGGATACGGACAAAATGAAACCTATGTAAAATCATTGTTACATTAATAAGAATTACAAAAAATATCATTTCGTTACATATCTCAGGGGAACAGGTATCTGAAACTAATAAAACGTTGAAATTTTGTATCGTGATGGCTAGCTATTATTGGCCCAGAGTTATCCTAAAAAGGATACAGTCAAAATGAAACCTATGTAAAATCATTGTTACATTAATAAGAAATACAAAAAATATCAATTCTTTACATATTTCAGGGGAACAGGTATCTAAAACTAATAAAACGATGAAATTTTGTATCGTGACGGCTAGCTATTATTGGCCCAGAGTTATCCTAAAAAGGATACGGATAAAATGAAACCTATGTAAAATCATTGTTACATTAATAAGAAATACAAAAAATATCATTTCGTTACATATTTCAGGGAAACAGGTATCTAAAACTAATAAAACGATGAAATTTTGTATCGTGACGGCTAGCTATTATTGGCCCAGAGTTATCCTAAAAAGGATACGGATAAAATGAAACCTATGTAAAATCATTGTTACATTAATAAGAAATACAAAAAATATCATTTCGTTACATATTTCAGGGGAACAGGTATCTAAAACTAATAAAACGTTTAAATTTTGTATCGTGACGGCTAGCTACTATTGGCCCAGAGTTATCTTAAAAAGGATACGGACAAAATGAAACCTATGTAAAATCATTCTTACATTAATAAGAAATACAAAAAATATCATTTCGTTACATATTTCAGTGGAACAGGTATCTAAAACTAATAAAACGTTGAAATTTTGTATCGTGACGGCTAGCTATTATTGGCCCAGAGTTATTCTAAAAAGGATACGGACAAAATGAAACCTATGTAAAATCATTCTTACATTAATAAAAAATACAAAAAATATCATTTCGTTACATATTTCAGGGGAACAGGTATCTAAAACTAATAAAAAGTTGAAATTTTGTATCGTGACGGCTAGCTATTATTGGCCCAGAGTTATCCTAAAAAGGATACGGACAAAATGAAACCTATGTAAAATCATTGTTACATTAATAAGAAATACAAAAAATATCATTTCGTTACATATTTCAGGGGAACAGGTATCTAAAACTAATAAAACGTTTAAATTTTGTATCGCGACGGCTAGCTATTATTGGCCCAGAGTTATCCTAAAAAGGATACGGACAAAATGAAACCTATGTAAAATAAATAAATAAAATAAAATAAATATTTCATCATTGATACATTAATAAAAAATCTAACCCGGTTCTTTTTAAAGAGAGTTTTGATTACAACAAAGAAATATTTGATTACAACAATGAATATGACTAATTTCACAATAAAAATATAATATTTGTTATTGTACGAATCATAAAATTGCACGTATTTAACGTAATTTGACATGAACTTTTTTTTAATTTTTTTGTCCTAATCCATAGCAAGCTTTATTACAAAAACAAAAAGTATATAATTTTTAAATTTACATATCGCGCTTATACAAAGGGCTAATTTAATAATACTTGATGTGCTAGACGCAGAAATTAATTCTCTAAAACTTAAGGCCTTTTTTGTAAAATCAAAATAAAATCTTTTTTTTTCAAAAAAAACTGTTAACAACTTAAAGTAATGTACGTCCGTACGTACGTACGTATCTCGCATAACTCAAAAACGGTAAGCCGTAGAAAGTTGAAATTTTGTATTTAGGACTCCTATAACATCTAGTTGTGCACCTCCCATTCTGGTTATTACACAATTTCCAGAAGTGGCATTTTACATGAAGCCTATAATAGATTTTAATGAAAAACTGTTTTAAAATATAATCCAAAACTTTTCAAATTTGGTATACAAGACTTTTATGTCAATCGAAATAACATAATAGATTTTGGTTAAAATAGGCTAACCGAAAGTGGTACATTACTTGAAGTTGTTAACAGTTTTTCTTGAAAAAAATGATTTTATTTTGATTTTAGAAATAAATGCCTTAAATAAAAGTTTTAGAGAATTAATTTCTGCGTCTAGCACATCAAGTATTATTAAATTAGCCCTTTGTATAAGCGCGATATGTAAATTTAAAAATTATATACTTTTTGTTTTTGTAATAAAGCTTGCTATGGATTAGGACAAAAAAATAAAAAAAAAGTTCATGTCAAATTACGTTAAATACGTGCAATTTTATGATTCGTACAATAACAAATATTATATTTTTATTGTGAAATTAGTCATATTCATTGTTTTAATCAAATATTTCTTTGTTGTAATCAAAACTCTCTTTAAAAAGAACCGGGTTAGATTATGGTCGCTATATATCTTACTGTTTTGAAGTTAAAATTAATATTTTGTAATTTATTTATTAAAAAATATGTATAGTTTAATAATCGTACAAGGAAGTCGTGTGGTGTCCACATCAGATTTTTTGTTTTTGTAATAAAGCTTGCTATGGATTAGGACAAAAACATTAAAAAAATGTTCATGTCTAATTACGTTAAATACGTGCAATTTTATGATTCGATCAATAACAAATATTATATTTTAATTGTGAAATTAGTCATATTCATTGTTATAATCAAATATTTCTTTGTTGTAATCAAAACTCTCTTTAAAAAGAACCGGGTTAGATTATGGTCGCTATATATCTTACTGTTTTGAAGTTAAAATTAATATTTTGTAATTTATTTATTAAAAAAATATGTATAGTTTAATAATCGTACAAGGAAGTCGTGTGGTGTCCACATCAGATTTTTTGTTTTTGTAATAAAGCTTGCTATGGATTAGGACAAAAAAAAATTAAAAAATGTTTATGTCAAATTACGTTAAATACGTGCAATTTTATGATTCGTACAATAACAAATATTATATTTTTATTGTGAAATTAGTCATATTCATTGTTGTAATCAAATATTTCTTTGTTGTAATCAAAACTCTCTTTAAAAAGAACCGAGTTAGATTAATGTTAATTTAAGAATGATAGTAGTAAATGAATTATTTTTTGTTCTATATCAAAATATTTCTCGGGCTTGGCTTAAGCCTGTCAATATTTTGTAATTTAATTATTAAAAAAATATGTATAATTTAATAATCGTACAAGGAAGTCGTGTGGTGTCCACATCAGATTTTTTCAAATATAATCTGGCATAAAACGTTATGGGGTTCTTCAACATGTAGATATTTTGTTCTTGTCTATATGCGATGAGAAATAAGCAACATGACATCCGGTGATATTTTGCGGAACTATAGTTAACGGAACAAGTTATACACGTGACATTTTTTTGATTGTATAAGAACAAGTCTTATCTATTATGTATATAATTTTACGCTTACATATGTAATATTTCTTACACTTAGTGCATAAATACAATTAGTAAATGTCAAATTATACCGTTAACATTAGTTCCTTTAAAAGCTACGATTGCTTAGTTCTCAAGCTATTCACGGCGCTGTCATCGCTGATTTCAAATTAAATATCGCCTATTGGTCGACTCACCGGCTTTTCAACCAATCATAGCCTTCTTGCTAAAGTTAGAAGTAGGGATGCGGCATCAATCCTTTGTTACGTTAGTCGGTCGTTACAGATCGAAGCGTGAAGAACGTTTAGAAAAAACTGTTAAAAATTCAAGAATTTTTTGTTTGTTGTAAAGTTAATAGCTTAAAAAGGTTATATATAATTAGTGTTATTTTCAATATTGAAATAAATACCTACAGTTAGACTGAAAGTCCCGAAGGTTATTTTGTACTGCAAAACCAGGTAAGGAGCCATTATTGATTTGAAAAATTAATTTTTATTAAGAAAAGTAGAAATCATTTGTTTGAAAACTACTATTGTACATATTTATGATATCTATCTATCTATCTATCTTTATCATTCATATAAATTTGCAATGTAAATTTCATTATTACAATCAACAGCTATGTAAAAAATACTGCTCCCTCCCTCCCAAGTAGTTCGAACAATCGAACCCACTATAAGTTATTTATTTTTATGATTCAAATAATATTTTCATAGTAACAGTAGAAAATATCAAAATTTTAATACAATTTCAAATTTCTTTATCGATTGCTTAGATGTAAAACAAAAGCGCGCGAAACGTCTACACTACAGGGTTGGTGGTTGAATTAATACATCTTGCTTATCTGTCTCATGTGTTAAAAAGAAAATTTAATTGCTTTTAAATCAATTAATTGTTCAATAAGCAGGTATTAATTAGTTCTGTTGCGTTATTGTTTAAAACATGTCGCAAATAGTTAGTATGACTGCAGATTTTGTGTATAAAAACAAGAAACGTGGTAAGAATCGTAAGAAGGTATTTAAAAAGTATGAACTTCATATTTTAGTCAAAATTTGTTTTAAATTTAGGAAATTTTGCATAATTCATGAGTAAATTCTACATTTTTAATTCGTATTTGAACAATTTGAACGAAGATATTAGGTAAAATATAATATGAAAAGTAATTATTGTAATCAAAATTATTTATTTAAAATGATAACATAGTTTTTTCAAATATAATTTGTGCCATAAAACTTTATGGGGTACTTTATCACAAAATTGTAGAAAATAAAATCACGTGTTCTTCAATTTTTCACCATAATATTAACTTACGAAAAGTATGTCATTACCCTATACCTGACATGTAGATTACGAGAAAAATAAGTAAAACATTCTTTGAGAAACGATTTACCAGTAAATCACATATTTGTACTTCGCGAAGGACACAAGTTCGTCCATTTTGACCATAAAACTAAATAATGAAAAATATGTCATATTGGAATAGCAATAATAAATAATATAACATTAATACATTTATTTATCAATTAAAAACTAAAAAATAAATATACAAGGTGGTGGCGCTTGAAGGTTAACATAGGGATTTAACATGTAATAACAGTTTTATTCAATTTCCTGCTCCCTAGTACATTTCACGGTAAAAAGTGTAAAGTTGTTTAGAACCAAAAGCTGCATACAAAACTGTTTCTACATTTTTTATTGTTTTTGGTGTCTTTACAATTTTAAAAAGAAATTTCAAATTCTTTGTTAATTAATAGCAATAGTCATAAGATGACATAAAAAACGATATTATTTTATTCATATTATGTCAAATTATTTTTATGTTAAAAGTAAATTAAATAATGAATGTTATACAAACGAGGAACGTGTCTTTACTATCGCCTAGTGATCGACTCACCGGCTTTTCAACCAATCATAGACTTCTTGCCAAAGTTAGAAGTAGGGACGTGGCGTCAATCCTTTGTTACGTTAGTCGGACAGATCGAAGCGTCACGAACGTGTGGGAAAAACTATTAAAAATTCAAGAATTTTTCGTTTGTTTTAAAGTTATTAGCTTGAAAAAGATTATTGTTATTAGTGTTACGTTCAATAACTTCTTCTTTAAGTTCTGTGTTATTGTTTAAAACAAAACATGTCACGAAGAGTTAGTATGACAGTAGATTTTGTCTACAAAAACAAAAAACGTGATAAGACTCGTAAGAAGGTATGTGCAAAAGTATTAACTTTATATTTTAGTCAAAATTTGTTCTAAATTTAAGAAATTTTACATAATTTATAAGTAAGTTTTACATTTTTAATTCGTATTTTAAAAATTTGAACGAAGATATTAGGTAAATAAAATAATATAATACAAAGTAATTATTATAATCAAAATTATGTATTTAGTCTCAGTTATATATCACATAGTTGAATTAAGAAAAAAATACTATATCGAATAGGCCAAAAACATTTAAATCAGTCCATTTAAAAAAATATAACTTTGTGCTGTAACTTGAGCACCACTGGTTTAAAAATAGATTTTCTTCTCTAGTGGAATGCCCCCTTGGTCTCCTATAATTTTATTCTATAGTATTTTTTTGTAACTATAATAACAAATAAAATAATGGTAGTGGTCGGTTTTGGTGTTACATCCTGTATAACTTTTATTTGAAGCTCTTTTACGTAAAATAATTTGGGAAGCAGGAAATTATGAAAATAGAATTTTACATGTTAAAGTACTATGTTCCGGTATCGCGGTCAACACTCTGTAATATACAAAATATTTACAATTAAATTCAATTCGCAATTAAAAACTAATTATAAAATATTTGAGATAAAGAAATAATTTGTGTAATTACAAAAGATACGATTAACCTTTTAAAAAACAGATATTTTATTCATTTACACAAAAACTTCTGCCTGTATTCAATATTTATTGATTTTATTCAGACGAATATAAATTTAACGGTAATTTTCGCACTAACAAAAACCTCTATGACGTGTTTTCTTTTCAGAGCAAGAAAATGGAACAGAAATTTAATATACGACAGGGCACAAACGTGAAAATCGAGCGAAGCGATGGAAGAATTCATGGTGCGTTAATTTATCAAATAAACTGGGACACCCAAACGGTCTCAGTTGAATGGCTGGAAAATGGCGACACTAATACCAAAAAAGTTGCTATTAATGCTTTAATCCAGCTCAACCCCCACATCGTCCGCAACCCCGAACCCCGACCGCAGCCCCCTGTAATCAAACCCAACAACGTGAAACAACGAAAGTCAGAATTCCACAACGTTGATGTAACGAAGCAGACAAACAACCACGCCCTCAGCAGAAATGCTACACGGCAAAATATCGCTGTTTCCAATTTAAATAAGAATCTCCCCCGAGCCCAGACAAAATCCAGGATGCCTACCATTGCCAATAATGGCCTTAATGAGCAAGATCGACGCGAAAATGTTCCTCCACCTGCCCCCACGCCTGCTCCTGCGCCTACCCCAACTCTTGCCCCACCAGCAACGAAACCCACTGGGACGGCTTGCAAGAGCAACGTCGTCAAAGAGGTTGAAAAGCTAAAGAAAAATCGTGAGGAGCGTCGACTACGTCACGCGACAGAAAAAGCAGAAAAAGAAGCGTTTTTACAACAAGCTCCAGGAAATCCTTACTGGGAATTTTTAAATATGGTGCAAGACTTCCAGAGAACCCTCGCTTTTAATCCTCTTACCGGCATTGACCATCCAGTTGATGATCATCTTATAACTGTTTGCGTAAGAAAACGCCCGCTCAATAAACGCGAAGCAACCAAAAAAGAGGTTGATGTTATCGCTATTCCTACTCGGGACACAGTCATAGTTCACGAGCCGAAAAACAAAGTCGATCTGACTAAATATCTGGAGAATCAGTATTTCCGTTTTGATTACGCCTTTAACGAAGATTGCTCCAATGAATTAGTCTACAAATTCACTGCTCAACCATTAGTGAAAACTGTGTTTGAAGGGGGCTTCGCCACTTGCTTCGCTTACGGCCAGACTGGCTCTGGCAAAACTCACACCATGGGGGGCGATTTCAAAGGAAAAACGCAAAATTGCCAGAAAGGCATCTACGCGCTGGCCACGAAAGATGTCTTTGAATATTTGAAACATCCCAAATATAAACCCATGAATTTTGTCGTATCAGCAAGTTTCTTCGAAATATATTCCGGAAAGGTGTTTGATCTTCTAGCGAACAAAGCTAAGTTACGAATTTTGGAGGACGCTAAACAACAAGTTCAAGTTGTGGGTTTGACTGAAAAAGTCGTGCAGAATAGAGACGAAGTACTGAAATTGATTCAGCTTGGTAGTCAAGCGAGAACTTCGGGACAAACCTCAGCAAATTCTAATTCATCAAGATCGCACGCAATTTTCCAAATCTGTCTTCGTACTCCAGGAATCACAAAAGTGTACGGAAAATTTTCGTTGATTGACTTAGCCGGAAATGAAAGAGGAGCGGATACATCATCGGCAAACAGACAAATTCGTATGGAGGGTGCAGAAATCAACAAATCCCTTCTGGCTTTGAAGGAATGCATTAGGGCTTTGGGTCGTAAAGGCAGTGGTCATCTTCCATTTAGAGCAAGCAAACTCACTCAAGTTCTTCGAGATTCATTTATTGGAGAAAACTCCAAAACATGCATGATTGCTATGATTTCGCCCGGAATTGCATCTTGTGAACACACGCTTAACACTTTACGCTACGCTGATCGAGTTAAAGAATTAGTTGTTGAAAATCCAGAGAAGAAAGATCATCATACTATTAGTGACGATGTGATTGAAGATGATTTCTCTGACGATGATATCAAACAACTACAATCCCTAAACAAGCATGATATATCCCAAGAGCTTCTCAATTTTCATCAAGCTATATCCGAACTCCAAATATGTGAAGAAGAAATGCTCGATCACCACAAGTCTGTAAATGATTACCTCAAAGCTGCACTAGAAAACTCAAACGTTCTTTACAATTTAGCTAATACCGCGGAATACGATCAAGATGCTTACTGTCAGAATTGGGAAAACTTGTTGACTGAGGGTATGAATGTCTTCTGCATGGCTTTGAACAAAGTTAACGAATATAGAACTAAATTAACCGCTGAGGAGCAGATGAGTCAGAAGGTCAAACCATGAAAATATTGAGTCGTTTTATTGTTCTATCATATTTTAATACTTTCTCTTGTTACTAATTTAACGTCGTTCGTGTTATCCATTTTTTATTTTAATATTGAAAATACAATGCCTCTTTGAATGGTTATAATAATAATTTAAAAAAATTGTTTAACATTTTTGATTAATAAAAATATAATTTGTACACTTGTGTTTTCTTTAACTATTTGTTGATTTAACTATACGGGGGTGTTTTACTTTCCAGTTCCATGATATTTCGTAAACTAACTGTAGAAAAATAAATCAAGTAGGTAAGTTATTTCATATTATTCGTGCCTATTCACTGAAAACTCACTATCGAATTTTTTGACCCTTACCTATACAGGGTGACTCTGGGAGGACCCCCCCCCCATAACTTTTTTATTATAAATAATAGAAAAAAATGGCTCATATAAAAGTTTTATTATTTTAAATATACTATTTTATGGCAGATGTAAATAGCAACATATAATTATTTTACTAAAATATAAACCGCCATTTTTTTCTCTTTTCAGCGATGTATTAGTTTTTATTAATGTATTTGCAAAAATTCGAGATAAATAAGATAATTTAGATATATGGGAATGGGAAATAATTTTTATTCAAATATAGATGGCTATGTAAAAATAAACAAAATGTAACAATGTTAATATGAACAAAGTATACATTTGTTTTTACTTATGTATTATTACTTACCTATTATTTATTTATTATTTATTTTCACATAGCCATCTAGAATATTTGAATAAAAATTATTTCTCATATATCTCAATTATCTTATTTTTCTCGATTTGTTTCGAATAGATTAATAAAAACTAATACATCGTTGAAAAGAGAAAAACATGGCGGTTTATATTTTAGTAAAATAATTATAGGTTGGTTTTTAAAAAATAAAAGTTGATAGTTGCATCTTGTAAACCTGATTTTACAAAAAAAATCTACATCTGCCATAAAATAGTATATTTAAAGAATAAAACTTTTATATGAGCCATTTTTCTATTACTTATAATAAAAAAAGTTAAAGGGCGGGATGTCTTTCCAGGCTCAGGATGCAACACCAAAACGGACCACGGTCATTATTTTCTTTAATATTATAATTACAAAAAAATACTATAGAACAAAGTTGTAGGAGAATGGGGGGGGGCATCCCATTAGAGCAGAAAATATTTTTTTAAACCAGTAGTTCTCAAGTTACAACACAAAGTTATATTTTTTAAATACGATAATATATATGTATATATATATATATATATATATATATATATATATATATATATATATATACAGTATTGGACAAAATAAATCATACACCTAACATTAATTTCAAATTTCTGTTGTATTTTTTTATATCATATGCAAATTTATTAATACATACAAAAATGTAAAGGCATTTTAATGTACTTCAGTTAAATATATAATATAGAATAAAAATATTGTTAAATTATTTTAATATATTATTTCTTCTCCTTAAAAAATAATTTGTCTTGGACAGAATAAATCATACACTTTATAAAACTATTTACTTAATTATTCTGTTATCATTCATTATTCAGAAATTTATGTTATAATAAAACACTGGAATCTATCTTTTTCGTAATGTGCTCTGGGTAAGTATTAGTCGTTAAAACAATGTCAGTAAGACAAATTTTCATTGATTTTCGCAACTTGGTCATTCGTGATCGACAGAATGGAGTATCTATTAGAAAAATTGCTGAAAAATATTCCATTTCCATTGGAGTAGTTCAGCATATTTGGAAGAACTTCGAAATTCATGGAATTGTGACGAATTTTTGTGGTAAAGGTCGAAAGCGGGCTACAACTCCTTGCAATGATAACAATCGTAAGAATATGGTTAAACAAAATCCAAGTTTATCATCACCAAATATTGTAGGATTTATGGACCTGACTATTGGTAGTTAACAGTGCGTCGTAGACTTCGTTAATCTGGGCTAAAAAACTGTTTAGCTTCAAAACGTCCATTTATAAGAAAAAATAAATAAAAAGAAACGACTCGAGTACGCAAAGAAGTACGCAGCGATGTCTTTAGACTTTTGGAAAACAATAGTATGGTCGTATGAAAGTAAATTTGAATTATTTGGACATAGACGGCGGTATAGGGTGTGGCGAAAATCGAATGAATCTCTAAAAGAAATCAATATTTAAAATACAGTAAAACACGGCGACGGTAATGTAATGGTTTGGGGGTATTTTTCATGGTCCGGTGTGGGTAATTTATTAAGAATTGTAGGCAATATGAAGGCTGAAGATTACATTAATATTTAGTGCGAAAATTTGGAGGAATCTGTTTTAAAATTGGGCGTAGAAAATAATTTTATCTTCCAGCAAGACAATTATCCAAAACATACATCAAAGAAAACTGCTGCCTTTTTCAAGTCGAACCGAAAAAAAATGTAACCGAATCTAAACCCAATTGAAAATATATGGGGTTATTTTGATCAAAATATTAACAAATTAAATGTGACGAATAAAACGTCATACCTTGCAGCACTTCAACTTCAAGATAAAATGTATTATTATTGGGAAAATAAAATATTAAAAAAAAATCAGCAACATTTTTTTCATTTCATACATATATTATAGAAGTATTTTAAAATGATTTTATTTTTCTTATATACCAATGTTTTTTTCTTCTAAGGTTAAATAGATACAAGGTGAAATTGAAATTAATGCTAGGTGTATGATTTATTTTGTCCAGTACTGTATATACAGGTGTAACACCAAAACCGACCACCGCCATTATTTTCTTTATTATTATAGTTATAAAAAAATAATATAGAACAAAATTGTAGAAGACCAAGGGGGACATCCTATTTTAGAAGAAAATATTTTTTTAAACCAGTGGTTCTCAATTTGCAACACAAAGTTATATTTTTTCAAATAGGATTATACATATTTTTTATGCCTATTCGATAGCGTATTTTAATCTGAATTCAACCATGTATCACTTTTATATCTTTATATAATAAAAATATTGAAAAAAATGCGTTTGAAATATGAGTAAATTTGATTTTTCTAGTCATTTTTCAGTAGGTATGAAAAACAAAAACTACTATTTGTCAATTTGAATTATTTAGGATATAAATCAAATAAAACACTGTTTATAACGTTTTACAAATATTTGTTTCATTTTAATTTAAGCAGAATTTTTTTCATTCATAGCCTACTGAAAAATAATTATAAAAATTAAATTTCAATTGAATTTTTCTCAACATTTTTGTTATGTAAAGATATAAAATAATCTCATGATTGAATTCAGAAAAAATACTCTATCGAATAGGCATAAATATATGTATAATCCCATTTGAAAAAATCTGATGTGGACACCACACGACTTCCTTGTACGATTATTAAACTATACATATTTTTTTAATAAATAAATTACAAAATATTAATTTTAACTTCAAAACAGTAAGATATATAGCGACCATAATCTAACCCGGTTCTTTTTAAAGAGTGTTTTGATTACAACAAAGAAATATTTGATTACAACAATGAATATGACTAATTTCACAATAAAAATATAATATTTGTTATTGTACGAATCATAAAATTGCACGTATTTAACGTAATTTGACATGAACTTTTTTTTTATTTTTTTGTCCTAATCCATAGCAAGCTTTATTACAAAAACAAAAAGTATATAATTTTTAAATTTACATATCGCGCTTATACAAAGGGCTAATTTAATAATACTTGATGTGCTAGACGCAGAAATTAATTCTCTAAAACTTAAGGCCTTTTTTTGTAAAATCAAAATAAAATCATTTTTTTTCAAAAAAAACTGTTAACAACTTAAAGTAATGTACGTCCGTACGTACGTACGTATCTCGCATAACTCAAAAACGGTAAGCCGTAGAAAGTTGAAATTTTGTATTTAGGACTCCTATAACATCTAGTTGTGCACCTCCCATTCTGGTTATTACACAATTTCCAGAAGTGGCATTTTACATGAAGCCTATAATAGATTTTAATGAAAAACTGTTTTAAAATATAATCCAAAACTTTTCAAATTTGGTATACAAGACTTTTATGTCAATCGAAATAACATAATAGATTTTGGTTAAAATAGGCTAACCGGAAGTGGTACATTACTTGAAGTTGTTAACAGTTTTTCTTGAAAAAAATGATTTTATTTTGATTTTAGAAATAAATGCCTTAAATAAAAGTTTTAGAGAATTAATTTCTGCGTCTAGCACATCAAGTATTATTAAATTAGCCCTTTGTATAAGCGCGATATGTAAATTTAAAGATTATATACTTTTTGTTTTTGTAATAAAGCTTGCTATGGATTAGGACAAAAAAATAAAAAAAAAGTTCATGTCAAATTACGTTAAATACGTGCAATTTTATGATTCGTACAATAACAAATATTATATTTTTATTGTGAAATTAGTCATATTCATTGTTTTAATCAAATATTTCTTTGTTGTAATCAAAACTCTCTTTAAAAAGAACCGGGTTAGATTATGGTCGCTATATATCTTACTGTTTTGAAGTTAAAATTAATATTTTGTAATTTATTTATTAAAAAATATGTATAGTTTAATAATCGTACAAGGAAGTCGTGTGGTGTCCACATCAGATTTTTTGTTTTTGTAATAAAGCTTGCTATGGATTAGGACAAAAACATTAAAAAAATGTTCATGTCTAATTACGTTAAATACGTGCAATTTTATGATTCGATCAATAACAAATATTATATTTTAATTGTGAAATTAGTCATATTCATTGTTATAATCAAATATTTCTTTGTTGTAATCAAAACTCTCTTTAAAAAGAACCGGGTTAGATTATGGTCGCTATATATCTTACTGTTTTGAAGTTAAAATTAATATTTTGTAATTTATTTATTAAAAAAATATGTATAGTTTAATAATCGTACAAGGAAGTCGTGTGGTGTCCACATCAGATTTTTTGTTTTTGTAATAAAGCTTGCTATGGATTAGGACAAAAAAAAATTAAAAAATGTTTATGTCAAATTACGTTAAATACGTGCAATTTTATGATTCGTACAATAACAAATATTATATTTTTATTGTGAAATTAGTCATATTCATTGTTGTAATCAAATATTTCTTTGTTGTAATCAAAACTCTCTTTAAAAAGAACCGAGTTAGATTAATGTTAATTTAAGAATGATAGTAGTAAATGAATTATTTTTTGTTCTATATCAAAATATTTCTCGGGCTTGGCTTAAGCCTGTCAATATTTTGTAATTTAATTATTAAAAAAATATGTATAATTTAATAATCGTACAAGGAAGTCGTGTGGTGTCCACATCAGATTTTTTCAAATATAATCTGGCATAAAACGTTATGGGGTTCTTCAACATGTAGATATTTTGTTCTTGTCTATATGCGATGAGAAATAAGCAACATGACATCCGGTGATATTTTGCGGAACTATAGTTAACGGAACAAGTTATACACGTGACATTTTCTTGATTGTATAAGAACAAGTCTTATCTATTATGTATATAATTTTACGCTTACATATGTAATATTTCTTACACTTAGTGCATAAATACAATTAGTAAATGTCAAATTATACCGTTAACATTAGTTCCTTTAAAAGCTACGATTGCTTAGTTCTCAAGCTATTCACGGCGCTGTCATCGCTGATTTCAAATTAAATATCGCCTATTGGTCGACTCACCGGCTTTTCAACCAATCATAGCCTTCTTGCTAAAGTTAGAAGTAGGGATGTGGCATCAATCCTTTGTTACGTTAGTCGGTCGTTACAGATCGAAGCGTGAAGAACGTTTAGAAAAAACTGTTAAAAATTCAAGAATTTTTTGTTTGTTGTAAAGTTAATAGCTTAAAAAGGTTATATATAATTAGTGTTATTTTCAATATTGAAATAAATACCTACAGTTAGACTGAAGGTCCCGAAAGTTATTTTGTACTGCAAAACCAGGTAAGGAGCCATTATTGATTTGAAAAATTAATTTTTATTAAGAAAAGTAGAAATCATTTGTTTGAAAACTACTATTGTACATATTTATGATATCTATCTATCTATCTATCTTTATCATTCATATAAATTTGCAATGTAAATTTCATTATTACAATCAACAGCTATGTAAAAAATACTGCTCCCTCCCTCCCAAGTAGTTCGAACAATCGAACCCACTATAAGTTATTTATTTTTATGATTCAAATAATATTTTCATAGTAACAGTAGAAAATATCAAAATTTTAATACAATTTCAAATTTCTTTATCGATTGCTTAGATTTTTAACAAAAGCGCGCGAAACGTCTACACTACAGGGTTGGTGGTTGAATTAATACATCTTGCTTATCTGTCTCATGTGTTAAAAAGAAAATTTAATTGCTTTTAAATCAATTAATTGTTCAATAAGCAGGTATTAATTAGTTCTGTTGCGTTATTGTTTAAAACATGTCGCAAATAGTTAGTATGACTGCAGATTTTGTGTATAAAAACAAGAAACGTGGCAAGACTCGTAAGAAGGTATTTAAAAAGTATGAACTTCATATTTTAGTCAAAATTTGTTTTAAATTTAGGAAATTTTGCATAATTCATGAGTAAATTCTACATTTTTAATTCGTATTTGAACAATTTGAACGAAGATATTAGGTAAAATATAATATGAAAAGTAATTATTGTAATCAAAATTATTTATTTAAAATGATAACATAGTTTTTTCAAATATAATTTGTGCCATAAAACTTTATGGGGTACTTTATCACAAAATTGTAGAAAATAAAATCACGTGTTCTTCAATTTTTCACCATAATATTAACTTACGAAAAGTATGTCATTACCCTATACCTGACATGTAGATTACGAGAAAAATAAGTAAAACATTCTTTGAGAAACGATTTACCAGTAAATCACATATTTGTACTTCGCGAAGGACACAAGTTCGTCCATTTTGACCATAAAACTAAATAATGAAAAATATGTCATATTGGAATAGCAATAATAAATAATATAACATTAATACATTTATTTATCAATTAAAAACTAAAAAATAAATATACAAGGTGGTGGCGCTTGAAGGTTAACATAGGGATTTAACATGTAATAACAGTTTTATTCAATTTCCTGCTCCCTAGTACATTTCACGGTAAAAAGTGTAAAGTTGTTTAGAACCAAAAGCTGCATACAAAACTGTTTCTACATTTTTTATTGTTTTTGGTGTCTTTACAATTTTAAAAAGAAATTTCAAATTCTTTGTTAATTAATAGCAATAGTCATAAGATGACATAAAAAACGATATTATTTTATTCATATTATGTCAAATTATTTTTATGTTAAAAGTAAATTAAATAATGAATGTTATACAAACGAGGAACGTGTCTTTACTATCGCCTAGTGATCGACTCACCGGCTTTTCAACCAATCATAGACTTCTTGCCAAAGTTAGAAGTAGGGACGTGGCGTCAATCCTTTGTTACGTTAGTCGGACAGATCGAAGCGTCACGAACGTGTGGGAAAAACTATTAAAAATTCAAGAATTTTTCCTTTGTTTTAAAGTTATTAGCTTGAAAAAGATTATTGTTATTAGTGTTACGTTCAATAACTTCTTCTTTAAGTTCTGTGTTATTGTTTAAAACAAAACATGTCACGAAGAGTTAGTATGACAGTAGATTTTGTCTACAAAAACAAAAAACGTGATAAGACTCGTAAGAAGGTATGTGCAAAAGTATTAACTTTATATTTTAGTCAAAATTTGTTCTAAATTTAAGAAATTTTACATAATTTACAAGTTTTACATTTTTAATTCGTATTTTAAAAATTTGAACGAAGATATTAGGTAAATAAAATAATATAATACAACGTAATTATTATAATCAAAATTATGTATTTAGTCTCAGTTATATATCACATAGTTGAATTAAGAAAAAAATACTATATCGAATAGGCCAAAAACATTTAAATCAGTCCATTTAAAAAAATATAACTTTGTGCTGTAACTTGAGCACCACTGGTTTAAAAATAGATTTTCTTCTCTAGTGGAATGCCCCCTTGGTCTCCTATAATTTTATTCTATAGTATTTTTTTGTAACTATAATAACAAATAAAATAATGGTAGTGGTCGGTTTTGGTGTTACATCCTGTATAACTTTTATTTGAAGCTCTTTTACGTAAAATAATTTGGGAAGCAGGAAATTATGAAAATAGAATTTTACATGTTAAAGTACTATGTTCCGGTATCGCGGTCAACACTCTGTAATATACAAAATATTTACAATTAAATTCAATTCGCAATTAAAAACTAATTATAAAATATTTGAGATAAAGAAATAATTTGTGTAATTACAAAAGATACGATTAACCTTTTAAAAAACAGATATTTTATTCATTTACACAAAAACTTCTGCCTGTATTCAATATTTATTGATTTTATTCAGACGAATATAAATTTAACGGTAATTTTCGCACTAACAAAAACCTCTATGACGTGTTTTCTTTTCAGAGCAAGAAAATGGAACAGAAATTTAATATACGACAGGGCACAAACGTGAAAATCGAGCGAAGCGATGGAAGAATTCATGGTGCGTTAATTTATCAAATAAACTGGGACACCCAAACGGTCTCAGTTGAATGGCTGGAAAATGGCGACACTAATACCAAAAAAGTTGCTATTAATGCTTTAATCCAGCTCAACCCCCACATCGTCCGCAACCCCGAACCCCGACCGCAGCCCCCTGTAATCAAACCCAACAACGTGAAACAACGAAAGTCAGAATTCCACAACGTTGATGTAACGAAGCAGACAAACAACCACGCCCTCAGCAGAAATGCTACACGGCAAAATATCGCTGTTTCCAATTTAAATAAGAATCTCCCCCGAGCCCAGACAAAATCCAGGATGCCTACCATTGCCAATAATGGCCTTAATGAGCAAGATCGACGCGAAAATGTTCCTCCACCTGCCCCCACGCCTGCTCCTGCGCCTACCCCAACTCTTGCCCCACCAGCAACGAAACCCACTGGGACGGCTTGCAAGAGCAACGTCGTCAAAGAGGTTGAAAAGCTAAAGAAAAATCGTGAGGAGCGTCGACTACGTCACGCGACAGAAAAAGCAGAAAAAGAAGCGTTTTTACAACAAGCTCCAGGAAATCCTTACTGGGAATTTTTAAATATGGTGCAAGACTTCCAGAGAACCCTCGCTTTTAATCCTCTTACCGGCATTGACCATCCAGTTGATGATCATCTTATAACTGTTTGCGTAAGAAAACGCCCGCTCAATAAACGCGAAGCAACCAAAAAAGAGGTTGATGTTATCGCTATTCCTACTCGGGACACAGTCATAGTTCACGAGCCGAAAAACAAAGTCGATCTGACTAAATATCTGGAGAATCAGTATTTCCGTTTTGATTACGCCTTTAACGAAGATTGCTCCAATGAATTAGTCTACAAATTCACTGCTCAACCATTAGTGAAAACTGTGTTTGAAGGGGGCTTCGCCACTTGCTTCGCTTACGGCCAGACTGGCTCTGGCAAAACTCACACCATGGGGGGCGATTTCAAAGGAAAAACGCAAAATTGCCAGAAAGGCATCTACGCGCTGGCCACGAAAGATGTCTTCGAATATTTGAAACATCCCAAATATAAACCCATGAATTTTGTCGTATCAGCAAGTTTCTTCGAAATATATTCCGGAAAGGTGTTTGATCTTCTAGCGAACAAAGCTAAGTTACGAATTTTGGAGGACGCTAAACAACAAGTTCAAGTTGTGGGTTTGACTGAAAAAGTCGTGCAGAATAGAGACGAAGTACTGAAATTGATTCAGCTTGGTAGTCAAGCGAGAACTTCGGGACAAACCTCAGCAAATTCTAATTCATCAAGATCGCACGCAATTTTCCAAATCTGTCTTCGTACTCCAGGAATCACAAAAGTGTACGGAAAATTTTCGTTGATTGACTTAGCCGGAAATGAAAGAGGAGCGGATACATCATCGGCAAACAGACAAATTCGTATGGAGGGTGCAGAAATCAACAAATCCCTTCTGGCTTTGAAGGAATGCATTAGGGCTTTGGGTCGTAAAGGCAGTGGTCATCTTCCATTTAGAGCAAGCAAACTCACTCAAGTTCTTCGAGATTCATTTATTGGAGAAAACTCCAGAACATGCATGATTGCTATGATTTCGCCCGGAATTGCATCTTGTGAACACACGCTTAACACTTTACGCTACGCTGATCGAGTTAAAGAATTAGTTGTTGAAAATCCAGAGAAGAAAGATCATCATACTATTAGTGACGATGTGCTTGAAGATGATTTCTCTGACGATGATATCAAACAACTACAATCCCTAAACAAGCATGATATATCCCAAGAGCTTCTCAATTTTCATCAAGCTATATCCGAACTCCAAATATGTGAAGAAGAAATGCTCGATCACCACAAGTCTGTAAATGATTACCTCAAAGCTGCACTAGAAAACTCAAACGTACTTTACAATTTAGCTAATACCGCGGAATACGATCAAGATGCTTACTGTCAGAATTGGGAAAACTTGTTGACTGAGGGTATGAATGTCTTCTGCATGGCTTTGAACAAAGTTAACGAATATAGAACTAAATTAACCGCTGAGGAGCAGATGAGTCAGAAGGTCAAACCATGAAAATATTGAGTCGTTTTATTGTTCTATCATATTTTAATACTTTCTCTTGTTACTAATTTAACGTCGTTCGTGTTATCCATTTTTTATTTTAATATTGAAAATACAATGCCTCTTTGAATGGTTATAATAATAATTTAAAAAAATTGTTTAACATTTTTGATTAATAAAAATATAATTTGTACACTTGTGTTTTCTTTAACTATTTGTTGATTTAACTATACGGGGGTGTTTTACTTTCCAGTTCCATGATATTTCGTAAACTAACTGTAGAAAAATAAATCAAGTAGGTAAGTTATTTCATATTATTCGTGCCTATTCACTGAAAACTCACTATCGAATTTTTTGACCCTTACCTATACAGGGTGACTCTGGGAGGACCCCCCCCCATAACTTTTTTATTATAAATAATAGAAAAAAATGGCTCATATAAAAGTTTTATTATTTTAAATATACTATTTTATGGCAGATGTAAATAGCAACATATAATTATTTTACTAAAATATAAACCGCCATTTTTTTCTCTTTTCAGCGATGTATTAGTTTTTATTAATGTATTTGCAAAAATTCGAGATAAATAAGATAATTTAGATATATGGGAATGGGAAATAATTTTTATTCAAATATAGATGGCTATGTAAAAATAAACAAAATGTAACAATGTTAATATGAACAAAGTATACATTTGTTTTTACTTATGTATTATTACTTACCTATTATTTATTTATTATTTATTTATTATTTATTTTCACATAGCCATCTAGAATATTTGAATAAAAATTATTTCTCATATATCTTAATTATCTTATTTTTCTCGATTTGTTTCGAATAGATTAATAAAAACTAATACATCGTTGAAAAGAGAAAAACATGGCGGTTTATATTTTAGTAAAATAATTATAGGTTGGTTTTTAAAAAATAAAAGTTGATAGTTGCATCTTGTAAACCTGATTTTACAAAAAAAATCTACATCTGCCATAAAATAGTATATTTAAAGAATAAAACTTTTATATGAGCCATTTTTCTATTACTTATAATAAAAAAAGTTAAAGGGCGGGATGTCTTTCCAGGCTCAGGATGCAACACCAAAACGGACCACGGTCATTATTTTCTTTAATATTATAATTACAAAAAAATACTATAGAACAAAGTTGTAGGAGAATGGGGGGGGCATCCCATTAGAGCAGAAAATATTTTTTTAAACCAGTAGTTCTCAAGTTACAACACAAAGTTATATTTTTTAAATACGATAATATATATATATATATATATATATATATATATATATATATATATATATATATATATATACAGTGTGTTAATTAAAAACCTGGCCATAGGCGTTTAACATGGGAAATCAGTTTTTGTTTGCGCAAAAGTTCCCAAATTATTTTAGACAAAAATACTTCAAATAAATGTTGTAGAGAATCAAATTCTGCACCCAAATTATTAATAAGACATAATTTTTGACACTTCATAACCGAGAAAATCAATTTTAAATTTTTATGGAGATAGCTGATTTATAGCGGTAGCCATGGAACTCAAACAAAATTACGAACAATTGTATGCCATCTTAACTGTCAAAAAAAGTATTTTGTGATTTTAGTTCAATAAAATATTTCTTTGAAAGTATGGAACAGTTTTCTCATGAAGAAAAGCTTCAGATTATAAAATGTTGGACAAATTTTGTTTGAGTTGCATGGCTATCGCTATAAATCAGCAATCTTTAAAAAAACTTTAAAATTGATTTTCTCGGTTATTAAATGTCAAAAATAAAATCTTATTATTAATTCGGGTGCAGAATTTAATTCTCTATAACATTTATTTGAAGTATTTTTGTCTAAAAGAATTTGGGAACTTTTGCGCAAGGAAAAACTGATATCCTATGTTAAACGCCTATGGCCAGGTTTTTAATTAACACACTGTATATATATATATATATATATATATATATATATACAGTATTGGACAAAATAAATCATACACCTAACATTAATTTCAAATTTCTGTTGTATTTTTTTATATCATATGCAAATTTATTAATACATACAAAAATGTAAAGGCATTTTAATGTACTTCAGTTAAATATATAATATAGAATAAAAATATTGTTAAATTATTTTAATATATTATTTCTTCTCCTTAAAAAATAATTTGTCTTGGACAGAATAAATCATACACTTTATAAAACTATTTACTTAATTATTCTGTTATCATTCATTATTCAGAAATTTATGTTATAATAAAACACTGGAATCTATCTTTTTCGTAATGTGCTCTGGGTAAGTATTAGTCGTTAAAACAATGTCAGTAAGACAAATTTTCATTGATTTTCGCAACTTGGTCATTCGTGATCGACAGAATGGAGTATCTATTAGAAAAATTGCTGAAAAATATTCCATTTCCATTGGAGTAGTTCAGCATATTTGGAAGAACTTCGAAATTCATGGAATTGTGACGAATTTTTGTGGTAAAGGTCGAAAGCGGGCTACAACTCCTTGCAATGATAACAATCGTAAGAATATGGTTAAACAAAATCCAAGTTTATCATCACCAAATATTGTAGGATTTATGGACCTGACTATTGGTAGTTAACAGTGCGTCGTAGACTTCGTTAATCTGGGCTAAAAAACTGTTTAGCTTCAAAACGTCCATTTATAAGAAAAAATAAATAAAAAGAAACGACTCGAGTACGCAAAGAAGTACGCAGCGATGTCTTTAGACTTTTGGAAAACAATAGTATGGTCGTATGAAAGTAAATTTGAATTATTTGGACATAAACGGCGGTATAGGGTGTGGCGAAAATCGAATGAATCTCTAAAAGAAATCAATATTTAAAATACAGTAAAACACGGCGACGGTAATGTAATGGTTTGGGGGTGTTTTCATGGTCCGGTGTGGGTAATTTATTAAGAATTGTAGGCAATATGAAGGCTGAAGATTACATTAATATTTAGTGCGAAAATTTGGAGGAATCTGTTTTAAAATTGGGCGTAGAAAATAATTTTATCTTCCAGCAAGACAATTATCCAAAACATACATCAAAGAAAACTGCTGCCTTTTTCAAGTCGAACCGAAAAAAAATGTAACCGAATCTAAACCCAATTGAAAATATATGGGGTTATTTTGATCAAAATATTAACAAATTAAATGTGACGAATAAAACGTCATACCTTGCAGCACCTCAACTTCAAGATAAAATGTATTATTATTGGGAAAATAAAATATTAAAAAAAAATCAGCAACATTTTTTTCATTTCATACATATATTATAGAAGTATTTTAAAATGACTTTATTTTTCTTATATACCAATGTTTTTTTCTTCTAAGGTTAAATAGATACAAGGTGAAATTGAAATTAATGCTAGGTGTATGATTTATTTTGTCCAGTACTGTATATACAGGTGTAACACCAAAACCGACCACCGCCATTATTTTCTTTATTATTATAGTTATAAAAAAATAATATAGAACAAAATTGTAGAAGACCAAGGGGGACATCCTATTTTAGAAGGAAATATTTTTTTAAACCAGTGGTTCTCAATTTGCAACACAAAGTTATATTTTTTCAAATAGGATTATACATATTTTTTATGCCTATTCGATAGCGTATTTTAATCTGAATTCAACCATGTATCAGTTTTATATCTTTACATAATAAAAATATTGAAAAAAATGCGTTTGAAATATGAGTAAATTTGATTTTTCTAGTCATTTTTCAGTAGGTATGAAAAACAAAAACTACTATTTGTCAATTTGAATTATTTAGGATATAAATCAAATAAAACACTGTTTATAACGTTTTACAAATATTTGTTTCATTTTAATTTAAGCAGAATTTTTTTCATTCATAGCCTACTGAAAAATAATTATAAAAATTAAATTTCTTTAAATTTCAATTGAATTTTTCTCAATATTTTTGTTATGTAAAGATATAAAATAATCTCATGATTGAATTCAGAAAAAATACTCTATCGAATAGGCATAAATATATGTATAATCCCATTTGAAAAAATCTGATGTGGACACCACACGACTTCCTTGTACGATTATTAAACTATACATATTTTTTTAATAAATAAATTACAAAATATTAATTTTAACTTCAAAACAGTAAGATATATAGCGACCATAATCTAACCCGGTTCTTTTTAAAGAGTGTTTTGATTACAACAAAGAAATATTTGATTACAACAATGAATATGACTAATTTCACAATAAAAATATAATATTTGTTATTGTACGAATCATAAAATTGCACGTATTTAACGTAATTTGACATGAACATTTTTTTTATGTTTTTGTCCTAATCTATAGCAAGCTTTATTACAAAAACAAAAAAGTATATAATTTTTAAATTTACATATCGCGCTTATATAAAGGGCTAATTTAATAATACTTGATGTGCTAGACGCAGAAATTAATTCTCTAAAACTTTTATTTGAAGCATTTATTTCTAAACGTTCTTCACGCTTCGATCTGTAACGACCGACTAACGTAACAAAGGATTGATGCCACATCCCTACTTCTAACTTTAGCAAGAAGGCTATGATTGGTTGAAAAGCCGGTGAGTCGACCAATAGGCGATATTTAATTTGAAATCAGCGATGACAGCGCCGCGAATAGCTTGAGAACTAAGGAATCGTAGCTTTTAAAGGAACTAATGTTAACGGTATAATTTGACATTTACTAATTGTATTTATGCACTAAGTGTAAGAAATATTACATATGTAAGCGTAAAATTATATACATAATAGATAACACTTGTTCTTATACAATCAAGAAAATGTCACGTGTATAACTTGTCCCGTTAACTATAGTTCCGCAAAATATCACCCGATGTCATGTTGCTTATTTCTCATCGCATATAGACAAGAACAAAATATCTACATGTTGAAGAACCCCATAACGTTTTATGCCAGATTATATTTGAAAAAATCTGATGTGGACACCACACGACTTCCTTGTACGATTATTAAATTATACATATTTTTTTAATAATTAAATTACAAAATATTGACAGGCTTAAGCCAAGCCCGAGAAATATTTTGATATAGAACAAAAAATAATTCATTTACTACTATCATTCTTAAATTAACATTAATCTAACTCGGTTCTTTTTAAAGAGAGTTTTGATTACAACAAAGAAATATTTGATTACAACAATGAATATGACTAATTTCACAATAAAAATATAATATTTGTTATTGTACGAATCATAAAATTGCACGTATTTAACGTAATTTGACATAAACATTTTTTAATTTTTTTTTGTCCTAATCCATAGCAAGCTTTATTACAAAAACAAAAAATCTGATGTGGACACCACACGACTTCCTTGTACGATTATTAAACTATACATATTTTTTTAATAAATAAATTACAAAATATTAATTTTAACTTCAAAACAGTAAGATATATAGCGACCATAATCTAACCCGGTTCTTTTTAAAGAGTGTTTTGATTACAACAAAGAAATATTTGATTACAACAATGAATATGACTAATTTCACAATAAAAATATAATATTTGTTATTGTACGAATCATAAAATTGCACGTATTTAACGTAATTTGACATGAACTTTTTTTTTATTTTTTTGTCCTAATCCATAGCAAGCTTTATTACAAAAACAAAAAGTATATAATTTTTAAATTTACATATCGCGCTTATACAAAGGGCTAATTTAATAATACTTGATGTGCTAGACGCAGAAATTAATTCTCTAAAACTAAAGGCCTTTTTTTGTAAAATCAAAATAAAATCATTTTTTTTCAAAAAAAACTGTTAACAACTTAAAGTAATGTACGTCCGTACGTACGTACGTATCTCGCATAACTCAAAAACGGTAAGCCGTAGAAAGTTGAAATTTTGTATTTAGGACTCCTATAACATCTAGTTGTGCACCTCCCATTCTGGTTATTACACAATTTCCAGAAGTGGCATTTTACATGAAGCCTATAATAGATTTTAATGAAAAACTGTTTTAAAATATAATCCAAAACTTTTCAAATTTGGTATACAAGACTTTTATGTCAATCGAAATAACATAATAGATTTTGGTTAAAATAGGCTAACCGGAAGTGGTACATTACTTGAAGTTGTTAACAGTTTTTCTTGAAAAAAATGATTTTATTTTGATTTTAGAAATAAATGCCTTAAATAAAAGTTTTAGAGAATTAATTTCTGCGTCTAGCACATCAAGTATTATTAAATTAGCCCTTTGTATAAGCGCGATATGTAAATTTAAAAATTATATACTTTTTGTTTTTGTAATAAAGCTTGCTATGGATTAGGACAAAAAAATAAAAAAAAAGTTCATGTCAAATTACGTTAAATACGTGCAATTTTATGATTCGTACAATAACAAATATTATATTTTTATTGTGAAATTAGTCATATTCATTGTTATAATCAAATATTTCTTTATTGTAATCAAAACTCTCTTTAAAAAGAACCGGGTTAGATTATGGTCGCTATATATCTTACTGTTTTGAAGTTAAAATTAATATGTTGTAATTTATTTATTAAAAAAATATGTATAGTTTAATAATCGTACAAGGAAGTCGTGTGGTGTCCACATCAGATTTTTTGTTTTTGTAATAAAGCTTGCTATGGATTAGGACAAAAAAAAATTAAAAAATGTTTATGTCAAATTACGTTAAATACGTGCAATTTTATGATTCGTACAATAACAAATATTATATTTTTATTGTGAAATTAGTCATATTCATTGTTGTAATCAAATATTTCTTTGTTGTAATCAAAACTCTCTTTAAAAAGAACCGAGTTAGATTAATGTTAATTTAAGAATGATAGTAGTAAATGAATTATTTTTTGTTCTATATCAAAATATTTCTCGGGCTTGGCTTAAGCCTGTCAATATTTTGTAATTTAATTATTAAAAAAATATGTATAATTTAATAATCGTACAAGGAAGTCGTGTGGTGTCCACATCAGATTTTTTCAAATATAATCTGGCATAAAACGTTATGGGGTTCTTCAACATGTAGATATTTTGTTCTTGTCTATATGCGATGAGAAATAAGCAACATGACATCGGGTGATATTTTGCGGAACTATAGTTAACGGGACAAGTTATACACGTGACATTTTCTTGATTGTATAAGAACAAGTGTTATCTATTATGTATATAATTTTACGCTTACATATGTAATATTTCTTACACTTAGTGCATAAATACAATTAGTAAATGTCAAATTATACCGTTAACATTAGTTCCTTTAAAAGCTACGATTCCTTAGTTCTCAAGCTATTCGCGGCGCTGTCATCGCTGATTTCAAATTAAATATCGCCTATTGGTCGACTCACCGGCTTTTCAACCAATCATAGCCTTCTTGCTAAAGTTAGAAGTAGGGATGTGGCATCAATCCTTTGTTACGTTAGTCGGTCGTTACAGATCGAAGCGTGAAGAACGTTTAGAAAAAACTGTTAAAAATTCAAGAATTTTTTGTTTGTTGTAAAGTTAATAGCTTAAAAAGGTTATATATAATTAGCGTTATTTTCAATATTGAAATAAATACCTACAGTTAGACTGAAGGTCCCGAAGGTTATTTTGTACTGCAAAACCAGGTAAGGAGCCATTATTGATTTGAAAAATTAATTTTTATTAAGAAAAGTAGAAATCATTTGTTTGAAAACTACTATTGTACATATTTATGATATCTATCTATCTATCTATCTTTATCATTCATATAAATTTGCAATGTAAATTTCATTATTACAATCAACAGCTATGTAAAAAATACTGCTCCCTCCCTCCCAAGTAGTTCGAACAATCGAACCCACTATAAGTTATTTATTTTTATGATTCAAATAATATTTTCATAGTAACAGTAGAAAATATCAAAATTTTAATACAATTTCAAATTTCTTTATCGATTGCTTAGATGTAAAACAAAAGCGCGCGAAACGTCTACACTACAGGGTTGGTGGTTGAATTAATACATCTTGCTTATCTGTCTCATGTGTTAAAAAGAAAATTTAATTGCTTTTAAATCAATTAATTGTTCAATAAGCAGGTATTAATTAGTTCTGTTGCGTTATTGTTTAAAACATGTCGCAAATAGTTAGTATGACTGCAGATTTTGTGTATAAAAACAAGAAACGTGGTAAGACTCGTAAGAAGGTATTTAAAAAGTATGAACTTCATATTTTAGTCAAAATTTGTTTTAAATTTAGGAAATTTTGCATAATTCATGAGTAAATTCTACATTTTTAATTCGTATTTGAACAATTTGAACGAAGATATTAGGTAAAATATAATATGAAAAGTAATTATTGTAATCAAAATTATTTATTTAAAATGATAACATAGTTTTTTCAAATATAATTTGTGCCATAAAACTTTATGGGGTACTTTATCACAAAAATGTAGAAAATAAAATCACGTGTTCTTCAATTTTTCACCATAATATTAACTTACGAAAAGTATGTCATTACCCTATACCTGACATGTAGATTACGAGAAAAATAAGTAAAACATTCTTTGAGAAACGATTTACCAGTAAATCACATATTTGTACTTCGCGAAGGACACAAGTTCGTCCATTTTGACCATAAAACTAAATAATGAAAAATATGTCATATTGGAATAGCAATAATAAATAATATAACATTAATACATTTATTTATCAATTAAAAACTAAAAAATAAATATACAAGGTGGTGGCGCTTGAAGGTTAACATAGGGATTTAACATGTAATAACAGTTTTATTCAATTTCCTGCTCCCTAGTACATTTTACGGTAAAAAGTGTAAAGTTGTTTAGAACCAAAAGCTGCATACAAAACTGTTTCTACATTTTTTATTGTTTTTGATTTCTTTACAATTTTAAAAAGAAATTTCAATTTTTTTGTTAATTAATAGCAATAGTCATAAGATGACATAAAAAACGATATTATTTTATTAATATTCTGTCAAATTATTTTTATGTAAAAAGTAAATTAAATAATGAATGTTATACAAACGAGGAACGTATCTTTACTATCGCCTATTGATCGACTCACCGGCTTTTCAACCAATCATAGACTTCTTGCCAAAGTTAGAAGTAGGGACGTGGCGTCAATCCTTTGTTACGTTAGTCGGACAGATCGAAGCGTCACGAACGTGTGGGAAAAACTATTAAAAATTCAAGAATTTTTCGTTTGTTTTAAAGTTATTAGCTTGAAAAAGATTATTGTTATTAGTGTTACGTTCAATAACTTCTTCTTTAAGTTCTATGTTATTGTTTAAAACAAAACATGTCACGAAGAGTTAGTATGACAGTAGATTTTGTCTACAAAAACAAAAAACGTGATAAGACTCGTAAGAAGGTATGTGCAAAAGTATTAATTTTATATTTTAGTCAAAATTTGTTCTAAATTTAAGAAATTTTACATAATTTATAAGTAAGTTTTACATTTTTAATTCGTATTTTAAAAATTTGAACGAAGATATTAGGTAAATAAAATAATATAATACAAAGTAATTATTATAATCAAAATTATGTATTTAGTCTCAGTTATATATCACATAGTTGAATTAAGAAAAAAATACTCTATCGAATAGGCCAAAAGCATATAAATCAGTCCATTTAAAAAAATATAACTTTGTGCTGTAACTTGAGCACCACTGGTTTAAAAATAGATTTTCTTCTCTAGTGGAATGCCCCCTTGGTCTACTATAATTTTATTCTATAGTATTTTTTTGTAACTATAATAACAAATAAAATAATGGTACTGGTCGGTTTTGGTGTTACACCCTGTATAACTTTTATTTGAAGCTCTTTTACGTAAAATAATTTGGGAAGCAGGAAAGTATGAAAATAGAATTTTACATGTTAAAGTACTATGTTCCGGTATCGCGGTCAACACCCTGTAATATACAAAATATTTACAATTAAATTCAATTCGCAATTAAAAACTAATTATAAAATATTTGAGATAAAGAAATAATTTGTATAATTACAAAAGATACGATTAACTATTTAAAAAACAGATATTTTATTCATTTACACAAAAATTTCTGCCTGTATTCAATATTTATTGATTTTATTCAGACTTGAATATAAATTTAACGGTAATTTTCGCACTAACAAAAACCTCTATGACGTGTTTTCTTTTCAGAGCAAGAAAATGGAACAGAAATTTAATATACGACAGGGCACAAACGTGAAAATCGAGCGAAGCGATGGAAGAATTCATGGTGCGTTAATTTATCAAGTAAACTGGGACACCCAAACGGTCTCAGTTGAATGGCTGGAAAATGGCGACACTAATACCAAAAAAGTTGCTATTAATGCTTTAATCCAGCTCAACCCCCACATCGTCCGCAACCCCGAACCCCGACCGCAGCCCCCTGTAATCAAACCCAACAACGTGAAACAACGAAAGTCAGAATTCCACAACGTTGATGTAACGAAGCAGACAAACAACCACGCCCTCAGCAGAAATGCTACACGGCAAAATATCGCTGTTTCCAATTTAAATAAGAATCTCCCCCGAGCCCAGACAAAATCCAGGATGCCTACCATTGCCAATAATGGCCTTAATGAGCAAGATCGACGCGAAAATGTTCCTCCACCTGCCCCCACGCCTGCTCCTGCGCCTACCCCAACTCTTGCCCCACCAGCAACGAAACCCACTGGGACGGCTTGCAAGAGCAACGTCGTCAAAGAGGTTGAAAAGCTAAAGAAAAATCGTGAGGAGCGTCGACTACGTCACGCGACAGAAAAAGCAGAAAAAGAAGCGTTTTTACAACAAGCTCCAGGAAATCCTTACTGGGAATTTTTAAATATGGTGCAAGACTTCCAGAGAACCCTCGCTTTTAATCCTCTTACCGGCATTGACCATCCAGTTGATGATCATCTTATAACTGTTTGCGTAAGAAAACGCCCGCTCAATAAACGCGAAGCAACCAAAAAAGAGGTTGATGTTATCGCTATTCCTACTCGGGACACAGTCATAGTTCACGAGCCGAAAAACAAAGTCGATCTGACTAAATATCTGGAGAATCAGTATTTCCGTTTTGATTACGCCTTTAACGAAGATTGCTCCAATGAATTAGTCTACAAATTCACTGCTCAACCATTAGTGAAAACTGTGTTTGAAGGGGGCTTCGCCACTTGCTTCGCTTACGGCCAGACTGGCTCTGGCAAAACTCACACCATGGGGGGCGATTTCAAAGGAAAAACGCAAAATTGCCAGAAAGGCATCTACGCGCTGGCCACGAAAGATGTCTTCGAATATTTGAAACATCCCAAATATAAACCCATGAATTTTGTCGTATCAGCAAGTTTCTTCGAAATATATTCCGGAAAGGTGTTTGATCTTCTAGCGAACAAAGCTAAGTTACGAATTTTGGAGGACGCTAAACAACAAGTTCAAGTTGTGGGTTTGACTGAAAAAGTCGTGCAGAATAGAGACGAAGTACTGAAATTGATTCAGCTTGGTAGTCAAGCGAGAACTTCGGGACAAACCTCAGCAAATTCTAATTCATCAAGATCGCACGCAATTTTCCAAATCTGTCTTCGTACTCCAGGAATCACAAAAGTGTACGGAAAATTTTCGTTGATTGACTTAGCCGGAAATGAAAGAGGAGCGGATACATCATCGGCAAACAGACAAATTCGTATGGAGGGTGCAGAAATCAACAAATCCCTTCTGGCTTTGAAGGAATGCATTAGGGCTTTGGGTCGTAAAGGCAGTGGTCATCTTCCATTTAGAGCAAGCAAACTCACTCAAGTTCTTCGAGATTCATTTATTGGAGAAAACTCCAGAACATGCATGATTGCTATGATTTCGCCCGGAATTGCATCTTGTGAACACACGCTTAACACTTTACGCTACGCTGATCGAGTTAAAGAATTAGTTGTTGAAAATCCAGAGAAGAAAGATCATCATACTATTAGTGACGATGTGCTTGAAGATGATTTCTCTGACGATGATATCAAACAACTACAATCCCTAAACAAGCATGATATATCCCAAGAGCTTCTCAATTTTCATCAAGCTATATCCGAACTCCAAATATGTGAAGAAGAAATGCTCGATCACCACAAGTCTGTAAATGATTACCTCAAAGCTGCACTAGAAAACTCAAACGTACTTTACAATTTAGCTAATACCGCGGAATACGATCAAGATGCTTACTGTCAGAATTGGGAAAACTTGTTGACTGAGGGTATGAATGTCTTCTGCATGGCTTTGAACAAAGTTAACGAATATAGAACTAAATTAACCGCTGAGGAGCAGATGAGTCAGAAGGTCAAACCATGAAAATATTGAGTCGTTTTATTGTTCTATCATATTTTAATACTTTCTCTTGTTACTAATTTAACGTCGTTCGTGTTATCCATTTTTTATTTTAATATTGAAAATACAATGCCTCTTTGAATGGTTATAATAATAATTTAAAAAAATTGTTTAACATTTTTGATTAATAAAAATATAATTTGTACACTTGTGTTTTCTTTAACTATTTGTTAATTTAACTATACGGGGGTGTTTTACTTTCCAGTTCCATGATATTTCGTAAACTAACTGTAGAAAAATAAATCAAGTAGGTAAGTTATTTCATATTATTCGTGCCTATTCACTGAAAACTCACTATCGAATTTTTTGACCCTTACCTATACAGGGTGACTCTGGGAGGACCCCCCCCCCATAACTTTTTTATTATAAATAATAGAAAAAAATGGCTCATATAAAAGTTTTATTATTTTAAATATACTATTTTATGGCAGATGTAAATAGCAACATATAATTATTTTACTAAAATATAAACCGCCATTTTTTTCTCTTTTCAGCGATGTATTAGTTTTTATTAATGTATTTGCAAAAATTCGAGATAAATAAGATAATTTAGATATATGGGAATGGGAAATAATTTTTATTCAAATATAGATGGCTATGTAAAAATAAACAAAATGTAACAATGTTAATATGAACAAAGTATACATTTGTTTTTACTTATGTATTATTACTTACCTATTATTTATTTATTATTTATTTTCACATAGCCATCTAGAATATTTGAATAAAAATTATTTCTCATATATCTCAATTATCTTATTTTTCTCGATTTGTTTCGAATAGATTAATAAAAACTAATACATCGTTGAAAAGAGAAAAACATGGCGGTTTATATTTTAGTAAAATAATTATAGGTTGGTTTTTAAAAAATAAAAGTTGATAGTTGCATCTTGTAAACCTGATTTTACAAAAAAAATCTACATCTGCCATAAAATAGTATATTTAAAGAATAAAACTTTTATATGAGCCATTTTTCTATTACTTATAATAAAAAAAGTTAAAGGGGGGGATGTCTTTCCAGGCTCAGGATGCAACACCAAAACGGACCACGGTCATTATTTTCTTTAATATTATAATTACAAAAAAATACTATAGAACAAAGTTGTAGGAGAATGGGGGGGGGGCATCCCATTAGAGCAGAAAATATTTTTTTAAACCAGTAGTTCTCAAGTTACAACACAAAGTTATATTTTTTAAATACGATAATATATATATATATATATATATATATATATATATATATATATATATATATATATATATATATATATATATATATATACAGTATTGGACAAAATAAATCATACACCTAACATTAATTTCAAATTTCTGTTGTATTTTTTTATATCATATGCAAATTTATTAATACATACAAAAATGTAAAGGCATTTTAATGTACTTCAGTTAAATATATAATATAGAATAAAAATATTGTTAAATTATTTTAATATATTATTTCTTCTCCTTAAAAAATAATTTGTCTTGGACAGAATAAATCATACACTTTATAAAACTATTTACTTAATTATTCTGTTATCATTCATTATTCAGAAATTTATGTTATAATAAAACACTGGAATCTATCTTTTTCGTAATGTGCTCTGGGTAAGTATTAGTCGTTAAAACAATGTCAGTAAGACAAATTTTCATTGATTTTCGCAACTTGGTCATTCGTGATCGACAGAATGGAGTATCTATTAGAAAAATTGCTGAAAAATATTCCATTTCCATTGGAGTAGTTCAGCATATTTGGAAGAACTTCGAAATTCATGGAATTGTGACGAATTTTTGTGGTAAAGGTCGAAAGCGGGCTACAACTCCTTGCAATGATAACAATCGTAAGAATATGGTTAAACAAAATCCAAGTTTATCATCACCAAATATTGTAGGATTTATGGACCTGACTATTGGTAGTTAACAGTGCGTCGTAGACTTCGTTAATCTGGGCTAAAAAACTGTTTAGCTTCAAAACGTCCATTTATAAGAAAAAATAAATAAAAAGAAACGACTCGAGTACGCAAAGAAGTACGCAGCGATGTCTTTAGACTTTTGGAAAACAATAGTATGGTCGTATGAAAGTAAATTTGAATTATTTGGACATAAACGGCGGTATAGGGTGTGGCGAAAATCGAATGAATCTCTAAAAGAAATCAATATTTAAAATACAGTAAAACACGGCGACGGTAATGTAATGGTTTGGGGGTATTTTTCATGGTCCGGTGTGGGTAATTTATTAAGAATTGTAGGCAATATGAAGGCTGAAGATTACATTAATATTTAGTGCGAAAATTTGGAGGAATCTGTTTTAAAATTGGGCGTAGAAAATAATTTTATCTTCCAGCAAGACAATTATCCAAAACATACATCAAAGAAAACTGCTGCCTTTTTCAAGTCGAACCGAAAAAAAATGTAACCGAATCTAAACCCAATTGAAAATATATGGGGTTATTTTGATCAAAATATTAACAAATTAAATGTGACGAATAAAACGTCATACCTTGCAGCACTTCAACTTCAAGATAAAATGTATTATTATTGGGAAAATAAAATATTAAAAAAAAATCAGCAACATTTTTTTCATTTCATACATATATTATAGAAGTATTTTAAAATGATTTTATTTTTCTTATATACCAATGTTTTTTTCTTCTAAGGTTAAATAGATACAAGGTGAAATTGAAATTAATGCTAGGTGTATGATTTATTTTGTCCAGTACTGTATATACAGGTGTAACACCAAAACCGACCACCGCCATTATTTTCTTTATTATTATACTTATAAAAAAATAATATAGAACAAAATTGTAGAAGACCAAGGGGGACATCCTATTTTAGAAGAAAATATTTTTTTAAACCAGTGGTTCTCAATTTGCAACACAAAGTTATATTTTTTCAAATAGGATTATACATATTTTTTATGCCTATTCGATAGCGTATTTTAATCTGAATTCAACCATGTATCACTTTTATATCTTTACATAATAAAAATATTGAAAAAAATGCGTTTGAAATATGAGTAAATTTGATTTTTCTAGTCATTTTTCAGTAGGTATGAAAAACAAAAACTACTATTTGTCAATTTGAATTATTTAGGATATAAATCAAATAAAACACTGTTTATAACGTTTTACAAATATTTGTTTCATTTTAATTTAAGCAGAATTTTTTTCATTCATAGCCTACTGAAAAATAATTATAAAAATTAAATTTCTTTAAATTTCAATTGAATTTTTCTCAATATTTTTGTTATGTAAAGATATAAAATAATCTCATGATTGAATTCAGAAAAAATACTCTATCGAATAGGCATAAATATATGTATAATCCCATTTGAAAAAATCTGATGTGGACACCACACGACTTCCTTGTACGATTATTAAACTATACATATTTTTTTAATAAATAAATTACAAAATATTAATTTTAACTTCAAAACAGTAAGATATATAGCGACCATAATCTAACCCGGTTCTTTTTAAAGAGTGTTTTGATTACAACAAAGAAATATTTGATTACAACAATGAATATGACTAATTTCACAATAAAAATATAATATTTGTTATTGTACGAATCATAAAATTGCACGTATTTAACGTAATTTGACATGAACATTTTTTTTATGTTTTTGTCCTAATCTATAGCAAGCTTTATTACAAAAACAAAAAAGTATATAATTTTTAAATTTACATATCGCGCTTATATAAAGGGCTAATTTAATAATACTTGATGTGCTAGACGCAGAAATTAATTCTCTAAAACTTTTATTTGAAGCATTTATTTCTAAAATCAAAATAAAATCATTTTATTCAAGAAAAACTGTTAACAACTTCAAGTAATGTACCACTTCCAGTTAGCCTATTTTAACCAAAATCAATTATGTTATTTCGATTGACATAAAAGTCTTGTATACCAAATTTTAAAAGTTTTGGATTATATTTTAAAACAGTTTTCCATTAAAATCTATTATAGGCTTCAAGTAAAGTGCCACTTCTGGAAACTGTGTAATAACCAGAAAGGGAGGTGCACAACTAGATGTTATAGAAGTCCTAAATACAAAATTTCAATTTTCTACGGTTTACCGTTTTTGAGTTATGCGAGATACGTACGAACGTACGTACGGACGTACGTACGTACAGACGTCACGACGAAATTAGTCAAAATGGATTCAGGGATGATCAAAATGGATATTTCCGCTGAAATCTGAAAACCGAAATTTTTCGCGATTACAATACTTCCTTTACTTACGTACAAGGAAGTAAAAATACAAAAAATATCATTTCGTTACATATTTCAGGGGAACAGATATCTAAAACTAATAAATATGAAGTGAATTCCTAGAATCCATTATATAGTTAGAAATAAATGTTCCTTCCGGCATTTGGTTTAGTAGACCTATGTGCGAGTTAAAGTCAGCGACTACTAAAACTTTGTGTTCAGCAAATATATCTGTAATTTCGGAAAGTAAATCATCAATCATATTTATACATTCAACATTATTAAGTGAAGGGTTTAAATATAAATTTACTAATACATATTTAGAATATTTTGTGACTAACTCTACAGCAATCCATAAATTACTTTTTCTATTAAATTGATATTTTCTATGCCACAAGACTTTTTTATAAAAATAACCAAACCTGCACTGGCCCGACCTTTGCTTTTTTCCTTTACAGCGTTACTGCATATGATATGATATTTATCTGCCCCTAAAAATAAAGGTAAATAGTTTATTTGGGTACTACATCATGTTTCATTCAAACAAAGAACATCTACTTGTTGTATTTTTGTTTGCATTTCGTAATCAATATTAAAAATCTTTTGATATCCACTTATATTCCAAAAAACTACAGAAAGATGATCTGTTCTTAAACAGTTATAATTTATTGTACTTAACTTAGATTATTGATTTTTCATTGTTGATTTTGTACAGATTAAAGAGGTTGGGGTTGATAATGTTGATTGTACTGTTGATTCAATGAGGCTAGAGTTAGAATTCTGAAAAATTCGAACCTCATTTGTTGATATTTCATTCCCACGCTGACATGTTGACGTTGACCTTCCTGCTTTTACCGGCTCCGACTCCGTGCGCGGGCAATTGTTTATAAAAAAATTGCGCCGTCAGTAGAAGTAGAGGCGTTATTGTTATTCTGGTTGCCCAAATTCATTCTATTTGGTTTGATGAGTTTGTTCGGTGTTTGAATACCCGCAGGTGAGCGGATACGTTTTTTATCTTCTACCTTTGGGTTGTTGCCTTCATTTTCTATATTATTTTGCCTAAGTCGTGCGAGCCATTTTTTGCGTTTATCGCGTTCTTGGGCAGATAAATCAAGATTTAAAAAAATCTGATGTGGACACCACACGACTTCCTTGTACGATTATTAAACTATACATATTTTTTTAATAAATAAATTACAAAATATTAATTTTAACTTCAAAACAGTAAGATATATAGCGACCATAAAGGTAGTTTTTAAAGAGAGTTTTGATTACAACAAAGAAATATTTGATTACAACAATGAATATGACTAATTTCACAATAAAAATATAATATTTGTTATTGTACGAATCATAAAATTGCGCGTATTTAACGTAATTTGACATGAACATTTTATTTTTTTGTCCTAATCCATAGCAAGCTTTATTACAAAAAAATAATTTTTAAATTTACATATCTCGCTTATACAAAGGGCTAATTTAATAATATTTGATGTGTTAGAAGCAGAAATTAATTCTCTAAAACTTTTATTTGAAGCATTTATTTCTAAAATCAAAATAAAATCATTTTATTCAAGAAAAACTGTTAACAACTTCAAGTAATGTACCACTTCCGGTTAGCCTATTTTAACCAAAATCTATTATGTTATTTCGATTGACATAAAAGTCTTTTATACCAAATTTGAAAAGTTTTGGATTATATTTTAAAACAGTTTTTCATTAAAATCTATTATAGGCTTCAAGTAAAGTGCCACTTTTGGAAATTGTGTAATAACCAGAAAGGGAGGTGCACAACTAGATGTTATAGGAGTCCTAAATACAAAATTTCAACTTTCTAAGGCTTACCGTTTTTGAGTTATGCGAGATACGTACGTACGTACGTACGTACAGACGTCACGACGAAATTAGTCAAAATGGATTCAGGGATCATCAAAATGGATATTTCCGCTGAAATCTGAAAACCGAAATTTTTCGCGATTACAATACTTCCTTTACTTACGTACAAGGAAGTAAAAAGTATATAATTTTTAAATTTACATATCTCGCTTATACAAAGGGCTAATTTAATAATACTTGATGTGATAGACGCTGAAATTAATTCTCTAAAACTTTTATTTGAAGCATTTATTTGTAAAATCAAAATATTATCCATTTTATTTAAGAAAAACTGTTAACAACTTCAAGTAATGTACCACTTCCGGTTAACCTATTTTAACCAAAATCTATTATGTAATTTCGATTGTCATAAAAGTCTTGTATACCAAATTTGATAAGTTTTGGATTATATTTTAAAACAGTTTTTCATTAAAATCTATTATAGGCTTCATGTAAAGTGCCACTTCTGGAAATTGTGTAATAACCAGAATGGGAGGTGCACAACTAGATGTTATAGGAGTCCTAAATACAAAATTTCAACTTTCTACGGCTTACCGTTTTTGAGTTATGCGAGATACGTACGTACGGACGTACGGACGTACAGACGTATGGACGTACGTACGTACGTACGTACAGACGTCACAACGAAATTAGTCAAAATGGATTCAGGGATCATCAAAATGGATATTTCCGCTGAAATCTGAAAACCGAAATTTTTCGCGATTACAATACTTCCTTTACTTACGTACAAGGAAGTAAAAAGATTTGAACCTTTCAGTTGTCTCCTTTTTGAGTATATTGCTTTCTGAATTTTGATGGAATCGAACGAAATTAATATTGGGCGTGGATTTTTGGCTTGCGTGTTTTTATTTTTACCCAAACGGAATACTTCTTCAATGTCGTCTTCAGCTAATGTTGAGTGTAGTTTGTTTTTAATTAAACTTAAAACATTCTGTTCTAGCTCTGCAACAAATTTGATATACAAGACTTTTATGTCAATCGAAATAACATAATATATTTTGGTTAAAATAGGCTAACCGGAAGTGGTACATTACTGGAAGTTGTTAACAGTTTTTTGAATAAAATGATTTTATTTTGATTTTAGAAATAAATGCTTCAAATAAAAGTTTTAGAGAATTAATTACTGCGTCTAGCACAACAAGTATTATTAAATTAGCCCTTTGTATAAGCGAGATATGTAAATTTAAAAATTATATACTTTTACTTCCTTGTACGTAAGTAAAGGAAGTATTGTAATCGCGAAAAATTTTGGTTTTCAGATTTCAGCGGAAATATCCATTTTGATCATCCCTGAATCCATTTTGACTAATTTCGTCGTGACGTCTGTACGTACGTACGTCCGTACGTACGTATCTCGCATAACTCAAAAACGGTAAGCCGTAGAAAGTTGAAATTTTGTATTTAGGACTCTTATAACATCTAGTTGTGCACCTCCCTTTCTGGTTATTACACAATTTCCAGAAGTGGCACTTTACATGAAGCCTATAATAGATTTTAATGAAAAACTGTTTTAAATATAATCCAAAACTTTTCAAATTTGGTATACAAGACTTTTATGTCAATCGAAATAACATAATAGATTTTGGTTAAAATAGGCTAACTGGAAGTGGTACATTACTTGAAGTTGTTAACAGTTTTTCTTGAATAAAATGATTTTATTTTGATTTTAGAAATAAATGCTTCAAATAAAAGTTTTAGAGAATTAATTTCTGCGTCTAGCACATCAAGTATTATTAAATTAGCCCTTTATATAAGCGCGATATGTAAATTTAAAAATTATATACTTTTTGTTTTTGTAATAAGGCTTGCTATGGATTAGGACAAAAAAAATTAAAAAAAGTTCATGTCAAATTACGTTAAATACGTGCAATTTTATGATTCGTACAATAACAAATATTATATTTTTATTGTGAAATTAGTCATATTCATTGTTGTAATCAAATATTTCTTTGTTGTAATCAAAACTCTCTTTAAAAAGAACCGAGTTAGATTAATGTTAATTTAAGAATGATAGTAGTAAATGAATTATTTTTTGTTCTATATCAAAATATTTCTCGGGCTTGGCTTAAGCCTGTCAATATTTTGTAATTTAATTATTAAAAAAATATGTATAATTTAATAATCGTACAAGGAAGTCGTGTGGTGTCCACATCAGATTTTTTCAAATATAATCTGGCATAAAACGTTATGGGGTTCTTCAACATGTAGATATTTTGTTCTTGTCTATATGCGATGAGAAATAAGCAACATGACATCGGGTGATATTTTGCGGAACTATAGTTAACGGAACAAGTTATACACGTGACATTTTCTTGATTGTATAAGAACAAGTGTTATCTATTATGTATATAATTTTACGCTTACATATGTAATATTTCTTACACTTAGTGCATAAATACAATTAGTAAATGTCAAATTATACCGTTAACATTAGTTCCTTTAAAAGCTACGATTCCTTAGTTCTCAAGCTATTCGCGGCGCTGTCATCGCTGATTTCAAATTAAATATCGCCTATTGGTCGACTCGCCGGCTTTTCAACCAATCATAGCCTTCTTGCTAAAGTTAGAAGTAGGGATGTGGCATCAATCCTTTGTTACGTTAGTCGGTCGTTACAGATCGAAGCGTGAAGAACGTTTAGAAAAAACTGTTAAAAATTCAAGAATTTTTTGTTTGTTGTAAAGTTAATAGCTTAAAAAGGTTATATATAATTAGTGTTATTTTCAATATTGAAATAAATACCTACAGTTAGACTGAAGGTCCCGAAAGTTATTTTGTACTGCAAAACCAGGTAAGGAGCCATTATTGATTTGAAAAATTAATTTTTATTAAGAAAAGTAGAAATCATTTGTTTGAAAACTACTATTGTACATATTTATGATATCTATCTATCTATCTATCTATCTTTATCATTCATATAAATTTGCAATGTAAATTTCATTATTACAATCAACAGCTATGTAAAAAATACTGCTCCCTCCCTCCCAAGTAGTTCGAACAATCGAACCCACTATAAGTTATTTATTTTTATGATTCAAATAATATTTTCATAGTAACAGTAGAAAATATCAAAATTTTAATACAATTTCAAATTTCTTTATCGATTGCTTAGATTTTTAACAAAAGCGCGCGAAACGTCTACACTACAGGGTTGGTGGTTGAATTAATACATCTTGCTTATCTGTCTCATGTGTTAAAAAGAAAATTTAATTGCTTTTAAATCAATTAATTGTTCAATAAGCAGGTATTAATTAGTTCTGTTGCGTTATTGTTTAAAACATGTCGCAAATAGTTAGTATGACTGCAGATTTTGTGTATAAAAACAAGAAACGTGGCAAGACTCGTAAGAAGGTATTTAAAAAGTATGAACTTCATATTTTAGTCAAAATTTGTTTTAAATTTAGGAAATTTTGCATAATTCATGAGTAAATTCTACATTTTTAATTCGTATTTGAACAATTTGAACGAAGATATTAGGTAAAATATAATATGAAAAGTAATTATTGTAATCAAAATTATTTATTTAAAATGATAACATAGTTTTTTCAAATATAATTTGTGCCATAAAACTTTATGGGGTACTTTATCACAAAATTGTAGAAAATAAAATCACGTGTTCTTCAATTTTTCACCATAATATTAACTTACGAAAAGTATGTCATTACCCTATACCTGACATGTAGATTACGAGAAAAATAAGTAAAACATTCTTTGAGAAACGATTTACCAGTAAATCACATATTTGTACTTCGCGAAGGACACAAGTTCGTCCATTTTGACCATAAAACTAAATAATGAAAAATATGTCATATTGGAATAGCAATAATAAATAATATAACATTAATACATTTATTTATCAATTAAAAACTAAAAAATAAATATACAAGGTGGTGGCGCTTGAAGGTTAACATAGGGATTTAACATGTAATAACAGTTTTATTCAATTTCCTGCTCCCTAGTACATTTCACGGTAAAAAGTGTAAAGTTGTTTAGAACCAAAAGCTGCATACAAAACTGTTTCTACATTTTTTATTGTTTTTGGTGTCTTTACAATTTTAAAAAGAAATTTCAAATTCTTTGTTAATTAATAGCAATAGTCATAAGATGACATAAAAAACGATATTATTTTATTCATATTATGTCAAATTATTTTTATGTTAAAAGTAAATTAAATAATGAATGTTATACAAACGAGGAACGTGTCTTTACTATCGCCTAGTGATCGACTCACCGGCTTTTCAACCAATCATAGACTTCTTGCCAAAGTTAGAAGTAGGGACGTGGCGTCAATCCTTTGTTACGTTAGTCGGACAGATCGAAGCGTCACGAACGTGTGGGAAAAACTATTAAAAATTCAAGAATTTTTCCTTTGTTTTAAAGTTATTAGCTTGAAAAAGATTATTGTTATTAGTGTTACGTTCAATAACTTCTTCTTTAAGTTCTGTGTTATTGTTTAAAACAAAACATGTCACGAAGAGTTAGTATGACAGTAGATTTTGTCTACAAAAACAAAAAACGTGATAAGACTCGTAAGAAGGTATGTGCAAAAGTATTAACTTTATATTTTAGTCAAAATTTGTTCTAAATTTAAGAAATTTTACATAATTTACAAGTTTTACATTTTTAATTCGTATTTTAAAAATTTGAACGAAGATATTAGGTAAATAAAATAATATAATACAACGTAATTATTATAATCAAAATTATGTATTTAGTCTCAGTTATATATCACATAGTTGAATTAAGAAAAAAATACTATATCGAATAGGCCAAAAACATTTAAATCAGTCCATTTAAAAAAATATAACTTTGTGCTGTAACTTGAGCACCACTGGTTTAAAAATAGATTTTCTTCTCTAGTGGAATGCCCCCTTGGTCTCCTATAATTTTATTCTATAGTATTTTTTTGTAACTATAATAACAAATAAAATAATGGTAGTGGTCGGTTTTGGTGTTACATCCTGTATAACTTTTATTTGAAGCTCTTTTACGTAAAATAATTTGGGAAGCAGGAAATTATGAAAATAGAATTTTACATGTTAAAGTACTATGTTCCGGTATCGCGGTCAACACTCTGTAATATACAAAATATTTACAATTAAATTCAATTCGCAATTAAAAACTAATTATAAAATATTTGAGATAAAGAAATAATTTGTGTAATTACAAAAGATACGATTAACCTTTTAAAAAACAGATATTTTATTCATTTACACAAAAACTTCTGCCTGTATTCAATATTTATTGATTTTATTCAGACGAATATAAATTTAACGGTAATTTTCGCACTAACAAAAACCTCTATGACGTGTTTTCTTTTCAGAGCAAGAAAATGGAACAGAAATTTAATATACGACAGGGCACAAACGTGAAAATCGAGCGAAGCGATGGAAGAATTCATGGTGCGTTAATTTATCAAATAAACTGGGACACCCAAACGGTCTCAGTTGAATGGCTGGAAAATGGCGACACTAATACCAAAAAAGTTGCTATTAATGCTTTAATCCAGCTCAACCCCCACATCGTCCGCAACCCCGAACCCCGACCGCAGCCCCCTGTAATCAAACCCAACAACGTGAAACAACGAAAGTCAGAATTCCACAACGTTGATGTAACGAAGCAGACAAACAACCACGCCCTCAGCAGAAATGCTACACGGCAAAATATCGCTGTTTCCAATTTAAATAAGAATCTCCCCCGAGCCCAGACAAAATCCAGGATGCCTACCATTGCCAATAATGGCCTTAATGAGCAAGATCGACGCGAAAATGTTCCTCCACCTGCCCCCACGCCTGCTCCTGCGCCTACCCCAACTCTTGCCCCACCAGCAACGAAACCCACTGGGACGGCTTGCAAGAGCAACGTCGTCAAAGAGGTTGAAAAGCTAAAGAAAAATCGTGAGGAGCGTCGACTACGTCACGCGACAGAAAAAGCAGAAAAAGAAGCGTTTTTACAACAAGCTCCAGGAAATCCTTACTGGGAATTTTTAAATATGGTGCAAGACTTCCAGAGAACCCTCGCTTTTAATCCTCTTACCGGCATTGACCATCCAGTTGATGATCATCTTATAACTGTTTGCGTAAGAAAACGCCCGCTCAATAAACGCGAAGCAACCAAAAAAGAGGTTGATGTTATCGCTATTCCTACTCGGGACACAGTCATAGTTCACGAGCCGAAAAACAAAGTCGATCTGACTAAATATCTGGAGAATCAGTATTTCCGTTTTGATTACGCCTTTAACGAAGATTGCTCCAATGAATTAGTCTACAAATTCACTGCTCAACCATTAGTGAAAACTGTGTTTGAAGGGGGCTTCGCCACTTGCTTCGCTTACGGCCAGACTGGCTCTGGCAAAACTCACACCATGGGGGGCGATTTCAAAGGAAAAACGCAAAATTGCCAGAAAGGCATCTACGCGCTGGCCACGAAAGATGTCTTCGAATATTTGAAACATCCCAAATATAAACCCATGAATTTTGTCGTATCAGCAAGTTTCTTCGAAATATATTCCGGAAAGGTGTTTGATCTTCTAGCGAACAAAGCTAAGTTACGAATTTTGGAGGACGCTAAACAACAAGTTCAAGTTGTGGGTTTGACTGAAAAAGTCGTGCAGAATAGAGACGAAGTACTGAAATTGATTCAGCTTGGTAGTCAAGCGAGAACTTCGGGACAAACCTCAGCAAATTCTAATTCATCAAGATCGCACGCAATTTTCCAAATCTGTCTTCGTACTCCAGGAATCACAAAAGTGTACGGAAAATTTTCGTTGATTGACTTAGCCGGAAATGAAAGAGGAGCGGATACATCATCGGCAAACAGACAAATTCGTATGGAGGGTGCAGAAATCAACAAATCCCTTCTGGCTTTGAAGGAATGCATTAGGGCTTTGGGTCGTAAAGGCAGTGGTCATCTTCCATTTAGAGCAAGCAAACTCACTCAAGTTCTTCGAGATTCATTTATTGGAGAAAACTCCAGAACATGCATGATTGCTATGATTTCGCCCGGAATTGCATCTTGTGAACACACGCTTAACACTTTACGCTACGCTGATCGAGTTAAAGAATTAGTTGTTGAAAATCCAGAGAAGAAAGATCATCATACTATTAGTGACGATGTGCTTGAAGATGATTTCTCTGACGATGATATCAAACAACTACAATCCCTAAACAAGCATGATATATCCCAAGAGCTTCTCAATTTTCATCAAGCTATATCCGAACTCCAAATATGTGAAGAAGAAATGCTCGATCACCACAAGTCTGTAAATGATTACCTCAAAGCTGCACTAGAAAACTCAAACGTACTTTACAATTTAGCTAATACCGCGGAATACGATCAAGATGCTTACTGTCAGAATTGGGAAAACTTGTTGACTGAGGGTATGAATGTCTTCTGCATGGCTTTGAACAAAGTTAACGAATATAGAACTAAATTAACCGCTGAGGAGCAGATGAGTCAGAAGGTCAAACCATGAAAATATTGAGTCGTTTTATTGTTCTATCATATTTTAATACTTTCTCTTGTTACTAATTTAACGTCGTTCGTGTTATCCATTTTTTATTTTAATATTGAAAATACAATGCCTCTTTGAATGGTTATAATAATAATTTAAAAAAATTGTTTAACATTTTTGATTAATAAAAATATAATTTGTACACTTGTGTTTTCTTTAACTATTTGTTGATTTAACTATACGGGGGTGTTTTACTTTCCAGTTCCATGATATTTCGTAAACTAACTGTAGAAAAATAAATCAAGTAGGTAAGTTATTTCATATTATTCGTGCCTATTCACTGAAAACTCACTATCGAATTTTTTGACCCTTACCTATACAGGGTGACTCTGGGAGGACCCCCCCCTCCCCATAACTTTTTTATTATAAATAATAGAAAAAAATGGCTCATATAAAAGTTTTATTATTTTAAATATACTATTTTATGGCAGATGTAAATAGCAACATATAATTATTTTACTAAAATATAAACCGCCATTTTTTTCTCTTTTCAGCGATGTATTAGTTTTTATTAATGTATTTGCAAAAATTCGAGATAAATAAGATAATTTAGATATATGGGAATGGGAAATAATTTTTATTCAAATATAGATGGCTATGTAAAAATAAACAAAATGTAACAATGTTAATATGAACAAAGTATACATTTGTTTTTACTTATGTATTATTACTTACCTATTATTTATTTATTATTTATTTTCACATAGCCATCTAGAATATTTGAATAAAAATTATTTCTCATATATCTCAATTATCTTATTTTTCTCGATTTGTTTCGAATAGATTAATAAAAACTAATACATCGTTGAAAAGAGAAAAACATGGCGGTTTATATTTTAGTAAAATAATTATAGGTTGGTTTTTAAAAAATAAAAGTTGATAGTTGCATCTTGTAAACCTGATTTTACAAAAAAAATCTACATCTGCCATAAAATAGTATATTTAAAGAATAAAACTTTTATATGAGCCATTTTTCTATTACTTATAATAAAAAAAGTTAAAGGGGGGGATGTCTTTCCAGGCTCAGGATGCAACACCAAAACGGACCACGGTCATTATTTTCTTTAATATTATAATTACAAAAAAATACTATAGAACAAAGTTGTAGGAGAATGGGGGGGGGGCATCCCATTAGAGCAGAAAATATTTTTTTAAACCAGTAGTTCTCAAGTTACAACACAAAGTTATATTTTTTAAATACGATAATATATATATATATATATATATATATATATATATATATATATATATATATATATATATATATATACAGTATTGGACAAAATAAATCATACACCTAACATTAATTTCAAATTTCTGTTGTATTTTTTTATATCATATGCAAATTTATTAATACATACAAAAATGTAAAGGCATTTTAATGTACTTCAGTTAAATATATAATATAGAATAAAAATATTGTTAAATTATTTTAATATATTATTTCTTCTCCTTAAAAAATAATTTGTCTTGGACAGAATAAATCATACACTTTATAAAACTATTTACTTAATTATTCTGTTATCATTCATTATTCAGAAATTTATGTTATAATAAAACACTGGAATCTATCTTTTTCGTAATGTGCTCTGGGTAATTAGAAAAATTGCTGAAAAATATTCCATTTCCATTGGAGTAGTTCAGCATATTTGGAAGAACTTCGAAATTCATGGAATTGTGACGAATTTTTGTGGTAAAGGTCGAAAGCGGGCTACAACTCCTTGCAATGATAACAATCGTAAGAATATGGTTAAACAAAATCCAAGTTTATCATCACCAAATATTGTAGGATTTATGGACCTGACTATTGGTAGTTAACAGTGCGTCGTAGACTTCGTTAATCTGGGCTAAAAAACTGTTTAGCTTCAAAACGTCCCTTTATAAGAAAAAATAAATAAAAAGAAACGACTCGAGTACGCAAAGAAGTACGCAGCAATGCTTTAGACTTTTGGAAAACAATAGTATGGTCGTATGAAAGTAAATTTGAATTATTTGGACATAAACGGCGGTATAGGGTGTGGCGAAAATCGAATGAATCTCTAAAAGAAATCAATATTTAAAATACAGTAAAACACGGCGACGGTAATGTAATGGTTTGGGGGTATTTTTCATGGTCCGGTGTGGGTAATTTATTAAGAATTGTAGGCAATATGAAGGCTGAAGATTACATTAATATTTAGTGCGAAAATTTGGAGGAATCTGTTTTAAAATTGGGCGTAGAAAATAATTTTATCTTCCAGCAAGACAATTATCCAAAACATACATCAAAGAAAACTGCTGCCTTTTTCAAGTCGAACCGAAAAAAAATGTAACCGAATCTAAACCCAATTGAAAATATATGGGGTTATTTTGATCAAAATATTAACAAATTAAATGTGACGAATAAAACGTCATACCTTGCAGCACTTCAACTTCAAGATAAAATGTATTATTATTGGGAAAATAAAATATTAAAAAAAAATCAGCAACATTTTTTTCATTTCATACATATATTATAGAAGTATTTTAAAATGATTTTATTTTTCTTATATACCAATGTTTTTTTCTTCTAAGGTTAAATAGATACAAGGTGAAATTGAAATTAATGCTAGGTGTATGATTTATTTTGTCCAGTACTGTATATACAGGTGTAACACCAAAACCGACCACCGCCATTATTTTCTTTATTATTATAGTTATAAAAAAATAATATAGAACAAAATTGTAGAAGACCAAGGGGGACATCCTATTTTAGAAGAAAATATTTTTTTAAACCAGTGGTTCTCAATTTGCAACACAAAGTTATATTTTTTCAAATAGGATTATACATATTTTTTATGCCTATTCGATAGCGTATTTTAATCTGAATTCAACCATGTATCAGTTTTATATCTTTACATAATAAAAATATTGAAAAAAATGCGTTTGAAATATGAGTAAATTTGATTTTTCTAGTCATTTTTCAGTAGGTATGAAAAACAAAAACTACTATTTGTCAATTTGAATTATTTAGGATATAAATCAAATAAAACACTGTTTATAACGTTTTACAAATATTTGTTTCATTTTAATTTAAGCAGAATTTTTTTCATTCATAGCCTACTGAAAAATAATTATAAAAATTAAATTTCTTTAAATTTCAATTGAATTTTTCTCAATATTTTTGTTATGTAAAGATATAAAATAATCTCATGATTGAATTCAGAAAAAATACTCTATCGAATAGGCATAAATATATGTATAATCCCATTTGAAAAAATCTGATGTGGACACCACAGGACTTCCTTGTACGATTATTAAACTATACATATTTTTTTAATAAATAAATTACAAAATATTAATTTTAACTTCAAAACAGTAAGATATATAGCGACCATAATCTAACCCGGTTCTTTTTAAAGAGTGTTTTGATTACAACAAAGAAATATTTGATTACAACAATGAATATGACTAATTTCACAATAAAAATATAATATTTGTTATTGTACGAATCATAAAATTGCGCGTATTTAACGTAATTTGACATGAACATTTTATTTTTTTGTCCTAATCCATAGCAAGCTTTATTACAAAAAAATAATTTTTAAATTTACATATCTCGCTTATACAAAGGGCTAATTTAATAATATTTGATGTGTTAGAAGCAGAAATTAATTCTCTAAAACTTTTATTTGAAGCATTTATTTCTAAAATCAAAATAAAATCATTTTATTCAAGAAAAACTGTTAACAACTTCAAGTAATGTACCACTTCCGGTTAGCCTATTTTAACCAAAATCTATTATGTTATTTCGATTGACATAAAAGTCTTTTATACCAAATTTGAAAAGTTTTGGATTATATTTTAAAACAGTTTTTCATTAAAATCTATTATAGGCTTCAAGTAAAGTGCCACTTTTGGAAATTGTGTAATAACCAGAAAGGTAGGTGCACAACTAGATGTTATAGGAGTCCTAAATACAAAATTTCAACTTTCTAAGGCTTACCGTTTTTGAGTTATGCGAGATACGTACGTACGTACGTACGTACGTACAGACGTCACGACGAAATTAGTCAAAATGGATTCAGGGATCATCAAAATGGATATTTCCGCTGAAATCTGAAAACCGAAATTTTTCGCGATTACAATACTTCCTTTACTTACGTACAAGGAAGTAAAAAGTATATAATTTTTAAATTTACATATCTCGCTTATACAAAGGGCTAATTTAATAATACTTGATGTGATAGACGCTGAAATTAATTCTCTAAAACTTTTATTTGAAGCATTTATTTGTAAAATCAAAATAAAATCCATTTTATTTAAGAAAAACTGTTAACAACTTCAAGTAATGTACCACTTCCGGTTAACCTATTTTAACCAAAATCTATTATGTTATTTCGATTGACATAAAAGTCTTGTATACCAAATTTGATAAGTTTTGGATTATATTTTAAAACAGTTTTTCATTAAAATCTATTATAGGCTTCATGTAAAGTGCCACTTCTGGAAATTGTGTAATAACCAGAAAGGGAGGTGCACAACTAGATGTTATAGCAGTCCTAAATATAAAATTTCAACTTTCTACGGCTTACCGTTTTTGAGTTATGCGAGATACGTACGTACAGACGTCACGACGAAATTAGTCAAAATGGATTCAGGGATGATCAAAATGGATATTTCCGCTGAAATCTGAAAACCGAAATTTTTCGCGATTACAATACTTCCTTTACTTACGTACAAGGAAGTAATTACAAAATATTGACAGGCTTAAGCCAAGCCCGAGAAATATTTTGATATAGAACAAAAAATAATTCATTTACTACTATCATTCTTAAATTAACATTAATCTAACCCGGTTCTTTTTAAAGAGAGTTTTGATTACAACAAAGAAATATTTGATTACAACAATGAATATGACTAATTTCACAATAAAAATATAATATTTATTATTGTACGAATCATAAAATTGCACGTATTTAACGTAATTTGACATGAACATTTTTTTTTGTCCTAATCCATAGCAAGCTTTATTACAAAAACAAAAAATCTGATGTGGACACCACATGACTTCCTTGTACGATTATTAAACTATACATAACTAGATGTTATAGGAGTCCTAAATACAAAATTTCAACTTTCTACGGCTTACCGTTTTTGAGTTATGCGAGATACGTACGTACGGACGTACAGACGTATGGACGTACGTACGTACGTACGTACAGACGTCACGACGAAATTAGTCAAAATGGATTCAGGGATCATCAAAATGGATATTTCCGCTGAAATCTGAAAACCGAAATTTTTCGCGATTACAATACTTCCTTTACTTACGTACAAGGAAGTAAAAAGATTTGAACCTTTCAGTTGTCTCCTTTTTGAGTATATTGCTTTCTGAATTTTGATGGAATCGAACGAAATTAATATTGGGCGTGGATTTTTGGCTTGCGTGTTTTTATTTTTACCCAAACGGAATACTTCTTCAATGTCGTCTTCAGCTAATGTTGAGTGTAGTTTGTTTTTAATTAAACTTAAAACATTCTGTTCTAGCTCTGCAACAAATTTGATATACAAGACTTTTATGTCAATCGAAATAACATAATATATTTTGGTTAAAATAGGCTAACCGGAAGTGGTACATTACTGGAAGTTGTTAACAGTTTTTTGAATAAAATGATTTTATTTTGATTTTAGAAATAAATGCTTCAAATAAAAGTTTTAGAGAATTAATTACTGCGTCTAGCACAACAAGTATTATTAAATTAGCCCTTTGTATAAGCGAGATATGTAAATTTAAAAATTATATACTTTTACTTCCTTGTACGTAAGTAAAGGAAGTATTGTAATCGCGAAAAATTTTGGTTTTCAGATTTCAGCGGAAATATCCATTTTGATCATCCCTGAATCCATTTTGACTAATTTCGTCGTGACGTCTGTACGTACGTACGTCCGTACGTACGTATCTCGCATAACTCAAAAACGGTAAGCCGTAGAAAGTTGAAATTTTGTATTTAGATTTATAAGAGTCTTATAACATATAGTTGTGCACCTCCCTTTCTGGTTATTACACAATTTCCAGAAGTGGCACTTTACATGAAGCCTATAATAGATTTTAATGAAAAACTGTTTTAAATATAATCCAAAACTTTTCAAATTTGGTATACAAGACTTTTATGTCAATCGAAATAACATAATAGATTTTGGTTAAAATAGGCTAACCGGAAGTGGTACATTACTTGAAGTTTTTCTTGAAAAAAATGATTTTATTTTGATTTTAGAAATAAATGCTTCAAATAAAAGTTTTAGAGAATTAATTTCTGCGTCTAGCACATCAAGTATTATTAAATTAGCCCTTTATATAAGCGCGATATGTAAATTTAAAAATTATATACTTTTTGTTTTTGTAATAAAGCTTGCTATGGATTAGGACAAAAAAATTTAAAAAAAGTTCATGTCAAATTACGTTAAATACGTGCAATTTTATGATTCGTACAATAACAAATATTATATTTTTATTGTGAAATTAGTCATATTCATTGTTGTAATCAAATATTTCTTTGTTGTAATCAAAACTCTCTTTAAAAAGAACCGGGTTAGATTATGGTCGCTATATATCTTACTGTTTTGAAGTTAAAATTAATATTTTGTAATTTATTTATTAAAAAATATGTATGGTTTAATAATCGTACAAGGAAGTCGTGTGGTGTCCACATCAGATTTTTTGTTTTTGTAATAAAGCTTGCTATGGATTAGGACAAAAACATTAAAAAAATGTTCATGTCAAATTACGTTAAATACGTGCAATTTTATGATTCGATCAATAACAAATATTATATTTTTATTGTGAAATTAGTCATATTCATTGTTATAATCAAATATTTCTTTGTTGTAATCAAAACTCTCTTTAAAAAGAACCGGGTTAGATTATGGTCGCTATATATCTTACTGTTTTGAAGTTAAAATTAATATTTTGTAATTTATTTATTAAAAAAATATGTATAGTTTAATAATCGTACAAGGAAGTCGTGTGGTGTCCACATCAGATTTTTTGTTTTTGTAATAAAGCTTGCTATGGATTAGGACAAAAAAAAATTAAAAAATGTTTATGTCAAATTACGTTAAATACGTGCAATTTTATGATTCGTACAATAACAAATATTATATTTTTATTGTGAAATTAGTCATATTCATTGTTGTAATCAAATATTTCTTTGTTGTAATCAAAACTCTCTTTAAAAAGAACCGAGTTAGATTAATGTTAATTTAAGAATGATAGTAGTAAATGAATTATTTTTTGTTCTATATCAAAATATTTCTCGGGCTTGGCTTAAGCCTGTCAATATTTTGTAATTTAATTATTAAAAAAATATGTATAATTTAATAATCGTACAAGGAAGTCGTGTGGTGTCCACATCAGATTTTTTCAAATATAATCTGGCATAAAACGTTATGGGGTTCTTCAACATGTAGATATTTTGTTCTTGTCTATATGCGATGAGAAATAAGCAACATGACATCGGGTGATATTTTGCGGAACTATAGTTAACGGAACAAGTTATACACGTGACATTTTCTTGATTGTATAAGAACAAGTCTTATCTATTATGTATATAATTTTACGCTTACATATGTAATATTTCTTACACTTAGTGCATAAATACAATTAGTAAATGTCAAATTATACCGTTAACATTAGTTCCTTTAAAAGCTACGATTGCTTAGTTCTCAAGCTATTCACGGCGCTGTCATCGCTGATTTCAAATTAAATATCGCCTATTGGTCGACTCACCGGCTTTTCAACCAATCATAGCCTTCTTGCTAAAGTTAGAAGTAGGGATGTGGCATCAATCCTTTGTTACGTTAGTCGGTCGTTACAGATCGAAGCGTGAAGAACGTTTAGAAAAAACTGTTAAAAATTCAAGAATTTTTTGTTTGTTGTAAAGTTAATAGCTTAAAAAGGTTATATATAATTAGCGTTATTTTCAATATTGAAATAAATACCTACAGTTAGACTGAAGGTCCCGAAGGTTATTTTGTACTGCAAAACCAGGTAAGGAGCCATTATTGATTTGAAAAATTAATTTTTATTAAGAAAAGTAGAAATCATTTGTTTGAAAACTACTATTGTACATATTTATGATATCTATCTATCTATCTATCTTTATCATTCATATAAATTTGCAATGTAAATTTCATTATTACAATCAACAGCTATGTAAAAAATACTGCTCCCTCCCTCCCAAGTAGTTCGAACAATCGAACCCACTATAAGTTATTTATTTTTATGATTCAAATAATATTTTCATAGTAACAGTAGAAAATATCAAAATTTTAATACAATTTCAAATTTCTTTATCGATTGCTTAGATGTAAAACAAAAGCGCGCGAAACGTCTACACTACAGGGTTGGTGGTTGAATTAATACATCTTGCTTATCTGTCTCATGTGTTAAAAAGAAAATTTAATTGGTTTTAAATCAATTAATTGTTCAATAAGCAGGTATTAATTAGTTCTGTTGCGTTATTGTTTAAAACATGTCGCAAATAGTTAGTATGACTGCAGATTTTGTGTATAAAAACAAGAAACGTGGTAAGACTCGTAAGAAGGTATTTAAAAAGTATGAACTTCATATTTTAGTCAAAATTTGTTTTAAATTTAGGAAATTTTGCATAATTCATGAGTAAATTCTACATTTTTAATTCGTATTTGAACAATTTGAACGAAGATATTAGGTAAAATATAATATGAAAAGTAATTATTGTAATCAAAATTATTTATTTAAAATGATAACATAGTTTTTTCAAATATAATTTGTGCCATAAAACTTTATGGGGTACTTTATCACAAAAATGTAGAAAATAAAATCACGTGTTCTTCAATTTTTCACCATAATATTAACTTACGAAAAGTATGTCATTACCCTATACCTGACATGTAGATTACGAGAAAAATAAGTAAAACATTCTTTGAGAAACGATTTACCAGTAAATCACATATTTGTACTTCGCGAAGGACACAAGTTCGTCCATTTTGACCATAAAACTAAATAATGAAAAATATGTCATATTGGAATAGCAATAATAAATAATATAACATTAATACATTTATTTATCAATTAAAAACTAAAAAATAAATATACAAGGTGGTGGCGCTTGAAGGTTAACATAGGGATTTAACATGTAATAACAGTTTTATTCAATTTCCTGCTCCCTAGTACATTTCACGGTAAAAAGTGTAAAGTTGTTTAGAACCAAAAGCTGCATACAAAACTGTTTCTACATTTTTTATTGTTTTTGGTGTCTTTACAATTTTAAAAAGAAATTTCAAATTCTTTGTTAATTAATAGCAATAGTCATAAGATGACATAAAAAACGATATTATTTTATTCATATTATGTCAAATTATTTTTATGTTAAAAGTAAATTAAATAATGAATGTTATACAAACGAGGAACGTGTCTTTACTATCGCCTAGTGATCGACTCACCGGCTTTTCAACCAATCATAGACTTCTTGCCAAAGTTAGAAGTAGGGACGTGGCGTCAATCCTTTGTTACGTTAGTCGGACAGATCGAAGCGTCACGAACGTGTGGGAAAAACTATTAAAAATTCAAGAATTTTTCCTTTGTTTTAAAGTTATTAGCTTGAAAAAGATTATTGTTATTAGTGTTACGTTCAATAACTTCTTCTTTAAGTTCTGTGTTATTGTTTAAAACAAAACATGTCACGAAGAGTTAGTATGACAGTAGATTTTGTCTACAAAAACAAAAAACGTGATAAGACTCGTAAGAAGGTATGTGCAAAAGTATTAATTTTATATTTTAGTCAAAATTTGTTCTAAATTTAAGAAATTTTACATAATTTATAAGTAAGTTTTACATTTTTAATTCGTATTTTAAAAATTTGAACGAAGATATTAGGTAAATAAAATAATATAATACAAAGTAATTATTATAATCAAAATTATGTATTTAGTCTCAGTTATATATCACATAGTTGAATTAAGAAAAAAATACTCTATCGAATAGGCCAAAAGCATGTAAATCAGTCCATTTAAAAAAATATAACTTTGTGCTGTAACTTGAGCACCACTGGTTTAAAAATAGATTTTCTTCTCTAGTGGAATGCCCCCTTGGTCTACTATAATTTTATTCTATAGTATTTTTTTGTAACTATAATAACAAATAAAATAATGGTACTGGTCGGTTTTGGTGTTACACCCTGTATAACTTTTATTTGAAGCTCTTTTACGTAAAATAATTTGGGAAGCAGGAAAGTATGAAAATAGAATTTTACATGTTAAAGTACTATGTTCCGGTATCGCAGTCAACACCCTGTAATATACAAAATATTTACAATTAAATTCAATTCGCAATTAAAAACTAATTATAAAATATTTGAGATAAAGAAATAATTTGTATAATTACAAAAGATACGATTAACTATTTAAAAAACAGATATTTTATTCATTTACACAAAAATTTCTGCCTGTATTCAATATTTATTGATTTTATTCAGACTTGAATATAAATTTAACGGTAATTTTCGCACTAACAAAAACCTCTATGACGTGTTTTCTTTTCAGAGCAAGAAAATGGAACAGAAATTTAATATACGACAGGGCACAAACGTGAAAATCGAGCGAAGCGATGGAAGAATTCATGGTGCGTTAATTTATCAAGTAAACTGGGACACCCAAACGGTCTCAGTTGAATGGCTGGAAAATGGCGACACTAATACCAAAAAAGTTGCTATTAATGCTTTAATCCAGCTCAACCCCCACATCGTCCGCAACCCCGAACCCCGACCGCAGCCCCCTGTAATCAAACCCAACAACGTGAAACAACGAAAGTCAGAATTCCACAACGTTGATGTAACGAAGCAGACAAACAACCACGCCCTCAGCAGAAATGCTACACGGCAAAATATCGCTGTTTCCAATTTAAATAAGAATCTCCCCCGAGCCCAGACAAAATCCAGGATGCCTACCATTGCCAATAATGGCCTTAATGAGCAAGATCGACGCGAAAATGTTCCTCCACCTGCCCCCACGCCTGCTCCTGCGCCTACCCCAACTCTTGCCCCACCAGCAACGAAACCCACTGGGACGGCTTGCAAGAGCAACGTCGTCAAAGAGGTTGAAAAGCTAAAGAAAAATCGTGAGGAGCGTCGACTACGTCACGCGACAGAAAAAGCAGAAAAAGAAGCGTTTTTACAACAAGCTCCAGGAAATCCTTACTGGGAATTTTTAAATATGGTGCAAGACTTCCAGAGAACCCTCGCTTTTAATCCTCTTACCGGCATTGACCATCCAGTTGATGATCATCTTATAACTGTTTGCGTAAGAAAACGCCCGCTCAATAAACGCGAAGCAACCAAAAAAGAGGTTGATGTTATCGCTATTCCTACTCGGGACACAGTCATAGTTCACGAGCCGAAAAACAAAGTCGATCTGACTAAATATCTGGAGAATCAGTATTTCCGTTTTGATTACGCCTTTAACGAAGATTGCTCCAATGAATTAGTCTACAAATTCACTGCTCAACCATTAGTGAAAACTGTGTTTGAAGGGGGCTTCGCCACTTGCTTCGCTTACGGCCAGACTGGCTCTGGCAAAACTCACACCATGGGGGGCGATTTCAAAGGAAAAACGCAAAATTGCCAGAAAGGCATCTACGCGCTGGCCACGAAAGATGTCTTCGAATATTTGAAACATCCCAAATATAAACCCATGAATTTTGTCGTATCAGCAAGTTTCTTCGAAATATATTCCGGAAAGGTGTTTGATCTTCTAGCGAACAAAGCTAAGTTACGAATTTTGGAGGACGCTAAACAACAAGTTCAAGTTGTGGGTTTGACTGAAAAAGTCGTGCAGAATAGAGACGAAGTACTGAAATTGATTCAGCTTGGTAGTCAAGCGAGAACTTCGGGACAAACCTCAGCAAATTCTAATTCATCAAGATCGCACGCAATTTTCCAAATCTGTCTTCGTACTCCAGGAATCACAAAAGTGTACGGAAAATTTTCGTTGATTGACTTAGCCGGAAATGAAAGAGGAGCGGATACATCATCGGCAAACAGACAAATTCGTATGGAGGGTGCAGAAATCAACAAATCCCTTCTGGCTTTGAAGGAATGCATTAGGGCTTTGGGTCGTAAAGGCAGTGGTCATCTTCCATTTAGAGCAAGCAAACTCACTCAAGTTCTTCGAGATTCATTTATTGGAGAAAACTCCAGAACATGCATGATTGCTATGATTTCGCCCGGAATTGCATCTTGTGAACACACGCTTAACACTTTACGCTACGCTGATCGAGTTAAAGAATTAGTTGTTGAAAATCCAGAGAAGAAAGATCATCATACTATTAGTGACGATGTGCTTGAAGATGATTTCTCTGACGATGATATCAAACAACTACAATCCCTAAACAAGCATGATATATCCCAAGAGCTTCTCAATTTTCATCAAGCTATATCCGAACTCCAAATATGTGAAGAAGAAATGCTCGATCACCACAAGTCTGTAAATGATTACCTCAAAGCTGCACTAGAAAACTCAAACGTACTTTACAATTTAGCTAATACCGCGGAATACGATCAAGATGCTTACTGTCAGAATTGGGAAAACTTGTTGACTGAGGGTATGAATGTCTTCTGCATGGCTTTGAACAAAGTTAACGAATATAGAACTAAATTAACCGCTGAGGAGCAGATGAGTCAGAAGGTCAAACCATGAAAATATTGAGTCGTTTTATTGTTCTATCATATTTTAATACTTTCTCTTGTTACTAATTTAACGTCGTTCGTGTTATCCATTTTTTATTTTAATATTGAAAATACAATGCCTCTTTGAATGGTTATAATAATAATTTAAAAAAATTGTTTAACATTTTTGATTAATAAAAATATAATTTGTACACTTGTGTTTTCTTTAACTATTTGTTGATTTAACTATACGGGGGTGTTTTACTTTCCAGTTCCATGATATTTCGTAAACTAACTGTAGAAAAATAAATCAAGTAGGTAAGTTATTTCATATTATTCGTGCCTATTCACTGAAAACTCACTATCGAATTTTTTGACCCTTACCTATACAGGGTGACTCTGGGAGGACCCCCCCCATAACTTTTTTATTATAAATAATAGAAAAAAATGGCTCATATAAAAGTTTTATTATTTTAAATATACTATTTTATGGCAGATGTAAATAGCAACATATAATTATTTTACTAAAATATAAACCGCCATTTTTTCTCTTTTCAGCGATGTATTAGTTTTTATTAATGTATTTGCAAAAATTCGAGATAAATAAGATAATTTAGATATATGGGAATGGGAAATAATTTTTATTCAAATATAGATGGCTATGTAAAAATAAACAAAATGTAACAATGTTAATATGAACAAAGTATACATTTGTTTTTACTTATGTATTATTACTTACCTATTATTTATTTATTATTTATTTTCACATAGCCATCTAGAATATTTGAATAAAAATTATTTCTCATATATCTCAATTATCTTATTTTTCTCGATTTGTTTCCAATAGATTAATAAAAACTAATACATCGTTGAAAAGAGAAAAACATGGCGGTTTATATTTTAGTAAAATAATTATAGGTTGGTTTTTAAAAAATAAAAGTTGATAGTTGCATCTTGTAAACCTGATTTTACAAAAAAAATCTACATCTGCCATAAAATAGTATATTTAAAGAATAAAACTTTTATATGAGCCATTTTTCTATTACTTATAATAAAAAAAGTTAAAGGGCGGGATGTCTTTCCAGGCTCAGGATGCAACACCAAAACGGACCACGGTCATTATTTTCTTTAATATTATAATTACAAAAAAATACTATAGAACAAAGTTGTAGGAGAATGGGGGGGGCATCCCATTAGAGCAGAAAATATTTTTTTAAACCAGTAGTTCTCAAGTTACAACACAAAGTTATATTTTTTAAATACGATAATATATATATATATATATATACAGTGTGTTAATTAAAAACCTGGCCATAGGCGTTTAACATGGGAAATCAGTTTTTCCTTGCGCAAAAGTTCCCAAATTATTTTAGGCAAAAATACTTCAAATAAATGTTGTAGAGAATTAAATTCTGCATCCAGATTAGTTATAAGATTTTATTTTCGACGTTTCATAACCGAGAAAATCAATTTCAAAGTTTTTCGAAAATTGCTGATTTATAGCGATAGCCATGAAACTCAAACAAAATTACGAACAATTGTATGACATTGACACAATGAATTAGAATTTAACTTTTTTAGAATACATAGCTGTCAACATATACAAAATAAAATAAAAATGAAAACAAGAATAATGTATTTATTTAAAAAGAAAAACAGAAAACTAGAATGAATATAATTTTATATTAAATGTTCAAATAACCCTCCATTTTGCGCTAAGCAATACCCAAGTCTATTATAAAAGCCATGTCGAACATTATGCAGCTGTCTGGCATTTATTTTTCTACATTCATTGGAAATTACAGCTTTAAGTTTTTGTAATAAGATTCTATTGTGGTTTTACTTGGAATTTGTCGATGTGACCACATTACACTTATTAAATCACGTATTTTTCTATAGCTTTGTCCACAGTAACACCATTTTATAATCTGAAGCTTTTCTTCATGAGAAAACTGTTCCATACTTCCAAAAAAATATGTTACTGAACGAAAATCACAAAACACAAACTTTCTTTGACAGTTAAGATGTCATACAATTGTTTGTAATTTTGTTTGACTTCCATGGCTATCGCTATAAATCAGCAATTTTCGATAAACTTTGAAATTGATTTTCTCGGTTATGAAACATCGAAAATAAAATCTTATTACTAATCTGGATGCAGAATTTAATTCTCTACAACATTTATTTGAAGTATTTTTGTCTAAAATAATTTGGGAACTTTTGCGCAAGGAAAAACTGATTTCCCATGTTAAACGCCTATGGCCAGGTTTTTAATTAACACACTGTATATATATATATATACAGTATTGGACAAAATAAATCATACACCTAACATTAATTTCAAATTTCTGTTGTATTTTTTTATATCATATGCAAATTTATTAATACATACAAAAATGTAAAGGCATTTTAATGTACTTCAGTTAAATATATAATATAGAATAAAAATATTGTTAAATTATTTTAATATATTATTTCTTCTCCTTAAAAAATAATTTGTCTTGGACAGAATAAATCATACACTTTATAAAACTATTTACTTAATTATTCTGTTATCATTCATTATTCAGAAATTTATGTTATAATAAAACACTGGAATCTATCTTTTTCGTAATGTGCTCTGGGTAAGTATTAGTCGTTAAAACAATGTCAGTAAGACAAATTTTCATTGATTTTCGCAACTTGGTCATTCGTGATCGACAGAATGGAGTATCTATTAGAAAAATTGCTGAAAAATATTCCATAGTAGTTCAGCATATTTGGAAGAACTTCGAAATTCATGGAATTGTGACGAATTTTTGTGGTAAAGGTCGAAAGCGGGCTACAACTCCTTGCAATGATAACAATCGTAAGAATATGGTTAAACAAAATCCAAGTTTATCATCACCAAATATTGTAGGATTTATGGACCTGACTATTGGTAGTTAACAGTGCGTCGTAGACTTCGTTAATCTGGGCTAAAAAACTGTTTAGCTTCAAAACGTCCATTTATAAGAAAAAATAAATAAAAAGAAACGACTCGAGTACGCAAAGAAGTACGCAGCGATGTCTTTAGACTTTTGGAAAACAATAGTATGGTCGTATGAAAGTAAATTTGAATTATTTGGACATAAACGGCGGTATAGGGTGTGGCGAAAATCGAATGAATCTCTAAAAGAAATCAATATTTAAAATACAGTAAAACACGGCGACGGTAATGTAATGGTTTGGGGGTATTTTTCATGGTCCGGTGTGGGTAATTTATTAAGAATTGTAGGCAATATGAAGGCTGAAGATTACATTAATATTTAGTGCGAAAATTTGGAGGAATCTGTTTTAAAATTGGGCGTAGAAAATAATTTTATCTTCCAGCAAGACAATTATCCAAAACATACATCAAAGAAAACTGCTGCCTTTTTCAAGTCGAACCGAAAAAAAATGTAACCGAATCTAAACCCAATTGAAAATATATGGGGTTATTTTGATCAAAATATTAACAAATTAAATGTGACGAATAAAACGTCATACCTTGCAGCACCTCAACTTCAAGATAAAATGTATTATTATTGGGAAAATAAAATATTAAAAAAAAATCAGCAACATTTTTTTCATTTCATACATATATTATAGAAGTATTTTAAAATGATTTTATTTTTCTTATATACCAATGTTTTTTTCTTCTAAGGTTAAATAGATACAAGGTGAAATTGAAATTAATGCTAGGTGTATGATTTATTTTGTCCAGTACTGTATATACAGGTGTAACACCAAAACCGACCACCGCCATTATTTTCTTTATTATTATAGTTATAAAAAAATAATATAGAACAAAATTGTAGAAGACCAAGGGGGACATCCTATTTTAGAAGAAAATATTTTTTTAAACCAGTGGTTCTCAATTTGCAACACAAAGTTATATTTTTTCAAATAGGATTATACATATTTTTTATGCCTATTCGATAGCGTATTTTAATCTGAATTCAACCATGTATCACTTTTATATCTTTATATAATAAAAATATTGAAAAAAATGCGTTTGAAATATGAGTAAATTTGATTTTTCTAGTCATTTTTCAGTAGGTATGAAAAACAAAAACTACTATTTGTCAATTTGAATTATTTAGGATATAAATCAAATAAAACACTGTTTATAACGTTTTACAAATATTTGTTTCATTTTAATTTAAGCAGAATTTTTTTCATTCATAGCCTACTGAAAAATAATTATAAAAATTAAATTTCTTTAAATTTCAATTGAATTTTTCTCAATATTTTTGTTATGTAAAGATATAAAATAATCTCATGATTGAATTCAGAAAAAATACTCTATCGAATAGGCATAAATATATGTATAATCCCATTTGAAAAAATCTGATGTGGACACCACACGACTTCCTTGTACGATTATTAAACTATACATATTTTTTTAATAAATAAATTACAAAATATTAATTTTAACTTCAAAACAGTAAGATATATAGCGACCATAATCTAACCCGGTTCTTTTTAAAGAGTGTTTTGATTACAACAAAGAAATATTTGATTACAACAATGAATATGACTAATTTCACAATAAAAATATAATATTTGTTATTGTACGAATCATAAAATTGCACGTATTTAACGTAATTTGACATGAACTTTTTTTTTATTTTTTTGTCCTAATCCATAGCAAGCTTTATTACAAAAACAAAAAGTATATAATTTTTAAATTTACATATCGCGCTTATACAAAGGGCTAATTTAATAATACTTGATGTGCTAGACGCAGAAATTAATTCTCTAAAACTTAAGGCCTTTTTTTGTAAAATCAAAATAAAATCATTTTTTTTCAAAAAAAACTGTTAACAACTTAAAGTAATGTACGTCCGTACGTACGTACGTATCTCGCATAACTCAAAAACGGTAAGCCGTAGAAAGTTGAAATTTTGTATTTAGGACTCCTATAACATCTAGTTGTGCACCTCCCATTCTGGTTATTACACAATTTCCAGAAGTGGCATTTTACATGAAGCCTATAATAGATTTTAATGAAAAACTGTTTTAAAATATAATCCAAAACTTTTCAAATTTGGTATACAAGACTTTTATGTCAATCGAAATAACATAATAGATTTTGGTTAAAATAGGCTAACCGGAAGTGGTACATTACTTGAAGTTGTTAACAGTTTTTCTTGAAAAAAATGATTTTATTTTGATTTTAGAAATAAATGCCTTAAATAAAAGTTTTAGAGAATTAATTTCTGCGTCTAGCACATCAAGTATTATTAAATTAGCCCTTTGTATAAGCGCGATATGTAAATTTAAAGATTATATACTTTTTGTTTTTGTAATAAAGCTTGCTATGGATTAGGACAAAAAAATAAAAAAAAAGTTCATGTCAAATTACGTTAAATACGTGCAATTTTATGATTCGTACAATAACAAATATTATATTTTTATTGTGAAATTAGTCATATTCATTGTTTTAATCAAATATTTCTTTGTTGTAATCAAAACTCTCTTTAAAAAGAACCGGGTTAGATTATGGTCGCTATATATCTTACTGTTTTGAAGTTAAAATTAATATTTTGTAATTTATTTATTAAAAAATATGTATAGTTTAATAATCGTACAAGGAAGTCGTGTGGTGTCCACATCAGATTTTTTGTTTTTGTAATAAAGCTTGCTATGGATTAGGACAAAAACATTAAAAAAATGTTCATGTCTAATTACGTTAAATACGTGCAATTTTATGATTCGATCAATAACAAATATTATATTTTAATTGTGAAATTAGTCATATTCATTGTTATAATCAAATATTTCTTTGTTGTAATCAAAACTCTCTTTAAAAAGAACCGGGTTAGATTATGGTCGCTATATATCTTACTGTTTTGAAGTTAAAATTAATATTTTGTAATTTATTTATTAAAAAAATATGTATAGTTTAATAATCGTACAAGGAAGTCGTGTGGTGTCCTCATCAGATTTTTTGTTTTTGTAATAAAGCTTGCTATGGATTAGGACAAAAAAAAATTAAAAAATGTTTATGTCAAATTACGTTAAATACGTGCAATTTTATGATTCGTACAATAACAAATATTATATTTTTATTGTGAAATTAGTCATATTCATTGTTGTAATCAAATATTTCTTTGTTGTAATCAAAACTCTCTTTAAAAAGAACCGAGTTAGATTAATGTTAATTTAAGAATGATAGTAGTAAATGAATTATTTTTTGTTCTATATCAAAATATTTCTCGGGCTTGGCTTAAGCCTGTCAATATTTTGTAATTTAATTATTAAAAAAATATGTATAATTTAATAATCGTACAAGGAAGTTGTGTGGTGTCCACATCAGATTTTTTCAAATATAATCTGGCATAAAACGTTATGGGGTTCTTCAACATGTAGATATTTTGTTCTTGTCTATATGCGATGAGAAATAAGCAACATGACATCGGGTGATATTTTGCGGAACTATAGTTAACGGAACAAGTTATACACGTGACATTTTCTTGATTGTATAAGAACAAGTCTTATCTATTATGTATATAATTTTACGCTTACATATGTAATATTTCTTACACTTAGTGCATAAATACAATTAGTAAATGTCAAATTATACCGTTAACATTAGTTCCTTTAAAAGCTACGATTGCTTAGTTCTCAAGCTATTCACGGCGCTGTCATCGCTGATTTCAAATTAAATATCGCCTATTGGTCGACTCACCGGCTTTTCAACCAATCATAGCCTTCTTGCTAAAGTTAGAAGTAGGGATGTGGCATCAATCCTTTGTTACGTTAGTCGGTCGTTACAGATCGAAGCGTGAAGAACGTTTAGAAAAAACTGTTAAAAATTCAAGAATTTTTTGTTTGTTGTAAAGTTAATAGCTTAAAAAGGTTATATATAATTAGTGTTATTTTCAATATTGAAATAAATACCTACAGTTAGACTGAAGGTCCCGAAGGTTATTTTGTACTGCAAAACCAGGTAAGGAGCCATTATTGATTTGAAAAATTAATTTTTATTAAGAAAAGTAGAAATCATTTGTTTGAAAACTACTATTGTACATATTTATATCTATCTATCTATCTATCTTTATCATTCATATAAATTTGCAATGTAAATTTCATTATTACAATCAACAGCTATGTAAAAAATACTGCTCCCTCCCTCCCAAGTAGTTCGAACAATCGAACCCACTATAAGTTATTTATTTTTATGATTCAAATAATATTTTCATAGTAACAGTAGAAAATATCAAAATTTTAATACAATTTCAAATTTCTTTATCGATTGCTTAGATGTAAAACAAAAGCGCGCGAAACGTCTACACTACAGGGTTGGTGGTTGAATTAATACATCTTGCTTATCTGTCTCATGTGTTAAAAAGAAAATTTAATTGGTTTTAAATCAATTAATTGTTCAATAAGCAGGTATTAATTAGTTCTGTTGCGTTATTGTTTAAAACATGTCGCAAATAGTTAGTATGACTGCAGATTTGTGTATAAAAACAAGAAACGTGGTAAGACTCGTAAGAAGGTATTTAAAAAGTATGAACTTCATATTTTAGTCAAAATTTGTTTTAAATTTAGGAAATTTTGCATAATTCATGAGTAAATTCTACATTTTTAATTCGTATTTGAACAATTTGAACGAAGATATTAGGTAAAATATAATATGAAAAGTAATTATTGTAATCAAAATTATTTATTTAAAATGATAACATAGTTTTTTCAAATATAATTTGTGCCATAAAACTTTATGGGGTACTTTATCACAAAAATGTAGAAAATAAAATCACGTGTTCTTCAATTTTTCACCATAATATTAACTTACGAAAAGTATGTCATTACCCTATACCTGACATGTAGATTACGAGAAAAATAAGTAAAACATTCTTTGAGAAACGATTTACCAGTAAATCACATATTTGTACTTCGCGAAGGACACAAGTTCGTCCATTTTGACCATAAAACTAAATAATGAAAAATATGTCATATTGGAATAGCAATAATAAATAATATAACATTAATACATTTATTTATCAATTAAAAACTAAAAAATAAATATACAAGGTGGTGGCGCTTGAAGGTTAACATAGGGATTTAACATGTAATAACAGTTTTATTCAATTTCCTGCTCCCTAGTACATTTCACGGTAAAAAGTGTAAAGTTGTTTAGAACCAAAAGCTGCATACAAAACTGTTTCTACATTTTTTATTGTTTTTGGTGTCTTTACAATTTTAAAAAGAAATTTCAAATTCTTTGTTAATTAATAGCAATAGTCATAAGATGACATAAAAAACGATATTATTTTATTCATATTATGTCAAATTATTTTTATGTTAAAAGTAAATTAAATAATGAATGTTATACAAACGAGGAACGTGTCTTTACTATCGCCTAGTGATCGACTCACCGGCTTTTCAACCAATCATAGACTTCTTGCCAAAGTTAGAAGTAGGGACGTGGCGTCAATCCTTTGTTACGTTAGTCGGACAGATCGAAGCGTCACGAACGTGTGGGAAAAACTATTAAAAATTCAAGAATTTTTCCTTTGTTTTAAAGTTATTAGCTTGAAAAAGATTATTGTTATTAGTGTTACGTTCAATAACTTCTTCTTTAAGTTCTGTGTTATTGTTTAAAACAAAACATGTCACGAAGAGTTAGTATGACAGTAGATTTTGTCTACAAAAACAAAAAACGTGATAAGACTCGTAAGAAGGTATGTGCAAAAGTATTAATTTTATATTTTAGTCAAAATTTGTTCTAAATTTAAGAAATTTTACATAATTTATAAGTAAGTTTTACATTTTTAATTCGTATTTTAAAAATTTGAACGAAGATATTAGGTAAATAAAATAATATAATACAAAGTAATTATTATAATCAAAATTATGTATTTAGTCTCAGTTATATATCACATAGTTGAATTAAGAAAAAAATACTCTATCGAATAGGCCAAAAGCATGTAAATCAGTCCATTTAAAAAAATATAACTTTGTGCTGTAACTTGAGCACCACTGGTTTAAAAATAGATTTTCTTCTCTAGTGGAATGCCCCCTTGGTCTACTATAATTTTATTCTATAGTATTTTTTTGTAACTATAATAACAAATAAAATAATGGTACTGGTCGGTTTTGGTGTTACACCCTGTATAACTTTTATTTGAAGCTCTTTTACGTAAAATAATTTGGGAAGCAGGAAAGTATGAAAATAGAATTTTACATGTTAAAGTACTATGTTCCGGTATCGCAGTCAACACCCTGTAATATACAAAATATTTACAATTAAATTCAATTCGCAATTAAAAACTAATTATAAAATATTTGAGATAAAGAAATAATTTGTATAATTACAAAAGATACGATTAACTATTTAAAAAACAGATATTTTATTCATTTACACAAAAATTTCTGCCTGTATTCAATATTTATTGATTTTATTCAGACTTGAATATAAATTTAACGGTAATTTTCGCACTAACAAAAACCTCTATGACGTGTTTTCTTTTCAGAGCAAGAAAATGGAACAGAAATTTAATATACGACAGGGCACAAACGTGAAAATCGAGCGAAGCGATGGAAGAATTCATGGTGCGTTAATTTATCAAGTAAACTGGGACACCCAAACGGTCTCAGTTGAATGGCTGGAAAATGGCGACACTAATACCAAAAAAGTTGCTATTAATGCTTTAATCCAGCTCAACCCCCACATCGTCCGCAACCCCGAACCCCGACCGCAGCCCCCTGTAATCAAACCCAACAACGTGAAACAACGAAAGTCAGAATTCCACAACGTTGATGTAACGAAGCAGACAAACAACCACGCCCTCAGCAGAAATGCTACACGGCAAAATATCGCTGTTTCCAATTTAAATAAGAATCTCCCCCGAGCCCAGACAAAATCCAGGATGCCTACCATTGCCAATAATGGCCTTAATGAGCAAGATCGACGCGAAAATGTTCCTCCACCTGCCCCCACGCCTGCTCCTGCGCCTACCCCAACTCTTGCCCCACCAGCAACGAAACCCACTGGGACGGCTTGCAAGAGCAACGTCGTCAAAGAGGTTGAAAAGCTAAAGAAAAATCGTGAGGAGCGTCGACTACGTCACGCGACAGAAAAAGCAGAAAAAGAAGCGTTTTTACAACAAGCTCCAGGAAATCCTTACTGGGAATTTTTAAATATGGTGCAAGACTTCCAGAGAACCCTCGCTTTTAATCCTCTTACCGGCATTGACCATCCAGTTGATGATCATCTTATAACTGTTTGCGTAAGAAAACGCCCGCTCAATAAACGCGAAGCAACCAAAAAAGAGGTTGATGTTATCGCTATTCCTACTCGGGACACAGTCATAGTTCACGAGCCGAAAAACAAAGTCGATCTGACTAAATATCTGGAGAATCAGTATTTCCGTTTTGATTACGCCTTTAACGAAGATTGCTCCAATGAATTAGTCTACAAATTCACTGCTCAACCATTAGTGAAAACTGTGTTTGAAGGGGGCTTCGCCACTTGCTTCGCTTACGGCCAGACTGGCTCTGGCAAAACTCACACCATGGGGGGCGATTTCAAAGGAAAAACGCAAAATTGCCAGAAAGGCATCTACGCGCTGGCCACGAAAGATGTCTTCGAATATTTGAAACATCCCAAATATAAACCCATGAATTTTGTCGTATCAGCAAGTTTCTTCGAAATATATTCCGGAAAGGTGTTTGATCTTCTAGCGAACAAAGCTAAGTTACGAATTTTGGAGGACGCTAAACAACAAGTTCAAGTTGTGGGTTTGACTGAAAAAGTCGTGCAGAATAGAGACGAAGTACTGAAATTGATTCAGCTTGGTAGTCAAGCGAGAACTTCGGGACAAACCTCAGCAAATTCTAATTCATCAAGATCGCACGCAATTTTCCAAATCTGTCTTCGTACTCCAGGAATCACAAAAGTGTACGGAAAATTTTCGTTGATTGACTTAGCCGGAAATGAAAGAGGAGCGGATACATCATCGGCAAACAGACAAATTCGTATGGAGGGTGCAGAAATCAACAAATCCCTTCTGGCTTTGAAGGAATGCATTAGGGCTTTGGGTCGTAAAGGCAGTGGTCATCTTCCATTTAGAGCAAGCAAACTCACTCAAGTTCTTCGAGATTCATTTATTGGAGAAAACTCCAGAACATGCATGATTGCTATGATTTCGCCCGGAATTGCATCTTGTGAACACACGCTTAACACTTTACGCTACGCTGATCGAGTTAAAGAATTAGTTGTTGAAAATCCAGAGAAGAAAGATCATCATACTATTAGTGACGATGTGCTTGAAGATGATTTCTCTGACGATGATATCAAACAACTACAATCCCTAAACAAGCATGATATATCCCAAGAGCTTCTCAATTTTCATCAAGCTATATCCGAACTCCAAATATGTGAAGAAGAAATGCTCGATCACCACAAGTCTGTAAATGATTACCTCAAAGCTGCACTAGAAAACTCAAACGTACTTTACAATTTAGCTAATACCGCGGAATACGATCAAGATGCTTACTGTCAGAATTGGGAAAACTTGTTGACTGAGGGTATGAATGTCTTCTGCATGGCTTTGAACAAAGTTAACGAATATAGAACTAAATTAACCGCTGAGGAGCAGATGAGTCAGAAGGTCAAACCATGAAAATATTGAGTCGTTTTATTGTTCTATCATATTTTAATACTTTCTCTTGTTACTAATTTAACGTCGTTCGTGTTATCCATTTTTTATTTTAATATTGAAAATACAATGCCTCTTTGAATGGTTATAATAATAATTTAAAAAAATTGTTTAACATTTTTGATTAATAAAAATATAATTTGTACACTTGTGTTTTCTTTAACTATTTGTTGATTTAACTATACGGGGGTGTTTTACTTTCCAGTTCCATGATATTTCGTAAACTAACTGTAGAAAAATAAATCAAGTAGGTAAGTTATTTCATATTATTCGTGCCTATTCACTGAAAACTCACTATCGAATTTTTTGACCCTTACCTATACAGGGTGACTCTGGGAGGACCCCCCCCATAACTTTTTTATTATAAATAATAGAAAAAAATGGCTCATATAAAAGTTTTATTATTTTAAATATACTATTTTATGGCAGATGTAAATAGCAACATATAATTATTTTACTAAAATATAAACCGCCATTTTTTTCTCTTTTCAGCGATGTATTAGTTTTTATTAATGTATTTGCAAAAATTCGAGATAAATAAGATAATTTAGATATATGGGAATGGGAAATAATTTTTATTCAAATATAGATGGCTATGTAAAAATAAACAAAATGTAACAATGTTAATATGAACAAAGTATACATTTGTTTTTACTTATGTATTATTACTTACCTATTATTTATTTATTATTTATTTTCACATAGCCATCTAGAATATTTGAATAAAAATTATTTCTCATATATCTCAATTATCTTATTTTTCTCGATTTGTTTCCAATAGATTAATAAAAACTAATACATCGTTGAAAAGAGAAAAACATGGCGGTTTATATTTTAGTAAAATAATTATAGGTTGGTTTTTAAAAAATAAAAGTTGATAGTTGCATCTTGTAAACCTGATTTTACAAAAAAAATCTACATCTGCCATAAAATAGTATATTTAAAGAATAAAACTTTTATATGAGCCATTTTTCTATTACTTATAATAAAAAAAGTTAAAGGGCGGGATGTCTTTCCAGGCTCAGGATGCAACACCAAAACGGACCACGGTCATTATTTTCTTTAATATTATAATTACAAAAAAATACTATAGAACAAAGTTGTAGGAGAATGGGGGGGGCATCCCATTAGAGCAGAAAATATTTTTTTAAACCAGTAGTTCTCAAGTTACAACACAAAGTTATATTTTTTAAATACGATAATATATATATATATATATATATATATATATATATATATATATATATATATATATATATATATATATATATACAGTATTGGACAAAATAAATCATACACCTAACATTAATTTCAAATTTCTGTTGTATTTTTTTATATCATATGCAAATTTATTAATACATACAAAAATGTAAAGGCATTTTAATGTACTTCAGTTAAATATATAATATAGAATAAAAATATTGTTAAATTATTTTAATATATTATTTCTTCTCCTTAAAAAATAATTTGTCTTGGACAGAATAAATCATACACTTTATAAAACTATTTACTTAATTATTCTGTTATCATTCATTATTCAGAAATTTATGTTATAATAAAACACTGGAATCTATCTTTTTCGTAATGTGCTCTGGGTAAGTATTAGTCGTTAAAACAATGTCAGTAAGACAAATTTTCATTGATTTTCGCAACTTGGTCATTCGTGATCGACAGAATGGAGTATCTATTAGAAAAATTGCTGAAAAATATTCCATAGTAGTTCAGCATATTTGGAAGAACTTCGAAATTCATGGAATTGTGACGAATTTTTGTGGTAAAGGTCGAAAGCGGGCTACAACTCCTTGCAATGATAACAATCGTAAGAATATGGTTAAACAAAATCCAAGTTTATCATCACCAAATATTGTAGGATTTATGGACCTGACTATTGGTAGTTAACAGTGCGTCGTAGACTTCGTTAATCTGGGCTAAAAAACTGTTTAGCTTCAAAACGTCCCTTTATAAGAAAAAATAAATAAAAAGAAACGACTCGAGTACGCAAAGAAGTACGCAGCGATGTCTTTAGACTTTTGGAAAACAATAGTATGGTCGTATGAAAGTAAATTTGAATTATTTGGACATAAACGGCGGTATAGGGTGTGGCGAAAATCGAATGAATCTCTAAAAGAAATCAATATTTAAAATACAGTAAAACACGGCGACGGTAATGTAATGGTTTGGGGGTATTTTTCATGGTCCGGTGTGGGTAATTTATTAAGAATTGTAGGCAATATGAAGGCTGAAGATTACATTAATATTTAGTGCGAAAATTTGGAGGAATCTGTTTTAAAATTGGGCGTAGAAAATAATTTTATCTTCCAGCAAGACAATTATCCAAAACATACATCAAAGAAAACTGCTGCCTTTTTCAAGTCGAACCGAAAAAAAATGTAACCGAATCTAAACCCAATTGAAAATATATGGGGTTATTTTGATCAAAATATTAACAAATTAAATGTGACGAATAAAACGTCATACCTTGCAGCACCTCAACTTCAAGATAAAATGTATTATTATTGGGAAAATAAAATATTAAAAAAAAATCAGCAACATTTTTTTCATTTCATACATATATTATAGAAGTATTTTAAAATGATTTTATTTTTCTTATATACCAATGTTTTTTTCTTCTAAGGTTAAATAGATACAAGGTGAAATTGAAATTAATGCTAGGTGTATGATTTATTTTGTCCAGTACTGTATATACAGGTGTAACACCAAAACCGACCACCGCCATTATTTTCTTTATTATTATAGTTATAAAAAAATAATATAGAACAAAATTGTAGAAGACCAAGGGGGACATCCTATTTTAGAAGAAAATATTTTTTTAAACCAGTGGTTCTCAATTTGCAACACAAAGTTATATTTTTTCAAATAGGATTATACATATTTTTTATGCCTATTCGATAGCGTATTTTAATCTGAATTCAACCATGTATCACTTTTATATCTTTATATAATAAAAATATTGAAAAAAATGCGTTTGAAATATGAGTAAATTTGATTTTTCTAGTCATTTTTCAGTAGGTATGAAAAACAAAAACTACTATTTGTCAATTTGAATTATTTAGGATATAAATCAAATAAAACACTGTTTATAACGTTTTACAAATATTTGTTTCATTTTAATTTAAGCAGAATTTTTTTCATTCATAGCCTACTGAAAAATAATTATAAAAATTAAATTTCTTTAAATTTCAATTGAATTTTTCTCAATATTTTTGTTATGTAAAGATATAAAATAATCTCATGATTGAATTCAGAAAAAATACTCTATCGAATAGGCATAAATATATGTATAATCCCATTTGAAAAAATCTGATGTGGACACCACACGACTTCCTTGTACGATTATTAAACTATACATATTTTTTTAATAAATAAATTACAAAATATTAATTTTAACTTCAAAACAGTAAGATATATAGCGACCATAATCTAACCCGGTTCTTTTTAAAGAGTGTTTTGATTACAACAAAGAAATATTTGATTACAACAATGAATATGACTAATTGCACAATAAAAATATAATATTTGTTATTGTACGAATCATAAAATTGCACGTATTTAACGTAATTTGACATGAACATTTTTTTTATGTTTTTGTCCTAATCTATAGCAAGCTTTATTACAAAAACAAAAAAGTATATAATTTTTAAATTTACATATCGCGCTTATATAAAGGGCTAATTTAATAATACTTGATGTGCTAGACGCAGAAATTAATTCTCTAAAACTTTTATTTGAAGCATTTATTTCTAAAATCAAAATAAAATCATTTTATTCAAGAAAAACTGTTAACAACTTCAAGTAATGTACCACTTCCAGTTAGCCTATTTTAACCAAAATCAATTATGTTATTTCGATTGACATAAAAGTCTTGTATACCAAATTTTAAAAGTTTTGGATTATATTTTAAAACAGTTTTCCATTAAAATCTATTATAGGCTTCAAGTAAAGTGCCACTTCTGGAAACTGTGTAATAACCAGAAAGGGAGGTGCACAATTAGATGTTATAGAAGTCCTAAATACAAAATTTCAATTTTCTACGGTTTACCGTTTTTGAGTTATGCGAGATACGTACGAACGTACGTACGGACGTACGTACGTACAGACGTCACGACGAAATTAGTCAAAATGGATTCAGGGATGATCAAAATGGATATTTCCGCTGAAATCTGAAAACCGAAATTTTTCGCGATTACAATACTTCCTTTACTTACGTACAAGGAAGTAAAAATACAAAAAATATCATTTCGTTACATATTTCAGGGGAACAGATATCTAAAACTAATAAATATGAAGTGAATTCCTAGAATCCATTATATAGTTAGAAATAAATGTTCCTTCCGGCATTTGGTTTAGTAGACCTATGTGCGAGTTAAAGTCAGCGACTACTAAAACTTTGTGTTCAGCAAATATATCTGTAATTTCGGAAAGTAAATCATCAATCATATTTATACATTCAACATTATTAAGTGAAGGGTTTAAATATAAATTTACTAATACATATTTAGAATATTTTGTGACTAACTCTACAGCAATCCATAAATTACTTTTTCTATTAAATTGATATTTTCTATGCCACAAGACTTTTTTATAAAAATAACCAAACCTGCACTGGCCCGACCTTTGCTTTTTTCCTTTACAGCGTTACTGCATATGATATGATATTTATCTGCCCCTAAAAATAAAGGTAAATAGTTTATTTGGGTACTACATCATGTTTCATTCAAACAAAGAACATCTACTTGTTGTATTTTTGTTTGCATTTCGTAATCAATATTAAAAATCTTTTGATATCCACTTATATTCCAAAAAACTACAGAAAGATGATCTGTTCTTAAACAGTTATAATTTATTGTACTTAACTTAGATTATTGATTTTTCATTGTTGATTTTGTACAGATTAAAGAGGTTGGGGTTGATAATGTTGATTGTACTGTTGATTCAATGAGGCTAGAGTTAGAATTCTGAAAAGTTCGAACCTCATTTGTTGATATTTCATTCCCACGCTGACATGTTGACGTTGACCTTCCTGCTTTTACCGGCTCCGACTCCGTGCGCGGGCAATTGTTTATAAAAAAATTGCGCCGTCAGTAGAAGTAGAGGCGTTATTGTTATTCTGGTTGCCCAAATTCATTCTATTTGGTTTGATGAGTTTGTTCGGTGTTTGAATACCCGCAGGTGAGCGGATACGTTTTTTATCTTCTACCTTTGGGTTGTTGCCTTCATTTTCTATATTATTTTGCCTAAGTCGTGCGAGCCATTTTTTGCGTTTATCGCGTTCTTGGGCAGATAAATCAAGATTTAAAAAAATCTGATGTGGACACCACACGACTTCCTTGTACGATTATTAAACTATACATATTTTTTTAATAAATAAATTACAAAATATTAATTTTAACTTCAAAACAGTAAGATATATAGCGACCATAAAGGTAGTTTTTAAAGAGAGTTTTGATTACAACAAAGAAATATTTGATTACAACAATGAATATGACTAATTTCACAATAAAAATATAATATTTGTTATTGTACGAATCATAAAATTGCGCGTATTTAACGTAATTTGACATGAACATTTTATTTTTTTGTCCTAATCCATAGCAAGCTTTATTACAAAAAAATAATTTTTAAATTTACATATCTCGCTTATACAAAGGGCTAATTTAATAATATTTGATGTGTTAGAAGCAGAAATTAATTCTCTAAAACTTTTATTTGAAGCATTTATTTCTAAAATCAAAATAAAATCATTTTATTCAAGAAAAACTGTTAACAACTTCAAGTAATGTACCACTTCCGGTTAGCCTATTTTAACCAAAATCTATTATGTTATTTCGATTGACATAAAAGTCTTTTATACCAAATTTGAAAAGTTTTGGATTATATTTTAAAACAGTTTTTCATTAAAATCTATTATAGGCTTCAAGTAAAGTGCCACTTTTGGAAATTGTGTAATAACCAGAAAGGGAGGTGCACAACTAGATGTTATAGGAGTCCTAAATACAAAATTTCAACTTTCTAAGGCTTACCGTTTTTGAGTTATGCGAGATACGTACGTACGTACGTACAGACGTCACGACGAAATTAGTCAAAATGGATTCAGGGATCATCAAAATGGATATTTCCGCTGAAATCTGAAAACCGAAATTTTTCGCGATTACAATACTTCCTTTACTTACGTACAAGGAAGTAAAAAGTATATAATTTTTAAATTTACATATCTCGCTTATACAAAGGGCTAATTTAATAATACTTGATGTGATAGACGCTGAAATTAATTCTCTAAAACTTTTATTTGAAGCATTTATTTGTAAAATCAAAATAAAATCCATTTTATTTAAGAAAAACTGTTAACAACTTCAAGTAATGTACCACTTCCGGTTAACCTATTTTAACCAAAATCTATTATGTTATTTCGATTGACATAAAAGTCTTGTATACCAAATTTGATAAGTTTTGGATTATATTTTAAAAGAGTTTTTCATTAAAATCTATTATAGGCTTCATGTAAAGTGCCACTTCTGGAAATTGTGTAATAACCAGAATGGGAGGTGCACAACTAGATGTTATAGGAGTCCTAAATACAAAATTTCAACTTTCTACGGCTTACCGTTTTTGAGTTATGCGAGATACGTACGTACGGACGTACGGACGTACAGACGTATGGACGTACGTACGTACGTACGTACAGACGTCACAACGAAATTAGTCAAAATGGATTCAGGGATCATCAAAATGGATATTTCCGCTGAAATCTGAAAACCGAAATTTTTCGCGATTACAATACTTCCTTTACTTACGTACAAGGAAGTAAAAAGATTTGAACCTTTCAGTTGTCTCCTTTTTGAGTATATTGCTTTCTGAATTTTGATGGAATCGAACGAAATTAATATTGGGCGTGGATTTTTGGCTTGCGTGTTTTTATTTTTACCCAAACGGAATACTTCTTCAATGTCGTCTTCAGCTAATGTTGAGTGTAGTTTGTTTTTAATTAAACTTAAAACATTCTGTTCTAGCTCTGCAACAAATTTGATATACAAGACTTTTATGTCAATCGAAATAACATAATATATTTTGGTTAAAATAGGCTAACCGGAAGTGGTACATTACTGGAAGTTGTTAACAGTTTTTTGAATAAAATGATTTTATTTTGATTTTAGAAATAAATGCTTCAAATAAAAGTTTTAGAGAATTAATTACTGCGTCTAGCACAACAAGTATTATTAAATTAGCCCTTTGTATAAGCGAGATATGTAAATTTAAAAATTATATACTTTTACTTCCTTGTACGTAAGTAAAGGAAGTATTGTAATCGCGAAAAATTTTGGTTTTCAGATTTCAGCGGAAATATCCATTTTGATCATCCCTGAATCCATTTTGACTAATTTCGTCGTGACGTCTGTACGTACGTATGTCCGTACGTACGTATCTCGCATAACTCAAAAACGGTAAGCCGTAGAAAGTTGAAATTTTGTATTTAGGACTCTTATAACATCTAGTTGTGCACCTCCCTTTCTGGTTATTACACAATTTCCAGAAGTGGCACTTTACATGAAGCCTATAATAGATTTTAATGAAAAACTGTTTTAAATATAATCCAAAACTTTTCAAATTTGGTATACAAGACTTTTATGTCAATCGAAATAACATAATAGATTTTGGTTAAAATAGGCTAACCGGAAGTGGTACATTACTTGAAGTTTTTCTTGAAAAAAATGATTTTATTTTGATTTTAGAAATAAATGCTTCAAATAAAAGTTTTAGAGAATTAATTTCTGCGTCTAGCACATCAAGTATTATTAAATTAGCCCTTTATATAAGCGCGATATGTAAATTTAAAAATTATATACTTTTTGTTTTTGTAATAAAGCTTGCTATGGATTAGGACAAAAAAATTTAAAAAAAGTTCATGTCAAATTACGTTAAATACGTGCAATTTTATGATTCGTACAATAACAAATATTATATTTTTATTGTGAAATTAGTCATATTCATTGTTGTAATCAAATATTTCTTTGTTGTAATCAAAACTCTCTTTAAAAAGAACCGGGTTAGATTATGGTCGCTATATATCTTACTGTTTTGAAGTTAAAATTAATATTTTGTAATTTATTTATTAAAAAATATGTATGGTTTAATAATCGTACAAGGAAGTCGTGTGGTGTCCACATCAGATTTTTTGTTTTTGTAATAAAGCTTGCTATGGATTAGGACAAAAACATTAAAAAAATGTTCATGTCAAATTACGTTAAATACGTGCAATTTTATGATTCGATCAATAACAAATATTATATTTTTATTGTGAAATTAGTCATATTCATTGTTATAATCAAATATTTCTTTGTTGTAATCAAAACTCTCTTTAAAAAGAACCGGGTTAGATTATGGTCGCTATATATCTTACTGTTTTGAAGTTAAAATTAATATTTTGTAATTTATTTATTAAAAAAATATGTATAGTTTAATAATCGTACAAGGCAGTCGTGTGGTGTCCACATCAGATTTTTTGTTTTTGTAATAAAGCTTGCTATGGAGTAGGACAAAAAAAAATTAAAAAATGTTCATGTCAAATTACGTTAAATACGTGCAATTTTATGATTCGTACAATAACAAATATTATATTTTTATTGTGAAATTAGTCATATTCATTGTTGTAATCAAATATTTCTTTGTTGTAATCAAAACTCTCTTTAAAAAGAACCGAGTTAGATTAATGTTAATTTAAGAATGATAGTAGTAAATGAATTATTTTTTGTTCTATATCAAAATATTTCTCGGGCTTGGCTTAAGCCTGTCAATATTTTGTAATTTAATTATTAAAAAAATATGTATAATTTAATAATCGCACAAGGAAGTCGTGTGGTGTCCACATCAGATTTTTTCAAATATAATCTGGCATAAAACGTTATGCGGTTCTTCAACATGTAGATATTTTGTTCTTGTCTATATGCGATGAGAAATAAGCAACATGACATCGGGTGATATTTTGCGGAACTATAGTTAACGGGACAAGTTATACACGTGACATTTTCTTGATTGTATAAGAACAAGTGTTATCTATTATGTATATAATTTTACGCTTGCATATGTAATATTTCTTACACTTAGTGCATAAATACAATTAGTAAATGTCAAATTATACCGTTAACATTAGTTCCTTTAAAAGCTACGATTCCTTAGTTCTCAAGCTATTCGCGGCGCTGTCATCGCTGATTTCAAATTAAATATCGCCTATTGGTCGACTCGCCGGCTTTTCAACCAATCATAGCCTTCTTGCTAAAGTTAGAAGTAGGGATGTGGCATCAATCCTTTGTTACGTTAGTCGGTCGTTACAGATCGAAGCGTGAAGAACGTTTAGAAAAAACTGTTAAAAATTCAAGAATTTTTTGTTTGTTGTAAAGTTAATAGCTTAAAAAGGTTATATATAATTAGTGTTATTTTCAATATTGAAATAAATACCTACAGTTAGACTGAAGGTCCCGAAGGTTATTTTGTACTGCAAAACCAGGTAAGGAGCCATTATTGATTTGAAAAATTAATTTTTATTAAGAAAAGTAGAAATCATTTGTTTGAAAACTACTATTGTACATATTTATGATATCTATCTATCTATCTTTATCATTCATATAAATTTGCAATGTAAATTTCATTATTACAATCAACAGCTATGTAAAAAATATTGCTCCCTCCCTCCCAAGTAGTTCGAACAATCGAACCCACTATAAGTTATTTATTTTTATGATTCAAATAATATTTTCATAGTAACAGTAGAAAATATCAAAATTTTAATACAATTTCAAATTTCTTTATCGATTGCTTAGATTTTTAACAAAAGCGCGCGAAACGTCTACACTACAGGGTTGGTGGTTGAATTAATACATCTTGCTTATCTGTCTCATGTGTTAAAAAGAAAATTTAATTGCTTTTAAATCAATTAATTGTTCAATAAGCAGGTATTAATTAGTTCTGTTGCGTTATTGTTTAAAACATGTCGCAAATAGTTAGTATGACTGCAGATTTTGTGTATAAAAACAAGAAACGTGGTAAGACTCGTAAGAAGGTATTTAAAAAGTATGAACTTCATATTTTAGTCAAAATTTGTTTTAAATTTAGGAAATTTTGCATAATTCATGAGTAAATTCTACATTTTTAATTCGTATTTGAACAATTTGAACGAAGATATTAGATAAAATATAATATGAAAAGTAATTATTGTAATCAAAATTATTTATTTAAAATGATAACATAGTTTTTTCAAATATAATTTGTGCCATAAAACTTTATGGGGTACTTTATCACAAAAATGTAGAAAATAAAATCACGTGTTCTTCAATTTTTCACCATAATATTAACTTACGAAAAGTATGTCATTACCCTATACCTGACATGTAGATTACGAGAAAAATAAGTAAAACATTCTTTGAGAAACGATTTACCAGTAAATCACATATTTGTACTTCGCGAAGGACACAAGTTCGTCCATTTTGACCATAAAACTAAATAATGAAAAATATGTCATATTGGAATAGCAATAATAAATAATATAACATTAATACATTTATTTATCAATTAAAAACTAAAAAATAAATATACAAGGTGGTGGCGCTTGAAGGTTAACATAGGGATTTAACATGTAATAACAGTTTTATTCAATTTCCTGCTCCCTAGTACATTTCACGGTAAAAAGTGTAAAGTTGTTTAGAACCAAAAGCTGCATACAAAACTGTTTCTACATTTTTTATTGTTTTTGGTGTCTTTACAATTTTAAAAAGAAATTTCAAATTCTTTGTTAATTAATAGCAATAGTCATAAGATGACATAAAAAACGATATTATTTTATTCATATTATGTCAAATTATTTTTATGTTAAAAGTAAATTAAATAATGAATGTTATACAAACGAGGAACGTGTCTTTACTATCGCCTAGTGATCGACTCACCGGCTTTTCAACCAATCATAGACTTCTTGCCAAAGTTAGAAGTAGGGACGTGGCGTCAATCCTTTGTTACGTTAGTCGGACAGATCGAAGCGTCACGAACGTGTGGGAAAAACTATTAAAAATTCAAGAATTTTTCGTTTGTTTTAAAGTTATTAGCTTGAAAAAGATTATTGTTATTAGTGTTACGTTCAATAACTTCTTCTTTAAGTTCTATGTTATTGTTTAAAACAAAACATGTCACGAAGAGTTAGTATGACAGTAGATTTTGTCTACAAAAACAAAAAACGTGATAAGACTCGTAAGAAGGTATGTGCAAAAGTATTAATTTTATATTTTAGTCAAAATTTGTTCTAAATTTAAGAAATTTTACATAATTTATAAGTAAGTTTTACATTTTTAATTCGTATTTTAAAAATTTGAACGAAGATATTAGGTAAATAAAATAATATAATACAAAGTAATTATTATAATCAAAATTATGTATTTAGTCTCAGTTATATATCACATAGTTGAATTAAGAAAAAAATACTCTATCGAATAGGCCAAAAGCATGTAAATCAGTCCATTTAAAAAAATATAACTTTGTGCTGTAACTTGAGCACCACTGGTTTAAAAATAGATTTTCTTCTCTAGTGGAATGCCCCCTTGGTCTACTATAATTTTATTCTATAGTATTTTTTTGTAACTATAATAACAAATAAAATAATGGTACTGGTCGGTTTTGGTGTTACACCCTGTATAACTTTTATTTGAAGCTCTTTTACGTAAAATAATTTGGGAAGCAGGAAAGTATGAAAATAGAATTTTACATGTTAAAGTACTATGTTCCGGTATCGCAGTCAACACCCTGTAATATACAAAATATTTACAATTAAATTCAATTCGCAATTAAAAACTAATTATAAAATATTTGAGATAAAGAAATAATTTGTATAATTACAAAAGATACGATTAACTATTTAAAAAACAGATATTTTATTCATTTACACAAAAATTTCTGCCTGTATTCAATATTTATTGATTTTATTCAGACTTGAATATAAATTTAACGGTAATTTTCGCACTAACAAAAACCTCTATGACGTGTTTTCTTTTCAGAGCAAGAAAATGGAACAGAAATTTAATATACGACAGGGCACAAACGTGAAAATCGAGCGAAGCGATGGAAGAATTCATGGTGCGTTAATTTATCAAGTAAACTGGGACACCCAAACGGTCTCAGTTGAATGGCTGGAAAATGGCGACACTAATACCAAAAAAGTTGCTATTAATGCTTTAATCCAGCTCAACCCCCACATCGTCCGCAACCCCGAACCCCGACCGCAGCCCCCTGTAATCAAACCCAACAACGTGAAACAACGAAAGTCAGAATTCCACAACGTTGATGTAACGAAGCAGACAAACAACCACGCCCTCAGCAGAAATGCTACACGGCAAAATATCGCTGTTTCCAATTTAAATAAGAATCTCCCCCGAGCCCAGACAAAATCCAGGATGCCTACCATTGCCAATAATGGCCTTAATGAGCAAGATCGACGCGAAAATGTTCCTCCACCTGCCCCCACGCCTGCTCCTGCGCCTACCCCAACTCTTGCCCCACCAGCAACGAAACCCACTGGGACGGCTTGCAAGAGCAACGTCGTCAAAGAGGTTGAAAAGCTAAAGAAAAATCGTGAGGAGCGTCGACTACGTCACGCGACAGAAAAAGCAGAAAAAGAAGCGTTTTTACAACAAGCTCCAGGAAATCCTTACTGGGAATTTTTAAATATGGTGCAAGACTTCCAGAGAACCCTCGCTTTTAATCCTCTTACCGGCATTGACCATCCAGTTGATGATCATCTTATAACTGTTTGCGTAAGAAAACGCCCGCTCAATAAACGCGAAGCAACCAAAAAAGAGGTTGATGTTATCGCTATTCCTACTCGGGACACAGTCATAGTTCACGAGCCGAAAAACAAAGTCGATCTGACTAAATATCTGGAGAATCAGTATTTCCGTTTTGATTACGCCTTTAACGAAGATTGCTCCAATGAATTAGTCTACAAATTCACTGCTCAACCATTAGTGAAAACTGTGTTTGAAGGGGGCTTCGCCACTTGCTTCGCTTACGGCCAGACTGGCTCTGGCAAAACTCACACCATGGGGGGCGATTTCAAAGGAAAAACGCAAAATTGCCAGAAAGGCATCTACGCGCTGGCCACGAAAGATGTCTTCGAATATTTGAAACATCCCAAATATAAACCCATGAATTTTGTCGTATCAGCAAGTTTCTTCGAAATATATTCCGGAAAGGTGTTTGATCTTCTAGCGAACAAAGCTAAGTTACGAATTTTGGAGGACGCTAAACAACAAGTTCAAGTTGTGGGTTTGACTGAAAAAGTCGTGCAGAATAGAGACGAAGTACTGAAATTGATTCAGCTTGGTAGTCAAGCGAGAACTTCGGGACAAACCTCAGCAAATTCTAATTCATCAAGATCGCACGCAATTTTCCAAATCTGTCTTCGTACTCCAGGAATCACAAAAGTGTACGGAAAATTTTCGTTGATTGACTTAGCCGGAAATGAAAGAGGAGCGGATACATCATCGGCAAACAGACAAATTCGTATGGAGGGTGCAGAAATCAACAAATCCCTTCTGGCTTTGAAGGAATGCATTAGGGCTTTGGGTCGTAAAGGCAGTGGTCATCTTCCATTTAGAGCAAGCAAACTCACTCAAGTTCTTCGAGATTCATTTATTGGAGAAAACTCCAGAACATGCATGATTGCTATGATTTCGCCCGGAATTGCATCTTGTGAACACACGCTTAACACTTTACGCTACGCTGATCGAGTTAAAGAATTAGTTGTTGAAAATCCAGAGAAGAAAGATCATCATACTATTAGTGACGATGTGCTTGAAGATGATTTCTCTGACGATGATATCAAACAACTACAATCCCTAAACAAGCATGATATATCCCAAGAGCTTCTCAATTTTCATCAAGCTATATCCGAACTCCAAATATGTGAAGAAGAAATGCTCGATCACCACAAGTCTGTAAATGATTACCTCAAAGCTGCACTAGAAAACTCAAACGTACTTTACAATTGAGCTAATACCGCGGAATACGATCAAGATGCTTACTGTCAGAATTGGGAAAACTTGTTGACTGAGGGTATGAATGTCTTCTGCATGGCTTTGAACAAAGTTAACGAATATAGAACTAAATTAACCGCTGAGGAGCAGATGAGTCAGAAGGTCAAACCATGAAAATATTGAGTCGTTTTATTGTTCTATCATATTTTAATACTTTCTCTTGTTACTAATTTAACGTCGTTCGTGTTATCCATTTTTTATTTTAATATTGAAAATACAATGCCTCTTTGAATGGTTATAATAATAATTTAAAAAAATTGTTTAACATTTTTGATTAATAAAAATATAATTTGTACACTTGTGTTTTCTTTAACTATTTGTTGATTTAACTATACGGGGGTGTTTTACTTTCCAGTTCCATGATATTTCGTAAACTAACTGTAGAAAAATAAATCAAGTAGGTAAGTTATTTCATATTATTCGTGCCTATTCACTGAAAACTCACTATCGAATTTTTTGACCCTTACCTATACAGGGTGACTCTGGGAGGACCCCCCCCATAACTTTTTTATTATAAATAATAGAAAAAAATGGCTCATATAAAAGTTTTATTATTTTAAATATACTATTTTATGGCAGATGTAAATAGCAACATATAATTATTTTACTAAAATATAAACCGCCATTTTTTTCTCTTTTCAGCGATGTATTAGTTTTTATTAATGTATTTGCAAAAATTCGAGATAAATAAGATAATTTAGATATATGGGAATGGGAAATAATTTTTATTCAAATATAGATGGCTATGTAAAAATAAACAAAATGTAACAATGTTAATATGAACAAAGTATACATTTGTTTTTACTTATGTATTATTACTTACCTATTATTTATTTATTATTTATTTTCACATAGCCATCTAGAATATTTGAATAAAAATTATTTCTCATATATCTCAATTATCTTATTTTTCTCGATTTGTTTCCAATAGATTAATAAAAACTAATACATCGTTGAAAAGAGAAAAACATGGCGGTTTATATTTTAGTAAAATAATTATAGGTTGGTTTTTAAAAAATAAAAGTTGATAGTTGCATCTTGTAAACCTGATTTTACAAAAAAAATCTACATCTGCCATAAAATAGTATATTTAAAGAATAAAACTTTTATATGAGCCATTTTTCTATTACTTATAATAAAAAAAGTTAAAGGGCGGGATGTCTTTCCAGGCTCAGGATGCAACACCAAAACGGACCACGGTCATTATTTTCTTTAATATTATAATTACAAAAAAATACTATAGAACAAAGTTGTAGGAGAATGGGGGGGGCATCCCATTAGAGCAGAAAATATTTTTTTAAACCAGTAGTTCTCAAGTTACAACACAAAGTTATATTTTTTAAATACGATAATATATATATATATATATATATATATATATATATATATATATATATATATATATATATATATATATATACAGTATTGGACAAAATAAATCATACACCTAACATTAATTTCAAATTTCTGTTGTATTTTTTTATATCATATGCAAATTTATTAATACATACAAAAATGTAAAGGCATTTTAATGTACTTCAGTTAAATATATAATATAGAATAAAAATATTGTTAAATTATTTTAATATATTATTTCTTCTCCTTAAAAAATAATTTGTCTTGGACAGAATAAATCATACACTTTATAAAACTATTTACTTAATTATTCTGTTATCATTCATTATTCAGAAATTTATGTTATAATAAAACACTGGAATCTATCTTTTTCGTAATGTGCTCTGGGTAAGTATTAGTCGTTAAAACAATGTCAGTAAGACAAATTTTCATTGATTTTCGCAACTTGGTCATTCGTGATCGACAGAATGGAGTATCTATTAGAAAAATTGCTGAAAAATATTCCATTTCCATTGGAGTAGTTCAGCATATTTGGAAGAACTTCGAAATTCATGGAATTGTGACGAATTTTTGTGGTAAAGGTCGAAAGCGGGCTACAACTCCTTGCAATGATAACAATCGTAAGAATATGGTTAAACAAAATCCAAGTTTATCATCACCAAATATTGTAGGATTTATGGACCTGACTATTGGTAGTTAACAGTGCGTCGTAGACTTCGTTAATCTGGGCTAAAAAACTGTTTAGCTTCAAAACGTCCATTTATAAGAAAAAATAAATAAAAAGAAACAACTCGAGTACGCAAAGAAGTACGCAGCGATGTCTTTAGACTTTTGGAAAACAATAGTATGGTCGTATGAAAGTAAATTTGAATTATTTGGACATAAACGGCGGTATAGGGTGTGGCGAAAATCGAATGAATCTCTAAAAGAAATCAATATTTAAAATACAGTAAAACACGGCGACGGTAATGTAATGGTTTGGGGGTATTTTTCATGGTCCGGTGTGGGTAATTTATTAAGAATTGTAGGCAATATGAAGGCTGAAGATTACATTAATATTTAGTGCGAAAATTTGGAGGAATCTGTTTTAAAATTGGGCGTAGAAAATAATTTTATCTTCCAGCAAGACAATTATCCAAAACATACATCAAAGAAAACTGCTGCCTTTTTCAAGTCGAACCGAAAAAAAATGTAACCGAATCTAAACCCAATTGAAAATATATGGGGTTATTTTGATCAAAATATTAACAAATTAAATGTGACGAATAAAACGTCATACCTTGCAGCACCTCAACTTCAAGATAAAATGTATTATTATTGGGAAAATAAAATATTAAAAAAAAATCAGCAACATTTTTTTCATTTCATACATATATTATAGAAGTATTTTAAAATGATTTTATTTTTCTTATATACCAATGTTTTTTTCTTCTAAGGTTAAATAGATACAAGGTGAAATTGAAATTAATGCTAGGTGTATGATTTATTTTGTCCAGTACTGTATATACAGGTGTAACACCAAAACCGACCACCGCCATTATTTTCTTTATTATTATAGTTATAAAAAAATAATATAGAACAAAATTGTAGAAGACCAAGGGGGACATCCTATTTTAGAAGAAAATATTTTTTTAAACCAGTGGTTCTCAATTTGCAACACAAAGTTATATTTTTTCAAATAGGATTATACATATTTTTTATGCCTATTCGATAGCGTATTTTAATCTGAATTCAACCATGTATCACTTTTATATCTTTATATAATAAAAATATTGAAAAAAATGCGTTTGAAATATGAGTAAATTTGATTTTTCTAGTCATTTTTCAGTAGGTATGAAAAACAAAAACTACTATTTGTCAATTTGAATTATTTAGGATATAAATCAAATAAAACACTGTTTATAACGTTTTACAAATATTTGTTTCATTTTAATTTAAGCAGAATTTTTTTCATTCATAGCCTACTGAAAAATAATTATAAAAATTAAATTTCTTTAAATTTCAATTGAATTTTTCTCAATATTTTTGTTATGTAAAGATATAAAATAATCTCATGATTGAATTCAGAAAAAATACTCTATCGAATAGGCATAAATATATGTATAATCCCATTTGAAAAAATCTGATGTGGACACCACACGACTTCCTTGTACGATTATTAAACTATACATATTTTTTTAATAAATAAATTACAAAATATTAATTTTAACTTCAAAACAGTAAGATATATAGCGACCATAATCTAACCCGGTTCTTTTTAAAGAGTGTTTTGATTACAACAAAGAAATATTTGATTACAACAATGAATATGACTAATTTCACAATAAAAATATAATATTTGTTATTGTACGAATCATAAAATTGCACGTATTTAACGTAATTTGACATGAACATTTTTTTTATGTTTTTGTCCTAATCTATAGCAAGCTTTATTACAAAAACAAAAAAGTATATAATTTTTAAATTTACATATCGCGCTTATATAAAGGGCTAATTTAATAATACTTGATGTGCTAGACGCAGAAATTAATTCTCTAAAACTTTTATTTGAAGCATTTATTTCTAAAATCAAAATAAAATCATTTTATTCAAGAAAAACTGTTAACAACTTCAAGTAATGTACCACTTCCAGTTAGCCTATTTTAACCAAAATCAATTATGTTATTTCGATTGACATAAAAGTCTTGTATACCAAATTTTAAAAGTTTTGGATTATATTTTAAAACAGTTTTCCATTAAAATCTATTATAGGCTTCAAGTAAAGTGCCACTTCTGGAAACTGTGTAATAACCAGAAAGGGAGGTGCACAACTAGATGTTATAGAAGTCCTAAATACAAAATTTCAATTTTCTACGGTTTACCGTTTTTGAGTTATGCGAGATACGTACGAACGTACGTACGGACGTACGTACGTACAGACGTCACGACGAAATTAGTCAAAATGGATTCAGGGATGATCAAAATGGATATTTCCGCTGAAATCTGAAAACCGAAATTTTTCGCGATTACAATACTTCCTTTACTTACGTACAAGGAAGTAAAAATACAAAAAATATCATTTCGTTACATATTTCAGGGGAACAGATATCTAAAACTAATAAATATGAAGTGAATTCCTAGAATCCATTATATAGTTAGAAATAAATGTTCCTTCCGGCATTTGGTTTAGTAGACCTATGTGCGAGTTAAAGTCAGCGACTACTAAAACTTTGTGTTCAGCAAATATATCTGTAATTTCGGAAAGTAAATCATCAATCATATTTATACATTCAACATTATTAAGTGAAGGGTTTAAATATAAATTTACTAATACATATTTAGAATATTTTGTGACTAACTCTACAGCAATCCATAAATTACTTTTTCTATTAAATTGATATTTTCTATGCCACAAGACTTTTTTATAAAAATAACCAAACCTGCACTGGCCCGACCTTTGCTTTTTTCCTTTACAGCGTTACTGCATATGATATGATATTTATCTGCCCCTAAAAATAAAGGTAAATAGTTTATTTGGGTACTACATCATGTTTCATTCAAACAAAGAACATCTACTTGTTGTATTTTTGTTTGCATTTCGTAATCAATATTAAAAATCTTTTGATATCCACTTATATTCCAAAAAACTACAGAAAGATGATCTGTTCTTAAACAGTTATAATTTATTGTACTTAACTTAGATTATTGATTTTTCATTGTTGATTTTGTACAGATTAAAGAGGTTGGGGTTGATAATGTTGATTGTACTGTTGATTCAATGAGGCTAGAGTTAGAATTCTGAAAAGTTCGAACCTCATTTGTTGATATTTCATTCCCACGCTGACATGTTGACGTTGACCTTCCTGCTTTTACCGGCTCCGACTCCGTGCGCGGGCAATTGTTTATAAAAAAATTGCGCCGTCAGTAGAAGTAGAGGCGTTATTGTTATTCTGGTTGCCCAAATTCATTCTATTTGGTTTGATGAGTTTGTTCGGTGTTTGAATACCCGCAGGTGAGCGGATACGTTTTTTATCTTCTACCTTTGGGTTGTTGCCTTCATTTTCTATATTATTTTGCCTAAGTCGTGCGAGCCATTTTTTGCGTTTATCGCGTTCTTGGGCAGATAAATCAAGATTTAAAAAAATCTGATGTGGACACCACACGACTTCCTTGTACGATTATTAAACTATACATATTTTTTTAATAAATAAATTACAAAATATTAATTTTAACTTCAAAACAGTAAGATATATAGCGACCATAAAGGTAGTTTTTAAAGAGAGTTTTGATTACAACAAAGAAATATTTGATTACAACAATGAATATGACTAATTTCACAATAAAAATATAATATTTATTATTGTACGAATCATAAAATTGCGCGTATTTAACGTAATTTGACATGAACATTTTATTTTTTTGTCCTAATCCATAGCAAGCTTTATTACAAAAAAATAATTTTTAAATTTACATATCTCGCTTATACAAAGGGCTAATTTAATAATATTTGATGTGTTAGAAGCAGAAATTAATTCTCTAAAACTTTTATTTGAAGCATTTATTTCTAAAATCAAAATAAAATCATTTTATTCAAGAAAAACTGTTAACAACTTCAAGTAATGTACCACTTCCGGTTAGCCTATTTTAACCAAAATCTATTATGTTATTTCGATTGACATAAAAGTCTTTTATACCAAATTTGAAAAGTTTTGGATTATATTTTAAAACAGTTTTTCATTAAAATCTATTATAGGCTTCAAGTAAAGTGCCACTTTTGGAAATTGTGTAATAACCAGAAAGGGAGGTGCACAACTAGATGTTATAGGAGTCCTAAATACAAAATTTCAACTTTCTAAGGCTTACCGTTTTTGAGTTATGCGAGATACGTACGTACGTACGTACGTACGTACGTACGTACAGACGTCACGACGAAATTAGTCAAAATGGATTCAGGGATCATCAAAATGGATATTTCCGCTGAAATCTGAAAACCGAAATTTTTCGCGATTACAATACTTCCTTTACTTACGTACAAGGAAGTAAAAAGTATATAATTTTTAAATTTACATATCTCGCTTATACAAAGGGCTAATTTAATAATACTTGATGTGATAGACGCTGAAATTAATTCTCTAAAACTTTTATTTGAAGCATTTATTTGTAAAATCAAAATAAAATCCATTTTATTTAAGAAAAACTGTTAACAACTTCAAGTAATGTACCACTTCCGGTTAACCTATTTTAACCAAAATCTATTATGTTATTTCGATTGACATAAAAGTCTTGTATACCAAATTTGATAAGTTTTGGATTATATTTTAAAAGAGTTTTTCATTAAAATCTATTATAGGCTTCATGTAAAGTGCCACTTCTGGAAATTGTGTAATAACCAGAATGGGAGGTGCACAACTAGATGTTATAGGAGTCCTAAATACAAAATTTCAACTTTCTACGGCTTACCGTTTTTGAGTTATGCGAGATACGTACGTACGGACGTACGGACGTACAGACGTATGGACGTACGTACGTACGTACGTACAGACGTCACAACGAAATTAGTCAAAATGGATTCAGGGATCATCAAAATGGATATTTCCGCTGAAATCTGAAAACCGAAATTTTTCGCGATTACAATACTTCCTTTACTTACGTACAAGGAAGTAAAAAGATTTGAACCTTTCAGTTGTCTCCTTTTTGAGTATATTGCTTTCTGAATTTTGATGGAATCGAACGAAATTAATATTGGGCGTGGATTTTTGGCTTGCGTGTTTTTATTTTTACCCAAACGGAATACTTCTTCAATGTCGTCTTCAGCTAATGTTGAGTGTAGTTTGTTTTTAATTAAACTTAAAACATTCTGTTCTAGCTCTGCAACAAATTTGATATACAAGACTTTTATGTCAATCGAAATAACATAATATATTTTGGTTAAAATAGGCTAACCGGAAGTGGTACATTACTGGAAGTTGTTAACAGTTTTTTGAATAAAATGATTTTATTTTGATTTTAGAAATAAATGCTTCAAATAAAAGTTTTAGAGAATTAATTACTGCGTCTAGCACAACAAGTATTATTAAATTAGCCCTTTGTATAAGCGAGATATGTAAATTTAAAAATTATATACTTTTACTTCCTTGTACGTAAGTAAAGGAAGTATTGTAATCGCGAAAAATTTTGGTTTTCAGATTTCAGCGGAAATATCCATTTTGATCATCCCTGAATCCATTTTGACTAATTTCGTCGTGACGTCTGTACGTACGTATGTCCGTACGTACGTATCTCGCATAACTCAAAAACGGTAAGCCGTAGAAAGTTGAAATTTTGTATTTAGGACTCTTATAACATCTAGTTGTGCACCTCCCTTTCTGGTTATTACACAATTTCCAGAAGTGGCACTTTACATGAAGCCTATAATAGATTTTAATGAAAAACTGTTTTAAATATAATCCAAAACTTTTCAAATTTGGTATACAAGACTTTTATGTCAATCGAAATAACATAATAGATTTTGGTTAAAATAGGCTAACCGGAAGTGGTACATTACTTGAAGTTTTTCTTGAAAAAAATGATTTTATTTTGATTTTAGAAATAAATGCTTCAAATAAAAGTTTTAGAGAATTAATTTCTGCGTCTAGCACATCAAGTATTATTAAATTAGCCCTTTATATAAGCGCGATATGTAAATTTAAAAATTATATACTTTTTGTTTTTGTAATAAAGCTTGCTATGGATTAGGACAAAAAAATTTAAAAAAAGTTCATGTCAAATTACGTTAAATACGTGCAATTTTATGATTCGTACAATAACAAATATTATATTTTTATTGTGAAATTAGTCATATTCATTGTTGTAATCAAATATTTCTTTGTTGTAATCAAAACTCTCTTTAAAAAGAACCGGGTTAGATTATGGTCGCTATATATCTTACTGTTTTGAAGTTAAAATTAATATTTTGTAATTTATTTATTAAAAAATATGTATGGTTTAATAATCGTACAAGGAAGTCGTGTGGTGTCCACATCAGATTTTTTGTTTTTGTAATAAAGCTTGCTATGGATTAGGACAAAAACATTAAAAAAATGTTCATGTCAAATTACGTTAAATACGTGCAATTTTATGATTCGATCAATAACAAATATTATATTTTTATTGTGAAATTAGTCATATTCATTGTTATAATCAAATATTTCTTTGTTGTAATCAAAACTCTCTTTAAAAAGAACCGGGTTAGATTATGGTCGCTATATATCTTACTGTTTTGAAGTTAAAATTAATATTTTGTAATTTATTTATTAAAAAAATATGTATAGTTTAATAATCGTACAAGGAAGTCGTGTGGTGTCCACATCAGATTTTTTGTTTTTGTAATAAAGCTTGCTATGGAGTAGGACAAAAAAAAATTAAAAAATGTTCATGTCAAATTACGTTAAATACGTGCAATTTTATGATTCGTACAATAACAAATATTATATTTTTATTGTGAAATTAGTCATATTCATTGTTGTAATCAAATATTTCTTTGTTGTAATCAAAACTCTCTTTAAAAAGAACCGAGTTAGATTAATGTTAATTTAAGAATGATAGTAGTAAATGAATTATTTTTTGTTCTATATCAAAATATTTCTCGGGCTTGGCTTAAGCCTGTCAATATTTTGTAATTTAATTATTAAAAAAATATGTATAATTTAATAATCGCACAAGGAAGTCGTGTGGTGTCCACATCAGATTTTTTCAAATATAATCTGGCATAAAACGTTATGCGGTTCTTCAACATGTAGATATTTTGTTCTTGTCTATATGCGATGAGAAATAAGCAACATGACATCGGGTGATATTTTGCGGAACTATAGTTAACGGGACAAGTTATACACGTGACATTTTCTTGATTGTATAAGAACAAGTGTTATCTATTATGTATATAATTTTACGCTTACATATGTAATATTTCTTACACTTAGTGCATAAATACAATTAGTAAATGTCAAATTATACCGTTAACATTAGTTCCTTTAAAAGCTACGATTCCTTAGTTCTCAAGCTATTCGCGGCGCTGTCATCGCTGATTTCAAATTAAATATCGCCTATTGGTCGACTCGCCGGCTTTTCAACCAATCATAGCCTTCTTGCTAAAGTTAGAAGTAGGGATGTGGCATCAATCCTTTGTTACGTTAGTCGGTCGTTACAGATCGAAGCGTGAAGAACGTTTAGAAAAAACTGTTAAAAATTCAAGAATTTTTTGTTTGTTGTAAAGTTAATAGCTTAAAAAGGTTATATATAATTAGTGTTATTTTCAATATTGAAATAAATACCTACAGTTAGACTGAAGGTCCCGAAGGTTATTTTGTACTGCAAAACCAGGTAAGGAGCCATTATTGATTTGAAAAATTAATTTTTATTAAGAAAAGTAGAAATCATTTGTTTGAAAACTACTATTGTACATATTTATGATATCTATCTATCTATCTTTATCATTCATATAAATTTGCAATGTAAATTTCATTATTACAATCAACAGCTATGTAAAAAATACTGCTCCCTCCCTCCCAAGTAGTTCGAACAATCGAACCCACTATAAGTTATTTATTTTTATGATTCAAATAATATTTTCATAGTAACAGTAGAAAATATCAAAATTTTAATACAATTTCAAATTTCTTTATCGATTGCTTAGATTTTTAACAAAAGCGCGCGAAACGTCTACACTACAGGGTTGGTGGTTGAATTAATACATCTTGCTTATCTGTCTCATGTGTTAAAAAGAAAATTTAATTGCTTTTAAATCAATTAATTGTTCAATAAGCAGGTATTAATTAGTTCTGTTGCGTTATTGTTTAAAACATGTCGCAAATAGTTAGTATGACTGCAGATTTTGTGTATAAAAACAAGAAACGTGGTAAGACTCGTAAGAAGGTATTTAAAAAGTATGAACTTCATATTTTAGTCAAAATTTGTTTTAAATTTAGGAAATTTTGCATAATTCATGAGTAAATTCTACATTTTTAATTCGTATTTGAACAATTTGAACGAAGATATTAGGTAAAATATAATATGAAAAGTAATTATTGTAATCAAAATTATTTATTTAAAATGATAACATAGTTTTTTCAAATATAATTTGTGCCATAAAACTTTATGGGGTACTTTATCACAAAATTGTAGAAAATAAAATCACGTGTTCTTCAATTTTTCACCATAATATTAACTTACGAAAAGTATGTCATTACCCTATACCTGACATGTAGATTACGAGAAAAATAAGTAAAACATTCTTTGAGAAACGATTTACCAGTAAATCACATATTTGTACTTCGCGAAGGACACAAGTTCGTCCATTTTGACCATAAAACTAAATAATGAAAAATATGTCATATTGGAATAGCAATAATAAATAATATAACATTAATACATTTATTTATCAATTAAAAACTAAAAAATAAATATACAAGGTGGTGGCGCTTGAAGGTTAACATAGGGATTTAACATGTAATAACAGTTTTATTCAATTTCCTGCTCCCTAGTACATTTCACGGTAAAAAGTGTAAAGTTGTTTAGAACCAAAAGCTGCATACAAAACTGTTTCTACATTTTTTATTGTTTTTGGTGTCTTTACAATTTTAAAAAGAAATTTCAAATTCTTTGTTAATTAATAGCAATAGTCATAAGATGACATAAAAAACGATATTATTTTATTCATATTATGTCAAATTATTTTTATGTTAAAAGTAAATTAAATAATGAATGTTATACAAACGAGGAACGTGTCTTTACTATCGCCTAGTGATCGACTCACCGGCTTTTCAACCAATCATAGACTTCTTGCCAAAGTTAGAAGTAGGGACGTGGCGTCAATCCTTTGTTACGTTAGTCGGACAGATCGAAGCGTCACGAACGTGTGGGAAAAACTATTAAAAATTCAAGAATTTTTCCTTTGTTTTAAAGTTATTAGCTTGAAAAAGATTATTGTTATTAGTGTTACGTTCAATAACTTCTTCTTTAAGTTCTGTGTTATTGTTTAAAACAAAACATGTCACGAAGAGTTAGTATGACAGTAGATTTTGTCTACAAAAACAAAAAACGTGATAAGACTCGTAAGAAGGTATGTGCAAAAGTATTAATTTTATATTTTAGTCAAAATTTGTTCTAAATTTAAGAAATTTTACATAATTTATAAGTAAGTTTTACATTTTTAATTCGTATTTTAAAAATTTGAACGAAGATATTAGGTAAATAAAATAATATAATACAAAGTAATTATTATAATCAAAATTATGTATTTAGTCTCAGTTATATATCACATAGTTGAATTAAGAAAAAAATACTCTATCGAATAGGCCAAAAGCATGTAAATCAGTCCATTTAAAAAAATATAACTTTGTGCTGTAACTTGAGCACCACTGGTTTAAAAATAGATTTTCTTCTCTAGTGGAATGCCCCCTTGGTCTACTATAATTTTATTCTATAGTATTTTTTTGTAACTATAATAACAAATAAAATAATGGTACTGGTCGGTTTTGGTGTTACACCCTGTATAACTTTTATTTGAAGCTCTTTTACGTAAAATAATTTGGGAAGCAGGAAAGTATGAAAATAGAATTTTACATGTTAAAGTACTATGTTCCGGTATCGCAGTCAACACCCTGTAATATACAAAATATTTACAATTAAATTCAATTCGCAATTAAAAACTAATTATAAAATATTTGAGATAAAGAAATAATTTGTATAATTACAAAAGATACGATTAACTATTTAAAAAACAGATATTTTATTCATTTACACAAAAATTTCTGCCTGTATTCAATATTTATTGATTTTATTCAGACTTGAATATAAATTTAACGGTAATTTTCGCACTAACAAAAACCTCTATGACGTGTTTTCTTTTCAGAGCAAGAAAATGGAACAGAAATTTAATATACGACAGGGCACAAACGTGAAAATCGAGCGAAGCGATGGAAGAATTCATGGTGCGTTAATTTATCAAGTAAACTGGGACACCCAAACGGTCTCAGTTGAATGGCTGGAAAATGGCGACACTAATACCAAAAAAGTTGCTATTAATGCTTTAATCCAGCTCAACCCCCACATCGTCCGCAACCCCGAACCCCGACCGCAGCCCCCTGTAATCAAACCCAACAACGTGAAACAACGAAAGTCAGAATTCCACAACGTTGATGTAACGAAGCAGACAAACAACCACGCCCTCAGCAGAAATGCTACACGGCAAAATATCGCTGTTTCCAATTTAAATAAGAATCTCCCCCGAGCCCAGACAAAATCCAGGATGCCTACCATTGCCAATAATGGCCTTAATGAGCAAGATCGACGCGAAAATGTTCCTCCACCTGCCCCCACGCCTGCTCCTGCGCCTACCCCAACTCTTGCCCCACCAGCAACGAAACCCACTGGGACGGCTTGCAAGAGCAACGTCGTCAAAGAGGTTGAAAAGCTAAAGAAAAATCGTGAGGAGCGTCGACTACGTCACGCGACAGAAAAAGCAGAAAAAGAAGCGTTTTTACAACAAGCTCCAGGAAATCCTTACTGGGAATTTTTAAATATGGTGCAAGACTTCCAGAGAACCCTCGCTTTTAATCCTCTTACCGGCATTGACCATCCAGTTGATGATCATCTTATAACTGTTTGCGTAAGAAAACGCCCGCTCAATAAACGCGAAGCAACCAAAAAAGAGGTTGATGTTATCGCTATTCCTACTCGGGACACAGTCATAGTTCACGAGCCGAAAAACAAAGTCGATCTGACTAAATATCTGGAGAATCAGTATTTCCGTTTTGATTACGCCTTTAACGAAGATTGCTCCAATGAATTAGTCTACAAATTCACTGCTCAACCATTAGTGAAAACTGTGTTTGAAGGGGGCTTCGCCACTTGCTTCGCTTACGGCCAGACTGGCTCTGGCAAAACTCACACCATGGGGGGCGATTTCAAAGGAAAAACGCAAAATTGCCAGAAAGGCATCTACGCGCTGGCCACGAAAGATGTCTTCGAATATTTGAAACATCCCAAATATAAACCCATGAATTTTGTCGTATCAGCAAGTTTCTTCGAAATATATTCCGGAAAGGTGTTTGATCTTCTAGCGAACAAAGCTAAGTTACGAATTTTGGAGGACGCTAAACAACAAGTTCAAGTTGTGGGTTTGACTGAAAAAGTCGTGCAGAATAGAGACGAAGTACTGAAATTGATTCAGCTTGGTAGTCAAGCGAGAACTTCGGGACAAACCTCAGCAAATTCTAATTCATCAAGATCGCACGCAATTTTCCAAATCTGTCTTCGTACTCCAGGAATCACAAAAGTGTACGGAAAATTTTCGTTGATTGACTTAGCCGGAAATGAAAGAGGAGCGGATACATCATCGGCAAACAGACAAATTCGTATGGAGGGTGCAGAAATCAACAAATCCCTTCTGGCTTTGAAGGAATGCATTAGGGCTTTGGGTCGTAAAGGCAGTGGTCATCTTCCATTTAGAGCAAGCAAACTCACTCAAGTTCTTCGAGATTCATTTATTGGAGAAAACTCCAGAACATGCATGATTGCTATGATTTCGCCCGGAATTGCATCTTGTGAACACACGCTTAACACTTTACGCTACGCTGATCGAGTTAAAGAATTAGTTGTTGAAAATCCAGAGAAGAAAGATCATCATACTATTAGTGACGATGTGCTTGAAGATGATTTCTCTGACGATGATATCAAACAACTACAATCCCTAAACAAGCATGATATATCCCAAGAGCTTCTCAATTTTCATCAAGCTATATCCGAACTCCAAATATGTGAAGAAGAAATGCTCGATCACCACAAGTCTGTAAATGATTACCTCAAAGCTGCACTAGAAAACTCAAACGTACTTTACAATTTAGCTAATACCGCGGAATACGATCAAGATGCTTACTGTCAGAATTGGGAAAACTTGTTGACTGAGGGTATGAATGTCTTCTGCATGGCTTTGAACAAAGTTAACGAATATAGAACTAAATTAACCGCTGAGGAGCAGATGAGTCAGAAGGTCAAACCATGAAAATATTGAGTCGTTTTATTGTTCTATCATATTTTAATACTTTCTCTTGTTACTAATTTAACGTCGTTCGTGTTATCCATTTTTTATTTTAATATTGAAAATACAATGCCTCTTTGAATGGTTATAATAATAATTTAAAAAAATTGTTTAACATTTTTGATTAATAAAAATATAATTTGTACACTTGTGTTTTCTTTAACTATTTGTTGATTTAACTATACGGGGGTGTTTTACTTTCCAGTTCCATGATATTTCGTAAACTAACTGTAGAAAAATAAATCAAGTAGGTAAGTTATTTCATATTATTCGTGCCTATTCACTGAAAACTCACTATCGAATTTTTTGACCCTTACCTATACAGGGTGACTCTGGGAGGACCCCCCCCATAACTTTTTTATTATAAATAATAGAAAAAAATGGCTCATATAAAAGTTTTATTATTTTAAATATACTATTTTATGGCAGATGTAAATAGCAACATATAATTATTTTACTAAAATATAAACCGCCATTTTTTTCTCTTTTCAGCGATGTATTAGTTTTTATTAATGTATTTGCAAAAATTCGAGATAAATAAGATAATTTAGATATATGGGAATGGGAAATAATTTTTATTCAAATATAGATGGCTATGTAAAAATAAACAAAATGTAACAATGTTAATATGAACAAAGTATACATTTGTTTTTACTTATGTATTATTACTTACCTATTATTTATTTATTATTTATTTTCACATAGCCATCTAGAATATTTGAATAAAAATTATTTCTCATATATCTCAATTATCTTATTTTTCTCGATTTGTTTCCAATAGATTAATAAAAACTAATACATCGTTGAAAAGAGAAAAACATGGCGGTTTATATTTTAGTAAAATAATTATAGGTTGGTTTTTAAAAAATAAAAGTTGATAGTTGCATCTTGTAAACCTGATTTTACAAAAAAAATCTACATCTGCCATAAAATAGTATATTTAAAGAATAAAACTTTTATATGAGCCATTTTTCTATTACTTATAATAAAAAAAGTTAAAGGGGGGGATGTCTTTCCAGGCTCAGGATGCAACACCAAAACGGACCACGGTCATTATTTTCTTTAATATTATAATTACAAAAAAATACTATAGAACAAAGTTGTAGGAGAATGGGGGGGGCATCCCATTAGAGCAGAAAATATTTTTTTAAACCAGTAGTTCTCAAGTTACAACACAAAGTTATATTTTTTAAATACGATAATATATATATATATATATATATATATATATATATATATATATATATATATATATATATATATATATATATATATATATATATACAGTATTGGACAAAATAAATCATACACCTAACATTAATTTCAAATTTCTGTTGTATTTTTTTATATCATATGCAAATTTATTAATACATACAAAAATGTAAAGGCATTTTAATGTACTTCAGTTAAATATATAATATAGAATAAAAATATTGTTAAATTATTTTAATATATTATTTCTTCTCCTTAAAAAATAATTTGTCTTGGACAGAATAAATCATACACTTTATAAAACTATTTACTTAATTATTCTGTTATCATTCATTATTCAGAAATTTATGTTATAATAAAACACTGGAATCTATCTTTTTCGTAATGTGCTCTGGGTAAGTATTAGTCGTTAAAACAATGTCAGTAAGACAAATTTTCATTGATTTTCGCAACTTGGTCATTCGTGATCGACAGAATGGAGTATCTATTAGAAAAATTGCTGAAAAATATTCCATTTCCATTGGAGTAGTTCAGCATATTTGGAAGAACTTCGAAATTCATGGAATTGTGACGAATTTTTGTGGTAAAGGTCGAAAGCGGGCTACAACTCCATGCAATGATAACAATCGTAAGAATATGGTTAAACAAAATCCAAGTTTATCATCACCAAATATTGTAGGATTTATGGACCTGAATATTGGTAGTTAACAGTGCGTCGTAGACTTCGTTAATCTGGGCTAAAAAACTGTTTAGCTTCAAAACGTCCCTTTATAAGAAAAAATAAATAAAAAGAAACGACTCGAGTACGCAAAGAAGTACGCAGCGATGTCTTTAGACTTTTGGAAAACAATAGTATGGACGTATGAAAGTAAATTTGAATTATTTGGACATAAACGGCGGTGTAGGGTGTGGCGAAAATCGAATGAATCTCTAAAAGAAATCAATATTCAAAATACAGTAAAACACGGCGACGGTAATGTAATGGTTTGGGGGTGTTTTTCATGGTCCGGTGTGGGTAATTTATTAAGAATTGTAGGCAATATGAAGGCTGAAGATTACATTAATATTTTGTGCGAAAATTTGGAGGAATCTGTTTTAAAATTGGGCGTAGAAAATAATTTTATCTTCCAGCAAGACAATTATCCAAAACATACAGTAAAGAAAACTGCTGCCTTTTTCAAGTCGAACCGAAAAAAACTGTTCGAATGGCCACCACAGTAACCGAATCTAAACCCAATTGAAAATATATGGGGTTATTTTGATCAAAATATTAACAAATCAAATGTGACGAATAAAACGTCATACCTTGCAGCACTTCAACAGGCGTGGGAGGAAATGGATCAGCAATATATGAAAAAAATAAGTAGAAAGTATGCCTCGATGACTGGAAGTAGCTATAAGAGCTATAGGTGGTCATACGAAATATTAAGGATTTTTTGAATATATTTTATTTGCATTTTTTTTAAATGTATGATTTATTTTGACCAAGATAAAATGTATTATTATTGGGAAAATAAAATATTAAAAAAAAATCAGCAACAATTTTTTCATTTCATACATATATTATAGAAGTATTTTAAAATGACTTTATTTTTCTTATATACCAATGTTTTTTTCTTCTAAGGTTAAATAGATACAAGGTGAAATTGAAATTAATGCTAGGTGTATGATTTATTTTGTCTAGTACTGTATATACAGGGTGTAACACCAAAACCGACCACCGCCATTATTTTCGTTATTATTATAGTTATAAAAAAATAATATAGAACAAAATTGTAGAAGACCAAGGGGGACATTCTATTTTAGAAGAAAATATTTTTTTAAACCAGTGGTTCTCAATTTGCAACACAAAGTTATACTTTTTCAAATAGGATTATACATATTTTTTATGCCTATTCGATAGCGTATTTTGAATTATTTGTCAAAAACGCATTCTACGAACCATGGCTCATGCACCACGTAATTCTTCTTGTAAACCGCTTTTTCAGAAATTCAAAATTTTCACACTTGCATGTCTTTATATTTATGAAGTCTGTAAATTTGTTTTTTTAAATAAATCTACTTTCCAAACACATTCCGACATGCATAATCATAATACTCGATCAAAAGATAACTTTTACATTCCCAACACCAAATACGATAAAGTAAAAAGTGCACCTCACATTCAGGGTCTTTATTTTTTCAATAATCTTCCAGAGGAAATTAAATTTTGCATAAATAGAAAAATGTTTCTTAGCAAATTATCCGATTTTCTAATAAATAAATGCATTTACACGGTGTCCGAGTTTTTAAATTAAAATATTTAAATTTTTTTTTTATTTTTCTCATACCTGTCTCCGTCGTGATCTATTTTTTTATTTTTTTGTACTGACGATTTCTATACATGTGTAACATGTCTTTGAAATAAAAAATATTATTATTATTATTATTATTATTATTATTCAGCCATGTATCAGTTTTATATCTTTACATAATAAAAATATTGAAAAAAATGCGTTTGAAATATAAGTAAATTTGATTTTTCTAGTCATTTTTCAGTAGGTATGAAAAACAAAAACTACTATTTGTCAATTTGAATTATTTAGGATATAAATCAAATAAAACACTGTTTATGACGTTTTACAAATATTTGTTTCATTTTAATTTAAGCAGAATTTTTTTCATTCATAGCCTACTGAAAAATAATTATAAAAATTAAATTTCTTTAAATTTCAATTGAATTTTTCTCAATATTTTTGTTATGTAAAGATATAAAATAATCTCATGATTGAATTCAGAAAAAATACTCTATCGAATAGGCATAAATATATGTATAATCCCATTTGAAAAAATCTGATGTGGACACCACACGACTTCCTTGTACGATTATTAAACTATACATATTTTTTTAATAAATAAATTACAAAATATTAATTTTAACTTCAAAACAGTAAGATATATAGCGACCATAAAGGCAGTTTTTAAAGAGAGTTTTGATTACAACAAAGAAATATTTGATTACAACAATGAATATGACTAATTTCACAATAAAAATATAATATTTGTTATTGTACGAATCATAAAATTGCACGTATTTAACGTAATTTGACATGAACATTTTTGTTTATTTTTTTGTCCTAATCCATAGCAAGCTTTATTACAAAAACAAAAAATCTGATGTGGACACCACACGACTTCCTTGTACGATTATTAAACTATACATATTTTTTTAATAAATAAATTACAAAATATTAATTTTAACTTCAAAACGGTAAGATATATAGCGACCATAATCTAACCAGGTTCTTTTTAAAGAGAGTTTTGATTACAACAAAGAAATATTTGATTACAACAATGAATATGACTAATTTCACAATAAAAATATAATATTTGTTATATTACGAATCATAAAATTGCACGTATTTAACGTAATTTGACGTGAACATTTTTTTTTGTCCTAATCCATAGCAAGCTTTATTACAAAAACAAAAAAGTATATAATTTTTAAATTTACATATCTCGCTTATATAAAGGGCTAATTTAATAATACTTAATGTGATAGACGCAGAAATTAATTCTCTAAAACTTTTATTTGAAGCATTTATTTCTAAAATAAAAATAAAATTATTTTATTCAAGAAAAACTGTTAACAACTTCAAGTAATGTACCACTTCCGGTTAGCCTATTTTAACTAAAATCTATTATGTTATTTCGATTGACATAAAAGTCTTGTATACCAAATTTGAAAAGTTTTGGATTATATTTTAAAACAGTTTTTCATTAAAATCTATTATAGGCTTCATGTAAAGTGCCACTTCTGGAAATTGTGTAATAACCAGAAAGGGAGGTGCACAACTAGATGTTATAGGAGTCCTAAATACAAAATTTCAACTTTCTACGGCTTACCGTTTTTGAGTTATGCGAGATACGTACGGACGTACGTACGTACAGACGTCACGACGAAATTAGTCGCGATTACAATACATCCTTTACTTACGTACAAGGAAGTAAAAATATAACTTTATGTTTTAACTTGAGAACCACTGGTTTAAAAAAATATTCTCTTCTCTAATGAGATGTCTTCCTTGGTCTCCTACAACTTTGTTCTACAGGGTGAGTCACCGAAATCGCCGTCTTCGATATCTCCCTTGTCGTTAGAAATACAGCATAAGTTTATTAACAGAATTTATTCGACTACTCAAGGAGCATAACGTAAAATTATTTTCACATATACAGGGTGTTGCATTACGGCTCGGCGAGAATAGTTTCTCTTTTTTTAAATGGAACACCCTATATATTTTTATATATTTTGAATTGTATTTTATTCACCTATACGAACATATGAATTTTGTTTTAGTTTTCCGCGGCGTTGCCAAGTTATTCCGTTTTTTCTCTAAAAAAGACCGAATACACGCATTGCTTTATAAAGGCTTACTGAAGTTATTTTAATAGTAAGAATTAAGAATTTTCTTTTCTGTATAACTGTAATTATACTCTATGTTCTGACATATTTTTTTTTAAATGTAATTATACAGGCTGTTCAATAAAGCGAATCAAATGTGCTCAATTTCAAATGACTATAACTCGTCATTTTCAAATGGAACACCCTATATTTTATTATTCAGTTGTGTGTATTTTTGTATTATCTTCATATGTTATTAAGGGTATCCCATGCCTAAAACCAATAATTTCGGAGATTTTCACCATTTTTCTCTAAATTTATATATTTAACTAAAAATTAAATCTAGTACACCATGGATACTGTTTTTTGGATAAGAAACAATTGCAGTAATGACAGTATTTTCATTAGCCAGGTTGTTATTAATTACAGAGGGATTAAGTAAATTAATTTATTAATATGAGTCTCTCGCAAGAAGAACTTACGAATATGGTGTATGCTGGTCAGGCCAGGTGTCATCTCACGGGCACTCAATGCTGGCGTGGAGAGTGCGCAAGAAGAACTTAGGAATATGGTGTACACACTTGAAGCAGCGGAAACAAACCCTCTTTTGGCATCAAGAATTTATGCACAACGGTTTCCGGGCAGACGACATCCAAATCCGCGTTCTTTTAAAAAACTAAGGGAAAGGTTTAACAGAACTGGTCATGTTCAGTACGACAAAAAAGGTTTCTTTCCGCTTCTCTAAGTGCGTACACCATATTCGTAAGAAGTTCTTCTTGTGAGAGACTCATATTAATAAATTAATTTACTTCATCCCTCTGTTATTAATAACAACCTGGCTAATGAAAATACTATCATTACTGCAATTGTTTCTTATTCAAAAAACAGTATCCATGGTGTACTAGATTTAATTTTTAGTTAAATATATAAATTTAGAGAAAAATGGTGAAAATCTCCGAAATTATTGGTTTTAGGCATGGGATACCCTTAATAACATATGAAGATAATACAAAAATACACACAACTGAATAATAAAATATAGGGTGTTCCATTTGAAAATGACGAGTTATAGTCATTTGAAATTGAGCACATTTGATTCGCTTTATTGAACAGCCTGTATAATTACATTTAAAAAAAAATATGTCAGAACATAGAGTATAATTACAGTTATACAGAAAAGAAAATTCTTAATTCTTACTATTAAAATAACTTCAGTAAGCCTTTATAAAGCAATGCGTGTATTCGGTCTTTTTTAGAGAAAAAACGGAATAACTTGGCAACGCCGCGGAAAACTAAAATAAAATTCATATGTTCGTATAGGTGAATAAAATACAATTCAAAATATATAAAAATATATACAGTGTTCCATTTAAAAAAAGAGAAACTATTCTCGCCGAGCCGTAATGCAACACCCTGTATATGTGAAAATAATTTTACGTTATGCTCCTTGAGTAGTCGAATAAATTCTGTTAATAAACTTATGCTGTATTTCTAACGACAAGGGAGATATCGAAGACGGCGATTTCGGTGACTCACCCTGTATAGTATTTTTTTGTAACTAATAATAGGTTGGTTTTGGTGTTACAACCTATGAAAAAAAAATTAATTCATGATACTTTTTATGCAGGTTTAAAATGCCATGGATGAAATAAGTGAGTATTTTGTATGAGGACATTTAATTTTAAAAAAATATATGATCGAACAAAATATTCACTAATTACATTTATGGCATTCTAATTTTACGTAAAAAAGTAACGTATTATTTTTTACATTCGTGCCACTCTCATCATAGTCATATTTAAATCAAATTAATATAAAACATGGATTTTTCTCAAAAAAATCGTTATGCCATGATATGAAACGATTAAACTTAATTTCCCTAGCGAATAAGCAAAAAACACTGTAAACATTAAATAAAACAAAAATTTCCATTTTATTAAGTGTTATCGTCAATATTAAATAACTAACCAGTCAATAATTGTAATACGTGTGACGTTTCTTTTTTCAAAAACTAATACTTAATAACTATTACATTTGGGAAAGAGCTTTTGGGTATCTGGGTATAAGACCCAGTCTCTCTGTTGTGCATATTTTCTGCAATCTATCAATCAGTTATAGAATAATAAAGCGACAGAAAGTTTTTAAAAATGTCTACTTTTACTATTTTTAATATATATGTACGAAAATCATTCCTTTTTTTACCTATGAAAAGACGTCTGCCACACTTCTAGTCCATTAAATGAGTATTCATTTGCCTATTTCTAATATTATTTTTACTATTTTCAATATACTCGTATGTACTACAAGCATCTAATTTTTCATCTATGGTTAAGATGTATGCGACAATTTCCCTCAATGGTTGATGATCTGAATAAATTGTAAATTTCTGACCACAATATATAATATATAAATAATTATGAATATTTTTACGCCAAATATTATAGCGAGAGCTTCTTGATGTAACTGAATAATTTTTTTCTGCAAGTTATAATGTACTAGATGCAAAAACGACTGGTTTTTCTATACCATTTACAATGTGAGATAAAATAGCTGATACCCCATATGGGCTGGCATCACAAGACAGAATAATTGGCTTATTTGGATGGTAAAGTTCTAAAATATTTTTATTTTATTTGTTTTTGTGGATGACATAATAACTTTCTGTTAAGAATGGTGACTTTGAAAATGATTAGTTTTGAATAACGGATCTTTGCCTTTTCGACCTGTTCGGCGAAACTATTACAATATTTTTTCTTTTTTATTAAAATATATACCACACTCAATAATTTACTAGTTCTTCTTCTTATTTGCGTTCATACCTTTATTGCTGCAGGGTCCACCTATTTGCAAGCCTGTTTCCTCTTGATCCAATACATTTTTTTCTTATTTTTACATAGGTATCAATGTCGTAATGTCCTTTTGGGATTTGAGATATATTTGATACCTTTGTGGATAACTTTCTATTAAATGGCAACTTTGAGACTGATATGTTTTTCTCTGACCTCAAAATACACTTTTCAGCGAAATTATATTACAATCCTTTTTGAATGATGAGGATAGTAAACTCATCACTTAATGTTTTATTTAAACTTAAAGCATCGTAGTTATCGGATTAATTATTTTCAATGACAAGATTATTACAGAGTATAAAAGAAAATTTTCAACCCAATACAAAGGTATCAATATTGTAATGTCCTTTTGGGATTTTCCGTTAAAAATTGTAACTTTTCTATTACAATCCTTATTACATGAAGAGGGAATATACTTATCCTTTAATGATTTATTTATTTATCATTTTCTATGCAGAAGATTATGAGGTATAAACAAAAAAGACCAATAAAAACTTTTTTTTTTATTTCCATGAATTTAATTATATCGATTTTTTATAAATACTCGTACATGAATTTACTTTTATCAAAAATTTCTCTCGTATAAAATTGCATTTTTCGACGAAAATACTACAAATCCTTCTTGAAAAAAAAACAGTAAGTTCATCAATAATTGGTTGTCTAAAAATGTACGGACGTAAATTTTGGGAAGATTACAATTTCTAATATTTATATTAACAATATACTTTTTTCTATAAACTTTAAATAAAAAAAATGGTATTAATATTGTAATGTGTTTTTGGGATCTGAGTTACGCTCGATACCCTTATGAATGATCCAATAACTATTCATTAAAAATGACTAATAACTTTTTAAAATACGCTCTGGTGAAACTATTACAATCCTACGAATTGAATGAAGAGATAATAAACTCATCCTTCAATGGTTTATATAAACGTAGCTGAGGATTAATTATTTTGTATGCAGGAGATTGTTACGTTGTGTTAACGAAACGGAACTATAAACACATCAATAATTTTTTTTATTTCTTTCTAATATTGTAATGGCTTTTTTGGGGTCTGAGATACATTCAATACCCTTATGGATGACCCAGAATCTTTCCTTCATGAGTGGTGACTTTGAGACTGTAAGTTTTGAATAAAAATTGTACGTAATAAGCAAGATAAATATTAATTTATAAAGTTCAGAAATTGGTGTGTCACGTTTCATGTCCTCAATAGTGGTCGAGCGCGCTTCCTGGTTTTATGGTGAAGTAACCAATCAAATTGAAGATCTTTTGACAAAACAACCTTAATCCATTTTTTGAATTTGAGATAAAGAAAAAAAATTCTAACTTTTTTATATATTTCTGTAACTTAATTTAACTCAGGATCATGTTTAAATATTAGAAAATGATTTACTGGATGTTAAGAAATAGAAAAATTAACATTGATAAGCTATTACATAATACATTTTTATACGACAATTTTGTCATAACGCTCAATTTTTAAAATGTAATAAATTGTAAATTGTAAGTAAGATACTTTTTGCGACAAATAATTTTACCAAACTGTTTGGCATCCTTGAAATTATTAGTCGCTGTACCTATAATGTACTTCATATTTGCAATCGCTTGTATTTTGCGAATGAATTAATATTTAACAATCTTTTTTCACTAATACTCATTAATTTTTACATATTTTCACTTTTTATCTAATATAGGTACCATAGACTATTGTTTATTATTCCATTATTTTGTAACTTTGTTGTAGAGAAAGGGATTCAAGGAGGTGAATATAAAACAATTTTTGTAAATGAATTTTATTTCACTGTGAAAACAATACGTAAAAACAAACATATAAACGTACAATTAAAGTCAATACACACAGTATAAAACACACAAATAAAATAAAGAACATATACAAATACAACACATTAAAAAAATACAAACCTTTACTATATTGTCAACTTGAATACTATTTAATATTTTGTAAGCATCTACAGTAACATGAGAGGTGGACAACTGAACCAACCGAATCTCTCACAAATATGATACAAAATACGCAGTTCACAACCATGGTCCGAACGAACAGCAAACTAACAACAATCTCTCGAGAGAGCATCAATATTTTACATAGAATTTGTTATATACCCACAGGCTAATATAACTATACAAGTTATCCTATACGGACAACCTTACTTTGGTGAAATGACATGCAATAGTCATCTGTAGGGTTGCTCAAAAACACATCCCAAAGAGATCAAAAAGGCAAGCCTCGTCGAAATATCGAATCTATAACCTCACTTTTAGAAAGATCGTCTCTGATCTTAATAACAAAAATACTCTTACAATAAGTTTATTATGTTGCAAAATGCCGCTCACAGAGCAGCTGTAATTTTAGCGAAACGATCAAACCCATATGTAAGTATACTCGAAATCGTAATCAATGTATCATCACATTTGTAATAGCATACATACAAATTCTATTTTTTATACTCCGATGTGCAAACAGTGTGTAAAGTGATTTTCGTATTTTATTTACTTTACACATTACAGAGCTACCACCATCAAATTTAGTTTTTTCCTCTACATTGATGGTAATCTGAGACCGCGCGTTGTATAATGCCACGGATCCATGGCACTACTTAGTTTCAACCTCAGCAAGAATTTTTATATACAACCGGTAAATAATGTTAACTTTATTCTTATCAAAATCATTACTTAATGTGCTTCATTATTTACCGAGGGAAATAAAAATGACAAGTACCTACTCCCTAAAGTGATTCAAAGCCATTGGCAGTGCCATCTAGGAAAAAAAAATTCTTAGTGTTCAATTGTTAATTAAAATTGATTAACAGATGTGTCGAATATTATCAATTATATATTTATTTTAGAAAAAATAATTTTGTGAAAAATTAAAAAAATATAGTTTTAGAACGTACTTCATTCTTGCTAGTTTTACATGCTGTTAATCGTCTCTTTTGTTAATCAACGCATTTTTCCGATTTTATATAAAATATTGAATATAACTCTGAAGTGTCATTATTTGTCTCAAGCGATTGCATCCCTCGGGCTACGAACTTTACCCCCTTGATATATAAACTACTATTAATTAATTCTAAAAACATTATTTCGTCATTTTAAATGTTAAACAATGCCTGCATAACAGGGACGTAGCCAGTATATTTTTGTAGGGTGGGCCAGCGGTGGGCCAAAATTTTTTTAGGTGGGCCACTAAGAAAAGTTTTGTACTTAGGGTGACCAGATTTATAAATAGCAAAACCGGGACATTTTTTAAAGGATTGTAAAACCAGTGGCGGCTTGTGTACCAAAACTTTGGTGAAGCAAGGTATCCAGAAAAATAAGCGCTGCAGGCGAAATTTTTTTTTCATTCAAGGTCAAATGCCTTATAATTGAAAGTTACAATTTTTCAAGGGATGTGAAGCTGCATGTTTTTCCCATTTCTTTTTTATATTCATCTTCTTTATAAACACACTTTCTTTTTGGCATTTTGAAATTCGATAAAAAAATGAACCCGTCTCTGTAAACATGTGTTTAAAAAATAAAAATAATACTTATACATATAATTTAATATGTACTTACTCAAAAAATAAAGTAAAAACATCCTTTATTATACGGATCTATGAAAATTTTGCTAGGCAACCCCTACATAAACATTTCCAACCCGCGGGGTGGAAGTGAACTATATTATTTCACACCCAAGAGATTGTCATTGCAGTTAGGAATGACGTATTTCCCAACCTCTAAAACGTTAGGAATCGACATATAACTATAATGATTGTGAATAAAATAGTATTACTGTTTCTTTACCATAAATGCCATCATTGTTTTGGAATGAGAAATGCAGTTCAAATAATGTGCGTGAACTGTTTTCTCTCATTTGACTTTTAAACTGGTGGGCCAATGGGTGGGCCAGAGTTTTTGCAGGGTGGGCCTGGACCACCCTGGCCCACCCCTGGCTACGTCCCTGCTGCATAAGTTTAATGAGTGGAGAAAAATCGCAAAGCATTTGTTTCCAAATGTTTTATCTGTCATATGTGAACTCGGTATTTAGTGTGTTCAAATTGTTGTCTGCTCGTCTGTCAAATTTCCAATTTGTTTCAGGAATATTATTTTAGGTCGTATAAAAAATATTGTATGCAACTCAAGTGTAGACAAATCTTGTGTTTACACTCTTGTTGCATAAAACCATTTTAACAGTGAGATATTGCTCTGTAATGAAATTGAAGACTAACAACCAATTAATATTGTACATAACAATAAAAAATAAAATAAAATAAATATTTCATCACGGCATATTACCCATTGTTGGGTGTGCCAATCTGATTTGTACAGATATCGGTAATGATGGAATATTTGTACCGTGCGGGCGCTTACCAGGCGTCACTTCACGGGCACCCATAGCTGGCGTGGAGGGTGCACCACAGGGGTCAATTTTGTGCCATTAAAATTCGATGTAATTTTTGGCGTCGGTCGGGATCGAACCCGGGTCCCCAGATTCGCGACCAGACACTCACACGGCCACGAGACCCCATAACAATAAAAAATAATATTCAAAATTTGAAATTTTATATAAATTTTAAAAACATATTTCTGTAAAACCAGAAACTTAATAACATAAAATATGTATTTATATAAATAGTTTTATTTTAAGTCCATTTAAAAAAAAAATTGAAAAATGTCCCCATTAAATTAAACCTGATATTATTTTTATGATTTGCATAATTACATAGTAATTGTCATGAAATTTTTTAGTTACAAATCCCATGTAGTGGTAGTACTAAAAAAAAATATAGGGTAATTTTTGTCAGAAACTCTCTCCAAAAAGATAGGTTATAGATTCTGGTCTAAAATTTATTAAGATTTGTTTTGGAACACCCCTGTAAAGAGATCAAATTATACGATATGAAAGATTTTATGTAAAATAAAAATTTTACATTTACATTTATATATTTTTTAATCATATTCTTATATATGATATTTAAATGATTTTGTACATAATTATATGAATCGTTGTAGGTCTCATAAAATGACAAATTTTAATTAGATTAATAACATTTTAACTAGTAATTGTACAGATTTTAACAGACAAATGAAAATATATCATCTTACCTTTTTGTGGGTAACAATTCTATACTTACATAGATTTGGTAGATAACATATTTCATTAAAAATAGAACACGCAGTATATTCTAAAGAAAATACATGATATTGGATGTTATTGCAAAAATTATGGGGCGACCCATCTAAGTATTAACCGTGCGCACCTTTGCTTGACTACAGACCACATAGGAGGTCATCAATAATAAATAATTATTTTGATTTTAAAATTTGTCTGTTAAAATGCACAAAAATATTTTAAATATTAAAACTGAATGTAAAATTCAAATTACATAAATATAATTTTACTAGGGCCAATTTCTCAATGCAATATTCTGCATATGATATTGATTATTGGCCATATATAAATAATTTTATAACAGTCTTTTAATATATCTAAATTCATATTATTGCTTTATTTATAAATCATATATAAAGCAGGAAACTTTATGCAAATAAATATATTTATTCTCGCATAAAAATTATGAAAATATAATAAATTTATAATATATTCTTTTTAAATATCAATATCACTTTTAAGCGATAAATAAGCTGAATTTATTCAAAGTGTTGCGACAAAAATTCAACTATGGCCTTTATATTAATTTAGTACTGATAAGTGTACTATTTAAATATTATACAGTATTAACACTCATTATGTTAACGATTTTTAACAATTCGCACTGATATTAATTTCATAAGGCCTTTCAAATAAATTTATATTGGTCAAAATTCACATAACTTGCTAATAAATGCACTAAAATTTAGCGTATACAGGGCGCCACTAAATTAGCACACTAGCACCCTGTATTACTAATCTATGTATCTAACATTCTGAACTAAATTTAGAATATTATTTCTAAAAGTGACTACGAAGGATCAGAAACACTAGTGTAACACCAATTTCTTAAGTATAAAATATTGACTATCATTAAGCAGTTTAGCTTCAATCATAACTTCAATGGTAACTTATTTGGAATAGCTAGCTGCAAGAAAAATTACAAGTTCTAGACTAAATACTAAAATCCTGTGTAGTGACTCTTATTGCTAACATCAGTAATGTCTTCATTTTGAACTACAATTTGCAATTTTAAACCATAAATTCTTTATTTGGACCTTAAATGTGTTTTCATACTCGTACATATACTGCGACTCTTTCAAGGTTATGATGGAATTAATTTAGTTGCTATCCCTCCTTCTGTCTCTCTCTTTCTCTGTATCATCCAACGGTGACTACGTCACAGCTTTGAAGGTCATTCTATGGCGCGCAAAGTTTTTGAAAATTAATTACTATTACTAATATCTTGTGGTGTGACATTCCTTGTCAACATCAGTAATGTTTTATTTTGCATTTTTAAACCAAAAATTCATTATTTTCTACCTTACATAAAAATGTATTTTCATACCATATAACGCGACTTTTCATAATTTTGCAGCTGTATTATTCTGTTGATAGTAAAAGTTAAAACTATATTCAGATTGTCCAGAATAATTTGTCCAACATTGACTACAAGAGATACTACGTCGGTTAACGTAACTTAGATAAAAGTTGCCCCATTAGCACGCCATTCAAGCGCGTACTGTTTATCCGGGAAAAAAAATCATGGATCATAGATGAGACGAAAATATAAATTTTGCAACCTTTTACCATTTTTGCAACTGGTGCAGTCTGTAATACACTATTGATAGTAAATTTAAAACTGTATACAGACTGTCCAGAATATCATATCCAACATGGGGAACTCGAGAACTATAAGAGTCAATTAACTTAGACAAAAGCTCCCCCATTACGGGACCATTCATCAAAAAAAAAATCATGGGTCACTAAACATTGGCGAAAATATAAAGTTTACAATTTTTATATGGATTCCATTGAAAAGATATTTTTTTTCAACGTATAATTATTTATCTACCTACGTTCATTTGTTTCAAACAGCAAATATGCAACAATTATTATATTAATAGTGTCAAAACAATGGTTTTGACAATGAAACAAATGAAAAACACATAACATAACCCATTAATCAGGGGTGGCTCGTTAATAAAGTCGAATCCCCCCCCCCCCTCCAGAAAACGGTAAAAATAGCTTCTTAATGATATAGTAAAGCATAAAACGGTTCTATTGTAATGAAGATAGTTAATTGTTAAATATAAAACATTTAAACCAGTCGCGAGACTTGCCACCATGTCTTGGTATGCGCTGTGTGGCCGTACTTATTTTGCGGCTTCGGCTCAGTTTTAAAATGAATACGTTGTTGTAGTACATTGTTTCGCAGTGCGACAAATCACACTTCCTTTAGAAGATATATTAAAAATTAAAGAATTGGGTAGACCATTGTCTGATGATATAATTAACACAAATTAGTGAGAGAAAAGCCCAGAACAAAATATTTACGCGCCATTTTTAAATATATATCTGCGAAAGACAGAAGAGCTGAAGCAGTGCAAATGAACGTAAATTATATATAATTTTACCTATTATGAAAGATACCTGTTTCACGGAAGTGTTAATTTTTTTCATGGATCAATAAAACTTTCTCAAATTGCTGGTTTTTCTATGACAAAGATATCAAATTGTAATTTTAAAAGTAATATACATAAGCACAACAAAATGTGGTTCATGTAATTTATAACTTCTATATTATGAACAAAAAATTGACTTTAATCACTTTTACTCATTTCCTAATTAACCATTTTGTTCCTGCTGGAACTTATGTGTCCCGGATACATTCATATCCTACTGTTGAAATAAAAATAATTTTTTGTACTCAGCCATGCGATCCAATACAGTATATGTTGACATTCAACATACTAATATAGTTAATATTTTTAATATATGGTAAGGTCCAATTAAAAGAATTTTATTTCTAGAACTTGTTATTTTTCCCAAACAATTATAATGTAAACTTATATGTAAAACTGATGTATATACAACTATATTTGTAAAAGATCTGAAAATAACTTGTAAATAATTATTTTCATATACCGAAGTGATTACATTAATAACAATAAGATACAATTTGTAACATTCTTAAATCTAATCTTTGGTTTGCTAACTGATTACTACAACCAATCTATGCAACTTCAATGATGGTTTCCTTTGCTGTTTATCATTTTTACAATTAACCTTAAAATCGCAGAATTTAGGATACCAAAATTCTGCTGTAAGGTGTTTTTTTTTCTTTTGGCAGTGAATTATCTTAACAAAACTCAAGCAATTTTACAGCAATAATTAAAATTCTATGTAAGAATTCTCAAAACTGTTTTGTTTGTTAGTGTCGAAATTGATTGAAAGAATGTGAGAATGGATGTGACGTTCCTCTAATCAATTCCACGGTTGTACAGTTTTGAAAATTCTCTCTAATCACTTCTAGATATGAAAATTGCGCTTATATCTGCTATAATAAAGGGCCCTGAATTCTAATACTGTTACCAAAAGTATAAAATTGTACGTAACTGCTAACTGCTACCACTAAATTCAATCAACAATTGTCTATAAAATCTTCTTACTTTTAATAATTGAAATCCACGAATGTGCAATTTGATTATTATCTAGATGGGTTAGTAACTGATTTCGAGGGGTCGAACGTCGAACGAAGGATATAAAGAAGATAACAGACTTACTATTTACGGAATCATCGAACATAGAAACGCTGGGTCTACTGACGCCACCTTCGCAGTCAAGAAGGCATGCATACAGAATAGTAGACTCTGGAGAATAGAACATTCCAACTCCTGAAATGGAAAAACAACCTCAGAATTACACATAATTTTCTTTGCTTTGATCGAAAGAATACGAAGAAGTATTGTCTCCGTATTTTTATTTTCTTTCATATTAAACAATTGTCTTTGAAAATACAGTCGTTCAAATTGTGGCTGAATGGGGTATTCCGGCATTTTTTTTTCTTTAGTACAGATAAGTAGAACTATGAACATATATATTCATTAAAAAAATTATATATCAAGTGAGACATGAATTTTTAAAAATTCATAGAAATTCAAATTTTCTATCATGGCGCGCTTATGACGAGCATCAGATATTAACATCTGCAGCGAATTGCAGCGCCTAAACACACATGTTAATAGAGAGCTATTTCCCTGTTTACAACTTTTGAAAAAGAAAGCGTATGTAAATAAACCTACATCAAAGAAACACGTAATATTTAATACAAACAAAATACACGCGCCTAACTACTAATGCCGTCTGTGTTTCTAACGGCATAATATTCAATCTGAAATGAGCAACCTACATATCGAATCTACGTCACAATTTTCAAGGACGTTCCTATAATTGTAAAAAAAACAATTTTCCAACATTAAATTATGAATGAAATTTTTTATTGTATTTCCCTACTATATGAAGATGTAAACTACAGAAAAACGTTACTATTATGCATAAATTTCATCACTACAGAATACCCCACTGCACCACTTACATCGTTGTCTGATGACCAGTGTTGCTCCTAATCCTAAGTACACTATTGTACTACATTTAGTACACAGAGTAACTTTTTAGTACGCTAATATCTCTTTTTAATATCTAGTACAATTTTGTTATATAAATAACCATTTTTCTAGAAGATGCTAGGTAATCAATATATGTATATTACGTGTTTTGTATATCTTGGTATCTGTTATTTTAATCGAACTGTTGTATCGATTGATCGTATTCCATATCAAAGAATAAATATTTACGTTTATTTTATTAAAATATGTATAATTATTATTGTTAATCAATAAAGATATTTTCACATACTTTATTGATATAGTAAAATATATATTTTCTCCCAAATGTTAGTACAATTTTTTTTTTGAGTTAGAACACTGCTGATTTATTCACATCAAGATTCATTGCATTAATGTCTGCAGAATACAAGTAAAAAAAATGTTAAACGTCCCATACTTATTTCTTTTGAGATACCATATGTACTGCATATTTTTTTATTCGTCAAACCATACTAATAAAAAATATACGCCACTTCGATTATTTATATTATTTCACATATTATTAATGAATAAAAATTAAATATTTGAATTACATTTATTCTTTCCAATTTTGTCATTCGTTGATTTTTTTGTCGTCACAGACTGTGACTTGGCACCGATTCAAACATGTACACTTTTACTTTCAGAAATTTGAACAAAAAATCATATTTAATAATACTATTACGGAATTACTTATTCGAATTTCAGAACAAAGATTATTTTTTTACAAGTCCTCATTTTAATCTTAAAATACTATATTAAAAAAATTATTAATGTTATAAAAATCTTATTATTGGTAATTTCACATGCGTATGCATATTTATATTTCAGTATATATTTTTATCATTTATATAAACGTTGTTTGGATCCAACCAATCAATAAGATTGTGTGTATTAAAATACTAGTTACCAACATACAAAATAAATAGTTTCCTATGCGCAGCATCTATTGTTTCTGCAGGCTTGCTCTGATTAGATTAAAATAAAATGAAGTCTTGCACGATTTTTTTTCCTTTGACGGAAAGAACAAGAATTTTCTTTCATATTATCCTTTTTTATTATGAAAGTTCTACACTACTTATTTGTTACTACTTGCCTTATAAAATGCACGAGACGCCACTGGTACAATATGGCAAACGCTTTTTTCCCCTTCCATCACTAGGCATCAAGGTCATTGCCTACAAACATGCTTCACGCTCCCTCTATATATTTTTTTAACTCTATGGCACAAGTGCACATACCCGGATTTTACCGCGAATTATTTTCTTGAGAGATTAATACACATGCGTAATAAGAAAACTGTGGTTAAACTTTTTTGTTTTATCAAGTATTTATAAAGAAAACGTAATAAATGCTCCTGCGCTACATTTTTGTAGCTAAATTCACTTGATACAACTTACTTTCTCATTATATCATCAAGTTTTCTCTCTCACTCGATCTACTACGTCATGCAGGGGTAACGTCATGACACATTGCAATATTTTGTTGCATTTTTCTACTATTCTATTAATTTTTTATGCAAAATAAAAAAAATACGAGTCTAATATTTTCATATCTACATTAACATTTCAAAATCTCGTGGAAAACCTTATTATTTAGTGAAAAGAATATCATACCTTTGTTTCAATGGCTCGTGACTCCAAATCTTGGAAGTGCAACTTGAGTTTCGATTTACCGTCATCAGACGATCCTCTAAGTTGCGAAAACTTGTACTGCCATACAGGTGTCTTGGAATCTGCTTCATGGAGTGAAAAACCCGTGTTCCAATCTAAAGTTAAACCAGCTGTCTTGCCGTTACAACTCACAGTAAACGTTTTGTTCTAGCAAGAAAGAAAAAACAAGATAAAAATCTGATAATCATTGCATATAATCAGATAATTTTACCCCTAATTTCATAACTGCCGTGCAAACAGAACAGTGCCACGCATTTTCAATCCTCAATAATTCTTGTCTAGTTTCTACAGAAAGGTATCTTGAGTCTTGTCCAGAAGTTTGAACCAGGAAACAATGTTGTCTTTCGTCAACGTTTTCTGATTCTTTAACTACACGAAACATGGTCTGGTAGACCTTAAATACTAACTGACATTTGTTCCAATCCGCTATATTAAGCTGTAAGAAAAAAATGTGTTAGATTCTTTTATTTTTCAGTCTAAAAGTTGGACTTTAAACCATCCAACTATTGATACGTTGCCTAGGTTACGCTAGTACATATATTATTTTCTTATAGCTACTAACAAAACTCATATGCTTGCATTTGTTTATTGCATAGCCTATTCTAATTCCATGTTTCTCGAAATAATTATTGTACAACCCTGAAATTGAATTAAAAAAAAAAACTCTCTAATGGACTAAAAAATTATATCGTTTGAGAATCACTGGTTGATTTTTCGGATTGTTATTACTGATCAATTAACTCCTTATTCCTGATCATTTTTACTTCCTTGTACGTAAGTAAAGGAAGTATTGTAATCGCGAAAAATTTCGGTTTTCAGATTTCAGCGGAAATATCCATTTTGATCATCCCTGAATCCATTTTGACTATCCCTGAATCCATTTTGACTAATTTCGTCGTAGTCATATTCATTGTTGTAATCAAATATTTCTTTGTTGTAATCAAAACTCTTTTTAAAAAGAACCTTTATGGTCGCTATATGTCTTACTGTTTTGAAGTTAAAATTAATATTTTGTAATTTATTTATTAAAAAAATATTTTTTTCTGAAGTCATTAATTCGCCCAAAAAAGCACTGGTTGTTTTAAAGGAAACAACCATACATATTTAAAAATTATTTCTACATTTGAATAATTTTCTGATGATGTAATCGCCTCTTTTCCAAGGTCGTTATGGAATTAGTTGAGCTGCTGATCACATGATTCAATACACATGCTATTTCTCTCGTTTTCTATCACTTTGTCTCTCTCTCTCTCTTTGTATAATCAATAATAAGGTGGTGACTACGTCACAATTTTCAAGGACATTATATGGCGCGCAAATATAAACAGTTTTTGCATGTATTAGCAAATATACTCGTATTTTAGTAGATTTCAGGTACTTCCTATTATTATTTAGATGTTAACTAAGGAAATTTACAAATATTATTATTATATACACAATTTTTTTAAAGTTAATATCCTCATTTCACAAAAAAATAATTTTTAAATAAATCAAGTAAAAATAAATGAAAAAACTTACCGGTGGCGTATCGAACAACATGAGATCTGTTCCTTTGAGGGCCAAAAATCTTGGTTTGTAACTTTGCCAAGGATGATTGTTGTTTAGGACTCCTTCATTTACCCAACCCATGTATTCTATACGATCCGATATACTAAAATTTCTATTGTACAACTTCATCTGAAAAGAATAAAAAATAGATAAGTACAGCTTTAACCAAAAGTATTAATCATCTTTAAATAATGCAGATATTTCAAAATATTTTTTTTCTGGAAAATTAAATTGTAGAAACTTTTAAAATCAATTTTTGTAAAGCTGGTTCTTTCCGGGGTGCTGAGTCGTGGTCTATTGGGTGATTTATTACCAAACGTTTCGCTCAAAAATTTTGATAGAGTAAAAATGTCAATATTTGATGATATCAGGTTGCAGATAGTTGTGGTTTTCTTCAAAGCAGGAATTCTTTCCGATTAATTAAAAAATTCCTAAGAAGTGTACAGGAAAAAATTTAAAAACAAGGCCAGTTAAAATATAATAAAGGAGGGACAGAAGAAAATAAAAAGGAGCAGACCCGTAAATACATTAAAACATTGAACAGTGGACTACGAGCCGCAATGGACCGCAAGAGGATACTACATCAAGCGTCCAAAGCCCTAATAGAAAACAGAGAAGTCTGGAAAGAAACTCGGAGAAGAAACCCAGTTGCAGTAAAAGGGGAGCAAACCTGGTCTACTAGATAAACTCAAGCTAATAAAGCCTTACACCGTAAGAAAGGCATACGGATTAAGTAAGTAAGTTATTATTAGCAACAAATACAAATTTATAAAAAAAATATTTCGTCTTACCTGTAGATGCGTGAGCCCAATGATATTATCCGTGATGTACTTCAACCACTGTGACAATATTGCTGAATCATCACAATGGATGATCCCCGTACTTCCGCCATTCAATCCTCTGACTTCGAAGGCATTGGGTCGAAGTTTATCCGTGCCGAAGATGTACCTGGTGACGTAGGCCATCATGAGGGGCAACGTAACGATGTCCACCCATCTAGTAGGCTGTTCACAAGGCTCTCCTTCAGAGACGAGGGAATTGGGACGACTTGAAGTAGGCTTGGATTCTTCGGGGGTTGATGGCTTGGATGGGCTATCGAGGGTGGAATCTTCTTTGTTGTCTAAAAAGGATTTTAAAGTAAGTGATTTAAATATATTTCATTTAAATTAGTATACAGGTGGATTAAATTAGCAAACAATTTCTATACAAAGTTAATGAATATGTGTGTGTAAAATATAATAATATTTTATTTGCATTTTACTCAATTTTTGTGTTATGTAAGACTATAAATGTATTACATCGTTGCATTTAGAAAAAAATACTGAATCGAATAAAAGAAAAAAGGTAGGTTCCAATTTTAAATAAGAAAGTTGTATCCTGTATTTAGAAAACCACTGGTTTAAAAAAATTGTCTCGCTTATTTTAATAGTCTTAGGTATAATATAGAAATTGTTTGCTAATTTAACGAACTTCGTATCTCTTATATTTCTCGAGATTTGCAATAGTGCCCCACTTAAATTGAACATCTGTATAGTTGTAGTTGGAATATAATAGTCCCGCCCAAATTTGGTTTAAAAATTTGAAATTTCCTAAACTTTTATGTATCTTGGGATAATATTTAATTTTTGCACAAATGTAGTGACAACGTTTAATGTCATCATCAAATTTTAATAATATCGCGTAACCCTTTGGATTCCAATTTTTCTCGTCTGTCAGGTTACCACTAGAACCAGGGGCTGATATAACGGGTATTTTTTATTTTTTCAATGTGTACAGAATGGCTCGTTTTCGATGTTTTTTAAGATATCTCGGGAAATATCAACGATAGAGCAAACCCGTTTAAGAGAAGTTTAATAGTCACCTTAGGAATTTTCTATCTTCTTTTGTTTTTGAGCTACAAGCAAACACTCGTTTTTCGCTAATTTCGAAAATATCTCATATGTTATTTATTATGACAGAGAAAAATTGTTTAGACAAATTTTGTACCGGTTTTCGCGTAGAATAAAATGGCGTAATTAGAATTTTTGAAAATTTTATACTTCTCGAGGTATAACACAAACTTATATTTTTTATCCTTTGTTGAAAATCGTCTCATCTTGCTTATTTTATAAGCTTTTCAATGATATTATAACAAGTCTACTTTCTTTTCATAACTCGTGAAATAATATAATTTTGTCTCTTTGTGGATAAAATTAATGTTTTTTTACCATTTAAAAGTTGTCTATGAAATAAAATATTGAACAAAATTCCTATGGTGACTATTAAATTTCTCTTACAGAGTTGACTCTGGAATGTGCAATCGGTTTAACTCTACCATATTGATATTTCCCGAGATACCTTAAAAAGAAACATCGAAAATGAGAAACCTGTACATAGAAGATTATCATGTGATATCAGTTTTTTGCAGACTGGAACCCCCCGGTTTGACTGACAACAATGTTTTTAGTATCAATAGAAAAAGATAAAAAAAATTCTGCATCAAATAACACCAAAACACTACATACATGTCATGTTCCATTATTGTTATAAAATTTCATTTATTTTTAGACAATCAAAAATAAAAATATCGAATACTTTTCAATAGTTTATGACGTTCGGTTCGGAAAATCTGATACGAAATGTAATATTCTGATGGGTATTCCCAATTAAATCTCATGTTCGTAGAATACAACTTCAATATAATAATTGGCCCGTATTGATTTCTTATTTATAACATTATGTACGCAAAATTAGGGTAAAAAAGCTTGAGTATTATCCTGTATTAAAGGATTTAATATATTTACTAAACTGTGCATACATTATTTAAATTGTGTTATAATTTTCAGGGGTAAACTAAATTATACGTTTATCGGTAGACGGTTGTAAATATCGGAATACCAAAGCTCAATTAATTGATTTTATATAATTTATTATTAATAATAGTAGGATAAAGTATTGCAATATTGTACAAAATTCCCACGAAACGTGAATAAAATATAAACCATAATTCAACACAGTAACATTTCATAATAAATTCTTTGTAATAAATATTGTTAGGAATGCACCTTTCTAATCAAACAATCAGTGTAGCAAATAATCATTATTTTAATTATTATATGATTGCTACATGAACTTCTTTTAACAGTCCAATAACAGTTACGATGTTTTTCCGCAATACAAAATTAGAATCTAATTATCTAACTATAATTCGTACAAAACATGAGTTACAAATGTAGGTGTTGATATACGCTGAATATTATAATAATGCACTTACTCTGTTTTTGAAGGAAAGGAGTAGCAGCTCTATAATGTTTAACAGTCAAAACAACCAAATCGCCCGCATTTCTTAATATATTTACAGCATCGTCATGCGGACAAGCGGTTATGTATTCTCCATTAACTGCAACAAAATTCACAATTATTTCATTCTAAAAAGACTTAGTCGAACAATCGAAGAAGTAATCAAATGAAGACGTGACGGGAAAAACGATCTAAGCCCACAATAATTGAGATCTTTGTACCATTTGTTTACTATTATATGTACTTATCTACAGCCAAAATATTGTTGCTCAAATAACGATCTGAGTCCGTTAAAATAGTGTTTGAAAATCTGGTGTTCTTTGGAAAAGCGATCCATGTCCATGACATTTTGCGAAATACCGATCTGTAATTCATTCATTGTGTGTTTGTTTACAAAATTTATTTATACAATCAACCTATAACCATTCCAGTTGAAAAATACAATGAATTGCAAGATTTAAAAAAATCGTTTCGCAAGAATATCAAGATATATATATATATATATATATATATATATAAGAAATATAAAAATGAATGTCACCATGATTTATGATACCGTAAGCCTAGTTTATAAATAAATTTATCGGTTTTTTTTAATCACGATTATTTTAAATATTATTGAAAAATTTGTTTATTTTATATTAAAATGTCTATAAATCTGCAGTATAAGTTTTTCTACAGGTGTTCTATTTTTACACAATGGTATATAAATTTATATATTCAAATAGAATATCCTATATATTTATTGAATTTTGAAAAGTACATGGAAATTGCTATCCAATAGTATAAAAACATTCATATGTTATATCATTAAAAAGTACAATGGCAAAATTTTATAGAAGGCTATGGATGTCATTATTTTTACATTACACCTTTCAAATTTAAAGAAAATGAATTAATTAAATACTTCATTTATTTCAATTCGATATTTCATTAATATACCTTTTATTTAATATTATCAGGTTGTCTAATTTAAAAAAAAATAGTATTGCAAAGCATTCAGTAGTTAATACAAAAATATAATATTGTAATCATTCGCCATTGCATTTTTTAATACTATAGCATATAAATGTTTTTATAATGTTGAATAGCAAATTTCATGTACTTTTCAAATTTGAATAAATATATAGGGTGCTTCATCAGAAAATATAAAGTTACTTACCATTGCGTAAAAATAGAGTAGGTACCTGTAGAAAAAAATATTTTGAGTGGCCGTTTTTCAGCGTCAATGTCACCCGGTATATGTAAAAGGAAGATACTTAATCGATTCAGAATTAAAAATATACCTACATGGGTAATTAATTATAGTGTGCATAATAAAACGCATTTTCATTTTAAAATAAACATGTATGACCATAACCCCCCCCCCGAACACTAATTAAAAAAATGATAAAAGTTATTTTAATAATTTACTATTATTCTATAATTACTTAAATAATTATTAAATTTCGTCTGTAGGAATAGTTCGTCTCCTCGTCGGCAACCAGACAATCTTGAGGATCGAATTGAAGACCTCCTGGTCACTAAAGTCTTCATCACAATGGTTCAAAAACAGCGGTAGCAACCAAGCAGTTTCACTTGTACCTTCCAGCGATCCAGGATGAGGTTAACAAGGCAGTATATTCAACGGCGCCGACCACCACCCAACCAGCTCAGTGTAACAACTGCCCTCGACGACCCCATCACAACAAGCGCAAACTTCAACATCGCCCAATAAAATATTTTATTTTTACATCTGATTTATGTGACCTCTATTTGTCATAAGTTAAATAAATAAATTAAATTCCGTTGCCCTTCGATAAATCCATCCACCTTTGAAATATTTCAGAATCACTAGGATTTTAGAACGCATGAGATGACACCTGGTATGGTAAGCGCCCTCAACAGTACAGGGCCTGGATTTTGTAATTTTAAATTCTACTGGATTTGAATTGAGATTTTTCTTCACTATTTCTCAGAGTAGATTTCAAATTCTACTGGTCCGAAGAAGTAGAATTCGTTTCTACATTTATGCTTGACATTTCGTTATTACGTCCAGTTTTAAAAACTGAGTTAGGATCATATTTGTAATATTTTTCCCCGTCTTGTAGAATTTAAAGTTACAAAATCGAGGCCCAGATTTCCGAAATCTGCGCATACAAGCAGAGTGGCACACCCAAAAATTGGTAAGTCGTGATAGTACACATTTATATTTATTTTACATTTAAAAATACTTAACAAAACTATAAAGTTATTTATATTTACTAATCGATACTTGAAGATAAAATATAAATTAATAAATATTTCAAAAACTGATTAAAGTGAACGTAAAATACTTGACTCTTATTAATGCATAAATTTCATTTTTTGTAAAGTAGTAAAAGTCCAGTTAAAAAAAATTAAAGTAAGACTTTAATTAAAAGTAGAAGTCTGGTAATTTTAAAATCTTACCTTTAATAATAGCGTCACCAACAAAAAGTTCGCCTGTGGCGTCTGCAGCTTGGTTCTTGTATATTCTAGAGATGAGAATAGGTAATTTATGTTCGGCACCTCCTTTTATGCTAAGACCTAAACCACCTACTTTTTGTCTTCGGACTTGGACCATTCTTTCCTGAAGAAAATACATGTAAAATGTAACTATGGTAGACATTAATTATTTCGCATTATTTTCGTATCTGGTAAATACAAATTCAGTATTGGTCAAAGTATTAGGCACACTTAATAATAAAAAAATTCAAAATATATAGATACAGGTATCTCATTTTCGATGTTTCTTAAGGTATCTCGGGAAATATCAACGATAGAACAAAACCGTTTGCACATTCCATAGTCCATATTCAACTTTTTAAGATAAGTTTAATAGTCACCATAGGAATTTTCTATCTTCTTTTATTTTTGAGCAACAGGCAAAAACACGTTTTTCGCTAATTTCGAAAATATCTCATATCTTATTTATTATGATAGAGAAAAATTGTTTCGACAAATTTTGCACCGGTTTTGCGTAGAATAAAATGGCGTAATTAGAATTTATGAAAATTTTATACTTCTCGATATATAACACAAACTTATATTTTTTAAATGGGATCCTTATGTTGAAAATAGTCTTATTTTATAAGCTTTTCAATGATATATAACAAGTCTGCATTCTTTTTATAACTCGTGAAATACTATAACTTTTTGTCTTTTTGTGGATAAAATTAATGTTTTTACTTCCTTGTACGTAAGTAAAGGAAGTATTGTAATCGCGAAAAATTTCGGTTTTCAGATTTCAGCGGAAATATCCATTTTGATCATCCCTGAATCCATTTTGACTAATTTCGTCGTGACGTCTGTACGTACGTACGTACGTACGTACGTACGTATGTACGTATCTCGCATAACTCAAAAACGGTAAGCCGTAGAAAGTTGAAATTTTGTATTTAGGACCCCTATAACATCTAGTTGTGCACCTCCCTTTCTGGTTATTACACAATTTCCAGAAGTGGCACTTTACATGACGCCGATAATAGATTTTAATGAAAAACTGTTTTAAAATATAGGTAATCCAAAACTTTTCAAATTTGGTATACAAGACTTTTATGTCAATCGAAATAACATAATAGATTTTGGTTAAAATATGCATACCGGAAGTGGTACATTACTTGAAGTTGTTAACAGTTTATCTTGAATAAAATGATTTTATTTTGATTTTAGAAATAAATGCTTCAAATAAAAGTTTTAGAGAATTAATTTCTGCGTCTAGCACATCAAGTATTAATAAATTAGCCCTTTGTATAAGCGAGATATGTAAATTTAAAAATTATATACTTTTTACTTCCTTGTACGAAGTAAAGGAAGTATTGTAATCGCGAAAAATTTCGGTTTTCAGATTTCAGCGGAAATATCCATTTTGATCATCCCTGAATCCATTTTGACTAATTTCGTCGTGACGTCTGTACGTACGTCCGTACGTACGTCCGTACGTACGTACGTCCGTACGTACGTACGTATCTCACATAACTCAAAAACGGTAAGCCGTAGAAAGTTGATATTTTGTATTTAGGACTCCTATAACATCTAGTTGTGCACCTCCCTTTCTGGTTATTACACAATTTCCAGAAGTGGCACTTTACATGAAGCCTATAATAGATTTTAATGAAAAACTGTTTTAAAATATAATCCAAAACTTTTCAAATTTGGTATACAAGACTTTTATGTTAATCGAAATAACATAATAGATTTTGGTTAAAATAAGCTAACCGGAAGTGGTACATTACTTGAAGTTGTTAACAGTTTTTCTTGAATAAAATGATTTTATTTTGATTTTAGAAATAAATGCTTCAAACAAAAGTTTTAGAGAATTAATTTCTGCGTCTAGCACATCAAGTATTATTAAATTAGCTCTTTATATAAGCGAGATATGTAAATTTAAAAATTATATACTTTGAGTGCGCCACAGGGGTCAATTTTATGGCACAAAATTGACCCCTGTGGCGCACTCTCCACGCCAGCAATGAGTGCCCGTGAGGTGACGCCTGGTAAGCGCCCACACGGTACAAATATTCCATCATTACCGATATCTGTATACAAAGCAGATTGGCACACCCAGCAATGGGTAATATGCCGTGATGAAATATTTATTTTATTTTTTTATATACTTTTTGTTTTTGTAATAAAGCTTGCTATGGATTAGGACAAAAAAAAAATGTTCATGTCAAATTACGTTAAATACGTGCAATTTTATGATTCGTACAATAACAAATATTATATTTTTATTGTGAAATTAGTCATATTCATTGTTGTAATCAAATATTTCTTTATTGTAATCAAAACTCTCTTTAAAAAGAACCGGGTTGGATTAATGTTAATTTAAGAATGATAGTAGTAAATGAATTATTTCTTGTTCTATATCAAAATATTTCTCGGGCTTGGCTTAAGCCTGTCAATATTTTGTAATTTAATTATTAAAAAAATATGTATAGTTTAATAATCGTACAAGGAAGTCGTGTGGTGTCCACATCAGATTTTTTGTTTTTATAATAAAGCTTGCTATGGATTAGGACAAAAACATAAAAAAAAGTTCATATCAAATTACGTTAAATACGTGCAATTTTATGATTCGTACAATAACAAATATTATATTTTTATTGTGAAATTAGTCATATTCATTGTTGTAATCAAATATTTCTTTGTTGTAATCAAAACTCTCTTTAAAAAGAACCGGGTTAGATTAATGTTAATTTAAGAATGATAGTAGTAAATGAATTATTTTTTGCTCTATATCAAAATATTTCTCAGGCTTGGCTTAAGCCTGTCAATATTTTGTAATTTAATTATTAAAAAATATGTATAGTTTAATAATCGTACAAGGAAGTCATGTGGTGTCCACATCAGATTTTTTGTTTTTGTAATAAAGCTTGCTATGGATTAGGACAAAAAAAAATGTTCATGTCAAATTACGTTAAATACGTGCAATTTAATGATTCGTACAATAACAAATATTATATTTTTATTGTGAAATTAGTCATATTCATTGTTGTAATCAAATATTTCTTTGTTGTAATCAAAACTCTCTTTAAAAAGAACCGGGTTAGATTAATGTTAATTTAAGAATGATAGTAGTAAATGAATTATTTTTTGCTCTATATCAAAATATTTCTCAGGCTTGGCTTAAGCCTGTCAATATTTTGTAATTTAATTATTAAAAAATATGTATAGTTTAATAATCGTACAAGGAAGTCATGTGGTGTCCACATCAGATTTTTTGTTTTTGTAATAAAGCTTGCTATGGATTAGGACAAAAAAAAATGTTCATGTCAAATTACGTTAAATACGTGCAATTTTATGATTCGTACAATAACAAATATTATATTTTTATTGTGAAATTAGTCATATTCATTGTTGTAATCAAATATTTCTTTGTTGTAATCAAAACTCTCTTTAAAAAGAACCGGGTTAGATTAATGTTAATTTAAGAATGATAGTAGTAAATGAATTATTTTTTGTTCTATATCAAAATATTTCTCGGGCTTGGCTTAAGCCTGTCAATATTTTGTAATTACTTCCTTGTACGTAAGTAAAGGGAGTATTGTAATCGCGAAAAATTTCGGTTTTCAGATTTCAGCGGAAATATCCATTTTGATCATCCCTGAATCCATTTTGACTAATTTCGTCGTGACGTCTGTATGTACGTATCTCGCATAACTCAAAAACGGTAAGCCGTAGAAAGTTGAAATTTTGTATTTAGGACTGCTATAACATCTAGTTGTGCACCTCCCTTTCTGGTTATTACACAATTTCCAGAAGTGGCACTTTACATGACGCCTATAATAGATTTTAATGAAAAACTGTTTTAAAATATAGGTAATCCAAAACTTTTCAAATTTGGTATACAAGACTTTTATGTCAATCGAAATAACATAATAGATTTTGGTTAAAATATGCATACCGGAAGTGGTACATTACTGGAAGTTGTTAACAGTTTTCTTGAACAAAATGATTTTATTTTGATTTTAGAAATAAATGCTTCAAATAAAAGTTTTAGAGAATTAATTTCTGCGTCTAGCACATCAAGTATTATTCAATTAGCCCTTTGTATAAGCGAGATATGTAAATTTAAAAATTATATACTTTTTTGTTTTTGTAATAAAGCTTGCTATGGATTAGGACAAAAACATAAAAAAATGTTCATATCAAATTACGTTAAATACGTGCAATTTTATGATTCGTACAGTAACAAATATTATATTTTTATTGTGAAATTAGTCATATTCATTGTTGTAATCAAATATTTCTTTGTTGTAATCAAAACTCTCTTTAAAAAGAACCGGGTTAGATTAATGTTAATTTAAGAATGATAGTAGTAAATGAATTATTTTTTGCTCTATATCAAAATATTTCTCGGGCTTGGCTTAAGCCTGTCAATATTTTGTAATTTAATTATTAAAAAATATGTATAGTTTAATAATCGTACAAGGAAGTCATGTGGTGTCCACATCAGATTTTTTGTTTTTGTAATAAAGCTTGCTATGGATTAGGACAAAAAAAAATGTTCATGTCAAATTACGTTAAATACGTGCAATTTTATGATTCGTACAATAATAAATATTATATTTTTATTGTGAAATTAGTCATATTCATTGTTGTAATCAAATATTTCTTTGTTGTAATCAAAACTCTCTTTAAAAAGAACCGGGTTAGATTAATGTTAATTTAAGAATGATAGTAGTAAATGAATTATTTTTTGTTCTATATCAAAATATTTCTCGGGCTTGGCTTAAGCCTGTCAATATTTTGTAATTTAATTATTAAAAAAATATGTATAGTTTAATAATCGTACAAGGAAGTCATGTGGTGTCCACATCAGATTTTTTTCAAATATAATCTGGCATAAACCTTATGGGGTTCTTCAACATGTAGATATTTTGTTCTTGTCTATATGCGAAGAGAAATAAGCAACATGACATCTGGTGAACTATAGTTAACGGGACAAGTTATACACGTGACATTTTCTTGATTGTATAAGAACAAGTGTTATCTATTATGTATATAATTTTACGTTTACATATGTAATATTTCTTAGACTTAGTGCATAAATACAATTAGTAAATGTCAAAGTATACCGTTAACATTAGTTCCTTTAAAAGCTACGATTTTATTTTCTTAGTTCTCCAGCTATTCGCGGCGCTGTCATCGCTGATTTCAAATTAAATATCGCCTATTGGTCGACTCGCCGGCTTTTCAACCAATCATAGCCTTCTTGCCAAAGTTAGAAGTAGGGACCTGGTATCAATCCTTTGTTACGTTAGTCGGTCGTTACAGATCGAAGCGTGAAGAACGTTTAGAAAAAACTGTTAAAAATTCAAGAATTTTTTGTTTGTTTTAAAGTTAATAGCTTGAAAAAGATTATAGGTAATTAGTGTTACGTTCAATATTGTAATAAATACTTACAGTTAGACTGAAAGTCCCGAATGTTATTTTGTACTGCAAAACCAGGTAAGGAGCCATTATTGATTTGAAAAATTGATTTTTATTAAGAAAAGTAGAAATCATTTGTTTGAAAATTACTATTGTACATATTTATGATATCTATCTATCTTTATCATTCATATGAAGGTGCAATGTAAATTTCATTATTACAATCAACAACTATGTAAAAAATACTGTTCCCTCCCAAGTAGTTCGAACAATCGAACCCAGTATGTTATTTATTTTTATGATTCAAATAATATTTTCAACAATAGAAAATATCAAAATTTTAATACAATTTCAAATTTCTTTATCGATTGCTTAGGTGTAAAACAAAAGCGCGTGAAACGTCTACACTACGTGGTTGGTAGTTGAATTAATACATCTTGCTTATCTGTCTCATGTGTTAAAAAGAAAATTTAATTGGTTTTAAATCAATTAATTGTTCAATAAGCAGGTATTAATTAGTTCTGTTGTGTTATTTATTTATTTATTTATTTATTTAAGATATTGTTATTGTTTAAAACATGTCGCAAATAGTTACTATGACTGCAGATTTTGTGTATAAAAACAAGAAACGTGATAAGACTCGTAAGAAGGTATGTAAAAAGTATGAACTTCATATTTTAGTCAAAATTTGTTTTAAATTTAGGAAATTTTGCATAATTCATGAGTAAATTCTACATTTTCAATTCGTATTTTAAAAATTTGAACGAAGATATTAGGTAAAATATAATATGAAAAGCAATTATTGTAATCAAAATTATTTATTTAAAATGATAAAATAGTTTTTTCAAATATAATTTGTGCAATAAAACTTTATGGGGTACTTTATCACAAAATTGTAGAAAATAAAATCACGTGTTCTTCAATTTTTCACCATAATATTAACTTACGAAAAGTATGTCATTACCTGACATGTAGATTACGAGAAAAATAAGTAAAACATTCTTTGAGAAACGATTTACCAGTAAATCACATATTTGTACTTCGCGAAAGACACAAGTTCGTCCATTTTGACCATAAAACTAAATAATGAAAAATATGTCATATTGGAATAGCAATAATAAATAATATAACATTGATACATTTATTTATCAATTAAAAACTAAAAAATAAATATACAAGGTGGTGGCGCTTAAAGGTTAACATAGGGATTTAACATGTAATAACAGTTTTATTCAATTTCCTGCTCCCTTGTACATTTTACGGTAAAAAGTGTAAAGTTGTTCAGAATCAAAAGCTGCATACAAAACTGTTTCTACATTTTTTATTATGTTTTTGGTTTCTTTACAATTTTAAAAAGATTTTTTTTTTTTGTTAATAAATAGCAATATATTCTGTCAAATTATTTTTATGTAAAAAGTAAATTAAATGATGAATGTTGTACAAACGAGGAACGTGTCTTTACTATAAAGAATTATTATGGTGGAAACAGTTATAGAAGAATGCGGGATTATTTCCCATAAGTCAGATTGACGTTTGACCTTTATAAAGCATTAATGTGAACCAGAAAAAAAGAAAACAAATGCCATGGCTATTGCTACAAATTAACAGAAATTTTGAAATTTCTTTTTAAAATTGCGAGGAAACTAAAAACGTAATATAAAATGTTAAAAAAAATGTACCTTGTATTTAATTCTGAACAACTTTGCACTCTATAGGTTTTGCCGTAAAATGAACAGGGCAGCAGGTAATTGCATAAAACTATAATCACATGTTAAATCTCTATGTTCACCCCTAACCGCCACCACCCGGTATACATTGATGAATTATGCAACATGCTTTATATGCATGAAAAGTATGTAGCGTGCTTCACTTTTATATGGGAATATGCAACTTGCTTTACAGATATGTATTTATGGCAGAGTTAATCTTTTTAAAACAATTATTCACAGGCATTAAATTTAAGTTTCTTAGTTATTTTCAACAAATAAAAACAATAAAAAAAATTAACAAAATTTATTAAAATAAAAACAAACAACAAAACATAAAAAATAATTTATTATAATTTGGAAACATTCAAAATTTATTTATTTACAAATATATCACACATAAAAAATAATCACAGATAAATTAATGAAATTATAATCTTCTGGGCATGCTATCAAACAACTTAAAGACTTCAGAGCCAAATTAAAAAATATCTAAGGCTCTACCTTGGAGTTAAGGGGTCTGGGGGTCGTATCCACAGGTACAGGTTCCTCTTTCTGGAGGCGCAACACCTCCATAGAGAGATGCAGCCTTACTGGTTGCGGCCTGCTTTTCCCATCACTTACTGTCACCATCCCAATCCGAACCTTCAGCTTTTCGTCTATTTTCTCTTCTATTGGAGTTGTCATCCTTGTGGCATTGATCTTCATGTTGTAAACTACAAGTACATAATATGTAGAGCAGTGTTACAAACTAGAATACCGGGTTTATAACAGGCATAAAACTTACTGTTTAAATATATTAGGCTAGTACGGAGTTTGAGGAAAAGGGATTATTATTTTAGTCGGTTGAATAGTCCCATCTTTTATTTTATTTTACACCAAACCTCTAGCATTGACATTTGTTCGCCATTAATAAATTAGCTACTAGAGTTCTCCCGCACATACCCATAAGCGACGAACAGTGAATCCCAAATAAGAACCACAAGATTACGTACACAAACATTTATTAACATATTTTTCATTGATTTTACATTCTAATATGTACAACAATACATATTTCGTACAGATTTGTATATATATTTTAGTAAACAATACAATTTTTACTATGAAATGTGTACGGTAACATTTGTGAAAAAGTTTTGGGTACGGCGGTAGAAACCACATTGTACAACGTTGCCACAGCAACACATACCCAATTTATAATTTTATATAAAACGGTCTGAAAAAATGTATTGTGCAGAAATATATGTAAGCTATCAACCAGTACATTAACACCCTGTTAAGTAGTGTCAGTTTAAACATAATTTGAATTCAAAATAATTAACAACTAGCTTCGGAAGTTTATATTTGTGTCCGCTAGGAGTTCACAGTTTTGACGTTAGATGCGCATATGTACAGATAATTTTTAAATCTGACATCTGACTGTATTTTAAACCAAACAGATGTAAAGTGCAGGTACGTTATTGCTTTTTAACGAAAATTGGAAATAAAAATTTATTTTCGTGCAAACAACCAAAAAGTTATAGTGAAAGAATGGGAAGATGATAAAAGTACCCAGCCCAAAAGAAACCGTTTCGTTTGGAGAATGTAGTTATTTTAATTATGTGAAAAATTGAAATTGTATTGTTAAATAAATAATATGTGTGTGAATTGTGCTCTGTTTTCGTCTTGGCAACGTATGTATAAAAAATATATTTAAAATGTCAGTTTCAAGTTACCGGTAAAATGATAACGTACTTTCTTAAGTGAATTTTCTAACCTATACTTTCAACATCGGTGTTCGTGAATAAAACTTGTGTTAAGTTATTAAATATTAATAAATGATAACTAAGTGCTATTGGACAGGTTCAGCTATTGGTTATATTTCTTTTAAAACGATAATTAGATTAAAAAGTGTAAAGTAGGTGTTTCTGTTAGCGTAGGTAGCATGGACAAAGATATCCAATTTTCTTTTTGCTGCTGTTTTTACTTAATTACTCAAAACTTTCATGCTATAAATAGAGTAATTTTATTGAGAATGAATTATTAGTAAATTGGATCTTAAAGCTTTCTTCCAATCAGAGTATCATGTAGATTCCCAAAAGACACAAGTTTACATCTGTTCTTTAATTTCTATGACGTTTGATAAATAAAGTACATTAACGGTCTAAACTTTTTTCGTTGTTTTTTACGAGAGATAAATATTATCCCTGTTTACTCATAATTGTTTATATTGCACGGAAGTTGGTCAAAAAAATTATGAATTGTCACTTTTATTTATATACACGGTAAAACGTATCACCATGTGTAGGCGTTTGTTATGGACACATTTTCATGAAAATTTTATTTTTCAATTATATCATACTTCATTTAAATATTAAAATGTATTGTTGTTTATTTATTAACTTTATTAGCATGACAATTTAGATAGTCTTATAGCCATCCCCTTGGCCATCCCTTAAAAATTTATTTAGTAAATATTATTTTTATTGTTTAATTGTTACAATTAATAATTATGATTAATTAATAAATATTTCGAGCCATGTTCATGAATTTCATGAGTAATTTATTTTCAAGTTTACTCGAAATCCTTCAACTTTAGCATTTACCTTATTTAGTCATAAAATGTGTTGCAGCCGCTATTCAAAATCGAACTAATTTGGCGATCAGAAATCAAACAGCGCTACCTGTATTCAATAATAATTATTACATTTATTGTTTCAATACAATATTGGTTGCCTTACAAATAAAGTACAGGGTGTAAATCAAAAGGTGGGCCATAGGCGTTTAACTTGGGAAATCAGTTTTTCTTTGTGCAAACGTTACCAAATTATTTTAGGGAAAAATATTTCAAATTAAAGTTATAGAGATTTAAAATCATGCAAAAAGAGTATTCTAGCTTTTGATGTAAGTGAAAAAATGAATTATAAAGTTACTGTTTTTATGAACATTCAGTCTATAGACAGCCATGGATTATGACAACAAAATAAACAATTGCGTTGTTTTATGTTAGTTTGCTAGTCTATTCTAAATTTAGTTCTAATTGAGGGTTAAAACAATGCATTTGTTTATTTATATGTCATAATCCATGGCTGCCTTGACTAAAATCTCATAAAAACAATAACTTTATAATTAATTTTTTCACTTACATGAAAAGTTAAAATACTCGTTTTACATGATTTAGATGCAGAATTTAAATCTCCATAACATTTATTTGAACTATTTTTGCATAAAATAATTTGGTAACGTTTGCTGAAAGAAAAACTGTTGTCCCATGTTAAACGCCTGTGGAATAATATATTTAATATACAGGCTGTTGACTACGACACCGAAACATGGAACTTTAACATGTAAAATCATACTTTCGTAATTTCCTGCTTCCCTAATTATTTTACGTAAAAAAAACATCCAATAAAAGTTGTAGAGCTGCATCTGAATCAATAAGTAAAATTAAGTTAGAATGCTCTAGACCGGTAGATATTAGGTATGAAAATGTCGAAAATCACCCCGAAAATAGCGATAGCTATGGAATTGAAACAAAAAATAAACAAATGTTAGCGATATCTGTCAAGCTAGGTTAATTTATTTTTATTATTTATTTGTAATTTCTGTTAAAGTGAAAATTATTTATTTAACACTTGAACAGGTATTACAAATAATACCTAATAAAAATATATTAACTTGACAGGTAAAAGGTCAAACATTTGTTAATTTATCTGTTTCAATTCCATGGCTATCGCTATTTTTGGGATGATTTTCGACATTTTCATACCTACTTTCTGCCAGTATAGAGCATGGTAAATTAATTTTGCTTATTGATTCAGATGCAGAATTGTAAGCTCTACAGGGCGTAACACCAAAACCGACCACCGCCATTATTTTCTTTATTATTATAGTTACAAAAAAATATTATAGAACAAAGTTATAGGAGACCAAAGGGGACATCCCATTAAAGAAGAAAATATTTTTTTAAACCAGTGCTTCTCAAGTTGCAACCAAAGTTATATTTTTCCAAAGAGGATTATACTTATTTTTTATGCCTATTCGATAGCGTATTTTTCTCTGAATTCAACCATGTATTACTTTTATATCCTTACATATAAAAATATTGAAAAAAATGCAATTAAAATTTAAATAAATTTGATTTTTATAGTCATTTTTAGTAGGCTATGTATGAAAACCAAAAATTCATATTTGTCAATTTGAATTATTTAGGATAGAAATCAAATAGAACACTGTTTATAACGTTGTTGACAAATATTTGTTTCATTTTAATTTAAGCTCAATTGTTTTTCATTCATAGCCTATTGAAAAATAACTATAAAAATAAAATTTATTTAAAAATCAATTGAATATTTCTCAATATTTTTGTTATGTAATGATATAAAAAAATCACATAGTTGAATTCAGAAAAAAATACTCATCGAATAGGCCAAAAAAATGTAAATCATTCCATTTAAAAAAATATAACTTTGTGCTGTAACTTGAGAACCACTGGTTTAAAAAAATATTTTCTTCTCTAGTGGAATGCCCCCTTGGTCTCCTATAATTTTATTCTATAGTATTTTTTTGTAACTATAATAATAAATAAAATAATGGTAGTGGTCGGTTTGGTGTTACACTCTGTATAATTTAAATTATGAAAATATGATTTTACATGTTAAAGTACTATGTTCCGGTGTCGCGGTCAACACCCTGTAATATACAAAATATTTACAATTAAATTCAATTCGCAATTAAAAAATAATTATAAAATATTTGAGATAAAGAAATAATTTGTGTAATTACAAAAGATACAATTAACTACTTAAAAAACAGATATTTTATTCATTTACACAAAAACTTCTGCCTGTATTCAATATTTATTGATTTTATTATTCAGACTTGAATATAAATTTAACGGTAATTTTCGCACTAACAAAAAACTCTATGACGTGTTTTCTTTTCAGAGCAAGAAAATGGAACAGCAATTTAATATACGACAGGGCACAAACGTGAAAATCGAGCGAAGCGATGGAAGAATTCATGGTGCGTTAATTTATCAAGTAAACTGGGACACCCAAACGGTCTCAGTTGAATGGCACGAAAATGGCGAAACAAAAGGCAAAGAAGTTGCTATTAATGCTTTAATCCAGCTCAATCCCCACATCGTCCGCAACCCCGAACCCCGACCGCAGCCCCCTGTAATCAAACCCAACAACGTGCAGCAACGAAAGTCAGAATTCCACGACGTTGATGTAACGAAGCAGATAAACAACCACGCCCTCAGCAGAAATGCTACACGGCAAAGTATTGCTGTTTCCAATTCAAATAAGAATCTCCCCCGAGCCCAGACAAAATCCAGGATGACTATCATTGCCAATAATGGCCTTAATGAGCAAGATCGACGCGAAAATGTTCCTCCACCTGCCCCCACGCCTGCTCCTGCGCCTACCCCAACTCTTGCCCCACCAGCAACGAAACCCGCTGGGACGGCTCGCAAGAGCAACGTCGTCAAAGAGGTTGAAAAGTTAAAGAAAAATCGTGAGGAGCGTCGACTACGTCAAGCGACAGAAAAAGCAGAAAAAGAAGCGTTTTTACAACAAGCTCCAGGAAATCCCTACTGGGAATTTTTAAATATGGTGCAAGACTTCCAGAGAACCCTCGCTTTTAATCCTCTTACCGGCATTGACCATCCAGTTGATGATCATCTTATAACTGTTTGCGTAAGAAAACGCCCGCTCAATAAACGCGAAGCAACTAAAAAAGAGGTTGATGTTATCGCTATTCCTACTCGGGACACAGTCATAGTTCACGAGCCGAAAAACAAAGTCGATCTGACTAAATATCTGGAGAATCAGTATTTCCGTTTTGATTACGCCTTTAACGAAGATTGCTCCAATGAATTAGTCTACAAATTCACTGCTCAACCATTAGTGAAAACTGTGTTTGAAGGGGGCTTCGCCACTTGCTTCGCTTACGGCCAGACTGGCTCTGGCAAAACTCACACCATGGGGGGCGATTTCAACGGAAAAACGCAAAATTGCCAGAAAGGCATCTACGCGCTGGCCACGAAAGATGTCTTCGAATATTTGAAACATCCCAAATATAAACCCATGAATTTTGTCGTATCAGCAAGTTTCTTCGAAATATATTCCGGAAAGGTGTTTGATCTTCTAGCGAACAAAGCTAAGTTACGAATTTTGGAGGACGCTAAACAACAAGTTCAAGTTGTGGGTTTGACTGAAAAAGTCGTGCAGAATAGAGACGAAGTACTGAAATTGATTCAGCTTGGTAATCAAGCGAGAACTTCGGGACAAACCTCGGCAAATTCTAATTCGTCAAGATCGCACGCAATTTTCCAAATCTGTCTTCGTACTCCAGGAATCACAAAAGTGTACGGAAAATTTTCGTTGATTGATTTAGCCGGAAATGAAAGAGGAGCGGATACATCATCGGCAAACAGACAAATTCGTATGGAGGGTGCAGAAATCAACAAATCCCTTCTGGCTTTGAAGGAATGCATTAGGGCTTTGGGTCGTAAAGGCAGTGGTCATCTTCCATTTAGAGCAAGCAAACTCACTCAAGTTCTTCGAGATTCATTTATTGGAGAAAACTCCAGAACATGCATGATTGCTATGATTTCGCCCGGAATTGCATCTTGTGAACACACGCTTAACACTTTACGCTACGCTGATCGAGTTAAAGAATTAGTTGTTGAAAATCCAGAGAAGAAAGATCATCATACTATTAGTGACGATGTGCTTGAAGATGATTTCTCTGACGATGATATCAAACAACTACAATCCCTAAACAAGCATGATATATCCCAAGAGCTTCTCAATTTTCATCAAGCTATATCCGAACTCCAAATATGTGAAGAAGAAATGCTCGATCACCACAAGTCTGTAAATGATTACCTCAAAGCTGCACTAGAAAACTCAAACGTACTTTACAATTTAGCTAATAACGTGGAATACGATCAAGATGCTTACTGTCAGAATTGGGAAAACTTGTTGACTGAGGGTATGAATGTCTTCTGCATGGCTTTGAACAAAGTTAACGAATATAGAACTAAATTAACCGCTGAGGAGCAGATGAGTCAGAAGGTCAAACCGTGAAAATATAGAGTCGTTTTATTGTTCCAGAGATGATCTTCAAGAAATTCTAGTTAACAGATCTTTTAATACTTTCTCTTGTTACTAATTTAACGTCGTTCGTGTTATCCATTTTTTATTTTAATATTGAAAATACAATGCCTCTTTGAATGGTTATAATAATAATTTAAAAAAATTGTTTAACATTTTTGATTAATAAAAATATAATTTGTACACTTGTGTTTTCTTTAACTATTTGTTGATTTAACTATACGGGGGTGTTTTACTTTCCAGTATCCATGATATTTCGTAAACTAACTGTAGAAAAATAAATCAAGTAAGTTATTTCATATTATTATTACCCTAATTCGTGCTTATTCACTGAAAACTCTCTATCGAATTTTTTGACCGTAAACATTACCTCCCTTACCTATACAGGGTGACTCTGGGAGGACCCCCCCCCTTAACTTTTTTATTATAAATGATAGAAAAAAATGGCTCATATAAAAGTTTTATTATTTTAAATATACTATTTTATGGCAGATGTAAATAGCAACCTTAATAATTTTACTAAAATATAAACCGCCATTTTTTTCTCTTTCAACGATGTATTAGTTTTTATTAATGTATTTGCAAAAATTCGAGATAATTAAGATAATTGAGATATATGGAAAATAATTTTTATTCAAATATAGATGACTATGTAAAAATAAACAAAATGTAACAATGTTAATATCAACAAAGTATACATTTGTTTGTTACTTATGTATTATTACTTACCTATTATCTATTTATCTATTTTTTTTTTCACATAGCCATCTAGAATATTTGAATAAAAATTATTTCTCATATATCTCAATTATCTTATTTTTCTCGAATTTTTTCAAATACATTAATAAAAACTAATACATCGTTGAAAAGAGAAAAACATGGCTTTTTAAAAAATAAACCTGATTTTACAAAAAAAATCTATATCTGCCATAAAATAGTATATTTAAAATAATAAAACTTTGATATGAGCCATTTTTCTATTACTTAGAATAAAAAAAGTTAAAGGGGGGATGTCTTCCCAGGCTCAGGATGCAACACCAAAACGGACCACGGTCACTATTTTCTTTAATATTATAATTACAAAAAAACACTATTGAACAAAGTTGTAGGAGAATGGGAGGAGGACATCCCATTAGAGCAGAAAATATTTTTTAAACCAGTGGTTCTCAAGTTACAACTCAAAGTTAATTTTTTTTAAATAGGATAATATATATATTTAGGCCAAGTATGAAAAAAAAAATTCATGATACTTTTTACGCAAGTTTAAAATGCCATGGATGAAATAAATGAGTATTTTGTATGAGGACATTTAATTTAAAAAAAAATATATGATCAAACAAAATATTCACTAATTACATTTATGGCATTCTAATTTTACGTAAAAAAGTAACGTGGCACTCTCATTATAGTCATATTTAAATCAAATTAATATAAAACATGGATTTTTCTCAAAAAAATCGTTATGCCATGATATGAAACGATTACAACTTAATTTCTCTAGCGAATAAGCAAAAAAATGATCCTATTTAAAATAAAAGTTGATTCCCATATTGTAGTAACCGCTGATAAATTTATTTTTGCTATATCAATTATGTAATTGAAAATGACACAATTTTGCTCAGTTCCCCAAACTCGTATCTTTTCAAATAAAAATGTTTCCATTAGTGAGCAAGCTTATTGAAACATCTGTATTTTACTTTATAGCTTTTTTTTTCATTAAGATTTTTTGGTGCACAAAGATATCTTTATTTTTTAAATAGAATCATGCAGTGTTCAAAAAAAAAACTAAATCGGAATAGGCTATGAATAAAGAAACGTATGTCTACTCTCAATTTATTGTCAAAATATCTAAAAAAATAATTCATAATTGAAAAAAAAAACATGAAAAACGACCGGTAAAACGTCAAACATTTGCTAATTTATCTGTTTCAATTTCATGGCTATCGCTATTTTTGGGATGATTTTCGACATCTTATACCTAATTTCTGCCGTTACAAAGCATGCAAAATTTATTTTGTTTATTGGTTCAGATGCAGAATTTTAAGCTCTACAACTTTTATTTGACGCATTTTTATCTATAATAATAAGGGAAACAGGAAGTTACGACAATATGATTTTACATGTTAAAGTCTTATGTTCGGTTGTCGCGGTCAAATCCTGTAACAATTAAAAATATATTGCACCAAAAATGCATTAATAAAAAAAAATAGGCTATAATATAGAATACGTAAGACAGAATTTTTTTATTTTGTTGGTTTACGAAATATCATCGGGACCGTTATGTACATATAGACAAAATTTTAGTTTTAGGTCAAAAATATTCAATTCAAAAATATGTGTACCCAACAAAATTTTATTTATGTGTGGTATACTGTTCTGGTAATTATACTATACGGTTTTACAGTTTTCAGTCATTGAAAACTGTGAACCCGAATGCCGCACCTAGCAATGGGTAAAAGGCGTGCTTATATTCTTTCAGTTGTTTTATTTTGTCTATTGAAGTCGTTAACATTGTCCCTCCTATATACAAACTTGGTAAGGTCGAAAGTCGTTCAACCTCAGCTGGGGACAAGTTGACCAAATACGTTTTCAATGTCAGAGAAATCGAAAGTTGAATTCGAACGACTTGACTCACCCTACGGTGGATTCCCACATGTGTTAGTCAGAGCTCTCGATACAAAAAGTGGAATTACTTCAGCTCAATGCACAACAGAGAGAGAGAGAGAGAAAGATACATACATAGCCGACTAGATAGTAAATTTGGCAATGCCGCATCAAGTCGAATCAAATCAACTAGTAAATAGTATATATCGCGAGATATATAACCTTTTCAACCTTGACTAGTATTCATAAGTTTCACTTTTAATGATCTAGTTTAGACTGCAAAAATGTTTTTAAGGCGAACTAGCAATTTGAAAGCAGCCAGATCAATAGCTAAACAATGCTCCACTAAAGTAAGTTAAAATCAATAACTTGTTTATTTTTCTTTTGTTGTTTCCTTAGAATCTATAATTTACCGTTAAACTTTTATTGTTAGTGTTTGAAACAAATATATGTTATTATACTCCACCAATACGAAATTACATTGTGTCAACTTAACGTAACCTCATTTTTAGGAATCTGATGTAAGGATTGTTGAAGTAGGGCCAAGAGATGGTCTCCAAAACGAATCTGCTATCGTACCAACAGAAGTCAAAATAGAATTCATAAACAAATTATCAAATTCGGGTCTACAGACTATAGAGGTAACAAGGTGAGATATTTATTTTATACAACAGTAAACATATACCGGGTGTAGAACCTTCGACAAGGGAGCACTTTTGTTTAACTTCCATAAGCGTATCATTGCTGTCAGTAATTTTTCATTGATTCTTCTTGTATTTTGACTTTTATCTCAGTGTTTATTATTATTTTTCATTTTACAATAAATATTAGATCCCACTATATAAACTACGCTCCCTTGTTTTTAGTTCTAAATTTTGCCACCAAGTTCGCATTCTTAATGAAATATCCCAATACCAGATGGCGGTGGTAATGATTGAATATAAGATTTAACATGCCATAGTTTTATACAATTTTCTGCTCTTCTGTTCATTTTACGGGAAAAATTGTGGAGTACAAAGTTGTCCAGAATTAAAAGTTCATAAAAAACTGTTTCTATATTATTTTTTTTGGTTTCTTCACAATTTTAGAAATTTAAAATTTCTTTTAATTAGTAGCACTAGCCATGACTTATGACATTATGGATTAAATGTTTAAACAATATTATTTTATTCATATTCTCATATTTTTTGTGAAAAGTAAATTAAATAATGAACGGAAATTAATAAATTACTGAAGTGCAGTCAAATTATTTTATTTTAAATTTCGGCCTCAACCGGTTCCGGCATCTCCTCTTCTTCAGGATGGAAATTTAAGATAAAATAATTTGACTGCACTCCAGTAATTTATTAATTTCCATACACCTCTCCAGTCAAGAAGCTTCATCACCCACTAAATAATGAATGTTTATTTAAATGAGGAACATGTCTTTATTATAAGGGATTATGGTGGAAATAGTTTAAGTGAATACATCATATTACAGCTGAAATGATAATGTTTTCTTAAGGGAAAAATTGTATTTTTAAATTATCGACACGTAAATGAACAATAATTTTTTTCATGCAAGTTTTATTCCATGTTTTACTATTGGGTTCTGCTCTTATAATATATAAATAGTCAATAAAATATTAAAACAAACATTACAGTTTAAAAATTTTAAGCGCATATTTACACTTTCCGATAACCTCAGACTTGTGCGTGGTTGTATTTGCTTGCTCGGATTGCGATTTGAATTAATTAATAAGGGGATATCTTTTCATTTTTTTCCTAAGAATAGTAAAAAAGTTAGTATTGCCAACATAATTCATAAAATTGAAACATAGTTTGTTACCCTGACACGTTTTTCGTCATTTCACAAATCTCCCGGCAGAGGTGTTATAATAAGTATTTATTTTGTATGAAAAATATGTTAGATTGACGTTTATAAATATTTTATGAAAATCAGAAAAAAATACAAATGCCATGGTTATTGCTACTAATGATTAACAGTATTTTTTTCTGTACAATAATAGATGAAATTTTATTTGTAATTTTTAATTTTGAACAACTTTGCACTCTACATTTTTGCCGTAAAATGTACAAGGAGCAGGAAATTGAATAAAACTAACATCACATGTCAAATTCCTATGTTCACTCCTAACCGCCGTCACCTAGTGTAGGGAATATATTTTATTTCATGGCACTCTCAATCTGTATTTTTATTCATACAAATATTTTTTCATTATTTCATAATCGCGCATAAAAAATTGAGGAACAAATTAGCATTCATTGTATACAGTTTTTAATTCTCAACAATTTTTTTTATATTTACACTTTTAGTCTAATTTAATGGGGACTTATAATTTTGACGTCATCCGCGGTGGAGCGGCAGCGGGGACCTCCCTCCACACAATAAATTTTTAGAAAGAGCGAAGTGATATATCATGGCCGAGTCGATCAAATGCTCTCCCTTTCAGCATTTCTCACGTTTCCCGTCATTTATTATTTAGTCAGCAAAGTTAGGTTAAGTTATTTTGGCGTGTTCAGACCAAATATAAATTTATGTTTGGTGTGAGGTGTAGTGCCTGTTATTAATTATCTCTCTTTTCAAAAAGCAGTTGTTGTGATCATGTGGGAACATGTGGTGGATCACGTGATAAACGTTAAAGTTAAATCTTGCTCACTACATAACTAATTATTAAATACTTTTTTTGCACACTAGATGGCCATCGAAACATTTGAATTGTATAAGTCCTCATTAGAAAACAAACGCCAAATTATAAAAAAATATTTATATTTTATGTACAGATGTATCCGCGAAAGGAGCTAGATCAAATAATTTCTATATTATTAAAGATACAATAAAATCTTATAAGACTATCTTACAAGGGGGGGGGGGGGGGAAGTATCCGATTAGAAAAGAAAATCTTTTTTTTAAAACTAAAAGAAGTTATATTTTTTTAAAAGGGATAGTAAACATTTTTTAGGCCCATTCGATACAGAATTTTTTTCAGTATACTATGCATGAAAAACAATTGAGCTAAATTAAAACGAAACAAATATGTGTTAATAACTTTATAAATAGTATTCTATTTGATATCCATCCTAAATAATTGAAATTGACAAATAACAGTTTTTGTTTTTCATACATAACCTACTGAAAAATTACTATAAAAATTAAATTAATTTGATTTTCAATTGAATTTTTCTCAATATTTTTATTGAGGATATAAAACGATTACATAGTTGAATTCAGAAAAAAATACCCTATTGAATTTGCCTAAAAAATATTTATATGCCATCCCATTTAAAAAAGTATATGTGTTGTAACTTCAGAACTAGATACTGGTTTAAAAAAATATATTCTGGGCTTCGCTGTTACAGCCCGTATAACATATTTCAATTCTATACCCGGTATGTATTTAGTTTTAATATTTAGAGTCTTAATTGATCCAATATCTTATTTATTGCTATTTTTGTTTCAGTTTTGTAAGTGCCAAATGGGTTCCTCAGATGAGCGACAACACCAAAGTATATTCTGGAATTCAAAAACGTCCAGGAATTTCTTATACGGTCTTAGTTCCTAATATACAAGGTTTAAATTCTGCGGTATGAAGTAAACATTAAACAAAGTAATAATTATAAATATAAGATCATATTTCTTAAAGTTCTACAAACTTTTATATTAAGATTACCGTAAGAAAAACATGTCAATTTAGTAATGACGTCACTAACAATATATACATTGTCAAGAAGTTACTTATATTTAAGAACGTAATTTAAAAAAGTTACGTTCATTTTCAAATACCAGAAATATTTTTTTTTGTCTTTTCATTTGGTTTGCTAGTTCTCGTCAGGTTTATTTTTTAAAATAATTGCATACTAGATCCATTTTTACTACGTCTATAAGTTTACTCGGTGACTACACTAAACGTGTAAATTCAAAAATTTCGGTTTTTTTGTCATACCACATAATGGACCTTTTACATGAAAAGAGAGAGATAGAGAAAAAATGACATATATGTAGTGCGCAGTAGTTTGTTTGCGCATAGAGGAGGCCAGATATATTTCAAACAAAATTTGAAATAGCGGAAATAAGAATTTAACTATATTAAATAAATTCACGCAAAGCGTTTGTGATGATAAATATTTCAAAACGAAAGGACGGGTAAATGGGAATTAGAAACGTGGTTATATGTTCTAAAGACGCGAAATAAACAACACATAAAGTGACAGATAATTGCGTAGTTGCCAGTTTGTTATTAAGAAAGTTACAAACATGAATAAAACTATTGTTATTATTTTTAAATAAATTGTTTTGTCTTTATTAATAATTTCTTTACAAAGTCAAAATAATTTCAGTTTTTGTGTTGTTTAAATATTTTTTTACCAAAAATAAATGCTTGTCCTTTTAATCATTTCAGAATGCTTGACAGAATCGACAATGTCATTAATGAAAAATAGAAATAGTAAAGGGCCTAAGTTAGAGCCTTGGGGTACTCCTGAGGTTGCAAAGTATGAATTAGAATTAAAGTTATTATAATGAATAACGCATCTCGCGAGGCTTTAACTATGATGACAAGAACTGAATGAGATTTGATGATAAATGGAAATTAGAGTTCAGTTTTTCTATGAGAATACTATGATCTATAGTATAATTTGATCGTATAGATTCTATACGATCAAAAGCTTTCGTAAAATCGTTGTAGTTGATATATAAATTTTAATTTCTATTGTTAGCCAAGAAAATAAAATCACAAACAAATCTGATGACACTATCTTTTTGAATCATAATTATTAATTATTGAAAGTGGATAATTATTTATACGAAAAAAGTTACAAATTATTAATTAGTATTATTTTGATATAAATTATATTTTATAATATCTGAGAGATAAAACGTCATTAAATTTATTTGTGTTTTTATTTTTTAATGCCATGAGTAGAAATATAAAGAAATAACTTATAAATTTTGAAATTCGATTTTCTCGGTTACAAAACGTGCATAACGTAATTTGATTATTGATTTGAATGCAGAATTTTATTCTCTAAAACATTATTTGAAGTATTATTGTCTAAAATTAATAGGCCATTTTTAGATAAAGCTTTCATATACTGTGTGTTAAAAAAAAAGGAAAAAGTTAACTAGGAGTAGGCTATGAACAAAGAAACGTATATTTTAATTTAAAAGTATTTAATTAAATGCCAATTAAAATATTTAAATAAATTGAAGCCTTCTTGAATCTTATTTTAGAAATGGAAATGAATTAGCGTGTAAATGGAATAAAAAGACAGACCTTTAACAAAAATGTATTATTTAATTAAAAATATGTTCTTTAAAAAAAACCATGTTTAAATAATATTTTATTCCCAGTTATCTGTAGGCGTTGAAGAAATCGCTGTGTTTGCTGCTGCCTCTGATGGATTTTCCAAGAAAAATATCAACTGCTCCGTGGACGAATCTCTAAATAGAATTCAGGTTGTCACAGACGCAGCAAAAGACAAAAATCTTCGCATAAGAGGCTATGTGTCTTGTATTGTTGGCTGCCCTTATGAAGGAAAGATTAAACCTTATATGGTTGCTAGAGTGGTTGAAAGATTGTTACAACTGGGATGCTATGAAATATCCCTAGGTGATACCATTGGTGTTGGGACGAAAGATGCAATGGATGCAATGATGAAAGATGTTCTCAGTGTTACCAAAGCAGAGAAATTAGCCATACATTGTCACGATACTTACGGGCAAGCTTTGGCGAATATTCAAACAGCTTTAAATGTAAGTGTTTTTTGTATATTTCTTTTTTTTTATAATGGGGTATGAGAAAAATTCTGTTAATTAATAACAGCCATGACTTACAACATTATTTGTATAGTTTGAATTATATTTTCACACAAATTTGTTACAAGTATAACCGCTTCATTAAATATGGATATAAAACGCAATTATATTTATTAAATATTTAATTAAATTATAAAAGTAAATGAACATGTTTAACTACTTTTATTTCATTCTTTGTGAAATATTTTATATAGAATTTTTTTTAAAACTCTGCAGCACTGGGGTCATGTCTCACAGATTTTACGAAATTATTAGGTGAGCTAGTATTGCAAATCTTTCAACCTAAATTAAAATTAGAAGTCAAAAAGAAGAAGGGAATTTTATTTATACGTATATCAAACAGCAGACTAATTTTTCGAAGAAAAATTGCTATTTTTGTAAAATGAATAAGAAAAACACTCAGTTGTTTCACAAAATTAAAGAAAAATCTTTATTGTTTCTTGAAACCTTAATACCCAAATCTCCACCGCTAAACTAGATATAAAAGGACCCGCTGTAATGTTTTCTTGTAGTTCTTCTGATGATGGCCTAACAGCCGAAATTGTACAATAAAGAATTTTCTTTAATTTTGTGAAATAACCGAATGTTTTTCTTAATCATTTTGAAAAATGGTTCATCTAGTATCAACAGCTTCCTCTATAGATTTTATTGCTATTTTTTCTTAAGGTAGTTATACCGTGGAAGCATTTTACCTGACTAGCATCTAGCCGATATATCCAACTTTTATCACGAAAACGAACGATTGTAATTCTCATGCAATGAGGTCATTTCACATTTTCTAATTTATTTTTTTCTTGAAAGAATAGGTCAAATTAAATATGTACGTGTATGTTTTACACCTTACAAGTCTTTAGAAACAGAGATATGATTTTTTAAAAGTTGTCTTTAATTTCAAGTATTTGGACGCTGACGTCACGGCTTGTCGGATGCGGCAGTAGCTCTCTACCGGTTGTGTTTGGAACTATGATTGTTTGGGTTATTACTTGTCAGTTTGATTTTGTTACAGCAACATATTGTTAACGAAAAACATATTTCATACAACTTTTGGTATTTATATTAATAAATGTTTTATTTACATACCTTTATTAACTTTGCTGTCACCTGTCACAATTTTAGGTTAGGTTGTTTACAACAGCAAACGGAAATCACGTGGACCGTAAATGTGTGTGAGAGGAATGTCATTGTGTGAGTAACAAGCCGTGACGTCACGAATTTTACAGCCGCGACAGTTTATTAGCTTTATGAATGAAAAGTCGCATATTTCATGTTATTTTATATTACTATATTTATTAAATGAGACGAATTTCACGATTGTGAATTAAAAAGAATGTATTAATAATTTATAAGAACTAAAACAAAATTTACAGTTTATTTCTAGTCCTTTAACAAGTACTAAGGCTTATTTTGTCGATAAGGCCATATACCTTGTATTTTAGTCGAATGGTCCGTCAGACCGATGCGTGCGCTTGTGTCACAATTTAGTGCGTGTTCTTCAAATATCTTATACTTTATTCCTTCCAGTATGGAATTCGAGTAATCGACTCATCTGCATCAGGTTTAGGGGGATGTCCATACGCACGAGGTGCATCTGGAAATGTTGCCACTGAAGATTTGATCTACATGCTACATGGTATGGGATTAGACACAGGCGTAGACTTGCACAAAATTATAGAAGCTGGGAGGTACATATGTGATTTTATTGGCAAGCCTACGGGGTCTAAAGTTAATGCTGCGTTATGGAAAAAAATATAAAATAATTAATTTTTGTTGTATGAAGATCTAAGATGAATGTGATGCAATGGGACCAAAAATAAATTTATAATAATTTTAAGATCTTATAATTGTATGTTTTACATGATTAAATATATATTTTGTTATATAAATTGAGTTTTATATTAATTTCCACCAATTACGTTCTCTAGGGTCCAAACGTCTTAAATCCACGTTTGATGAAAAATGTGTTAAGGTAGTTGTCACTCGAGTGTACCTATTCAAAAACTTGTTCTATGTTCAAAATAAAAATTAAGCTAATGCAGTTTATATTTGCAATAACTTATATTTTTTAACATTATATACACAGATTGCATCAAAATAATTAAAAGCTAATGTCAAACACTGTAACAGATGAATTTTCTTTATTTTTCCGTAGAAAAGTTTTTTTTTAACTGTACCACTCGCACTAACACATACACAAGTGTCGTATTTCAATATTGAAGAATAACTGTGGCAACGTCGCACCTAGACATTTATTGGTACAGTCGGGTATAAAAGTAATAAGATATTTTGAGATATAATACTAATTCTAAACGACAAATGGAAACTGTAAAACAAATTAATATATTTCTTTCTTAAAATTACGAAAGTTGTATTATACTGTTTAAAGTTTTCATGCTTTTCACGTAAGATACCAATTTACAAAATATTTCCTTCGAATGTACGTCTGAAATTCCTTTACCCAAAGATCACCTCTTATTCGCTAATACCAAGCGGGCGTTGTTAACTTAACTGATACTCCATCTGAAACGCTTGTACATGGTTGTCAAGTATAATTCTACCTATTTATCCTATCTTCAGATTATAATTTTCTAGAGGCAATAAAATTAAATCTGGAGGGTAAATAATTTTCAAATTTTTACATAAAATCTGTTAATTAGTTTTATATAACATAGTAGTTTTTTCTATTAAATGTCGGTATGGATATAAAAGTTATAATTTAAAATGTTGTGTTTATTTTGCCATTTCCTAGTGTTCACATGTTAAAAAGGCCAAATTTAATTGCAAATATCTCAGGTACCGCGTGGTCAATTGTTTTAAAACTTGTAGAGCAGGTAAATTATACTTCAGTGGAGATGTACTTAAAATTTCAATTAATTCTGGGTAAAAGGGTTTCACAATATAACTACCTTAAATACACATAATGGCAAATCCGTTGTAAAACCAATTTCAAAAAGTAGCTTCAGGTTATCCAGTAAATATTTCATTAAGAAATGCAGTCTCTCTTTTTTAAATATTGTTTATTTTTCTTTATTAAAAATTTGTTCTTCCTACGATGTTTTTTTACACCTTGTTTATAATGAAGTTTAAATCGAACAAGCATAGTCTAATTTATCGTACTACATGATTAAAAAAAAACAATATTTATTTAGTTACAGAGTTTTAGAGAAAATTGTTCAATTTTAGACTAAATTATCGATTTTTACTTAAAAATTCAACCATTTTCTCTAAAACTCTTTTGTTTTTAGTTATACGTGGTTTATTATTACCGATTTCAGATAAAAATTGTAAAACACCAAATATTAAAATGTTTGGTTTAGTCTAAGCGCGACGTTGCCACATTTATTTTTCAACATTCAAACTTTAGTATGAGTGCATTGAAATACAACACTTGTGTATGTGTTAGTGAGAGTGGTACAGTTCAAAAAAATACTTTTCTACAGAAAAATGAAGAAAATTCATTTGTTGCAGTGTTTGATATTAGCTTTTAACTATTTTTATACAATCTGTGTATATAATATGTTACAAAATATAAGTTATTGCAAATATAAACTGCATTAGCTTAGTTTTTATTTTGAACATAGAAAAGTTTTTAAACAGGTACACTCGAGTGACAACTACCTTAAAGCGCGCCAGCTGTATCCATTTTTCTTTTTAATTACTTGATTTTTTATAAAAATTAAAATAATTCGAAAGTTACTACATTTATCAAGTTTTAGCAAGAGTACCTTTTTATGTATTTCTGTATTGTATATAATATTTTAGTAAAAAAGAAAAATTGTTTATAGGTAAAAAAATAACGAAGAAAAACGCGTCTGGTTCAGATACACTAACAGAAATAAGTATAAACATGTATGCAAATAAATAGTATCCTATTACTGTTTCAAAATTTTGTGCAACTATATGTACTTACTACCAGAGTTATTACGTATAAACGTTTCCGGATATACGTTCATATAACACTTCTTACTCAAAATGACTCCCCCAATACCCAATATATGATTTAATTTTGTTTCATCCATTATGAATCGCTCTGTAAATATTTGAAAATGGTGTGAGGTGATATACAAGAACAGTGTAAATAGAAATTTGTTTTATTTATTTATTTAAAATTATTTTAACAACACTTACGTAGTTCTTCCTTTTCATTCACATAGATATACATCAACATATATCCAATATTATAGTAAGAGAAAAGGGCTAAACGATAACAAATAGTAAAAACATGTATTTAAACAATGTTTATTATAACTTATAATATAAATAACCTAGTACTAATTGTAAGATATACAATAGCGCATATATTTACTAATTGTAAGAGAGATCAGTGACTAACAAATCAATGTGAAAACTGAAAATTAACTGCGTCTTTTAAACAAGCGTTAAATTGTCCGTTAGTAAGTACTTATTTTAACCATCTCTATACAATGATGGACCTAACTACTTTATCATATTCATTTAGGTACTTAGATATAAATAATATATTTCAACTAACTATATAAAAATATTTAAACCTAAAATAAATATTAAATATTTCTATAAATTAAATATACTTTCTATGTATCAGTTTTCACTTAGATAGTAAATTAGTATTTGAAAGTCACTGATTAGATATTAAGCCCTGTATCCGTAAGTCAATTTTTCCAGTCAGTGATTTCAGACAGCTGGTTTTTATATTGTCGAATTGAGTAGGTGCAAAATACAGTAAAACAAATAAACATTGGGACACGCATTTGTCCCATTATTTATTTGTTGTATAGTACAGTACAAAATATATTGATTGATAGTATAATGATCAAAAATTACATTTCTTGAACCCTTTTTAAAAATATAAGGTTCAAATTTATTAATTTTTGGATTCTTATTTGTGACTAGTTCATTTTCATAAATTTTTATAAATGTTATCGAAAAAGTATTCCAAAATATTTTACCAATTTTATCCATATTCATACACTAATACAAAATAAAATTATAATTTAAAATAGTGCTTTATAAAATTTATGAGTATATAATGACAATATAAAAGTAAAAAAGAGTAATTTTCATCTATCAGTGTTTGAATATGGAGTATTCCAAATTAGTTACTTTTTTCAATTTTTGAGATTCGATATCATAGGCACTAACCATTTGGACGGACTAGGGAAGGCGTTTGAGCCAATTTAAATGACTAGAAATACACTGAGCAATCTATACGTCATACACTAGTTGGACACAAGACAGGTAGAACTGTATTACTGTATACAGACAATGTACACGCTGATAATATAGGAAATATACACCTAATATTCCAAAGAAGTAAAATTAATATCTAATAGTATTGTTGATATAGTATTATACATATTTTTTAATAATTTTCAAAAACTATTATACCCAGCAATGGGTAAAAGGCATAATAACATATTTAATAATTGTGTATTTACAAAAAATATACAGCCTTCGCCAAAAATATTAGACACTTTTAAATAATGCAGTAGGGGTTTCCAAGTCTACAGCTTTAAAAAAATACTTATTGGGGCGTATAAAATTCAGTACCAGCCGTTGTTGTGACGTGCTGGGCACTGGCAAATGTTACTGACTGGCTTTGACATGACATGGAACGAAGTACCCAGCGCGTTTGTCATATATCCGGCTCACTCAGTTCTAGAAACGTATGTTTTCGGTTTAAATAACATCACGCGCGCCGTCGATTTTATAATATTAATTTTTCCTACTTAATAGAGCATGCGACCAAATATTTTATCCATTTCATTATAGAGTTAAAAAAATGTACCCGTATTTTTTAAAATTTATTAAATATTAAATGAATTCGAGAAAAACGACATTAAATCTTTTGTAACGTCACCTGTGCGCAGCAATACAAACAATTGAGAGCGAAAGTAATAGGTACAATCCACAGATGACGTCACATAATGTTTAATGCCGTTTTTCTCAAATTCTATTAATATTAATAAATTTAACACGAGTACATTATTTTTAAATCTATATTAATATTCCACTAAATTTGATCAAGGTCACATACTCCATTCTATTATTAATAGGATATCTAATCCTTTCATTTTTTCCTGCTATATTTTAAAAAGATATTGAACTACTTCAATAACATATGTTTTTACCTATTTTATAATAGGTTTTATTTTAGTAACAAGTTTTATAATTTTCATAAAATAGAAATTAATTTTGCATTCTTCGAGAATATTAGGTGTAAAATAGAAATACGTCCATAAGTTTGACGTATAAAATTATTAAATTAACTAGCCATAAGATTTATACAGTTTAAAGTAATATTAACAAAGGAAGTGCGCATATTCAGAAAGTTGACGACAGTCTTTGCCTGCTGGCAATTATCATTTAAATTAAATTTACTGTTAAACAGTTATCCTAAGGTAACTAATATGGTAAAGCAACGACTAGCGACGTTACAAAAATTCTATAGTTTTACTTTGCCTCTTATTGCATCGGTATCACATTTCTCCAGGAATTTACACAAAAATATATTCAAATCTTTACGGAAAGATGATTCTTGACATGGCGAGCAAAATTATAACATAATTTTTAATTATATTTACTTAGTAAACATTTAGGTAAGCGATTACTAAGTTCATATAATTAAAAATGTAATTTTTAATTTAGTTTTGTTTACAAGATCTTTGCAAAAATATGGTTAAAAATAGTTTATAAATACACTTCGGCAAAAATAAAATTTTGAATAGTAAACGTTATTTTGTATATTAAAATATGTTTTCTCGTAATTTTATTTATAAAATATAACTAAATTTTGAATTATAAATAGAAAATCTACAACAACAAGTTGAAAATATTACAATATTAATAATAATAAAGTATATAACTGAACAAGATAAATATACAAAAGATAACAATTATAGAACTGTAGATGAAAATTGACTACGTTTATATCGACAATTCAAGTATATTATTACTTGAAATATTTAAACTCGTATCGACTAATATAAAACAGTTATATACTAGATTATGTATATGAGCTAATTTCATGCTGGATATATAACGTCAAAATCTAAAAATTGTCGTGTTGTTATTTGTCTTCCCGTTGAAAAAATTTAAAAAAATGTTTGTTTGTTCATTACTCCAAATATTTCGCTTTTTGAGAATTTTACTAAGTTTTACGTCCCGACTTTTATAAAATAAGTTAAATGTAAACAACCAACAAATGATATGAATTTAGTAACACATATTGCGCATGCGTAGTTACATTATTTGAAACTTCACTGTTTATTTCGACGGAAATCAAGCGCTTCATAAGTCCAAACCTGTTATTTTATAGGTTTGAAATATGAATCTCGATTGTTTATTTCGAAGATTGAAAAGGGATTTACTAAATTCAAGCAGCTTTAAACGTCGAGATAAACGTAGTCAATTGATGCTTCTAAAATTTGTCTATAGGTGTGCCACCTGTATCTATCATACGCATTATTGATAATTTTGATAAGAAATGTGACGTCATATTTACGGCAAAATAAATCACTCCTACGTTTTCCAACTTTCGCTAGCCGTTTTATTCCTATTAACAATAAATATTTCACATATATTTTATTGTATTTATATCTAATGTACGTGAAGTCATGAATATAATGACATTAACTTACGTTAGTGCTATTTAGTGACTTGATAGTAGTTTCGCGGGTAGTTTAGTATACTTTATCATTATGTTACATAGTTAAAATTTACCAATTACTAACAAATATTCTAGTAACATTGTACTTTTGTACGCTAGCGACTGACATTAATGAAATGAACGCAGTTATGGTTCATTTCATAAAAACTCGAAGGATCGGCATGAAACGATTAAACGCCCCATATTTGCATTTTATTTAAAATATATTTCTAATACCATTCTCTGCGGTTAAAACCAAATATACTATATATTAATAACAAGAAATCAAACCCTGAGCAATACTCGTTTCTTTTTTGTAATTGTGGGGTGTTTTATTATTTTATACCGATCCTACGACTTTTGACAAAATAAACCATACAGAGTAACAAAACAGTAGGTACTATATAAACATCACTATTCGTACAAAGCAAGCTGTTTTAACTTATACAATCACAGCAATACGACTGACCTGCATAGGTATCTTTTCAAATTGAGGGTTTCAGATCTTAATTTGCCTCTATTTTGCTTTAGATAAAGGGGTTTACAAAGTAAAATATGGTAGTTTACTTCTTTACTTTTAGTTTTTGTTTAAAATATTTATTCTTTTTTTTTGAAAGATGAAACTATGTAATTCTTTTATAGTTTCATAAATGAAAAACAAAGATTGTAAATAAAAATTGTATTGAAATAATGAACTATTATAATATAATTAAAATATTCTAAGTGAAAATAACAAAATGAGTCTAATATTATATCTAAGGTAAGTAATATGTACATTAATAACTAATAAATAATAATGCTATTTTCTACATTAACTAGATTATATGTATATGTTTTGTTTTATTTCAGCTATTTTGATTAATTTTTTTTATATTTCAAAAACAAATAAGTTATTCGTAAACTACCTTCAATATTTTTTATTATATTGACATTTTTTACAATTTTGAATTTTATTTTTAAATGTTCATTTTCTATTGTTTCAATTTCAAAATCATAGTTTCCAATTTTAATACATTTTAGTTGGATATAGTTATCTTTGGTATAATATTTTTTTCACAATGTCGTTTTGTCCTTTTTGTGAAAAATGTAGTATTATGAAGAATAGGTATTCCATATGAAATATTATACTTCATTTCAGTTAAATTGGGAAAATGAATTTTGTCGTCTAATGGCCGGTTTTATGAACTACAAACCCGGGTTAAGTTAAAATGCAAATAGAGTTTATAATAGCAAAAAGTTGTCAGATTGAATAAAATTGAATATAACAAGAATTAACTAATGTTCTGGTATTGTACATTTATATAGGAAAAATAAAAGTTTTTAATTTTATGAACGTAAAAGCAGCCGTATACAGTTTTCGTCACGAATGATGGCGAGAAGAATATATGCGCAGATCAAATTGAGACTTTACCTCAACTCCAGATGGCTTACCACAAAATTAGTTTCAAGTCAGTGGCGTACTAATCATTTTTATGTTTACACTCAAGTTAAATTATCTTGCACACTATTGAAATTTTTTTCAACAAACGTGACGAGCACTGTACTTACCTATTTAATTTTTAACTGAAATAAGGTATAGGCATATACGGTAGACAAAATTTTGAAGTCCGATAATTATTTGTATAGCTATAATTTATGAACATTGTCTTTTAAATCACTTGTTTTTTAAAAGTAAGACTTTACTAACTTCCCTAAAATGGCGAATAATCTGTTTCCACTATTCGTCACCAGGTGTCTGTAGCGTTACACTCTGTCAGACTAGGTTGTTATTTATTTTTATTATCAAAATCAAAATAACTTCAAAAACATTACTTATTATATAAAAGTATTTTGTAATGATAAGTGAAACAAACTGTACGGTAAATATAGTTGGATATAAGCTGTAAAAACAGTTCATCCACCATTTTAGGAAATTTTAAACAGTAAAATTTCTAAAAAAAAAATCTGTTGAATTTTTATTTTCAAATTGTTTTAGGACAAAGACGTACATTTCTGCTGTGTCTTCATAGATAATACTTTCCAAAATCATTTTCTTTGGTATATCCCTCAGGTCAAGAAAAGAAAATCTTGTCAGTAACTATAAGAGTATCCCCCTAAAGCAAGTGGAGGCTGTTTGTTGTCCCTCAATTTTCCCACTGCCACTGGGCTTGTTGTAGTCACTGCATACGGGCTTCTTGCAACGAGGCTGCCTGTGCCGTGGCCGTTTGGTACGAGAGGCCTGGGAATGCCCCAGCCGTCGCTGTGGGCAAGCTGGGAGTTTGGGGCAAAGCCGCGTAGGTGTACGGCATGTAGCTAGCTGCACCTACAACAAAATAGACAGTGAGGTTGTGTATCAGGGTCGGTTTGTTATTTAAAAAATAATTTCTCATGTTTTTTATACAAATTATTAAAGAAAATTACATATATTTAAATATTAGTACAATATATTCCTATCCGACTATATTTAAATTGTTTTTTATGTAATAAAAGTAATAACTACGATTAGGTGTTTTCATTTAATTCATCTTACATACTCTAATCACTTTTTCCATAAGAAAACAATAAGTGCTGCAAAAAGAAAATAAAAGCTTAGGGGAATATAGTTCTCCATAAACGCAATGTAAACTGAAGGTCTGCTTGTCCAGAATCAACTTATTCAAAAAGCGCATCTTCTTTACATAAATATTTTATGGGTCATTTTATTTTTATTAAGGTTGTCCCAGACGCCGTGGTAACGTATAATTAAAATGAAATGAAATCAAGTAGTAAAATAAATAAAAATTGCCATTGTGCGACCCTGCTGATTATATAAATAAAACTAAGATTATTGGTGGAAATCCGATGAAAAAAATCGTATTAATAAGCGAGTTGTGGTCCCCCGCAGTTTAAAAAATAAATATGACGTCACGAATATGAGTTTTCACCTTAAACTGTGAATTATTTTAATGGGTATGTGTCTAAATTTTTATTTTTACGTACACAGGATGTTATTTAAGTAAGCATACAACGCTTAACCAATGCCGTATATAGATTTTCATTTCGCAGGGGGCTCAGATTGTACAAAAAAATTATAGTACAGATATACAGGCTAGAAATCGTGACAGGCGTTTAACATAGGAAAACTGTTTTTCTTAAATATTACCTGTCTCGTAAAACTTTATTCATAAAGATTTAGAGAATATAATTCTGAATTTTTACACTTTTTAAATTTAATCTCTTGATGCCCGAGTAAACTTAATTTAAAGACGTTGTAAAAACAGATTTAGCATGTTATTTAAAGAAATAAGCGTCAATAAACTGTCAAATATCTATTTTGACATGTTACATGGTTTGACATGGCGTTCATTTTTTGAAATACTGCAAATCCATTTTTCCACGTCTTTAAATTATTTTTTCTCGGACACCAAAAGCGCAAATTTAAGAATTTTGACACCTAAAAATTCAGAATTTTATTCTCTACATCTGTTTGTATGGTATAAACATTAAATAGTGTTTTACGGGACAGATAATATTTTGACAAAAACTGTTTTCCCATGTTAAACGTCTATGTTGCGGTTTCTAGTGTTCACCTGTATATACAAAACAGCGTAGTAATATACCGTAACATACAGTTTACTGAAATACAATCCGCCAACATAAAAAAATATAAAAATGTCTATTAGTTAATGCAATACGTAAACATAGGTGGCGGAGCCAAGTGCGTCCGTCTGTGGAATGTAAGGTAGCTCCCCCTCTTAAGTGCATAACGAAACAAAAAATAGATTTTGCCGTGATTTAAAAAAAAATATTTGAGTGTAACAAAATTATTATTGAGTAATAACGACAGTACAAATACATATAAAAATATAAATGTAAAAATATTTCCAGTTGGGCTTAGGCCCCCCGGGCCTCCCATGTACGCCATGGTAGAACTAACCCCATAGTAAATCTGACAATAATTTTTGTTTTACATGCTTTTTATAAGAACTGGAGGCCCTTTAAACTGACCAAGTATGTCACAGTTCAAAATTTGACACATTGTTTTTTTTTACAAAATTTTGAACTATGACGTAATTGGCCAGTTTTAAGGAGCTCCAGTTCTTATATGTAGCGGCCTCGGTGGTCGAGCTGTTGAAGCAGCCTTCCTGGCAGCGCTCAAAGCGACTTCACCGTTCGGACCCTGGTGTCGTGGGTTCGATTCCCACCAGGGTCTTGGATGTCTGTGAGTGTCTTCTAATACATTGTTATAATATGTATGTAAAAAAAATTGTAAAAAACTATAATAAATAAATGTATTAGATAGGCCTATAACTGTAACGCCCGATATTTCAATCTCCTAATACATGTTCCTAACAACTGTTTGGTAAACAACTTATTACGTAGATTTATTAGGGAGATGACAAATTTCGGTATTTCAATGTAAAGTTGCTGGGCAAATTGTTATTAGATACTTTTTTAGAATCTAGTTGTAAAAAATAGAATAAATTAAAATATAGCATGACACTGATATTTTTGTGACATTGAAATATAAATAAGATATGTGTGTTTATAAGTCAAATGAGGACAAGAAAAGAAATGCAAATTTTTCCATGGCTGAAGTTCGGTAATTAACCGATATTAACCAGATCGTCCCCATTGCCTAAAATTATTTCATTTCATCTTTCACCAGTCCCAAACCGCATTCGTAACTGAGAATTTTCAAAAATATTACTATCATGCAGGGTATCGAACCTGCCAAAAACTGGGTTCGGTTCAGGTTCAGGTTAATTTATTTTTTAAGAGATGGGTTCGGGTGTGGTTCTGGTTCAAACATTAATAAATTTTGCGGTTTTGTTCCGGGTTCAGGTTAGGTTCGACCTAATGAAAACTGAATTAATGTTTTTGGAATAACAAACTTTATATAGAAATAATTTAAAATGCGAGCCGGAATTTGCGCAAGACAAGAACACGAACACAATTTTCACAAACAGACAAGGCAGGCTTCGATTATCTGAACATTTCGAACTCAAAATGAACCTGAACAGGAGCTGAACCCTAAAACCGAATTTTAATACTCGGTTTGGTTCCGACTCGGGTTCAATTGAAAAATATATCTGAGGTTCGGTTCAGGGTTTGGGTTCGCTAAAATGTTATGGTTCGGTTCAGGTTCGGGTTCGATGCCCTGCTATTATGGTTCGATACTGGTCATCGTACGACCATATCTGTAACTTTGTAATCAGCATTGCAGAGACATTGTACATTTAAAGAGATTTTCTTGATAATTTTTCTTGCTGTGGATTTATGTATAGCCCAAAAATCCAAAAGGATATTTTATATTACTACACGTATATAATATGCCTAAATGACTGGTCGCGAATTTGGAGACTCGGGTTCGATCCCGACAGACGCCTGTATTATTTCTAATTTTAAATGGCACAAAAATGACCACCCAGCAATGAGTACCCGTGAGGTGTCGCCCTGTAAACAACGCACATGGTACGAATTAGTCATCTTAATTACCAAAATCTGTGTACAAAGCATACTGACACATCCAGCAATGGGTAATATGCCATGATGACATATTTATTTATATTTTCATATTAATTTTTAATTCTAAAATATATTCTATAATTTAAATATATAATATATATTTCAGATTTAAATTTTATTAAATAAAATTTATTATCTACTGCAAGTTCCTGTCAAATTTGATAGCGAATAAACAATTTATAAGGTACATAATAACTTCTTTGGACATTGAAATACGCAAAAAAATGGTTGTTAGGTAAATAAAAATTTATTAGGAAGTTGTTGTTAGGAAATTGAAATAATTATTATATGTAGCATGTAAAACAAAAATTATTGCCAGATTTACTATGTATGGGGATGGGATTAGTTCTACCATCGGTTAAGCGTTGTACGTTTACTTAAATAACACCTTGTATGATACTAGACAAAAAAATAAAATACCCGTACTATCGATTAATTATTTGTAAGTTACGAGAAATAAATTATAAAAGTTTCAGAGTAGGGGTACCGTGACGTCACCGTGTTCAGAGTGTTTCGAGCGCAATAGACAGTGTCATACCACTATATGTAAATTCCCCACCAAGCTCGCGTCACCGATCAAATCTATTTGATTAAAGTTTGTTTTTACTCATTTTGTCCTTAAAGTTTTTACCTGAGTTGAATAAAATCCAGTAGGTATATTTGTTAGTTTCTAATATGCCCCTGATTTATGGAGGACCCCAATTTGTGGAGCCCATTCTTTGTGAAGGTTCCTAATTTATGAAGGCATTTTAATGTGCAATTCAAGCAAGAGAAAGTTTAAAACAATATTTAAAATATACCTAGCTTAATATCCCATTATTCATATTTACTGAAAGTACAAAGTCATCCTATTTATGTGCAAGTATGAACATGTACGTCGTATATGGAAATCCCAGTTATTCACATACGCATTTCTCTTTCTCGGGTAAAAATAATTTGTCCTGACTGCTATGCCAAAACGATACCTACGACACTCTATTTCAGTACGAAATTCAGTGTCCGTGTCACCGTGTACATCCATTGACAAGCCAACAGCCAACAAAATGGCAACTGGCAAGATACTGAATCTCATAATTCTTTTCGTAAACAACAGGAAGGCTGTGTTTTTGCCAATGCCAATATATTGTTTACCAATGTGTCGTAGCCGTATTCAAATCCACTTTCGAACGGTTATTGTACAGCATTAAAAAGTTAAAGCTAAATAAATAAACGCTAACCTCGTAAATAAATTATTATTCTGATAATGATTGCAGTATTCGTACAGTACACGTCAAACAAAGATTGGCTTTAATTATCTTTTCATATATTTTCAAACGTTACACGTATGTTTTTTAATACTACACCGTTCAGTAATTAATTATTTCACAAACGGCAATACAAAAACAAATATATAAATAAATTTCCAAGTAACTGAAACCAGGGTTGACCAAAACATGATTTAAAAAAAAATCAATGATTTTTATTTTATTTTTAACTACGTATTAGTCATTAATTGTAATTTTTATTTATATGAAAACTAGATCTTAAAACTACTCGGAGTAGGCTGTGAACAGAGAAACGTACGTCTGATCATTAGTCAACTCAAAAGTCAAGTTGTCAAAATTGATCTTGAAATGTAATTTTAAGGAGAACAGATAACATAGAAGGATCAGTAATATTGCCATTCGCCATTTGATTTCTTTAGATAACATTTTTGATAATATCTCGTGTCAAACTGACATTTAATTAAATAAATTTAAATTGACGTACGTTTCTTTGTTCATAGTATGGTCCGAGTTAGGTCTTTTTTAAACACGCTGTATATGACAGGGACTATCAGTTTAAAAAAAAGTTATTGGTTATTAAAATACTTAAGATTTTTATGATCTTTAACATCTACGTCATGTCTCACATCCACTCTATTCAAACTTTTTATTATTTTCACCTTTTTGAAATCCGGGATCCATTGTCAAGCATATAAAATGAATTTAGAAAATAATGGAACAACGAACGTAAACCAGATAATACTTGTTTCAATTTATGATGCTAGGCCAGATAGAAACCACGTGCGTTTATATGAAAATGAAAGATTTTCTAAAAGTACAGATCGCTTTCAATTTAGATATATTAAAAAAAAAAATAGTGGAAGATTCTATTGAAGCAAAAATATAATAAAAATCAAAAAATATTGTTCATTTTAAATGGGCCACCATTACTATTTCGAGAATTGTAACTGTACAAAGACGGTTAAATGGGCAAACAATTTCTATTTCATAAGAAAAATTTAAAGAAAAGAAAAAATATTTTTTTCGACCAGTGGTTCTCAAATTCTTATTTGTTCATTCACTAGAGAATTCAATTCTGAATTCAGTGATATTATGTTTATATACCCTTAAATAACGATCTTTATGAGAAAAATGCATGTAAAATTTTATATTAATTTGATTAAATTATGGGAAAAAATGAATACATGAATATTTTGTGTGCTTTGACAGCCATGAGAACAAAATATTCAATTCTTTCTGCCAGGGCACTCTAATTCTTTGTAATGAAAAATAACATTTATTCATTTTTTCCATTCGTCGCACTGTTATTATAGCCATATTTTAATTAAATTAGTATAAAAGTTTATATGCATTTTTCTCAAAATAATCGTTATATAAGTATATAAATATATTTTATCACTGAATTCAGATTTAAATTATCTATCGAATGAACAAATACAAAATATATGTTCTTATTTAAAATAAAACAGTTAGGTCCCGAATTTTGAGAACCACTGACCAAAATAAATTAATCTTATTCTCTTTAAATTCGTTTTGTGAAATAGAAATTGTTTGCCCGTTTTTACCGTCTTTGTAGCTCTTATAGTTCTCGAGATAGCAATGATGGCCCATTTAAAATGAACACGTGTATAGTTTATTTTTTTGAAACTGAAAGAGTCGTTAAAAACAATTAAACGGCTCTCAATTATTAAGAAATCCAAAATATTACCCACAATAAATAAAAATATAAACTCGATCACTGATAAATGATTTTAGTTGCAGAAAATGATAATGATAAGTCCGGGAGAGATGACTTACCGAGTGAGATGACTTTTCTACCAAAATCTAAATAATAGTAAAATCATGTTTTTTTACTATTTTGGCATAAAAGACATCTTACCCGGTAAACCAACTCTCCCGGGCTTACCCTAATATATACAGTAAAAAGCATGGAATCCAACCCTGGGTCTTTACAAATTTAATTTAAAGCATTTTGTGGTAAGGGTGCTACGAGATTTTTTTGCTTCACAAACCAAGGCTGTTTAATTGTTTTATGCCGATCCCCCGATTTAAAAATATAAATTATACTTCTTATTTCGGTCACATATTTATCAATAAATAAATTGTTTATTGTTGTAATAAACTGCATTGATAATAATTTAAATAAAAAAATGTATTTTCAGAGAAAAAAATCTACAAGTGCAAGTTTCTTTTCAAGTGCAAAAAAATAATACCGATATTTAAATTTATATTTTTTAATATTACATTTAAAGGCAGCTCGACATCGAAGGTCATTTGAGAACACTGCTAATTTGCAAGCTTTTGTTTGTTTATTAAGTAAAATGTGTTGAAATTTAAAAGGATACACCTATACGTATGGTTGAAAGTATGTGATAAGTTAATGTTTATTTTTTATGTTTTGTGGTAATTGTTATGTCCAATGTTTTTAATTTTATAAAGGCAAGGGAAATTTTAAATACACTTTTTACTGGATTCGCATTTATTGGAGACCAAATGAAACTATAATTTTTATGTGGCAACTTATAAACAACAAAAAAATACATAACCAAACTGAAATATTAGACAAAGAGTACAGCACGTAAACACAGTACACTTTCAAAAGAGGACAGTACGTAAAAAAGGTGGACAGTCCTCCCTAGGGTTATCAAAAACTCATTGATTGTTTTTGGGTTTATTAGGTATAATTGAGTTTTTCTGTATCATTTAATATTATTATTTTTTAATCATTGTATGATAATGATAAATAAACCAAATTTTTCATAAAAAACATTTTATTTTTAATTTTTTTAAATTGCAACATTATTTTTTATTGTATAATATAATAATATATTGGCTTAAATATTTACAGGAGTGTAACTGATAAATTGTGATTGCTTTAAGCTTTTTTTATTGAAAAAAAATATATCATCACGGCATATTACCCATTGCTGGGTGTGCCAATATGATTTGTACACATATTTCGGTAATGATGAAGACATATTTGTACCCTGCGGGCGTTTATCAGGCGTTACCTCTCCGACACTCAGTGCTAGTGTGGAGAGTACACCACAGGGGTCAATTTCGTGCCATTTAAAATTCGAAATATTTGGCGTTGGTCGGGACTGAACCCGGTTACCGATATTCGCGACCAGACACTCAGGCACGCACTAGGTGGGTTTCACTGGGTCAGGGAAAATTTGACCAGGTCTGGTTCTTCCAACGGTTGATCATAGTTATATGAAGTATTTCAATTCAAAAAGATCTAAGTGCCATTACTATGTTTTAATATTATTTTTTAAATGCCAGTAAGAAATTATAAATATGTGTCTCCTTCTTCTTTTATTAATATTATTATTCATTTTGTTTAAATACGTATTAAACACTCATAACAACATATGATTTAAAATATTTTAGTAGGTACTTGTGTTATTTTTTGTACCTACACTATAGGTTAGTACGTCTTGTTTATAAAACTAGTTATATCTTTGGCTTTACATTTCAACTATGTCTAGAATTTTAAGTCACTTGCAGTGATGGCCTGTCTTTTCAACCGGAGGGGCACAGTAATTAAAAAAAAAATGAAGTCATTTTTTACCTTAACTGGACAAGTAGATGAAGGAATTTACTTCTTACAAGTAAATTCAGTCTTCTGTCTTTCGCGGGCCGCTGTACGCTGAGCGGTCAAGGCTTCAACGCAGTGACAGATCTCGCGTCTAGTTCAAATGTTTTATATTTAACTATTAACTACTTTACAGTACAGTCGAACCGCTTTGTTTTACTATATGATTAAATTATATTGCTAATTTGTTATAACAAATAAGAAGTTATTTTTACCGTTTTATAGTGGGGGGGAAGGGATCATGCGGCCTCATTAACGAGCCGCCCCTGGCCACTTGCATTGTTTCTATAACGTTATGATTGTACATTCGTATTTATGATTTAAAAAAAAAACCTTTGACACTTAAATCCCTTTGATCTTAAATGCTTCAATATTTGTTTTTGTTTTGTGATTCGTTGTAGATCTGTCAATTCGAGTTCGAATTTGATCAAAATTAATTAATCCAAAATACTTTATTTATAAAAGTAGCGCCTGTGGTCCTCTTCATTCTCCACAATAGATATGTGTTAAATTTATTTATAATAATAAATAATAAATAATAATTTATTATCACAGTTTATTACCCATTTATGGGTGTACCAATCTGCTTTTACTGCAAAATTCAGTCGTTTACCACGCGTCACTCACGGGCTCTTAAAGCTGCCATGAAGAAAAGAACATTTTTATGATTAACGTCAATTAGGATTGAATCCTGCCGTTACAAGTACAACCGGTCATATAAACCACCCAGCTACGCGACTCCCATATTCATTAATTTACCGATAAATAAAAAAAATTAATTCAGTATTTTTCTTTGTAATTAAATTCGTGTTTAAATTAAGCGCTTTAATTTATTTCCTTGTTTTATAAATAAACAAAAGTGATTATTTTTTTGTCATTAAAGTAATCATTGTTATCATTAACCTTGTCACAATCGAAAATAGGTTAGAAAAATAGTAAATATTTTTTTCAAGCGTATGAAAAATAAAACTCTAAATTACAAGTGTCAGGAAATGTCCATAAGGCTGAAATTATTCATTCAAGTAATTTCATCTACTACCTGATATAAAAATAAACTCAAAATTGAAAGACACATTGCCAAAGTCTAGGAAAATATTTCGAATATAACACAATAAATTAACCGGCTATGATATAGTGTTATTAATAGACTGAGAAATAATAAATATATTTTTATGAGTGGTAGAGTTTCACAATATTGGAAAATGTTTCGTTTCAATGAGTTATTTATATGTTGGTTGAACAACAATGAGTCATAAATATGTCATTAAATTACTATTGGAATATAGTTTTGATTTATTGGCTTACTGTACTATACAGCCTTGGTGCAAAAAGTATTAAGCACCTTTGAAAAATACGATACAACTTATACAGGTGTCTGGACAAAAGTGCCAAACTTAGGCAACGTAAATATATGACTAACATATCCAAAATCCGATTTTTATTTATTGTCGAGTTGCAGTGTCTTTCTAAATTTAAACGTTCCTCAAATTTAAAAAAAAAATCATGTGTACAAACTAAAATAGTCTTTGTTTAATAACGTTTCGACGAATTTGTCAAGCATCTTTAAGTGCCTGTCTAACAAGATTTAAAAGAAACAGTTGGCTTGAAGGCCACGACGGGCAAAATGTTGGGTACATTTCAAATAAATACTCAATTTTTTATTAAAACTTATTTACTGAGTCTTTTGAATAGTTTGATAACTTGCCTAATATTATTTTTATTCAAACTTAAAAAATCAGTTTCAAAATTATGAAAGGTAAAACCACCGGTAGTTCACGTAGCACTAGTAGTTTACATTTTGAATTTGAATTGCATTAAATAAACAAATTTGACTGTTTTTAATATTGCTTTTGTTGTTAATATACTAGTATAGTTATCTGTGTTGAAAATGTGTAACAATGATTAAGGCCAAAACCATCACACTGAATAAAAGTAGTGATTCATTGAACAGTGGGAGTTTTTTGTATCCTACTTGCTGAATTATTGTGTAAATAATTAAGAATTTAAATTAATAGATATGTTGTAAAAAATCGTTAATAGTATTTTTTTCAAATTTTACTGCTAATAAAGAATTTAATAGTAAGTGATCTTATACAGGGTGTAACACCAAAACCGACCACCACCATTATTTTCTTTATTATTGTAGTTACAAAAAAACACTATAGAACAAAGTTGTAAGAGATGAAGGGGGACATCCCACTGGAGAAGAAAATATTATTTTAAACAAAATGATGATATATATTTTTAGGCCCATTCGATAGAGTATTTTTTATATAACAAAGATGTTGAGAAAAATTCAATTGAAATTTAAATAAATTTGATTTTTATAGTTATTTTTCAGTAGGCTATGTATGAAAAAACAATTGAGCTTAAATTAAAATGAAACAAATATTTGTTAACAACGTTATAAACAGTGTTCTATTTAATTTCTATCCTAAATAATTCAAATTGAGAAATAGCAGTTTTTGTTTTTCATACATAGTCTACTAAAAAATGACTATAAAAATCAAATTTATTTAAATTTTAATCACATTTATTTTTATCATATATGGTTGAATTCAGAAAGAAAAATACGCCATCGGATAGGCATAAAATGGGATGTCCTCCTTGGTTTCCTATAACTTTTTTCTGTAGTATTTTTTTGTAACTATAATAATAAAGAAAATAATGGCGGTGGTCGGTTTTGGTGTTACATCCTGTATAATATTAGTTATTTTAGGTCATATTGCAGCCGTATATGGGGTGTCAAACACTGATACACATTCCTGGCATTTTTTTATTAGTTGACATCCACTAGAAATAGCTAATACAGAGCTTTTTTAAAAAATATTATAGTATTTGCATTATTTGATTACCCATAGATGCAGCTACATGTATAATTGCACCCAAACTCTTGTATATTTTCAAATGAGAAGAGAACGAAAAGAAACAAAAAAATACGGAAATGCAAAAATTGAAAACTGAATTACTGCCATAACCGCACGCATACGACTATGACAACCAAATAAAATGTGAATTCCAAAATTCTGTGCCTTCTATTGTCTGAAGTATAATGTACTGGAGTAAATTATTAATTTTTTTTTATAAAAAACATGATATATACGACTTATTTTAAAAGTGTCTACTTCTGGTGCATTTATGTGTCAACTACTAAAAATTCGATAACTGACAAATGTCAACTACTAATGCATTTCATTTTCTCATTTTGATAATTTTATACAATAATTATTTATAATATTATATTTTTCATGCATATTACTTCCAAAGATATCAATGAATGTAAATAATAACCTATATTTTAAATAACAATATTTAAAAAAAATGCATCTCTTAAAGTGTCAACTACCGGTGCTTTTACCTTAGTTACAGATAAAGTATGTTAAAAAAAACTAACTCGGAGTAGGTTATGAACAAAGAAACGTGTATGTATGTCTGAATTTAAAAGTATTTAATTAAATGTCAATTTGACATGAGATATTGTCAATCAAAGCTTTTTTTCTTGAATCTTGGACAATATTTTCAACATCAATAAATAAAATGTCTGTTTTCTTCTTTATCATATTTTCTCCTTAAAATTACATTTCGAGATTAATTTTGATAATTTGATTTGTGAATTGAATAATGATTAGACGTACATTTCTGTATGTATAGCTTACTCCGAGTTTTTCTTTTTGAGCACACTGTATAATACGAATTAACGAAAAAAACAATGGTTACTATTTAGTATTATTTAATTATTTTATATTGTAAGCATAAAATTTATAAAAGTTTCAGACATATTTTGAGAGGAAGGGGGGGGGGTCCTCTATGTAATTTAAAGGTAGGTGCTTGGCTCCATAGAGTTGTAGACTATAATCCATAAGCTAAATTGTTTTGGCAAAGAGAATACAATTTTCATAGAATTGAGCATTGGCGTAGCCAGGATTGTAATTTTGCAGGCGCTCAGCAATTTAGTGGTTGTTATTAGGTTACGCAAATGTATACCGAAAAAAGGCGCCGCAGGCAATTTTTTTTTTCATTCAAGGTCAAATGCCTTATAATTGAAAGTTACATTTTTTTCCAGATCATAGAACATTTTAGAAATTAAATTTTAATTAGGTAATTCATTTCGGGAGGGGTTTGAACCCCTAAAACCTCTCCCTTGGCTACGCCCATGACTTACCTATAAAAGATATCTATGCTAAATATAGGTATAGTGGATAAAAAACAACTTGCATGGTATAAGAAATATATTTACGTATTTGTAACATACAACAAATAAATAATTCTTAAATAATTAAAATGAAATACTTAAATACCTTTGGTTCTGCTCGTATTTAAACAAAAGACATTTTAAGATCAAATGTCAAAAAAATAAAATAATGATTCAACAAACTCAAAATACTATTTAAAAAACAGCGTAAATAAATAAAATGGCTAATGAATATGAGTTAATGATGGATGTGTTAATTGAACTCGCTTATTCGACTCGTTAGCGAATTTATTAATTGTACAATCCGCGCACAAAGATTTAGCTTCTTCATGCTCTATGTTAAGAATCGCCAATGAAGCAAGTCTTTCTTGTCCGGTAGAATTCCTCAAATATGACTTAATTCGTTCTAGTACACTAAAACTTCTTTCGCATGCAGCTATCGTTACCGGTAAAGTCAGAGCAATTCGTATTCATGATACAAATACTGAAGGTATGACAACGCGCACATCTTCTCTCTCTTTCTAGCGCGGTGTGACGTCATGTGGCAGGGAACAGCCGTCTGCCACTATTCATAACTATAGGAGCGCACCATTTCTCTATTTCTTACAATAATAAACATACGATCAGCTTTATTTTCTGTATACTTCTAATATTATTTTTTTAGTTACCAAATTTTTGCAGGCGCTCAATGGAATTTTGGGGGCGCTCGAGCGCCTCCAAAAAGGGTTCTAGCTACGCCACTGGAATTGAGCCCTGGGACTTTACAAAATTTTAACAAGTATAAAATAATTTATGTTAAGAGTGATAAGAGCATCTTTTAAATTATGGTAAAAATAAATTATACCTATTATGAACGTGAAATACCTGTAGTCTACTATAAATGACTCAAAGAAATTGTTGAAATAAGACCAGTTGTTACCTCACGGGTTCACTGTTGTGAAGTGAGCATCAAAGGAATCACCTTTGTGCTATTTAAAAATTGAAAATAATTTTTAAGTTATTACCGAAATCTAAATAGTAGCAGATTGGCATTCCCCAAAATTTATAATCAAAATTAAGCCTGATTTATAGATTGCATAGAATATAACCAAATTTTATTTCTTATTCTATTCCATTTCTATTCCATTCGGCTTGCTCCGTTGATATTCGTGTGACTGGTGCGACTTCGTTGCTTTTGGCCCCATCCCCTAACTTAAAAACTTACTATGGACAACAGTTTTTCTGCAGAAATACTATCTTTTTTAGCAAAAACAAACAATGATATTATTTACTCGGTTCTAAATGAAATTAGTGAAAGAAAAAATAACCAATAAATTAGTTAATTTAGTGTAAAAGTGTTACAAAAGTGACGTCATTCTATTCCATGCAATCTATAAATGGACTTAAAAATTTCTATTCCTATTCTATTCCATTCCATATTCAATTCCATTCTATTCTGTGCAATCTATAAACCAGGCTTGATCTGTAAATTTATTATTATCAATTAGCTGTCATAAATAAAAATAATAGAATACGATCAAATATATCTATTTATTCATACAATAATATGTTTATTTGTATTTCATTACCAAATTGATGATAATTCGTATTTTTTTTGCTTTGTTATTTATTTTTTTATTAAATTTTCTTAGTGTCAACCTTAAATTTTTCACTTTTATCTGAAGAGTTCGGTGAACTAGAAAGAATACAATAATCTCGTACCTGTAGCACTGGTGTAAGGGTAGGCCTCAAACCCGTTGGCATACTGGCTGGGATAGGAGGCAGCAGCTGCAGCCGCAGCGGCAGCAGCATTCTGGTACTCGTAGAATTGCGTGGTAGCCGCTACTGCTGCTGCGTGGCTCAGCTGGGTAGCCGGCAGGGGCACGATGCTACCCGGTGTCGTCGCTAGGTATGGTGACTGGTACACGTACCCTGGAGGCACTCTGCAAACGTACATAAAGTTAGCGGAGAACGCAATGCCCACCAGATACAATTCGAGGAAGATTTCCAAATAATGTCGAAATCAATAAAAGGACGAAGAATTTTAAATTATGTTGACTACTTCATAGAAAGTTTTTGAAAAATCTGGTACAGATCGTGTCAAAATGAGTTTTTGCATTCAATATTATTAGGGACTTTGTCAGTAGAAAAATAAAAATCAATTTTAATGGTATTAAACTTTACTTATAATTTCTTAAAATGGTGGATACTGTTTGTCACCAGATGTCTCCAGCGTAATAGTAATTATCTGTAAATTTATTAATATTAATAACATTGCCTATAAAAGTATTCTAAGATTTTGTAATGTTTATAATAAAAAATACAAAGTTACGTCTAGTTTCACCAAGTTACAACTTCTGAGTCAACTTCAATGGAGCCATCGTCAGAAGTCGGCCAGCACAACAAGTAACCACAGACGCGTTTCGCACTATTTGGTGCTCATCAATGTGGTGTAACCTGTGGCCTCTGTCCGGTCCACAGTGAGTGGTCTCCTGGAGCAGAGACAACGACTCGTTGTGCTGGCGGCGATCATATAATCTATGGTAAAAAGCCTGTAGAGTCGTTGATTCTGCTCCAGGAGTCCACTCACTGTGGACCGGACAGAGGTCACAGGTTACACCACAGTGATGAGCACCAAAGAGTACAAAACGCGTCTGTGGTTACTTGTTGTGTTGGCCGACTTCTGACGATGGTTCCAATGGAGTTGACTCAGAAGTTGTAAATTGGTAAAACTAGACGTAACTTGTTATTTTTTATTATATTGTTTTTTCGCGGAAAAATTCGCAATTTGCTTTTTGCAGTTTGCACTTGTACTTGTAATGTTTACTGAAGGCAATGCATAACGCTGGAGACATCTGTTAAAGAATAGTAAAAACAGTCCATCCGCCATTTTAAGAAATTTTAAGTCAAAATCAATAAAAGTTTTACTTCTAAAAAGTAATTTAAATAGCAGTATTTATAAATTAAATCAAATTTTACAATTTTGGTTCTATATTAATTGAAATTTATATGTAATACTAACAAGAAAAAAAAATTTGGAATGACAATTATGTTTGTGATAAATTTAAAATTAAGTATAATTACAGTTTGAATAGTTTCGAAATGGCGGCGCAGAATGAAATCAACCTGGTTACATCGATATTTTAGCTTTTTATTAAATAAATTAAATTCAATGGGATCTAAGTAATGCTTTCATGTTTGAATGTTATTTTTATAAAAAGTTCTTTAAAAAATAATAACAACAACAATAACTTCATCTTCTTTTGTAATTACAGTTTTGCCCAGGATCACGAAGTAGGTATGAGTCAAAATATATTGGTATTTACATTTTTTTGTTTTAAATTTTAACCAAGTCTGAAATTTTATAGTATTTTACTAGTTTTACAATTGTTTTTAGCAAAAATAATTTTTTGACACTTTGATCCTATTGAACTTCTTTAATTTCTTACAAGGAGTTTTTTTTTTCAAGTTGAATATCCTCAAATTGATTCTTGTTATCTGGGCTAATATTGTGTAGAAATATCAAAATAATTACACATTAGAATAACCAAAGGTGTGTATTTATATATAATTTTGCTTGAAAAATATTACAATGAATTTAGTAATGGATTAATATATTTATATATAAATAGGTAGCTTCAATATTTTTTCATTTTTATATAAAGTATATGAACAAAAAATATAAAGCCTGGACAATAATTCAATCATATATGTAGAATTTTTTTAAAATGAATGATTATAATTATTTCTATACAGCTTTGGTTATCTATGTGCGCATACCCAAGAAAACTCCACATATCTTCATAAAAATCATTTTAGTACGAAATCCATATTAAATTAAAATACAACTATTAGAAACTCGTCAACAAACGTACCTACTTCACTTTTATAATAGCAGCTATAAAAGTGACAACATCTTCAAAATTATTCTCCATTCGATTCTTACAACTCACAAAATTACAGAAACTTTACCAGATATTATCGCATAATTATTTAGATTGCTCTCCAAATATTTTCATATAGCTTCCAAATTAGAAGCTATAGAAAATTTAGGGCAAAGTATATAATTAGTTTATTCAGCTAGATATATTATTACAACATCGAATGTTAAAAAGTGCTTTTGTTAATTTTAGTTTTCACATAAACCACTATAGATATTGCAAGCTATATTAATAAATATTTTTTAAAGAATATTTTTACAGTTTAAAAATATTATGTTGATTGTCAATCTCTAAATATTTGATTATCGAAATACTTATATTGAATTACTTTTTTTTGTACAGCGGTGTACCCGTACTCTACCAGATACCCATTTTATAAAATATAATTCTATTTTTAATCTGTAATTGTACAGTATAAATAAATATTATTATTATTTGACAATAAGATCTTAATACTTTTATTCAAAATATTTTTTAAAAAAGTTCCGAAACGGCATTCTGACATTCACAAAAGTTCAAAGTATGTGTAAAAATATAAATATTACGTTCATATGTAAATGTAATGAAATATTTATATTTAATTACATACTCAATATATTTTTTCAGTGTACATTGGATTAACGTATAAAATAACGACATTACATACTGAGTATGAACCATAACAACTGTCTAACAGCTGTTGTCTAACAACCTTTTACGCTTCGAATAGGAAACAGGGGTGTACAAATTTGCAACACTACTAAATTACATATGTATATCCTTTGTTAGATATTTTAGATATTTTTTTTATTAACAATTAAAATGAAAACAGGAAATTATATAAAATAATCTTACCTATACAGGGTGTTATTTACGTAAGCTTACAACGCGAACTATCCCCATAGGTAGTAAATCTGGCAATAATTTTTGTTTTACATGTTTTGTACAAGAACTGCCCTTAAAACTGTTGAAAAATTGGAATAATAACAACGATGACAATGGTCTTCTCACCGTGGATATATCGATTTGTTTGTGATAATTTTTTTTAAGCATAGGTAGGTATGGCTAATATTTGGATGGGTAACCGTTTGGAAACATCAAGTGTCATTACTAAGATTTTTAACTTTCTCATTTAAAATTATAATATTTAAAAACAATATGACGCATCATATAATTTTAATTTTATCAAAGATTATATTGTATAAGGAGAAAAACGGATCGAGGTGACTTTTGACAGCGTACTGGCTGCACGTGCCAGCGGTTCTGGGTTCGAATCCTGGGGAAGGTATGGAAGTTGTGTGCGTCTCTTTCATCTCATATTTATTAATACAATGTTGACAAATGAAATGTTACAAATTTACGAAATATTGATTCACCTCTATTACCAAATTGTAATATCTTGCAAAAGTTGTATACAATAAAGAATTATTATTATTATACTATATAAGGAGAAAGTGTATGTTTAGGGCTATATTCAGGTGTTCCATAAATAAACAAGCGAAGTAAAATAAACTTAAAAACAAGTGGACAAGTTCATGTAAACAAAATATTACAAATGCTTCGTCCACTTATTTTTAAGTCCTTTATATTTTAAGTTTGCTTTTTAAATCTTGGGGCATTCTGTATATTGTGTTTAACTTGACACAAGGGAAGTTTGTTATTTTAGAGGGGTGAACACAAGCTGATGTGTGATAATTGGGTGCCAACAAATTTAAATAGAGTTCCTTTATTATGAAAGAAGTTTATTTTTCTGATTGTAAATAAATACTGAACAATAGTTTCGTCCTAGTTTTTCTGAATATTTTATGTGTCATTAAAAATAGAAATGTCCTATTTGTTATTTCTCGAAGTAATGTTGAATAAAATAACATAATTATTAAAGTTTTGGCGTCAAATTTGTGACGCCAATATTACTGCAGCATAAAAAGAGAGAATGCAATATGTAATTTATTAAAAACAAAAGATTTGGCGGTTCTGTGACAATTATGAAGACAGTGGTGGTTCTAATAACACCAGTAGTGACAACATGTACTTTAGAATTCTATATTTTCGGGTTTTATACTATGAAAATAGAAAATATTTTGAGTTGTATATAATAAATACCTATATAAATTGGCTTTGAATTGAATTGTGACAAAATAATGACGTTATTTTAATACTTCCGCCTCGAGTCGTACGCTTGTCAGCGAATATTTTGAGACACGCATGCTACTAAATTTTCGCTTCGTGGCAAAACGCAAAAACAAATGCCTCATTTGATAGAATTCTAAAGTACGTGCAGTCACTACAAATCTGATCGTAGTGAATTAGTTCAACTATCCCACATAAGTAATCTGTGGTGAACTTTCCACATTTTTTGGTGCAAGAAATAACGTCCGGTAAAAGAAAATAAATATATTTTTAATATTACCCTTTCTTCAAAGTAATTTTTATACGTAATATTTCCTTTGGAAAACTCTTTTTCCTGTAATAACAGTGAAATATCTCAGTAATATAATTGTATAATTGTGATTCAATTATTAAAAAGACAGAATTAGTTCAAAAACAGTACGCCAATTTAATAACAGCAAACTGACATCTTTGTCATCATTTGAAATCAGTACCCCATTTGCAAAACTATTATATCAGAATGAAAAAGAAAATAAAATAATGAATTCAATTCTTGGAAAATGTGTTTTTCCTCTTTTGTTGTTCGTTGCACCACACACGAACTGAAAGTTTATTCTATTCGTCGTAACGGATTACGTATTGTACAAACGGAAAGTTCAAGCTGAAGCTAAGCTAAACAAGTCCAAGACCCACTGCAATTAAATCATGTTTATTCTGTGGCATTTTGCTCCAGATCCTCATTTCTACGATGTGCCTTCACTATAAACAAAGAAGACTAAATATAGAATTGGAAAACCCTGCTTTACATAAAACCCCCACTGAAAAAGTTTCACAACGATAATTTTGATGATTATTAACCCCATGCATTAAGGAAGTGTATAAATTTGATTTATGTTATTTATATCGTTTTTATATTATTTTGAATAAAACTACTGATATTGTCCGAAGGAAAGCCAAAAACTAAATTGATATTTTTGTTTTCCCAATTAGGAATGCGCCATTATTAATCATAACCTTAAAATGTTCATAGTGGTGTTTTCTGTTTAGTTCTGTTTTGTGATGATTTAACATCAATAGGTATTTCACATAAATCAAATTTTGCAATTTTGATTATATAAAATTTAAAAAATGCTTTGGCTACCGGCGCCGGTTGCCTTGAAAAAAAATGGTAGCCGGTGCCTACTAACAGGCATTTTGTGCACTAGGTTATTAAAGAAACATCCAAATTCAAACTCATCATTTTAAAATCGTTTTTCGGAGACTGTTGCTCCCCATTTTAACTCACAACAACGGTTGTGATATCAATAAAAAGATTAAAAAAAAACTCCATCAAATGACACCAAATGCATGTAAATTACGTATTATTTTAGTCCTATAGATTAATTATTAAATTTATTCAATATTTTAAAATATCGATGATGGCATTTGAATAAAAAGACAACAAATGTTTGATATTTTATCAGTCAGATGTTAGAAATCGTTATAACTTGTGCAAATTTCAATATTTTACTAATATATTTTTTTCAAGCAATTTCTAATCTGTTACAAAATATTAAAAAGAAATTAAAACAAAAAAAAAATCATAGCTAACGAATTCTGACAGATAAAATGTCAAATTTGTGTTTGCATTTTTGTTCAAATGCCATGGCTGTCGGTTTTAATAAGAAATTGAATAAATTTAATAATTTTAATGGCACAAAATTGACCCCTGTGGTGCACTCTCCACGTCAGCAATGAGTGCCCGTGAGGTGACGCCTGGTAAGCGCCCGCACGTTACAAATATTTCATCATTACCGATATATGTGTACACAGCAAATTGACACACCCAGAAATGGGTAATATGCCATGATGATATATTTATTTAATATATGGGACTAAAATATTACGTATTTTACATGAATTTGGTGTTATGTGAAGTAAAAAAATATCTTTCTACTGATACCACAACCATTGTTGTCCGTTGAAACGGGAAGCAGCTGCGAAAAACGATTTTCCGGTGTTCGGGTCTAAAGTATTCACCCTGTATAGAGCAATTATTGGAATTGGAATTTAAATAATTTCAACATGGGGAAGACAACTTTATTTAAGCTGGTGTCTACTGCAGATATGAGAACCGGCGCCGGCAGCCAAGACTGACTCAATGAAACTTAGATGGACTAATAACAAAAAAAAAAATGAATTCTATGATGAAAATTGTGTGCATCGTTTTGAAACGATCTTTGTAAGGCGCCACAGATTGACGTGGCATTTGGCATTACTATGAAGAAATGTCGCTAGATGGCGAAGCAGTAGGTACGGGCAGTATTTATTTTAGCATACTTAGTTATTTTATTTTAATGTCTTTCGACTTTTTTCTCAACTCTTAATCAAACCTAGAACAATCCCCTAATTGAAATTTTATCAAATGAAATAATGAAACAATTTGTTTTATTGCCTGGAGTAATGAATTACTTTTTTGTCAATTTAAGTATTAGAAAGTAATGGTGAAGTCTTCTGTAATTCAATTTATGTAAATAAACATTCAATGAATGTTATTGCTATTAAAGTTAATTTTACTATAGATGAATTTAGATAAGCGATTGATTATAGATAGAAAATTGCATTTCAAAATTGGTTCGTTATTGATTTTTAAAAGTGAATAATAATTTCAATAAAGAAATATTCGTTGGAAAGATTAAAAAAAATAACTCATACAAAAAAATCTAAGACACACATATTTTTTACTTTTTAAATGACAATACACGCCTCTTAAATTATGGACGATTATTAGTCATTAGTAAACTGTAAGTTAATTAATAAATCAATAATAAAAATTGAACTGAATATATTATAATTTATTATCAATGACGACTCGAGAATATTTTTTTTAAAATGCAGAAAAAATGAGTCCATATTGATGTACTTTCCCTACTCTCCGTGTGGTGGCGTCTGTTGAACGCCCCTCACAGTACAAGTATATAATTATTGTACAATTAGTCAATTATGTTTACGTACAGGATGTTCTATGTAACATACCTTGGATTCTTGGAAACTGAGTTACGAAGTCGATTAAATTAGAACAAATTGCTCCATTACGATGCCATTTTAGTGGTTTATTTGTTTTTTCCGAACAAAATACATAGGTCAATAAATATAAACAAAAGTGTAAATTTTGCAGTTTCTATTTTTTCAAATAAAATAAATAAATGAATATATGTATATCATGACGGCATGTTACCCATTGCTGGGTGATGATAATGATGATGATGACATACAGGGTGTTCAAAAAATAGAGGACCAAATTTGGAAAATATATTAATCAAACCAAAACACGAAAATAATCCTAATATATCTATGTCCGGAAACGAACCATTTCGGAATAAAACACTTTTGTTCGAATTTTTAATTTTATTTTTAGTAATGTTTTTACTCTCAAAATTACAATAGTTATGTGATCGGTGGATAGGCAGAGGTGGACCAACTACTTGGCCTCCACGTTCACCAGACTTGAATCCGCTTGATTTTTATTTTTGGGGTCATTTAAAGAGTTTAGTTTATTCGACGCCCATTAATAACGTAGAGGATTTGCGGCTAAGAATCATAGACTGTTCCAATAGTATAAGACAAAAATCAGGAATATTCGAACGTGTTCGACAATCCATGAGAAGACGTCTAGAATGTTGCATGCAAGTTCAAGGAGGACATTTCGAACAACTATTGTAAGTTTAAGAGTAAAAAACATTACTAAAAATAAAATTAAAAATTCAAACAAAAGAGTGTTTTATTCCGAAATGGTTCGTTTCCGGACATGAGTATATTAGGATTATTTTTTTGTTTTGGTTTGATTAATATATTTTCCAAATTTGGTCCCCTATTTTTCGAACACCTGTATATGTACCGTGCGGGCATTTACCAGGTATTACCTCATGGGCACTCATTGCTGGCATAGAGACTACACCACACAACTGAATACTATTTAAATATATTTGATTTCAATGCCCTCAATCTAATCTGTCATGCAAATAATTAAAAAGTATTTAAAAACTTCCTCCCTTTTGTAAAACATAATTCTTCCCCCTGTTTTAACCAGAGAAACATTTTATAAATCGTAAATGAGTACGATTAAATCTGTTTCGTGACACTTAAAGTCGTTCGCTATTTCCCCTTCAATTATTATTTATTTCCGTAGCACGAAGAAAAATTGTAAATATGTCCGGTGTTGCCCACTACGCCAAATTGTACGTTTAAGATAACAATCAACACGTAAGGAAAGACAACACAGGGAATTTCTATAATGACAAAGGACGAGAATCTTTAGGAACTAAATATAAAAAATATCAATTTTTTATACAGTGTATCCCAGTTTAAATTGTTACCATTAGATCACGAAAACTATAAGAGCCTGACTTCGGTTTAATAGGACTTTTTGTGCGCCTTTGAGACATTTTGTAATTCTAATGACATACAGGGTGTAACAAAAATAAGTACATTAAATTTAATCAGTCGAGAGTAACAATATTTCCTAATAACTTTTCTTCGGAATCTCATTTTTTTTTTTTTTTTTTTTAGAATTTTTACCCCCCCCCTAAAATTAACGAGTCGTTTAGGTATTTTCATAATAATATGATCCAGTAGCAATAACAATGAAGCAATTGTTTTTGACAAATGTGAGTTGTCAACTTTTTCAAATAAATCGATCAATAAGTATTATAAAAGTTATAATCAGTAAAGATGCCTACCTTTACGGATAGTGCGTATTGTGTTGGCCTATGGTAAAACTCAGAGAAACGCTGCCAAAGCCCAGCAAATTTATTTATGAAAGTGTTGATTCTCAGCCAGATTTTAGTACTCAAAGAATAACACTACAAGACAAAATGTCACATATGACAATTTGAAGGATATTGACAGAACAACAGTTACATCATTTTGTCGACACCTGCAGAGTGTATTGACAATGACGGTGGCCATTTTATTGTGATTTCATTTAGGCCTGTATCACTTTTAATTATCTTTATACGTTTTCTTGTTCCGTCAATTGTTGAGTTGTTCTTGGTCGACTGCATCCTATAAATGTCTTACAATTTTTGGTTTGTCTAACCTGTTGTAACGAAAATTTGACGTGTGATTTTTTTGTTACCTTAGTTGAGGTATTCTATTCTATATTTTATCCTTCCCGATTTGTGTACAGTTTCATCATCTGGTGTATCAGTCAATCTATTCACCAGTTTCTAACCTTTCTTTTGGGTTGACAAATTCATTCAACCTTTTATTGTATTCAGTCGCAGTCACAACGGAAACAATTGGTTGTAGACACATGCGCAGAATAGTTCATTTTGAATTCAAACATAGGCGGGTAATGAAATATGTAACAATACTTTGAAGAATTTGAACTCAATATCTAAAAGAAGGTTTGCAAGAAAAAGTTATTATGAAATATTGTTGCGCTCGAAGAGTTCTATCACTGGTTAAATTTAATGTACTTATTTCTGTTACACCCTGTATAGCAAGATATGTTTTCTAAAAGATTTTATTGTGTTACTGTAAAGTGAACTAATACTTAGTTTTACCAACAATTCAAGAAAAGTTGAAAAAGAAATAAACTAATTTATATAGTAAGGATGTTATATTTTATTGAATAAAATGTCTAAAATAATTAAAGTAGTAATTTACAGAAAAAAAACAATGGTTGGTACCACAAGCCTTGTTTTGAAAACACTGTTCAATATTTAATTTCATCCTTATGTTTAAAGAACGATTTTTTTTAAATATTATTTTAGAGTAGAACATAGCTTGTATTCAAATAAATATTTTGAAAAAAAAACGTTCTATAAACGTAAGGGTGAAATTAAATATTGAAATTTGACATTTTCAAACCATCGTTTTCAAAACAAGATTTATGGTATTAATTTTTTTTTACTGTATTTTTTTTAGACATTTTATTTAATGAAACCTAACATCCTTATAACTTAAATTCGTTTATTTCTTGCAGTTTTTCTTGAATTGTTGGTAAAACAACTAAGTTTTATTTCATTTTACATTTTAAAACAATAAAATATTTAAAAAAATATATATTGCTATACATCATTAGAACGACAAAATGTCCGTAATATTAATAAAATTAGCTATAATTTATGTTAGTTATTATTTGTATCATAAATTTACTAATTAAAACATGAAATTAAAGCGGATGGGCCAATGGGGTAGTTACCATATATTAAAATTTAATAAAGTTCTTATTTGTTTACAATATATGACTCATAAAAAGATATATACTGTAATTAAATTCGCCATTTATTATGTAAATATTTAAAAAAAGTTATTTCAAATATTACATGATTCAAATCGACTTCTTCTCTGTGACGTCACACTTACATACTTAAAGCAGCCGCAAATGTCGCTAGTGTCGTTGTTTTACAGCGATAGAATGTGACATGTCAAAGTGACAGTTGACGGTGATACTGACGCCGTGGACATAACCTTGTTTCTATTTACCAACTGTAATACAAAACGTCGTTACAAACTTGCTCAAACAAAAATAAGTAAAAATACGTGCTAACTTGACAGAAATCTAACCTAACAAACAAGTTCCCCTTACCCCGCAAGACATACGTCGCAAAATATCTTTGTCATACTTCGAGCAGCACGTCGGAACCAAGCTGCAATGGAAGCGGCAAGGGTAATTCCACAGTGGCGGGAATAGATGCCCGGTATTTTCAGTAATACGGACCATGGTTTTTAGTGATGATATTATTTATATTTATTTATTTGTTTCGTTTATTTAATGTATATTTGAAGAACAAATTTTTCACTGTTCGATTACCTCTGAAATCAGTTTGTGAATAATGTCACATTTTCTTTGTCGTGCATTCATTATCTATTCTGTATCTAGAGTGACAGTGAACTACACATAGGGTACCTATATGTCTATGTCTACGCTACGTCTATGTGCACGTCATAATGTCCTATTTTCCTACTTCATGGCCTGAGCGTTAGCGTTATAGCCCTGTGCTGCTAATCTACGAATGTTATCTATATTCGCTCTGCGAGCTGTATTACCATACATTATTGATGCTGCTTGCCTGCCAATGGCGGGGACGAAACAGCAGTTGTCAAAATTTCTGCCACTAAGCAATCTCACATTCTACTAAAATAAATAAATAAATATGTCATTATAGCTTATTACCTATTTCTGGATGTACTGGTCTGCGTTTTTATTTATACAATTGAGGGCGCTTATCAGATCAGGCGTCACCTAAAAGCCGTCATGGAAAGAGCACTATTTTTGTGCTATTTCATAATTGGAAATTATTTTTGAGTTTGAAGCTGGTCATATTTGAACCTGAGAGTATAATTTAAGTAAAATGTACTAATTTTGTAAATTACACTAAAAAAGGAGAGAAAAATGCAAAAATATTCATAAAATGTTTTATATTATATTATATTATATATATATATATATATATATATATATATATATATATATATATATATATATATATATTTCAAATATAGTTTAGTGGCGGGATTTGAGGGTGGCAAGGGTGCATTTACCTCCCGCCCTCCACCTAAGTTTGGACAATCAGAAGTAGATTATTTCGGAAGATTATGTTAACTTTAAATAGAAGTAATTTTATAGCAAATATTTATTTAAAAAAAATAATTATTGATAATTTAATAAATATTTTTAGAAATTGGAATAATAATTCTATACCTGAAATTGAAAACCAAAAAATTGTACTTATTGATACTTAAAATGTCATAAAAGTACAACTTTGCATTTTATAATAATAAATATAATCAGTTATTCTAATTGAAAATATTTCAATATTTTTGAGGTTTGAAGATTTACATCTTTACATTTAAGAATAATTAACATTAATAAAAAAATTCGTTTAAAAATATGTACTTCATTAAAACGAGACTCCCCCTCCACCTTAAAAATCTGATTTTGCCCCTCTCCCCCAATAAAATTGCTGGAATCCCGCCACTGTTAGGTTAGATTAGAATTATTTAAAGAAAGTACTATATAAAAAAAATCACCTACCAATGAAAAAAAATTATATTCATATTTAAATATCATTCACAGTTTATGTATCTTAATGTTTGTACATATTTGGGACCGCTGATTATGTAGCACACGTAAAGCATTGACATTTTTTTATTAAGATTTCTTTATTAATATTAGTACATTTGACGTGGGGGCAGGACAAAAATGAATGATTTCCTGAAATGTATAATTTGATGATGCCATTATCTGCATTTGCTAGATATAGCGATTGTTACAAATTGACTTTTTACTATTCACAGTAAATCATTCTTAATTGTTATTCTATCATTCATGTAGGTACGATTTATTTATAAATAAATTAAAAATAAATGAACATGGGCAAAGAAGGATATAATCCATGTTCGTGAAAACAAATAATAATAAACAAAGAACGAAAAAAAATAATATTTTTTTGGATATATCTAGTGACCTACGCATTTTTCAGAAAAAAGAATACATCATACATAAATAAAAACTAAAATATTCTCATAATCGCATTTAATCCTGTCACTACAAGTTATCCTGACCAACCTGTATAGGTATGTGTGCTTTGTAAAATAAAACATAAATAACTAATTATATCTTGTGTAATATATGCAACGCATTATAATTAATCGTTCGTAATTCCAAATGTTGTAGGTAATCAACAATAGTGAACAACATTTTTGGAAAATAATCCGTACATTATACCTACAAGTACTTGAAATACTGGGAATTTCATATTGAATATTATTGCGGATAGTTTTAATATCCGTCTGTGAATTTTATGATTAAGAGTGAGATTATAAATATATAAAATATTCAACCAAATAATCATTTTATAACTTAACATAACAAAAATGTTAAAAAAACTTAATTGAAATTTAAATAAATTTTATTTTTATAATTAATTTTCAATACGCTATGTGTATGAAAAACAATTGAGCTTAAGTTAAAACCAAATACATATTTATTAATAACTTTATAAATAGTGTTCCAATATTATTATTATTATTAGGAATTATGCATTAAATAATTCAAATTGATAGATAGCTGTTTTTGTTTTCCATACATAGCCTACTGAAAAATAACTAAAAATAAAATTTATATAAATCTCAATTGAATTTTTCTAAATATTTCTGTTATGTAACGATATAAAATGAATACAAGGTTGAATTCAGAAAAAAATACTCTATCGTATGGGTCTAATAAAATATTTTCTTCAATAAGTGAATGTCCTCCTCGATCTACACCTTTTATTTCAATGATTTTCTTTTATTTCCGTAATAAAAAAATAATCGAGGTGTCCCGATCTGTGAAACACCCTCTAACACCAACTAACTATTATCGTTATTATATACATTATTGCGGATTTTGAATAGTTTTTGTAATTTATAGTGCTTATTCTAAAATATTAATTTGTTTTTGTGTTAAATTTTTATACCTCATGCTACAAAAAAAAAATCATTATATCTTTTTGTTCTATTTTCCGTTTTGAACGTCATAAAACAGTAACAAACTGTTCGTAGATAATTTTCACGGTCCTCCAATAGTAACGATCAACTAACGACATTTGCGATAATGAATCGGAAAATGTAGTGAAAGGCCATAAAATCACGAAAGCGTGTGTTCGTTCCATAAACACATCAGCATAGTATAGTAGTTCATTCAGTAACCTTGCTAGGTTTATGATTGATGATCCTTCATGACGCAGTCACAAAAACCTTAATAAAACATAATATGTCCCAGAGTCTTTATATGCTTCATATAGAGGCTTAGAGGTAGCACACATATGGTTCATAAAATACGAACAAAAAAATTAAATATATTTTCAACGTTTCTTATTCATTGATGGTTATCCTAATTTGTTTAACTTTAAGTAGTCGCGTGGAGCATTATTGAGCCGGAGCAATGAAGTTTTATATTTCATGCAATCATTTTTTACTTCCTACGTAAGTAAAGGAAGCATTGTAATCGCGAAAAATTTCAGTTTTCAGATTTCAGCGGAAATATCCATTTTGGTCAGCCCTGAATCCATTTTGACTAATTTCGTCGTGACGTCTGTACGTACGTACGTATCTCGCATAACTCAAAAACGGTAAGCCGTAGAAAGTTGAAATTTTGTATTTAGGACTGCTATAACATCTAGTTGTACACCTCTCTTTCTGGTTATTACACAATTTCCAGAAGTGGCACTTTACATGAAGCCTATAATAGATTTTAATGAAAAACTGTTTTAAAATATAATCCAAAACTTTTCAAATTTGGTATACAAGACTTTTACGTCAATCGAAATAACATAATAGATTTTGGTTAAAATAGGCTAACCGGAAATGGTACATTACTTGAAGTTGTTAACAGTTCTTCTTGAATAAAATGATTTTATTTTGATTTTAGAAATAAATGCTTCAAATAAAAGTAGAGTATTAATTTATGCGTCTAGCACATCAAGTATTATTAAATTAGCCCTTTGTATAAGCGAGATATGTAAATTTAAAAATTATAAACTTTTTTGTTTTTGTAATAAAGCTTGCTATGGATTAGGACAAAAAAAAAGTTCATGTCAAATTACGTTAAATACGTGCAATTTTATGATTCGTAAAATAACAAATATTATATTTTTATTGTGAAATTAGTCATATTCATTGTTGTAATCAAATATTTCTTTGTTGTAATCAAAACTTTTTTTAAAAAGAACCGGGTTAGATTAATGTTAATTTAAGAATGATAGTAGTAAAATAATTATTTTTTTTCTATATCAAAATATTTCTCGGGCTTGGCTTAAGTCTGTCAATATTTTGTAATTTAATTATTAAAAAAGTATGTATAGTTTAATAATCGTACAAGGAAGTCGTGTGGTGTTCACATCAGATTTTTTTTCTAAATCTTTATATTTAACTATTGCTATCTCGAGAACTATAAGAGGTACAAAGACGTTTAAATGGGCAAACAATTTCTATTTTATAAAACAAATTTAAAGAATAGAAAATTATTTTCTTCGGCCAAAGGTTCTCAAAATATGGGACCTAATTTTTATTTGATTTTAAATGAGAACTTATATTTTTTATTTGCTCATTCGTCAGAGAATTTAATTCAGAGATCATTTTTTCCATTTATGCACTCTTATTATAGCCATATTTTGATCAAATTAATATAAAACTTTATACACATATTTAATCAAAAGAAAAAGTTATATAATGGTATAATGGGGTCTTGCGGCCGCGTGCCAGATCGCGAATCTGGGGAACCGGGTTCGATCCCGACAGACGCCAAATATTTCGAATTTTAAATGGTACAAAATTGATCCCTGTGGTGCACTCTCCACGCCAGCAATGAGTGCCCGTGCGGTGACGCCTGGTAAACGCCCGCACGGTACAAATATGTCATCATTACTGAAATCTGTATACAAAGCAGATTGGCACACCCAGCAATGGGTAATATGCCGTGATGATTATTTATTTAATATATTTATTTATTTATGTAATGGTATAAAAAAATTATATCACTGAATTTAGAATTAAATTCGCTAACGATAAATATATGTTCTCATTTAAAACAATTGTATTTTCCAAATGTTTTTTTTTTAAAGTGTTCTAATTACGAAAAGTAATTCTACCTGTAAACGACTACTTAGTAATATCATAATAACAAAGATAAGAATAAACTGTGGCATTTTCCAGACATTTGAAGAATGACAGCACGTACTAATTATACGCATAAACGTCTTCTAGTTTATTTATAACAAAATGAATTGCAACATACAGACACTGCCGTTCGTAGAGCAATAACATTGCTATTCTTACTTTATGAACAGGATACAAGTAAATATTTAATATTAAACAGATGTAATGTGATTTACATTTAATATAACTATATGAGAAAAAATAATATTTGCTTAATCACTAGTTTCTACTTTACATATGTATTTTCTGTATAAACTAATTAAGGTCTTCGTTGTACTTACGTGCTGTACGAAACAAAAAGCGGGACATATAATTTATGATCCCTATAATCTAAACAAAAATTAGTTGCATATTTTTTTCAATAGAGTTGGTGTGATTGCAAATAACCCAAAAGAATTTTCTAGGGATTTGCGTAGGTACACTTCAAATATTAAAATTACTTACAAGCCTATTCCTTTATAAAGATATTCATATTAAATATTGTATGAAACTAATTGTCTGCGAATAAAAATATATTTTTATTGGAAGCCAAAGGGTCGGCTACGACGGATCAGATACCACTAATATTGGCCTGCGCATCAGATGCATACTTCCAGTGGCTTGGCTTGCAATCTCAAGCTTTTCAATTTATTGTTTTGGTTTGATTTTCAAGTTTTATCAAGCTCTACTTTTAAGTACGAGTGTTTAATTTGACAACTCTTAATGTAATACTGACCTATTAAAAAAAATTGATATCATGAAGGTGGTCCGAGTTTCTTAGAAGTGCCGGTGGTGAAAAAGTATATTATTTCATTACTTAAAATTAAAGTTTCGTTGGGTTTGTTGTCAACAATTCTTATAAAAACATGTTTTCAACCAAACTACTTGATAATCCAAGACTTAGAATGACTTGAAATTTCAAGCATTTAAAAATATTAAGCTTGATAAACATAAACTTTGACGTGCTTTGAATTTTAAAGCTTTTTAAAACGACAAGCTTGGCTTGATTCAGCCAAGCTCGTGAATAAAAAACTAAGAAATTTATAAATTAAAATTGAATATGTTTATTTATTAACAATACAGAACATTGTTATAAACATTTAGCCGAGAAAAATTACGAAAATAGGGTCCTCCATTATTTATTTTTTATATTTTTTTTTATAAAACTTCATCTAAATTGTAAGCGATTTATAGTTTTAGAAAGTATTTATTATTATTCGTTAATCCATAATAATTTTATGAATATTCTGCGACGTAGATATAGAGATGATTTTGTCCTCAAACAGTAGATTTCGCTAATAATTGGAGTCACACATTCAGCACTTATAAAAATATATAAATATATTAAAATAATTTTTGTGTTCAATAATTGGAAATATGCGTGAATAATAAGCCATTTAATAAAAACATGAATAAAAAACTACGTATATTATAGACCAAGTTTTGATTACCACTGCTAACCTATTTCATTCAACATGTCTTTCACTTTCATACCAACGCATAGAGTCTAACGTGACATCATAAATTTAAAGTGTTATTTGGTATAGTTTCGTTTTTTGTTGTTGTTATTTTCTGCATTCATATACTTAAAAATGGATTCCGTATTTTAAAAAAAGCGATAGTAGAAAGATTAGGAAATGGTATTATAAATTCGATTATTTCAAAAATTAATAACTTTTTTAAAATTTTGAAAGTCCTGAACATATAGTTTTAAGATTTACTTTTAATATAAATGACCTATATTCCAATTCGTTACAACGGTGGACACTATTTTTATTTTTTGTGAAACATCCGCAAGCATATACATCGCTTTGATAAATTCTATACATTCTTTGTAATAATTTCTGTAAAACATTACTAGAAACTGATTTCCAAATATGCAAATTGTGCTGCATCTAATTAACATTGATTCAACAAGGTTTTAATAAGAATTATATGTGAGAAACAATTTGAGTAGGTACATCGATTATTTCATATCAATAGGAGTACCTACCCATATTTTTGGACAACCTGTAGGAGTTACCGGAACTAATATAAATAGAAACAAAAAATGTAATTTTTGTGTGACACACGATACACTTTATCTTATCCTCAGCCCTCCCCCACCCTCTTAATCCATTTCTTTAACTCCTGCGCGTCACCTGCTGGGCCGGGCTTTGTGCCTGCGCCGCGACGCGGACGTCGCTGCAGGGATAAGCCGGTACTGCGTGGGATCGGATCGGATTTGCTTGGCAGCCGGCCAGCGCGCACAGATTATCCAATGGCAGCGTATGTGGGCACGGTAGGCGTGGCCACAGACTCGACCCCGGCTGGGGGGCAGAGGAGAAAATCTTACGCGGGATTGGATTGGAAGGATTGGGATTGTGGATTTGCTTAAGGTGGAAGAGCTTACCTTTCGAAAGCTAGGCCGACAAAATTGTATTAGCTATAGTTTAATTGGAAAAACAAAGTTGAATTTTAGATTAGTTATGTCATAAGTTTTAATTTAGGTGTAATTGTACATGGGAAATATTGTCACACTTTTCAAATTATTTAATTGGAGGGGAGGGCTGTGGAAATTTTTAAAAATTGTGTTTGGAAAATTCATTCAATTTTTAGTCTTAAATTTACTTTTTGACTACTTTATATTCAAAAAAACCGTGTACTATTCAATTATTAAAAGGTAGTGAAGAAAATTGACGGGGACATAAATCAAGGAGGTTCCCTTGTCTAGTAGGGGCGTACATAACTCAATTGTATGAGCATCCTACTAGGAAGAAGAAGGTCCTGGATTCAAATTCCGGCGAAGTCCATGAATTTTTCACAAAAATCTTATTTCGGTATTCAAGTAGAAAATATAAATACATAGTACAATTCCAATAAAGTCATACTTAATTTAAATCATACTTTACATACCATTTTTAAATAGCAAAAAAAATTATTCAGTACACAATTTTTAAAGTTTGAAACCCCATGAAATGTTTTTGAAGTGTATTCCATCTTAGTCCAAAACTCAAATTGGTCATTTCTTAACATTATTATACCCACAGATAGGTCGAGTTTCCGTTTATGTCGGACGTAATAGAATTTTACCGGTCTGACTATACCGAATCTACTAGGCAAAAATGATGAATGTTCATGAACTCACATATTTTTGAAATTCGTTATGCTAGTTTTAGTAAGAAAAACAATCTTGTTACAAAAACCTAATTTTTTATTCAAATGTAAGAATATTAGAGTAAACAGAAGTACTTATATAAAAAAAATAGCTATGGAGTATGTTGAAGGTATGCTTGAACTTCATCGTAGAATTTCAAAACTTTTTGAATTCGCATATAAGTTGTTTCCAAAACGTTGATAGAACATTTCAAATATTTACAGAAACAATCTTCACCAATTTCATGGCATTGCAGTCTGAACTTTTTCGCTACACATCAGTCACTCCAAACTTTCTGCATCATTTAGTGGTTTTATTAATATCTAATATGTAGATATTATCATCACATAGCCAGAAATACCACTCTTAATTTAACAAATCTGAACTGAAATCATCTGAACAAGCTAATACTTGCGCATATCCATGGCTCTTCATTTCATCTGCATCAAAAAAGTATTAGAAAAACAGCGGTTATAAGAAAAACTGTCCCATATTCATTTAACATCGCTGTCAAGACCTAAACCTTCCTTCTAGGTCCGTATAATATCTGTACCTAAGTTAAAGTACCAACGGTAGTAGTAACACATCCCAGCTCAGTGTGTATATTGGGAACGTTATAATGGACTAATAAAAAAAAATAATAACGTTCATAATTTCATTAATTAACATTATGACATTAACGGATTCTTGCCTGAGTTCTCCATTATTTTGTTTTACAAAAGTAAACATGTTTCATATAATGAAAATTATGTGTACGTAATTTTATTGCTATCAACATTATCATAAATAATAAAATAAAGTATAAAAGCTAAAAATATTAAACATTGGTTATATCATTAGCCAACAGATGTTTTTCTAAAAAAATATTATTCATTCATATTTAAGTAGAAAACTAAATTTTCGCCTATTTTTTTTTAATATGTATCTCTTTATCTTGTGTGAAACGGGAGCCTATATTTGCGGGAGATATCGTATGTGAGCGTTGGAACAAATGTGTCGTTTTTTAAGTGTGAAAAAAGTGCGGCATATGTCTCGAGATAATTATAGCCTCCTACTCTAACCCCTGGACGTAGAGTTTTTATCTTAGTCTACCCAGGGAGTCAGACAACGAACTAAATTTTATCTCCTACATCATATTACAGGACAAGGGGAATTATGACATTATTTAAAATTCACAGGCAGATAAGAAGTTCTTAATAAAATGGACACTGTAATGATAACATTATTTATTCCATGGCTTCCTGCGTCACGATAGAATTATACAGAATAAGAAAATCAGGTATGCCGTGGAAAACAAAATTTGCATCATTTTTACTTTTTATCTTTGACAGTTTTTAAGTTAATCTGAAATTCATTGAAGTTTTTAAGTCCTTTCCATAATTAGTTTGACAGTTTTGGCAGTTTTTAAGTCTCTCAGAAATTGAATTGATTATTATTAAAAGGGCACTATCCACAAAATCATCAGTAGTCTAAAGTAAAAGTATTGGAAGTATTACTTTAAATACATCCAGTATTTACAATACTTTACTTAAAATACTTTTGAAAATTAGTACTGTAGTTAAAATACTTTTTTTCATAAAAAAGTACTTAAAATACTTGTAACGCATTATATGATTTACATTTTAAACAACTTATTTATTAAAGGCTATTTCTACTTGTTCATGAATATTGTAGAACTAAATAGGTAAAGAATTTTTCAACTCCAATGCGTGATGTAGTAGCTACACATATTAATCGCACTACGTGAAGTCTGACTTTTAATAGCGATCTGTTGAATGTAATACATTCCTTGTGGAGTTTATTTCAAAATATTTTATATGCGTGAAGCCTTTTTTACACGCATGTGGACAAACATTTTCATTCACTTGTTCCGCAATATACTACTTTTTTCTTTAAATAGTTATATGGAACCTTAAAATTAGTTGAAATTTTTAAATGTCTTATTGGATGATAGTGAAATACCTAAATTTATTAATTTTTTCGTCATATTTTAACGGATTAAAAAAAATACTTAGTACTGGTACTGTAAGTAGGTAAATAAATGTACTTGAAATATTACTTTACTTAGTATTTAAATACTTTTCTTGTAAGTATTTAGTTTTTAGTACTTAAATACTTTTTGTGAGTACTGGTCCCAGCTCTGGTAATTACTGTCATCTATGATCTTACACGCGTGTTTTGTGATGAAAAGACACACTTTTCAGTAGCAAAATGGGGACATTAAATTACTAATATTTTTGAATATTTCATTTAATTTCGACTTTTGTTTACTGTCAGCTAATGATTCCAGAATCATGGTTCTTGCCATAACGAGTATTGAGAAATTAAATTTTCATTTATTTTTTGTTCGTTTATAACAAGTATACGTATGTTTGTTTTTGAACAGCCATGTATGGGTCTACCGGATCATAATAGCAACTTATAAATTTGTCATTAAACGAGATACATTTATGGACATTTTGATAAAATAATCAAATTTTGGAGCATCCTTGAAATTCCACCCCCTCATAATTGTCTTCCACATAATAATTTTGAAAAATAGTTGAATTTTGTTTCAAAATCAGCATTAATTTATAATTTTGAAGTTAAAATATCTCGCACAAATAACTGGATCGTTTCCTATTAATTCCGTTTTTTCAATTTTTTTTAAATTTAGTGCTTCGTTATTAGAAATAGTTTTGTTCTAGTTTAATTTGTATAAATATTTTATTAAGTCCGGCCACCATTTTTTAGGGGATGAAAGAGTTAAAAATATTGTTGGTTTACTGGGATTTTTTTTAGTTTTCTAATAAGCCGGTTATGATCGAATATTAATTAAGAATGTATATCCAGTGTATAATTTAAATAAACATTTATATTTTTTCACATAATTGTCATTTATTCTTGATTGCACATTTGTCCAATCTATAATTCTTTCTGCTTCTAGTCACAGATTTAGGTAATAACGATAGGTATATCTGTACATTTGAGGTTGTTTACATAGATATACATTGGGATTTAAATCATTTGATGTTTGTATTTTGTATCATCATTCTTGCTTTATAATTGCGATCTTATATTTTGAATTGAACTTTACGCAATTAATATTAATATCCCAACCCAACCAATTATTTTATTTTGGTTCACCTTGACCGGTCTACCGCTTTCGTTTTCCACTAATATGGATTTTCTTTGTCACTTCCCTGTGCAGTGCAAACACTCAGGTTCCATTCACCGGACATCATATGTCAGTTTTCAGCCAGCGCTAAACAGCCTGCAGGAAAATATTAGTCTACCAACCAAACCTAGTGAAATATTAAGTATTTCGATAATCAAATTCTGATTGACGACTTGTTCAAGAATGACAGTACAGAAAATTCGTAAGGGGTGTACAAGTATAGTCCATGGGGGAATTAGATAATTTGGAATACAGCTGGTGAATTGGATAATTGAATTTATAGTAATTTTTTATGGAACTGATATTTTGATAATTAATTTCAATAATGAACAGAAAATAATCGATCTTATGCCATTATATTTTAATAATTATTGTAATACAAATTTTTGAAAGTTCGATTTTAGTTTTTGTACATCGTAGAACTTCAAATTTAAGACTCAACCAAAAAATTAATATAAAGCGTAAAAATTTATAAGATACTTATTAATGGTAAAAGTCAAGTAAATAACAGCTCTAGAAAAAAATATTATAATTTTTTTTTTGTCCTGATAATAAATAAACTTTTATTTTTAATATGCATTTGTTTCTTTTAATTTACATAGTCAGGATTTCACAGAACATTTTATAATCACTTATCACTTAGGGGACGAGTGAATTTTTTAACTACTACCCTAGTCTACGCAGGGTGTTATTTAAGTAAGTGTACAACGCTTAACCGATAGTAGAACTAACCCCATAGATAGTAAATCTGGCAATAATTATTATTGTTTTACATGCTTTCTATAAGAACTGGAGCTCTTTAAAACTGACCAATTAGGTTATAGTTCAAAATTTTGTAAAAAAATAAAAATCAATGTGTTTTCTGGAAAAAATGTCACACCTTTCACAATTGACATACAAAATCATTGACTATTTAGTAACACCTCGTCATAAACCATATGCATATCTGTATATATACTCTTGATTTGATTGATAAAAGTAATTGGAATTTTGATAATATCAAATAAATAGAATATAAATTGTACGTTTGTGCAAAATACGTTTAACGTCAGTTTTGACAATCAACATTTTATATTATTAAAGGGATCCCAAAATATTTGTAAAAAAAGATTCTATTATCAAATTTTCTTAGATATTTGAATGTGTGGGGCCCATGTTCGCGCGGTGCCACGGACAGAATTCCGAACAATCGACGTCTGAACCGAGCTTTTCAATAAATTAATCATTATCGACTAATAAGTTTAGGAAATAATATCTGCATGAATATACGTCGTATTGGTCAAGTAAGAAGAAAGGAAATCCTTTATATCTTGGTATGATAAGAAATCAAAATTGAAAAATAAAGTAGGTAAATTAAAAATTATTTCATAGCGTAGGTTATGGACTCGTGAGCCTAGGCGGTAAAGCCAGGGGGCTAGGTAATTTAAATTTCATGTATGAAAATGATTCTACAAATAATTCGCGTCTTGTAAGAGAATGGATACTGTATAAAATAAAAAATAAGCTAAATCATAACCCCCCCCCCCCCCCCATCATCAGACTTAAACTCAATTGAGTAAGTGCGGGAATTTCTTGAAGGTAACAAGAATATATACCATTAAATCTAAAGAAGAATTAAAAAATAAATCACAAGAAGAATGATAGAATATAACGCCATCATTGAATTAAAATTTGGTAGATTCAATTGCTTGTCGTCATTTAGTTGCTTTTATATATCCAAAGGAAACTCAACAAAATATTATATTTCTTTATAAAACATATATAAACGGTTTATAATTTTATCGTACGGAGACATTTTTGTCATAAAATTATGAATATTTTCAATATTTATTCCATAAATAAATGAATATAGCTGTATTATTTATTTATTTATATATTTCTGTATAATACGTAACATAATGCTTTTCACTGTGGTTTAAAAAATAAATCCCGCACTTTCTCAAAAAACAAACGAAACAATAAATTTTCAAATCAGAATAACTAAATAACAGCGGAGGGCCCTTTGTACTTGCGGGGCCCTGGGCTGCAGTTTTTATAAAAAGCATGTAAAACAAAAATTATTGCCAGATTTACTATTTATGGGGTTAGTTCTACCATTGATTAAGCGTTGTACACTTACTTAAAAAATACGCTATATATTATTTCAATGAACATTTCTAGTATTAGTATTAATTGAGGACGTTGTCGGCACTTGGTGGAACATTTTTAAAGGGTAAAAATAAAAACACTTGGTGATGTCCACGAAATAAATATAATTGTTCTTCAACTAGTTTCGGCTCATCATTTCCTGATGATGGCATGTAGCCGAAACTAGTTGAAGAACAATTATATTTATTTCGTGGACATCACCAAGTGTTTTTATTTTTACCCATTTCTAGTATTACCTAGACAGACTCTAGACGGTAATCTATCCAAGTACTAACCCCGCAGATCCTTGCTTGACTCGGATGAATGATAAGTTCGACTTAAATTTGAAGTAATACGGTACTCATTTCATATTGAACTGATATACTTGTAAAATAATATGAATATTGTGAACTATACTAATTAGAAAGAGATCTGTACTGTAATAAGAAATGATAAAATTGCCATCATTTAAAAATGATTTAAATACATATAGTATTGGTATATAGTTACATATCTTATATAGAAAATATTTGTGAATTAAGAGAAAACAGCAAACATTCAGACCTATTCTGTAACAAAGAAGTTAATTTTTACTAACTGATTAAAATTATTTTCAGTACCAACTTGATTGGTGAATCTTTTTCGCGATTTGCTGAAAATTAACCACAGAGTTTCAGAATACGCCGAATTGTAAAGTGTATGGTCTGTTATGTACATGACATGGTCTGCGCTACCTACATATAGACAAAGGAAAGCAACAGTCAACAGTGTATGCATATGCACCTAGAACACGTGTCAAGCATCCGACAGACACACGCACTCGGCAACGGAGCAGGCACTTAAAACCGACTGTACCTACAACTCCCTGTGACATATGATACCTAGGAGTAGGGGCAGGAGCTAACACCAATACGCAGATTTTGCAATTTACAAAGAGAAACTATTTAATTTGGACTCTTAAGATTATCAATAAGTAGAAAAGTGGTACAAATACAGAGAAAAACTGATACAAGTGCTTCAGATATTAACAAGATCAAAGTGTTCAGAATGTTCAGATTCAAACAGATTTTTCACTTAAAATATATTTTTATATTTTTCCATTTATAACCAATTTTTCACTGAACAAAAATGTAAATTACTCAACGTGTCAACCCTGCCGGAGGTCAAGACAACTCCAAAGATGTCTGGCGTTTTTAATAAATTTATAATATATTATTATTAATTTATAGTAACAACTAATATGACTTCCAAAAACCAACAATATCATAATTAATAAGAATCAGAAGTTAATTTTTTGTTAATTTTTTTGTATTTACTGTACGTGAAAATAGCCACATGCTTTAAAATTGTTTGTATTTATGGAAAATTCATTAAAAAAGACTGTGTATCTGCTATAACCTACCACCTCTAGTTAAAGTAACAGTTTATTAACCATTAGTTAAGAATTAAACTGAAGGTTAGAAGCGATGCGAACAACAGTTGTAACTTCCAGTTAGCTTTAACTAAAGGTGGTAAGAACAATTTTGTTACATAACCATTGGCTATCACATCACTGTCACTTTAACGCTTACCTACCTACTAGACTAGGAGGTAGTAGACAACCGTACACTTGCTTAAATCTGTAGATCACATAAAATTCCATATACCGACAGTGACAAGACCATCAAAGATTTAATTCAAACTTAAGAAAAAAAATCGCCTCTACTTCAAGGTAATAAAAATATTACAAAGTTCTGTCATGTTTCACAAGTTTACAACTTCTGAGTCAACTTGTAAAATATGACGGAACTACATAATATTTTTATTATTATGTTTGTTTCACGGAGAAATTCACAATTTGCTGCAATTTATATTTTTATCTACTTCAAGGGTTGATTTTTTTTGCAATAATTAATTCCAGGGACAGCTTTTACAATATTTTAATAAAAATTAGTACCTACATCTCTAGAGTTTAACTTGTTGAATATCCTACGATGAGAATAAAATCATAAATGATTAAAATAATTTTGTTGCATATCCACTGTGTTCAAAATATTAATAAAGTCTCCTTGCAATGAGAAATATTTGAGAAGAATACAAAATGTACACATCTCAATTTTTCTAAACTATTATGAAAGATATTTGAACATATTTTTTCTTTCACAAATCACCTATCTGTTTTTCAGTTTTAATTAAATCAATTAAACAAATAAATTTAAATGCATATAAAAAGTACTACAAAAAATAAACACACAAATAAATGAATAAAATATATACTAATCTATTTTACCATACGTTGCACTATAGTCTATTTTTTAACTAGAAGAAATAGATTCAAAAGATTCATGCTGAATATAGATATAGTATCGAAAGTGTAACCTTTGCTCAGCCGTATTTACACCAGATCATATATGGGCTTCGAAAGTTGAAAATTGAAATTTTGACTTTGTCAAATTTAAACTTGGGCAGACCAAACTATAACCCGCCACTTAACACACTCAGACAAAAAATAATATTGCTGTACTGTTGAAATTAATAATTCTAAAATTTGTTATAAAATATTTATAAATTTTATGTTACACCTACATAAAAAATAAACAGACTATAGGTAGTATAAAGAGATAAGAAAATTAGTATTTTTATACCAGTTATAAAGAAATATAAGAAAAATACAGAATTAGTACCTATTTATAAAATAATAAAAGTTTTCACTATTTTAATTAATAATTTTAAATTTTATATGAATACATCAAAAAATAGATACAAAATCAAAAAGTAATATAAATTATTAATAAAAAGTCTTTTCTTCTATTTTTTGACAGTATAAAAAACGAATATGTTATCGTGCAGTCGACAACTACTTCATCTAATATTCGTAACATCGAAAACCGCCACACCAACAATGTTTCCCCATCACTATATCCATTACAACAGCTAATCATTAAATTAATTATATTGTTGTAACAGATAAAATGGTGATAATTTTTGTCGATCTGGTACAAGATTTTTCGATTCAAAGTGGTTATAGTTGAATTCACCGACAAAGAATATCCCAAAGTAATGACGTCACTAACAATGTTTAATTTACTTGATAACAAACAAAAGTAGAATTTTTGTTTATATGTTTCGAATGTGTAACATATATAATCACAGAAAGGAGCAAATATACAGATGTCCAGAGTAATGTGCTATAAAAGATATGAAATCGGTTGCCACTTCAGTAGGTAGGACATTTTTAATGATGAATTTAATTTTCTAAAAACATGCATGAGTCACTAGATATAAGTAAAAATGTTAAATTTGACCATTTTTATGTTTTTATTATCTAGGTACATAACTTTTTTTAGTTGCAATCATATTTAATTTTAAGTAAAACTTTCAATTTTTTATATGGAGAATTTACAGTTCTTATATCAAAACAGGGGCGCCGATTTGTGGGGAGCAATAGGGCGCGTTATATTTTGCATTGCATTCCGCTTTTACGATTTAGAAAGCCGGGCTCCAGATCCAGATTTTTGTTTTGTGATTTATTTAATAATACGTTTTAGAAAATAAAAAAAAACTTCTGAATAATTATTATGGATTATAGATCTAATGAACTCGGAACTCGGCTACTGAATGCGTTTCCGTGATTACTTTTTTAAATAAATTATTGTAATAACTGTCAAATAGCATTATACTTTTGTAAAAACTTCAATAATAAACCATTAAATTAGGAGTATTTAGATACTCTTCGATGCCAAATTGAATAATCTTTCTAATCATATAATAAAACTCCCAGTATAGTCTTACGGGACAGATTTTCCAATCTAAACGTGGTTTCACCCTGTATGTGTGTGTGTGTGTGTGTGTGTGTGTGTGTGTGTGCCTCTGTCCCCAACAAGATTTTAAAAACTCGGCGCGCCTGTTTCAAAATATTGTAGAAAATCATTATGGGGTCTCGTGGCCGTGTGCCTAAGTGTCTGGTCGCGAATCTGGGGACCCGGGTTCGATCCCGACCTACGCCAAAAATTACTTACCTTACTTAAAGGTGACGGAAGGTAAAAAGCTTTGTAAAAATATATAAATCTGATGTGACCAACACAATAAATACCTCCCGTTTAATTAAATTTTTATTCATGTAAATACTTAAAATTAAATTTAAATATCGGGTTCGATCCCGACCGACGCCAAATATTACGAATTTTAATGGCACTAAATTGATCCCTGTGGTGCACTCTCCACCCCAGCATTGAGTGACGCCTGGTAAGCGCCCGCACGGTACAAATATTTCATCATTACCGATATCTATGTACAAAGCAGATTGGCACACCCAGCAATGGGTAATATGCCGTGATGATATATTTATTTATCATTATGATACTTTAGGTTCCATGTGAAATTTAAAAAATAATATGTAGGTATTTGTGAAATAAAATAAATAAATAATTATTTCATCACGGCATATTAGCCATTGCTGGGTGTGCCAAAATGCTTTGTACACAGATATCGGTAATGATGGACTATTTGTACCGTGCGGGCGCTTACCAGGCGTCACCTCACGGGCACTCATAGCAAGATAAAAATTGGACAGTATGAAATTAAATAAAAAAGAAAAAACAAAAGTGGTTAAGTTTATATTTTCGTGTATTTCTAGCGACCTATGCATTTTTCTAGAAAAATTACCATTAAATTGGTCTCCTAATGGGGCAATTTTTGTCTAATATAACCGACCAAGATCCCAATACATGCAGACGTTATTTGGGACATCTGTATACCGTCCGTCCGGATGTGGAATGACTATTCGTATAAAACTGTTGCAATATTTTAAAAAAATATTACGGGTGTATTTGTCCTTCATTCATATAATGCGTGAATGGAAACATCTTATTAGATGAATGCAACTATAGATGGAGTAATTATCGACTTCACGACATGCTTCGTATCAAACTACCACTATTTTCCACAGCAACCAATTAACACTGTTAATGAAAATGTCAACCACTTTAATTCACTACATTGTAAACTGCAAAATCAAGCCACAAAAACGTGAGGTGCCCTGTGTCACTCCATAGTACCAAGAACCTACTGTATAGTACTTCACTCTAAAACTAAAACACCACACCTTATGACAGAAAGAACGTGTGAGTTAAGTAGTAAAATAACAACATCCAGAGTATCGGGGTACCGCAAGTACCGAAGAACACCCACTACTTCCAATAAATTCTTTATTTCTAAAAAGAACTGTCCGATATTATAGAAAAAGAACAAAATTAATGATAGGCATTTCTATATGAAATGTTAAAACATTGATTCAAAATTAAAAAAAGAAAATAAAGTATGTTTTCTGAAAATGTATTTACATTATTAATTAACAACAAGTTGTTTATTTTTCTGACTACTTAAAATAATTTGGGTTTTATATGTTTAACATATGACAAGAGTTGTACACGTAATGTAAAAGCACGTTAAGAAATGAAAATGTGAAATATTGTTGTTTAAAAACATGGTTTAATGTTTAGAAAAAATACAAGCAATTATTCGCATTCATTGTCTCTTAGGAATTTATGTGCTCAAAAAAATAACAATTAAAATTAATTATCTTATAAAAAAAATTATCAAAATGAGAAAATCAAATGCATTAATAGTTGACATTTATCAGTTATCAAATTTTTAGTAGTTGACATAAATGTACCAGTAGTAGACAACTTATAAAATATGTCGTATATCTGTTTCCGATATAATTAACTCCAGTACATTACTCACACATTAGAGGCCACAGAATTTTGAAATTCACATTTCACTTTGTTATCACAACCGTATTGCAGTAATTAATTAATTGTTTTCTAACTTGAAAATATTCAGAAATTTTGTAAAATATACGAGTATCGGTAACCCGTCAATTTTCCGACAACAAAATTTTCGAAAACAAAGTTTCCGACACCAAATTTCCGACAACAAAAATTCCGACAACAAATTTTCCAACAATAAAGTTTCCGACAAACAATTATTCCGACAGGAAGTTTTCCGACATAATGTTTTTGAAAACAAAATTTCTGAAATTATTTTTAATTAGATTAAATTGAGAAAAAAATGTGGGCATCCACGAGATGGTGGCCAACCACGGGCGGGGGTCAAACGCCTATTTTGCCAAGATTCTAGTTCTTTCCTTCCCCTACATGAGCCTAATTTATGGTCTATTAGTCTTAAAATTTGTGTTCGGAGAATATGTATTCGAAAACATTGTGTCGGAAAACTTCCTGTAATTGTTTGTCGGAAACTTTGTTGTCGGTAAATTTGTTGTCGGAAATTTGGTGTAGGAAACTTTGTTTTCGGAAATTTTGTTGTCAGAATATTGACGGGGAACCAACATGACCTAAAATTACTAATTATGGATATACATAATAATTCGGCAAGTCGGATACAAAGAACTTTCACTGTTCAATGAAACTTTACTTTTGTACAATATGATGATTTTGGCATTAACCAATGTTACACATTTTCTACACAGATAATTATAGTAGTATACTAGTATATTAACAGCAAAAGCAGTATTAAAAACAGTCAAATTTGTTTATTTTATTGTAATTTAAACTCGAAGTGTCAACTACTAGTGGTATGTCAACTACCGGTGCTTTTACCTTAAAAAGTGTACAAATAAAAAAATGAATTATATGTTAGCGCATTATGAAATTGATAATAATATTAATAAAAAAGATATTGTTACTGTTTCATGTAGGTAACAATTTTTGGAAACATAATACATTCATTACGGTATTAATTTTTTTATTTTGTAACAGTTTTTATACCATTCTCACTAAATGAATTGTTAAATATACATATAAAAATTTACAAAAGTTTAATGGAATGAGTTTAGCTTTCAATGGACACTGATAATAGTAACGGTAGAAATTTTGTTTTATGATTTTGTACTAATATATGGAATGCTTATCAGTAGTTTTGTATGTTGTGAATTGTTTATCAGTGCAAAACAGCTATACAGTTCTGGACGGTGAATCATTAGCCGATAAAAAAATAAAGAATTTTATTGTTTACTTGTTACATATTATAAGAAAATACTACCACACAAAAATATTATTAAAAAATGCGGTAGATTCTTACATGGAAATATGCCAAATCATTTAATTATTGGTTGTTATATAGGATCATAATTCAATACTGAAACGTAATTATAAATGTGACTAAGATATTCCGATAAATTATTAATAGTAATGTTATACTAAAATATTTATTTATGAAATATTAATACGTCTAGCGTCGGTTGTGATTTTGAAGACTTGAGTTCAAATGTGCTTGAAATTATTTTTTTATATTAATATATGAGAATTTTTACACCAGTTATGAGGACCTGGGGACATAAAGCCATTCCGCTATACAGTACAGAGCGGGCGATGTTCTGAAGCGCTCAGCACTTTGACGAACCTGATTCCTTACTCTCATTAAGGATCCCATAGACTGCGTTTTTATTGGACTGTTTTGTTCGATCAAAAACGACGAAAAACTGTGTGTAGCCGGAAAACTGTCGTTTTTGCTCGCGTACAAAGCTGATGAAAATAATCAGGTTAAGCCTGATTATGTCCGTCAAATTAAATTTTATCGATAATATAGTCAGTTCGAGTAAATCGGAAGTGTATACGGTAAATAGTTTTTGTTGGAATTTATAGAAATATATCGCAGTTTTCCCTGTTTAAGGAAAATAAAATCTCGCGAGTACAGTGATCGTATTAAGAAAGACAAAGCATATGAATGGCTATTGGAAAAGTTAAAAGAAGTGGATGTTGATGACACAAAAGAAGCGGCAAAGAAAAAGATTGATTCATTAAGGACAGGCTACAGAATGGAATTAAAAAATAATATATCGAAAAAGTTAAAATGAGAAAACTGGCTCTCTTCTAAAGCCATTTTTTCGCCTATTTTGCCCGTTTTTCTTTTGATTTTATGATTAATGCCGCCGCTACTGCACACAAATATATTGTCTTCATATTGAAATTGTTTGTGAGCAACTCACTTCATCGTTTTTCAAAGAACAGACTTATTCACCGATCAAAACAACCCAATCAATAAAAACGCAGTCTGTGGTCCCCTTTGTGGTAGCTCTGATGCATTTATCTGTATATTTCTCTAAAAATAACAATAACCTAACTTAACCCACAAAAGTCACATTTAGAAAACAGGGGCCAAGTTTTGTGCGTTAGGTTAGGTTATTGTTATTTTTTTAAGAGATATATACACGCTTGCAGTTAAAAACCAATGGCCCGTACTACGATCACGGTTTTAACTAAAACGCTGTTTTAAAAAATGTCAAATTCAAATTTCAACATTTAATTTTGCACGTATGTTTGAAGATCGATTTTTTAAAAAATATTTGTTTGAATACAAACTATGTTTTGCTTTTAAATCTTATTTTGATAAATTCGATATTATTTATTATTGTTATTAAATAATGATATCTGACACTTCTTAAAACAGCGTTTTAGTTAAAACCGTGATCGTAGTACGGGCCATTGTGTCTAAGAGATAACACAATCACAGTGTTTTTCTGTAATGCGCTGGGGTTTGACGAATAAGATTGGAGAACCATCTCCATCAAAGTTTTGAGCGCTCTAGAACTGTACAGGGGAATGGTTGTACCCGGGAGATGATGTCTGGTAAACGGCTTTTTCGGAAAAACTATACGACGGTCACACTAGAATCATTGACAATAAAGTATGTTGTGGAAAAGAAAATTTACATTATCAACTTTATCAGTTATATATTTATCTTTCTTTTGAAATTAAGTAGTGAAACTTAAGTCAGTTAGACCTTAGTTTATCATTTTTTTTTAAATATCGAATGAAAATATGAAATTAACCAGAGAGCATTTTCTAATCATGATTTATAATTTGACACCTTTGACAATTCATTTATGAAGTCAGCTTGAAATTAATTTGATAGTTTTTTATTTCCCCAGTAATTATTTGATAGCTCTGGCAGTTTTAAGTCACTAGATATTAATTTGACAGATTTAACAGTTTATAAGTCTTCCAGAAATTAGTTCAAAAACATTTCAAAGAAGATTGATTGGGAGCTTTTAAGAAGTGGAAGGAAAAATGTTGAAGTATTGTTGAACTTATTTAAAATAAAATTCTAAAACATATGAACTGTGTGTAATTCTCAATAATTCTAGCGTGACCCCTCGTATTACAGTATAAAATTTCCGACAATTATCTGGAAGAATTTAGAAAAAAATAAGGTTTTCGAAATAATTCAAATCGATTGAGATTAAAAATAAAATTATAATATATATTTGGAAAAATTGCTATGTAAAAATATACCAGAACGGTGTTCCTGCTCCAGTACACCATTTTTTACGTCACGTTTTTTTTTATTGTAAGAGTTTTGTGGTATGTATTTCTTTTTGTGTGTAATATTTTGTCATCGTATGCTCCATTTCGAAGTAAGTGGCGCCTTTGGTAGTGAGCACCCGATACCCATAAGTAAGAAGTCAGCAACTCGAAAACTCAACTCAACGGAAAACGGAAAACTCAACTCCACAGCAAACATGAAATCACCGGACACCGGAGCACCGGGCTAAGGCTGTCGGTCTTACATGCCATTAGGGCCTAGTCGGCCTAGTGGCTAGTAGCTATGGTATGGCTATGGCTATGGCATGGCAGCTGATCCACGGACACACGAAGGCTAACCTATGAGTGTAGTAGCAAGAGTGTTACTAAATACATATGCAACCAAGACCTGAAACTGTGTCAACCAGTGGTCGATAACGGACCGACGATCAAAATTTTATACCGTGTCTACACCTACTCAACACACAAACAGAGAAACATAAACGCTCCTGTTCATAGGACTCTCTTTATTCAAAAAAAGTTATTCACTATAGTTCGTCTGAAGAATGAAATTCACGTTTATATTAGTTTATAGCTGTAAGAAACTATTAAATATACTATTTTTTAAAACAAATGGCCATATTCTTACAAAAGGATTCAGAATTTACAATAATAGACTAAAAAAGTATCCTGCCGTATGGTGTGGTTTTCGACCAGCCGTAATTTTTACCTGCAACCTACCAAAACTATTTTAAGTGAGATACATTTTGAAAAATAATTGAGGAGCTTTTGACAAAAACAACCTTAGGCCATTTTTTTGAATTTGAAATAATAAAAAAATCTTTGTAATTTCCTTATTGTTATAGATTTCTGTAACTTATAGCGTTTTCGATACAACTGCGCATGTGCAGTGCAAATGACGTTTTGCACTACACGCGTGTCGTATTTCGTTGGCTCAGTGTAAACTTATTGCACTTTCCATCCAACATAATGAGTGCATATTGGTGCATTTAAAGTACATCATAGTATTTTTACGTTTTGTACATAATATATTATTTTGGAAAGTTGATTCCTGTGGTGCACTCTCCACGCCAGCTATGAGTGCCCGTGAGGTGACGCATGGTAAGCGCCCGCACGGTACAAATATTTCATCATTACCGATATCTGTTTACAAAACAGATTGGCACACCCAGCAATGGGTAATATGCCGTGATGATATATTTATTTATTTATTTAACTATCTGCAATAATCAGAATACGCTCAAAAATGATAATATATTACCCTCTGGCAGTACAAACCGTATGTATTTTTTGATAGAAATATTTTGTCGGTTATTATATAGAAATAAATGTTTTTTGATGAAATGGTAGTAATTTATCTGGATTTAGACCAAACTATTTTATTAACAGAACATGAGAAAACGACAAGTAAAAACATGTTATGTGTGTACTGAACAGTGTATTTTCAACGAACCTTTAAATAGTACATTTATCAATATTACTGTATTACCATGTTACCAATAATGTTCGTATAATTTTTACTTAAAAAAAAAAATTATTGTCGCAGAAATTTGTTCCTTTCTACCAATATTTTGTTTTTATAATTGGGAGAATTTTTAAACAATTTTATAATTAAATTTACTGTTGACTATAATTTTCAATAAACTGTACATTTTAAGTCAATAATGTAATGTGGTTATAGCCGTGTTCCTTCGGGCTATGATTCACAATCTAAATCATCAAAGTGACCTTGATTAAGAAGAAGTATGTTTTTTCGTTTCTTATTCGTTATCCCCACCTTCCTCTTTCCCTTCTGAATCATCCTTTTTGAGTGATCACACAAATTCATTTCAGAGCAAATTTAAAAATGGCTAACGACAATAGGTATTCGAGCGGAGAAATTTATCAATGTGGGTTTTGTTGCATCAAAGGAAATATGATTTTCCTACAAAAGCATGTAATGACCCACCATACTTTTGAAAACAAAGAAAATATGTTACATAAAAGAATTGTTTTAAGTAAACATACTTCATATGTTACCAAGAACATTTCTTTTACTTCTATATGATTACATGACATTTTTAATGTGGTGACTATAACCCTGGACAGTATAAAATAAATTAGTTTGCATTGGTCTGCATATAATATTTGACGCTAGATGGTGTTTATATTATTCAAGTTTGAAATTATATTTCATTTAAGATATGCCTCAATATATCGCACCGGTTGTGGTGTCTGTTGTAGATTTTGGACGGTCGAAAACCACAGTATTAAAAGGTCCATTGTTAGACTATTTTTGCAATTTCTAAACGCTTTACAAGATTGTGGACATACGATTCGAAAACTACTATACAAAGATTGTTCTCAAGATTTGTATAGATACCTGGAAATCCCTTCTTAAAGTTTCTTACAAATAAATTCCTCTGCAACAAAATACATAACCGTGATATTTCTTTCAAATTCATGTCAATATCCAAAACTATTTTTATTAATAAATACCACAATTATTAAATAATTTAAACGATATATTTCATTCTCAAAACAAACTATACGGGATAGATCATTTTTTTTAATGATGCACTATTTTGGATATATTTTTCTGAGAGTTGCTCTTTTCTAATTTTTGAAAGTATACTTAGCAAATTTATTATTAAAGAACATTCATTACAACTAGAACACACCATGAAAATGTTTCATGAAATTATAATTATTCTATTTTAACTTTATTATATGTATATAAGTAAACTATTTTGAAAAAAGATTTGCATTTGTGTCAAAGTAAAATGATATTGCGTATAATCATTGATTGTACAATAGTACCGTATAAAGTTTCATAATTAATTTTTGAAGTATACTCACAATAACAATCAAAGCATAATTCCCAGAAACGCGTATAATTTGTCTAAAATTGTGCAACATTCAAATACTTCAATAAATATAGTCCAAAATAGTTACCAGGTGTACAGGTTTTTCAAAAAGAAAAATTATAATATGTTATGTCAATTTTGTAAAACGCTAAAAAATTAATCTCAATTTCAATGCCAAACAACAATTAAATTTATATTAAATTTTGCATTCTTAAAGATCATTAGTTTTATTGTCGAAACCATAACATTTAAAAAATCAGATTCATTATATAATTAAATCAAATAATTCTTCAATGCTTTTATCAATAACCTCTGAGTTATAATAGCATTTAAAATTAAATAATTTCGATTTATAAATTCCAGAAAATCAAAGCTAGCCCAATTGTAATACAATTTTTTTTATTACATTTACAACTTAAAATTATTAATAACTTGTCAAAACTAGATTCTAATTTTGATCAGTGAAATTGTGTTTCTCTGTCATGTGCTGATATTATTTTTCAAATAATCGGATACAATTTTTTTGACGATCACAAATCCGTAGAAAATTAGCAACATCATCATTGTCTACTAATAATCAATCAATAAATATTAAACGAAAACTAGTCCCACACAAACTCACAGTGGCTCAACATACAAAGAAAAATATTTTTTTTCCAATATGTAATTTTGTATTTAAAAATAATATTTTTTGTTGAATTTCAATTATAAAAAAAATAATCCAGAACCATAAAATCTAGAATTAAAAATAGTAACAATTAAAATTATATAAAATTACATTTATAAAAATGTATAAAAATTATTGTAAAGAGCTCAATTTCTCTGTAATTGTCATTTTTTTCTGTGAATGTTGGCCTCTTAATTACTCAGGTACACCACGAAATAGACTAACATTTTGAGAAACGCTGATTCTGTCGAAAACAACATATATGAATATGGATCGCCTATGCACCCGTAACTAATTCAGGATGTTCGTGAGTAGGATTACAAAAAGATATTTTTTGATGCTACACTTACCCATATTGCCCAGGGAGTAGCGCGGGGTATCCGGTTCGAATCCCGGCAAAGGGAAAACCTACAAGAAAAAAATGAAGATTTACTCATAGTAGTGTTTAACATAACGCCTTTTCATTTTTTTTTTTATAAAAAAGAGAAAAGTTATTTAATCTTTGATTCTGCGGAGAAACATTTTTTGTTTACGACTTAACAAAATCTAGACATTTTTTTTAATTTTGTAAAACAATACTAGAACCTGATTTCCAAATGTTTTGGAAATATCCAAAGAGCTGATTAACATTAGTTGATCAAGTTTTAACGATTTAATATTTTATGAAACTTCATCTAAAGTGAAAGCGATTTGTAGTTTTCGAAAGTCTTTACTGTTATTGGTTAAGCTGTAATAATTTTCTTAATATTCTGTGACGTAGATGTAGGGATGATTTTGTTGTCAAACAGTGGACTTCGCTAATAACTGGAAACACATAAATTGATCGTCTTCAACATGATCAAATATAATTGGATAATTTAATAAAATAATTAATACAAACCTATGTATATTGTTAGTCCAAGGTTTGAGTACCGCCAATAGCCTATGCCTATGCTATTTAAGGTAGTTGTCACTCGAGTGTACCTATTCAAAAACTTGCTCTATGTTCAAAATAAAAATTAAGCTAATGCAGTTTATATTTGCAATAACTTATATTTTTTAACATTATATTATATAAACAGATTGCATCAAAATAGTTAAAAGCTAATATCAACGACTGTAACATATGAATTTTCTTTATTTTTCCGTAGAAAAGTTTTTTTTTGAACTGTACCACTCGCACTAACACATACACAAGTGTCGTATTTCAATGTTGAAGAATAACTGTGGCATCGTCGTATCTAGACATTTATCGGTACATTCGGGTATAAAAGTAATAAGATATTTTAAGATATAATACTAATTCTAAACTACAAATGGAAACTGTAAAACAAATTAATATATTTCTTTCTTAAAATTACAAAAGTAGTATTATACTGTTTAAAGTTTTCATGCTTTTCACGTAAAATACCAATTTCAAAAATATTTCTTTCGAATGTACGTCTGAAATTCCTTTAGCCTAAGGTCACCTCTTATTCGCTAATACCAACCGGGTGTTAACTTAACTGATACTTCATCTGAAACGCTTGTACATGGTTGTCAAGTATAATTCTACCTATTTATCATATCTTCAGATTAAAATTTTCTAGAGACAATAAAATTAAATCTGGGTGGTAAATTTTTTTCTAATTTTTACATAAAATCCGTTAATTAGTTTACTATAACATACTAGTTTTTCGATTAAATGTCATAGTGGATATAAAAGTTATAATTTAAAATGTTGTGTTTATTTTGCCATTTCCTATTCTTCACGTGTTAAAAAGGCCAAATTTAATTGAAAATATCTCAGGTACCGCGCGGTGAATTGTTTTAAAACTTGGAGAGCAGGTATATAATACTTCAATTGAGATGTACTTAAAATTTCAATTAATTCTGATATAATAGTTTCACGATATAACTACCTTAACATATCTTCCACTTTCTTATCAATATTGTGGCACATCATAAATTTAAACAAGTGTTATTTGGTTTACTTCCGTTGTTTTTCTGTTGTTATTTTCTGCATTTATGAACGTAACTGGATTCAGTTTTTTAAAAAGCTGAAAGCAGAAGCCTTGAAAGTACTGATAATTTGAAATAAAATGTCTGATGTATATACAGGGTGTTTATTAAACATAGGGCAAAAATTGAAGGGATTATTCCCTGGACTATTCTAAGATGATTTTGTCCTTTGATGATTTTTGAAAAGCCGTTTTGTTTCGAAGATACAGGGCGAAAAAAAATTTAAATAAAGTTTCTTAATCTACAAGTACTGTTGAAAATGACTACCTCCAGCTACGATGCAAGAATCCGCCTAGCTTGTAATGAATTGCCATCAGCAAGTCCATAAATGAAATGCATGTCAGTCATCTCGGCGTTTGTATAGCTATTCATGATAAAGAGGACTTCACTAACAAAAGTTTAAGTATTATAGACAGAAAATACACGTCAAACAGCCAAACGTCTAAACAAATTTGACACATAATTTGCCTGCTGTTACTAGATTAATAATTTGAAAAATATCAAAATTGGTTTTGTCGATTTTTTTTTCGCCCTGTATCTTCGAAACAAAGCGGCTTTTCAAAAATCATCAAAGGACAAAATCATCTTTGAATGGTCCAGGGAATAATCCCTTCAATTTTTGCTCTACGTTTAATAAACACCCTGTATAGAGATGAGAAATGGTATTAAAAACTCGATTATTTTAAAAACTAATAACTTTTTGTAAATTTTGATAGTCCTTAGCATACAGTATTAAGGTGTAGTTATAATATAAATCACCCATGGTCTAATTTGATACCACGGTGGAGGACCCTATTCGATCTACAGAAGTTCGACAGGATCAATGAAAGCAAAAGTAAACAGTGGTAAAAATAAGATAAAATAGTTGTATTATGTTTTGTACAAGTCAACAGATATATCTATATTTTTGCTCCGCTATGCTTTGCTTTAAAAAATTTGCACAAAATACTACAGTAAATACAGCAAAAACTTTTTATTTTTCAAAATTTTATAGTTTAATGTCATATGGCAAAATTTTCTGGGGCTGCTCTCCCAATGCCGTTCGCAGAAACGAGCTATTAGAAATATTTATAACCTTAGCTACAGAAGTACCTGTAAACATAGTTTTATAAAAGAACAGTTTCTTAGTCTGCCATCTTTGTATATTTTAAATGTCATTTTAATTAATAAAAAAAAATACAGATCAAATTTTAAAATATGAGAATTATAATAGTTATAATACTAGAGGTAAAGAAAATTTATTGCTTTCAAAACATAAGTTATATTTAACTCTAAATGATCCTTCTGTAATAGGAATCAAATTATATAACCATTTACCAGAACATAAAAGAACATTGATTCGTTTAATTTATTTAAAAGGAAACTAAAATATTTATTAATTGATAAATGTTACTACAATAAATGAATATTTTACGGATAATTTTAAGTAGGTATTTTGTTTATTGAAATATCATGAAAACTTTGTATTTGTGACATGTATGTATTTTTGACATTCCATATACCGATGTAATTTTGGTCTTACCGGGAGAATAAATTATTATGATTATTATTAATGTATCAGAAAGTGTGTAATAATAATAAATAAATTTTTTTTTGGACTATGTTGTATTTTCCGAACCGATTTAGGTTTTCAGTGGAGTAATACCAATTCTGTCATACTTTTAATCTGGGTGTAATTTGATTAATTAGAAAAGCATAAATCAGGTACCTACAATTCCCAGGAAAGTTAGTGCTCTGTGCATGTGTGCACGATAGCTATGAGAGCCTATGAGGTGGCGCCTTTAAGCATCCCTAAGGGTACAGATATTTTGTCATTACCGAAATTTGTGAATAAAAGCAGAATGACACATCGAAAAAACAAATATTGATAAGATAAGAGATGGACAAAGTTTTTATATTTTAGTATTGCTATTACAGTCACATTTTGATACAACTCTTAATACATTCACCCAAAGCTAAAGGCGCATTTATGTAAAGAAAATAACATTTTTATATCCATTTCATTAACAAGATTCTATTGTCCACGTGGTCGCTCGAGAAAAATTTGGTTTCTCTGCGCACGGTCGTGCGCAATTTTTTCTTAGCCGGTGACATATGGCTTGTCGCATGATGGCACCGCGGCGTCGACGCCGAGCGTCGCACGCGCGGCAGAGAGCTGAGACGTAGTGCCGTTCTGGCACGGAACCAAAACTACGACATTTCATGGCTGCCTACTATACGGCCTACTTCGTTTGCTCCGAGCGCTATTTTTACCAACGACTAAATCATTGCGAGAAATTGTCAGGGAGACGAACTCAGACATTTACTTTAAGAAGGAACAACATTTTCGTTAACAAGATATGTTTTAAATAAATAAAGAAATGTAGATATATCATCATAGCTTATTGTCCATTTCTGGGTGTGTCAATCTGCTTTTCCTTGTTTGTACATGTAATTATGTTAATATTATTATCTATTTCCTTTAAATATTTGCTAAAACATTTATTATGCGCAGACGTACGAATCAAAATATTTTTGTACTTGTACACGTTTTACCTTTATTACATCTTGTATACGAAATTAGTATCTACTTTTATTTTAAATTTCAATCATTTCCGATTTACTAATAGAGCGAAAGTGACCATTGCGGTGTACTCGCTACAACAACTTTGAATGTATCAAATTCTTAGAATACCCGAGCAAAAATAATACTACGGCCACAACACAACTGCATGTCTTGAAATGCCTAGTACGGCCCCACTGGGCCCGTTTGGCCAACAAGCACGGCCGCTTACGTTACACGCACAGTAACGCCGTGTATAAAAATTTGTTCATTTTTACTTGGGTAAAAGCAGATTTCCACGCAAAGAAATGAGTAATCAACGATGGCACGTATTAAGAGCAAAATTTTATAATAAAAGCGCTTTTATGGAACGCGCTTTTACATCATATTCGTATTAGCGATGCACGCGAGACGAGACGAGAAATATAAAATATAAATTTCGTTTCGTTTTCGGAACCGTAATCTCGATCTCGCATATTTTTTGGGCCTAGTTCACATCAGTCGTACAGTCGTCAGAGTATTTACAATCGTAGAACTTTAACTATAATAAAGAGAAGAAACACAACATTGTGTCACTAAATTATTTCAATACGAACATATATTTACTAATTTACGGTCAGCAGAAAATGTGATGTTACTAAATAATTTAATTTGCCTCTAAAATAACTAATTTATTACAAAATTATGATTTCTAAACTATATCAATACAAACATCTGTTAATACATTTCTGTCATCAGTAAAACGAATTAAACATTTAAAAAATCTTTTTTGTAACTAAAAGTAAACTTTATCATTAAATATATGCCACAATTTAAGTCTGATTTAGTTATCAAAAAAACCGCTACACTGGGAGTCCGCTGGAAATCAATCACTTCGCTTCGCTCTGTGTTGACTCCCATCGGCGCTTAATATAACATCCCTAACCTTTCAGGAGCGGCAAAAACTGGGATGAAGAAGGGACTAAAATGGAAAAAAACTAGTTCTGTTGGATGCAAAACCAATTTTTTTCTTTATTTTGTATTTCCACACTGTGAACCGATACCAATCGACTCTAGACAGAGTCAAAAAATGTAGTGAAATCATAAGATTCTCACATTCACGTGTTCTATGCACGAATTAATGTTGACACCACCCCTTGTAAATTATTCTCCGGTCCATATTTCATTGAATTTACAAATCAAAGCTATAAAGGTACCAATGCTTTTTATTGCGAGACACTCGCGAGAATCTCGCGAGATTTCTCACTTCTCGCAGTTATAACGATCTCGTCTCGAATTTTAAACCGTAATCTGGCTCTCGTTATCGTCTCGTAAAAAGCTACGCGACTAGACGAGATGCGTGGGTACTCTTGCCTCGTTGTGCATCACTAATTCTTATAAGGATTGTGCTTCATAAAAGCGCTTTTATTATAAATGTTCGCTCGGTATACGAATTATTGTATTTAACATCTACAGTGGCGTATTAACATAATTTACCGCCTGAAGCCTTTGAATTTTTGCGCCCCCGTGGATTCTTGTTTTTTTTTTTTAGTTCTTCGCGGCCATGAATTCGGGGGGTTAAACTGGTTGAAATGTATTTCAGTTTTTTATAAATAAATTCTGTTGAATTTGGTTTTTGTATGTCGCTATCATAAAACTGTTTATAGAGACCTTTTTTTGTTTCTTATGGAGTAATTTATGTATAATATACAAAAAAGTGTTCTCTCTAAAGAGTTTTATAAAGTGACATACAAAAACCAAATTCAACAGAATTTATTTATAAAAAACTTGAATACATTCCTAACATTTCAACCAGTTTAACCCCCCGAATTTAAAACAATTAATATTATTCCAGGCCTGTACAACTCATGTACTTTAAAAAATCGTTTAATAATAATAATGCAGGAATTTACAAAATCTCTTGTCAAAGCTGGTGATTATAAATATTAACAAATGTCTATTTTCAAAAATCAAAAAAACAAATTCTAATAACTAAACACATGTTAGTAAACAATCATACTTTTGATAAATCTATCTTAGAGGTTATATTGTTGTACATGATGAGAACTGTGTGAGACAAAATTTGGTGATAATTGTGTTGAAGAATACAACTTGCATCTCACTCGGCGAGAAATAAGTCACGTGACCTATTTTCTCATCTCACAGCATATCTCATATTTCAAGAATCGAGCCCCTGTGCTCGTAGAATTTTTGCGCCCCCGGTAAGGTTTGCGCCAGAAGCCCGGGCTTCTTAGGCTTCTGCGCTAGTACGCCACTGAACATGTAGAATTTATTTATGTGCAAATCTTATATAACATTTTTTTGGCAATTAGTTCACTTCGAATTTAAATGTTCCAATTATAGCACAAGTATATTATTTTGAAACATGTTGAACCTAATTCTTGTGTACCTATTCTAACCAAATTCCAAAGTTCGGCACAAATCGTGAAATACTTGCTATTTCCAATCGTGTACGCAGTATTGCATGTGTGGTGGTGGTGTGTATATTGTCACCCCTGAGGCTCGTGCGTGTAGTTGGCAACGTACGGTACCGGACTTCCGGCGATCGGCAGTTTCCGGTGTGAGGAAGCACCATGTGTACCCACTAACTACCACCCTACACGCTGCTCATTCGATTACGCACCATAGCGTACACTTATGCACAAAACTGACATGAAAATGCCGCAATTTCATTACATAATATTTACAGCTACAAGATGTTACCTGTCATTGAGATACTAATTTGAAAATATACAAGCTGTCTCAGATTATATACGTGCAATGGATCTCGGAAATTGCAATGTTATGTTTTCTTCATTTTTATCTAAGTATTATTTAAAGTAGTTTTAGATAGAAATAAATGATGTATAAAAAAAAGAAAATAAACTGAAAATAAAGAAATGATGCGTTTGTTTGAACTAATTTCTCCAATTATTGAAAGTTATTTTAAAAATAAAAATCTGTAAATTTACGTTTTATTTTATATCTAGTGGCCTATGCATTTTTCCAAGAAAGCAATGGGATCTTCCACCATAGAACACGGGTCATTTATATTAAAACTACACCTAAAAACTTTAAGATTTGATATATCAAAGTTTAAAAAAGTTATTAGTTTTTAAAATATTCCAGTTTTTAATGCCATTAACCTTTCCTTTTTGAAATCCGGAATCAATTTTCAAGTAAATGAATGCAGAAAATTACGAAAAAATGAAAGTAAACCAAAGAATATTTGTTTTAATTTATGATACCTCGCCAGATAGAAATCAATTGCGTTTGTATGAAAATGAAAAATATGTTGAATGAAATATAGACTGTCAATAGCAATAAAATTTTGGACTATAATATACGTAGTTATACAGAGTGAGACGCCCCCCCCCCTTTAACTTTTTTATTATAAGTAATAAAAATGGCTGATATAAAAGTTTTATTATTTTAAATATACTATTTGATAACAGATGTAGAGTAGATATTCTTTATAAAGTCAGGTTTACAAGATACAACTATCAACTTTTATTTTTTTAATTGCAACATATAATTATTTTACTTTAATAAACCGGAATTTTTTTCTCTTTTCAAAGATGCATTAGTTCTTATTAATGTATATGAAAAAATCCGAGAAAAATAAGATAATTGAGATAAATGAGAAATAATTTTTATTCAAACATTCTAAGTGGCTGTGAAAATAAATAATAAATAAATAAATAGAGAAATAAGTAAATAATAGATAAGTAATAATAAATAACACTCAAATGTGTACTTTGTTGATATTAACATTGTTACATTTTGTTTATTTTTACATAGCCACCTATAATATTTGAATAAAATAGCTATTTGTGTATTAAGAGCGCAAAATAGGACATTGTCGATTGCGTCGCGCGGCATTCTCTCGAAATCGACAATGTCCATTTGCGCTCGAAACACACACAATTTTTTTTCTACAGTCGCCGCAGTGGGGTCCTTCACCATAACAAGAAATAATAAAATGTACACTTTGCACTTACACTACTACTCAATTAATAAGGATTAATACAAAGAAAAAACGTCTTTTATATTTAATTTTAATTTATTTCCCATTCTTCTTGACCTATTGCTTCAATCTAATCTAAACATTTTATACTGTCGTTTTTGTAAATGAATGCCCTATTTTATTTTCACAATAGTGCAGAATTTTTTTTTTTTTTTTGGTTATGTAACATACCGACAGAGCAGTTATATGTCCGATTGATTTGTAAAGGTGGTAAATGTGTCACTACAGTGCCATTAGTTCCTGACTAAACGTTTCCATTAGTAATGTAGAAAAGTGACATTTCTCAACATTGTATAGTTAGAAATTTGGGCAGCGAGCGTTTTTTCTACTTTGTTGCGCTAGAGCGATTTTTTTCAAATACATTAATAAAAACTAATACATCGTTGAAAAGAGAAAAAATGGCGGTTTATATTTTAGTAAAATAATTATAGGTTGTTATTTAAAAAATAAAAGTATCAACAAGTCAGGTTTAGAAGATACGACTATCAAGTCGTATCTTCTAAACCTGACTTTATAAAAAAATATCTACATCTGCCATAAAATAATATATTTAAAATAATAAAAAATTACATAAGCCATTTTTTCTATTACGTATAATAAAAATGTTAAAGGAGGGGGGGGAGCGTACTTAAAACTTTAAATGCTAAATACTTCACGCATGCGCAAAAACATATTGCTGTGTTTTGTACACTACGAGCAAGTATAGGTAGGTACTACAATTTTTGCTATCTACAGTTTTAATGGAATAGTTGAAGACGTAAATGAAGATAAATCAAGACGTAATGCCATTATATGATGAACATTTTGGACAACTTAGTTATTAAAGGTTATTTCTACTAGCTCTTCAATATATTAGAACTAAGTAAGTAAAGATTTTTTCTACACCAAAGCGTGGAGTAGTAGCTACATACATTAATCGCAGTACGTGAAGTCGGACTTTTAATAGCGATATGTAAAATGCAACGCATTTTTATGGAATTTATTTTGAAACATTTTATATGCGTGAAGCCTTTTTTATACGCATGTGGACATACATCTTCACGCACTTGTTCCACAATATACTATTTTTTTAAATAGGTATAGGACTCGAAAATTACTGGGCTACTTTTACTGTCTTATTCGATGAGAGTAATACACCTAAATTCGATATTTTTTTATCATATTTTAACTGATTCCATAAAGAATACTTAGTACTGGTACTGTAAGTAGGTAAAAAATTATTTATTGTTTAGTACGTAAATACTTTTTTTGAGTACTGGTCCCAGCTCTTAATGTACCCCCATCACACCTCTAAAATGGCTTTTTAATCTCGTAAAGGTTCCGAGATTCCAATGTATGCACACGTTATCTGCAGCACCCTGTGTACAGGGTGTTTACGGATTTTCGTTTTTATTTTTAATGGAACGATAAATTTTAAAACACTTTAGTAAAAGACAATATTCTCAACGTAAGTTAAAAAATGAATAATTTTAACTAAAGTAAAAGATATAGATCGTTATTGATTACTGTAAAACACTTTTTTTTATTAAATAAATTTTAAAAAAGGCACTTAAGTAATTCTTTTGAAACAAATGCTTCAATTCTTGACAATATATGTTCAAATAAATTTCATTTGTCAGTTTTAATTAAAAACGATAATGAGTATGATAAAGTGTGCACTATATATTGTCCATATTCAGATCGGTTTGGGACGATCTGATCTACCCCTATTTGTTTGTGCAAAGGGGATGCGTTCTCCCTGTATAGTATGTGGACAGCCCTTAGGCCCTTGCGTGACACCTGGCCTGTAAGGGTTGCCCTGCTCTGATATTACCAGCTGATTTCTTAATGGTTTGCGGATGTGTAGATTCCGGTTCGAATCGGTCACGAATAGAGCATTACATTCCTTAGGAACAATAAATTGCCTAACTGTTGAACGAAGGAATCGGTATTTAAGAATTCATTACTTAATTAAATCAGGATAACCCCTAAAACAATATGTATTTTGAAATTATATTTATGTACAGAATAAGAAATCAACAGATTATACAATAATATTGAACACGAATCGGCATTAATGATCAAGGAATTTTTATTTGACGAAGAAACATTTTGTGAAAAATTTATGGACCCGTAGGGATTTGAATTCTGGACCTTATAATATCTAGTGAGACGGTCTAACCATCTGAGCCACAAGATCCCATCCCATTGAAGTCAATGAATCTTTCACAATACTTTTTACAAATTTCGTAAGCGAGTACACTCTCCTAATCGGAGTAGATGAATACGCGAATAATGCGCTACAAATGACTTTTCGCCTTCACTTTAAACGTTGACAAGAATTATTTGTGATCAAACTTGTATAATACTAGTACAACCAGCTAGTAAGAATGACAGAAGAACGAGAAACTAATATAGTGCGGAATGAAAGAGTAGTAAAAGAAGAGTAGAAGATGAAGATTAGAAAAGTTATAAGAAAATGATAAAGAAGAAATATTAACCAGATAAAATATCAGCTGCCAAGAAGCATGAAAATTAAAGAAAATCAGAAAATAATATAAAGAAATGACATAACACAAATAATCGAATAAGTGGAACGAACTGGAAGGAATGAATCTGATGTTTACACCCTAAAGGAAATAAAGAAGATTTAAAAAATGAACTTCGTTAGGCATGCATAATGAAATTTTTACTATGAATTGTTCACAACGATTGAAGCATTTAAATTCTATGAGCCAAGTACTAAGTTTTAGATACAAGAGTATCATAAAATTCTAGACGTGGTTGAAATATAAAGCCAAATATAGAACTAACTTTATAAACAAAGCAACCAGTTAGATAAACAAGAAAAATATTAAATATTTTGCCTCATCGAAGGATCATAAACACGGTAGGTATAGAGAATACAACCAGTAGGGAAGCTGCTCGAGGAAATTAAAAGAAGCGGGAAATTTGAATCACATACATACATAAAAATCACGTATATCGTCGTCCTCATATGAAAAGTCCGTTTTTTGTCAAAATTAAGATTTTAGTGTCATCTTGTTGAGAATAACTCTACAAAATACTTTTCAATAAAATATATAAAATGTAAAGTAAAAAATGCGCAAATATGACAATTTTAAATGTGAGTTTTGGTGAAAAAAGAAAAAAATACCCTTTCTTCTTACAGGTTTATTTGTTGTCTAAATCTGAACATGAATAACACAAAAAAATCATAGTCAAATTATTTTTGTTTTTATGTAGTTTTTTCACCTCCTATAAAATTTGTTTTTGGACTTAGGCCTTTTTCACACGAGGTCAACGATATCCCACTTAACATAAACTGAAAAAAACAAGAGTTCAGTTGACTCACTTCATTCTCTTAACAATATCCTTACTATCCGTACTTCTTCATACGGTAAATATTCCTCACTCCTTAAAGTGACCGATTTTCGTTAGCGAAATACCGCATCCGGCCTATAATAATGGTTACGAAACAATCACATAATAATATATTATGAACAAATTCATAATATTGTACAGCAAGTAATTTATAATTATTCTAAACAATTATTTTTTATTTACAAGTACCTATCATATTTTTTTATAGGTACATTATAATATTTCATTTGACTATTTGCATTATTTTGGATTTTTAAAAATCAGAAGCACTGTAAACATTCTTAGTAACAATATTAATATGAAATCTTCGTCAGTGAATTTAACTATAGTTCCTTTTTAGTTTTTAATATTTATTGAATTGTACTGTTTTGTACATATTTCCAACCTTGATTAACAATTATATTTTGTACTATCCTAGCAACCAAAGTTAAAATTAGAGAAATATCGTCTAGACCAGAAATCAAAAACAGACATACATGTTGTGCATATGTGTACAATGATTTTTTAAATAAATTCCTCTGATATAAATAGACGTTCACCGCACTCACATATGCGACTAAGTATAAATGATTCATTTAGTGCTAATAAATTTCCTGAAAGTGTTTTAATGTGTTCGTAAATCACAGTCAAAAAATAACGAAAATGGTTGAGAGTCAATGTATATTATAAATAAATAAATATATCATTACGGTTTATTACTGGTGTTATTATGTTATAAATAAAATAAATACCGTTATATTAATAACTTAATTATTTTTAAAGATAATGGAATCACGTGGGTGACTGCGTTATGCGACCAGTTGTGGTTCTGACGGTTCGGGTTCGAATCTCAGCGACATCAAATTGCACAAAAACTGATCTAATATAAATTTATTTTGTAATACTACTTGTCTATACTACTCTAAATTTTTATTTCTATCTGTTCATATTTCCCGCGCTTTCCGACCGTGGCCGACTCTTCCCGACATTCCCCGAGTGTGAATCATCAGTTCGCGTGCGTTTGGTGTGATATCGCCGGCCATTGGACAGACAATGGCTCAGTGCATTATTATAAAGCAAAAGGTATTTGATATATTACCACGAGGTACGAATATGAAGGCTAGCACAGTAAGCAATTATATTCCAAGTCCGGCGGTAATAGCTCTTATCAGAGATTCTCAACCTTGGATGATAAGATTACAATATAAATAATTTATTTTGGAATAAATAAATAAAAACAATAGATATGATTCAGATGGATTTCAATAGTGAATTTTATTTAAATAAATAATGAAGTATTGAAGTTCAAAGAAAACTAAGTCACAAAAAATATTATTTAAGAATTATTTTGTTTGTGCCAAGTTAATGATACAGAAATGGTCTAATGGCCGGTTGCCATAGCGTAACTTAAATTTTAAGCGTTCCTTAAAAAGACAATATTGCATCGATGTTTGTAACATTCCATTTTATTTTTTTTATTTTAAATCCGAAATGTAAAACAATTATACAACATAATTTGTATAAAAAAAAATTAATTGAATTTTAATGTTTCATCTTTCACCATTACCTATAACTCCATAGCAACAATTATAAGGAACTGTCAACTTTCCAAGGGAATTAAAAAAAACACTCTCATTGTATTTTAAGCCAATCTACAACAAAAAATGAAAGTTTAAAACGAACTGATTAAGTTTATTATTCTGTCAAAATTATATTCATAATGGTTATTATTATTATTTCGCCAAAACTGAATAAAATATTATTTAAACCATGTGAGTTAAGAATGTTTATTCACTCGAAGAAATTAACCCACTCGTCCTTACGGGCTCGTGCATAAATATTATCTTAACTCACCTGGTGTATAATGGTATATATATTAAAGAGCGAGTTTTATAAGACATGCTTTTTTCACACGTGTCAAAATTTAGAAAACGAGCCCTAGTGAGTGACAAGTGCGAAAAAAGTCTTATAAAATAAGTTCTTTACACTACTTTTTATATTTTGCGTCTTTTATACAGGCTGTTCATTTTAAATGGGCTACCATTGCAGTCTCGAGAACTATAAGAGCGACAAAGACGATTAAATTGGCAAACAATTTCTATTTTACAAAAAAAATTTAAAGAAAAGAAAAATTATTTTATTCGACCAATGGTTTTTAAAATACGGGACCTAACTTTTTTATTTTAAATGAGAACAGATCTTTTTATTTTCTCATTCGTTAGAGAATTTAATTCTGAATTCAGTGATATAATATTTTATACCCTTACATAACTTTGTTTTTTTGAAAAAAATACATATAAATTTTTGTTTCATTTTGGGTAAAGTATGGTTACAATAAGAGAGCCACGGATAGATCGAAATACTTCATTCATTTTTTCATTCGTGGCACTCTTATTGTGACAATATTTTAATCAAATTTATATAAAATTTATAAGCATTTTTCTCAAAATAAATTGTTTGGTATGTAAGGGTATAAAAATATTATACAAATCAATTCAGAATTAAAGTGTGCAACGATTGAGTAAATAAAAAAAAATGTTCGATTTTTTTTTTAAATTTGCCTTATGAAATAGAAATTAATTGCCCATTTAACTGTCTTTGTAGCTTCTCGAGATAGCAATGGTGGCCTTTTTAAAAAGAACAGCCTGTATATTAAAATATTTTACAAAACTATATTAAATCGAACTGATTTAGGGAAATTTGTATGCGTAATGTTGTTTATTATTCAATTATTTGAAGGTTCATGTCAATTCTAATTTATGGACATAAATGAATGTCATATCTAGTACCAACCTTCTAAAACGAAAAAATTGCGTATCGAAATGAAGGATCTATAAAATATATAAAAATATCTATTATAGGTATAGTATATAATAACGGATATGCAAATATGAACTCAGGAAGCAGGATTAAGCGCAAAGAAGATGAAGAATTTATATCTAACCTAATACTGTCTTGTAATACCTATAAAAATATCTGCTCCTTTTCAATAATATTTTTTTCATAATACAACCACAATCAGTCACTTAGAATATACATACTTGATCTAATAACTCTTGGTTCGCAGAATCACAACCGGTCATTTAGCTTGTTCATTCAATTTGGTATAGTAATAGAAAATATGAGCGTCACATTTGAAATAAAATAAAAGGTGAGCTAAAGAACTTCAAAACAATATATATTCATTATTCGGGAAAATGAACTTAAATAAATGTAGATACTAAGTATACCTATATGGTTATCGAGGTCTTATTGTTTGATAAATTATCCTGGACATATTCCACTTATAACAAATTATTAAAAAATATATTTCAATTATTTATTATTGTTCGACGAAACAGGCTATTTAATTCCGTTGCCCTCCTTATTAACATCACAGGCTCATGAAAAGTATCTTTCACTGTCTAAGGTAGGATATTATTTTTATTCTGGCTGTATAACAAAAATTATACCATAGCGGCATACTTATGATGCACATTAAATAAATATTTTATTTACCTCAGTCACACAAACAAAAATGGAAGCAATTCTATATACTTTATGAAAGCATGAATATTTTAAACTAATTTCCACTTCCAATTTGTGTTTTTATTTGACATTGATGAAACAAAAAACGGAACTAATGACACATAAAAAGGTTGGGAGTCGCTGAAATGTTAGTCGACATTGACTATAGTCATTATGGGGGTCATTTTCATGCGTTTAGTGCTTTCTTCCACTTAGACATATAGGATATTTACTTACTGATATACATTATCCTAATTTAATAAAAAGAGATATTTTATTTTGTTTATTGACTGAGAAATAATAATAATAACCTAGATTCAAACACTAATGCCAAATTGGTTTAATACAGTACTTTCCATATAATTGAAGTACAATATATTGCTGCTGATAAACAAAATAATGATTTACTTCTTGATCATAATTTATGGTATGGAATATTTTTATATAAATTATTTTATTACTCATTTTCACAAATGAACCATTTGGGTATAATACAATTAAATATCATTTTTTTGCTTTTAAAAGTCTAAATACACGACAAACAAAATAATATTCGACGTATAAGTGAAAATAGTACTACTCTCTGTAAATAAACTGGTTTTATTTTTACATATTTACAACCTACAAAATATTTTTTCCATTTAGATTTAAATCTTCCAAGAATTAACTATGTATTCGTATGTACGTACATCATTTCTAGACTAGTTCTGACAAAATGTTATGAATTTAAATATTTTGTTAAAAAATATAAAAACTAGCATGGAGGAAGAATATTTGCTTTAGATGAAGAGTTTTGAAGTATTGATGACAAAAGCCGTATTCTTTCGCTGGGTTGGATCAGATCCAACTAATCGTATGGATTAGATCAGATCAGGTCACGTGGACTCAGATGAATTTATTCGAAAGAACACAAATATGTGTCAAAATCAGTAGGAAAAATTAATTTCAATTTTCTATATTTACCATTGTTTATTCATTTCTAAATTTCTTTTAGAACCTTAACTGTAACCTCCTGTCGTGATTGACTTATACAATATGACAGATTCTTCTGCCGTTTCCGCCATTTTTGAATCTTAAGTGATATGATCTTTCTAATCCAAGTTTTTGTTGGAGTAGATGGCACTGATCTGGATCACTTGGTCTTGTGGTGGGGATACTGATCAGAGTTCGAAAGAACATGCAATTTACTGATCCATGTAACATGGATCTAATCCAATGCAGCGAAAGAATACGGCTAAATATACAGACCTTCAACATGATTTTTTTTTTGAAAGAATGGCGCAATTTATTTCATTTATTGAAGAAACAATGACAAAAGTATATCAGTGTCAAAGGAAGTTATATTAATAAATAACATATTATTCGAGCTCTATAGGTACCTCTTCTTTCATATATCGTAGCTTTAATTATTTTTACTATTCAGCTATTATTTTAAAATTTAGAATCAAATTAGATTACAATTTTTTATACATTTAAAATATTTCGAGTTATCGAAGTCTAAATGTTGATTCATATTTTCTTCAATAACTCAAAAATGAATTTATATAAAATCGCTGGTTTTTTTATTTATTCTGATCGGATCTGACAGTTTCACAAGTAGTCTTTTTTAAATTTATAAAAATATTAGTATTAGAATTTCTTTATTGTCGTTTTTAGTGACAAATGGTTGTCGCTTGTCGCACAGATTGAGGATTCTTAATTGCATTGATCCTGCAAGGACTGTCGAGTCATTGATGATAACAATCATGATGATTACATCAAATGGTCACTCATTTTTCGCAGGGATAAATATGACAAATATAAAATATTATTGTAGTGCAAAGTCTGTGGCTTAATGCAAAAATAACCAATGTCAACAATTATGAATGTATGATTTACAAACAACAAGAAACTTCCAGTGTTAATAATACTCAAACATAACATTCTACACTAATAATATTGATTAGAAATGTCACTAACGCCTTCAAGATATTAATGATATTATTGCAATTTTTCTTTTGTTGGTGACATTATTCAATAGATCTTGATTTCTATAGACTCCTTTACAGTTGATGTTGGTAGTTCTTGCATGAAACCACAGCATCTATAATTTGTAACTTACTGGCTTGCACGTTACCGCGAGGTTTAGCCCCCAGAATAGCTAGGTTCACGTTGGCTTTCCTGCCGTCGATGATGGGGTTAGGGTCCTTGCATGCTCGTTCAGCTGACGGCCGATCCCCCATAATCACCTGGGAACCAAACAAATTATTATCAATTACATGCACTTCAACTAATATTACGTCTCTATTCACTTACGAATAGGAATATAGAACATGTATATCAAATCTTAATAGATTGCGAGGGGAAAGTAATTCGTGATAAAAGGAGGTATTACATTACTGTACGAAATTAAGGTATTACCGTAGGTATTACGAAAAATACTAGTATTGTTTAATGTCACACTTTCATAATTTATTTCGGACATATAGACTGTTAACTCTATGTTAATTTCAAGAACTGGACCGATAGTGACTGTGTTCTCCAAAGAGAGATACAGCGGTTAAAATTGAAGATAATGTCAGCCATTGGATAGATCGGCCATAACTCAGTTGGTAAAGCGTTACTCCAGCAAAGTATTGCTCCTTGGTTCTTTTCACACTTTCATAATTTATTTCGATCAAGCATACAAATTAAAATATAGTATGAATTCAATGAAACAAATTGAAATTTAAAGTTTTACCTGTACTCGTATATCTAGTAACATGTTCATTTTTCTTTTACCTTTTTTTCAAAAACAAAACACTAAAATTAAAATCAGGGACTAAAAACGAAAAATATTTCGTTCAGTTCTTATCCGAACGAAACCGAAAAAATTCGTTTCCGTTCTTAATTTTCCCACCTGAATATTTTCGTTTTCGTTTTCGTTCACAGTAGTTAAATACCGGTTAATACCGGTTATAACTATTAATGAGTAACAATTGATGAAAATATAGAAATATAATAAGTTTTTTTTTATTAAACATGAAAATAAAACATACATATAAAGGAAAGATAATACATATATAAAAATAAGAAGAAAAGCTTATGCTATGGCCTGAATTTTTTACGATAAAGAATAAAACATAAATTACATTTTATTTCACCTAACTAATAGTATGTGTTCAAGCAAATCTTCCTTTATGTTAGTTCTCTTATATAAGTACTTAACATAACTAATAAAACGAATACCGACAGTGTGTGCAAATGAAAATTATCGCAGTCAGTGTTCAATAGATGAAACTACGAGTATACCGTTACCGTTTAACCTAACGCGTAACAGGGTTAGCTACTGGAGAGCTACTTTGAAAATCTGCTTGTTTGCAAATCAAATATCTGAAAATTCAATAATATTTGCCTGTAAAATATTTGCTGTAAATAAAATAAAATATTAAATAAAATAACGGTTAAAACCGGTAACCGATATAAATTTTTTCGTTTTCAATCATGAACGAAAAAAATATATTGCGTTTTCGTTCTTATAAAAATTTCGGTTTATTTCGTTATTTCATTTTCGTTCTCATTTCGTTCTTAGTCCCTGATTAAAATAAGGCAACTTTTGTCTAATTGTATCTCTTTTACATACGAGGTAGCGTCCAAAATGTTCCCGGAATTCTACCATTGCAAAGAAATAGTAAATTTCAATAATTATAAGATAGCGTACGTTAAATAAAGAGTTTTAGTAAAAATAAAATGAATTACTTTGTTGTAATAAAAATTATCGTAAATTCGGATGTATTCGGGCAAACTAGACCTACTATTCGTTATTTTTGTTTGAGTTCAAATTAAGAACTATAGCAATACTACTGTCATCCTAATGACATTGTCAAAATGTTCATGAAATAGATTGAAATAATATTTATTTTAAATATTTTATTTATTTTACACATTTTTCTTTATTTCTGTATTCATTACTAATTAATTTGACAAGTGAAAGAAGATTTAATAAAAATAAATGAAAATATAATATGCCTCATGCAAACAATACAGATACCCCTAGAATTAACTGTTTGACAAGCATAAGCAACTCGGGACTTTGACGTCACAAATAATTTCATACATTCAAAAATTCATAACTGGCTTACTAATTTGTATTGTAACATCGCGTTTTTATCAATATTCCTAGATTTTTATAGTATCAGAAAAAAAATATTTAAAAATCGGTAGAATACCCCATTGGTAAATAATATTTTATTGAAAAAGGTACATTTTTACATTAATTTCCTTTAAAGTATACCCCTCCTGCATTTTTGCACTTGTTCCACCTTTCGTATAACAGTTCAAAACACTCCTGAAAACAATCTGAAAGTGTCTTCAACTACCTCGTCGATTTTTCCATCACCTCTATATTGGATTAGCAATTTAATTTTTAGCCGAGGAACAGATAAAAATCGACTGGTGCAAGGTTGGGAGAATAGGAGAGTTTACATTTTGGCCTTAAGGAATGAGTTCGTGGTGAATCGCGCTTTGATAAAAAGAACACCTAATCAATTTTCCTTTTGTTCAAACGATTTTTTTGTATGTGCCGCTCGTACACAGTAGATTTGATCGTCCCATTTCCGTGTGCTCTCTTTAGTATAGTCAATTTTTTTGACTCTGTCGGGTACAGTAATAAAACTATAAATGAACTATAAATATCGCAATTATGATAAAGCGGCATATCCTTTACTTTCTGTAGTATAATACTGTTTGGCATCGGCCCATATTTTTGAGCCGCTCTATTCATGCATTGAGTCAAACGTCTACCAGGTATGTATAGGAAAATAGCCTTTCAGTCCTTTAACATAAAGTCTATTTTTGTTCGAAATAATATCTTATGGGAATGAAAACTGAAAAGGCTATTTTCCTATACATACCTGGTAGACGTTTGATTCAATGCATGAATAGAGCGGCTCAAAAATATGGGCCGATGCCAAACAGTATTATACTACAGAAAGTAAAGGATATGCCGCTTTATCATAATTGCGATATTTATAGTTCATTTATAGTTTTATTACTGTACCCGACAGAGTCAAAAAATTTGACTATATTTGAAGGCCAGATAGTGATTTCTCCAACAGAACGCAGAATTTGATGTTTGGAAGCTGCTCTGAAGATATTTCAAAATCCGACAAACGAAAAAAAAACCGCATTGGAAGAAACAACTTGCAACTTACGCTGACAGCAACTAGTAGTGGCTGCCAACCCAAGAAAAATAAATTTCCCTCCAGCGATCACCAGCTTGGCCCTAGGGAACGATTCCAGGTAATTTCTGACTCTACCACGTATAGTTCTCAAGATTCCAATGTTGAACACAGGGCTGGCAAAAACCCAGCCAAATGGATTTTATTGAGCTTTTGTTTTTATTGTGTAATATTGAGTTTTTCAATATTTAATTGCTTTAATTAATTTGATATTAACAATCTCAGTATTTGTTCAGTTATTAATTCAAATTTAACATATTGTAATGACATATGACTGGATATTGAGTATTTTAAAATGTTTTTAAAATGAGTTTTTTTTAAACCTGATTGATTTTTTTTAAAGAACCCGGTGGGTTTTTTAAGTTGGGAGAAATAAAACCAACCTTGGTTGAACACGTAATAATAATAATAGATTTATTGAATGCCCGAGAGGGCCGACCAAATACAACATAAATACAGTGTAAACATTATTATTAACAAAATAATAGATAAATATTCCTTAATTACCGTTTTTTAATAAAATACTGCTTCAGTTTATATACAAACTGTTTATAATTAGATATAGTTTTTAAACTGCTTGGTAAGTTATTATACACTTTCAATCCTTTATCAAATAAACTATTTTTTGTACTTTCCTTATTTTTCTTGGATACTCGAAAATCTTGTTTATTTCTAGAATTATATTATAAATCATAATTTCGGTAGAACATATTTACATTTCGTGTATTTCTTTATGTAAAAAACTAACACATTAAATTCCCAGAATATCTTAATTTCTAACCAGTTTCATTTATCTAACATAACTTTAATTCTAGAGTATTTATCACAGTTTAAGATAATTCTCATGCACTTATTCTGCAATATTTGTAATCTTTGTATGTACCTTTGATTAGCTATATAGATAATTGTAGCACAATAAGTAAAATGCGGGAGTATTGTTGTATTGTATATTATCTTTTTAGCATATTGAGAAAGTTTATACCTATAAGAAATTCTACTTAACACACCTATTTTCTTTGCTAGTTTTTTTATAATATACTCAATATGTTCTTTAAATTTTAATTTCCTATCTATAATTACACCTAAATACTTATACTTCTCTACCATTTGTATTGAAATATTTTCAATTTGTACATTTTAAGTTTTAATTTATTTATTTTAAAGTATTTCTCTAGTTCAAGTAATTCTCTATTTAATTTTTTAATTACATTATCGTCATCATGGATATTTTGTAAATGGGTATATATTTAAATATTACATGGAAAATATTATTTAGGAAACATGTATTACAAGGTATTCTATAGGTATTACAAGAAAATACTGCAGTATTGCTTATTGGTGCTTAATTTGTGTGCTCGTCGTACATAGGTATAAATATAGTTCAATATTTCGCAGACTGACTTGAGTTTTACCCTACTGATGACATGTACATATTTGCGATAGTAATCCTGCTCAGTACGAGAGGAACCGCATGTTCGGATATTTGGTTCACACACTCGCTCCAGCGGGCGGTGGTATGAAGCTACCATCCGTAGGATTATGCCTGAACGCCTTTAGGGCCGTGTACCATTTAATCACAGTTTTAGCAACGATATTTCTTGGAGTCAAGAGTCGAAAGGTTCAAAATAATGAAGCAAATTTATTGCATTATTTCGCTAGTGATATTCGATCTGACTTTAATATGATGTTGTTTAATAATCCTACAACCAGTCAAATATAGGTAAAACATTTATATTATGATGTTAAAATATGAAAATTGTTTTCTCAAAAGTATTAAATTTTGATTTAGTCCGTTTTCATATCCTCTACTTCTAATATAAAATTTTGTATTATATTATAATAATGTATTGCAAAATTAGGAATCTACGCGTAAAGCCGATTCGCATTTCCAGTAATGGGTGGAAATCTATGATAATATATTTATTTGAACATATATGTAATGTAAGCTCCAGCTTATTAAATATTGTAATATCAATTCGGAAAACAAGGTAGTAATATAGTTATAAACTAGACAATATCGACGTGCAACAATTAAAATCAATTACATATTTGTTTATAAAATTCTTGTTCTCTATTTTATACAATGATAAATTACTTAGTCAAATATAAATCCGAACTAAAATATACCATATATCAATATCGATATGTATATTACTGCCAAATACGGATATATATCATATACTTGAAATCCGTTATATATGGAATACAATGTTATTTTTTTTATTTTGCTGTAGTAACTTACGTTAGTTTTAGTTAAAAATGTTTCAAATGTTGCAGATAATAAAATTCTACACCTAAATCCAGGGACTTGAACAGAAATATATTTATGGTTCAGGTTCGGTTCGGGTTCAGGAAATAAATGTCGATTCAGGTTCAGTTTCGGTTCAAGAAAATAAAAATTATAACGGTTCATTGGTTTTGGGTTCGGGTTCGAATTTCGGTTCAGAGCAATAAATGATTACGAACACCAGAAAATGATAATATTTATTAATTTTAAAATCACATTAAAAATTTATTTTTAATTGTATATTTATTGACCTCTGAATCGAATCTGAATTTAAAACGGTTTAAATTCAGTTCAGATTTATTGACCTTGGCAAATAAAGGTTCGGTTCGGGTTCAGATTCATCAAAAATTCGGGTTTTCGGTTCAGGTTCGGGTTCAGTTTCAGGTCCCTGCCTAAATCACTGAGCAGATTTTTATTTTTTAAATATTGCTTATTTGTAGTGACAGCCATGGAATTCACACAAAATTACAAATAAATACATAATGTTTGAACAGTCAGAAAAATATCATTGAATTATTTGCAGCTTTTCTTCTTAATAAAAACGTTCTATATATATAAACCAAAACACAATGAATAGTAACTTAATAATTATGAAATATCTCTTTTTAACACAATTAAAATAAATTGATATCTAACCTTATAAACTATTTTTTCTGACAGTTCAAACATTATGTATTTATTTGTAATTTTGTGTCAATTCCATAGCTTTCACTACAAGCAATATTTATAAAATTATCTGCAACTTTTATTTGAGATATTTTTGACTAAAATTAATAGGTAACTACAGTAAAATTGGTACATAAAGTACCGGGTATTTGGTACTCGGTCAACTGCTACCCAATACCGTTTTTTTTTAAATAAACCAGGTAGTAATGACAATATATTTTATCCTTGTAGGAGTATTAGTACATAAATATCAGTATAAATCAGGACAAGTCAAATTTTCTCCATAAAAAACACTTAAAAACCTCAAATCTTTTTTTTTTGTAAAATCTCCCTTAAAATATTAACTAATAACTTAAATTATATAAGGTGCTCCCTTTAAAATAATCAGCACTGTTTTTGGCGAACTAATGACTTTAGAGAAAATTTTTATAGGTATACAAAAAAATGATCAAGAATAGGAGAACAGTATCAGTAATAACAAACCGAAAATTCAAGTGGTTCTCAAACGGTAGAACTAAATTATTTTTTTAAATAGTATGGTATAATATTTTAGTCTATTAGTTAGGATTGTATAACAATTATTCCGAGAAAAATGGTATTAAAAATTATAAAAAATGTCTGTTACCTAGGTAACACTAGTAGTAAAGACAGTTTTTATTATATTATTTCTAATTTTGATTGCTATACAACCCTATACAATATTTATATCGTTGAAATCAGACAAAATTCTCTATCTAATGGACTAAAAGATTATATAAATAAATAAATATATCATCACGGCATATTACCCATTGCTGGGTGTGCCAATCTGCTTTGTACACAGATATCGGTAATGATGAAATATTTGTACCGTGCGGGCGCTTATCAGGCGTCACCTCACGGGCATTCATTGCTGGCGTGGAGAGTACACCACAGAGGTAAATTTTGTGCCATTAAAATTCGAAGTAAATTTTGGCGTCGGTCGGGATCGAACCCGGGTCCCCAGATTCACGACCAGACACTCAGGCAGATTATATAGGTTTCCATTTAAAGAAAAAAATGTTCCACCGTTAAATTTTCGGTTGTTATTACTGATAAATTAACCCCTTATTCTTGATCATTTTTGTATAAAACATTTTTTTCTAAACTCATTAATCCGCTCAAAAAAGCGCTGATTTTTTTAAACACGTGTATATTAATATAAAATTAACATTTTACATTCACTTCAAAAGACTAACTGTACACTAATATCTTCATAAATAACAAAAAGAAAAAAGATGAGAAGTACTTCAAATTTATCACTGTATTATTATTGTTTAATGCTTATTTTGAAATAAATGAGAAGTTTACCAAAGAATCAAATAAATCTATTTTCAGGGTTATATTGTTCGATTTTGATACCGTCACACTGTGAGCAACAAGATCTCAACAAAAAACAAAAATGGTACGAAAAATATACGGGTGCAACATATGGAATTTTCGAGGATATTTTACAAGAACCGAACTAGTCCGTAGCGTTTCAGACAAATACAAAAAAAGTCCTTTCTGTTTCTGACAAGAATCAAAAAAGCCCTAGCTTTACCTAACATTATTTTTTAAGCACTATTTCCTTCTTCATTTTTATATTTTTATTTCATCAAGTAAATATAAAATAACTACACAATCCATACAAGTTTAATGTTTTTTTTTTTTTTAATAAGTAATGGAACCACAAAATTAATAACTACCAAAACCATAGAATGAACGATATAGAAATGATATAATTTTTTGATTTCTGAAAATTTTAACTTTTGGGCGTTTGATTGTTGTTAAAAAGTTCTCAATTGTACAGCAAATTTTTGTGTCAATATTTGACTAATTTTAGTAATCACAACAGTTCTTTTTACCGTTTGTTTTATTCAAAGAGTGCCTAATACTTTTGGCGAAGACAACTTTCTTCTGCAGTTTGCACAAGAGTGTCACAAGATATGTATATTATTTTTGCATGTGATTCAGTTGACTTTATTGTTCCCGCTGTTTTGTAAATCCAATTGGTCGGTGCTTCTATTTATAGATTTCGATCATGAAAAAGAGCTCATAAATGATTGAGGTACAATAAATATTCGATGGTTGGGCAATTGTTTGAAGTCTCAATAACATAAGCACAGCGATGTTTAATTCAGTAACAGTTCAGTTTGAGGTTAAGTCACATGAACTTGCAAATTCCGAGAAACTGAGAATAAATATTTTCAGTTTGCGTAGCCGTAGCGTATGTTACTTCCTTTGTGCTTTCAAAGATTAGAACATTGTAGTTAACTTCAGCTGTAATAACTATTGTTGTATATTAAACATTTTATTAGTAATATTAACTTTTAGTATCATAATATTTTTAGTTGATTTTCTGTTCTATTGAATTTATGATAATTTACGCACAAAACTGTGCATTAAATTTGATATATTTTATTAGCGGATGATATTTATACTTTAATTTAATATTACACTTTATTATTGCAACATATTAGTGATTTATATACCAAATGATTTAAATAAAATTTCATATTTTAAGTTTTTCTAAAAACATTTTTTGTTGGTGAGATTACTAACAATATTATTATGGAGTTTTGTGAGTACGTTATGTGACGAGTGTCATTGATACTTAAATTAAAGTTACCCCTGACCTTAAAATAATAACATAAATATATAATACGTATTTCGAAAACAATGGCCTCATTTTCATGCGAAACCCTATTAAGAGAGTAAAGAGAAATTAGGCTTACTCTACATGTCAACTATGCCAGAGGTCCTAACAACAAGCCCAGAAAAAAAGCTGCTAGAACTTCTGGCATGGTTGGCATATTCAGTAATCCTAATTTCCCTTTTGGTTTGGATTTCTAATTTTCGAATTTTACATAAGTAACCCCTAGCATTGAAAACCTGTCAGGTGATGCCTCAACGATACAGATAAGTACCTATATTGTTATTACCGAATTTTGCGAATAGAAGCAGATTGGCACACCCAAAAATGGGTAATAAGTCATGATAATATATTTATTATTATGAATACACAATTTATTTACAGATACCTTTTTTGAAGCAAATTTGTTTTACGATTTGAATTTGAAATAATATATTGTAATTCTAAATTACAAATTCATACAGTCGTATATTCGATATTTACAAACACAATCCATGCTTCTGATTGGCTACTCTTCAGCCATATTTATTTACACTCAAACACAAATATTTTTTTTATTTTGACATTTAGTCATTGACGTAACCTCATTTAACAAATTATCTATATGCAATTTTCTGTCCAAAATAAAAATAAACATTTCTTGAATGGGGGAAGTCATACCAGAGTTATATTGTTATTATTTTTGGATTTATATAATTAAAGTACTATAAATATAATAGAAATAAGGAATATAATAATAGTAAGAATGAAATAATAATACAATTTGGTTTAAGGTTAAATTATAACTATTATAATTACCCCTTAACCTTAAAATTATAAAATAACATAAGCATTATACATATTTCGAGAACTAAGTTCTCATCATCAGTAGTACAAATTTAAGCGGAGTAGCTAAGATTACTCAACATGTAAACCATCCCAGAGGTCCTAACAACTCTGAAAAAACAAGGGAGAGAACTGGGATTATATAGGGATGGGAGTCACAGGTGAATGAATACCAATTATAATCTAAGATTTAGCGTCCAATGAAATTTAAGATTTAAAACGTCCTATAAAATTTAAGTTTATATTAAATCGAATAGTTTAGAGTTTAGTATGGGACCGAGATCTGCGTTCATCAAATTACTTTTAAATTGATTTATTATTAAGCTCTCGTATGCATCTAAATATATATCATTATTAATATGTTATAAACGTTTAATATTAGAATTGTTAATTTTGTGATTATTAATGAACATATGTTGAGCTACGCTAGATTTTTCGGGATTACCCCTTTTAAATGATAAAAATGTTCTTTATACCGAGTATCAATTTGTCTTTTAGTTTGTCCGATATAAACTTTATTACAATCATTACAGCTAATTTTATAAATACCGGATTTTTTGTTAGTATCTATTTTATCTTTAGGATTACCTAATAAAGATTTAATGGTATTACTTGATTTGTAAGTTAAGGTTAAATTTTGATTTTGAAAAAAATTGTTTAAATTTTTAGAAGCGATATCGTACTACTAATGATGAGAACTTAGTTCTCGAAATACGTACATAGTTTATGTTATTTTATAATTTTAAGGTTAAGGCGTAATTGTATTAGTTTTAGTTAAATGGTATATTGTCGTATTTTGTCACATTCCAAAACTACATACTTTCGAAAAATTTAGTAAATTTAATAGCCGTCATAAATAGAAGGCATTTTATAATTATTTATTATTTAACGTAGAACCAATCTAATTATTTGATGATTTATATTTAATGGAATCGAGTAGCTAAATGCCCTACTTGACCGGTTACAATTCCGTTGGATTGGGTTCGATTTCGACCAACGTCAAACTTTAAAATTATTTCCAGTTTTCAAATACAAAAGAGACCCTCGTGGTGTTTTCTCCTTGACAGTGTGCTTCTAGGGATATAATTTTAAGAACTTTCTTAAAAGAAGAAGTTTTCCTCGAAGCAATTCTGACCACCTTAATGATTAATATGGAATTAGTACGATAGTCTGAATAATCATCTTTTGAAATGTGAATCACAGAGATTCATTAAATAATAAGGTTGATATTTTACTTATCTCTAGTAATTTCACAGCAATAAATGAAATTTTCATAGGAAAGAACATTAGGTGAACATATTAATAGCGCAGTTGTTGAGAATTTATAAAACAGGATTTTTGATAATCTTTTTCAAATAGATAGTATTTTCTACATATGAAGGGCACAAGAAAAAAATGAATCAAAAAAATATTTTTATAATATTTTAAACATTATAATTCTCTTTCCCAGGGGCGGATTAGGTTCCCAATCCGCCCTTGCCCTTTGCTTTGGAACTTCTGGTATTACGAGGGCGATTTATAGTTATCTACCTAGCCATGAAATAAATAAATCGAATGTAAAGTAATATTTTATTTAGTTGCTTTTGACATTCTCACTTCATTTGCAACCACTAAAACTTTCATCTTTGATTCTGTTAAAATAAATCTTCAACCCTTTTGATGTTTTCCGGTTTCCGTCAGGCCTTCCGCACTTTGGATCATCTTCAATAGACTCCCGGTTACATATAAATTTGTTTTTAAAACCACGTGATATATATTTTGATTTATATTGAAAAAAAGATAACACTTAAGAATCATTTTGACAGGTACAAACAACTTTTGGCGGATTTGACAGGATTTGGCGTCAACATTAGATGTAAAACTTTTAAAAATGTGTTGGTAAATGATATATTGTAAATGCAAAGTCTGTAGTTTGATAAAAATATTTTTAAAACATATTAGGTGGACAAAATTCATATTATCAGTAGAGTAACAAAATAGTTTGTATGGCAGAAATCCGCATGATTATTGAGGCTTAATAATTTAAAACATTACAACTTTAGAATTAAAGGGGTAACTCCGGAAGTATACAAGGAAATATTATATTACCGCGGGAATTCCTGGTAGGTATTACTCGAGAAATTCAGGTATTAGGTATGAAAATGCAGGAATTTCTAAAACAATTTGAAGTAATACCAGTAAAATGTAGGTATACTTGAGTAAAAAATTAGGTATTCCATAGACATTATAGGAAAATATATGGTATTGCATGGAACATGTTAGGTACGAGAATTAAAACCTTCATCAAAAGCATTAGATACTCTGAATGATGCAATTATTTCAAAATATGTACAGAGGAGTGAAAAAAACCTAACTATGAACTTTTTGACATTTCTTTTCGTAGCAGCAAATACTTTTTTGAAATTAAGAATTTAGAAATAATTGTTTTGAATTCGTGCCGCCAGAACCAAAACCGATCACATACTGAACACAGTCACGCAAAAGAGATTTTTTTGTTGTAAATTATTGCTTCAAACGAAACTTTAGTAAATGCCCCGGTAAAAGCCTTGTAATAATATTTGAAAATCGTTACTAACTTAGTTACAAGTACGCAAAAATTAATTGCTACAGGTAAAATATTGATAATTTTACTCAAATTTGATACTTTCATAGCTTTTACTTAGTGGTTGTTGACTTGTTACCTATTTCTAGGTGTACCAGGCAGATTTTTATTCACAGATTTCGATAATTACAATATATTTGGCAAGTTAGTTACTGTTGATATTTTAATACAAATTGATTATTTTCACAGTTTTTACGCATTTTAAAACAAATGCGTTATTCAAAGCAATATGTATGTTACACAAAACGTTGAAGCGCTTTCGAAATAAACCACTTTAACGAAATTGATTATTCCACAGTTTTGCAGTTTAGTTTTTCCTAAGAAAACCATATTTTGGAACAATTGCATTATTTCAGGCAGTAAGTTGAAGCGCGCATCCTCGAACCCCAGCTCCAGCTCGAAATAATAAATTTACTCACGAATCCATATCCCCGGCTTTTGCCAGTCTGCCTGTCTGTAATGACGACCGCTTCCTCTATGGCTCCATAGACCGCAAAGTGCTCCCTCAAGCTCTTGTCCGTCGTGTGGTACGGTAGGCCCCCTACGAACAGCTTGGTCCACGTGGTGTCCTTTTGCTGAACGGAACCAGCACCCAACAGCGTCCCGACGCTGCCGACGCCTCCTAAACCCGCCAGCTCGGCGTCCGTAGCCGTGGGCATTAACATCATTGGGTCCTCCAGTTTGATAAAGAACAGTCCGCAACACACGCCAGCACTAACAAGGTGGCATCACTATCACTGTCAGCAACAGACTGAGCTGGCCAGCCGTGTGGGGTAAGCAGCTGCGAGTAAACGACATGGAGGGGGAATCATAACAATCAAAAGCCATATGTCACCATGTGTTTTTTACCTAAGCTCTTGGCTACTGGATATACTGTATTATCCCATGGCAATGGCACATACGCAAATTTATACTAAATGAACGGATTTTAAAACTCTGACGTAGTCAACACTCAACACATAACCTCCACCATTTAATTTTCATTTTTTAAATAAATAAATATATCATCAACGCTTGTTACCCATTTCTGGGTATACTAGTTTACTTCTATTCACAGAGTTCAGTAATAACGATATACCTGTATCACAGTACCGTTGATGGCATTTCATTTACCACAATCCGCAGCAACTGGGCGACCGACAACTGGGCAATGAATAAATTAGCGACAGAAGTTTTGCACGCTTAGCAGGCATATAATTTGACGGATTTTTTTTGCAACAGGCAAAAAGGATACATGTGTAATTCTACACATCTATTTTATTATCAACCAGTCACCCTCGCCCAGTTGACCATGTTCATATTTACCAAGCGTTACCTTAGGGTTCTTAAAATTGTTGAGGAGAGAGCACGACCTTACCTAATTTCAGTTTTATACAAAATGTTATTAATAAATATATTTTTCTTAAAATATATAGATTTGTCAATTCCATATACAGGCTTTATCACGGAAAGTGAAGCATAGGCGTTTAACATGGGAAATTAGTTTCTCTTAATTATTTTAGACAAAAAGTTTCAAATGGATGTTATAAAGCAAAAATTTCTACATCCGAATCAATAAAAAAAAAACATTTTGGCCACTTCATAACTGCAGAAATAAAATTTGAAAAATCACGGAATTACAATATAATAGTATTAGCCATGGAATTAGAAACAAGAGACGAACAAAAGTGTAACGTTTTATTACGTCAGTGTCACAATAATGATTGTCAAAATAAATACTAATAATTTGACGTATAAAACGTAACGCTTTTGTTACATCGCAGAAAAAGTAAAGTGGAATAATATATATTAACAATTAAATATCAATTAATAAACTTTTATCTGTTATGACTATTTCTCTTGCATGGCACTGTAAAAAGCTTAAGGCGGATATTTTATTTTACGTTTATCTGAAGACAACCACCTATTATAACAATAAATTTAGGCTCATTTGATGCAGTTTTTAATTCTGAACATTTTGTCTCGACATTTTTGTTCTAAAATTATTAGGGCAAGAATTACAGTCACACGAAAATTTGACCATTGTATTTCCTATCATCCATAAAAATTAGTCATCCGGTATAGGTACTTACATTTAAAATTGAACTCCGTCAACTGGGCGAGGGCGACTGGAAGATAGTCAACTTAACGATAGACTGTCGATGATCAACTGGCGATAGCCAAGTGGACGCCAGACATGTGGACGACGAAATAATAGATATAAAGGAGTACAAAATTGTGCGTTAGATTCGTTAGGTGTTGTGTAAGGTCCATCAACTTGTATGCCTGCTAAAGTGCAAATAGTGCAAAAAAAAATTCTCGCCCAGATGATCTTGTCCGCATTAACCACCTATTGCCTAGTTTTCAGTGACATGCCAGGCGTTACCTCATGGGGTCTCAAAGCTGTTGAGAAGAGAGCACCACAGGGGTTATTTTTATGCTATTTGAAAATATACCTTACCTATACTTAATCCAAATTTATCCGTGACACCGGAACATAGGACTTTAACATGTAAAATCATATTTTCATAATTTCCTGTTTCCCTAATTATTTTTGGTACAAATGCTACGTTGGAACCAATAAACACAATTAATTTTGCATGTAACGGCAGAAATTAGGAATGCAAATTTCGAAAATCATTCGAAAATACCGATAGCCATGGAATTAAAATAGATAAATTAACATATGTTCGATGTTTTACTTATCAAGTTAGGTTAATATATTTTTATTAGGCATTATTTGTAATATTTGTTCAAGTAAACAATTATCTATTCATTGAAATAAATATTTTTTCACTTTAACATAAATTATAAATAATAATGAAAATCAATTAATCAAGCTCGACAGTTAAATCACTAACATTTGTTAATTTTTAATTTCAATTCCATAGCTATCGCTATTTTTGGAGTAATTTTCGATATGTTCGTATCTAATTTCTGCCGTTATAGAACATGCAAAATTAAGTTTGTTTATTGATTCTCATGTAGAATTTTATACTCTACGACATTTATTTGAAGCTTTTTTAGCTGAAATAATTAGGGATGCAGAAAATTACGAAAGTATGATTTAATATGTTAAAGTCCTATGTACAGGTGTCGTGATCAACATCCTGTATGTTTGTATAAGTATTATTTAAAATATGTTTATAATATATTTTCTTTTTAGTTTCAGGCTGTGAGTATACATAAGTTTTAGATTATTATTTTCCTCTGAACCTTAATATAATTTTCTCTACTCTACTTCCTTCTGTTTAGTCTCACTAAGTATTTCTTTATCCGTCCTCTCCTCTTCTAAAGATTAGTTTGTGAATCATTATAATTACACTGATAACTAGGAATACCGTTGAAAAGTTCAAGTGGGATTTATTCATAATTCTCGAGTGTGTTTATGATATCTGTAGAAAGGATTACTATACTAGAAAATAAAATATTGTTTTATTAAGAGAATTTAATTGTAATGTAAATAAATACGTTTTTTGTGCACTACTGGTTGTGCTAATTTACTTTATGTAGATTTTAATAATTTCATTTTGTGCTTTTATTTACTCGAACATATTTGATGAGTTGTCGACAATGAAATTTGAACCCAGCACAGTTTCATGCCGACATAAAATTGTAACTCTTGTTTCACGAAATGCTTGTTCTTGTCTTGATTTTTTTTTCTCCTTGTCTTGTTCTTGCTGCAAGAAAAAGAACAGGAAAACAAGAAACAACGCAAGACAAGAGTAGCATAGAGTAAGAACAAGATTTCTGGTTAAAAAATTTGCAAGAAGCAAGATTTCTTGTTTTATGTAGACGCACAAAATATAAATGTTATAATACGCCGATTTTAAGGCTGTTGAAACTGGGAAAATAAAATGATAATGTAGTGTATGTAAATTTAGACACTATTTTATTGTTGAACCTTTCGGTACAATATAACATGAGTAATAAATGATAAGATACAAAAACTACAAATAGTAGGCTTTGATTGATTCAGAATTCAACCGATTTCGGTGTTTTCTAATTACCAGCGATGCTTTTGAAAACAGTGTTTCCTATGAAACAAAAGTTGCTGTAGTACTGAGTATGCCCTTAGCCATTTTAGATAACATAAGGTACGTACACTCATCGTCCTCCACCAGTCAAGAATATTGTTTTTTCGTCGGCACGTCTAGACCTGAAATAATCATTAGGTTCTTGTCTTCAACCGGATGTGCAAGAAATTGTGTCGTGTTTAGTGTGATTAAATATCTGACCAAAATATAAGTTGTCTTCATTGCAGATGCTGAAAGCAGTAATTTTTTCTGTACTGGAGGTGGGGTTAGAAGCAATGTTACTTTGCTTGTTAATTCCTCAACCCTCCGCTATCAAGAACAAGAAATAAGCAAGAGTCCTACTAGCAAGACAAGAATTAAGCCTACAAGAAATTTGCAAGAAAATAAGTTGTTTAACTTTTTGTTTTGCTAAACAAGACAAGAATTCTTGATTTGTGCATCACTAGTTGTAAGCTAATAGTTAGTAGAGGCATTTTCATGGAGCCATTTACAATGAAAATTTTGACCCGGTGCACTTAAACCTTGTAAGCTCCTAGGTTTCACTTCAAGTCGGTAATGAATTCGGATTCGCATTGTGACCGCCGTATTTTTCCAACAGAGGCGCTGTGAACACTGCTTTGAATTTGATTATTTGACACTTGTTTGTTTTCGTGGTGTTATATTTCACATTGTTTAATAATAGTTTAGTTTAATAACCTAATCTAAATAAAATATTTATATTTACTAATCATTTATTTTACAAAATACTGAACATGAATGTAAAAAAAATAGAATTGTTATTTTTATTCATATTCTGATTAGATATCTGAGCAAGCTCAATACAAATTTACCGCCCAGTTAGAATAGGCATTATTCACACTCAGACGTTAGGATAGTACAATCCTTAGGTACCTACCAATATGATTCGGTCACAAAACGAATAGGAGTGGACAATAGTTGTAGTACGTCTTAGATTTGATATTCTTCTATTTCTACAGATATTTTTTTTTTATTGTTTCCTATACAAAGAAAGAAAAAAACAATAGTTGAGATTTCTTGCATTATATGTGTAATGATTATTTCTTTTTCCAGCAGTGGAAACCAATTTATGTGTTAGAACAATTAGAGTAGCTTATTGGCTAGCTCACACAACATTCCACCAATCAAATCAATATGTTATCGATTTGATAATGGTAATGCTTACCTACTTTTTATTGTTATTTGTCCAGAGAATACGACATTGAAACAACAGCCAATAGAAATACAAATATTTTTAATCTGATTTATTAAAAGATTTGTTAATTAGAATCTTTTATTCCAACATTGTTGTTGTTTGATGTATCCATTATTTTATATTTACATAGTTTCAATTTGACCTACAGTATAGTCTAATGATACTATATTCCTATATTTACTCATTTTTGAATTATTTCCACAAAAACTCATAAGTATGTATATACAGGATGTTATTTAAGTATATTAACGCTTAACCGATGATAGAAATGACCCAATTGATTGCAAATCTGGCAATAATTTTTGTTTACATGCTTTCTATGTATAAGAACTGGAGCCCCTTGAAACTAACCTATTACGCCATAGTTCAAAATTTTGTAAAAAAGTAAAAATCAATGCGTTCTCTGGAAAAAAGTTGATTGTCAAAACTGACGGTAAACGTTTTTTTTTTCATAACGTACAATTTATATTCTGTTTATTTGATATTCTTAAAATGCCAATTATCTTCACCAATCAAGAGTATGCAGACATGTTTTGATAAACATGTACTTGTAAATTATGAAAGTCTGAAAAATGATCTTGTATGTGTGACATTTTTTCCAGAGAACACGTTGATTTTTACATTTTTACAAAATTTTGAACTTTGACGTAGTGGCCAGTTTTAAGGGATTATCTATGGGTTAGTTCTGCCATCGGTTAACGTTGTAGACTTACAAATAACATCCTGTATAGGTAAGGTATTTATATTTGGGTAAACATTTCAAAATTATCAAGACTCCAATTATTTTTTTTTGAGATAGATAAACAAATTTAAAATAAATAAAAATATAGTGTTTCCTAAATGTACTCCTAATAAATATAGAAGATATGATATTTTGTCAAAAATAATAATCTTTTGCAAATTTTGTGTAAAATTCATACATTGTTTCCTGTGTAAAACTTTCTAAAGTACCCTAGCTACACCCTAACTGCACACAAGAAATGGGGTAGTGCGTAGACCAGGTGCGTTTGCATGGGACATTCAATGGCGTGCACAAACATTTTATTGTAGGGGATAAATCGAAAAAAAATAGGAATAAAAGAAGGGCACATTTTGCGATTTACATGATTGAAGATGCTGAGTTCAACAACTTTGCAACTCAGCACCTGTGAGAATGCTGCTCTGGAACTCAGAACTCAGGAAGTCAGAAACCCTCCATTTTTCTGTTGAGCATTATTTTGTTAAATGAGTGATGTGTTTAATAATATAATAGTATTATAATATGTTTGTGTACTAATATAAATTTAATAAAAATAATAATAATATGATTATGTAGTAAATAAAACCCTCCGTGAATATAAATAATTCAGTGAGTAGTACAGACGTGGTTAATATTACTATATGTCAAATACAATTAATTAAATAAACAACAATCTCGGAACGTTCGCCGATCAGTGATCCGAAATCCCTCGACGCACTAAGGAGCACCGCAACTAGCTTCTTCCACATTATACCTCAACAGGAGACCCGAGATAGGGTAATACACGAATCTATCTCGATCCCTACGATGGGCCAGGGAGCACCGCAACTGACCTTTATACTCCTTAATACGGTATCATACATTTGTTCATCATAATCATACAGATATTTATATTACTGAACTTAATAGCAAAATTCCTCTGCACAGAATCACACACCAGGTAACAAACACTCGGCACTGTTAACCACATAATGAAAAATATTACCTCTGCGTCAAATCTTATCGCTCCACCCTAACATAAATATATAAACAAAGAACAACCACACTGCGGTCTAATATCTTTGTTTATGCTTCGATCTGATTAAAACTAATTTCATGCGTAATATATGGTATAAGTTTGTCGGTCGAGTCGTGGAACACCCTGTATTTTCAAATGGAACACTCTATATATTGAAAAGTACATGAAGTTTGTTATCCAATAGCATAAAAATAATCATGTTATATTATTAAAAAATACAATAGCGAATGATTTAAATATTACAGTTTTATTAAATACAGAAGGCTTTGAAATACTATTTTTTTAATTAGACATCTGATAATAGTAAATAACAGATGTAATAATGAAATATCGAATTGAAATAGATGGAATTGTTAAACAATTTTCTTTAAATTTGAAAGGTGTAATGTTAAAATAATATTTTTATTTTGTAATTTTTTTCCGTACGACACTGTTCAATCTCTTTGTGCATGATAAACTCCTCTTATTGTCCTTTGGCTTGTGCCTTATGCTGCCTGTCCTATCCGCATATTCCCCTACGGCTTACACATATTCACACACATATATACTACACATACACTATAGAGTTACTATGATGGTGTATATGTGTGTATAAGTGAATGACATGTATCTGTATGTGTTTATATATGTGTTATCTTGTTTATGCTTTGTTTTATCACTTGTAAACACTCATTAAGATTAGTTTTTGCAAAGGTTCATTGTTTAGAATACATAGAAATACAGAAGAATATGTATTAAGTATAAATATAACATTTATAAAGATTATTATTTATTTTTTATATTTCTACGGCTGCATATGTTAATGTGTACCTAAAATGAAATATAGGTACACGCTAAAACTAAATCGTCATCACCGCTTATGACGTAGGCATTTAACGTGTACCTTTATAATTTAAAATTTACACTATGTACGCTAATTTATAGGCTGAAATAGTATGTATACATATATTACAAGAAAAGTGATCATCTCGATTATTTTTTTTATTATTGGGAATTGAAGAAAATCATTCTAATAAAAGTTGTAGTAAATCGAGGGAGACATCCACATACCTATTGAAGAAATTTATTTTTAAACCAGTGGTTCTGAAACTATAACATAAACTTATATTTTCTTATATGGAATGGTATATATATATTTAGGCTCATTTGATGGAGTACTTTTTTTCTGAATTCAACAATGTAATCATTTTATATCCTTAGATAACAAAAATATTGAGAAATTTAAATAAATTTATTTTTTATAGATATTTTTCAGTTGGGATGTATGAAAAACAGTTGAGCTTAAATTAAAATGAAACATAATATTTGTTAATACTTTTATAAACAGTATTAAAACCAGGGATGGAAACGATTCACTATAACGTTATCCAAGTTTACAAATTTTACATGATTTTTGCCGTTTGAAAGTATAATTTCTCGATAATTTATTTCGTGTTTCATAATGAATAGATGTCACTAGTGGCCAAATTCAAATGTTGAACACTTTATTTCATTTCTAGAATAAGATAAGTGTATGTATTTTTAATACATTGTTTTTAATGAATTTTTATTACAAACTTGAGAAACATACGGTTATTGTAATATTATAATAACGAAACAAAAATAACATTATTATAACGTTCCATAACCTTATTTTGTTTTTTATTATGTTATTTATAGCGTTATGTAACGAATTATTTTTTTATAACGTTATGAAATAACATAACAATTCGTTAACGTTATCCCTTCCCTGGTTAAAACCATTAAATAGTAAATTATGCATAAAATAATTCAAATTGACAGATAGCAAGTTTTGATTTTCATGCATAGCCTAGTGAAAAATAATTAAATAAATAAAATTTATTTAAATTTCAATTGATTTTTTCTTAATATTTTTGTTATGTGAGGACATAAAATGATTACAGGGTCAAATTAAACAAAAATACTCTATCGAATGAAAATATAAATTTATGTTATAGTTTGAGAACTACTGCTTGTATTTTTTTTCTTCAATAAGTAAATGGTTTTACCTTCGTTTAATTAAATTAATTAATTAAAAGACTGTTTTTCAATTTGGCTACGACATACATATATAAAAATGCAAAACCAATTTGCAACTGCGCTTCTAGGATTTAACATCCAAAGATAACCTAATTTATTTAACGTATTTTTGGTATTTTGGGCGCAATAAGTTGGTACACGTTAAATGCTTACGTTATAAGGGGTCATGACTTCATACCGTGACATGTCATATTAGGTACGCATAAACATGTCCCGAATACTTCCTTTGTTTTAAAATAGGTTTAGGAATAAAATAAAACACAAAATTAAGAAAAATAACGTTTAAAATAAGGAAATGTTGGGCCTGCATTATTTTCTTCAATTTTTGGAACTTATTTAAAAGAAACAATGAAAATTTGCAAAATTAACATTATTTTTTGAATCTAGAGATATGTATTTTTCCAGAAAAAAAAATACACCACTAATTTGGCATCTTAATGGAGAATTTTTTTTACTTCACCTGACTTCGTATCTTATATAATTTGCGAGATCTCAATGTGTACATTGCACACAGTATCTATATTCCAAGAAAACCCATTGATTTTTAATTTATACTTTTAATATAAATTATCTCGTTTATTTGCAATTAGTTTTCACAATGACAAAGAACTTTTTATATTACGTTAATAGAGAGCTTTCTGTTTTTATTTCCAAAGGACAAAGAGTAATGTACATAAAGGAATATTTTGTTATTGTTTCCCTTTGAGAAATTGATATACTATTTAGGTGACTTAATACAAAAAAAAAAAACAATTAATGTAAAAATTTCCTAACTTTTGGAATGAGTGATTTAAAATTCGTCGATCATTGGCCCATATTGCGACTATAGAGCACACTATTATAATAGCAGAAATATTATGAAGCGCGCTTTTGCTTTCTATTCTTTTAACAAAAAAAAGCCCTATAAAAGTAAAACACATGGTTCATATTATTTAGAATTTTATATTAAATATGTTCAAAGTAGTTGAACAAAACAACTTCACCATTCTTTTTCTGGGACACTTTAAAACTGGTAAAGCTAACAAATTTATTTCTAGTAACTTAAAAATGTGTAGCTACCAAACTAATGGGGAGAGAGAGAGAGAAAAGAGTTTTGTATTTCCATGACCTCTTTTCTTCTATTGCCCTAATCCGATTTGATATTTGTTCTGTTTTATTTCGGGTGGTCAGTTTTGTTGTAACAATGATTTGTTAGCTGATGATGAATTCTAAAAAAAAAAAAATACCGAAACATATTTAAATATTGTTTTAAATTCTATCTAAGAGGTCATGGTAGTTATTTACTGTCTCTTTCTTTGTCTAAAGAGGTTACTTCAGTCAGAATGTTAGATGGCAAGAGTAAAATTCTAAAATCATAAGTCCCCACCACCTAGGGGATTTAAAACTGTTAAATTATTTTAAAACACAGATGACAGAAAAATAACTGAAGACTGAATTAAACCAATTTTATATATATCATAAAACAAAACGTCTATTCTTGTGATAAATGTAATATATTTGTAATTGCAAAAATGTATGTATTAAGAAAATAAATATAGTTATATAATTATTGTTGATAACAATATAGTTTAGCGTCCAGTTGGCAGCTGGAAAAACAATCCGAGTCCATAATTCATACTTCAAAATAAACTTTTTTTTAAATTGTCTACTATAGTAGATTTTATAATTGTACCTTAATTATCTTTTCCGTCACTCGGAGCATCTTTGTAATGGAATAGAAGCTTATATAAAACTCTTGATATTTTTGTGAAACGATTTTTTTTAATCTTGCATTTCATTGTATTTTTTAACTGGAATGGTTGTAAGTCGGTTGTACAAATAAATTTGGTAGACAAACAATAACAGTCGAGGAATACTCTGGATGAATTAAAAGACTGGACTTGGATCGGTATTTCGTAAAATGTCATGGATTACTTTTCCAAAGTACAGCAAATTTTCAAACACTATTTTAACGGACTCAAATCGTTATTTGAGCAAGAAGATTTTGGCTGAAATAAGTACGTATAATAGTAAACAGATGGGATAAAAATCTCAATTACTGGAAATTTGGACTTAGATCGTTCTTCCCGCCACGTCTTCAACTGTTTAAAATGATAGTACACATTTTTGTTATACTGTTTACTGTCTACCTAAGTATCTTATTCTTAATAACTCTACTAAAATATTTTAGTCATAATACAGTGTATTGAAAATTAAATAAAATGAAAAATAAATTAATAAAAAAAAGAGGAACATATTGTTATTGTTACGTTGGCAATACTTAAAAAATAACGTCTAATATATCAATAAATAAAAAAAAATATTTAGTTGTTGTGCAAATATAGAAATGAAGGTACATATTTATTGATCCCCGTATATTAACAAAGCTTAATCTAGTGATCTAGTGACCACTACATATTAGCGTCCCCTATTCCCCGAATATATTTCCCCTAATTCGATATGCTTTTCCATCCTAGCTCCGGGTCTACTCCGCACTAACACACACTGTTACAAATTAATCACTCTAACAATAAAACAATTTCAAGCAATTTGTTCGCAATATCTCTACTAAATCTGCTACAAACGCAAAGCAGATGCAGTTAGTAGGATACAATTAGTTATCAATTATATTCAGTATATGGAATAATGAAAGGCACTAATAGCAATAACGTGAAGTACACCAATGAAATACAGATTAAATTAATAAATATCTACAGTCCTATGTAATTAATTCTAAACCATCGTTATTTTTAGAATTAAAAAACTCAATGGCTTTTCTAAAAATTAATCTCAAGAGTATTTAGATTTGAAAAATTATACATTTTTTTTAAGGAAAATGTTTAGTGCTTCAAGTACAGTACCTATATCTCCGGTAGATCAATTGCTACCAAAGTTAATTACATGTTCAAAAATACTAAAAAAATGTTTTTTTTTTTTTGGAATAGTACGAGTAGTTTTGAAGTTATTGATAACGAAAAAATTGTCACATAGGTGCACATAAATCCATACATACAGACATTATCGTGAAAATAAATTGGGGTGGGTCAATGTTGGCAGTCTGTGGCGGCCATGTTGTTTTGGTGGCGTCTGTCTAATCTGTTGTTTATTATTCTGTCACATCATCATGGCAAGTTACACGTCCAAATGATAAAACTTTATTATCAAAATGAGTATTCGTTAGTGCAAAAGTTGCGCGCGTTGCGCCCATTTAACGGCAGACGCGGTGGCCCTTCAAAGTTGAATCTCCAACGTTTGGTTGCCAAATTCGAAGCGACCGGTTCGGTAAACAATCAGCCAACACCCGTATGTCAAAGGAACGCCAGATCGGCCAAGAACATTGCCGCGGTCCGTGAAAGTATGCAGGAGAACCCGAGGCAGTCAATTCCTCGTCGTGCATAAGAACTCAGTCTTTCGCAGACTTCAACTTGCGAATTTTGCGTCGGGACTTGGGCCTACACCCGTACAAGATCCAACTGACCCAGGAGCTCAAAGTTAATGACCATAGACAACGCCGATTGTTTGCTCACTGGGCTTCGAAGCGTTTGGAAGAGGACCCCAATTTTGGCCGAAAAATCATCTTTAGCGACGAGGAGCATTTTTGGATGAATGGCTATGTTAACAAGCACAATTGCCGTATATGGGACGACGCCAACCCACACGAGGTTCACCAGGTGGTAATGCATCCACAAAAATTACTGTTTGGTGCGGATTTTGGGCCGGGGCGTCATTGGTCCGTACTTTTTTGAAAACGACGTTGGTGAGGCCATATGAACGATATGGAGGTAGACGACATGTGGTTCCAGCAGGACGGCGCTACGTGCCACACAGAGGACGCCACAATGGACATTCTGCACGAACGATTTGAGGGTATGGTTATCTCTTGAATTGGCCACCAAGATCGTGTGATTTGACCCCGCTAGACTTTTTCTTGTGGGGTTGCCTGAAATCGCAGGTCTATGCCAATAAGCCGCAATCGACCGATGCCTTTAAAGTCAACATAACCAATGCCATCGCTCAAATTCAGCCGGATCTATGCAGTAGAGTCATTGAAAATTGGACCATTCGGATCCGTGCCACCGTGAGAAGCCGCGGCGGATATTTGAACGATGTTATATACCATACATAATGGCATACATGGGCCTTTCAAATAAAAAAAAGAATTTCGTTAATAACTCACACATAGCTTGTTTTATTCCATTTCAACATCGACCCGCCCTTATTGAAAAAATTAATAAAAATAAAGTATTTTAAAATGTGCTTATTCATTGAAAACTCAACAATACCTCTCTTACCTATGAAAATACCATAGTTATAGTTTGTGAATAACTTGTATTTTTCTTAAAATATCCATGTTTACATATTTTATATTTTGTTGCTATATTTTGTTATTGTTTTTTTGAAGAAAAGGCACGTATTGTGCGTGGAAAAATGTAATTTTTAATAAATTTTACAGAACTTAGAGTAATGTTTATTGTATTGCTCTATATAAAATTTTAGTTTCGTTTACGTCGATAATGCGAACAGCCGATTTCATATTATAATCGTAGTTCAAGTTTAGTGGAGTAGTTTAAATGTATGTTGGTGAATTGAATTTCTAGAATTACTTTTCGAAATATATATATGAGAATTATCTGTCTCGTCAAAATACAGTATTAATTTACAAAACTTAGTCCATACATATGTGGTAATGTATTAATTTAATATCCATAATTTCAATATACCAATAAACTAATGTTTGTCGAATTTTCAGAGAACAGTACATTGCAATAGATTTTGATGCTATACAGAAATTTCAAGTATGTATAAATATTATTTTCTATATCTGTTATAAAATGAACTTTTTATTTCATACATCTTAATGTTTACAGTAATTAGATTTAGATTAGAAAAAATGAAAAAAAAAATTCATTACCTACGTACGTGTTATTTTCTTTGTGGGGCACCACAAGAATCGCTTTTGAGCTATGTTCAAATTGGATTTTTTTTACAGTTATTGTAAATTTGTAAAATAATGCATAAAATTTAATTGTTTTATTTAATATTTTCTTTATTAAATTTGAATACTGTATCTCTGTTTTTAAAAATAATTATTTTCAATTGATTCACATAGAGTATAAAATATTAATATTTTAATATCATTTCGAATGGTTTATTATTTAAAGATAAGAATTTTAAGATTAAAATATATTGCGTAGCTATTATACAGAGTGATCCAGAATGATTGAAAGTCACATGACTTGAAAAAGTTCTGATTATGATCAAAATTACCTTCCACGAAAAAAAAATAGTATCAACTTTTAGACAGTGTTAAATTATGTTCCCTATATTACCTACATTTAAAAAAGTCAGGGGCATTTCGTATTTTGAATTTTGCTTGTTTTTATCCTTTAAAATTACACTGTTATTTATTCAAAACGTTAAGTTAGAATGAGTGGAAATATGTACACCAATGTAATCTGTCAATCGTATGTCACTATCAGAACGATGCGACAAACAAAAAATCAGAACGAGGCAGAACCTTCAATCATTCTGGATCACCCTGTATTAGGATGTTTGTTTTGTACAATAAAAATATGAATTTGTACGAAAATAAATAATTAGTATAAAAAATTTACCTAATTTAATTTTTTTTAATTATAATGTACAAAATAATAGTTCAAGTTATATTACATAAATATTTTTTTATACCGATAAATTTTTATTGTACTTGTTATGATCGTTATTTCGTACTCTTCAACTTTATTGTACCTACAAATTAATATCTTTTTTATAATTTTTTTTTGTAATATATAGTACATATTATTTTATACAAATTCCAGTCTTATTTGATGTACATTGTTACTTTTTAGTTAATCTGACAATATTTAAAATACTCGTATATTGAGACATGAAATTACTTTTAACAAATTTTGAAAATTGATAATGTTTGATATTCATACATTTATAAAAATTGATATATCTATATTACTTGACGACGATATTTTATATCTCAAAAACATACCTGCTTAAAAATGTGTAAAAAATAATTATTTTACACATTTGTTTGAACATAAAAAATGAAAACCTAATTATCTGTCTGCAACAACAATGATTTTTCAAAATATGTGACAAGGCCTAGTCCTTAGTGGTATTTATTTATTCTTAACTTATAATACTATACATGTATTTTATATTTAGTAATGATTATACTTACCTACTTAAAAAAAGAAAATTAATATCAGATATGTAAATATTAACAATAATTTGTTATTACTAAAATATTATTGAGAATATAAATGAAACAAAGAAATGGTTTCTGTTTTGTTGCCCCCAAGGGAAAATTAATGCCGAACGCCTTTGTGTATGTGTAGGCCCGTAATAAAATTTAAGTTTCACCTTCGATATGAGCTTCATATATGATGTTTTATCTAAAATATCCGTTGTCATTTACTGGTCCAGTGCACAAACATATTGCACTGCAGGAAACGGATTACACAAATTATTTTATTTATAAATTATCCAAATTTCCAAGCACTGTTCAAATGTGCTGATTCACTAAGAAAATTACAGTTATGAGTTACAATATAACCTTTTAAAATAAGAATTTTTGACATAGGGATTTAATATGGGACATTAATTTCACAAATTTCTAATTTTATTAAATTCATCATATGGATATACTAGTGTTACAATAATGAGATGGGCACATGACTATTGATACGGTTGTTGCCGATTTCTAACTTTTAATGCCATTTTTCTCAAAATAATTGTTAATTTAAATTTTGTTTCAATGTTGATAAATGTGATACGGAATAACTTTTTTATTATATATACGACGTTTCGACAACGGGTAAATAACAAAACAAAATACATGTAGTCAAGACAACATGTTTACAAAATTAGAGAAGCCATCGAAATCAAGAAATCTTCTATTAACGTTAATTTAACTACAGGTTTTGAGCTTAATAAGTGGTGGTTACTTGTTATTCGTTCATAATTTTCTGTTTTTGTTATTTACTTGATGAAGACAGCACTTCCCTGTCGAAACGTCGCATAAATAATAAAAAAGAATTACAGAACTAAATCCAAATATTGTTTTATTTTATAATATTGAGTTCTGAAAGCTTCTTTCAATATTTAACTATAGTAAACGATAATGAAACGTATTTTAATATAAAACTTCGACGTTAAAGCGTATTTAGAACGAACTATTATGACGAGGGGCTCGTAAATACAAATATATTTAACATATGTATTTCATACAAAGAAATATTTATTTTACATACATAATGAAAAATTTCTATTTCCGTTATTGTCAACAAGCAATACCCTTATTGGGAATTAACTGTAACAACAACAATATCAACATAAGTGCTCAATCAAGATTTTTTCACCATTATATTTTTTTGTTATTTCATAGGCTTCTCGAACCTTAATATTATTTCCATTCCTTACACAATGGAATCGTGGAATTAAGATTCCTTTGAAAAAAAAAATCGACATAGAATTTGTTCTTTTTTATTTAAAATGTTCCACTAAGTGTATCCAGATTTTTCTATTCCTCTTCGAGCTTAAGTTAGGTTAATTTAGGGTAGGTTACATTAGGGTTAGGTTATGTTAATTTTCTTGGGATAAAATTCTTCCGATGAATTTTCCGTAAACCTTTTGAACCTTTAGACATAACTACTACGTAATGTACATATTATGCATAATTTCATTTTGTCATACCATTTTCCTGCTATTATTTTTGTTTATACGAGAAAAGATTTGAAAATATTTTTGTAATTCAATTCAACTTTGGTTTATGATTAAATATTAGAAAATGGATGTCTAGTAATATAAATTAAACAATGATGAGCAATTACCTACTTTTTCAGTGATTTTTATACGACATTGGTATGGTTTTTGTAAATAACTGATCATTTGCAAATAGGAAAATCAGTGAACATCAGTGGCAGCTTCTCAGGGTAGGCCAGAAAAAATAACTCATTGTAACAAATTAATAATTTGAATTAATAAGCCGTAAATAATGTAAAGTAATTAAATTAAATTTCTACTTATTCCGTTAATGCTTGTCTTTATAAATATCAAAATAACAATTTAAGCTACCACCATAACTAATATATAATGCAGTTCACCTAATTTACACCCTGGAGGTTTGCCTCTGAAATATACTCGAAATGGATAGTATAATGTCTAATATTTTTGATAATGCTTTCATCCCGGTAAGCAATATGTGTGCTAGACAAGGAGTTGATTGAGGCTAGCCTTAAATGCAAAATGCAATGAGTGCCTGAAGGATAAAAGATGGATACTTCCACATGTCCCTATACAGACCGTGCTCGTGCGTGAGTAGGTTCAGGAGAGCGTACATATACTGTACATTATTGAAAGCCAGATTAAATGTTATTAACTGCATATTACATTAGAACATAAACATAAAAATATTTAATTCTTGTATTTCTCCATGTGTTTACAGTTTACCTAGTGTTCTTGTATTTCGAATTTTAGTTGAAAACAAATGTTGATTTATTTTAATTAACAAATATGAATTTCGTAAACTGTCTTGTCTTTGGAAAAGAATTAAAACAATCAAACAGTCCATGTTTGCTTTGTCCTTAGTAAATCATTAATAAATATTGGTAAAGGAGGCAAATCGAATAAATCGTTTAAAACACGTGGTTCGATGATTTTTTACTTCCTTGTACGTAAGTAAAGGAAGTATTGTAATCGCGAAAAATTTCGGTTTTCAGATTTCAGCGGAAATATCCATTTTGATCATCCCTGAATCCATTTTGACTAATTTCGTCGTGACGTCTGTACGTACGTACGTATCTCGCATAACTCAAAAACGGTAAGCCGTAGAAAGTTGAAATTTTGTATTTAGGACTCCTATAACATGCTCCCTTTTTGGTTATTACACAATTTCCAGAAGTGGTACTTTACATGAAGACTATAATAGATTTTAATGAAAAACTGTTTTAAAATATAATCCAAAACTTTTCAAATTTGGTATACACGACTTTTAAGTCAATCGAAATAACATAATAGATTTTGGTTAAAATAGGCTAACCGGAAGTGGTACATTACTTGAAGTTGTTAACAGTTTTTCTTGAATAAAATGATTTTATTTTGATTTTAGAAATAAATGCTTCAAATAAAAGTTTTAGAGAATTAATTTCTGCGTCTAGCACATCAAGTATTATTAAATTAGCCCTTTGTATAAGCGAGATATGTAAATTTAAAAATTATATACTTTTTTGTTTTTGTAATAAAGCTTGCTATGGATTAAGACAAAAAACTAAAAAAAATGTTCATGTCAAATTACGTTAAATACGTGCAATTTTATGATTCGTACAATAACAAATATTATATTTTTATTGTGAAATTAGTCATATTCATTGTTGTAATCAAATATTTCTTTGTTGTAATCAAAACTCTCTTTAAAAAGAACCGGGTTAGATTATGGTCGCTATATATCTTACTGTTTTGAAGTTAAAATTAATATTTTGTAATTTATTTATTAAAAAAATATGTATAGTTTAATAATCGTACAAGGAAGTCGTGTGGTGTCCACATCAGATTTTTTTTAAATGAATCAACTGGCTGAAGTGAGCTATAGTTATAGTACTCAATTATCTTAAAGTATGACCTCACCAAATTTTTGGTGCACAAGCCGCCACTGGTGAACATGTTCTTTTATTGAAAGTAAAATACTGTAACGTCGCCGCCACCGCCACCGCCACCGCCGCGCCGCAGCCCTCGCCGCCGCCGCGCCATGGCCGGCGCCGCCGCGTCTCGCCCGAATCTCCGCGCGTAACAGACATGTTCGGACTTTAATTATTGCGGTGACGTGATCTATTCTGCACAATGTTTTTATCTCACGAATGTTCTAGTCGTTACTGGAACAAAAGTCGCCGGGGTATATAAGTACCGTCGAGAAAGGCGGCGAATAGTCTGGTATAAATAAGCGTCGTGTTATGAATAGTTGGTGATATAAACAAACAGTCGACAAAAAGTGAACATAAATAAATATAATTGGTGACATAAATAGTAGTGTTAATTGTTTAAATAAATAATCTTAATGTTTAAGTCTCTTATAATATTGTGAGTCTTTAAATTAGTGTTTATAATTATTTAATCATAGTGTTAGTTAATTTTATTATCTTTTTAATATTTATTGTAATTATTTATCGCTTAATAAAGGTATTATTTTAATTAATATATTTCTTCCGATTATTTACACTTCACCTATATAAATAAAACGTTACAATACGTTTGTTATATAAAATTAGCCTACACGTTTTCTTCAAAAACAACCAATGTATCGGGATCATAATTGTTTTGCTGAATCTCGGTAGGGCTATTGTTGTCTTTGTAAAAACACTGAAACTTTACAATTTAATAACTTGTGATTAAGATACTTTTCGCGAGAAAAAGTTTTACCAAGCTGTTATGCATCCTTGAAAGAAGTCGCTGTATATAAATGAAATTTACAATATTTGGACTTGGTTGTTTTTTCCAGATGCTTCTCAAATATAAAAATAATCTTGGCTGAATTTTGCCAAATAAAATTCTAATTTATTATTATTATTTGAGCAACATTTCATCTGTATTTCGAAATAAATGTATCATTTACAAAGTGCCTAATACTTTGGCTAAGATTTTGTATTTACAACAAGATAAACATCTATCATTTAGTTTATAAAATAGGAAACATTCATAACATACATTAAGACATTTCGTAAATTCAAAAACATTTGCTTTCGAAATGAACGTATTTGAGCGCAAAATGACCATCGTCATTATCTCACCTCGAAACAAATTAGCAGAAGACGCCGTCCGTCGTCACGAAGGCATTTGGCAACGTCGAATCATTTGTGTCACCAATGTTGGCACACATTCATACCCTCTATAAAAAAAAAACAACGTAACACGCAAACACTTCGCAATATATATTCTACGATTTCAAGACGAAGATTCGGAAAATATTTTCAGTTCAAAAGACGCTAGAATATGCTAGGGCATTGTACGAAAATTTTATTATGGTGTCTCGCTTTTTTTAAAATTTTAATTTGGCAATAATAATGGGTAACTTTTGATGAATGTTCTGTACATAGATATTTTCGGAAGAGGGTATTTCTCTATTTTTTATTTCGATATGTTATACTTTATAAAAATAATAAATTTGTATATTTTTATTTGTTCCTCGCTGAAATTATATTTTGAAAATAAAGACCTATGAACTTGCGCGTCATAATGACGTAGGCATATGTAATAATATTGGTGATACCACTAAATAGCAACCAATAAGTAAACGAAAAAACACTTATACTTGTCAATTTGATATTTCTAAACATTTCTAGCTTCTTCTGGTCAGAATATCATTTTAATGGGATCCTTATATTTTTTTTATGAAATTTCTTCTAAACTGAAAGCGATTTGTAGTTTTAGAAAATCTTTCTTGTTACTCGTTAAGCCGTATTTTTTTTAAATATTCTGTGACGTAGATATACCTAGAGATGATTTTGTTTTCAAACAGTGGACTTCACTAATAATTGGAATTACATTAATTGATCTTTTTCAGCACTTATACAAATATATAAATATGTTAAAACAACTTTAGTGGTCAATAATTGAAAATATGTGTGGATAATAAGCATTATAATAAAATACTGAATAAAAAAATTACGTATGTTATAGTCCAAGGTTTGAGCAGCCTATGTCATTCAACATATCTTTCACTTTTATATTAACGCATGGAACCTGGCTTGGCATCATACTGTGACGTGCGCCCCTGAGAGAAGAGTATACGAGCGCCGCTACTGAAAGAATGTACCAGAGCGATGACGTAATCCCTTCGCCGGAATTTCCCAGATGATGCAATCCCCGGCGACGGACCGACTAGACGTTTAATTGCATCGTTGACCTAATTCTTTTGTACTCGGTATCACTGTGGCGCCGGAGGGTTCTAGAAGGACACTGGGCTGTATAAATACCGTCTGAATGACAGCGGGGAAATAGTCTGATACATACAAGCAACGAGCAATGAACACGGGGTGATATAAAAATAAGCATTCTACGAGTAGTTATATAAATAAAAATAGTGATATAAATATTGTTTAAGTAAATAATCCTAGTGTTTAAGTATTTAATAATATTCTTAGTGTTTATAATTATTTAATCATAGTGTTAGTTACTTTCATCATCTTTTTAATATTTATTCTATTTATTTATTGTTTAATAAACGTATTATTTTAGTTAATAATATTTTTCTGATTGTTTACACTTCACCCATATAAATAAACCGTTACAATACAATTAAACAACTGTTATTCGGTTTACTTTAGTTGTTTCGTTATTTTCTGAATTCATATAATTAGTTGAAAATGGATTCCTTTTTTCAAAAGGGTGATAGCAGAATGCTTGAAATTAATGAGAGTTTGAAATAGATTAAATAAATAGATAGTCTTTAAAATACAGTTTTACATTTAGGTTTAATATGAATGACCTATGTTATAATTTGTTACTAGGGTGGAGGATCCCATTGTCACGTTTTAAAATGAGTGCTACTCGTACAAAATATTATTTTGTACCATTTGGGTTCACGTATCTAGCAGCTTTTCATCATAGTAGTGTCAAATAATAAACGTATTCATCAATTCCATGAAACAGACCGTTTCAATACAATAAAAACTTGAATTGTTATTTAAAATTTATCGGAAACATAATATTCGTAATTTGTTACTAGTGCATCTACAGGGTGTAATTTTTAAAACGGGTCAAAGGGCTGTAACATAGAAAAACAGTTCTTTTCCTGTCAAAAGTTTTTATATTAATTTATAGAAAAAAGAATTGATGCATATTATAGAGAAAAAATTACAATTTTTGTAATACCAAACACTAACAATGAAACTGACAGTAACAAAACAGTTGTTGACTTACGACAGCTCATAAATAAACGTTTATTTACATTTTATTTGTTATAATTATTATTATTTTGGTTTTTCTTCATGTTAGTGAAAATTGACAATGTTTTGTTACTGTCAGTTTCATGATTAATGGGACTTTTTCTTAATTTCGCAAATTTTTAAATTTATTTTGTTGTTTTGTATTAAACAGGAATGTGGTGTTTTGTACAAAAAAATTAACTGTATATTTCAATTAATACAACTAAAATTGTCAAATTTGATTTATATAAAATATTAAAAAAATATTTATTTGTATATATATATAACTTAGTCATGTTCGTTTGTTTTAAATACCGAAACTACACCACTTATTAAACTTAAAGAATGAAAACAATGCGGCAATGAAACAAATGAAATCATCGGTTTAGTAATTTGAACTAGAAAATATCTCTGATAATACAAATATGATGACGATGACATATTTTAAATATGATTACATTTTTTTTATTGTTACTTGATTTAACAGTTTACTCGATGTTCATTTTGAAATCAAATTCACTCAGTCACTGAAGGCGTAAATTAGAAAAAATTGGTACCAAAAATTTTGAATTCTTTTCTCAAAAATTTTATGTCTAAAATACGCCATATAGTTTTACGAGACAGATAATATTTGAACGTTCCCATGTTAAACGCTTATATCAAGGATTCTCATTTTCATCCTTTATTACTATTTATTTATTTGTGACAAAATATGAAATACTCGTTACGCACAAATCTGAAAACAAAATTTACAATAAGAAAGAGTTATCATACCAGTTGCATCGTTTGTAAAATTGTCTTTGTAAGTCTTTCTTGAGCTCGACGCCAATGACGAGACATAAATAGAAATAGAAAAATTCCCCGACAAAGAGAAGAAAGAAGAAATAAGAAGCTACCTACGTTTTAACTTTGCTATTACTGTCACTTTACATTACTGCTCTCAAAGTACTCATATATTCGTCAACAGACGAACATCGTAATGACTTTTATCTTTTTACGAGTGTTTCGTACACCTTTCAAATGCGCATTAAGGAAGGGGCACTTTTCTAGTACCTAATTAGATAATAATATAAACATACTTTATTTATCTTTAACAATAAATATCGTTAAAGATAATTTAGTACTATTTATTTAATACATACATATGAACATATAAATGCGTCATCATGGCCAATAAAACCCAGTGTTTTTTTTTAAACTTAGCCCAAAGAGTTTTATCGGCCTTTTCTGGTTTTATTGGGTAAAAATCAGGTTTTTTTTTATTTTATAGAATTTAGTATTACTGTTATAATAACATGTTAATGTTAATATGAACATCAATTTAACTCTTTCTTTATTTATTAAATACGATTAATTTTTATGGTATTAATAAAATATTGACATAAATCCTGTGTTTATTCATCTATTAGCTCGTATATAATAACTTGTGATTACTTTCCATATTTCGAATTTTTTTATTGGTTTTATTACAGATCTTTTCCTGGAAAGGATGACATAGACTGTAGAGTTACAAAATTTCTCCAAATTTTAATACATAAAATTAAAAATTCATATTTGTATAATACATAAAATTAAAATTTCTTATTTGTTTAATACATAAAACATATCATTACGGGCTACAGCTCAAAAATAATGTATGCTGATACCAGTTTTTAAAAAATCTAAATTTAAAAATTGTTTTTCTTAGTACCTACACTATTAATAATTTACCAAATGAAGTAAAGTCGTTGCCTTTGAGTTCTTCTAGAAATTACATAAAAAATGTTTGTGATTTATAAATATATTAAGAAATATTTATGTTGGAAAATTGTAAAATACGATAATTATTTTTGTTCAACATTTTGTGGTATATTATATGTAAATTTATTGTTTGCTCCATATGTATTGGTTGACTGGAAGAACAGCCTTTGACTGAAGTTAATAAAGTTTATTTATTATTATTATTATTATTTTTAAGCGCCAGTATTTTTATGGCTGGTCCTGTCTTTTAATTTATCTGTAAGTTAAAATGAAAAATGTCGCATCGAAAAACTAACACGTAATTATTACAACTTATTTATATTATATTATATATCAGAGACGAAAATATTGTGTCTGTTATTTTTTTAATTTAGGATTATTTAAAAAACGGACTTTTTTTTTTTTGGTTTGAAGACAATAAGAGCTCTGGTATTGTTCATTTCTGGGTGTGCCAATCTGCTAATTTACCAGGCGTCACCGTACGGGTTCTTTAGCTGTCGTGAAGAAAATACAACTGGGGTCACTTTGTGGTATTTGAAAAATAGAAATAATTTTCAAGTTTGGCAAGGATCAAAATCGAACTTGGTCCCTCCAAATTACAACCGGTCACCTTATTCACTCAGACAAAACAAAAGTGTTTAATAAATGGCAGTACTGCATATCAGACAATAAAACGTTTATACCTATAAAATTCTTGTTTTTTCGGTTACTTTAAGAATAAATAAATTATTCGTACATATAACAGGGAGTTATTTAATTAAATGTACAAAGCTTAACCCCATAGATAGTAAATCTGGCAATAAATGTTGTTTTACATGTTTTCTACCAGAACTGAATCCCCTTAAAACTGACCAATTAGGTTAAAAATCAAAATTTTGTAAAAAAAAAATCAATATGTTTTTGGAAAAAAATGTCACGCCTGTCGCAATCGACATATAAAATCATTTCAGACTCTTGTTTATCAACATTGTTCCATGTTTGCATATTCTTGATTGGTGAAGATAACTGGCATTTTGAACAAAATATAAATTGTACGCCCATGCAAAAAACGTTTAATATCAGTTTTGACAATCAAAATTTTTTCCAGAGACACATTGATTTTTACTTTTTTACAAAATTTGAACTATGTCGTAATTGGTCAGTTTTAGGGGCTCCAGTTCTTATAGAAAGCATGTAAAACAAAAATTATTGCCAGATTTATTATCTATGAGGTTAGTTCTACCATCGGTTAAGCGTTGTACACCTATTTAAATAACACCCTGTATATTTGCAAACAGCTTCATCGTCATAATCATCATCATCATCATCATCATCATCATCATTGCAATTTTAGTTCTTCATATTAAAATTGTTGTTTTTGATATCTGAATTTGAAGATGTTTCCTTGTCTCTTCTCTGGTGTGAATTCCTTGTTATCTGTGTAAAATAAAGCAAGAAGAAGCATTTTGTGGCATTCCAAGATCTACATAGTCAGAGTGTAGTCTACAGAAGCTACATGTTACACTAGCACGAGCTAGGAGTCGTTCTATTCCCAGCTCTGGTGCAATACCCTCCACCACGAACAGAAATTCCCAAACAAAGAACACAAAGAAGCATATTTAATAATTACTCGGCAATTGGAATTTGGTGATTTATACTTAAAAAAAGTAGGATTAAAATACCTTTCAGAACTCATATTATGGATTTGTGCGTCATTTGACTGATTGTGGTCTTAACGGCTCTGGTAATTTCTTCTCGATAGCAATATTACAGATATATCATCATTATGAAAATTTGCGAATAGAAACAGATTGGCATACACAGAAATGGGTAATAAGCTGCAATGATATATGTATTTATTTACTTTCTTTCGTGTACTCTCAACACCAGCAATGAGTGTCAGTGAGGTGACGCCTGGTAAATGCTCGAACGATACGAATATGTCATCGACATTACCGATATCTGTGTACAAAGCAGATTGGCACACCCAGCAATGGGTAATATGCCGTGACGATATATTTATTTATTTTTATTTATTTATTTTCTTCAGAAAAACTTAACAAAATTATTTAATCACAAAACTAAGCCATACTTTATCCAAGTTAACATTGTGTTTTTTTTATAATTCTCGATGGTTTCTGTGATCAAACGAGCGTTGGAAGAAGTAGCTACTTTCTTCAATAATTTTGTTTTTATTTCTTCTTGTTGTTCTTCATTTCTGTGTCACTAAAGAGTTCACATATTGGCGTACCCGTCTATTAAATATATTTATTATAACTTGTATTTTGACTTTACAAGTCACCAGACTTGATGCTTCGCTCAGTATTGACTAGGACGGGGAGGACGCATTTTAGGGATCTAATAATAAAACGAAGGTTTGTAAATGAACGAAAACTTATTGAAGACTTATATTATCGGTGTATAAATTGTTTGCAAAACATAGTTTGAGAATCCCTGAAGTCTGTGAGTTTGTAACTAACACAAGAGTTCGGTAATCGGTGTTTCTAGCTTCCGTCTTTTAGGTCGTTGAGTATTTGGAGCGCCTAGTTAACACAGGGGTGTATAACAAACATTTATACTAACAATTATCAATCTGGACACAAAATTATTGTTTTCAAATTTTATTTGAAACGGCATTAGTAATGAATAATGTTAAGGCTCGAAGTCAATTATTTATAAATCAGATAAAAGAATACAGCAAATGTAATGTGTTCTCTACTTTGACTACGAGTGTCTAGGATTTATAATTTTCTGAAGACAATCTTTCATTATATATGTCCAATCCAGTTGATCGTCCTTTTTCTTATTTCTCTCCAGATTCTTCTCTAATCCTTGTCAATATCTTCTCAATGTTCTCTCTCCACCTTATCTTTTCCAACCGTAGCCACAACCACATCTCAGATCTTTCCAAATACTTTTTATCTTATATTCTCAGGATCAATGTTTCGCATCCACAAATGGTACACGTGCTTTAAAAGTCTAGACATAGTTTTGGTGCACTCTTCATGACAATTTTGAGTGCCCGTAAGAGACATTTTGAAAGTATCTTCAAAGGTATGTACGAGCCCAGATACATAATATATAGTTCAGCCGGTTTACATTTTCAACAAATTATAAAACATGACAAAAGGATAGAATTTTCTACGAAATTTTTTTCGACTACTTTAAATATGGACTTTACAAAAACTATGGGCTGAATGACGGGTAATAATGGTTAGACCGGCATTTGAAGTATCATCTTCTACTCCAGATTTATCTACATCATTTTTGCTACCCCTGGGTAGATCCATATCTTTCTTAACACGATTAGGGCCAGATTAGTATTTTGGTCATAGTGTTTATTTTTTTGGCCAACTACAGCTCGAGTAGAAGACAAATGATTTTGTTTGTTTTATTTTCTCGAAGAGTTAGGTTTTATGACCTGAGATTTTTTTGTTTCGAATTTATGAACTAAATTGCGGATGTATATTTTTGTTTTGAGGCTAAGCGCTAAGCTAGATTTTCTAACTGCCATTTCGAATTCATTAATATTATTTAGTAGGTAGTATTTTTATTTAAGTATTTTTAAAAGTATATTAAAGTCAACATATATTCAAGGAAAAAGAAAAAAAATATTATTTTTATTGTAACCTTTGAAGCAAATAACAAAAAATTATTAATAAATAGTATCTGGTGCTTATTTCAAGACTTGAATACCTGGGCCAAAATTATTCGGCTCCCTTTAATATGCAACTATTTTAATTTATTTATGTATCAAGGTACTGAAGTTCTATTTTTACCACGAATGTGGAATTTAGTTGCTAAAGCCATAGGGCCGAGGAAAATAAACCATATGAGTGATAAAAAGGAATTTCAGTGCCGAGGTGCATAATAAATTTTATGTGAAATCGAAAATTTGTAAAAATGAAAGGAACATAATTGTTTTTATAGGTTATTTTGACATATCTGTCAGTTGCTGTCAGTCAACAAACATATCTACATATAAATCAGAATTTTATTCTCCAAAATTCTATATAAAACACCTTAATGTTTTACGGTAGGTATGACTATAGAGAAAAATGTTTTATTCAAAAAATAATCAAGAATAAGGGGTTTATTTTTTCAGTAATAACAAACCGAAAATTCAAACAGTGGTTCTCAAACGGTACAACAAAATATAATATAATTTTTTAGTCCTTAGACAGAGTTTTTTTTATGTTTTTTGTGATGTAAATATAGCATAGGGTTGTATAAAAAATATTTCGAGAAAACTGGTATTAAAAATTAGAGATAATATATAAAAATGAATTTACTACTAGTGTAACCTAGGCAACAGTCGTATCAATAGTTGCATAGCCTATTCCAATATTGTAACATTATTTCTAATTTTTAATATTATTTTTCTTGAAATAATTGTTATAAAACCCTGTACAATATTTATATCGTTGAAATCAGAAAATAAAATCTTTATATAATGGACTAAAAATTATGTAGGAACCATTTAAAAAAATATAATTTTGTTGTACCATTTGAGAAACTGGTTGAATTTTCAGTTTGTCATTACTGATAAATTAGCCCCTTATTCTTGATCATTTTTTTGTATATAATATGTTTCTTTAAAGTCATTAGTTTGCCCAAAAAGGCACTGGTTGTTTTAAAGGAAACATCCTATATAGGGTGTTTGGCGTAAGTCCGGCACCACGAATACGAGTATTTCGTTTATTTTGAGAGATACAAAAAAATGTTAATAAGCAAAGTTAAACTAGACAAAGGGACTCATAAGATGATCATAGCAGAAATTTTGTATCACTTCCGGTTTTAGCGAAAATGGGTACAACTTTAAATCTGGCATAGGGAATCGGTATTTTTATATTTTTTTTCAGAATATATATAAAATTAGCTTCACAATGATAACAAATTATCATAGTTTTACTTTAACCATTTCAAAATGGCGACCATTTATTCTTAATAATAATAATAATAATCTTTATTATTCAACAGGATGAATCCCTATTACAGAATAATATTACAAAAAATAAAAAATAATAGATACATGAAATTAGAAATTAACATTTAAATTATATTATTCAGGTTATTTTTAAATACAGTAAGTGTAACAGAAAAATCAATATCAGAACTAACAATATTACATTTACGGCACATAGTATTAATTGGGGAATTATAATAGTAATTTGTGCGCGAAAATTTTTTTACAAAAATATGATTGCAACGAGTATTACAATTATTTACATAAAATTTTAGAGCATTGACTAAGTCGATGTCATTGATAAGATTATTAATTATTTTATAAATAAATAATATTTGATGTTTTGTTCGTCTGTTCGCAAGGGTATTAAGGTTGAATAATTTAAGTAAAGCAGACGAACCACAATATCTTTCACCGAAAATCCTATAATGTACTACTTTGTAAAATTTAATTTGTATCTTTTCAATAACATTGACCAAGTATGCTTGGGACGGAGACCAAATAATAGAGCCATAATCTAACTTGCTCATAATTAGCGATTTAAAAAGTACGTTGTAGCATGTTATATTTTTGAAATCATTAGTTGATCGCAATATAAATCCTACTAATCTTAAACATGAACTTATTAATATTTCAATATGATTTACAAGATATAATTTTGGGTCGAGATAAATTCCAAGGTCTTTAATTATTGTAACACGATTTATATTTACACCATTCATCAAATAATTGAAATTGATAGTCACATGTTTTCTAGTGAAACTGATAACATTGCATTTAATTAAATTGAAAAATAAATGATTTTGAATCGACCAATTAAATATAGAATTTAGGTCCTCCTGAAGCAGATGGCAATCATTTGTGTCAGAAACAATACTGATTAATTTAAAGTCATCAGCATACATGAGACATTCAGAAAATTTTAGGACAGATGTTATGTCGTTTATAAATAATATAAAAAGTAAAGGGCCAAGTACTGACCCTTGGGGTACTCCTGAAAACGCTGTAAAGTTGTATGAAGTGAAGCCGTTACAATGCACATACTGTATTCTGTTATTTAAATATGATTCAATCAAGAGATATAATTTATTTGAGAAGCCTAGAATTTTTAATTTATGTAATAAAATTGTATGAATAACTGAATCAAAGGCTTTGCGAAAATCTGTATATAGAACATCTACTTGTTTCTTATTATGAAATGCTTCAAAAATGTACTGAACGAAATTAACTAAATTGGTGACTGTTGATCTGCGGCTAACAAATCCATGCTGATAAGGGCTTATATCATTTATAGTTTGTTGTTGAATCTGTTGAAATAATATTGACTCAAAAATTTTGGCTTAAAATATATATTAATAAAATTCCATACAAAATAAAACATAGCAAGCTATGAAAACAATTTTATTATCTTATAACAAAAGAAAATAATTTACCTACATTTGTGATAATACCTCACGCTTATTTTTTTTTTAATTTCTTCTTTTCTTTTGTTATAAGATAATAAAATTGTTTTCATAGCTTGCTATGTTTTATTTTGTATGGAATTTTATTAATACATATTTTGAGAATAGATGGTTGCCATTTTGAAATGGTGAAAGTAAAACTATGATAATTTGGTATCATTGTGAAGCAAATTTTATGTACATTCTGAAAAAAAATAATATAAAATACCGATTCCCTATGTAGTTTTAAAGTTGTACCCATTTCCGCTAAAACCGAAAGCGATACAAAATTTCTGCTGTGATCATCTTATGAGCCTCTTTGTCTTGTTTAACTTTGCTTATTAACATTTTTTTTGTATCTCTCAAAATAAACGAAATATTCGTGGTGCCGGACTTACGCCAAACACCCTGTATAATAATAAAAAAACTTAAAAGTTAAACGCCTTTGTCACGGATTCTTGTATTTACCCTGTATTATATGTGCATATACAATATGATATTATTTTAATCAAATATTTTTCTTTTTTATGTAACCATTATTTTTTACGCTCTCGGAAATTTATTATACTCTATTTAATATTTAGTAATAATAATACTCTTTTTATTATCAATATACATATATCGTTTCATTATTTTGAAACATGTAATTACGTTTAGCATTTCAACAGTAGACAAAATTAAATATTGACGAATAAAAATAAAAATAATCATATTCGTATTATACTATATGTGAAAATAGTTTCCTTGTATTGTATTCGTGGTAACCTATATTTTGTTTTGTTACACCCAAGAATAAAATAGTAATGAATGAATATTTTTACAAAATGTCATCAATTATTATTTTATTCAGAACATCAAGTCGTCATTACACTCAATGCCGGAAAAGTGGAAAGTTCATTAATGAGTTATTTATTGATTGAACGTATAAATAATTACATATTATAGTGAGGATTTTTTTTAATAAAAATATTAAACTTTGTCAAATATTTATTATTGGACAATATTAGTCCGTAAATGCACTGCACTCATAGAAAATTAGAATATGAATATTTTAAATTCAAAGAAGACAAAGCACGTTTTGTATTATATTCTTTAAAATTTACAAACGTACATATTTATATTCACAGCATTTTTTCATAATATACTTGTGTAGCTGTTATACTGACGGCCCAGGTTTGAATCCGATCGGCGTCAAATTAAAATTATTTCTAAATTCCTTGTACTCGAAATCTTTCTTTTACAAGTACAAATATATAAACTTGTATTCACAGCCTATCATAGACGGAAGTTAATTGGCCTTGAATTAGCCCTACATATTTGCGTAAGTACGTACAAAACACAGGAATTAACTTCCTTAATTCTACATTTCACAAATGGTGGTCTGTGAATATATACAGGGTGACACTGAAAAACGGGCCACACAAAATAACTTTTTTATTTATTATTTTCTAATTCTCTTTAAATATTTGTAAACTAGACTTCCAGTTTGACCGGACGTCACATTCACTTTCATATTTCAAATGGGACATCCTATATAGTTTTATATATTTGGAATCTACATAAAATTACGAATTCAACGATATGTTTGAAGTGTATTTTTATTGAAAAAATATAGAAAATCCTAGGGGAAAATGATGCATAATTAACTAAGCCATAATATCAGACAAACTGTGAAAACAGTTAAGATAATATTAACTAATATTTAAGTTAATTGTTTAAATAGTAAGTTATTTTTGTAAGACTCCGTATTTATTCATAATTTTTCTTACGGTTTTGTTATTTATGTCTTCAATAAAAAGTTACTTCAAACATATTGTTGAATTCGTAATTTTACGTAGATTCCAAATATATAAAACTATATAGGGGTGTCCTATTTGAAATTTTCGATTAAACTGGAAGCGCTACCATCATGTCAAATACCATTATTTGTGAGCCCCTATGCCTAGTTTACAAATATGAAAAGAGAATTAAAAAATAATTATAAATAAAAAAGTTATTTTTTTTATTTTTTTCAGTGTCACCTGTATATATATTGATTTATTTATTTATGCACATTTGGAGAACCAACACTTTTTTCAAACCAGTTATAGGTTCCCACTAGATAATAAATTTATATTGACAGTATATTACATGCAAGGTGATTTATAACCAGTGTACCTAATTTTAACAGTTTGTTAGAGAGGTTATTATGTATGAAAAATGTCATATAAATATAGGTTCTATTTTATCTAGTTACCGTTGAAAAACAAAATAAAAGAGTAGGCAAATAATTTTTCAACAAATGTTGAAAGTGCTGCAATATACCGAGTACTAATTGTCGGATTTCAAGAACCGTATCTACCAAGTTTACTTCATGATCGACATTAGGTGCGTTCAATGAAGCTAGTAAATCGAGCAAAGCGGAAGTAAAATGTACTGAACGGCTTGCTATAACTTAGCATTTTCTCGTTTTGCTAAGTAAGCAAAGCAAGCTACTATTTTCTCGCTTGTTTTGCTGCATGTAAAAATATAGCGCACAAATTCAAATATCATTTGTAATATTTGAATATATTTTCAATGAAAATTAATGAATTACGTAAAAATAACAAAATATTTGTACTTGAGTTCACTTGCGTGGAATAACCTACTAAAATTAAATTATGCATGTAATTAATATCATTGAGAGTTTATTTTCTATTTATTATTTATCTGACACTGCATTCAATATATCAGTGTTATCTTCTATGCAAAAATTCAATATTTGAAAGTTTTCAATTTTCGTAACCTCACTGACTGAGAGTCATATGACATTTCGATCGTAGCAAAACAAGCAGATCGTTCAATGCACGCTCTAGCAGATAGCAAATGCTAAGTAAGCATTTGCTAGATTTGCTAGCTGCATTGAACGCACCTATTGTTTGATTAGGATGACTACCATAATTCCGTGGAACTACTGATCTGGTTTCTTGCAGTGTTCAAAATGTATTATATCTGCATATTCGATTGCAGTAAAATGGTCCATTGTCTTACAACAATTAAATAAATAAGCTAAATAAACGTCAGAATTAGATAGTTCATGCCGTTTGTGCATAGCTTTCTATAGATTTATTTTGTTTTTCATCGGTAACTTGATAAATTTACTATGCTACTAATACAGCTTTAATTTCTTGTAATTCTTAACTAGATAGAATGGGACCTATGTTCATATGATATTTTTTTACTCGAAATGACCTCCCTAACAAACTGTTAAAGTTTGGTACACTCGTTATAAAAATCACCTTGTATATATTAATTTTCTTGAAAAAGAAATTGAATTATTACAAGAGTGCATTATTTTAATTTTTAGAAATTATTATACTCGCCTACAACTCGTGTGTCAAATTCCTTAGAAAATGATACACTTTTTTATTATTATTGCATACATAACTTTTTATATTTTTGATAGACTCGTGTCTTAAACTATTCGTAAAATGGTAGACCACTTTTTTATCTTGCTGCACAAATATCTATTTATTTATTATTATTATTAATCTTTATTGTATATAAAGCGTTAGCTTATTACAATGAGTGGTAGAATATAGTTACATAATAATTATAATAAGTAATCCAGAGAACAATACATTATATATTAAATTATAAATTTGAACATTTAGAAATAAACTTTACTGACATTAGATACTATGTTTTATATTTGAACATTTAAAATAAACTTTATCATAATAATATACATAGTTATTCCCCCATGCAAAAACTTCTTAACTTAAATGACTGAATTGTGTAAAAGAACAATTTTTTTAGTGAGTTTTCATCAGATAGCTTGAACAAAGTAATATAGTTATTTTCATTGGCTTCCGACAAGTTAATGATAGGGCTTAAATATGTGTGCCTATAAGGTTCATAAATGGGGCATTTTATAAAGAAGTGATATAGGTTTTACTCTTTATGAATATTGCATATTGTACAGCGAGTGGTTCCATCTAAAGTATATTTTAATTGATTATAGTATACAATTAGCCCATTTTTACTTGAAAGTCTGATTTGTGCAAGGATTCTAGTGATAGACACATTAATATTCATTTCTAAGTAACTTTCCATTGCAATATCTATTTATTTATTAAAATTAAAAGTGACCCTTGTGGTGCACTCTCACCGCTAGCAATAAGTACCTGTGAGATCACGCCTGGTGAACGCCCGCGCGGTCTGAACATATCATCATTACCGATATCTGTGTAAAAAGCAGATTGGCACACCCAGCAATGGGTGTTTTGCCGTAATGATTGTTGAAAAGATATTTTATATGTTTGTAGCACCCTGTATGCGTGCTGTAGCATCGTCGATGTCATACGGAATAACGAACATGAACCAAGTCTATTTTTGGTACCTCCCTGGTAGATTTTTCATTAATAGAAACAGCTGTTAGTAGTTCATCAGAAACTGCATCATTATAAAGATTAGATTCAGAATATTCCATAAACATGCATTTCTCAATTACAATATAAAAATACTTTGATTTCGAAATATGTCTAGATTTCCTAAAGATATATTGTCAATTTTATGAATAAGTCCTACATTTTAAAAATTACTTAATTAAAAAAAAGTCAGATGCACTTTGACAGCAATTATCAAAAATTTATTTGACATATTTTTCGTTGCAATATTGTTGATTTATAGTACGGCCCAAAAATATGGGTATCTGATTTATAGAAATTAATGTATTCAAACATTTTCCCTCATATAATTCATAATGAATGTTACAAAATACAATAAACCTGAACTTTTGATTTTATTTTTGCCAATGTTCACATTTACTACCACTAAAACAACAAATAATAACATTATATATCACATTTATAGTTGGTATTATTTGAACACAAGAAACCGTGACATAGGTGTTTAACATGGGAAAACAGTTTTTCTCAAATATTATTTGTCTCGAAAAATATTATGTATTACTTCATAGATAAAAATTTAGAGAATAAAATTCAAAATTTTTGGATGCTAAAATTTTTAAATTTACACTTTTGGTGCCCAAGTAAACTTAATTTAAAGACATGGATTTAGTATGTGAGTATTTAAAAAAATGATCGTCATGTAAACGTCAAACCAAGTAACCTGTCAAAAATAGGTATCTGACAGTATGTCAACGCCCTTGAAATAACGCATACTAAATCTGTTTTTACTACGTTTTTAAATTAAATTTACCCGGGCATCAAAAGTATAAATTTAAAAATTTTGACATATTATTTTCTAATTTTTTATTTTTAAATCACTACAAAACGTTTTACGAGACAGATAATATTTGGGAAAAACGATTTTCCCATCTTAAACAAACGCCTATGTCTTGGTTTCTATAATGTTCACCCTCTATTCATATCACATTATTATGTATTATTAATGTTTAGTTTAATTTATTTCAGGTTAATATTTGATAAAAAATAAGTTAAGTTAAGAATATTTAATTATTGAAATAATTGTAAATGAAAAACATTGCACCAACAACAATAAATTCTACATTAATGTTTTGAGAGAAGAAGGCGTTTATTAAACGGTATCAGAAAAATGATCAGGCATACCTATATTTTTAGACAATACTCTAAGCACCTAATAAATTTGGAAAATTGTTGGTGAAATCAGTAGATATACAATCAGTTGGCTTGAGATTAGTTAAAACATATGATTCACTAAACGTATACAATGAAATATAAATATATTATGCATTCTATTTAAATTTTATTTGAAACTTTACATAAACACGTTTGTTTACTATTTAAACTCAATCCAAAATATACGATAATATGACGTTATTGTTATGTGTGATTTACTGGTCAAACTGCACAATTGTTTTAAAAATACTCGTATATGTTATTTAGCATTTCTTGATTATCTATTTTGTATCACTAATAATTATTTTTTTTTCTGTACGAGTATATTAGTAAATATAGCTGTTGATATTTCAAACAAATAATGGAAAGAATGTTGAAAAGTCTAACTATTAGTAATTAAAAAAATATTTAAGCTTTGAATAATAAGTAATAATATTTATTAAGTTAGGTATGTATTTTGAAATCGGCAGCATATATTTTTTAATTTAAAATATATCTGGTGATCTATATTCAGTGATGTTCATTTTTATAACGAACCCGCTTATAACGAACCATTTTTAAAGGCATGAAATAAATTGCCTTAGTTCAATGTTATTTTTTTCTGCATCTAACGAGCCCGAAATAAACTTTCGTATGTAACAAATTATATTTTTATTGATTTTTCTTTATAATCCGGGTATAACGAACTTTTGTATATAACAAACTATATTTTTTCGCTTATAACGAACTTTCGGGTCGAATACAAAGTGTAACGTTTTCTATCTTGTATGTATTTCGTTTACCGATTATTATTATTCATTGCTATTGGCCATTACTTTATTTATACTTGTATAATATACGATATTAACATATTTATGTTTATTGTTCATTTTTGCATCCTATTGGGGCAAATTTTGTTTAAATTAATCGCCTTTGCATTTTCTATAGTTTCCGAGATCCTAATGTATGTACACTTCTGGAACGTGTACTGTAAAGGTAAACAGAATACGTATATAAAGATAGCTAAATTCTTAAAAAAAAATGAGTTGTAGCTATCTATTATTCTAGGCAGGCGACATATTTCCTATCCTGATGCACAAGATAGAAGAATTAGTGTGCGGTATATATTTGAACTGATTTAGTTTTTTCTATTTGGTTAGTTAGTATTTAGCTAGAAGGGTGCATTGCTATATTTAGCGACACTAGTTGTCATTTTGAAGTGTGTTTATATTTAGCTATAACTTAGAGACTATTTTAACAGTGAACTATAATTTCAAGGAAATATCACAATAACACGGAAAAAGACAGTACATAACAACGAAAATTTATCGCCTTAGTAGAATATTATTATCTCGAGTCTTTTACTTGCCAAAGTTTAGTTTTCTTTATAGATGTGTTTAATTTATCTTTTACTACGCATTGATGTTTTTAATTCCTGAATATTCCCTCAAAAAAAAAAACTATTAGAATAGTAAATTTACTTTAAGTACGTCTTCATACAATCAAATTGTTAATATAAATAAATAGCATTGTTTTATATGTTAGACATGATAAAATGTACATTATATATATGTATATATACATAATTGAATGTATTTTATAGTTTTCTTATATTTAGAAGAAGATTCTAAGATTCTAAGCTAAAAACAAATGATATTAAGTACTATCGGCTTAAACCGTAACGACGTACTTACCGAACGCGTTGCTAAGCTAGTAGACAGTGAAATTTTGACAACAATATATTATAATTCATTGAACAATTCTTTTCGATGCAATATTGTCAATTTAACCAAAGTTAATGCTTAAGTTACATTGGTACACAACCGGCCATTAATAACTTTTATCCAATTTAATCAACTTATATCGTCAATAGTTTTTGAAATTTCGAAAATCGATTTCTAATCTTGGGTTAGTCTCTTTTTAATTACTGGATCATAGCTGATCAAGGAAAACATATTAGTAGCTATTGTTTAAGTAGAGCCTGGTAAAAATAATATATTTTACACTAACGGATATTTATCTATGCTTTCTAAAAGTTAGTGCAACGTTTATAAACATTTATTGATTTTGATAGCCTGTTGTGCTCTAAATAAATTATGATAAAATAAAAGAAAACGATATATTTTATGAGCGCGAATGAGTAATAAAAGAAATTTATCGTAAGGCAATATTGTGGGAATATTGTTAAAACAAATATAAATTTTAATTTACACACTTTCAACGACTATACAAGTACTTAAAAATATCGTGGCATTTCCGTGCACTCTTGTTTTTGTTAAAGAAAATAAACATGTCAAAAATGAAGAAAATAACGCCTACGCGGAGATAATTTGTTCTTGCACCGTCAAATATATTTAACGTTTTCTCATTCTAATTATATTTTCTCATATTTGATCCCGTAGGAATTATTATAATTTCATTGCTCAATTCGTACTAATACAGTTAAAGATCTTAATCTGTGCGATCAAATTGACGATTTTGTATTAATATATTTTGTATTTTTAATTACTATGTCTCGAAGTATCTTACTTCCGATCGGAACATGCAGTTTAATTTTAATTTTTAGAAGAAAAATCTAAAAATAATTAATACAAACTTTATCCTTGCTTAAATGTAAGAATGAAATATTTTTATTTTAATTCATAATGACCTCTTTTTATTTTATTTGAAGTTTATACCGGGCAATCATTGGCATAGGCGTTTAACATGGGAAAACAGTTTTTTTTTGTAAATAAAAAATGTATGGCAGAAAATTAAGTCATGAACATGATAATGGTAAATTACCCCCCGCCCCCCCCGTACTTCATTTAATATTAATTACTTTAATATTATTGCAAAAATTGAAATACATTATAATTATTATTTTTTTATTGCGGTTCGATTCTCTACTAGAACATTTATTTTTATTTTCTTTTATTCTTTTTATACAAAAATTGCTGAACTTCTAAAAAATGTATCTTCCTTTTCTCTTTACAATCGTTTAGAAATAATAATAACATTGTAATAATTAAAGACAAAATAATTGACAATAATTGATTACAATAATCAAAACATTGATATAATAAGAAAATGCATTATATTTTCTTTTGATATTAATAAAAAATAACTGAGATATAAAGAATATGTGTTTGTTTTTACTGTATTTATAAAAAATATTTTTTATTATATCAATGATTATTGTAATCAATTATTTTCTCTTTATTTATAATTTCTATGATTGTAATAGGAAATTGAAGATAGATTTTTAAAAATTCAACAATTTTTGTGTAAAAAAATTTAAAATTATCCTATTGGAGAATACCCTAATTTTCAAATTTCGAGACAGCCATGCTAACCGATATAGCAACGAGACACTTGAAGATCATTTCATATTACATATTTACTGAGTAAACATAGGGAATAGTTGTCAGACTCGTCAAACTGTCACATTTCAAAATGATTTTTTTTATACAATTGAAGAAAAAATGCAGATTATAACATGGTATAATTAAAATAATTAAGTTTCAGATGTATTTGATGCCATACATTTATAATAACCGACCCAGACCCTGCCCAGCAATAATTCGAAAAATCTATAATAATTATAGCTTATACAATGGTGACAGAATGAATATTGAACAATTAAAAAACATAATTAGTACAGCTTCACAAATATTACTCCCCAGTAAATGCCATTAATTCTTTTTATAATCGTTTAGGATATTGTTTAGAAGTTAACGGTGCCAATTTTGAGTATAAAATAAAAATTCCTCACTAGTTTAATGTAGTCCTTACAGGGCCGGCTTGCACATATTTGCCGCCTGAAGCGAGCGCTCAATTTGCCGCCCTTATATTTATTGTGTGTTTTAGTCGGGAGTTTTATTATCACATAAAAATAACTTAAAAAATTAAATAACAAAATGAAGAAAAACAAAATATTTCAAGAATAATGAATGTATATATTTAAAAAATATAAATGAACATATTTATGTTTATATACATTACATGAGTCTAACTTTTCTAGCTTTTTTCTTAGCCAAATCATCAATACTGTCAAATCTATGAGCCTTTTTTGGGACATTGACGAACGTAAATATTTTTTAATCAGTTTCAACTTGGAAAATGAACGACAGTTATAGGCAGCGTTATTAGAATTCTTAAAGAAATAAACAAATTAGGAAATTTTTCTGTCAAAGAATGTTTGTCTATATAATTTAAAACATCTAAAGGCGTCATTTCACCGCTTAAAATGTTTCTTATAATTAAAAATTCATTATACAAATTTAAAGGTTCAATATCATCTGTTAAATGAACATGCAAATCGACAATTTTTAAAAATATCATCCAATTCTTTGTTAACAAGGGATGGTATGTTATATATAAACTCAAAAATTTTGCTGTGATTTTCTAGTTGTGAAAAACTTTCCTCAATTGAATATATAGAGACGTCAATAATTACATTGAAAAATTCAATTTTATCTTAAGAGGATCTTCTATAGGTGTATCTCTGCCCTCATACGTAAATTGTTTTAATTTGCGACGAATTCTAATCGGACGTATTTGTTAAAAATTCTGTCTCAATTTCCAATTCTGTCGCAATTTCTTTTAACGAACGTAACATTTGTTTAAAATCGTTTAAACGATAATCTTTCAAAAAAGAATGAATGTTTCTCAAAATTTTGACACATTCTGATAAAATTAAAGATTTATTTTGTAATATTTTTGATCCTATGTTAATTTGCGACAGAATATCATGCCAAACTATAACACTACAAATAAACTTAAATTTTGAATTTTTGTCGGCCAAACATTTGCTTTTATATTTCTCTGGTGCGTGGGCAAAAGAGTATAGGAAGTACAAAAACTTTATTTCGCAGGAGATAGGTATGAATGCTTAACGTGTCTTGTAAGATCATTGATAAGACTAAATATAAAATAATAAATGATTATTGTTTGTAAAACGGCACAAGAACGAACATACACCATAATTTTGAAAAAAAAATACATAACATAAATAACAATATTCACAGACGCCACTTACAAACTTTTAGATTATGTTGCAACATGTAAAATAGTACAAATGAACACTTGAAAATTTAATGCAGTGGTTCTAACAGTATAAGTACATCTGTATACTATTAGGACCAATTTTTAAAATCTCTGGTAAAAACAGTACAACTCTACTTATACTCTATTAGTCGCTAGTGAATAATACGTTTCAACATAGACTTAAAAGATCACATAAACTGACGGTCAAAACAATTAAGCTTTACTTATACTGTTATAAACACACTAAAGATACTGAATTATTAAACCTAGTAACACAATTAGCTTGTTTTGACCAAAATTTGACTTATACTCTTTTGCCCACGCACCAGAGATTTAGTATCACAATCTGCATATTTATTTAAGGAAAGTTCTGTCAGTGCATCGTATATTTCTCCGATTTGATACCTGAGATAGCTTCTATACGGCTTTACCATCGCGTTGCACAAACGTTATCTTACAATAAAAACACATTTTGAAATTTAAGACATTTTATTATTGGGTTGTATAATGTAAACTGTAACGAGCAACATGATGTTATAAAAATATTTTTCATCTCAAATGCCGCCCTAAAAATATGCCGCCTGAAACATTCGCTTCACTGTTTCACCCCACGCGCCGGCCCTGAGTCCTTAAGTGTCTAAACATAAATAAATAATTTCTAATCTCTTTAATTCATAATTTAATATTTATTTTTGTCTATGTTAATTATAAAATAAACGCTTTAATATATTGCTGTCAATCATTTTATACTGTAACTATGGTAATGATATATACCCTATATTTACTGATAAAATAAACTCCCGGTATAAGCGTTTTATAAAAATGTAGAATGAGGTTAAGACCTATATTTATTTTTCTCATTTATTATTTTGAATATTGCGTTGACATTTGTGTTAGGTGTCATTAGAAATAGAAATATTTAGCACATCTCTTACATATCATTCGCACTATACTTAAAAATTTGAGAAGAATCTGTTTTAGATGATTATTGATTATGATGACGGTATTATTTTTAAATTGTTTACGAGAAACCTAAAAGCTCTGGATTATTTATAAAAAAAATGTCACCTGCCATATTAAATTATCCCGTGCTTACAAATTCCTAGAATCTGATAGTCAAAACAAAATTAGAAAGCACACGAAATTAAACAACTATTTTTAAAAACTAATGTAAATGACCTGATGAAAATTAGCTAAGTTTGTTCAAAATACGTACTAGAATGAAAATATATTTTTATATTTTTAAATATAGTGACGCCGAGATTTTAGCCAATGCACGTCATCAATTCTTTCTGTTTTCATTGATTACGTATGAGAAAAGCAACATTCGTATTAAATTGTTAAATTTAGTAATACATTTCACCATATGTTCCTTCCACTTCTTAACTCCCAACCAAACTTCTTTTGGAATGCTTTCAAAATAAATATGAATTGCAGCATCAATCTCTTCTTTAGACGAATGAAAGTCTACTACCCCTTAAATTTTTAAGCCCAGGAGTTGTATATTGCCAAATCAGTTGAGTATTCATTCAATAGGTTGAGGGCTTTAAGCGCTAACCGCTTTTCTCACTGCGACCTGTAAAATCTGTTGTAACATGGTCCTATCTTAGTTTTCTGGAAGTAGTTCCAGAAGACAATTACTGCGCGAGTTAAAGCTGTGTTAAAGCTGTCCTATGGAAAGACTCATTATTATGATGTAATACGAAGGCCGTACCAAAATTCGAAAAAAGAAATTAGTTTCAACGATTTTACAGGAGGGTGTGGATATATGTCTCAACTATTTTTTTAGTTCCATTTAATTTCATTCACCATCTGTAGGCGGGGCCCAAGATTGTTGCCTGCTCCTTCATCCACCGTTTCACTGCTTCTTTTACCTTATATTCCATGTGCCAGAAGCTTATTTAAATGAAGGAATAAAATAAAATCAAACGGTGCCAGATCGGGACTGTGCGACGTAAGGTCTACAACAGCCTATCCAAAAACACCCAGTAAAGTTTTGCTGACTCGCGCTGTATTAAGGTAGTTATTTCGTGAAACAATTTTACCCAGAATTAATTGAAATTTTAAGAACATCTCAACTGAAGTATAATCTGCTTGCTCTCAAAGTTTTAAAATAATTGACCACGCGGTACCTGAGATGTTTGCAATTGAATTTGGCCTTTTTAACACGTGAAGAATAGGAAATGGCAAAATAAACACATTTTAAATTATAACTTTTATATTCATACCGACATGTAATCAAAAAACTAGTATGCTATGGAAAACTAATTAATGGATTTTATGTAAAAATTTGAAAGTTATTTAATATCCAGATTTAATTTTATTGCCTCTAGAGAATTATAATCTGAATATACGATAAATAGGTATATACTTGACAACCATGTACAAGCGTTTCAGATGGAGTATCAGTTAAGTTAACATCGTCCGCTTGGTATTAGCGAATAAGAGGTGATCTTTGGTTAAAGGAATTTCAGACGTACATTCGAAGGAAATATTTTTTAAATTGGTATTTTACGTGAAAAGCATGAAAACTTTAAACAGTATAATACTACTTTTGTAATTTTAAGAAAGAAATATATTAATTTGTTTTGCAGTTTCCATTTGTAGTTTAGAATTTGTATTATATCTCAAAATATCTTATTACATTTATACCCGAATGTACCAATGTGCGACGTTGACACAGTTATTGTTCAACATTGAAATACGACACTTGTGTATGTGTTAGTGTGAGTGGTACAGTTAAAAAAAAACTTTTCTACGGAAAAATAAAGAAAATTCATTTGTTACAGTGTTTGATTTTAGCTTTTAACTATTTTGATGCAATCTGTGTATATAACATAATGTTAAAAATTATAAGTTATAGCAAATTATAAACTGCATTAGCTTAATTTTTATTTTGAACATAGTACAAGTTTTTGAATAGGCACACTCGAGTGACAACTACCTTAGTGTAAACCCTGAGGGCAAACTTTATCTTGTAGCAGAAACACGCCGCGAGTCAACATTCGCTGTCTTCGGATCGCCCTTCGAAGTTCCTTTAAGGTTTTGCTGTAGTGATCTGTATTCAGAGTAGACCTATGCAGAAAACGTATAACCGAGCAGATCACGTACCTGTTGGGAGAGTGAAGAGGATGCTACATTGCAAGCAGCTGCTATTGCTAAACTACTCACCGTAGAGCTGCTGGACCACTCGTTTGAAAGGGGATGAGTCCCTTTTTACGACAGTGGTGCCAACTTTCCGAAACATTTTTTTTTCCAGGCCGCCAATACCCTTTTATCTTTAATTTTCGGACGGTCCTCGTAATTCTTGTCTCTGGAACTCTACTGACCACTTCAGGCAACCATTTTTCAGTATACCATTTAGCTGTAACTGTCTTCTATCCATTCAGCTTAATTTTATAAATAAATAGTAAATTATAATTAAAAAATGCTTGAATACCGCCGAGCGTTTTATAGTGGTAATTTTAATATTCTAATATTTATTTTAAAATTTCATGTTTAATAACAATGGTTAACTATAAAATGATTATGTCGTTCAAAGAAATGTAAGGAAATAGTACCTTTAATTGCAAGTAAATTATATTATAAAAAAAAATTCAATTTGGTAATAGAATAAATCATTTTAAAAGAAACTATAGATGCATTTACTAACAGAAATAGAATGAAATATGTTAAAATACATAAATATTTAGAAAAAAATGTTTCAAATTATAATGTGGACGATAATGTATTATAGGTAAATATTAAATTTCTGTTTACGTTATAATTACTGTCCAACGAGGCTGATATGAAAAATCCGTGCAAAAATGAAAACTTCTTAATTTTTCGGGATATTTTTTTTATTATTTTTCAACGTAGTCTCCTTTTAGACTTATACACTTCGTCTAACACTGCTCCAGTTTGTTGATCCCTTCCCAATAATAAGATTGGTCCAAAATAGACTTTCGTTTCTGCAATCACCTCCTCGTTTGAATAAAATCTTCTTCCCGCCAACCATTTCTTCATATTGGGGAACAAGTAGTAGTCCGAAGGAGCCAAATCTGGAGAACAGGGAGGATGTGGAACGAGTTGGAAATTTAATTCCATCAATTTTGCGGCTACAATCACAGATGAGTGCGTTGTCGTGATGGAAAAGGACTTTTTTGTGGACCAATCGTGGACGTTTTTCTTGCAGCTCGGTGTTCAAACGGTCCAATAACGATGAATAGTATGCACCTGTTATAGTTTTACCCTTTTCCAAATAGTCGATGAGGATTATTCTCTAGTAGTGACCTTGATAGGGCGTCCAGGACGTTTAGCGTCACTTGTGCTTATATGCCCACTCCGAAAATATTGAAACCATTTATAAACTGTTCTAATCGAAGGTGCAGATTCACCATAATGTTTATCAAACTTCTCCTTAGTCTTCTGAGGCGAATTGCCTTTCATAAAATAATGTTTGATCAACACACGAAATTCTTTTTCTTCCATTTTTTGAAAATCACTCGACTTTCTCAATTTAAACGAACGTCAAATACAGAGAAATAGACTGATCTGGTTGAAACTTGGTGAGCGTTCTTCCAAGACATGTGACAGTGTTGCCATCTTTCGAACTTTGCACGGACTTTTCAAACCATCCTCGTATATTCGATATCTCAGATGCCCGCACATTTCGTACACTAACCCTACAGATTTGTCAGAGTGCTTGAAAGGTCTCGGAGCGTTCCTCTGCGAGAGGCACGAGATAAAAAACGAATTCAGATAGGTACGCTCTGAGACAATAAACGAACGCTTACGATCCTTCAGAGTACTTCGAGATAATAAACGAAAACGCGTAATGCGTGTATTAATTTGTCGTTAAAAAGTGTAAAACAGCTATATGTATTTTTCTATTTTGCAGCTGTAACAAAGCTATTACAGCACCCAAAGGAGTTCGTTAATAGCTCGTTTGAGTGTTGTAACAGCCTAGTACAATTTATTTTTATAAAGTTGGTAGCATAGCTGAAATGTTATGTCAAAAAATATCAAATGTCAAACCTCACTGAATAAACGATACTAACGATTGTTAAGATTTTCATTTTTGTTTATATATATTTAGGGCATAAATAGTTCAAAATACTATTAATTGTTGATATTTAAAATATGTAATTTATGTAATGACAATTATAACATTCGTTCTTTAATATACTATTATTACACCTGCTTACTATAAGCTAACCACTTAAACATCTTCAATAAAATGTATCAGGCTGAAATCTAACCGGCAGTGCGACAGTTATAAAAAACTGCGGCTCGGTAAGTCTGGTTAGAAAGGGTAAGTGGCGACAACTGTATACAAGTCCTAGATAGAGAGAGAAAAAATATATTAATATCCGTGTTTTGAAATAACTGCATTATTCAAAGGGTGACCAAAGTGCATGTTTCTGACAGAATTCGTAAAACTTGGATTCGAAATTAGCTTACGAAATCTTTGTCCGTTTGAGTAATAATTTAATGATAATCTGTTGAGATAGTTATTTACGTTTGCGGGTCTAAAATATCATGGTGGCTGCCATATTAGCTTAGTAGTGGCGTTAGTGGCCTTCTGAAAATAGAAATAAATCCAGTAGCGTCATTGTTCGCTCAGAGTGTTGAATCGCAGCCAACACCAAATACAAGGCGTGCGAGTGCGACACTAACTAACACTACCGAACTGCGAACCAAACCGAACCATTCAGCTGACATATATTCATTCCAGACATCTTGTCAATTCTAGGTGAGCAGTTATTTTCAGAGCCCTACCCGACGTAGAAATATGGACGCCAATATTTCCGGGCATATTTTTACACTTTTACGTAATTTGTTTGTTGTATTATATAAATCATTTCATTTTGAAGATGATAGTATTTTAACGATGCATTAACATTTCAATAACTTCACACATTTTAATTATTTCATCTGGTTATATTATAGTTAAAAATAGCGAAATAAAATAGTTCTCGGACGTAATGATTTGACTGGCTAGTTATCCGTCTTAAATATACAGGATGTTTGTCAACAACACGAACACAGGGAAACACTTCAATGAAATTTTGCATATAGGGTTAGTCCGGGAGAGATAATCGGGTGAGATGACTTTTTTACCAAAATGCATATAATAATAGACCGATGTGAACAAATGTTTCTACATGGATAGTTCATTTAGATAGTCGGCAAATTTTACTTGTGTCGTTTCTTTCAATAAATAAACAAGTAATTTATTACTAAAAGTTACCTAAAGTTATTGTAGTTTTGCTGTATGTGACGTTATACAGATGTGAGCTATCTCATTCGACCATTTGGGATAGTTGGCCCAAAAAATCAAGGTATAGATGACCAGTTTTAAAAGTACTGGAAGGTCAAATAGAGGATGATGGATAGAGGGGAACTTAAAACTGACCTTGGAAACGAAAAATAGCAAATATGAAAAGAACAAAATAATTAGAAACAAAAAAAAAACAAAAAAAAATCAGCAGTCTGATTTATCATCGTCAGAAGATAATGAACATTTTAGAAAATGATGTTTCCGAAATAAATATGAACGACAATGAGTGTATGAGTTGTGATGAAGATTATCAGTGCACTAAGAAAATGTAATAATGGATTTAATGCATTTTTTTGTGAAAAATAGTTTCATGAAAATTGTAATAGGGTATTCTCTCATGATTACAAATATTAAAAAGTTATTTAAAATACTAAAGTTGATTGGTAAACGGGAGAGAAAAAGCAAAAAAACATGTTATAAATTGATTGTTGCAAAAGATATAAAGCATTAAAATTTTGATGATGTACTATCAATGGGAGACCAGTTGATATCCCTACTACATGCTCGAATATGATAACACGCCGCATCTTAGGTACGTACATGCTCGGGTTTACTTCGGTTCGTTCGGGAGTATTCGTAGTACAGCTGTAGGGATAAATAAATGTAATCATTTACTTAAAATGGTTTTTTTATAATTATCTTTACTTTTTTTTAGTAATAATATGTAAGATTACAATTAAATATATTTGATTTCCTACCTTTTGCAATACTTACTGAATACCATCTCGAAAACTCATGAACCACTGATTGTACACCGCTGGTACGTACAACTAGTACGTCACGTATCACGTGACCTACCAAAATTAAATTTTAAAAATTAATATCTCGCTTATTAAAAGTAATTTTTAATTCGGGTTTTCACAGGTACTCTTAGAAATAGCTGTTCTTTAAGAAAAAAAAAATAAAAAAATATGTGAGAATACCCTATTCTCTAACATGTGTGACTTGTGTGGGAAAGTAAATACTACGAAAAGAAAACCTACAGGGTGGTGACCGTCACAACCGAACATAGGACTGTAACATGTAAAATCAGACTTTTGTAATGTTGAAAATCACCCCAAAAATAGCAATAGCCATGGAATTGAGACAAAAATAATAAATATTAACTATTTATCTGTCAAACTAGGTTCATTTATTTTTATTATTATTTGTAATTTCCATGCAAGTGAACAAATATCAATTTAAATTAACAGATAATTGTTAATTGGAACAAAAATTAGAAATATTACCTAATAAAAATAAATTACCCCAACATGACAGATAAACCGTTAGACATTTGTTATTTATTTTGTCTCATTTCCATGGCTACTGCTATTTTTGAGGTGATTTTCGATATTTTCACACCTAATTTCTGCCGTTACGAAGCATAACAAATTTATTATGTTTGTTGATTCAAAGAATTTTATGCCCTACAACTTTTATTTGAAACTTTTTACGTAAAATAATTAGGGAAGCAGGAAATTACAAAAGACTGATTTTACATGTTAAAGTCCTACTTTCGGCTGTTAATATGTGAAAATAATTTATTTTATAAGTGTCATCTCACTCGCCAGGTGAAGCCATTTTTTTTGTACTTAAGAGTTATATTTACCTTTTTTCTTTTATATGTATTTGAAGCTATATAACAATGTTAACTATTTATGTATTTTTTAAAATTCCATTGTAAAACATAAATAAATCTCATTTTTTTTTTGAAATATTAACCCTAGAAATTTGAAAAATATAAAATTCTGCCTTATTGATACCAATATGTATGAATTTATGCCTTTGGTGCTAGAGTGAAGCTTGTTTTACCTTTTATATTTTTTCAGACTAAAATTTAGTTCATAAATCGGAACTAGTCAGAAAAATATTGTAATGGGAAATAGGGTTTAGCGTTTCCAAGTTTCATACTAGAAATGTTTCCAAATTAGACCCGACACTAGTTTTTACTATAGTCAAAAAATGACTCTGTGCGGCATATCTCTTAATGCAATATAACAATGGATACCAACGGGACACGATTTACGCCGCTCTGTTGAAATGAAGACATGCTCTTCATAGTAAAATATATTATCTTACTGTTCCTTTAACATAAATGCTATTTTTGTTTGAAATAAGTTTTAATGAGAATGAAAACTAATTCCAAATATTATTTCAAACAAAACTAGCATTTATTTAAAAGAACAGTAAGATTATTTTATTATACAGAGCATTCAGAGCAGATAAAAGTACCATGCAATGCTTTCTTTATTCCAAAAGAGCGGCGTAAATAATGGCCCTTGGCATCCAATGTTATGCCAATACTGAGCGATGTGCCGCTTTGATATAATTACGATATTTATAGTTTTATTGCTGGACCCGGCAGAGTCAATTTTATTGTTTTGGATGAACACCCTGTATTAGATACAAAAGAAAACAATGACTGCCGTACGAATTAAAGACTATGGTATTTGGGGCCTTGGACTGTCGTGCCATTGATGATGAAAATAGATAACTTAAATGGAGCTTGTAGCTAAGTGAGTTATGCGACCGATTACGATCCTGAGTACCCAATGCTCCAATTCTTAAATCGTACAAAATTGTGGTACAATCTCTGCAATAGTATTGTGTGACCATATGGTGAAAAGCGTCCTCTGCGGTACAATGTGTATCGTCGTTACTGAAATGTGCGAATAAAAATAATTTGGCACATCCAGCATTGGGTAATAAAACGAGATGAAATATTATTATTATTATGTATTACTAGATAACTAAAATAAGTAAATTAATATGTCAACATTCCTTCGTCCTACACATTTGGAATCAGTTCTATTCTATACAGATCGCAGTTCGTATATTACCATCAAAAATATTTGGTTTTCTGTATTTTCATATTTTATTATTATTATTACTTAAACAAATTTGTGGGTAAATGCTCACTCAGGATTATTATTTTGAATAAAGGTAAAACTAAAGGTACAACACAAATATTTTTATTTGTAGTTACCTTCTCTTAAATACATTTTTCAGGAATCTATTTTCTACATTTATTGAAGAAAAAATATGAGTACTTCAGAATAGATCATCGTATGCAAAAGTGGCTTTTTCTACAATTTTCCTCGACCAAAGCTCATAAATAAATCTGCTTAAGTGGTAAAGGAAATGGCCATTAAGGTGGTAGTTTTCATACGTGTGTTGACACGTTCACCCCTGTATAAGGGTGTTCGTGTTAGTAGTGAACCATAGTGTCACTACTTATTTATTATGCACGGACGATAATATAATCAATAAAAAGCTAGTAGCGAATTGCGGAAAAAATGGAGAATAGAGAAAAAAAATCAAAATTTTGGGTTTTCCATTTTGTTTTTCTTGTATTGGGGAATAAATTTCAATATTTTTGTTAGTAATTATTTCTTATTGATAATGATCTTTGGTCTATTTTATAACTAAAATAGAACAAGTTTTAATTTATTTAATGTCAACTGTAATTCAAGAGTTATTAATTTACATTAATTTAGTAATAAATTATGCTACATCTAATCTATTAGTCGGTTCTTCTATATTAAGCGCACTTTTCCATCAGCTAATATTTATCCAATTACTTTTTCATTGCTATTTCATTAATTCATCTTATATATAATTTACACCACTTTCTGATTAACACAAATATTTTATTCAGAAAGGCATAAGATAAATAAATACTCATATTGACATTCATTCGTCCTGTGTTCTACATATAAATATAGCAGTATTATTCAACAAACCCTTTATTAGGTAATCATAAAGATAAAATAGATACAAACAAAAAATCCGGTATATATAAAATTAGCTGTAATTATTGTAATAAAGTTTACATCGGGCAAACTAAAAGACAAATTGACACTCGGTTTAAAAAACATTTTTATCATCTAAAAAGCGGTAATCCCGAAAAATCTAGCGTGGCTCAACATATATTCATTAATAATCACAAAATTAACAATTCTAATATTAAACTTTTAAAACATATTAACAATGATAGATATTTAGATGCATACGAGAGCTTAATAATAAATAAATTTAAAAATAATTTGATGAACGTATACCAAATTCTAAATTATTCGATTTAATATAAACTTAAATTTTATAGGACGTTTTAAATCTTAAATTTCATTGGACGTTAAATCTTAGTTTATAATTGGTATTGTTAGACCTCTGGCATGGTTTACATGTTGAGTAATCTTAACTACTCTGCTTAAACTTTTATTTTTGTTCTACTGATGATGAGAACTTAGTTCTCGAAATACGTATTTAGCTTATATTATTTTTTTAAGGTTAAGGGGTAATTGTTTTAGTTTTAGTTATAATTTAACCTTAGACTCCTCCTATTATTATAATATTATTATAGGTTAATAGATACCTTATTTTTAATTTAAGTAGCTTAGGGTATTTTATAATTAATATAAGAAACTTTAATAGCTTATTTCACGGATTATTTTGAGCAATGAAATATAAAATAACTCAATAAAATATTAACATAGACAAATTTGACGAAATAACCACTTTTTTGGCGATTACGTTGATTAGCAAAATTTAGAAATTAATTTAATTGTATTTTGGTAACTAAAACGGATACGACCTATATTTATATAATATTTGTCACTCGAAATGACCTCCCCGACAAACTGTTTAGCTTTGTTAATATTGTTACACTCATTATACGTATAAATCAATCTGTATTTTATCAAATAACTACGCCGGTACACATTAAATCATTGAGACTGATGGAATCTGCGGTACTTCAATACGAATTTACCGACCGGGTAAGTATGTTGTCGTAAAATTCCAATAATAAACCATACATTAATCATAATTGGATATTACGATTTAACCATTTATCTGCTTTAAATATGAGTTGTACTGGTTCCACAAGAATATTCTCAATTTCGATTACATTAGAACGAATCAGGCACAAATTGAGTACCTATGTCCTAAGATAAGTACGATCATTATGCTAAAAATTGAAATACAGTTTTTGTGTCATGCTACTGATGTTGATAATAATAATGATGACAATATAATTATTAATATTTTACGAAATGTAGATATTGGATAGTACATTATTTATCAATTTACTTATATAAACTTCGGTTTAATCACGAGTGTATAAAAAATAAATGTCCAATGAGTTTACAAAACGAGTGACACTATACTTTTTCTAAGACTGCAAATTAAGACAGCAGAAATAAATACACTGTTTTGTTTAGGTATTTTTACTCATGTTTAAAGTATAATTTCATATTTACTAGTGGAAACTAGTTTCACGCCGTGTCTAAAAGGATCGAAGATACCGGGATTAAGATTTTGCTTACAGTACTTGAAGCAACATTTTTAACAACAGGAGTAAAAAAAATATAGTAATATAATTTACTATTATAACTCATAAATTTACCAATGAAAAAATATCTAACTTTTTATTTGAAATATCTCGAATACCAATAATTTCAGTTAGTTGAAAATAAAAATGTTGACCCCAATCATTTGTTCATTATGTATTTAGTAACAAGTAAGCTATGAGAATTTTTGGCAAAACAAACGCACATCTAAGAGGGTTTCCCAAAATCATAATGAATGAGTTGAATTTCGGTAGTGGATTTATAAAATAAATACAATTTTTTTGGCCGTGTGGCTGAGTGTCTGGTCACGAATCTGGGGGACCCGGGTTCGATCCCGATCGACGCCAAAAATTACTTCGAATTTTAATGCCAGTTATGAGTGCTCGTGAGGCGACGCCTGGTAAGCGCCCACACGGTACAAATATCATTACCGATATCTGTGTACAAAGCAAATTGACACACCCAGAATTGGGTAATGTTCCGTGATAATATATTTATTTTATTTAACAAATTATAAAAAATTTAAAATTGATTTCGTAAACATTTGTTTTCTATTTTTTTTCTTTTTTTGATGCTCACTGTAACAAATAGTATAATTTTTCCTATGATTTTATCTATATTATAACATTGAACTAATTTTGCTGAATGTCGCACAGATTATAGATGGCCTAGTATTTTATTATAGGTACCGATTTATATACATGTAATATAATACAAAAGGTAATTATACATTCAAGTCCACTTCATATGGTTTCCATTTTTTCATGCATCAAAACGTTAAATTGAGTTAATTAATTTTATGATATTTAACACTTGTATAGGTAATTAATTAGATTTAAATATATGTCATATATGTTTTTATTTTGTTCATATTAATATTATAAAGCAAATTTAATATTTCAAAATATTAACAATAACAAATATGTTTAATATTGTTAGATATGTATAAATAATAGATTTATGGCGGGTTTTTTTATTTAACATTTTTTTGCCAAAAACTGAAGAAAATACTCTATTAATTCAATATTTTAACAAGTTCTAACTAACTTAACCTTCGCAACTTAATTTCAAATGACAGATAAATTGATAAATAACTATTTAAAGTGATAGTATATATTTGGTTTTCCACGGCCTACCTGATTTTCGTATTCTCAATAACTCTAGCGGAGTATTATTCGAAAATATTCAAATTGGAAAATATTGAATGTTTTACATTTAAAGGAAAAGAAAGCTATGGAATTAGAGCAGGCAAATCAAAAAGACAAATTACCCTAATATGACAGGTAGGAATAAGGTTCACTCAGTCTCAGGCCAATTGACATTCAATAAAATAATAACACGCAAGACACATTTATAGTAAATATATTGATTAGTGAGGGTCGCACCGCCATAGCGGTAAACCCATTGCGCATGAAGACAGACCGTTATTCAGGGAAATTTATTCTTAAAAACAAAAATTAACATTCATATTATTAGACGACCCCCCCCCCCCGTTAATATTTTTATTATAATAGAAAAAAATGGCTCATATAAATGTTTTATTATTTTAAATATATTATTTCATGGCAGATGTAGATATTTTTTATAAAATCAGGTTTACAAGATACCATTATCAACTTTTATTTTTTAAATAGCCATCTATATTTATTTTACTAAAATATAAACCGCCATTTTTTCTCTTTTCAACGATGTATTAGTTTTTATTAATGTATTTGAAAAAATAAGATAATTGAGATATATGGGAAATAATTTTTATTCAAGTATTAAAGGTGGCTATGTGAAAATAAACAAAATGTGAATGTCAACAAAGTATACATTTGTTTGTTATTTATTATTACTTACTTATTTATCTATTTATTTATTATTTATTTTCACACAGCCACCTAGAATATTTGAATAGTAATTATTTCTCATATATCTCAATTATCTTATTTTTTTTTAATTTGTAAATACATTAATAAAAACTAATACATCGCTATTTAAAAAATAAAACACCTGACTTTATAATAAATATATCTGCCATCAAATAGTATATTTAAAATAATAAAACCTTTATATGAGCCATTTTTTATTACTTATAATAATATATTTCTATAGGTTTGATTATAAATTTTTAAATAATTTTGATTGACGTATCCAACCACTTACTTATTTTTATATTTTTACTCTTTGATTAGAAAACGAGCATACCCTATGCACGCCCTACAAAAATTTAAGAGCGGAAAAGTGCATACATGATAATTTTTGTTAGTATCCTATTCCCGAAAATCAAAATAGACTATTTCAGCTCAATCGAATTAAGAGAAATTAGAAACTCGTCCTGTAACATTCAGTAGTTTTTTTCTTTTATTATCCTTATGTTACCTTTTGACTTCTGCGTTAGTCAAATTTTGTTTATTTTGTAAAATTTGAGAGAATAAGCTATTTATTTTCTGTAAAAATCTTATAGCGTAGAATTTTTTGGAATTTCCAGTGCATACATACATACATATATAAAATCACGCGTGTCCCACTTAGTGGCTTCGCACAAACCCGATAACAATAAGAACAACATCAACATCACACAACAAATCCTTACTCTTAAACATATTAAAGTGACCGATTTTCGGTAGCGAAATACCGCATCCGGATCACTATAATAGTTAGGAAACAATCATCCTTCGCCACACATTCCTATCTAAGCAGACTTCTTTCGCCTCGGCCACACTCATAATCGCATTCATACATGCTCTTCTTCTCTTCATACTTGGAAACTCTCTCTTTAAGCACCCTACCAACCACATCCATCCACTTACACATTGGTCGGCCACGCAATCGAAAACCCTTAACTTCACCAAGATATATACGCTTAACAAGTCGTTCACTCGCCATTCTCTCCACATGCCCAAACCATCTCAAATGACTCACACCAAGTCTCTTAATCACATTGTTCCTAACCATACATTCTTCATACACCAAATTATTCCTCACGCGATCCCGTCTGACATACCCACATACACCACGTAAATACCTCATTTCCACGGCAGTCACTCTCTTTTTATGCTTCCCCGTCCATGCCCAGCATTCGCTTCTATACATCAAAGCAGGCATTAGCACTCCATTATATACACTTAACCGAGCATCCCTTACCGATTATATTACATGTTTTTGTATGAAGTGTTACGCACTTACCTTCCGTTAGAGCAGAAGTACGTTTTAGTGAACGATATTTAAAAAATCACACACCAAAAAAATTTGGTTAATCCGATTAAGAATACAAATAGTTTAATACAAGCGATTAAGATCCAACAAATAATATTTAAAACGTACAATTAATTGTTTTAGAATTTGAAAAATAATATGAGTCACAAAGTCAAACTGTGAAAAAAGTAGTACACACTTCGGCGAGCTCAACCAAAAATTTTCAAAATATTAAACCATTTCAAATCGATAATTAATTTATGCAACAATTATTCATTATCATATATGTCTCTCCAAGTACTAATCACAATCACAGATACAAAACTTCCATGAAATCTCTTCTATTTTACAAACATCTTTCTTTTAATGATAAAAAATGTAAAATACTCCTGAATCCCAGCCTGTGTACTAAGGTGATATATGCACGCTACCGTAAGTGCGAAGTCCAGGATAATCACGAACTAGAGTGTAGTCCATTGTTTTCCCTCAGTCCATAGACAGACCTCCCTCTCGTTTGATTTTGTTTTTTCTAACCGATGGCTTTAAATTATGTAGTAATTACTGTGGAATCGACATTCGTTGTTCCAAATTAGATGGAAGTAGTCGTTCTGCTTTTTTTTACAAAATGGGATCTCGAGAACTATAAAAGATACGAAATTGGAAGTCGGTTAGACAAAAATTGCTCAATTAAGACTTTAAAATAAAGGTGTATTTGTATATGATACTGTATGCAAGGATGACGCTAAAATTATAGAGTGAAAAATCAGGTAGCCCGTGGAAAACAATTATTTGATATCAATTTTTTAAAGTATTGTTGTGAGTAAAAATATGGAATTAACCAGAGAGCATTTTCAAATCATGATTTATAATTTAACAGCTTTTACAGTTTCTAAATCAGCCTGAAATTAATTTGAGAGTCTCCCCAGCCATTAATTTGACAGTTTGACAATTTTTAAGTCTCAGAAATTTGTTTACAAGTATATATTTATTTCAAAAAAAGATTGGATGGGAGCTTTTAAGCAATGGAAGGAAAGAATGGTTAAGTGTATTATAGTTGAAGAGAACTACTTTCAATATATTTAAAATAAGGGTGTTGCTTGCGACACCGGAACATTGGACTTTAACATGTAAAATCATATTTTTGCAATATCCTGATTTTCTAATTATTTTAGGTAAAAATGCTTCAAATAAAAGTTATAAATTTTGTAATTCTTTTACTTCTACTTAAAAAAAGCATTACTCATATTCGAAATAAATTATGAAAGTGTGAAAAGATAATGTCAGCCACGTGGATTTGAACCATGGACCATTACTTTGCCGGAGTAAAGCCGGATTTATAATGAAGTAACGTAAGAGGTAACGTGAATAGTATCGGTAACGTAAAAAGTTGAGCGTGTACTAGAGCTAGTACTGATTTATATTCAAGTAAAGTAAGAAGTAAGGTAAAATATGTAAAGCAATAGTTGCCCAACATTCAACTTTCTACCTTACCTTAACTAAAATTTTATACCGCTGGCCAATCAGAAGGCAGCATTTTGAACGTTGCGCACGGTTGCGCAGAAATCTTTATTATCGACCATTCTCCATCTGGCAGATTTCATTTTGTTTTGATTGTTTGTTGTTTGAGGTTGGTTTGAACTTACGTCGTGATTTTCTTTTTAAATCTAAATAAACACAAAACCCAACAAACATCAATTAACCTATCAAACGGTTTATGATTTGACAAAAGTACCGATATTCAAACTTGATGCCGAAGTTAAACGAAAGATATCGAATTACAAGTGAAATTTTTATACTATTACCTGATTGGCTAGCAGTAGTGGAACTACTTTAATATAAATCACCTAATTCGCTTACGTTACTTCGTACTTTACATAAACTACGTTGCGGTTTGCGTTACTTCATTATAAATCCGGCTTAACGCTCTACCAAGTGAGCTATGGCCGATCTATCCAATGGCTGACATTATCTTCCACTTTAACCGCTAATGTATCTCTCTTTGGAGAATACAATGATGATGTGCGTCACACTTTCATAATTTATTTCGAACATATAGACTGTTAACTCCACGTTAATTTCAAAAGCTGGACCGATAGGGCCAAGAGTAATTTCTGACATGTTCACAATGATGTTTAAATGTAGTGGTAATCCAACCCCACATCATACAATGTGACACAAAAACTGTATTCTACAAAGAAAGATACATTAGGTGTTAAAGTGGAAGATAATGTCAGCCATTGGATAGATCGGCCATAGCTCAGTTGGTAGAGCGTTACTCCGGCAAAGTAATGGTCCATGGTTCAAATCATTACTCATATGTTTGTACTTCATTCATACAATACACAATAGATTGAATGAAATTATCTTTTTTGATGAATTTCAAAGAACTTAATAAAATTTACATTTTAACATTGTGCGTAGTTCAACTTATAAATTATAATTATAATAGTTACATGTACCTATTTGTAATTACTCATATTCATATGCCCTACTCGCTATTCCTAATGTATTCAAAAATATACTGCTCTATTTAATATACTTAAATATGTATTCAATCTGATACCTGTAACACACGCAATGCAATTAAATGTTCGTTAAATTATTTGATTGGAAACTTTCAATTGAAAATTCTAATGCCACTTGCCACAAAATGTTACATACATAAAAATTATTATTGCACAACTACCTACTTCATTTATCAAAGTGGCCTTGATGAAGTTTATTATCGTTATGTCTATGCGTTATTATACGCAGAGAGGTATTCAACATCATTTTAAATAAATATAATTACATTCATCACTTAATATTATTTATTTTGATTATCAGTTTGCATTAATTCGATCCCGACCGACGCCAAAAATTACTTCGAATTTTAATGGTACCAAATTGACCTCTATGGTGCACTCTCCACGCCAGCATTGAGTGCTCGTGAGGTGACACCTAGTAAACGCCAGCACGGTACAAATATTACATCATTACCGATATCTGTGTACAAAATAGATTGGCACACCCAGTAATGGGTAATATGCCGTGGTGATATATTTATTTATTGGTTACTACGGCGAGCAATTTTTATTGACCATTGTGAACTCAAAACTACGGATGCAACCGATACCGATATATCAGCGAAATTGTCTTTTACACCAATAAATTTCGAATTTCGCGCTTTCAAAAAACCACGTAAACGTACTGAGCCCAAGTTAATGCCCGTAATATTAGCCGTATTCTTTCGTTGCATTGGATCAGATCCATGTTCAATAGATCAGTAAATGGCATGTTCTTTCGAATTCTGATTAGTATCCCCACCCAAGACCAAGTGATCTAGATCAGTGCCATCTACTCCAACAAAAACTTGGATTAGGAAGATCATATCACTTAAGATTCAAAAATGGCGGAAGCGGCGGGAGAATCTGTCATATTTTATAAGTTAATCAGGACAAGAGGTTACATTTAAGGTTCTAAAAGAAATTTAAACAAGAATAAACAATGGTAAATATAGAAAATTGAAATTCATTTCTTTCGACTGATTTTGATATATACTTGCGTTCTTTTGAATGAATTCATCTGCGTCCACGTGACCTGATCTGATCTAATCCATACGATCAGTTGGATCTGATCCGACCCAGCGAAAGAATACGGCTATTGTAAGAGAAGCGGTTGGATTTCTGCGCGATGTAGTTCTTTACCAAAATATAAAAAAGCTGGGCAAAAGTACTATAGTTCCCAGATGAGTTCTGTGGAATTCGAGTGTTTTCAGCAGCAGGTCTTATTCAGAAAGACTTGCGAAATCACTACTTGTGTCCGCACAATTTGAGGATGCTAACAAAATATAAGCAAAATTTGAGTGTCTCGGTCTAAATTAATTTTAGTTTCACAAGTAAATTATAAGCATTCTTCTGTCTTTCTTTTATTTTTACCTGCTTCTAAAATTTAATTATTCATGTCGGTATTAGTATCACCGATATTTTTCAAAAATATCTGTATCAGTAACGAAATAATATGTATTTCCAAAATAACAATTTTTATTTTGGTCTAATAAAATATTGAGACTTACCAAACTACTTATTAATGTGACGTGTTTTATTTTTTAGGACTATTTTTTATGTGGGATGTATATTGTTTTAAATTTTTAAAAACTCTTATGGGGCTTCCTCGAAACCCTTAGGTTCCGCGGAACACACTTTGGGAACCGCTGTTTTAATGGGTAGGTTGACGGAATCCCAACAGGGGTAGCAGTACTTGTTGCTCAAATTGTTTACTCATATAACCTTCTTTCTAAAGCCTGTATAGTGTTCTAGTGTAGTATTAAAATTTGACTTGTGCAATTTTTAAATGTTACTGTTTATTTTAGTTCTAACTAACCTAATTTTAGAAAGTTAATTTCAAAGGACAGATAAATAACTGTTTAAAATGAAAGTGCAAATTTTGTTTTCCACGGCCTATTTGATTTTATTATTCTTAATAGTTCGTATGAAACAGTGGCGATCCTGCTAGAGATACAGGACTAAGAACAAGGAAGAAGAACTTTTACAACAAAAGCATACGTTTTATTTAACCCAATACTAGATTTTATATCATCAACTAAATCATAAACTTTTCGTTTATTCTATAAAAGTTTTAAACTCGATATAAAGTAAAATGTATGATGTACATCCTACGCATTTAAGTACCTGTATATAAATAAAATGTTGAATTAAAGTAATGACGAAGTTATGTACGCAAGGTAATACGACATTATATTATAGGTCAAAGTAGTTAAGATGATTATATATATATATATATATATATATATATATATATATATATATATATATATATATATATATATATATACAGGGTGATTTTGAAATTAATGTCATAAAATTAATGATATGTAGTATGACATGTGGAGATTATGAAACAGATTTTTTTAAAAAAACTATATCGATGAAATCAGAAAAAAAAATCTCTATCTAATGGGCTTAAAAATTATGTAGGATACCATTAAAACATATAATTTTATTCTACAGTTTGAAAACCATTTGTTGAATTTTCGGTTTGTTATTACTAATAAATTAACCCCTTACTCTTGATCATTTTTTGTATAAAAACATTTTTCTCTAAAGTCATTAGGAAATGTATTTATTATCATTTAATTTTTTAAATAAAGATCAATAGTAAACTGTTGTTCGGATTGAGGAGCTCCTGACCAAAACAAACTTAGTCCATTATTTTGAATTTCATATAATCAAAAAAAAAAAATTACTTTCCTTACCGTTAAAGATTATTGTAATTCAATTTTACTGAAGTTCATAATTAAATATTAGGAAATGGATGTTAAATATCAGAAATTAAACGACGATGAACAATGAGCTATTTATTAATGATTTTTATAGGAAAATGGTAGTTTTTGTCAGAAAATGATAATTAGTAGGTACACAGGAAAATCAATGAACATTTTTCTTTTTGAAGGCAAAATACATTTATTATGTAAAATTATTCTACACGTTTCCTTTGAAAACAATCAATGCACCGGGACTAAGGTTGCTTTTGCTAAATCTCTATAACAGTGGTTCCCAAACTTTTTCGATCATGGAACCCTTAAGAAATCGCCTGCGTTTCGCGGAACCCCAACTCCATCCTACATTTTTATTGACCCTCCAAAATTAGGGATGCAACCGATACAAATATATTGGCGATACTGTTTTTTAATCGATGTATTGGAATCGACGATGTTTGTTTGCCGATACACCAATACATTTCGAATATCGCGCTTTCAAAAAACCACGTAAACTTGCCGAACCAGAGTTACTATGCGCGTTCGACCAACCATCTAGCACCTGACCCCTGATTCCCATAAAGAAGTCGAGAGATATAGAAAGGTCCTAATACTGCAAGAGAAGCGGATCCGTTGGTTTTCTGGCGCGATGTAGTTCTTTACTAAAATTTAAAAAAAGCGGCGCAAAAGTAAGTACACCTATTCCCCGATTTACACGGTACTTTTTTACACGATTTCGCTTTTACACGGTCTTAAAAATGACGAATTTAAAATAAACTGGTAAAAATGAACATTTTAGTTACATATATATTTCTACAATCATTTTAACTCTGTTCGCTTGGTTCAGCGTACCGGTGATTCCCCGTTTTATGATATGATTACCGAAATAAATAATCGCCACGGTGATATTGATGAAGAAGAATCTGAACCAGTTGCGTTCACAACAAATGTCATCCGCATAGGACTTGAATTAAGGCGAAAATTGGGTAATCATTTTGTACAAAATGACCCTAATGTTGAACGAGCTCTCCGGTTCCAGAGAAAAATTAATGAATGTTTAACTCAATACGAGGAAGTCTGTAAAGATTTAACAAAAAACAAACCACAATTGTTAAATACATATTTCATTACCAAGTCTACAATCTGAACTTGTCTATAATACATCAACTATCAAACCAGATTCGCAACAAGAAAGTGATGAAAATGACATCACGCCAATCAGAAAAATATTAAGAGTCTATGAAAGTGATGATAGCAATTAAACTTTTGATGATTTTTTTTGAAGATTTTATATTTTTAATTTCTATAAAATTAATTACATACTCCATATGTTTATAATTTTATGAATGAACTGTTATTTTTATTTTTCAAAATATATTATTAAGAAACAGTTAAATAAATGACTGAATTATGCACATTTTAGGTTGTTTTCGATTTACACGGTTTTGCCTAAGAAATTTAAAATTTCGTTTTACTCGTTTTTCTACGGAACCGATCTTCCGTGTAAATCGGGGGACAGGTGTACTACAGTTTCCAGATTTGTTCTATGGAATTCGAGAGGCTGTTTTCAGTATCAGGTCTTATTCATACTTGCGAAATAACTCGTCTCCGCACAATTTGATTATGCTAGCAAAATGTAAGCAAAATTTGTGTTTCTTTGTCCAAAGTAATTTTGGTTTCACAAGTAAATTATAAGCATTTACCGTTGTCTTTCTTTTATTTTTACCTTTTTCTAAAATATAATTGTTCGTATCAGCAACGGTATTACCGATATTTTTCTAGAATATTGGTATCGGTTATCGGTATGATTTCAGCAGAATCGAGTATTGTTGCATTCTTAAACAAAAAACAAATCTTCCTGTGCAATGAGTTTTTTGCATAACTTGTTTGAATTGAAATAATAGTTTGAAAATATGTAACAATATTTATTGTGGTCCAAGAAAATATTGAGACTTATCAAACCATACAATTTTTAAAATTACTTATACTTTACATTGTAGTAAATAAAGATTAACATACATTATAAAAGAAACAGTTTTACCAAACTCCTTGAAAGTGGATGTCGTATATTACTCAAATTTACAATATTTGGACTATAGTTGTTTTTACTAGAGGCTCTTTAATAGTCCTTGTAGTGCACTCTCCACAGATGTTTTGATTGTCAGCAATGCCGATTTTATTTAGGCTACTATTTCGCCATCTAGCGGCGTTTCCTCATAGTGATGTCAAATGTGACGTCATTTTGCGGCGCCATAACACAGGTCATTTCAAAACGATGCAAAATTTAACTGTAATTTAAAATTTATCACAAATATAATTTTCATTATAATTTTCTTTGTTACTGTTGCATCTATGTTTTAATGAATATAACCAAAACTGCAACAATTATTAGTTATAGGATCAAAACAATGGATGTGGCAATGAATCAAATGAAATCAACAATTCAGACATGTTGTTAATAATACAAAAATAATATATTTTAAATACAACTTTATAGTGGAAGTTTTTTTTTTTAATACATAAGTATTAATCTTTGTGTTTCTCAATCTATATTTAAATAGATGTGTCTAAAAATATCTAGAATTTGGCAATATAGGAACAAAATTGATATACGAATAACAAAACCTATGTTGCCAAAATTCTTGGTGTGGTTAATATTAATTGTACTTTTATTATTATATACTATAAAATGAATCATATACCCGATGTTAATTTACCGTAAAGACTACGAAGTTTAAAATAACTTTCTTTCATCTCTTATAGGACAATTAACAAAGAAAATAAATTATTAAAATTATAGTGTAAACACGTACTCAAGATCACGCTATTTATTACATTTGTTTTATCATCACTCGCGCGAAAGGCCTAGTTTATAACTAGCTTTCTTCACAATAACTATGAATATAAACTAATACATCGTTGAAAAGAGAAAAATATGGCGGTTTATATTTTAGTAAAATAATTATAGGTTGCTATTTAAAAAATAAAAGTAGATAGTTGTATCTTGTAAACTTGACTTTATAAAATATATTTACACCTGCCATAAAATAGTATATTTAAAATAATAGAACTTTTATATAAGCTATTTTTTTCTATTACTTATAATAAAAAAGTTAGCTGTATAGCTGCATTTTTGGGACATTAACAGCGGTAATAATAAATAATTTCCTATTTCCAGATTAGTTATTCCGAGAATATCTCTTAACCCTGTGTTAAAATGACGTTTATGGAGAGTTTATTCTAGAGTTAAGCCTTATTCCATGTTTATTATTATACATTTGTGGGTTAAGCTCGTGATAAACTAGGAATAGCTATTCTTGTGTTAAAAAAAAGCTATTCTGAACTTAACCCTTGTTTATTATTACCGCTGCAAATAATGGAAATACTATAATAAATTTTTAGAAAATGCCCTATATTAGCTATTGCCAGTGGATCTAATAAAAAATGCCAAAAATATGTATCAGTATTTGACACATCAACATGACTTAAAATCACTAATATTTTTTTTGTCATTATCAACAGTAAAATTTGAAAAATATGCTATTAACGATTTACTTATCTTCTTGAGGATGTATATGTTACAGTTAAAGTATCAACTTAGTCAATGCATACACTGTCTAGTTGATGTATGGTTCCACTAGCTGTTTTAGTGAAAGTATACATTAATTTATATAGTGCATACTTTATCTAGTTAATGTATTCATAGACTAGTTAGTGTATACACCTTCTTTTATCACTGTCTACCTAAATCTGTGCGTTAGGTATTGTTTCTGTTTGTTTTTTTTTTATAAAATTTATACGCCTAGATTGTTGGGTGGGCAGTTTGGGTGGGCATGTTGCGTGGGCAACGCAATAATTTATACTTTCACTAAAACAGCTAGTGGAAGCATACTTCAACTAGACAGTGTATGCACTGGCTGAAATGTATACTTTAACTGTAACATATTGTTAGGTCATAGACTTATATTTTGTAGTGTTAGGTTAGACTTTATTTACATATTTTTGTGTAGGTACGTAATGGTTTAGAAATTAATAAGTGTATATGATATTAGTGAGGTATTATATCACCCGAAAACATAAAAGGAATTGAGGGATAGTAAAGGGGGCAGTTCGTATTATAAAGTATTATTTAGTGCATCATTGTGTTTCTTTGTGCATCCTTAGTTTCCTAAACCCTAACATTATATAAGAATAAAAGCAAGTCAGCACTGTTCATTGAAGCTCTACTTTTGTACAATGTGATGGTTTTGGCAATAACCAATGTTACACATTTTCAACAAAGATGGTTGTACTAGTATATTAACAACAAAAGTAATATTAAAAACAGTCGAATTTGTTTATTTTATTGTAATTTAAACTCAAAGTGTCAATTACTAGTGCTATGTCAACTATCGGTGCTTTTTAATCCTTTACAACTTTCCACATTCTATAAAATGAACAGGAGAGCATTGCTCAGACTCTATCGTATCGCCTGGCGATCGCATGACGTCAAAATGATGTCACTCTAACATTTCGGTATTGTCTACCGTATCGCCTGGCGATCCCTTTACTTTGCTTACGTACTAAGTAAATTAGAATACGCAAACCTAATCTGGTTTCCTTACTGTGCGTATCAACAGCTAGATCGTGTCCATCGTATGTTTTTAAAAAATTTATCTTACAAATTACTTAGATAGGATTTATCCAGCTAGAGGTACGGATCAGCAATCCCTCCTACAACGCCACGTTATGCCTTCGCTGGCGACCCGGAGAGAGTCAAACTGTGCAAGGTTTCTTTGGCTCCTGCTACGTGGTGAGGTAGATGCATCGGATCTTCTCTTGCGTGTCCATTTTCATGTTCCATGTCCGGCGTCCAGGTTCCCAAGGACTTTTCAACTCCCTGCGTCCTGATCTGATGTGCTACAGCGTTCCCCCATAACCATTATGTGCCGAAATGCGAATATTGTATATGAAGACATATTTCTGTAAATTTTGTTTATCACAACTATGTTAATTCTTAATCTTTGTCTTATGTATCGTAATATATTATTATTTGATTCTTTTGTATTATCCTGTAATTGGTTCAACTGTTGGGCAATAATTATTATTATTATCTAATGACGTCATTGGTATATTAGGCGATACGGCACAGGAAATTACTTAATATTAACATCCCATATTAAATTTCTTTGTTTTCCCTTAACCACTACCCGATATAATAAATCTAGCTACATAACCAAAACAAAGACAACAGGAGAAATAAGTTATGTTAATTTATTTATTGTAATAGTGATGAATATACAAAAAATAATAAATTGATATTAATAAAAAGAATTAGTAAAGTTGACATTAAAAATAGATAATAATTTCATTTTAATATATGTAATATTTAAATTGCTTGAAATAACATTTAACATATTGAAATCTATTTCTTTCCTAAGTAATTATTATTGTTATAAAGAGATGGATAATTATAATCAAATTTATTATAAAAACTTTTATAAAAATCACTATATTTAAACGTATTCATATACGAGGGACTATTATAAAATCCGTCATAATTATTCTGAAACTCATTGTATCTGTTCAAAAATGGATCTTCTGGCGATGACAAAAAAGGTTTCTGATATTCTGGTCTTTGGTATATTGGCCTCAAATTAGGTGTTTGGTATTCAGGTCTAAGAAATTCAGGTCTCTGGTATATCGGTTGGTAGTTTGGTCCTTCTATAGGCGGACCATAAGTAATACTGATTTTTTCGTTCCCTGTATATGGACCATAATCTCCAGCAGGGAAATAGTTATAACCAGGATGGGTAGCATTAGTGGTACGGTTGGTATTGGTAGCGTTGATATTACCACCTGGAGGTCCGTAAGTCAAACTCAGCTAAAACAAGAAAACCGTTGGATTAAATCCCAATTACAGGGAGGGTTCACATACATGAACATCCATCGGGACTCCTAGTGTATTCATGACTAATAACATTTTCCATTTATACAGAGCGATCAAAAATGGCTGAAGCGTGCTGCTTCATACGATTTTGACATTTGCAGCTTATTTAGTATAACAGCATTACTATTTCCATGTGCGTATCTTTCTAATTTTGCTAGCTATCATAAGAATAATCCTAAGAACCGTCACGCTCTTTATTAGGAGTCATAAGCCGTATTCTTTCGCTGCGTTGGATCAGTAAATTGCATGTTCTTTCGAATTCAGATCAGTATCCCCACCTCAAGACCAAGTAATCCAGATCAGTGCAATCTACTCCAACAAAAACTTGTATTAGAAAGATCATATCACTTAAGATTCAAAAATGGCGGAAGCGGCGGAAGAATCTGTCATATTTTATAGGTCAATAAGGACAAGAGGTTACATTTAAGGTACCCTGAAGAATGCAGCAGTTCATGCTGCCGAAAAGTCGGTTTTTATAACAATAAACAGAACTAAAACTATAAAGGTTGTATCATTTTAATCGAGTAATGAGTTCTGAAAGATTTTTTTTAATAGTTCTAAAAGTAATTTAAACAAAAATAAGCAATGATATACATAGAAAATTGAAATTCATTTTTCCGACTGATTTTGACAGATATTTGTGTTCTTTCGAATAAATTCATCTGCGTCCACGTGACCTGATCTGATCTAATCCATACGATCAGTTGGGTCTAATCCAACCCAGCGAAAGAATACGGCTATAATGAAAAGAAATTAAAGATTTTGACGAAGGTATACGAAACAAATAATATTAAATGATCAGTGTAACTGTCATCTTCTGTCATATGTGGAATATAGTTTTGATGAATTACGGAAAATATATCTATAATTTTAACATTATTTTGGAACAAAATATATAAATGGAAAATGTTATGAGACATTGCACTACCCAATGAGACACTGGAGCCGACAACCATCATTTTGAATTTAAAGAATCTCATAAACATTTTCCCTAAATTTTATCATGGTCGCACACTTTATTGTGTAATACTGTCTTGCAGTGGCGGTTCCTCCAAATTCATAAAAGCAGAAAAGAAAAAGTGAAAGAATAAAAATAATGAAATATTTTGAATTTAATAATTTTTAATTGTCTACTGTGTTAAAAGCGCGAGTGCACGCGCTGCTTGGGTCACATCAAAATTGTGACCACGTTGTACTATATGCTGCATATAAAAGCCCATGCGTCAGATAGAGACAAACGAATTGTAACTTTGCTTGCGTTAAACGAAGACAACCACCACCCTATTCGCTTAGATACGGTCAATGACCAAGGCATCCGTCTAGTAGAGGATAGTAACAGCGTAAGTTTGGTTGTGTATTTTATCATGGCAGTTCAAAAAATTAAAGAACTAAAAATTATGAAAAACATTTGGAAATAAAGACAAAATAACATTCGGGGCCAGATATACTATATTTACCAAATTTGACCCACCAAATCTTCAACCCACGAGTCGCCACTGCCGTCTTGTGTTCGCCATATTTTCTTTATGAGTTACCTGTCCATTTCTACTAACCTGTGGGTATTCATTAGGCGGCCCATACACCAGTGAAGGTTGTGTTGCATTTGTCATATTCGTTGCTAGTGTCGAACTGATTGTCATTGGCGTTGTAGCCATTGTCGTATTCGCCATACCTCCTTCTGATGTCGTTGGTGCAGGCCGCATTGTTGTCGCATTCATGGTGGCTTGCCTTCCTATCTCCATCGGTTCTTCTTCTTCACTAGTTATACTCTCTGATAAGATCTCTACGTCCTCTGGAGTGGTGGAGATTTCCGTCGTAGTAGGGACTGATGTAGTAGTGGTAGTAGTAGTAGTAGAAGGGATTTCAGTAGTGGGGGTAGTTAATTCTACTTCGTTGGAGGCTGCTACTTCCAAAGGATCTTCTAAGGTGTTGTACCTATAACTTATATGTTTATTAATGACAAAAATATGCCGTACTTCATTGTTAGTTTCATCAGAGCATATTTGACCAATATTTTAAAATAATGGGATCCCCACCATTTTAATTTTGTTTATATATAAAACAATCTAAATTGTAAGCTATCTATGGCTCAAGAAAGTCTTAATTGTAATGAGGTCCTCCACCATAATAAAAAATAATCAAATGCACACTTTATACTTAAGCATTACTCAATAAATAACTACTAAGATGAAAAAAACAATTTTTTAATAATTACTTAGCGAGATATTTGAAATTTGTTGTGAGTGTCACAGTGACGTCACGCTATCGCTATCTTTCTCTCGCAGCCTACTTTAGAGCTTGTGAGATAGGTGTCGCCGTGACGTCAGATTAACTTAAAAAATCAAATGCAGTTAAACTAAAACCATTAAGACTTTTCATTTAAAAAAAATAACTTTTGTGATTAATAATTTGTTAGTAAACAATTTACTAAAATATTTAATAAAGAAAACTACGTACTTAAGGTATTACTTATACTCTGTTTTGATTGATAGTGGCAGCCTATATCTTTCTTTTACTTCCCATACAAACTCAAATGGTAATAACCATAATAAATAATTAAATAAAAACTAAATACGTATTTCGAGAATAGTGTTCTCATCTTTAGTAATAAATTCTACGCGAAACTGTAAAAAGAGTAAAGAAATATTAGGATTACTCAACATTACAACCATGTCAGAGGTCCTAATAGCCTCTTTCTTGGAAAGTGGTTAAGATTATTTAATTCGCTGAGAATAAGAATGTCAGGACCTCTGGCATGGTTGATATTTTGAGTAATCTTAATTTCTCTTCATCCTCTTACCCTTGTCTGACAATAATAATTTTCTACCATGGATGCCCAAAATAGGGTCATATGTGATTCGAAATTTTTATGCAACATTTTGTTATTAATACGAGAATATTTATTAATGTTTTACTTTTATTATATTTATTAAACTTCCTTTATTAATAATAACACAAATTTGTATTTGTTTAATAATTAATTTTTATATTAAAAGGAAACGTGAAAAAATATAAAACAATACAAAATTATTCTTAATCTAAATAAACAATATCTTAAATAATTATAATGCAATCAAGTAAACAATATATTTCAAAATTTACTCTCCATTTTCATCTTGATCAATATGAACAAATTATTTCCTTTATTACTTAATTTTTTATGGTTATTAAATCATCACATCGAAAACCAAAATCGGGTCATCGTAGACCCAAATTAAAAGAAATGTTAAAAAACTCAATACTTCTTAAACTTCTATTAACGAACATTAAATGTAACAAATTATTAACATATTTTAGGAGAATTCTCCAGAGAAATTGTTTGTAATATTTCTATCATGAGAATTATGAACAAAAAACCTCTAATCGGATCAGTTTTGACCATATTTTGGGAAGACAAGGGTTAATAGAGGTCCGTGTAAACTTTACTACTGTACATGAGAATATTATTCTTTAAATACGTATTTAGTTTTTGTTTTCACTTAATTTTTAGGTTAGGGGTAATTTTAAATTTTTTTATTAATTATATTATCCTTAGACTTCATATTGCATATTTGGTTTACTCTCGTTGTTGTGTTATTTTCTGTATTCATTTACTTGAATATGCATCTCGGATTTGAGAAAAAAGATACCAGAAAGCTTGAAAATAGTAAAGAATTTGAAACATTTTAAAAACTAATAACTTTTTTTAAACTTTGATAATCCTTGCCATGTCATACAATTTTAAGATCTAGTTTAAATATAAATGAACCATGTTCTAATTTGTTACTAAGGACCTCCAGTCCTTAGAAACAAATTAGAACATGACATGAACAGACAGGAGGAACCCATTCCATTAATGAGTTTACATGTAGTTTTTAAACCGTTTTCAAAACATCTTCAGGTTTAAAAATGCCGCCAAAACTAAAATTCATGGATTTGGCCTGAAAACTAGTTTCAAAACTACTTATGTAAATACTTAAAATTCAGTTGCAATATTGCGCATGCGTTCATAGCATAACGTGTCTGCCGCTTTGTATTCCTAACATACAAATCAGAGCATCGAACCCGAAGCTGTACCGAACCAAAACCGAAACTAAACCGTAACATTTTTGTGAACACAAACCCAGAACCGAATCTCAAATATATTTTTCAATTAAACCCGAGTCGGAATCGAACCGGATATTAAAATTCCGGTTCAGGGTTCAGTTCGGGTTCAGGTTCATTTTCAGTTTGAAACGTAAGCGTAATCGTAATGCAACCGATTATCGACGACTTCGGCATCCGCGTTGTTGCCTGTGTTTATTGTTCGTGAAAATTGTGTTCATGGTCACATTTTAAATAAAGATTTGTTTTTCAAAAAACATTAATTCAATTTTCATTAGGTCGAACCGAACCTGAACCCAATACCTGAATCCGGAACAAAACCGCAAATTTTATTAATGCTTGAACGAGAACTGCACACGAACCCATTTTTAAAAAAGTAAATTAACCTGAACCCAGTTTTTGGCGGGTTCGATGCCCTGATACAAATAAACTGATAGTAGTTTTAGTCTTTTAGTGGTACGAAGTAAAAAAAAATATTGGGAATAATAATGGAAAATCGAAGTATTTGGAGTGAAGAGGATCACTTCCATCAGCCAAATGCGCATGCACCAAAACTGTTTTCAAATAAATCTGTATACGTTTTTGTTTTAAAAATTGCAATGTAAACAGTTTCGCGTAATTTTGACTGAAAACTGAAACCATTTCCAAAACTATATGTAAACGTAGTACATAATTAAAAAGTGCCTAATACTACAGCAATTATTCTTTCTATTTTTTTCTTTTTCATACCTATTTCCAAAAGCCCTTTCGAATCCCTTATCCTTATACTCCTCCACTTCTTCATACAACGGCTCTCCTATATTGATAACCTGTGTTTGACTAACTGGTTTCGGTTGTTGCCCCAAAGGGAACTGCGGTAACTGTGGAAATTGTTGGTACTGTTGGGCTTGTGTTTGTTGAATCCCTTGAGGGGCATTTAGGCTCAAGAACAAAGACCCTTGGATATTGCCAGGTAGAGGCGGAGCCTGATAGGCACCCAAACCTAACGCCCCTTTAGCCACTAGGTTAGCAGCGATGAGAAAGACTATTGAGTTGAGGACGGGACCAAGTTGGCGGTCTTGACGAGAAGACACTTGGGGATGTTTGTCGGAACGGTCAACCATGGCATCTAAAGAGAAAGAAGATAATAAATACGAAAGTCATTTCATAAATAATGCACAGGTTGGCAATACTGCGAATTGGATGATGCAACAGTGACATTTACGTCAGTTGTAGTAGAAGGCTTGGAGAAGGAGCGTGTGTTTTGTTTATATAGCGTAATCTGTTTTTTACAAACGTCAACAAGAAATAGAGCCTGTACGTGTCTTGGATATTGTGACCATTGAAGATCAAAGATCGTACATTAAGATCGAAACTTTACGTGGCAAAAACCCAACAGAAATCCACAGTGTTTTAAGTTAAGTTTGTGGTGACTTAATAATGGACCGTAGTGTATCTCGTTGGGCTAATTGTTTTCATTGGTGGTCGTGTGAGCATAAACGATGATTCAAGACCAGGAAGGCCGAAAACAACAGATGAACGAAGTGTGAAACTTGTGACAAGTGCTCTTAAAAAAGATCGTCATGCGACATGTGAGGAACTTTCTGAAACCACAGGGATTCCACCAACGTCAGTTTTCCTAATTCTGACAAATGATTTCAACAAGAGAAAAATTTCTGCGCGATGTTTGACTGCTGAACAGAAGCAGAAACGCTTGGACATTGCAACCTTTCTGAAACAAAGATTCGACGGTGAAGGCCAAGCATTCTTGTATCGAATAGCCGCTATTGTTGAAACGTAAGTTAGAGATTTTGAGCCGGAGTTGAAATCACAGTCCAACGACTGGAGAGGTCCAAATTCCCACGATCAAAAAAAATCAGAGAGCTCAATGAAAAGTCAAACAAACGATGATCTTTGCTTATGATTACAAAGGAATCATCATGATAGACGGAGTTCCATGTGGAACAAGTGTCACAGCAGTTTATTATAGGGCGTTCATGAAAAAATTGCACAAAGCCCGACTTCAGTTGCTCGAGGCTGGGTCACTCATTCTCCATGAGAAAGCTCGCCTTCATATCAGGAATGTCGCAACCGAAAAACTGCGTGAATACGGTTGGGAAGTATTACTTCATGCTCCCTACAGTCCTGAGTCCACCAGACTTCGACCTATTAAGCCTTTGCGTGTGTATCGTATTCCGTCTCGGGAAGAGCTTCATGCTGCCGTTACCCAAGCCATTCAACAGATGAACAGAGATGGTGTTGAATAAACTAACAATTGTATGCAATATTTATGAAATGACCTCGCACATTTTTACATTGTTAAATAAATAACTATAAATATTTATTTATGTGAAGAGAAATCATATGACAAAATAGATTTCACAAATTTTAGGAAACATTGAAATACCCGTATATTCCGGTAGATACTATCTCAAATATTTTAATGTCACTATGTTTATATTTATTACTTAGTATATTTTTCTATATGTTACGTGTATATTTTGTTATATGATTTTAATATCTAAATTTCTATTTATATGTATGTTGAACACCATATACATATTTTCTTTTATTTTACCTACAATAAATTTAATAGAGAAACAATTTTTAGCAGTGTATAAGTGTCAAGTGTCTGGTCCAGAATCTGGGGACCCAGGTTCGATCCCGACTGACGCCAAAATTATTTCGAATTTTAAATGGCACAAAAGTGATCCTTGTGGTGCACTCTCTATAACAGCAATGAGTGCTCGTGAGGTAGCACTTGGTAAACGTCCATACGATATGAAAATGCCCTCTTCATTACTGATATCTTTGTGCAAAAGCAGATTGGCAAACCCAGCAATAGGTAATATGCCATGATGATATATGTATATCTATTTATTTATTTTATTTAAAAGAAAATTAAGAGTATATATTTAAAAATAAAATATACATTTAAGTACGAGGTCTGGCTATTAAATAACGAGACTGCGCGCGCAGAAGGCGTCCTAGAGGAGAAGGGGGGGAAACGAATGCAGCGTTGGATAGCTGGAAGTGTCTACTATTCCGGTACGAAAACACGTTTTTGTCGCTGTAGTAGTATTTTTTCTATAGAGGTTAGAAACGAACGTATTTTTTTCTCGTGCCGATAACAATGTGTGACGAAAAACACGAGCAACGGATCAATGTGAAATTTCTCGTTAAATTAAAAAAACTCCGACTGAGTGCCACAAGTTGTTGAAAGGGGCCTATGGTGAGAATTCTCTATCACGTGCGCGTGTTTTCCAATGGTGTAAACAGTTTTCTGAAGGCCGAGAGAGCATTGAAGATTTAAAGCCATGCTAATCGTTTTTTCGACATCAACGGCATCGTGATGACTGAATGGGTTCCCGAGGGTCAAACTGTAAACCAAACTTACTATTTGAAAGTTTTGGCAACACTGCGAGAACGAGTTCGTAAGAAACGCCCGGAGTTGTGGAAAAACAAGTCGTGGATTTTGCACCAGGACAACGCACCTGTCCATAACGCGCTGTCTGTGAAGCGTTATTTAGCCGCTAGAGGCACTCCAGTGCTCGAACACGCGCCTTACTCGCCTGATTTAGCACCCTGTGACTTTTTTCTGTTTCCGAAGATCAAGTCTGCCTTAAAAGGAACCCGGTTCGAGTTGATGGAAGAGGTGAAGCGAAAATCGGCGGAGCTCCTAAACGCTCTTACAAAAGAAGACTTCCAACATTGCTTTGACCAATAGAAAAAATGAATGGAACGGTGTGTGGCGAGGGGAGGGGAGTACATTGAAGGGGAGCATTCGATTATAAAATATTTTTTGAAATAAAAGTCTTTTTCATAAGCAGTCTCGTTATATAATAGCCATATCTCGTACATGCCGATAAAAGTGCCAAAGACATGTTATATTAGAAAAAAATCTGTTTCTAGCCTAGTGTTGCTGAAATGGAATTTGTGCCGTAAAATTTCAGACTTAGTTGCCAAGGATGATATAAGTTTTATGTACAGTTACCTCAGTTAAATTTGGGACACATGATTTATGGCTCCCAAATCCTAAGCAATTTTGAGAAAAAATCAATCTAGTATAGGGCTGGTTAAATTTTTCCCAACCCAGAAAAAACTCACTCGAGTTATTTAACCCCTTTTAAAATACCCACACACAAAATATTTAATGCTAGTGTGAACCAAATGTACATTATAGCTAATGTACCATCATGTCCACACTATTTTTAGTGTCAAAAATAACAATTGAATTTATTTTACTTTTGTTAAGGCTTCCATAGTTAAATGTGTGAAAATGTTTTCACTACTTGTAAAAATCATACACTAAAAATTTAACATGGGCGTAATTTTTTACTAATCCTTTCAAAATCCGTTCATTGCACATGACCGTGACAATTGTTTTCTGCACACATAATAAGAATAAAAACACGAATGCACTATTATAATAAAAAATAAGAGCGCTATTATGAATTTTTTTTTACATTATATTCTTATAAGGATAAACGTAATTTTTAACAAAAGCGCTCTATAAAAGTGAATTCGTAGGTAATACTCGTCGTGATGTTCATTTTAAATGAACAAACAATTTCTATTTTACAAGACAAATTTAAAGACAGTGGTTCTCAAAATACGGGACATAACTTTTTTATTTTAAATGAGAATATATTTTTTTTATTTTCTCATTCGTTAGGGAATTTAATTCGGAATTCAGTGATTTAATATTTTTATACCCTTACATTACAATTTTTTTGAGAAAAATGCATATAAACAATTCAAACCCATACAAAAATCTTTTCAAATAATATGTAATGCGACCGGAAATTCAATATGGCGCCAGAAATTGGAAACTTCAAAAAATGGACTTGTTCGATTCTTCTGGAAAACTCCTTAATTATTTAATTGTACCAAAAATTATGATCTTTAATTTTTTCCGGTGACGATATATATCTACAGTAAAGTGGGTTTACTAGATTTTGTTATTGCGCAGGTATACAAAACTCAAAACTATTGTTAAAAATGCTATATACTAATAATGAGTGTGGCGGATAGGGAAGATTATTGTGATAGTTTTATATAATTTCCTGTTGCTCATTTTATGGCAAAAACTGAAGAGTGCAAAGTTGTTCAGAAATTTTAAAATTTCTTTTTAAAACCAACAACAATAAAAAATCTAAAAACAGTTCTGTATGCAACTTTTAATTCTGAACAACTTTGCATTATCATAAAATCACGCTACCACCCTGTATATACATATTCATTGAAGGTTTTCATTCGTATACTAAACTATTATTTTATTTATGTATACTAATACTACATAAAAGCGTTTTTTTTTTACATTATATTATTATATAAAATTCCACTTTTACCGAAAGTTAGTTATTTTTGTCGATATTTATACCAAGAATATGTTTATATAAATATCGGCAAAATTCTGATTGCTGGTATTTGATTTTTGTTTTATTTAAAACTACAAAAAAATTACAAATTTGCTGTATAAAAATCAACAATTCAACTTACAAGTATAAGTTAAAAAACCACTGAACACAACTAGATGTATAGTGCAGAATCTAACAATGAACATCTTACTGCAACGAAATGCAAGTAAATACTGAATTGCATGTTCCAGTTACCGTCAATTATCTTAGAGAAAGTGTCATATATGTCATATGCGGGTACATTGCGAATTTTGTTCATAGTGCCCATATATGTTGCCATAAAATATGTATTTGATAATGAATCGAAAGTCAATATTCTAGAGCCATCTAGGAACAGAGCGGGAACTGCACTTCATTGAACTTCGCGGTCTGTAGCGCCGAAGCGGTGGAAATCCGAACTATTTTCAGTGTTTGTTCAGGTGTTACGCATGTGTATAGTTTATTTTCGAAACGAAATTTGATATTGTGATAATTTTATCTTCTTGTTGATGGATTAGTAATTATAAACTTCCTTAAAAACATTTATTTAGCAAAATAACAATTACATATAAATTAAATATTGATATTTAATTCGATAAGATGTTTGTAAAATTTAAATTATTTCAATTAGAAATACGATTATTGTTAACTAGTTGCTATATTTGGTTTATCTAACAGAAAATTTGTTTCTACAATGTTTTCTAAACTAGCACTCTTGTTTCTTCTTTCGCCAACTTCGTTTGGTAAATCATATAAATTTAATGTTCTTCCTAAATACCACACCACGACGTCGAATGCCATACCCAGAGAGGTTAAAGCTGAAACAGAGAACATGAAATAAATAATATTACATATTACGTATTACGTCTGCAAAGGAAAATGTAAAAATGAGAGATTTTACAAAACTTATCCAGAAAATAGAATAATTTTCAGTACTACTATTCAAATCAATTGCAGATGAAAATAAATTATATATTATATATTTTTTTTATAGTTAGGTGTACCTATTTGCTTTTCGCAAATTTCTAGCAATAACGATATATTTTTACAAAAAAAAATGTTGTTTTCGGCGTACCCAACTAATGCAATACCCAGTCAATGTAAAAAGTGCTTTACAGGGATTATTGCTACGAGAAAATAATAAATAGATTTAGAACAGATTCGATGTCGGTTCATAAGAATATGAATTATACAGGGTGATTAATCGATCTGGTTTAATAACTCGATTATTTTAAATATTATGGAAAAAGTTTCAAACCACATTTATTTTAAATAAAAATGTCTATAAATCTGCGGTATAGGTTTTTCTACAGGTGTTCCGTTTTCATGCAATGGTACGTAACTTTTTATTTTCAAATAGAATACCCTATATATTTATTCAAATTTGAAAAGTACATAAAATTTGCTATCCAATAGTCCAAAAACGGTCAAATGTTATATTATTAAATACAGAAGGCTTTGCAATACTATTTTTTGAGTTAGATTTATATGATAATATTAAAAAATAAATTATAACAATGAAATATCGGATTGAAATGAAATAGATGACATTATATTAATTTTCTTTACATTTTAAAGATGTAATGTAAAAATAATAAAATGCAAAGTCTTCCATATTTAATAATAATGTAATATTTATCCGTCATTGTATTTTTTAATAACATAACATATGATTGGTTTTATACTATTGGATGGTAAATTTTAGGTACTTTTCAAATTTGAATAAATATATAGGATTTTCCATTTGAAAGTTACATACATACCAATACTGCAGATTTATAGACATTTTAATTTAAATTAAAATAAACTTCGTTTGAAATTTTTTTTTCATAATAAAAATAATCGGGTTATTAAAAAAAACAGATCGATGAATCACCTGTTTATCGTATACAAATATTACATTTTCTATTTCGTACATAAAAATTAAGAAATTATTTAGTATTTTAAAAAGGATGAGAAAATGATTCCACATTTTTGTAATTGCTATAAGAAAAGGATTTCATTTTCATATTATAATTTGTGAAGGAAATTTCTTAAATTCCATGTTCCGCTAAAGTTACATGTTTCTTATTGCTTATTGCTAATTCAATTTTGCATCATTTTTCGTATTTAACAAATAATACTTATAATATGTTTAAAGGCCGGTATTATTTATAATTATATTTACGTATGTCCAGTTAAATTTAGTTCAAGAGTAATTTTAATTAAATAAACAAATACAAACCTAATTTTGACAGCAATTATTTAAATGTTATAAAAACATGGAAATTGATTTAAATTTGTTCAATGGAACTAAATAGGTAACAGTAATAAAATAAACTGTGATATATTCAATTAATTATTATTCATCTGTGGAATGATAGTTACTGTAACAAACTTTAACATAGGTCCTAGTCCTTTTGGTTACCAAAATACATGTCTGAATTTTATAAATAACTGTTAACTTTCAAATTTATTAAATTATGTACCATTGTTGCACTTATTTATATATAACCAAAGTGTTGTAATACTAGCCTACCATGGACTGTTTCAATCCATTCTATATTTTGGGACAATATTGTGGTAGTGATAAAAACTGTGATAGACTTTTTAAATACGGAAATGTGTTGTGCGTATTATAGACAATAAAGAGTTCTGCAATGTAATGTCTAAACTACATTAAATTAGTTTAAAAAATGTTATTTATTAAATTGAAGAGTGATTTTCCAAAAAGTACTAAGTCATTGTTTTAAGAATTTAAGCTATATGACGATTTTAGTTTAAACTTGATATGAACCTATTAGTAACTCTGAACATTTAGTACATAAATTGCGTATGACTTAGGTCCATTTGAATAAAATCATAGAATAATTTGAAAAAGTGAACAAAATAACATCAAAAAATAAATTAACCTAAAAATATGACTTAGTACGTTTTGGAAAATCACTTTTCAATTGTATCAAACTATTTAGTAAAATACCTGCGCATGCTAAAGAGTTACCACTACCAAAGTTCAAGCACTCTATAAAAACTATGTTGCTAAGACATTGTGCCCATTATAATTTTTTTAATTTTATATTGAAATCCACAAGGATGCTCTATATTTACTCATGTACTTTTCATCTCTATTGTCATTTTGACTATGTCATATACTATGTATTTATTCAGTTTTTACTATGCCAAATAAATATATTATTAATTATATCCTTCACGTTAATGGTTTTAGTACTGCTATGGTTATTGCGTCAAATTTGTTTATCTTTAGTTATTTTGTGTTTTGTTGGCCATATCCTGTTTTGTTTTGCCATGTTGTTTAATTACACTTGATATTAATTTAAAAATTGTTATTTATAAAATTTTGACTTCACATATTTTAGTAACTAATAGGAATAGGTCTTCTGTTACATAAGATTTTTCCCTCGAAATGATCCCCCAACAATTGTTAAAGTTTGTTACACTAGTTTATAAATCATTCTGAGTATATAATTTAACAAATTCTAAAAATTGGCCAGAATATTTTGGATTAAATATAAGAAAATTATCATTTTATAGTTTTTTTAATTCTTATCTTTTATAACTTTATGTGCAAGTCGTTTACATTGTGTCTTGAAACTTAATAAATACTAGTACTTTTATTCAGGGCATCGAACCCGTCAAAAACTGAGTTCGGTTCAGGTTCAGGTTAATTTATTTTTTAAGAGATGGGTTCGGGTGCGGTTCTAGTTCAAACATTAATAAAATTTGCGGTTTTGTTCCGGGTTCAGGTTCGGTTCGACCTAATGAAAAATGAATTAATGTTTTTGGAATAACAATCTTTATATACAAATAATTTAAAATGTGAGCCGGAATTTACGCAAGACAAGAACACGAACACAATTTTCACAAACAGACAACACAGGTTTCGATTATCGGCTGTATTACAATTACGCGTACGTTTCGAACTCAAAATGAACCTGAACCGGAGCTGAACCCTGAAGCCGAATTTCAATACTCGGTTCGGATCCGACTCTGGTTCAATTGAAAAATATATTTGGGATTCGGTTCAGGGTTTGGGTTCGCTAAAATGTTATGGTTTGGTTCCGGTTTTGGTTCGGTTCAGGTTCGGGTTCGATGCCCTGCTTTTATTATTACAAATTAATCATGTCATGTAAAAATTTCATGTAATATTTTTTGTTATTTAGCTCCTTTTGAATTATAATTTATAATAGAGATATTAAGGTTGTGATGTCTTACCAACGGCAGTACCGTTCATATAATATCTCATCTTGGTGCGATCGTAAGTCCAGCAGTTGCCTTTGCGGCCGCACGACTCGTCCCACAACAGGCAGGTCGAGTCGATGATGTAGCCGTAGAGAATGGGCCCGGGTATCAGAGCCATTAGGCTAATCATCCACAGCGCTAACCCTTGCGCAAACGACTTGTCTTTGATATCGACGCTTCTGTAATAATCATATACACTCACCACTATATTGCACTATACAGAGGCAGAGGAGAGGATGCTATGCTAAACCAATAAAGGTAGTTTATTTCCAGGAACGGAACAAAATATGGATAATGCTTTTCCAGTATCAACCAATTGGTCAACACTATTAAATAATGCAATTACTTCAAATAAAAATAAATTACCTGTAATTTACTAAGAGATTTCCTATTTTTCCTGAACTACCCAAGAAGTTTATAATTAAAGAAATAAATACAAAAGCGAAGAAACTTGCTGAGCAATCTGTAATACATGGACCATTTTTCAAAGTGGCTCCTATACTTGTATCCATTGTTGCATTTGGTTGAAAGGCGCACATACAATTTCCAAACATCTGCAAGAAATAAACAAAATAGAAATTAGAATATGTAATTCTTCAAATCATTTATCAAATAATAATCATTCGTTGAGTAGTTAGTTACAATTCGCAAAACTGAAGTTCGACTTCTACTTGTAACCATGATAACTTCTATTTATCATATACAGGCGTCTACGCGTAATCTATGATAGTTTACATACATAAACAATGTAAAGAATAATGTCAAATGTAGACAATGCCTACGTGGAGAATGTAAACAATGTATATTTTGTATAATGAATACGTGTTACAAATTTATAGGGTATGTAGGGGATGTAAAATAGACTAACTCTTACTAATAAACTCACATCCAGAAATGCACCGTTTTCGAGCTACAGGCTGTTAAAGAGTAATTATCTACCTTAATTTTAGTTGGCTATGATCTGCCACTTCAGTTATTATTTTATTTATTTTAACTTTTGCAGACGCATTATAAATGAGCATACTGCAGCACAAGAAAGTAATAAATCCTAGTGTTTTTGAACGAATGTATGAGAATATGCTTTAGGAGAACGCGATCACCGCCACTGACTGAACAATGCTAGAACGGCTAACCTGAGCGATGACGTAATCATCGATGGGGTAAACACACCCGTCTAGACTTGTTTAATTAAATCCGGCCATCTGACCCTTTGTATTCGATGTTATTATCGCGTCGAATGTTCCAGAGGGACACAGGACTGTATAAATACCGTCAGGGAGGACAGCCGACACACATTCTGTTATAGACGAGCATCGAGAAATGAACAGTTGGTGATATAAATAAACAGTCTACGAGTTGTGAGCAAATAAATAAAGGTATATAAATAAATATAGTGAAATAAATATTCTTGGTCTTAAATTAGTGTTTATATTGTTTAATCATAGTGTTAATTATTTTTATTATCTTTATCTTAATAATAAACTTTTATTTTTGATTAATAATATTTTTTTATTTTTACAGTTCACCTAAATAAATAAACGTTACAATACCCTATAAATTTGTAACACATATTCATTAAAACCCTGTATAGTGTACATGCGCAATGGAGGTTTAACGAAGTGAAGATAATTTCACACTTATTTTGACACTGAGAAACATTGATAACAAATAAACAAAAATGAGAGGCAGAAAAGAAAATGAAATTTTAACAAAATTAAGTTATATTCTGAAGTACAACAAATAGTAGTATTTTTGTCCTTTTTTAAGCAAAAAATTAAAAATAAATATAGTATATATGGGCGTAGACAATACATAAATTTTGATGATGTAAACTACATCATTATCTACGCGAAGACAATGATGTAATTTACGTGGCATTGCAAGCACATCGATTATTTCAAGAAATGAACGTCGGGTAAACAACACAAGTGGTATTTGATATTCAACCCACGATCGTTTTTGAAATAATATTTCAAAGTATGTTTATTCCGTTAGTAATTTAGTACCAAAAAATTTGCGGAACAGATATTTGAAAAAAAAAAACAAGGCAATTACAGTTTTATAAAACCATTTATGTTTGCTAATACTCGTTTGAAGTACTGGAGATTTTAAATTTTTAAAGCGTAAATAAATATCTCTTTTAGTTTCTAAGATAACAATTAATACAATTTTTACAGGAAAATAACTGAAAATGCGATTTTGGTTATTTTCATGAATTTCAGTTTTTTGGTTGTACAAATTGAAATTGGAACAAATTTTGTGCAATTTGGTAAACTTATGTAATTTTAACCGAAGAATCGAATAGCTCATATCTCCACCCATTTTGTTTCATAACACAGATGTGAGAAAAGTTTTAGATGTAAATATTTCTTGAATGAAGAGATATTGATCTGCAGTTTAAAAATTTGGTGACTCATTGAGACGTATGTATTTAAATGTATAAAAAGTGGAATTTTAAAGACTTTTTGGAAAAATGGGTGTATTTAAGTTTTGAGGGGAAAAGAGAAAATGAGAAATTGTATATATATATATATATATATATATATATATATATATATATATATATATATATATATATATATTAGAGATGGGACTGAAGCCGAATAATTATTCGGTATTCGGCCTATTCGGTCATCTTTTTGCTATTCGGTATTCGGCCGAATATTTGATTTTAATACCGAATATTCGGTTCTAAAAAAATATATATTACACGTTTTTTTATCATATTATATAAAAATAATTGATATATTTAAATAAAAGGTATGTTATTTTATTCAATTTTGACGTTTTAAACTGTCATTATTAACTCCATAGCAACATCTATAAGTAACAGTTTATTTGCTAGTATTTCGTCAAAATTGAATAAAATATTTTAACCACGTGAGCTAAGAATGTTTATTCACTCGAAGAAATTAACACACTTATCTTAGCTCACTTGGTGTATAAGTATCTATTATGTATTTCTATGTATTACTTTTTAAGATTTAGTGTAAATCTACCGATATTATTGGAGGATTGATTATTTAATTTAGATTAATTAGCCATTAATCAAAAAACACAAATTCGTTCATACATTTATTTATAGAAAGTAGAAAAAACATTATATTAAAATAATAAAGTAACAAAAATGGCATTTAAGGGGCAAACATCAAAACATCAACAAACTCCGCCCTATATAGTGGACCACCAATCACGCTTTGAAATCATTGAGGAATGTACTATTCGGTAAAGCCGAATATTCGGTTGAACTAGTATTCGTCACATATATATATATATATATATATATATATATATATATATATATATATATATATATATATATATATATATATATATATATATATATATATGTATGGCTACAGTAGAATTGTCCTTTTTAAATTTAAACATGTTGTCGCACCCAGTAAAATATTAAAGATGAGATTTGAAAGTGTGACTTTTGTATGAGAGCATAAAGTAGTTGAAATGGCGTTACTTATTGTTGCATCTAGATAAGGCATTGCACTGCGCTGCAATTACATAAGTGTGACATTAGAGTCATTAGAGCTTGATGTGTACCTTGTCGCTTGTCCTAGTTGTACAGCCGGCATGGCATGGTGAATAATATGTAGCCTGTGTCTCCAATGAACAAACGGGGGAGTATTTCACATTACCACATGTGCAGTTTGAGTTGCACTGGGCTATCAACTGCAGACTAACAAAAACAAAAATTAATAATAGTGTTTTTCAAATAAAATTACCATACTGGCATAAAATGATTTAGAAATTGCAGAAATAGCATTAACTATGTACCCTATGGCTTATAGGACATTTCTTTGGTATATGATCCGCTTCTATATGACTATTTTGCTTCCAAGAAGTAGCTATGCGTTATTCACAGCGAATGTCATAAAACGACTGGGTGTTATTTAAGCGTACAATGCTTAACCTATTTATTTATTTATCATTAATCACTCAACAGGAACAAAAGTTTCCAATTACAGAGGATTATTAACAAAAACAAGAATAATACATTGTAGTTACAAGACAAAATGAAAAGTGACAATATTAAGAATAACTTACTGCAAGTGCGAAAGATCGGACAAGAAATATTTCATAATTTTCTTTCTAAACCCGGACTGAGCATCATTGAAAATGTCAAGATTGTTATTGTACATGGACAGAGTATTGAATGTAGCACACAACTGTCTAATTGGAGATCGAAGTTCGTAATTAGTTCTAGGGGTGCTGTATGTGAAGGTTAACTTGCGCCGAGAGTTTAAGCGAGGTACGCTAAAATTTATGCAAGCTAGCGAATGAGCATCATCAATTAGATTATTTACAAGTTTATATAGATATAAACATGATTGAATTTTGCTACGGCAATCCAAAGAAATAACATTGAACTCAATTAGACAATTGGAGTAACTACAAATCGTATCAATGCGGCGATGGTGAAATTTAGCATAACAGTACCTTATAATTTTTTTCTGTATACTCTCCAAAGCTTGTACATGTTTGATATATACAGGATTCCAAATTTGTAATCCATATTCCAACTTGCTACGCACAAATGAATAATACAAAGATTTGAGGGTCCGTAAATTATGAAATGATTGTGTATTACGAATTGGTAAAACTAACCCCATAAATCTGGCAATAATTTTTCAGTGTTGTACAGTATTTGAAATAGATTAAGTATTTTAAGTAATTATTTTATATTTTAATACATTAAAATACTATTATTTATATGAAATAATAATTTTCAATATTTGAAATAATTTTATTATTTGATATACATTTTTGTATTTAAAATACACAAATATTTGAAATACATTTATGTATTTAAAATACAAACCTTCCGTCCTATGTGGTCTGTTTGTGATATAACATGAAATAATTCCTTAAATTTTCTTGAAATAAACAGTTGCCTATGTTAACGTATAAGTTTCTTTGTAATATAAATAGAAATACGCGAATAAGTTATACATGAAAAACATTCTCGAAAATACAATAACATCTTATCACTTTTTAAATAATTAAAAGTAAAAGTATTTGAAATAAGTATTTGAAATATTGGTATATTTCAAATACTAAAAAATAATTATATTTTATCAAATATATGAAATACTTGTATTTAGTATTTTATATTTTGTATTTGAAATACGTTTTTCAAGTATTTTATAGAACACTGCTTAAAACTGACCAATTACGTCAAAGTTAAAAAAAATTGTAGAAAAGTAAAAATCAATGTGTTCTCTAGAATAAAATTCACACCTGTCATAATTGACATTAATAAGATCATTTTAAACTTTCATAATAAAATACTCCATGTTTATGAACACTGTTGTTGTCTGCATACTGTCTTGATTGGTGAAGATAATTGGCTTTTTAGAATATCAAACAAGCAGAATATAAATTGTACGCCTATGCAAAAAACTTTTAATATAATTTTGACAACCATTTTTTCCAGAGAACACAATGATTTTTACATTTTTTAAAAAAATTGAACTATGGTGTAATTAGTCAGTTTTAAGTGGCTCCAGTTCTTATAGAAAGCATGTAAAACAAAAATTATTGCCAGGTTTACTATTTATGGGGTTAGTTTTACCATCGGTTAAGCGTTGTACACTTAAATAACACGCTGTATCAGTACCTTTTCAATTTCAAATTGAAAAAAAGTAAATTCTACTGCAGGAAAAGTAATAGCAATATATGGAAAAGTAATGGCAATATCAGGAAAAGTAATAGCAATATCAGGAAAAGTAAATTCTATTTCAGAAAAAATGAATTTAATTTCAGAAAAAGTAAATTCAATATCAGAATGTATTCTTATCAGGCAATAAACGGTTTTGGAAATCGATTAATAAGTTTAAAAAAGTTATTTTTAACCGAAATCAGTATTGGTATTTACTAAAAAATCGGTAATTATTATTCGAAATACGAAATTAGAACCAGTCATTTTAAACCGTATTAATTTATTTTCCGAATTTTGAAAAAATACTTTTTATTTATAATTATTTTTTAATTTTCTTCATATATTTGTAAACTAGGTTTAGAGGCTCACAAAATGTGATATTTGGCATGATGGGGTTAATATATATAATGTAAAATTACAAATTCAACGACATGCTTGTTTTTGTTGAAGAAATAAATTACAAAAACGTAAGAGAAAATTATGAATAATTAATGTGCTAAGCCATGATATCATGCTGCGAAATATGTTGTATGTTACTTATGCAGTATATAGAATTCATACGAAGCCATGATATCGTAAGTAAGCAGCAGTTCATATTTACAAATAAATATTATTATCAAGGCGCCACGTAATTCTATTTGAAATGCAAACAAATAAATAAACATAAAATTAAGGAAATATTAAAGTCACCGATCAAAAATTTAGAACGTTTTATATTTTATAAATCTGTCATACTATTAAAAAAATAACGGAATTACTTTCAAAAACAAAAATGATGGAAAATGTACTTACCTACAAGTAAGGACAAGGAAATATAAAAGATGTATAAATTTAATATTAAAATCTATAAATCAGACTATAAGATAAATGTAAGTAGTAAATTATCAGAATTAAAAATTCGCCAAATTTTAATGTGTTTAAATTTATTTCTATTTCTAAATTCTTGGGGTGGAGTGGGTGGGGAGTAATTACCGTCTTTACCCCTTCCTTAAATATGCTACTGTTTACTTACCCATCGTTCTCTTGTGCATATGAATATAGATCCGTAACAGGACAATCTAAGACCATGTAACCAGCTTCTCCTAGAACGTAGACAATTCCTACGATTACATTCCAACCTAGAAGCCATGATGGCCCGGGTTTATATTTGGAAATTACATAGCCAGACAATAAAAAACCTGCTACCATTCCTACCAGGGTTAATGGTCCTGAAAAATAATATAGGAAGAGTATAATAACATTTATTCAAATAACGTGAAATCATAGACATATTCAGCAAAACAAAAATGGTATGCTATTTTAAGAATTTAAGAAATCAGCTATACTCATATACATATGGTATACATCTACATAAAATTATAAATTCAGATTTTAATGATGGTGAATTAAATTTAAAAAGAAAATTTTATAGATAGTTTTTTTTTCTTATAGAGAATTGTTATCCTATGCGAGATCCTATGTTAGATTATATTATTAAAACCTGAATAATATTTAATACAATAAAGAATAAATTGTATGACATTATTTTTGTTTATATTAAAAATTATAATAAATTAGAATATTTTTGAAAAATATGCCCCGGGTGAGGATCGAACTCACGACCTTAAGATTATGAGACTTACGCGCTGCCTACTGCGCTACCGAGGCGATTGATAAACACGATTAGCATCCTTAAACTCAATCGAGTAAATATAATAGCGAAACAGTTAAAATTATTTTATAATTTATATTTGCATAACATAAATAAAAATAAAATTCATTCAATTTAAATTAATAAATACAATGTACAATAAAAACATTTTTTTTTTAATTGTAGTACTTTACTGATCATCAAAAGATGTTAAAATAGGTAATAAATTTCTCGAAACAATAAATATAATCTAATCTTAAACCTAATAATAATAATAACAATAAACAACATTAAAAGTTGCTCATATTTTACAATGATATATTTATTATGTTTATTATGTAACACTCATGAAATAAATAAACAAAATTGATAACCAACAAAATTTTATGATCATTACTTATAACATTGTTTTCAAATATCATTACTTCCGACAAATTTAAAAAACATATTTTTAAAATCACTCAATTTTTAAATAATGTGTCATTTTTTAAATAGATATTTATATAATAATACTTTTTTTAAGGAATAACGATATATTACTAAATTGGACTCGTAATGGGGCAAATTTTGTCTAAGTTAACCTACTACTTCGAATCTCTTATCATTCTTTGGATCCCCATACGGGGTACGTTATCTGGGACACCTATGCAGGATGAGTCTGGGATTCTCTCCAAACTATGTAACTTGAGTAGTTGGAACAGAAATAACATTCATTGCTACCAAGTATAATAAAGTGTGTATTAGGAACAAAATAATAACGTTATAACCGAAATTTTCACTTAGGTTATTTCGTTTTTGCTCCAGCAATAAGATTAAGAATTTCGTTTCGTTTCAGTTTCTGTTTCGGATTTTTTTTCGTTTATTTCGTTTTATCTCATAGCGCTCTGTATATGGTGTATTTTATTTACTGTTTTTTTCATACAATAAAAGAAAATTGCAATTGATTTTAATCTTACATTGTATAAATTTTATTTTTGAACAATTTTTTTATTTATAACTTTCCTCTAATAGGTAAGTAATTGTAATATAAAAAAATATAGATATAAAAAAGACATTTTATTTATTCACTTATTTCTTGTCCTATTCGTGAAGCGTCGTAAATGATAAAATCTTCCACGTGAATGTAATAAATTTTATAAAAGTTTGTCTTGAATGAATGGAGTTACCTGTAATAACGGTATAGGTAGCAGATTCTTGAAACTGAACTTCTAAGTATTTACTTATATAAGTAATATATCCTGAAGCCCCTAATATATAAAATATGGCAGATAAATTATTATACATCAATAACTTGTTTTTCAATAGTCTTTTCAAGGCGGCTGGAAAATCTGAAAGAAAAGGAATATTTCTCATTGAATTGGAATGAAAAGCATTGAAGCAGAGCAGCGCAGACCTTTTAAAAGTGGTATTTCCATTCGTGGTGTTTTCGCGTAATTTACTTTCTCTTCTTTATTGTTTATAAACGCTGTTTCGTCGGCTGATTGTTCATCTTGCACGAATTTCGATGATCTCTTCTTTGATTCCTCGACGGACGGTAAATACTTCGGAAACGAGAAATTTTCAATCAATACTCTGTACATCAATTCGCATGAAATTATTCAAGAACCAGCAATCTTTACAAATCAAATAAAACTTATAAAATATTAATTTAAAACATAAATAAAAAAATGACAGTTGAATATAAAAAAAATATTGTGGGGTGAGTAAAAAAATTAGGTTCAGTCTTATCGGATCCGGTGCATCTGATCCGCCGACCGATTTTAGTACTATTCTATCTGATCTGGGTTTACTTAACACGATGGCTTAGGCCCGATTCTACCACCTCTAGTTAAAGTAACAGTTTATTAACCAGTAGTTAAGAATTAAACTGATTATTAGAAGCGATGCGAAAAACAGTTTTAACTTTCAGTTAATTCTAACCAAAGGTGGTAAGAACAATTTTGCAACATAACCGTTGGTTATCAATAACTGTCAGTTTCACTAGAAATGGTAGAAGCGGGCCTTAGTGAATAAGGCATGAGGGTCACGCTAGAATGATTAAGAATAAGCATATAAGGTATACTGTGGAAAACAAAAATTCATTAGAAGCAATAGTTACGGTACTTGTTTACTTTTTTCTGGTTTTCATAAATTATTTATTTTCTATGCAAATTTTAATTCTGCACAACTTTGCACTCTACAATTCTTACCGTAAAATGATCTGATTATTAATAAGTATATGATTTGATAACAATTCTGTTATTTTTCACAATATAACTAAATGCCATTTATATTATTTATTGCTTACCTGTGGAAACATGGCGACTGGTATGACAAATATAAACATAATAGTCCCAAGAAAAATCCAGCCCAACCACCAAGCTCCAAGCCATCTAGGATCTTTTTTCTCTATCACAGGATCGAGGGAAGGATCTATATACAGACTTAGGCATATGAATCCTAGTACATAGCCTATAACAGGCCCCATCGTTCGTAGGGCCATTGTCCAACCTAAAAATTAATTTACAGTGATAGAATATGCGAATCTACAAATTTATCTCGTAATCAGTAAAGAGAAATGAAAAATTTATCTCGTAATCAGTAAAGAGAAATGAAAAATCGATTTCTCATAGTGGTCAGTCGATAGGTAACGGTAAAGATCGACTTCTAAATATAAAATGATTAATATTGTAGTCTGTGTTTTAGTTTCTGGCGCGGGCTAAACGCCTGCCTGCTGAGTTACAATGTAACTATTTAGTTTATTTCATGTAGTTATGTTTAGTTTAGCAATCAATAATAATAAATTTGAAAGGTAAGAAATTCCGGTTCGACTTTTAGGATTCTTTGAAAAAATTTCGCCGTATATGATCTGTTGCAACTGATTAGCAAGCAGAATTTAGTTCTATTTGATTCCAATCTACCTGACTCTTCGTCTTCCAAAAAGTAGTTTTGCTTTGGTTTTGAAAAAAAATGTGTCCTGTTAAATACAGGGTACGGGAACTGGACGTTTTTGAAATAAACACAAAATCGTTCATCATTGAAAAAAATATTACTGACAGAAAAATTCATTCATAGTAGAGGTGGGCGCGTGAGTAACTCTTTGTTCACGATAACGAAACTAAAAATGTTATCACGACCAATCACGCACGACTTTTTATGTTTGATTCACGGTCAGTCACGATCACGAATTTATTTTGGCACTCACGCCCGATCACGTCCGGTGGGTCACTGTTTCACACACTCATAAGTTATCAAATTTGTTAATAAATTTGGCAATAAGTTTGGTAGCGAATTAGTTTCACTGGTAACGAATGTTTAAGGACAAATAGAATGTTCTATTCCATCACAAATATCTTTATAAATTTCAAACGAGCTTAAAGATATGTATCTTTCGATATCATTAGTGAAATTGCAGATGTGTATACAATTTTGGGTATAACAATAAAACAATGCATATAGTTGATGACATATTTCGAAATACTAATATTAACAGGAATGTAAAGTAAAATATGTAAATTAAAACATTTAAAAAAGAAATAGAAGAAAACTTATTATTCATGTCCGATTAAATTTCAATCACGCCCCATCACGCACGATAATTTTGACCCATCATGACCCGACAAAATCACGGTCCGCGCCCACCTCTAATTCATAGCAATATCTTGCAAATGATGTTTATTTTCGTTGATGCATTGTTGTAGGCGTTAAGGGATATTGGCATCCACTCTTTCTAGCAGACCTCTGTCGATTTGGGCGATTTGTTCACGAATCGCGTCCTTCAACTCATCTAATATACGGGGCTTGATCTCGTATACACGTGGCTAGAGGTACCCCCATATAAAATAATCGCACATAGGTAAGACGAATCGTTAATAAATCGCCCAAATTGGACAAATTTGGAAAAAATGAATATCATTTGCAAGATGTAATTATCTACATATGAATATCATGAAATTCTATATCCTCACGAATGATTTTCCGTTAAACAAATTTAACGTTTTTGTGATTATTTTAAAAACTTATGGTTCCCGTGTCTCACCCTATATTTCCTTTTTTTTACTTCATTTTAATAAAAATAATGAAACTACTTTTTTAATTATTTTCTTTTTCCGAATGTTATTTTTAGATTTTCATGGTTTGTGATGTATCTAAAAATGGTCTATTTTCGAAAAACTAATTCCAACTACAACTTTAAATTGTTGCAAAAGTGAATTATTGATGCCCCATTAAAAAGGAAACTTTTAATTGCATTAAAAATTAAACTCAATTTAAGAGGTCCGTGTTCCTAACTTTAAATGCAAATATCTTGAAAACGAAAAGAGGTATCGACCTACGGTTTCAAAATTAGAAATTTACGCATCATGCAGAATCTACCTATTCTATATATTTTCATAAAACATATAGATCTCATTTTTGGTATGAGGTACAGTGACGGCTCGTGTCTTTTCAACCGGAAGGCGTAGTAATTAAAAAAATTTTTTTTGCCTAAACTGGGCAAGTAGATGAAGAAACGGAATCACGAATCATTTCTTAGAAGTAGATTCAGCTCATCTGTCTTTCATAGATATAATTTGTCTCAAATCAGGCAATGGCCTATGTAATTCTTCAATTATTAATTTATCTTCTAAAGGAAGTCTATTAAAGTTGTGACACATCTCGCCTCTAGTTTATTGCCCGATTACACCACGACCACATAAACGCTAAGGGTTTCTTAATATTCTTAAGTTGTCCTTAAAAGTAAAATTTCGTTGCACCAGTCAAATTTCTACGCTGAGTTAAGTAGACAACTTAAGTATTCGTTATTGGCCACTTAACGCTTCCTTAAATATAACTGTCAATATATTTATTGGTTAGAAAGAAATACACATTTATTTCACACGTAAATACTGTATTAATAGTATATGTTATTATAATATTAATTATGACGATGACAATATGTATGATCTAGATGATACTGAATTTATATATAATATTCCGAGAATATATGAACGTGCTGATCATTTTCATAATTTATTGGAAGGACAACGATTCTGACTAACAAAAAGTACTTTGGCATTAAATTGTTTGGTAAGGTTTTCCCACGTTTCTTCTTTTAGTTTATTCCAAATTTCATTTGTAGTTTTATTTTCTACAATGTGCTTATTGTCGTCAACAAGTTGCAGTAAATATAATTTTTCGTCACTAGTGAAATTGCACTTGTCGACAATTTGTTCGATTCCATTTTAATTCTTAAATAACCCTATTGCTAATTATGTACTTGATAATTATTTACTATAATAGATATTAATATGGACTGAGACTGACGACCGACGTTTGACGTTCATTTAAAAACAATAATAAACAAGATCTCATATTTGCTAGATTTTAACATTTGAAAACGAAAATTCCCTAAAGTTACTGAAAGTTCTTCTTGTTTTTTGGAACAAAATTTTAGAAGATATGGCATTTGTAACTTAGTTAAGGCATTCCTAAATTCAAACCATGCAACAAACTTAATATATAGGGATTCCTTAGTACTAAGTATTACTTAGTTAAGTTGAATTTTAAGACTGGTGCAATTGGGCATAAATGTTTTATATTTAACTATTAACTACTATCGTTACAGTAGAAACGCTTTATGTTTTACTATATGATTGAATTATATTGTTTATTTATTATATCAAATATATGAATATTTTAACCGTTTTCTGGTAGGGGGGCGCGCGGCCATGCGGCCCTATAACGAGTCGCCTCTGATGAGATACAACTTCAATGACTTCCCCAATAAATTTCTCTTACCGAAAAAACTATGTAACCAATTTTTATAAAAATATTTGCACGGATACATTTTTTAATAATTAAAGATTGTCGAAAATGACCAAAACTCAAATTTTTCCAATGGTACCTTAGATTTTTTGCGATTTTCGGCCATTTTCCGGAGTTTGATAATTATTTGTATATAGCGATAAACTGAATCAGTTGAGCAAAACATTTAAAACCTGTTATATATAACATCATATGTAGATTCGAATGGTGTAATTGGCTAGGTTTATATTTCCACCCATTTATGAGTATGGGCACCCACAAAGGGGGGCAAGATGGCCGTCTAGACTACAAGCTCATAAAAACAGTAACTTTATAATTAATTGTTTCGCTTACAAGAGGAGCTAATTTACATCATTTAAATGTAGAATTTAAATCTCTATAAATTTATTTGAAGTATTTTTGCACACAATAATATGGTAACGTTTGCGTGAAGAAAAACTGATTTCTCATATTAAGAACCTATGACCCGCTTTTCGATTTACATCTGTACATGTACATAAAAAATAAAATACACATACCTAATAAGATGGGCGTCTGTGTCTTTTGCGTATTGTCATCCAAATACGTCTGCCCCAAACTAAAATACAGCGTGTTCCCTATCCCCAAAACAAATTGCGATAAAAACACCAACGATACCACCAAAAAATTCCCCACTTCTTCACTTTCACACACCATTTCCTCCTTGTTGGGCAAGCAGAGCAAAAGGGCATCGTTCAGGGCTTGGGTGGAAATGTTCCCAACCGTCGCGTTTAGATGCTGCTGAGTCAGTTGCAGGGCATCCACTCCTGGACCATAGAGGAAATGTGGAAGAGCGACGATGAAGCAAGAAAGAGCGGAAAAGGCGACACCCCAAGCGATCCACTGCGGGCGGTTTCGATGGGCTCCGTGATATGACAAGAATAGAGAAAGAAGAATCTGGCTGATCTCGTTGCCTGTCAAGATTATACCTAGAAAAAAAAATGAAGAAAGATGACATTTAAATTAATTTGTAGTTGCAAATGGTAATTGTCAACATATACCGTGAGTTTTTTTTTATTAGTTAACATGGAAGTATGTCATTATCATATACTGGATTTACATTTAGTTTTGAAACCGTTTTCAATATGTTTTTAATTTTGAAAACGTCATGTATACAGTGTTAAAACGGTTTTGAATAATCTCAAACCAAAACTAAAATTCATGAATTTGACCTGAAAATTAATTTCAAAACTACTATTGTAAACACTTAAAATTCAGTTTCAATATTGCGCATGCGTACATAATATAAAGTTTCTGCCGCTTGGTGTTACTAACTTACAAATAAACTCATAGTTGTGTAGTTCTAGTGCGTAGTGGTACTAAGCAGGGCATCGAACCCGCCAAAAACTGGCTTCGGTTGAGGTTCAGATTAATTTGTTTTTGAGAGATGGGTTCAGGTGTGGTTCTGGTTCAAACATTAATAAAATTCGCAGTTTTGTTCCGGGTTCAAGTATTGGGTTCGGGTTCGGTTCTACCTAATGAAAATTGAATTAGTATTTTTTGAATAACAATCTTTATATAGAAATCATTTAAAATGCGAGCCGGAATTTACGCAAGACAAGATACGAACACAATTTTCAAGAAAAATGAACACAGGCAGCAACGCAAACGCCGAATGCATCAATTATTGGCTGTATTACGATTAAGCTCACGTTTCGAATTGAAAATGAACCTGAACCGGAGTTGAACCCTGAACTCGAATTTTAATACCCGACTCGGGTTCAACTGAAAAATATATCTGAGGTTCGATTCTGGGTTTGGGTTCGCTAAAATGTTGCGGTTTGATTCCGGTTTTGGTTCGGTTCAGGTTGGGTTCGATGTCCTGGTACTAAATAAAAATTAATGGGAAGAATGGCAAAACGAAATATTTGGAGTGAAGAGGATCTGTCATTTATACCTACATCAGCCAAATTGCACATGAGCCGAAACTGTTTTCAAATAAATCTATAAACTTACTTTGAAAAATGCATTGTAGTGCTTCTAAACGTAGTAATAGTTGCATTTAAAATGATTGACAGAAATGTATTATCGCGTTTTTTTTAACTGACCATAGAGATTTTTTTTGTGCAAATTATAATTTTAATTCAGGCTCAATTTTTATAATTTAATTGTACCATAGTCAATTTTATAAAACATTTGATGCATTATAACTAAAAGCTGTAAAGGTTAATATAAGTAAATTATTAATTACAGTAGTCAATTTATTTAACGAAATCTTATTAAGTAAATATAAAATGAAAACATGCATCTTTCTAAGAATAGATAAAGGTCTGTGGACTTATTTGTCTAAATATAGACAGATACGATAGATTCAGGTGTTTTTATCATTTGATTTTAGTGATAAAGTGCAATTTTCTGATATTGTTTACTTGTAAATAACATTTTATATTCAATACGAAAAATAATATTTCTGTAAACATTTGTGTATGTTAAAAATATTTTTCAAAGGTTGTTTCAAAGGTATGAATATACCAAATTATTTTCATTTTGAAGATTTGAAGTAAATAATGATGTAAGTGCTATATTTGTGAAAATTGTTCTTTTACAGGAATAATAAATAAGTACCGGTATACAGGATGTAAATTAAAAAACGGGCCATAGACGTTTAACATGGGAAATTAGTTTTGCCTTGCGCAAAATTTCCTAATTAATTTCAGACAAAAATAAAAGTTGTAGATAATTAAATTCTACATCTAAATCAGGGAATAGACTTTATTTTGCATTTGATAACCCGTAAAATCGATTTTTAAATTATATAAATATTGCTCATTAGTATAGCAATAGCCATGGAATACAAACAAAATTACTAAGAATTGCATAGCGTTTAAACTGTCAGAAATTCGGTTTTCAAGTAAAAGTTACAGATAATTAAATTCTGCACATAAATCACTAAACAGATTTCCTTTTTAAATTCTACACTTATATTTTATTATTATTTATATTTTGTAAACTATAAAATGAAATTTCTAACGGTTCAAACGCTATGCATTTTTAAGTAATTTTATTTGAATTCCATAGCTATAGCTACAAATGAGCAATATTTATAAAATTTCAAATTCGACTTTACAGGTCACCAAACATGCAAAATAAAATCTATTTAGTGATTTAGGCGTAGAATACAATTTTTATTTTTGCCTAACCTTAATTGGGAACTTTTGCGCAAGGGAAAACTGATTTCCGATGGTAAATGCATATGGCCCGCTTTTCAATTAACACCCTTGTATAAATATAAGCATGCTATATATGCACACCAAATGCGATAAAGAAACGAGTCTGCACTTAGATCCTTATTTATCTTATAGGGCTAGGTACCTATATTATTATTAATGTAAAGAAACAATTTTCACAAAATTGGCACATCTTATTTATTCAAGTCTTCACGTAACCTATTTTTCTGTAATTCTTCATAAAGATAGGCAATAGATAATAATCTATGTCTGACATTTTTTAAGATAGCAAATACTGTATTTGATATTGTTATCAATACGTGAATTTACACAATTTATATAACTGTCATTTTGCATAATAAAAAACAAAACATTTTAATTTTTATTCCTGAGATCCAAATTAATAATAATATAAAGTTTGATATCTTTAATTTTTATATATTTAAGCACCCGAAAAAAAATTAATGCTTAGGGTTTAATAAGAATATGTATTGAAAAAGCTAGAGAGAATGATGTCATGAAAATATAAATAAGAAATCATAGCTATTTTCACCATAACCCTATATTTTAATGCAATACCATATATCGTTAAGTTTTGTTTATATTTTTATAAATGTACAGGGTGAAAACGAGAATCTGACACATACGCGTTTAACATGAAATTTTTTTTTAATATCATCTACTCAGTAAAATTTTATGCAGATTTAGAGAATAAAATTCTGATTTTTTGAATGTCAAATTTTCTAAATTTATGTTTTTGGTGCGAGAGAAAACTTAATTTAAGTCGTTGTAAAAATGGATATAGTGTGCGAATATATACAAAAATGAACGTCAAATAAACTTTTAAAACAAAAAATATGTTAAAAATCAATATTAGTTAATCGATGCTTATTCCTTGAAATAATGCAAACTAAACCTGTTTTACTATGTCTTTAAATTAAATTTACTTCTTTACTTAAACAGTAAATTTTGCGTACACCCTGTATTTGAGCAATATTTTAATATTAACATATTATTATGTTCTAAAATTTTAAATAATAAATTGATTAAAATGAAATATTAAATTTTTGCATTTTTTGTTTAAACGCAGCTTATTTAACACTTGTTGGTGCAATTTTGTATTAATATAATACACAGTTTTTCATTTTCTTTGACGAATATTGAACTTCGTACCGTTTCATAATTTTATATTTTAAAATAAAATGCTTTTCATTTTTATCAAAATAATTTAACAAATCATTTAAAAATATAGTTTTTCATTTTATTTAGCTATATATAATAAACAAACTATGTGCATACGTATAAATAGATACAAGTTATACAATGATCATAATTTTGTAAATCTTTTAATATTATACTTTTTAATTTTATGTTTTAAAATGAAAAGTTTTTAGTGTTGTAATTAATTTTTTAAATAACTTGATAATATAGTAGATTGTATTCAAGTTTTATAATAAATATAAATTTGCAAATCTCTTCATATTATATGTTTTAATTTTTTGTTTTTGGTGCTCCATCAGTTATAGTCAAATATGAAGAAAATTTAGTTTTGTACCCCTTTATTTTTTTATATTAAAATTTGGTCAATATATATTTATAATGGTAAAATATAATGCTCACCCGTAGTTTTGCTAGGAATTTTATATCTCTTCTCCATAGTTGTCAAGGTAACCACCAGGTAGACATATGCCATAGCTTGTATGGTTCCTAGCAAACCATAAACCGCCATGAAACTCCTGGCGGTTGCGAATTTCTTCAACCATCGTGGTTGGCAGGAACCCAATCCGCACGCAGTGTCCTCCATTACCAAACCTACTCGACTGATTAGATTTATCGACATTTCGTTACAATCGACTAAAGATCGACACACTTAGGTTAGGTGACGTATCTTACGAGATAACAGACTGACTGAGGAACAATCGTAATAGATAGATGAAATGATGCTCTATAAATAGACCAGTTGTTGTTAAGCTTTGTTATAGAGCGGAGCTTTCAAGAATGCTTTTCAACTTTCAAAAGATTTTCCAATTCTTTTTATAGTTTTTTCAGTACAGTAGAGCTTCCATAATCCGAACATTAAGAAAGAGAGTTGTTCGTTACAGATATCTTTTTTTACAAAAGCTTCGAAACGAACGATATTGATGCAATAGGTGAATGTGGCTGAATCCTAGAAACTTCTTTTCATTTAAACTCTTATATTCTGGGTTTAAAAATAAAATTGAAACATTTAAGTTCAAAAAGATTTGTTTAATTTTTATTATTTTCAATTTTCAAATAGCAAAAAATTGACTGCCACGGTGTATTGTGCACTTTAATAAATAACTCTTTTGCTGGCAGATATTTCAAATATTTGTTCGGGACCCTGTAGGCGTTTTCTAGGGGTCACCTCAAAGTTGAAATTTTTTATGTAACAATGTAACTTAATATATATATATATATATATATATATATATATATATATATATATATATATATATATATATATATATATATATATATATATATATATATATATATATATATATATAAGCTGCGTTTAAACAAAATAATGCAAAAAATTAATATATCATTTTAATCAATTTATTATTTAAAATTTTAGAACATAATAATATTTTAATATTAAAATATTGCTCAAATACAGGGTGTACGCAAAAATCCGTGACATATGTATGTGTTTAACATACAAAAACAGTTTTTCTCTTTTAAATACCGTTTGTCCCGTAGAAATTTAAAGGGTGTTTTATACATACAATTTTAAAGAATAAAATTTAGAATTTATTAAGTAAAAAAAATAATTTACTGTTTAAGTAACGAAGTAAACTTAATTTAAAGACGTAGTAAAACAGGTTTAGTATGAATTATTTCAAGGAATAAGCATGTAGGCGTTATCTAGGCGTCACCTCAAAGCTGAAATTTTTTATGTAACAATGTAACTTAGTATACAGGGTGTTTCCTTTAAAACAACCAGCGCTTTTTTGGGCGAACTAATGACTTTAGAGAAAAATGTTATATACAAAAAATTACCAGGAAAAAGGGCTTAATTTATGAGGAATAATAAATAAAAAATTCAACCAGTGGTTCTCAAACAGTAGAATAAAATTATATTTTTTTAAATGGCAACCTATATAAATTTTTTGTCCATTAGATAGAGAATTTTTTTCTAATTTCAACTATATAAATATGATATGGGGTTGTATAACAATTATTTCGAGAAAAATGATATTAAAAATCAGAAATAATTCTACAATATTGAAGTAGGCTATGCAATAAACAAATGCAAACAAATGATACAGGTGACAGATAGTTTTGTTACTTACGTTATTAAGTGTTTGTTTTCGTAATTGTTTAATTACTTATTAATAAAAAATGGCTTTGCAGTTGCAAGAATTAACAAATTTAGACTATTTTAATCTTACTGTTATGTATGGAGAGTGTGAAAGAAATTTAAATTCTACGATACGAAGATTTTCACGGCTTTATCTTCGTTATGTAGTTCATTTGTTATTATGAATTTCTTAGTAAAACAAGTTATTTTAGATATAAGAAAATAATATACTATCGTAACCTAGGCAATAGTCGTATTAATAGTTGTTTATTGCATAGCCTACTTCAATATTGTAAAATTATTTCTGATTTTTAATATCATTTTTTTCGAAATAATTATTATACAACCCCATATTATATTTATATCTTTGAAATCAGAAAAAAATTCTCTATCTAATGGACAAAAAATTTATATAGGTTGCTATTTAAAAAAATATAATTTTATTCTACCGTTTGAGAACCACTGGTTGAATTTTTTATTTATTATTCCTCATAAATTAAGCTCTTTTTCCTGGTAATTTTTTGTATATAACATTTTTCTCTAAAGTCATTAGTTCGCCCAAAAAAGCGCTGGTTGTTTTAAAGGAAACACCCTGTATACAGGGTGTCCCATAACTTCAGGTACATATTAGAAGGGCATATAGTCCTTAATGTCCTGATTACGGAACAAATAGAATTTTTTCAAAATTCAAACATTAGTTTTTGAGGTTTTTGAAGGAAACAGTTTTGGGACACTGGTTGAATAGGTAGTTTTAATATTTAATATTACGTTGTATCTCCCAAACTTAATTGGTGTGACAAAGCTTTACGTAATTGCATAAATTAATTTCATTGTTAAATTATTTTATGTAATAGTTATAACTAATTTCACTATTCCAAATATTATAGTATCCAGGGGTACAAAAAATGTTCTTCTTAAGTGAACTACCCTTAATTATAGGAATTTTGAAAAAATTCTTTTTGTTCCGTACTCAGGACATTAAGAACTATATGCCCTTCTAATATGTACCTGAAGTTATGGGACACCCTGTATATCGCTTTATTTATGTAATTATATATTGTAAGTGAATAAATTTAATATTATACCGGGTGTTTTTCTTTTCAAGGTGTACAAAGAAGATTAACATGGGAAATCAGTTTTTTGTAGACTGTTGCCCCCTGTTTTAAATTAGAACAATGGTTGTGGTCTCAATAGGAAGATAAAAAAATTAAATGACACCTAATGCATGTAAATTATGTGATATTTTAGTTAAAAAAAATGTCATAACCAATAACTTGTTTAAATTTTTTTGTTATAATTTTATTAATTTAACTTTTGTCAAGCATTTTCTAATCTGTTGTAAAACATTAAAAAGAAAATAACACAATCATCAAACTAACATATTCTGACATATAAAATGTCAAACATTTGTTTATCTATTTGTTCAAAAGATGCCATGGCTATTGCTATTAATACAGAATTGAATAAATTGAATAATTAGTTTAAGGGACCAAACTATTACATAATTTACATGTATTTGGTGTCATTTGACGCAGAATTTTTTTTATCTTTCTATTGAGATCACAACCATCGTTCTAAGTGAAAACGGGGGTATATATAGATCCTTCTGTGCTCATATGAGAAGCATAGGGATTCAGTGAAATTTCTCCAGCGTGTTCTATTTTGTGCAAGTGCATTCACTTCATTCCATGTTTTTCCATTTTCTAGTGCTTCTTTCCAAACAGTTCGTCGCCAGGTTGTTGTAGGTCTACCTCTTCTGCGACTTCCTTGAGGGTTCCAGTTTAGTGCTTGTTTGCTTATTGATGTTCTTTCACGACGAAGCGTATGCCCAATCCAACCCCATTTCCTTTGTTTTATTTGTTAGATAGGCTATTGTTTCCACTGTTCAAGTAGTTCAGCATTGGGTATTATATTTGGCCAATAAATTCCCAGTATCTTCCTTAGGCATCGGTTTATAAATGTTTGAATGCGGTGGTCAATGACTTTCGTCATTTTCCATGTCTCGCATCCGTACAGTAGGACTGATTTTACATTGCTGTTAAATATCTTAATTTTTGTTTTTTTTTGGAAATGTATGTGGAATTCCATATTTTGTGGAGTATACCAAAGGTTTGTCTTGCCTTTCTGATTCTTTGATCTACGCATTTTTCTGTTCCTCCGTCGGCAGCTATGATGCTACCAAGGTAGCAGAATTCGTCCATATCTTCCACTGGGCAGCCGTCTACAAAAAACTGATTTCCCATGAATCTTGTATGTGTACCTTGAAAAATAAAAACGCCCGGTATATAATTTATTATTTTTCCTGAATCCTAATAGTAATAAAATACTTGTGTTACGGAAATTCCAAATCACTTTATAGCTATTTGTGTATTAATTGTCGAAATCGACAATGTCCATTTGTGCTCGAAACACACACAAGATTTTTTCTACAGTCGCCACAGTGGGGTCTTCCACCATAACAAAAAATAATAAAATATACACTTTGTACTTACACTACTACTCAATTAATAAGGATTAATATAAAGAAAAAACGTCAATTTTAATTTATCGTTATTTCCCATTCTTCTTGACCTATTGCTTCAATCTAATCTAAACATTTTATACTTTCGTTTTTGTAAATAAATGCCCTATTTTATTTTCACAATAGTGCGGCATTTTTTTTTGTTATGTAATATACCGACAGAGCAGTTATGTCAGATTTATTTGTAGAGGTGGTAAACGTGTCACTATAGTGCCGTTAGTTGCTTGACTAAACGTTTCCATTAATAATGTAGACAAGTGACATTTCTCACCATTGTATAGTTAGAAATTTAGACAGCGAGCGTTTTTTCTACTTTGTCGCGCTAAAGCGGCAATGTGACATTTTGCGTTGACAAAAGAGAGCGCAAATGGCTACTTTCTATGTAGACTGTAGAAAAAAGAATTTGTATAAACCACTGTAGGCATTTACATCTCACTATATGAAGGGTCGCATTGTGTCTACTTCGGAATGAGGTAGGTTTTATTACCCTAAACAGAGAGATTGATGCATCGACTTTTTAAAAAAGAAGAATTGTTCGACCTTGGAGTTTCATATAGTTTTAACACAAAAAGGTAGCTACAGCAACGTCAAATTTTTACAGTATAGTTTTCTATTTATTTCAGGGTAGATATATTTCATAATTACGAGATGCCATTTTCCTGGTACTCCAAATTTTCAATTATAAAAGTATATGAATGTGTTTAAAATAATTTTCGTGGTCAATAATTAGATACATGCATGAATAATAAGCAATTTAATAAAATAAAAAATAATAAAAAAACTACATATACTATAGACATAGACTAAGATTTGATTGCGACTGGCTGCCTATGTCATTTAACATTTTTTTTTAATTCAAATATGTAATTATTTTTTGTTTTACTTTTTTTGTTTCGTTATTTTCCGTATTCATTTACTTGAAAATGAATTTCTGATATCAAAAAGGCGATAGTAGTAATAGAAGGCTTGAAAGTAGTAAAAGTTTGGAATTGAATAGATGTGTGACGTAGATGTTAAGGGTATTAAAAATTAGAAACTTTTAAAAACCATGTAATAAGTAACTTTTTTTAAACTTTGATCTCTACCATACAGTTTTAAGTAGGGCATCAACCCGAACCTGAACCGAATTAAAACCGTAGCATTTTAGCGTATCTAAACCTAGAACCGAACCTCAGATATATTTTTCAATTGAACCCGAGTCGGAGCCGAACCGGATATTAAAATTCCGGTTTAGGGTTCAACTCCGGTTCAGGTTCATTTTCAATTCGAAACCTAAGCAGAATAGTAATAATGTAATAAGCTGATAATCGACGCCTTTGGCGTTTGCATTGCTGCCTGTGTTGACTTTCGTGATAATTGTGTGATCTTATCTTGCACAAATTCCGGCTAGCATTTTAAATTATTTCTATATAAAGTTTTTTAATTAAAAAAAAACATTAATTCAATTTTCATTAGGTCGAACCGAACTTGAACCCAATACTTGAACCCGGAACAAAACGTTTGAACCAGAACCTCACACTAACCCATTTCTTAAAAAAACAAATTAACCTGAACCTGAACCGAACCCAGTTTTTGGCGATGCCCTGGTTTTAAGGTCTAATTTAAATATGAATGATTAATGTTCTAATTTGTTACTGGAGCTTTATACGTACCCAGAGTCCAACAGAAGCGAAACTGTATATATATATATATATATATATATATTATATGTATTGTATTGTAACGTTTATTTATTTGGGTGAAGTGTAAAAATCAGAGAAACATTATTAATTAAAATAAAAGTTTATTAAACGATAAATAATTAAGTTAAAGATAATAAAAATAACTAACACTATGATTAAACAATTAAAAAACACTAATTTAAGACTAAGAATATATAATTAAATACTTAAACACTCAGATTATTTATTTATATAACTACATTTATTTATGTTCCCCACTCGTAGACTATTTATTTATATCACCAACTGTTCATTGCTCTATGCTCGTCTATAACAGAATGTCTCCCGGCTGTCCTCCCTGACGGTATTTATACCCGGCGTCCCTCTGGAACATTCCAAGCGATAATAACACCGAATACAAAGACGTGTTTACCCCGCCGACGATTACGTCATCATTCGAGAAACGTTCTACCAGCGGCGGCGGTCGTATACGTGCTAGACTCGGGGGCGTCGGGTGAAGCGCGCAACTGTATGTAAATATAATATAATATAAACTTTAGTTATTATTATTTTATGCAAGTAAGTTGAACTTGAATAATTTTTTTTTGGTAAATAAATATGTTGTCTTATCTAATTCTTGAAAAATATTCAATTGCATCATTTGTATTATTTGATTTACTTGGTTGATTCGCTACTTTTTGCATTCATTTACTTGAAAATGGATTTTTGATATCAAAAAGGCAATATCAATAGCAAAAGTGGTAAGAATTTTAAAAACTAATAACTTTTTTTATAAACTTTGATAGTTCCCTGTCATAGTTTTATGGTCTATATAAATAAAAATTACTCATGTTCTCCGGAATATAGGAATTTAACAAGTAAAATCATACTTTTGTAAATTTCTGCTTCTCTAATTATAATAGGTAAAAAAGCTACAAATAAATGTTTTAGAGTATAAAATTATGCATCTGTTTTAATAAGTAAAATTAATTTTATAATGCATTGTAAAGGCAGAAATTAGATATGAAAATGTTGAAAATCACCCCAAAAATAGCGATAACCATGGAATTGAAACAAAAAATTATCAAATGTTAACGATTTACCTGTCAAGCTTATTTCCTTTATTTTTATTATTATTATATTTGTTCAAGTGAACAATTATCTATTTGAATTAATAGATAATTGTCCACTTCAATCTGTTCAAAAATAATACCTAATACAAATAAATTAATCTAATTTGACCGTTTGCTAAGCATTTATTTTTGTTTCAATTTCATCGCTATCTTCATTTTAATTATTTTCATACCTAATTTCTGCTGTTACAAAACATGCAAAATTAATTTTGTTTATTGATTAAGATGCATAATTTTCTACAATTTTCATTTCAAGTTTTTGTACCTTAAATAATTAGGAAAGCAGAAAATTACAAAAGTTTGATTTGACATATTAAAAGCTCATGTTTGAGAGTTCGTCACTACTTAATATATCGTTCCTGGTATAAAAATATAAATATGAATGTATTCATTATTGACATATATTTTTGGTAACATATTTTATCTGCGAATATTGTTACCTGAGTCATCTCTCTGGTATATAACGCGGATCAGAGCACTAGTTCTTTTAGTTTCCGCTAACGCGGACTAGTGATTTGCAATATGCCTTTCTTTGTAAATTGCCGGTCGCCGCTACCGGCAATTGAGCCTCAAGTAAGTTACAATATTTTTATTTATTACTTTATAATATTTATAGATCTTTTTATTCATTGATTTATTTAATTTCAATTTTCAAGTATGTTGCATCACAATCGTCTCTATGTGAATATGTCTTCAATATTGCAATTTATATATATTTTTTATTCTAATGTATAATTGACTAAGCAAAGAAAGTATTTTTTTATAAAACTGCAGTAAAATTATTAATTCAAACTGGAACAGATCCCTCATAATTTTTTTTTATTTCTGCATAGCCAAACTTACTTTCTGTATGTAAGGTTCAAGCTCATAATTTTACAATTCGCCTAGTCATTTTGAAAACGACTGGACGTATAATAAAAAGTTGAAATTTTACATAATTGGTTTTAAAAAATAATACTGCCTTTCATATGGATGTATATTTTTAAAAATTCTTTTAACGTTGTAATTGTTTTGATATATAATTTTTTTTTAGTCAATTAAACAAGCAATCTCATTTTGGTCAAAATCGACATTGGTTGTCTTGCATTAGTCACAGATTTAAATATTGATACTAATGAAATTACAAATGATTTTGATTATATGAAATTTTATAAGAATCGTTAAATGACTAGCTATTCTTGTATTTCTGTTTGTAATGTATTCTGTAAAATGAGTGGATTTTTTATGTTATTTCTATTATACTGGTGATGGCGGTTAAGGGTGAACTTAGGGATATAAATGTGTGACATTAGTTTTATTTATTTTACTGGTCTCCCGTTCTTTTTACGGAAAAAACTGTAGAAGTAAAAAATTAAATAAAATCAATTATAAATTAAATTATTATTGAAACACAAATTTAAAATTTAATATAAGTTGGGTTCAATTTCAAGTTTGAGTAGACCAAAGCACACTTTAAAATCTGCTAACTGGTATAGAAAAAAAAAATTAAAATTATTTTCGGATATCTACAAATTCGTATGATAAACTGTCACATAACGATGTAAAATATCTATATGAGAAGCGCAATTTCTGCAGCAGAAATGCTAGCTTTATATTAATTACAGGTACAACAAAATATGTAATTAAAAAACTAATGACCGCTAAAACGCGCTCGTGTGACACCATATATTGTTACAAGTAGAGCGCTTCATCTACAGCGCACAACGTTGTAACTTACGCTAACTTAAACGTACATTGATGTGTGACCAGTGACAACAATCGTATTTCAAGTGTAGAAGTGCTTAAACGTACGTCGTAAAACTCGCGTGTCCCGGGCCTTAACCGCGCAAGTTGATCGTGAACGTTCGAAAACATTTTACGCTGTTCGGCGAAGCAGTCTGGGCCGTCCTTAAAATGAACAAGGAAATAGTAAGTTGCATAAAACTAATAAGCCGATATTACATTAGTCAACTTTGGTTGAAGCAACTTAGGTTTCTTCAACCAAACTTGCAAAAATTAATTACACTTGTTAACTGATTAGTATTTGTCCAGGAACGATATATATTTGTGGTTGCACTATCTGAAATAACTGAAAAAAATCAGATTATTTGTGTAGTAAGTTTTAGTTTAATCCACAGAATATCATTTTTTAATAAATATTCATAAATTGACATTTCTTCCGCGTACTACTTTTCCATATTTAATTTTAAAAGATAAACCGTCTAAATAAGTGAATAACTTCATTTAAAAATACGGAGTAGATACTGCAGTTGCAATACGAATTATATTAGTCAACCAAATATCGGGATCGGGTATATCATATGTTAAATTCTTATGTTCACTCTTAACCGCCACCAGCCTGTAGTTTGCTATTATTAAAAATGTATATTCCTTTTTTTTCAGACCCAGCCGTATACTTTTGCAACTCCCCTTTCCATACCTGTCCCTGCTAATTTCATCCCTCCGACTGCAGAACCCCAGGAAAGCAGTCAGGACCCAGATCTGCATTTCGGGTGGCGTTGGTGTGTTTTTACCAGGTCTTTACGACCCCTGGCGTCACTGAAATTCTTTGTCTTTGTGGTCTGCGCCTGTGTCGTTTCACAAGGAATCTTGCATGGAAGTTTTAACAGGACCATTCAAATTTGGGCTGAAGAATTTGGCGTTGAACAACGTACAGCAGGTAGGAGAAAATAAAAATTGTAACAAAATTCTGTATTTTTACATTTAAAGTGTGATTTAGTCTGGTTAATATTTAGTGAAATTTAAAAAAAATACATGTATATTATTTTAAACTCTTGATAACGATACATATACAGAGACAAAATGCCAATAACCTGGATGATAAACATGCAGTTTTTCATTGTGGTAGTCTCAAATACCAACCACCCTATGTGTCATTTTTTTCCATAGAACACTTTGATTTTTATTTTTTTACTAAATTTTGAACTATGACGTAATTTGTCAGTTTTAAGGGGCTCTAGTTCGTATAGAAAGCATGTGAAACAAATGTTATTGCCAGATTTATTCTATGGGGTTAGTTCTACTATTGGTTAAGCGTTGCACGGTTACTCAAATAACGCGGTGTATATATGGATAATAAAAAGCAAACCTTATGTGTCTAATTCAGCTTGAATTCATTTCATGTTTTTGTTTATTGTCTAAAAATTTCCGTTCTTATTATCAACATAAAAATAAAACAGGTAATTTGATACAATAAAAACTGAAAACAAATTCCTATGTTTTGCTTCATAGTGAAGTACACCGAAAAGTAATTTAATAATGCGAACGCTAGACTAAATACAAACAATATTATTAATTTAATTACATTTACATTTAAAAGTATTCAGTTTTTAATTTAGTTATGTTTATAGATTGGGTAATTGTCGGTAACAATATTGTTCAAGGAATTGTAACAATTTTCTTGATTCACGGTGGGAAGATTTATCATCGAATAATATGGACTTCTAGTTTTCTGGTTATATTTTCTATTAGTTGTCTAACTCTATACATACCAGAGATGTTACACCGGTCTGAATGGAACAACCAAATCATACAACGTAAGTTTTTTACTTATGGTTCAAGTGTCCATTTGAAAAACAAAACGGTTATAGGACTTATAGGTACCTTCTGTTTCTCAAATGACATTGTTACACTTTAAGTATATCCTTATTTCATATAAATGAGCTTTGTGTTGCTGAATAGGAAGATGATTTTTTGTGCCCATATCGTCTTTTGTTTTTTTCCTTATTTTGTTCAATTGAAACTTTAATTTGAAATTCAATTGTTATTTATAAAATTTTGACGTTTGAGAAATAAAATGTTACTTAATTTTACTACCGACCTCTTAAACAATGGTACATTATTAAAGAAAAAATCTGATGTGGCCAGCACATTACCTTCCGCCAATCCTGTGTATTATGTACAAATTCCATACATAAATTTTCTTGTAAAAGATTCTAAATTTCCAGTAAAATTATTTCATAAATAAACTATGGGGTCTCGTGGCCGCGTGCCTAAGTGTCTAGTCGCGAATCTGGGGAACCGGGTTCGATCCCGACCGACGCCAAAATATTTAGAATTTTAAATGGCACAAAATTTATCCCTGTGGTGCACTCTCCACGCCAGCAATGAGTGCCCGTGAGGTGACGCCTGATATACGCTCGCATGGTATAAATATGTCATCATCATTACCGATATCTGTATACAAAGCAGATTGGCCCACTCAGCAATGGGTAATATGCCGTGATGATATATTTATTTATTTAACTATGTAAATTACACTTGACACTGACATCTTCTTCATCTTTAGCTTTTCCCATTCGTTAGGGGTTGCTATTTTTTATTTTCTTCTTACATTCATTTCTATTTTGCGCGTCGTTCTCATTCAGTTCCTCTTTTCTCAAGTCTTCAGCAATACGGTCCTTCCATCTTATCTTTGGTCTTCCTCTGTTTCTTCAATCTTCTATTAATAAGCTATTCATTCTTCTTCCACTATATGCTTTATCTCTCCTCATGACATATTCAAACCAATGTAATCGTCTCTCTTGTATCTTTTTAGAAACTTCTATCACTCGAATTATTTGCCTTTTTCTGTCATACTTTATCCTATCTTTACGTATCTTCCCCAACATATATCTCAACATCCTCATCTCTGCCACATTCATTTTCTTTTCATTGATATTGAAATCTGTCAATTTGAATTATCTGAATATATTAGTAGTTTCCATGGTTAGCATAGCTGCTGATTTATGAAATTTAATATCTTTATAATTCTTTAACTCTACATCTATTGAATATGAAGTATAAAATGCCTTATTGTGAAATTTGTTTACAGAATCATTACAACAGAATCAACTCTGCTCTTCGGTTGCTAATGGTACTTATATAAACTTTGTAGATCCAGACTACACTTCTTGGAGAGCTTTGATGATTCTCTTAGTTTTCCAAGTTGCTTTGGGATCTTCAGCGGTAATTCTTCTTGTTCATGCTGTAGTCTACATAGACGACCATCAAGTTATGAATGATTCCATAGTACTCACTTGTAAGTACGAAGAACTGAAATCTGTTACAGAAGAGTGCATTAAGTATAAGGACACTTTTGCATGGAAATAATAGGGAGTTTGGTTAAATAATGTTTTACTTTTATTTTTAACCTTTAATTAATACATATAACACTTTTGCCTATACAGTTCAATTGAGGAAAAAAGATTTCTATACATTTGGTCAGTAGATCAAAATTTATACTACATACAGGGTGTTTCAAGAAAAGTGATCAGCTCGATTATTTTCTTTATTATTGGGAATAGAAGAAAATCATTCAAATAAAAAAATGTACTTATTGTAAAAAAAATAGTGGTTCTCAAACTATAACATAAAGTTCTATTTTCTTAAATAGGATGGTATATATTTTTTAGGTTCATTCGACAGAGTATTTTTTTCTGAATTCAACCATGTAATCATTGTATATCCTTACAAATATTTGAAAAATTCAATTGAAATTGAAATAAATTTTATTTTTAGTTATTTTTCAGTAGGCTGTGTATGAAAAATAAAAAACTTCTATATGTCAAGTTGAATTATTTGAGATGGAAATCAAACAAAACACTATTATAAATTTATTAACAAGTATTTGTGTTTCGTTTTATATTTTTGGTGGCCGTGTGCTTGAGTGTCTGGTTGCGAATATAGGGACCTGGGTCGATCCCGACCGACGCCAAAAATTACTTCGAATTTTAATTGTACTATATTTACCCCTGTGGTGCACTCTCCACGCCAGCATTTAGTGCCCGCGAGGTGACGCCTGGTAAGCGCCTGCAGGGTACAAAATATTTCATCATTACCGATATCTGTGTACAAAGCAGGTTGGCACACCCAGCAATAGGTAATATGCCATGATGATATATTTAATTCAGAAAAAAATACTCTTATGGAATGAGACAAAAACATATTCTATCGTATTAAAAAAAAGATAATTGTGTTGTCACTTGAGAACCACTGGTTTAATTTTTTTTCTTCAATAAGTGAATATCTCCCTTTTATTTTAGAAACGGAAATAAATTATAAAATTGCAAATGGCAATATACTGTTTCCTTCTTTATTATCTTATCTCCTTAAAATTACATTTCAAGATCAGTTTTAACTTTAACAAGTTGACTTTTAAATTAAATAATGACCAGACATACGTTTCTCTGTATTATAGCATTTGGCTTTTAGATTTTGTTTCGCGACAAACATCAAAATAATAAATAATATGAAATAGTAAATTGATTATAGTTATGGTGACCATAATTTTCTGAGGAAAAAAAAGGACAGTTAAATTTACACTGGTGTTGTAAGCATTATTAGAGTGAGAGGTCCGATTTGGCCTGTAAAATTATTTACATGTCAGATGAGGAATGAAACATCCTTTTCTTCACAAAATGTGTGTTAATAAAACTTTTTGTGAAGAAAAGGGCAAGTTTCTTTCCTCATTAGATAATTTCTTCACGATAACTCAACAATATAATTATTACTTATTATTTACAAGTCCATGATATGGTCAGCTAACTTCATAGATGTTTATGTCAGCATAGGTTTGTTGAGGTCGTATTGTAGAGAATACAATTTAAAGTTTCAAAAATTTGCAATAGATGTCTCATTCTCAATGTAAATCCATGGCCAACTTCATTCAATTGCGCAGCGCAATGTTGGCCATTGTAAATGGTCTAATGAGAGAGGCTGTGCCCACGTATTTGGTTCTTCTTTCTAACGAGAGATGTCGCGATATGTGCTGTGTGGCGGCGATCTAAAGCAACTTTGGCACAACACGACTAACGTCGTCCCATGACTTTTAAAAGTAGTACATTTTAATGTACTTTACACCGTCGTAAGGACAGTAGGACATCATTTCTAAAGAAAGTACTGTCCTACTTAAATAAGTACATATGGTCACCATAATTATAGTGCTACATATAAACTTTAGTAATATTTATGCTAAATTTTATGTAAATCTAGAGGTAATTACATTTCGCCCAGCAGGAGTACTTATTTAGATTATTTCCAGTGGGGCAGAAGTTGTTACTTTTGCCCCTGAAGAAATTTCAGTCATAATTTTAGTATTATAGAAACCGATTTTTTGTATTTTTTTGCCATAGATGGCATAGATAAAGTATTATTATCTCTTTATCTGGGTATTTGTTAAACACTTATTTAAGTTATTCACGCATGAAGTAACATTTGGGTGATGGTACTTTGGTACAGCAATATTCCTCGCTTTTCAACAAGTTGGGCCGTACCTAGGAAACTTCCTTGCTATGAAAATGGTTTCTTCACGAACAAACCTCTTCGGATCTCTTCACTGGATTGGATTGGTGGCGGTTCTCTTAATTTTCTCATTAATTCTCGGCATGTTTCCCAAGTATTTGAATTATAACACGAAGACTAATTGTATTACGTGTAGCATTGATGCTACAAGCAACAAAAAAGGTAAGAACAATTTAATATTTTTAAGGACCCAGATTGTGGCGACTAGGGGTGAACATAAACTGTCCATTTAAAGTTGTATATAAAAGTGTTTTTTTATATTTTTTATTGTTTTTGGTTTCTCTACAATTTTAAAAGGGAAATTCGAAATTTATGTTAAATAGCCATGATATTTGTTTTCTTTTATCTGGTTTTAATAAATTATTTTTGAACGTCAATCATACTTAATGGAAAATAAATCCCGTATTCTTTTAAAACTATTTCCAACATTATTCTTTATATATATATACAGTGTGTTAATTAAAGACCTGGCCATAGGCGTTTAACATGGGAAATCAGTTTTTTCTTGCGCAAAAGTTATTATTTTAGACAAAAATACTTCAAATAAATGTTGTAGAGAATTAAATTAAATTAGTAATAAGATTTTATTTTTGACATTTCGTAACCGAGAAAATCAATTTTAATTTTTTCTGGAGATAGCTGATTTATAGCGGTAGCCATGGAACTCAAACAAAATTACGAACAATAACATACTTTTTTGAAAGTATGGAACAGTTTTCTCATCAAGAAAAGCTTCAGATTATAAATTGGTGTACAAATTTTGTTTGAGTTGCATGGTTATCGCTATAAATCAGCAATCTTCAAAAAATTTTAAAATTGATTTTCTCGGTTATTAAATGTCAAAAATAAAATTTTATTACTAACTCGGGTTTAATTTAATTCTCTACCACATGTATTTGAAGTATTTTTGTCTAAAATAATTTGGGAACTTTTACGCAAAGAAAAACTGATTTCCCATGTTAAACGCATATGACCAGGTTTTTAATTAACACACTGTATATATATATATATATATATATATATATATATATATATATATATATATATATATATATATATATATAAAACAAAACTCATCTTCTCCTGCAATTCCTCCTTTACGTCAAAATCCTGGCAGATAAATGGCTTAGCTAAATTGTATTCTTCCAGAAAATAGCAGAGTTTAGAACTACTGGTGTTACTTTAGCTAAAGTTCAGACAGATCTTCACTCGTGAATTTTTTCATAACAGTAAAGACACGTATCTACCTCTTTCGAATAAAGATTAATTATTTACTCTACTTTAAAAAAATATCACAAAATATGAATAAAATAATATTGTTTAAATATTTAATCCACAATGTCGTAAGTCATGGCTATTGTTACTAATTGAAAGAAATTTTGAAATATCTTTTTTAAAAAAAAACCGAAAATAATAAAAAATGTAAAAACTTTTAACTCAACAGTTTTTTTCGGAAATTGAACAAGAGAGCAGGAAATTGCATAAAATTAATTTCATATGTTAAATCCCTATGTTCACCCCCAACCACCACCATTCAGTATAATTATTTTCTCACATAAAATTCTAATATTTCTCTATTTCCAGATTTATTCTCCATTTTGAAGCGAATTCTTGTCAACAGAGTAGTACTGTTCAACTACTTTTTATCCATTTTCTTTTGGTCTGCGCTTATGAATTTTTCGCTCCAGGAAAACAACTTTAACATGGCTAAATTTTCGTTCCCGGACGATATGTTATTTACAAATCCAATTTCTATGCAAAACATAATGTATATTCTAACTCCTATAACCATAGTAGCGGCGATTATTTTCACAGCTTCTGTAATAACGCGATACAATCTACGTGCTTTTAATTTGGCACTTTGGAACACTATGGTACCAGTAGTGTTAACAGTGTTGTTCTTAGTATTGGTGTTCATAAGATGCAGTAAAAGTGAATTCCAAGATGTGATGGAACAATGTAAAAATTGCGAATGTGACAAATCGTTGTATGAACCAGTGTGTGTTCCGGAGTTAGAAAAAAGTTACTTTTCACCTTGTTATGCTGGGTGTGCTTCTATTAGCTACGAAAATGGATATATGGTGAGTAAAACATATATTTTCTTGTTATTTTATGTTGATTTATAGAATAATGGGTGCTTCAGACTTATCCCCTAAAAATATTTTTGAAACAGTGACATTTTTATTACACATTTAGAAATTTCGACAAACAGACAATTGAACTATACAGGGAGTTTTTATTTTTATTAGTTAACATGGGTGTATGTCTATGTTATGATCATAGTTACATTTAAAATAATTAACAGCAATGTATTATCGCGTTTTTTTTATAAGTGAACGTAGGGAATTGTTAGTCATCAAACTGTTATCTGTTAAATTTAGAAATTCCTTTTGTCGAAAGGATTGTCATTTTAATTTAATTGTATAATTTAATATTTCTTATTATCAATTACCTTACTTGTTCTGATTTTATTTTAATGCTGTTCATTGACGCATCATGTAGTTCTACAGGTTGTTTCTTTTAAAACAACCAGCGCTTTTTTGGGCGAACTAATGACTTTAGAGAAAAATGTTATATACAAAAAATTACCAGGAAAAAGGTCTTAATTTATGAGGAATAATAAATAAAAAATTCAACCAGTGGTTCTCAAACGGTAGAATAAAATTATATTTTTTTTAAATGGCAACCTATATAAATTTTTGTCCATTAGATAGAGAATTTTTTTCTGATTTCAACGATATAAATATGATATGGGGTTGTATAACAATTATTTCGAGAAAAATGATATTAAAAATCAGAAATAATTTTACAATATTGAAGTCGGCTATGCAATAAACAACTATTAATACGACTATTGCCTAGGTTACGATAGTATATTATTTTCTTATATCTAAAATAACTTGTTTTACTAAGAAATTCATAATAACAAATGAACTACATAACGAAGATAAAGCCGTGAAAATCTTCATATCGTAGAATTTAAATTTCTTTCACACTCTCCATACATAACAGTAAGATTAAAATAGTCTAAATTTGCTAATTCTTGCAACTGCAAAGCCATTTTTTATTAATAAGTAATTAAACAATTACGAAAACAAACACTTAATAACGTAAATAACAAAACTATCTGTCACCTGTATCATTTGTTTGCATTTGTTTATTGCATAGCCTACTTCAATATTGTAGAATTATTTCTGATTTTTAATATCATTTTTCTCGAAATAATTGTTATACAACCCCATATCATATTTATATCGTTGAAATCAGAAAAAAAATCTCTATCTAATGAACAAAAAATTTATATAGGTTGCCATTTAAAAAAATATAATTTTATTCTACCGTTTGAGAACCACTGGTTGAATTTTTTATTTATTATTCCTCATAAATTAAGACCTTTTTCCTGGTAATTTTTTGTATATAACATTTTTCTCTAAAGTCATTAGTTCGCCCAAAAAAGCGCTGGTTGTTTTAAAGGAAACACCCTGTATAATTGTTATATACTTTTCTATTAGTTGCTGGACTGGGTTACTTATTAAAAATAGCAGCAAATAAATCGAAAACTTGTCTTAGACTAATTTTGGAATTATACTATGTTGTGCTTGTACTTTTTTTCAAGTTAAACCTGCCTAAGCTGGAATCGTGAGGGAGCAAAATATCATTCCGGCTTGAGCAGGTTTTCGGTTTCTATAGAAATCTCCTATAACACGGAAACAAAGCTCTATAAAACGAAAATAATTATTTGCTTCAAATTTTAATTATAATTTAGAACAATTATGTTTTTCTAAACGTAACTATAATATTGTAGTAATAATACTAATAATGTAATACATAATAACAATGTAATATTTATATAAGTGGTTAATCGGTCTGCTTTTTTAATAACTCGAAAAAAAAACGGACACTTAAAAGAAGTTTTTATCGACTTGAAACAAACGAAATATGGGTTAATTTATTAATTTTTTGTTAAAATACGAATAACTGATCCGTAAATTAAAATTAGAAAATATAAAAATATTTAGCAAACACTTTATTTATTAAGAAAAGTTATTGTAACAGAAAAATGAACAAAGGTAGCAAAATTAATTAATTATGTGTATTGCCTCCCGGAATTGTAAAGACTTTTACAACATGGTTTGTTAAACTTTTAATACAATTGGTAACTCTCCGTGGTAATTATTTTTCCATTCTTCAGAAAGAGGTACTGTTAAATATTGAATAGTTTTTGGTACGGATTATCGATACTGAACACTTTGCCTTAACGTAATCCCATATTATTAGGAATTTAAGTTAGGGTTGCTCTATGAAATAATCGGATATTAACTTATTTTAAATGCTGCTTTGTTATGTGTGGTACGTTAGAACGCATGTTGTCAACTTTTAAAATGAAATTCTCGAGAAAAAGACAACACGGAGTCAGCTGTCCATTTTCTAATTTACAGAACTTCCGTCAAAACAAGCTTGATATTTCAATACATTGAAATACCAGCCCATGCCATTTTACTACCACTGTCAAATGGTGTTTTTCAGGGTATGCAATATCCTGAAAACGATTCTTCTGACATTCACCACGCGCATTCTTGTTCATTTAACGAACACGGACAGAAATAGGATTCATATATGAACAATAAGGAGCTCCAATGCTCCATTGCCCAGTCTTTATGTTCTCGCGCAAAACGTAGCCGCTATACTCGACGTGCTACGATCAAAGCTGGGCAAGCAACGGACATTCTAGGATTTAAACAATATTTGCATAACCTTCAGGGAAGGGATCCTGCAGAAATTTTAATTTCACAAACATCTGCCGTTTGGCAAAAGACAATAGTTGGTGGTACGACCCACTCTTGTGCTACAAATATTTCTATAAATCGATGTTTAAACGGGTTTGTAATGCATAGTGTTCCTGATATTCGTCATCTAATGTATTCTATTATTTTATAATAACGCCTAGTTACATTTCGGGCAGTACTTCTAGGAATAATCAAGACTAAAGTGATGTTTTGAATAATGTGATCATCTTCCTCTGAAGTTTCTGTTCAGGTTGTATTTTCCGATTGAATTGTAATAAATTTATTTACATTCGGTATTACAAGTACTAAGAGTGGATATACTACACACCAAGAGTTATTAATCAACGATAATTGAAGAATTTATAGTTATGATTGCATTTTTGAAAACAGATAATTTTGCATAGATTTAGTTTTCTTTCTTTTTCTTAATAAATAAAGTGTTTGCTACATTTGCTTTATTTTCTAATCTTACTTTACAAAAAACTTTTTTTGTTGTCCGGTTTTATTTGGCCACGAGTGTATTATAGAAAATATTTTCAAAGAAAGTTTATTTTAAATTAAAATGTCTGCAATGGAGGTTCTTTTATTGGATGTTCCATTTTCACCCAATGTTATACAACTTTATATTTTCAAATGGAACATTTGTATATTTATTCTAATTTTAAAAGTACATGATTTTTGCTATCCATTAGTATAAAAATAATTATATTTTATATTATTAAAATATACAATTGGGACTGATTCATATATTGCATTTTCATTAAATACTGAAGACTTCTTTTCATACCGGTGACGTTAAGGTAATTGGCTCATGAGAGCAATGCCATGTCGACTAGCTTAACTATCAGTAACTAATTCAAATAAATGTTTTTGCTATTTCAGGTCTACGCCAACTGTAGCTGCGCCACTCCATATTCGGTACATCCTGGTGCCTGCTCCATGTATTCATGCTACCCAGCTTGGCTTTCCAAGGAAGCTGTGCAATTAACAGTAAGAGCTCTAGCAGGCGGTTCATGGCTCACTCAGATCATTACTACGTTGTACCTGGTGCACTTTTCCGAAAGACCTTATGCACTAGGTCTTCATATTGCTGGAATAGGATTAATAGGAAGTGGACCCATAAGAAGTATTTATAAAATTCTGTCAGGTAAAAGAAATTTGTGTTTTCTAAATCTTTATCTTGTTTTTTGTTTTTGTTTATAGCACTAGCATGTCACTACACTTCTTCGCAACACACTTGCTTGCTTCACCAGCCTATATCATTTGGTCGTTATTCCCTTACATTTACAATAGCTCTCCTACTTTTATCTTCGTTTTGTGGACTTATTATGATGCTCCTTATACGACGCCAATCATCTGTTTGCCCCGACTGTTGGGTTCTGTGCAAGAGGCTTCGAGAACAAAACAGAACAGAGGAAGAAAACAGCAACAGCATAGAAATGATAGTCATTGGGGTAAGAAACTTTTGTAGCAAATGGGCATACACGTGACTTTTCCTGCAGCCAATCACGGCATTCTGTGTTTCTGTCAAATTGGTGATACAATAAATTAAGTTACACTTGCAATTTTACATCACTAGTTAAACTAATTATCATAAAAAATATCGGTTAACCGGTTAAATAAACTGGTCATACAAGGGTTACACTAGAATTAGTGAAAGTAAGACACATGGTCCATATTTTTTAGAAATTTATTTTAAATATGTTCAAAGTCGTTTCCTTCAACAATAATATATAGGGTGTTGACCGCGACACCGAAACATAGGACATAATTTCCTGCTTCTCTAGTTAAAAATGCTTCAAATAAAAGTTGTAGAGCTTAAAATTCTACATCTGAAAAAATAAGCAAAATTAATTTTGTAACGGCAGAAATTAGGCAAGAAAATGTCAAAAATACCTGTGGTATTGATACATAAATTAACAAATTAGGTTAATATATTTTTATTAGGTATTATTTGTTATACCTGTTCAAGTGAACAATTATTTATTAATTTAAATAAAAAAAATCACTTTAACAGAAATTACAAATAATAATAAAAATAAATTAACCTAGCTTGACAGATAAATCGCTAACTTTTGTTAATTTTTAGTTTCAATTGTATGGCTATCGTTATTTTTGGGTGATTTTCAACATTTTCATACCAAATTTCTGTCGGTATAGAACATGCTAAATTAATTCTGTTTATTGATTCTAATGTAGAATTTTATGCTCTACAAAATAATTGAGACACTTAGCAACTGTCAAATTAATTTCCGACTGACTTAAAAACTGTTAAAGATGTTGAATTATAAATTATGATTCAAAAATGCTCTCTGGTTAATTTCACATTTTCACTCACTTCATTAACTAAGTTCTAACTAGCTTTAATTTTCACAACTTAATTTCAAATGACAGATAAATAACTGTTTAAAATGACAGTTCAAATTTTGTTTTCCACGGCTTACCTGATTTTCTTACTCTCAATAATTCCATCGTGATCGTCGTATATACTGATTTTGCATTCAATAAAAAATTGTAAGAACATAAATAAATTTGACTTTTTGATTATAAATTATTGGAACACTAATACATCAGAGAAACATAAAGTACCATACGAAGGGGTATCCAAAAATAAAGAGAATTATTTTCTGGCGGGTGGCAGGGTTCTACTTCCGACTTCTCCCGCTAAATATATTTACTAGACACCCTACTGGATCTGTTGCCCAAGCGTCATTCTTGGGGAACCACCTGAGGGGTCAGTGTGAATTTTTTCGTATGTGCTGTTTGATGGGGTCGGCGATTTTTAAATGGCGGACATTAAAAAGCAACGTGTTAACATCAAGTTCTGTTTCCTGTTAGGGAAATCAACAACAAAGTTTGAAATAGTTTATAAAAAATTCAATCAATTTTTGACTGTTCCCTTTTAATTGATAGCACACATGGAACGAATTTTGCTGCGCTTGTTTAATCTTCAAATTTTCAGTTAAAATTCGTTGGCATAAAATCATGGATATTACATAAGTTCCTCCAATTCATTGATTGTTCTACGACGATTAGACAGTCAGACGTAGCGGTTGAAGAGTCATTTTCAGTTGATATTAAAAAGAGATCACTTATAAAACCTCTTTTTGGCTCAAAATTTATTCCTTGTAAGCCCTCCGAAGCATTGCGCCAGCTTCTGCTGTTGATATCCGTGACAGGAAACAAAACTTTAATGTCCGCTATTGCAAAATTGCCGAACACATCAAAATTACGAAAAAAAATATACTGTCCGCTCAAATGTTTCCCCAAGGATGACACTTGGACAACAGATCCAAAAGGGTGTGTAGTACAAACACCTAGCGGGAGAAGACGGAACTAGCACCTTACCACCCACCAGAAAATAATTCTCGTTGTCAATGACATTTTCATCTTTAACAAATTAATTCTTATTTTTACATATAAATAAAAAATATAGCTTCTAAATTCAAATAATTATTATCGATAGCGGAACAAGAATCTTTTTGGTTATGAAACTTAATTTTGACTATGTTTATTTTTTTCTTATGTAGCCCAATGGAACACCTAATGCGGCATTGGAATATGAGCAAGATAATAATAACGAATATGAAGATGACGAAATAATCATGGAAGATCACCCAGATATAGATTGTTCGGAAGGCGAATACTATGACGAGTGGACGCCATTTTTAAAAGTTCAGGAAACATCTTTCTAAATGGTATATACAATTTATTAATCAATAATATATACAGCAATGAGAATATTTCATAGGAATTTTTGGCTTACATACAAATATTTCTAACTAATCTTACACTTACTTATATTATTTTACAAAATACATTGCATATTCGAGTCGAACACATTCTCTGAGAGATTGAATTTTCGTAGGACGAAGAGTCATCCCTTTATATCACTGAAAATACTTACAAAGTTTGGCACATATTTTTTTATTGCAAAATCAATATTTTTCTTCATATAAAATTTGATACATAATACATATCATCTATTTATACAGGATGTTTCAATTAATCAATATGGGTTCGATCTTCAATAGTTTCCGTGATACAAGGCAATAAAAAATGAGTATTTACGGGGTTTGCCTCTGCTATCTCGAAAACTATAAGAGCTATGACTTTTGTTTACCTTTCAGACGTCATCTTAGATGTGCTTTTGTTTTTTCTTCAAAAAAACTCAAATAATTGTACTAAGTTAAATGTTATAGCGACTTTGGCCATTATTTAATTTTCAAATAACTTCGTTACTATTAGAAATTTAGAAAAATTTTATTGTTTTTTTTTACAGTCTGTTTACCGGCATAGATACAATTTTGATTGATCACTATCTTTGTTAGTTTTTCTTCGATATTTCGTTTTTCTCGAGAGCATTGAAGATCGGACCTATGTTGATTAAGCTTTTTTACTCATTTTGATCAGTAGGTACTATATACTCTTAATTTTTTTACCCTTTTTTTTAACAACCTGTATATTGAGACTCCAGTACTTACAAGAGATACAAAGCTGGTTAATAACTTAGACAAAAGTTGCTCCATTAAAAATCCATTTTAGTAGTGTATTTGTTTATCCGAAAATATAATGCATAGGCCACTAGATATACGCGAAAATGTAAATATTTCCCATTTTCATTTTATTTTTTTTACTAATTTTGTTCCATTTTTTTAAATTTTATACAGGATTGTAACAGTTAAACGAGCTACCTAAAATCATTTCTATACTATTACAAATACAATAAAATGCTATAAGATAATCTTATCCGAATAGAGAAGAAAATATTTTTTAAACAAGTGGTTCTCAAGTTACAATACAAAATTATATTTTTTTATATGGGATGATATTTATTTTTTAGGCCCATTTGATAGAGTATTCTTTTCTGAATTCAACCATGTGGTTATTTTATATTCTTACATAACATTAAGAAAAATTGAAATTTCATTTTTATAGTTATTTTTCAGTAGGCTATGTATGAAGAATAATTGAGCTTAAATTAAAATGAAACAAATATTTGTTAATAACTTTATAAGCAGTATTTATTTGATTTCTATCCTAAATAATTCAAACTGAAAAATAACAGTTTTTGTTTTTCATACGTAGCTTTCCGAAAAATGACTATAATATTCAAATTTATTTAAATTTCAAATGAATATTTCTCGATATTTTTATTATGTAAAGATATAAAATGATTACATGGTTGAATTCAGAAAAAAATACTCTATCGAATATACCTTAAAATTATTTGAGAATCACTGGTTTAAAAAAATATTTTCTTCTCTAATCGGATGTCCCCCTTGGTATTCTATAAGATTGTTTAGAATTATTTGAAGTAGCTCATTTAGCTGATACACCCTGTATAAGCGTCCCAATGTAAAACAAGTATCGTCATATTATTTTTTTAAAAAAACTTTTGGATTGTTCGTTGATATCATTTAATATTTAATAGCAAAAATCAAATCGCCTTTTTTTGAAGGTAGATATATACCGGGAACTGACAAATTATGGCATAGATTTTTAGAACCAATCATTAACCACGTCGTTATGCGTCTCAATATTTTTACCATGTTTGTCGAAAACGAGTAGACACTATTACAATAACATATATTTCATGGCTTGATTTATTAGTTTGTAAAAATTATCAATACTAATTTCATATGTATTATTTGTCCTACAAAAATTCATCTTCCTATCCCGCTCTAAGTACTTAGTCCATATCTTCTAGTACGTTCACTTTGTTTCATCTACTTTCTTGAGTTCAATATCTTCATCGAAGATCTTTATGCCCTTGACGTAGTACCACACACCGGCATCGAACACGGTCCCAATGAAGACAAATGTTGCCGCTGTGAAATTCATGGTATACCGCAACGTTTCTCCATTGTAAAGCCAGCAGTTTCCGGTTCCAGAGCATGTCTTGCCCCACACCATACAAGCTTTGTCTGTAAGAGGATTTAGAATTTTTAGCATGAGTATGAACTGATTTATAATATAATTAAAGTGCAAAGTTTATGACGGCACTCTTTCTAAATTTGTTCCATATGCTCGAATTTTACTTGATCAAAATACTTAATAATATTCATTAATTTACACATTTAATTTAGATTTAGACAATATTTAATCAAATTAAGTTAGTAATGTTTTACATAGAGTTTCTATTAATAATATTGTGTTTTAAGAATATTTAACAAATAGAAGATTTAAGTACAATTTATGTATAATTAGTTGTTTTTTTGATTTTTGATCTCTGCATGTATTCATAATATTCATTATTTACTCAACTATTTACATGTTGCATGTATTTAATATTTTAAATAAACTAGTTAAATGCATGTTTTGTATTTTGAAAGATTTGGTATTAAATAATATATTAATAAATAAAATATATATTTTTTACAGGGATATCTACAAATATGTTCATAAATAGGTAAGTATTTTTTTATCAATTTCGTATCATATTTCGTCATCATTTGATCCAGTCGCGAAAACGTAATATTCAATATATATATTTGACATTTTGTAAATACCATAACCGCAAAATTTTTCTTGCAGAGACTATTTACTAGGTATATTTTTCTGAATTATTATGTCAGCAATATAATAATATTCTAAAAAAATGTTTAAACAGTTAAAAATTCTTTTTATAATTTAATAAATACAAATATATTTATGTGAGGTTGTAGTGCACAAAATAAATCACATGTATGGATACACAAAAATATACGCATGCATCAATTCCGCGACCACAACCTGCAACTCAGCTTGGCTTTGATAGCAAATATTTCGCAGGACGTGACGTCATCTTATATCTATTATTTTTATTACATCGGTATTTAATAGGGAAAACAATTTTCCCTTGCATGTGTTGCATCCCAAATTAAATTTAGAAAATATTAATTCAAATAATAGGTGTAGAGGAAAATCAGTACCTAACCTAAATTCATTTCGTATTTGTAATAACTACAAAAATTAGATATGAAAATTATAATTTAATAGAATTAGCCATTTAATTAAAATTTGTGATTTCCTTCAATTTAGATGAAGTTTCATACAAAAAATTAAAAAGTAGAGGACTTTATTTTTTCAAAGAGACCATGAGGTGACGTCTGACGTCTGGTATGTATACACGGTGTAACACCAAAACCGACCACCGCCATTATTTTCTTTATTATTATAGTCACAAAAAAATGCTACAGAACAAAGTTATAGGAGACCAAGGGGGGCATCCCATTAAAGAAGAAAATAGTTTTTTAAACCAGTGGTTCTCAAGTAACAACACAAAGTTATATTTTTTCAAATGGGATTATACATATTTTTTATGCCTATTCGATTGCGTCTTTTTTTCTGAATTCAACCATGTATTAGTTTTATATCTTTACATAATAAAAATATTGAAAAAATTGCGATTGAAATTTAAATAAATTTCATTTTTATAGTCATATTTCTGTAGGATAAGCATGAAAAACAAAACCTGTTATTTGTCAATTTGAATTATTTAGGATAGAAATCTAATAGAACACTGTTTATAACGTTTTTAACAAATATTTGTTTCATTTTAATTTAAGCTCAATTGTTTTTCATTCATAGCCTACTAAAAATAATTAAAAAAACTAAATTTATTTAAATTTCAATTGACTTCTTCTCAATATTTTTGTTATGTAAGGATATAAAATAATCTCATGATTGAATTCAGAAAAAGTACGCTATCGAATAGGCATACAAAATATATATAATCCTATTTGAAAAAATATAACTTTATGTTGTAACTTGAGAACTACTGGTTTAAAAAAATATTATAATATTATGTCCCATCCCATTAGAGAATAAAAGGGGACCCTTGGTCTCCTACAACTTTGTTCTATAATATTTTTTTGTAACTATAATAATAAAGAGAATAATGGCGGTGGTCGGTTTTGGTGTTACACCCTGTATAGGCCGTTAATGGTACCTATAGATACATATATCTTCAATCTTCATTAACGATATCTGCGAATGAAAGCAAATTGGCACACCCAAAAATGGATAATAAGCCGTGATGATATAAAATATAACTTATCTAAATTATATTTTTTTTTTTACATAAAAAACATAATTTAAAAATAATTTAAAGAATTTGCTAAAAAAAATATTGTAGAGCAGCAACATATCACAAAAAGGATTGTTTATTTCATGTCATAGTATAGAAAAATGTAGAAAACTATATTTGAAATGATTACTGGTATTGTCTTAAAATTTGAATTTATTGAATGTAGGATTTGAAATGAAGATTATAATTTATTCGTGACGTATAAGATATCGTGTAAGTAAAATCTTTCATTAATTTTTAAGAAAGTCGGTAAATGATGTTAAGATATAATCCTCCTACTTCTAAAATAAATTTCTATATTCCTTTTCGTTTCTGCTAATAATAAATAATCTGAGAGGCGTATTCTCTGTATAATCCGGGACTTTGTGACTTACGACTTACCCAGAATGACGCCGAAGAGGATCGGCGACGGAATAAAGGCGCACAGGCTCATTATCATCAATCCGAAACCCATGGCAACGGCCTTATCTTTCTCCTCGACGCATCTAAAAATTATAACGTCTTTAATTCCTCAATCAACCAATACACGAATACAGTCGTTCCAAAACTCTCTTACGAACACTAAGCCATACTTTTTCAATATATTATTTATTATACTATAATAACAAATTAAGTTAAACACAAAATTTAAATTGTGAACCTTTATAAATGACAACCTACATTGTTGGCAACAAAACAAAAAAAAGTTTCTATATGTTAGAGTAATCAAAACTATGTTATTTAATTAAAAAAAAAATGTTCCACATTTTGAGTACCGTTGATATAATTTCAATCAAACACCCATTTCTTCCAATCAAGTTAACATTAAACAAGATGGTTGAGATATCCTGTACAGGATATCCAGGATAACTAGTCCGACATAGGAATCTCCTGAATTATAAGAGATATAATAATAATATTTTGTCGGCTTGTCAAGTTTCGCAGTTATAGCCCTATCTAATACAGTTATTTATACATTTTTACAATTTCTGTTACATATTATTATAATGTATTAGAAGACACAAACATTCAAGTCCCTGGTGGGAATCGAACCCACCACCCTAGGATCCGAGCGATAAAATGCAAAAAAATGCAGAGATCACTGCATACAGGAGGCGAAAATGTAACTCTTGCATTTTTCGCGTCGAAAGTTCCAGAAGGATGCCGCGCGATATAAACCCGCCAGGGAAGCCAGTCAATACATTCTGTTATACAGAAGCAACGAGAGATGACAGGTGGTGATATAAATAAACAGTCTACGAGTTGTGAACATAAATAAATATAGTTATATAAATAAGTATAGTGAAATAAACATTGTTTAAATAAATAATCTTAGTGTTTAAGTATTTAATAATATTCTTAGTCTTAAATTAGTATTCATAATTGTTTAATCTGAGCGTTAGTTATTTTTATTATCTTTATCTTAATTATTTTATTTTAATTAATAATATTTCACCGAAATAAATAAACGTAACAATATGATTCCAATTTTTTTAAGACATGGGGGTCTTACCTGACTGAAACTAGGAAATTGGACAACCTGCCTGTAGCTCCACTGAACTTGAGTAGACAGACGACTGCAAGGAAAATATAGAACTTTCTTGTGCAGTCCACAGGACAGTTTCCCGGTACCGCAAATCCTTCGTCGGTGAAGGACGACTGATCGCTTGTTGGTATAATCGTAGAATTTGCGCTCACTAGACGTTCCATTATCGCAGGGGATTTGATGCAGGAACAATCTGTGTAAATCTAGGGAAGACATAGTCAAAGATAATGAATATTGGATGCAAAACAGAAACTTTATGTTTTATTTCAATGTATTTATTTTTCATTAAATTGGCGCGGTATATAAATTGAAATTAAAAGTTAGTGCATATTTATAGATTTATTTTAAATTATTTCATCAAAAAATTAATATAATTTTCTTTAACCATACGAGGGTCACACTAGAATTATTGGGATTACAACACAGGGTTCATATTTTATAGAATCTTTTTTAAGTAATATGTTCAAACCAGTTCTTTTCAACAATATTAGGGCTTTTCTGTAAGATCGTTATGACATAACGAATCGGTAAAACGTTATATCGTCATGGTAATAACGAAAATCGTTTAATAGGCTTATTCTGTAAACGATCCTTGTGACATTTTTCATTGTTAAATTGTTATCATAACGATAATCGTTAAAGTGGTATCCTGTAAACAATAATTTAATTCTACATAACGAAAAAAAGATAACGATATCGTTATTTTTTAACGATTGGAAAAATCATTCGTTATCTAAACGTTTTGTCAATAATTCAGTATTTTTATTCATGTCAAAATAAAATTGCTATTATGTTGAATAGTGATCTCAAAAACCAGTCATATTACAGTTTTCTGCAAGGTAATATTAAAATAATTTAATAAGTTTTTATTCGTAGCGCCTAGCGCAAGCTTCCCAATATGTCTACAGATGGTAGTAGTTGGTAGTAGTTGCTCTAGCATAACCTACAAAAAGAAAAAGAATGGTCCGACAGCTGACAGGTTGACAGCAGACTCCAACCAGAACTAATCTAACCTAGAAGTTTTGAGAGTTATATTGAATTATTTTAGATATTTCATTTAAAATTATAATTTGATTTTAGGTAATAAAGTTCTTAACTTGATCACAAGGTTATTATTTTTCAAAATGTGTTACATAATACGGATACGAAGATAACGATTATCGTTAAGTAGAAATAACGATTTCGTTATGGTAACGATTCGATTTTACAGAATAGGCCTCTATGTAATACATTTCACCATTCTTTCCCTCCACTTCCACTTTTTAAAAGCTCCCAACCAATTTTGTTTTGAATTGCTGTCAAAGTTGTCAAATTAATTTTTGCTGATTTAAAAACTGCCAAAGCTGTCAAACTAATCACTGGGAAACTTCAAAACTATCAAATAAATATCAGTTTCATTTAAAAACTGTCATATTAACAAATCATGATTAAAAATGCTCTCTGGTTAATTCCATATTGTTACTCACAATGATATTTTAAAAATTTCTAACTGACTTAATTTTGCAATTTAATTTCAAATGAGAGATAAATAACTGTTTAAAGTGATAGTACAAATTTTGTTTTCCACTGTCAACCTATCTAATTTTCTTATTTTCATTTATTCTAGCGTGACCCACGTATCATATTTTTCTTTAATAATATTACATGTTCATTATTTAGTGGCAGATTATTATTTATTAATTTTGAGATATATTTAAGGATTTCATTAGATAAGATATGAATAATACACATGCGGAAAATAAATTTTCAAGTATTTTTTTTTTTAAATACATTTTAGTTTGAATTAAAAGAAATTTTAAAACATTTTAATATTAAATTTGAGTTTTATGTAGTGAATATTGTAGTTATTCATGATAATTTTGAGTGTAAAGTTCTATTTTATTTATGAACCATAATTAGTACATCAGTTGTGCACAGTGTAGTCGTGTAGAGTGCTGTATGCAAATTTACTGATAAACAATTAATGAAATTAGTAGTAAAACGTATTGATAATATATAAAAAATAGTTCAAATCGTGAGTAAATTAATGTGTTTACATTTGAAATATAAGTTTTTGATAAAAGTTTAGCAATTAATTCAATTTGCATAATATTTAAATTTGAGGTTAATGTACTTCAGAATGACAGATGTTAATTAGTTGAAATATTAAAAAAATATTCATACACATTTTATATACCGGGTGACCCAAGAAATCCTTGACATAGGCGTTTAACATGGGAATTATTATACCACCTTCTGTATGTTATTTATTATTAATTACTTTATTAATATTTTACAAATTTGAAAAAATATAAATAAATGTTTCAATATTTAATGTAGCTGCCTTTGGAATATTAAATTTTATAGATTTGGGTTCGATTCGTCAGCAGGACAATTTTTTTTATTTTTTGCAAAAAATATTGAACTTTTAAAAATCTATCTATTATTTCCTATTACAAGCATTTAGAAATAATAATACGTTTGTAATAAATAAAGAAAAAATAATTATGAAAAATTGATTACAACAATGATATTATTATATTTTTTTGTTAATAAAAAATAACTGACATAGGTATAATGAACTTGTACATGTATTATACTTTTACTGCATTTATAAAAAACAAAATTATTTTTCATTGACATCAAAGAAAATATAATACATTTTTATTTTATCACTCTTTTGATTGTTGTAATCAATTATTATTACTTAATTTCTCTTTATTTATTATAAAGTTATTATTATGTGATAGGAAATAAAATGTTTTTATAATATCAATATTTTTTTTTGTAAAAAATAAAAAAAATGTCCTGCTGGAGAATCAAAACCAAATCAATAAAATTGAATATTCCATAAGCTGCTTTGTTAACTATTGGTCTATGGAAAACATTTGAAAATATTTTTGTATTACATCATAAAATATTGCAACAATTATTTATTTATATTTTTTTATGATTTTTTCCAATTTGCGCAATAATAATAAAGTAATTAATTATAAATTATGCACAGAAGGTAATGTACTATTACATTGTTTATTTTATTCATAAATAAAATAAAATAAATAAATATATCATCACGGCATATTACCCATTGCTGGGTGTGCCAATCTGCTTTGTATACAGATTTCGGTAATGATGATGACATATTTGTACCGTGCGGGCGTTTACCAGGCGTCACCGCACGGGCACTCATTGCTGGCGTGGAGAGTGCACCACAGGGATCATTTTGTCCCATTTAAAATTTGAAATATTTGACTGTCGGGATCAAACCCGGTTCCCCAGATTCGCGATCAGACATTAAAAATTGGTAAAATTTAATTGTTAGTTTGTAATACATAAGAAAAATAAGTACATATGTGTGGAACGAAGTTTAGTGTGTTTTAGTGATAATTGACAATGGACATACTATTGACTTCGGGACTTACTTTTGTTCCATTGTTTACTTTTTCTTTCTTGCAACCGGCGTGGCAAGCAGAAATGAAAGTCGTGTGGCCGTCTTGCGAACACACTGGTGAGTATTTCACATAATCACAGGAACAATTTGAGTTGCATTGGAAACTAGTTGCTAATCTAAAAAAATAAGTACAGCACCCTTAAATAATGCAATTATTTCAATAAATATGTGTTAGAGATTGTTGACGATATATATTTGAGGGTGACTGGGGTTTTCGATTACATTTTTTTTTGAGAGTACTTTTTATCTCTCGCCACCGAAGAGAACAGAGATATAGGATTCGTGCTAATAATCGCATATCGAAATTTTAATGTACAAACGAGCGAGGAAATGAGTATTCAAGTGACACTGAAAAACGGGCCACTCAAAATATATTTTTATTTATATTTTTTTAATTTTCTTGATATATTTGTAAATTAGGCTTAAGTGCTCACAAATGGTAATTGGAATTATGGTAGCGCTTCTGCTATAACTGGAAGTGACATTAATTTTCATATTTCAAATGGGACACCTGGATATTTTATGTAGGTACGGAATCTACGTAAAATTACGAATTCAACGATATGGTTGAAGTGCATTTTTGTTAGAGAAATAAATAACAAAAACATAATTCTAAATAATTTACTATTTAAACAATGAACTTAAATATTACGCAATATTATCTCAACTGTTTTCATATCCTGCCCTGATATCATGATCATGGCTTAGCAGGTTAATTATTTATAATTTTCTCTTATGTTTTTGTAATTATTTTTTTCAATAAAAATGCACTTCAATCACACCGCTGAATTCATAATTTTACGTACATTCCAAATATGTAAAAATATATAGGGTGTCTTATTTGTAATATGAAAGTTAATGTCACTATCATGCCAAATACCATGATTTGTGAGTCCCAAGCCTAGTTTAGAAATACATCAAGAAAATTAAAAAAATATAAATAAAAAGTTATTTCGAGTGACCCGTTTTTCAGTGTCAACCTATAGAAGGAACCCGAGAAATTTTGATATCAATCGGATAGTTGAAGGCACTTTACTTGAAGCTCTAAATAGTTTTTCTTAGGAAAGTGCTCTGGCATTTAATTTGTTATAAAAATTAAAGATTATTAAATTTACACATATGCGTTAATACTTTTTCTATATATTTTATGAATAAGTTTATAAAATGTAGTATTTTATAAATTTCCGAACCAATGTTTTAAAGATAAACATAACTCCTTGTTTACACAGTTCAGAGTTCAAATGTACCTATGGCACTGTAAAAAAAACTAATCATTTGGAAGAAATAATGGTAGTGTTTTTAGATGGAAATATTAAAATATCAGTTTATAAAATACCTGATGCTGTATCAATTTTCATTAATTTGAAATTGAAAGAAATCACAAAATAAATTTGAATTAATATTAGTATGATTCTGGAGAAGAAAATATTGATAACATTATAAACTGAAACAACAGTTAAAACAAAATAAAATAATGATGTACCTAATCTATAATATCAAAAAATAAAATTATACATTTTGCTACAGTAGAATATCGGATTGTGTCAATTGAAATTGTTAAGAATAAAAATTTTGTGTCTTAGTTAATAATAAATGATACTTACTCTCCACTTTCTAAAATATCCCCTCTGGTATTATTCTCCGCACAGCCTAAATAAGCATAACTCATAATGCCCAAAACTGACACCAACCCAATGATTACGTTCCACCCAGCAAGGTACCGCGCCCTTGGTTTGTACCTGGTGATGAGTAATCCACTAAGGAGGATGCCTATAGCTGAAAATACTAAACCCACGGTACCAGTTATGAGACTTGAGAAACTAGCCGATTGTCGATATTGTGTTTCGATGTATTTGGGCATGAATATCCAGTATGGCATGTATCCCAAAAAGTAGAATACAGTAGATAGGTTGTTTAGCATAAGAATGACGTTGCATAGCAAGCGTTTGAATGTTTTCATCATATCTAAAAGAAAGAAGAGAATTTCAGTCACCGGTTGTTATTTTCCATAGCCGTGTTCCTTCGGGCAGTGATTCGTAATCTAGATGATCAATCATTCTTTTTGAGTTATCACATGGTAATCAACGGATTCATTTCACAGCAAATTAAAAAAATGGCTGACGACAATAGCTTTTCGAGCGTAGAAATTTATCAATGTGGGGTTTCTTACATCAAAGAAATATGATTTTCTTACAAAAGCATATACTAACCCACCATACTTTTAAAAACAAAGAAAACGTGTTACATAAAAGATTTGTTTTAAGTAAACATACTTCATATACCTTACCAAGAACATTTTTTTTCAAAATGATCCATTTAATGCTAACTATAACAATTTATTACTATAGAGGTTTTCTTGATGTAATTTGTAAATCATATTTCAAAAGGATCACGATTAAACTAATCAGGATTCAGAAAATCACAATCACAGCCCGAAGGAACACGACTCATATTTATTTTTTTCGATTCGATGTACCATTTATTTTGTATTATTGTCTAATCTTACCTTTAAATGACGCGGGCATTTCTGGACTGACGTCTTCCGAAACTTCTCTCAAGATTTTGGCTTTCCGGGCCGCTGCTCTGGGTAGTGTCTTGGGGAAGAGCCCTAGAAGTGTGGCGAACACGCAGAGGACGACGCCCAGTAATCCCCAGCCTAACCACCAGGCTCCCAACCACCTCGGATCGGACGTCGTGATCGTGGGAGTCAACGTAGGAGAAATGTAGATCTTCAAGCAGAATGACGCTAAGGCGTAACCTAACGCGGGGCCCAACATACGTAGAAAGTAGGAGAAGCCTGGGAAAAGAAGGAAAATCTGCGTGATAATAAATAATTTTACTCATTGTTGGGTGTGCCAATCTGCTTTTATTCGCAGATTTTGGTAATGAGGATATATCTGTACCGTTGAGGACGCTTACCAGGCGTCATCTCACGAGCTCTTAAAGCTGTCGTGAAGTAACAACTACAATTCTATTATATAAGGGTTACGCTGGAATTATTGAGAATAAGACACATAGTTCATATCGAGCTTCATATTTTTTAGAATTTTATTTTATATATTGTAGCGTTCGTACACCCGACGTAAGTACACAACCGACGCCGGTGCTCAAACGTTCTGGAAACCTGAGCGATGACGTAATCGTAAGCGGGCTAAACACACCCGTCTAGACCTGTTTAATTACATACGGTCAGCTTATTCCATTGTATTCGATGGAACAGTCAAGAAAAGTGACTCCGGGCTGTATAAATACCGTCAGGGAGGACAGCGGAGACGTACTGATATAGAGAAGCATCGTGAAATGATCAGTTGGTGATATAAATAAATAGTCTACGAGTTGGGAACATAAATAAATATAGTTATATAGATAAAGTAGTGAAATAAATATTGTTTAAATAAATAATCTTAGTGTTTAAGTTTTTTTTTTAAATATTCTTAGTCTTAAAATAGTGTTTATAATTGTTTAATCATAGTGTTAGTTATTTTTATTATTTTTATATTAATTATTTATCATTTAATAAACTTTTATTTTGAAATAGTATTTCTCTGATTTTTATACTTCGCCCAAATAATTAAACGTTACAATATGTTCAAAGTAATTCCCAATAATAATACACTTCACCATTCTTTCCTTCCACTTATTTAAAAAACTTCAAACCAATCTTCTTTTGGAATGCTTCCAATCTAATTTTTGACAGACTTAAAAATTATCAAATAAATTTTTGGTGACTTAAAAATTACCAAACCTATCAAACTAATTACTGGGGGATTTAAAAACTGTCAAGGCTGACAAAATAAAAATCATGATTCAAAAATTTAAAATCTGATTAGGTAACAACGTTCTTTTTGCAACCTAATTTCAAATAACAAATAAATAACTATGCAAAACGATAGTGCAAATCAAGGGGCAAATTTCCTACCTGATTTTCTTATTCACAATAATTTTAGTGTGGTCCTCGTAATTTATAATGAAGGTTGAATTAGGAAAAAATAAAATTGGGACATAATTCATGACCTTAGATCCTGTCAGACAGACAGAAAACCTGACAAATTTAGTTTTACGTCAGAGAACAAATAAGCTAAAGTTTCAAATAAAAATGACATTTTAGAAATTATGAAAAATAATGACTGTACTTACTAATTAAAGCAGGAGTCTTGGACCTTTTAATGTTGTCATCCATATAGGACACCCCTAACGTATAATATAAGGATCCTCCTACACCAGAAATAAACTGAGCGAGGAAAAGAATAAGTTGTGGAGCCATATTCCCATCTTCTAGTTCACATCCTGTTGAATTTCTTGACTGGCATAAAGTTTGCTTCTTCACTGTATGCTAAAGGGGAAAACAATTTCTAGCCTATAAACTTTTAACAAATTACAATGTAAATCTAATAAATTATTTAAAAATAAAATTCTTGTATCCTGTACTCGTATATGGTAAAATACAACCTTGACCAAATATGCAAATAATTAGAAATACTTTTTACTCGCCTATTAAAAAGCAAACAATAAATTCTTTTAAAAATAATCATTTTATATTAATATTGTTAATATTTTGTAGAGTTAGCCTTTGTTTTTTAATAATTCCACCAAATCTTCTGCTATTGTCATGGTTCAAAGTTTTAGAGCTTTTTTAGAATTTATTTTTTATTGATATTTTGTTGCTTTAACGTTCAGATCGAAATAACCAAACTGTTCATTTTGATTCATATCGGTGACTCCGTATCAGTTTAAAGAGTTAACTATACAGGGTGTTTCCTTTAAAATAAGCAGTGCTTTTTAGAGCGACCTATTGACTTCTAATTTTTAAAACAATTTTTTTTCAAAATAATTGGTATACAACCTTATACAATATGTATATCGTTGAAATCAGAAAAAATATTTATCTAATGGACTAAAATTATATAGTTACTATTTTAAAAAATATAATTTTGTTCTATCGTTTAAGAACAACTGGTTGAATTTTTGGTTTGTTATTACTAAAAATTAGCCCCTTATTTTTGATGACTTTTTGTATATAACATTTTTCTGTAAAGTCAATAATTCGCCCGACAAAGCACTGAATGTTTTAAAGGAAACAACTTGTGTATGACATATCTTTATTAATAAGACATATGTGAAAGTTAGATTTATCAGAATAAATTATATTTCACCAATTCTGTATCTGTCTTTTGAAATAAATGTATTATTCAAAAGGGTATAAAACTTTTGTCCAAAAACTAAGTTCATCATCATAGTTTTGAAATTTGACAATTAGTTTCACTTACCATCACGTTTAGCGTTGAAGTATTACTCCTGCCTCTGCTGCCATATTCCTCTGTGAGCATGAGGGCGTCTTCTCCAGACCCATACAGAAAGTGTGGTAAAGCTGTAAGAAAGCAGTACAAAACCACTGTGTACATGCCAAATGCCATCCATCTTGGTCTGTGACCTCTGCCGGCATAGTAGCTAAGGAATAACGAAGTGAAGAGTTGACTGATGTCGTTTCCCACAGTGATAATGCCTAGAACGAATTGAAGCGTAGGAATATTTCTATGTTTTGATGTTATTTAAAAAAAAAGTGGCGCAGGAAACAGTAACAATGTCTGCAGTTTCTTTTATTAATATTCATATTTATATTATTTAAATGGAAGTGCATTGGCTGCCGATGCCGGTTTCCTTGAAAAAACTAGACGGTAGCCGGTGCCGTTTGCTTTAACATAGGTTCATCGCGGCATACAAAATGACAACTGACATATGTTTTTACTTTTTACTAAATCAATCACTGACTGTTTTTTGTTTTTGTTTTATTCTTCTCCGAACAGTCAGAGTAACCTTGAAATCTGAAATTATCCTTCAACACCTTCTCCTAATTTCAAATATCTTTAAAAAATTAACAATTTTCAGAATAATTTTAAATTAAGTACAGGGTAATAATTAAAATACAATGAATTATTTAAGTAAAGTATTACAGTGAACTTCAAATTTGTTTCTTCCTAAGGGTTTAGTTAAAATATCTGCCACTTGACAATCAGTAGGACAATAAATTACATCAATTTCACCTTTCAAATATTTTTCATGTATGTAATGATATCGTACATCGATATGTTTGCTCCTTCTGTTCATTATTCCTGTTTTAATTAAATTTATTGAACTCTGATTGTCTACGTTCAGATGTACTTTAATCTCCACTTCATTAATTTCTTCAACAAAGTGTTTTAAATAAATAGCATCTTTACAACAATCAGCAGCAGCGATGTACTCTGCTTCCGTTGATGAAACTGCTACAATCGGTTGACGTCTAGAGCTCCAACTTACTGGTCCACCAGCAAACATAACAGCATACCCTGTAGTGCTTCTTCGTGTCTCGATGTCCCCAGCATAGTCCGAGTCACAGAAAACTACCAGTTGTTCAACGTCACCATATGCATCGAATTTTATTCCTTTCTTTATACTTCCTACTAAGTATTTGAAGATACGTTTCACAGCAACAACATTTTCTTTGCTTGGATTCTCAATTTTTCTGCTGGCTATATTGACAGCATTGGCTATATCAGGCCGAGTTCTAGTCGAAAGATATAGAAGGCTTCCTACTGCTTCTCTATATGGAAATTTGATTGTTTCCGACGATATATCTTTGTTTTCACCAATAATTCCGGGTGTATTAACATGTTTTGCGTCTTTCATTTGATATTTCTGAAGAATTTTCTGTAGATAATTTTCTTGAGAAAGTTTTATTCCATATGAATCTCTTCGTATTTCCATTCCAAGAAATGTAGTTGGGTTTTCTTCCTTTTTCAATTCAAATTCTTGTTCTAACTTAGCTATAACTTCGTTCAGCTTTTCTTTATCAGGGCCAATTACTAGTCCATCGTCTACGTATATAGCGATTATGACATCATCGGTTTTAAAAATACATTTTTCACTCTTGATTGCATTAAATCCTTTTTCTTTAATTGTATCTGTAAACTTTCTGTTCCAAGCTAGAGGAGCTTGTTTCAACCCATAAAGGGCCTTTTTTAGTTTACAAACTTTACCATCTCCATTATATCCTTTGGGCACTTTCATGAAAATGTTGTCTTGAATTTCGCCATATAAAAACGCAGTTTTTATGTCAAATTTCATTATATGATAGTTTTTAGCTGCTGCAATGGCAAACATTATTCTGAGTGAACTCATATTTACTACCGGACTGAATATTTCTTCATAGTCCATTTCACATTTTTGTTCGCATCCACGTACAACCAGTCTTGCTTTATATTTTCCATCTTCTTTTACCCGAAATATCCATTTGTTTGAAAGAATTTTGTGACCGTTTGCTTCATTTTCATCGACAAGTTCCCATGTTTGATTGGTTTTCAATGAATCCTTTTCCTCCTGTATTGCTTTCAACCATTTCTCTTTCGCTCTTCCCGACACTGCTTCTTCGTAAGTCAGCATTGCATAATCTTCGAACTTCTTAGGTCGCGTTATTTTTCTTCCTTTAGTTGAAGTTTTTATTGATTCCTGCGTTTCATTTTCTTCGTTTACTTTTTCATTTGTTTCGTTTCCAGATCCCTGCGTTTCTTTTTCATTTTCTTCGATTACATTTTCTCTTTCATTTTCTTTATTCACATTTTCTTTTTTATAATCTTCATTTTCATTTTCTTCTTCTTTTTCGGATTCATTTTCTTCTATTCTTTCTCCTTGTCTGTTGTTCTTTTTAATTTCATTATTCGTCCTGATTTTTATCTGATATTCTATATCATTTCTATCATTTTCGCATTGATTTGTGAAAATTACGTCTCTTGCCAGTATGATTTTTCTATTTTTTCGATTCCATAGTCGATAGCCATTCAACGTGTAACCTAAAAATATACACTTTTGACTTCGAGGTTGGAGTTTCTTGAGATATCCCAGTACTTTTACGTGTGCTATTGACCCAAAACGTTGAATGTTAGATATATTAGGTCTTTTTCCAAACCATTTTTCTGCTGGTGTAACATTTACTGCATTACTAGGACTACGATTCATGAGATACACAGCTGTTAATACTGCTTCACCCCAAAATTCGTTATCGAGTCCTGAGTCATATAAGAGAGCACGAGCTTTTTCCATAATAGTTCTACCTAGTCTTTCAGATTTTCCATTCAACTGAGGTGTATGGGTAATAGTAAAATCAAAAATTATTCCTTTATTTTTACCCCATTCTTGTATTTCAATGCTGGAATATTCTCCTCCATTATCGCATCTCAATTTTGATACTTTTAGATTCTTCTCTGCTTCGACTTCAGATACATATTGCCTTAAGAATTGGAATAACTCACTTTTTCTTTCTAGTAGATAGACTTTTGTGAAATGGGTAAAGTCATCCATAAAAGATAAAATATATTTTTTATTATCCCATGTTCTTGATTCTATTGTTACTATATCTGAGTGTATGATTTGCAGAGTTCTTTCCGCTCTTTGCCGGATAGTTTTGAAGGGAAATCGTGTCTGTTTGGCTTTCAGGCAAATGTCACATACGGATGGTAACTCATCTACATCTTTCTCGTTTAACTTGATTCCGTCTACTAGTGGAATTAGTTTCTTTAATGTAGATGCACTTGGATGTCCTAATTTCTTATGTATGTCTATTGCAGTGACATTTTTAGCAATAAGAGCTGAAATTTCAGAATTTTTGACGTTTACTTTATATAGCCCGTTTTTCTGTTTTTCTCCTGTTATTATTGTTTGTTTATTTTTCATAATTTTTACTTTTTCTTTTGTAAATACAACCACTCCATTATTTTCCGTAATTGCATTTACTGACATTAAATTCACAGATAAATCTGGTGCGTATAAAGTCTTTTGTAGTACAAAATTTTCTGCTTCTATCTTTCCTGTCCCATGCGATTTTATTGAATCAGATTTTTTAGCAGTCATTACATTCGAGGGTTCATTGTTGAATTCGATAAAGAGATGTTTATCCTTACTCATATGCGTGGTACAACCTGAATCTACCACAAATTTTTCAGAAAAATTTTCTTTACAGGACAAAAATGCTGTTTTTGCTTGATTATATTTTTTTCGATTTTCTCTGTAGAAACAATCCTTTTCAACGTGATTATTTTTCTTACATATCTTGCAAAATTTTTCAGCAGTATTATTTCGTTTTTGAGGACAAAATTTAGCTATATGATTACCTTCACATATAAAACACTTTATTGTACGTTCTGTTTTATTTCCGCTTTGTTGAAATTTTCTTCTTGAGCTCATTTTAAATGCTACAGCAGACTTATCATCTTCTTGAGTTTTATTCCGTGCTTCTTCTGCCAGTAGTCTTGACGTTAAATTAGCAATTGTTTTTTCGGATACTGAAGTGGCGTCCCATGTAGTCACAAAGTGATTATAGCTTTCAGGCAGTGCAGCTATAATTCGGGAAATAACCATGTCATCTCCAATGTTTTGTTTTAAGGTTTTTAGTTGAAATACCATATTTTCTATCTGAGATATGAAGGATGTCATATTTTGTCCTTTCATGTACTTAAAATTGAAAAAATCTTGCAATAAATTTGATTTCTTTAACTCTGCTTCTCTGTCGAATATACTGCATATTTTACTAAACATTTCTTTAGAGTTCTCACACGTTAAGATATAACTTATTAACTTTCTGTCTATTGTTGTTACTATAATCTTTTGTGCCTGTGCATCCTTTCTTAGCCATGTTTCTCTTTTTAGTTCAATTTCTTTTCCTGTGTCAGTTTCATTTCCTGGCTCCGGGATTTTATTTTCTCCAGTAACGATCCCGTATGTTCCATTAGCTTTTAATAGTACAGTTACTTGAAATTTCCATGTAGGATAGCTTTCACTGTCAACTAATTTCTCAATATTCAGCACTTCCTCACTCGACATTTTTACTTCTTTTTTTTTTCAATTACCTTCAACTACCTTCAACTACGCTCTGCTACCATGTAGAGTTAAGAAAATAAATTAATAACTCAGTGCGAGTAAGGTTTAATATTTTTATTATTAAAGCGAATTATTTTAATACACACATACAAAATGACAACTGACATATGTTTTTACTTTTTACTAAATCAATCACTGACTGTTTTTTGTTTTTGTTTTATTCTTCTCCGAACAGTCAGAGTAACCTTGAAATCTGAAATTATCCTTCAACATATAGGACCGGCGTTTTGTGCGTTTGGTTATTATATTCGCCGTCAAATAAGTATGGACTGATGTTCAACTTTTCCCTTCTCCCTACCCTGTCCTTGCCGCTTCTTCTTAACTTAGCATTTTCCACATTGGCCATGAATTGGCAACAGTATAGAAATCTCTAGTCCATACTTATTTGACGGCAAATAATATTATATTATTAGGGAAATAATCGTCTATGCTCATCATTTTACAATGTAGTGCAAATAAAAATAGTTGGGACCGGCTGCATATATGAGAACCGGCGCCGGCAGCCAAAGCATCAGATGTTTAAAAATATATTAAACACTCATCATGCATAATGATTTGTAAAGTGAATAATACAAATTATAATAAATGAACTAATAAGACGCCTTAGATCGAGCTAAGTGGAGACGCGCATCCAAAAACGTGAACCCAGCCGCGATGCAGGAATAAATGCAAAGAAGAAAACATGTTAAACACTCACGATACGCCGAATTATGAATCAAATTATTTTAGTACTTGTACTCTTTGCACATGAAGTTATTTCCATATTTGGCTTTACTTGTCAATAACATCTGGAATTTGATAAAACTACAAAGTTTTTAAAGTTTAAAATGAAGCCATGTTTGTTAGGTTAACGAGCTACTTCAAATAATTCCTACATTGTTAAAGATAATAAAAATAATATAAGACAATATCACAGAAGAGCAAGAAGGAGCATCCGATTAGAGAAGAAAATATTTTTATTAAACCAATTTAAACCAATGGTTCTCAAGTTACAACACAAAGTTATATTTTTTTAAATGGAGTGACATATATTTTCTAGGTCCATCCATAGAGTATTTTTTTGCTGAAGTCAATCATGTAATAATTTTATATTCTTCCATTACAAATATATTGAGAAAATTTCAGTTGAAATTGGTGAATATACAATAATTCTAATTACATGTTACAAAAATCTTACAATGTAATCAGAATTATTATTGTATATTCACCACTTATAGCTGAAGATAGGCTTACCATAGGGCCGAAACGTCCTACACTAAATGTACAACATACGTGAACCATATGTTCTTTCTGCAACAATAGGAATTAAGAACTAAATAATTCACATTAACAAATAGTTTTTGTTTTCATACAAAGCCTACTGAAAAATAACTATAAAAGTAAATTTTATTTAAATTTCCATTGATTTTCTCTCAATATTTTTGTTGTATAATGTTATAAAATAACTATAAATTTGAATTTAGAAAAAAATACTCTATCGAATGGGCCTAAAAATTATATGCTATCCTATTTAAAAAAATATAACTTTGTGTTGTAACTTGAGAATCACTGGTTTAAAAATATATTTTCTTCTCTAATCGAATGTTCCCCTTGGTCTTCTGTAAGATTGTCTTATAGTATTTTATTGTATCTTTAATAATGTAGAAATTATTTGAGGAAGCTCGTTTAGCTGTTACACCCTGTATAGTTAGTAAACAAAAACTGTTTTACTCGAAACAATAACGATAGCTGTAAATTTTTCTTTTATTAATATTCTTATCTATTTTGATTATATATAAATTCCAAACACAATTCTTTGATGTAAGTGCTAAAATATTTTAGTATTTCTACTTGTTTTTTTACCTACACAACCTTTGGAACATAAAATTAGTTCCGTCTTTGGCTTTACATTTCAACGACATCTAGAATTTTATTATAAGTACCTATAACATTCTAAAACATTGTACTTGACATTCAACGTTTTCGTAAGAACCTTAAATAATATTTTTGGCACCTAAAGCCATGTAAACTAAATACTTCAGTTATTGAATAATGAAACATGAGTAGATATCGCGAATGACCTGGTAATATCACCTGTTTGATTTTATCTATAGTTTACTAGAGACTTTTAAATTACAAAAATATCTATACTATCTTTATTTGGTGTCTGTTAGTTTCTTTGAAGTAATAAGCCAAACCGGGACGGCGGGGAGGGTTATGTATTTTTATTCTTGCTTTATAAAACAAAAATCTCTGGAATGGGGTCCTCCAATCTTATTTTTTTATTATTTTAAATTAAAGTTCGTTTAATTTTGAAGAAATTCGTGTTATTAAAAAGGCTTCATTGTTTTTAGTTAACTGCATTTGTTTTTTAATGTCCAGACTCTATAGTAGGCTGCGAGAGAAAGATTGCAATAGTGTGACAACAAATTTCAAATATCTCGCAAAGTAATTATTAAAAAAAGGTTTTTTGTTATGGTAGAAAATAAAAATATTTTATCACATTGACCATGTTATAAATATTCGATGTTTAATTTACTAATATTTTATTTGATAAACTCTGACTGAAAAAGAACTTTCACAAAAACCAGGACAAATGCCCGCCCCGATAATTATATTCGGGACACCGGGATTTTTACTTGAAAACCGGGATTGTACTTTCGCTTCAGTATCCTACAAAATGCTCTTTTGAATTGAAATCGGGTGACAATGCAAGCCAGTCTCAAAAAAGCTAACTAATCACTTATATCTTTACTAGCAATGGCAAAAAAAGTCCAATTTAACGTACTTTAAATTTAGATACTTTAAGAGTAGTGCATATTACATTATTTAACCAATTCTTTGACTTTAAACAGTTTTATTTTTCAAAAGGGTATTTAATAGTTCTGACCAAGGCTATATAATGTAATTATTTGGAAAACATGAGTAAATTTGATAAGGGGAAACAACAGTGTCATCTTTTATTTTGAAGACAAATTTCTACGTAACCTTCAGTAAAATAATGTCCTTGCCGAAATAATTATGTTATTATTTAATTCCGACTAGGTACATTGTCCGTTAATTTAAAACTGCTCCAAATAATTTTAAATTTGACATAGGATATATGTACGTACGAGTACACTAGTAACGTTACATTGTGTATGTTGCGTTATCCACATTGTTTTTACAATTTTATCATACATAATTGAAGTATTTAATGTATTATCAATGCGCGAAATTGTCAACATGCATTAATAGTAAAAAATTAAAAAAATGCAGATAAGTTTATGAATATTGTTTCTCTAATTTTAATTGAATTTTTCCAATAATAAATACTGTATATCATTAAAATATTTCTTGACATTTTATGACGAAAATAATAACAAAACAATTATTTCATTTTAATCAAAATACGCAGAAGTATATTCTGAAGTAATAATATAATAAATATTAATACATTTTCATTATCGTATCGTCCAATTCACAGTTTAGTGTTTTTGACGGACTAAGAACGGCCCCCCAATATTACCGGCTACGTACATTAGAGCGATAATAGGGTATTTCACTTATTTTTTTATTTTTCTGTTATTCTTTTTGAAAAAAAATAAACACGCATTTTTTGTTTGTTCATACAATGGCCCATTTCGCTGAAATTCTTTTTTGAAAGTAATGATCAAGCACTCTCCACGCCAGCAATGAGTGCCTGTGAGGTGACGCCTGGTATGCTCCCGCACGGTACAAATATTCCATCATTACCGATATCTGTGTATGAAGCACATTGGCACACTCAGCAATGGGTAATATGCCGTGATGAAATATTTTTATATTTTTATGATCATGCGGACACAATATTAATGGTAACACCAATAGAGGGCAACCGAAAAATAAATGAAGATATAAAATGAACCCTTATGCCTGTATAGTTCTCTACTTCACGTTTTTAGTTTTATGATATTACAATTATAATTGAGGAGCATTTGGCAAAAACAACCTTCAAATTCATTTTTTTGAATTTAAAGATAATCAAAGAAAAAACTTTCTAGCTCTCTTACTGTTAAACACTTCTTTAATTTAATTTAACTCAGGATCAAGTTTAAATATTAGAAAATTATTTATTAGATGTTAGCTAATCGAAAAATAAACATTGATGTGTAATTACATAATACCTAATTAGTCATTTTTACAGAGCGTTTTTGTAGAAACTTTAAAATATAATAACTGGTGACTAAGATATTTTCCCAAATCAAATGCTTATGTGATGGATTTCGAACGTCATCCGGTATATTATAACTATAGACATGAGACAATATTTTTCCATTACATATTTTAAAAAAAAATCTTATCTGATGAAATATGGTGTTTAACAATTATTTAATTTGTGTGTGTATTTGAAAGTAAATATTTAATATGGTAATACCTATGATATGAGATTGATATAATATGTATCACTGTATTTACCGTAGAATCTCTTATCTAATTTAAATAGTATTTATTTTCAGGTTCCTTCACAGGAGCTTTAATAAACATAAATTTATCAAAATAATAATGTCGAGTAATGTTGTCAGTCCTACTATCGTAGAGTTAATAAAAATCTCATTGTTTTGGGATTAGCATGGTAAATAAACACGCAGTTTTCACAGAGATTGCGAATTAGAAATAAAATATTCAAAAGTAGTACTCGTATATCATACAGCAAAGAAGAGAAATATATTTTTCCAGAGGTTTAATTCGTACCCAGAAGGAAGTATTCTTTTTCATGAGGTGCATATATTTTTTTCTTCATGACCGAGAGGTGCGCACGTTATTAATACAAGAATAAAGAATTTAGAAAATATATTATGCCATAATTAGTAGCCTTTGAATCATTGCAAAAATCAACAGATATTTTTTGACAATTTCAATCAATGTAATTCAGTCCATTATTCTCCTTGTTCAGTTCTATAGAACAACAAGAAATAGTTGATGCTGTCGGTGCAGCAGTTTTTAATTTATTACCAGTGAAATTCAGATGTCATTACTTATTAAAATAATAAAAACGCCTCTAAGAAATAATGTTCACATTTCGGCTCTAGGGCCAAAATTGTATACTTCTCTTGCAATTTTATTACCATAGACATTGACTTTTACTTGCGGTAATGGAAAAAAAATTAGTTTAGTAGCGTTAACAGCCAGGCAGCTTCATTTTTTGAAGACTACGGAGAATCAAAAACGAAATTTGGAGATATCTGATTTTGATGCAAAATGTTAAATAAATAATGAAATAGGCAAAATTATGTTATATAACATGTTTTATTTTTTAGCTTATATTGTACATATACATATACTAAATTAGTATACACCAAGTGAGATAATGTTTATTCATGAAAAGAAAGTTTAAACACTCTTAACTCACGTGTTTTATACAATATTTTATTTAATTTTTGACGAAATAATAAAAAACATTATAATATTTAATGACAATCATCGTTGATAGACGGTCAAATCGTTTATTTATAAATTAAAACAATGTTCATTTGTGTGCTAAAAAGTAATGAAAATGGCTGATCTGTGTGAAAGTGTTATTTTCGTACCTGATGTTATTTTAAATGCATCATATTGCAGACTGAGTTAAAATTCTGTGAGTGATTTAAACTTTTTTTAATTCACTAGGAAATAAACAGTTCCTTATAGTTGTTGCCGTGGAGTTAATAATGACAGTTTAAAACGTCAAAATTGAATAATAGTTATTCATATACAGGGTGTAACACCAAAACCGACCTCCGCCATTATTCTCTTTATTATTATAGTTACAAAAAAATATTATAGAACAAAGTTGTAGGAGACCAAGGGCGACATCTCATTGGAGAATAAAATATTTTTTTAAACCAGTGGTTCTCAAGTTACAACATAAAGTTATATTTTTTTAAATGGGATTATACATATTTTATATGTCTTTTCGATAGCATATTACTGAATTCAACCATGAAATTATTTTATATCCTTACATAACAAAAATATTGAGAAAAAGTCAATTGAAATTTAAATAAATTTAATTTTTATAGTTATTTTTCAGTAGGCTATGAATGAAAAACAATTGAGCTTAAATTAAAATGAAACAAATATTTGTTAAAAACGTTATAAACAGTGTTCTATTAGATTTCTATCCTAAATAATTCAAATTGACAAATAGCAAGTTTTGTTTTTCATGCATAGCCTACTGAAATATGACAATAAAAATCAAATTTATTTAAATTTCAATCGCATTTTTTTCAATATTTTTATTATGTAAAGATATAAAACTAATACATGGTTGAATTCATAAAAAAGACGCTATCGAATAGGCATAAAAAATATGTATAAAAAGTTGGCGAAACCCAAGCGGAAACCATTCGGAAAATTCAACAGGCTTTCGGGAACGATGCTATGAACATCTCATGAATAAAGGAGTGGTACAACCATTTCAAAGACGGTTGCGTGTCAGTGGACAGCGAATCACGTCCCGGTAGGCGACACAACAAGCTGAAATGACACTGTTATTGACCAAGTGAGGACTTTGGTCATGCAGGACAGTCGTATCACTGTCAGAAAACGAGGTGGGGGGTAAGCAATGGATCGGCACATTCAATATTGACCAAGGATAACACTTGGCAGCTCCATCACGATAATGAACCCGCCTATTCTACGGATTTGATTCAAAATTTCTTTACCAAACACAACATTTCCCTCATTGTTCAGGCTCTCTGCTCTCCCGATATTTCTCCTTGTTATTTTTTATTGTTCCTCAAGTTGAAAAGGATCCGACTTGAGTCAAAAGAAGACATTATGTAAAATGCGACAATCTAGCTAAACACCATTTCACAAGAAGTCTTCCAGAAATGTTTCCAACATTGACGGGACCGCTGAGATGTGTCCATAACCAAGGAGACTACATCGAAGAAATACTAATGTTTCAGCTTTTTTATGCCAAGTCTATCTTCATTCTAATTAAAAAAGTTCACACACTTTTTGCATTATTTCTCTTGGTTTATCAAATTTTTTATTAAATAAAAAAGATTTATATGAAAACAAAAAGAATTATAACAAAAACGACAAAAACTAACAAATACCTTTGTAAATGTCAGAGACAATACCAATAACAAAACTACTAATAATGATAATAACAAATTGTCAAAATCAATGAAATTGAAAATTCGAGCAGCATACTAATATCGAGACAGCTTCGATAATAAAATACCCTGCTAGACATGCGTCCCCCGTCCCGCCACAGGGAAGTATTAATTTCATATTAGGTAAGATTTGAACCTGCAAACACAGAGCCATTTGTGGAATACTTTTATCATTTACAATTAGTTCTTAATTAACTCAGAATCACCTCATGGCGCTGTTTTTTCAACGCACCCTTAAGATTCCAAATCTTTAAATGAATAATTGTATTTTTGCCAATCAAATGTTCGATACTTTTTGAACAGACCTCGTATGTTGCGCCATTAGTAGACCATTTTAAGAATGTATTTGTTTTTCCCAAAAATGCATAGGTCACTAAATAAATATAAAAATACAAATTTGGAGATTTGTTTTTACAACTTCTAAGTATAAATAATTATGGAATTTTTATTTGAACTTTTAGGACACTTTTTCATGCTCTTACGAATGATGATGCTCTTTTTTATTTTGCCACAAACATTGTTTAGCAAGGGCAAAATAAAACAGGACCGAAGAAGACACGAGAGGACAAATATAATCGAAGACAAGTAATCTTTATTTAATATTAGATCTACTTCTACAATGACTTCAAAATTAGTATACCAGCATTGTTGATATTGCAATATTTTTATTTATTTTCAACATCTCTAGGAAAACAGAACTAATAAATAAATATGCTTTATCATTATAATAGGTCAATAACATACTTTGAATCTTAAACCTGACCTTTGCATTAACAATGAACTTTATTAAAGTATCTGTGTTAATTAATTTATTACTGATAATATTATTGTGGTTGCATATGCTTTATGCAGATCAATATTACTCATATTATCTATATTAAAAATTGTCAAAAAGTAATTAAATGGCGGCAGACAGACCATATTAAAATCACACAAAATTACTTTTTAATATGTTTGAAAGAAATATGAATATTATAGCAATATATATCATATCGATATTATCTATATTACCATAATAATGTTAATAGTATATGAGAAGATAACAATACTTTATTTTAAAATTAAAAGCACAGCAACTAAAAGTAACATAATTAAAATTATAAAGTGACTAATTGAAGTCAACTGTTCATTGCAAAAATAGTGTTTATTATTTATTTTATAGATTATTACTTGAAAACGTTCTATGAGTCATCCCAATGTTTTAGAAATAGTACGAGGTTCACGCTAGAATAAAGCATAAAACACATTGTTCATATTTTTTTAAATTTTATTTTAAATATGTTCATAGTAGTTCCCTTCAACAATAATATACTTTACTATTCTTTCCTTCGAATTCTGCTCCCAACCATCTTCTTTTCGAATGCTTTCAAAATAATTATAAATTACATTATTGCAGCATCAATCTCTTCCTCAGGCGAAAATCTTCTATTCCGTAAGTGCTTTAAATATTTCCCTATATTCACTCACAGCAATATTTAAAAAAAATATATTAACTAAGTTCTAAGTAAGGTAACTTTTGCAACTTAATTTCAAATAACAAATAAATAAATGTTTAAAATAATAATACTAATTGTTTTCCACCGCCTACCTAATAACCTGATTTTCTTATTCTCAATAATTTTAGCGTGACACTTCGTATTTAACCTAATTAAAAATAAAGGTGTTTGTTTTATTAATAGAGTCGAACGTAAAAGATATTCATTCATATGAAAAGGTATAAATATTTAATTTGTAATTCACATCTTATGAATGAGCAAGAAAAAAAAAATATTAAACCTTGTATTTACAGATGACCATTTATCAGTATAGATTCAATTATTAACAAATGGTGGTTTGTGATTGTGGACCAATATCTCTAAAGAGTGCTTCAGCAGAAGACATTGTGCTTATTTGAATTTTTTTTTATCTTTTTGATGAGTAAAATCGTCCCTTAAATTAGCGGCGTATATTTCACACTCTGTATAAGCCATGATGATTTATTTATTTTAAAAAGATAATATTGGAACTAGTACCAAAAATCAATATACTTATTCCAATTATGTAAACAATGATTATTTTTTATAAATATTATGAATGAATGGGAATGTATACAACTATTTTTCATTCATATATTTAAATGTGTATTCTGTTTAAATTTCTATCAAAAAATAACCGAAATTATATGTGAAAGTTTGCTTAGTTATCATTTGTAAATTCATTTCGGAGAAATGTTTATTATAAATCGACATAATCTACACTTAAGAAAAAGTAAATAATACGTAATATTTAGTTTGTTTCTATTGACAATGTAATTGTAAATTCATTGAACTGTAATTAGTACTTTACCTATTAATAATTTAGGTATATTCATTAATTTCATTGTTGCGTTTCTGCCAACCCAAGTTTGATTTCGACAAAAACTATACAGAGAAATTACCCTTGTGGTGTGCTCTCGTCAACACTTTTACAAATATTATTTATCAATTTTATAGTGTTTTATCCATTTTTAGAGCTTTTTTAGAGTTATTGGCCCATATTCCGACCCCACTTTTATAGTAGAAGCGCTTTTATGGAACACACTCCTCATAAGAATATAATGTAAAAGCGCGCTCCATAAAAGCACTTTTATTATAATAGTGCGCTCGGAATACGGTAATCGAGTAAATTTATTTAATTTAAAAACTTGTTAAAACTGCAACTGCTACACGGAAAAATACTTTTTTCTTCAAGCGTATTATAATATTCATATTATGCTATTGTACGCGCACTATAGAACATATTCAATTTATTACTAGTACAACAATGTTGTTCATTATTGTACTAGTAAGAAAATGTTAGCTTCTTAGTTCACCGCTGGTGGCAGTAGTCGTCACAATAACACAGATCATTTTGAAAATTGTTATTTGACAGTTGTTTCGTTGTGTTTTGTAGTGTACACAGCCAACTTCGGCTGAAATTGCAAACTCTACAATTAAACCAATTCCAAAAAAAGTATTTAAAAATCCCTAGTTTTCTTTGAAACACTTGAAGAAAACATAGTACATATAAGTCATTCGGAGCAGAACGCCCTTTTTGTGTTTTACTCAGCTTGCCGATTTCTACTCCTAATAACATAATACACTATTTTCTCGATACTTAATTTGATAGTAGTGTACATGACGTTCATTTCTTGAAATAGTTGCATATTAGATCTATTATAACCATGTTGATATTAAATTCACTTAGTAAAGGTGCAAACTAAAAAGTAAAATATTCACGATGTTATGCTCTAATTTTTTTTTTATGTAAAGCACAAGAAAATTATAAAATATTTGCGGCTTCTACCAAGATTCGAATTCAGGGCAATAATCAGGTAAATCATGCAATCAAAATAAAACTACTATAGTGCCCATAAATCGAATGCAAAAAATAAAGTAAAATAAAAATATCATCACGGCATATTACCCATTGCTGGGTGTGCTTTGGCGTAGAGAGTGCACCACAGGGGTCAATTTTATGCCATTTTATGTCGGGGTCGAACCCGGTTCCCCAGATTCGCGACCGAAAATAAAATGATTACACAGTAAGTATTCACACAGCTATGAAGAAAGGTGGACCTTATATTCTTATTAAACATAAAATAAATACTTTATTTAAAAACTTCGATAAAAATAGCTGTTATCTAAAACGATATATAATATATAATTTATTTTTATAATATACATAGATATTAAGTATATTTTTAAAAATTTTATCCATATTTTGCAGTCACTTTTATTTAAATTTGTACGGCGATCCGTCAATATGCTAGTAACGCAATATAAACTATAATGATTTTTATATTTGTGTTTAATTAAGTGATTCATGCAACAAAATGATTTATTTACAAATTATTTCTCGTTTGAAGTGATCTCCGTATGGTGCAGATTAGCATACTTATTTATAATTATTGTGGTATCAGTGACAACTCTATAAATAGTATTATAACTCGTTCAATATGTGAAGGGATAACTTTCGAAAAAAATATGGAGTTCGCACTCAACAAAGTTTGAGACAGGAATTCCAAATATTAATTGAGAAATACAGGTATTATTTACTGAAGAACATGAATTCTTAAGGTTCCAGCTAATATTGCGAAAAACGAGAATTATTTTGAAAAACATATTGGTATTAGTACTTAAATTTTGTTTGGAATTCCATCAGGTATTTATGGAGAAATTATAGTGTTATTTAGGGCAAGAGCAGGAATTCCATTACCAGCTAATGTGTCATTTTCAAAAGAATGATATTATGATGAAAATATGTATTTGAAAAAATAGTGTTACAGAAAATATTTCGTTGAACTAATTTTTTTTAATTAATATTTTATGCTTTATTTATTTTTGTTTCGTTTAAGTCCAGTTATTTATATGTATAGTCACATGAAAAATTATTATATTTGCGCTTGGTAATTTTTTTCTCATATGATGTATTAACCATAAAACTGTTTTTGTCTACAAATCTTGAAAACTGAATGAAAAATATAACTCGCAACTAAAGGGACAAATGTTTAAATAATTCAAATATCGCAATTTTCATGTTTCGCCCAGTCTAGCCCCTTGAATGTTTATTACGGGAATCGAAATCAGATCTCTAACTTAGTAGATGAGCGCGCTAACCTACAGATCGCCACTATCCATAATTTTACTATTTACAATTTTAAAATGTTGACTTTAATTTTGTTACAGAATACAGGAGTAGTCTATACGTCAGACATAAAATAAGTACTAAGAACCAAAAATATATACGATTTTTTTAAAATAAATACCTTCCCTGATATAAAATATATACAATAAATTAATTGATGATAAAAATACAGACAAATATTATTGAGAATTACATTCTAACCATTAAAGATATCTGTAGCAAGCCAAAATATAAAAGAAAATAACATCCTTACCTGAGTTCCTGCTGGGTATCTTAAACCTCTTCTCAATAGTGGTAATAGTCGCCGTAGAATATGCATATGATGCCGAAAACACACACCCCAGCACACCGTACAGAAAAACATAGGCCTTTTTATTGGCAAACCTCTGCAGGAAACTTCCTCTAATGCACCACACTCCACAACTAGTCTCTTCCGTTATGCAGATCTCCAGGTCCTCGAACTCCTTCTGCTTCTCCTTTCCCTTTTCCTTCTTCAGCATCACATCCTTCTCGGTGGCCACCTTCTCCGTGGTTTCCTCCAGCTTCGCGTCCTGCTTGACGTCGTGGTTCTCCATAGCGACCTAGCACATGCTAAAGTGACGCGGAGACGAGCAGTCAAGCTTAAATGTCTAGCTTATCTCCGCAACCCTTGAGATAATGTACTGCTGCCATCTGTCAACAAAAGGATGAATTACAGATAACGTAGAATGGGAATTTTTTAAAGTAAACATTGATTGCTGCATATAGGTTTTAATGTTTTGTGTATATAATTAAAATATACAGGGTGTTAAAAAAGGGTATATTTTTTAAAGGTCCTAGTACTGGTCCGATCTTCAATAATTTTCGAGATACAAGGCAGTGGGATTTTACCTCTGCTATTTCGAGTTACGACTTCGATTAAATAAGACTTTTTGTTTATCTTTCAGAGGCAATCGTAGATGTGCTTTTTTAAATCAAAATTGTTCAATGCTTAGCGGATATTTAATATTTAATTTTCAAATAACTTCCCAACTATTAGAAATTGAGAAAAATTATAATAATAATAAAATATAGACAAAGACAACATTTTGTTCAATCATTATGCTAGTTTTTCTTCGATTTTTCATTTTTTTCGAAAACAGTTGAAGGTCAGATATATGTAAATTAAGCTTTTTTACTTATTTTGGTCAGCACTTCAAATATTTTAGCCTTTTTTTTAACATTCTGTATCAACGATTTTCAGAACCGGGTGTCAACTTGATACACCGGGTGATGACGGTTAGGACTGAACAGGAATTTAACATGAGACATTAGTTTTATGCAATGTTCAGAATTAAAAGTTAGATACAAAACTGTTTTTATATTTTTTATTGTTTTTGGTTTCTTTACAATATATTTAGATATATCTCAACGTGCTGATTCCAAATTTTCAGGTCGATATATCTTCTTTCCTTCTGGAGATATTTATATTTAAATCTTTACAAATTTCTGGGTTGCAACCCTAAATGGGTGGAGATACGGGCCTGGCGACTACGCCATTCGATTTTAGGGGCAAAATTAGACAAGCTTACCAATTTTCACATAATTTGTCGTAATAGTTTAATTTGTACAGCTAAAAATCTAAAATCTCTGAAAATGTTTTATATTTATGTATTTTCCCGTAGAATCGAATTCTAAAGTCGTCAGGCTTGTATATCCATCCATTTTTGAAAATTTAAAATCAGCGGATTGAAATACATATATCTAAAGGTATAGAAAGTAGATTTTTGAAAATTATGGAAATTTTACCCAAAGATGGGTTTATACGAGTTTGGAAGGCGTAACTCAAAAATACGGACTTGTGGGTATCAGCAATTTATTTAATGGAATGGGGGCTCCAGTTTTTCATCGCCCCCAACAAAAATTAGAATTCAATATATGTTGGCACTAGTAAATAAATAAAACTAACTGAAGTTTCCCACAAAAATTAAACAAATAAATTTATTGAAGTTTCGACTGCATATAGCATTGCGCACATTTCGTAAAACACACTACTCCCACTAGGCACAAAACGATGAGAGTACGGTACCTTTAGTATCGCAGGAATAAGTGAAGCCCATATTACCCAACTAAAATTTATAAACAAGTGATAGTTGCTGAACCTTATATTTAAGGTAGTTGGCTCATGAGAGCAATGCCATATATTAATTCCGTGCCGAACAATGTACACAAACTCAAGAGTTGCCTGCCTGCTTCAAGTCACATGGCTATTTGCATATTATGTTTATTCTGCTGGGTATTGCAACAGCTAATGGTTGTAATCGTGAAGTTAACAAAATAAAAAAAATACCGAAAGTTAGAAATCATCGCAGATGTTTCTCAAATCGTGGGCGGCAGTGTTACCAACAACGCGCGTGAAAATTTCAGAGATTGAAAATATCTGATGAATTTTCAATTAAATTTGTTATATCTTTGAATCCAGATAGGCATGCATGTTTTTCATTAAATACTTTTTTCCCAAGACCTTCATTTATATTCACCTAGTTTTTAGTCAAAGGTTTATGGGTTTTCGCGATTCTAGAGGCAATTATGTCGATGGTTTCTTCTTGAGTTTCTCTATATTCGCCATATTAAATCTTCCAACTTTGGAGTTCAATAACTTCGATCGGAACTGGCCAAGTTGACTAAAATTTTGAATTTACATCGGGCAGTACTAATAGGGCTATTCTGTAAGCATCGTTATGAGATAACGAATCGTTAAAACGTTATATCGTTATAATAATAACGAAAATGTTTTAATACGCTTATTCTGTAAGCTTTCGTTATGACATTATGCATTGTTATATCGTTATTATAACGATAATCGTTAAAGTGGTATTCTGTAAACAATAATTTAATTCTATATAACGAAAAATGATAACGATATCGTTATTTTTTAACGACTGGAAAAATCTTTCGTTACTTAAACGTTTTGTCAATAATTCAGTATTTTTATTCGTGTCGAAAAACCCGTCATATTACAGTTTTTTGCAAGGTAATATTAAAATAATTTAATAAGTTTTTATTCCTATCGCAAGCTTCCCAATTTGTTTACAGATGGTAGTAGTAGCTCTAGCATAGCCCACAACAACAAGAAGAAAGAGTCTGACATTTCACAGGTTGACAGCTGACTCCCACCAGAACTAATCTAACCTAGAAATGTTGTGAGTGATATTGAATTATTTTAGATATTTCATTTGAAATTATAATTCGATTTTAGGAAATAAAGTTCTTAACTTGATCCCAAGGTTATTATTTTTTTAAAATGTGTTACAGGATACGGATACGAAGATAACGATTATCGTTAAGTAGATATAACGATTTTCATAATAACGATTTAGTTATGATAACGATTCGTTAAGCGAATATTTTACAGAATAGGCCTGCTAATCTAGCTGTACGCCAAAGATTATTAAGATTTTATAGATTTCAACTACCTTAAAATTAATGCAAATATGAGAACATAACCTAACCTAAGGCACAAAACTTATGGCCATAAATCTCGGGCAGGGAATTATAATGATGAGACGTATTTCTCAGTGTAATCTGAACTTTTTCGAAAGTAGTACTGAACGTTTACTCGTTTTTAAAATATTCTATTGAACTTGTGGTTTACACATATTTTATCCTATCTTTTAGAATTATTTTCCAATATTGTAAAAAACGATTGTGTTGGGGCAAAATTTTCAATGCATATATTTCGGAACTGAAGAAAGATATCAACCGGTGGTTTTAAAATTTGTTAAAACTTATTTGCTTTTTAAATAGAACGTCAATATTTTCATCAAATTTAATTAACAGTAAAACATAAATATGTAGTATTATTTTACAAATCATTACTTATCTTCATCTTAAAATATAATAAATAGTATCTCATATATTTGCTTAAATATAAATTAAAGAGTACAAGTTTACGTCATTTAAAATTATCATTCTTTTAAATATTTGTAAAACACTAGATGAAAAGTTATTATAATGTCAAATTAAAATATCAAATTAATTGTTCAGCCTTAAAAAAAATTAAAATTAAATCAAAATTACAGTAAAATTTCACTTTTAGGGGAACCGGCATTTTTATATTTATTTTCCCAATAAACATTTCTCTTTTAAGAGGAATGGCTGCCCCTGTATTAAAATGTGAAGCGAAAATTCAAATAAATTGTTTCTATACTGGAACTAGTATTAACATTAAAAAAAATAGACGAACATACTTCTGATATGGACCTACATTTAAAAAAAAAATATTATTGAAATCTATTAGTTTTTAACTTATTTTACTGGGAAAACGAGAAATGCTACCGAATTTTGGTGTTCCCATTAAAGTCCAGTATTAATAAATTTCAATAATTATTTTTTTAAAATGCAGGTTCATATCAGAAGTATGTTCGTCTAATGTCGATTTTTTAAAAATGTTAGTTCTGGTATATTTTAATTTTCGCTTCATATTTTAGTACAGGAGTAGTCATTCCTCGTACTACTATAGTCGCTGTCAAATAAATATGGACTGATGTTCAACTTTTTCCCTTCTCCGCAATATGTCCCTTGTCCTGCGGTGTTGCCGATTCTTCATAACTTAGCATTTTCAACATTGCCATCCTAAATTGACACATACTTATTTGACGGCAAGTATAGTTATTGAAGTTTTCGATAAAGAAAAATCCAGCCCGGTTTAATATCGGGAAACCTCAAGCAGATGAAATTATAAAAAAGGGGAAGAACTATTGAAAATATTTTGATTTACATGTTAATCCACAACAGAAGAGGGGCTTTTTTAAAACAGAGGTCCTCAACATAGACAAACTTACATATGCATACTTTATTAAGGCACGAAATAAAAACATTCCTTTGTCCAGACCTATAATTAGAGCGAAAGCTAAAGAAGTTTCGGAAAATTTCAATAGTTAAATTTCATTTTTCCTTTAAACGGACACCTCTTTTAACTGGACAAATTAACTGATCAATTGGAAAATCTTTGTATTCTATTAACAATAATTATAATATTGCGGATGTGATACAGATTTTAAAAATGATTATTTAACTTATTTATATAACGTAGGTACGAGTATAATACCAGGAAACATGAATTTTAATTCTGAAAATAACTGAAGATTAATTAAAATTTCGAGGCTATCAATATTTACTTATTTTATCAGTAGAAAAAATTGTGTATAGAATTTATTTAAAAATATTAAATTATACAAATTTGAAAATGAATAATGTGAAAATAAAATTTCTATTTCAATTCAATTTGGAAGCTTGGATGTTCCTGTAGTCCAATGAGATAGATATATTCTGAGTTATACGCTCCTGGTAATCAAAAAGTTAATAAATGTAGAATAAATGAAAAATTCACTCTTTTATAAATATTTCTCTTAGGGCGCCAAATTGAATACTGTGCTCCAGGCGCCAAAATACCACCGCACGACCCTGATAAAGTCTAACTAAATATAACTGAATACATATTAATTTAGAGATAGAATTAATAGAATTACGATATAAATTTTTAGACATTTGAGAAATTAATGGAAAAAAAATGAAGCAAATTCTTACCATGTATTTTCTTCAATGAATTACAAAACATAGACGGAAAGAATCAGAAAGGAAATGACTATTGTATGTGTGAGATTGGACAACATACAATGTTGTTATCAAAAAATTATCAATTGACAAACACGAGCAAATTTCGCACTATTATAAATTTAAAAACAATTGTTGCATTTTTTTGTTGTTTGAAAAAAACACATCGTTAGAAAACTTATTATTTTTTTAAATATTGTATGACAAAATAGTTATTTTCTTTAAAAAAAAAAGTAGGAAATAGGGACTAAACATCATTATCACAAGCGTATATAAATGCAGTGGAGCTATGGATATTGAAAAATTCAATTCTTATTCGTTCGTTATTCTTCTACATTTTTAATGAACGGGTTATTCACCCTTAAAATAAAAAGAAAATGTGATCTTAGCTGTCAAATCTTGTGATATTAGTTTAGAGTAAAAATGTCGAGACATTTTTGTCACTAGGCGAAGTTATAATAAGCCGTGTTAAGTAGTTATTGAAGTAAGCAAACTTGATAACTACGAACACTGTACGGAACTTTAAACACCTTCTCAACTACTGACATATTAGGATTACTCACTATTTATACATTTACTTTTTATACAGATTATAACTTTTATTTTACGCTTCAGAATATTATCACCTCGTACATGTCAAAAGTTCTTTTGAATTTCTACTTAAAAGTTATAGAAAAATCCGTAAAGTAAAATTTGATTAATAATTATATTATCATAATGCGGTTTTTCTTTTTTTTGTTAATTACTATATACATTTCACATTGTGATTATGTTCTAATTATTTGTTCATGGTACTCAATTTAATTAAAGAGATTTTCTGTTGAGACTCAAAAACAAAACACAATTGAAAATTTCTATGGCGACTATCAATTTTGCCCCAAAAAATTGAGTACTCTATTGAACAAATTCAACACATTACGTTTGATAATATTGAAAATGTCTCATTTTTTTGCCGGTCAGTGTAAATAATAAATCAACAATATATACATTATTTATGCCCGGTTGTAGAGACGTACATCAACGCTTTGTTTAATTAATGGTACATCAAAATGAACAAATTCGAATCAGTTTCCTTGTTCTTATGACATTTAATTCATTGCTGGCGAAAAATCGCGTTGCATTTGTTCGATTTAATGATTCGTTAATTAAACAAACCGTTGATGAACATTTTGTAACTAGGCATTAATGTATATTATAAATGTTCCGCTACTCAAAATAACTTTTTTATTAATAATTATTTTTCATAAATCATGGTATTTAGCATGATGGCAGGGTTTCCGGTTTAACCGGAAGTGACATTAACTTCCATATTTCAAATAGGACACCTATATATTTTTATATATATATTTGGAATCTACCTAATATTACGAGTTTAATGATATCCTTGAGGTATATTTTTATTAAAGAAATAAATTACAAAAATGTAAGAGAAAATTATGAATATTTAACCTAGTAAGCCATGATATCAGGCAGGCTGTGAAAACAGTTGAGATAATATAAGTAAATTGTTTAAATAATAAGTTATTTTTATATAATTCCATATTTGGTACAAAAAAGATCAATTTTTTATCGCAGCCTACCTGATATGTCTTACCAGGTTAATTATACATAATTTTCTCTAAAGTTTTTGGAATTTAGTTCTTCAATAAAAATGCACTTCAACCATATCGTTGAAATTGCAATTTTACGTAGATTCCAAATATACGGAAACTACCGCCATAGTGTTATACAGAATGTTATGTAACCAAAACTGCAGTAATTCGATGTTTAACTAATTTCAAACAGCAGCAGAAGAAGTTTGAGGTGGGCCAATGAAGAATAATTCCGATTTCATTGAAATTGTTTGAAATCGAAATGGTCCGACTAAAAACATGGGACTGTTACAATTATATACCGATTATAAATTGTACGCGAAAAAAAGTCCAGTTTTGACAATCAATATTTTTTTTCCAGAAAACACATTGGTTTTTTTTTACACAATTTTGAACTATAACGTAATTTGTCAGTTTTAAGGGGCTCTAGTTCGTACAGAAAGCATGTAAAATAAAAATTATTTCCAGATTTACTACTCGTATCTTTGTTTGTGCTTAGTTCTACCATCCCGTCAAACATCATAATATGGTTACTTAAATAACACCCTGTATTTTAAATAAAATAAGTAAGAATAAAAAACAAAACAAAAAAATATTGCACAATATTATATTATTGTAAAATAAATAAATTATGTATTATTATATTAGGATAAAGCAACATCGTGAATTTATACGTTTTATGAAAATATTTACAGTATTTATTTATTAGTAAAGGATAAAGTATATTTTATCTCAGAATAATTATTTATTCATTTTTAAACCGTGCATTGCATGACTGTGGCATTTTTTCCCATACATACATATAATAAGCATAAAAAAACAAAGTGTTCAGTTTTAAATTTCATTTTATGGATCCATCAATAAAAAAAATATATTTAAAAAACTTGACATGTTTGGTTTTTCTAGATATTTTGTATTTATCCAATGAAAGTGAAATTTAAAAAAATAAGGTTATGCCTATCCACATTTTTTTGTATTTTTTTGTCAGAATTACAAACCTACACCCTTGTACTTTTCGTGTTTTTCTTGAATTTTGACAAAACTTTGTTGCAAGGCGACCGGAATTGAACGATGTAGCACCATAACCCGGAAACTATAAATGGACTTGTTCGGGATTGGTAAAGAAACCTCAATTATTTTTTTCCATTTAAATATAATACTAATATAATTAAAACATTTAAATTCAAAGGAATCAAAGTGAATAAAATATATATTTTTGCATGGCAAAGCCCAATGCTATAAAATGATTGAATTTCATGAAACTATAAATGTGGTTGAATGGTAAGGAAAAAAATTAAATTAGTTTTATGTACATGAAATATAGTAAATGTAAAACAGAGATACTAAATTATTTTGCCTAATACGGTGGCGTATCTTGAGTGTTTAGCGCAAATTTAAACAAAATGGGTAAGTTGCAGATGTCGTTAGTGTTTCCTGCAAAACACTTTTTTAAAAAATCTTGAAAGATGAAAATGACACTTAGGGCAATTTGAACTTAAATGCTTCAATTTACATAAATTTTATAATTTAGGCACAAACTTTAATTCACTATAATACATATACTTGGATTATTTTTTTTAATGAAATGCGTGTAACAAAAGTTATTTAGAAATGTTAATATCTATTTCATCTGCATTCAAATTTGAAAATATAGAAATATAATAAATATATTTATTTAAATATTATAATTGACATTTTTTTTTACAGAATCCGAACAAGTTTACTTATTTAAGTTTCCGGTTTGTGGCGCAGTATCGTTCGAATTCCGGTTGCGTCACATTATGAGCAATAAGTTTCACCAAAAATCAAGCAAGCTACAAAAAATATAAAGACATATGTTTGTAATTCTAAAAGAACCAAATTAGTTCCCCTATGCAGGATGATTTCTTTAAAACAATCAGTGCTTTTTTGAGCGAACTAATATGACTAGAGCAAAATATTATATACAAAAAATGAACAAGAATAAGGGGATAATTTTTCATTAATAACAAACCGAATATTCAACCAGTGGTTTTCAAACGTTAACAAAATTATATTTTTTTAAAAGGTATCCTATATAATATTTTAGTCCATCAGATAGAGTACTTTTTTTATTTCAATGATATAAATATTATATAGGGTTGTAAGTAAATTTGTTAAAATTTAATGAGTTTTTACAGATCAATCGCATTTGGAGTTAGAGTACAATCTCTATCCAAATACCCATTGTGAAATATTTGCGTCTGTATTTGCCAACCATATATCTTTAGCACGTTACCTGTGTTTTTGCTGTGTATCTAGAGCACTGTTATCACCTAACGAAAACTGCACTGTCACTTTTTCGTTCTCTGCGACTAAGACGCTGACACTTCATGGCTAAGACACGTAAAGATGTTAAGTTCAGGCTTGCTACATTACCACTGAGCAGTTAGGAATAGGATGGCTATTGCTAGCGAGAGGTTCTTAGCTACTTGAGCCAATCAACTAGTTAGAATTGTTAGCAGGAATTGAGAAGATAGGCCCGGAGACGTATACGCACTCTTACAAACACATAAGGGGACTATTAACAAAAATTAGCGCCTAAGACTATACAAAGTGTTACTCAAAAACTTAAATATAAATAAAATAAATATATATTTCATTATAGTTTATTATCCATTTCCGGGTGTGACAAGAGAATCATACGAGTCAGTTTTGTGGTAATTGAAAATTAGAAATAATTTTTAAGTTTTGGAATCGAACCCGCCCGGTCAACCCATCGAAAATGTTTTACACTAAAATATGACTATTTCATATATACCAATCATACATTCATTTGTCGAGAACTTTATTATTCTCTTGTACATTGACCGGCTAAAAAACACACCAGCTTCAATATTATCAAACGTAATGCGTTGAATATGTTCCATAGAGCAAAACCGCTGGCACATTCCTTAGTCACTTTTTTGAGACAAAATTGCATAAATGCAATTTGTACATAGTGCATCTAGCTTGGAAGTAATGGTTGCTAAGGTTACGGTAATACAAACATAGAACTGTCAGCCATTCACAATATCTGACTGATTGAAAAGACAACGGGAGGAGGTTTATTTGTGTCGAGATATTTTATCTCTTTTTGCATGTGACGTCATTTCATAAGTGTCTATTGCCTTTAGTTTGTTTTAAATCCAGACAGGTCGTAGTTCGTAGTTTAATAAAGTTTTCACATATCTAATATCGCAAATCTGAAAATATATGGATATCTTTAAGTAGTTCGGTTTTTTTTTTTTGCTAGTCAGTGTAGTTAAAACTTTGTAAAACTCAAACGTGGTACATAAATAGATAAGTGTCTAAACTAGACTTCGGGGCTCACAAATCATGGTATTGGGCATGATGATAGCGCTTCCGGTTTAACTAGAAGTGACATGAATTTTCAAATTTCAAATGGGACAACCTATAATCTACGTAAAATTACGAATCGATGATATGCTTGCTGCATTTTTATTGAAGAAATAAATTACAAAAACGTAAAAGAAAATTACGAATAATTAACCTGATATGCCATATCAGGTAGGCTGTGATAACAAATTGATCATTTTTTTTGTAACAAAATATGGAATCTTACAAAAATACATACTAATTAAACAATTAACTTAAATATTAGTCAATATTATCTCAACTGTTTTCACAGCCTCTCTGTGATATCATGGCTTTTTGTAATTTATTTCTTTAATAAAAATCCACCTCAAGAATATCATTAAATTCGTAATAGTAGGTAGACTCCAAATATATAAAAATATGTACTGTGTCCCGTTTAAAATATAAAAGTTAATGACACTTTCGTTACTTTCATGTCAAATACCATGATTTGTGAGGCCCTAAGCCTAGTTTAGAAATATATCAAGAAAATTAAAAAAATAATTATAAATAAAAAAGCTATTTTGAGTGGCCTGTTTTTCAGTGTCACCTCTATGTAGGTACTACTAGATTAATTTTAACGCCAAATGCGTAAATTAAAAAGAAATTGGAAGGTATAAAATACCTGTGTGTCTGATCGCGAATCTGGGGAACCGGGTTCGATCCCGACCGGCGCCAAATATTTACAATTTTAAATGGCACATAATTGACCCTTGTCGTGCACGCTACACGCGAGCAATGAGTGCCCGTGAGGTGACGCCTGGTAAACGTTCGCACGGTACAAATATGTCATCAGCATTACCGAAATTTATGTTCAAAGCAGATTGGCACATCCAGCAATGGGTGCCGTGATGATATTTATTTATTTAAATAAATAAAATACTTTGTACCTCCCATAAATATTTGGATTTATGATGTACATCCGTTACAATTCGTGCAGCGGCATCGAATAAAAGTATATGTTTAATTATTTCATGTTTTTGGTTTCTTTTCATATGATATAAATAGAATAAAAATATTACCTTTCGTATTCTTTCTTAGAAGAGTTGATTTAATGGATTTCTCAGGTATCCGTACATACGTCTGTCATGGAATTCTAAATTCCTGGAAAATCCTTTGAATGTTATATTTTCTTGCAATTATAAGCGATTTTAAACATCAGTACAGACTAGACTCTATAGCAAGGATGTCAATAATAACGCGAACGTGAAACGATTTTTGGTCGAAAGCCAATGTTCCAAATTGTGGACCTATTTTTTGTTTTGTATGTATATTGGTTGAGTTCAAGCCTCAATTTTGCGAAAAGTAGAAAAATTCCTTAATATATTTTGTTATAAAGAAACAGAAGAATTATTAAGTAAAAATTCATTTCAACAAACCCAAAGGATCGGTAAAAAAAATTGACAAGTAGAATAACTTCGTTAAACAATAGAGATTTTTCACTTTTTATAATACAATTTTTGCTTTAACCAATTCTCAAAATTTGCTGCAAGAAATTTCAAAATCTTATTTTCCATAAGCTGGAAAATATTTTAATATGAACTGTTGAAATATTTGAAAACGCGACATATTTACTCTTGCCCTAGAGCCACAAATTTGATTTCAGTTGTAGCAAATGGTAATGGAAATACATATTAAATAAATACAGGTTATATGACAAGTTTAATGACATTAAAATAATATTTGACTTTAAATAGTATAGGTTGTTAACGAGAGAGATTTTTGTAATAAATTCCAATAATTGAACTTTTTATAAATTTTGTAGGAATAAAGCAATATATAATAGCTAACTGGTAACCGTGCTAAAGATATTTCTCCATAATTTTACAGTACAGGGATGTCATGACGTCAGCCATCCAGACGTCTTAATAACAGATTTAATTTTTTAAATTTTATTTCATATTTTTATTAATGGATATTGTTTATTGATTTGTTTTTTCTTTGTCCTATGACAAATATATTACTTTGGAAATTCATTGAATTTTTGCATTTCCTGGAAAACATCTTGTTAATGGCATTTCTTGAACTCTTAATTGTTTTATATCTATTTATAGAAATAATATGTTCTAGTCTGAAGAAGTGACTGTTTGTTATTAATATATTTAATCTATGTCAAAGAAATATCTCTATGGACCTGTAGTTATACTAGCGAATTACTACATTGAGGTATAGGTTAAAGGCTGTGTGCTACTCAACTTTTTTCACTGAATAACATATATTTAAAAAAAGATAATATTCATTAGGTATATTAATATATCTAAGGTTGTTGACTTTTATCCTTGAATGAATATTTTTTGTATTATTTGCACATGGGTCGTATGATCCGCAAATAAAAATGTAACACATGTTTTCCTAATACAGCCTTAGAGCAAAAAAATATTACTATATAAATAATTATCATTATCACTCTGCGATGTATGAATTTATTTATAAAAAAAATAGATAGTAACAATTAATGAATTAAAGAATATTACGAGTCCATTTTCAACAAATTATAAAACCTACACAAATGGTTAAAAATTTCTACAAAATTCTTTCGACTATTTTAAACATAGACTTAAAACTTAAAAAAAAAAACTGTGGGCCAAATGACGGATGACAATAGTTCGATCGGTATTTTAAGGGTCATCTTCTAGACCAGACTTAGCTTCTACCGAGACCCTTTACTTTTGACACAATGAAAATCAACTTCGTAAAAATCCAATGCATACAGTAAAACCTACATTGCAAGACAAATAGGACAATACTAACAGAAAAAATTGTGGAGTTAAGGATATAATGTCTGTTAGAATTAAAGTTGGTATTACTAACAAAGACGATGTAACCCAACAAAAATGAGCCCTGTGGAGCATTCTCTTTTCCAGCAATGAGTACCCATGAGGTGACGCCTGGTAAACGCCCGCACGGTGCAAATATGTCATCATCATTACCGATATCTGTGTGCAAAGCAGATTGGTTCACTCAGCAATGGGTACTATGCCGTGATGATATTTTTTTTTTTATAAAACAATTATTTCGAGTAAAATGGTATTAAAAAGAATGTTAGAATATTGAAATAGGCTATGCAATGTTTTGATACGTCTGTTGCCTATGTTATGCTAGTAGAAAAGTCAATTTTCAAAATTTTTAATGCCACTTTACTCGAAATAATTGTTATACAACCCTATACAATATTTATATCGTTGAAATAAAAAAAATCTCTATCTAATAAACTACAAAATTATATTGTGTAGTCATTATTTCGCCCAAAAAAGCGCTGGTTGCTTTAAAGGAAACGCCTTGTATATTATAATATTTTATGAAACTGATGAAAGCGGAGTGCTGAAGGAAATATATCCATTGCCGTACCTATTCATTATGTGACCGATTCGTACAACTCCTTCTAAGTCTTTTTAATTTGCGATATTCATTATCATATATCCGAGTGTGATGCTTGCTATGTTAGCATTTTTTCGAATACCTCTTATCCCAGTGCTTTTATATACACGACTTTATCGAAATCATCTTTTAATGAAAAAGTCTTGTGTTCTTAATTCTTCAAACATACGTTTATCTCGTTATTTGACTAAGGAATATATTATTACATGGCGATAGTCGGGTTACTCGCTTGTCTTTTACACACAAATAACAAAACGTGTGTTGTCTAGTTTAATTATTGAAATTGATTTAGGATTCTTTTAAAGTGTTTAAAGTTTAAATGTTTTAAGTTTATTAACTCGAAACTGATTTCTGGTGTATATTCTTTTAAAATAATAATGATTCTCTTTGCTAAGTCATTAACTATAGTAAGATCGATATTTGGAAATTTATTAGAATTTGCTGTTTTAAAACCTCATTTCATAGGTAATTATAAATATTGCACTACAAATAAAAGTTTAACCTCAATTTTCGTACTATAAGCACATGAAAATTTGAAAACATAAACAAGTATAATTTACATTTGTCAATATTTAAGAAATTATATCTACAAACCAATGTTTCCAAATATCGTGAACGTTAGTATATTATATATATATATATATATATATATATATATATATATATATATATATATATATATATATATATATATATATATATATACAGGCTATTGTGTAAGAAAACGTACATAGCTTCATACAAAGTTGAGATGACTACCTAGAATCCAAATCTGCAGTAATTCGATGTTTAACTTTTTTCATATTAGCAATAGAAGTTTGAGGTGGACAAGTGACAAATAATTGACATATAAAGCCTGGTTTATAGATTGCACAGAATAGAATGGAATAGAATAGAATAAGGAATGGAATAGAATAGGAATAGAATTTTTTAAGTCCATTTATAGATTGCATGGAGTAGAATAGTTTGGAATAGAATGACGTCACTTTTGTAACACTTTTACACTAAATTAACTAATTTATTGGTTATTTTTTCTTTCACTAATTTCATGTAGAACCGAGTAAATAATATCATTGTTTGTTTTTGCTAAAAAAGATAGTATTTCTGCAGAAAAACTGTTGTCCACAGTAAGTTTTTAGGTTAGGGGTTGGGCCAAAAGCAACGAAGTCACACCAGTCACACGAATATTAATAGAGCAAGCCGAATGGAATAGGAATAGAATAGAATAAGAAATAAAATTTGTTTATTGCCTAGTCTATTCCATTCTATTCTATTCCATTCTGTGCAAGTAAATATAAATGGTTCCATGCATTTACATTGGTTTATATTTCTATTCCCTGTGCTATTCTGTCCCATTCTATTCTATGCAATCTATAAATCAGGCTTAAGATCACTGACGTTGCGGCAGATACATTTATCAACAGTGATTTTTGGAAAAAAATATACCTTTCTATAAGTAATAACCCGAATATAAATGGTACGTCAATGTATAGAACGTTTCACGTCAGTTTTGACGATCAACATATTTTTTCAGAGAACACATTGATTTTAATTTTCTTACAATTTTGTACCATGGCGTCAGTTTTAAGGGATTTCAGTTATTATAGAAATCATGTAAAACGAAAATTATTGGCAGATTTTACCATGTTATGTGGTTAGTTCTACCATCGGTTAAGTGTTGTACGCTTACTTAAATAACACCCTCTGGGTATTGTCGTGGCGGCTCGTCAGAGGAGGCACAATAGTTAAAAAAATACCTAGCGGATTTCTAAGGATAATTGGCATCCAAACAGTAGGACTGTCCTCCATGGAAGACGATCTGTTTCAACGTAGAAAGTGAAGTTTATAAGGAGTGTATCCCCGGCTTTGTTGTGATTGTTTGATGTATAGGCACGTCCACGTCCTGGTGTATGTTGGCCGGTGGTGTGCAGTGTTATTATCACATTACTCGCTAATGTAATAATGACGGCACGGGTCAAGGCCGCTTGTGCTTCCTGGCAGCTATATTCTAGTACCAACCAGGCGGTAGCGGTAGCGGTCTCTTTATCTTTATACGCACTCATACGCACCACATTATGTAACGTAATCAGACAACTTAACTTACATTCAGCTCTTCTTCCTAGCGCAACACTTAAAAACAAAGGCTGGTAGTATAAACAACTGATTAAGGGCGATTAGCAAGCAGATGACTATATAGCAATGTTTTTTTTTTGTTTTTTTTTGTCTGTCAATCGGTTATGGATTATTTTAGAGAAAAATACTCCAAAAATTAATTGTAAGAATCTTTTATTTGCTATTTCCGGGACTTGATTAACCATTTTGGGGTAGAGGAAGGAATTGATGTCGCAATTTATGATCATTTTGAAAAATCTTAAAGAAGATTGGTTGGGAACTTTTAAGCGCAGGAAAAAACGGTTGTATGTATTATTCTAAAATATATGACCCGTGTGTCTTATATTCTCAATAATTCTAGGATCTGGCAAGTTCAAAGTTCAAAAATGTTGTACAATATTCTGCTTTGATTTGGTAAAGGGCAGTATCTGATTTGGATTTAGTGCAGTGGTGCGCAACTTTTTATAAAAAAGGGCCAAATTTTATTCTTTGTATTCCTAAAGGGCCACTTCGGTATCTACATGATAAATAACATTAATAATCAAATTTATTATACATAGAGCTAGTTCACAAGGAATATACAGAGTGATTAAAAATAACTGATTCAGTTGGCAATCAAAAAAATTACTTGAAATTGATAGGACTGATACATAAATTTTTCTTCCTGTTGTTAACACTGTTGACAGTAACATTTGAAAATTTAAATTTGAGTACATATACAATATTTTTATTAAAATGGTCGTTGTTTCCCTTACCCACGTCCTTTTTTTGTTACATTTCTCACAGAGCAATAATCTAAAGTATTTCAATCACTCAAAATAACCTGTTTGTATTTATTGTAAAAATGACATGTCAAATAGTATTTCCGCCCGCCTAGTGTTGTATAAACTATGGAATAAAAAGATCCCCAGAATTTTATTGCCAGCAAACTGAATCAGTTATTTTTGATCACTCTGTGCACATTACATTATGTATGTTGAGGTTTAAACAAAATTGTATTTATTTGATATTTGCAATTTACGTTATTAACCGGCTATTTACATTAATACCTAATGGTTTTGAGTTTTTTTTTTTTTAAATGCTCGAATAGTTAATTTTCTCTGTACTCCATTCGGTGTAACGAGAGAATGTAGAACTAATTCTTGAACAGAAACAAGTCTGCTCCAAAATTATCCTTTTTTAATAGAATTACTTGTCTCTGTTTAAGAATTAATTACATATTCTCTCGTTTCAGCGAATGGGCTGTATGCGTGTTATAAAATGCGGGTGAAACGCAATCAGATTGTCAAACCTTTGTTGATTTCTATACCAGAAGGATGTAACTTTTAATTTTATATTTATTTTTTCGAATTAAATGAAATTTTTGTTTACTTTATCATTTTTCAAAAGGGCCACATGTTCTCGGGCCACACTTGCGCACCCCTGATTTAGTGTTTTCATGCAGCCACTGTGTGTTATAAACTATTTATGTGAATTAAAAATTGAAACATATAAGTAATGGACTCTAAATTTGTAAGATAGGTTTATACAGGATGGTGATGGTTAGGGGAGAAGATAAAGATTTAACATGAGTTTATAGTTTTAAGTAATTAAGTTTTATACAAAATTGTTCTTACATTTTTACTTCCTTGTACGTAAGTAAAGGAAGTATTGTAATCGCGAAAAATTTCGGTTTTCAGATTTCGGCGGAAATATACATTTTGATCATCCCTGAATCCATTTTGATTAATTTCGTCGTGACGTCTGTACGTACGTCCGTACGTACGTATCTCGCATAACTCAAAAACGGTAAGCCGTAGAAAGTTGAAATTTTGTATTTAAGACTGCTATAACATCTAGTTGTGCACCTCCCTTTCTGGTTATTACACAATTTCCAGAAGTGGCACTTTACATGAAGCCTATAATAGATTTAAATGAAAAATTGTTTTAAAATATGATCCAAAACTTTTCAAATTTGGTATACAAGACTTTTATGTCAATCGAAATAACATAATAGATTTTGGTTAAAATAGGCTAACCGGAAGTGGTACATTACTTGAAGTTGTTAACAGTTTTTCTTGAATAAAATGATTTTATTTTGATTTTGGAAATAAATGCTCCAAATAAAAGTTTTAGAGAATTAATTTCTGCGTCTAGCACATCAAGTATTATTAAATTAGCCCTTTGTATAAGCGAGATATGTAAATTTAAAAATTATATACTTCTTTGTTTTTGTAATAAAGCTTGCTCTGGATTAGGACAAAAAAAAAAATATTCATGTCAAATTACGTTAAATACGTGCAATTTTATGATTCGTACAATAACAAATATTATATTTTTATTGTGAAATTAGTCATATTCATTGTTGTAATCAAATATTTCTTTGTTGTAATCAAAACTCTCTTTAAAAACTCCCTTTATGGTCGCTATATATCTTACTGTTTTGAAGTTAAAATTAATATTTTGTAATTTATTTATTAAAAAAATATGTATAGTTTAATAATCGTACAAGGAAGTCATGTGGTGTCCACATCAAATTTTTTATTATGGTTTTAGTTTCTTTATAATTTAAAAGTTCTATTAATTAGTAGCAAACTGACATAGAAAATAATATTATTTTATTCATATTTTGTCAAAAAAAAGGGAACGTGTCATTATTATAAATAATTATTATGGTTATCAAAAATACGGGATTTCTTGACGTTTAACGTATTCTGAAAACCAGAAAAAAAGAAAACAAATGTCATGGCTATTGTTACGAACAAACAGAAATTTTGAAATATCTTTTTAAAATTGTGACGAAACTAGAAACAATACAATATATAAAAACAGTTTTATAGGCAACTTTTAATTCTGAACAACTTTGGATTCTTCAGGTTTTGGCGCAAAATGAATAAGAGTTTGACATTGATTCCGACCTACGTCACTTTTATAATATCAAAAATTCTTTATATGTTTTTGTATAAAACAGTAGGTTTTTTAAAATAATTAGATAAAATACTTTTTTACCTCTCGCTACCCTTGGTAAGGGAGGTATAGGGATCATGCTAAAAATCGCATATTGAGATTTTGGTAAATGACCACGTTTTAAGGTTCCTACAATCCAATTTTAACATTTTCACAATGATGCTGTGTGTATGTGTGTATGTGTGTATGGGTGTGGATCCTCTTTACGCTCTAACTCAAATACTATCATTCAGAAAGTTTTGAAACTATGTATTTCTACCTTATTCTAATATGGAAAGAAGCCATTCGTTTTGGTGGCAATCGGATAACCGGAAATGGCAGTTTACTTGTAGCTCAAAATAATTTTTCTTCAAAAAATACCTTTAAATGTATTTTTTTCGCAATTTGTTGTCATAAAAATTAAAAGATTATTCCATTTTCTACGGGTTTGCTTTAATATTTTTTCTATATATTTTATGGATAAATTTATAAAGTAATATAAAAATTATATCTCGGAGCTTATGCTTTAAACACATCTCCATGGTTACATAGTTCAGCTCGAATGTATGTAACTGACAGATAAATGTCACTGTCAAAAAAATAATGATTTCAAATTAATAACAGTAACGTTTTAAAAGGAAAATTGTAAATAGAACAATAGTTTTATGGAAAGGAATTTAATATAATATATAATTTCAAGTATTAGTAAATATACAGGTATGTATTTAAATAAAGAAATAAATAAATATATTATCACGGCATATTACCCATTGCTGGGTGTGCTAATCTGATTTATACACACATTTCGGTAATGCTGATGACATATTTGTATTGTGCGGGCATTTACCACAAGGGTTAATTTTATGCCATTTAAAATTCGAATTATTTGGCGTTGATCGGGATCGAATCGGATTCCCCAGATTCGCGACCAGACATCAGGAACGCGGCAACGAGACTCCATAGGTAAATGGCGGGAGGTATTGTGTTGGTCACATCAGATTTTTTATTTAACGAGTTCTGTAAAAATCATTATTAATTTCTGTACATTTAGCAAATTATTTGGTATATAGCATTTCAACTGTATATTATTGTATACAAAATAAATAATAAAATCCTTATTTGTTTCAGAGACAAAGGAAGCGCTGGATGTCGTCGTCGCCGTTCGCGTTCACGTTCACGTGGGTAAGTCTTAAGTCTGTATCTACTCGGTATTGACCCAGAACGCTGTGATCCGCGCGCTCAGATCCCAGAAACAATTCCAGAGCTCTCGCGTTGAACACAGACAAAGGAAATTTCAATAAAAAGGGTACAGAATAAGGAATTAAAAATAAATGGAAACTTTTTACGTAAGTCCCATCAGATTACAAATAATGAAACCACGGTTCGCATTGCGTTTAGAGTTTTAATAGTCTTACGGCGCGTTTTCATATCGCGACGAGAGAAAGACGTCAGCAGAGACGGACCCAGGAGGAGAAAAAAATTCTTACACACATCGTCTTGACTTCTTCCTGCAAAAAAAACTTTCTAAATCTCATATTTTATCATTAAAAAGGTATACAATTTTGACTAAAATGCATCCTTCGAATAAATGCTGGGTGTACCAATGAAAGCATTGAACAAGCGTCACCTCACGGGCTCTCAATGGTGTTGTAGAAGAACACCATGGGCGTCATTTTTGTGTTGTGCTATCAAAATCATAACCGATCACATACTGCACTTAGCCAATAAGAATGATACAATTGTTTTAATTTGGTGAAATTTAGTACGGTCTAAAGAATCTAATATTGAAGTTCACCTCATTCGAATTTTATTTGGATGAAAGAAATAGTAAAGTTTATACATAAGTGTATAGAGTTCCGCAGAATGGTCTCAATATCAGTCCAAGTGAGCCTTTTTTTGTTGTGAAACTAGAGTTGTGCAACAACAAAAAAAAACATTTCAAAAGAAAGTTCTAAAAAGTTGTACAATAACATTGAAGCAGAAGTTGTTAATACAAAATTTTGAAATAATTACATGTTTAAGGGAGCATAATACTTTTAGCTAAGACTGTGTAGTTAAAACTTATAATCAGTAGTAACCATATCATTTAATTTTTCTTCTACATTTTGATTAAGTTTCTTCTTTTTATTTAATATATTTTGAAAAATATTTACGAACCATGAAACACTATTGTTTCAAAATTATACATATACGTAGGTTCTTCAACACTTCTTGTTCTTCTTTTCTATATTACTATATTGATTTCTTCCGTACATTAATAAAAATAGCTATAGATACTGATTCAAATAACTGAAAAGAAATTGAAAAGCTTAACTATTAATACAAATTAGTAAGTAAAATAAATGTTACATTTTAATAGTTAATACCGATAGAAAGTTTGTTTTCCATATCAATCTATTTAGTAATTTAAAAATGAGTAAAACAAAGTTTTCTCATTTCCTGTATTCACCATAAATTTCATTCTTATTTTGAAGAAATCTAAGGACAAGATATATTATAAATTATAACTCAAAACATTTTTTTAACATTTCCTTGTTTTAAATTCATAGTAAAACAATCTTTGAAATTCTCTTTGTACTATACAAATTTTCACAGAATTTGATTATATTTGTTCCCTTTGAAGTTGGGTGTAAGTTTTCTCAACGCTGTTAATCGTATTCGTGAATATATTTTAAGCAAACTTTTAAGTGCATTTAATTTGTCATATCGATGGTGAAGAATGGAAATCTCCTATGTCAAAAATCGCTATTATTCAAAACATTAAAGAAAACAAATTTGTAAAAAAACCCTTTTACAAATAAAATTATAGCTAACATTAAACTTTTAATAATTATCATCCGAATTTATGTAAAAATAAATTTTAAATATACTTTTAATTCATAGACTATATTGTACACCGCATGACTTGGGAGTAAATGCAGCAAAATGTTTTCATTGCCATACAAGAAGTATGTTTTTCTCTTTATATTACTACGATATCAATATAGGAGGTAACTGCACCATATGTAAAATAATTTTGTAGATTTTATTACCATAAAATGTTAAAAAGGTCAAAATTTGACATAGGAAGTTTCCACTCTTCACCATCGATATACGAATATACGTACATATTGCCACCATTTATCAATAACATTTGTGACATTTTTGTCATATACTTTGAGCTTAGAATTATTATTCTTTCACTGGGAAACAGGTAAAGCTTTCGAAAAAGTAATTCCTTCAGAGATTTGAAATAAATAGTTATAGATTTGGAGAAACTTTTAGTTTGATCACTGCATTATTCAACGTTGAAATTTGTCAATATGAAATATAGTCAGTTTTAAGATTATCATCATCATCATCATCAATGTCACGATAACCTGTGGCTCTATAGCGTTGTTAAACTAAGTACGCTCTAAAGCTTCTGATTGGTTAGTTGGGCACTAACCAATCAGAAGAAATATTTTTCCATAACCTCTTTTAACAAATTGTTTATATGTTCGTTGATGCCATTTACATTCGAACCCGGGTCATCAGAACCACAGCTAGTAACATAACGCACTCAGCCACAGAAAATTATGAAATTCTTTTGTGAAAATACTCTCGGTACGTGCCTGAGTATGGAATTAGTAAAGTATAGCATTATTTCGTTAGAAATATTTATTCGTTTTTCCAAACGAGTCGTCTGGTTGGGCGGTGTTGGTGAAAACAATGTCTTGAAGAGCAGAGCAGAGCGAAGACGAACACGAAGACGAAGCGAAGACGCACTAAAGACGAACTCGTGCCGTGATTCGCTCTAATCCCCGTATAATGGTTGTGTAATTCTTCAGAGTGCCCCGAGAACGGGAGATTATGCCAGAGTACGGACGCGGACACACACAACACAACCCGTTTTTATTATTCACCATTCGCAATGCCAATACAATTTAAATTACAATATTCATAAAAATTCTAACAACCGAAATATCAATAAATGTATCATCTCGCTCTGAACCTTTACGTTTAGTGTATTAATGCCTTCAAATAAAAGCTGTTAAATAATTTATGTAGCTAATATGAATTATAGTTTTATTACTATTATACTGTATTTATTTTCATTGCCATTACTCGGTATTGTACTTAAAAATTCCATTTACAATTACCATATAATTTATTTCATATACAGGGTGTAACAGAAATAAGTACATTAAATTTAACCAGTGATAGAACTCGTCGAGAGCAACAATATTTCTTAATAACTTTTTTTCGAACACCTGAAAGCCCGCGATGGATTTACTTTGTTATTTATTATTTATTTAAGTTTTAAACATACATATTTTTCAAAACATTAATTAGTCTCCTTCATATCATGAGGTGTTCAACCTTTTATAATACGTGAGCTACTTTTACATACCACGTTGTTTGGCGATCGACAGACTATAATGCAAATAAAACATATAAATTGGAAGAAAGTTATACATATACATATAAAGTTATACATATATGTGTATTTCCAAACTACATCAATATTTATATAATAAATGTAAATAAACACTTTTATTTATTATGAAAAAAAAATGTGAAATTTGAGATTGCACTGACTTAGCAATACTTTCATAGTCAAGTTGGTACAATACTGATGATATTTTTTTTTTAACTATCAATTCTTTATATAAATGTTGTCTTTTGCAAAATGATATAGAGAATGTATTGGCTTGGTCTCAAAAATCTAAACTGTTTTTCAATTTCAAAAATGCAAAAAAATGTTTATACTTATCCTTATGTCATGGAAAATTTCTATCTTAATCGAGTTATACATTTTACGGACCTTGGTGTAGTGTTTGGTAGTAAGCTTTATTTCAATTTGCATTATGGTCACATAAAAAAGTTATTGTTAAAAATATTAGAATTCATCATTCGCTCTTGCAAATCATTTCATACTCTGCTACTTTACGACTACATTATTCGCTAGTAAGATCAAAACTGGAATACTGTCTCCATATATGGAATCCCATTTACAATAATAACTCAACTGGAATCTGTTCAGAAACGATTTGTTAAATATTGTTTTTATAAAAAGTATAATCACTATCCCAGTTTTGATATTACATATAACGAACTGACGTCAATATTATATCTCTGTACAATTGCCGGAAAATACAGTTTTGCTTATTTTTGTACAAAATCATTAACAATGTTATTAATGACAGTTGTATCCTAGGCCATCTTGCATTACACATTCCTCGTATATCATCGAGAAACCAGTCAACTTTCCATTGTAATAAATTGGACAAATTATGAAATGAAATCTCCAATCTGGCAAATGTGCAATATTTTTAATGAAACCCCATGTAAGATAGATGTATTCGTTGATTCATTCAATGTATTCAGACGAGAGTTGATAAATTACTTTAAATCTATAGATATTTAACTTTTATTAATTATATTGCACTGTTATATTTTTTTTTTCGTAGTTATTTGTATTATTTTGTATTGTATACTTTTTGCAGTGTTTTTGTGTATTTATATTGTTGTATAATCATCCTGTAATTGGAACTTATAGTTCTGTTGGATTGTTTCAACAAATAAAAATAAATAAATAATGACAGCTACTCACAAGCATTCACCCAAATGATCATTTGAATTTTTACTTTTTAGTTTGTTTTTTTATATTATTTTGTTTGAAAATGCAGATTCTGAGCAATATTTGTTAATATCGGAAATTTCTCATATACATATGTGTTTCCAAACTACTCAAGTTCAATTTCGGATTGGTCTGAACCAAAGAGTTTACAACAATTTCACCGGAGGTTGAAATTGATAAAGTGATCGAACACCCGTGTCATATATTATGGGCCGCCTCTGGTTATGTAGTTTGTAATCTTATTACTAAAACTAATACAATTACTTCTTAACCTTAAAATTATAAAATAAGCTATATACGTATTTCGAGAACTAAGTTCTCATCATCAGTAGTACAAATTTAAGCGGCGTAGCTAAGAAAACTCAACATGTAAACCATGCCAGAGGTCCTAACAACTCTGTCATGGACCTCTGGCATGGTTTACATGCTGAGTAATCTTAGTTACTTCGCTGAAATTTGTACTACTGATGATGAGAACTTAGTTCTCGAAATACGTATATAGCTTATTTTATAATTTTAAGTTTAAGGGGTAATTGTATTAGTTTTAGTTATAATTTAACCTTAGACTCCTATTATTATTCTGTAATCTATTATTGAAAATATATTTAATCACGAGTTATACTCATTACACTAAAAAGTAAACATATAACTTAAATGTTCTACTTGTTGCTGTATACAAAAAGAAAACTTTGATACATATTTTGTTCTTGAAATAATTACTTATCAATATCTCAATCTATGAAGTATTTGACTTTTTAATAATTATCAAAACTACGATAATATGATTGGAGGTTCCATATAACAGTTGTTCTTCAAAATTGTCGTCAACTTCTATATAATCTATGTAGGCCACTGAAAATCTGTAAAAATATATTTTTTAGTCTCCGATTTAATAGGTACGAGTAAATATGTAAGTGTAGTATTATAATATGCATATATAAGCTGATAGCAACAATATCTGGAATAACCAAGAAACTGTAAAAATAATTATCTATACGGAAATTCAAAATGAATTAAGGTTACTGTACTTGTAATTCATAATAATTTTAAGGCCGTGTCTACTGCACTGTCCAGACAGAGCCGCAAAAAAATGAACTGTCGCACATGCGCAGAAATGGACCAGACGGAATCTAGCTGCCTCGAACAAAACCTAAAAAGCAATGTCTATCAATTATGAACTGTCAGGTGGGTATTCAGAATAGAGTAGTCGTCATATTAGACTGGCGATCGCCAGAAGCCAATCACTCTGCTTCGCTCCGTGTTGATTCCCATCAATGCTTAATATAACATCCTTAAGTTTTCAGGGTCGGCAAGAACTGCATTAATCGTGGTTTTAATTGGGATTAAGGAGGGGCTGGAATTTAATATTGCACAAAAATGAGTTCTGTTGGACCCTGCAACTGTAGTAAATATTTTATTATTATTTGAAACAATCCAATTAGTGGTTGCGCGAGTCTGAGCCACCAAATATAAAACACTCCAATTTCTTATACGAATCTATGTCCATTTCTGCGCATGTGCGACAGATCACTATCTGAAGACACTTCTTAATTTAATGCAAATATAAGGAACCGTTTTTTAAGTGTCACCATTTAGATCCCTTTTGTCTTAAAGTTAAATAAATATAAATAATCTAACATTGATGAATGTTTTGTTCGACGTATCTACAAGTACCAAAATATTTTGAACCATATGCCAGTGTATCGTGAACATTTAGCACGAATTTAGGCGAAACAGATAAGAATATTAATAACAGAAGATGATTCAGATATATTCAACCTTCTGAATAATCGAATAAATATTGTGCTATATCCTATATTATTACTTACTATGCATTACAAACATTTAAGAAGAAACATATACTAGAACAAAGAGCAGAAAAAAACAATAATGGGCCTCCGAGGCTCGGTTGGTATTCATAAAATCTTTTTTTTTTGGTATTTTCAGGGTTAAAGTTACCTGCAGGATCCTCCTTTAGATCTTTTTAACAGTAACAGTTGTGCTTGTGCATAACGAAAATATGGTTAGCTACTCGGAGTACTCGGCGTGCTGATGAATATAAATATAATGATACTTTATAATAAAGTAATAAATATGTAAGCTGGAGTTTAGTAATCTACGTCTTACGTGTTAGGTCTGAGATTGAGCCGTTGCCGATATCGCATGGCGTCCATCTTAACATATTCATAAGCATTAAGTGTTCGGCGGCGCTTAACATTTTTAACGACGGCGGTAACAGGCGTCTCGACGACATTAACAGCGAGTTGAGGATTAAAATGTAATAACTTGTGCGCATGTTGAAATAGCATTTTTCATTTGAATAACTTATTTCTCGTGTTGATTTAAGCATTTACCGAGGACCGGCCTCTCTAAGACGTGCCATCGTGGTAAAAATTGTGATTTTGAACTAAAGCCAAGTGTATAAATGGTGAAGATTGGGGCTTAAAAAGTATAATGGGTTGAAAGAACGAAGAGGGTTAAAAATAATGGCGTGCCCGAGCTCTGAACCGCCCTCCACGAATCATACTCCCTCCACCCCTAGCTTACTAGGACTCACTAAATTAAACACTTCCCAATTCACTCGACTCCTAATCAACCTCCAAGAATTTACCATTTTGCTTCAACCATCTATCTACACCATAAACATCAAGGTCGTAAATTTTTGTTTTAAATTTATGAATTTTTATTATTTACTATTTGATGAGGTTATATTCACATATAGTTTTGTTTTTTGCAGAATTACTTTTTGTACATACCGTCCTAACTATTTTATAACTTCAAATCTTATCTTTTTTTAAATATAAATTAATTTAAATTTGAGAGATCTATGGTACAATATAATAAATATTTGTGATTACATTTTTTTTAATCTAATTCTATTTCGTTTATTTTTTAATATAATTTGCTATCAATCATGGATTAGATATTAATCTACTTCCTCAAATCAATTTTAAGAATTGTATCTACAGGTGTCCCTTGAGGAAACCAACAAACTTTTACCAAATATTCTAGGGGTCAGTCTAAGGAAAAAAGTTTATACAAACTTTGGATCAATTCTTCTCCGTTTTAGAGATATCGCCAGAAACATGCAAAAAAATTAATAATCAAAAATCTATTCTAATAATCAAAAATCTATGCTCATAAGAATGTTAGGTAAGTAACTATTGTTGACCTATTGTTTTATTTGACGTATCAGTAGCACGAACTATCAAAGTACCTAAACATTTAACAACTATGTCTAGAATATTCGCTAATGTGTAATACGCTGACATGGCATTTTTGTTTAGTTTTTTTCTAGAAGCGGTCGAGCTGCATTAGTAGAATACCGTCGATGATATCCAAATCGAGTAGTTCCACATCGTTTTCAAGAGGTTTTCATTGTTTGAGAAAAACAAAATCTTGCCCACGTCCACATTTAGAAAGGGACCGGGATTATCATCAACGAGCTGATATTCTGTTAAATGCATTTGAACGAAGTTCATCCACAAGCATACGCAGAATATATAGCAGGACCGATGTTCGTCGAAGCCAAGTTTAGAGAAGTTTGACAGTTCGTGCTATTGATACGTCAAATAAAACAAAATGTGAACAATAACTACTTACCTAGCATACTGTATACCTGACCCAGTTCATAATCTAAAGGATCTTTCAATAAGGACGCTCGATTTTTAGATGTAAATAAAATAAGTTGTGTGTGAGATATCAAGTCAATTTTATTTTATTTGAAAGAATATTTTATGGCAGTAAATATAGAACATACTGTCGTTCAAATGTCCGCCGCAGTTTTGCTTGGTGGAACGTGATCGAGAGGTCCAATTTTCGATGACTTCGTCGCATAACTCTGGCTGAATTTGTTGGATGGCATTCGTTATGTTGACTTTGAGGATATCAATTGTCTACCATGCCCTCAAGTCGCTCGTGCAGAATGTACATTGTTGCGTGCACTGTGTGACACGTAGCACCGTCCTGTTGGAACCACATCCAGTTTAGGCCACAAAAAGTTGCTTATCATCGTTATGTAGCGCTCGCCTTTGACGGTTATGGCAATGCCAGTTTCGTTTTGGAAGAAGTACGGACCGATGATTCCGCCAGACTAAAATCCGCACCAAACAGTAACTTTCTCGAGATGCATTCGGTGCTGATGTATTTTGTGTGGATTGGTATCCCAAATCCGACAATTTTGCTTGTTAACATATCCATTCATCCAAAAATGGGCCTCGTCGCTAAAGATGGCTAAATATGAATTCAATAGATCAGTAGAACAATAATATACCTATTTATAATAATAAATTAATAAAGAATATTGTTGGCCATTTTTTAAAAATATTGTCTATTATTCTGATTGGTGTTTTTGTAACATTTCAAGTCGTGGTGTATGTTGAGAGAGGATGAAATTCGTTCACCCTATCCAGTGTGTAACCATCGGACCCTTCTCGAAGCGAAGGATAAAATCTGATCACGTTCTCAAACTTGATCTTACCACGTAATGAAAAATTACATGTTCGTTAAGGAAACACCTTTTCCTACCACTTAAAAATAAAATCAAGTATTATAAAAAGTAAATGAAGTGCGCCTTGGAAGGAGAAGGAGAAATTAGGGGATGAGGATTTATTCTGCATGCGCCGAACACCGCGCACCCCTGAAAAGATGTGAAGATGATAGGGTGATCTATGTAGACGCAAAATGCAAGATTCTAATGGATGTTTCAAATGAAAAACAATTAAAAACATAAATTACGTATCTATCTGATAATAAAGGCAGTACCTACTTGCGGAGATGAGTTCGCCTCCTTAACTATTGATTCATATATTTATTATTTACAACATATGTATTATAACTTATGACCATAGGACTTTTGAGAATGAATGTAGGACATATAATACACAGTAGCAATTGTAGGACTGTTCTACTGAATGTTCCGTAGACCCTCGTATAAAAAAGTATTAATACTCAAAATGTTTAACTTTTTTTAGTGGCCTTTTTTTACTACCACAGTTTAATAAGGATAAATTTAATTTTTTGAAGAATGTATTTTTAAATGATGATTTTTGAACTTTTTTAGATTTATAATGGAACAATGCTTTTTCATTAAAGATTACTAATTATCCAAAATATGCCTTATTTCCCTTCATAACAGTGTAGTAAATTAGATATTAATTTTTAATTTCATAAACATTTACAAATTAATTGAGGAGCTCTTAGCAAAAATAACATTGGTCCACTTGTTGAATTTGAGATAATCAGGGAAACAAATTTTTAGCTTTCTTACTTTTGTAGATATTTACAATTCATTTTAACTCAGTATCATATTTAAATATTAAAAAATGATTTACTGGTTGTTAAGAAATAGAAAGATAAACATTAATGAGCAGTCATATAATAATTAGAAATTTTTATAGGAACTTTAAGCTTTAAAATGTAGTGACTTGTGACTAAGATACTTTCTTGCGAAAAACCGTTTTATAAAACTGTTTGGCATCCTTGAAAATACTGTATGTAACTCATATTTATAATATTTGGACTATGGTTGTTTTGTCAAATTTGTATATAAAAAAGTAAAAAAGTTATATATTTATTGATGAAGTGCACATTTAAACAAATCTTTTTTGGAGAGTCAATAATTGGGGAATAAAAAAGATCGGTTGTGTATGAAAGGGGTGTTGTACTCGTTCTCGAGGGTGAGTTGTTTAACCACGGCAACTGCACAGATTAATGTGTCACCCCTCGAGCCCTAGTATTTTTACATCTCCGAGCTAAAAGGATACGACCAATTACCGAAATAAGAGGGACGACCCCAGATTATTGTTACATACGCTCCACTGAGCACAAAAATACTTCGACTGGGGTTACAAACGACCGTCTTAAGAATCGCACTTTTTATCCACTCAATTCGTTTAATTACAGGGAGATTAATCATAATATTTTTTATAGTCCTCATCTTAGTTCTTATTATGTCTTCTAACCAATAGTGTACTGCGAAATCGAAAGAATATGACTGATTGAGTACAAGAAGTTAGTGACAAAAGAGTGCAAAGGAATTATTCTTCGACGGATCATTGACGTACATGAGGAAGATAGATTGAAGAATAAAAATTTCAGTGATAGCAAATGAAACTTGTTTTACAAACCGAAAGAATCTAATTTTGTTCATAAGGTTTGAAGTTCTTTTGTGTACGTTGTGAGAAATGCTTTGTGTGGAAAGCTCATTATGATGAATAACATAATATTATTTGCAAATATTTATCCTCCTTTGCAATAGGTCAAAAACTTGTCAATACCCCCTCTTATTTATATTTATTTCGGATTGCGTCTTTTAGATGAAAACAGGTATTCAAGTATTGATTATTAAATTTGTGGGCTATGCAATGAGAGTAATGTATTTGTAACTTTGTCGAGTGGCTAAATAAACGAAATCCATCAAATCAGGGGTGATTCCGTAAATTCGCATCCATGTGTTCTTGGCTCTCGTGACTCGTGACGTGACTGGGTTTGTGGACTTGCATCTCGACGAATCGTTCATGATTTTAATGCGATATACGCTTTCTCGCACATTAGCGTATCAGTCAACATTTATAGAGGGCATTTATACACAAAAATAAGAAAACCATAAACACACAAAATTATTAACCATTCCGTGAAATAAATAATTTTAATAAAAGTATCATTATGATTTATTTCCCATTTCTGGGTGAGTTAATATACCTTTTATTTGTAGATTTCGCTAACGACGATATACGTATCTGTATCGTTGAGAGCTTAAACTTCACCTTTCGGGATTTCATTTAACTCCAATAGTACTGATGCATGCGAGACGAACATAATTTTTATTCATTTACTCTCACCATAAAATATGATTTAATTTGACTCTAAATTATATATATTCTACCCTTTGGGTGTAGAGGTGTGTTTCTTCAGGTTTCTACGACAAACTTTTTCCACTCTTCTCGGTTTCCCGCTATCTCGTGTGCTCTTCTAGTAGTTGTATTTTATTTTATCTAATATTTCTTTTATATTGTCATCCCAGGTTTTTTGTGGCATTCCTCTACTTCATTTTTTGTTTGTTCTGGTTTTCCAAATTTCTTTAGCTGGTCTATCCATCGGTAATCTAATAATGTGCCCGTACCATTGTAGCTGTTTCTCTTCGATTTGGGTCAGCACTGGTTTTACTTGCAATTTATCTCTAATTGTGTCATTTCTGATTTTATCCATTTTGGTCACTCCTTCAATTTTCCTAAGGCATTTCATCTGCATTGCATTTATTTTACTCTCTTGTCGATTGTTTGTTACCCATGTTTCGCATCCGTATATTAAAGTGGGTAGGAATATTGTTTTGTATATTGTTAATTTTGTGCCTTTATTGATAAATTTATGTCCTAATAGTGTCGTTATAGAATGGTACACTTTGATAGAGGCTTGTATTTTATTATTAATTTCCCCTTCATATCCTCCCTTGCTCTAAATTAATTTATTAAAATATTGTGATTTCTAAACTATTTCAATACGAACATCTGTTAAGTTAATACATTCCTGTCATCAGTAAAACTAATTAAACATTAAAAAAGTGTTTCTTGTAACTAAAAGTACATCAAAAAACCGCTACACTGGGAACCCGCCGGAAACCAATCATTCCGTGCTGGATCCCATCGACGCTTAATGTAATATCCCTAACTTTTCAGGGCAACAATAACTCTATTAACCGTGGCTTTAATGCGGTATGTGGCCATATTCGAATTTCAATATAAAAATCATAAAATATAAAAACTAATCACTATAGCTTCTTATTATAATAATAAAAACTAAATATTAGTTTGTATTAATATTGTTATTAGCAATTTAATGTTTTGGATAAGGGATATATGACGTGAGTATGGTTGAATCGTGGAAGAAGACAGATAGACTGAGAGGGAAAGAGATAGTTATAGATCAGCCGATCAGTGTCGCGATTATGTTGTAGTAGGTGTGGCATGACGACAGCTCTATCTCTTTCCTAACACACTAATCGTCTCTTTCCACCGTTCTACCATGCTCACGTCACGTATACCTCCCCCAAATTTTTAATAATTATTTTCTCGTAATTACTCGATTTAAAAAGATACGGGTATTTTATTTCTATGTCTAGTACCATATTATGTAAAAATAATTTTTTTGTCACATACCCCATTGGGATGAAGAAGGAACTATGAAATGTTGGAGAAAAACTAATTCTGTTGCATGCAGAACGATTTTTTTTTCTTTATTTTGCATTTTCTCATATTAGAGCTGATACTAATCAGCAGTACATAGAGCCGAAAAATATTTATGGATTCATATAATTTTCACATTCACGTGTTCTATGCATGAATTAGAGTTGACTTCAGACCTTGTAAATAGTTCTCCGGTGTATTTTTCGTTGAATTTACGAATCATATTTATAAAGTTACCAACGCTTTTTATTGCGAGACACTTGCGAGAATCTCACGAGATTTCTTGCTTCTCGCAGTTGTATATCGATTTCGCCTCGAATTGTAAACTGCAATCTCGCTCTCGTTCTCGTCTCGCATAAAGCAACGAGACGAAACAAGATGCGAGAGTAATCCTATACTATTTTTATTTTATTTTTTTATAGAACTTCATCTATATTTATATACTTCTAAAAAGTTTTAATTGTTGTTCATGAAGAAGTAGTATTTTTTTAATATTCTGTGACGTATAGAAGCTCATTTTGTTCTTAAACAGTGGAGTTCGCTAATAATGCAGTCAAACAAATTGATCTTTTTCAGGACATACAAAAATATACAGGTGTTTCCCGGATGTGGGACACCTCGATTATTTTCCTTATTTTTGGGAGTGAAAGTAAATCATTCAAATAAAAGTTGTAGTAGATCAAGGGAAACATTCACTTATTGAAGAAAAAAAAATTCTACTAGTGATCCTTAAACTAGTACATGAAGTTATATTTTTTAAATGGGATGCTATATATTTTTACTCGTAATCCATATCGTATTATTTTCTTAATACAACCTTATAATATTTTTTTTATCCTTACACAACAAAAATATTGAGAAATATTTAATTAAAATTTAAATAAACTAGGTAGTTATTTTTCAGTATGCTAAAAAACAAATGAACTTAAATTAAAACGAAACATAAATATTTGTAAGACAATAGCGTTGGTTTAGATAGGGATATAAATTCTGCCCTTTTATTGGTTAATGCAAACCTAGTTCACAAAAACGAAAAAAATATCAACTGTCAGTTGTCAGTTAACAAATAAAATCTACAGGATTAAATGATGTTTAACCATGTTTTGTTGTAATTTTTAATATTCAGAACATGTACATTTTTACAGATAAAAATATTTATTATTGACAAAGTTTGGTTTCACGAATTTAAATTATTTATTTAATGCATGTAAAAACATTCGGGTCTCAAGCGCCATCTACTATTTTCTTACATAAAATGAAGTATAATAAATTTATAATAATGTTCTATTATTATTACTATTAGAACTTCCATCCTTGAATTACTTTCCGACAGATGAAACTTTTATTAGTTCTAATAACAATTTGAATTTTTTACAATATTTAAATAATATCACTATTTTTACTCAGTCAATACCTGTCCTTGACGATTCCATCGTGGAAAAAATAAATTGTTTTAATGTTTAATTTTGTTTAAAATTATTGTTTTGTCAACTGTTTTTAAAAATTTATATTTATTTAATGGTAAGATTTATATTATTTGTTATATTTTTATTATTAACAAACAACACATTGTAGAAGCTGAAGATGGTGCTGGACCAACACCGAAACGTCCAATAAAAAAATATTTTAATTATATTTTTTTTTAACACTGATCCTATTTGCCACACACCTTTACCTACGAATTTCCGTTGGATCACTACTACACAACACATTATTAGAAATTATGATGCACTAAATAATTCCAAATGACAGATAGCAGATTTTGTTTTTCATACATAACCTACTAAAAGTAAAATAAAATTTATTTAAATTTCAATTGAATTTTTCTAAATAATTTTGTTATATGTATAAAGATATAAAATGATTACAATAAATGAATGTCGCCCTCGATCTACTACAACTTTTATTTGAATTTTTATTTTTATTTGCGGTAATATTTTTTATACAGTTTTAAGGGTTAGTTTTAATACAATGATCAATTTTCTATTTTTTTACTCTTGATAAAGAACCCATTCCAATCCAATATCTGCCTACCCATTTTTGAAAATCGCTATTGTTGAAAAATCGTTATGAATTATATTTATGTTTTATTAATATAAAATTTAAATTTTTGTTGTTCCAAATGCAAGGGGGCTATAATAAAAATACAACATAATTTTTATTTTTATTTAAGCAACTATTAATAATTTCTAACCGTCCCCCGGGGAAATTTTTCGCGTTGGCGCTAATGTATTTGACGGTTAACCAGTGGGACAGGGGGTAGGTTAATTTGAGTAATAAAGTCCCAGTTCGCAATTCGCAGTTAGCTGTGCATATCGCATCTGCTAATATTTACTTCGCTGGAGTTAGTTGACATTAAACCCGTAACCAAACTACACTGTGACTGGTCAAGAGGAATCAAAATATTTCTTATTTTTCCTCGCCAGAACCGCATTCAGAAGATATGAATCATTTTCGATAAGTTATCAAAATTTAAAAGGTGTTGCCTAACTTAAAAATATCGAATAGAAATAAAAATAAATTACTTTAATAATTATTGCGTTATTTAAAAAAAAAATCTGCATAATTTACATTTTCGCTTGTACATAGAGAAATATGTATTTTCAATAACAAAAAAAAAGAAATACACTTCTATAATGATGCAACTTCTTTCTAATTTAATGAACTTTGTACTATCTCTTATAATTTCCGAGATTAATATTTTTGCTGAATCTGTGCAACCTCCAATCTGTAAATTAATCCTCTGAGTCCCAATAGGTCATATATTTCACGGAGAAGTGCTGAACATGCCCAGTGAAAAATAAATGTATTATAAATACAGACCGGACAAAAGTATGGAAACTTTTTATTTTTACGATATAATTTTAATTAATATTTCTGTGGATAAGTAATAATAACATAATTAATAGTATATCATATACTACAGATTTATAAAAGTATATTGTGACGTGCGCCCCTGAGAGAAGATTATACGAGCGCCGCCACTGAAAGAATGTACCAGAGCGATGAGTAATCCCTTCGCCGGAATTTTCCAGATGATGCAATCCCCTGCGACGCAGCGGCTAGACGTTTAATTGCACCGTTGACCTAATTCTTTTGTACTCGGTATCACTGTGGCGCCGGAGAGTTCTAGAAGGACACTGGGCTATATAAATACCGTCTGAATGACAGCGGAAAAATAGTCTGTGATATAGAAGCAACGAGCAATGAAGTCGGTGATATAAATATGCAGTCTACGTGTTGTGAAAATAAATAAATGTAGTTATATAAATAAATGTAGTTATATAAATAAATGTAGTTATATAAATAAACGTAGTGATATAAATATTGGTTAAATAAATAATCTTAGTGTTTAAGCATTTAATAATATTCGTAGTCTTAAATTAGTGTTTATAATTATTTAATCATAGTGTTAGTTACTTTTGTTATCTTTTTAATATTCAACCTTAATTATTTACCGTTTAATAAACGTATTGTTTTAGTTAATAATATTTGTCTGAGTTTTACACTTCACCCATATAAATAAAACGTTACAATATTTAACATTTAATAAATATTTAATAACAATACCCGTATTTAAAGAAAAACCCTTGGACAAAAGTGTATAAACAAAATACATTTTTTAGGAATAAATAAATAAAATAAAAAATAATTAGTATTTTGTTGCATAACCGTTTGCAATTCGTACAGATTGATATCTTCGGGGCATCTAATTCACTAATTTCCTACATATCTCAGCAGGAATCTTCTGCCATTCATCCTTAGTGACTTGCACAATTCATTGGTATATTTCACTTTTTTTTTTTTCAAATTTGTCGATCTAAATGATCCTAAAGATGCTCTATAGGATTTAAACCCGGAGATTGAGAAGGCCATTTTAAAACATTTTTTTTTCTAAAAAACATTCTTTAACAAACTTTGATTAATGCTTCGGATAGTTGTCCTGCTGAAAACGCCAACTTAAAAACATTTCCTATTCAGCAAATGCTGGCATTACCTTTTCCTGTATAGCCCTATATAAAAAACGATCCATTTTTGTACTATTCTTACAAATGGTTCCGTACCAGAGCGAGAAATACATCCCAACACCATGACATTACCTTCTACATGTACATCAAACTCATACGCATTTTAAAAATATCGTTCCAACCGACTGTTGTACAGTCCATGGTATGTTTGTTCCTGCAGACTTCGGACGTATACAGTCCATACGATTTAACTTGGCGACTCAAAAGAATGTAATTCAGTTCACTATTCCTAAGTTGCGTTTTGTCAAATATTTACTTTTACTTCGATGCCGCACAGCTTCAGAAGTGAAATAGTGATTTTACAATGTTTTATTGCCTTACACCATGCAAATTTCATCCTAATACACTCAAACTCGGGGTGTCAGGTACTTTTCAACCTAAGAAGTTATATTCATTACATAAGCGTTGGTGTATTTTTTTCTCAATAGCAATAGAAATTTTATTTTCTTAACTTTATTAATTTAAAAAATAATTAATTATAATATGGTTTATATAATAAATAATTCATTCCAATATTTGCAATATATTTTTTTGTATAAATAATTTCTTTTTTTTGTAATATTCGTAATTTTATTGAACTTCATTTTTCTTCGGTACGCCTATGGATTTTATAACTTTCCCATTACCGCAGTGATAATGTGAATTGCCCCAACTCGCCAAGTTACAGGGTATGGACTGTACATGAACTGTCAGATCCATCCACTGGTCTGTGCTATGTAATTTGTCAGCACATGCGTACCGCAATTTTCGCGCAATGCGAAAAAATTATTGAAGGATAATCTGTGATTGTTTATCTGTTTTCGTAAGTGAACACAATCAGTAATTTAGAATTTGAATCTGATTCAGAATCATTGTTATCTGATTTATTTGATGAAGAAATGAATTTGATATTTGAATATATTGAATAAATAACAGTAATTATTTAGGTATATAATATGATAAATAATTAATATTTGTTTTTAGATCATTTATTGACTGATATTTTTCTGCAAAGTAATTAATTATGATATGACAAGTCCGTTTTCCGTTCCAATCATACAAAGTTTCTTAAATATGTCTGAATAACAGGGCCATATTATCCAATAGGCTAACTAGGCTAAAGCCTAGGGCGCCGTAAAAGAAATAGGCGCCGAACTCAATCTAGTTTTTTTTCTTTTTTTTCATTGTAACTTGTAATTCATTTTTACGCTTATGTATATGTCATTCAAATAAAATAAATATTATTTCCTTAAGGGTAAGTAAAATAAAGAAAACAAAACAATATCACAATGGGCACATTTGAAACCGTATCGCCTAGCACACCCACTTCACAAATATAATAATCAAAATTAGAATATGCCTTCCTGTTACAAAGTACACGCGAGAAAGGTTTGTCTTCACAGCAAAACAAGTAAAATTTACGAAATTCTTTAACGAATGACAAAACTTTGATCTCTCTTTATTATCTATAGAATCAGAAGTTTCATTCGTTAAATGTAAAAAATCATCTAATTAAATCAATGAATATATCATCACGACATATTACCCATTGTCGGGTGTGCCAGTCTGCTTTGTATACAGATTTCGGTAATGATGATGACATATTTGTACCGTGCGGGCGTTTACCAGGCGTCACCTCACGGGCACTCATTGCTGGAGTGGAGAATGCACCATAGGGATTAATTTTGTGCCATTTAAAATTCATAATATCAGCTAATTAATCTTATGTTTTCATAAATACATCCAAATTATTAAGACTTTAATTTTAAGTACCTACAAATTATTGCGTAGGCGTTAAATTTTCATCAGCCTAGGGCGCCCAGATGATTTAATCCGGCCCTGCTGAATAAGTACATGTAATCAAATATTTTAAACGTCTTTTCATCGCTTCAAAGGACAGTATTCCATTTTTCACTCGTCCACGATGAGTACTATAAACATATTTTATAAAAATAAAATATTTAAAAGTTTCCTTAATTTTGTCCGCCATTGTATGTTAAGCCCTTGTTCCAGTCAGGTTATACCCCTCGGAACCCAAATAGAGCTATTTTCTCCAAAATCTTCAAAATTTTCAAAATTTCAACTTTTAGATAGTTAAATGCATTTAAACACGCTGATTTTAAATTTTCAAACCGTAGGTTGATACCGTTTTCGAGATATTTACATTTAAACCTTTACCCATTTCTGGGTTATGACCCAAAAATGGGTGGAGATATGAGCCTGGTAACTACGCCATTCGATTCTACGTACAAAATAACATGAGTATACAAATTTTCACAAAATTTGTCCCATTAATTCAGTCCTAAATATGTAATCGGCGGGAGGTAAGGTATCGGCAAAATATTTTTTTTGTTTTGGAATCGCTGTTCAAAATCATGTTTTTCTATTTAACTACACGTGTACAAAACCAGTCGTAACACAGACGATGATTTTCAATATGCACTGCGATAAAAGATGTTTGCATTGTTTAATAAAAAAACGATACCACCTCCAAGTGATATGATAAGAATAACAAGTTATGAAACGGTAGACATAAAATATTTGATCAAGTATTAAATAAGTACAAAAGAAATACAAGATTACTTACGATAACTTTTAAAGAAGTGTTCACGTGTAGCTAAGTTTTGGCACATTGCCTTAAATATTTTCTATGGATAAATTTAGATATAATAGAAATGCATTGGTCTCTAAAACATTTTCATTTCTGTATATTTATAATTCTTAGAAATATGAGTACTTTAATAAGAACATATAATCGATAATACCCTTGTATCTTTTGGTGTATGTATCTTTGTAGATTTCATAATAATTGGTATAACAATTATTATTTCAACAAGATTTTAAGGGATGATAGTTGTTAAATTATAATGTAATTTATACATAATAAAATACGAACATGTTATAAATTAAATTAATTTAGGAATGAATCAGTGCTGTAAAATAATTAATCATATTAATAATGGTTACAATTTCATTGCCATTAATTAGTAAAAATTTGGATTAATAATTACTTACAAGGGTAACGCAAAACACATGGTACATATTTTTTAGAATTTTATATTAAAAAGTCGTTCCCTTTAGCAATAATACAGTTCAATATTATTTCCTTTCACTTTAAAAGCTCCAAACCTCTTCTTCAGACTAAAATCTTCTACCGCGTAAATTTAAGTCCAAAATACAGTCAAAATCGAACATTTTTTAATCAGGTGAGTATGGTGGATGTTTTATTACTTCTATATATTTTTTTCGCCGAAAATAGAAGTGTTCAGGTTGCTCTATGGGAAGACTCATTATTATTATCTAACATAATTCCTGTGTCAGGAACTCTACTGGCGCTTATTCATTAAAAACTGAATCTAAATTTTCTTTACACTCATAAGTACTTAATGCAATTTATTTTACACGGTCTGCCTGATTTTCTTATTCTCAATAATAATAGTACTTGAATATCTGAAAGAAATAAATATTTTTTTTTGTATTTAAATTTGATATAGGTACTACTAACAAAAAAGCCCCCTGCTGATTTTAGTCTCTTTTTTGTTAAAACTTATTTTTATATTTTCCCTGTTCTTTTACTTCAGTAATTTTAACTTTACCTCCTTAGAATTCGTAGTACTTACTGTTTGTTTCGTATGTGTATATACATATTTCTTAATCGAAACAATTCTAACTGTGACCAACAATACATGTAAGTATTTGGTCCTGCTACGTATATCTGGCAGGCTCAAAGATAAAATCTAATAAAACCAAATTTACTGCTGTCTGAATATTAATTAAACGAAATTATTAGAAAACAATATAAAAACATATGAACATCGGATTAACTGTCAAACCAAGTAACAGAAAAAAATATTATGTTTGTTATTTGTCTGTTAACCCGATGCTCATATTTCTGAAATATATAATAGATTTGCTTCTAACACATCTTTAAGTTTACTCGGTCACCAAAGACGTAAATTAAAAAACATTAACCCGTATTACGAGCGCACTTTTATAATAAAAACACTTTTATGGAGCGCGCTTTTACATTATATTCTTATGAAGAGTGTGTTCCATATCGCACGAACAGGGCCAGCAATTGTCATTCAATGGGGCTTCAGTTCAGCATATGCTGATATTGCTGATAAGTAGAGTATGCGAGTTCCAGTCATTAATATATTTCAGTGGGGCCAGTACACTAAAAAATTTAGAAATTCATTCTATGTATCAATTATTTCATAAAATTTTACGGGACAAATAATATTTCAGCCATAGTTATATCATGTGTGTTAATGAGGGCGATTAATGATTCACCGAACGGTTTTCTCAGATGGTTACACAACAGATACTCACCTGTCAATGAATCTCCATTATTGATCCAAGCTATGTAGCAAGGCTGGAAAATTCAAGATTTTTCAAATTTTTAAGCTTACTCGACTTAGGCGTCATGAAGACCTGGGCTTGAAATGTCAGTCTTTAAAAACTTTATTTCCAAGTTTTGTAAATGCTCATGCATGAATTTATTTACGTACATTTACGATAGTTGGTTATTTTTACCAAAAACTCTTCAATTTACAAAATAAGATATTTTTAAAATGATGGGCTTGGTATGGCTTGAGCCTGATGAATCTAAAGCTTGACGCGACTTGAAATATCAAGCGTATTTTGGCTTGATTCTCAAAGATTTTTCAAGCCAAGATTCAAGCTAAGTCCGTGAATCTTTAATTCCAATGAATCGAGTTATTCACAATTCAATCTATAATAGTAGTATATAATGATTTAATATGGAATATGCTTATGACTACATACACCGTAATGTTAGTGCTAGCGTTAGTGTGTCTTGTTGTTAACCCAGGTAACCTCAATTCCGTCTTATCTTGTTTTCCATTATCACACCTACATCTCCACTTAGCGGAATATAGTGGGGTGTGTGTTAGAATTGAAGGCTAATACCTTGCTGCTGATTGAATTCCAAGATCGCAGATCTACAGCGACCAGCTCACGTGTCTCAGACGTGATAATCCTCTTGCGGCATGGCGTAACACCCACGCGCACTACCTATTAGAATACAGGAATTGTTTTAAATATATGTACCATCAATACTAATATGTTATGTGTTCAACTCTAAGCAGTCTATTGGTTATATTGTTTATTAAGGGTATCGGCATAGAGACGGTTTCTGCTTTACGGGTTGATTCTAACCAACAGTAAGATAGTTTACGAACAACTGTATTAATATTATTTGTTTACACCGTAGTTACCTGGCGGAAAGTTAAACATTACGCCCGCCTGGCTTTTTTATCAGTTTTGCCGCCGGCTCGGCCGGTAATGATTTTAACCACCAGGCGGAACTTTCTGCGGACAATTCTAACATTAGATTTTGGGAGACATTTACATCAATTTCTCGAATTTCACACTGAGAAACTACGAAATTTAGGGAAATGATGGTTTTGTGACAAGGCGAGCAATAACAAATAAATAACTTTTTATAATCTTTTAACTTGTTATCTTTGTTAGTCAAAATTATGTTTAGAAATAGTTATCATCTTTTATTAACTGACTGTTTATTCTAGCTGTCAAAGACATTGGACAGTTATTTGTTGACAATTAAGTCTAGAAGTTATTGCAAGCCTACGTGCAGAGCTGATATTTTTATATGGATGCCATATGATACCCTCTTTAACCCCTCAGAGATAGTCCTCTCACCTCTCACGAAAGTAACGTTTTGTTTGGGATAGTCGGTCTTAGATACTCGTGTCGACGAGACATGTAGTCTGGGTTTTAGTTTCTGGCGCGGGCCAAACGCCTGCCTGCTGAATTATAATGTAACTAGTTAGTTTGATTTAGTTATGTTTAGTTTAGTTATCAATAATAATAAGTATAATATTTAATAATTGATTAGTGTTAGTGTAAATATGTGTAACAAAAAAAGAAGTTAAAAATATTAATAATGTCTGTGTCCATAATGAAAGTCATCATCATCGGTCATCAAAGTTAAGTGTAAGTGTATGTGTGTTCGTCCTTCGGTTAATAAAGTCGTGGTCATCGTTGGTAAAAGAAGTGTAAGACCACCATCATCAGAGCTTCTGTAACACACCCCTCGTGTTAAAGTTTTTATACTGACAATATTGCAGAGGACCCAAATAATGTCAGATATAAACAAATAACCAAATTCGTAGATAAAGTATGGTTCGCTGTTTCCACAAGGAGTGTATCCAGGTCTTACGCGGGCCGAGTGAGCTGAAGCCCTGGCTAGTCAAAGGTACATCGATAAATTGACGAATAAAATTAGTTAATTTTATTGACGAAATGTTTACGATGGAGGATAGGAAGCCCGAAATGAGGACGAACTTCAATGCAGATTACGCAGGAATCAGGAAAGTCCGCGAAAGCGATGTAAGTGTTGCTCAAAACTGGATATGTGCAGAAAGTTGCGCCTTGTGGAAGGACGCGGCCCTCTTTATTTAATTTAGGTTCATAATTATGTTGCTTATGAAACAGTTAATTATTAAGTATTACAAAGCTTTAAGTAAATGCATTTTTTACAAATAAATTTTGTTGAAATTTGTGTCAAAACTTATGGGACTCACTTTACAATACAAAATAAGCGCAAAATGTGTGCAACACTACCGTAACTGTAACATAGATGGCGACGCTTGCCATGCTTCATCTAAATAAGTACTTGGAATTTTTCTGCATGTGTTCAAAAAACTAGAGGTGGGCGCGTGAATAACTTTTTGATATACGATCACGCACGTTCGCGAAACTAAAAATGTAATCACGACTTTTTATGTTTGATTCACGGTCACTCACGCTGACGATTTTATTTTGGCATTCCATCATTACCGATATCAGTGTATGGAGCAGATTGGCACACCCAGCAATGGGTAATATGCCGTGATGAAATATATATTTTTTTTATTCACGCCCGATCACGCCCGGCGGGTCACGTTCGTGACACGTAATTGTTTGTACATTTAAAATATTTTATTTTTAATGTTTTCAAGGCCAACTACATAATGTATACAATTTTGGGTACTAGAAAACTATTTTCAAGAAAAAAAACTTTTGATCACATATTTCGATATACTAAATAATGAATGTGAAACTACAATTTTTTAAATAAAAAATAGAAGAATTCATATTACTCATGCCCGAATAAATTGCAATCACGCCCGATCACTCACTATATATTTTTAGGCCCTCACGCTCACGCCCATCGTGACTCGACAAAATTCACGACCCGCGCCCACCCAAAAAACAGTACTTTCATTATATCTACTAGTTCATTTTGTCTCATTTGTGCGTAAAATATTGTATGTACCTCAAAATGAAAGATAATTTCGTCCTTGGACGAATAAAGGCAAACTTCGTCCGCAGGCGTAAACTTTTTCTTTCGGCCCTCTATACGTAAATAACTAGTATGTAACAATCGTGGCTAAGAGTAACGGACATGCAAAATAATGCAATTATTTCAAACAGCAATTAGTACGTACATTAAAAAACATCAAAAGGCAATCTGTTAACGTACAAGTTCAAGTTTGGAAAACGAGCTGTTAACAGGCCTTATGAAACATGTTTTTTATACTATTTTTTATTGAGGTTATTTTACAATAAGATTTTAAAAAAATGGGATTTGTCATAAATATGACTTGGTGTTTTTTGTCAGTTATGTTGGTAGCGTTTTCCGCTAACAACTGAAATTTCACATTTTGGCAGTTTGTGTATTGTGTGTTGTGAATTTTGTCTGATTATATACATTAATACATTGTATCAAACAGTGCGCTTATAGATCTTCTTAACGACGTGTTTTCAGTGCTTTTATAGACACAAGAACATCAAGAAAACAAGTATTTAACAATTAAAATACAATCTATGAATCAATTTGTGCAATCATTCAACTTTTTTCCCATTTATAAAGATATAATTGTAGTAAGTCCATTGAGTCTGGTTCGCTGAGTCACCTAATGATCAATTAAAATGACCATTTTATTTGTACTATTGACGAGGTTTACCAGGCGTCACCTCACGGGCTCTTAAAGCTGTCTTGAAGAGAACACGAAAGGAATCACTTATGTGCTATTTTTAAATATGATATAATAAGTTTAAAGTTTGACTTCTGTCACAATCGAACCCGGGCTGTCCGAATCACAACCAGCCACGTAATTTACACAACTTCAGATGGTAAATACATATACTTATGAAAGGTATCAATCAATAAATTACATAAGAGGATGGATTTGTTTAGATACTAAATGATTTAGATCCCCGTATACGTATATATTTGACTTGTTATCTCTGGACGCATTTAAATAAAAAAGAATATAAAGCAGTGATGTAATCTGAGGACAATAAATTGAGTGTTACATTTGGGGTATAAAGCTAAGAATAAGAAGGCAACGGTCGGATGGTTAAAGAAAACGACACAACAATTATATAAATAATAAATATTTATCATGTCCTCTTATCCTCTTATTTCTGTTCCGGTTCTTTCTGTGTTACTTCCTGTAACATTTTCCTTCTCATTACATTTAATCCCAGCACTGCAGCGCCGTTCATCTCTCACTCACCCTATCATTATCTTTTTCATTCGTTCATTCGCTCATTCGTTTATTCGCAGAACCAGAAGCGGACACTCCACTCAACTACTCTCGTTTAAACACATTAGCGCGCAACAATTTTTTCAATTCATCATACAGATATATTATCGTAATTGGTTAGTTTTAACAATATTTAATAACTTCAGCATAATTTTTAGCATACTGGCAATGGGGTCCTCCACGATTTTTTTTTATTTTTAAGAAAAATCATTTAAGTTGATAATGGCCTGTAATTCTATTTGCTAAGTAGTAATAACGTTTTTAAAATTGTATGACGTATATGTTAAACTGATTTTGTTCTCAAACAGTGGATTTTTATAATAATTGAAGTTACATAAATAATTGATATTTTTCAGGACTTATAAAAATATTATGAAATAATTAATAAAAAACTACGTATATTAGTCCAAGTTTTGATTGTCATTGGCAGCCTATGTCATTCAACATACCTTTCACTTTCATACAAACACACGGAGTACTAACTGACGTGGCATAATAAATTTAATGAAATGTTATTTGGTTTACTTTCGTTGTTTCGTTATTTTCTGCATTCATTTACTTGGAAATGGATTCCAGATTTCAAAAAGTAGGTGCTTATTAACATATTCTTTTAGAGTTTCTCTTGCTGTTATGTTTTCTTGTTAATACCTTTGTTAATATAATATGCAATGAATATGTGCCAGATATACATTTTTTTCTTTTATTTGATATAAAGTAGTTTGACTAAATTGAAGCCTTTTAAAATTACAAGCTTGATTTGATATGGGCTTGATGAGAGTAATGTTTGGCATAAGCTTGAAATCTTTAGCTTTTTAAAACATCAGACGTGTCTTAAGTTTTCAGGCGTTTTTAAGCCGAACGTAGGACTTTTATGAATAAATGAAAGTTGTCGGGCATAAATTTCTGCATCTGAATCAATAAGCAAAATTGTGTGCCTTGTAACGGTAGAAATTAGGTATGAAAATGTCGAAAAACATCTCAAAAATATCAATACCCATGGAACTCAGACAAAATAAATGTATAACGGTTTATCTGTGGTGTTAGGGTAATTTATTTTTAGTAAGTATTATTTCTAATTTCTGTTCTAGTTAAAATTACCTGTTAATATATATATATATATATATATATATATATATATATATATATATATATATATATATATATATAAAGAAAAGTCAACTGAAACTTCCAATTTAGATGTATCGGACATTAGTACATTTGATAAATTCTCTATTACTTTTTGATATAAATGCTCAAAGGATATCTAATACTTTTGACCAATGCAAGGCAATATATATAAGATGGGGTAAATTTGTTCATAAATGAATTATGTTTAATTCCTGATCTTCATTATCTATATATTTATAAGAAGTAAATAAATATTAAATATTTTACTTGCATTTCAAAATTCTGTTAAAAACTTTTACTTTGGTAAATACAAAGTATGAATATGAACGTAATTTTTTCACTGCTCTCCTAACTCTGAAGTTTAAATTATAGTTTATTATAAAATTTTCCAGATATTAATTTATTATAACAAAATTTGTAACTCTTATGTATACTACAATATTATTTAGTATAAATTGTACATTTATATGTCCTATACCGGGAGTTTATTTTATCAGTAAACATAGGGTATGTCATTACCTTAGTTACAGTATAAAATGATTGACAGCAATATATTAAAGCGTTTATTTTATAAATAAACATAGGCATAATAACATAGGCTAAAATAAATATTAAATTATGAATTAGAGAGACGAGAAATTATTTATTTATGTTTATACATTTAAGAACTATATTAAACTAGTGAGGAATTTTTATTTTAACTTATCAAAAGTTCAAAATTGGCACCACTAACTTCCAAACAATATACTAAACGATTATAAAACGAATTAATAGCATTTGTTATTTGCTGGGGAGTAATATTTTGTGAAGCTGCACTAATTCTGATTTTTAATTGTTCAATTCTCTCATCATTGTACACATTTTTCAAGTGTCCTCAAAGAAAAAAATCATTTGGTGCAAGCTATAATTATTATAGATTTTTCGAATTGTTGCTGGGCAGGGTCTGGGTCGATTATTAAATGTAGCAGCAGATACATCTGAAACTTATCTTAGGGTTATATTTGTATTATACCTGTTATAAACTGCATTTTTTCTTCAATAAAAAACCCAATTTGAATTGTGACAGTTTGACGAATCTATTCCCTATGTTTACTCATAAAATAAACGCTTCAATACATTGCTATCATTTTGTAACTATGGTAATGAAACTACTCTATGTTTACTGATAAAATAAACTCTGTATATAACTTATTGAAAGTTTTGCTTGGAAAAGGATTTTTAAAGTATTTGCTGTTGTTAGATTGTAGTCTGTAAATAAATGACACTGTTTCAAAACTATATTTATATATAACAATAGTGGTAGTACCTATATTGAAATATTTGTTTGCGAAGGTAGGGTATGCAGTTAGTAGAGATTTAAGAAAGCGTACGGAAAAATAATGATTTGGTTCGTTTGGGTTGGGTAAAGAGTTGTGTAGTGAAATGAAGTTGAGTTGAATAAAGCCCCATACCCCTAGCGTACGTCTATGCTCCATGGCAGCCTTTATTCTGTATCTTAGAGATTTCACGGACTTAAATATAGTAGCAATTATTCTAAATACGGTATTAAAACCTTTTAGATAGCTATTCTTTCCAGAAGACGACGTCCGTAATTCCCAGCTCTGCTTGAAAATAAAGCAAAATACACAAAAGATTGTGGCGATGGCGAAACAAACAGAACAGAAACAGAAACAGCAACAGAAACAGAAAGCAGAAGCAGAAAGCTTGTATTTGCACCCTCAACCTCTGGAATAATTATTTTGCATGACAATCACGAATTAAATCGGGCATATCATATTTTTTGTCGCATTTATTTAGTGAGAAGTGGGTAGGTATTTGGTTTGGGCTTGTGAAAAGAAAACGACATTTTAATCTACACAATTCTCGGGAGCAAAGCTTAAATCCCCTTGCTTCAAAATAAATGAATTTAAAAAATCTTCTCCTTTATTCTTTTCTATGTTGGTTTTTTGGGTTATTTTTCGTATACGTGAAAGTTTTAAGCTTCGGAGCACAGCTTAAAATGAAGCCAGGATCGCAGCAAGCAAGGAACGCAGGGAATAAAACCACGGCAATCACCGAGTCAAATAGCGAAGCTCATAAATCGTTACGGGCGAAGGAAGTGTCGTTTCTACCACCGACACCGACACCGAGTCGCAGAACACCAGCCTTCATCAGACTTAATTACCAACATACTTAAACTATACGCACATATTTTCTTTCCACGACTAATCCTATAGCGGATAAAACAATCCGCTCCCGCAACACATACGTATGTACATATGGTAGGAATGGGGTCATTTCACATTTTCTAATTTATTGTTTTCTTGAAAGAATAGGTCCAATTAAATATGTAGGTGTATGTTTTACACCTTACAAATCTTTAGAATCAGAGATATGATTTTTTAAAAGTTGTCATTTATTTCAAATATTTGGACGCTGACGTCACGGCTTAGCGGTTGTGGCAGTACTCCTCTACCGGTTTAGTTTGAACTATGTTTGGGTTATCACTTGTAAGTTTGATTTTGTGACAGCAACATATTGTTAACTAAATCATATTTCATACAACTTTTGATAAGTATTTTTTAATTACATACCTTTACTGTTAACTCTGCTGTCACCTGTCAATTTTAGGTTAGTTTGTTTACAACAACAAACGGAAAACACGTGGACCGTAAATGTGTGTATGTGAGACAGTAATGTCTTTGTGTGAGTAACAAACCGTGACGTCACGAATTTTACAGCCGCGAAAGTTTATTAGCAAATTTATGAATGAAAAGTCGCATATTTCATGTTATTTTATATTACTATGGGACGGTTTTAATGATTTTATAAAAAAACAACGATTTTTTTTATCATATTGATCAATTGGTTTTTGTACTATAGGTTGTTTCTAAACTAAAAGGAATAAATTCAAAATTTGCCTAATCAGATATAAGCTTCTGATTGGCTAATGCCCAGCCTTGCTTGCACCAGAACAAAAATAAATATTCCACAATTTTCATTGGTAATTTAATGATGAAAATTGTCAGATTACAATGTGTGTTCAAAAACTATCGAGCTTTATTATTTTTTTATTGGGAGAGACGCAGATAAACAGTCTTTCAAATTGATAAAAATGTTTTTATTACAACTCCAACGTTTCGGCAGTCAATCTGCCTTCCTCAGAAAAATTTAACACCCAAAAATTCAGAATTCTATTCTCTAAATTCTCAAAACACTACATAGCGTTTTACGGAACAGATAATATTTGGGAAAATCCGTATTCCCATGTTAAACGCCTATGTCACGGTTTCTAGTTTCTGGTGTTCACCTGTATACCGGGTGGTGGAGGTCAGGGGTGTACATAGAGACACTATAGGGATTTAACATGATATTTAAGTTTTATGCAAATAATTAAAAATTGCATACAAAACTGTTTTTACATTTTTTTATTAAGTGGTTCCTTAACAATTTTAAAAAGATATTTAAAATTTTCAATTCATCCCTAATCCACCACTCAGTATAATATACGTAAAAATCCTAAAATTTTCTTTAAAAAAAGCACTAATAGGTATGTAAATAAAAAGTATAAGTAACTCGGCTTAAAAAATATGAACCCTGTCTAATATTCAGTTCTGGCTACGGCCCTGCATTTGGTGACGAAGCTACTTAACTATTTTAATCATTCTGTTAATTATTTTGAACAAAATTTACAAAATTGTAAATATTTAATATTCATACGCAAAATTAAAAATATAAACCTTACTGGGAACTTTTGCAGTATTAAAAGTTGCCAAAGAAGTAAAGTAGAACTTTGGAATTCTTTTACAAAACAATAGTCTGAAGTGTTATATTATAGTGATTTTGAATTAACTGTTACAAGCGTTAATTAGGTCAAACAGTGATGAAGTGTACCCTTACCTTTATTTAGTTAAAATTATAAATTTTAGAATATATCGTGCTGCATTTATGTTTCTAAACCATACATAGTCCTACCATAAATACTGTCACGTGGTTTATAGGCTGAAAAAAATGTATCTATTCAAAATGGCCGCCTTTGGCTTTAACGCAAGCTATGGCAGCACGGACCTCATCTATCGGTAATTCCACTACTGCCTGCTCCAAACTTCTCTTTAGCTGGTCCAAATTTCATTGGGATTTAGTGCATGTCTTCTCTTCCAACACTGACCAAAATTTTTAGTCCAAAGGGTTGTGTCTGGACTACTAAAGGGGCAGTCTTGGGACGCAATGCAAGATGGAATATTGGCAGCCAGGTCTGCGTCGTTCTGGCCTTGTGTGTCGGGACTAAATATTGCTGGAAAACCCAGTGTTTGCCAGGAAAGAATATGTTTTTCAGGGGTTTCACAACTTCTTCTAGAACGTTTTCTTGGTACATCTTCGCAGTGAGAAAAGTACCGATAGATATGGTCCGTCCTGCCATAGTAGAATGGCCAAACCGTCTTAGGCTTGCGTTAAAGCCAAAGGCGGCCATTTTGAATATATATATATATATATATATATATATATATATATATATATATATATATCGAGTCAATAAATTATTTGCAATACAAAATGTATTATTATTTTTACAAATTTTTAGAAGCCTATAAACCATATTACAGTATTTATGACAGGACTGTGTATATGTTTCGTATTACAAATGTTTATATTTTGAAAGAACTTTATCATTTTGGCATTATTATTTCAGTGCCTAGGATTTGTTGTTGCCTATTTCATAAGCACTAATATCTGGTTTGCAAAATGCTCCACTTTCATGCTAGAAATAATTTATAAATAATAAATTCGGAGAGACTCGTAACCAAAAAAATTCCAAAACTGCCGATAATGAATTAATGTCGGGCTGTGAATGTAAATCATCAAAGTGATCATGATTAAGAAGAAGTATGTTTTTTCGTTTCATATTCGTTATCCCCACTTTCTCATTTTGTGATTATTGGACAACCTTCTCCTTTCCCTTCTGAATCATCCTTCTTGAGCGATCACACAAATTCATTTCAAAGCAAATTTAAAAATGACTAACGACAGTAGGTTTTAGAGCGTAGAAATTTATCAATGTGGGGTTTGTTACATCAAAGGAAATATGATTTTCCTACAAAAGCATGTAATGGACCCACCATACTTTTGAAAACAGGGAAAATATGTTTCATAAAAGATTTGTTTTAAGTAAACATACTTCATATTCCTTACAAGAATATTTATTTTTACTTCAATATGATCCATCTTTAATATTGACTATAACACTTGACAGTAGATTATTTATAAAATAGAATAAATTAGTTTGCATGTGACATTTGATGCTCGGTGGTGTTTATATTATTCAAGTTGTTTTCTTGATACAATTTTTAAATCATGATTCAAATGGATCACGATTAAACTAATCAGGATTGCTGGTTATCCGGATAGGAAAATTGAGTTGTTCAATTGATTTCCCGTGAAATTATGAATAAGAAATACAACTCGTTTTGTCCAAAAATTGAGATAGCTGATGTTGCCAGGCGACGATTTAAATTATCCATAATGGGGTCATTTCAAAAAAAAAATTCGTTGTTTTTTTTTATAAAATCATGAAATCCGTCTCATTTAATAAATATAATAATATAAAATAACATGAAATATGCGACTTTTGAAAATTCGTGACGTCATGGCTTGTTACTCACACAAAGACATTCCTCTCACACACAAACACAATGGTCCACGTGGTATCCGTTAGCAAGCTAACCTAAAATTGTGACAGGTGACACCAGACTTAAGAATAAAGGTATGTAAATAAAACATTTAATAAAATAAATACCAAAAGTTGTGTGAAATATGTGTTTCTTTAACAATATGTTACTGTCACAAAATCAAACTGAGAATTGATAACCCAAACAATCATATTTCCGAACACAACCGGTAGAGGGCTGCTGCCGCATCCGACAAGCCGTGACGTATAGCCGTGACGTCAGCGTCCAAATATTTGATATTTAAGACAACTTTTAAAAAACCATATCTCTGATTGTAAAGACTTGTAAAGTGTAAAACATACACCTACATATTTAATTTGACCTATTCTTTCAAGAAAAAAAATAAATTAGAAAATGTGAAATGATCCCATTCATGAAGACTGTATTCCATGTATGACAGATGATGACAGGTTCATGTCATTTGATTAATATCATTGATGTACGTTGATTCATTTGATATTTGTTTCGCATACCTTCGTGAATTTTTTTTAAGTAATTTCTTTTCATTATGAAATAATGAAGATTGTGACAAATTTCTTCTTGAAGCATATTTTCTTTCGGGTAAACGTAAAGAAGACGGTTCTTAGGATTAATCTTATGACAGTTAACAATTTTTGTAAGATACGCTTATGGAAATAGTAATGCTGTCATAGTAAGTAAGCGGTAAATGTCTAAATCGTATGGAGCGGCACGCTTCAGAAATCTTTAATCAATCTTTATTTAGAATCAGCTTTTTATTTGTGTGGTGAAATCATCCCACTGCTGCCACCAAATGTAGCGATCTCACTTTTATTCAATCCCACCGCTGCCACCAAATGTTGTGAAATCATCCCATCGATGTCACCAAATGTAATGATCTCTGACAATGACTCCAACACTAATCACTAAATATATTAATCTACTAGTTATTATCAAAATTTACCTACCATGGCAGTTTGGGTAGGACTTTATTTTATCTTTAATAATAAATTTCTTTCCAATTCTGAACGAGCTGTGTCAAAATTAATAGGAAAATAATTTTAATACGAATTTAACAAACAAAATATAATTAAAAATAGGAAAAAATGTATATACAAAAATGTTAAGATTAAACAATAAAATAAATATAAATATTGCCAACTGCTACCAATGTTACATAATGGTTACGAATGTTTCAAATGGTTACAAATGGTTACGGAATAATACATGAACAATAAAAATAGTAAAAATATACAAAAGAAGAATTATTAACTTTTGACCCAACCCAACCAAATGAGTCTGGAAGACTGACTTCGTCCCAGTTATCTTGTGAGCCGCACCCCGGTTTGTTTAGATTAATTACAGTCGTACGATCAAATATTAAATTTGAAATAATGAAACATTCATATTCATTACATTTGCAAGTTTTGGTTATGATGATGTATCTATACTGTTGAGAGTGATTACCAGACATAACCTCACATGCACCCAAAGATATCATGGAGAATGCACCAAAGAGGTCATTTTTGTGGTATTTGATAATTGGAAACATTTTTAAAGTTCAATATCAGCTGCTTCAAACTCGAGTCAAATACGAAGTAAAAAGTAGTCGGTGTTAAAAATACATATTTTCGCTATATAAAAATAGTTCTTTGATAATGAGTAACTGGGTCTTGCTAGGTAATGAAAGAAATAGGAAAGTAAACAGCTACTTTGATATAATTAATGCAGTGGGCATGAGGGCTACTGCTCTCATATACGAACGACCTCAAAGCTTTTACTTAATTGATGAGCAACGAGCTAGCCAAAGGCCATATACTTCACAAATATACGATATATGTTTCACTATATCTCTACCATATGTGCTTATAAGCTTTTTATTAATTAATTAAATTAATTGCAAGATTAAATAAATAGAACATATTACTCGTAGATTGGTCTCGTATATTTAGGGAACGTTGCTCTGTAAATGCATTCTAGTTACATAGCTTTAGTTATTCATATTTAATAATTAGGCCAACTTTTTTATTTTAAAATAAACTTCGTTTAAAACTATTTTCCTTAATATTTAAAATAAAAATAAAATAAGAAGTATTTATAACCATGTGTTATAAATATATATAAATAATAACCAAAATGTTAGAAATTTATATTATTATGCAATGTACATTTTACTGAGATTTTCGAAAAAAGCTTCAGCAAAATGAATTTTCAGCACTAGTCACGTATGTATATAATCACGTCAATTCTGTAACAAAGTTACTGTCAGCAACATTACTATAGCAAATAACCAGTAATAATTATTGTAAATACTGAATAAAACATGAAAATGAGACACTTTACAATTTTTAAATTTTAGCTTTGTTGCTAAATCTTAGTAACTTTCTTACAGAATTGGGCTTATTGTTAGATTGTTACATATATACAGAGTGTTCCAAGATTCAAACATAACATTTAAATAAAGGACTTCAAAACATTTAGGCAAGATTATATATTCAAAATATCGCAAATGTTTCATTTCAGAGATATTTTCAGTAAGAGTTATGGTAAGAGAGTAACTGGCGCGGTGCAAATAGTTTTTGTTATAAACTCGGTTATAACAATGAAATATGAATCAGTTTTAAAATTTTATTGTAAAAAATATTACAATATTTTCTTACACAATTTGCTCAGAATTATGTTCATAAACCTTCACAGATATACAGGTGTTTCTTTTAAAACAACCAATGTTTTTTGAGCGAACTAATGACTTTAGAGAAAAATGTTATAAACAAAAAAATGATCAAGAATAGGGGTTAATTTATCAGTAATAACAAACCGAAAATTCAAACGGTACAATAAAATTATATTTAATTGGTATACTATACCATTAGACAGAGATTTCTAATTTCAACGATATAAATGTTGTATAGGATTGTATAACAATTATTTCGAGAAAAATAGTATTAAAAATTAGAAATAATGTAATAAAAAATGGCTTTACTAGTAGTCTAACCTAGGTAACAGTCGCATCAATAGTTGTGTATTTCATAGCTTATTACAATATTGTAACATTATTTCTAATTTTTAACACCATTTTTCTCGAAATAAGTGTTATACAATACTTTAAAATATTTATATCGCTGAAATCAGAGAAAAAATCTCTAATAGACTAAAAAATTATATAGGGTACCATTTAAAAAAATATAATTTTGTTCAACGTTTCTAAACTACTCGTTTCGCTTTGTTACTATTAAATTAAGCCTTTATTAATAATCTTTTTTTGTATATAACCTTTTTTTTCTAAAGTCATTAGTTTGCCTAAAAAGCACTAGTTGTGATAATGATAATATATTTTTTGGTAGTAATCTACTTTTTTCGAATATTATCTGTCCGGTGTAAACAGATATTTAGAAAATAAAGTTCCGAATTTTCGGGCGTCAATTTTCTTTTAATTTACACTTGAATAAACGTAATAAGGCGTCGAATAACTGTCAAACACATATTTTGAAATAATCGCATACTAAATCCATTTGTATCACATCTTCAAATAAGATTTACAGGGAGATCGATAGCGCAAATCTCTATGTATAAAGCACCATATAAGGTTTTACTATTTATTTTATATACATATATATTTGAAATAACTGTTATCTAATATTTTTTAATAGGTAGAAAATTTAAAAAAATATATTATTTTTTGTAAAACATAGTAATCAAGAACTTCATTTTGTTAAAACCACATATCCTATAAAAAATTCACTTTAATACTGTCCTGTATTCTTATTTACCAATATATCACTCATATGACATAGAATATACCGTATATAACATATCAATATGCATACAGTTCCTTTCTTGATTTACTTCACTTTTATCTCTTTGGAAAAGTCGACAAGTTAGGATTATCTACATTCTGTGATTTATTTCTCTGCCGTTAGGTGGCAGCAGCGTATACAGCAGGACGGTGCAGGAAAGCGTAGAATATTGCAAGAGCAGAGAAACGATGAACTTACGTTTTTGGAAGAAAATAATAGAAAACACGCGATAGCAGTTTATAATTTAACTAAACACTGTTTTTAATAAAATAAATGGATAGAAATTAGAAAACAAATTAATGTTGTGCACTATTTGACGTAGAGGTTATGTATCAGTTTTAAAACTGCATTCAAGGATATAAGGGAAGGCATATAGCATAAATTTATTGATTGTTTATACTTATATACAGTTTCTTAATAATTTATTACAAAATTTAAACTTGTTCGCAATTGAATTTAAAAATCTGATTATTTCTCGCCAATTTGTTAATTTACCTTTTTATTATTTCTTTTAATCAATGTATCAGTGAAAATAAACCTATTTAAAGTATTGAATATTAATAGCAATATCTCTTTTTAAATATTCCCGTTGAAAAATGCTTGAATTAGCGACTTCACTCATGTCGCATGTAAAAGCCGGCTCTTGCGTTAAAAAATAGTATACCTAATTGTGAATAAAAAAAATCAACACGTTGGTTGTGAAATTGCAAATGAAATGTATTATATATATTGCATTTAGCTGCGCAACTTAAAAAGAAAATATTCAATGTCTTTATAAAGTGTTGTCCCTGCTAAATATCTGGAAATTTCCAAACATTCTTTGCTCATGATATCGTATATTTCGAGCAACTTTTTTCAGTGTCAATAAAACAAAGTAAAATTAGAACAAAATTAAAAGCCTCTTGAAAATACTGTCAGTATTGCTACTACCTTTATCAAACCAGATATAAGGCACTGCGGCAAATAAGGCCCAGCGTGCTTTATGGCCCATGTACCGAAAATCACATTTATTTTAGTTGCACGGGTGTGGTTTTCTATACACTGGTAGATAACTGTAATATAAAGGTAAATCAGAAGTGCCATCTCATTTGCGCCCTATTGTAGTAGCTTCGAGTTTGTTGTGGGAGGTTAATTTTCTATGTTGTTTATGTGCCTCAATTACTCTTTGAACCTTATAATTTGTGAAACAGGATCATTTTCATTGTTTTGAAAAGAAAATATTTAATAAACATATGCTTTATTTATCTTACTAATTTCGTACTAAAAATGAATTAACTAAAAGAAAAAAGAAAAATGAGAATCTGAAAAGAAAATTGGAGACATGGTTTTGCCATAGTTGTAATACAAAATACAATGCACCAGGTTTCGGCTTATTAGAACAAAAAGAAGCTCAGATGGTTCAGTTTAGGCCAAAATTATGCCAAAAGTTTATTTAAATCTAGCTCGTATGTAAAAAAGTATTAATATTTGTTGATGTCTCTCTAAATGTTTATTTTTATTAAGAATGTATTTTTATATGAAAATAAGTTTAAAAAATCTGATGTAGCCAGCACATTACCTTCCGTTAGTTCTATGTATTTTGTACAAATTCCATACAGAAAGTTTCTTGCAAAAGTTTCTATATTTTCGTTAAAATTATGAAACAAATGTAATAAGTAAATTACACTTCACACTGACATCTGTCAATCAGAATTACGAGGGTGGTTTGAAAAGTCCGTGCAAAAATGAAAACTACTTAATTTTCCGGGATATTTTTTTATTATTTTTCAACGTAGTCTCCTTTTAGACTTATACACTTCGTCCAACGCTGCTCCAGTTTGTTGATCCCTTCCAAATAATAAGATTGGTCCATCTCTGCAAAATAGGCTTTCGTTTCTGCAATCACCTCCTCGTTTGAATAAAATCTTCTTCCCGCCAACCATTTTTTCATATTGGGGAACAAGTAGTAGTCCGAAGGAGCCAAATCTGGAAAATAGGGAGGATGTGGAACGAGTTGGAAATTTAATTCCATCAATTATGCGGCTACAATCACAGATGAGTGAGCTGGTGCGTTGTCGTGATGGAAAAGGACTTTTTTGTGGACCAATCGTGGACGTTTTTCTTGCAGCTCGGTGTTCAAACGGTCCAATAACGATGAATAGTATGTACCTGTTATAGTTTTACCCTTTTCCAAATAATCGATGAGGATTTGGAGTAGTGACCACGATATGGCGTCCAGGACGTTCAGTGTCACTTGTGCTCATATGCCAATCCGAAAATTTTGAAACCACTTATAAACTGTTCTAATCGAAGGTGCAGATTCACCATAATGTTTATCAAGCATCTCCTTAGTCTTCTGAGGCGAATTGCCTTTCATAAAATAATGTTTGATCAACACACGAAATTCTTTTTCTTCCATTTTTTGAAAATCACTCGACTTTCTCAATTTAAACGAACGTCAAATACAGAGAAATAGACCGATCTGGTTGAAACTTGGTGCGCGTTCTTCCAAGACATGTCACTAACTAAACATAACCTCGATACGTACCATTGTTGCCATCTCTCGAACTTTGCACGGACTTTTCAAACCACCCTCGTATCTTAATATAGTAGCTGGCTGATTTATGAAATTTAATTTCTTTATAATTTTTTGACTTTATATCCATTGAATATGAAGCACAAAATGCAATGAAACAATATAGAGATTATAATATTCTTTAATACTTATAATAATATCAAAAAAATATTTAATTGCGTTTTTTCCAAGAAAACCTCTGTTAATTATCCCTTCATTGGATGTAAATTTGAGGAATACAAAAAAATTATAATTTTTGGAATTATGGTATTGGAGTTATGCGATCCGTAACGATCGTCATACACACAATCGTATTTTAGAGACTAAAACGTGCTTATTCATTAAAAACTTACCACTGATTTTTTTGACTAAAAACAATAACCTTCCTTACCTTTAGGTGACGTAAGGTAAAAATGGTGATTTTTTTAACTTCTTTAGATTTATAATAACAATACTTTTGCCATAAAGATTACTAATTATCCGAAATATTTCATTTTGAATTAAAGAGGGCCTTATTTACCTGCATGACCTTAGATGCGTTAGTATCGAAAAAACAGGCACTCTGTTGTCGAATTTGAGAAACGGATGTGTATATGCTTTTTACAAACTTTTGTAGGACGTTTGAAAAATTGAATGCTGAAATGAATGTATTTTATGTACATTATATCTAAATTTCTGTATGATTTCATTTACCCGGATGAAGCTATATGCAATAATAGTATACCTAAACGTCGGTTTCAATAATTATTAACACCTAATCAATACCATAGTCGAGATATTTCTCACATTAACAGGCTCAATGTTAACATTAAAAATGTTATATTCGTAGTTTTTTTAAATTAAACGTTAAACATAAATGAATAATAAATTTTGTAGGTATGCGGTTTTTGACAAATCTAAGATCCAAAAGTTGGACATCTATGTTCTAGACTAATAAAAACAATTTGAAAGAAATACCTACAACAAACACCTATGTCTGGGTTGTCGAAATATTCCGCTTTGTAGTTGAGGCTTAATATTGCAGCGTAGTGTTCATTGACAGAATTAGCTGTTTCTGTATTCATAAAGTCTTTAGTACAATAAATGACATTATAATCCAGTAGAAGGTAATCCATATTAGTGTATGTATTGGATTGAAACATAAAGACCAGCGAACAGCTACGAGCCAACTGCACATGAGAAGATCAGGCATCACGTAGTAGTGCATCTCAACGTATAGTTGCCAGCAGAGTGTAGATATAGAGATGGTATATTTCCTATTTGTAGACTATAGAGATCCCCAAGGCATTCATTTGGCTGCTTTGAGGGGATTATTTTGCTCGCAGAGCGCGAATTTACTTAATACGATAGTTAGACATGATGTATAAAGGAACATTCTCTCTTGGTGGTACCTTTGCCGACATATTTTACAGCCATTAACATACTAATATTTCGCCATCGCATGCTGGAATAAAGAGCATTAAACGATCGATATTTCTATTACACATTCTGCACCTTCCTACTCATTCAGACCTAAAAGAAAAATTGTAATCGTTACCACTCAGTGGCGTCTATGCAGATGCACCTGATAATGTTAACGTTGTTACGTTACACCTATAACTTCTACAGTGGACATCACATGGATAATCAGTTTGTCTCTTATATCATCACGGCTTAGTACCCAGTTCTGGGTGTACAAATGTTTTTATTATCAAATTCCTATAAAACATACCTCCTGCTTCTTTTAGTTATCAGAATAAGAAGTCTAAATTTTATAAATAATGGTTTTAATTTTGTTAACCAAGATACTTTTGAAAAACAAAACATTTATACCTTATACAGGGTGTTATTGCTGTACAATGCTTAACCGATGGTAGAACTAACCCCATAGATAGTAAATCTGGCAATAATTTTTGTGTTATATGTTGTAACTAAAACTAATACAATTACCCCTTAACCTTAAAAATATAAAACAAGCTATATACGTATTTCAAGAACTAAGTTCGCATCATCAGTAGTACAAATTTAAGCGGAGTAGCTAAGATAACTCAACATGTAAACCATGCCAGAGGTCCTAACAACTCTAGAGTTGTTGGCATGGTTTACATGTTGAGTAATCTTAGTTACTCTGCTTAAATTTGTACTATTGATGATGAGAACTTAATTCTCGAAATACGTATATAGCTTGTTTTATATTTTTAAGGTTAAGGGGTAATTGTATTAGTTTTAGTTAAAACATAGGTTCAGAGGTCCTAACAACTCTAGAGTTGTTGGCATGGTTTACATGTTGAGTAATCTTAGTTACTCTGCTTAAATTTGTACTACTGATGATGAGAACTTAGTTCTGGAAATACGTATATAGCTTGTTTTATAATTTTAAGATTAAGGGGTAATTGTATTATTTTTAGTTATAATTTAACCTTAGACTCCTCCTATTATTAATCGTTACATGTTTTGTAAAAGAATTGAAGCCCCTTAAAACTGACCAATTACGTCAAAGTTCAAACTTTTGTAAAAAAAATAAAAATCAATGTGTTCTCTGGAAAAAACCTGTCAGGATTGACATATAAGATCATTTCAGACTTTCATAATGAAAAACTACATGTTTATCGACACTGTTGCATGTCTGGATACTCTTGATTGGTGAAGATAATTGCCATTTTGAGAATATCAAATAAACAGAAACCTATAAATTATACGCCTATGCAAAAAGCGTTTATTGTCAATTTTGACAATCAACATTTTTTTCAGAGAACACATTGTTTTTTTTACAAAATTTTGATCTACGACGTAATTGGTCTTTTTTAAGGGGCTCCAGTTCTCATAAAAAGCATGTAAAACAAAAATTATTGCCAGATTTACTATATACGGGGTAAGTTCTACCATCGCTTAAGCGTTGTATACTTTCTTAAATTATACACTGTATTTCTTAAATTGGCATTATTGTTGTTCTTGTTCCTTATTTTATGGAGATTGAAACAATTTCTCGGACTTGCTGTCAATAATAAAATTTATTCACGCCGACGTTTCGACTATACCATAGTCTTCTTCAGGGCTAGAATTGTTGAGATGGAAAAATTAACATGTGGATGACGGAAAAATATATTAAAAGACGGACATTTAAAATTATAAACATATAATTAGTTAAAAACCATAGATCAATGCTTCGTTATACTTGTATATATATATATATATATATATATATATATATATATATATATATATATATATATATATATATATATATATATATATATATACAGTGTGTTAATTAAAAACCTGGCCATAGGCGTTTAACATGGGAAATCAATTTTTCCTTGCGCAAAAGTTCCCAAATTATTTCAGACAAAAATACTTCAAATAAATGTTGTAGGGAATTTAATTCTGCACCCGAATTAGTAATAAGATTTTATTTTTGACGTTTCATAACCGAGAAAATCAATTTTAATTTTCCTGGAGATAACTTATTTATAGCGGTAGCCATGGAACTCAAACAAAATTACAAACAATTGTATGCCATCTTAACTGTCAAATAAGTTTGTGTTTTGTGAGTTTCGTTAAATAACATATTTCTTTGAAAGAATAGAACAGTTTTCTCATGAAGAAAACCTTCAGATTATAAAATGGTGGACAAATTTTGTTTGAGTTGCATGGCTATCGCTATAAATCAGCAATCTTAAAAAAACTTTAAAATTCATTTTCTCGGTTATTAAACGTCAACAATAAAATCTTATTACTAACTCGGGAGCAGAATTTAATTCTCTACAACATTTATTTGAAGTATATTTGTCTAAAATAATTTGGGAACTTTTGCGCAAGGAAAAACTGATTTCCCATGTTAAACGCCTATGGCCAGGTTTTTAATTAACACACTGTATATATATATATATATATATATATATATATATATATAATTCAAGGTGTTCTGGAAGTCTGAAACTGAGAGTTGCTCAATTCCTTCGGCACGTTAGATTAAGTGTGTGTTACATCATCATAACGCTTCCCTTTCAGCTTTAATTTTAGTTTGGGGGGATGAAAAATAGTTTGGAAATTGATGCAACACTATGACATTTTTGGAGGACAGAAATTTACGTACGACAATTGTTTTGTAGGCCGATGCGTTGTCGTGAGCGCGCACAACTTTTTTTACTTCCTTGTACGTAAGTAAAGGAAGTATTGTAATCGCGAAAAATTCGGTTTTCAGATTTCAGCGGAACTATCCATTTGGTCATCCCTGAATCCATTTTGACTAATTTCGTCGTGACGTCTGTACGTACGTACGTATCTCGCATAACTCAAAAACGATAAGCCGTAGAAAGTTGAAATTTTGTATTTAGGACTCCTATAACATCTAGTTGTGCACCTCTCTTTCTGGTTATTACACATTTTCCAGAAGTGGCACTTTACATGAAATCTATAATAGATTTTAATGAAAAACTGTATTAAAATATAATCCAAAACTTTTCAAATTTGGTATACAAGACTTTTATGTCAATCAAAATAACATAATAGATTTTGGTTAAAATAGGCTAACCGGAAGTGGTACATTACTTGAAGTTGTTAACAGTTTTTCTAGAATAAAATGATTTTATTTTGATTTTAGAAATAAATGCTTCAAATAAAAGTTTTAGAGAATTAATTTCTGCGTCTAGCACATCAAATATTATTAAATTAGCCCTTTGTATAAGCGAGATATGTAAATTTAAAAATTATATACTTTTTTGTTTTTGTAATAAAGCTTGCTATGGTTTAGAACAAAAACATAAAAAAAATGTTCATGTCAAATTACGTTAAATACGTGCAATTTTATGATTCGTACAATAACAAATATTATATTTTTATTGTGAAATTAGTCATATTCATTGTTGTAATCAAATATTTCTTTGTTGTAATCAAAATTCTCTTTAAAAAGAACCGGGTTAGATTATGGTCGCTATATATCTTACTGTTTTGAAGTTAAAATTAATATTTTGCAATTTATTTATTAAAAAAATATGTATAGTTTAATAATCGTACAAGGAAGTCGTGTGGTGTCCACATCAGATTTTTTCTTTAAATCTTCGACAGTAGTCAATCCAACTATTTCTTTGTCGATGTTCAATTGTTCTGCAATCATCTGAACCGTAACACGTTGATCGAAAGCCAACAGTTATTGAACTGCTTCGATGTTTTCGGCATTTCTGCTTGGTGCGGGGCGGTCACTCCTTGGGTGATCATTGTTTTCATCTCGTTCTTGCTAATCAAAAACGTTGGAACGAGTCAATAAAGCCTCCCCAAAGGGCATATTTTGCTCATCTCAATTAGTTGCAGCTCTTGCTATGCTCGAACAGCAATAAGCCTCGATATGGAAAGATATTTTCAACCAGCAGTACTTATACACAACGTTTTTTCCACAATAAAAAAATAATTGATTTTTATATGTAATTAATTAAAAAATTGGATACAATACGCCTATTCTGTAAAATATTCGCTTAACGAAACTTTATCATAACGAAATCGTTATTATGAAAATCGTTATATCTACTTAACGATAATTGTTATCTTTGTATCCGTATTCTGTAACTCATTTTAAAAAATAATAACCTTGGGATCAAGTTAAGAACTTTATTTCCTAAAATCAAATTTAATTTTAAATGAAATATCGAAAATAATTCAATATCACTCACAAAACTTCTAGGTTATATTAGTTCTGGTGGGAGTCTGCTGTCAACCTGTCAGCTGTCAGACTCTTTCTTCTTCTTGTTGTGGGCTATGCTAGAGCTACTACTACCATCTGTAGACAAATTGGGAAGATTGCGTTAGGCGCTAAGAACAAAAACTTATAAAATTATTTTAATATTACCTTGTAAAAAATATAATATGACGAGTTTTTGAGATCACTATTCAACATAGCAATTTTATTTTGACACGAATAAAAATACTGAATTATTGACAAAAGGTTTACGTAACGAATGATTTTTCCAGTCGTTAAAAAATAACGATATCGTTATATTTTTTTTTTTTCGTTATGTAGAATTAAATTATATAACGATATAACGTTTAACGATTCATTAGGATGATTACAGAATAGTCCTATTAGTCTGCAAGGTACCTATAGACCGTTATATTTGCAACGGTCTGCATAGAGCTTTGGTTTTGCAATTATTCACTTTTTGTAACCAAATGATGGTCGAAAAGTCTACTTTTTTAACGATTATAGAAAAATATATTTTATTTCTTGAAAATTTGAATTGTTGTACTTACTCGATTTTTTATGAAATACCTATGAATTACACACGATTTAATATACAAGGCTATATGCATTGGCATGCTGTATATTTATACATCGTTATTTTCTTTCCTACAAATTGAGTTGGTACAAAATAAGACTATTTATTTTATCCCCTATTTCCATATATGAGCTTCTTATTCTACAACTTTAAATAGATATCCTTCATAAAGTTTCGAATCCAACCACATGTACTCGATTTTATCCTTTAAGCCCTACACACCGCATTCTTATTTTGCACCCCGGGTAATAAAATTGTGCTCCGGCACTGGTTCTGCCTGCGCGCACTCGCTTACATTTGTTCATTGGTTCGTTCTTTATTTGTGTAATATTTCTGAAACGCTAGAAAAAGCTCTTACCGGTTGTCGCATCTGCACTTCTTTCTTCCCGATTGATCGTGCTTGTGCCTCGTCCTCCGTTGAATTATACAACATCAAAGTAACCTAACATAATCACTAATAAACCATACTAATGATTTGCTCACGGTTACCACGCCACGCTGAAAAAACTTTACAAGACATCGCCAATCAGAAATGAATTTCTTCTTTGAGATAGGCGTGCTAATTACTTCGCGTTCCCAGCAGTTTAATAATAATGCAAATATCGCGGCTTCAAAGAGACAAATCCTTTTTTTATAAATTTTAAGTTCATTTAGCCATGAGAAACGGTATTAGCTCGTATTTTATTTTCTTTTAAAGGAAATTTTTATTTGGTGCTTTAGTATCAGCATATCTACATGTGGAATGAAGGACGGAAATAAAACCACTTAATTTCAAAAAGATGTCAGTGACAATTTTATGTTATTTAATAAAAAGTCTTGTGCAAGAAATAATAGCAATGTATGACTCAGATTTTATTATTAATATTGTTATCTATTTTGCGTGTCGAACCACCATTACATGTGAACGTATCAATCAAAATACATATTTGTGTAACACGAGGGGTGGAGCTACTGTACCAAACGGTGACTTAACTAACTAGTACACTGTTTGATTATTAGAGACCACTTTATTGATGAGGAACACACACTTACACTTGTATAATTATGAACCCTTATATGGACACGGACATTCTTAGATATTTTATATTTTATTTACACATAGTTACAACTAAAAGAACTTATTATTACTAATTTAACATAACTAAATGCCGATGCATCCTAAAAACTAAAACATCATTTTCGTGAGAGGATATCTGAGGAGATACAGGGTGCAGGGTGTGTAGGGTATGGCATCCATAACCAAATATCAATACAATAATTTATAGACAATTGTCAACACTATAAATATCTAGACCAGCGGTTCTTAAATTTTTTCGATCATGGAACCCTTAAGAAACCGCCTACATTTCGCGGAACCCCAACTCCATTCTACATTTTTATTGGCCATTGCGAACCCAAAACTGCGGATGTAACCGATACTGATATATTAGTATCAGCGATATACGAGTAGTCTTTTCGTCGATGTATCGGAATCGACGATATTATTTTCCGATACACACATTTCGAAATGAGTTAATGGGCGGTCGACCAACCTTCCAGCATCTGAACCCTGATTCCCACAAAGAAGTCGAGTGATGTCTGAAGCCCATAATATTGCAAGAAGAACAGTTGGTTTTCTGACGCGATATGATAGTTTACCAAAATTTTAAAAAAAGCTGCGCTAAAGTACTACAGTTCCCAGATAAGTTCTGTGGAATTCGAGAGGCTGTTTTCAGCAGCAGGTCTTCAGACAGACTTGCGAAATCACAACTTGAGGATGCTAGCAAAATGTAAGCAAGATTTGTGTTTCTTTGTCCAAAGTAATTTTGGTTTCACAAGTAAATTATAAACATTAACCGTTATTTTACTTTTATTTTTGTCTTCTTCTAAAATTTAATTGTTCGTATCGGTATTGGTATCACCGATATTTTTCAAGCATATTGGTAACGGTAGTGAAATAATAATTTTAAAATAACAAATTTTATTGTGGTCCAAGAAAATATTGAGAAAAAATATAAAACTACTTACTAATGTGACTTGATTTTACATATTTTTTTATGTGGAATGTTTTTAAATAATTTTTTGAATTTCTGAATTTCGTCTATGTTCGCGGAACCCTTATGGGGTTTCGACGGAACCTTTAGGTTCCACGGAACACACTTGGGGAACCGCTGGTCGAAACCGCTGACATCTATACTAAACAGACAGTTGTAGGTAAAATCATAATTATTTCTAAACAGAATTTTGACTTATAAACATAGTTGAAATATTGTTCCTGAAACTATATCATAGAAAAGTTTATAAAAAGGTTATTTGCTTTGCACTCGCCTTGTCACATTTGTGCACTTTTCAACTAATATATACTACTATAGGTTTGTTTACAGTTAGACTTTGGTTGATTTTGTATATAAAAATATACCTAGCGTTTTTTTTTTTTAGTCTATTTTGATATTTTTATGTACTTAAACAAAATTTCACTATTATTTTAAACACTTATTTATCTGTCATTTGAAATAAGTGGCGAAAGTTAAGTTAATTAGAACTTAGTAATTAGTTAATCATTTTTTTAAAATATCATTTCGAATCATGAATTATAATTTGAGTTTTGACAATTTTTGAATCAGCCTAAAATTAATTTGTCGTTTTTAAGTCAGCTTTGACAGTTTTCAAGTCTCCCAGAAATTAATTTGAACGTATTCCAAAAGAAGATTTGTTGGGGGATTTTAAGAAGTAGAAGGTAATTATGATGAAGTGTATTATGTTGAAGGGAACTATTTTGAACTTAAAATTATAAAAAATATGAACCATAATTCTAGCATGACCCTCGTATTTAAATAAAATAGATACGCATATCAACAAAAGAATTTGATGCAGATATCGTCATTGTTTCACGAAGAATACTTTTATAAATAATCCTTCCGCACGGTACGAATATATCATCATCTCGGTCATCATCATTACCGATGTCTGTACAACGCAGACTGGCACACCCAGCAATAGATATTATGTCGTGATGATATATTTATTTATTTTATTTTAATAATTATTTTAAAATATAAAAGTATCATTTAGAATTTAGATTTTAAATTACTACAATTTAGGTGAAAATATTGTGTGGCTCTTTCTCAAAAGGTGAAACGTTTATTTTTATGTGTAATAACTTGAATGAAAAATGTTAATTAATAATCAAATATTTTTGCACGTTTATTAGCTCTTAGTCCCGCTATCTATGAAGGTTCGAATTTAATTGACCAGGGATCTGTATACATATGCGCAGGAAATAGCCTTTATTCCAATTAGTCAGTAATTATTTGCGTAAAAGCTCAAACATCAGGACGTCACCTTTCAGTCAGGAAGGTCTAGTCACTCAAGGAAAGTAGGAGGAGGACTGAGGGACTCAGGCGATCTACTGTGTTTACATCAGCCTTTAGATTTGGTCAATATTCATTTACGCACTAATTGAATTGGAACATGAGGTAAACACCCACTAAGTGATTCAAGATTTAAAAACGTCACATCCAGATTTTAGCTATACTCAAATCGGACATGCAGCCAATGCACGTCATCACTTAGGGGGAAAACCTGACTGCATTAAAATCACTAATATGGAAAATTGAAATACAATTTCAGTCATTTTTAACTGTCAAAAAGAATATGGCCTTGCAGAATTATTATTAAGATGTATAGTAGAGTTCATTATTTATTATACATATATGATATGAATAATATATAAATAATGTACATTTACCTTATATTATTCGTTTATTTGTTGCTACACTTGGCAACATCGATAATTTGTATGTTTATACGTTCCTCCTTGGTTTATACTTCCAAGGTTATTATTTGACAATTTGAATTGCATCGTGTTTGAAATGCTTTTCTTCCTTGTGACATTTTATTTCCATTCTTGCTTATTACGAGCAGAAATCAATCTTTTTCAAGACTACAAAAAGGATCGGGTGGCAGATCATGGCAAGATTCTGATACAAGAAGTGTAAAACGTAAAACTGAAGGTGGAAAGCGGTATGTTATACATATTTTTCAATTCTTTCTCAAATAGGTAATTAAAATTGATTTGCAGGAACATTGTATTTCGTGCAGGGACAGAGAACGGTTTCGTGCCCAATGCATCCAAAACAAAAGATGCAGATTATCATGGTGAGATGAACCAAGAAAATTTTACAAAATGGTTCAGAGATCAACTGCCACCAAATTTAAAAGAGAAATCGATAATTATAATGGACAATGCTTCGTACCACAATTCTGTAATAGAAAAAAATTCAAATACAGGTTGGAAAAAAAGATGAAATTAAGAAATGACTTCAGGACAAGAATAATAACATTTATACAGTATTATATATTATAGTTCAATTTTGTATATTTTTTGTGCTCGTGTTTATATGCTGTTTTAATTAAATAAAACTATTGTTATTATTTAAATTACGAAATAAGCTCATGAAGATATAGTAACACGTTAGTAATTTATAAATAACAGAACATAAGATGTCAACTTTCAGTTCCAATTGAAAAATATTATATGAATAATACAACATTGAACTAAATCACCCCCCCTCCCTTTGGTTAGACTTTAACTATTGTATTGTAAATAAAAGCTTGATATTAGTAATGTTATCTTTATTTTACTTTTATTCTTAATCATATTACGAACATTTATTGACAATTTAGTTAATATATCGTATTTGTTACAGTATGAAACAAAATTATTTTTTGAAAATATCACGACAGTTCAAATACAATTATATACAAATAAATAGGCAAAATCACAACTTCGGCAAATGTTATCTCTCTCTGCCGGCAGAGGCTTAAAGTTTGGGTATTAATGAATACTTGATTTAATTCGCATAAGGCGCCTAACCTTGTAAATAATATTAAAACTAATCTAACTTTATTGTTAAGAACATAAAATATGCCATTTTGAACTTTTTACATAAGAATGTTGATCAAAATAATGTAGAAGCCATTGTGTGTGACGGCATTCTGGTTAACATAGGAAACAAAAATGACATACGACAGATCGAGGTAGATTTGGGACGATCCGTGAAATGGTTTGTATATTTATTACACACTGACATTACGTCACTTAATATAATGTTTGAACGACAAAAAAGATCAAGAAAAATTTGAGAAATTATATAAGTACGCATCAAAAGTATTTGCATAAAAAAGTATATTACAAGGTGCGTAACATTTCACCAGAGTTAGCCCCAACGAAATCCCCAAAAGCTGGCACACGCTAGGAGGTTAACATCTGAGAATAGATTTTTAAGGCTATATGCTGTATAAATCTCCAAATTTTAAGCGAGTATGTTATGTAGGTACGCTCTTAATTTGTTCAAAGTATCTCATGGGCATCTTGATATTTTCCAAATATCCAGTCATACAAACGAACGGATTTTTGGTCACCCAGAAAACATACCTACCAAAGGCAATGTTAGCAGATACAAGTCAATATGACCTAGAACTAACAGGCTAATATTGAAGTGCCGAACCACAAAAAGGTGGAAATCTACCCGTTGCCACTTCTACGTTATGACTTCTGGGTTGTTTAAACATAAAATAAGTTGACACTTGCAAATTAAGTCAAAACTATATAAGAGCAAGATGCCAATTACATTGTGGATGGCTTAAAGATGTTGAGTTATCAATGGAAAATTTGTATTGACATAAAAGGTGTCATGTTGAAAAATAAAACTGAATTTGACCAAAAAATACTTGTTTCTATGTTAGGCTGTGGAAACGAGGCTGAAAACATCAATACACGCCTTCGTTTTCTACAATAAATTAAATCTTTAAATTTATTGCTTCTACCTCTGATAGTTCTTGAATTTCAAGAAGGAGCTATACTTTATATACAGCCGCATTTTTTTAGGGAACATAGTGGTTGTTAGACTCTAACTACATTAATAGTAATCGGTCATAAACGAGCACGTGCGGTACTTAAGGCTTTGGCCATATTGTCAAGCCGCAGATGATGAAATCTTGTATAAATTGTGCAGTTGGTTTTGGCGAAGTGATCAGGTGACGACTCTGCCGGTCTTGTCTTGTGTGTATATTTACGACGGAGCGGCATTACGAGGATGTGTGGTAGTAAATTTGGCCAGAGTGGGTATTTTTCGTGGCAGTGCGGACGCTTCGCGCCACGGCGCTCTAACGGCTCTCTGGGGGTGAATTGTTCCAAGACGCCGCGACGCCGGGACGCTCCGATCCAACACAGAAGCAATCACATTCCAAAACAACAAATCATCCTGGATACAACCTCAAATCTATACGTACACTCAATTACGAATTATATATGTATAATATTGTGCAGCTCATATGTACAGAGGGGGCTCACACAATTTTACATTGCGGAATAGGAACTATTACAAGTTTAAAATATATAAACACAAAATTAGTCGAGGATGTTGTTGTAGAAATATAAAATACTGATTTATTTTAGTAGTATTGTTATTTGTTACTTGCGAAATTGATCTGGGCACTTTTTAAATCATTACAAAAGGGGTAATGTAATACCAATTCTAGTTATAATTCGGGACTAATGTTGTATGTTGGTATCCACATCAAATATATGTGAATAGAGTTGAGGGTATTCAGTGTAAATTTATTTCTGCACTGAAGCCTAAATTTCCGAATAAACTAATTTATTTCACGCCCTTATAAAAACGTAGAGAGTTGCTGGACTTAATTTTTCTTTATAAAATTATAAATGGTCATATTGATAGTCCAACTCTCTTGAGTAAAATATCTTTACGTGTACCCTCATATTCTACTCGTTCATCTGATATTTTTTCTGTAAAAATGTATAGGACTAATTTTGCAATGTTATCCCCGTTAAATCGCCTATTATGTTGTTATAATAATTTATTATGCTTCTCCGGTATACCCGATATATTTAGTTGCACTTTGTATTTATTTAAGAAGTTTTTGAAAAATAGCTTCACTAATTTATCTTCCTCTTTGTGAGTTTATTTGTCTTTTTTCCATGTTAGCTAATTTTCACCATATGTGTTGTCCGTAACAAGAAAAAAAATATTTTTTTGTATTATTTATTATAACTGTGCTGTACTGTTGTTGGGACCTTGTCCTGTTATATGGCCACTTTTGTACATAAATAAATAAATAATTTACATAGGAAAAACTGTCGCACTTTTAATACAGGTAAAATATACAAGGTGTTAATTAATACGTGTTACAAGTTCAAAAGGTATGTAGGAGATGCAAAATAGATTAACTTTTACTAATAAATTCATATCCGGAAACGCACCGTTTTCGAGCTACAGACATTTAAAAGATTGTTTATCTGCCTTAATTGCAGTTATTATTTTGTCTTTTAGCACTGTTTACGATTACGCTAATATGGTATTAAAATACGGCTAAGTGTACGGCAGCACAAGGTATTCAAACAAATCCTGGAGTTTTTGAACAAATGTATCAAAATATGCTCCATAGGTGCAATACTTGCATTGAAGTTGGTGGTCGTGATTTTGAACAATTATTATAATATGTATTAAAATAAACAAAATTAACAATTGAAGTGTTAGGTTGTCACAGCCAACTAAAATTAAGGTAGATATTTACTCTTTTAAGAGCCTATAGCTTGAAAACGGTGCGTTTGCGAATAAGAGTTTATTAGTAATAGTTAGTCTATTTTGAATCCATTACATACCCTATAAATTTGTAACGCGTACTCATGAACAATCTTTATAAATCAGATACAGCGAAGTATACGACCAAAATATTTTTTAATCCATATAATTATAGTTGAAAATAATATACCCATATGTTTTAAAATTTGTTAAATATTAATAGAATTTGAGAAAACCCAAGCAACGATTTACCAAATTTAAAAAGAATTAGATCATATTGTTTTTAACTCTTTCTTAATATTTTCTTTAAATTTGATCGTCATAAACCAGATTCCAAATTTCTGATGACGAACTCGCCACTTAGACGGTTGGGGTAGGACGGAATTCAGCAACCAAAGGTATTGTATTATGTACATTTGTGAGCCACTAGCATTTAATTTTAGCCTGGTCGCTTTTAGATATATTATCACAAGGTATAAAACAACGATATATTACAGATATAATAAACCATAACAAACATAATCTCAATCTGTAACAGCTGAACTGCTCAAAACACATTCTATCTTTTTCTATTATTAGTATTGACTACGTCACAACATTCGAGGATATTCTTTGGCGCGCAAATGGTTATTGAAAACTAAATTAGTTAATGCCTTCAACCAAGGAGTATTTTTTTTCCTGTGAATATTCCTTATTGAGGTCCTGGCTACAGGATGTGTGGTGTATAGCCAAGAAAGTTGTAGTATGTATTTCGTTCTTCGACTGTTCAGACATTCACGTTCGCGTCCTAGTGCCTCTGCTTGCAATCTCGACTCTGAAGTTCGTATAAAATATCGTTATGGATGGAACACCGTTCAGATTCAATTATGGAATACATTTACTTCAAACTCGGAATTCAATTAAAATCCTTTCCTCTCTAATCAATCGCTTCTTTCACATACAACTACGTACACAACCCTGTTTAGTACAACTAAGATGTGCAATGAACCCAATATCATTGCATTATAATTAGCTTTGTTACTATTATGATATTATCGTATCTGAGCTATCGAGGTTCGAATTTTCCAGATGGCTACTGTGTTACTCGTTAATAATTATTATACCTGACATCTGATGGGTTAATAAATTATTAACCTGAATAGTTGTACTTGCGTAAGGATATTTCTAGTGCCGCTCTTGTTGCAATAGTAATCGAATTGTTCTACGGAGTAAAAACTTTAACAGTAATATGTTTTACTCTGGGAGGAGTAAATTAAAAATTTCCTGGTTCGGTTTCTTCCTGAAATTTTTGACAGTTTGTATAGCTCGATTACTCTTCTGAATCTTCCAAGGTTATCTTTGCGCATGTTGTACATAGCGGGCGAAGGCATCTATAATCGGAGTAGCAAAAAATTAATGAAAAGTATTTTTTTATTTTATTTCGTGAGGTGACCGGTTGTGGTTAGGACGATGTGGGTTAAATTCCATCTGTAGTTAAAGTTGGAAATTATTTTCAAATAGCACAAAAGTTACTCCTGTGATACTTTCTCCACAATAGCTGTAGCCCGTAAGGTGACGCCTGAAAAACGCCCTGTGTAATACATACATATCGCTATTACCGAAATCTGTAAATGGAAGGAAATTGTAAACGCCGTCTTTTTATAAAGCGTCTAGTCGTTTTCAAAATGGCAAGGCGAATTGTGAAATGATGAGTTCTGATTTTAGACGTAGTATTTAATAATTATTGCATTTTTGCTGCTTGAAACAAATGAACATAGATAAATTATATATCACTGAAAAGCTAAAAGAACAGAGCATTGCCATACGAAAAAGCTAAAGAAAGTGCCCTAAAAAAGTGTAAAAATTAAAAATTGAAAAAATTATATTATACCTATGTATGTCTAGTGACCTATGATTATTTTTTGAATAAACAATACACTGTTAAAATAGTTTCTTACTGAGTAACTTTTGTCTAGTTAATTGACTTTATATCCCTTATACTTTTTGTCACCATAATAGTCACGTTATTCTGGACACGCTATATACTATTACCAATAATGCAACGGATAGTAAATTGGCCGGATACCGGATACCAGATATCTGTTTTATTTTCGACCGGATATAGGGCAACCGGATATCCAACGAAAAAAATGGCCAAATATCGAATAGTTATCGTATACCAGTTGCAACTGTAGTATAATAATAGGTACGCGTCTTACATAGTTAATTTGTTCCAAGAGCTATTCGGTAAATTTATTTTCTTACAACATACAAAACATGTTGTTTCCACACGATTACCTAGGTACGAAAATTGACAATATCGTTCATGTATCAGATACATCATAACACACTAGTGTGTTATTATTACGCACAGGACCAACTGACCAGTAATTTGACTTCGTCTTTTACGAGAAATCACTAAATATCAAAGTATGAAAATAAATAATATGACTATGAATGGTAAGATGCAAATTTAACTCTTTTTTATAATAATTATAGTTGGAACGATAATTTCAAACAGAACAGTTGGTAATACTGCCGCACTCGACATTTTTAGTTTTAATTAATTTAAATGGAACCCATATCTGATTTTAGTCTCAAAAATACTAATTTTTTCTCTTTTCAATAATGTCATTGTGTTTTGTATTTGTTTAAATTCGGAATTTTATTTTTTTTAATATTCTTTTTATTTAAATAATTTATTTTATTAAAAAAAACCCAAAAATCAAAGTAAAATCAAAAAAATATTTTTATCCGGTCGCCCTTGACATGTTATAGTTTAAATTTATAAGTTTAAAATAATAATATTGAGCAAGAAAGTCATAAAATGATTTATATCAATCAAATAGAATCTAATAAATAAAAATAATAATGTTTTTTGTGAAATAATTACAAAATTTGAAAAAAATAATGTAAAAGAATTGAATTTTGGGGATAAAACAAATAAAAAAAACAAAATAATCCTTAGATTATAGAAGAAAAAAAAATAAGTATTTTTTGAGACTAATATCAGATATGGGTTCTTTATTTAAAACATTTTTCTCGATTACTAGTAGTTTACAACTTATTTGAAAAAGAAAAAATCAACGAAATCCAGTTTTTCGTCATTATCTAGTGCCCTATGAGAATTTTTAGAAAAACAAAAACACATCTGAGATGGCCCCCTATAGATGTATAACACGTTTCATTTAACCGACATTGTATCTCTTATAGTTCTCGAGATCCCAATGGTGGCAGCTTAAATGGGACACGCTGTATATGTAACACTTTTTAAATTATTTTATTTTAACATTTTTTCCGATTTTTTATTTTTGTTCCTAGTAGTTTCTTTTTTTATTACGTGTAATGAAATTGAAATTAAATGAAAAATTGTCGAGATCCTACGTTCATATTCCTGACGAGTCTAAATATTTGAATAAATTTGAAATTTATAAATTAACCTTGCTTGAGAAAAAATGGCTGATCTTTGTGGTTAAAGGGTTAGAATAGCCTGTAGCTCTCATCGTATCGTTCGTCTCGTTGAGTCGTACAAGAGGAAATGAGTAATTGAGTTCCAGTGTCTAATGTCTAGATCTAGCGCTGTGAAGGTACGCTTCTAAGTACCAAGTAATATACTTAGAGAATACCCTCGGCTAATTGTTACTCAGCGACGTGGAGGGGGAAGTGGAAGTGGAAGGGGTAAGCAGAAGCGTTGAAGCGTAGTGTAGCCGTAGCCTGCTCCTGCTCCTGCTCCTACTCCTGCCTACTACTGTAGGTCGCACGCAACAAGCCGGGCGATATCGGTCTTTGAGACTTCGGACATTATCATTGAAAGCTAATGGATTTTAAGAAGGGTTGCAGTGCGTTCTTGGAGAGATGTCTTCGAGACGGACATCAACAGTGAACACCAAAATGTTTAAAAAATACACTCCGAAACATAAATAGGATAATGTACCCAATATTAGAAAATTTTAAATTTAAATCATATATTTAATTCAGGGAAACAAAACAAATGCTGCAAATTTTATTTTAACAAATGAAAATATTTTAATTAAATATAAGTACCTAAGTAAATATGTCATAATGGCTGAGTATGCTATTCTGTTTGTATTTGCAAATTGCGGCAATATATCTGTACCCACCTATTTGTATATCACCTCTCAACGTTATCGTGGAGAGAGGGATCAAATAAATAAATATAATATCATCACAGCCCATTACCCATTTCTGGGCGAGCTAATCTGCTTCTATTCGCAGATTTCGGTAATGGCGTTTATCAGGCGTCACCTCACGAGCTTTCAAAGCTTTTGTGGAAAGGGCTCCACAGGAATCAGTATTGTAGTATATTAAAATTAGAAATAATTTTGATATTAGTTGGATTCGAAGCCGGACACATAACGCACTAAGCCACGTGACTCCATAATAATAATTTAATAATAATCTGAAATTAAAAAATGTAACTTATAGACTTTTATCTATTAGCCGATTTTGTATCTCGAAATGCCAAGTGTATGTATGATTGATTTTTACTTTTTTACAAAATTCTGATCTTTGACGTAATTGGTCAGTTTTAAGGAGCTCCAGTTCTTGTGACAGCAATATAACATATTGTTAACTAAAAACATATTTCATACAACTTATATTTATTTAATAAATGTTTTATTTACATACTTTTATTCTTAACTCTGCTGTCACCTGTCACTATTTGAGGTTAGTTTGTTTACAACAGCAAACGGAAACCACGTGGACAGTAAATGTGTGTGTGTATGTCTGTATGTGTGTGTGTGAAAGAGAGAGAGGATTGTCTTTGTGTGAGTAACAAAAGTCGCATATTTCATGTTATTTTATATTACTATATTAATTAAATGAGACGGATTCCACGATTTTATAAAAAAAAACGACGATTTTTTTTAAATGACCCCATTAAAAACTGCATCTAGTAAATCCAAAATTATTGGTTACATGCGTTTCGTTTGCGAGAGAGAGAGGCAGAATAAAAGCCATGAGAAATAGAACAAAAATGATAAATAGTTGTATAGTTTGAGTTGACAGATGGCATGTATCATAAAGCTTTAATAATGGTTGCTTTCATTAAATTATTTACCAATAACCATCTCACAAAAATATAATTAATTAAAAATTAATTTAATCAAATCAATAATATTAAGACTTTATGATAGATGTTATCTATCAACTTAAACAATACAACTGTTGCAAATAGCCAAAAATTACAACTTTTATTTTATCTTTCTCTCGCGAACGAAATGTACGTAAACAATAATTTTGGACACTCTTGATGCAGATTTTAATTCTGAATTTGTATTTACACTTTTGTTGTAAAATAAATAGGGAAGAAATTACAGCCATATGAAAATGTTATTATTGTATTTCCTATGGTCCGGAGAAAAAGTAGACACCTGTATATAAAACATTTTATTTTAAAAAACTGTAACTCCAAAAAAAGTAGAATTAGTTGAAGATATGTTTAAATATCCATACGTTTTTAAAAGCATTGTATATCTGCTACTGAAATTAGAAAAGTTTGGAGACATCCCTCCAAGTTTGATATTCACTGTTATTAAGTGATGGACGCCTAATGTAACTTGTAAATTGAATATTCGGGGGTCATTGTTATATTGAGATGTTATTAATATCTAATTATTGGATACTCCATTACAGATATAGACTATAGTTTAATATTAAATTATTTCGCGTAAAAACCAATCTAATAATAGTAACATTATATGGGGTATATTTTAATAAGATAATCAACATACGCTACTATACCAGACGATAATATGAAATGGACATTTTAATTTTAGCAAATGAAACTTATACATTCACAAAGGTATAATGGCTTATAAGTAAATATCCTTTTTAATTATTTAAAGGATTCCAGAAAATTTAGGCTACTAGGCTAACGAGTTGAAAAGTATTATCTTTTGTAGGCAGCCCGTACTACTTAAATGCATATAATGTTGAACACACGAACTACTCTATAGAGTGATTTCTTGGTTTGTTGTTTTTTAACAACTCAATTATTTTAATTATTATGGAAAACAGTTTCAAATGAAGTTTATGTTTACCTTAAAATATCTATAAATCTGCAGCATGTGTTTTTTTACAGGTGTTCCATTTTTACGCAATGGTATGTAACTTTATATTTTCAAATGGAACACCTATATATTTTGTCAAAAATGGAAAGTACATGAATATTGCTCCCCATAATCATGTGTATTAAAAAGTATAATGCCGAATGATTTAAATAGGTATTACATTTTTATTAAATACAGAAGGTTTTGCAATACTATTTTTTGAATTAGCTATCTGATAATATTAAATAACAGGTGTGATAATGAAATGTTGAATTGAAATACATGAAACGTTTAATTTCTTTAAATTTGAAAAGTGTAATGTAAAAATAATGAAATGCAAAGCCTTCCATATTTAATAATAATATAATACATTGGAATCTCTGTTAAGCGGATCGAACTGGTCGCCAATTATTTGTCCGGTTAAAAGAGGTGTCCGTTTAAGGCAAGGGGTGGGCATACTACGGCCCGCAGGATGCGGCACGCAACGTCATTTTGTACGGTCCGTGTTATAATGTTACTAAAATGTTTTGTCGGTTTGTTTATTTTTTAATACCAATAAAAATACATTTCCTTACAGTGCAAAAACTGCTTCGCGTAGTAATTTTTGTACATATTAATCAATTATATTTTCTAAGCTATAAAAAGTAGTTCAATATATTTCAATTTCAAACACATGTTAACACGTAACAATCTAAAAATAGAACTTTGGTTTATTCAAGTGCATAATTTCACGATTTTATTAATATTTTATTTTATTAAACTTATTTATAAAAATAACGAATTTTGACAAGGTCGTGCTAGTAAGCAACAAAAAATTGAACTACTAGGCTCATAGCATGCTTAAATATAATAATATAACATATAAACGGTGTATTATATGTGTTTTTAAAATAATTCTTGTGGTGTTTCCTCCAGCATAGCCATGAGTGCCTATGAGGTGGCTTCTGCTAACCCTTCTCATACAATAATATACATATTTATATTTTACTATGTATAAATACAAATAACTCGTAGAATGTTTAAATATATAACATATAATTCTATATCTATAGGTACCTACCTAGTGAATCTTCAAATTTTTAGAACCAAATAAACTAAAATGCTGTATTTACCACGGGCATAATCAAGATTATAGCACTCGGGAAATTAAAAGTTCGCCGCTACGCGTCGAGATTTAAACATTCCCCCGTGCTATAATATTTTAATTATGCCCTTAATATATAAATAACAGTATTAAAAAAGAACAGATCGATGAAACAGTAGTGTGTTGGTAATGGAATGGCTCTTAAAATTATATAAATTTATATAAAAACATGTGTAGATTAGATATAGTTTATTTTTTAAATTGAAAGGATCATCGTAAAACAGCGAAAGTTTATTGATAATATATTATTTGTACCTATGTAAATTATACAAGTATACTTAAAGGTGGATTATGACGTTAAAATGAGAATAATTTTCATAGAATTCAACCCTGATTTTTTGTACAAATTTTACAGATTTGAAGTAATTTCTAATAAGAATCCTTAAAGATTTTTTTGTAGTTTCACAGACTAGGAACGTTTAATCGTTTTATACTCATCCCTTCACTTTAAAAAATAAACTATACTTACCTTAGATTCGATGATAAATATATTACAACGCTCTTCAATGCGTGGAGCTATCCGCATTTTATAAAAATTCGTATATTATGTACGTATTTGCAAATTTAAATTCGTGGTGTGTAAGAATGCGCTGATATGCAGTGAACAGAGATGAAACAATAAGTTGTTTGAGCTTGCTTCTTTTAACTGGAACTGAACATTTGTCAGCTGTGCTCTTGGTTCCCCTCGTGACCCGCAAACCAGGCGTACGATGCGTGCTGCCTGCTGTCAGGCCCAATTTAACATTCCCCTTGTTGGGACACGGCTTGTCGCCGCAATCAGCGGCGTAGGGACAAATAGAAATTTGGGGGAGTGGGATTTAAGATTTCTTTTCACATTTACAATCAAAGTTTTCTCTATTTATAGGGGTTATAACAACAATTTGGTCCTTTAATTTCACACTTTCATTCATAATTTTTACTTGAATTTTGGTGATGTGGTTTCTTTGCAAAAAATGTAGAACTTATTCAGTTTTTTTTATCAATAGTTATCGAATGTGGGAACTGAATCCCGATTCAGATGTACTCAGTAAGTATTGAATTAAAATATTTTGAATGGTTAGAAATAACTTTTTTCTTCAAACGTCATAAAAGTAGCATCTTTTGTGACTTGATTCACAAGGTAGAAGTTTAATTTCTACGCCGGCGTAGAAATAAAATAAATAAATATCCATAGAAACTATACAGATCAACGAATAAGAAGTAACTTTAATAAAAGATACCTGTAATATCGCCCTAAATGTCACTATAACACGCTAGGTAACCTAAGAATAAAGTTACTAAATACGATCAATAGCTGTCAAATTTAAATATATAACCTATGAATTGAAATATAAACAGAGTTTACTTTTGAGGAAATAACATTATTAAAGAAAGCAGACTTACAGATTACAATTACAGGGACGGTAATGAGCATAAGAATACTTAGAATTAAAGTGATAAGAAAAGTTTATATGTTTTGCAGTGATTCCTGGACATATCTATCAGCCACACTGTTAGATTTGCATTCAATTGAACAACTTCGAGTACATTATAAAACTTCAAATTCCGATATAATTTCACACAAGGAGGATATAAAATTGCACAGTTTTTATTTAAACGTCAAAACGTGAAAATTTTCATTTCAATGTTCATAACAAACAAAAAGTGAACAAATAAGTATCCATAGCTACAGGGCAATTGAAATCGCAAACGTAATTTACGTCTTACGTAAAATGTAACGTCAGTAGTAGATATTTTTCTTTAAATATCTACGTTTGAAGAAAAAATATAATGTGTCATTTGGAGTAAAAGTGTCTTTGTGTGCCTCGCGTGCATTTATCCGACTCGCTTCGCTCGTCGTTTGAACTTCCACGCTCGCCACACAAAGTATCACTTTTACTCCTAATAACACAATATACTATTTTTGCACAAAAACAATTAAACATTTGTATTAGATTTTGAGCATTATTTGAAACTTGTTAAGTAAAAAACTAAATTGGACGTTGTAAAAGTAGTTTTAATGAGAATACTTATTAGCAATTATTAGCATACCTGTTTCCAAAATACTATGAATAAACGCAACCAATAAAAAAACAAATGTAGGTAATATTCAAGAGAAAAAACATTTTTATATGAAAATAGAACAGGATAGAATTTAATTAATTATTTAATTTTGTACTTGTTGTATGAAAGTAATATTTATTTTTTTATTATTATTAAATATTAACATAATCTAATAGCGTTTTCCATTTATATATTTAGTGCAAACTTTTTCCATTGAATTCATAACTCGTTTTCCATTTATATAAGCTCTGTTCGTTGACATGTATTGAGTTACACTAGTGTTAACTTTTTTACACTAGCGTGTTTTTTGACAAATCGAGCAGATTCGTGCAACGTGTACGTTGACAACCATTTCAGAACTAGTTCCAACTTATATGCACTGACTCCCGAGCTAGTGTAAAGAGTACAGAGCGCTGTAGTGGGGATGAAATCTGTGAAATGCTCATATTCACAAGGCCACAACGGAAATATAATAATTTAGTTACAAATTTCATAATAAATATTTTATTATTTATTTGAAGAACACTCCGTTGTTTTGTAAACAGGTTATGTTACTACGTGCGAGACTTTATTCATCACATATAACAATAAGTAACAATAACAAAACACAACAAAAAAAAAATAAGTAACAAATATATATAACAAAATAATACGAAAACATCAGTTTAAACTTCGTGTGAAATACTTTTGCAGAATCAGCTGATCAAATAGCATTCATCACGTGACAGAGCATGCACTTTCTTGTTTTTTGACACCGAAATACCAATATACACTGGTGCTAACTATACTACTCTACAATGCACTTCACTACACTGACACGATTTTCAACGAACTGAGCTATAATTAGTGCGCACTAGGTGAGTTTTATGTGTTTCATTTATACTTTTCGAGTGAACTGAACCATACGGAGTGCACTATTACAGCCCGTCTGCTCTTACCTGACAGTTGGGTTAAGATGCGCAATTGTTCATAGACTGCGGTGGGGGTGAAATATAGTACGGAGCTCATTCTGTGCTAACTCTGCTGCAGTTAAGATCGGAAGGATTTAAAACTTACCTCATCTCAAATATAAATTGTATTTGTTAAATTTCAGTTTCATACTACATAAGTATGTAGTAATAGCGTGCAGGTAAGTTTATATGTGTAAAGAAACAAAATTTATTTTTAACAAAACCTTATATATCGGAGTGTATTTCTCGCACGTACTATCTATCTCTTTCCGCTCGAATACTTTCTCTCTCTGTGCATGACACCAGCGGAGACTGTGACGTAAGATTAGACGGGCTGTACGATCGTCAGTCCTTTCCAGTGCAGTCTGTCAAAGTCTTATATTTTGATTTGTAAAAAGTATACGTGCAAGTACATAGGATGTAAAATAAAATTAAGTTTTCACAATCCAAATTTTGTGTATTTATATCCATTGCTACGTAACCTCTCTATTTGACAGTGATAGTTAATAAACTTGCACTGGACTTTTTTAACATGTTTCATTTAAAATGCATTATGCATGTGTTGTAACAACAACTAGTGCCGGGTATGACGTCATTAGCTGTACTAAGTGCAAAATTAAATATATAAATGGAAAACGGTATAACTTACCGCACAATTTTGTAATTCTACATATCTATTGTTTTATCGCCTAGATGTTTGGCTGTCGCCCAGTTGATAATCGCTCAATTTTCCATCGCCCAGTAGACCTATGCCATATTATTTGCAGAACTTCAAGGTCCGGTATTCATTTCGATACCGATTATTATTAGTGTAGTAGTTCAGATGTTCAGAATTCTTAATTAAGTGCACCAACTTTTAAATACTATTGTAATTAAGATGGCAACCATGATACTCTTAATTGAGAGAAAGAGTAAATTCAGAAGTAATTTGAATATTCCATAAAAAAAACGTAACAAAAAAATATATTTACAAGCACTTTTGTTGCCCCTTTGGAAAAAATATGTTACGTACGCCACTATTGAGGGCAAGCTAATCGAGGTTTATGAAAGCGATTAGATATATCTGTTGGGAGCGAATTTTCGTCTGAGCTTGAAGTGTTTTCTCGAGTGCCGATTAGCAGTGATTACGGATTCAAATTCTTAAATATAGATAATCGACTAGAAATTGGTTAAGATTTTTTATCTGATAAATATATTGTGAACATCAAAGTACACTGCCGGATTCATAATTACATTGTGTTAAAAATAAATATATCATTCATTACACAATGCTACATATATTTTAGATATAACAATCACGTTTATCCATAGACAAATCTTAATATAAAAATAGGCAATAGTAACTGATATCTGCAGTGATGAATTTTGTACACATAAATAATAATAATAATTTATTACTTCGACAGGTATGAAACCCAAAACAATTAAATGATACAAAAACGGATACGAAACAAAAAATAGAAAATATTACTTACAGAATATATCTATTTCACAAGAAACATTATTGTAAAAATTACACATTACATAAATAGGTGATTTATACAGAACGTAAGAATTATAAGCAGGAAGGTAAAGGCATTGATTGTATCCCGAAGAAAATCTAGGTATGCGAAAGTTAAGTTTGGCTAATAAATCCAGGCAGTCAATTTTATTATGTATAATACGGATTAAGTAATTTATAGAGATTTTTCTATATCTGTCTCTAATGGAATTAGAGTTTCACGGCTTGACTTGATATTCAAGTTACTTGACTTGACTTGAAATCAAGCCAAGCTGAAGTCAAGTAATATGTAGTAGCCGAAAGTCAAGTCCAGTCAAGTAGTTACAATTTCAAGTACTTGAAAAATCAAGTAGTTATTGTTCAATTACTCGAAAAAATCAAGTAGTTATTTTTTTAATTACCAGAAAAAGTTCTTCAAGACTACATTTCATTTTCATATAGTTCCTTATGTTTTATAACAATAACAATAATATACCTTGAAATATAAACTTTTATTCATAAAAATAAATCATACATTCAAATTTAAAAATTAAAAAAAAAAGATTTAAAAGTATAATATATGAATTAACAAACTATTTATAGTATATGTATTATGGTTGACCTTAAAAGGGGGCAAGTCGAATTTTAACCGGTCCGCCCCCTAAAGTGGTTCCAAATAAATAAATAAAAATATATTGGCAATGATTCCACTTAATTTTAATATTTGACCGTGCCTAAATATATACTAAAATGACCCGAGACTATGTGGACAAAATCTGAAGTCCCAATTATTATTCTTAATTCGAATGGAGTTAGCTTTTTGGGCTTTTGTGCGATAGTTTAACCATCTATAGTTACTAAGTAAATTAAGAAAGTGTGAAAAGATAATGTCAACCACATGGATTTGAACCATGGACCACTACTTTGCCGGAGTAGCGCTCTACCAACTGAGCTATGGCCAACCTATCCAATGGCTGACATTATCTTCCACTTTAGCTGCTAATGTATCTCTCTATGGAGAATACAGTTTGTGTCACGTCGTATGATGTGGGGTTGAATAACCACTACATTTAAACATCATTGTGAACATGTCAGAAATTACTCATGGCCCTATCAGTCCAGTTTTTGAAATTAACGTAGAGTTAACAGTTTATATTTTCTAAATAAATTAAGGACCGATAGGGCCATGAGTAATTTCTGACATGTTCACTATGATGTTTAAATGTAGTGGTTATTCAACCCCACATCATACGACGTGACACAAACTGTATTCTCCATAGAGAGATACATTAGCAGCTAAAGTGGAAGATAATGTCAGCCATTGGATAGGTTGGCCATAGCTCAGTTGGTAGAGCGCTACTCCGGCAAAGTAGTGGTCCATGGTTCAAATCCATGTGGCTGACATTATCTTTTCACACTTTCTTAATTTGTTTAGAAAATATAAACTGTTAACTCTACGTTAATTTCATCTATAGTTAACTTAATAATAATGATTAGGACTTCAAATTTTGTCGGCATATTCTTGGATCATTCTAGTATATATTCCAATATTGAGTGAATTTTTTAAACCACTGCACAGATTTTAACTTGCAGTAGTGAATCAGCACAGCATATGGCGCGCCACGCCGTACCAAACACAGCTAGGTTATGATTCTACTGATTCACGTGTTTTCGTACATAATCGTAAGCGCCCGCACGGTACAAATATTCCATCATTACCGATATCTGTATACGAAGCAGATTGGTGATGAAATATTTATTTATTTATTTTTTTATTTATCAAGTAGCTTGAATTTGCTTGAAATTGCTTGATCAAGTCAAGTAGTAACGATAGAAAATCAAGTCAAGTCAAGTAATGAATTTTTGAAAAGCTTGATTTTCAAGTCAAGTCAAGTAATTTACAAAAACATCAAGCTACTAGACTTGATGAAACCCTAAATGTCTGAAGTAATGTAACAGTAGTACGTGTATATTGGTCTGAGAAGTTATGGAAATGGTGAAACCAAAGGTACTCTAGAATTTTCCTCTGTAGCCTTTCGAGTATCAATATATGAATTTCAAAAATAGGAAACCATATGCTTATTGAGTAATCTAACTTGGATTGTATAAACGCAAAGTATAACGATCGCAAAGCAACAATATTTGAGAAATGTGCACAGTTTCTAACAATAAATCTGAACATTTTACTAGCTGACGTTATAAGATGGTCTAAGTTAAATGAAGTCCGGGTCAAAGTAAACTCCTAAGACTTTCGTGAGTACAGAACGGGTTAAAGTCTCCAAATTAATTTTATATTTCATATTCTCATGGGAGACTTTTTTCGAGTAATGTCATAACTTGGCATTTCTGATATTTAGTGTCAATATATTAGTGACACACCATTCAGTCAAAGTATTTAGATTATTTTGGAGATTGTTACAGTTACAAACATTCTGTATTTCGCGAAAAAAAATTACGTCGTAGCATAAAGTAACACCTGACAAGATAAATGATCTACAATATCATTAACTACAAATAAAAACAAAAGGGGTCCTAAATTAGATCCTTGTGCAACATCTGATTTAGCGATATAATATTTAGAACGGTAGCCATTGTAATAAAAAGATTATACAATTATTTATTTGTATTTATTCGCAGCCAATATTACATGTATAATAACAATACTACAATATGTTTTACAATAATAATTTATGTATTAAAAATATTAAAATTTGTAAAGTATAAATCTAAATATTTTATCTCGTGATAAATAGGCTCCCAATATTTTGTTATGTCCAATTTGTCACAAGACGTTTTATCACATTATATTATCGCGTGCATTATATCACTGATTAAATAATCAAATAATAACCTAACCTAACTTATGATAAAGATGCATGTAAAGTCAAAAGGATTTGTATGACTAACAAAAATTTTACTAATCCCATTGTTGTAAAAATAATACAAATGTAATAAAAATCCAGACGAGGTCGAAAAGATGGAACAAGATTAATTGGACAAATACGAAAATATTTTGATATAGCTAGTATTTAGTTCGTACTTTTAAACAAAATAATAATGTTAATACAAGATTAAATTATATTGTGATAATTACTCCTTTTTTTAAAATAAATCAAATTTTGTAAAACTGAGCCCCATCTATGATTTTAAAAAAGAAAAAACAAATAAAATTAATAAAAAAAATATTTATTTCAATTTTATATATCGATTATAGCCAGGGAAGAAATAGTATCATTTTATATACATTTATAATAATAAGACTTGATTTTCAAAAACAAAACGAATTCGCCCTTGTGATTCCAAAAAATTATCAATAATTGGAGGTAATGAAATCTTTGTTTTTTTTAAGTACAACTAGTGAAATGCATCAGTAACACCCCTCCCTACAGTAAATTATTTTTTCGCTCCATCTTTCGAAAATTCCTGCATTTTATTAACTAATACATAGTATATTAATACCCAATAGAAAAAAATTATTTAAAATTGAGAGGATTCTCAAATAATGAAAAAAAAAAACATTAAACCTAACCAATCAAGAAGTATTGCGAAAAAATTAAAAAAATACAAAATAATGTAGCAAATATATTAATTTGTATTATTTTATCTATAATCCTTTCCAGGTTAGAGACCAAAGCATACACCTCTTGAGTGATCTCCAAGAGGTTTGTACTCCTGTACATTATGTTTATTTGAACTTACCCATTGCTGGGTGTGTCAATCAGCTTTGTACGCAGATGTCGATAATGATGATGACATATTCCTACCGTAAGGGTGTTTGATTAATTTTGCATAAATATATAAATTTTAATACTTTCTTTATCTATTAATGCCAGCTGAAATCAAATGATCCAATTAAAATGAAACCTTGAAGTTATATCTATTAAGCATGTAACCCTGCTTTCAAATTAAAGCAGTTATTTCGCTGCTTGACCAGCACCCCTCTAAAATTAGGGTCGTGTGGTAAAAATATTGCAACCCTAATTGTCAACACGACATACAATGATCAATGAATACATTACATGTTAATCTTCTTTGCGAATGTAAACTATTTGACCATAACAATTTAAATTCAACTAAGTTTTAAATAGAAAAAACTCCCTTTTCTATCTTAGAAAAGGATTACAAGGGGAACAAGTTCAAACACGTACTAGTTGCTACATGTATGCTAATATCTACAATAATAAACATTTCTTTGGTCAGGGATTTTTTCTATCTGACCACTTAATCTAGAAAAATTCGTCGATTATGATAAGGCGAGTAAGATAGCGACTGATTAGCGCTGTTTCATATACACAGCGGTGTTTTCACAAAGCGTTAATTCTAGTGCTCTGTACTGATTATCACTTCAAATCATTTTGGATTTTTTGTTCGTGTTTACTTTTGATTAAAGGTATTAGTCTATCCAATCGAATTAATTGGAAAGTTAATTATTTAATTGTTTTATTGAAAGCAGTTCGTTTTAGTTTTAATTAAAATATAATGGTTTTCATTCAATCCAATACAGAGATAATTTTAATAAATTTTATTTTATTTTCACTTTATTGACAGAAAATATTGGTTAAATTAAATATATATTTACAACTGAAAATAATAACTTGTTTTGTTTTAATATTGTTTGAATTTTTTTAAATATCTTGTTATTTTAACGTTTTTATTAATTTAATGTGGATTTAAAAATTTAATTGAAGTATTTAATTATATTTTTTTTTTGAATCCGTGAAAAAGAGTGCATAAAATATGTTCTTAAAGTGTGGATTTTTCTTACACAATAAAACAGTTTTTTAACGCAAAATGTGCGAGAAAAGGAAACGCTATGACACTTTTTTTAACGCTGTTATTGTAGACGTAGAAAATAGTTATTTATGCAAGATGAGTAAAAAGTATAGTCTTATTTCACGAATAGGTACATGAGTAAAAAGTATAGTCTTATTTCATGAATAGGTAAGTCAAATCCTATGAGTGAAATAAGTCACTTTTTATTCTAGTTGCACAAATAACTATTTCGATACGCAATTTTTTGTTTCAGAAAGTTGGTACTAGATGACATTTACTTAAGTCAATCCAATGTTACCAATTCCATTACAAATATCCTTAAAGCAATATATAAAAAATAGTATAAATGACTTATTTTATAAGACTTTTTTGCACTTGTCGTTTAAAAAACTCATCAGGGCTCGTTTTCTAAATTTGGACGCGTGCGAAAAAATCATGGCTTGTAAAACTCGTTCTTTAATGTGCTATTTTCTATGTCTACAATAAAACCGTGGAAAAAAGTGCGATAGCGTTTCATTTTATCATCCATTTGCGTTAAAAACTACATACTTTATGATCCTATTTTAATGCATAAAGTGCACATTTTTTAAGGAACTTAAAAAATTGTATGCAACTTGTGAGTAAAGGATTTCCTCTCGTAAGAAAAGTTACACTTTAATGACTTTTTACATAAATAACTATGTATTTTGCATCTCGAATGAATTTATTAACTGGTTAATTTGACCAATTTGAAAACTTGTTTAATAAAGAGTAAACTGATTTTTGAATAAAAACCTTTTTAATAATTTCATTCTCGATTTCGTTATTTTTTTCTCATTCCTGTCCTGAGTTGAACCAAACAAGTAGATTATTTAAACATCTATACTCTCAACATTTTGAAAAAGAAGATTAATAAAGTATTCATTTTTTTATTATTTGAAATCTTCACTTCAAATGATCCTAAATAAATAAATAAATAAATATTTCATCACGGCATATTACACATTGCTGGGTGTGCCAATCTGCTTGATACATAGATATCGGTAATGATGGAATATTTGTACCATGCGGGCGCTTACCAGGCGTCTCCTCACGGGCACTCATTGCTGGCGTGGAGAGTGCGCCACAGGAGTCAATTTTGTGCCATTAAAATGCGATGTAATTTTTGGCATCGGTCGGGATCGAACTCGGGTCTCCAGATTCACGACCAGACACTCAAGCACACGGCCACGAGACCCTAATCTAAATTAATCAAATTGAACCTACTCTACTCTGTATGTATAATGTGTACACAACAAATATAATTTTGTTTATGATTTATATTTTAATAACTCAGTTTTTAAAGTCTTAAAATAAATCAGCGATATTTACTTAATAAAGTATAAAGTTTATTCATTACTTTAAGCAAAATAGTATTTAATATTTAGTTCATTTCTGAAAGCGTTTTCGATATGTCGAATGTTTGTAAATTAATTCGGTAAATAGATTTTGAAAAGGCGAAATCTGTTGTGTTTTTTTCTGTGGGCAAATCGCTACATTCTTCGGCGTGTTGCTCGGTCTGTCCTCAGTCCCCCCTGGTGTCTGCAATAAAACATCAAACAACGAATTCTAAATCACACTCAACTACCTGCACGGTGCACGGGCCTTAATAGCCAACAGGTAGGCTACACTACTCTCAAACATACACCGTGATGACGGAGACTTCGTTATTACTAATATATTACATTTTTAACACGATAAACAATCCATACATACAGGTTGAATACGAGAATGTCTGATATAGACGTTTTTTGGTAATATTATCTGTTTCGTAAAACTTTACGGAATGCTGTACCTAATGCAATTTTTTCATATTAATTTCTGTCTTCATTTATTGATATCTTACGAAGTAATATGCATGTAGAAATTAATATAAAAATAATTAGCTTATAAAATAAAAATTATTAAAATGATAAAATAAAATGCATTTGTAGTTGATATTTGGCAGTTATCAAATTTTTAGTAGTTTACACATAAATAATATGTCGTATATCTAATATTTTCCAAAATAACCTATTTCAATATATGGTTCACACATTATCCTTTTCTTTTCATACAAATCATGTTGTAACGTCATGTAACAAATTATTAGGATTTATTATTAGGAATACTAAATACTTCGATGATACCGATTTATTAAAAATATTGTACTCCACTTTTATATTGTCAAAATTGGAATATTGTGGTTTGATATGGTATCCTATGTATCAATGTTATATAAATGATTTAGAATCAGTACAAAGGCGTTTCCTGAAATATTTATCGTACAGGAATGATAATCAGTTTCCCCCCATAGGAATTGAACAAAACACTATGTTAGAGCGATTTGGTTACCTCTCATTATTACAGCGTAAGAGAAATATATCCATATTGTTCTTGTACAAATTACTAAATAATATTGTTGATTGTTCTTCAATTTTAAGTCAAATAAATTTTTTTGTTCCACGATTATGTGCTCGAACATATGTTACATTCTTTGTAAGCTTTGCTAGAACAAATTTATTGACTAGATCACCTATTCATATTATGTGCAATAATGCTAATGAATTCATTATCGATGTTGATTTATTTAATATTACATACCCTAGGCTAAGAGAACTTCTATATAATTCACAACAAATTTAACATTCTTAATTATTTGTTTTATGTAAGATGTTATGTAGATATTTTTAAATTTAAAATCTGTTTTTCTTTGTAACATGTACATGTTGTAATGTTTATTTTCATTATGTTGTCCTGTTAATGGTGTGTAACTGTTGGGCGATAAATAAATTAAATTAAAATTAAAAATTAAATTAAAAATTAGAGGCCACAAAATTTTGATGGTTTTGGTATTAACCAATGTTACACATTTTCAACACAGATAGTTAGACTAGTATATTAACAGCAAAAGCAATATTAAAAACTGTCAAATTTGTTTAATTTACTATAATTTTAACTCAAAGTGTCAACTACTAGTGCTATGTGAACTACCGGTGCTTTTACCGTAAGTAGTGATTCTCAAAGTTTGTGACACAATATATATTTGTTTAAACAGAACAATATATTTTGATTATTTTATTGGAAAGACATTATCTCTCTTTCCTACAAAGTAGCGGAAAGGGGGGTAGTTGTGGACAGGGGCAGAAGTGGATAGACCAAATTTCTCTAATATAGAAATAGGTATCAAATTCAAAACCTTCTTGATGATGCAGAGTGTGCCTGAGTGTCTGGTCGCGAATCTGGGGACCCGGGTTCGATCCCGACCGACGCCAAAAATTACATCGCATTTTAATGGCACAAAATTGACCCCTGTGGCGCACTCTCCACGCCAGCAATGAGTGCCCGTGAGGTGACGCCTGGTAAGCGCCCACACGGTACAAATATTCCATCATTACCGATATCTGTGTACGAAGCAGATTGGCACACCCAGCAATGGGTAATATGCCGTGATGAAATATTTATTTATTTATTTATTTATAACCGGTAAAAAGTTTGAGCATCCTAATAACAAAGACATCTAAAGTTGCTATATTGGTCGCAAATTCCCAAATCCCAATAGTATTAAAGAAACTACAAGATCCGATCTTTTATATATTTTTCAGTAAATTTTGAAAGTTGTGCTAGGAGTTAATTTTTATATTTTCCATTGTAAAAAACGTTAATTTTTTTCTTCCGATATTTTTACTTTAACTTAATATATTGTTTATTTTAACTAGTGTTCCTTCTGCTCCTAATTGTTAAGTAATGTCCACATGTACCCCGCTTTGGGGCAGTTGCGGACATAATACATTGTTACACAATAAACACATTTTCTTTTGTTTGTAACAAGTTGTTCTTATTTACTCATTGCGTTTCACTGACGTAAAAAAACGGACCACTAAAATATCCATATATTTTCAGATTTGAAATTTTAAATATGTGAAAACTATATTAGACTACGAACTACGACCTGTCTGGTTTGTTAACAATCTGAAGTGGGATCCCATAAGATATTAAATTACAATTTTTATTTAACTGCATAAATTTTTAGAATTAAAAGAAAATGAATGCTTCGTATACATAATAACGCAACCCAAATGATATCACATAAAAATTGTTTAACCGTTTTTTCTGTATCTCCCGTCAAATTTAGAGTTTTAGTATGTAACTCAAAATCAAAAGACAATTGAAAACTTCTATGGAGACTATCAATTTTGTCTCAAAAAATTGACTAAGGAACGTGCAAACCTCGGTGCAAACAGTTTTACTCTCTGGAACAAATTCAACGCATTACGTTTGATAATATTGGAGGTTGTCCGTTTTTTTCCCGATCTGTGTTGTTGTTCTAACATTAAAAACGACAATTACAAACTGTTTTATTTATATAAAATGATATATTATTAACGGTATAGTATCGCTAAAGTTATAGAATATAGAATTATGTAACTTATAAATTCACTCAAAATTGCAGATTTTCAAAAAGATCTAGATGTATTTATAGAAACGCGTCTTATGACATGTTTCCAATGTAGTCATCTTATATGAAGAAAGTATCCCAGGTAGGGTATAGTTTTATTGTTGGCGGGCAGGTTAACTTGTTTGGAGATAATCTCCTAATCCGTATCCGGTATTCGGCTCCAGATTCGTCCACGTATAAATCTCAGCTTAGCTGAGCTCTCAGCTCTCGACTCAAGTCGATCCCAAAAGAAAAGCAATAAACATCAAATCTTACCTACCTCTGACATAGATAAATTACCACTTTTTTTCTTTACCTTAACTATAAATTATTATACAGTGTCATTCAAGAATATATTTCAATTATATGCAGCTATTAGAAATAATTTGTTCTTTAACACTTGCCTCTATAGAATAGCGCTATTATATACACTATTGATATATGACGGATTCAACAATCATACAACTTTTTTTTCAAAATACATTTAATCATTTAAATTCAAAGGAAACTAAGTAGGTACTATTTTTATGTTTTGAAGTTATTGGACAAAATTTGTTCTGCACAAATAATAACGATAATAAATGAAAATGATAAATGCTTATGACCTTACGACCTATGAGTCAAAATATTTTAGTACTTATTTTTGTACTTGTATAACCTTTCGTTCATCGAATTAGTCCACATATTGTTTTTAATTTCAACCACTTAGCACTTCAAATTTTAGCAATAGTACCATTTCTAAAACTTTGGGCTTGGCTTATAGAACGTTTTTATTTTAAAATGTTATATATTTGATTGGCACTTAGATTTAATGAGACCATGCATAATTTTTCATTTTTAACTTTAATCGGTAGAGTAATGCAAAATAATAGACTCCTGTAATTGCGGAGAGCTTTGAGTGAAATGGATGGTGTACATATTGGTGAAAGTGTAGTGCCTGCGTTAGCGTATGCTGATGATGTAGTTGTTTTAGGAGAAAATGAAGAGCAACTCAGGAGAATGATAGAGAGAATACATGTAGTTGGAAGAAGTATGAATCTTATGTTGAATATTGATAAATCCAAAGTGTTAGTATTTGAAAGGAGTGAATTGGTGACTGAGTGCAATGTGTTGGTGGATGGAGTGAAACTGGAGCAGGTAAATGAGTTTGTATATTTGGGTAGCATGATGTCGAGGGATGGTCGAATTGATCGAGAGATAGAAAGGAAAGTGAGTGCGGGATGTAAGGTAATGGGTGCTCTGGGCACGTTTGCACGAAACGTTAACGTATCAAGGGATGCTCGGTTAAGTGTATATAATGGAGTGCTAGTGCCTGCTTTGATGTATGGAAGCGAATGCTGGTCATGGACGGGGAAGCATAAAAAGAAAGTGACTGCCGTGGAAATGAGGTATTTACGTGGTGTATGTGGGTATGTCAGACGGGATCGCGTGAGGAATAAGTGTGTGTGAGTCAGTTGAGATGGTTTGGGCATGTGGAGAGAATGGCGAGTGAACGGCTTGTTAAGCGTATATATCTTGGTAAAGTTGAGGGTTTTCGATTGCGTGGCCGACCAGTGTGTAAGTGGATGGATGTGGTTGGTAGGGTGCTTAAAGAGAGAGAGTTTCCAAGTAAGAAGAGCATGTATGAATGCGATTACGAGTTTGGCCGAGGCGAAAGAAATCTGCTTAGATAGGAATGTGTGGCGAAGGATGATTGTTTCCTGACTAGTATTGTGATCCGGATGCGGTATTTCGCTACCGAAAATCGGTCACTTTAATATGTTTAAGAGTAAGGATTTATTGTATGATGTTGATGTTGTTCTTATTGTTATCGGGTTTGTGCAAACCCACTAAGTGGGATACTCGTGATTTTATGTATGTATGTATGTATTATTCCTTAAATGATTTTTAATAATGAAAAAAATGTAATTAAAAATGACATTTTTCAAAACGCAGCTGACTTCCTCCGCCTCGTCCCTCGCCCTGTGACGTATGCAGTTCATCAACTGCCATTTTGATTTTCACACTAGGTTCTACACGTTAAAGTGACATTTAAAGATAACCTGAAATTTACGAAAGTAAACATGTTGGTGATACGTTGTTTTGTGCCAAAATAAAGAATAAAAATATATTCTGCAATATATTCAATGTCTCTCGTGCGTTTCTATAGCTAAACAAACTTCTAGCGTCTAGTCTCAAATATTTACAAAGAAGTACAGGCTGAATAACTTACCCATTTTTAACACCCTGTATAGGGTATTTCATGTTAGTATCAGTAAATGAAACTGCAGATATATATACAATAATGAAATAGCATTCATAATGTTAACATACAACAATAGTTTCAGTCACATAGACATTTTTCACATAAATTTCATGACATTTAAAAGGGAAACATTGAAGTCATGCTCTATTAATAATTAGCTAATCATGTATCTTAGTGTTTTAACATTTATTTGTTGAATTCATAGTTTTTCTCAATTTTTCAAATTTTCATTGTTTATTTTTTCGTTGTGCTACCTATCATATTGCATTGTAATATACTGTTAATATAAATTTATTATTTAGTGGGAACCTATAATTGGTTTGAAAAAAACTGTTGGTTCTCCAAATGTACATAAATAAATAAATAAATAAGATATTTTAATTGTGTGGTTGTGTCTTATGAGACGATCGGGTTCGTTAACTTAAAAATTATATTTTCAATTTTCAAATAGCTCAAAAATAATCCATGTAGTTTTTCTCTACGACAGCTTTGAGAGCTTGTGAGGTGACGCCTGATACAATATATCGTCATAACTAAAATATTTTTTGGTACTTAAACAATAACAAAAAAATGTATATTACTTCATTCATATTTTTAATATCATTATTTATTCTTATTTCAGATGTGAAGTTCTCTTACATCCAAGGCAAGATGGAGGCGATATCTGGTAAGTTCGATTTACAATCTCTCTGTTTACAATATTAGTGACGAAAGTTATGTTGTTCAATTATTATCTGTTGATTATTGAGCTTAAATCGGAGTTAATACAAATAATTAATGAAATTTAACTCAATATCAGAGTGTCAATTGGTTTGATAAAATTTCAATTATATAGAAATTTGCCGTGATTTTTTGATTATAAGATAAGTTCAAGTGATTATTCTATTAACTCTAATCTGGCTATTTTTGTCGCGTTAGATTATATCAAGATGTTCTAAATTAAATCGTAGATGTGTAGTATTTTGAATCACAATACTGAAAAAAAATGAAATTCGTAATGCAAATACACCAGTAGGTATTACATTGTTTATAACATATAATAATCTTCAATATTTTTTAAAAAATAAATATAATTTTTTATATAATCTCTATGTTACCGTTAATGGGATTCAGTACTCGGCACTATTTTTTTTTTTGAAATGTTGAATAAAATGATAAATTTTAGCGATTATTTTACTTTCCAAGTTTATATGTGTTTTGCAACATATATTTTTTCGAATTTCACTGAATTTCAAATTATGTGACGTCAGACTTTTAATTTGTGTATCTCGGTGAGTAAAGCAAGAACTAAAATCGTTTACATGTCAGTACTGTAATCTGACCATATGTTAGCAGTGTGGTATATTGAATAATATGAAATTATATTATTTTTGTTCAGTACTACTGTACTCACTTTGAAGTAGTGACGTCATTATACCGCGAATAGTTGTTATTAAAATTATGAATAGTTTTTTGTTTTAATAAAATTTTCTTATTATTGATATTTTCATAATTTGCCAAAATATACGGGGTGTTTATTTTATTTTGTCCAATATTGTTATTTCATGAACTATAAGAGCTACGAAGTCGGTTAAATTAGCAAACAATTTCTATTTTACAAGACTATTTGAGTATAATATTCACAAACTGTCGAGATTAACTTTATTATTTTAAATGGAACTCTAATTTTTTTGCTTATTCAATAGAGAATTTATACTGAATTCAGTGATAAAATATTTTTATATCCGTACACAACGGAGTTGTATTTGACAGAAATAAAATATTAAAATCGCTATAGCTTTGAAACTAGGCATTTCCGAATATATGTTTATATGAACTTTTTTTATTGTTTTGATATGTATTATCCACCTTTAAATACATGACCTCTTTTTTAAACACCCTGTATAATTGTATATAAATATTGTATAGGATTAAATAACAATTATTTCGAGAAAAATCGTATTCAAAATTAGACTGCAATACAGTAACATTATTTTAAATTTGTAACACCATTTTCTCGAAATAATTGCCAAACAACCCTGTACAATATTTATATCGTTGAAATCAGAAAAAAAATCTAATTGGCTAAAAATTTGTATAGGGTACCATTTAAAAAAAATATAATTTTGTTCTACCGTTTGAAAACCACTTGTTGAATTCTCAGTTTGTTATTACTGATAAATTAGCCCCTATCACTTTTTGTATAACAACTTTTTCTCGAAAGTTATTAGTTCGCCAAAAAAGCGAGGGTTGTTTTAAAAGAAACATTCTGTATAACGCGGATTGAATTCGACATGAATTTTTCTTTCCTATCATGTATTTGCACGATTATTGCTTAGGAGTGGTAAGCAGGTTTAGAGATGTTCAGTATATTACAGAAATATCTTTGGAATTGAAGTGTTTTATTGGTGAACCACTCATTCGCTAAAATCGTGTAATACATAATGCTGAATTAATATTTTGAAACCGCGGTATCCTATTTTTAACCGTGTGAGAGTGGTGAAAAAAGTAATGAATCGATTTGAATATGTGTTTAACTCTTTAATACAATTGAAAATCTTTTGAAAACCATTGACAAAAATATTGCATGGAATAATATTATTAACTCCAAGTAATTGTTTAAAATTATAACGGATGCATGGAAAACTATAAAGCACAATTACTTAATTCGATGCCACGACGAATGATATTTATTATAAATAATCATTAAAGTATTAAATATGTAACATTGTTTGTTTTGTCTAATTTAAGTTTTTTTTCATAAACTTCTGGTTAATTTTTTTAAGTAAATATACGATTTTTATAAAATCGCTCTATTCTGTCACAATTGTGCAATTTAGTACAATACTTTTGAATTACTTATTAAAAATATGTAGATAAGCTATTAAGATAAGTGAAAATGAAATAAATAAGATATACCACTATTAGTTCTATAATTGGAAGTACGTACTAGGATTCCTCATATGATGTTATTTTGAAAGAAACTGTTACATTTACAAATAAAAATAGACATAAAACATTCTTATTGACATATTCGTATAGAAACAAAATTGAGATATTCTTTATTTTGATTTGCTTTATAAACTGGACTTCAAAGAAATTGCATTGCATCGAAATTTCACATTTCTAAGTATTTTCGCGACTTATGTTACATTAATGATCAACATCGCATAAAGAAAGTATATATATACCATCCTGACCAGATCCTTTGTATAATGCAATTGAGTGTTTTTATTTTTACAGAAGCTGAACATGTGGAAAAATTAAATGTTACGTAACACAATCATCCGCTTACCTCTTCAAATATATTATAACTAAGAAGAAGATATACGATGACGTCAGTAATATTGTTGACAAACAGTGACATTTAGAAGTACAAAATATTACAAATATTTACAAAATAATTATTTATGTAACAAGTGTGTAAAGAGATAAAAAAAACACTATTTTGCACACGTGATGCATACAACATTTTCCCTACAACCCAAATATTAATAAAATTTTGTTTCTCATAATATTGTACAAAATGTAACTGAATCATTTAAAATTGATATTAAAAATTAGGTTAGATTAGAACTCATTATGGAAAAAAAATGTTAATGTTCTTAAGAATTAGGTTAGTATTTAATCTGTTAATAAAAAAATATTACACTCCTTTAATTTATATTGTATATATGTATTATGAAATAGTAGAATACTATAAGCATAAGCAATACAAAATATGTTTTTAAAAGTGAAGAAAATGCCCACATTAAATAAAAGAAAATAATCTTTACTTTTTTCTTAAGAAATCTATCTTTCGACTTTATTTTACAGTATTATAAGCCGATATTTAACAATTCAATTAGAATTTTGTTTTTCTTGTACATAATCAAAAAAGGGAAAGCATTGTTGATGATGTAGGTAGGTACGTTGGCTGATATCTCGACTTCACTAAAGAAATTATTGTTCAAAGGTTTTCAATATGGAACTTAACATATGTAGATGTACATATAATAAGGAGGAAATATAAAGAGAATAATAACCAAAATAACTTTCAGGTTTAGGCATTAACTTCTTCTGACAGATTTCAATATTAGTTAGATAATAAATGATTTCGTATGCTGTCACCAAAAATGTTTTTTAACCTAAAAGTTTCGTACCTATTGATAATAAACGAATACCAAAAATAATTAAGCTTTTTTTGCGAGTGTGAGTTAGTTTATTTTAAAGAATATTTAGAAAATTTTCATGAGAAAAATGTCCAAATATTAGGGGATAAAGTTTGTTTGTTTTAATGCCTTTTCTGAAAGATAAAGTTATAAATTAGAGTGTTTGTTACATTTCCAAATGTGTATGGTTATTATTTTTTTTAATTTCAAATTATGTGACGTCAGACCTTTAATATGTGCGCTTCCTAGTCAGTAGGTAAAGCAGGAACTAAACTTGTTTGAATAATATAAATTTAGAGCTGAATAAAAAATAATGCTAAATATAACGTAATAACCTAACCTAACGCACAATGTGCCAATTCCCATATCTGCAGCGGCGATGAAATATTAAAGCAACCGGTAGCCAAAGTACTTCCTATACATTTATATTTCTCTTAGTACTATAAGTAGTGACTTCACACGAATAGTTGAATTAAAATTATGAATAAAAAGTTTTATATTTTAATCAAATTTTGATACAAAAAAATGATTCATAATTAATGTCATATTTTCAAAATTTGACAAAATCTATTTTTTTTAAATAATTTTGTATAATACATAATTATATTCTTTTCGCTACTATAATCACTTTCCAGTAGTAATCCGTTAAATAATAATCATATGATTAAGGAATCAAGCTGATCCGAAGATCAACGTTTGTTCCAATTCGCCAACTTGATTGAATCAAGGAATTATGATCAACAGATCCACAGTTTCGTTTTAAATATAATTTTATTCGTGGTAATTGTACTTCCCGTTAAAAAAATATGAATATGTGAGTTTTTAATTTATTTATAAAATATATTTTACTATTTTCCTAAAATAATATTATATTTTGACTGATTTCAATAAAGGAGTGTTTTTAAATATGTACAGGGTGTTATTTAAATAAGCGTGCAACACTTAACCGATAATAGAACTAACCGCACGAGTAGTAAATCTGGCAATACATAATTTTTGTTTTACATACTTTAAAACTGACCAATTACGTCATAGTTTAAAATTTTGCACAATACAGTAACAATCAGTATGTTCTCAGAAAAAAATGTTGATTTTTTGCATAGGCGTACAATTTATATTCTGTTTATTTGATATTCTCAAAATGAGAATAATTATCTTCACCAATCAAGAGTATGCAGATATGCAACAGTGTTGATAAACATCAAGTTTACATTATGAACCTTTGGAATGATCTTATATGTCAATTGTGACAGTTGTGACATTTTCTGCAGTTTTACTTTTTTACAGAATTTTAAACTTTGACGGAATTGGTCAGTTTTAAGGGGCTCCAATTCTTGTAGAAAACATTGGTTAAGCGTTGTACACTTACTTAAATAACACCCTATCTGTAGGTATAGAGAAAATGAAAGATATAAAAGTATATTTGAAAATAATAAACCAAATTCGGTTTTAAATACAGATAAAGAAGAAGCATGCGTCGTTACAAATGAGCACACCAGCCAGAAATCTGATTTATCTATAAATGTCAAAATTTGGATTAAAAGATGTAATTACTCCTTGATTAATGGAATATGACGACTCAGTTAATCATTTGATTACCTTTACATTTTATAATGAATTGGATTGATTCAGTATCAGCATTAATTTGTAGATCAACTCTTGATTAAGCAATGGTGAATTCGGACGTAATATTATGAATGAAAATTTTTATATTATAATAAAATTTAATTTGGAATGATTTCAAATTAGTCACGTTTTTATAATTTGCCAAAAAATACAATTTTTTAGTATTGGATCAACCGTTTATCCAGAATAGTTCCTTTTTGAGAAGCAATTATAAATAATTTGGTGTTGAAATTTTTGGTGGCCCAATATTATTTTGGGGAAGGCGAATAACAAATATTTGAAATTAATATGATGTTTATTAAATGAACCCATTAGTTTGCAGTACACATTTATACAATATTCAAAAGATTTATATTTATATCATTCAAAGGAATGAACGTAATCTTCTTCTTAAATGAGTTGAACTATATCTTTGGTCATTACTGTTTTTCGTTAGAAATTTGGAATTTCTATAGGATGTACTTTCTTTGATCACAAATGGGTATGTGATTAGTTTTTCCTCCCGGATATACTTTTTTCTGAAAAAATATATACTTGAGCATTTATGTCCAATTCCGCGTCTTACAAATCAAAACAAGATCTGGAGAAAGAGAAACAGATAGAGCGTCTTGATTCCTATACACCGAGCAGTAGTATGGGGGGTAGGTTTCATCGTTTCAGCGTTTCAGGCTTCAGCTTCAGAACCGGACATCCCTTAGCCAAGAACGGTCACGCCTACTACTTTCAGCCCGCCCCCTTTATTTCATTTGCCTCTACTTGACATCCTTGCGCAGTCGCAAGAACCACATCCTTCAAAAATTCTTCAAAACAATTAAAAAACTAACGACACTTTCCCTTTGCCATGTGAATGATTACTGATTACCACCCTAATCGACTATTAACTTATATCTTCTCGGTTGTGCGTGTTGGGGGTGAGATGTTCACTTGTTTCGCGGCCTCCAATGGCATGTGAGCTGTGGTGGGGATGACGTATCGCGGACTCGCGCGGCAGATGTGTAGTCAGTGCGCGCGCGAACATGAAAGCGTAACTACGTTCGTAGCCGAGTGATCTGACGTGACGTGACGTGCAACATGGACTTCCAGAGCGCCATGGAGACGTTTGCTGAAGCCTGGGTTGCAGCCAACTCCAAGTCGTGTCCACTTGGGGATCTGTCAGTGCAGGTACGAGAAACAATTTTTTGGTGGAGGTGAAAAAAAAATGCGCAAAGGGATGGTTTAAACTTTAAACTAACTTAATATAGTTTCATAGTACTTTGTATTTGTTAAGAAGATATAATTTTAAATTATATATTTTTCTGTACGTATAGAAAATATAATAAAAATATAATATTTTAAATAATCAAATGACACAGCTCATATAAAAGATATTGTTTTTAATGTAGCAATAATTAGTATGTATATAAAGTAATAAACAATAAATATAAACTATGTTTTAATTCAACATTATTGACGGTAATAATATTGAAAATGTTTATATAAATATTTCTAACAATAATAATAATACATACTTAATGTAAAGTGAAAGAAATATATTTAATAATTACTTGTAGATGTAATTATTTTGCACTGTATACATACAAAAGTTATCTGTATAGATGAATATTTTTTTCTAAATTTATATTTTATTTAGATTCAAATAATCTCACACACTTTTCACGCATTTTAAATTTTTGAAAATACTGAACTCTCACTTTGATAACATTGAAAATGAACAGATTAGTTGTTCAAATATTTACTTATACACAAAAAATTAAAAGTATAATATTTGTTTAAGCCAAAATCCAGTTTGAAATCATATTCCTGGGTTATTAAAATAAAAAAAAATATATTTTTAAATTTTTTTAAGATTTTTTCAAATATTTTCTTTTAATATATTTTTTATAAGTGGGAATATTTTTTAATTTTCTTTACGTAATTATGATATTTATAATTTTATTTTTAGTCGTATTTTTCTGATATCTTTATCTATTTATAATCGTTTTCCCAATAATACTAATAATGTTACTGTTTAAATCATTTTAAATATAATAATATAAATTTTAAAAAACTATACATTATAATGGCTTTAAGTAATACATATGTATAGTTGCATAGAGAAATAAATAAGATAAAAAAAATCATTTAATATAATTGTAAAATATCTTATACCGTCTTTTACTATATGTGATACATTTAAAACCAATTATATAATACGAAAAAATAATTAATTTTTATTTGGCAATTTTATTTTAATGGAATAAACAAATAAATAAAATACTGTAGGTATTTGTATAAAATATATTTGTTATTACAAAATTGTTATGTTTATATTATTATTTTATTGTTTATTACTATACAAACATTTAAGTACTTCTTTTCCTAATTTAAAACATACATAAATGAATATATTGTCACAATATATATGTGTGTATGTATTTACATTATAAATGACTTTTACTGTACGTACCTACATTATGTAGCGTTTTATATTTTATATCGCGACAAAATTTTAACACACATGTGTAACTGTGCTAATCAAGCTCTAATCATTTAATCAACTCAAATCAAATATTTTCATGTTATTTTTAGCTGCTAGTCGTAATTGTTGTAACAATTAGAACACTACTTAAGCGATTGAGATTTTAAATTGATTTTGACGTTTAGTCAGAGTCCATTTGGAATTTTTTGTGGTGTTTGGTGGAAAATTTGCAGATTAATATGAAAATACATTAAGAAACTTTCACGTAGTACAATTCCATTTACGTAAGAAAATATATTGTTTCAGTTTTCATGTTTTCTAATCGTGTGTTAATACCATTTACTACCGATAGTGATAATAAAATAATGTATTGTTTAAAGTCATTAAGAATTAAGCGATATGTATTAGTATTTCGCAAAGCTATTACAAAGTAAAACAAAAACATGGCATGACATCTTTTGACTATTTTTATATGTGACATCTTTTAGGCGAATTGAGTAAATATGTTTAATTTCTAATCTATATAAATGAAATTCAGTAGGTGCTTGTGTGTCTATATGTATATATTTGTGTATACTAGTAGTGTCCACTAAAAAAAATGCCAGTTGGGTTGTTGGGTACTGGGTAATACTTATCCGGGTACCGGGTACCCGACGTTTTATATACCATTGGAAAGAATAACAACCGAACCTAATCCATAAACACTGTCATTATCACAATCACAATGATAGTGAACATTATCAATATCCATAATATTTGATATTGTCGACCAGAAAAACTCCAATGATCCCGGGTTCGAATCCCGCTCGTCTTTATCATCTTCATACATAATCATCAAAATTAATCGGCTACATTATGATCTTGGGACGTAAAACTTAATAAAAAAATATTTGTTATATATATATATATATATATATATATATATATATATATATATATATATATATATGTCTTAAATAACTAGGAAGATACAGTTTTTTTTATTATTTTTAAATGTTGCTAGTAACGAATTTCGGAAACTTGTCCAGCCAAACCTGGTACAACAATCAGCCGGATATGTGAGGTACCGGTTATTAACCGGGTACCCGATTTATCCTAATTAATGTATAAAGCTGATATCTCAACCAATATACGTCATTAATAAATCTTGTTGAGTATGCATAAGAACAGTAATGTTTATTTTAAATTGTTAAATTTTATCTTATAATTTTTGTAAACAAAGCAGATTGGAATATGTAAGTTATTAAAAAATATATTTAGTGTTTTATTTTTTTAAGTTTTATTACTGACATCTATTATGGCTGATATATCGTCTTCACCATATGTATATTTTCATGTGTAATTGTACTTGATCATAATCGGTTTATTTATATTTAGCCAAACTTGTTATTTTATTACAATTTTTTATTGGTTATGCATATATTAATATCTGTTATAGTAAATAAAATCAGTATCAGGAACGAAGATTTCCGATAATTTCCGAAAACGGACGAACCTAATGATTGTTTATCTTTATAATAAAAGGTTATTATTTTTGCTGTACACTAATCTAATGTAGGTTTCATAATGCGAATATGTTTATTATGTGATATTGATGTTATGTTGTTTCGACTTGGTTTCATATTTTGTACTTTCTTTTGAGGTTAGTATGAGTACTTGGATGTAAATAACAAAATATATTATCCATTTCTGGATGTGCCAATCTGCATTTATTCGCAAATTTCGATAATACCAGCTTACCTGTACTGACGAAATCGGTTTCTAAGCGTCACATCACGGGCCCTAAAGTTGTCGTGGAGAGAGAACCATTGGAGTCAATGTTGTGCTATTTGAAAGTTGAAATAAATTTTCAATTTTGAGGTTGGTCAAAACCGGGTCATCCAAACCAATACATCATAAAATTATTGTGGTAAATTATTTGTACCGTAGATGGCGTTTCTTAGATTCACTCTATTCACTGCTGATGTAGAGGGTGCACCACAGAATGCGAGAAATAATGAGTAAATCTATCATTTAATTCATAGATTCATTTACGAATCTATGAATTATTCATTAAAATGTATATGTACATTTTATATTATATTATAAATTTAGTGTTACTTTTTTAAAGGTATAATGTAAAATAACTGCGGAAATAAATACTTCTTTAAATTGAGATGCAAGACATTTACCAGGAATTACTTCATGAACATTTATAGCTGGTATGGAAAGCGCACCACAGAATAGTTTTGTGGAATAAATGTCAACAATCTGATTCGAATTCGGATTACTGGAATCACTTTAATTATGTTTAAAAATAATAAGGCCCTGTTACAATTCAAAATGCGTACATATGTGACTGTTGAACGCATGGATTGTTAGGCCACATGTTAAGGGTTAAAATAAGAGAAGGATTAAGGGCAAATTTTAAAACCCTTTATAGGTCATCGTTACTTGAGAGTTACATTCTATACTTTATTATATTTTTAGGCAGCTGTGCACACAATACCCATAAGTAATCGCTTGTAACTTCTAAGTAACAATATGGAAATATACTTATCGACACTGTCAATGTTTACTGAAAATTGTATAAATAATTAAACACTCTAAAGAAAACCGGACATTTATAAATAGTATATTATGTAGCGAGTTATATACTATATTTTTTTTTCTACGATTGTAAATTAAGACAGCAGAAATAGCTAACTTCATTCCGTGTGTAGTGGATCAACTATTAAAGGTTGCTAGTTTCACGCCGTGTCCAATGCACTCGAAGTCACAGTTTGTCAAGTTGTGATTAAGATGTTGATTAGCATCATGGAAACCATTACGTTGTCACATTTTAACAGCAAGTAAATATTGTTTTTATTATTTTTTTGTTACAATATGTATCACTGATCTGTATAGAGTAAGATGTTAATTTTTGCACGAACTGTTCGTCAAGATTGCGCAAATATGGTTTAAGACCCAGATATCCTACTGTTTGCCTAGTTTTGCGCAAGAACACAGAGACTGAGTAATGGATCAATGAGCTTCGTATTGTCCACAGATGAAGCCATTTCTACTCGTGTTTATTAGATAGACAAGAACATTCATGGAGAAGGTCAGGACGACCACTTTCAGGATATTGCAATCATTCAAGAACACCATTTAATGGTGGCAGTCAAATGATATTAACAGACATTTCAATGTATGGATAATATTCTGTTTGTTTTGGTCAAGAATGGTACTTTGAGGGCATTTCGGTACATTAACAAATGCCTAGCTGATCTTGTACTACCTTTTGCTTCATTTGTTCCTGAGAATCTGCTTTTTAAAGCTGACAATATTGCGCATCTAACAATGCAGCATTTAGGGTAAGTCAATATTCAGTGATTACAATAGTCAAATTGTAGCCCTGACTTAAATTCAATCAAAAATATATGGGATATGTAAAGCGTTCTGAATCGATTATCTATACTACAAAATATTCAAGATCTAACATTAGCTCTTTATGAAGCATAGAAATGAAATTAACATGAACAGATACCAACTATAATTGTAATGTAAGTTTGTCAAACCATATGGTAGAAGTAAATAAATCTCGCGGAAGCAATACACACTATTACTTACCCGAACTGAAACCTGAATCATACTTCAAACTTAATTAATAAACAAAAATAATTTTATTACTTTTGTTTATTTTTCTGCTTAAGGAATTTTTCTTAATAAATAAAGTGTTTACTAAACTTTGTAATGTATCTTGCAAAGAAAAAAATATTAAATAAATTAGATATTTTTACGATTGTTAAAGTTTTATATTTTTATTTTTGTAAAACTTAAAGTGACATTTGATAAAATATATTGTACGAATTATCACCAGTTTTGAATTAATTAATCTATAACTAAATGAATATATTATCAGTACATATTTGAATAATTAAAATCACGGACTCATATGCGAATAAGTATGAATGTGGAAAACTTGAACCGACTATTAAATGGATAAGTTACTATCGGATTTGATTTGTTTACTTTATCAAAGCACACTAGATTATTGTATATAAATGCCTGATAAGCCACATCAATAGGGGCTTAGTTTTTATGAGATTTTCACTTTTCATAGTATAAATTAATAAATAAAAAATATACGAGAAAAAGTTAATAATGATTTAGTACATTGAAATTATTTTAAAAAATTCAGGTTCGACTTCGATCGGAATAGAACCAGGGACGGTCGAATTGCAATCGATCACTTGTCACCTAATCTTGATTTTAAATAAGGTACTTAATATCACGCTTTCTGAAATTCAGACTAGGCTTGCTTTTTCAAGTTAAAAATAAGTACTAATTGCACAAAAAGTTTAAATAAATAAAAAGAAATAAATATTTCATCACGGCATATTACCCATTGCTGGGTGTGCCAATTTGCTTTGTACACAGATATCGGTAATGATGGAATATTTATACCGTGCGGGCGCTTACCAGGCGTCACCTCACGGACACTCATAGCTGGCGTAGAGAGTACACCAAAGGGGTCAATTTTGTGCCAATAAAATTCGATGTAATTTTTGGCGTCGGTCGGGATCGAACCCGGGTCCCCATATTCGCGACCAGACACTCAGGCACACGGCCACGAGTAGGTATTTCAATAATTATAACTACCGATTAGCTCTGAACAAATTTATTTTACACCATAATATGAATTTGGATTCATCATTGATATACGATTGTAAAAATATCAAAAAACCATGATTATTTGATTTATTTGATATTACAAAATCATTGTTTTTTTTTTAAACATACAAATAAGTTCGTGTGCAGTTTATAAAAAAAGATGCTATGCCTGTAGTGAAAAGGCTGTAATCTTCTGAGGGCAATTGAAGTTCTCCTTCCTTCATGTTGGTACATTTGAGAAATGACGTTTCTAGGTGGTTTATATATGATTGAAAATGTGAATCCTGGTCTCATATAGAATAATTGTTTCCTGCGTGAGGTATTATTACCCTGAACTCTGTCATTTGCGCAGAATAATTAGCCGAAAATCTGGAAAGGTGTATGTAAATCTACATAATGCCATGTATTGTTGATATTAGGATTAAATAATTCTAGGAATTGTTATAAATTATTGTATTTCGGAGATACATTAGTTCGTAATCTGTTGTGGCAATATTTGTAATTAATGACAGTACTTTGTTCATAAATAGTAGTGATTATAATGATTCTGTTATCGCTCTATTGTAATCATCAAATTCACTTTGTATATGAACATTATATGACCACTTCTACCAAACGGATTTAATGTTTTACCCGATCTAGTTTTTAAAAATTATCCGGTATTTTTTTTGCAGTCGGATATCGGATAATAATAGACTGGATATCGGGTAGTGTATACCCAGCGTTTTATATGATGTGGCAACTAATCCGCAGACCAGTGCTATCTTATCCGCCTTTATTTGATTCTTTGGTTTGCAAGAAGAGCTATGAATTATTTATAGGGGGACACATTGAAGTAGAATATATTATTTTTAAATTTATTTTTGGGAGCAAAATGAGAAATATGAATATGGCCATAATAAATTTAATAATTTTATGTTAGTACATCATTTAAATTATTAAATTGACACAATTATAAATGACACAACAATTTGTATACATTTTTCACATGTAGCTTTTATAAACATTAGGTATTTATTTTAACTTAACGCATAAAACTCACACCCATCATTACCTACATTCGTTATTGTATAATATATTAATGGCAAATTTATTAAATTTGTTATACCCATATTATTTATTTATTTTTATTATTGTTATTTATTATCTGTTTATTCATTGAATAATTACACATAAAAACTTTTTTAAAAAGAAGTTTTAATATGTACAAAAAAGGGAAAAAAGAATTTTTCTTTCTGGTAAGTAAAAACGTGGTCATAAATATTTGACATTTAATTATATGTAAAAGGGACATTTCAATATTTATTTACCAAGAGAGAAAGGTTTTATTTATTTATTTTATCGTTTTTAGTTTTTCAGAACTGTAATCTTTTTACATATTGCTTTACACAATGATAATAACCTTTATAAGTTTGGTGCACTATTGTTATTTAATGTTAAAATATCAAATTTCAATTTCATTTTCATTCCAAATTTTTAATACTAGAAATTATTTTACTGATTGCTGTAGTAAAAATATTGTACAAGTTATTAGATTTATGTTCTCAAACTTTTCATAAAAATATTGTATTGTTATCGGCATTACGTATGAGTGCAAAGTTTCAAGGAGATCGGATATAATTAATTAAAATAATTAATAATTATTTTTTTTTCACGAAAATATTGTATTTATGTATAGGGTGCAAATTTTAAAACGGGTCATAGAGAACACAGAAAAACAGTTTTTCAGTTGCTAAAATTTCTATATTAATTTATAGAAAAAAAAGAATTAGTGCATATTATCGGGAAAAAAATTACCAAACACGTTACATTTCTGTTTTATATAAAGCCACAAAATAAATTTAAAAATTTGCGAAATTAAGAAAAAATCTCATGATGAAACTGAAAATAACAAAACATTATCATTTTTTACTAACATAAAGAAAAACCAAAATAATTATAATTATAACAAATAAAATGCAAAAAAACATGTATTAATGAACTGCCTTAAGTCAACAACTGTTTTGTAACTGTCAGTTTCATGGCTAAATATGATTTTTTCTTAATTTCGCATTTTTTTCATATTCTTTTTTCTATAAATTAATATAGAAAATTTTGGCAGCTAAAAAACTGTTTCTATGTTATAGCCCTATGACTCGTTTTAAAATTTACAGCCTGTATGTGTGCAAAGTTTCAAGTCGATCAGATATGTGGAAGTAGGTCAAAATTGGATTATAAGCTTTAACCCCAACTTAGAAACAGGTGAAGTTAAATGAAATAATATTGAAGAAAGTGGATAAATTGAAATAAATAACATAAAAAATAAATTGACATAGAGTATGAAATAATTTGCCCAATCTAGTGTTCTGTGCATATTTTTCGGAAAAATAAATACTCCACTAAAATGACTTCCTAATGCGATTATTCATATCGAATTAATCTGCTTTGTATCTTTTACAGTTTTTGAGTTCCTAATATATACATACGTTATGCAGGAAATCCTGTATATTAATGTATATGATGTGTATAAAGTATAATAATTCTTTTAAGTAATGTTATTAATTGAAAACGAAAGACAAAGCATATTCAATTATCCCCCGTAATTAAAACCAAAGTAAAAATTTGAAAATCCAATAAAAAGCGAAATCCGGAAATAAATATTGACATGGGGCTTCAGCTTTTAAAGGGTAGGCTATGGCTATGGTATCATGATAATGGATTACATTGAAAATTCACTATTTTTATAATGACATGAGCTTTGCTTTGCTCTGCGCGCAACCCTTGCTATTCACCCCTTGAATTAGGGATAAAGTGAAGGTCACTTATCCCTTAATACCCTTTCTTGTGATGTGCTTTTGTCTTACAGACTTAGCGAGAACCATGCCAGATAGAATCTTACCAAGCCTTTAATTATTATCTCGAATTCATCTAAATATTATTATTAATATATTCATGTTAACTAAAATTAACATACACTAGCAAAATATTTATGAAAATATCTTTCAGTATGGCTATCATCCTAATAATAAAATTGACTCTAATGAGATATTTTACTTCTCTTCGGAGATGGCCGTCTACGCGTCGAATTTAATTGTTTATGTGTACTTGTCGACAATTCCTAGACAATTTTATATGTAAACAATGTAGACAGTGTAATAAAAGATTATGATTTTGATTGGACAGTGAAGTTAGGTTATATTTGATCCATTGTTGCCAAATTAAGAATTTTATCCCTTAAACTAGGGATATTTGCACCATTTTAGGGATTTGGGGATTTTTTTTATAGAAATGTTCGTGGTTATGTTTTCAAGTTTTATTTCACATTAAATGTTACACGAATTGCATTCCTTCACTTCTGTCATTCGCTACGTCAGCTACCATCTACTGAGTTTTAGATTTGATAATATAATAAGATAAGCCTCCTAACGATTGTAATTTTTTTAGTTTAGAACAATATTTAATACTGATGAATAGTTTTGTTATATACTATTGGAAATACAGTGGAATCCTACGACGGCTTGGAAGGGTCAGGGTAAAATATGTTTTTCTCTAAAATCCCGACTTTTTAAACTCGGGATCCCGACTTTTTGAACTCGGAATCCCGACTTTTTAACCTAACCAAACCTAACCTGACCCTTCTACTACGGCTTGGAAGTGTCAGATTAGGTTAGGTTTGGTTAGGTTAAAAAGTCGGAATCCTGAGTTTAAAAAGTCGGGATCCCGAGTTTAAAAAGTTGGGATCCCGAGTTTAAAAAGCCGGGATCCCGAGATTACAAGTCGGGATCCCGACTTTAAAAAGTCGGGATTTTAGAGAAAAAAATATTTTACTCTGACCCTTCCAAGCCGTCGTAGAATGAACTCGCCTGTAATAGAAACTCTGTTATAATGTACCCTTTTTTAAAGTCCCAGTACAAGCACGTGAAAAATCCTCGGTTAAAATGAACTCGATTATAACAAACTTTCGCCTATAATGAACCCAATTTCGTTATTACAAGCGGAGCGATTCGGTACTTATAAAGTCAAACTTCTAGATAAAGATTATATTGTCAAACCGTGGATCCAAACAAAACTAATCGACTTTTAAAAAAATATGTAATGGTAAATATATGCAAGTATGTACAGTAAAATTTTTGAAAGATGTCCAATCAAGGTCATCTACGAATTGTATGAATTAAGATTTTTGTTTCGCCCATTCTGACAAATTCAGTAGTGTCGTTTGTCATTTGCTTAGTTTTTATAAGGGTACATAAGATACTACTGTTATTTTATTATTATAAAAATACATGTTACAATAAAAGCATTCAAAATTCAAAAATAAGTAAACTGGTAAGTTTATTAACAAATGTAAAACCAAATATATAAAAAATAAGATACTGATTAGATTACTGACACAGTGTCAATGTCAATGACAATGACAAAAATTAACGTTATTCGTACGGTTATGTATCAACGTAATTTATCTGGATTAATAAAAAACTTACGTTACAGCGAAATATTATCAACAACGAGCATCATTTTCAAATGGAATGTCCTAACTTAGTCGAAACAATATGAAATTTTGAAAGACAAGAGTGTGTTATATCCATCAGGATACAAATGACATTGATCGGACATCTTTAAAAAAAATTACTGTACATATGTATGTATTACAATAAGTTTTTCGCTTTTATTTTCGTACTTATGTATACCTATTTACGAGTAGGTACATAGTTTCATGTTGTACCTAGTTACCTTTTTAATGAAAACATGACAATGAAATAACATGAATATGCATTTGTTTAATTATCTATGATGGACTATTTTCCTTGATCCCCTGAAGTCCATTATAAGCGGATTCTACTGTAGTTATAATTATAACGTATTTTATATTGGACTGTACTTTTATGACTTTTAATACTATACTTCATTTCACGTAAGAAAATAGAAAATTGCGCTTGAGAGCCGACCATTTTTGCATGCATTAAATAAGTAATTTAAATTCGTGAAATTAAACTTAGTCAATAAAAATTATTTTTACCTGTAAAAATGCACAAGACCTAAATATTAAATAATTACAACAAAACATGGTTATACATCACTTAATTCTATTGATTTTATTTGATAATTGCCAACTGACAGGTGATATTTTTCTCATTGTTGTGAATTGGGTTTGCATTCTGACCAATCAAAAGGTAGAATTTATATCCCTATCTAGACCAATGCTGTTTTCTTACTTGAAATGAAATTATAATAATTGTGGATTTGTATGAATAATCTAGGGATATTTCATGTGTATCTAGGGAATAAGAGAATATTAAAAGGTCGACAGGTATATTTTATATAGGTATCTTAAACTTTTTTTATTAATGTAATACATTACAGTAAATAAATTCAAATTTTATTATTTACATTCACTACATTGTCTATGCTTCTGAATATGTCTACGTCTGCGTCATTGTCAACACGCCCATCCCTGCTTCACTTATTTTTGTTTTTCATAACTGTGAAATTTGATACTGAATTCCATAGAGCCGAAAATTCGATTCCGGCCGAATTTTTTAAAAATTAAAAATGTTCAACTATGAATAATTTTTTTGAAATAGACAATATTAAAGTTTTAAGTCTATATTTTAAGTAGCCGAAAGAATTTTGTAGAAATTTGTAACAATTTGTGTAGATTTTATAATTTGTTGAAAATGTAAACCGGCCGAATCATTATGAGTTTGGGCTCGTATATTATGTTCTTCTGCATTCTCATAGGACTCAAGGCTCAACATCAGTACTTTGATCTTGGGTCGCGTCCTCTTCTACTACTTAGACTAATTTTTTTTTATACATTTGAATAAGTGTCATATACAAAAAGGTATTTCAGTAACTTTTCTTCAGTAAGGCCTCTTTCGGGAAACATTTTTAGAAGATACAATAACTGAAGTACGAGTAAAGCGAATTACGATATTACAGATATGAAATTATCATAGACGCTAAGATATAACATGCAGCTTCCAACAACAGAAAGGAAATATAAAAACAGATATGAGACAAGTTTGAACTTACAAACATGCAAAAACAATAATATATGGGCCTCAATGACCCATTCGTGACAAACGCGAGGCTAATCTGTATCTTTCAAACTGGTAGTAGTGTGACAATATTTTTATGTAACGTTGTAATGAGTAATGTATTTTAGGTCCAGTCGCAGTTATAGGGTTAAATAAATAAATGAATAAACTATATTAGTTAAAATAGCATAAATTCAGTCAGATTGCTCTGATATGATCCAAAGCGTTCGTAAAGTCGGATGAAACCGATGTGATTGTAAATTCACTCCGATTAACCGAAGCGAGCGATCCGATCAAAACTTTTCGATCCGGTTCCGTGTGCAGGGTTAGTAGAGGTTGTGCGCGATTATTTAATGTTGTTGACATATAAGTAAAGTATAGTGTCTAGTTTTGCTTTCGAGCATTGTTTACATAGAATACATTACATATTTGACAAATGTAATTTCATGAGTCTGCCGATATAAAACCATGAAGTGAAAGTGATGAATGAAATAATTTATTAACTAATATTTTTATCTATTTTTAATCTTGCGCGTTTGTAAAAGCTCCAGTAATCAGTTAGATCTGATACAACTGGTGAATCTACGAAAACACCTTTATATGTTAGAGATATTATTTACTTGCTATAGAAATAATTTGGCCTATTCTATAACTTCTTCTATCATTTTCACCAATCAAGTATATTGACGATGAAGTTAAAATTAGATGTTTGGTAGTCAAGTCCCTAGTTATTCCATAAAAAAATTAATCAGTTGCTAAAAATTAAACCAATTTCTTTCAGAACAAACCTAAATGTCTAATTTAATATAAATCACCGTAAAATATTAACATCTAATGCAGACGTAGACATTAGGAACGTAATTGGCCCGGTATACTGAAATCTTCAAAGTTATTTAAGATTAAATTTTTTTTTACTATTTTTTTAAACTTGTTTAAAAATTGTGAAAATGAAGATCATATCTTCATCCATTTTTGAGTTAATGTTCAGAAATTATTTTTGGGGTCCAAATTTGAACACTAATATCTCGGGAGTGAAAAGAGTTATTGGCCTGCGGTTTCAAAATTTTGAATCATTTTATTGGAGAGTACCTATCTGAAATAATAAAAACTAGATTTTTGAAAATTTTGAACTTTTTATCCAAAATTTGGTGTATACGAATTTTAGAAGTTATTATTCAGCTTGTCAGGTGACTCTGGTGGCCTCAACAATGCAGATATGTCGTCGTTACCATAATTTGTACGTACATTCAAAGAAGCTAATTAGCACACCCAGAATTGGGTAATAAGCCATGATGATATAGTTGTTTATTGTGACCTTTATTCAAGTTACGAATACAATTTTTACAAATACGTCTCATTTTTATCATTCGGCATCTGTAGCTAAAGGACATATGCCCTTTGGTCAAAATATTCGATATCGTGTTTTAAGGATCCCTAACAGTGTGCGTGTGTACGACTGTGTAAGGTGATTGTATATTTTTACATTTACATAAAATATATCGATGGAATTGTCAGAAGGTTATGTGCTGACCACATTTCATATTTAACTTTTATTCTTCAAATATGTCATCCGAAATTTTGTAATTCGTTGTCACCTTATGAGTTGTTGGTTGTGATGTGCGAGGATTCGGACCGCGGACCAGCGTGCAGGTCGTTGGCCAGCTCGGAATTGCACTTTGCACGGACCCAGGCGACCCAAGCCCAGACATCAGCGAAGGCACTCGCTATTCGGCGGTTTTTGCAACATGTACCAGTTCGCGGAATCCAGACACGACCGCTGTGGATGATATCAAGAAATTAGGGACTTTTACAGTTTTTCATTAAGATTAGCTAGAGAAATGTTATAGCGATTATATTTAAAATTAAATATCTATGGATGAGTGCAGTAACAATCAAAGTCCAATACTAAAGGAACTTAAGAATCGACATCAAATGAACGGATATCATCTCATAAAACAAGAAAATATTTATTGCAGTAATAACCAATGTAGACATATCCATAAAATCTTGAAGGGCTTTAATGCTATACACAGTTTAAATGACTGAATTAGTGACATTTGTAATCAACATTAATATTGCGGAATATCAAGTTTCACTGAAAGGTATTCTCGGTATTATTAACAATGAAAGTATTTTCTTGATTTTAAATCATATATTATCCTCAAAAATTAAGATATTGACATTGGTTGTTCTTTGCATTACCCAAGCCACAATTATATCATACATGATAAATTTGTTGGTAGAATTATATAAAAGTTGATCTATTTATAAACCGTTTTAATTATGTATTTGTTTTTCGCAAAAAATGCATAGTTTACTAGTTGTAAATATTCTCCTTTTTGTTTTTTACTTATAATTTCATTAAGAGTTCGTATTAGATTTTAACTTGCAATTTTAACACAAACTTTTTTAATGAAAAATTAGCTGCAGTTCTCAAAATGTTTATATTTCTACCATTGCCGAGAAATTAATATTAATTTTTAATTGTTTATTTTAGTTAAATTTCATCCGTTTCTATTTAGACGGTCAACATATTATTAAGATTTGGTCAGCTCTAAAATGTTTCTTGCCGGCAAGTATAATGTAACCAAATCTAATCTAACCAAATATTGAGCTAATTTTTATTTACTACATAGTTTTTGCTGACCCAAGTATTTAGTGAATCATTTAATTACTTCCCTGTTTATTTTATTATGTTTACTGCAAGGTTATATATTTTTTTTAGAAAAATAATTTTAATTTACAATTTTTTTATATTATTTAACCCTTCAGTATACGCACTCGGTCTCCGGGACTAATGATGGTTAAAATTTCTATTATTTCTGTAATCACAAGTGTGAATTAAAAAGAATGTGTTAATAATTTATAAAAACTAAAACATATTTTACAGTTAATTTATAGTCCTTTAACAATTACTGGGGCTTATTTTTTTGATAAGGCTATATATTTCTTTTTTTAATCGAATGGACCCTCATACCGGTGAGTGCTCTTGTATGTCAAAATTTAGTGCGTATTCTGGAGAATTAATTAAAGTATTTAATTGTTTTCCATAGCCTCTTTATATAAAAATGAAAAAAATCTAGTATGAGTTCAAATAAAGAAATAAGAAATTATGAACAAAAAACGAAATTGATATTTTTAATGTACAGTGACTTATGCGTTTTTTTTTATTTTAAAAACAAATATGTACCTACTAAAATGATCTCACAATGGAACAACTTTTATTTAACTTAATTGACCACATATCTCAATTTTCGAATTCTCAATGTTTGACACGTTATCTTAAACATTGTGTATACTGTTTTTACATGGAAAACCCTACGTGCCCAACTCAAAAGGAACGTAAATGCCCTAAAATAGCTGGAAATATAAAGTCAAAAATAGAACTAGTTTTTTTAAAATATATTTTGTAAGTAAAAAGATTATGTTTCCTGTTTATAATATTAATAGTCGTACCTTTATTAACGTTATCCCGATTAACACTGTTTTATTATAAACCTGATTTGTTTGATAACGAAAATAAAGCTATTATATGCACCTATTTATTTTCATAATTGCAAATACCTACATAATTTTGATTGTTACAGAAAATTATTGCCTAGTTAAAAATTAATAGTTACTTTTGATTCTCTTCCAATGTTCGTTATACCATTTATTGAACAATATATTATATAAAAAATAAAAAAATAAATAAATATTTCATCACGGCATATTACCTATTGCTGGGTGTGCCAATCTGCTTTGTACACAGATGTCGGTAATGATGGAATATTTGTACCGTGCGGGCGCTTACCAGGCGTCACCTCACGGACACTCATAGCTGGTGTGGAGAGTGCACCACAGGGGTCAATTTTGTTAAATTTCGATGTAATTTTTGGCGTCGGTCGGGATCGAACCCGGGTCCCCAGAGTCGCGACCAGACACTCAGGCACACGGCCACAAAACCCCATATTATACTTTTCTATGATCGGTTATAGTGTACGTATAAAAGTAAAAAAAAGATACACGCCGCTTAGCACAATATTGTCTACGCATTATCCACGTTAACTATATGATTGTTATAATAATTATAATAATACTAACAATGCTATAATTATTTTGATAATGCGAATTAACAATCAATTAATTTAATTACCTAAATCTATCCGCCTGATAAAACTTATATTAATATATTTATTAAACACCATAATATATTTTAATACGTTTATGAAAGGAATAATATTATAATTTTAGGTAATTATATGGAATAAACAATAATATATTAGCTTGCAATAATAAATTTACATAATAATAATTGTAGTCCTATAAGTTTCATTGTTAAGCTATATTCAATTGATATGTAGGCAAAATAAAACATTTTTAAAATTAAATTAATACAATAGGGATTTACTAATAAACTTGGAATTATATTGTTCGTAGCTAATTATAGCATTGCAAATCAATTGTAAAGTTTGTGTTTATATTCCACGCTTATCGGGAATAATTCAGATTTTATTGTTTCTTGCTAAAATACTTAAGTAATATAGTTATTGTTTTGCAAAAATCTAACTGTAATTGTAATTAATGTTATTTCATCGCTCAAAAATGTGCATATTTATAGCCTTTTATTTATATTTCTAAGCGTGAGAATTTTTCAAAAAGCGTACCTACTACAGTATATTTATACTAAACCAAAAACTGGACTACTTCTTAAAAAAATATTTATGAGGAAATATTTTACTAGTATAGCGCTGTTTCATTTCACTTCTTTCCGTGGATATTAAGTAAGCAAATGTTATAAAAAATTACAGCGTTTTCCATATATTAAGTGCAAACTTTTTTACACTAGTTCTATTGCTTGAGTTTGGTAGATAGCATCTGTTATAAAGTTTAATAATTATTGATTTCATTAAATTATTTATCTGTAATAATATATGCATATATCTTCTAATCATTTTTCAGTAGTATTACTTCTATTAGGATATAAATAGTTATTTACGCAACAAGAGTGAAAACACAATCTTTATGACATGAGGGAAGGCTTGCCGAATCACGAAAATTATTGACCGAATGTCCTAAAGATTGTTTACACTTGAGTTGCATACAATATTTTCTATATGACCTTAAATAAAATTCCTGAAACAAATTTGAAATTTGACAGACGAGCAGACGACAATTTGAACACACCAAATACCGAGTTCACATTTAACAGATAACAGATCTGAAGTTGAATATTGCAGTTATGTCAGTATTATCAACATAAATATATAGGAAAAAACTTAATTTAGGCAAGACAATTTAAATGCCAAAGGTGTATTGATATAAAGTATCAACATTACACATCAGAGTATAAAAAATATTTTTAGGTCCAAAATGCTCTCTGGACTTGAGTAGTTGGAACTAGAGTTGCCAGATCTGTAATGTTGGTAACCCGGACATAACGAACGGTAGTATTTTAAGATGCAAATTATATAAAAAAAATCAAATTTTATTTCAAATTTAAATACAAAAACAGTATTCTTAGGTCAGGAAGTAGAAAAATGCATATGTAGATATAAAAAATATAAAATTAAAAATAGGTACTCTCATTTAAATAAACACAAAAACACCTACACTCCAACCTCGAACTAAAATATTACAAGCTAACTAAAATTTGTACTTTTGATTTAGAGATACCTGCAGACATCAAATAGTTCTCAATTAATCCAATACTACCTCATGGCGCTATTTTTTTAACGCACCCTTAATGCATTACATAATGTTGAATATAGAATATATTATATAGGGTACAGCGTTTATTGCTTCTTGGTTTTGTTTACACAAAATGTCACGGCAGATATTACCTTAAAAACCGGACTATCCGCGTGAAAACCGGACGTACCGGATATTGCCATCAAAACCGGACTGCCCGGATGAAACCCGGACATCTGGCAACCCTAGTTGGAACATAGTATGTATTAGGAACAAAATAATAACGTTATTAACCGGAATTTTTATTTCGTTTATATCGTTTTCGCCCTATCAATAAAATTAAGAATTTCGTTTCGTTACAGTTTCTGTTCCGGATTTTTTTTCGTTTATTTCGTTCATCGTTTTCGTTACTATCCCATTCCGGGTTCCCATTTATAGTAAATCACTGTCAAACTTAAACGACTGTAATTTTTGAATGAAAATCTAGCAAAGAAAAGTACGGCAATAACATTATAATTTAGTCGTAAAATAGCGAAAAATATTGAAAAAATCGTGTTTATAAGTCCGTCGTGTTTTGGTTTGTGCTTGCGCATAACCTATGTTTTATGTTTGCGCCGTTGGTTTGTCCGTTCCTGCTGATTCGCTCTTCGCTCGCCGCTTAGTCGTGGTTCGACCGTCGGTCGCAACGCGTCGCTGCTGGCGCAATCACACACGCAGATAGGTAAATCAGTAGTAGTTAATCAATTGAGCAGACTGTTATTATTATTATTAGTATTGGCACCGTTGGTGTCTGATAACAATTATGCTCAGGAATTCTGTCGCTTTTTGACCTCACTTAACCCAGATTATGTTCTGAGAGAGAGGGAATTAAGAATCACTGTTTGAATCACACGCATGCGTATTGCGTATCTAAGCTCAGATTTGTTGGGTGCACGCGTTTTCAATATTTCAATCTTTAACTTTAATGTGATTTAAGTTCCATTTAAATGTTTCAAAGTATTTATAACATGTGTTTTGCTCGGAACAATTTCTTTTATTAATATTCTTATTCATTTGTTTTCCATAGTCAAAACATATTTGTTCAAAGGGGTCTAAGTGACATTTTTATGTTTTAACGTCATTTTAGTTAAAATTGTGTTCTACAAACAATAACCATGTTTAATATTTGCAATTTTTTGTGTTATTAATTATTATTATTATTGTTATTTTATTTAAGAAAATGTGCTTTCCTGGACACAATAATGATATCTACAACTTCATATAAATTTACTATTCATATTGAAAGTATTTTAGTTTACAGGAATCTAAATGCCAGTTTATTGTTTTAAATTTAATAAATACGGGATACATAAACGATTATTAATATTCTTATCCATTTTCTTCTTTTTTTGTAGTCATTTGTAATTCTGACAACCCGGGTTCGAATCCGACCAAGTATCCATGAGATAACGTAACTAGAGCACTCAGCAATGAATAATAAGCCGTGATGATATATTTATTTTATTTGTTTTGCATTTAAATTCTATAATACCAGCTGACTAAAATAATAAATCCTTACCTTACGCAAAATATTATTTATGAGTTCTGAAAAAAAAAATAAAAAAATTGCAGTTTTATCCTGTTTATGTTAATGTTACATTATTTGTCAGATAAAAGCTTTGTAATTCGTGTATATTAATATTTTATTTATCTTTTGTGGATATACGAATAATTTGATTACAATATCTAATCTAAAATGTATCTCACATTAAAAAAATTATTATTTAAAATCTGCAGTATTTTTTTTTATTAATTAATACTAATCTGAATTAAATCTAACCTACATATGTGGAAATAAATATTTACTATAATATGAATTTCCATTAAGGTCATGGAGGCAAATAAAGTCCACCTTAATTAAAAATGAAATATTTGGGATAATTAGTAATCTTTAATGAGAAAGCTTTGTTCATGTTAAACTTTGTATCATTATAAATCTACTAAGGTTAAAAAATCAGCATTGTTTTTAAACTAATTTTCGTACAAAAATTCATTCTTAAAAAATAACTATATTTGGCCATTATTAAACTGTGATAGTATAATAAGGCTACTGAAGAATACTAAAATCAACAAGTAATAATACTCTTTTACATAGGAGCAAGATTTAGATAAATTTACTTTTAGCTTAAAAACTGAGCCATCTAGACATACATTTTTTTTCATTGTGCCATTTGAGGCACCTTGGCAAAACCATGTCTCCGATGTTCTTTTTATATTGTTTTTTTTAGCTTGATTCATATTTTTGGCACTATATTTACTGAGTCTTTTTTGTGCAGGGGTAGTAGTATAAATAAAGCTTTTATATATATATATATACAGGGTGTATCACGGAAAGTGAAACATAGGCGTTTAATATGGGAAATCAAATTTTTCCGTGCGCATTGCTCCCCTAATTACTATAGACAAAAAGTTTCAAATGGATGTTGTAAAGCAAAAATTTCTACATCCGACTCAATAAAAAAAATCATTTTGGCTACTTCATAACCGCAGAAATAAAATTTGAAAATTCACGGAATTACAATTTAATAGTATTAGCCATGGAATTAGAAACAAGAGACGAACAAAAGCGTAACGTTTTATAGGTCAAATTATTAGTATTTATTTTGACAATCATTATTCTGACACTGACGTAATAAAACGTTACGCTTTTGTTCGTCTCTTGTTTCTAATTCTATGGCTAGTTACTATTAAATTGTAACTCCGTGAATTTTCAAATTTTATTTCTGCGGTTATGAAGTAGCCAAAATGAATTTTTTTACTGAGTCGGATGTAGAAATTTTTGCTTTACAACATCCATTTGAAACTTTTTGTCTAAAATAATCAGCGAGATCACTGTATGAACAAACAAAAATCCGTGCTTTTTTTTTATAATGAATAATTATTTTTTTCAATTTATAATTGTTTTCCATTAGTTTAACAATAAGTACACCTCATCTAATGTAAATTTATTCTTATATTGTGCAGATGATATACAGTGTTAAAAAAAAGGTAAAAAAAAATTAAGAGCATATAGTACCAAAATTAGTAAAAAAAATCTTAATCAAAATCGGCCCGATCTTCAATAGTTTCCGAGATATAGAAGTTTACCTCTGCTATCTCGAAAACTATAAGAGTTACGACTTCGATTAAATGAGACTTTTTATTTACCTTTCAGAGGTCGTCTTAGATGTATGTGCATTTGTCTTTTTTTGGCCACTATTTAATTTTCAAATAATTTAATAACTATTACAAATTGAGAAAAATGTTTATTGTTCTTTTTTATAGTCTATTTACTGACAAATAAAATTTTGTTCGTTCTCTATATTTGTCAGTTTTTCTTCAAATTTTCGTTTTTCTCGGAAACAGTTGAAGATCAGACCAATGTTGATAAGCTTTTTTATTCATTTTGGTCAGTACTACATACTTTAAAAAAATACCCTTTTTTAACACCCTGTGTAAATAAATAATTATTGTTTTTATTATTTAAAAATGATTGCTTTATTCTCAATAATTTATCAACAGCTGTATATCGACGAAAATTATTTCCTTCATTTTTCGCTTAACTCTCGCGAACTAAATATGAAATATTGATTAATTTTTAAACAGCTTCTGTTAAGTAATTTCGTTATCCGCTGTCAACGTATTATACGGTATATGCGTATACACCATATGCATCCAGTGCGAATTAAAATTTCAATTAGAAATCGCGATATTTGGCTTAACTAGATTAGACGCTAATCTGTTGATCTATTCGTCATTGGATTTTCGGATACTAGCTCATATGATTATATGCATGGATTGATTAGCCATAAATTATACAATAAATGCGGGATACACCACAACTTTTATTAATACATACAAATGGATCATTTAGAGCAGTGTCTAGCAAACTTTTACCATATTTCGACGGCAGTCACTCTCCTTTCATGTTCGAATATTGTAGTATGTATATACTGAGTGTCTTCTTTTTTATGGACCATAGAAAATACAATGGTAATATTTTTATATGGCTCTAATTTCTGCCCTATTAATTTTGTGGAAATACAAAAATTGTTTAGAATTAAAAACTGCATCTAATAAATTGTCGATATTCTCTGGCTCCTTAATAATAAAGTGTTTTTTTTTCAGAGGGAAGCACTTGCTTTGACCCGTTGCAAATCCCCGGAAGATAGCTCCCCAGAAAGGGCAGTGAACGTAACCATAATCCCTACTACTCCCCATGAATCTATCACCATGAGCATTTCCAATCAACCCCCCCAACCTCCACAAACTCCAGCTACCCCTCATACTCCCCACACACCTATAACTCCCCATACTCCCGCGCACACACCACATGACCCTCTGGGGGGAATTGGGAGCAGCCCCAAGGAAGGATTCGAGAAGGGGGGAACCGGTGAGTAATAATATTTTCTTATTTTACGAAGATATGGTTCATATTTTTGTTAAATATTCATGTATTTATATACGATTTTTAATAGGTTTATTATTTTTACGAGTATATCAAACATTGTCATAGAACGATTTAGTAGTTCAACTAATCGTCTATCAAAGGACCTTATTGATGGGCGGTTTTGGATTCGCCATGATACTTATACTGTATATAGGTAGTCACAAATAACGTTCTCTGCATGGAAATCTTGAGAACTGTAGGAGATACAAACTCAGTTAACTTGGACAAAAGTTGCCCAATTAAATTATTTTAATGTTTTGTTGTTATTTGGAAAGAAATTCATAGGTCACTAGAAATAGGCGAAAATATAATTTTTTTATTTTGAATAATAATGTTATAATATTTAAAACACTTGGCACGTTTCACAAGATTTCAGCCTCTGAATCAACCTCTCGGTCATTTATCAGAGACTGGCCCACTCAACCAGAAACACAAACGCGTTTCGCTCTTATTGGAGCTCTTCAGTGTGATGTACTGACGCCTCTAGGAGGCACTGAGAAGGTTGAGCGGACGGATGATAAACATCCCACAAAGATATTAAGCCTGCAGGATGTTTCTCTCCCTTGTTTTTTGTTGTTGGTACCTATGGCATGGTTGACATATTGAGTAATCTTAGCTACTCTGTCCAACTTTTCTTTATTTGTACTACTGTAGATTAGAACATAGTTCTCGAAATACAAACGTATTTAGTTTTTTATTAACATTAATTTTTAGGGTAAGGGTTATTTTTAGTTTTATTTATCAATTGTTTATATTCTTCATTTTTGTTAATACTTTTTAACATAGTATTGAAACGGGTTACATATTTCGTTTTAAATATGTCATTGCCTACTATGACATCCATAAAAAAATATTAAAATTAATTGAAATACGCAGAACTGCATAAAATTTTGAGAATTAAATTTGGAAATTAGTAATTAAAATAAAACATAACAAAATTGTTATCTTCACTTTTAAGGTTTTAAGTATATTGTTAACAGAAGGTCGTGCTATAGAAAATTTACGATTATACATTTATGTATTGGCATGTACATAAAAAAATTATAGTAGTAAACAGTTGTAAATTAATTTTATACATGCATGATTAAAAAGAATAATGTTTATTGTTCTATGAAAAGAATGTATAAGAAGTGTAAGTAATATAAAATAGTCAGCTGACATGTTTAGTTAAACAAAATTGATTAATTCCAAAATTTGAATTTAGAAACAAAGTTGGTACAAAAAGGGTAGTGTTACACTTTGGATCGGGAGAGTCAAATCAAAAGTCAGCACATATTTTTTAGTCTAGCATTAATCTTTTTTTAACCTTGAACGACTCACCCGAAAATTTCAGCTGACACTAACCCTGATAAATTTCTTCGAAATGGAAGGACAAAGTTTTATCCTTCATAATTAACACATTTTGTATCGTATCTTTTATTGTTCTCGAGAATCTCTTGCATAGCACGTTATTTGAGACACCACTAGATTATAATTTAGATTATATATTTCTTTTCATACTAATAAACTTTTATCTAGTTGTATAAATGCTACGTAATTTTTTTAGAGTGTTTGAATTAAATATTAATTCTGCAAGCATGTCTGTACAAAATTATTTAGAATAGTTGCTAACTATACATTAAAATATTATAAAAAATATTTAATCTTACATCATTCTGCAAGGTTTAAGACGATTTATTAACTTCGTAGTTTAATTCTCGCTTTATAATAATAAATAGTGAAATACATGATGATATACAATGGATTTAATGTGACAAAATATCCTAGCAGTCAGCTAATCTTCATAAATTACGACTAACTTGGATTAAACTAATTCTTATTTAAAATATCTGTCTTATATGACGCCTTTAAATATTTACCTAAATAAAAATAGATATGGTACGACATCCATTGTTTTCGAACTGAGTATGAACATTAATTTTTTAATCACGCTTGTTGGAAATTTTGAATTTAATTTAACCTATTTTAGATATTTTTTTTATTAATAATAAATTTTATATTATACATAGAAATAATGGTCGATTAAGAAAACTAAACTGATGATCAACACATTAGCATAAACAATTAATTCTTAAATATAACTTATTCTTGGCATCAAAATTATTTCACGAAGTTATGTAGGGTATCCAGGATAATTTGTCCAACATGGGGATTTCGAGTACTATAAGAGACACGAAGTCAGTTAAATTAGACAAAAGTTGCTCCCATTGTGAGACGATTTTAATAGTATTTTGTTATTTGCGAATATATATATATATATATATATATATATATATATATATATATATATATATATATATATATATATATATATATATACAGGGTGACACTGAGAAACGGGCCACTCAAAATAACTTTTTTATTAGTAATTATTTTTTAATTTTGTTGATGTATTTGTAAACTAGGCTTAGGGGCTCACAAATAATAGTATTTGGCATGATGGTGGCGTTTACGATTTAATCGGAAGTGACATGAACTTTCATTTTTCAAATAGGACATTTTATAGATTTTTATATAGGATCTACGTAAAATTACGAATGCAACGATATGCTTGAAGTGGATTGAAATGTTTGGGCTGTGAGCAGGCTGTGAGATTTACTACAACGGATTATTTTATAGGTTATATATCTACATCTTTAAATCTATAGAAGGTATAATAAGTTTTTTAAATGTGTCGGATAGAAAATAACATAAATATTCAAAAAATAATATTTAGAAGATTTTTGTTAAAATACTATTTCCGGTTGTCCAATTGTTACCAGAATCTATTCAACTCTTCTCATTACTGTTAGATTGAGGAATCCGTAGTTACACAGGTCTTTAATCTTATAGAATTTGAGAAATCGTATCTCCAACAACCTTACACACATCCACACACACACACACCGACATTAGCGAGAGGTAAAAAGGACAAAAGTGAGTTTTTGAGAAAAAATTTAAGAACTGTCTTTTAAAATAAAGGACGTATGGTCGTCATTGTACCTATAGGTGATATATAGACTGTAAAGAAGTACAATATCCAGTCTTTAGCAATGCAACGTACAATATTTAAAAGTGATGTAGTGGTAGTGATTAGGGAATTTTATTTTATTGTAAGATAGTTGTGAATGTTTTGGATGTCCGGCTGTATCCGGTGGTGCTTCTGCTCCACTCCGGCTTGGACTCCGGGTCTGCTAACGCTAAGCCGCCGCCGCGCAACGCTCGCCGGATTGGAGCGGATTGTGCGGCGTTAAGCAGATTATCTGCTCATGATTGATGAAACGGCTTGCCGTGCCGCGGCCGCACAACACTACCAGCCGGATCAAAAACATATACTCCACCCCGAATGTAGCTGGAGGCATATACATATACATTGTAACTATAAATACACTCATTCGCAGAATATATTAAAAAATACTGTTACGTCACATTCATATGCTGTTTATCGATATTGGGCAAATATGACACCAATCATGCATCTATCAATGCACCAAACCTTTTGGAAATAAACGGTTTATTACTGTCATAAAAATCTTTAATATATACATTGTTTTGTATAATTATGTCGTAGTCAGAATGTAAAATCCGTCTTTTTGTAAAACCTGTAGACATTTTATAAAATGTGACCAGATTGTAAAATCTTCATTGAGTTAACGTTTCTCAATGTGACTAGTCGATTTATAAATCGTCTGGGCGTTTAGAAAAGACGAACTGCTTATGTAGCTTGTACATTTCTCAAAATATAACTTAACCTTACCTAACTCAAGCCGAGTTTTCCAAGTTTGAGTTTATGCGATAGGTTAGGTTATGTTGAGGTGTATTTACCGAAATTGCAACCGAAAATGTTCAAATATTCAATTTACAATGTGGCCAGGTTTTATAAAGATATGATTTTAAAATCTGGCCACGAGATATACATTGATTTGTATGTAGTACCATTAATTAAATAATATATACAGTTTGGCAACCTTATGAGCATTTGTTTAGCACATTTTTTGCGCTATTATCCTGCCATCTTTGTTTAACTTAGCCGTAATTCATAGTAATTTATCGCTTAAATGACTGAATTTTTATCAAAAATGGAGTCCTTTGTTGACACACGTGACTTTTTCCTTTGACCAATCATGGATTGGTATCTGTCTGTCAGATTGACAGAAGAAATGGAGATGTTCGTCATTCCTGTAGTTTCACATCCCCGATTAATCTACTTAAATACAGAGACACGATGAGTCGGAACAAATACAGATTCTTTTTTCACAAACTACTGCTAATTTATCTATCTTTAAGTAACAAGCTATCTTTGTCTATATTATTTTCATTCGAATCCTATAAATATTAATATAACTATGAATCTTGCTTTACTAACCCTTCCTTGCATATATATTTACCAGTGTGCTCTTTTAATCAAAAAAAAATCCGCCATCTTTTCTTACTGTTAAACAGGTAATGTTAATAATTTATACATTCCAAAATTTCGAACAAGTAATTTTCATGACAATATTTCTTATATGCCAATTAAAATTTATAATAATTTGCCACAGGAGCTGACAGCTATTACAAGCATATTTTCTTTCAAATTAAAACTAAAAAAATTTTTGATTGAAAAGTGTTTTTATTCTATTGCCGAGTTTTTTAATAATTAAATGTTAGATGCCACATTTACTTTTACTTTTTTTATGTAATATATGCTTCATGTTTTTTATTTATATTTTGTATGTGTAGCTTTATATGTATTTATTTCTTTCATGAATGTATTGACATTGACAAGCCAATTGTATTACCATGTGAATCTTATGGCAAATAAATATTATTATTATTATTATTTATTACTTCGTAGAGTGGCCAAGAATACGTATGTATATAGTGTATATTTGCGATAATACGTATACATTCATAGGTATGGTCGAGTAGACAGGATGACAGATTACGGATTGCACAACCCAGCTTTAAGTCCAGCTGTCACTTTCTATTAATTGCTCTCCAAAATCTACCACTATTCGCTTTCCATAGGTGCATGAAGTGTGTCCTTCATATATCGATTATTACTAATTTTAGATTTAAAACATGTCGTTCTAAAAGAAATAAATAAAACAAAGAAAAATTGTGGAGATGAAGTATTTGATTTAATTTTACTGCTCTTACAAAAATCTGTATAACTTTTTCCTATGAATGAAAAAAGTAATTTGTTGATTGAATAATGCCGAACTTGACCTACGTCAGATCTCTTATACTGCTTCTATGTTTTCTCTCCACTTGTGAAAAATCGATTCACTCTCCCCCACATCTAATAAAACTAAAACACAATATAATATTTGTATTACAAAACAATATTTGTACTTTAAAATAAGTCAAGGTAAAGAAATAAAACTGTACTAAAAATTAGATGCATAATGTTATTTTTATTAGTCAGACAAAAATATTGATGTTTTGTATTAATGTTTTGGCTACCAATATTATCAATTGTGTTCTTATCAGTTTTTGCTTTAATTCATTTACCCTTCAATAAAAAAAAATAGTATGCGTTAAATTTTCACAAACATCTTTGCACCATATAATTAAATATTATTGATATGGACATTACTGAATTTATATTTACATAAAAATATGTTTTTTATAATCTATTATGACATTTTTTCGCTTGCTTACAACGATTGGTCAAAATAAAATAGTTTTGCAGTATCTACAGTTTTCATTTCAAGAATGTGAGTGTAATGAAGCACTGTTATGATGGTGAAGTTCATAATAGCTCAGCTCAGTTTCAGAATTAAATAATTATCCTTCATTTAAGTATACATCTATGTTAACCTATCATATTAGTTGAAGAAAAGTAAATTGATTTTTTTAACTTTTTCGACTCCCGTTGTTAAAATGTGGCTTCCATGGCGCTAAACTTAATGTAAATCACAACTTAATAAGCTACGCTTCTACCGTATTGGACACGGCATTAAGCACGGGCTGAATGTAGCTACTACAGCTGACATTCTGTAAAAATAATAAATCTAAAGTGGTATCTTTTAATTTCCGTTGTCTTGATTTGCAATCGTACTAAACGTATAGTACGTGATTCGTTTTGTGGTTTTATAAACTCTTTACATATTCATTTTTTATACAATATCTCGGCTTGTGCCAAAAAAAAAGTGACTAAAGCGATGTTTATAAAACTACATACATATATATATATATATATATATATATATATATATATATATATATATATATACAGTGTGTTAATTAAAAACCTGGCCATAGGCATTTAACATGGGAAATCAGTTTTTCCTTGCGCAAAAGTTCCCAAATTATTTTAGACAAAAATACTTCAAATAAATGTTGTAAAGAATTAAATTCTGCACCCTAATTAGTAATAAGATTTTATATGTGACATTTCACAACCGAGAAAATCAATTTTGAATTTTTCTGGAGTTAGCTGATTTATAGCGGTAGCCATGGAACTCAAACAAAATTACGAACAATTGTATGCCATCTTAAGAGGTAGTTACTTGTTGTGCTAGGTTATGGAATGGCAAAAGTGAAACTGATCTATAACAATCTCCTCCGTCTCAGTCTATCTATCTTCTTCACAAATTATGAATAATTAAACGATTTAAAAAATTACGAATATTTTAATTTTTGGTTAAGTATCACACATGTTAAGGCTGTTGACTGCGACATCGGATACATAGAACTTTAAAATGTAAAATCATATTGTCGTAATTTCCAGCTTCTCTAATTATTTTAGGTAAAAAAGCTTCAAATAAATCAGAATCAATAAATAAAATTAGGTATGAAAATATCGAAAATCACCCCAAGAATATCGATAGTCCTGAAATTGAAATTAAAATTAAAAATGTTACCGATTTATCTGACAAGCTAGGTTAATTTATTTTTATTGCTATTTTTAATTTCTGTTAAGGTGAAAAATTATTTATTTAATTTAATAGATAATTGTTTACGTGTACAGATATTACAAAGAATACCTAATAAAAATATATTGAGCTAACTTCACAGGTAAAACGTGAAACATTTGCTAATTAATATATTTCAATTCCATCGTTATTTTTAGGGTTATTTTCGACATTTTAATACTTCTGCCGTTACAATGCGTGTAAAATTATTTTTTCGTATTGGTATATTTCACTACGTAGAGATGGCGCTGTGTACCGTCAAATCTTCGACAAGGTAGCACTTGTATTTTGACTTTTCTCCCAGTGTTTATTATTATTTTAGGTAGAGTATGTTGCCTTGCGTCCTGATTTATCAATTGTAGCAGTAGATTAATTATAATTTTATTCATTTTAAATAATTTAGTTAGTATAGTTGTTAGGTTATCTTCACAGTTTACTTTTTTCCTAGGGACAGTTTTACAATAAATATTAGATAATAGTAGTTTAATTAATTGTAAATATTAGTTCTATTATCTATTTTCCACTACATAAACTGTACACGCCTATGTAAAAACATACGAATGAAATAATACTGCTCCCTTGTTTTAGTTCTAAATTTTGCCAACAGGTTCGCATTCTTAATGAAATATCTCAATTGATTCAGATGCAGAAGCATTTTCACCTAAAATAGTTAGGGAAGCAGAAAATTATGAAAATATGATTATACATGTTAAAGTCCTATGTAAAAATAAAAATTTAGTCTTATAGCCCATTAAAGCCATTTTTTAAAAATTATATCTACAAAACAATGGATAAAATATTATTGCTATATTCTGTAACCGTTAGTCTAAAAAAATTGTAATTATACAAAGGGAGCTACTTTTGGCCAAAGCTGTTATATTTCTATTTTTTAGCCAATCAAAATTGTAGATTGCGCTAGGAAAATTTTGTGTTTACTCCTTTAGTATCTGTAGTTTTGATTTTCATACTAAATTCGTAGTTTTGTTCTAGTGAATGAGTGTATCGTTCATCGTATCATCGTATATGATGGCTTGTCGTGGTCGAAGGTTCTTGATGTGAATAGTAGCTGGTGTGGTGGGCTGCAGGGTGCAACGCAACGGAGAGCGGCACGGGTAAAGCTGGATTAAGCCGAAGGTAGGGAATTAGGGGAAGCTGGGATTAGGCCGTGGCGAGTAGCCGTACCCCGCTCGGCCCCTCAGCACAAACTCCGCCAGCACTATGTAAGAAATCAACACACACTATCAATAATCTATCAAATCAAACATTCCAACCAACAACTAATACATGAATCCGATAAATCCTCGCCCAATGCGTTAATAGGGTTCGTCGCAACAAAAATTTCAATACATTTTACATGTTTTCGATTATTTTTTGTTTTAGTTATTAAATGCTATATTAAAAATAACAATGCTATACGGGCTCAAGCTCATAATAGTACATTTTCAACAATTTTTAAAACCTATACACATGATGAGAAATTTCTACAAAATTCTTACTTTAAATATTATAGGCTTGAAACTTACAAAAACTGTGGGCCAAATGATGGGTGATGATAGTTCGCCGGCATTTACAGGATTATGTTCTAGATCAGATTATCTTCTATAGAGAACTTTTGCCTTTGGCACAATATGATACACCGTAAAATTTCAGTGCGTGCAATAAAACCTACCTTGTAAGACATATGTGACAATAGTCTAACTGAAGAATATGAAAGGCTTGTGAACACTAATTTTTAATAAACGCGATGTAACCCAATATTAAATGGCGGAATACTTAAATAATATATTCAGTTTTTGTATTATTAAAGTCTTAATCGTAAAAATATCGATTTGAAAAGATCGATAAACGCTATATGGAAAAAAATACACGTTAGAAAAAAATTAACGCTATATAGGAAGGATAAACTCTATCATCATTTTGATGCTCAATCACTATTGCCATCTAGTCACAATCATTCATCAGAGTCTACAATCAGTACTTTCAACACTTGGTATACAAGTTTTGGTTGTGCCTGTAATCTGTGCGTCATTGACTACGTGTAGTTTATGTTATTAAAATTTGTATATTGTCTACTCGCGTTTTTTTTTTTTTTTGTTTAAAAATGGACAAAAAATATTACTATTATTCATTAATTTACAAGGTATATAGGGTGTAACACCAAAACCGACCAGCGCCATTATTTTCTTTATTATTATACTTACAAAAAATACTATAGGACAAAGTTGTAGGAGACCAAGGGGGCCATTCCATTAGAGAAGAGAATATTTTTTTAAACCAGTGGTTCTCAAGTCACAACATAAAGTTATATTTTTTCAAATGGGATTATACATATTTTTTATGCCTATTCGATAGAGTACTTTTTTTCTGAATTCAACCATAAGATTACTTTATATCCTTACATAACAAAAATATTGAGAAAAATTCAATTGAAATTTAAATAAATTTTATTTTTATAATTATTTTTCAGCAGGCTACGAATGGAAAACAATTGAGCTTAAATTAAAATGAAACAAGTATATGTTAAAAACGTTATAAACAGTGTTCTATTTGATTTCTATCCGAAATAATTCTAATTGACAAATAGAATTTTTTGTTTTTCGTACATAGCCTACTGAAAAATGACTAGAAAAATCAAATTTACTTAAATTTCAATCGCATTTTTTTCAGTATTTTTCTTATGTAAGGATATAAAACTAATAAATGGTTGAATTCAGAGCAAAATACGCTACCAAATAGGCATAAAAAATATGTATAATCCCATTTGAAAAAATATAAATGTGTTGCAAATTGAGAACCACTGGTTTAAAAAAATATGTTCTTCTTAAATGGGATGTCCCCCTTGGTCTTCTACAATTTTGTTTTGTGTTACACCCTGTATGTTAAAAAAGGTATTTTTTTAAGCGCATATAGTATTGATCAAATTGAGTAATAAAAGCTTAATCAATATTGGTCTGATCTTAACTCTTTCCGAGAAAAACTAAAAATTGAAGAAAAACTGACAAAGATATTGATTAAACAAAATTTTGTCTGTCAGTAAATAGATTATAATTTGAAAATTAAATATTGGCCAAGATCGCAACAAAATTTAACTTAGCACAATTTTTTGTTTTTTTAAAAAAACAAAAGCACATCTAAGATGATCTCTGAAACGAAAACAAGGTCCTCATTTATTCGAAATCGTAACTCTTATAGATTTTGAGATAACAGAGGTAAACTCCGTAAAAACTCATCTTTCACTGCCTTATATCACGGAAACTATTGATGATTGGACCATGTTCATTAAGCTTTTTTTACTAATTTTGATCTCGGAAACTATTAAAGATCGGATTTATGTTGATTAAGCTTTTTTACTTATTTTGGTCAGTACTATTGTGGCCTTTGTACCTTTTTTAACACCCTGTATATGAATGAGCCGTTGAAAATCGCATACGTCATTTCACTGAAATGCAGCAAATTAGTATTTTACGTTGTAGCCAATAGATGACACTAATTTTTTGACTGGGAAAATACTCTAATTAAAAGCAAAATTATTGGCTAATTCAAAACAATCAGTTTATTTACCTGTGGGGTTCAAGTCGAGATACACTAATATTTGATAACTTTTTAAACACACATTAAATAAAATTTAACTTTTTAAAACTTTCGTTCGCTTTTCTCTTTCCAATTTTTTAACGTACGAGTCTAAGTCTTATGAAATATGTTTTTTATACTATTTTTTTCTATTGAGGTAATTTTATAATGAGATTTTTTAATAATACGCCTAGTCAAAAATATAATTTGGTATTTTTTTGATCAGTTATGTTGGTAGCGCTTTCCACTAACAATTGAAATTTCACATTTTGACAATTTGTGTATTGTAGCGAATTTTGTCTGATTGTTTCTTTACTACAATGTTTTTTAGGCAGACTCATGAGAACACCGAAATAGAAAAATGTATTTTTTCTGCGTCTAAAACAATGCACTTTTTTAACAGAAACGGGTAGAAAATAAAGAACTATTGTATTTTTTTCACGCTTTTATTGTAGACGTAGGATAAAATTTGTATGCAACTCGTGAATAAAGTATTTTTTACTCGAAGGATTTGCGTACTCGCCTACGGCTTGTGTCCTTTACATAAAAAAGTTACTTTGCTCACTTGTTACGAAAATAACTATTATTGCAAAACCGTTATGAATATTCGAAATGGAATTATTTTATATAGCATTAATCATTTTTTAATATGTGATTTCTTAATTTCTTTTAATTTTAATTTTCTTATATAGCATTTGTTAATTTCCTACATTGCATTTTATTCACATACTTAATAAAATATCTGTACCTTTTGATACAAAATGTACATATTTGCTATTGTTTTAACTCTGAAAATTCCCTATTATTTACATATCATATTATTTGTATTTCATATTGATATATCGCTTAAATTTTATTGTCATTCATTTTTTTTTTGTTATATTATTAATTAAAGTAGTTATATGGGTGTATAATAACTTTTTTGTATTAATTTTGTGTTTTAAATTAGTCCCAATAAATTTAATTAAATTGTTTGATAACTAATTCCCGCAAATATATTTGAAAAATGGAATCCATTGTAATAAAATATTTTATTTGAAATCGTCACTAAAGTGCACAAAACTCGTTATTAAAAGTTCAGAAATTGGCACTAAAGATCGAATTAAATAATTCCGATGACGAAGTTTGAGATAACACACAAAATTTTGAGTGCTCTTGCGATAATTGCAATATTCGGAGGTTCGCAACATTGACTATAATTTCGTTTGTTTGACTGGCAGATTTGTCAACGTAACCTATTCCTTTTATTGCACAATTTTTCGATTTTAAATAAATTTAATATGCACCTCGGCACTGAAGTTTTTTTTATCATTCATGGTTTATATTCCTCGGCCATATAGCCTCGGGAACTAAATTCCATATTCGTGATAAAAAGTAGAACTTTAGTACCTTCAAATAACTATTTTACACACCTATTATTGTTGCAGTCATTGATGTATTTTTCTAAAAACTATGAATTACCTACAAACAGATATAATCTGCTGAAATTACGAAACATGTTTTGTTGATATAGTATTTGACGTTTTTCGATAGAAAATTACAATTTAGGTTTAAAAAATGCCTTAAAAAACGATAGACTAAAATAAGTTCAGAGTATCAAATTGACTTTTTATTTTTGATATAATTTCATATGTAAACATTAACAAGTACTAATTGGTTTACTTTCGTTGTTCAACTATATATTCCGGATTTCGAACCTCACCGTTTTTTTAATAAAATTTATTTATAAAAATCTTTGTGATTATGAATTTCGGCTTATGGATTGGCCATCATCAGATCTCAGTCAAATAATTAAGAGAATGTCATATTTAAATATTGATACATTATTTAAATGTGGAGCAGATGAATATTTTGATCTGTACAAGCCAATAACATAAGTTTTACGGCACAGAAAATTAAAAAAAAAACAATTTTACCATGCCGAATGCATATATCCTGAATTTTCGTATTCACCCTGTATAGTGTGTAACTTTTATCTTTATGGAAATTAATGAATAAAATAAACATTTTTATTCGTTGTTTTGATCGGATGTAAACTTTTTTTAATGCTGGCACAATTTTATTTTGATTGGTCCTGTTATGATATTAACATTATTTATATATTTATGCCATATTGGTGTGACCTAGGTCTATAGATCTAGATTTAATATGGGTTGAGTGACGTTTATCCGAAAAAATGTATTCATTGTAATGGCTTTTCAAAACTGTAAATATTCAAAAAATATAATCGACCAATTTATTTAGATTACTATCAAATGTTGAATAATTTGTTCCTAATTTGAATATGTATATCAGTTTAAATATTTTGTTAGAAGATTATTTTTATACCGTTAATCTAGATTAAAATTACTAATACTATCATGAATTAGATATGATTTTTATTTTTTATTTCGGCGCTAATAAGATAATCCGCATAAGATCATAAAAAAATTAATATTTGAATTATAAAATAAAATATATAATATTGGTTTTGCAAAGAATTTTTTTATAAATATTCCACGTGTTTTAATATTATTTATATAGAATTAACTATATTTTATTAACTACGTCTAAAATATTACGAGTATATTTTCACTGCGGTACTGCGGATGATTATTATATCAAAGGTACTTATAGTTATCATAGAGAAAGTACCACAGATCAAATCTATAATGATAAATTCGGTGTAACTATATATTTATAAAATTGCTGAATTTAAAAAGATTTTTACCTTTATACAAATATTTTTTTCTTTGAGTATTTGAAAATAAAAATATTATACTAGGTGTTTTTTTTACTTGCACAAATGTCAACATTTTATAAATAACAGTTAAATTTCAAATTAATATCAATATGTTATTGAACTTGGGAAAATAATAATGTATAAATATTTTTAAAAAAATATTAAATTCAATAAAATTATAAAACGTAATATTACTGGTACTGGTTTTTTATACCTATTGTATTTTTATGAGAAACATTAAATTTGCAGATTTAAAAGTTTTAGGGCCAGTTTTATAAATAAATTTAATCTTCACTTAAAATTTACTTCCATAGTACAAAGCAGATTGGCACACCCAGCAATGGGTAATATGCCATGATGATATATTTATTTTATTTTGATTAAATTTCTTTATAAAACCGCCCATTAAAGTAACAATTTTTTTGTTTGGATTTATATTCTTAAGATTTATAAAGTTTGATATAAATAATAAATTATTTTCAATACTTTACAGCTATCAGGTTATTCTATAACATTAAAAAAAATATTAAAAATATTTTAATCTGGATGTGAAAAAATAATAACTATTAATAATTTATTTGTAATTCACTTTATAACTTTAAAAGTTACTTTACACAGAATTCATAATCAGATTTAGTTTTCAAGAGAAAAAAATGGCGGTTTTTATTTTAGTAAAACAATTTTAGGTTCCCATTTGAAAAATAAAAGTTGATAGTCGTATCATGTAAACCTGACTTTATAAAAAAAATTCTGTACCTGTCATCAAATAGTATATTTACTATGATAAAAATTTTATATGAAGAATTTTTTTTCTATTTCTTATAATAAAAAAGTTAAGGGGGGGTTCGTCTTCCCAGATACATCCTGTATAGTGGAATGCAAATGCTTTAAAGTGATTTGGAATTTTCGTAACACAAGTGACTCTGGGAAGATCCTCACCCAATTAGCTCAAAATGAAATGAAAATGAATGCTGAAAAATGTGTTTTGCACTTATAATTTATAGTTTACATTAGAATAGAATAACAAAAACCCCATCAGTAATAATACATAATACATGGATGTTTTCAATGCAATGATTTTATATAAGCGAATGTTGTAAACTCCCGCTTTTACACAACGCGTTAAATATTAATATTTAAGCACGGATCAAAAGCAGAGCTTTAGGTTATAATAAATTTAAAGAAGAAATAGCTCATGTAACAACGCATTATCAGCACTATTGGTGCATTAGCTATTGCTATCGAATGAATGCTATGCTACTATTATTTCTCTATAATTTCAATGCATACATATTTCACTAACATCAAATTTTAATACGTTCAATGGGAACTACGACTATGCATTAACGGACCTCAAAATATGTTAAATCCCCTTCCGCTTAAAAATTACACATTTAACAACATATTTACATGACTAAACAAACATATAAAATACAAATTCATAGAAAAAGTTGTTGAAGTTTTAGTGTTGTTCATTAATGTGGTTGTTAAAAAAATATACCGTTTTATAAGTTACTAATAAATCTTATACCAAAATTAATAATTAACCTAACCTACCATAAGTTACCTTCCCTAGCACTAATAACATAACCTAGAATAATAACAGTTTTTGTGGATGCTTCATTTACTCGTTGCAACGATGACCCAAAGAGTGACAGTCCCGCATCAAGCAGAAACGCGAAAACATGGAAGCAGTTCGATAACTATTGGTTTTCGACCGACGTGGTACGATTAAGATGGTTGCATATCAGTTAAACGTCGAGAAAGAAACAGCTGGATTGACTATCGTTGAAGATGTAAAGAAAAACGGTGTGCGAGCGCACGTAACGCATCGCCCTGTAAAGCAACAGTAGTGCATTATTTTCTGTCCTTCAAAAATGTCACAGTGTTGCATCATCCGTCGTATACTTTTGATTTATCCCCGGCTGACTATTATCTTTCCCCAAAAAACAGTTGATAAGGAATCGTTACGACGATGTAACATACACCATACCATCGTTGCGAAAGTGTTGGACAGCATACCAGTTTTAGTCTTCCAGAACGTCGTAAATGGATTGGAGGAGAGCGCCCAGCGCTGTGTGGATTTAGAAGAAATGACATTGAAGAATAAATTGTGATTTTGACGATATAATGGCTTTTGTCTTATTTGCCAGTGTGTGTGTATTGTCAAATTCAACTTTCTAATTCTGGTAATTTGTTTTTGTATACAGTCAGTTTTAACATTTTTCTAAATTGAGTTACCCGTGTGGTGCTTTCTTCACGAAAGATTTGAGAGCCCGGAGATGATACCTGTCAAGAGTCAAGCGCCCTCTGCAGTAAATATAATTGTCATCTTTACCGAAATCTGCGAATAAAAGCAGATTGGCACACCCAGCAATGGATGATAAGCCGTGATGATATATTATTATTTTTATATTAAGTTAGTATATATTCATTCTGTGTTGGTGCGGGTTTAAGTTTGTTGTTCCGATAATGGTATTGAAGTAATGGTTACATGAATGAGCAAATAATAAACTGATTGAACTAATATCGATCGGTAAAAAATGGCAAAGTACTGGAGAACAATGATAACACGCATCAATGGCTAAACTTAATCCTTGCTCGATTTAATCCTTATATTACTGGGATTAGTTGCGAGCAAGCGGTACAGAATTCGCGCACGGACACACACACACACACACTAACAATCACTTGCTTTTGCTGCCTATACTTCGACCAAGCGGCGTTGACCGTTGAGCGTTGAGCGAACAATGAATTTTAAAAGTTATTTTATAATATTTTTTTTATAAAACATTTATAAATCATTGTGGATTTTACCTTCGTTTCTCTCCAAATATATTTGGATAGAATAATGCAGTTTTTATTTTGCCTAGTAAACTCACTTTTTTCAAAATAAAATGATATTCGTCATCATAGTTTTATTATTTAGATTCATCTTAAGGTAACATGTAAAATATACATTTCTACCAGGTAGAAAATTTAAATCAGATGCTGTACTAAGACAATTAAACAAGGAGTTTGTCATAGTCTGCCAATTGGGGTTTCCAAGTTTTTCATTTTTTAATATTTTAATCTATACATAAAAATATTAGACTCGTATTTTGTATTTTCGCTGAAAAGTTTCTAATACGCCAGAAAAAAAATATTAAAGTTTCAATAAATAAAACCTTAGAAAATCGACGGCACGTGTGACGTCATTTATACCAAGAACATACGAACATGGTGGTGGCGAGATACGCATTCGACTTGCACATTCGAATAGCCATTAGCCAATAGCATTTGCCAGTGTCCAACACGTCACAAACATGACTGATATTGAATTTTAAGCGCTCGATTTAAATTAAAGTTTTATTTTGATATTATGGTAATAAAAATCAAAAAAAATAACGGTTATATTCACTTTAATATTGCTTATACAAGAAGAACATTGATATCCAATAAGTATTTTCTTAAATGTCGTAGACATGGAAACCCCTATTGTATCCTTCGAATTTTCACTTAAAGAACAAAGATGACTCTGCCCGAACGGTGAAGTAAAATTCTAAATAAACTAAAGTACCAACGACGGAAGAAAACCGATGTGCCCGGAGAAAAACCCTTCAGACCAAATAATATTTATATCTACTCATTATTTAAAAAATCCTAAAATTTTGTTCGATATATTCCAAATTGTTTGTAATTTAATTATTATATTATTATAAAATTAACGACATAGTATAGCCGTGTTCCTTCGGGCTGTGGTTATAATTTTGTGAATCCTGATTAATTTAATCGTGATCCTTTTGAATCATGATTTAAAAATTATATCACGAAAACAATTTGCATAATATAAATACCATCTAGCGTCAAATGTCATATGCAGACCAATGCAAACTAATTTATTTTATTTTATAAATAATCTATGGATCATGTAGAAGTACAAAATAAAAATGTTCTGGGAAATAAATATGAAGTATGTTTACTTAAAACAAATCTTTTATATAACATAATTTGTTTTTACAAGTATGGTGAGTCATTACATGCTTTTGTAGGAAAATCATATTTCCTTTGATGCAACAAGCCCCACATTGATAATTTCTACGCTCGAAAACCTATTGTCGTCAGCCATTTTTAAATTTGCTCTGAAATGAATCTATGTGATCACTCAAAAAGGATGATTCAAAAAGGAAAGGGGAAGGTTGTCTAATGATCACAAAATGAGAGAGTGGAGGAAACGAAAAAACATACTTCTTCTTAGTCATGATCACTTTGATTATTTAGATTGCGAATTACAGCCCGGAGAACACGGCTTATATCTGTGATTCAATGTAAAAACAACCAGTGTCAAATTCCAAAATTTGCAAGAAACTTTCACTGATAATAATCACCGAAAATACCTTTCAGAGAAATTTGTAATTTTAAACAAAAAAGCGATTTTTGTCTTTTAAATTTTCCCGCGTTTACCGAATCTAAAATTTTACCTGAAAATTTCTTTGGATTTATGGAAGGATAAATGTGTGACAAATTCAGTTTGACAATTATATTCGCTTTTGGTGGTTCGTACTGTAAGTGGTCCCCCTAAGCGTAACGCGTTTAGCTGATGCGCGATGACCGATGATCGGCTGAACTGATGTAGCTCTGTAACCGTGTTAGTGTTACTGGGCACTCGCATATCCCGACATATACCATCCCTGCCATAGCCCATAGCTGTCTGGATCCACCAAGCTGGCATTCTGACAACACTAGGGGACTAGGACTGGGACAGTAGCTGAGGGTCCCTAACCTATATTTCCGCAGCCATGAGATATCAATGATGATGATAAGTATACGCGATAAATAAGTTTTGAAAAAAGGTAGCATATTCATTTGACAATGTAAACAATAATGCAATCTAATACTGTTTCCATTTATATATTTACTACAAACTTTTTTGCACTGAATGCATAACTCGTTTTCCATTTATATAATTAGTGTGCAGTAGTTAAGTTTTATGTGTTTAATTTATATTTTTCGAGTGAACTGAACCTAACTGAGTGCGCACTTACTACGATCGCAGTTCTTGCCAGTGCAGTCTGCCAAATTCATATTATATTTTGAATTGTGAAACGTGTCTGTGTAAGTACATGTAAAACAAGTAATTTTCTTAATAACAGAAGAATTGTTAGAAACATGTTTATAAATATATACAAATAAACAGTTGCGGTTGTACATAACCTCTCTATTTGACACAGCTAATAAACTTGCACTGGACTTTTATAACATGTTTAATTTAAAATGCACAAGCTCTTTTCGTTGACATGTATTGAGTTACACTAGTGTTAAATTTTTAACACTAGCGTGTTTTTTTGACAAATCGGGCAGATTCATGCAACGTTTTCGTTAACAACCATTTCTAACTTTTTGCACTGACTCCCGAGGTAGTGTAAAGAGTGCAGAGCGCTGTAGTGGGGATGAAATCTGTGAATTGCTTATTCACAAGGAAAATAATAATAATTTAGTTATAAATTTCATAATAAATATTTTATTATTTATTTGAAGAACACTCTGTTGTTTTTTAAACAGGTTATGTACCTGGGAGACTTTTATTCATCACAAATAACAATAAGTCACAATAACAATGAAAAAACCAAAAAGCAACCAAAAAAAAACAAAAATAAGTAACAAATAATTGTAAATAATACAAAAACTTCAGTGTAAACTTCGTGTGAAAACTTTTGCAGGATCATCTGATCAATAGCATTCATTACGTCTTCTTGGTTTTTGACACTGAAGTACCAGTGTAAACTAGTGCTAACTATACTGCTCTATACTACACTGACACGATTTTTAATGAACAGAGCCAATAACGACTAGTGTCGGGCATGTCATTAACTGCACTAAGTGACAACTAAAATATCATTCCGGTTTGAGCAGATTTCCGGCTTCTACAGGAAACTCTTATAAGATGGAAACAAATCTCTACAAAACGGAAATAATTTTTATTTCAAATTTTAATTATAATTTCGAACAATAATATTTTTCTAAATATAACTATAATATTGGGTAATAACACTCGATTATTTTAAATATTATGGAACATATTTACAGAGAAAAATATATTTTAAATTAAAATGTTTAAAAATTTGCAGTGGAGATTTTTATACTCGTTGTTTTTCACGCAATGGTATATAACATCTTATATATTTATTAAAATTTTAACTGTACATAAAATTTGCTCTCCATTAGTATTAAAATAGTAATATGTTATATTTTATATTATTAAACAATATATTGAGGGGCTGATTCAAATAATGCATTTTCATTAAACATGTCTTCTTTTAAAACCGCCAACTTTAAGGACAGAACAGTTACTCGTACATGCTGACGATTTTGTACCCAATAGTGATGCAGTTTGATCAATCAGCGTTGCTCAAACATTACGCTCGTTTCCGTTTTGTACAGGTTTTTACCGGCGCGATCCTCCAATAGGGTCATCTCAAACAAAAAATCGTTGTTTTTTTTATAAAATCGTGAAATCCGTCTCATTTAATAAATATAGAAATATAAAATAACATGAAATATGTGGCTTTTCATTCATAAATTTGCTAATAAACTTTCGCTGCTGTAAAATTCGTGACGTCACGCCTTGTTACTCACACAAAGACATTCCTCTCACACACATTTACGGTCCACGTGATTTCCGTTTGCTATTGTGAACAACCTAACCTAAAATTGTACCAGGTGACAGCAAAGTTAAGAGTAAAGGTATGTAAATAAAACATTTATTAATATAAATACCAAAAGTTGTATGAAATATGTTTTTCGGTAACAATATGTTGATGTCACAAAATCAAACTGACAAATGATAACCCAAACAATCATAGTTCCAAACACAACCGGTAGAGAGCTACTGCCGCATCCGACAAGCCGTGACGTATAGCCGTGACGTCAGCGTCCAAATATTTGAAATTAAAGACATTTAAAAAATCATATCTCTGATTCTAAAGACTTGTAAGGTGTAAAACATACACCTACATATTTAATTTGACCTATTCTTTCAAGAAAAAATAAATTAGAAATTGTGAAATGACCCCATTGTTTTCTGTGTCCGCGTTAAGCAGTTTCCGGCTTGTACAGTTTATATTACGTTATAATTGGTATATTCAAAGTCGCGGGACTTTATAATCATCCACCATAGGCGGGATTACGTCTTGTTGGGAGTCCATCTTAGACAGATTTGACTGTATATAAATGGAAAACGTAATAAATTTCAGTTATAATATGGCTTGACCATAATGAATATTTAAATAATTAAAAAGAGAATTGTTTTACTCTCCTACTATGTATGTATGTGTAACTTATCTATGTTTATTTGTTCCAAATAGAAAAAAATACAACAATTATTGAATTTATAGATTAAAAACAATGATTGTGGCAATGTACCAAATGAAAATTATTATTATTATAATTTGGTTACTTTCGTTGCTAATTTCTTAATTTAGTTCTCGTGTATTTTAATTAATTTTAATATTTTTTTTATGATCATAGTATGATTTTTATAATGATGTGTACATTGTTTTGCCTCTGTTGGAATTTTTTTTTACAGATGCTAGTTTCTTATAATTATATTTCAACAACAATAAATTGAAACATCTCGTATAAATATCTGTTTGGGAAAAATGTGTCTGGACGACACTGCACTGGAGTTAGTTCCTTTCGGGATCGGGCATGGGAGCATTGCCGTGCAGCCTCAACACACCTACGGATTAAGTGATCACAGAGACTAATCTGCCTGCAGCTTAGCGGGGCATGCTATTTTCATATGTGCCTAACAAAAGGTGTTGTTAAGCAATAGTATAGTACGAGTAACAGCAGATTCGAATATAACGCAACGTAACGTACGAGTTGAGTTACTATCCCTATATACAGCTACAAATCCGATCTACGCTGAACAAAAGTCGTTACTTTAGCCTGTTTCGTTTTTAAAAGGGATTTCACGATTTCAGTTTCTAAAAAATAAACAACACATTTCCGACTGTGGAAATGGAAGATGCACTCCACGACTCAAACATCAGCACTTCGACCGAGTTCAATTCAGCCACTCAGATAAAAAATACCATTTCATTCATTAGTTGATATAAACAGAACATGGTCTTTGTTAAACGTATTTATATTATTAATATCTTTATTTAAACATTTGCCTGTTTGAAGAAAATCAGATTTAGAAATTTCTTTTATCAAATTTTGAGAGTAGGAAAGCAGGAATTGATAATTTGATAAAAAGTAATCAGTAGGTATGTGTTGTATTGTTCAGCAGAGATTTCTCAAAGTTTTGTTATTACGTTTGTCGAAAGTGGCATATCAGCTCATGGAACCACAGATACATATTTCATATTTTTTTATAGTTATTTTTTTGTATTAAATTTCTTTCCCCCGGAAAGTGATTTTTTAAACCTGGTTCAAATGTTACACTTCATCTGAAGATTTCTATAAACTAGTAAGGGTACAAAGCATTTGACATGGTAATATCTTGAATAAAAAACTTCGTTCTTTCTCTCCTTTTAATAAATGCTTTATATGCAGATATTGGTAATGATGATATATTCGTACCGTGCGGGCACTCATTGCTGACGTGGAGGGGTACAAATCTACTTTTTTACTACTACATCCGGAGTACCTCAAGAGGCTAATCTTGGCCCGCTATTATTTATTTTATTTATTTACGGCAAAGATATTTTATCCAATAATTTGTTATAATTGTGTTTTCTTTCAAATTAATTTTTATCCATATTTGTGCGTTTATTATTTAGTAATGGCGAGTATTTTTATAGGACAGTGTACAAATAAATAAATAATGCTTACATGAGTACAGATTGCCAAAACCTTTAATTCCGAGTAGTAAAAAAAAAAAAATCATCATGGCATATTACTCGTTGCTAGGTATGCCAATCTGCTTTGTACACAGATTTCGGTTATTGATGACAAATTCGTATCGTGCGGGTGTTTCCCAGGCGTCACCTCAAGGGCACTCAATGCTGGCGTGGAGTGTGCACCACAGGAGTCAATTTTGTGCCATTGAAAATTCGAAATATTTCTGTTTGGTGTAGTACCTATGTAAATGGCCAAATTGGGAAAGGGTGCATTGCGCGACATCTGACTATCGACAGCGTCATCTGAGCTGTAATCACGACAGATTATCGATACTATTGGTCGGAGAATCGGGATTCGGAATTGGGATTTGTTGGACGCGAATTGCTTTTTGCGCTTACCGTCTACATCCTTCTGTCCTGCTCAGAGCACTGTTTATTCAGTAGCTCTCACTTCAACAAGGCGTGATTTTTTAAGTCATTAGCAGGTTAAGTCCTAATGCATGGGCATAGGGAGGATTTGTTTATGATTGTATCAACGGGAACGGGATTCTTCTTTTCTTTGTTTTTATCGAACGGCGAACTTCATCAATTTTTTCTACGATCACTAATGTAAATGAAAATATGTACGCAAGTTTTAAGCAACGGTTGTGTTATCTTATAAATACTATGGTTAGATAATTTATAACCATTGTGTCACATTAACAATTTTTCGCTAAAAAGGAAGCTAAACTACCGTTTTACGGGCCTGAACCTTCTTGTGGACTCTTGAAAAGCCATATAAAGAAGGAAATCAAAAACTGGGAAGAAGCAGCCATAGCCTCATTTTGGAGAGACATCCCGGGCCTTAGTCAGTCGAATAAATTCATTTCACCTTCGTTGACAAACGCCAAAGGGCTATTAGCTCTCAGCAAGAAGGACCTTAGAACTATGACAGGTATCTTTATTGGTCATTGTTCTCTGAAATACCATCTATGTAAGATTGGTATAGCTGAAAACAATATCTGTCGACTCTGCGAAGAGGATGAAGTATTTTACCATCTTGGTAAAAGGTACCTCGCGGCAAATGATATCGGGAAAGTGACTCCTGGAGCAGTATTTGGCTTCATAAGAGCACTGGAACTACTCCCAGAAAACTAAGATAGGGCCATGTTACAACAGATCTTACAGGTCGCAGTGACAAAAGCGGTTAGTCCTTAACTTAATGAATGAATGAATCTTCTCTAATCTCAAAAGCTTCCTGCAATAATATATTTTTAATATCACAGCTTCGAAGTTGTTTTTAAATAATTGTAGTTTTGATCATTAATCAAAACTTAAAAAAAAATCACTAATATCAAGATCAGTGCAAATATTACCGCGGGCCGCAGGTTGGGGACCCCTGCTTTATACTATTGGACAACGACCTGTGAAGAAAAAAAGTATACAAGGTAAAGCTATTGACAAATGACGCCACCCATCCCATTATTAACTGCACTTTCCTTTGCTTCATTCTATCTTGTAAGAACTGCGTCCCAATGATAAAGTTATTGACTGTTTTGTAATAATGGTATTATTGTTATTTTATTTGTGTCCTTTTCAAAAGGTCTTAAAAGATAAGATGTAAATATCTATGGTGGACCAATGTATGAAAATAAGGAAAATTTGTGCTTCGCGTTGATTTCGCTGTTCGATAGGATTAAAATAAATAAGTAAACAGCATTTTTATCTTCTCGGGACAACCGCAGTCAAGTTCTACCTACACACTGCTACCGCAAATATAATCTCATATACTCATACAAAAACCGCACCTGATTATTGATAAAGTTGCTGTTTGATAAAAGAAGATCAAAGGAATTATATCGCACACGTGGAGGGAATACATGATTCAATTATATTAATTGAACAAGTGGTTTACTATTACGATATACATACAATCCTGACAAATATGTAAAGCCTGAATTACATTGCCGTGTTTTCATTTGCAACCACACTAGATCGTCAGTTTAAATTTTCTTTGATTTTTGTACTTGATTCTTGATATGCCTTTGCTTTTCGAGATACGTGCCCAAATTCATAATATTTGGACCAGTAATGTTTTTGCTTATTTTTTGAAAACGATAATTCAAGATAACACTGAGTTGTTTTTTAACTCTGATTTCGGGGTTGCTGGACTCTTTCGTAATGGGGTACTGTACTACAGTCAAAGTTTAACTACCTATCTTATATAAAAGGGTGAAAATGTACATAAATTAGGGCTTAGTGAAAAAAAAACTGTGTAAATATTAATTTGTTCATAAACTACAAGCGATTGAAAAATTTCGCGATATTTCACGTCCTAAGAAATTTAATTTCTTGTCTTACTATAAAACCGAGACGCGCGTGACTAGTGCTGAGGACATAACACGTCACGCTTATTACGCAAATACAATTTTTAAATCGCTTTAGCACTAAAATCTTATTTCACCCAGTTCACGCAGAAATAAAATTGGTATAGATAGAATCATTTCTTTTATTCTTCTTCATAATATCTCGATTGGACAAAGATCAGGAAACTTCCTGGCGAATCCAATGTCAGAATATTATTTGTAGCAACTTAATTCTTACTTTCGAGTAGTCGGGTATGCAACTCCATCCTACTGAAATATGTACTCTTCAGAAGAAGTTTGCAGACGAGGAAATGACTATGAAAATTGGTCATTAGATTTCCCACCCCGTTTAGAGACAATCTAGTTTTAATTTAGTAAGGTAGTTTTTGGCCAGAAAATTAATAATGGAAAACAAAATTTATACTCATAAAGTTCTTACAAAAACAGTAAATGGAGTCATTTAAAAAAATCGACATTTTTTTTATAAAGTCGTGAAATTCATCTCATTTTATAAATATAGTAATATAAAATAATTTGAAATATGCAACTTTTCATTCATAAATTTGCTAATAAACACAAAGCCATTTCTCTCACACACGCACACACTTTTACGCTCCACTTGATGTCCGTTTTAGCCGTTGTAAACACAAAACCTCAATATAACCTAAAATTGTGACAAGTGACAGTAGAGTATACAATAGAGAAGATTATTATTACTTCTTTAAAAGTACTTGTGTAGTATAATGTATGTAAATACAACATTTATTTAAATAAATACCCAACCAAATAACTATAGTTCCAAAATAAACCGGTAGAACTCGACGGTCGTATCCGTGATGTTGTCGTAAGTGTTAAAATATTTGAAATTAAAGGCAACTATTAAAAATTCTCTGATTCTAAAGACTTGTAAGGTGTAAAACATACACCTATATATTTAGCCCTTAAATTCCGGAGCCTTAAAATAAACGTTGTTTCTGAATGGGGGTCCTGAATGGACCCCAGGTTTTTAATGGTTTAATTAATAATATATTTAAATATATTGTCATACGTAATTTAACAAGTGATATGATTATCATCGATGAAATTCTCGAGTGAAACCGATCTGCAGATTTCACGAGTCCGAAGGACGAGTGAAATGGGCTGCTTCGGTTTCACAAGCAATATCTTCGGTTATTAATCATATCACGAGCTGATATTTAATGAGAGAATAGAATGAATTTTTGTAACACATTGTGTTAACCTAACTTTTGATATACATATTCATAATGTATTAAAACATGGTACTTACGAGTTTTATTTAATATATAGGAGTTAAATTATTGTTATTACTTATTTTTATAACCAAAATTAACTGTCAATGTCGTAAATAAAGTAAACAAATCCCTTAGTAACGACTATAAATAAGGTGATCATTTCTTTGTTTTTTATCATCGCTGTGATAGACATGTAACTAGAGAGATTCTAAATGCTGATTGGCGGAAAACATGTCACGTGACTAATGAATAGAAACTGCAATAAGAAATAATGTAAAAAGTTTAAAATATTTTAATAATAATAGAAAATATACGTACTCAAAAAATCTAAAAAATAAATTTAAAAAGATGTACCTAGAAATTTAGGGGTTAATTCGACCTATTATTTCAAGAAAAAAATAAATCAGAAAATGTGAAATGACATTTTTTCTTCAAGGCGGGGTAGATTACTCAAAAATATCATCACTTTTTTTTTAAAGAAACGAAACTTTTGAATTGAAGTCGCAAGTGTTGATCATCAATGTCATTAGGTCATTGTCAGCACCTGATTTTAATATTGAAATAAACAATTACCATATCCATGAACTGAAGAAACGTGTATTTTACTCTGTCTCTTTCTTCACTTTGACTATTTTATTTGTAAATCAGATACATCTGACGAAATACTAAATTTACACCAGATTTAGGAATATTTGCAAGTTGAAATATTGATATAAGAATACATTTATTTAATGGATCTGCATATTAAAAATCAGAGACTAAAAACGAAAAATATTTCGTTCAGATCTTATCCGAACGAAACCGAAAAATTTCGTTTCCGTTCTTAATGTTCCCACCTAAATATTTTCGTTTTCGTTCACAGTAGTTAAATACCGGTTAATACCGGTTATAACTATTAATGAGTAACAATTGATGAAAATATAGAAATATAATAAGTTTTTTTTTTATTAAACATGAAAATAAAACATACATATAAAGGAAAGATAATACATATATAAAAATAGAAAGAAAAGCTTTTGTTATGGCCTGAATTTTTTACAATAAAGAATAAAACATTAATTACAATTTATTTCACCTAACTAATAGTACTTTTTCAAGCAAATCTTCCTTTATGTTAGTTCTCTTATATAAGTACTTAACATAACTAATAAGACGAATACCGACAGTGTTTGCAAATGAAAATTATCGCAGTCAATAGATTAAACTACGAGTATACCGTTTAACCTAACACGTAACAGGGTTAGCTACTGGAGAGTTACTTTGAAAGTCTGCTTGTTTGCAACTCAAATATCTGAAAATTCAATAATATTTGCGTGTAAAATATTTACTGTAAATAAAATAAAATATTAAATAAAAAAAAACGGTTAAAACCGGTAACCGATATTAATTATTTTGTTTCCAATCATGAACGAAAAAAAATATATTGCGTTTTCGTTTACGTTTTCGTTTTTATAAAAAAATCGGTTTATTTCGTTTTCGTTCTCATGTCGTTCTTAGTCCCTGTTAAAAATAAATGTTAATATATTCAATATTAAAATAGAGTAAATAAGTATATCATCACGGCATATTACCCACTGATGGGTGTGCCAATCTGCTTTCTACACAGATTTCGGTAATGAAGATGACATATTTGTATCGTGCGGCGTATACTAGGCGTCACCTCACGGGCACTCATTGCTGGAGTGAAGAGTGCACCACAGGAGTGTATTTTTTTAGTAAACTGTCACTGTCAAATAGAGAGGTTACATAACAATGGATATAACTACACAAGATTCGGACTTTTTTTTTACATCCATTGTACTTGCCAGATACTTTTTATAACTCATAATATATTTGACAGATTGCATTAACAAAAACTAACGATCGTAGTAAGTGCAAGAAATTGCGCACTCAGTAAGGTTCAGTTCAGTCGAAAAGTATAAATGAAACACGTTAAACTCAGCTAGTGCGATTTTATAAATGGAAAACGAGTTATTCACTCAGTGCAAAAAAAACGCATTAAATATATAAATGGAAAACGCTATTAGAATCTCAGGAAATACGAAAAAACAAGTTTAATAGCTTGAGTTTCACGGACATGCATTTTATACGTTAGGTTAATTTTTGTTTCGAAAAGCTGTAAGTAGAAAATGTCCTAATATTGACATAAATAGTCAATGAAAACTAACAATTTTTATAATTGCTCAATATAAATAATAGGAGTATCAAATACCACCAAAATGTTTCTAATACTTTTTGCCAAGGGTTTTTATTAAGGATTTAAGGTGGATCCATGCAACATTAATTTTCATTTAATTTACATTTTATTTTCATTTTCACTAAAAGAATAGGGAATGGGGGTATTCCAATAATCTTTTTTTATTTTTATTTTTCTGAAATTTCAATAAATTTGAAATACAAATGTGAAAATTTGAGTTTTTTATTGTGTCATTTCCGCAAGATATGAATTTTTGAATTATGCTTAAAAAATTGAATTATATGATATGACGTCATTTTGCTTCATGTCGTAGACTACAGCTGTTAGTCGCTTGGCTTGGAGCGAGTAAGGGGAAGGGGATTTGGTTTGTTCACAGTGTCAGATGCTGTTTTGTTTTGGATGACTTTCATTTGTTTTATTTTTGTTATCCGTGGATTTTAGTTGTAACTATATTAAAGTATTATTAGTTAAGAATTTGGTTGCTGTCATTCTTACAGCAAAATATCAAAACTAGCAAGAAACACAAACAAAGATCAGCTGAGAAACGAGAAAGCATCAATGGTGAACAGTGCGTGCTTCTTCTGTTTCCACAAGCAGACAAGTACGTCATTACATACGTAATAGAACGAATGGACGTCATACACCACGTGTAATCTTTTTCGCGCTAAAATAAAACAATTGGAAAATCATATTAAATAAAACAATTTTGAGTTTATTTTTCAGAATTCGGTCGTTTTTAAACCTAGTTAATAACATTATAATATTTTTTTTTTTAATTTTACTACACTGGAATACCCCATTCAATTCACTAAATAATTCATATATTTGTATTTGGTTCTTCGCACATTTTCGCTGGTTATTTTGTTCTTGTACTCTTTATATTTTTATTATAACTAAATTTTAGTAACTTTATCAGTTCGCCGTGTGCTCAAAATGTTAAAAAAATTGTTCTTCGCACATGCGCGTAGTGAAAATTTAAAGTTGGGTAACTTTGAAATGTATTAATGTAATGAAAATGTAGTTCAAATGAATAATGTGCTTGCATGAACATATTTTCATTATTTTAGCTGTTTAGAATTAAAATGTAATGAAAATGAAATTAAAATGAATGTTGTATGAAACATCCTTTACAATTTTACTCTGTATCTTTTAGAAAAAGATTGGAATTATACTGAAAATGATACTATCTAAGTTCAACAAATGACGAAAAGGAATTATGTTAAATAATTAATGCTAAAGCATATCTCATAAACCATTCTCTTTGCAGTGATTACATCAATCCCTCTCCTACATTAACACTATACTAAACACTATCCCTATGTTCTAATAGTGAGGTTAGGTGCGGTATGTGTGTGCAGGAAACAGCAGATAAATGATTTGAATTACGCGCGTTACGTTGCGGATAGTTGGATAGCGGATACGCGCAACCGGATATGAGATAAGCCGCGCAGCGGATTAAGGGTGGACGAGAGTGTTAGCCTAGGGGAGGGAATTATGGAGGAATAGAGGGTGATATTTGAGGAGAGGTACAGACACTGACTTTAGTTTCGAAAGATACAGAACTCTCATTTTACTATAGAAAAGCCCAGATGGCCTGTCAGAAATTATAAAATATAATTTGCATCAAAATAATACTACATACTTAATAACATGTGAATAATACTCTTGTTTCTGGGTAGTAAAATATGTCTCACTGTGACAGATATGTTTCTGATAAGTAACATGAACATGAATTACATTTATTTGTGATTTTATTTTAATACCATTGTATATAGGTATATTCGATTTCTCTTTTACCCAATTGGGTGTCGAGATTCTGCGACTTCTGTAAGTTTTTTCCATTTTTTCTTGTCTTTTGCCAGCTCCAATGCGTTACGCCTAGTCGTTTGTTTCTTTTTTAAAATTTCTTCTATGACGTCATCCCATATATTTTGCGGTCTTCCGCGGCTTCGTTTGCCGGTTGTCCTGGCTTTCCATACTGTTTTTACTGTCTGGTAATCTTATAAGATGGCCGAACCATTGCAGTTGTTTTTCTTCTATATATTGTTTTACCGCTTTTATTTCCAGTCGTTCTCTAATATTCTCATTCTTAATCCTGTCAAATTTGGTCACATTTGCTATAGCATATTGGCGAACAAAAATGTAACTTTTATAAAAATTTAACTTTTCTAAAAAAATTAATTCAATTTGCTGGATTACGAAACGTGCAAAATATAATATAATAATTAAATTAGATATTGGTAGCATTCTTGTCTAAAATTAATAGACCACTTTTGCGCAAGGATAAACTGTTTTCTCATGTTAAATAAACATGGCACGCTTTTCGCGTTACACCCGGTATATGCAATAGTAATAGTACAAGTAAGGCATTAAAATATATAACGATAACCTATATCATTTCTGAGATTTGAAACAAAAATAAAATGGAATGAAAGAAGTGTTATGCAAAGTGATTCTTGAAATCAGCGTAAATCTGCGTTTTATTCATCGTGAAGTTTACTTCTTAGTTCATACACCTGAATTTAAACAGAATAACATTCGTCTTCATTGCGTAATCGACTGTTTGTTCTTACTGAACTTGATTAATTGCGAATCTGTCTCATGTTTACACTCTTTACACACTTCTCTTATTTTTTACATTTACATGATAACAGATTGTATGTTGTCAATGTTTTTGTTATGATATTAGTGTTATCTTATGAAATATGCTACTGTGTTAGCATGTAAAATAAACACAAGACTAAAACAAAGCAAAATACTAAGTATATAATGGTATATGTGAAATGCATAACGACTAAGCAAGCAATTATGGTTCTAGCCTTCTGGCAATCAAAATTCGAATCGACCAACCATGTGATACATTCCCCAAAACAGCTATGAGTGTCCGTGAGATAATATATAATTGACGCCCTTCAGAATAAAAATAAAGCACCCTGGGTTATGAAACATAAGAAATCAGTGTTTCCTATTGCAAAAGTTCCCAAATTAATTTAGACAAAAATACTTCATATAAGTGTTCTAGAGAATTAAATTCTGCACCCGAATTAGTAATACGATTTTATTTTTGACGTTTCATAACCGAGAAAATCAATTTTAAACTTTTCTGGAGATAGCTGATTTATAGCGATAGCCATGGAACTCAAACAAAATTACGAACAATTGTATGCCATCTTAACTGTCAAAAAAAGTTTGTGTTTTGTGATTTTCGTTCTATAAAATATTTTTTTGAAAATATGGAACAGTTTTCTCATGAAGAAAAGCTTCAGATTATAAAATGGTGGACAAATTTTGTTTTGAGTTGCATGGCTATCGCTATAATCAGCTATCTTCAAAAAACTTGAAAATTGATTTCTCGGTTATTAAATGTCAAAAATAAAATCTTATTACTAACTCGGGTGCAGAATTTAATTCTCTACAACGTTTATTTGAAGTATTTTTGTCTAAAATAATTTAGGAACTTTTGCGCAAGGAAAAACTGAATTCCCATGTTAAACGCCTATGGCCAGGTTTTTAATTAACACACTGTACATATATATATATATATATATATATATATATATATATATATATATATATATATATATATATATATACAGGGTGTCCCTTAACTTGGTGCACAAACTTTAAGGGCATATAATACTGATCAAAATGAGTAAAAAAAGCTTAGTCAAAATGTGTCCGATCTTTAATAGTTTCCCAGATATAACGCAGTGAAAAATGAGTTTTTACGAGATTTACCTTTGCTATCTCAAAAACTATAAGAATTACGATTTTGATTAATTGAGACTTTTTGTTTACCTTTGAGAGGTAATCTTAGATGGCCTTTTGTTATTTTATAAAAATCAAAAGTGAAATGTTGTGGCGACCTTGGTCAATATTTAATTTTCATATAACTACGTAACTATAAGAAATTGAGAAAAATGTTTCATATAAAATTTTATTGTTTTTTATAGTCTTTTTACTGACATAGACAAAATTTTATTCGATCGTTATCTTTGTCAGTTTTTCTTAGATTTTTCGCTTTTCTCGGAAACAGTTGAAGATCATTCCTATGTTGATGAAGCTTTTTTATTCATTTTGGGCAGTACTATATGCCCTTAAAGTTTTTGCTCGAAGTTAAGGGACACCCTGTATATATATAGGGTATAACCCAACCTGTGTAACAAAATTTAAGGGTATATAGTATTGGACGCACTGATCATGAATCAAAAAGAATTTTGTTGAAATTCGCAAATTAAAAAATGGGTCCAATCAAATGAACAGTTTAGGGCCACTGGATTGGTAGCAACTTTTAATATTTGATAGAAACATTAAATAATTAATAAGTATTAATAGAAGATTGAATAGGTATTGTGTAATATACAAATTAATCAAATATTTTTAAATGGTACCATTTTGAATATGGCATTCCGTTTAAGAAAATGTTATATTGTTGAAGAAGTCACGTAGGTATTTGATGTCCAATTGTTTTGCATTTTTCACTGTTAAATTTGTCATATAATACCGCCCAAATTTGTCCATTTACGGTCTTTCTATCTCTATAAATCAGAAAGTTAGCAATGGAGGCTCGCTTACGGCAGACATCCTGTACATACCCCATTATTTATTTTTAGCAAATTTATTTTTTATTTATTTTATTTTACATGTGAATAATTTGTTAAAAAGAGATTAATTAATCAAAATGACTATTAATCAAAATAGGAAATTTATATGGGTGTTCCTCTTTTTCTGTTTAAAAATGAATTACAGTAAACAGAATATTTCAGTATATTTGTTTATTTATTGTGTATCTTTATTGGTAACGTAGTCTTATATCTTCTGCGTTGTATTCTTGGTGTCACAATGGAACGCATATCTCTTCAATGATCAATTCAAACACTTTTTTTCTCCGGCTAATAAAAGGTCAATATGTGCTCCATTTATTGACCTGAATATATTAAGATATTCTGTGACCTGTCAAGTGGCTAAATATATTTCGTCTTAACTGGAAAAATACTTAATCTCCGGCATTTCATTGCATTAGCTTCCACAGAGAAATAAAATTATAATGTAATTTTCCACGAAATTTCGTTTTCCATGTGGTCGTCGTCCATATAATAATTCTAAAACTAATTAGACTGAATAAAATACTGTGAACTAAACTAGGAAGTTAGCAAAGAAAATAAACAAATTGTAATCTATAATTATGTTTTCATTTGTTTCATTACCACACTCATTGTTTTTATTTTCTAAAATTAATAATTGTTGAATTTTTGCTGTTTGAAACAAATGGACATCAATCTTTGGAAAGCTCTTTTCAATGAAGTAATTTTCCTGTATGGTGTCTATATAAAAGTCATATATTTGATCTCATAACTAAAAATCTAACAGTGATAAAAAAATATGAGCATCGTCGTTCGAAAGAAAATAAAAAAAAACTGTCCTAAACAAGTGCAAACCAAAATTCCATATTATTTCATATTTAGAAGTTACGGTATAAATAAGTCATCGTCATTACCGAAATCTGTGTACAAAGCAAATTTCAAAATGGTATTTTTTTTAGATGTCATAAATAAATGTTTAAAAAAGTGGACTCGATTAGTATATATAATTGCAAGTTGTATATTTTGGATTGTACGAATACGAAATTATGTAATCATGTTTCGCCACACATTCCCATCCAAACATACACATTTGTAATCGTAATCATAAAAGTTCTTTCATTCTTTCTGCCCACAATTCTTGTTAAAAATCAAAACTGTTGAAACTTTTGTGATCGCGTGTACTCGCTAAGCACAAAACTTAAATCTGAGCCTACTGTACAGCCGTAAAAATGCTCGCGTCAGTTTTAAAAACTGATAATCACTGTTGAAGGTCATATAATCTGCTTCACGTATACTTTACGTACAGATTACTAATATAAATTTCTATATTACCCACACACATATTCACATGTGTACATGATTTACCATTTTGTTAAATCCTCTGAAATATAACACTACTGGATATATTTTATCATAGGAATTATAGAAAAATAATGTTTTATATGCCAAATAAATAAACCGTCGTACTTGTAATAATAATAATAATATTTATTTGGTTTCAAAGTGTTACATACTTCATACCAATGGTGGTTGATAATACAATAAATAATTCTTATAAAAAAATAACAATGTAAAAAATATATCAAAAAAAATATGCATGTCAAATGTAACAGAAATTTAAACGCAGCTTAAATATTTGAAACAGATGTGTACATATAAGAACTAATTATATCAAATATGCGTATGAAAAATAAAACTGTATAATAAATGTAACAATAGACAAAATGTAATTAAATTACTTAAAACATTTGAGATATGTACATGTTAGGTATATCAAATATCTCAAAAAGAAAATATATATTATTACAAAAGTAAATATTATTTTGCAATAATTTTACACATCCCAGACTGTTAAAAAAAAATATGATAAATATACAAAATGTATGAAAGAAAATATATATAACAAATATAACAGGCAGCAACATTTTTCAAATTGAATATGATTTAGTTATTTGAAACAGTTGAAGAGCAGTATATGTGCTAAATGTATAATAAATCAAAATAATAATGTAACGTGCACTTAAGAGTATGCGAGCGCCGCCACTGGTGGAATATTCTCGAGCGATGACGTAATCCCCGGCGGGGGAAAATCCATACGCGTGTAGACTGGTTTAATTACATCCGGTGGGCTAATCCTTTGTATTCGATGGAAAGGTGGAGAACATTGATATAAATAAACAGTCTACGAGTGGTGAACATAAATAAAATATTATATTAATAAATATAGTAATATAAATATTGTTTAAATAAATAATCATAGTGTTAATTATATTATTATCTTTTTAATATTTATCCTAATTATTTATCGTTTAATAAACGTATTATTTTAATTAATAATATTTCTTTGATTTTTACACTTCACCCATATAAATAAACGTTACAATAATATGCATAAAAAATGAAAACACTAATATTTTGCAAATTAGTTGTAATTTAAATAATTCAATCTGTTGAAGGAACTATATGTTCTTCAATAGTGGTACACTTATTCAAAAACTTAAAGGTGTTTTTAATTTTTTACAATATTCAAACTTGGGAGAATTACTCATAAAATAAATCGTTAATTTTTTAAGTCGTTAGATTGCTAAGCAGAGTGTGTATATTAGATAGATTTACATTACGTAAATAATATTTATTTAAATAATTCTGCCGTATTCCATTGTAAATGGGACACTCGATAGTGGTATAAATCTTCGTGTTTTTGAAGGTTGCAGATAGGGCACAGCGTTTCCGCGTCTAACACATATTTAATACCGTTATAATAATTCTGAACTGAAACTGCATGTAAAGGTAGTAAAAGACTTTCGGTCACTCGAAATATTGAATATTTATTGTTAATTTGTTAGAAGAGTTTGTCAAAATACATTTGTGTTTGGATGACAGCAAGAGGTAGATGTTTTGATAAAAAAAGATTTTGTAAATGTTCAGTATTATTTAGTTGTTTATTTCTGTTAAAATATGAAATTTATTAGTGAAATTGTGTGTTTTCCTGAAAAACTACTGTCTACTTTTCATTGATTCTTTCAAGTATTTCCAAATTTAAGAAAAGTTGATGTTAATATGGTTTACAAATTAAATATATCTATTTCAAAAACAATACAATATTCGTTTTGAAACGTCGGATTTAATACAAAGTATCTTACAAAAAAATAATATTTAGTAAAATGAATAAGAAAAATACTCGGTTGTTTCACAAAATTAAAGAAAATTCTTTATTGTTCAATTTCGGCTGTTAGGCCATCATCAGAAGAACTACAAGAATACATTAAAGCGGGTCCTTTTATATCTAGTTTAGCGGTGGAGATTTGGGAAGTTAAGGTTTCAAGAAATGGGGAATATACCAAGTCTAACTGTTCATTCTCTAAAGGGGTGTTATTGGAAATGGCTTTCTTAATTTCATAAGATTCCAGGAGAAGTAGTCTTGCTAAATTATTTTAACATGTTAGAGTTCAATCATGTTTGTAATTTTGAAAATGCATCAATTTTACATGTCGAAAATAATTTAGCAAGACTACTTCTCCTGGAATCCTATGAAATTAAGAAAGCCATTTCCAATAACACCCCTTTAATGAATGAACAGTTAGACTTGGTACATTCCATATTTCTTGAAACCTTAATCCCCAAATCTCCACCGCTAAACTAGATATAAAAGGACCCGCTGTAATGTATTCTTGTAGTTGTTCTGATGATGGCCTAACAGCCGAAATTGTACAATAAAGAATTTTCTTTAATTTTGTGAAACAACCGAGTGTTTTTCTTATTCATTTTGAAAAATGTTTCACCTAGTGCCAACATTTTCCTCTATTGATTTTAATAGTATTCACTATCTATATTTTAAGACAAGTAACCTAATTTAATTTAGGGGAGATAGGTTCGCAGATAATTTCATTAGAGAAGTGGGTTCTCTTTAGATTTTTCTTGGTGTGTGCGGCACTGGCAATTGTAAACTATGCTCATTGTTATCCGTGTGAATGAAGCTTTAGGGACGTGGTTAGCTTTTGTGAAGGAGATTGTCAGATGTCTAAATACACATTCACACCGTTATTCACTTGTTCTACTTACTTAAGGGTAGATACTAGAATTCTAACATTGTTGTGTTATCTGCATTTGTATTTGTACCTAGTGGAAATGGTTTTTCATACCCTAGAATACAATTTATCTAGATCCAGAAAGAAAGGAATTTACACATTATATTCGTAGTTATTTAAATTAAATAAGTATATAGTCAGCCCTATTTTGTAAGGAAGTTGTTAAGTTCTAGCAACATTACTAAAAAATTTAACCAATAGAAACAAATGTAAAGCCTGTCATTTTCCTGTTTGATTCAGTGTTGCTTAAGACATAACAACTTTCTTACAAAATAGGGGTAAATCACAGCTTATTAACCATTTTTTGGGTTTGCCAGTCAATACCTGGCGTTGTTCTACATGCTCTCAAAACTGTTACGGGAAGAACACCAGAACTTGTGGTGCTCTTCCCAAGTATCACTTACGTGGTATTGGAAATTAGAATTACAATTATTTACATTTTACTTTTATACATATATGTATTTTTAAGAATATTTCTTAGTTTTTGTATATATATTCCAAATCGTAGCCTAAGTTAAACTGGCTATCTCATTTTTGGACAAACGAGTTGTCAATTATTTGTTACTCAAAATTTCGAGAAAAATCGATTTTAGTTAATCACTGTTGTAATATTTGCAATTCATTCTCTTCTTGGAAAACTGAGCTACCTAATCGATTTCCTGCGAAATTTTTAATAAGAAATAACAATATTTTATCGAAACAACAATTCTAAAATTATCGATTTGTCTTCGTTTTATTCTATTTTAATGTAGTTGTAAGAATGAAGACCTATTATTAATTTTAAGAAACACAATACATGGTGCTAGAAAATGGTGATTATAATAATTGTTTCTGTATTTGTTGTGGTAAAAACAGACTGCAAAATACATTATGTATTATGGCTGAATTTTCTTGACAATTCTGGTGATAAGTTTCAGGAGGGACACTTCATTTTCGAGTTCACCGTAAATTTCGAGAAAAATCGATTTTAGTTAATCACTGTTGTAATATTTGCAATTCATGCTCTTATTAGTGCCCGGATTGGAAAACTGAGTTGCCCAATCGTTTCCTGCAAAATTTTGAATAAGAAATCGGTTGATAACTCATTTGGTCCAAAAAATGAGATAGCCGGTGTTACCACTTAGGCGACGAAATATGTATTTTATTTTTTCATTATTTGCTTCATTTTTTCGGATAAAAATTCGGCAATTCAGTGAGGAAGCTAGGCTGCCCAAAGAAATACATATACATGCACTACATAATTGTTACACTGGTGGCCTGTTTTAACTACGATTTAGACGATAGCATAATGGCACACTTCGTTCGCCAATAATCTTTTCTGAACTTCAGGAGTATAGATAAATTTATTAATTAATTTTTATATATTCTTTCCTAATATACAGATATGGAAAGTACGTATTATAAAAATAAAGCAGCTAGAAACATTGATGAAATAAAATATAGACTGCTTCTCGGATACAGGACATATCGATTATTTTCTTTATAATTAAAAATAGAACAAAATCATTCAAATGAAAGTTGTAATAGATCAAGGGGGACATTCATTTATTGAAGAAAATAAATTTAACCGCAGTGGTTCTCGAACTATAACAAGACAAAGACACATTTTTTTAAACGAAATGGTATTTATTTTTAAGTTCATTCGATAGAGTATTTATTCTGAATTCAACCATGTAATTATTATTTATAAAAATATGGAGAAAAATTCAATTGAAATTTAAATGAATTTTATGTTTATACAGTTATTTTCAGCAGGCTATGTATGAAAAACAAAAACTGCTATCTGTCAATTTGATTTATTTAGTACACAATTCCTATTGTTATGTTTCGTTTTAATATAAGGTCAATTTTTTTTTTCATATAAATATAAATATTTGAACAATATATCGAGTAATTTATCGATAGATGCTTGTCTGATATATCGTTACGATAGAAATATTTTTCTTTTCTTTTGTATATTTTTTCTAAAGCTGCGCTAACAGCTAAAAAGAGTCAGAATCGACTAAGTGGTGAATAAATTATTATTTTTACAATCAGTTCTAGATAACTTGTTAAAGTAAAATTTTAAATGATTCATTACTGTATCATATCATGTATCATTTATGTTTTTATTTATTTCTTGTGATTTTTTTTGTACTTCACCAATATATCGAGTATATTGATATAGCTTCAAAATATATCGAATGATACCATATATCGATATATGCTACTACTTTTGCAATCCCTATCAAGGTGTCCCATATCCGAGAAACACCTGTATATAGTTTGGTAACCTTATATGATACTTTGCATGCATCTTTGATTATTTTATTTATTATTAGCCGTACTAAGATTCATATTAAATCGTTTCTCGCTTAAATGTCTGAATTTTTATCAGAAATGTTAAGCAAGTTATAATTAAGTAAATTTATCAAAATTATGTTTCTATTTTGCATCGAATACTGCACCTATGTCGTATATAACAGATAACGCTACTTTTTTTTGGAATAAAACTATGCTATTCAAATTTCTGTAGGCTATGAACAGAGAAACGTATGTCTGAACATTATTCATTTCAAAAGTCAAATTGTCAAAACTGATCTTGAAATGTAATTTTAAGGAGAAAAGATAGTAAAGAAGGATACAGTATATTGTCATTCGCCGTTTTCTAATTTATTTCCATTTCTAAAATAAGATTAAAGAAGAAAAGATTTGATTTCTTATAACAACATTTTTGACAATATCTTGTGTCAAAATGGAACTTAATTAAATACTTTTAAATTGACATACGTTTCCTTGTCCATAGCCTACTCCGAGTTAGGATTTTTTTTGAACGCACTGTATAATAATGTTAAAAAATTTGCCTTTTAAATAACATAATATTTTATCAAAACAACAATTCTAAAATTATCGATTTATCTTGGTTTTATTCCATTTTAATGTAGTTGTAAGAATGAAGACCTATTATTAATTTTACGAAACAAAACACATTTTAAAAAAATATATGGTGCTAGAAAATTGCGATTATAATAATTGTTTGTGTATTTGCTTTGATATTTATTATTTATTTGTGGTAAAAACAGACTGCAAAATACATTATGTATTATTGTTGAATTTTCTTGACAATTCTGGTGGTAAGTTTCAGGAGGAATACTTCGTCCACCGTAAATCTTTTTATAGTTTTCAACGTGTTAAATTGTTGGTAATTTTCTATTTTTGCACTGACCTCAACCTTTGCTAGGTACAATTTAATGTGCTGGTTGAAGATTTGAACGAATCCTACAGTAATCTTGACGATTTATTTAGAGAGGTTAATAGGTTAAATTCTGTAGACATGGTGACAAGAATATTAATGTGTATGTGTATGTTGTGTTTAAATTTCTTAGAATTCCGACAGGTTTAGTTCTACTGACTGAATAGAAATTAGAATGTGTTAATATCTAACATTACAATAAGAATCCATTAAAAAATATCAATAAATATTTAATAATGTATAATTTAATTCTCCAGTTCTAGTTCACAACATTTATTTGAAGCGTTATTGTCTAAAATGAATAGGCCACTTTTGAGCAAGAAAAACTGACTTCCCAAGTTAAACGCATATGGCCCGCTTTTCGTGTTACACGCGGTATAATACACATTGAGTCGAAAAAATTAACTCCTCATTCCCAAGAAGATAATTGCTTTCTGTAGTCAAATAAGTATATAATATTGTGGCATCTGTTTGACCATAAATGGTTCATTTGTCCTTTGCATGACTTACTAGATCATAATTCGAATTGGAGTTATTCTATCCGCTTGCCTATGTCCTGCATTTAGTGATTTGATGATCCATGCCACGCGTTTCACAGTTAATTACCCTGGGTCGGCAGTGGCAGTGACAGCGGTTCCCAACAATGATCGCGTCGCGGTCACGTCCGTTGCGATCGAGACGGATCCCGATCCCACGTATCCCCCCACTATATCTGCAGCCCGTAGCCGGGACGTGGGACTTGGATCACGGGAACACGGGACGGTATCTCGGTTCCGCTGATCATCCAGATCCGCAGGGGGAAGGGGACACTATCTATTAGATTAGACAATGGATATCAAATACAAAAAGAGCAAAAGAGGGTCATAGTTAACGAAGAATTTATCTAAAAAAATATATACAATAATGATTGAATATGTATTGCGGAAATGAAATCTCCTGTCCTTTCTAGTGTTACAAGCCGAAACTTCGATAAATATTACTATAATTTTTTCTTATGTACCTATTTTCCAAAAGGATTACATACCCAGTATATACTTGAATTGTAGAACCTAGGCATTTAAAAATATGACAACAGTTCTTTCATGCGCACTGTTTCTCGAATTATGTGCCAAATTAGGCGCCAAATAAAAGTTGTACACCATGAAATTATGTTATGTAAATCAATAAACATTACTCATTTCCTACATATTGTAATCGCAGATATTAGATATGAAAATGCCAGAACCATTGAATTAAAATGGCAAACTTATGTGTCACACAAATGTAACGTTTTACCTTTGACCTATTATGTAAATAAAGGGATTTTAACAAACCTATTCTGTACCAAAATTGTTCATTTTTACAAACTTGTTAAGGCTAACAAAACACGAAAAAGCTTAGTTTTTTGGCAAGAAATGCTGACTTACTAAATATTGTAGATACAATTTCTTTTAAATTCAGATAGTGCTGGCGATTCTTAACAAATTAAGTATTTTGTACTTTTTTCTAGTTTATTATTAAAATTAAACTGAAAATTGTTCATCTCGCAAAGTATGTTATTTTACATCAAAAGCATACCTACACTGCAAAGATTAAACTTTAACTAGTAAAGATCAATTATTTGAATTAACGTTGTCCAATAGTAATGGACATTTTACAACGAAAAATCCACTTTTTTATTATACCTCAACATACTTGATTGATTAAAATCTTTAACTACTAGTACTAAAGGGATTATGGTTTGGGGTGCTGTAAGTTACAATAATAGGTCTCGTTTACTTCGTATTCCTGGGACTATGAATCGATATCAATACATCAATGAAATGCTGGCTGCAGAAACGCGGCGTTTTTTTTAAATCGTTTACTTGGGGCCATATATCAACAAAATATTATCCGCACTCTCATTTCTGGTGAAGTACAGGTTTATTTTAATCATCACAACATTAATTCCATGGCCGGCGCATTCTCCAGATTTGTCGCCTATTGTATATATATGGGATATGATATTTAATTTGTAGATAGGTGCAACCAAATTCTCAAAATATTGTAACTGTGGATGCGACGTGGAATGCTGTAGAAAGGGCATGTAGGATCGCAACATGCGATCCAAACATTATTTGAATCGATATCCCGCAGAAGAGCGGCTGTTTAAATTGCGCGCTGCTGTCACTCTCTATATAAAAAAAAATGTATTATTAGACAATAAAAATGTATCATTTTTTAATCGTTTATTGAGAGTACCGTGATAAACAAGTATTGCTTAATTATGGGTGTTGCATTTTTAGTTAAAAAAATGACAGAATATGAATAACTATGACTATTGTTACTAATTTACAGAAATTATGAAATTTCTTTTAAAAGTTGTAAAGAATCCAAAAACACAGAAAATGTACAAATAGTTTTTTATGCATGTATTAATTATGAACAAATTATTAAAAATCTTTCAGAACTCATAATACGATAATAATAATACAATCTTTCAGTTTATGTTCTGTATATTTGTATTTAATAAATATACAAAACATAAACTGAAAGGCTGTATTATTATTGTTGAATTCTGTAAACTTTGCACTCTACAGAAGAGCAGCAAATTGAATAAAACTAAAATCGGTTAGGTTAGGTTGAAACATTTATTTTCATCTCTAACCGCTACCACCCGATGTACTCGTAATATTTTTTGGTATATGAATATAATATACTGGGATATTTTTAACCATAAATGCTTAAGTGTCAGCAATAATTATCATGTTATATTATTTAAATTCGAATTATTAATATTTTTAAGCATAGATATTATAAATAAAATAAAAATAAATCCTGTATAGGATGTAAAAGAAGTAGGTACTTACGAAAAGTACTTCCTGTAATCTAGGGCATAATACTCGTAGTCGTAGTAGTTGAGTCTAAAATCGAACTAATGCCATTTAAATAAGCTCGTAATAAAAGAAACTTAGTCTATTGAATACAAGTTATTAAATATCAGATTTTCCCAGAAGCATCTGAGAGCATAGCATTTCTATGCAATCAAATCTCTCCATCAAATATAAAAGCCGTATCCTTTAGATTTCCTTTAATTAGTATTCATAACTAGGGTTGCAGGTCTTAGACAAATTAAAAGTATCTCTATGCTTGTGCTTATCGCTGCCAAAGGCTTCTTACGGTATTCTCTTCTTCTTCCCGTCTTCCTTTCATTTTTATATTGAGTGACTAAGCACAGGATTCATTAGCGGTAAATAAAACAATTGAAAACGAGCACGTTTTGACCTGCCAAGAAGCCAACTGGAGCTTTTGATCTTTTGTCAAGTTTCGGGAAGATAAAAATTGTGGCAAATCTTTGTTAATTATTTCTTACTTTAATTAAGATTTTAGAAATGCTTTTAAAGAAGGATTTTCGTATTCAGACATTTTTATTCATTAATATTTAAGGAAAACAGAAACACAAAACACAACCTTAGGACGTGACAAATTAGGAGACAGAAAATCTTTTCTAATTTTAATTAGAATGGGAATAATTGCGAACATACCGGGTGAATACTTGAAAATTGAACGTAGGACTTTAACATGTAAAATCATACTTTTGCGATTTTCTGCTTCCCTAATTATTTTATGTAAAGAGCATAAAATTTTCATCTGGCGTATAATTCAAAATTGTTAATATTTATATCTATGCAATCTACGTAAAATTAATTTTATTTTATACTTTACATTTCAACCACATCTGGATTTGCTGGATATATATATATATATATATATATATATATATATATATATATATATATATATATATATATATATATATATTATTTTTTAATACTTTTTTCTTTTGATTTTTTCATAGGATAAAACTACCCACATACCGGGATTCTTTTTATTATTGAACATGGGCCTTTATCATTGCCATAGTTACATTTAAAATGATTGACAGAAAGTAGTATCGCGTTTTCTTTTTTTAAACTGAACATAAGGAGTTGTCAAAGTCATCAAACTGTTAACTGTCAACTTCAGAAATTCTTTTTATCGAAAGGGTATTGGCATTTTCATATAACTGTATAATTAAACGTTTTTATTATTAATTACTTGTTCTGATTTTCTTTTAATGTTGTTCATTGACGCATTCTGTAGTTCCATAATTATTATACATTGTTCTAATGGTTGCTGGTCTATTAAAACTAGCAGCAAATAAATCGGAAACTTATTTTAGCCTCATATTGAACTTATATTATGATTTGTACTTTTTCTTCATGACTTTGACAACTCCGTATGTTCAGTTTAAAAAAAACGCGATAATACATTGCTGTCAATATTTTAAATGTAAATATGGTAGTGACATACACCTATGTTCACTGGTAAAGAAAACTATCAGTATAAATTTTAGTTGTTAGTGAATCGTTTCTACTGCATCATAGTTCAATAAATCTTTCCGACAAGAGGCAGTTAGTTGTGGGTTCTGTGAACGCGTTCGCGGATTCCCGGATTCCGGGATTCCGGATTGCCAATCCTGCCAGGACAAAGCTAACTCCAACAGGTGGCAGCGTGGATTTACGCTGCCACTTTAATCCTTCAAATCGTTCATTTGGAATTTCTTTCCTTTCCAACATCTATTCGCTCTATTTAACGCTAAATTTGTCCAATAAAGAGAGCAATTGCAACTATCGTTAAACAATAAACCACAATTTGGAACAACAGTTAGAAAATACTACTATCTTCAATTTTATGTTGATCGAAATGTAATATAAACTGACGTATTGAGAGATTAGGATACTAGCACTTATTATAATTAAATAAATACTTGTCATTAGGGCTTATTGTCCGTATGCAGATCATGCACCGCACAAGGGCACCATATGACAAAGGGCGCTGGCCCAATTTCAAATTTTTACAATTTCTGCACATTTCAAAGGTTAAACTTCAGTACAAGGTCTCACATCATCGTAAAAATGTTATAATCGGATTGTAGGGACCTTAAAACGTGCTTATTCACTAAACTCTGAATATGCGATTTTTAGCATGAATCCAATACATTTGTTAGCGAAAGGTAAAAAGTAAAATGAATATAACCACCCGAGTTTCATAAAATTGATTTCTGCGCGTTAGGTTACATTACATTAAAGTATTTTTTAAAATTTGCAAACGAAAATATATTTTCACAAATATAGCCTGAAAAACTAATAATCAAAATGCATGCTACCACCCGAATTTCGTGAAATTGAGTTCTGTGCGTTAGGTTACGTTACATTAAAGCATTTTGGTGCGAAAGTTTACCATTTAGAATAATATATGTTATTTACTTGTAATAATATACGCATTTAATTAAAACATTGGTTTTCAATTTCTTAATATTTATTTGGGGGGGGGGCATATCGTGGTTGTACAAGGGCGCGTAACATGTCAGCGGCGCCCTGGAAAAAGCTTTAGCTGCCGGCACCGGTTATCTTGCAAAATATAAATTGTAACCGATGCCGGTGGGGGGCTGCAGATATGGAAACCGGCATTTTGTGTGTTAGGTTAGGTTATATTATTAGTAAAATAGCCAAATCTATCACATTTCATAATTTAGTGTAAATAAAAATAATTGCGCTGCGTGTGAGTGCATAAAGAGAGTAATTATTGCCATTGAAATACATAATTTTAACATGGAGGAGACAACTTTATACATGCACCTGGCGCCGGTTGCAGATATGGAGACCGACACTGCCTTATATTTTTATTATTATTCTCATTCAACACGGCTTATTACACAATACTGGGTGTGCTCATTTGCTTTTATTTAAAGATTTCGTACATATTTTTTGTGCTTTTGAGGAAGCTTACTGGCTGTCGCAAAGAAAGCAACACAGGGATCTCTATTGTGCTACATGAAAATTGATAATAATTTGCAACTTTTACGTTGATCGGATTCGAATTGGGGTTGTCAGAATCACAACCGATAACATTACACACAAGCATAACTTTGAAACAGAGAATAACACAAGTTTTTGTTTCAATTAGTTAAAAGTTATTTAGGGGATAGTGTTGACTTTTGAATTTGGGTAGAGGATCTTGTGTTGTCGATGTGGTGATGTAGGATGTAAGCAATACAAAAGGGCGACGCGGTGTTAACACCTTAGGTTTAATATCGGACTAGGATCAGTGTTTTAATACCGCAGCTTTAGGCTGCACGCTAGGCCAGTGTCCAGTGTCCACCGCAAACGGTTATTACAATCTTCGCGCCGATTTCCCTCCAAATCCACTCGGATTCGAATAAACGAGCTGGCCAAATCTCTAAATGCTGCATGACTCTCATTCTGCGCTAATTAAATACGTGTATTGTTCCCCGATCAAACTCAAGATTATCATACAACAATCGCAATCACAATTAGATATTCTCAATCAGAATACTATAAAGGGTATTTCATTACGTAAACTTACACTTTTATAGAGGTGGAATATAATTTTAGAATTTGATATAGTGAATCCTGTTTTCGTATTATGTATTTCGAATTTCAACGTTAATTGCCCGTGAGGTGGCGCCTGGTAAACACCCGCACGTTACAAATATGTCATTATAATTACCGGTATCTGGGTACATGCAGATTGGCACACCTAGCAATGGGTAATATGCCGTGATGATATATATGTTACAGATAAAGCTCGAAATCAGTAAATGTCAACAGTGACTAGTTAAGGTAAGCATTCACTGATTTGTTTATTCATAATCCACAAAAGTCGAATAAAGAAAATGAAAATAAACTTTGATTAGTTTTTGCCAGCGCTCGCTGCTCCAAAACGGTTAAAGTGTTACCTATGATATAAAGTAAGGTTATGTGAATAGTCTTAACATTGATTTTACCGGTAACGCTTCTAGTTTAGTTTTTACTAGTCTATATTAGTGAATGTTAATTTTACTAGTAACTGATATAATTCACTAGTAAATGTTAAGGTTTGTTTTAAAGTTATCACATTTACTAGTGCATAAAATGTACTAGTTAATGCTAACAATCACTAAATTTCCTGCTTTTACTGTAACATATATATTTTATACATATACATATTTTCAATTGCCACCATTTGAATCTCGAAAATTATAAGATCTACGACTTCGGTTAGAACTTTTTATGCGACTTTGGACAGATGTAACTTTTGTTTCACCATAGGCTTCTAGAAAATGGTATAAATTTATTTTGGTCGAAATATTTTCATTTACTTGACAAAAAAAAAATCTACGAAAATTTAGTTATTTTTGTTATCTATTATGTGACGTACGACAACAAATTTAAAATACAACAACCTTTATATCAGTGAAAAGAGCAAATTATTTAAAATTAAGATTATAATCAAATGGTTTCCATGTAAAAAATTGTAAGATTGTATCATATTTCTCGATTATTGATAGTATAAATGTTATTTAAAAATGAAAATTTCGACCAAAATAAATTTTTCATCATTTTATATCTAGCCAATGAAAATTTTTAGGAAAATAAAAGTTTTAGAGATCCTAGTAGAGGCTGTCCATACTGGAAGATACCAACGACTAAAAAAATATTCGGCACACTTTGAATATTGTAATTATTAAAAAAGATTCTTTTGTTGTAACCAGTTTCTTCAAGATATTTTTGCTTTACCCAGATTAGTGTTTGAAATTTTTTATGATTCTTCATCTTAGAATTGCAGTTTTAGATTATAGTCAGGACTGGTTAAATTTTTCTATAACAAAAAAAAATCACCGTGCACTTTTGCTATCCTTGATTATTGTCGATTGGGTAATTATTGTACTGTAACTATAGCTTGATTATCATATATTTTTCTACAGTCTACATAGAAAGTAGTCATTTGCGCTCCCTTTTGTCAACGCAAAATATCACTTTGCCGCTCTAGCGCGACAAAGTAGGAAAAACGCTCGCTGTCCAAATTTCTAACTATACAATTTGAGAAATGTCACTTGTCCACATACTTAATGGAAACGTTTAGTCAGGAACTAATGGCACTGTAGTGACACATTTACCACCTTTACAAATCAATCTGACATATAACTGCTCTGTCGGTATGTTACATAACCAAAAAAAAAAGAAAAAAATGCCGCACTATTGTGAAAATAAAATAGGGCATTCATTTACAAAAACGAAAGTATAAAATGTTTAGATTAGATTGAAGCAATAGGTCAAGAAGAATGGGAAATAACGATAAATTAAAATTAAATATAAAAGACGTTTTTTCTTTATATTAATCCTTATGAATTGAGTAGTAGTGTAAGTACAAAGTGTACATTTTATTATTTTTTGTTATGGACATTGTCGATTTAGAGACAATCGAAAATGTTCTATTTTGCGCTCTTAATACACAAATAGCTATTTTAGTAATGGTTCCCAAATACTAAAGCATTTTCATAAAGGAATACAATACAGAAATATTAAAGATGAATTTACTTTGTTGCAAAATAATTACCATGCACATTCATCAAATTACGGTTCTTTGAGCAAGAGCTTCCACAAAAATAAAAATAAAAGATGAGAATACGTTGTAATGTTTTGATGTCAACCAGTAGGTATATACATGTTTCCTTGTCAGTTTAAAAGAATTATTTAAAATTCAAATGAAGTAGCAGTTAAATTGAGTAAAAATTCAGTTGATATTCTAAACAATTCCGCTTTAATAACTTACATGAAAAGATTAAAAAGTAAAGCTCCCCTAAATTTTCGCGTTTCACCCCTGTTTTGCCCTCTGCTTGCCGTATTAGCTGTGGAGCTGAGCCGAGAGCGTTTTTAGCCCTTTGCCCTTCCTGCTTGCAATGCAAACCAGGAGCAGGAGAAGGATTCAGAGGAGGATAGAAGGATAGAGGACACAGGATAGAGGATTTCACGTCTGATCGCATCTTTGTAGCCTATGCCAACTTATGTGCTTATGTCTACAAGGAGATCTATTCATTGTTTCGACAATTTTTTAAAGCAGAAAAGGATTATAGATTAATCACTCGCAAAAAATATAACGGGATTTTTTTTCTGAAAGCGTCATTAAAATAGGTCGTTATTATACAATTTTATGAAATATACTATTTTTTGCATGCATATGTATTACCCATTGCTGGGTGTGCCAATTTGCTCTATTAGCCGATATCAGTAATGATGATAACATATTAATATCGTGTGGGCGTTTACTAGGCGTCACCACACGGGCACTTATAGCTGGCGTGGAGGGTACACCACAGGGATCACTTTTTTGCCATTTAAAATACGAAATATACAGGATTGTACCCGGGTTCTCAGATTCGCAACCAAACACTCAGGCACACGACCACGGATCTCGCTATTTTCTGATGTTATAAAAAACTTAATAGGCACCATGAAATTAAATAATAGTGTTTTCAAAAACTGTGGAAAATAATAGTTAGTTTACAATCATTACTAACCGTGGTTAACCTGTTTAACCGCAAATACTGACTAATCGGGTCAACTAGTTAACCACGAAAAATCAGCTCCGGCTACACATCTACTAGAAGAAATCTGTTAATCGCTTCCCGGCTAATAGTAAATACAGGGTGTTATGTAAGTAAGTGTACAACGCGTAACCCTTGATAAAACTGACCTCATAGATAGCAAATCTGGCAATAAATTTTGTTTAACATGCTTCTACAAGAACTGGAGGCCTTTAAAACTGATCAATCACGCCATAGTTCAAAATTTTGTAAAACAGTAAAAATCAATGTGTTTTTTGGAAAAAAAAGTCACAACTGACATAGATCATTGGCGTTGCTGTATATTTCAGATTTTCATAATGAAAAACTACATGTTTATCAACACTATAAGTAATTAGACTAACAAATAAATAAAATAGATGAGTACAAAATACTTCAAAATATTTTTTTTGAAATGTCTGGAAAACATACATACATAAAAAATTACGCATATTCAAATTTGATAATACTAACATATTGGGATTTTCATGGATCAATTCCTTCATCGCGATCAACAGCATTGGCATCAGGATTCCTGCCAAGATCCCAATTGTTTTGCTAGAAGGTTCCAAATTCGCGTAGATGTGAATGAATTTGGATAAAAACAGAAAGATGCGGTGTAGGTGTAATTGGAAATAACTCTCTGTACCAGCTTGCAGCAGCACGACTATTTTGTAATGTCACTATAAACCATATGCATGTCTGCATACTCTTGGTTGGTGAAGGTAAATGGCATTTTAAGAATATCAAAAAATTGTATACCTATGCAAAAAAGTGTCAGTTTTGACAATCAACATTTTTTCCAGAGAACACATTAATTTTTACTTTAAAAGCCTCCAGGTCTTGTAGAAAGCATGTTAAACAAAAAATATTGTCAGATTTACTTACTATCTATGGGGTCAATTCTACCATGGGTTAAGCGTTGTACACTTACTTACATAACAGCCTGTATAATTTAGTAAAACAAAACTTTATTAATTTCAATTAATAAGGTACGGAAAGCTGGCCCAAACATTCCGGCACAATCACACCAAACCAGTCAGAAAATTTAGTACTCAGTAATTAGTAATTAATTACCCAAAAACCAAATTTCTTATATAGAGAAAACATTTTTGTCCAACATTAAATTCCAGTCCCTCCTTCATCACATTTAAAACCACGGTTAATGTAGTTCTTGCCTTCCCTGAAAAGTTAGGGATGTTTTATTAAGCATCGATGGGAGCCAACAACGGTGCGGTTAGGTGTAAATTTGGTTTTGGGTAATTAATTAGTAAATAATGAATACTACATTTTGTGTTACTTAAATTAATATCTTCGACAATTTCGTTAAAATTTTATTAAAAGTTTATAAAAATATCTGATTAACCATCCAGCTGATTTTTATTTCTTCTAAACTGCAGTAACCAGTTAACCGTTAACCATTAATAGGATACTCGGTTAACCGGGTACTTTTGACATAAATAATAATAGAGTGAATCTGTTACAGGGAAAGTCCTAAAAAATTGCAAGCTGACATTGTCCGGTCAATGTTAGAAATGCACAATATTCAAATATGAAGACATTATTGGCTTGCATTTTTTTTAAATATATACCTGAACATAACCTAACCTAACGCAGAAATATGCGCGTAAATTTTGGGTTCAGGTTTTGAAAGAACGCAGGATTAAAATTTCAAATAACATGGGGATATCAGAAACAACTAATAAAATATTATTCGAAATTTCTTCACTAAATTATGGCTGAATGCATGTATGAATACTTATTGTTTACGACTGTGTCTTTCTCTCGTTGAATATTTAATTTTTGTGTGACGTATTCAGTGTACGATTAACCCGCTTTGCAATGTTTTATGGAGTCAGGAGATTGAAATACATGTAGTATGGTTAAGTCGTCACGTGTGTATCGCTAAGTACCGGCATTATACTTCCAAATCTGATCTGTGTCGAGATCAATGGAACATTGTTTTTGCGAGCACGGGGTGAAGTGCAAATTACATCTTACATCCGTATTAGCATTGAGCGTTCAGTCTGAAGCTTGAACGTTGAGTACGACACATACAGAGCAGCACTAACACATTTTCTAACCAATGGAAATAAATCTAATTAATTATATAAATACACATATCACTACGTTTTTTATTCATTGTACATTTAGTTTTCGATATCCATTCGACCTCACCTGTGTGCACTTTAAATAAAAAAAATATACAGAAAATTTATCAAGAAAATAAAACTTTTGTGATATTTCATAAATTCATCTTTTGGGGAACTTAAGGACTTGAAATATGAACCTTGTTATACAGTTTTTATAAAATAAGTGTCACTAAGGTACCATAATTCACCAAACCTAGCAGTTTGGCATAGCTTCAAATTTCATGCTTGGTTTTGCTCCAAGCTCCAAGTTTGGTCCAATGATCTCGAGATTTCTTCTAATAATGGCATTTCAGCATAAATCGTGCTATAAGGCGACTGATAGAAACTGGATCAATTATCAGAAAACCTGAAACAGTTCATGTACCAATTCTGATTTTTCATCATTTGTAACAGTTACTGACCTTCCACTTTAGCTAGAAAGTGGCCACCTCTTCCCTGGAAATAGTTCCACAATTTTTGTATTAATAAAAAGTTGCAAAGATCTGTAAGGCACCATCATTAGAAGAAATCTCGAGATAATTGGACAAAACTTATGACAATGTTGCAACTAACTGGAAATATCACTGACAGTTACGTTCGTTTCAATAATAGCCTATTTCGTTCTAAGCTGGTTATAAAATTATCAGCGTGTAATGGTATATTTGAATGGCAAATTTAGAAAATCGCTATTCACTTCTGTTTCTATATGTTTGAATTGATAAAAAAATTAAATCGATCTCAATGTACTCCAGAGTTATGGAGTTACAAACAGAATTCGCTTTTTAAAAGCCGTCCGGTATACTTACATATGTATATTATATGAAATACATAATTGTAAAAACATTTAAAAATTTAACCAAGAAAATAATTGAAAGAAAATATTAGCTCTGTCGATTTTCATGATTTCTTTCAGTTATTTATCTTTTACTAACAGACAAGGTCAATTTATTTGGGTTGCATTAGGATTTAAGCTAACAATAAGGTAGATATCTTTGAAGTTTGAAATAATCACGTCTTAAGATAAAACAAAAACTTTCTATTTTGCAAGAAAAACAGAATAATTTAAATTGATTTAAAAAATGAACTACAATGTTTATTCCGTACTTTTTCTTAAAATATATTTATCGTTACATATTCAAAAGACAATAATATATTGTTCCTGTATTTTAACAGACACGAATAGCTGCGTAAGATTTTTGTAATGAAATCCTGTTTAAAAAACGTTGACTTGTGAAGTTTGATTGGTGCGTGGGCCTTCTTCGCGTTCGCATTTCGCATTTGACGTGAAATCCGTCCCTGTAGGAATCTTAGTGGAAGTAAGAAGCGCCGGCATTGAAGTAGCTCGTTTAAATCCTTATCGCTAATCCACCATGAAATCGTATTATGCCGCGCGCTGAGCAGAGCACGGGGACTTATTGTAAACAGTATTGCGGGTTCAAGGGACCTCATCACCGAACTTTTCAGCTGCAGGACTGTCGCTTTTCGCTTTTCACTCCTCTACATCCACATCCACAGCTACTCTCTTCAATCTTGAATCTTGAATCTCGATCGAACCAGAACTTCATTATCACGGCCAAACTCTACTCTGTAAGTAGTGCGAATTAAAACTTTAGACTAACAAGAATTAAGCTGTTGTGTAAGATGCTTTCGGAGCTGGTGTGAGGACGAGCCTGAATACGAGCGCTCCATGCACCGAGTCGAGTCGCCAGACACCTAGACGCAAGACGCAGGTTATGACAAGAAATTCAAATTCACCTACAAGCTTCTTAACGCAACTTCTGCGAGTATATTGATCTCTACCAATAATCGATAATATCTAGAACTTTCTTACATATAAACAAACCCTTCACAACACACTTAAATATTTACACTCGCTCCTATCGGTTGAACAGATTCAAAAACTTTTTGATGTAATTGAAACAATTATACCGAAAAGTCTATTTTTTTTATTTTTTAAAGTTATTTAAAGCGCTCGAACGCTGCATATTTTCATAAGATTCCAATAAATATTCCGTTTAATGCAAGAACAACCAATGTCAACAATTTCTAATTTTGAGAATGAATGATAATATCAACAAGAAAGTTTCGGTTTTGATAATACCGAAAGTACCATTTTGTGCAACTTAACATTTTGCATTAATACTGATTACAAATGTCACAAATTCTATGATTTAAATTGTTTATAGGACTAAAGCCCTTCGACATTATAAATGCCTACTTTGGTTTTTATTGCAACAAGTATTTTTTTTGTTTTATGATATAACATTTTCAATAGTTTTTAGGTACTTTTGCAGTAAAGTACCTGGGCAAATAAGACCCAGTGTGTATCAAGGCCCTAGTACCAAAAATCATATTTATGTGAGTTGCACTGGTATGATTTTCTACACACTCGCAGATAACGGTAATATAAAGGCAAATCAGAAGCGCTATCTCTTTTGCACTGCCCTATTGTCGTAGCTTCGAGTTTGTTGCGGGAAGTTTTTATGGATATTTTATAAAAACTTTTGACAAACAACGTAAATTTTATTTTAATTTTCTATATTGCTCATGTGCTTCAAACACTTTGAATCTTATAATTTGTGACACAAAATAATATTTAAATAAATTATTTAAATTAAATTACACTTGGCTTCAGTGCACCACACTGATGAGCTCCAATAAGAGCGAAACGCGTCTGTGGTTCTGGTTGAGTGGGCCACTCTCTGATAAATGACCGAGAGGTTGATTCAGAGACTGAAATCTTGTGAAAGTTGCTAAGTGTAATTTCATTTAAATATTTTATTTAAATATTATTATTTTCAGCAATTATCACAATAATTGTACTTTGTACAGTTATATTTTTTATCATTTGGTGTCAAAATATATGATTTGAACTAAAAACAAAAAAAATATTCTGAAAAGAACAACGGAGACATGGTTTTGCCATAGCTGTCATACAGTGCACATGGTGCCTCAAATGGCGTCATGAAGAGTGTGTTGGGGCTTACTAGGAAAAAATGTGTGTTCAAATCTTGCTCCTATTTACAAGAGGATTAATACTTGTTGGTTTTTTTCAAAATGTTTTACTTTCTTCAGTAGTCTTATTGTATTACCACAGTTTAATATGACACATTTTTTTTTAGAATGTATTTGTAAATACATACGTACATAAAATCACGCATGTCCCACTTATTGGGTTAACACAAACCCGAAAATAATAACAACATCAACATCATACAACAACACTCTTAACATATTAAATTGACCGATTTTCGGTAAAGAAATTCCGCATGCAGATCACAATAATAGTTGCGAAACAATCATCCTTCGCCACACATTCCTGTCTAAGCACACATCTTTCGCCTCGGTCACACTCATAATCGCATTCATACATGCTCTTCTTCTCTTCCAACTTGAAAACTTTCTTTCTTTAAGCACCCTACAAACCACATCCTTCAACTTACACACTGGTCGGTCGCACAATCGAAAACCCTCAACTTCACCAAGATATATACGCTTAACGAGCCATTCTCTCCATTAGAAAATGTTGATTTCTGAACATTTCAATAATTATTACTAATTATCCAAAATATTTAATTTTAATTAAGCTGGGCCTTATTTGCGTCCATTACCTTATTACAGTTAAATTTTGGTTGTATTTTGTATATAAAAAAATATAGCTTTTTTAGTCGATAACTCAGTCAATCTCATTTTGGTCAAAAATTGACATTGATTAATCTTTATATACAGACTGCCCCAAATAGTTTAAATCTAGTATTATTTCGTACTTGGAAATTATTTGAAAGAAAAAAAAATACATTTCTAGTTACCTATGCATCGTTTCCGGATAAATAATACCCCACTAGAATGGTCTCCCAAATGGAGCAACTTTTGTTTAATTGCGTTTTTCATACACTCTCAGGTGCAGAAAAACGGGCAATTTTTATTTTTTATTTTTGTTAATTATCTCGACAACTATAAGTGCTACGAAATCGGATACTTAGATGAAAGTTGTCCTATATCAGGATGCCATTTTACCTATACATTGTTTATTCAGAAGAAATAGGTCACTAGATACTGACAAATATGTAAATTTTGCAGTTTTTTGGTTTTTGCAAAACTTATAAATATGAAATAATTCTAGATTTTGATTTACATTTCTTTTGGACACTTTTTAAGCTGATAATTATTATTGCGTATTAAACCGATAATAGCATCTTTTTGTACTCAGTAATAGTCTGTCTTTCATTGGACAAAATTAAAAGTTTTATTTAAAATGTTTCAAGAATAATGCTGTTAACAAAAACGAAAATAAAAAGTGGCCCGTTTTTGTGCATCTGAGTGTATGCAATTTTGCACTTAGTGCTCGGCGCAGTGCATTATTTTAAATTAAACATGTTACAAAAGTCCCGTGAAAGTTTGTTAGCTGCCATTGTCAAACAGAGAGGTTACATAATGGAACTCACAAAACAAGATTCGGGCATCGGGCTATGAAGACTTAATTTTTTTACATCTATTGTACTTATATAGTTACTTATTATAATTTAAAATATATGAATTTGACAGACTACACTGGCAAGGAATATGACCGACTACTGTTAAGAACACTGATGATCGTACCTAGTAAGTTCACTCAGTGAGGTTCAGTTTACTTCAAAAGTATAAATGAAAACGTAAAACTCAACTAGTGTGCACTGATTATATAAATAGAAAACTAGTTATGCACTGAGTTCAAAAAATGGAAAACGGTATCTTCGTATCTCTTACAGTACCTGAGATCCCATTGATGGCACGTTATTTGAGACACCTGTATATTTCAGTATACAAACAACTAAATCTAAAAACGACGATAGCCCCACAGCAATAATAAAAATATTAATAATTGAATTAATAAATTCATCGGAACATCAAAATTGAAAATTTACTGTACGAACTTACAACTCTGAAGAACTGGTTGCATGAGAATATTCCCTTGTCGCCGTGATTATAATATTATTCAATAATTGTCGCATGGATTAAAGATTATTAACTATACTCTACCTTAAATTATTTATTTAAAATTTTCAATACTTCGGAAAAAACTCTTCTGGTATTGATAACGGCTTGACAACCTCGTCATTTTTTGTATTAGTTTTTGTATAATATTAGTAAAAACTAATTTCCAAATGTTTTGTATATTCTTCCACGGCTGATTAACATATTGGTTTTGATCAGTTTCTCTTTTTTGTTTTGTAGTTTTTAGTTTGAATTCATTGATTTTTACAAATTAGCAGATGTACCCAAATTTTGAATACGCTACATATCCTGGAGTGAATAGAATTATTTAAGAATAAAATTCTACTATCAGAGCTGTTAATTCGATTTTCATTGAAACTTTGTATTTTATGTATATAACTGATGTAACACTATCATTGCTATTTTTTATATTTTTAGAAGTATGTACATAGTTATAATCTGAATCTGTGAAAGCTAAAACCATCCTCATCTGCATTGTTGCTAATAAAAGAGTAAAAAATCTATCTGGCAACGCGGCTCTCAGCCTAGAGCCCAGGCATACAAGGATTTAAGCTACCACTCATTACGGATTATTAAAAATCTTTTCCGATAATGCCGGCACAAAGGGGGAAGATCTGCGATCTGCGATCGGCCAACTCCGGCTCTCCGCTCCTTTTTTGCCAGTATTTCTTTAATCCTTTCTTCCCTAGTTCATCCATCGGGACGCGGACGCACACTCACGAGAGCGCCTTTGTTTCAGACGCGCCCGGGCACACCGCCTCCTATGTTGTTGTGTAATTATTTTCTGATCAGACAGAAGGATTAGAAGTTACGTAGCAACGGAACGATCATTTTTATAAGGAGATTAAACTTGATATTTTATATTTGCCCAGACATATATAACTACATTTTGGGAAGATAAAATATATAATAAAATTTGTGGTTCGGACGATCAGGGTTACTATATTGAACGGAGTAACTTGAAAATTATTTCCAATTTTTAAATTGCACAAAAGAGACCTCTGTGAGTCTGTGATACTCTCTCCGCGATAACTTTGACAGCCCATGACGGTTGGTAAGCATCCCCTCCAGTATGGATACATCTTCATTTCCAAAATATGTGAATAAAAAGCAAATAAATAATAAGTAATAAACCGTCATGATATATTTATTTTACTTAAAACTAGAACATAATAATAATAATAATTATTATTACGTTAAAGGTCTGGGTTTGATTTCCGTTGGGATATAAATAGGGTGATTAATTCTTTTTCAGAAACTTTCGGGATATCAAATTTACAAAATTGGGACATATCATATGTCAGGAATGGTTTCATTCATTTCTTACATGCTATTACAAATTGAAGCATTTAAATTCCAAAATATGTAAATGCCGTTGTTGTTTCAAAATTATTTAAAGAAAATGTTCTGCAGGGGGATACAATAACGATCTTCTTTTATTAATATAATATAGTATGGGTATGTTACTAGATGAAAATTTAATTTTCCGAGAACACTTGACTAAAAAATTAATTGCAGCTAAATTAAAACTAAAAGTACTATATAAGTACCGTCATTTACTTTCTCCAGATGTTAAGTTTCGCCTTGTCAACTCATTAGTATTTCCCCTATTAGATTATTGTTCATGCGTTTACGTACCTAATCTAACGACAAATACAAAATTAATCTTTTACAAAATAGCTGCTTGCGATTTGTATTTGGTGTACGTAAATTTGACCATGTCTCCCTGTACCGATCTAAAGCAAATTTGAATTTTGTTGCAGATAGAGTAAGAATATTGTTCCTCTGTCTCATACTCAAAACAATTATTACCCGATGTCCACAATATTTACATGAAAAGCTTGAATTAAAAAGACACAAATATAATTTACGTGAAAATGATATATATGTTGTGCCATCCTTCAACAAAATTAAATATTAAAGTTCTTTTTCATACTTATCTCCTACTCCTACTCTGTATAATAATATTCCATTCAATTAAAAATCTCTATCATGTAGTTCATTCAAATGTCATATTAAAAAATATTTTCCGCTTAGTTAATTTGTGTACTCACTATCATTGTAAAAATTCTCTGATTTTTTATTTATTATTACGTTTAATTGTTTTTGGTATTATTATCTTTACCTTTTCCACTTTTTTTTTTGGTTACTTGTATAACTTGTAATGAACGTTTGTTTGTATATATATATTTTCTATTTCGAATGTATTTTTTGTACTGTCAAGTCAAAGTATTTTGATATTTCTATTGTTTTTATTCCCACAATCTAGTTAATAATAATAATAATAATAATAATAATATTTTTTGTCGGCTTTTCAACTCTGTGAGTTACAGCCCCTATCAAATACTTTATTTGTTACATTGTTACAATTTTTTACATTACATATCTTAATGTATTTGAAAGACACTTACAAACATCCAAGCCCCAGGTGGGAATCGAACCCACGACCCCAGGGTTCGAGCGGTGAAGATCGCTTTGAGCGCTACTGGACGCTGCTTCAACACGCTCGACCACCGAGGCGGCTGCCCCACAATCTAGTTAAACTAGATCCATCTTTAGCTTTATAGGTCGACATCGTCTAAAATTTTGTCACACTTCTAGAATTTTTAATTCGTACAAATGGACTTAATAGATCAAGGAAATTTTAAATAAACGAAGAAAGAAATTGTGAAAAATTCATGGACCTCGCTGGGATTTGAACCCAGGGGACCTATATCTAGTAGGACGGTCTAATCATCTGAGCTACGAGTTCCCATCGAAATCAATGAACATTTCACAAGTGTTTTTACAATTCGTAACGAATACACTCTTGTAAAAAGAAATGTTCATTGATTTCAATGGGATCTCGTAGGTAAGATGGGTAGAGCAACATATTAGAGGCCCTTGGTTCAAATCTCATCGAGGTCCATGAATTTTTCACAATTTATTTCTTCGTTTATTTAAAATTTACTTGATCTATTAAGCTTATTTTTACGAATTAAACATTTATGAAGAAACACAAATATTATAGAATTTTTTCATTAAAATCTTAAATAATATTTGCTACATTTCTGTGCAAAATGAGCTGTCAATGTTTAGTGTTTCACGAGAGTCTTACATTTTTCTTGTTCTTGTTCTTCCAGAAAATGCAAGACAAGAGTTATATATCCCATTGCAAGACAAGACAAGAATTTGTCTTGCAATAGAAGCGTAAGAATATTAGGATTTTCTAATATTTTCTGGTATTCTTGCACTGTCACAATATTATATTATAATTCAAATATATTAATATTTTATTATAGGTTTTTTTTTATAATGGGTTTTAAAGAGAAACATTTTAATTTTATACCAAATGATTAAGTAGAGTGCGTACATGATAAAAACAAGCCAACTGCGTCATCAATCGTCAGGTTCGCAGTAGGGAGAAAGTAGTGACGTTGAGGGGTCGAGGTTTATGATTGGCTAAGGTCCAGATCCATACACTCATCAAGCAAATCACGCTCTGTAATGAAGCGTATATTTTGGTCGTTATTTTAAAAATATTATTTTGTAGGAATTTCTCATAATGTTTAATGTCGATTCAATGAAAAATCCATATTTTAGGGTAAAATTAATATTGTGCGCGCCGCTGAACATTTCATTGGACTCGTGATCAGCACTCAACAGATCCGAGTGATGACGCAGCCGGCTTGTTCTTAACGAGTATATACGCACTAACCCTAAGCGAAAACATGCAAGATAAGAAATATACAAGAAGCTTGCAAGTCAGATTGATTTTTGTTTGCAAGAGTAACGCAAGAGAAGAAATTGCCTCGCAAGATTCGAAATCTTGTCTTGTGAATACTATCAATTTTATGAATATTTTTTCGAGATAAAAAATAAAATAAATAAATAAGAATTGTTAAAATTATCCCTGAAATAATACATAAAAGAAAAAAAAACTGAAAAATTAATTTATTATAAATGTTGAATGGGGTTCTCCACCAATAACAAATTAGATAATTAGAACATGGGTCATTTATATTAAAACTAAACTTTAAAACTGTATGATAGGGACTATTACCTAAAGTTTTAAAAAAGTTATTAGTTTTTAAAATATTTGAGTTTTAATGTCTAACTTCATCATAAAAAAATATAAAAATAATAGTGGAGGACTTCATTATACAGGGTGTTGCCCTCGACACCGGAACATGGGACTTAAACATGTAAAATCGTATTTTCGTAATTTCCTACTTCCCTAATTATTTTAGGTTAAAATTCTGCAACTGAATCAATAAGAAAAATTAATTTTACATGCTTTTTAACGGAAGAAATTAGGTATTAAAATGGCGAAAATCACCCCAAAAATAGCGATAGCTATGCAAGTAAATAAATTGACAAATGTTTGACGCGATTTGCTATTTTACCTATCAAGTTAGGTTAATTATATTCATATTAGGTAATATTTGTAATATCTATTCAAGTGATCAATTATCTCTTATTTTAAAGAAAATTTAACAGAAATTACAAATACTTAATAATAAAATTAAATTAACCAAGCTTAACAGCTAAACCGCTAACATTTGTTCATTTTTATTTTTAATTTCATGGCTATCGCTATTTTTGAGGTAATAGAGTATGCAAAATTAATTTTGTTTATTGATTCTAATGTAGAATTTTTTACTCTACAACATTTATTTGAAGCTTTTTTACCTAAAATAATCAGGGAAGCAGGAAATTACGAAAGTGTGATTTTACATGTTAAAGTCGTATGTTCCGATTTCGTGGTCAACACCCTGTATGTATATTTTATGTAACACATCCATATTTTGAAAATATGCAGATTTCTACATTCATAATTAGTAATTACAAAGTCAGAATGTCATTTTCATGTAAATCGGAAGTACTATAATTATATTTTGATGTAGTTTAATACTCTTCAATGTAGTTTCTAAATATATAATATAATTGTTATTGATTTAAAATTTAAGAAAATAAGGAGATTGCTTTACAGAATTTTTTTGTAATTGGTTGACACTTTTTTAACATTATTTTATTTAGTTCATCTTTATATTTGTTTAGGATGTATAGTTAGTTGTAAGTTTTAATGTTAATATTATATTTAAATAATAAATAGTTATATGCTAGCTGGCGATGGTGGGGTTTCCTGTAGTCGTAGTCGATCTGGATCCTTGGTAAATCTCAGCGGACTGTCTAGCGACGGAGCCGTAAGCCAGCTGCAGGATACCACCTAATCCCATCGGCTTACCATGCTGTGCATAGTCCACTACTGCTAATCCCACTAGCAGTAATCCAGACCGAGACTGACCGACGTCTTAACTTAAGTCTGCTGGGGACTCGGCCAGACACACCCAACGGACTCAAGCTCTGATTAATACACAAACTCCGAGCATACACAAAACATAACCCTACGTAGCGCCTGTGGCAGCAGAAGCAGTAGTTCCGCATCTTACAGCAAACATAAATTCATACGCAAAAATAACTACACATTATTATTCAATTAAATAGCTGCTTGTTGAAAAATGTAAGAAGCTGTGGAATTACATTCAAACTTTAAATTTATTGCAAAAGATATTCTTTAAAATTCGATTTAAACAGAATTAAAATGCGACAAAGTAAAATATTTAAATTAGTAGGTTTAAAGCAAATATTGTACTTACTGGGTATGGGTAATTGAAGATGTAGAGCCAAATGTGTATTTTCTTTTTAATTATGACAAATGTGCCATATTTCATGGTGTAAGAAAAAAAACTGAAAGAAGTTATAATCTGAAATATATTCTGCACAAATGGTCAAGTTATGAAAGTTGTGGGACTGTGAAGTCGACCAATCACGAACAGCTTCTTAATAAATTAAAATCTAAAAATCAAGTTGTTCCAAAAAACAATATTTGTTGGTTGTCATTAATGACGTTGAATTTGCAATAAGTGGCGCAGTACTTAGATATTAAAAGTGCCTGTTACTTTCACTAATGAAAAATTAATAACTGTTTATTCAAATAAATAATTCTTATTGGTCCATTTTGAAGTGCTTTTACAGTTGCAACAAGCACATTAGAAAAGAATTATTGCAGATTACGATACATACAACCATGTTTATTAAGTGGGAACGTGTGGTTCAATTGGTACGTTACTTACATAACACATACAAATATTTTTAACTTAATTCTTTGGCAGTTCAAAATGATCAAATACAAATAATTTGTTGAAAGGATTGAAGAATTAGAAATAAAAATTCTGTAAAAAAAAAACAATAAAAAGTTTAACGATGATGAGTAGACATCGATGGTTTTATAAAACCGTATTCCATTTGATTGCGTTGTTGCTTTGTGACAAATATGTCATACCTTGAATGTGAGGGGGGGGGGGGCAACACGTTAAATGGCACAAAGTGTGGTATACTCTCCAATGCAATAAGTGCCCGTGCGGTATATCATCATCATTACCGATATTTGTATTTAAACCACATACCGAGCAATATGTCAAGATAATATATTTATTCTTTAAGAACACTGTATTAAATAATATTAAAATATGACACTGATCACGGCTTATAATATTATCCATTTCTGGCTATGCCATTATGTCTTTTTTTAATTCACAGATTTCGGAATTCTTTTTTCTCGTAGTGTTTCGGACGAGACGAGATATTCTCGAATCCCGTCTCGTCTCGAAAAACTTTTTGAACTCACGAGACGAGATGAGACTTACATGTCGAGATTCTCGACAATTATTCCGAGATTTCTCGACAATTTTGTATTTTTTTATGAAAAAAGGAATCATATTTTTGTAATTATAAGTCTAAACAGAATCGCTAAAATTTCTTACAATAAAACTACCTCTTATTTCCCTGATGTCACGGTGTTCACGTTTACTTACCGACAGATTGTTACAGCCAGTAATGGGTAAAAATCGTAATGATATACATATTTATTTTATTTTAATATTTAATTATTTATAGGAATTCTTTGTAATAAATAATGTTTAAATAAGCAAAAGATACACTTACAAAATTGACACCACGTGAAAGAGAGATGTGTGAATGTGCAATTTGTTTATTGAAAACTTTTAATTGCAAAAAGCTTATTAAATTGTTTTGTACGCTCTTTTCGCACCAATGAGACTTCCCAACTCAACGCACCTGTCCTCTAGGTATAAAATTTATAGTGAAGAAAATAGTTGTTTGTCTCAAGTTTTTAATCACTCTGTATATTATTTATACGTGTTTCGTTTATCAATTTAAATTGCATAATGAATTTATTAAAAAAGAAAAAAAATCGAGAAATCTCGTCGAGATTCTCAGCCGAGACGAGACGAGAAAAAATCGAGACGAGACTTAATTTCTTGTCTTGTAGCCGAGACGAGACGAGACAAAGTAGTTTCTCGTCTCGTTCGTCCCGTCAGGAACACTATTTTCTCGTCGTTTTGGGCAGAAATGTCGAAAGTACAATTATTTCATGAATTTTTGGATACTTTTTTGTTATTAAAAAAAATAGTTTTAAATTCTTAAATTGTACCTCAATTTCTCCGGTAGTACGTGGAATTCTTATGGAAACCTTTTTGTTTACACTGTACATATTTTCTTGATGAGTTACTGCTTGTTTGCATTATGTACTTTATGAATTCATATAATCCGTTAATGGTTTTATTTATATACGTACATTTTTTTACAAGTGCTCTTTTTTAATGAGCTTTTCTGGATTTTTCCAACAACGCTATATAAAAGTACAATAAACTGTTCGTTTCGTATGCATATGCACGTATGTTCATTGAATATCCATCTAACAAACGAGTCGCTTTAGAATTTCAAAGGATTAAATCTGTAATCAGATAATGAAATCCAACAATATAATTGTTCGTACAAGACAAAACAATCATATTTTGTTTTTATATTCAGGGTCAGGAATTAAGCCCGAATCAGAAAACCGAATTAAAGGTATTTAATGAAATGAAAGGATGAATCATAATAACTATTTCTTTCCAAAGAGAAAAATTTTCAATTTATCTTTTGTAGTATATACATTTGCGCAAATATTTCAGTACACTTCAAATATCAAATGATTTTGCCATTTAAGATGATTAAGTTCCTATGATAAAAGGTAAAAATTGTAAAGATATACTCCGTACTTAGTTTTATTTAAGAAATATCGTGTAGCTTAAAGATTATTTATGCTTATTTGTATTTGATATTATACATTTTTATTATTATTGAAGCACACTTAATTTATTTGTGTTCTACATTTCTGTTAATATTGGAGTACACATACCATCAGATTACAAGTGAACTTGCAATATTATTGATTATTGTACAATATTAAATAGTAATTATTTCAAACAACTTACATTTAATAAATTCAGTATAAATAAGATATTGTGACAATTTTAGAATTTTATGTTATTCTTTATAAGAAAAATAAATAAATAAATATTTCATCACGGCATATTACCCATTGCTGGGTGTGCCAATCTGCTTTGTATACAGATAGCGGTAATGATGGAATATTTGTACCGTGTGGGCGCTTACCAGGCGTCACCTCACGGGCATTCATAGCTGGTGTCACAGGGGTCAATTTTGTGCCATTAAAATTCGATGTAATATTTGGCGTCGGTCGGGATCGAACCCGGGCCCCCTGATAAAATAATAATAAAGAAGTATTTTACTTTTTATCCATACAATGACCCATTTCTTTGAATTTTTTTCAAAATTATTATGAACTACAGTGTCATAATAGGTCTGTTCAATAACTTGCACGAGGTTTTTTTAACTTTTAAACACTGAAACGTTTTACAAAAAATGCGCAATTTGGACAGGCTGTTCGATGAGAAAAATTTCAGACCTATAGTCAAATTTTTTTGACTCTGTCGGGTACAATAATAAAACTATAAATGAACTATAAATATCGCAATTATGATAAAGCAGCATATCCTTTACTTTCTGCAGTATAATACTGTTTGGCATCGGCCCATATTTTTGAGCCGCTCTATTCATGCATTGAATCAAACGTCTACCAGATATGTATAGGAAAATAGCTTTATAGTCCTTTAACATAAATGAATAGAGCGGCTCAAAAATATGGGCCGAAACCAAACAGTATTATACTACATAAAGTAAAGGATATGCCGCTTTATCATAATTGCGATATTTATAGTTCATTTATAGTTTTATTACTATACCCAACAGAGTCAAAAAATTTGACTATAGTTCAGTACACTTATCTAAGCCAACTCGCTATGTACCTACTATAGATAGTGCAGACAGGAGTGGGAGAGGAAAGACTAAATTTCGAATTTTATGCTGTTTTGGTTAACCTGAAAATTGTTATTTTTTTTTTTTTTAAATTGAAGGTAATGGACAAAAATTTACATATATTTATGAAGTAGATGATGATGGATATGGTAAGAAATAGTACAAACTGATAAAATAAGAATTATTTCATATTTCAAAGTTTATTAAATAAATCAATACTACTATATACCTGTTGAAATTATCGTGTTTTTGTACTTGTTAACTAGTGCACATTGTACTGACTTGCACCGCACTACACTAACATACTCGTACACTGCACTTGTAAAAAACTCATCGAACAGCCCTAATGATGTAGGCATATACAGAATGACACTCAAAATAACTTTTTTATTTATAATTATTTTATAATTTTTAAACCACTCATCGTTAAAATCGTGTAATACGTAACAAGAAAGAGAATTTTATGCTGAATTCATATTTAAAACCGCGTTACCCTATTTTTAACCGTGTGAGAGTGGTGATCGAAAAAATAGTAAGGAGCCGATTTGAATATGTGTCTATAACTCGCACATAGTCACCTGATCTTTAATGCAATTGAAAATCTGTTGAAAACCATTGACAAAATTATTGCAAGGAATAATATAAATAGTTCCAAGCAATTATTTCAAATTATAATGGATGCATGGAAATCTGTAAACGTAAACCACAAAATCGTCGATAATGTATTTAATCCGATGCAACGACGACTGCCATCTATTATAAATAATTATTAAAGTACAAATTATATAACATTGTTTATTTTTTGTCTAATTTAAGTTTCTTTCATAAATTGTTATTCTGGTTATTTTTTTTAAAGTCAATATAAGAATTTTATACTGTCACTTTTTTTTCGCACCTCACATCTGTATTCAAATACATAAGTGCTCGTGAAATTTAGTACAATACTTTTGAATTACTTATTTAACCTTTATATTATATAAGAAGTTTGAAAATATATTAAATAATTAAAATATGGGGCAGTATTTTTTTATTTCCCACGTAGTCACTCTATTTATGTGCGATACTGTATGTTGTTACTTCTTAGTATTTTAAGTATTCTGTTATCGTCTTTTTCAAAACCGGAATCCATTATCAAGTAAATGAATACGAAAGTAAAACACATAATACTAGTTTTAATTTATAATACCATGCCACATGGAAATTACGTGCGTCTGTAAAATTTTATTTGTGTGAGATATTATGAAGTCGTTTACCAGGCGTAACCTCATAAGCTCTCAAAGCTATCGTGGAGAGAGCACAACAAGGTTTACTTTTGTGCTATTTGAAAATTGGAAATAAGATTGACATCGGTCGTAATTGAACCCAAGCCGACCGAATCACAATCGGTAAATTAACGCACACCTATGCGACCCGTAATTTCCTATGTTAAGCGTTTATATTACAGATTTTCGTATTCACTCTGAATAGATAGGATGAATATAAGAATCCGTGATAGGCGTTTTTGTCAAATTATCTCTGTTTTAGAGAATAAATTTTAGAATGTTTTAGAGCCATTTTTTTAATTTATCGCTTTATACCCGAGTAAACATAACATAAAGACATGTTAAAAACAGTTTTAGTGTGTGTTATTTTGAGCGTCGATTAACTGTGAAACTTGTTTTAACAGTTTGCTTGGTAATTTTTTTAAATAATCGTGTACTAAATACGTTTTTACCACGTCTTTAAATTAAGTTTACTCGGGCATAAAAGCATAAATTTACAAATTATGTAATAATGAGTTATTAAATTTATTCAATGTCTTATTAATATCAATAGCCATAGGCATTTGAGAAAAATGACAAACAAATATTTCACATTTTATCTGTCAGATTTCGTTAGCTATGATGTTTTGTTTTATTTTCTTTTTAATATTTTGTAACAGATTAGAAATTGCTTAAAAATCAAATATATAAAATATTAAATAATAGAATTTGCACAAGTTATAGGTTATAACGAATTCTTACAGATAAAATGTCAAACATTTTTCTTTATCGTTTTGTTCAAATGCCATGGCTATCGGTATTAATAAGAAATTGAATAAATGTTATAATTAATATTTACATATATTTGGTATCATTTGATGCAGAAATTTTATCTTTCTATTGATACCACAACCATTGTTTGCAGTTGAAACGGGAAGCAACAGTCTGTGAAAAACGATTTTCCCGTGTTAACGGGCTATGTTCGGGTTTCAAGTATACAGCGTATACCATTCGCTTATGGGAAATAAACAAGAACTATTTAGTACATATAATAGAATGGGTTCTTCTTCTTAAGTGAATTCAACTATATCATAAAAATGCAATTAACCGAAGATAATTTGCTTGTTTGAATATATAAAAATTTCTTGTTTTTAAGTTTGGTCTTAAAAGTTTTTAGCCCCAGCCCCAGAGAAAAAGTTTTGGACTACGTCAATGTGGGTTGAGCAACAAACGATAGACAGACGTCTGGTAGAGGAGCGGCTTAGCTCTAAACCAGCAGAGCGTTATAATTTCACCTGTTTTTACTCTAAAGAAGATTAAATGAATATATTACGAAAATTATTTTCCTGCATATTGCGTCTAGAGCTCATAAATACATATATTAGATCTGTCTTTATCTCAACCTACGTAATACTTGTACTTGCTTCTATATTCTACAAAAGACTTACGAATTTATTGTATACAGATAATTTAAATTAGAGATTGCAAAAACGTTGAATTACACAAGTCAGACATTTAAATAAAAAGGATGAGAGTTATTTAAAATGTAATGTAAATAATATATAGTTTCTTTAAACCAGGGTTGATTTCTATAAAAATTGTTTTCTTTTTGACGACCTAATCCAACTTTCAATGTAGGTAGTTATTATATTCACCTACAAATATTATGTTATGTCAATATATTTATCCTATATGAATGTTTTTTATAACATATTATGTTATTACTATTTGCTGCGACTTAAACCAAATACGCTACCTAAGAGAGAATGAAAACGTATAAAAAAATACGGGCAACGTACAACTCCGTGAATTTTTTGAAACCAATGATCGTTTTTACATATTTACTTATTCCATGTAATATTTTAGATTTCTCTGTATACGTAATTGAGAGGCGTTTTATCAATTTATGATGATGTGGACACCACACGACTTCCTTGTACGATTATTAAACTATACATATTTTTTTTATCTGATAGAACTATCATTCTTAAATTAACATTAATCAAACCCGGTTCTTTTTAAAGAGAGTTTTGATTACAACAAAGAAATATTTGATTACAACAATGAATATGACTAATTTCACAATAAAAATATAATATATGTTATTGTACGAATCATAAAATTGCACGTATTTAACGTAATTTGACATGAACATTTTTTTTTATTTTTTTGTCTTAATCCATAGCAAGCTTTATTACAAAAACAAAAAAGTATATAATTTTTAAATGTACATATCTCACTTATACAAAGGGCTAATTTAATAATACTTGATGTGCCAGACGCAGAAATTAATTCTCTAAAACTTTTATTTGAAGCATTTATTTCTAAAGTCAAAATAAAATCATTTTATTCAAGAAAAACTGTTAGCAACTTCAAGTAATGTACCACTTCCGGTTAGCCTATTTTAACCAAAATCTATTATGTTATTTCGATTGACATAAAAGTCTTGTATACCAACTTTGAAAAGTTTTGGATTATATTTTAAAACTGTTTTTCATTAAAATCTATTATAGGCTTCATGTAAAGTGCCACTTCTGGAAATTGTGTAATAACCAGAAAGGGAGGTGCACAACTAGATGTTATAGGAGTCCTAAATACAAAATTTCAACTTTCTACGGCGTACCGTTTTTGAGTTATGCGAGATACGTACGTACGTACGTACAGACGTCACGACGAAATTAGTCAAAATGGATTCAGGGATGATCAAAATAGATATTTTCGCTGAAATCTGAAAACCGAAATTTTTTGCGATTACAATACTTCCTTTACTTACGTACAAGGAAGTAAAAAACAATAAATGCTTAGAAGGAAAACATTTGAATGTAAAGTAATATGTATTTGATTTAGTTGCTTTTAATATTTTCATTTCATTTAGAATCACTAACAGTCGAATTCAACATTAATTCGTTGATTAATAATCAGCTGATTAACGAGTCAAGTTGATTCGTAGAATTCACCAATGTGATTTCTGAATAAAGGAATCATGATCAACAGATTCATAGTTTTGTTTTGGTTAAAAAGTATTCATATGTAAGTTTTTAATTGGTTTATACAATATATTTTATAATTTTCCTTTAATAATATTATATTTTTATTTTGATATAGCTAGAAATTAGATTGATTCCAATAAAGGAGTACTTTTAAATATATGGAAAATGAAAGATATAGAAGTATATTTGATAATAATATAATCAATTCGGTTTTAAATTAAGATAAAGAAGAAGCATGAGGCAAAGTTAAAAATGAGTACAACAGCCAGTATCCTGACATAGCTATAAATGTCGAAACTAGGATTCAAAGATGTGATCAGTGCTTAATTTGTGAATTGGGTTGATTTAGAATCAGCGTTGATCTGTTGATCAGATCATGATTAAGGAATGGTGAATTCTTCATTCTATTAAAATCAAATCTTCAACCTTTTTGATGTTTTTGTTCATACTTCTGCATTTGGATCAGACACATTCAAGTTGCTTACGCCATAATTTCTCTGTATAATAAGCCAATAGTGCGTCTATGATTACTTTTTTGTCCATTGACCTTTTTTGGCATTAATTTTTTGAGTTTAATGTTATTTCATACGTTTGCAGAAACTACAAAACTTTTCAGGTAAAATATTGTTACTTTTTTGTGTGTCAATTTATTTCATGTCCATGGCTAACACTATAAAGAAGTAATTAAAGCGGCGTTCACAACCAAGTAACCTTATAAGGTTCAAACCTTTAATTTGTAACGCATGAGTATAGTGTTGCTGAACGTTAGATGTCAAGCTCAGCTATCATTATTTTGTTATTATAAAACTTTATAAATGAATCGCAAAAAAGGTCTTCAACTTCAGTTATCTTCTGTTAAAAGTCTCAATGTAAACAAGTGTATGCAGAAATGTGGACATGAAGCACAATATACGCATGCGGAACTTGATAGTTTGTGCATGCGTCAAATTGAAATTACATGCTGTTGTGAATATGTCAAATTCAAAGTAGAAATTCAAATTTGAAATTGAAATTATTTGGTTCTGAACGCAGCTTTATATAAAATGCAAAAGAAAATGTGGTTATTGAATGGCCCACTTCTCGTCTTACACCTGGCATCTTTATTGTTTCTTACACAAAACCCTTTTTATTTAAATAACTTTAATACATAAATGTGACACATAGGTCTGTTTGAATTTAAATGCGTCAATTATAAAGCCGGATTTATAATGAAGTAACGTAAGAGGTAACGTGAATAGTATCGGTAATGTAAAAAGTTGAGCGTGTACTAGAGTTAGTAATGATTTATATTCAAGTAAAGTAAGAAGTAAGGTAAAATATGTAAAGCAATAGTTGCCCAACATTCAACTTTCTACCTTGCCTTAACTAAAATTTTATACCGCTGGCCAATCAGAAGGCAGCATTTTGAACGTTGCGCACGGTTGCGCAGAAATCTTTATTATCGACCATTCTCCATCTGGCAGATTTCATTTTGTTTTGATTGTTTGTTGTTTGAGGTTGGTTTGAACTTACGTTGTGATTTTCTTTTTAAATCTAAATAAACACAAAGCCCAACAAACATCAATTAACCTATCAAACGGTTTACGATTTGACAAAAGTACCGATATTCAAACTTGATGCCGAAGTTAAACGAAAGATATCGAATTACAAGTGAAATTTTTATACTATTACCTGATTGGCTAGCAGTAGTGGAACTACAACTGCGTTGCGGTTTGCGTTACTTCATTATAAATCCGGCTTAATTTATAATTACTAAATATAATATCATTGGTCATCAACAGATCTTAATAAAAATAACGGTTATACGTATAAATTCAAATAAATTGTATTTAAAATCTTCTTCTTCCACTGTGACCTTTGAATGTTTCATCTTCATCTTTACAATCGTACAAATATTCGTAACGTATAACGTATCTTTAACTCGGCAACAAAGAAGAGTGTGGGGGCTTGCGCTAGAAGAGAAGTTTAAGAATAAGATAAGGTTTGACAGATGTACTTTGGTGATGGGGATGAGACGGGGCGATTTGGCAGTTCTCGCGCGCTGCGCTGATTGTCGGAACACCTAACACCTCTGCGCGCCAGCTAATGGCCCTGGTTACGGTTATCTACCGCACTTTATTTTTATTCACATCCCCATCTACATCATCTAACCACACAACATCGTGCTACTTCTTATAACTGGCAAATGACATAATTATAAACACTAACAGGTATTTTATTACAACGGATTGGATGACTAAAAATTAATTTTGGGAGGAAAAATTGTACTGGATGTTCCAAAAAAATTACTCACTCTATGTAACTTGCATAACTCCTGCTGTGAATAAAATATACTTACTTCTTAAAATCGAAGGGCCGGTAGTTATTACACCTACATAGTTTCATAATTTACATAATTAAAAAAAATCTGTTGTGGCCAGCACAATACCTCTCGCCACTTCCAATTTTGGTTACATAAGTATAGGCCGCGAGCAGTCATGTGACATTGTTGGTCTTGACAAGCAGATATGGGCGCCCGTGTCAGAATGACTAGTAATTATGTACATAGATGTCAAATGTCAGAATTTTTCACGTGGTTAATTTGTCACCAGGAATGTGGAATTTACTTGCCGAGGAAAATAAACTACATGGAATTGGAATATCATGAAATTTGGGATGAAAAATTGACATTTGACATCTATGTACATAATTACTAGCTGTCATTCTAACTCGGGTCCTCATATTGGCTTGTCAAGTCCAACAGAGTTTAGATTATTTTTATAATTTTAAATTTATTTTTTGTAGGAAGTTTTCCCCTACTCTTCTAAATGTTCAAATTTCTTCCAATTTCTTGACGGAATTTCTGATGGGTATATGTATGTGTATATAGCTATAATTTTAAATATTTAATTGTTATTATTGTTATACAACAAGAAATAGTAAACTTACCAATATCACAGAACTAAATCTTCAATAATGTCAGTTTAACTTCATTTAACGTAAAAGCGTAATTTGACGATCTACTACTGTTGCCAAAAAAAATTCTAAGATTTAATTTCAGCTAAAATCTACATAAAGCCATATTCGTACTATGACAAATTTTGAATCGGTTTTAATCCACTCTCATGTGTTTAGTTAAAATAGACTTAAGGTCACGTTTTAGAATTGAGCTGCCAAAACCGATCAAATAGGTTTATGAACTACTGTTGGTTTTTGACATTAACATTTTTCTGTCATTTACAAACATCTGATGGTTACTATAGAGTTGTTTAGGCTCTGAAATTTATTACAACAGATTATTTTATATATTACTGTTTTATCTCAATATGTATATAGAACATATAATAAAATTTTAAAATGTACCGAATAGAGAATTTTACGTTCATTAATACTAATAATAAAAAAATTCAAAAAAAATAATATTTAGAATTTTAATTTTAAGATACTATTACTTTCGGTTTTCCAATTGGTACCAAAACCTATTCAACTCTCTCCATTAATGTTAGATTGAGGAATCTGTAGTCAAACAGGTCTTTAGTCTTATAGAATTTGAGAAATCGTGCCTCCAACAACCTCACACACACACATCCACACACACACACACACACACACACACACACACACACACACACACACACAGACATCATTGTAAAAATGTTAAAATAGGATTCTATGGACCTTAAATCGTGCTTGCTCATTAAAATCTGGATATGCGATTTTTAGCATGAATCCAATACCTCTCTTAGCGAGAGGTAAAAAGAAACATTATAGGTAAGTCTAGTTGTTTTACGTTCAAATTAAATTTTAACTGCTTTACTGCGTGCTATGCATCAGATATATGCTATTTCTCACACAAAGATGCGTTTACCTTCGTAGCATGCGATTCTGAAAATATCTCAATATTAAAAAAATATAACATATGTGGTTTCTCAAATAAGTGATTCAACTGCAAAAAAATACCATAATTTTTTTCTTATTTTAAAAAATAAGTGTTTTATTGTTGTAAAAAAATAGAAATAAATGAGAATTACAAAAACAGCGATGGCAATTAAAATTGAAAACACCGTTTCTGAAAGTATGATTTACGTCCTTTTTATATTTTGTTTGCTATCCCTGTTCGACAGCTCATGAGTGTAGTCTGTGTAGCACAGGTATTAGTCTGCTTACTGGCCGTGCTTGCTTGTCTATGCTAATCCTGTTAGGTTAAGAAGGTTTCTGCATATTACAGAGCTTTAACTAGAACAACTAGACCCACCTTCCTCGTCTTACGGATTAGTTGCTTGACTTGAGCTTACGCGTGGGCTTGTGTGCAGTAAGAATTCTAACACAGAAGAATATACGCAACGCTACGTAACGGATACCTTCTCCATTATAAGACGTCTTAAACAATATATCACCTTTATCTAATTATCATTATCTACTCAACAGCTGTAACTTGTTTCGGTCGGATTTTACACACACTTTTAAAATAATATTACTTTTGGTATAAGCACCATAAGTTGGACTGCATTTTTATATTGTCATATTTTAGGAAGGGTATTAAAATAGTTTTAAGGATAAATAATTGATAAATATTACATTAACAGTTAAAAAAAACGTTAGAATAATTAGAAGTTAGATGTAACTTTTCCACGAGTAAATATAGTATAATTTGTGCAAACTTTCAAGGATTATGTGGCAGTGGATCAAAAAAGGATTGCCAAATTTGACCCTAAAAAAGTAAAAACTGGTTTCCTATATTAGACACCTATGTCATGAATTTTCGTATGCATCCTATACAGAGTGACACTGTAAAACGAACCACTCAAAATATTTTTTTATTTTCTTGATATGTTTGTAAACTATGCTTAGGGGCTCACACATCATGGTATTTGGTATGATGGTAGCGCTTCCAGTTTAACAGAAGTGACTTTAACTTTCATATTTCAAATGGGTCATCCTGTATATTTTTATATATTTAGAATCTACGTAAAATTACGAATTTAACGATACGATTGAAGAAATAAATCACAAAATTATGAATAATTAACCTGGTAAGTCATAACAAAATTGATCATTTTTTTTGTCATAAAATATATAATCTTACAGAAATAACTTACTATTTAACTTAAATATTACTCAATATTATCTCAATTATTTTTACAGCCTCCCTAATATCAGGTTTGGTAGGTTAATTATTCATAGTTTTCTCTTAGGTTTTTGTAATTTATTTCTTCAATAAAAATTCATTTCAAACATATCATTGAATTCGTAATTTTACGTAGATTCAAAATTTATAAATATATAGATGTTCCATTTGAAATATGAAAATTAATGTCACTTCCGGTTAAACCGGAATTACTACCATCACACTATATATCATGATTTGTGAGCCCCTAAACTTAGGTCATAAATATATCAAGAAAATTAGAAAATAATTATAAATAAAAAAGTTATTTTGAGTAGCCCGTTTTTTAGTGTCACACTGTATACTTCTTATAAATATGTTTATTTACATTATTGAAATCTAAATTCCTAACTATAGTTTCTGACAATTCTTTTCTAATTGAAAATGAAGTAATATTGTTATTTATTAATAAAAAAATTGTATCAAAAGTAACATTTTGTTGAATTGAGTATCTTGGTTTTTTTATTTATTGTTTTTTGTAGCTTGAACTGTGAAACGTATTGAAACATTATCTGTGTCATCAGCGTTGTGTAATAATGGTTTAAGTAAAGAAATAGAAAATAAAGCTTATGTCGTTGTCGGGCGGAGGTGTCTTCAGCGAACGGAAATACATCCTGATGCCCCGTCACTTCCCCAAAATCTTTCCGCCATTGCGACTTTAATGGAAACATATAAAACGGAAAAGTATGTTTCCTAGATAAGAGTCTCGACTTTCCAGACAGATCAATTGATAGCACACAGCGATGAAATTCAGACGTTTAATGCCATCGCACAAACATTTCTTCATTTCCTTTTCAACTTCAAAACTCATGCTATTGGATCATTCGCGTTTCTACTTACACCGCAACCGCAACACTTTTCATTACAAGATACTTCAGTACATAAAATCATTACCTAACTGTCATGTCATCTTTTTCCATTACTTAATAATAAAAATATTTAGTTATTACTTCTTGATGGTTTCTTTTCACTGTGCGTTGATTCGAATATGATCTTTCTTAGAGACTACTACGAAAATGCAAGGGTTATATTTGGATTCAAATAAGAATATAATAACGTTACTACCATCGTTTATACTTACTTCTTTTTAATAAATGCACTTTAAATTATTTGGTTACAAAATGGATTTAATATGTATCTTAAAACGGTTAATAGTAAAATAATCAAAAATAACAAGACAATAAACAATAACGCAGTGAAACGTAAATGCTCATAAATTTTGTCAACCTACATGGTGAAATCGAGATATTAGCCAATATAGTTGAAATCTAACATTTTAATATGAATTTTGAATGAATGGAGACCTCGCTATCCGTTTTTATTTTTTTATGAAACGTCATCTAATTTTTATTCTAAAAATGAATCTGCAGTTCTAGAAAGTCGTAATAGTTATTCGTTAAACAGTAATATTTTTTTAAATATTCTATGATGTTCTCAATCAGTGGTGGACTTGAATAATTGAAGTTACATAAATTGATCTATCTCAATACTTATAAAATGTACAAATATGGTTAAAGTAAATTTTATGGTCAATAATTTGAAATATACGTAGATAATAAGCAATTTAATTTTAATATAATAATTGAAGCGATGACATGAAAAAGGAAAAGATTCCACATATTGGGTATTGTAAATTGAGATAGCCATTTTACATTACTCTGCAAGCCGCATCAAATGACTTCTAAAGAAATGTATTCCTACATGGCAAATGTCTATAACCAATCCAAATTTATACAGGCTGCCCCACGACTCGATTGCCATAGTATAAGGGTGTATTCTTTAGGTAATTTTAAGTCGAAACTACCTTATATACTTATAGTCGAAACTCAAAATTAGATAAGTTATGAACGATATTAAATTGTGTGGCTTTTTGCAAAAACAACCTTGGTCCTATTTTTGAATTTGAGATAATCAAAGGAAAACTTTCTAGCTTCCTAACTCTTAACGATGTAGCTTCGAGAAAGAGAAAATAATCATATTGTATAATAAAAGTGTTTATTCTTTACTATTTTTAGTCATCATCAGTTGAGATGTAAACGGAAAAGATCCCGCTAACTTTATTACATATGACATATTATAGTACTTTTAAAATACTAAAACAATATAAGGAAGTGTTTAGCTCATTTAGAGTTACAAATTGTTAATTGTAAGATATGTAAAATGCTTACTTTACTGTTTAATCAGTTTTTATTGATTTCTCCAAAACTACCATTAATAGAACCTTTTCCATCTCACCGCTTCAATTTATGAAGAACTACATATATTATATGTATTTTATTCAAACAATTATTACTTGGTTTAATTTCGTTGTTCGTTATTTTCTGCATTCATTTACTTGAAAATGGATTCCGAGTTTCCAAAAGCGATTGTAGAACACTTGAAAGTGGTAAAAATTTAGAATAGCGTGACAGATGTTAAGGTCACTAAAACCTCGAATATTTTAAAGTTATATTTTTAAAAAAACTTTTATATTCTCTATTAAATAGTTTTAATATAAATGACTCATTTTCTAATTTGTAACTTTGGCAAATGACAACATTGTTCTTCTTGTTCAATGCTTATTCATAATTTTTTGAAAATGTATTTCTTCTTATTCTTTGTTCCTGCTTATTGTTGCAGGTAAATCTCTTCCAGTACACTGCATAGTGGAAGCCATCTCCACATTGGAAGAAACAAAACAGCCGAACCAGTGGCGCAGACGACCAGTGGTGGAAACTGACAGTTTTGTCATCATTCCTATCAACACCCCGTTTCAAGAATTGGTGCACGCGGCGCTGCATCGTTTGGGATATCCGTCTGAAAGCGCTGCCGCTGCCAGAGGTGAGAAATATAGTCACTAGTGCGCAACAAAGATATTTTTTGTTACTTTAATTTTTTATGCTCACCGTCATTGTATTGGATGATTTAATGGTCTTAAGGTAGTTGTCACTCGAGTGTACCTATTCAAAAACTTATTCTATGTTCAAAATAAAAATTAAGCTAATGCAGTTTATATTTGCAATAACATATTTTTTAACATTATATTATATAAACAGATTGCATCAAAATAGTTAAAAGCTAATATCAACGACTGTAACATATGAATTTTCTTTATTTTTCCATAGAAAGTTTTTTTTTTTGAACTGTACCACTCGCACTAACACATACACAAGTGTCGTATTTTAATGTTGAAGAATAACTGTGGCATCGTCGTATCTAGACATTTATTGGTACATTCGGGTATAAAAGTAGTAAGATATTTTAAGATATAATACTAATTCTAAACTAGAAATGGAAACTGCAAAACAAATTAATATATTTCTTTCTTAAAGTTACAAAAGTAGTATTATACTGTTTAAAGTTTTCATGCTTTTCACGTAAAATACCAATTTCAAAAATATTTCTTTCGAATGTACGCCTGAAATTCCTTTAGCCTAAGATCACCTCTTATTCGCTAATACCAAGCGAATGTTAACTGATACTTCATCTGAAACGCTTGTACATGGTTGTCAAGTATAATTCTACCTATTTATCACATCTTCAGATTAAAATTTTCTAGAGACAATAAAATTAAATCTGGATGGTAAATAATTTTCTAATTTTTACATAAAATCCCTTAATTAGTTTACTATAACATACTAGTTTTTCGATTAAATGTCATAGTGGATATAAAAGTTATAATTTAAAATGTTGTGTTTATTTTGCCATTTCCTATTCTTCACGTGTTAAAAAGGCCAAATTTAATTGCAAATATCTCAGGTACCGCGTGGTCAATTGTTTTAAAACTTGGAGAGCAGATATATTATACTTCACTTGAGAGTACTTAAAATTTCAATTAATTCTGATATAATGGTTTCACGATATAACTACCTTAAGGAATACAAATACTACAAATTTTGACAATATCAGCGAATCATGTATAGTAATACCTATGAATAAAAGAAGAAATTGTCGTTATTGTTTCCTGCAAGAAACATTGTTTTTATTTCAAAACATAAAATTGTCGCATAGACTCTCAAAATCTTGCAACAAGATTTTAACATTTATTGAATTTTTGGAAAAAGTAACGTAGCCCAAAAATTCTTTCTTCTTATTCGTCCTGTTCTAAATGCTTTAACTTATTTAGATCTTCCTATTTAGGGTGTCTCTTGTGATTTCGACATCAAGCTCTCCAGCCACCTTTTAGCGGGGTCTACCTGGCGGTCTTCTGCTGCATGGTTTATGAATTGCCCCTCCTCTAGAGAGTTTGAAATATTTAGGAGTGTTTATTTTCTCAATTTGTAATACTTTTTGAATAAATATTGGGTTCTAGAAGTAGACACCGATAAATGCGCGCTGAAGATCAGATTTTAATGTTTAATTTATAGTCTAGTATTTTTGCAATATTAAAATATAAATATTAAATAAAATCAAAATTTAAAATTTAAGAAAAATTGAATGTGTCCTTTATTAATTTTTGTTTTTCTCTTCCAGGTTCTCTGGTGATGAAGAACTGGAAACCCCTCTCCTTCGAACAGATCACGGAAGATCCTCACATCACCGTGGGTGATATCCTGGGGGAGCTAACCACGGTCGCGACGCTCAAGATTCAGATGTATCGCGCCCGACCTAATGCCATGCTCGATATCAAGGACAAACTTCTCAAACTACTCTTGGTCCAGAGTCAGGGCAGGTTGATGTCCACTGGGTGTCCCTTAGACGAGGTGAGAATATGATCTTGATGATAATAAGGAAGTACAACATATTCCACAAAACATACCCATTAGAAAATCATTTTAGTGATGCATTTGTTTTTTATGGAAAAGTGGTATAGGTTTTCCTTATTTTATTTTTATTTTTACTTATTCTTTACCTACTTATGGGCTTTTAAAGCTATCTTAGAAAGAGCACCACAGAAGCACTTTTGCGATATTTGAAAATTGGTAACAATTTTCTAATGTTTGAGTCGGTTAGAATCAAACCCAGGCCAATCAAATCACAACGTGTCACCTAACGCACATAACCATGCGACTGTATAACCATACTTTGACAACAATAGAAAAATTCTAGATTTTTTTAAAAATTATGTTCGTCTAGTAGCATTACTATCGGTTAGATTAAATAAAACTCTACCGTTGTGCATGCTATTGTCATTCGGCTGGAAACGATTTGAAATCTTTGTGAATATCTCCATTCATCGCTAATACATTCATAATAAATGATGTAGTTAATGAGGGGAAAAATTAAGAGCAATTTAAGCCGAAAGATTGATGTAAAATAAAGCAAAGTTGAGTTGTCGCGGTGTCAACTGGGATAACAGATCATATTTTAAGTGTGATTCTTTGCAGGTTAATTCAAACCTTTTGTGCGATACCCTCCCGTTTCACACAAAATGAGACAAACTTCCACAGAGAGGAATAATCCATTTAATATACTGTCCTTTCAATTCAGCCCTAAAAGATCAGTAACTGGGTTTTTAAAAAATGATAATATAATGGACAGGTGGACCTCTTTTTTTAAACGCGTATCACCTTTACAGTTTTAAAAACAACAATACATTCCGTTGTGTAATATACTTATATGTTGTTTATATTTCAAATACAAATTAATTTTGGTGATATGAATTATGTCCTATTATTAAAATATTAATGTACAACTTTTGGAAAAAATATAACAAAAACAATGAGAAATCGAAGCCCTCTACAGTGGTTTTGATGTCGTTTTCTACGTTAGAATACATACTAGTAAGGACAACAAATGTGTTTATATTTTTTCTAACGACCACATAAGAAACATATAGTTTCCACACGATTGTCTAGGTGCGAAAATTAACAACATCGTCTGTGTATCAGAAAAATCCTAACTGACTGGTAATTTGGGCTTGTCTTTTACGAGAAATCGCTAAATATCAAAATATGAAAATAAATAATATGAGTGATAAACTTCAAATTTAATTTAACCCCATTTCTTTACAATAATTATGATTAGTACAATAATTTCACATTTACGATACTGATAAACAGAACATTTGGTAATACTGCCATATTAGACTGTATTTAACATTTGCTTTTTAAGTTAGTATCGTTCGAACATATAAAACAATGAATACTTGGTTAATAAAATATTATTATACAATAAAACTCATTTGTAGTCATAGGCGCCGACTATGGGGGGGGGGGCAAAAGGGGCGTCGCCCCGGCGCAACTATGTTTTGCCCCCCCCCTGCCCTATACAATTTTTAACGTTTTTGTTTCAATCTCATTAATTAAAAAATATTTCATTCATGACATTTACATCAATTGCATAACTGATTACGTTTCATTTGGAACTTATTCGATAGGTGGCCACTAAATCCACAATTTTCATTTTAGTTTATAGAAAAGTCGGCGCCTATGTTTGTTGAGACAACATGAATGGGATTATAACAAAAATGGATTGCAGTGACAGTGATTCGTTTGTGGAATTTAATATATACCACTGCGTGTCGTGCAGGTGACAACTAATTTCAGATTAAAAATATATTAAATTGTTCTGTTTTTTGCGGTCGTGAGAAAGAGGTTTTCATACACTCAAGTGATTGCTGCACTCGACTACGTCTCAGGCATTAACATTCACACTGGTTATGGAATGACCCTCTTTAGTAGCTCGTTGTGTAAATAACTATTTCACAAGATCATAGTACGTTTTTAGTTTCTTTTTTTTACTCTCAAACATAGCAAACTTGATAAAATGTCAATAAATTTTAAAGAAGTACACACGGTTCATTTCACCATTCTATAGTATTCTTCACGTAATAATAATTCATTTGTAGGTACATATAGTGCCTATTTTCACGAAAGAATGGCTTTGTGCAAGAAAAAGTGTACGATTCTTGATGATATACGTAAGTCAAGTTTATTTTCATGTAGGAAGATCCAAAATGTTATAAATAATTACGAGCAGAAGTTATAGGCAAAATAAAAAATGTAACCCAGACCTTAAGTATTACCACCTAGACCTAAAAAGCTGAAGATGTCCTGCGTTGGCAGGACGAAACATCCTTTTATGTAATCACTAATAAACAAGGATAGACCTTCATTTTCTAGTGAGTATCTATTGCTGTATGTTCTAGGGTTAAATTCATTATTCTATCTTGAGCTGAGAAGTAATTTTGACGTTATAGATTATACTCACACGCTGGCGGTGCTCTTGCTATAAGAAAAGAGAAGATATACCCCTTGTTATAAATGCGCGCAGCGATCTATTTTCTGTTCGTGGTTGGTTTTACAGTAATTATGATATAAGGTAACCTAACCGCGCGCTAAATCTGAACTCCGCTGTAAAAATGAATAACTATGGCCCTTCTTTATATGGATATAAATGGCTGTATTAAATGCCAACAAACTCAGAATAGGATAACGCAGAAAACGAATATTTTACTTAAATTTTTCGCAAACTGAATTTAGTATGATAAGGAGATAAATATACCAACTCGATTATGGATTCTGTTATGTAATGTAAAAAAAATATTAACTATTTCCACTTGCGCATTTTACAAACAACATTATTTCTTCTGTTCTGTTACAACAATAACTGCAACAACAACAAGCAGTGATACTTTATTAAACTGTTAATTTGGTATTCTGTTTCATTTTCATGTCCGCCTGATTATTGACGAAATTTTAACATTTTATTTGTGAAATATTTCGTGCTACAGATGTGCTATTACATCGAATTTAAACTTTTCTGATTTGATTTTAGAAAACTTTTTATACTAATAGTTTTACGGTAAACGTTACAGGAAAGTCAATTTCCGCACTTATTTATAGGGCAAAAACAATTAATCACTTTTTATCTGATCTTATAAATAGACAAATATGCTAATAGCATATGATGTGTTTATTCATATTTTTAACTTTAAAATCTTTTTGAAAATAATTGACGGAACAGGGGGTCTATTAGAGGGGGCAGTTTTTTAGTCTGTTCATTTTCTTGTAAAAATCCTGAGTGATTCTAGTATTTTGTACATCTAAGAAGTTGGTGTTTTAACAAGGGATTATTTTTTGCATGAGTTTTAGTAGGGAGTTTTTCATCGACTTTTTGCAGATCCTTGTGCAAGTTTACCCAATCCGAATAATAATTTCAGCTCTTAGAACGTCGCGGCTTAGTTACGCGATCAGTACCGGATTTACATTTTACTCCGGGCCCACCAACAATATTTCCAACAAGAAATAATGTGTAAAACTATTTACTACCCATTTCTAGTTGTGCGAATCTGCTTGTTGTGGAGAGAGCACCACAAGAGTCACTTCTATATGGTATTTGAAGATTGGAAATAATTTTCAAGATTCAAATTTGACGTCGGTCGGAATCGAATGCGGGACCTAATGCACACAGCCATGTGATCTTATAAGAATTAATACTCACTATTAATATTATAAACAATATAATTGCAATAAATCCGAAATATTTTGTATTTTTAAATGTTAGTGATTTCATCACAAGGAAACTTCTTGATTGTAAAACTGTAACTGAATAGAATATTTCACATATATCAAATTTTACAATTTTGGTTATAATACCTGAAGCCTAGATTCACTAGTAACAAAAACTTAATTCTTTAATGAAAATTATGTTTGCGAAAAGTTTTGAAACGGTCTGTGTATTAGCGCCACAGAATGACGTCAACACTTGACATTACTATAATAAAACGCCGTTAGATGGCGAAGCTGTAGTACACGAACCCGAATTGTTGCAAAACAATATTTTGTACGGGTAATATTCGTTTTATAATTTTACAATTACAATTATTTTCTAGTATAATTTCCAAACACAAAAATCTAGGAATACTTAGAAATGTCAACTTTGACAACAATAAGTGTTTTTTATTTACTACTCGGTTGCCATATACTGGTATTGCCAGTGCTGGGACTTTGCCGCATTGCCAGGCGATCATATGACGTCAATAAGCGGCGGGATAGCACAGTGGTAGAGTGATAGCCTCTCAGAGGTCGTAGGTTCGAATCCGGGTCAGGTCAAATTTTTCTCGACTGATCTTGATCGGTATTTACTCCCGTTACCTTTCCAAGTTGGGATACAATTAACTTGGCAATCACTAAGCTATCTAGCACCGGCTGGTGGTTGTAACAAGGGCTTGCTCGGGTGGGAAACACACATGACATCTACGTAAGAAACTTCGTGGCAATTGTAAAAATTAAGAAAAATAGATGTTGTGTGTGAGACCATTCTAGGGTTATAACCTGTAAGGGTTGAAAATCCCGAAACAATACAATACAATACATGACGTTAATTTTACGTCATGCGATCGCCAAGCGATACGGCTGAATCCTAGCCCAGTACTGTTGCATATGTCTACAACAATATAACGCGTTAGTACATGGGTCACCATTTAAAAAGAAACCAGCGAAACCAGACATTTTTGAACATACAAAAAATAGGTGTTTATTATTTTTTATAAAGTATAACAGAAAAATAAACCTAAAATTAATAAAATATCCTATTCAACCATATAGCATACCATATTCAACACTGGCTAAAATGTGATTATAAAATGATGTATTTAATTGTTAATATTTTCTTCATTGACATAATTATCGTTAAAATATTAGGGTTCATGGCAAAGGGTGTTGAATGAGCGATTGTAGTTCTTATTTCCCAGGTTCGAAATCGACAGACGTAAAATTAGAATTATTTTTAATTTTCAAATCCTAAGAAAATGATTCTACAACAATTTTGAGTGCCTGTGAGGTGCTCGGTACAATGTATATTCATAACCGAAATTTTCAAAAAACAGATTAGCTCACTCAGCAGTAGATTATTATGGTAAAATCACTTCTTATTTATTTATTGTCTTTAAGAATTGTTGAATTGTGTAGTTGGGCGATTCCGTCCCTGTTTGGGATATCTGGTGAGCGAACGCACGCGTTAAGAAATAAAGGAATGAATACATTAAGGGTTGCAGAATACAGCAGTAACCTCGCTTTTAATAAGATTATGAAGCATTATTTCATGGTATTAATGAGATCAAAAGCCTTCTACATTCTACAAGACTACACTACAGCCTCTACATCCACGAGTTGCTTGTCTTACGTTCCCCTAACGCTAAACGCTAAATCTACCCACACCCACAACTTCATCATCTGCGACAAACAAAAAATTCTTCTTATCATCTTAACCTAAAAACAGACGAAATAGAAAATACATTTAAACCTTACATTAGACATTTCTGTAAGATCTATAAGCCTTTCTATATCTTATTCATCATATAATTTACTTCATAATGATTATTGAAAATTGTAATTTTGAGCTTAACTATAAATTATAGAATAAAATAAAAAATACAAATAAAATACTATATAGAATATTAACAAATGCTATTAAAATTTAGAAATAATGTTACTAGACTAGTGGTTTTCAACTGGTGTTCCGGAAGAATTTCGGAAGTGTTCCACGAATTTTATGTTTTGTGAATTAAAAATTAATATAAATGAACCGAGTGAGAACTGCAACAAAATTACTTTTTTACCTCCCGCTACCCTTGGTAAGGGAGGTATATGGAACGTGCTAAAAATCGCATATCGAGATTTTGGTAAATGACCACGTTTTAAGGTCCCTAGAATCTATTTTTAACATTTTCACGATGATGTGTGTGTGTATGTATGTATGTGTATGTATGTGTGTGTGTATGTGTGTGTGTGTATGTGTGTTTGTGTGTGTATCCTCTAACTCAAATACTATCATTCAGAAAGTTTTGAAACCATGTATTTCTACCTTATTCTAATATGGAAAGAAGCCATTAGATTTTGGTGGTAATCGGATAACCGGCAATGGCAGTTTACTTGAAGCTCAAGATAGTTTTTCTTCAAAAAATACCTTTAAATGTATTTTTTTCTCAATTTGTTATTATAAAAATTAAAAATTATTCCATTTTCTACATGTTTGCTTTAATTCTTTTCCTATATATTTTATGAATAAATTTATAAAGTAATATAAAATTTATATCTCGGAGCTTATGCTTTAAACACATCTCCGTGGTTACCTAGTTCAGCTTAAATGTATGTAACTGACAGATAAATGTCACTGTCAAAAAAATAATCATTTCGAATTAATAATAGTAACGTTTTAAAAGTAAAATTGTAAATAGAACAATAGTTTTATGGAAAGGAACTTAAAATACATAATTTCTAGCATTAGTAAATATGCAGGTATGTATTTAAATAAAGAAACAAATAAATATATTATCACGGCATATTATCCATCGCTGGGTGTGCTAATATGATTTATACACACATTTCGGTAATGATGATGGCATGTTTGTATTGTGCGGGCGTTTACCACAAGGGTTAATTTTATGCCATTTAAAATTCGAATTATTTGGCGTTGATCGGGCTCGAATCGGATTTCCCATATTCGCGACCATACATCAGGCACGCGGCAACGAGACCGCATAGGTAAATGGCGGGAGGTATTGTGTTGGTCACATCAGATTTTTTTAATATGAAAATGGGTTTAAAGTTGTACTCATGGGCCCACCCATTTATGGTAGGAGGCAGAATTTGTGTCTTTTGCACAAAAACAAAATTGAGATTTACTTCAACAATTCTTTTTTCATGGACAAGCACTTATTTCAAAAACATTGCTCGTATAATTGCAGATTTTTTTGATTAGAGATGTTAATAACTCTGACATGAAAGCTTACTTCTTCATCCAGAAGTCAAACCCAGACAGCTCTCCCGAGGAATGATGCTCTCTCGCGCACTAGAAAAAAATTGCTTCGTTTCTTTGAAAATGAAAAAACTTTATTCGCGCAAGATCTTAAAAATAATATGTGGTGTGGTCAGTGGAACTATTTAACAGATATTTTTAAATAGCAATGATTTCTTATTTTTTAAAAAAATTATAATTTTTCTCGAAATCTATCTAATACACTAAAAAATATACAGGGTGTTAATGAATATGTGTTACAAATTTATATGGTATGTAGGGGATGCAAAATGGACTATCTTTTTCTAATAAACTCATATCCGGACACGCACCGTTTTCTAGCTACAGGCTCTTAAAGAGTACTTTCCTATCTACTTTAATTTTAGTTGGCCATGACCTGTCATTGCTTATTTTAACTTCTAGCAATGGATTTGTTTTATAAATAATATTCATTTTTGTAATACATACAAAGAGTTGAAGATGAGACAAATGAGCCCAAACTCATAATTATTCGGCTTCTTTAAATATAGACTTAAAACTTTAATAAATTGTTGGCCAAATGATCGGTATTTTAAAGGTCATCTTCTAGTCCAGACCGAGGCGCTTTACTTTAGCACAATGAAAAACAAACTTAGTAAAAATCCAGTGCGTATTGTAAAACCTACCTTGCAAGACATATGCGAATGTGCAGCAGGCTTGAATACTGCCAAGCAGGATTCGAAGATTGACGCTATAATTTGAATTATACAATTATATTCTGTATGGATTATGCCTGGTTGCAGAAACCTTCATCAATTTTTTGTTTAATTAACGGACCATCAAAATGAACAAATTCGAATCAGTTTTCTTGTTTTTATGACATTTATATCATTACTGTCAAAAAATCGCGTTGCAATTGTTCGTTTTGATGATCCGTTAATTAAACAAAGCGTTGATGAACGTTTCTGCAACCAGGCATTAGACTCGAATAAATAAATAAATGGGATAATGATAATAATAAAGGCAATGTAATCCAATATTAAATGGCAGAATACTTGAATAAAGATATTCAGTTTTTGTAAGTTTAAAATCTATATTTTAAACTAGTCGAAAGAAATTTGTAGAAATATCTCTCCATTTCCGTAGGTTTTATAATTTGTTTGTTGAAAATGTAAACCGGCTAAAGTATTACGGTTTGGGCTCGTATGTTGATTAAGCTTCTTTACTCATATTGGTCAGTAATATATGCCTTTAAAGATCAAAATCCGGTACATGTCATTCAACATAGGAAAAGTTTTTCCTTGTGCGTTGCTTCCCAAATTATTTTAGATAAAAAATACATATTTCACATATCTATTGTAGATTATAAAATTTTGCATTTGTAGCACCAGAATTTAGCTGGAAAATCAACTCAAAAAATAGTGTTAAGCAAGCCATGGAATTAAAACAAAAAACTTAATAAACAAATGTGTGCTTATCTGTCATAAAATTTAATTTACTTTTGATTTTTCAATAAAATTATCATAATATAAAATGCAGAATAATAATTTAATTCTATACAGTTCAAATACTCATTTTTCTTTACAAAAATTAAAACATATGATAGTTAAAACATCACATTTGTTCGTCTTTTGTTTTAATTCCATGGCTAGCACTATTAAACTAAAATTTTCATATGTGATTTCTGGAGTTACTAACCATACGAACTTTTATTTGAACTTTATTTTTCTAAAGTAATAGGGGAGCAACGCTCTAAGAAAAACTGTTTTCCCATGTTAAATGCCTATATGTAACGGATTTCGAGCGTCAACCGGTATATAATCGTTATCCTTTCTATATTATTCGCTTTTATAAATACCTTATGCTTATGGATATAATTTTAGCGTTACCATTCTTTGATCGAAACATGATATTATTAAAGCTTCTGTGATGTCACCTTTGTGAAGTTTTAATTCCGCTTTTCTCAAATTCTATCAATATTTAAGCAATTTTAGATCACATACCCCCTTGTCGATTGAAATCCATCGTCTCGAAGAACACTTTTTTAGTAACTTTAATACATAAAAATGACACTTGGGAACAGAGAGCGGTTATCATACTTCATTATATTAATATCTTTTATGAGATTAATATTGAGTTTGAACTTAGTTTGCTATTTTACATAATTGTTAATTACTAAATTCTACATGTAAATGAAGACCAATTTATCATTCGTTAGTAAGTCGGATAAGAAGTTCTGGTAAAAATGATATTAAAAATATCTGGAAGCTGAAGATAGTTGATAAATATCTTGGACTTGGTAAGAAGATAATACCGAAGGAATAGTTGAGAAGGGGAAGTAAAATGCAATTATAAATCTAGCGGCTTATCCGTTCTAGGGGAGTCTCGATATGCAGTCGGGGCATTCCACTTGATTAAAATATAAAGCTGACAGATCATGAAATATGAAATAAACTCCTAATCCTCATTCAAATTTCTTACAAGACTTGCAATATCGCAAGGAAATATTGCCATACTTTTACATTACTATGCATTTTTAACCTGATCTTTATCATAGAAATGAATAGACCATAATAGAAGACTATGAACAGAGGCCAGAACTCACGGACGATTTTTTTGGAAAGAGGACGTACCTACCTTACAAATATATATATATATATATATATATATATATATATATATATATATATATATATCGTTATTATCAAAATTAATTTTGTACTTGATAAAAAGTATTTAAGTAAATCTCGAGGTAAATCTCTATTTTTTTATTTTCCAACAAATCAATACCTGAGGAAAAAAATGTTGAAAATTCCTTATGATGTAACGGCCCCAAAAGAGAGAGAGAGAAGTAGAATGACAAAAAGTAGAGTGGACACATCGTCAAGTAGAAGCGCTAAAACAGTAGCGTACAAATCGGTGGTGCGGTGGACCACGGATCCACGAGGGGAAAACACAGGACCGAAAATATTTAGGGTTTACTGCAAGTTGTAGTCTTAGTGACTTTTTTTTGTTTATGGTTCGCACACTTGTTACGCTACTGCGTGTAAAATCAAACATAACAACAGAGTATGTGCGCAGGTCCTATGAATACGAGAATCAGTCCCAAGTTATTACATTGTAAAGTTCAGTGTTTCTACAAAAACATCCAGAGTCCTTTCAGAGGCCGCGTGGCCGCGCTCCCCCTACCAGATAACGGTAAAAATAACTTCTTATTTGATATAATAAATTAAGAATACAATATAGTTAAATATAAAAAATTTAAACTAGACGCGAGATGATAACTGCGCTGAAGCCTTGGCCGCTCAGCATTCTGCGACCCGCATTGCTATGACAACGTGACGTAATGTTTGTGTGACTTGTATGGACTAGCCATGCCTTGTAAGCGCTGTGTGGCCGCACTTATTCTGCGGCTTCAGTTGAGTTTTAAAATGTTGTAGTGCATTGTTTCGCGATACAACAAATTACAAATAAATTAATATGACAGTGAATAGTGTTAATCTTTTGTTAAAAACAAACTTTAATAGAATTCCGTCAGAAGACAAATTAAAAATTATAGAATTAGATAGGTCATTGCTTGATTTAAAATTAACATAAATTAGTGAGAGAAAAGCCCAGAATAGAATATTTATTTCCCATTTTTTCAATTTATATGTACGAAAGACAGAACAGCTGAATTTATTTTTAAGCAGTTACTCTTAATATTTTTTTAATTACTACGTCCCTCTGATTGAAAAAATACGAGCCTCCATTGAGTCTTTTAGAGATTCAGCAAAACAACCTTAGTCCCGGTAGCCGGTACATTTGTTGTTTTTGAAGGAAACGTAGATCATTCAAATTATCAGTTTATTACAGAAACTACTAATATCCTATAAAAATCATTAATAAATAGGTAATTGCTCATCATTGTTTAATTTCTGTTACTTAAAATTCATCTTCTAGTATTTAATCATGAACTTGAGTTCAATTGAATTACAAAAATCTTTAACGGTAAGGAAGGTAAAAAGTTTTTTATTTAAATTATCTCACACTCAAGATAATGGACCAAGGTTGTTTTTGCCAGAAGCTCCTCAATTGTTCTTGCTGATGACAGACATTACAATGTTCGAAAAATATTTTTCAATATATTAGCGTAAAATACGCTAATACAACCAATTGTATTCCACTCAATATGTTTATTACAGATTACAACACTTTCGCTTTTTTTCTTTTCAGATGACCATATCTCAAATATGTCGCGGCGACTCCCACCACTCTTTAGAGCTCTCCGAAGAAAACCGACGTAAGTTTGACGCTTGGTGGACCGCTCAGTTGAACACCCAACATGTCCACAGTGCTTTATATAGCATGGCCCAAGCACAAGCCCAGGCTCAAGCCCAAGCCCATCAAATGAAATTGGACCGGCCGCCATCTTTAGATGTCCATCCCGCCATGCAGACTGTACATAGCCAATACCCCACCCAAAAAACCAGAATGCGTACAAGTTTCGACCCAGAATTGGAATTACCTCGTCTACAAGGCTGGTTCAACGATAATCAACATCCAAGCAGACAGCAAATCCAACAATATGTTAAAGAATTAAATAGTTTAGAATCCCGAAGAGGTAGAAAACCTTTAGATGTTAACAACGTCGTATATTGGTTCAAAAACGCAAGGGCCGCTCAAAAACGCGCAGAAGTACGCAACATGAGCCCCGGTATACCGTGCCATTTATCCGTAAACGGCTACAACTCTAGTAGTCATTCCCCACCAAATGGTTCAAGTTTACTGTTAGGAACTGATCGGTATGGTCAGATGAAGAGTCCAACAGGTTATGATAGGTCTTCCCATATGATGTCAGAAGATATGTCCATGGCTGACTCGGATCTGGAGGATGACGAACATGAAAATCAGCACAGGAATGATGAAGATCAACCCGGGAGTCCAAATGCGCCGTTGTCGTTAACGACGAATAGAAGAGAGGAGGTGAATGGTTGTACGCCTTCTGTGACTTCGCCCGGCGAACAACAGGTTAGTTATTTTTTTTATAAGGAAGTTTAACTTGTTGATGTTTTTTCCTTTTGTAAAATTATTCGTTAACATATTTATGAAACCACAATAAAACTTTTAATTACACCTAATTTATTTGAAAACGAATTTTAATGACGTCAATACGCGATTGTACATACGCATGTTCTATTTAAAGGACAATAGAACTGATTTGTTCCTATTGTAAGTCCTATATAACAATCAAAAATATGAGAAGTAGAAGCAAAAGTTTCCATTCAAATACGACATAGAAATATCGACAATATGATTTGACACAAAAAATGTTTCTACTGTGTAATACGAAACCATGGATTTTATTTTTTAATTCTGAATTATCGTTGCACTTTATTTTATTTATTCGCCACAATTTTAATCTTGTATCTACATATTTATATTGAAAATTATAAAAATAATTTATCCAATTCTGATTCGGGAAATACATGTTCTACTTTGAATTGGGATATATTTTTTTATAATTATAATTACACAAAATAAATATTGACTGTATTGCTTCATATAAAAGTTTACATTTTTTAAATTGCATAATTTATAGCATCTTTTGGTTTCCTCCTATATATACAGGTGGCGGTTAGAGGTGACCATACAGATTTAACATGGGATTTTTTTATGCAATTTCCTGCTTTCCCGTTCATTTTACGGCAAAAACTGTAGAGTACAAAGTTGTACTGTTCTTATATTTTTCATTATTTTAAAAAGAAATTTCAGAAGTGCCATTAATTAATAGGGAATAGCCTTGACTTATGACATTGTAGAAAACAATATTTTATTCATATTCTACGAAAAAATGTATTGTTTATTCGAATAAAGAACGTGTCATTATTATAAAAAAATATTATAGTAGAAATAGTTATCGAAGAATACGGGATTTATTTTCCATAAGTCAGATTGACGTTTGACGTTTATTAATAATTTCTGAAAACCAGAAAAAAAGAAAAGTGTCACAGCTATTACTACTAATCAATGGCACTTTTGAAATTTCTTTTTAAAATTAAGAAAATACTAAAACCGCAATAAAAAATATAAAAGCAGTTTTATATGCAACTTTTAATTTTAAACAACTTTGTACTATACAGGTTTTGGCCTAAAATGAATAGGAGAGCAGGAAATGGTATAAAACAAAAATTCCTGTGTCCACCCCTAACCGCTACTACCCATTATTTATTAATGAGGAGACATCAGTTTTCATTTAATTTATTTAACACAAAACTGATCTTTATACAAATCATGTGCCCTATTTTTTCCTAGTCATACTGTACGTCTACAATTTTCTGAAAAATATTGGCATATTGAATACAGGTATAACAAAAATAAGTACAGGCTGTGACAAAATAACCTCCCTAGTTTTGAAGGTGAATTAAAATAAAATAAATATTCAAGATAAAAAAAAAAATTACATCCTGAACTTACAACATGGGTAGTTTTATGTCATGTGGTTTCTAAAATAAATCAAGTGGTGTCCGCCATTGCTTAATATTAAGTCGTTAATGTTTTTCTCACATTTTTTTTATTGTATTGATTCGAAAGAATTAAAATTAACCTGTTGTTTCTTATTAGTGTCTCTGTCCATAGACTCTCCTGGAACCCAAAGTGGAACCCTCCGACGAACCAGTGAACCTCCATTCCCCCAGCGACTTATCCAACAACAACAAAATGAAACCCCACATATCAGATGAAGATGAAGACATCCCTGACAAGGACCAAGAATCCAACAAGCACGAGGAACCTTCACACGACCGAACCCATCGTTTGACTCCTACTTCGGACCAGGAGAACTCCCTCATCCCAAGGGGGCCTCCCCATGACAACCTGGACCGATTAGCAGGGTTTCCAATAGTTCCAAATTCAATGTTCTCGCACAGTATTATGTATATGAGTCATTATATTCCTGGGTTGACTCATGGACATGGAAATATGGCCAATACTCCGCCTCCGAGTTCAAGTGGGTTGACTATGTCGTCTTTAGCGGCATCAGCCGCTGACGAAAGAAGGAAGAGGAATCGTACTTTTATTGATCCTGTCACAGAAGTTCCAAGATTAGAACAATGGTTTTCTTTAAATACGCACCCGTCTCATAGTTTGATTTTAAAATATACAGAGGAGTTAAACTGTATGACTTATAGGCAGAAATTTCCTAGGCTGGAACCGAAAAATGTTCAGTTTTGGTTTAAGAACAGAAGGGCCAAATGTAAACGCTTGAAGATGTCGTTGTTTGACAGCCAAACTCCTCAAGGGGGTTATCACCAAGATAGGGAATAACGCTATGGAAACTATTTCGTTCGTAATTTTCTTTAGTTTATAGCCCGTTTTGTGTACATAATGAAGACCAAAGAAAAATTCAAAGATTTATGTGCAAACGCTTGTTATATACTTAGTCTTAAGATGCATCTGATGCAAGAACTGAACCAGTGTTGATGTTAGAGCGATGCCAAAGATAATCGTGATGTGCTATTCAGTATTAAAAGGACTAAGGACATTGCTTGTGTTGAAGGGATATATTCAATGTATGTATCTTACTGTCTACGAATCTTTTTAATTACTAATACCTATTTATATATTCTCCAGTAAAAAACTGAAGTAGAACCCATGCTATGTCGTACTGTAAATAAGCCGAACTGATATTTTTATTGGGGCTTTTTCCTATAGTTGTTATATACGTGCCATTTTATGTACCCGAGGTGTACTAGTGATTTTAGAATTATTTATTACATTCTTGACTTTGTTTTTAGATTTTGTTCTTTTTTAGTGTATTGTTTTAAACAGTGACTTTTTGTCATATTTGTTGAAATTGCATTTATAATATCTATGTAAATAAAAAATGGAAAAAATATACAGACTAGAAACGATTTTCAATCTTTCCTTTCCTATAAATTTATTATTTTTGTTAATTTTCATTTTCCTTTTGTTTCAGGAGAAAAAATATAGATTCATCTGTGTACGGTAAATGGTAAGTGTATCAATATTTGTTCATTATATTTCATATTAATTGTTATCTTATATATAAAAGTGAGAACTTGAGCTCTATACAAATCTACACCGTTTTACATATCGATGCCAAATTTTGTAGAGATGTTCTTTCAACTTCCGGACGTGTCGTAGAAGTTAAAAAATTTGTATTTTTTATTTTATAATTAATTTTTAGTTTATATACATTGGCATTGATTTCGAGAGCGGCACAAGCACTTGGGAGTGCGCCTATAAAATAAAAATGTAAGTACAGTTATCTATATCTATAAAATAATTTGTGTACTTATCGTTGAAAGCGCTAAAATAAAAACCACTGCATCTATTAATGCCCAACTTCGCACATATATACAAGAAGTACCAAAGAAGTTTCTTATATAGTGAGAAGTACAATATATTATTTAATTAAACTCCTGTGCCCTGAATTCCAAGTACACAAATTCTCGCGGTTGTGAAACCCGCGGGGTATCTGTATTTCTATAATTTAATCAATTATAAACAAGGTTGACCAAAATAATATTTAAATAATAGAGTATGTGACCAAATTTGATTATTACATATGTATACGTATGATACTAGACAAAAAATAAAATTCACGTATTTTTTTAAGTCGATTAATTATTCCTCGTTTACGTGAAAATAATTATTAAAAATTTGCGGAAGGTATATGTGACGTCACCATGGTAGGATCTTGGAAGAAGACAGATAAGACTGGGAGGGAAAGAGATAGTCATAGCCAGCTGTCGCCATACCATAACCTACCACAACATAATCGCGACGTTGATCTATAACTATCTCTTTCCTTCCCAGTCTATCTGTCTTCTTCCACGATCCTATCATGATGTCCTCATATATCCCTTCTCCAAAACATTAAATTGCTATTAAACTTATATTTAGTTTTTCTTATTATAATGACAAAGCTATAGTGGTTAGTTTTTATATTTTATGACTAATATATTGAAATTCGATTTTTTTGAGAAAGTGACACTGCTCTTGCATAAAATAATTCGATGATATCTAGAAGTCTGTAGGAGTCTCGTGGCCGCGTGCCTCTGAGTGTCTGGTCGCAAATCTGGGGAACCAGGTTCGATCCCAACCGACACCAAATATTTCGAATTTTAAATGGCACAAAGTTGACCACTGTGGTGTACTCTCCACGCCAGGTATGAGTGACGTCTGGTAAACGCCCGCTCAGTACAAATATGTCATCATCATTACCGAAATCTGTATACAGAGCAGATTGGCACACCCATCAATGCGTAATATGCCGTGATGATATATTTATTTTATTTATTTCAGAAGTCTGTATATCTACCTATTTTTTGAGTTATGCCTCCCACCTTTGGGTAAAATTTTCAAAAATCTACTTTTTGCTTGTAGATATATTTCAACGCGTTAATTCTAAATTTTCAAATCGCAAATTAATATGTCTTAAATATTTGCGTTCAAACTTGGACGTCGAGAATTTTATTTTTGGACAATAACCCAAAAATGGGCGGGGATACAAATTTGGCGACTTTGCCATTCAATTCTATGGGCAAAATTATATAAGTATACAAATTTTCAAAAATTTTGAACAATGTATACAATTTCTAGAGCAAAATAACTGAAAATACCCAAAAATCGCATTTTCAGGGATTTCAGTTTTTTGACAGTAATGCGACAAATTTAGTGAAAATTGGTAAACTTATGTACTTTTGCCTGTAATCAAATAGCGCAGTCGCTAAGATTTTATCTCCACCCATTTTTGGGAAATAAAAATATTCATATTTCGTGAAATTTAAATCATTGATTTAAAAATATTACTTGATTTTAATTATAAATTCAATCAGGCCAATTCTGATTTTAAACAAATTTATAAAGCAACTGATTGAAATCCAAACCTTTTCTTTAAAAAATGATAAAGTGTATGAATACTAAGAAATAATATTTAAATTAAAATACAATAAATTTGTTCCCCACCTATCGATCAAAAGTGTATTGCGCAAACGCAAACACTCGACAGCTGTTAAACAATAGTGACATGTGATACAGTTTTGCAACAAAAATACGAAAATAAGATTGATTTTAACATTAAATATGGTTTTGTTTATAATAAAAACTTGCAAAATTGTTTAAATTTATTGTTAAATGTGTTTGTGCAATAATATTAATCATAATAAATGATATTTGTGGATATCAGCATATATATTTAATACAACTAATAACATTTGATTAACAAAAAATAGTGTTTTCAAATTATAAATAGTTATAATTTCATGTTTAAACAACAACTTTCATAAAAATACAGTGTCAGGAATTAATATAAAATATAGGATATATGTGGTAAGTAATTTTAATGTTTTGTTGTTATTTACTACACTTATATGGATCCATAACCTGTTGAAATACGTTGACAAACGTACTTACATTATGTTACTAGAATTCGTACATTAGACGCTTTTATTTTTGAGCATTTCTTTATACATAAATCAATATACCTAGATAAATATATCTTTTTTACAAATGTGGATATATAAAATTGTTTTTGAATCAAGTTTCAATATTGTCATTACAAGCTTATAAATGTGAAACATTTATGATCCATGATCTACTTGCAAAATTTATGATAATTTGAAAATATATAAAAAAAAATGTTAAGCGTAATATGTATCTATATTAGGGTGATTGTTAAAAAAATTGCTGTTGGCCGCTCAATCGGTAGTAACTGAATAATAATAGGATCTGTGCAACCGCAACTCTATAAATTACAGGGAACTGGTCTCGCAACTGGGAAATTTGGAAGTATGTATTTTATTTCCTTGTCAATTATATCAGAAACAGTTTATTTTATAAATTTTAATATATTGTGGAAAAAATAATACAAAAGAAAATTTTCGAAAAATAAGTGCATACTAAAGACGAAGGATATAATTTAAAGATATTTTTTTCATATTTCAGTATGAAATGTCAATTTATTTAGTACCTACGTAGGAAATAATAAAAAGCAGGGACTCGAACCCTAGAACTCAAATTAACCAAAAAAATTCTAAAACCTGAACTAGAATCCTAACCTTAATTTTCAATTTTAAAAGAGCTAAACCCGAATCTGAACCGATATTTCTTGACGGGTTACCCGAAATACATAGAGTTCACATCATGGTAAACGTTTTTTATTACCCAATTAATTCTTTGCAAGACGAAAATCATAATATAGACACATTTAACATAAGAGCATTGGGAAAATAAAATGTAATATTGCACTTGATTTGCATTCCTTTTTTTGGGGTTACACTAACCTTTATTTTGCTTCGACCCGAAACCAAATCTGAACTTAAAAACAAAAAGGTCTCACTGGTAAACAGTTTTGGAAATAACAGCTTAATATATATATATATATATATATATATATATATATATATATATATATATATATATATATATATATATTTATATTGTATTAACAGATTATTAAACTTCTCTCTTCAATAGTGACCAGTTCCATTTAATTTATAGAGGCGAGATTGCACAGATCCTTTTTTCAAATCTCTCACTACCATTTTAGGACTAAAACTAATACATTTACTCCATGACCTTAAAATTATAAAATAAGCTATATACGTATTTCGAGAACTAAGTTCTCATCATCAGTAGTACAAATTTAAGCAGAGTAGCTAAGATTACTCAACATGTAAATCATGCCAGAGGTCCTAACAACTCTGAAAAACAAGGGAGATAACTGGGATTATATAGGGATAGGATTACCAATTATAAACTAAGATTGTTGCGTCTAATGATATTAAAATTTAAATCGTCCTATAACAAATAGATTTTAAGTTTATATTAAATCGAATCATTAAGAGTTTGGTATGGGACCGCGATCTGCGTTCATAATTTTTTTTGCATCTAAATATCTATCATTGTTAATATGTTTTAAAAGTTTAATATTAGAATTGTTAATTTTGTGATTATTAATGAACATATATTGAGCTACGCTAGATTTTTCGGGATTACCGCTTTTTAGAGGATAAAAATGTTCTTTAAACCGAGTGTCAATTTGTCTTTTAATTTGACCAATATAAACTTTATTACTATCATTACAGCTAATTTTATAAATACTGGATTTTTTTTAGTATCTTTAGATTTTTTATATGATATACATGCACTATTTCTCAGTCATGTATGTCGATTTTTTATAGGTCTAAAATCTAAATACGTGTAAAAGTTTTTTTTTATTGAAGTCTTTTGTAAATACATAAAATCAAACATATATTTGTATGTTACCTTATCTCGGTAGTGTTATACGTGTTGCTTACAAAATATGTTATATAGCAGCTTATAAGTATTTTTGGGAAAACTAGAGTACCTATATAATCTAACATATAAGTTGTCGTCTACATACCATAATTACCAGAATCAAAATAACACATCGAGCAATAGCTAATTAGACGCAATGATTATTATTTTTTATTACTTATTATATGTCAAATATCTTCTATAAATAAAACAAGTAATCGAACTAAATTATACTTATTCGATATGTATTGTATCTATGCACAAGTTGTAAGACAGTTGGTACCTATGTATATAAATTATCAGTTGTCATCAATGTTTGCTTGTGTTTTCTAATGCAAGTGTCTGTTGGTGTACCGGATGATTTCCTTGAAACTTGCTGCTAGGCCTGTATTATAGTCCAGCGTTATCGCGCCGCTTGTCAACACACGGAAAGGTAGGTAAGCTACAGGAGTAAATCGTGTGATTGTCTCTTTCACAATAGGACAGCGCAACTCAAAATGTTACCAAGTGTGGGAGTACCTATTTCATATTAGAATAGAGTACATGCACTTGGTTTGATATAATAATAATAATACGTACCCTGTAAATATTATTATTTATTTCATGAATTTAATAACTTAAGACTTCACTCTCGACTCGTAGAATTCTCTTCTCGAGTAATACAGCTAACCAACAGATAACTAGAACATCTCTAACATTCCTACTGTACTCGATCGGTAATTTCCGTTCCGCTTCGATAGGATTCGAATCTGCTTACTTCCAGAGTTTATTCTAGTAAATTTTTATGGTGAAATTTGCTAGAATAACATCTCCGTAACAATAATTATATTTTTTCTTTATTTTTGTATTGCACATTTCGAGTAATTAATTTCTATTGAATAAATTATAAATAAACTGTACTGCATTCGAACATGCTATTTATAAAAATAGGCTGTGCACTAGTCATCGTATTAGGGAATTTTTTATTTATTCCTCTTTGTTTAAAAACGTACTACAGTGCCCTCGTAAAACGTAAAATGTAAAATTTTGACAACTTCTTCTAATGTAAATCATACATTCACTGAAATAATTTTGTTTTATAAAGTCTCCCCATTCTAACCGGATATGTGGTGAACAATTGCTCTTATCTGTAAACTGTAACCAAAATATTGTCGCATAATTTAGGAGAAAACTTTTACAATTCGTATTCAATTAATCGAAAATATGAATGTGAGTTCATTTTTAAAATTTGTCATTTGCATTAGTGATGCAAATATAATAAAGAATGAACTCATTGTTTATTGAGAAATTGACTTATTTATAATCAACAACAAACATTTTTAAAAGAAATCAACGAGTTTACAAAGATAGCTATTAAATAAATGTTAATTTTAACTTTCACAATGACTAATGTATGTATGTAATTGTATAAATAAATCATAACTAGAACTTTATACATATTTTATGTGACCGGGTGTAAGATTCTACCAGCATAGGTTCGGATCCGATCAGAGTTAAATTATTGCTAAAATGAGATATGCAGAATAGAAATAGAAACTGAAAATATCAAAAATCTATTAAATATTATAAAATTATATTTTAATATGGCTGTACAGTATTATATTCCATTTTATGGATGTGTAATTTCTACTCTTGTAGATAAAATTTGTTATTTTTTTCTTTTTAAATTTTAGAGGATTTCCTTAAAAAAATGATTGTTTTATAGACGAAAGGAAGAAATACGATTATAATTTATGAATACTAAATTATACTTAGCCTAAACCCATTTAAGAAGTTCGGCTAAATCCGTAAATTTAAATTGCAAGGACCTAAATTATCTTTTACTTACTCGAAGATTAAATTAAGTCAGCGGAAAGAAATAATAATGAATGTTATCCTAATTGACTTGGGATAATTAAATACGTACTAATCCACTTAAAATTCTGCACAATCTTACCTTCATTCTACAGAAAAGAAAAATTACATTTTTCATTTAAATAAGGAAAGAACAATTTCAAATATTACATATAGAATATTTAGAACTTGAAATTTTATAAAAATATTTACAAATTCAATGATATATTGATTATTTTATCATCGCGTGGCTGTTTGCGTTAGGTGATCGGTTGGAATACGGACAGTCCTGGTTCGACTCCGACCGATGTTAAATTATTTCCAATTTCTAAATAGCACAAATATGCTTTTGTGCTCTTTTCACGACAGCTGTGAAATCTATGGGATGATATATGTATATATATCGTTATTATTAAACTCTGCGAATAGAAGTAGATTGGTACACTCGAAAATGGGTAATAAGCTGTGATGATATACTTGGTGTTTTGACTGACAACAATGGTTGTGGTACTAGTATTAATATAAAAATTCTGCATCAAATGACATCAAATACATGTAAACTATGTAATATTTTAGTCTCATAAATAAAATTTTAAATTTATTCAATTTCATATTAATAGCAATATCCTTGGCATCTGAAGAAAAAGATAAATATTTGTTTGACACTTTATCTGTCAGAATTTGTTAGATATGATTTTTTGTATTATTTATTTAATGTGTTATAACATATTATAAAATGGATAATAATTAATTGGATCCTTCCTTTATTTATTTATAGGTTATAACGAATTCTGATAAATAAGTTATCAAACATTTGTTTATCCTGTTCAAATTTCAAATGCCACAGCTATTGCTATTAATACGAAATAGGATAAATTTAATAATTAATTTATGACTAAAATATTACATAATTTACATGTATTAGGTGTCATTTGATTTCTATTGACAAACACACAAAAACTAAGATTAATGAAATATTCTATTGACAGGGGATAATGTATCTATTGGCCATATTAGATTTTTACTTCCTTGTACGTAAGTAAAGAAAGTATTGTAATCGCGAAAAATTTCGGTTTTCAGATTTCAGCGGAAATATCCATTTTGATCATCCCTGAATCCATTTTGACTAATTACGTCGTGCCGTCTGTACGTACGTACGTATCTCAAATAACTCAAAAACAGTAAGCCGTAAAAAGTTGAAATTTTGTATTTAGGACTCCTATAACATCTAGTTGTGCACCTCCCTTTCTGGTTATTACACAATTTCCAGAAGTGGTACTTTACATGAAGCCTATAATAGATTTTAATGAAAAACTGTTTTAAAATATAATCCAAAACTTTTCAAATTTGGTATACATAATAGATTTTGGTTAAAATAGGCTAACCGGAAGTGGTACATTACTTGAAGTTGTTAACAGTTTTTCTTGAATAAAATGATTTTATTTTGATTTTAGAAATAAATGCTTCAAATAAAAGTTTTAGAGAATTAATTTCTGCGTCTAGCACATCAAGTATTATTAAATTAGCCCTTTTTATAAGCGAGATATGTACATTTAAAAATTATATACTTTTTACTTCCTTGTACGTAAGTAAAGGAAGTATTGTAATCGCGAAAAAATTCGGTTTCCAGATTTCAGCGGAAATATCCATTTTGATCATCCCTGAATCCATTTTGACTAATTTCGTCGTGACGTCTGTACGTACGTACGTCCGTACGTACGTCCGTACGTACGTATCTCGCATAACTCAAAAACGGTAAGCCGTAGAAAGTTGAAATTTTGTATTTAGGACTCCTATAACATCTAGTTGTACACCTCCCTTTATGGTTATTACACAATATCCAGAAGTGGTCTGCGTCTAGCACATCAAGTATTATTAAATTAGCCCTTTGTATAAGCGAGATATGTAAATTTAAAAATTATATACTTTTTTGTTTTTGTAATAAAGCTTGCTATGGATTAGGACAAAAACATAAGAAAAATGTTCATGTCAAATTACGTTAAATACTTGCAATTTTATGATTCGTACAATAACAAATATTATATTTTTATTGTGAAATTAGTTATATTCATTGTTGTAATCAAATATTTCTTTGTTGTAATCAAAACTCTCTTTAAAAACTCCCTTTATGGTCGCTTATATCTTACTGTTTTGAATTTAAAATTAATATTTTGTAATTTATTTATTAAAAAAATATGTATAGTTTAATAATCGTACAAGGAAGTCGTGTGTGGTGTCCACATCAGTTTTTTTATAATCGAAATTCGCTGATACGAGTCTCTAGGTTTCTAAATCTTTGTCTACAGAGTGCAATGAACGTAGGAATCCATATTGTCTTACCTTTTCTTAAAGTGCATTCATCTGATATTTCCCAAGACGCTAGATTGTCTTATTCTTTGATGCTATGTGGAATCAGGCATCAGGATAATGAAGCCAATCCGATTTAGCCAATTAAAAAATACTCCAAACTTACAGCAGCCAAGTTATTATAAGAGTACCAATGTATAGTATCCTACCTGTACTAGACTACAACATTCAATTGCAAACCTTGTGTTGCACGAGATATTTATCACAACACAGCAAACTGAATAAAGAAAAATGGGCCTTCAAAGAGGTATTAACTTAATGTTCTTATTAGAAATGAATAGATAGGGTGAGCATTACATTTTTTTATTCATTGCAGGTATGTACGTAAGTACCTAAGTCTGTACTTTTTTATTACATAAAAAATAATGCTGTGAATGTAAATGGAATAAGGTCATTTAGGTAAAAATAAAAAGTGCATTCAATATAATAAATAAACAACGCAATAGGACGTACTGAATAACGCAGTTCCAAAACATATATTATTTGAATAAAAGTATAAATTAAGATATTAATGTTTTCTAATTCAATTTAAATATAAAAAAGAGTTATTTTTACAACAACCGAATATGTCGAATAGTTCAAATTGTCAAGAATATTTTTTTGCGATTCACGCACTTCCTGGTGCTGGAATCGGAAAACTGATTGGTTTTCCGCGAAATTTTGAATATGTAACTGTAACACTAGGGGGGTTACAAAAGCTCTGAGCCGTTTTTTGGCATTCAACCAGTTTCGTTATGTTTTCAAAACTATTTCGTACATGACGTCATAAATGTGGGGATCGCTAAAATACTATGTTTTGAACTAATGACGTATAAATTTGAATCTGTCAAATGTAAATTGGACGTTTGAGTGAGTTTGAATTTGTGGTGTATATAAAAAGTATTCAAAATACTGTAATTAAATTGGTTCTTTGACTGCACTTTATTGTTATTTTCTAAGAGGTAAACTCTGTATTTTTATATTTATTTATACGTACAAACGTTTTATTTTTTGCAGATAATAATGGAGCATTCAGAATTATTATATTTTAAATTAATATAGAATTATATACAAACGTTTATCAGTGTTCCGTGTTCTCAAGGTTTACCCCCTCTAATACGAAATAATTCGAAACTGTTTCAAACCAGCCCAGCGGATCGGTTTGAAAACATACGTAACAGTTTCAACCAATTTCGTTTCTGACGTCACCGTTGCGTTGCCAAAATATAATGGTTTGAAACACTTCGAAATAGTTTCAAACCAATGCATCGCCAAAAACGCCTCTGATGCTAATGCTGGTGGACTTACTTATTGACCAACGATGACCACTTTAACTAACTGGTGGACGCTTCGATGATTCGCAACCGCTACTTTATTGAGGAGGAACACACACTTACACTTTGACGATAAATGGATGAACAGACATTATTTGGATTTTATACTAACTTTTATTTACACATATTTATTCAATACTTACTCTTAATTAACTTATTATCAACAATTAAACTAAACATAACATCCAAAATGTTATATCGTTTTTTTACCTAAAATTTTACTACATTAGAATACCTCATTAGTAAATATCAAACTCACAGTCCTATTTTATATTTTGTAGAAACAAAAATCAATTTCAGTAGTGTGAAAAAATATATTCTTTATTAAAGTATTAATTAGATAAAATTAAAATAAAATAAATATATCATCACGGCATATTACCCATTGCTGGGTGTGCCAATCTGCTTTGTATACTGATATCGCGCCCCATAGCTGGCGTGGAGAGTGCACCACGGGGTCAATTTCGTCCATTAAAATTCAAAGTAATTTTTGGCGTCGGTCGGGATCGAACCCTAATGGTAACAAATAATTTCCTTCGCTTCGCCAATGCCATGCCAACTCATGGAACTATACACATCTGCGTAACCAGACATATAAATCTGTCAATACATATCTGCGTGCCTTGGCTAACAACAAAGAGAAATATCAAATTTTACCCTTAAGGTAAAACATCGTAAAATTCTACTTTGTTACAATACAACTGCACTCTTGAGGTATAATTACGTAGTGAGTACTTGAGTGTGGTTTAAGACAGTAAATGATGAGAGACTCAAAAGCATGAAAGTCAATTTGGCAATTGATCCATGAGAAGCCAGAATTATCATATAATAAGCGTAGCAGCTCAAAGCTAAGCCCCAAACAAACGGCTAAGTATAAGCACCACGCACCCCACTCTATATCTGTATCTGTGCTACTGAAAGGTTATGTTTACCTAACGAAGTTTTTCCGGGTGTATTCTTTCCGTTTCTATGGCGACTTAATAAGAACCAGAGCTTACAAAGAGATGCAAGAAGCCAACGACGCACAAAGACGCCGACGGAGATGTACATGTTGAGCTTAAGTAAATCGCAGACACAGACGTCAATGTTTCCTACCCTTTACCATATGACAGCAGGATGTAAAGCTCGGTGCAGACAACGAGAGATGTTTCCCATTAGATATCCGGTATGTGTTATCTGAAACGAGATATGCAGCTTTCAGGATACTCATACAATATGGTTTGTGCTTTACCAAAACATGAATTACATTATATTTTCTTTAAATAGATTCATACTAGTCCATAAAGATTTAATATATTATAAATTTGTCGTTTAGATTTACACCGGGTGTCTACTGTTTTATGGTCCCTAGGAAATATAATGGTAAAATTTGCATATGGCTGTAATTTCTGCCCTATTAATTTTAGAACAAAAAATGTTCAAAATTAAAAATTGCATCTTATAAATCTAAAATTATAGTTTACATGCGTTTTGATCACAAGAGAGACACAAAATTTATAGCTATTACAGAAATGATAAATAGTTGTATTGTTTGTCCCTGACAGATGACATCTATTATATAGTTATATTAATTTTATAGCAATTTTTTTGAATGTTTTTGGCATTCCTTATGTTGTATTGTACAACTCTTTTGGAAATAAATGTTTATTATTATTATTATTAAATTATTGATTTCATTAAATTATTAATCAATAATCATGCATATTCTTATCATCTCAAATTCATTCATATAATATTTACAATTAAATGTTAATAAACCAAACGTTTATCTGCCAAACTCAAACAATATGATTATGACTGTTTGAGATGTGTTTCGTTTGCTCTGGTACTCTGTAAACAACTTAAAGGCGGAAATTTTATTACACAGGGTGTTATTTATATAAGTCCTCAATACTTAACCGATTGTAGAACTAACCCCGTAGATTATAAATCTGGCAATAATTTCTATTTTACATGCTTTCTATAAGAACTGGAGGCCTTTTAAACTGACCAATCATGTAATAGTTCAAATTTTTGTAAAAATGTAAAAATCAATGTATTATTTATTTACTTACTCTGTTCAACAGGCGCACCCAATTACTGGACAGGATTATAATTCATACAATATATAACGATATATAACAAACAAAAATATTACAAAAGTGAGCAAAAATACAGAATAATGTAATTCATAACAAGTATTAAAATATTACATTTTACAACTTTAATTAAATAATGAAGATTGTAATCTTTTAAAATTACTATCAAATATATCAATTTGATGTTGTAAGAAGTGATAATTATTAATCATTGTATTGATCGGTGAGTGGAGTAACAAATTAGTTCGAGCCTGGAAAGGAATGAAAGAGTTCTGACTACGGGACATGTAGGTTGGTGCTCTAAAATCTGGAAAAAAAATTCGCAATGAAAAACTATATGTTTATCATCAAAGTAATTAGCATTTTGATATTTAATAAACCCAATACAAATTGTACGCTAATGCAAAAAAGCGTTTCATGCTAGTTTTGACAATCAAAATCCAGAGAACACATTGATTTTTTACTTTTTTATAAAATTTTGAACTATGACGTGATTGGTCAGTTTTATGGACCTCCAGTTCTTATAGAAAGCATGTGAAACAAAAATTATTCCCACATTTACTATCTATGGGGTTAGTTCTACCATCGATTAAGCGTTATACACTTACTTAAATAACAACCTCTATATCTACGAGTATATCATGACAGCAACGTAGTACCTACATATATCAATAAATTTAGGCTCATTTCATGCAGTTTTTTTTGTTCTAAAATTAATAGCACATTCATAAAAAGTAGACACCCGGTATATGTGTTATTAATAACATTATCTGTCTATACATTTTTAGCCAGTTCTAGTCTATAGTCTGCAAGGTATTGAACCCGAACCTGAACCCAACCAAAACCCGAATCAAACCGTAACATTTTAGCGAAGCCAAACCCAGAATTGAACCTCAGATATATTTTTCAGTTGACCCCGAGTCGGAACTGAACCGGGTACTAAAATTCGGGTTTAGGGTTCAGCTTCGGTTCAAGTTCATTTTCAGTTTGAAACGTAATCGTAATATGCACAGCCGATCATCGACGCTTTGGCATCTGCGTTGCTTCCTGTGTTGATTATTCGTGAAATTGTGTTCGTGTTCTTGTCTTGCATTGTATTATAAATTCCGGATCGCATTTCAAATATTTCTATATAAAGATTTGTTGTTCAAAAAAATATACCTGAACCCGGAACAAAATCGCTATTTTTATTAATGCTTGAACCAGAACCGCACACGAACCCAACTCTCAAAAAACAAATTAACCTGAACTTGAACCGAACCCAGTTCTTGGTGGGTTCGATGCCCAAATAGTCTGTTTTTAAACTACATATAGTGAATGGTGGAGTTACATTTAACACTGTAGAAAAACAGCAAAAAAGTCACTAAATTTATTCGGCACTAAGAAAAAGAAATAATCTATATATACGTCTTCTAAATAACCTTTAGGATTTAGCAATATTTAAATATCATGATCTGTCACATTATATTGCATTTCCTACGCCTGTAATACCTACATACTTTTAAATTATTCATTTTATTTTGACTAATATGTTTCATTAACTAATATTTTAGATATATCTACTACCTCTTTAGTAATATTATTTCTTTCTCTATTTATTTAGGCAGCTAATGGTTGAACGAAAGTTAAAATTGAAATTTCGTTGGGTGTAAAACCGTCTGCAGAACAGTTACTCACAAAAGTTGATAACTATGGTGCTCTTCGTAGGACAGCTTTCAGTGACCTTGAAATGACCCCTGGTGAACACCCTAAACGGTACAAATATGTCATTATTATACCGAAATCTGCGAATAAAAATAGAATTTCTAGAAATGTGTAATATGCCGTGATGATACACATATTTATTTATTTTAATATTGTTGAAGAAAAAATATGTAGTGTATGATTAAATCTTTCACTATTCTTATAACTTATGAAATCTAAAACTAATTTCCTTAAAAAAATTAAGCAAATCTTGTGATGTTAAGCTTGCAGACGTAAGTGTTTCTTTATCAGCAGGTCGGTAAATTACAGATAAAATCCTGCGATCCTGCTAGTCACGTGACTGAGTCTAGCTCGTCTCATTCAATTCCCAGCGAATAGCAGGATAAGAATATGAGGGACAGTTGCTAAGGGGGCGCTAAACGAGGATTTAAAAAGATGAGGGGATGCTAAAAGCAAATTGCACAGAAAATTATAGAGACAAAAATTGCTATTAAACAATAGGGTATGTAACCAAAATGGAATTTCAATATTTGGCTCATAAAATATAAAATTATTTTGTAATAAAATAGTTATTTGCAATTAAATGTATTGACATTGGTCAATCCTCAGTATATTTATTATAAAATTAGTTAAATAAATACAATAAATATATCATCACGGCATATTACCCATTGCTGGGTGTGTTAATCTGCTAAAAAGTATTATTTAGAAAATATAATGGCATTCTATGTTTTGTTAAAATTATTATTTTATGGTTAAAGCAACAGCTCTTAGTCATGAATACGCTCGGGGTACCGGGTTCGAATCTCGCTAAGGCATGGATGTTTGTGTGAATCCACGTTGTAATTGGGATTTAATTCTGTTGAGGGGACTGTAAAATAAAAAAAAAATCATTCATTGCCAAAATAATGAAATGTTAACATTGGTTGTTCTTGCATTAAGCCACAGTTTTATTTAAATTTGTAGACATTTCATAAAAATGAAACTACACTCATGGCAAAAAAAAACCGGACATATAACAAGTATTTAAAAATTCTATGAGTCTAGTACGTATATTTGCATTGCTCGCGTTCAGCGGTAGACTAATCAACGGTTCGCTAAAATAGCTAGAAATATTTCGCTAAAACATCTAGCGAATTAGTAAGCAGTTGCTGCGATGCTTGGTTGTAACGAACGTCATTTCTAACAAATTTACTACCTGGTTAATAATATTTACTTACTAGTGCATCTTCCAACAGTTCAAGTAATAATTTCCATTTCAAAATGAAGTCTATGAGCTTTCACTGCTATACATATATCATTTATTTTTTACTTTAAACAGCGCTTGCCGTTTAATACGCATATGGCGCTAATTTTTTTTTATAAATTAAATTCAATAAAATTATACATCAGTAAAATCGTGCATTTTTGCTTTTCAGCACGCACTAACATCAGAGTGTAGCAAACTTGTACAAACCAAAATTCAATTTTTAGAATGATACATGTTGCTTCAAATCAAAGTAAATTTGCTTTATTTGACCTGAAAATTATTTTTATTATCTCGAAAGAATAATCAGATTTGTCTGATGACGTCATCAGATGGTGTAGATTGTTCAGAGTACATATTTGTGTTTTATAGTGGGAATTTCAATGTTCTAATATGTATTTTACGATTTCATGTTTGATATCAACGGTTAAATATCAAATTATCATGTCTATTTCAAATAAATATAGGGAAATACTATCTTTAATCGCAAATAAATGATTTCATGAAGAAGATTTCAATAAGCAAATAGAAGAAAGCATTTTGAAAGAAGAATATACTAAAAGAAATAGAGTGATACGTATTAAAATACATAATTATATAAAAAAAATTGTTTCAAATTATAATATGGACTATAATTTATTACAAATATTAAATTTCTGTTTACGATATAATTACTTTTGCTTTTTTAAATCTCACTGATTAGTCAGAACGCTTGAAGGCTCTCGGAGTGTTCCTTTGAGATAGCCTCCCAAAGATATACAGAGAATCTAATTTAACTGTAGTTGCAGCTCATATAATTTTCGAGATTCCAATTGCGGCAGTTTAAAATGGGACAGACTGAATTTGGCAAAATGTTTCAAGCACCGACATCACCTACTCTTTCAGCCGCTAAACAAATCTTTCTGCTCCTTGATCTAGGGCTGGATGAGGGCGTGGGGGCATAACGGCGTGTTAGACTTGTTACGAGCGTCGTGCAGCGTCGCCCACTCGGCCCTACAGCTCTGCGGCTCATCTCTAACCTGTTGCGCGGCTCATCCAAATTTAAAACGACGCTCTTTGCTTCACGGCTCACCATTACTCACCCACTGCTAAAGGATAACTTACGAGGGAAAGAAAAAATCTACGAAAACTGAAATCGCTGACGATATTTCGAAAATGTTTTAATTTAAGGCAGAGAATCGTTGCCATAGATGATCTATCAGCTGATATTTAGATTTATAGTAGGATTCTAGGCATTCTCTTAAATATCTATAAACTTATGGATCTGTATCTTATAGAAAATCTGTAAATCACTGTCTTATAGATTTCAATAAAATTGAAGAACCTTTGGCACAAACAACAATAGTCCAAATTTTGTGAATATGACTTACGTACAGCGATGTTTACTTTCAAGAATGGAGGCTAAACAGTTAGATAAATATGTTTCTGGCAAAAATAATCTTAGTCACATTAGATTGTAAAGTTTGAGCGTATCTACGAAAATCGTCCTATACAAATTACTTACTAATTAATATGTAATTGTTCATTAATGTTTATTTTTCTATTACTTAAAATCCAGTAAATAATTTTATAATATTTAAACATGATTCTGAATTAAATTAAGTTACAGAAATCTTTAACAGTAAGGCAGTGGTCATATTGAGTAGAATGCAATCGATCAACCAAGATCGGCTGTCGTAGATTAATAGCAACCGACCGAAATTTTAGGAGATATGTCACACTGCATGAATCGACGTAAATATTTCCACAAAAATGATACCAACTTAAATTGAAAGAAAATTAATTTTTTCTTGTACTGAAACGCCGCGAATATTTAAATCAATGACAAACCTTATGAGTTTTTGTTTTTAAAATTAGAGAAATTTGCATCCATAATTTTTCCATTGTCTTACAATTATTACTGTATCCTGGTGTGCTTTGATCATAAAATTGTACATTATTTCTTACACAGTTTTTCAACTATAGTCTATTTCATTAACTCTCCACATTTCCGTCATGATACTAGTAATATGGCTGTAATATTCTAACAATATTCTTTTTAACCTGTACACAAATGTCAAAACAGTTAAGTTGGTATGAAAAATATGACAACACCGAGCATGCGTAAACACATCAATCGCTGTCGATCGACTAGAAAATCAAACATGTTTGATATATCAAACCGCTCGTCGACGTTCGACATCGTTCGACCATAGTGGATGCATGCAGTGTGATCATTTCCATAAGCTAGTGATAGTTTAATTTTTAATCGATCGCAATCAATCGGCGTTAGTCGATCCCACTTGTCCAGTGTGACCACTGCCTAAGGAATCTAGATTTTTTTTTATTATTATTCAAATTAAATTCAAAAAAATAGACTAATGTTTTTTTTGTCAAAAGCTTCTCACTTTAATCTAAGGCAGCTCTCTATTATTTGCTGGATTCATAAATCATAATTATACTTTTCTTTTTGAAATCTATAAGGTCAATTACAACATAAGATTTTAAAATGATTGAAAAACATTTGAATAACATTATAAACATGTTGCGTATTTTAAGAAATACTTCGTAAAACATAAATTATATAAAAAAGTTTGACTTTTGACATTCCTGCATTTTATAAAGATCATCATGAATATATGAACTGCTGTAATTAAAATATTTTTAATGTATTAACAATACTAGAGTTATTTTTATTTATATGTAACAGTATACTATCTATATAGTTTTCATATTCCAGCAAATTATTTTTATTTCATTGCTATCTTCAAATACCGCCAAAAAAATCTATAACTTTACAATTTAATCTACTGGGAATGATCGCTTTTATTGATTTTTAGGTCGTCACATTTATTATTATTATTATTACAATACCCAACAGACTCGCGCCCAATTTTAGGGTACGGAAAACAGAACTTGGAAATTGATTGTAGACTATGAATTATGTAGTAAGTGGAAGTAGTAGTCGGAGTAATTTTTTTTATGTAATTAATATCATGATGGAATAAATCAATATGGTCTTCGAAATACTTGTAGCATGATACAAACTGACGTAAAGGAGATTTCTGAAGGGTGGTAATTCGTGCAACATTAAGATGGAATATATACTTACTTCTTGCTGATGATCGAGGGACATGAAAGCACAATTTGTCTAAAAAAATATGGACAATCAATAGTAGAATTCACTATTTTGTGAAGAAATATTGTTGCATGCAGACTTCTTCTCGTATCCAAAAAGTTAATAATAAAAGAAAAAAAATTTAAACATTGAAGGCTAGTACTTTACTGTATTTGTATTATTATTGTTTATTATAAATGAACGTTATGATTATGAATGATGCATCATGTTGGACGTACATATTTCTTGCTATGTGAAGCGCTCGATAATAAAAAAAATGATTTAAAATGACAGAAATAAGTACATAAATGTTTCATTAAAAATAAAAGAATGTGTAATAATTTTCTTTTATTTCGTTGTAATAGAAACTAACTAACTAATTGGTGAATTAGTGTTTTATAGTGAAGTAGTTGTATGTGATGTGATGACAGTGTGATAAGTGAGATTTAGTGTGCGGGTAATTTGCCACACATTGACACTGGGGCTCTGTAATGGCGTAATTCGGTCGGCGCTGAAGCATTGAAGCGCTGAAGGCTGAAGGCAGCTGAAACCGAAGCGTCGAGCGTTAAGATCAGCTAATTACGGAGCTGAAGCCATGGCACTATACTTATTTACCGTAATTCCGTGCAGAACTAAAACCAGTTCAACATTATATGTATATTTTCCTCTCCTAAATCTAGTTCCAATAGGTATTAAAATTTTACTAAAAAAAAGTATAATATAAAACATGATAGACCGCATCCCGGCGCATCCCAAGTTTCGTACTAGAAACATTTTCTGGATTTTTTCAATCTATCTTCGACACTTTTTCTGCTCTAATATCATACTAAATCTGCGATATTTGCGTACTTATATTACTGCCAACATATAGATATACTAGTTTCTCAATTTCCGTAATAGATTTTCAACAATAAATCTGATCAGTCAATATTTGAACTAAACTTTGAACTCTTCGGTTGTTAGCGAAGAGCCCTTGACATTGACATGCTTCAACTACTCTTTGAACCATATAATTTGAGAAACAAGATCATTTTTATTGTTTTGAAAAAATATTTAATAAACATAGGCTTTATTTATCCTACTACCCCAGAGCAAATAAGGCCTAGTAAATTTGGTGCCAAGAAATATGAATTAAGCTAAAAAAAAAGAATATTGGAGACATAGTTTTGCCATAAATGTTATATAATGCACAAGGTTCCTCAAATGGCACAATGTAGAGCGTGTTGGGGCTTACTATAAAAAAAATTGTAAGCCCAGATGGCTCAGTTTAGGCTAAAATTATGGCAGAAGTTTATCTAAATTTAGGCCCTATGTACAAGAGTATTATTACTGGTCGATTTTTCTCAAAATATTTAATTTTCTTCAGTGATCTTACTATACTACCATAGTTTAAGACCCAATATTTTTTTCTAAGAATGTATTTATATATGAAAATTAGTTTAAAAAATGCTATTTTTTAACTTAGATTTATAATGACACAAAGTTTAACATGAACAAAGCTATTTTTACCTTCCGTCGCCTTTAGGTAAGGAAGGTATTGTCTTTGGTCAAAAAAATCAGTGATGGGTTTTTAGTGAATAAGCTCATTTTAGGGTCCATATAATACGATTTTACCATTTTTACAATGATGTCTGTATGTATGTGTGTGTTTGTCTGTGTGTGTGTGACGAAAGTTTCGGATCGAATAACTTTAATACCACGATTCTAAATCTATAATTTTTTCATATTCCTCAAGTTTACATCCAGAAGAAGAGGTGATTAGATTTTTGTTATAATTGGTCAACCGGAAGTACCCTCATTTGAAGATTTTAACACTTTTTCTTGAAAAAACGCAGTTAAATATCATTTATTGACATTTAACGTTATTATAACTTAAAGAATATACATTTTCTATACGATTTGATTGCATTTTATACTTCATATTCAACCATGGAAACTGCTAATATATTCAGATAATTCAAATTGACAGATGTCAGTATCAATGTAAAGTAAATGAATGTGGCAGAGATGAGGATGTTGAGATAGATGTTGGGGAAGACACGGAAAGATACGGTAAGGAATTAACGAATAAGGGAAATAACTCTAGTGTTAGAACTTTCTAGAAAGATACAAACAAAATACAAACTTTGGTTTGAACATGTCATGAGGAGAGGTGAAGAATATATTAGAAGAAGAATGAATATATTAGTACTACAAGGTTGAAGAAACAGAGGAAGACTAAAGATATGATGGAAATGAGCGGAACAATAAAATAAAAATAGCGACCCCTAACGAATGAGAAAAGCTAAAGAAGAAGAAGATATCAAGTGCAATTTGCATAGTTTGTTTATGAAATAATTTTACTGGAAATTTAGAATCTTTTGCAAGAAAATTTATGTATGAAATTTATACATAATACACAGAATTGACGGAAGGTATTGTGCTGGCCACATCAGATTTTTTTATTTTTCTAAAACAAAATTTAACCATGATGTAATTGGTTTTAGGTTTAGTAAATGTTACTAAAAATGTGAAAATATTTATTTTCTAAGTTTTATGACGGATCCAAAACCGCATACCAATAAGGTTCTTTATTAGACGATTGGTGCAGATATTAAATCATTTTATAACAATGCGCCCATTTGAATTGGAAAATACTATATTTTATACCAACAGAGCTGGGAACTACTTAAAGTAAAATTACTGGTAGTATTACTTTAAATCATCCAGTATTTAGAATACTTTACTTAAAATACTTTTGAAAATTAGTACTTAGTACTGTACTTAAAATACTTTTTTTTTTGTATAAAAAGTACTTCAAATACTTTTTGGTAATTAAAGTTACAAAAGTATTTGAAGTAAATGCGCAAGAATATATTGCTGTGTGTTTTGTGCCCTACTGTCAACACGGGTTTGAGCAAGTATTAGTAGGTACTAAAGTTTTCTCTATTCTACAGTTTTAATAGAATAGTTGAAGACGTAATAAAGATAAATCAAGACGTAATGCATTATATATGTATTGTATATTTTGAACAACTTATTTATTAAAGGCTGTTCTTACTTGCTCATCAATATTATAAAACTAAATAAGTAAATATTCTTTATGTCTCACTAAAGTATTATGCACTGTTTATTGCTAGGATACGGTGTATATAAACATATCCATTATGCCCCGGTTGTCTTTGATATGTTTATATACACCGTACCCGATCATTGTTAACACAAAAAAAAAATAAACGTTGATAATAAATAAACAATTAAACAACATCCTGCCCATCGGACGACATCTATCCCTCGGGCCAGAGGCCCTCGGGCTAGATCCTCGTCGCCCTCCTGGCATTATGATCATAGTAACGCCCTTGGTACATAAAATACTATTTACTCCAATGTGTGAAGTAGTAGATACACACATTAATCGCAATACGTGAAATCTAATTTTTAATAGCGATGCGTAAAATGTATTGCATTTCTTATGGAGTTTTTTTTAAAACATTTTATATGCGTGAAGCTTTTTTACACGCATGTGGACAGACATGATGTACTTGTTCCACAATATCCATTTTTTTAAATAGGTACATGGGACGTTAAAATTAATGGGTCACTTTAGCTGTCTTATTCGAATTTTTTTATCATATTTTAACTGATTTCATAAAAAAATACTTAGTACTGTTACTGTAAGTAGGTAAAAAAATGTACTTAAAAGTATTACTTTACTTAGTATTTAAATACTTTTCTTGCAAGTATTTAGTATTTAGTAATTAAATACTTTTTTTGAGTACTGGTCCCACCTCTGTATACCAATATGATCTATACCTAATCATTTTTGCTGAATGATTCTCGTGGATATAATTTTTATGGTGGTAGGTAGGGGTATATTTCTTAATGTAATCTGTATTAAGTAGTTTACTGCGGGTGTATATTTCTCCGTGTTGATCTGGTGTATAGATACAGAGACGGTGGGAGATTTAGGGGAATATAGTTGCAGTATTTCAGACTTTGTCGGTCTAACTGCGATCGCTTCCCAGCAGCCAGCCAGCATTACACCGCACTCTACTATTCTTAATATCTCCTGCTCAACTCTGATAAACATGTACACCGCTTCAGCACCACCACGAATTTGTAACACAGGGATAACATTATGTTTACTCGCAATAAAAATACACTGCCACAAAAAAAAACGTGAATTATACAAACCGGTATTCAATATTATAGGGTCATACGAATATGTGGCATGATCGTTTCATACTAGTGTGATGGTAGTCCTTAATCCAAAATGTGATTAATATTGAAACATTAAGTTAGTATCTAAACATGAAATAGTATAATTAAAGAACAAGTTTTATTAGACATGGTTTTTTCACACGCGTCAACATTTAGAAAAGAAGAACTGGCGAGTTGTCTAAATGACAAGTGCGAAAAAGGTCAAATAACATATTGCTACTTTTACATACTAAAATAATAAAAAAACTGTTATATTAAACCGAGTTGATTTAGGGAAATTTGTATGTGTAATGCTGAAATTGGTAAAATTGAATTAACATTTATTCAATTATTTGAAAGTTCATGTCAATTCTAATTTATGAACATTAGTAAATGTTATCTAGTACAAACCTTCTAAAACAAAAATCCACATGAAGACTCTTTCGATACGCAATTGGGTTTCGTAATGAACGCGAAATATAAAAAGAAATATTAGTTATTTAGAAAATAACCAGCGTTACACAAATGTGTTTAAATATATGTGGCAACATATATTCAGGCATTATTACCTATTTATATCTTCTGAATATGGTGTTTTATTGATGCGAAAATATCACTGATTTAGATATTTTAAACACAACTTAAATGATAAAAAAAATTCAAAATTATATTTTATTCTTATATTGTTTCCTATTTATATATTTAGTGCGAACTTTTTTGAATGAGTGCATAACTAGTTTTCCATTTATATAATCAGTGCGTACTAGCCGAGTTTTACGTGTTGCATTTATATTTTCGAGAGAACTGAACTTTACTAAGTGCGCATTTTCTTATACAGTCTACTATACTATCTAACTTGAAGTAGGCTATGAACAGAGAAACGTATGTCTGATCATTGTTCAATCCAAAAATCAAATTGTCAAAATTGATCTTGAAATATAATTTTAAGGAGAAAAGATAATAAAGAAGGATACAGTATATTGCCATTCACCATTTTCTAATTTATTTCCATTTCTAAAATAAGATTCAAGAAGAAGAGCTTCGACTTATATTGATAACATTTTTGACAATATCTCATGTCAAATTGACATTTAATTAAATACGTTTCTTTGTTCATGGCGTACTCCGAGTTAGGAATTTTTTTGAACACACTGTACTTACTTACCATCGTCAGTTCTTGCCAGTACAGTACGTCAAAGTCATATACAGGATGAGTCTGGGAAGATGAGATAGATAAGAAATAATTTTTATTCAAATATTCTAGGTGACTATGTGAAAATAAATGACAAATAAATAAATAAGTAAATAATAAGTAAGTAAATAGTGTTAGGGATTACATTACTTGGTTGTTATTATTATTATATATATATATATATATATATATATATATATATATATATATATAAATAATACGACTAATTTGTGCTTGTTATTATACAATACCTTATAATTAAATTGCGTTAGTGGTTATACAAACTTTTATGACGATTGGTTTTTAGCACGGAGTCTATGACAAACCTTCGTCACGTGCGCTAGGTGCGATATTGTGGTGAATACTGAATAAGTGTGAAAGGATATCACAAGTTGGCGTCTAGGGTGAGTAATCACTATTCTCTTTTAGTAGGTGAGAACGATATTGATATTTGTCATCTTTATGTTGTAAAATAAATGTATGACGAAATGTGATCACGATACGAGATCATGCGGATTTCTCGAGGTCATGCAGACCTAATGCGATCACGATACGAGATCATGCGGATCTCTCGGGGTCATGCGAACCTGCCATGAATTCGATGATAATAATATGGATCTCCAGTGATAGTGACGAGGCCATGCGGGTCTTAGATTTTGCCTTAGTTATAATGATATGCCCAATTATTTGCGATATCGAAGGCCGCAGCACCATTAGCGGATGTTTGCGAGTGATGTAGTGCGTTCAAAAGTTGGGTTTGGTTGCAAGTTGATGCAGATCTTAACGTTACGCTTACATAAGTAATAATAAATAAGTAACAAGCAAATGTATACTTTCTTGATATTAATTTAACTGTTCAACATCGTTAAATTTTGTTTATTTGCACTTAACCACCTTACAATATTTGAATAAAAATTATTTCCCATATTTCTCAATTATCTTATTTTTCTCGATTTTTTTCAAATACATTAATAATAAACTAATACGTCGTTGAAAAGAGAAAAAATGGCGGTTTATATTTCAGTAAAATAATTATAAATTGCTATTTCAAAAATAAAAGTCGTATCTTGTAAACCTGACTTTATAAAAAAAATCCACATCTGCCATCAAATAGTATAATTAAAATAATAAAACTTTTATATGAGCCATGTTTTCTATTACTTATAATAAAAAAGTAAAGGGGGGGGGGGGGGGCGCTTTTCAGACTCTTCCTGTATTTTGAGTTGTAAAAAGTATCTACGTAAGTACAATGAATATAAAAAAATTAAGTCTTCACACCCAAATAAATTGAAGCACTTGTATCAGTTTCGTGATATCTTAACGTCTGATGTAAAACTACGCTTAATAAATTCACTTGTACTTCCACTATTTGATTATTGCGCATGTGTGTATGTACCTAATTTATCACAAGCAGATAAGCACAGAATTCAAGTTTTTCAAAATACATGTTTACGGTTTGTCTATAATGTGCGTAAATTTGACCACATATCAAACTATAGAAAGTTAGCAAAAATGGATAATATTGAATCTCGTACGAGAAAAATGTATTATTGTTTATTTGTATTATGTATGTATTGGTTGGGTTGAAAAGCAGTTTTGGCTGAACCGCGCCCTTAACTGATGTCAATAAAGTCTATTATTATTATCAAATCTTATGTAGTGATTTCCACTGCTACGTAACATCTCCATTTGACTAACTTGCACTGGACTTTTGTGACATGTTTCATTTAAAATGTAGTGCGCATGTGTTGTAACATCAACCATTATCCAAGTATTGTAAAAATTGTATCACAGATTTCACTTTATTGTAGCAAATTAGTTTACTCCACTCGGATTCGAACTCGGGGTTGTCAGGACCACAACCGGCCATAAATTCCATCTGATATGATAAAAAATAAATTAGCATATTCATATGAGTAAATGAATATGTATGTGTAACTCCGTCCCGTCGGTGATTTTCGAGAAGAGCCGGTCCAATAGAATCAATATGAAGTTTTAAGTTAGCGTCTTGGAAGACGCTGTGACGTCTCTTGTGCGGTAGCCGGTAACCGGTAACCGACAAGCACTGCCGCAAACTGTAAGCCTGGCTTACCGCTTATAGCTTGTACCTACACTTGATAATATTTATGTGATGGTCAGATTATCGGTAAGGCGGTAACGGTAAGGTGACTTCGTTATTGCCAAAGCCTTCCACTACCACCGCGTGTCTTACTCCAGATTTATGGATGTCTTGGACTCCCAACAAGAAGCTCCTAATTAAGGATCGATTATGAACTACACTTATTCATCATCGACGAACACCCGTATGGAATACAACAACGATTTTTATTACTACAAAAGAAAATACTCAACATGGAATAAATAAATTACAGAGTGTGAATACAACAGTCTGAGTTCGAATCCAATATCAAAATCATCAATAACCTGAACATAGCGATTTAATATTTTTTTTATGAATCCGGAGGTCACGCTAGAATTATTGACAATGAGAAAATCAGGTAGATGGTGAAAAACAAAAGTTCCACTATCATTAAACAATTTTTTATCTCTCATTTGAAATTATGTTGCGAAAAGTACGGAATTAATCAAAAAGCATTTCCCATGCATGATTTATAATTTGATATTCTTTTTAAGCCAGCCTCAAATTAATTTGATAGTAAATAGTTTGACAATTTTGATAGGTCTTAAGTAACCAAAAATGTTTGACAATTTCGCAGAAATTACTTTGAAAGCATTTCAAAAGAAAATAATTGTGATATATTATTGTTGAAGATAACTAAAACTTTAAACATACAGTATCGGATATAAATAGAGCGACGCCATAAGAACTAATAAAAAATAGGTACTCCCCATATTTTAAATATTCAATATAGGTATTTTCAAACTTCTTATATAATGTAAAGGTGATATATTCATAAAACCTCATAGACGTCAAATAACCACTCTCGCACGGTTATAAAATCACGCATGTCCCACATCCTCACTCTTAACATATTAAACTGACCGATTTTCGGTAGCGAAATACCGCATCCGGATCACAATAATAGTTACGAAACAATCATCCTTCGCCACACATTCCTGTCTAAGCACACTTCTTTCGCCTCGGCCACACTCATAATCGCATTCATACATGCTCTTCTTCTCTTTCAACTTAGAAACTTTCTCTCTTTAAGCACCCTACCAACCACATCCATCCACTTACACACTGGTCAGCCACGCAATCGAAAACCCTCAACCTCACCAAGATATATACGCTTAACAAGCCGTTCACTCGCCATTCTCTCCACATGACCAAACCATCTCAACTGACTCACACCAACTCTCTTAATAACATTCTTCCTAACCATACATTCTTCATACACCAAATTATTCCTCGCGCGATCCCGTCTTACATACCCACATACACCACCTAAATACCTCATTTCCACGGCAGTCACTCTCTTTTTATGCGTTCCCGTACATGTCCAACATTCACTTCCATACATCAAAGCAGGCACTAGCACTCCATTATATACACTTATCCGAGCATCCTTTGATACGTTAACAAGCATGAAATTTTCTTTCTTATTATGTGTTACACGATTTTACCGAATGAGTGGTTCACAAATAAAACATAACTTCAATTTCATTGAAATTTCTGTATTACATTGAACATCTTCAAACGTATAAACCACTCCTTAGGTACAATCGTGAAAAAATATTGCAAGGATAATATTAATAATTACAAGCAATTATTTAAAATTATAACTGCTGCATGGGAATCTATAAAACCACAAAATCGTCGATAATTTACTTAATTCGATACCAAAACAAATGCAATCTATTATAAATTATTATTTAAGTATTAAATATGTAACCATGTTTACCTCATGGTAAAAATCGCATATCGAGATTTTGATAAATGACCATGTTTCAAGGTCCATAGAATTCGATTTTAACATTATCACAATGATGTCTGTGGGTGTGTATATGTGTGTGTGTGTGTATGTGTGTGTGTGTGTATGTGTGTGAGCGTGGATCTTCTGGTCACTCTAGCTCAAATACTATCAACCGCAGAATTTTGAAATCTTGTATTTCGACCTTAGTCTAATATGGAAAGAACCCGTTAGATAACTGAAAATCGGACTTTACTAGAAGCTCAAAATAGTTTTTCTTCCAAAAATACCTTTAAATGTCATTTTTTCGCTATTATGTTATTATTAAAATTAAAGATTATTTAATTTTCTACAGGCTTGCATTAACAATTTTATATCTAGTATGTAATCATTTAAATAAAAGATAGCTGGATTTACTGACATACTATTTGCAAAGCTTTTTATGTATTCATACTTGTTATTACAATTAACTCGATGTTCATTTTTTGAATTGATCACATACTAGATCCATTTTTAAGAAGTCTTTGAATTAAATGTACTCACCATTACGATGAATTTTAGTAGCCGTGATGAGAAATTTATTGTATATTTTATTCATAAATAATGAAGAAGAGATACTCGAAGAATAAGAATAATGTTTTATGTGTGTGTGTTGTGTATATGATATACGTGTACATTAATTACATGTAAAACGCTATAGCCATAATAGGAAAACCAATAAATCGTATAGAACGATTTAGGAAGTAAGTAAATCGACAATAAATATGATAGTATAATTAAACGTAGGAATTAGACCTAGAATTCCACGATCATTTTCTTAATTTATTATAGAGGAATTACTCCACGAAATACAAATCATACTCGTTGTAATAATACCTACTTCCAGTATAACCTTACAAGGAAATATTTATTACTGAAATGCCATCTGATCATAAAACAAAACTCAGGATTCGAATGTAAAAATTAATGATTTTTTTATTTTTTTATTGACAATTCAGTTTGTAAGCAGATTTCATTATTTGATATATTTCATCAGTCAATTGATATTTTGATATTGCTGTAACTAAAGAATACAATTTTTCAAAATACGAGGTAGCGTCAAAAAGTACCCGGAATCCTTGCCTAAAACCAAGCAGGTGATTATTGGAGGGAAATTTATTTTTCTTTGGTGGGCAACCACCACTAGAGAAAGCGTCCAACTACCCGGCGCTCCTTTCAGTTAATGTCTGCGAGGGCTGCAGGTTGTTTCTTACAATGCGTTTTTTCCGGATTTTGAAATGTCTTCAGAGCAGCGTACAAACATCAAATTCTGCATTCTGCTGGAGAAATCATTATCTGAGACGCTTCAGACGCTAAAGAAATCATACAGAAAATATGCGATGGAAAAATCGACTACATACGAGCGGCACAAGCAAAATTTCGCTTGGACAAAAGCAAGAGGAAAGTGATTAGGAGGTGTTTTCTGATTATCAGGGCATGATTCACCTCGAATTCGTTCCTTAAGGCCAAACTCTAAAAAAGGAACTTAAATGGAAATACCTCAATTTCTCTGGTGGTGAAAAATTACATCGCTAAGAACAATATGTCAGTTTTGACAATCAACGTTTTCCAGGAAACACATTGGCTGGTACCACAAGCCTTGTTTTAACTAAAACGATGTTTTAAAAAATGTCAAATTTCATTATTTAATATTAATAATAAATAATATTAAATTCATCAAAATATGATTTTAAAGCAGAACATAGTTTATAATCAAACAAATATTTTTTAAAAAATCGCTCTTTAAACGTAAGGGTGAAATTAAATATTGAAATTTGAATTTGACATTTCTTAAAACAGCGTTTTAGTTAAAACCAGGCTTGTGGTACCAGCCAATGATTTTTACTTTTTACAGAATTGTGAACGCAAATAAAACAATTTTTTTGTCAGATTTACTGTGTATGGGGTTAGATCTACCATCGGTTAAGCGTTGTACACTTCCTTAAATAACCCTATATTATTGCAAATAAAAAAAAAATATGTATGGAATTTACACAGAGTTTATTTTATCAGTAAATATAGAATAGTTTCATTACCATAGTTACAAAATGACAGCAATGTATTGAAGCGTTTATTTTGTGAATAAACATAGGGAATAGTTGTCAGACTCGTCAATGTCACATTTCAAAATGTTTTTTTTTTATAAGTGCATATTATAACATGGTATAATTCAAATATGAGCCTAAGGTAAGCTACATTTAATAATCGACACAGACCCTGCCCAGCAACAATTCGAAAAATCTATAATAATTATAGCTTGCACCGAATGATTTTTTTCTTTGAGAACAATTAAAAAATGTGTACAATGGTGAGAGAATGAACATTGAACAATTAAAAAACAAAATTAGTGCAGCTTTACAAAATATTACTCCCCAGCAAATAATGAATGCTATTAATTCTTTTTATAATCGTTTAGGATAATGTTTAGAAGTTAGTGGTGCTAATTTTCAATATTTGATAAGTTAAAATAAAAATTCCTGACTAGTTTAATATAGTTCTTAAGTATTTAAAACGTAAATAAATATTTTATTATTTCTTTAATTCGTAGTTTAATATTTATTTTAGTCTATGTTAATTATCCCGATGTTTACTTATAAATACATTTCTGTTAATCATTTTATACTGTTACTATGTTTACTGATAAAATAAACTCCCGGTATAAAACATGTACATGGCATCAATTCCAGAATTAATATTTTGTTCCCTTAACTTTCGCTTGAAAATAACGAAAAAAAATGTTCGTTTATATTGAAATCAGAAGACTGTGGCTCACTCACAAATTGTTAACTATGCACTTATGTATATCTTTATTGATGATAAGTAGTATAATACTTAAAAGTTTGTAATATATAAATGTAAGTAAATGAAAAGTAGTACGGGTGTTGGTAAACGATAATAAACAAATAATCTCTAGGCTGTTCATCTCGCGTTGTAGCGTTCGGGTTTTACGCCAAGCGGTTGGCATCCCTGCCTTGAGGATATAAAATATGGCGTCCTTTCATGAATCTTATTAAGATATCCGTAGTCTGCAACGGCAAACGAATAGAAAGAGACGGAAGTATTTGCGGTGTTTGCAGTGAGGAGAGAGATAGCTTTCAGGCCGCTACTATATAAAGTTATGAAGAAAGGAGTAGGTGTATAATCCTTATAGCTACACCGCCATATATCACGCAAGTTGGTGTAACTTGGAACGGTAAGTCCTATAAGGAAAACAGAATGAAGCATGAGGCAAGATAGGCCACAAATATAACTTAGCCCAACACATGGACATGGACAGCCCTAACGATCATATATAGGTAATCGTAACGCAACAACATTAACACTTAAAAAAAAAATAGTACGAACAATTAAACATTAACTAGGGTTTTAAGAAAACCATATTAGATTTACAAATTTAAATTAAATAAATACAAATACAAAATAAATCATTATGGCATATTACCCATTGTTGGGTGTGCCATAATATTTCGGCCGGTTTACATTTTCAACAAACAAATTATAGCACCTACGCAAATGGTGAGATATTTCTACTGATTTCTTTCGACTAGTTTAAAATATAAATTTTAAACTTACCAAAACTGAATATGTTATTCAAGTATTCCGCCATTTAATATTGGGTTACAACGCCTTTATTATTAATACCAGCTTTAATTCTATTAGGCATTGTTTCCCTAGGTTCTGAAAATTTTCTGAGTATTGTCCCATATTGAAAGAGAAGTGTTATGTACACACTACATTTTTACGAAGTTGTTTTTCATTGTGCCAAAAGTAAAGGATCTCAGTCTCGATTTAAGCTAAGTCTGAACTAGAAGATGACCCTTAAAATGCGGAACTAACTATTATCATCCGTCATTTGGCCCACAGTTTTGTCAATAGCCGAAAAAAAAAATTGTAGAAATTTCTATCCATTTGTGTAGGTTTTATAATTTATTATGAATTTGGACAAGATTGGAATGTTATTGGATAAAAGCTTCTGTTTCAAATGTTTTTTTATTAAAAATACATTTGAAAAATAAGCTTTTATCCAATATCATTCCAATCTTAATTCATTGAATAACTCAAGTTTTACATTTATTATGAATTTGGGCTCGCATGTACACAGATATCGGTAATGATGATGACATATTCGTACCGTGCGGGTGGTTACCAGGCATCACCCCATGCACACTTATTTCTGGTGTGGAGAGTGCACCACAAAGGTCACTTTTGTGCATTTTAAATTCGAAATCATTTTGTCATCGGTCAGGATCAACCCCGGGTCAGTGGTTCTCAACCGGTGTTCCTTATAAGCACTTCGACAGTGTTCTGCGAATTTTTTTGACAATTTAATATGAGAATGTGTTGATATTAGTACTGATGGAACCCCATTAATGGTAGGAGCCGGGGTTTATAGTTTTTGCACTAAAACAAAATTGAGATTTATTTCAACCATTCCTTCTTGCATAGACAAGCACTTATGTAAAAACATTGTCCGTATAATTGCGGAATATTTTGCGTAGAGTTGTTAACACAGAAGTCAGACGGCCTCTGGAGGAAAAAGACTCAAAATCTTGAAAATAATATCAATACAAGTATACTGCGAAAAATGAAGATATTTTAACTGCGACAAACAAATTATCAGCATTCCATAAAAAGATTATTCTTTGGAAAAAGCGAGTAGCAGAGAACAATCTGAAGATTATATATGGATTTACTTTTTGCTATTTTAGTTAAGTGTTCCGCGGTATTGAAAAGGTTGAGAACCAGTGCCTTAATCTACGTGCCATTGGACATTACCTTCCAAAACGTTGTAATTGCGAATAGAATATAGAAAATGCATTTACAAATTGCTGAAAAGAATCAACCACCTTGAAAAAGTATAAAAATCTCGTCTCCGCCTCTGGTAAAAACAAATTCAGCAGATAGGTAAGGAAAGTAAAGGAAACACCCAAGCACCTGGTCGCAGAGCAGCGCAGCGTGTTGGGCTGAGTGCGACCTGCGACCGATTCGCAAGATGCATGGCCCATTGAATCTTAATTAATTTCCCTCCCTAATCACGACTCATTTCCAGAGCCCACAGGGACGAAGAAGGGATGTTATACATGCCCAAGACGTTACGGTTACACTAAGAATTATCGCACGTATTACCTCAAGAATAAAAATTCCAGATTAAAGATTGAACCTAAATTATGAATTATGAAACAGTAATTATATTATATTTCTCATTTATGAACACCTTCAGAAATATTCGCGCGACTGATTCTGTGACGTCATAGTTTCATACACATGTACAATGATTTTCACGCACATATATACTGTATGTAAAATGTCAGCGTAATTCTTAGAAGTATTCAGGCTCAAAGGTACCACTGTTATTATAACATAACCGGCAATTTTGAAAAATTTGCTAAGCTTCCAACAGATTTTTTTTATTTAAAAATTATGTATAGAATAAATAAATAAATAAATATTTCATCACGGCATATTACCCATTGCTGGGTGTGCCAATCTGCTTCATACACAGATATCGATAATGATGGAATATTTGTACCGTGCGGGCGCTTACCAGGCATCACCTCACGGGCACTCATTGCTGGCGTGGAGAGTGCGCCACAGGGGTCAATTTTGTGCCATTAAAATGCGATGTAATTTTTGGCGTCGGTCGGGATCGAACTCGGGTCCCCTAGATTCGTGACCAGACACTCAGGCCACGGCCACGAGACTCCATATTATGTATAGTATTTTTTATTTTTTAAAGGTCAACTTTTAAAGAGATTTAACAATTGCCCCAAACATCTAAAAAAAGAGCCACACAAAAGCCAGTGTGATACATTAGGGATTACGGATGCGGGTATATTAAAATTTCGTTCTCGAAATACTTACATTTAAAAGTTCAGGGACCTGAATCGAAAGGTATTTATGGTTCAGGTGCGGTTCAGGTTCAAGAAATAAATGTCGGTTCAGATTCAGTTTCGGTTCAAGAAAAAGAAAATTATAACGGTTCATCGGTTTTGGGTTCGGATTTTAATTTCGGTTCAGAGCACAAAAATAAAACGATGGCAATATTTATTATTTTTAAAATCATATTAATAATTTAATTTGAAATCACAACGACAACGGAAGGAGATTTGTTTAACGTCAATTCGGTGTCTATTGTGAATTACTTAGCATATAACGTACAAATTTAACTTCATTTTTAATTACTATATTAAGTACTTACTATGGTTAGAGTTTGTTATATTTATTGTAAAAGTTTATAGAAGTTTGGCGTTGTATATTTTTGTGAGGATGTCACGGCTTAAGGTATGATAGCTTGTTAATAAATAACAACGCAGCAAAGTTAATTAGAGTAGAGCTAATTCTATCTAGAATATCTTAATACCGATAGAGAATTTATGGCCAGGCTTTGCGTCTCAGTCTCAAACCCAAAGAAACAAATCTTACGCTATTACCGCGCCCATATTAATTACAAATTTGCCAGGATAGCATCGCTACAATGGCAGACGCATTACGCTAACAAATAATAAAGACTATACGCAAGGTGTTTCTTCATTATTTTTTTTAAATTAATACAACTATGTATATTATTGTATGAATTTTACTTTTTCTTGTTTTAAAAGTACAAAATATAAGTTTAATAAATGACAACTTACAATGTATGTAGGTACTGAGCCCAGTTTACAAATGATTTTTTTTTTTTTTCATTCGGATTTAAACAATTCAAGTTCGAAACCAGTCCTGTCCAATTTCAGTGTTCGTTGTTGCATTGGTGAGTACCATTATTATTTTAATTATTTAATAACAAAACCAATATTCTAATTTATATTAATTTTTAATTATCTTTACTCATTTTAGAACAATAAATGGGTTGAATAGGTAAACAAGTATTAAAATAATTTGACTTATTCGTTGAAGGGCGTAATTTTTTTAGTATTTAAACAAAATGAATAATATTCATACAAAAAAATGCAGTTACGTGTCATTATGGTTTTATACAAAACCCTTATTTTTGAACAACTTTAATACATGAAAAATGTACTTAGATGAATTTAAATCCTTTAATTTAAGATATTTTTAAATAATGATGTCGAAAGAAATCCAATATACTAGTAATTAACTATTGCACTCGGACACGATGATATGACCAGTTATATATCCGTCTTAAATATTATGTGGTCCTAGTTACATAGGAGTATCCCTGTGCCCCTAGTTGTCATACAATTGAGGACTTAATTGAACCTTGGTGTTGCATTAATGATTATGATAATAATTAGATAAATTAACAGTAATAATTAATATAATATATTAATATATTATGGGGAGCGTGAAATGATCAGTTGTGGTTGTGATCGCCCCAGAAATCTGTGGATTAAAATGTAAATTGACACACCTAGGAATTGGTAATATGCCGTGGTTTTGGGCTCCACCACTGCAGGGTCAATATAGTTGTAGTTAAAATTTCAAATATATGAACTAAATCTAATAAGTTTTACGAGGGTCCTGCAAGATTTATTTAGAATATTAAAATCAGGAAGACCGTAAAAAACCCGCCATATTTATCTGATTTACTAATGGGCAACTTGTGGCTATTTTTTGAAAAAAAATACGGAGCTGTAGGTTTATGTTGGAAGAAGGGATTGATGCAGCAATGGGTCACGAGCTCACACGTGACCCTTAGTCTGTAGCCAATCCATGTTTGGGTTGTAACTGTCACTTTACTTTGGCGGCAATTTGAATGTTAGTGTTCTGTGGGTGTATTTATTAAACTGACGTTTAAAAAGTTAGGTTGTTTTTTGTATTCACTTGAAGTTTTGTTGTTTTTTTTTGTTTTGCTGCATTTTTTAGTGGGTTTTATTTATTGTCCTTTTAATTTTTACTGCTGCTTTGAACTTATTTAATATTTATTGTGTTTGTGTTGTATTATAGTTTTTGTGTTTTGTTAAAAGTGGAAACTTCTTGGATGCTATACATCGTACACTACAACAAACTCCAACTACACGGAAATGGTTTACTTAAAATATAACAAAACACAAATACTAATACAACACAAATACAATAAATATTAAATAAGTTCAAAGCAGCAGTAAAAATTAAAATAATAATAAACAAAACACAAGAATCAAAAAATGCAGCAAAACAAAAACACAACAAAACTTCAAGCGAATACAAAAACAAACTAACTTTTTAAACGGTAGTTTGATGGTTACACCCACAGAACACTAATATTCAAATTGCCGTCAACGCAAAGTGACAGTCACACCCCAAAGATGGATCGGCTACAGACTGGGTCACCTGTGAGTCCGTGACCTATAGTATAATGATTATTTGGAAAGCATTCCAAAAGAAGATACATTAGGAGCAGGAGCGGATCAACATAGGGACAAATAAAGCTTAAGCCCTGGGCCCCCAAGAGTCAAAGGGCCCAAATTGAATTATCATAATTTTTTAATACTTTTTTACTAACAATGACTACTTATCGGAGGTACTGTGCCAAAATGATAAAAATAATATATGAAAAACAGTTAGTAGATACATTTCCGAATTTATACACAAATTTAAAAATATTCATAACTCTTCCAACTGCAAATTGTGAGGCAGAAACATTTTTCTCCAGGATTAGCTACATAAAAAAAAATCTGATGTGGCCAGCACAATACCTTCCGTCAATCCCGTGTATTATGTACAAATTCCATACATAAATTTTCTTGCAAAAGATTATAAATTTTTGGTATTATGTGATTCCCTTTCTCGGCAACTGAATTCCATACTCCTGATAACAAACAAACCATATGAAATAAGAAAATTATGAAATTTTGATTGAAAAATTATAACACTTGTCAGTTATGGACATAATTAATTGCTGTCATTTTGACACGGGTCAAAGTCATGTTACTGCACGCGCCCCATACATAAATTTTCTTGCAAAAGATCCTATATTTCCAGTAAAGTTATTTCATTAACAAACTATGCAAATTGCACTTGACACTGACATCTTCTTCTTCTTCTTCTTCTTTAGTTTTTCCCATTCGTTAGGGGGTCGCTATTTTTTATTTTCTTCTTCCACTCATTTTTGTTTTGCGTGTCGTCCTCATTCAGTTCCTTTTCTCTCAAGTCTTCTACAATACAGTCTTTTCATCTTATATTTGATCTTCCTATGTTTCTTCCACCTTCTATTAATATATTCATCTCTCCTCATGACATGTTCAAACCAATATGTAATCGTCTCTCTTATATCTAGAAACTTCTAACACTAGAGTTACTTCCCTTATTCTTTCATTGATTTCATTTTATTGATACTGACATCTGTCAATTTGAATTACCTGAATATATTAGCAGTTTCCATGGTTAAGTTAGCATAGCTGGCTGAATTATGAAATTTATATAAAATTTATTATCGTTATTCTTCTTTAACTCTATATCTGTTGAATATCAAATATAAAATGCAATCAAATCGTATAGACAATAATATATTCTTTAAGTTATAATAACATTTAACTGATTTTTTCAAGAAAAACTGTTAAAATCTTCAAATGAGGGTACTTCCGGTTGACCAATTATAACCAAAATCTAAACAGGTCTGCATATGGTGAGGAATGCGCAAGAATTGTAATTTTTGGAGTACTAGTATTATATCGTGCACGAAACGGCGTCCACACACACACACACACACATACATACACACACACACACACGCACACACGAACACACACACATACAGACATCATCGTAAAAATAGTGAAATCGTATTGTAAAGACCCTAAAACGTGCTTATTCAATGAAAACTCACCACCGATTTTTTTGACCAAAGACAATACCTTCCTTACCTAGAGGTGACGGAAGGTAACAAATATCGCAACACTATGAATAATGAAAGATTGGCAGACTTATGCATATTATCAATGGAAAACGATATTACCAGATCGCTTACTTACGACCAAATAAAAAATGTAGAAAAAATAAATTTTAATTAAAAATTGTCAGGATGCCACACCCAGCACCCAGCTGTGGGTAAATGGCGTGATAGTATATTTGTTGTATTTTATAAGAAAAAAATGTTTGTTTATACGTTTTTCTTAATAATATTTCTTTATATTTTTATATAATATATAATGTTTGTCATTCAACACCATTTCATAAATAAATATATTTCAACACTAACTTTCATATTATTAAAATGAATTTTAAACTCCAATTTAAAGATTTTTAATCTAACAAAAAATGCCCCCCCCCCTTTTACTTCAAGCCCTAGGCCCCGAAAAACCTAAATCCGCCCCAGATTGGGAGCTTTTATGAAATGAAAGGAAAGATATTGGTGAACTATATTATTGTTCAGGGGTACTACTTTGAACTTTGAACATATTTAAAATAAAATTCTAAAAAATACGACCCATATGTTTTATTCTCAGTATCTCAACATTTGCACAAGAAAGTACGAAAATAACTATAAAAAACGTAACCCTTTCTTTTTCTGTATCCATCATATGTATATTTATAATGAAAAAAGTTGGTCCTGGCATATAAATTTGATTGTAGAATATAATTATTAGGTAGAATGCGAGTGTTTGCACTGCAGGGCCAGGACCGTTGTTGGATCTTTCGCATCTTTGCTGGCATCTTCGCACCGTGCCAGGAAATACCGTCATAATTCATCTATCCTATAAGATTACTGATCTTTAATCCCCTTTCTCAGTCCTCTCTTTACCAGCGCGCTCCTAAAAGTTAAGATTTACGGCATCCTTGGAATTATATTGTTGGCTTGCACAGCACAGCAGAGCGTTGCGTTACGTTACGTTACAGCGCCACCGCCACAGCCGCTACGTTAACGTGCTGCAGTTAGCTAGGAATTATTATGATATATCTAGACGAAATCGCTATATACTCCCTCCAAGCTTCTTATAACCAAAGCAAAATGAGAAACAGAACACATACTCCAACCGACTTTTCCTTATATTCCTCCAACTACATACTTTCAATATAATAATAGCAATTATTTATTTTAATTATATTAAAATTTTATTTCCTCCTTCTTAATATATTTAAATACAGGTGTAACAAGAAATAGCTAACTTAGTTTCATTTAGAAATTTACACATACATATTTACAAATTCTGTACAAAAGTATTTTTAGGATGAATTAATAATTTATTAAAGATAACATTATGATTATTACAAATCAACCCTATTTTTTTCCTTCCTTGTACATAGGAAAGGAAGTATTGTAATCGCGAGAAATATCATTTTTCAGATTTCAGCGGAAGTATCCATTTTAATTGTAGTGAAATCATCCCATCAATGTCACCAAATGTAGTAATCTCAACAATCAACTCCAACGCTAATCACCAAATGTAATAATCTACTAGTTATTATCAAAATTTACCTACCTTGGTAACCGGGGTAGGACTTTATTTTACCTTTAATAATAAATTTATTTCCAATTCTGACCGAGCGGTGTCAAAACTAATAGTAAAATAATTTTAATGCGAATTTAACAAACAAAATATTAAAAATAGAAAAAAGTATGTACAAAAATGTTAGACTAAACAATAAAATAAATATAAATATTGCCAACTGTTATTACATAATGGTTACGAATGTTTCAAATGGTTACGCAATAATACATGAACAATAAAAATAGTAAAAATGTACAAAAGAAGAAAATCTACCTTTATTAGATTCTAGGACTGAAAGAAGTCTACCTGGGACAATACTTGGTCACTGGGATTTGTTTTACAAAATTTTTGAAGACTTTATTAAATTTTGACCCAACCCAACCAAATGAGTCTGGAAGACTAACTTCGTCCTGGTGATCTCGTGAGTCGCACACCGGTTTGTTTAGAGTAAGTAAATTTGAAATAATAAAACATTCATATTCATTACATAATCATCCCTGAATCCATTTTGACTAATTTTGTAATGACGTCCGTACGTATCTCGCATAACTCAAAAACGGTAAGCTGTAGAAAGTTGATATTTTGTATTTAGGGCTGCTATAACATCTAGTTGTGCACTTCCCTTTTTGGTCATAATATAATTTCCAGAAGTGGTACTTTACTTGAAGCCTATAATAGATTTTAATAAAAAAAATAATTTAAAATATAATCCAAAACTTTTCATATTTGATATATAAGAATTTTATTGGAATAACTTAATAGATTTTGGTTAAAATAGGCTAACCGGAAGTGATACATTATCTGAAGTTGTTGACAGTTTTTCTTGAATAAAATGGTTTTATTTTGATTTTAGAAATAAATGCTTCAAGAGAATTAAATTCTGCGTCTAGCACATTAGGTATTATTAAATTCGCCCTTTGTATAAACGAGATATGTAAATTTAAAAATTATATACTTTTTGGTTTTTGTTAGAGATATTCATATATAACTCCAAACCTGTAAACCGTAAAAACTTGAAATTTAGTATTTACGACTTGTATAAAGTCTAGTTGTGCACCTCCCTTTATTATCACTATATATCCTATTGATTTAAAGTTAAAATTAATATTTTGTAATTTAGTTATTAAAAAATGTATAGTTTAATGCCGTATAAGGAAGTCATCATAGGGTACAAAATATGAGAAAAAATTCTAAATGGAAAATAATATCGAAGATAGTGTAAAGAATTCTAACATGAATTTCAAATACGTTTTATTTTATTTTACATTATATTATTTTTATTGAATTAAATTTAGTTACTTCATGTGTAATTTTGTGTATAAATAGAATTGAATATACTCATCTGAGCTTTTTTCAAGTCTTATTTCGTTTTATTTGCTGAGATTTGTGTTTTTGCCGTCCATCATCCTAATTCGGGTAATTTAAAAACCTCTATCCTGAAGTACCTGTAGGTTTGTGTCATATTTCACTCAGTATCTGGTATAATCTGGGTGGAAACGTCATAGAATCGGCAATAACCATTAAACACCGTGTGAGATAGGCTAAGTCTATCCCTTGTGAACAGCGCACAGCACAGTGCATATATCACCTCCCAGTCCGGTGGAGAAAGACAAACATATTTCATTTTCTATCTGTACTTTATGCAAGCCTAAGAACCACAAGTCTTATCACAACCGCGCTTTAAGGGTCTAAACGGCCCCAACAATGCTACTTTTAAAAGAGGCCAAGTTTATCCACGAAATATACGACAGATAAATAATATTACCTTATATCATCTAATTATAATTTGCCAGCAATACTCATTAAGTTTAAGTTAAAATTTATTAAATACAAATTTTAGAAAAAACATATAAGAAGTATATTGTTTTACCATTTAATTAACAATAATTAATACGTATTCTACTCGAACGCAGAGTATATATTATCCAGTTTGCATTAAGAAACCAATTAAAACTTATTGTTGACATGTCAACATATTTCAATAATTGTTATAAAAGTAGCAAAAACCGGATTCCTCTAGTATTCTATTATTGTTGAGCATAATAGTATATTCTACAACAAGTAATGGAATGGCCCATATTCCACACGAGCAAAAAGTTTGTGGCCCGAGCCGAAAGCGACGACTACGGTTTGCGAGTGTGGATTATGCCATTCCAAACGTGTTGTAGACTATAGTTTCTCTAACAAGATTTTAGAAATTATACATAAAATGTTGATTGATAGTAACAATATACAATTATCTTATGCCATTAAATATTTTTTTGACGCCAGCCCATAAATTGCTTATAATAACTCCATTCATATTTTTCTTTTGATTTGTTTAGTAATAACTGACTCCCTGTATCATTAGCAAGTTCCCTTTTTTCTGGTGACGTACATTCCATATCTATATCTTCATTTCCACTTTATATGTTTTTCTACAAAATGTCTTCAGTTAAGTTTCTAAGTAATATATTATTATAAACTTATTACTCTGGACAACTCCAAAAACCTGTAAAAATTAACAAAAAACTCTACAAATGTTCAAAACTTTAAAACGTCAAACGCGAATACAGAAATAAATAAATATAAATCATAGAGTCATAACCATAGCAACCGAACCAAGATATTTGATATACCGCGCTAATATGCGGCTAAATAGATTCTGTTTCGTCGAAAGCCGTGCGGAATTATTTCAAACGGCGTACGGAATTATTCCACATGGTTTGTTGGAATAATATTAATTCCAACATAATTTTTAGTTGTGGCATGTGTAGTTTCCAAAATAGTGTTGGAGAAAACGCTTTCTGGGTAAAAAATTGCAAAAAATTTAAGTTCCTCAAGGAACGACGAGAAATATAATTTTGCAGTTTAATAATATCGGAAATATTGAGACAAATTGGACGTTTTTCAATGATTACGAAAATGGATAGCCATGCTCTATATGTACTTATTATAGAAGATCGTCGAGTTTCTTTTCCAGTTTTGCTTGTCAAATGGGCAAATACGATTGGTAGACTGATCTATAGAAACATTTGCCTGAGAAGTATAAAAAAAAACTGAGATATGTTTTCTACAATGTAAAATAAATCATCATTCATCATAAAACAATCCAAATTGGTAACCAAAATAAATATTTATTTTTTTATTTATAAAATTATTTATTTAATTCTTATTTTTAGGATCCAATACGTGATTTATTACTTTACTTTATAATATTATTTGAATAATTGTAATGTGGAAGAAAAAAAAATGTATGCAACTGGGGTAAAAATTGTGGGCGGTAGACAAAAAAGATCGAGAAACTCTGATCTGGACGATAGACAAGTCTTATACAAAAACAAAAGCAAGCCCGATTTTTAATCCTGGGATTCAATCTTTGCATTCTTTTCCCAAAAAATGATTAATTTTACCTTGTAGAACCCATATTACGACTTTAATTGATGAAATTTAGAATGCAAAAATAAAAATAAGAAAGATGAAGAAAAATATGGACTTTGGAAGTCAAGAAAGTAGCAAAGAAGAAGGATATAAAATGGAAATAGGTGATAAAATTGACACAAGACAGATAAGGATGGGGAGAGCTATGAAAAACGACACCAAGAACTTAAAACCACCACATTTTAAAAAATCTGATGTGGCCATCACAATACCTTCCGGCAATCCTGTGTATTATTTACAAATTCCATACATAAATTTTCTTGCAAAAGATTCTAAATTTCCAGTAAAATTATTTCATAAGCAATCTATGCAAATGGCACTTGACACGGACATCTTCTTCTTTACCTTTTCTCATTCGTTAGGGATCGCTATTTTTTATTTTCTTCTTCCATTCATTTTTGATTTGCGGGTCGTCCTCATTTGGTTGCTTTTCTCTGAAGTCTTCCTCCATACAATCTTTCCATCTTATCTTTGGTCTTCCTCTGTTTCTTACACCTTCTATTACTAAGCTATTCATTCTTCTTCTTTATCTCTCCTCATGATTTGTTTAAACCAATGTAATCGTCTGTCTTGTATCTTTCTAGAAACTTTTAATACTCGAGTTATTGCCCTTATTATTTTCTTAATATAGTAGCTGTTTCCATGGTTATAACATAGCTGGCTGATTTATGAAATTTAATGTTTTTAACTCTATATCCATTGAATATGAAGAATAAAATGCTATTAAATCGTATAGATAATAGAATAATCTATAAGGGTTTTTCAAGAAAAACTGTTAAAATCTTCAAATAGGGGTACTTTTGGTTGACCAATTGAAACCAAATTCTAATAAAGTCTGCATATGATGTAAGGAAGGGGAATACGTAAGAATTGTAATTTTTGGAATTCTAGTATTGGAGATATCGCGGCCGAAACCGCGGTCACACACACACACATACATACGGACATCATCGCAAAAATATTAAAATCGTATTGTAGAGACCCTAAAACGTGCTTATTCATTGAAAACTCGCCTAGAGGTGACGGAAGGTGGGTAGAAAGACGTAAGGATTAAGAAGTATTGGTTTTAAGGACTCATCATTTCTAATCTCAATATAGGATTTATATTTTTATAATATGCGTTGAGGGACTAAACCTCTCAAACAAGCTGAATATTAAAAAGAGTTCTCTTTTCAATAAGCTTCTAAATGTTACCTTGTACCTAATATTAATTTTGTAAAAATTTAAATTACTGGAATTACAGTTTCCGCAAAGTAATAAATAGGCATTATCATAAAAAGGACAAAATGACCTCTAAACGCAGTGAGTATGTTAACAAATAAGTATTTTTAGAAATAGACAAATAAGTATATAATTCGAGTATAAAGCTTCTGTATTTTGGCAAGAAAAAAACAATAGTTGGTAATAAAGAAAAGAGGGTGTAATTCATTGTGGTTTTTCCCGTTTTTGTAAGTACATTAATTTGGCTTGTTGTAATTTAGCGCGATTGAGACAATAGGCAGGAAGAGGCGAGAGTTTGTTATCCGATTGAGCTTAATGTTATCTCGGCCATTGTTCAGCAGCTGTTGTTTTTGCTTTTTTCCCGGTTGCAGGAACAGGAACTCGGAGCAGAGCAGGTAAGTGATAATAAAGTTGTGTAACACGCAATTATATCTTGTCGTTATTGTTTGCTGCCAGACTAAGATAACGAGAATTGCCCGTAATCCTTGAAGGGGCACACCAGCGTTTTAGCTCCATTTGTACGCAAATATAGCCTCCGGGAAGACGCACGCCTCACGCGGCTTACAACACAATGAATTTCGCGGATCAACATATTCTTATTGTTTTCATTCTTTATTACCTAATTAAAATGTTGCACTTACAAATTCATAACAATTCTGAACAAAAGTAAACATCAATTTTCAGTCTCAATAATACAATAATTTAAAATCAAATTCTCAATGAATGGTTTTACGAGTTTTTGCTAGTTATAAATATTTCAAATTGTCGTCAAGCGAATTATAGAATTGTGAAGTTAAATAATTTTATTTAACTTGTAGACAGCGGAATTAGTTTTACTTCCGATTTAATCTTTTTTTCATTATTAAAATGTGAAAATCTGAACAAAGGATCGTTTTAAAAAAGCTATAATCCCGATGAGGTGTGGTTTACGCAATTTCTCTAAATACACGTCAATATTACCTAACCTAACGCGCAAAACTCATGCTTTGGAGTTTTGTGCATTAGGTTTAGATTATTATTGTTATATTTCCAAAATTTTCAAGCTCAAATTGTTCAATAATGGTCCCGCCGTCGGCTTTTCTGTTATTTTATTTTGCACAAGTCTTTAAACCACACCTCATCGGGATCTTGTTAAAACAAATTTTAAATTCATATTATTTGTTATTGTCAATCTGAAATATTATTTTTAAGAAAGCTGTTTAAAATTAGGCGATTGAGTAGGTACACCTGTTTGTTCTTTGGGTAAAAACATCGGCAAAAGGTGGACCCACGAAATACATATCAAAAATATTAAGAAAAATTTATTTTCAAATTTTGGTTTTAAAATATTTGGTTGCGTAATTCATATGTGCCGTTTTATAATGACATACCGGTTAGTTTTCACATCATTTATGTACATTGTCTTGTAGAGGTAATATTTTACAAATACACTTCAATTTCACGTCACTCATTTCATCGATTTAACTTTTCCTAAAGAACAAAATGTAAACTGGATTATGTTGATATTTTTGCCATAGTTAATACTAAAAATTGCGATTTGAAAAAGTTTTGGTCAGTTTGAATTCAGTTTTCCCATCAATTATTATTGAACGATTTGGTATTCTAATTAAATAATCTTAGTTTATAATTAGGTAATTATTCACCTATGACTCCCGTCCCTATATAATCCTAGTTTTCTCATTTGTTTTTCAGAGTTGTTAAGACCTCTGGCATGGTTGACATGTTGAGTAATCTTACCTACTCAGTTTAACTTTTCCTTGTACTACTATGAGAACTTAGTTTTCCAAATACGTATTTAGTTTTTATTAATTTTAAGGTTATGGGGTAATTTTATTAGTTTTAGGTCATACACAAGGAAAGATATAAATATACTAGACCGAAATTCCATCATGGCGGCAATGCCCAGCTTTGTGCCGAAATGAATAGTATCGAGACGCTAATTCTAGTATAAATTCTACAACATAATTAAAAAAGTAATTATGCAGTGACTTAAAATATGTATTTTATATAATTTCTTCATTTCAAAATAATAAAGCTCAGTTGTACAATGAAATGTACGAACAATATTTAATTAACGTTATATATATATATATATATATATATATATATATATATATATATATATATATATATATATATATGTTTTTTTTAGTTGTTGTTCTTGTTTAGCATTGTTTCGTTATTTGTTTCATGTATAAATTTATTTTATTATTGAATTTGATTGCCTTCAGCCTATGCGGTGTGCATGTGTACAAAAATATTTTTTCCTACGTTTAACTTCACACCTTTCTATTGGCGTCTCGTTATGGCGCCCATCAGTTCAATTCGTCACATACGCTTGACATTGTAAACTCAGTCTCGTTGTATATACTATATGTCTATGGTTTTAGCTCTGACACTTTACGTGAGATGATCCCACTACACTATTTTGATTCCTAATAGTTTTGACTAAAGTTGTATATACATATTTTGTAATATAATGCCCATACATATATAATCTGTCAAGACAGCTGCTATATCTGAACTATATAGGTATAATGTCTGATTATGACATACTTATATATTTATGTATATCTGGCGGGTGTGTTGTGATATTTAGGTTTAAAATGAGGGTGAGCCATCGTGAGCCACAGGTGAATTTATGTCCTCGGAAGCGTACAGCGTAGAGCGAGGCAGCGAGGGTGAGATTTTAACCCGGGAACGCCACGAGCTGTATCTTCGCGCCCCACGTAATACGTAATTCGGAAGGTGTTAGGAAATGATAAACGTTTAACCAACACCCAAGTCGCAAGTCTTCATCTTACCCTTCCAATTTAAAATGATCTATTCACCCACCTATTACAATGCATATTCACAAAAATCACATCCACAAATTAATTAATAACATTTACTTTTTTATATTTTTCAACTTATGCACACCTTACATTCCACATGCGATTTTAAATTTTTCAATTAATATTAACAGGAGCAAATTCCAAATTTCTCTAATACGAATTATGCTGCCCATTGACTAATGCTCATCCTTATTTACAACAAATATAAATAGCTCTCTTGATATAACCTCATTCAACAAATTGAAAGGTCTAGTTGAAAAACAATAAAGGTCCATTTTTTTCTATTTTAAGCATGAGGTGTTATCTAGTGGTTTGTTAGGAGAAATTTCTAATTCCGCATTAAACAAACGAAAAAACAATAATGCCCAGTTACAATTTCAAATTAGTATATATTAGTTCACCCAAAAAGCACTGATTGTTTTAAAGGAAACACGCTGTATACAATATACTTACAATCATCACGTAACTTCAAAAATGTAAATACCATATTAACCTTATATTTTTCATTTGTCCGATCAAAGTTAGAATATGGTTGTATAGTCTGGAATCCATACTATGCAACTCATATAAACAAAATTGAAAGTGTACAGAAAAAGTTTTGTAAACTGCTTTATCACCATTTGTATCGCACATGGCCGAATATGAAATATGACGACCTGGTAACCATCTTTGATCTCGAACCATTAACGGTAAGGCGCAACAAATGTCAATTGTTATTTTTATATAAACTAATTAACAATTTAATTAGTAGCCCTTTACTTTTAACTGAACTCAATTTTCATACATGGCCATGTAATACTCGTTCAACCATATTATTTCTCTGCGATCTCTCAAGAACAAATTGTCACTATTCTAGTCCCATAAATTCTATGTGCCGATTATTCAATAAATTTAGCAATGAACTTGACTTAAGCGATTCTATCTCTAAATTCAGTGGCAAAATCGACAAATGCTTAAGAAATCATCCTGAAAATAGTTGAATTACAAATTTATTTCGTTTATGTATTTTTCTAATATTTTTGTTTCATATTAACTTGTTATAATTAATTGTAAAATTGTAAGTATTGCACCACAACAGATTTTAAAAGAAAAAACTTAGTTTTTGATAGTTTTTTTTATTCATTTTTTTTGAGACTTTGTAACAAACTTTTACTATTAGTACATCACAAAATTTTAAGGTTCATAATGTGAAAGCTTATTATTGAGTAATTCTTTTGATTCCCCAATATAAATAAATTAATTAAGAATAAGAAATGTTGACATAGGTTGTTCTTACATTAAGAAACAAATATATTTCTTTATTATTATTAATTGTTGAGATTTAAAGCAATGCAGTGTGAGTAATGTTTCTGTGGAATCGTTTTGTTCTTTTACGATTTAAAAGGCGGTGTTTAAGCAACGACATCGGCAAGGGCAACAATAAGTTGATGATAAGCGTTTCATTAGGTGTCGTATTTAACGTTCGATGTGGCGTCGGGCGTCGTGGACAAGAGAGTGTTTAGCTCGCGACGCTCAACTTATCTCGGACAGAGGAAATTAAGGTAGAAAAATACTCGAGCGCCTGACAAGGCAACTGGAAGTCTTCCTGAGGAAACAGAACCGAAGCCACAGCGGCAGAAGCAGAAGCAACGCTATCTCGGCCTTACATTATTTTATCGGCACCGCCGATGCTGACAATTTACTATTTTAAAATGTTTTATTATTCGCTGGCGAGAGATAAAACTCCAATACAAAACTTGCGAATCTTGTTTTTGATTGAATTTTAATTAAATTTCGAGTTGCGAGATAATTCACCGAGATATTTAAATTTTGTTTGTATATTAGCTCGTCGAATCAGAATCGGAGAATCTGCGGTTACGGTCTGGTCTTGAGGGGGCCCGTTTTAAAGAATGCCAACAGGAAATTAATTCTGAAAAATGAAAGCTGACAGAAGCGAGACAAACCAACGTTGATAACTGAATTCTTCTTATTTCGCTTTAATATGTGTACTTCGCGCTGATGATCATCGTCGATCGCAACACCAACAGCGACTCATAAGCGTGCAGTGGGGAGGAAAAACGCCTACACACCCCTCTTCTTTTAAAGATAATAACACCCTCTTCCAAATACATCCTAATATCTATATTTTACACTTTTACTAACAAATAAAAAATTTAATGATCTCTATACTTGAGGAGTGAAATTTCAAACACACACATTACAATTACACATTACAGAGCTACCACCATAAATAATGCGTACTTAACGAATGGCTACGATTTGTGTCGAGAGTGAAATGGAGAATTGTAGAGAGAGAGGTGGATAACAGCCTGTCATTCATATTTTGCTATATGTTGTACCTGTGTTTAGGCTGTTGAATTTAGTGTTTGCGGTAGTGATTCTATATATATTTTTTTAAATAAGTAAAAAATGTTTTGTACCTTTGTATACTAGTCGGTACAATAGTAATAAGAACATAATGAGATATATTCCAAAAAAGACAGAATATTATCGGTGAAAGACAGGTTAGTGAAAAACATTTCTGTGGTTGTAAAAAATATTTATGTCTTTCTTGTTTTTATAGATTTTGTATATACGCATAAAATATTTTAATAGAATATATTTAGTCTGAAAAAGTGTTGTTCGTCTCTTGTTTCTAATTGCATGGCTAATACTATTTATTAAATTGTAATTCCGTGAATTTTCAAATTTTATTTCTGTAGTTATGAAGTGGCCAAAATGAATCCATTTGAAACTTTTTGTCTAAAATAATTACGGGAGCAATGCGCACGGAAAAACTGATTTCCCGTGTTAAACGCGTATGTTTCACTTTCCGTGATTCACCCTGTGTATATATATTAAATAATAGTTGTATATTTGTACTTATATTTCGAAATATCCATAATATTTCAGTATAGAGACAGCCAGACAGCCTCTACTTATAGTTTGTCTCTCTCTAGTCACATTTTATTTGAAGTTGTCTTACCTAAATTTAGTTTTTTTCTGTACATTCATGTTGATAGTATTGACTGAGTACTGCAGTATTCAACTTCTTATCTGTTATGTGTCGAATGTGAACTCTGTATTTGGAGTGTTCAAATTGTCGTCTGTTCGTCTGTCAAATTTCTAATTTGTTTCAAAAATGTTATTTCAGGGCGTATAAAAAATCTAGTGTGCAACCCAAGTGTAAACAAGCTTTATGACATGAGGCCAATTATTGACCTTATGTCATAAAGCTTGTGTTTACACTCTTGTTGCATAAGTAACTATTATTCAGCTTGTTTTATTTTATTTTGTAAAACATTATATGTAATTTACATGTTTGTATACAAAATGTCTTTATTGTGGAAAATCTTTTTTGTATAACAATGATACAATACACGCATGATTGTAGAATTGAATGTATAGAGATATTTTTATGGTTTGTACATGCATACATCCCTATGTGAACACCCTTGCCCCTATATTCTATCACCCTTACAGAAGTGGGCAATTTTAAGCAAGGGGAACGCGCTTTGAATAGATCAGCTTATTATTTCTCTGTAAGGATAGGGATAAAGATTGAATTTAGATGTATTATTGTCATCTATTTATGAATATATTATACTGCGGTTACCAATAATAGAAACATAAATAAAAAAGTTCATTTCCTCTAAGATTCTCGTATTTCTCTTATCTCCCTAACAGATAAGGTGTCAAAATAAAGTCAAATTGAGTTGTAACATAAGATTATTCATTATCATCAGTGACACGTCGACAATGCGGTCTTCTACTATAAGAATGGCATTCAAGACGAAGAAGAATTAATTAATATTGGACATTACATTAAAAAATGCATAAATATTCAAAATTGTTTAGTTTAATATGTTATTTTGTCTGATATAGTTTAGCGCGTAAAACTTATGACGCAAATATTCCTAATACGATATAGAGGGGACTTACCTAATGCGTACTAGTCAATTAAATCGTATTTGCTCATTTTCTCGTTAGTTACTGAATATTAGTGGCATCTAGTAGAAAATATATTAACTAAATGTTCAGTCGGTAACGTAAGCAAAAAATTTGAAATTAGATATGATTGTGTGTGACGATTTTATTTAGGTGATATTAATTACACACTAAATTTTATTTTTACATTCTTTATTTTTTTTGTAAAGCCAGCATTATTGTACTATTTGTTAATATTGATTTGATGTATATTTTGTACCTACGCTCAAGGTTAATTGATATTTTAAAAAGTTTTCTAAATCGTACCGCTATAGAGTTTCTTCAATCGTTACTGGTATTTTATCTACTAAAAAAAGATTTTATTTTTTTCTTATTTTTGCGAATCTGAGGAACCGGGTTCGATCCCGACCGACGCCAAATATTTTGGATTTTAAATAGCACAAAATTGACCCTTGTGGTACACCCTCCACACCAGCAATGAGTGCCCGTGAGGTGACGCCTGGTAAATGCTCATACAGTACAAATATGTCATCCTCATTACTGAAATCTGTGTACAAAGCAGATTGGCACACCCAGCAATGAGTAATATGCCGATATGTTTATTTATTTTTACATGTTAATTGCTTATTATTTTAAATAATAAGTACAAATTTCATTTTTACAAATTTCATATTATTTTCATTCGTATAATTCTGGAAACAGAACAGTACGATTTAAGAGATAGGTATCGTAAAAGATACTTTTTACAATATTTTATAAAGTGACTTAAAACGCATGTGTTATTTAAAAAAAAGGCTCAACTTGAAAAAAGAAAGCATTACAAAACGTCATGCTATAGACAGAAACATAAATTTTCGTATCAATAATGCATGCTGAATAATAAATAAAACAAAAAATCGTAATAACAAATAATTTTTCCATTTGATTAATCATTTTGAAATATACTCTTTTAACAAATTATTCATATATAGGTTTCTTTCAGTGGATTTTTTAAAATTATTTACTCTCTCTAGTACAGCGTTTTGCGTTTTTCAAACTTTTTTTACTGCATCCCACTGCAAGAATCGCATTTTGCATTGCAATCTAGTGCATCTATGTATGTGTGATAAATCGAAGACACAAACTCTGTTAACAGTTTCTTTCGCGACCTTATTTTATTTATCTTGCGACCTACTAAAGAGCCGAGACCCGCAGTTTGAACACTCCTGCTCTTTATATAGCACGTCGGCATGTACTGTACTGCATTATCTATTTCAATGAAAACTATAAAACTATTTGAACGTCAAGTTAGATTCACTTGACGAATTATAATTTATTAGTAGGTGTGGGTGTATAAGTAAAATGTTGAGGTGCGCTGTTTTGTGCATTGGCACTGTGAGTGCATTACACATCGCGAAGTACTTGATACAATGCAACCCTGGCTATTCTCCGTGCGCAAATCTGCATAAACATAACATAACCTACGTCTGTGTCTGGCGTCTCTACTTTGAGTCTATATGCGACATCTACGAGGTGCAAATTAATCCCGTCATACAAAAATACACTGTTTCAACTTGACTGCGCCCACAGAATTCAATTCATCCTCCAAGGTGTGGGAACCGACAAATGAATTATCCTACACTCGTGTTAATATCACTGTAAATTAATCCTGTTAAGAAACTCATAGGAAGGTATCTATCCTTTTCTAATATACCATCAGTCTACTTAAACATCGTATTTTTTGGTGGATGCGCTATCAAAAATATCTCGGTATGTTTCAGTTAGTTTCTTAAATATATTCTATAAATATTATTTTATACCAAGCCCAGTGTATCAGTCACAAATATAGAAATAGTTAAATCTCTTGTGAAATCTGTGTCCGATCCAATGTGTGATATTTAACCCTGTGTGGTACCGGAGATGAGCAAAAGTGGATTGTTGGGAAACCGAACTTTTCACTCAGGCCGCGAATAAAAAGATCAAGGCGTGGTGTAAGTATAAATCCTGCCTCGCTTCTTAGCTCCAAGGCTTTAGCTTCTCCGGCAAATAGATAAAAATTACCAATTCAAATGCAGGGATTGTTTCAATAATCGATGATCGTGGCTAATTTTATGTGCGTCAAGGCTTATCCAACCGACGAGGGAACCACCGACAAAAATTCATTCGATACGTGCCTCCGACACTTTTTCCTTTAAAAAAATCGTCCTATGATAATGTTATTTGGGACGGAAGAAAAAATAATTCGATATAAATATAATAATCCAGGTAAACTGCAAGTCGAAAATTTTTGGACACTCTAAAGTAAATTAATTTATATTAAGATAAAAAAATAAACTATATAATTATTTTATTAATATTGTAGCGTGCTCACTGCCAACGGCACTGAGAAAAACTTGTGTAGACTTGTCGGTAGCTCAATTACCGAGCATACAGCTGTGCAAACAAACTGTCTAGATAAGTTGAATTACTCGAAGCTTCTCGAAACTTCGAGAATGAATGAGAGTGGGTATATAAAGCGGTAAACAGCTCTGCGAGGGGCAGTCTAGTGAAGTCAGCGGGGTAGAGTAGTTAGTCTTACCAGTTCAGTTTAGTCCAGTCCAACCGGTCGAGTCTAAATAAATAATTAGTGGTAGTGAAATAAATATCGTGTAAAGAAATAGTGCGTTAATAATAAATAAATAATAACTTTAGTGTTCAAGTGCTTAATAATATTCTAGTCTTTAATTAGTGTTTATATTTGTTTATTCATAGTGTTCGTTACTTTTATTATATTCTTCTTAATTATTTATCGTGGCCATGTGCCTGAGTGTCTAGTCGCGAATCTGGGGACCCGGGTTCGATCTCGACTGACACCAAAAATTACATCGAATTTTAATGGCACAAAATTGACCCATGTGGTATACTCTATACGCCAGCTATGAGTGCCCGTGGGGTGACGCCTGGTAACCGCGCGCACGGTAAAAATATTCCATCATTACCGATATCTGTGTACAAAGCAGATTGGCACACCCAGCGATGGGTAATATGCCGTGGTGAAATATTTATTTATTTTTTATCGTTTAATAAACTTTTCTTTAATTATTAATATTTCTCTGATCCAAATAAATAAACGTTACAATACTACCAGTATTCTGCTGTTGACCAGAATATCGTAAAGCCAACGATATCACTTCGTAGTCCAAAGATCCTGAGTTCCAATTCCGCTCACACCCGTTAAGGTTTCCTCCTGTAATTTTGGAACAAAAAAAGCGTACCAAAATTTTCTTTCTTCTTTAAATCACAAATATAAGTAAAAAAAAAACAACAAATAGTCATGATGATGGCATATTCGTACCGTGCGGTCGTTTACCAGCACTCATTGCTGGCGTGGAGAGTGCATCAAAGAGATCACTTTTGTGTCATTTAAAATTCGAAATAATTTTGACGTTAGTGGAATTCGAACCTGGGTTCCCTGATTCATGACGAGATACTCAACCATATGGCCACGAATAGTTAGTGTTTATAATTTTTTTCTGAAATAGAGGCGGTGTAGAAGTTAGCGTTTTAAATCTGACTCTGGGAGACTTGGTCTGAGAGCTGGTGGAATTTAGATTGGTATTTTTATGATTACGGAGATTGGGCTTGTGACGGCTCGCACTAATCGGATCAGCAGGCAGCAGCCAGCCTTTAAGAACGTGATCAAGAGATGCTGTGAGGATTTGCTGCCAGGCCGAGCAATCTTTAACTTTACTTAACCCTCCCACAACACACAATTCCACACTTCCCAAACGCACAACGCAATACAATGTCTATATTACTCGTACTTTGCAATCAATATCCAATAATAATTAATAAATAAATATATCATCAGACCTTCTACTAATGATTTTTAAAATTTCTATTTTATAACGAGACAAATCTTGATAATTTTATCTCTTTTAACATGGAATATCACAGTATGGAGAGATTCTTAGGGTGATATCAATGTTAGGACAAGACATAATATCTTTGAGAATTCGTCTTATAAATAAAATCAAGCTTTCAGGACAATGGCTTATATTACCAGCGTACTTTTACAATAAAAGCGCTCTTATGGAGCACATTCCTCATAAGAATATAATGTAAAAGCGCGCTTCACAAAAGCGCTGTCAATATAAAAGTGCGCTCGTAATACGGGCCTGTATCTTGCTTCAGTCACTATTAATTTTAAAAAAACCATGGTCCGTATTACGATCATACTATATAAACGCTTTTAGTATAAAAGTGCGCTCGTAATACGGCATGTGATTTGGTAAAATGTACATTCCTAGACGAAATGATAAATGCTAAAACAAGTACCACCAGTTTGAATAATACTAAAGATCTATTAGATTAAATCAGCCTGAAAAATCATGTGAAATTTTAAGCAAGATATTGCTTTTCTCAATATATTCCCCGTTAACGCTAATACACTTTTCATTTATATGAAAAGTATTTTTATACCCTGGAAAAAAGTTTTATTTTTTGATTAAAGTAGTGCAAAATTGTAGCTTTCACTCTTTCATCGTCTTTAATTTTTACTTTTCGAAGCTGTTTAAATTTGGAGAATAAATAATAGTAGAGCGGGGACCCCAGTTTTAGCTCTAAATTCAGGGAGGGTGGTGAATAATAGCAGCCAATGCAACATTGCTGTTGTACACGTGCATTGTCTTACAAAAGCAGCACATTTTCGGCCCATTTTTCTCTTTTTTTTGTACTTTTAATTGTTCCAGTAGATCATTGTAATATCGTCCAGTTTTTGAAACACTTTTATCTTTATAATCAATTAGAAGAGTACCATCTGTATTCCAAAAAAACAGTAGCCATGATTTTCCCAGAAGATCGCGACACCTTGAACTTTTTAGGGGGTGATGTGCACTTTTTGCCATTGTATGAACTCTTACTTTAACACAGATTCATAATGATGAACCCAGATTTCATCTCTAGTGAAAATCAAGGTCAAAACTTTGTGTTTGTTCTCTCCCCAAAAGTCCAAAAACAGTCGAGAACATTTGACACGCTGTCGCTTTTAAAGCGGCGTAACCATTCTCGTCACTCATCTAGTGCAAGATGAATGCACATTTTCGACTTTTTACTTACAGTCCCTATATCTGAACAATTATTATTTTTTTCCATTTCCAATTCCCATTCCTCCTGTTCTGCCAATTCGACAGTTTCTTCAAATGTTAAGTCGGTCCGACACTTCAGTATTACCTTAATACATTCTTTAATTTCTGCTCTCAGGCCTTCTTTAAATTGAGATAAAATTTGATAATCTATATAACTTTCATTCACATTTTCTACTTTTAATAATTCTACCTTTAGATCCCTTAAACGTTCTGCAAAATTTTGTACCGATTCCCCTACATTTTGTGTACAATTCCAAAATTCTCTGTTAATTTGGTCTGCATATCTTCGTTTAGCAAATCTTTTTATAAATTTTTGTCTAAATTCTGCAAATGATATAGTTATAAGATGTAATTCTCTAGTTTGACAATAAAATTTTAAAGCATCCCCATTTAATTTTGTACGAACCAGGTCTACTATATCTCTGTCATCAAACTTTCTAATACTTGTTCTTACTAGTACTTTGCTAAAAAACTCTTCTACTTTGTCACCATTAAATTCTGGTAATTCTGCTATTACAGCACTTCTTAATGATAACATTTCTGCTTCTGATTTAATCGTTGTTGGCAGATTTAATTTATTTGAACTACCCGCCGGGCTACTACCCCAATATTGCCCGCTGGCATGTTTATTAAATTTTAAAAAAATAATTTTGTTACAAAATCGTACTCCGCGAGTGGACCAAATATATTAGCCACTCTGGGCTGGCAAACTACCCCAAAACCGCTGCCACCAATTTGTAACCCGCCTTTATGAGGCGAATTAACAAATAATATTTAAGATGGGTTCTTGCCAGACTGGAGGTACAATTTAATAATCGCCAAAAGTATAATAAGTAATAATAAATTTTCTTACCGTTGTGGCGTTGCTCGTAGAAGAATAAAGGTTCGAAATAATAATAATGATTTATTATAACTAAGTTTATTGACTAGTATAAAAATGATGAGTTGATATTTACAATTGATGGACGCGACTGTATGGAGGAATGGTCTTCTTCTGGTCTGTCTCTTAATGGACCTCTCGATGGACTCTCACCGGACTCTGTCTCTCCATCGTCCATACAGTCTTTTATATTACTGTAATGCTAATTCCACAACAAACAATTGAGGTGTCACCTAATTGCCAAATAAAGAAACAATAATATAATTGCTCCATATTGCTTATTCTGCAATATTAGTGATTACTACTACTGAGTGATAATGACCTCAATTGTGTGGTGATCTAGTGTTACAATCCCAAAATGTGGTGAAGGCTAGTCAAAATGGTTGGTGATATACCAGCCATTTATATAAGCTTCTTTTTCTTCAACCAGGCATTTTCCAGTATAAAATTTTCAACTATATTAGAAACTATTTTTACATTGTTACAACATTCAGAACCGTGAACAATTCAAGTATAAATATCAAAGAAAGTTTTTTTTACAAAATTTACGGACAACTAAGTTTTGAATCCAGAATCTTCCTATGTTTTTGTTGCTAAGGTGTGGTTATATTAAGGTAGTTCCTTCATGGAAGTATTTACGATAGATTAAAATGAAATTTAAATATGTTATTTTTCATGAGATTTTGCACAAGTAATTCTAAAACGATTTACTACCTGTGAGCTCAGATATTTAACGGTTGACCGCCATACGAAGCACTTGTGACCCGCATTCCTTCTAACTATATGGACCACGCCGCTCACTTGTGTTTCGCACGTAAGATTTCACTTGGGGCCACAGTACTCCCAGTTGCTTCATATAATAATAGATGTTATAGAGGATTACGAATGGACGGCCCAGTTAACAATTTTTTTTATTGGCCCGACTCAAAGTGAAATAAAAAAAATCAATATATGTATTATATTTAGTATTAGCTATATACATTTTTACTGAGTATTCATCTATTTATGTAGTTGTAATAAACAAATGCCACACATTATTTGGTCTTCTTCTGTGTTCATCCCACGGCGTCAATTTAATAGTTTGTCTTACAGACCATGCGATGCACACTTGCTTCGTAATCAAACCAAAGACCTAAAAAATAATGAACGTCATATAAGGTGATTCTATGGCATATGGTACGGTTAAAAAAAGACTGGCCCCAGATATGTCAAAAATTATTATCATTAAGGCGGTTAAGGTGTTAATGTTAAAATAGAGCAAAACAACATTAGCAGTAGATATGGTATCCCAAGGGGATTATAATTCAAACAATAAACGACAGTTCACGTTTGTAAATGAGACTAAATGTATAACTAAACACCAACTACTTTGTAGCAATTCTCTTTGAAAGAATTTGCACATTTATTAAAACAGGTGTATTTTTCTTAAATATACTTAATATTGTTTTTGCTATTTTTATAAGACATTTACAACAACAATTTGATTATTTTAATAACCCTAAATTATTAAAAATTTAGTATATCTATTTTTAAAAATTCTTTTAGTTAGTCGCTGTCCAGATAAGTATTCAGTACTGCGAATAAGACAGTGTACTCGTCTAAAAATTAACAGAAGACACCGCGTGAAGAATTTACTGACTTCAAGGGAATTTCATAGCACTGTCGGTAGATATAGGAAGACCCTGCTTTCAAATGCTAGTGAATTTTTCAAAAAATCTTTCTTCGATATAAGATTTTTAACTTTTATTATAATTTCTGATTAATGTCTGTTGTAAGTTGATATCGAAACACTTTCCAATTCTTCGTGTTTGAATTGTGAGGGGCAGATTTGAGAAGTAGCCAACCCCTGTCTTCTTCTTGGCGTCATCACATTAAGACCTGATTCACTTAATTTCTTTAAACCGCAGCAGAAGTGAGCCGTGAGCTAGAGTACGTGCTGAGGAAGACTGGAGATGAGGCGCTGGATATCTTCTACTTTTCCCCCTGATTTTTCAACGCGCGAGGGATGTCTTTCATACACTGAATTAAGGTTTAATCAACTCGAGAATGAGATAAATGTTTCACTGCCACGCAATTTGTGAGATCAGATTTATTTTATTTCGAGGAGACTTCAGTGCTGACGGTTTATATATTTTAAATATTAAGAAGAAAAATTAAGTGGTATAATCCAGATAATAAAATATATGCTTATGCATTATTTTTAAGTGTTTATGACAATTGCTTTCATAGCAAATAAAAAATACAAATTTTTCTCACACTGTTGCTCGCCGTTTCAACTGACACCAATGGTTGTGGTATTAATAGAAAGAAAAAAAATCTCCATCAAATGACGCCAAATACACGTAAATTTGTAATATTTTAGACCCATAAATAAATTATTAAATTTATTCAATTTCTTATAAGTATCGATAACCATGATGGCATTTGAACAAAATGACAAACAAATGTTTGACATTTTATCTGTCAGAATTCGTTAGCTATAATTTTATTTTAATTTCTTTTTAATACTATGTAACAGATTAGAAAAGACTTGAAATAAAATAAATTAATAAAATATTAAATAATAAAAATTGCACAAGTTAAATGTTATAACAAATCCTTTCACGTATTATATACATCATAGATAAATAAAATAATAAAAATATATACTAAGAAAGTAAAAATAAAATACAGTACTAATGTAACAAATTCGTTATTAATATTTAAATTACACTTGGCAAAGTTCACAAATTACCTCTGCTGGCTTGAAATCTCTTTGGGATGATTTATCATCCGTCCACTCAACTAGTCTCAATGCCTCGAAAGAGGCGTCAGTACACCACACTGATGAGCTGCAAAAACAGCGAAACGCGTCTGTGGTTCTGGTTGAGTGGGCCAGTCTCTGATAAATGACCGAGAGGTTGATTCAGAGACTGAAATTTGTGAACTTTGCCAAGTGTAATTTAAATATTATTTAGAGCAGTTCACCTAGTGTCGCATTTGTACGTTGTACATTGTACAGTTTTCTAAATTCCTTATTGTTTGGGGCTGTATATCTGCTAACTGGTTGGGGAATTTGTGTTTTATTGATGAAACTGTGAATAAATATAATTATATTTATCAATTTTAAAAGAAAATTTTCAATCTTCTACGGGTAAACTTGGACTGGGAGGAGATTTTATATTCCAGCAAAATAATGATCCCAAACATACAGCAATTATTGTTAAGGAATGGTTGTTCTACAACATCCCCAAACAACTTAAAACACCACCCCAGTCTACTGATCTCAACCCTTTGTAGTCGGAACTAGATCGGTGACCCCGCAAAAAAATATTTTCCACTGTTTAGCAACTCCGAACGAACCTGACTGAAGAATGGGAAATATTCCACTTTCCATATAATATAATTTAATAAAATCAATGCCTTGGTTACTGGAAGCTGTAATTAAAGCCAATATGTATTCTATTAAATATTAAAATGTATCATTATGTGTTCAATAATTTCATAACTGTAGATGTAAGAATAATTTTGTGTATCAATTTTTGTTTATAATTTGTTTTGAGCAATATCACATAAAGTAACTTAAACATTTCTTATATTTGATGACTAGCATATGATTTTTAAATATCGAAAGAAGATTATGATTAATTTTTAAATGATTTTCTTTTTTGGTAACTTATACTTTACTTATAAAAGTAAAGTGTATGAATACTTGTGTGAACCACTGCATATATAATTTTTTTTTCCTAATTTCGTGCCCCCCCTATCATAATTTTCTAAATCCGCCACTGAGCCTGTACATTATTTTGTTGCGACGCATAAATATACGAGTATAATTCAGTAAGATAGACATTTTTATATTTCATGTGTAAAATAACTAATTTTGAAAAATTGTTAAGAACTTGCCGCAATTGATTGGTTGGACATCTTTGAGTTATAGAAATATTAATATTTATTTAATGTTTTTTTTCCTGTTTTGTTGTTGGTCTGTGTATATGGAGTGCATATTCGTTTGTGAAGCTTTACGTAAGTAGCAGTATTGAGTGCAATGGCAGGGTGCATGTTGGTACTCGTATGTGGCTGGAGAACGATACACAATCTGATCTGAAATACCTCAACTGATACTGAATGGGGTATAATTGGCCATTAAAGGTTGTTTTATACCCCCGGCGAGTTGTGTACACATGAGATAGCAACTAACTTCGCCGTAAGTAGCCACTGGTCGGTTTAAGAGGTTATAATTAGTTGAAAGCCCTCCACTTTGTACCAACTGTAAGTGTAAGGTGAGGTAAGTGAACCACCTTAAAGATCAATTCATGCACAGGTATTAATGACGTCTTATGCTATTGACCAAGAGGGATCAAATATGTTTCACTCGCCAATTAAATACCTACTAAACGTCTTTTATACCAGAATACCGCATTCACTTACTCATAATGCTCGTATAACTTATCAGCAATCAGCAAACTTATTCAATAATGAGACACGGATGACGTTATTTGCATACAGTAACTCCCAGTCAAAATGATACACCGCCATGAAATTCAAATATCGTCAAATTATTCTAATAATTTCAGATATAAGTTACGTTTCATCTATTACAGTATTTTTATTAGTCTTCCTTACCCATTTTTGAGTCGTTGGCGGTCTCGCCATTCGACAAAATTACATAAGTTTATCAATTAATTTTGTGAATACAAAAATATATTTATTATATAATATATTTATTTCAAATAAAAATAATTTTGAATATCTCTATGTATTACGAAACTATTAATTAACAATTAATATTGTACGTGTCGTGTTACCTCTTTCATTTTCAGTAGTTTGTAGTGATCGGATGTACGTACAATCTGATATAGCGCCAAATTTTGCAAATGATAATTCTAATTTCATTTTTATTTGCAAAATATTTTCTTCTTTAATAATTATTGAATATTGGCGATTTTGCTTTTGAGTGTAACCAAGCAAAGAACCAAAAGACGAGAGGACATCTTGAAAAAGGACTAAGAACAACGTGGACATTTTTTAACGGTATTTATTTGTAAAAAGGTTCAGTAAACCAAAACCCGAGGTATGAAAATTCAAACTTCGCAGCAAATATAAAAAAAACATTTTTTATTTTAAATTTGCAATAAAAATAAATTTAACTATTTAACAGTATTTTTTTAAATTTACGATAAACTTAATATAGCATACAATTTAACATGAAAATATTTATTCATAATTTTTGATGATGAATTATTATATAATATTTTAAGTTTCACTAGTATTATTGATCCAACAATATTTTAAATTTAATTGTTGTTTCAATAACAATAATATGTATTGTTTTAAATTTTAAAAATTCCAAATACAGTTTACTCTTTGTGATGGATTCAAATGAAAAAAAAAATTGCAAAAATTGTAGCTTGACAACAAGACGACATGGACAATGAAAATAGAAGTAAAATTTCAGACAAATATATCTTAATACCCATTTAGCAAAGTATGTACACATAGATTTTTATTTATCTAAACAATATATAGAATTTTATATATAACAATAAAAATAATTTAAATATAGCACACAATATTTGTCATGCAATAAGTTTTTAAACTATTTTAAATCAACATATGATTTCTAATGTCTCATTGAATGTTGACAGATTTTTTTGTTTATTTATTTACAATAGCCTATTGTAAAATGTAAACCTTAAACAATATAATACAAAAACATAATTGTACAAAACTGGGTATTAGATGGCACGAAAGCGCTAGCCGTAGATATAAGGGTATGATAGTGTGTGAGCGATTAGGTAAATGAAATCTCTTTTGTAAAATTGCCGGGGAAGATTTATAAGAGACTAGCTTTAATTAAGATAGCTTAAAGATTGTTAAAAATATATGAATACGATAAAATCAAATTTATTCTAATATTTTTGCGAAATTCTGCCTGCATCACATGTTTCATTTGAAGTTGTATTGTTTCGGTTTACATATAGGCCTGGCCTGAACCTATTTTGGTTGTGGCATTTTTATTAATTATCGAACATCTTCAATTATTTTTACACGACCAGGGGATGCTCCATATAGCTTCATACACAAAGAGAAAGTGTTATGTCTTGACTCATATCTACAATACTTTAATTTTTTTGAATTTTTTACAGTATACGTTTGAAAACTTATTTTCAAAGCTACTAATAATAAATTTATTGGGAAGTACGCTGTATGAGCGTATTTTTAAAAATAATATTGACGATATTATATAACAAAGATATATGAAAAACATAGATAGAAATTTGAAATTAAACAGTTATTTAAGATTGAAAATATTTTAATGTATAGAAGCAATGTAGAACAATAATAATATAAATAAGACAATTTTGCTAATTATATGGGAATTGTATATTAGAAACTTCAGGTAACAAATATGAAGTAATAATATATTATTACCGAATAAAGGATTTACAAATGTTACCTCCCGGGCACTCAGAGCTTGTATGGAGAGTTTATGACATAAAAATTGAACATAAATTTATGTTTTATTCAAACAACATAACATATACAATAAATACTAAGTGAAACAGAATTCCAGAAGATAAAATAAAAATTTGCAATACAACAACAATTCGTCATCCTAACTTTAACTTCGCGATTACTGGCATTAGGTCCGGTCGTTAGCTCGCGTGACCGGTATAAGGTCCGGATTGTTCCGTTCCGCTTTTATTAGCTCGGATAATCCGGCATAAAGTCCGGATCGATTAGGCCAGGAACCCAGGACCTGGACAACGCGGGACATCGTGGGCCACCTTGGGACCGGGAAACAAACAAGGCCTTCAGGGCTTTATTAGTCTCAAGGCTATCCAGATGATCCAGGAAGAAGAACCCGCGAATTAAAATTCGAATATAATCGATATTTTTATCCGAAAAATTGCGAACGCGAAAATTTTGATAGCGAAGAAGTCATTGTTTTATAAAGTTAATATATTTTGTTTCAAATTTGGAGTCAAATTTAGTATTTAATGTAATCGCGATTTTTTTTTAATAAATTATAAGTAACATTTAGTATAGTAATTTTTTTTACCAGAAATTCGTTCCGAGTCTGTAATACACAGATGATATTTGGGGTGGGATGTTGGGATTGTTGTATCAAACAGAATAAATACGCATGTATTTATTCTTTTTGATTGTATGTATTTTGTAAGTATTTTTTTTTCTCTAGATGGCTCTGAACACTTCAACCTGTATTCCGCGGGTGAATTTTTGCCACGATTTAAAGTATATGAATATATATTTTACATCGTGAAGTCTTACGTAAACTTTTGTTAGTATCATTATTTTGCTATTCACCTGTGACATAATACTTGTTGAGATTTTCATCCGAACTCCCTATAGTCTCCTACAAATTGTCTGGGGGCTTTTAGGGGGTATCCCTCCGTCCTTAGGTTGTGGGAACCCAACCCTATAGTGTAATATTCCATTGGTCCAAAAGTCCAATGGACAGCTGATGTGAGTAATACGTTAATATGGGCTAGCACTGGATCAGTCTTGTTGGACGGGGGTTGGTCAAGTGTTCTATCAACAATATCACATCGAAGTGTAATAGCTATGTTGTGCATGGGTTGAACCTGAGTAGGCCTCGCCCATCCTATCCTTTTCATTCCTACCCAAAGTTAGGTGCATTTTATCTCATTTTTTGTTACGTTTCAGACGTGGGCGATTCTATTTAATATGAGATCGTTTTCCGTAACACCCCAGTCGTGGTTTAGATCGGGGTGGCTCTGCCCTTAACTCCTTTGAATCGCAGGTAGTTTGGATAGGGTTCCATGCCCATGTGGAGAGACCTTGTGGTGGCAGGACTTAACCATTTCCCAAATCGGGGGTGGGACTAACGTCTCCACGCAACGATTTATTTTTCAATTAATTTGTTCTTTTCATTTTGTCTTCTGTTCTTTAGTATTGTACCAAATAAATGAATAAATGAAAAATTCACCATTTTTGTTAGGGCGCCAAAATGAATATTTTGAGTTCCAGATGTCCTATGTAGTCCTAGCGTACAGACGTGTATGTGGTGTGCTCTTATACTGTGGCTTTGAGGACGACTTCCTGGTGCTTGGAGAGACATCTGGATACCCCTCCAGGAGCTGGAGCTGGAGACATATCTAGAGATATTATTTATTCATTGTAAGTTCAAATTTTATTACTTTTATTTTATTTCACAACATACAATAGAGAGCATCCATATGTTACATAATTATTCGTGAGTTGTACCAGACAAAGATTGTTGATATATTCAAAATTTATTCAAATTTGCATATACATTTATTTTATTAATTGTTGATTGTATTTACTATTGTTGCAGATTCCAGAACAAAGAGATGAACTGGCGAAGCTGCAGGAGTAACAAGACGAGAAGGATCCTGAGATGAATGTTGGAGATAGGCCCAAGGTTTCATGTATCGTCAGGAGACTTCGCTCTGGCCCTATTTTGCCCCTACCCTAATATGTTTTTATGCATCTTGCCCCATATTTAGTAATAATACATATAAAAAATAAATAAATAATAATTACATTCATATATAAAATATAAGTAAACGATGAATTATTTAGTTCATAGAATTAAATAACATATATATATATATATATATATATATATATATATATATATATATATATATATATATATATATTATATTGCATTTTCATCTCAAAACATATAAATACACATATTTTAAAACTCAGAATATTTTATAAATTCTAATGGCTGGTTTATGATAAATTTAATTCACAAATAATAAAAACACTTTTACTGGTTTAATTGATTTAAAATATTCATTTTTAAAATCATTTTTAAAGATCTTTGCATGCCATACGCATAATCTGATCCAACCAACCACAAACAAGTACACGTGTACTTTGACCTCGTGGTAGTCGTGATTGTCAAAACGGAGAATTAGTTAATAAATAAATGTACGTGTCACGTGTGTGTTGTGTTAAGCAAGTATTTTAAGTGATATATTGATCGTGAATAGAGTTAAATGACTATGGAGCAGTCGATCTTAGTTCCCAGCTGTTATTTGCAAGGTAAATCATTTCATTTTATAGTAAATTGCCAAAATCGTCAAAATATTTTTTCCGTATTATTTGCCTTCTATTTAAAATATAATTTCACATATATACGTAGTAAAATACATGAATATACATAACGTATTTTGCAAGAAGTAGGCAGTATGTATGAACCAATAAGTAGGGCATTTATAACGATTTATTCATTTCTTTATGTATATAATAGATAATATAATTATTTTTTGTGTGAAATAATAAATATGAGGTATTAGAAATAATGAATAAAGTGTAATGGAGTGATTCTCTACAAAAATCGAATAAGTTTTAACATTATTTTCTTCTTCATTTTCATAATTTTCATTGAGTACATGCAAAATTCTTATAAAAACCAAACAAGTCCAGATATTTTTTATGTCATATGTATCATCATCACGGCTTATTACCCATTTCTGGATGTTGCAATCTACTATTATTTGCAAATTTCGGTAATGATATATTCGTACTGTTGTTTTCTGCTTATTATATGTACGGAGAAAAATTGAGGACCTGGGCAAAAACATAGTCCAAATAATACAATGTGAGTTACATACACAGCATATACTTTCAACGATGTCAAACAGTTTGGTAAAACAGTTTCTCACAAAAAGTATCTTAGTCACAAGTTATTACTTTTTTCTACAAAAACGTCGTGTAAAAATATTCGTTTCTCTATTACTTTAATATCCAGTAAATAATTTCCTAATATATAAACATGGTCCTGAATTAAATTAACTTACAGAAATCCAGAAAGAGCTTTTCAATTGCTATAGTCATACAATGAACTATTTCGAAGTAAGAAGTATTTTTGTTTTCCGAAAATATAAAATATTGGACATGTGGTTCTTGTAAAAGCAAGCATCAATTATTATTTTGTTAAAAGTGATTTATAATATACATATGAAGCATTTAAATTCAAAGGGATCTAAGTGTCATTTTATGCCTTTTACGTGTTTTGCACGAAACAATAACGACGACTACAACTTATTCCTTTTTAACATTCTTATCCATTTTGTTTAAACATATGCTATATAATTACGACCCTTGGACGTATAAGACAAAATATATTAATACTTATCCTTGTACACTTACACTATTTTTTGTTTATAAAATTAATTACATCTTTCGCTTTACATTTCAAGTACGTCTATAATATTCTGACACTTGTACCATTTTTAAAATATGAGAAACTTTTCATGTTAAAATTAATTATATATTTGTCCCTTATTTTCCTCTGAATTTCAATGCTTTCATGTAGATATTTTTTAACATATGTGTACATAAATATATCATTTTTTTTCCAATATGGTATTATTAAGATTATTTATATTTTAACAAATAGAATTCATTTAATACAGTACTTTTTCAATTGGGGATCTCGAAAATTAATTTAGATGGGTGTTAATAATTCTGCCACACTTTTCGTATAGGGAAAAATGTATAAATATTTTCTAAAAGGGGTTACGTTTATAAATGCATAAAAGTACTATACTAAATTTAAAATAACCAAGTAATATAATGACAAATTCGGCATATATTAATTGATATACATCTGCCAAAATTCAAGTAGTATAGTAGATACGTATGTGTTCATTGTTGAAACAAGGCTTCCTCATTTACATTGTTGCTAATTTTTTTTATTATACACATATATTTCGAGTTATTGTATGTTACAATATGTTATTACAATTAAAATAATAATTTGTAAAACATTTCATAAAGATAGATATCTTTCATTTATTTATAATAATAAAAACGTTCTCTAAGACTTAGACTTATAGTCACATAATAGCAATTTGCATTTTAATATTGAACATACATTTGTTTAAAGAATTCTGTATTAAAATACTGATCCATTTTTAATTTGTATCTGTATATAAATCCTTGCAGAACTATATTTATTTCAAAGTACATATTCATATTAGGAATTATAAAATTTATAACGCTAATTTTTAATCCTTATAGAATAATATCATTATAATATGTAACACAAATAAAATGTATAATACAATAAATCCTTGAATTACTCAAATTCCGTTAGCTCTTAACTTACAAAATACGTATATATATGCTAACTGTATTGGAAAATAGAACTTAATATGTGATTGTACATATGTATCTGGTATTAATTGATTTGTAATCAAACCTGTATCATAATATACTTGCTCTACTTAGTATCCTGATACCTACTTGATATAGTTTTTGTAAGACTTATAGACACACTCGCTATTTGCATTATAAAAATAATATACATTGACCTACTTTTGTGTCTTGTAATATAACATACAAAATATCTCCTTCTCCATAATTCTTAGGAAAAATATCAAATTTGATGATACATATTTCATATTATTTAGTTCTAATTCATATCGTTATATGTTAGATTTAAAAATGTATTATATGAATGACCAATAAACACAACAAAATGAATACAATTTTTCCATACCCAAATTTTTCAGGCAACCTGCAATTCACCTAAATACGAACTAGATCTAAAGCATCGTTTTGCGATCGGCAGCAGCTTAACGATTTACAAGCAGCAATCTTGCGAATTAAAAATCCAAGTTCGATCCCACCTACCATCTAAATTCCAGCCGAAAACAGCGGCAAGCGAATCACAGCAGCTCGATTATACAATCACCGATATACAACGAACGAACCATAGCAGCCGATTACGTAATCGGCGAATATACAGCGAGCAATCCACGGCAGCTTGATTACATAATCGACAACATACAGCCTACAGCAAGGCTTCTGGTCGATAAAATTCAAAAATCGTGTAAAATCGACGATTTAGAGCCGTAGCGGCTGAAAAATAGCATTTTACGGCCGTTGCGAGCATTTTTGAGCTCTCAGACGGATTTTCGGCCGATCCCAAGGCAATATACTCGACAAAAATAAAATTTACTGGCTATAGCAAGACGTCTGATCATCAAAACTTAAAATTCGTCGACTCGGAAGGCTATAGCAAGATATTCTCCCACAAAATTTAAAATTCAATCGCCTGGTGGTGGATTCATGAATACTAGCCTTCCCACCACAGATTTCAGCCGTATATACAGCTGTTTGATGAATTTACAGTTATTTGGCGTGAGCGATGGTATTGGGTCGGACACTCTGCTCCGTGAAATTACGTAATCGAGCTATATACTTGCTTTTGCTGGATTTCTAGCTAGCTGGCCACCAGAATCCGTCCCTAGACCGCAGGCTAGGCACGGGCTGGTGGCTTGCTGGTTGCTAGCTAGGATGGGGTGAATATGCTCGGCTGGTTGCTGGGTGCAGGTAGCTAGTAGACGGGAATCGAATTTGGATCTTTGGTTTGCAGGATTTTGTAGGCTGCCGTTCTGGTTGTAGATTGGCGGTCTACAAAATGCTTGCTAGCAAGCGGGATATGAACCTAAATCTTTGGAATGCGATTTTTGATCGGTGTATTGGAATGAAATAGTTTGTTATTTATAACAAGGATTTATTTGTCAGAGATGTGTTACATAACAATGATATTAAAGTACATAATACATGAAATACATTATTTTAACAATGAATAAATAATTTTGGATCTATGTATTTGTGATACACAATTACTCGTATAAGACGTTCCCAGTTTCACAAATACAGAGATGATGATATGTGCTCTAATTACGTCAAATTTGACTTGAAAATGTTACTATACATAAATTCTTTATCTCAGATATATGCATAAGGAATGATAGATTTTTAACTAGAATATGTAGTCCAATTTTTATTAGGAATAAGTTTTATTGCGACTTTTAGGGAACATACTAAGATATACATTTTAATGATACAGATTTGCGGTATTTATATATGTATGTACATAATTAGATAAATGTATTCAATGTATGGGAAGTATATACAGTCAGAAAAATATAAAAATGTAAAGTATATCATATATAATTTTAATGAGTGTGCAACAATACGTTATTAATAATGCAATTACGAATACAAACACATATATGAATTTTTGTAAATGATTTTACTATCTTATGTACAACAGCGTAAGTAAAAGTATATCGTTTTTTCGTAAGATGAAAGACAGTTCTTTTTCTTTTAAGTGTGTGAATATATGAGTGTTTTCCCACATCGTAAAGTCTGTAGAATAATAAATAATATAATATAAACTATATTATAAATTTATTTATTATGTGTTTGTATTCAATAAAATGATTGTATGGTAGTTTAGTATGAAGATGTATAAACACATGCGTTTTGCTGCATGATTTTATTAAAGTACATTATTCTATATAAGCATAACAGTAAAAGTATGTCATTTTTACCTATGTCTAAGAAAATACGAATTTTTCAAAGATGAAAATATGTATATGAATAATATTCTAAGCGTATAAAGTAAGAGTATACTAATGATAAATAGTGTGACAGTGTATGTATGTACCTATGTTTTTAACGATAACATGATTTTCTTTCAAAGTGAAAAAATATAATTTTTTCTACATCAATTTTGATAGTATGCTTTCCAAGCTATCAGCAGAAAATTTATAAATGAAGTTGACAAAACAACTTGTATTTTTTCTGGTTCAAACCGGAATATAAATTTTTAATTGTGATAAATGAAAAATTAAATTCACAGTAAGATTTGAAACCAAAGTGTTTTTATTATCTCTTTCAATGGACGTAGAAAAAAGTATATGTGTGTCATGAGCGTAAAGTGTTATTTTCTGCTTTAGATACACAAATGACTATTTTGCAAAGTGCGAATTTATTATGAAGTGTTTTTCAAGTGGTGTATGAAGAGCGTTAAATGTGTTATTAATAAATATAATATAAATAAAACGGCTTTTCCTTAACTATATTTAATTTAGAACGATCAAAGTTTCTCAAAGTATTAGATTACAAGTGTGTGCTCATATGTATGTAATGAATGCAAATGATGGTACAGAAAAATAGAGCTAAGTCCCCATACCTGAAGGTGTCCATATGTCTTCTCCAAGAACCAGGAAGCAGTTCTAGAAAGCACACTACTTGAGCACACCATATACACATCTGTTCACTAGCACTGTAACAATGAAACTGACAAAATTAATGTAATAATAATAATAAATAATTTATTTGTGAGCAGGCTTAGCCTATATAAAAGAGTGGGTAATAAAGAATAACCCTAATAAATCTAAACTTAATTGGGTAACACAGGTTAAAAACATATTTGACAAAGCCGATAGTTTAGAAATTTGAAACCAACAAAATTATACAGCTATGGTCAAATTCTCCGATCAAATGATTGAGAATCTAGACCTCAAACTAAAAGAAGAAGACCAAGCCAGAATAATTAATTCAACATATAACATACTTTTCAAGGATATAACGCTGCCCGTCGAAGGATTCAACTACTTAAGAGCAGAAGTCAACTTCAAAATAACAAAAATTATAAGTCAAATCAGAGTTGCCTCAACACGAGATACCGCTCAGATTTACATCAACGGCAAAGCCCACAAATTGAATAATACTAACATTTGTACCATCTGTAATTCTTTAGAGATCGACAATTTCCACCACTTCTTCGTAACCTGTCCATTCTACACCCCATTGAGAGTCCACTACATTGCCAAATACTTACAAGGAGTAGCAGATGACAGACATCATACCGCCCTTTTCAACTTCAAATCACGAAATCAAATGATCGATATATATAATTTTACAATCGCAGCTCTTCAAATCAGAATGTTTGCTATGAATGAGTAATTTGATATGTTTATTACTGTCCGCCTCTAGAAAACTATATCTAAAATGAAATATGTTAAGCGCTTGTATAATGTCTAGAAATTGTTAATATCTATCTATTTATAAATATGTGTAGACAAAATTAATGTACATAACAGTTCGGCCATTATATAATTATAAAAATAAACAGTTACAATAAGATTTTTTAAATTTATTTGTAAACAGGGTTCATATAAATATATTTTATGAAAATTAAGGTCGACAGAAAGGGCGATATTCATTGTTGAAAAAATTATCATTTATGCTTGATCAAGGACAGATACTTTTGTAAAGGAAATTTAAAATTTAGGTATGTTTCAATTATGAATTAAGCATGCATTTCTCTGTAAATAGGTCAATTTTTAAAGTTTGTGAAATGATGGAAATATTTTCATTTATGCTTGTTCAAGGACAAATGTTTTTCTATAGAAAATTTCAAATTTAGGGCTCAATATCTCTGAAACCAAGATAGAAACTCATGCGTTTTAAATTTGAATTCAGCATGCATTTCTCTACAGGGTGTCCCTTAACTTCGAGCAAAAACTTTAAGGGCATATAGTACTGACCAAAATGAATAAAAAAGCTTCATCAACATAGGAATGATCTTCAACTGTTTCCGAGAAAAGCGAAAAATCTAAGAAAAACTGACAAAGATAGCGATCGAATAAAATTTTGTCTATGTCAGTAAAAAGACTATAAAAAACAATAATATTTTATATGAAACATTTTTCTCAATTTCTTATAGTTACGTAGTTATATGAAAATTAAATATTGACCAAGGTCGCCACAACATTTCACTTTTGATTTTTATAAAATAACAAAAGGCCATCTAAGATTACCTCTCAAAGGTAAACAAAAAGTCTCAATTAATCAAAATCGTAATTCTTATAGTTTTCGAGATAGCAAAGGTAAATCTCGTAAAAACTCATTTTTCACTGCGTTATATCTGGGAAACTATTAAAGATCGGACACATTTTGACTGAGTTTTTTTTACTCATTTTGATCAGTATTATATGCCCTTAAAGTTTGTGCACCAAGTTAAGGGACACCCTGTATAAATAAGCAAATTTTCAGTTGGTGGAATGATGAAAAAAAAATCACTTATGCTTGTTCATAGACAAGTAGTTTTCTATATAAAATTTTGAACTTTAGGGCTCAATATCTTTCACACTAAGCAAGATAGGAACTTGTGCGTTTTAAATGCATTTCTAAAGAAACAAGTGTTAAAATTGTTGAAACGTTGACAAATACTTTTCTATAGGAAATTTTAACTTTAGCCATATTATTATAGTACCTACAGATAAAAATACAAATAATTGAAGATTTAATAAATAAGTTATTACATTTATAATTTTATTAACAAATTTAATTTTTTTTTACAGATGATCACGTCTCCGACGTTTCATTGGTACGACACGTAGACATCGCGACTTGGTGAACCCGTTCGTGAGTCTCCAGCATCTAGAGGCTTCTCTCCGGACCTGGTTGACGACTACATTTCGTTGTCTGAATCAAGAAACTTTCTCCAGCGGTATTATGAAGTCGTGAACCGTTTCGCCTGATCTCCAGAGTTCAAATTGTAAAAAAATATACATTGTAAGTTAAATTTTTCACCTATTAACACATCATATAATACTGTAATTTTTACTGAACGTTGTCTCGAATTCTTATTTCATATTTTTATTTACCACTCCTACACAGTTAAAAAGCAACTTGCAAATAAAAGAGGTAGAGACATGCTGTTTGAAAAAAAATTAAACTATTTAAATACACATAATTACAGATATTTCAGTCGGCTGAAACAGATTTCAGTAAACGCGAATTTTAACGGCTACAAACAATATTTTTAATTTTAGTACTTACTTGTAATGGCAATGAAAGGCGAATTTTCTTATCATTACGTCTGCTAATACTTCATCACCGAATTGTATTGTCTTCGGCTATTAACACTGATTAGAATACACTGTCTAGTAATCATTACACAACACTCGCACCAATTAAATTAACAATTAGAACACTTAATAAAACAAAGTTAAAATATGCTTTGATAATGAACAATTAAATATAGTTTTAGCGTAAATCTTATTACTTTTATTTATATCGCGAACTATAAATCAAACAAGAGAGTGATTGTAATAAAAATTACTAAGTTTTTCAGTTCTTATAAACACTACACTATCGCAATACATAATTATTAACAAGCACCCCATGTTCACTTCACCAAAGTCAGAAACGAACTGAAGTCTTCATTATAAAAACATACTATTAATATTATAACGTAACAACTAACACTAATTTAATGTTAATTAATTATATCTTTTATACTTTGGCGCCCAAAATAAACAATGTTTATGATTTTTTACAGGTTTCGCGAAGGGCCGTACTACATCCAGCGAAAGGTTACGGTAACTACAACACTGGATGAAGATAATAGATGATTTTTTATAAGAATAAATAAATAAATGCGTTTTTTATTTACCTTTCCTATGTAATAACAAAAGAAACAGGGAAATATCCTAATTTTTAAAGATTTTTCCGAATTTTCCTATCCTGTTCCTTAGTATTAAGTTATCTAGGTACGAAATGAGTCCGCCCTTTTATAAAGGGCTAAGGGCTTATTTGAACCCTTAGGAAAAATTCGACCACGGATTTCAATTTTGCAGGTCCAAGTAAGTTTAACAACACTTGCCCGGTCTTTCTAGCCCTTTTAGTTCAGGAATTAGCGTAGGCCCTTCGCCACCTATTGGAAAGCATTACGCCTAAAAGTATAGGCAACCAGAAATATTGCCGTGTTTATACATACGTACATACAGGATTCTAAATAGTTCCGAAAATGCCGGTGGGGGCAGCACCTACTTTCAGTAAACGATTTTATTAAGGCCTGTTGTGAATGTGGATCGTATATTTCAGGGTTTGAAAATGGGACGCGGGTATATGGATGTTATAATTCACCACGTATTGGCAATTTTCAGTTATTTTGATGTATGAACAGTTGTTACTTGGCCGTTTTAAAAACTACGTACGTACAGGGACTTAGAAAAAAATATATTTTACAGGTAGCAGAAGCAGATATCTGGTAAGCCGTAATTCAAAATGGACATAACATACCATTTTTAATTAGTCTAAACACTAAAGGCTATTGAAAATTATGTATGTTCGTCGTTATGTACACAAAAAAAATATTTTTTGCTCAGTTTTGCTCGCTCCTTGCTACCGTTATCGACAGGTGCTGCCATCTGGTGGCCGTTTTAAAAACTACATACTTGTAAAATCATTTTTTTAATATAAAAATATATTTGTATTATTAAAAAAATGCAAGACTTTTTCTTATAAGAATTAAAGTTTATTGGCATTATTATTACAAAGGACTGTTTGACAGTCATAAATTGTTAATACATTTGTTAAAAAAATTAGTAACAATTTTGAACAGATATATAATAAATGAATCGTAAAAGATTTTGAGTTTAAAAAATTTGTTCATAATTATTTTCTACTAAATTTATTAACAAATATATTAACAATTTATAACAATGTCACACGGGGTTTAGTTATAAAACTAAAACGTTTGTTACTGTATAAATTGTTATTATTATGGAGTTATTTTATTTGCTGTTAATTATTTTGTATCTTTATTCTGCAAATAAAAGTTTAACCGGAAGATTTAACTTTTATTTACAGAATAAAGATGCAAAATAATTAACAATTGGTAACAAACATTTTAGTTTTATAACTGATACGAAACTCTAAATTAATATTATATATTTTTTGAATTAAAACCGTCCAAATATAATATATTAGAATTCCATTTACAATACTTATGGACTAATTTAACAAATTAAAACTTTGGATTCCCAAATAAGATTCCTTGTTCCCATTTTTAAAGGTACAAGATTTCTTATTCGGTTTAAGACCCGTTTGCAAACCTTTATATTAATTATATTATATATTTTTTTAGTGTTACCAACTCAACCATCCACTCACGAAAATATATAATATTTATTAATATAGAGCTTCGTTTACATTAAATACTTAAAAATATAACTTTGCCCTGACCGCGTCAAAATTCTTAATAATAATTATAATTTTTACTAAAACTACCTAACTTTAAAACTAATGTGACGTTGGGTTTAAATTAAAATAAACAAAATTAAAAGATTGTTTTATTGTACATACATTTAAAAAAAGTGATTATGAAGAGGAAGCCATGGAGACGCATCCCAATCGGCACTGCAATTTCGGCGACAGCGGCGGCGTGGAAATTCTTTTAATTTATAACTACCTTAGAACTATAACTGAAATGCTTTATTTAATAAATGGTATATATAAGGAGACACCACCCTCATGCCAAACCCACGCTCCCCATATATACCATTTATTAAGCAAATACAATTCCGTACACAATAATACCTTATAATCTAACTTAAACTATTGTAGTTCCCCCCAAATTAAGTTTATGAAGTGCAAAAAAAGCCTATCTTACGTTAATATCTCTTTCAAACAAAAGCAAATCTAAAAATGGTAAGTTACGTTAATTTTCTCTCTCTCAAAAAGCAAAAACAACCCTTGTCTATCTTATATCTAAGCTATCTTATGTCTACGCAAACTATCTTATATTTAGACTATGCTAAGCTAAGATGAAGTGAGAGAGACATACGAGCTAAGACAAAAAAGTGAGGACATCGGGGTAGTCCTCATAGTAGTTTACGTGGGGGATTTGCCGACCCCTCGCGACCCTTAAGATGTCGGCCTACAACGCGAGCTAATTAAGGACAAGGGAAGCAATTATGATTATTCCTCGGGTTGGATGCAACCTAAAGAGCTACTGCCGATGACATATCGCCCTGCCATTCCCGAAACACCTAACACCGAACGCGGTCAACCCGTGTGCTCAAACAAAGTTAAATTAAATAAAAACTTTATTTTGTCTTTAATTATTCGTTGCCATTAAAATTAAACGATGATTACGTTGCCTCCGGCTGAGGAGAGCACATAAGGCCATAAGAAAGCTTCATGTGCAAGCATTCAGGTTCGTTTAAAACTTTTCTCATTTGAGTCTAGCGGATAACGCATCCAACCTAGAGTAGCGCCCGATACGAATGGCGGTCAATACTAGTACAAAAGAATTAAACTGTCCCTAGAAACATTCACAAGTGTGAAGCGATCCACCAGAATATAGGTTTCACATGGCGTTGTGAATGCTATACATATCAGTCCACTCAATTATGGAAATCGCGCACGAATCCTGCCTAACCATCCCACTAACCGTGATGTTAATAATAAAAAAATAAGGAAACCCGAACCCACAAACAAGTTTCGAATCTCACACCCCCTACTTCCTGATTCTCTCATCATTCGACAACAAACATGCCCCGACACACCAATTCATATGTTTTTTTTTTCACATTCACTCTTCCTAGATGCCGTCTGGGCAATCCAAACGCACGATTTTATGATGAATCATCAACTTTATCCATTTATTTTAATTTTTAAAGAAAACGCGTGTATGCTCAACGGTGCGATGAGCCACAGTTTAATTAAGACCTGAAAATACATTTCAAAGAAATTAAAACTAACTTATTCTAATATATTAATCTAGTCTTCTTGATGTCCGATCCCTGAAAGATACATGCTAATCATATGTTTCTGGATATTGATTTTATTGATAAACAATCGACATTTCAATTTTAAATTGTTTGAATATTATACAGACATATATTTCTTTCAATGGAGTACTCAAAATTGAATTTGAGTACAAGATAATATTTAGACATTTCTAATAGTCATATTTCATTGACTAACTTCCCATGGTTGAATATGAGAACATGTTAATAATTAGGCATATAGTCATAATCCTTTGACTATATGTTCTCATGGTTGAGTATGAGAACAAAATATTTTATAAAAAAATTTAATGTTTCTTACGTTCATCCATCGATAGTCGTCTACGACGTACAAAGCTGCTTTAAAAGATCTGCAGTGTTGAAAACTGCATCCAAATACTCCAAGTTTCTTGACATCTTAGACCATCCAAAGGTCTGCCTATTAAATAATAATTATTAGTTTGTGGTGTTCTTTAAACCATTTCAAAAAATGTTGGAAAAAATTTCGTACGGAAAACGTGTCTTCATTACACAAGACACTTGATTTATATAATGAATGTATCATGCGATATTTTATCCAACAGTTTTTAAATGATTTCAAATGTTTGCTTTAATTTGATGATTCGAAAGTACATTTGATAAGAGAAATATTGTAGAGAAGGCCACCCAGTCATTATGTTAATATATGAATATTTATCTCAAGCAACGTGAGATAAACATTAATATATTAACATTATTGTAACTGTACATGAGTTACTCATAGATTTTTAAACCATTTAAATATATATACTGCATGATAACCTCATATTTTCCACCACTCTGTCCGTCAGATGGTTATACAAATGGAAAGTGCACCACTTTTCAAATGCTTAGTTACTCTAGTGCGAATATTTTACGAACTATACAGATAGAACTGTTTAGACAGAAAACGCGAGTTTGCCCAACGGCGTGATGAGCCAAAGTTTAATTATGACCTAAAAATACATTTCAAAGAACTTCTTACAAAATTGTAATATATTATTATTCTAGTCTTCTAGTTGTCCGATTTATCGATTTCTGAAAGATATATGCTAATCATATGTGTCCAGATAATGATTTTATTTATATATAGCCGATATTCCAATTTTAAATTGTTTGAATATTATACAGACATTCATAAAAATAATATTTTCTTGTAATAGTACTCAAAATCGAATTTGAGTACAAGATAATAAACAAATCACGACAGCAAAGAAAAAAGTACGGACGTTAAAAATATTATGAAATATTTTGAAATACCGGAAGCGGCAACAGATTTTTACAAGGATATGATAGAAGTGGAGAATAATGCATTTTGGGAAAAAGTAATTTAATTAGGAGGTAATTAATTACCAAAAATAATTAACTACTCCCTAGCTCTAAATAGAACACTAACAAAATCTAGATGGAATTGAAGTTAATCGTTCGTTAAGTACATGAAATTAGCTGTATTTTTACCCTTGTTGCAGTGAAATGAATAAACATGGCGGATATAGGTCATGTCCAGACTCTTATTAAGGTAGTTATATCGTAAAACCATTTTACCCAGAATTAATTGAATTTTTAAGTACATCTCAACTGAAGTATAATCTACCTGCTCTTTTAAAATAATTAACCACGCGGTACCTGAGATATTTGCAATTAAATTTGGCCTTTTTAACACGTGAAGAATAGAAAATGGCAAAATAAACACAACATTTTAAATTATAACTTTTATATCCATACCGACATTTAATCGAAAAACTAGTATGTTATAGAAAACTAATTAACGGATTTTATGTAAAAAGTTAAAAATTAATTACATACAGATTTAATTTTATTGCCTCTAGAAAATTATAATCTGAAGATACGATAAATAGGTAGAATTATAGGTACTTGACAACCATGTATAAGAGTTCCAGATAGAGTATCAGTTAAGTTAAAAACACCCGCTTGGTATTAGCGAATAAGAGGTGATATTTGGTTAAAGGCATTTCAGACGTACATTCGAAGGAAATATTTTTTTTTTAAATTGGTATTTTACGTGAAAAGTATGAAAACTTTAAACAGTATAATACTACTTTTGTAATTTTACGAAAAAAATATATTAATTTGTGTTGCAGTTTCCATTTGTAGTGTAGAATTAGTTTTATATCTCAAAATATCTTATTACTTTTATACCCGAATGTACCAATAAATGTCTAGGTGCGACGTTGCCACAGTTATTCTTCAACATTCATACTGTATTGTGAGTATATTGAAATACGACACTTGTGTATGTGTTAGTGCGAGTGGTACAGTTAAAAAAAAAACTTTTCTACGGAAAAATAAAGAAAATTCTTTTGTTACAGTGTTTGATATTAGCTTTTAACTATTTTGATGCAATCTCTGTATATAATATAACATTAAAAAATATAAGTTATTGCAAATATAAACTGCATTATCTTAATTTTTATTTTGAACATAGAACAAGTTTTTGAATAGGTACACTCGAGTGACAACTAATTGACGGAAGCTTTTAAATTTATTTTTAAAATTGTGATGAAACCAAACACGTAATACAAAATGTAAAAACAGTTTTGTATGCAATGCATCTTTTATTTCTTTAAAACTTTTCAGTCTCTTTTCGCCGAAATATGAACAGGAGAGAGGCAATAGATTTTTATAAGGATATGATGCAAGTGGAGAATAATGCATTTTGGGAAAAAGTAATAATTAGGAGGTAATTAATTACCAAAAATAATTAACTACTCCCTAGCTCTGAATACAACACCAACAAAACCTAGATGGAATTGAAGTTAATCGTTCGTTAAGTACATGAAATTAGCTGTATTTTTACCCTTGTTGCAGTGAAATGAATAAACATGGCGGATATAGGTCATGTCCAGATTCTTATTAAGTGTCTCTCACCAGCATCAACAGATAGCGCTATACTACCCTCCCGTGGTAAGAGATGTCGACACTATCACAAGGAATAAAGAATCTTTTAGTGCCCGTATAAGATTAATCTATGCTTATACAACAGTTAAACATGGCGTAAAGAATTTCTATCAAGAAGTGTTGTTTTGGGTAAAAATTCTTGTAATTCGTGTTACTTTTACAATTTATGGATTTTAAGTATTAAAAAGTCTATATAAAACGTATATTATATAGAAAGTGATTCTTCATGTAATGTGAGAAAAACACCAAAATATCTGGTAGCCAGAGACCTTATTGTTCGTCAATATACTTTTCAGATTCGGTAGTGTATTTCTATTAAAAGAATGGAGTCTGATAGTGATAAAGATGAGTTCTTCTTATCTTGGGACAACTTCCAAACAAACATGAATTCAGAATTGAACTCATTACTGGAATCGGAATATTTAGTGGACGTAACATTAGCAGTGGAAGGTCGTTATCTTAAAGCCCATAAATTGATAATGGCTATGTGTAGTCCTTATTTTAAAGAACTCTTTCAAGTGAATCCATGTAAACATCCTATAGTTTTTTTGAAGGATATCACATATAACACTTTGAAAAATCTCCTAGAATATATGTACACGGGAGTAGTAAAAATCCATAATAATGATTTAGATACATTTATATCAACGGGAGAAGCATTAAAGATTAAGGGACTGACTGCAGAACAAGTGACAAATTGTGAAATAAGTCCTAAGCCTGAAGTAACTTCCCCATCTCCAGTCAAGCCTGGAGATTTAGACGAAGATGTTACATTAGTCCATAAATCTCAGGAAAAAACCTTACGTCGTCGGAAACGAAGACTTGTTTGGTCTTCGAAAGGAATTAGAACTGTAGAAGAATTCTACGGATCTCAGCAAACTAAAAATAAAATTAGTGAAAACTCTCATATTGAAACGCAAAAGACTGTGGTTAATTTTTCGGCTAAGGTAAAAAATTCGCCTGTTGACGCAGTGGGAGGAACAAGCACCGAACTGGTTAATGCAGAGATCCCTGAAAAAAATGAAGTTATAGAACCAATGCAGATATTTGAAGGCCCTCGAGGAGACAGAACTGCAGAAGCATTAGTCAGTCCGACTGGAGATCAACAGACTAAATGTGACATAACTGCTGACCCTGAAGAAATACCATCTCAAGGCAATACTGGAGATTTAGATCAAGTAGTTACATCAATCCATAAATCTCGGGGGAAAACCTTACGTCGTTGGAAACGGATTAGAACTGAAGAAGACTTTAACGAATCTGAAGAAAGTGTAAATAAAATAGAACTGAAAGAAGATATGAACAATATTTCGTCTGAAGACACAGTGGCAGGAACGAGCACCGAAGTGGTTAAAGCAGAGATCCCTGAAAAAGATGAAGTTGTAGAACTGCGATTACTTGAAGGCCCTCGAGGAGGCATACGTCTAGCTATCGAGGATTATGTCTTCACGAAGAATTATGAAGGCAAACAGAGATGTCTTTGGAAATGTTGGCACAAGAAGCAAAAGTGCAAGGCTAGATTGTATACTGACAGATCCGGAGGAATCGATTTCATTGGCACTCATTGTCATGAACCCAATCTGGACCTCACAACTAATAGTAAAGTTTTGTTTGAGTCGGACATTCGTTGATTATAATGATTAGAACATACAGGTGTTTAAAAAAGGATTATTTTTTATGAGGTATACATGGTGTTCATTTTATTTTGTCCACTATTCCTATCTTGAGAACTATAAGAACTACGATGTCGGTTAAATTAGCAAACAATTTCTATTTTACAAAACTATTACAATGAACAAAATTTTTTTTTGTACCAGTGGTTCTCAAATACGGTATACAACTTTCTTATTTTAAATGGGAACCTACTCTTTTTATTCGCTTATTCGTTTTAGAATTTTTTTCTGAATTCGACGATATGCATATGTCATACCCTAATATTATGAAATATATGATATTGAATTCAGAAAGAAGTACTGAATCGAATAAGCGAATAAAAGAATAGGTTCCCATTTAAAATAAGAAAGTTGTATCCCGTAGTTTGAGAACCACTAGTAGAAAAAAATATTTTTTTTGTTCATTGTAGTAGTCCTGTAAAAAAATTGTTTGCTAATTTAACCGATCTCGTAGATCTTATAATTTTCGAGATAGCAATAATGGACAAAATAAAATGAACACCTGTATACGTGTACAGTTTGATGTACTGATTCTCATTCAAAAAGATTTTTTCAAAATTCGGGAAATGTAAACAGCCTGGTTCGTTCTTGAATTGTATATTTTTAGTGCCACAATAAAAATTTCGAGTCGGCCAGTGGCTCTAAAAATTACACTTCAAGAAATATATCATTTATCCGAATTTTGAAAAAGTTCTTTCTGATTGAAAAATCAACATATTGAAGTGTACATATGCTTGAAAAAGTTTACATATTTTTTAACACCTGTATATGTTATTTATACACAATATTCAGATGTTAGTTTCCAGTTTTTATTATATTTGACAGTTTGTTTTGGTTTGTATAGAGCATTATTATTTTATTTATAAAGACTAGACCCAGTAATAAGTTCTTACTGGAAATATCTTAATATCCAAGTGCAATATGCAGATTATTTTATTTTTGTGACTTTTCTTTACAGTCTTATTTAATTTAGAATTTTGATATATAAGATATACTGTATTAGTAGTAGCTTTTTACAATCGTTTTAATTACAATTTGCTTGAATTTAATTTACGATAATATGTTCAAATTAAGAAGTATGTTTACTTCTCTGATGTCTAGTACTTCCCAGTTGTACTATTTTTTTGTAATTAAACATATATTGTAATAAAAATTTAACCGGAAATTTTGCATTTAAGTTCAATTGAATTACATTTTTTGTTCCTCCTCCAATTTAGTTTGAATTAAAATGTGAACGTTTATGTTTAGGTAATATATGAGAATGTGTTGAAATTTAATGGTTAACCGAAATCGAGAACGTAATATATAATTTTATTCAATTTTGATGTTTTAAACTTTCATTAACTCCATAGCGACAACTACAAGTAAGTGTTTATTCAGTGTTGCCACCAGACCGGTTTTACCCGGACAAGCCGGTTTGAACGTTCTTGTTCCGGGTTAGTATTTATTAATTTGTCCGGTTTTCATAAAAATTATGTAGTTATGTATTTTTAAAAATATTTAAGGCATACTATTAAAGGATAAGTTAAACTTGACACTGATGTGAAGCTAGTTGACGTGTGAATCACACTTCACACATCTCAATTATTTCAAGTGACAGTTGAAAACGTAATATATTTCTAACCTACAAATAATTATTGTAAATAATTGTACACCTTACATTAGAAAAATGTAAGTTGTAAACAATTATTTCTAAGACAAAATGACAACTCAAAATGAAGAAAACAGTTCAATTGAAAACTAATAATATAAAAGAAATACTACAAAAATTGGAAAATCATATACAAGGTGGAAAAAATAATTCCCAGTTATGGACATTTATACTAAAGAAAGAAAAAATTCCAGAAATTCAAAAAATAATTGAATTTATATTTAGTGTTTCCAATATTTATTATTTTTACTCAAATGTCCGGGTCAACAATTTTCCAAAGATGGCAACACTGTTAATATTGCCCACCAGACCAGTTTTTACCCGGACAAGCAAGTTTCAACGTTCTTGTTCCGGGTTAGTTATTTATTAATTTGTCCGGTTTTCATAAAAATTATGAAATTATGCATTTTTAAAAATATTTGATGCATATTATTAACGGATAAGTTGTAAACAAATGTGATAATTTCAGTTGATAATTCGCGGTAAGTAAATAACTTTTTAATACTTATTATTTAGTTTATTTTGTTATTAATAATATGTAAATAAAATAAACAATTAACAAAATAATATTCATATTTTTTTTCTTGCTGATGTTTAACATTTTTACAATAGATTTTTTCTTCAAATTAAAAAAAAACAGATTATTAAGTTAATTTTTTTATTTCTAGGGCAAAATGACAACTAAAAATAAAGAAAACAGTTCAATTGAAAATAAAGAAATACTACAAAAATTGGAAGATCATGTAAAAAGGTGAAAAAAATAATTCCCAGTTATGGACATTTATATTAAAGAAAGGAATAATAATAATAATCTTTATTGTATTTAAAGTTATGTACAACTTATTACAATTGGTGATTAAATGAGGGTGAGTCAACTTTCTTTAACAATTTTTTGTAACCTCGCAGTTTTATTATTCGTTGTGTTGATGGAGATGAGAGAGACGCCACAAACATCCAAGCCCTTGGTGGGAATCGAACCCACGACCCCAGGATCCGAGCGGTGATGGTCGCTTAGAGCGCTATCTGAACCCGCTGCCTCAACACGCTCGGCCATCGAGGCAGCTATTAAAGAAAGGAAAATTTTCCAGAAATTCAGAAAATAATTGAATTTATATTTAGTGTTTGCAATATTTTTTTTTACTCAAATGTCCTGGTCAACAATTTTCCAAAGGTGCCAACACTGTGTTTATTTGCTAGTGAATTTAAAAAGTCACACTCACATAATTTTAACTCCTCTCAACAAATAATGTATTTAAAATAACAATGTACACCTTTTTTCATGACACAAATTACACTCAAAGAATTTAAAACACTCGCCCTATGGGCTCGTGACTTAAACTTTCTTTTCATGAATAAAACATAAATTACTTGGTATATAAATAGCTATTTTCAACATCTTTAAACAATATCGAAAAGATATCTTTTTAGGCAACTGTTACATAAATAGTTTTACGTATCCTTTGGCAACCGTAAAGTATCACTATTTTTTTGACACCTGTCAAAGATTACTTTACGGCCGCCTTTACTGTACGGCTGCATTTACTTCACGAACTGAATTGTAAAAAATTGTTTAAATAGCAAATAAATTTAGGGCTGTATTGCATGCAGCTTCATAAATTTTAAGAGGGAGTATTGGAAAAATCGTTGTCGCCATCCCTATCGCTCATTGCCTTGCTTAACAAATTAATTATTGTGGTTAATTTATTTTCATTTTTAGGTTGCAATATATTTTGACAGTACCTAAGCAAATTATTTTCTGAGCTGTCAAGATGATAAACATAGCACTCATATACATATTATGTATAAAAGTATTAACTGCAGCTAACAAATTCATAAAAAAATGTTTCAACCTAACACAATTTATAACCTTCAAAAAAAAAACATTTGACATGTCTACAATCATCATTCCATATTCAAAATGGCCGAAGAAGAAGGAAATTTTAGTTTCACGTAAGCGGCGTTTCGTTAACTAATTTTGCCAATAGTAAAATGAATAGGCACAAAACGCACGTCATCAACCTGAAAAAAACTTTATAAAATGAAATATAACTAGTAGAAATGATTGGATGTTATTTATTAAAAAAAAAAGAAAAAATAATAGTATATGTATATTAATGATATTTGCAATTATTTTTAAATTAATCGTTATTCCTTTTACGGTATATAAAATTATTTGAAATAATTGTAGTTTATTTTCGTAACATACGTTGGCACTGAAAACGACCATGTTATGTCAAATAATTCTATATTCCCCAAAAGGAAATAGGATTGACTTAGAAATAATTGTAAATTTATACATACAGGATGATCACGCGAGAATGAACAAGCAATTATCTGTTATTAAGCGAGATAGCGATTATTTTCAAATAAACAAATTTACTATAGACAATAGATGTATCAACAAGAGTTCTGTTACTTCCGGTTCCGGAGTATGTAATACCAACTTTGAAATAATTTAAAAAGGAACATACTATATTTTTTTATATTTTTCAAAAGTACATAAAATTTGCCTTACAATAGTAGTAAATTAGTAGTAAGTTGTATTATTAAAAAATAAAATGGCGGACGTTTGAAATATGTATAAAAAAAATCAAGTGTGTGAGATTTTATTGTTTTTTGTTCATAGATGATATTTTTTGAGATAAATTTATTTATATGGCGTAACCTAGGCAACAATTCCACTAAATCAAAATTCCAAACTGACTTGATTTAGTTTGTAAGATAATTCAAATGTTCGCCATTTTACTTTTTAATAATACAACGTCCTACTTGTTTACTAACATTGTAAAGCAAATTTTGTGTACTCTTCAAAAATATAAAAAAATGTTTTATTTGAAATTTCAAAGTTGGTATCACATACACCGGAACCGGAAGTAACAGAACGCTTCTTGATACACATTTTTGAATACTAGTTTTTCTTCTTTTTTTAATAAATAACACTCAATAATTTCTATAAGTTCATGACGTCGTCCTCCGCCTAATCATTTTTACTACATGGACTACGAGTATATATTTTAAATAAAAAATTATGACTTTGTAATAGTCACCTAAAAATGTTTTGTGCACCTTGGCTTATCCCTCCATGTCGTCTAGTGGTGCGTTACCCTCTACTCCCCACATCTCTATGACCTTATGGCCCTCATGTACGCAATCTAATACAAAAAATGTCAAAATTAGATATTATATTTTGTAATAATTGATTCTGAGAGAATTTACAATATTATAACATAAAAGAATGAATAAATATTATCACAAATGTACCATTTAATGTATTGTAGAATAGTGCATTCTCCACTTTTTACGCGTGTTGCGCCAATTGACGCCTACAGAAAAAGTGAAAAATTAAACACGAGCAGTGCGACAGCAATGAGATAGAAAAGAAAGGATATACTTGCTCGTTTGTACGTGAACATTGGCAAACGATTACGTACAAGTTCAACTCTAATTAATAATTTATTTTAATATTTTAAAAACATTTTAAAAATACAAATGCAGAAATGCGTTTTATACTTATAGTAATTACAGTAAATACAAATTTATTTGAATGTAAAATTGTATATCATTTGTTTTGATACTAAACAACCCCATATTATTCAGGGTGAGTCTGGGAAGACGCTCCCCCCTTTAACTTTTTTATTATGCGTAATAGAAAAAAATGCTCATATAAAAGTTATATTATTTTAAATATAGTATTTGATGGCAGATGTAGATATTTTTTATAAAGTCAGGTTTACAAGATACAACTATCAATAATTAGTAATTACTTTACTAAATTATAAACCGCCATTATATTCTCTTTTCAACGATGTATTCGTTTTTATTAATTTATTGGAAAAAATTGAAATATATGAGAAATATTTTTTTTTCAAATATTCTAGGTGGCTATGTAAAAATAAATAAATAGATAAATAAATAATAAGTAAGTATTAATAATAAGTAACTAACAAATATATACTTTGTTGATATTAACATTGTTATATTTGGTCTATTTTCACATAGCCACCTATAATATTTAAATACAAATTATTTTCCATATATGTCAATTATCTTATTTATCTCGAATTTTTTCACCTACATTAATAAAAACTAATACAGCGGCGAAAAGAGAAAGAAATGGAGGTTTATATTTTAGTAAAATAATTATAGGTTGCTATTTAAAAAATAAAAGTTGATAGTCGTGTCCTGTAAACCTGACTTTATAAAAAATATCTACATCTGCCATAAAATTGTATATTTAAAATAATAGAACTTTTATATGAGCCATTTTGTTCTTTTCCTTATAGTAAAAAAGTTAAATGGGAGGCGTCTTCCCAGACTCATCCTGTATATATGTTTCCTTTAAAACAACCGAATGACTTTAGAGAATAATGTTATAAACAAAAAATGACAGACTAAGGAGCCAATCTAAAAGCAATAACACACCAAAAAATCAACCAGTAGTTCTCAACCGGTGGAACAAAATTATAATTTTTTTTAAATTGTAGAGATTTTTTTCTGGTTTCAACGATATAAATACTGTATAGGGTTTTTAACAATTATTTCAGGAAAAATGGTATTAAAAGTTAGAAGTAATGCATTAAAAATGGCTTTACTACTAAGTATAACTAGCAACAGTCATATAAATAGTTTTAATTTTTAATACCATTTTTCTCGAAATAATTATTATACAATCCTATAAAATATTTATATCGCTGAATTAAAAAAAAAAACGATCTAATGGATTAAAAAGTTATGTAGGTTAATTAAAAAAATGTAATTTAGTTCTAGCATTTGAGAATCACTGGTTGAATTTTCGGTTTGTTATTACTGATTACAATTTTTGTACATTACATTTTTCTCTAAAATTATTAGTTAGCCCAAAAAAGCAATGGTTGTTTTCAAGGAAACACTTGTCTTACAATTTAATAGGTACACAAAGTTAAAAAACAAATACAAATAGTTTTTATCATGGACGTAGGCAGAAAATATACTAAAGGTGTTTATGAAATAGAATCAAGTTATTATAATTGTGGGGTATATGATCATAATTAATAGAATTCATTGAGATATTGAAGATAAGTCAAAATTTATTTATAGAAAATTAAACTATGTTAAGGGTATGAGTTCTAGTATAGCTTATGAATGGAGAAAATGTAACATCATACCAGGTTTTTACAATAATTACCCGCTCAGAAATATTTTAGTAAATAATAAATTAGTTAATAAGGATCCGTTGTTAAATTCTGGAATATACGAAATAAAATGTAATGACTGCAATTTTGTGTACATAGGGCAGACAGGACGTAATTTCCAGATTAGATTTAAGGAACATTGTAAAAATTATTCAACTAATTCTAATGTAGCCAAACACTTGTTTGACTACAACCATAGTTGTTCCATAGAAAACCTTTCGATCCTACATAAAGAAAAGAAAGGTTTACGGCTTACTTTCTTAGAAGCTCTCGAGATTAAGAAAGCCCTAAACGCAGGCACCAAATTAATGAACGAACACTTGGAAGTAATAAATTCTCCATTCACAGACATAGTTATTAAGGAAATTCCCTAATCCCACCCCCCACTAATAGTTATTATTGAAACTTGTATATACAGTATAAATACTTTTAAGATCTGTTTTGTAAATCAGTTCATACCTTCTGATGATGGCGTAACTGCCGAAATTACGTAATAAAGGATTTTTATTAAAATTGTGAAACAATACCTAATGTTTTTATTTCTTTTTATAATCATGTTTCACCGAGTGCCAACAGCTTCCTCAATTGTTTTTAAATATTTTATTGTGTTTGGTTTGTTCTCAATTTTAAAAAGAAATTTAAAAAGTTTCGTCATTTGGTAGCAATGGCTATGACATAAAAAACAATATTATTTTATTCATGTCAAGTAAATTAAATAATAATGATTATTCGAATGAGGAATGGGTCTTTATCATAAAGAAATATTTTGGTGAAAATAATTATAAAAGAATGCGGGATTTATTTTCTGAGTTAGATTGTCGTTTATAAATTATTTATAAAAACCAGAAAAAACAAAGCACGTGCCATGGCTATTGCTACTAATTGACGGAAGTTTTTAAATTTCTTTTTAAAATTGTGGTGAAACCAAACACGTAATACAAAATGTAAAAACAGTTTTCTATGCAATGCAACTTTTATTTCTTTAAAACTTCTCTCTTCGCCGAAATATGAACAGGAGAGAGGCAACAGATTTTTATAAGGATATGATGCAAGTGGAGAATAATGCATTTTGGGAAAAAATAATTTAATTAGGAGGTAATTAATTACCAAAAATAATTAACTACCCCCTAGCTCTGAATACAACACTAACAAAACCTAGATGGAATTGAAGTTAATCGTTCGTTAAGTACATGCAATTAGCTGTATTTTTACCCTTGTTGCAGTGAAATGAATAAACATGGCGTATATAGGTCATGTCCAGACTCTTATTAAGTGTCTCTCACCAGCATCAACAGATAGCGCTATACTACCCTCCCGTGGCAAGAGATGTCGACACTATCACAAGGAATAAAGTATATTTTAGTGCCCGTATGAGATTAATCTATGCTTATACAACAGTTAAACATGGCGTAAAGAATTTCAATGAAGAAGTGTTGTTTTCGGCAAACAATTTATGGATTTTAAGTATTAAAAAGTCTATATAAAACGTATATTATATAGAAAGTGATTCTTCATGTAATGTGAGAAAAACACCAAAATATCTGGTAGCCAGAGACCTTATTGTTCGTAAATATACCTTTCAGATTCAGTGGTGTATGTCTATTAAAAGAATGGAGTCTGATAGTGATAAAGATGAGTTCTCATTATCTTGGGACAACTTCCAAACAAACATGAATTCAGAATTGAACTCATTACTGGAATCAGAATATTTAGTGGACGTAACATTAGCAGTGGAAGGTCGTTACCTTAAAGCCCATAAATTGATAATGGCTATGTGTAGTCCTTATTTTAAAGAACTCTTTCAAGTGAATCCATGTAAACATCCTATAGTTTTTTTGAAGGATATCACATATAACACTTTGAAAAATCTCCTAGAATATATGTACACGGGAGTAGTAAAAATCCATAATAATGATTTAGATACATTTATATCAACGGCAGAAGCATTAAAGATTAAGGGACTAACTGCAGATCAACTGACTAATTGTGAAATAAGTCCTAAGCCTGAAGTAACTTCCCCATCTCCAGTCAAGCCTGGAGATTTAGACGAAGATGTTACATTAGTCCATAAATCTCGGGAAAAAACCTTACGTCGTCGGAAACGAAGACTTGTCTCGTCTTCGGAAGGAATTAGAACTGAAGAAGAATTCATCGAATCCCAGCAAACTGAAAATAAAGTTAGTGAAACGCAAAAGACTGTGGTTAATTATTCGCCTATGGTAAAAAATTCGCCTGTTGACGCAGTGGGAGGAACAAGCACCGAAGTGGTTAATGCAGAGATCCCTGAAAAAAATGAAGTTATAGAACCAATGCAGGTATTTGAAGGCCCTCGAGGAGACAGAACTCCAGAAGCATTAACGATTAAAGATCAACTGACTAAATGTGACATAACTGCTGACCCTGAGCAAATACCATCTCCAGTCAATACTGGAGATTTAGATCAAGTAGTTACATCAATCCATAAATCTCGGGGAAAAACCTTACGTCGTTGGAAACGGATTAAAACTGAAGAAAACTTGAGCGAATCTGACGAAAGTGTAAATAAAATAGAACTTGAAGATGTTATGAACAACGTTTCGTCTGAAGACACAGTGGCAGGAACGAGCACCAAAGTGATTAATGCAGAGATCCCTGAAAAAGATGAAGTTGTAGAACGAATGCGGGTACTTGAAGGCCCTCGCGGAGGCATGCATCTGGCTATTGAGGATTACGTCTTCACGAAGAATTGTGTAAGCAAACAGAGAGTTCTTTGGAAATGTTGGCACAAGAAGCAAAAGTGCAAGGCTAAATTGTATACTCACAGATCCGGAGAAATCGATTTAATTGGGACTCATTGTCATGAACCCAATCTGGACCTCACAACTAATCGTAGAGTTTTGTTTCAGGCGGAAATCATTCATTCTAATAAATAGTTTATATATAAAGTACATACAGGTGTTTAAAAAAGGGTGATTTTTTATGAGGTATACATATTGTCCTTTTGTACTATTTTCTTGTAATTAACCATACATTATAATAAAAATTTAATTAGAAATTTTGCATTTAAGTTCAATTTAATTTCATTTTTTGTTCCTCCTCCAATTTAGTTTGTTCAGTGTTGCCACCAGACCGGTTTCACCCGGACAAGCCGGTTTAACGTTGTTGTTCCGGGTTAGTTATTTATTAATTTGTCCGGTTTTGATGATGAAATTATGCAGTTTTAAAAATATTTAATGAATATTATTAACGGATAAGTTAAACTTGACACTGATGTGAAGCTAGTTGACGTGTGAATCACAACTTCACACATCTCAATTATTTCAAGTGACAGTTAAAAACGTAATATATTTCTAACCTACAAATAATATTGTAAATAATTCTACCCCTTAGATTAGAAAAATGTAATTTGTAAACAAATGTTATAATTTCAGTTGATAATTCGCGGTAAGTAAATAACTTTTTAATACTTATTATTTAGTTTATTTTGTTATTAATAATATGTAAATAAAATAAACAATTAACAAAATAATATGCATATTTTTTTTTCTTGCTGATGTTTAACATTTTTACAATAGATTTTTTCTTCAAATTAAAAAAAAAAGATTATTAAGTTAATTTTTTTTTTATTTCTAGGGCAAAATGACAACTCAAAATAAAGAAAACAGTTCAATTGAAAATAAATACTACAAACATTGGAAGATCATATAAAAGGTGAAAAAATAATTCCCAGTTATGGACATTTATATTAAAGAAAGGAAAATTTCCAGAAATTCAGAAAATAATTGAATTTATATTTAGTGTTTCCAATATTATTATTTTTACTCAAATGTCCTGGTCAACAATTTTCCACAGGTGGCAACACTGTGTTTATTTACTAGTGAATTAAAAAAAATCAAGTTACTCTAACATAATTTTAACTCCTATCAATAAATAATGTATTTAAAATAACATTTGGCACAAAAATAAAACTAACCACAGTCTTTATTATATAGATCAGCCATTTTCATTATTTTCACGACACAAATTACACTCAAAGAATTTAAAACACTCGCCCTATGGGCTCGTGGCTTAAACTTTCTTTTCATGAGTAAACATCTTAACTCACTTGGTATATAAATAGATATTTTCTACATTAAACAATATCGAAAAGATATCTTTTTAGGCAACTGTTACATAAATAGTTTTCCGTATCCTTTGGCAACCGTAAAGTATCACTAGTTTTTTGACACCTGTCAAAGATTACTTTACGGCCGCCTTGACTTTACGGCTGCATTTACTTTACGAACTGAATTGTTTAAATAGCAAATAAATTTAGTGCTGTATTCCATGCAGCTTCATAAATTTTAAGAGAGAGCATTGATAAAACCGTTCTCGCCATCCCTATCGCTCATTTCCTTGCTTAACAAATTAATTATTGTGGTTAATTTATTTTCATTTTTAGGTTGCAATATATTTTGATAGTAAGCAAATTATTTTCTGACACCTGTCAAAGATTACTTTACGGCCGCCTTTACTGTACGGCTGCATTTACTTTACGAACTGAATTGTAAAAAATTGTTTAAATAGCAAATAAATTTAGGGCTGTATTGCATGCAGCTTCATAAATTTTAAGAGGGAGTATTGGAAAAATCGTTGTCGCCATCCCTATCGCTCATTGCCTTGCTTAACAAATTAATTATTGTGGTTAATTTATTTTCATTTTTAGGTTGCAATATATTTTGACAGTACCTAAGCAAATTATTTTCTGAGCTGTCAAGATGATAAACATAGCACTCATATACATATTATGTATAAAAGTATTAACTGTAGCTAACAAATTCATAAAAAAATGTTTTAACCTAACACAATTTATAACCTTCAAAAAAAAAACATTTGACATGTCTACAATCATCATTCTATATTCAAAATGGCCGAAGAAGAAGGAAATTCTAGTTTCACGTAAGCGGCGTTTCGTTAACTAATTTTGCCAATAGTAAAATGAATAGGCAGAAAACACATGTCATCAACCTGAAAAAACCTTATAAAATGAAATATAACTAGTAGAAATGATTGGATGTTATTTATTTAAAAAAAGAAAAAAAATAATAGTATATGTATATTATATTTTATATTTACAATTATTTTTAAATTAATCGTTATTCCTTTTACGGTATATAAAATTATTTGAAATAATTGTAGTTCATTTTCGTTGGCACTACTGAAAATGACCATGTTATGTCAAATAATTCTGTATTCCGCAGAAGGAATTAGGATTGACTTAGAAATAATTTTAAATTTATATATACGTTTTTTAATACGTTTTTTGTTCTTTGTTAAATAAATAACACTCAATAATTTCTACAAGTTCATGACGTCGTTCTCTGACTAATCATTTTTACTAAATGAACTACTAGTATATATTTTAAATAAAAAATTATGACTTTGCAATAGTCACCTAAAAAATGTTTTGTGCACCTTGGCTTATCCCTCCATGTCGTCTAGTGGTGCGTTACCCTCTACTCCCCACATCTCTATGACCTTATGGCCCTCATGTACGCAATCTAATACAAAGAATATGTCACCATTAGATATATTTTGTAATAATTGATTCTGTGAGAATTTACAATATTATAACATAAAAGAATGACTAAATATTATTACAAATGTACCATTTAATGTATTGTAGAATAGTGCATTCTCTACTTTTTACGCGTGTTGCGCCAATTGACGGAACAAGTGAAAAATTAAACACGAGCAGTGCGAGAGCAATGAGATAGAAAAAGAAGGATATACTTGCTCGTTTGTACGTGAACATTGGCAAACGATTACGTACAACTTCAACTCTAATTAATAATTTATTTTAATATTTTAAAAACATTTTAAAAATACAAATGCAGAAATGCGTTTTTATAAGTATATACAGGGTGTTTCCTTTAAAACAATCAGTGCTTTTTTGGGCGAACTAATGACTTTAGAGAAAAGTGTTATATACAAAAAATTACCAGGAAAAAGGGCTTAATTTATGAGGAATAATAAATAAAAAAATCATCCAGTGGTTCTCAAACGGTAGAATAAAATTATTTTTTTTAAATGGCAACCTATATAAATTTTTTGTCCATTAGATAGAGAATTTTTTTCTGATTTCAACGATATAAATATGATATGGGGTTGTATAACAATTATTTCGAGAAAAATGATATTAAAAATCAGAAATAATTCTACAATATTGAAGTAGGCTGCATAAACAAATGTTAGTACTATTATTTTTTGATATTTCTTCGTTATGTAGTTCATTTGTTATTATGAATTTCTTAGTAAAACAAGTTATTTTAGATATAAGAAAATAATATACTATCGTAACCTAGGCAATAGTCGTATTAATAGTTGTTTATTGCATAGCCTACTTCAATATTGTAAAATTATTTCTGATTTTTAATATCATTTTTCTCGAAATAATTGTTATACAACCCCATATCATATTTATATCGTTGAAATCAGAAAAAAATTCTCTATCTAATGGACAAAAAATTTATATAGGTTGCCATTTAAAAAAATATAATTTTATTCTACCGTTTGAGCACCACTGGTTGATTTTTTTATTTATTATTCCTCATAAATTAAGCCCTTTTTCCTGGTAATTTTTTGTATATAACATTTTTCTCTAAAGTCATTAGTTCGCCCAAAAAAGCGCTGGTTGTTTTAAAGGAAACACCCTGTATATATATATATATATATATATATATATATATATATATATATATATATATATATATATATATATATATATATATATATATATATGAATATATAGTAGTTACAGTAAATACATATTTATTTGAAAATAAAATTTTATATCATTTGTTTTGATACTAAACAACTCCATATTATTCATTCCAGATCACCAATTTGGCTTCAGGAACCATCATGCCACAATTGAACAAGTTCATAGAGTAAAAAATGTCATCAGAAATTGCCTCGAAAACAAGGAATACTGCTCGGCTGCATTTCTCGATGTCAGCCAAGCATTTGACAAGGTATGGCATGAAGGCCTACTTTTCAAACTTAAAATGAACATGCCACTAAATATATATATAACATCTTGAAATCTTATCTGTCGAACAGATTCTTTCAAGTCAAATTTCAAGGCGAACACACCAAACTGTATCCAGTCAAATCCGGCGTCCCACAGGGCAGTGTCCTGGGTCCAATGCTGTACACAGTATATACAGCTGATCTGCCCACAAATGACAGAACAACCACAGCGACATTCGCGGATGATACCGCCATTTTAGCTATTGATAATGATCCAGAAGCTGCCTCAGAACAACTACAAGAAAACCTCAACCTAGTCCATGAATGCACCATTGTATTCTCCACTTTTCGCACCGAAAAGTGGAGAATACAACTAAATCCAACCAAATCAACTCACGTAACATTTACATTAAACAGACAAACATGCCCAGCTGTTAATCTCAACGGCACAAGATTACCCCACGCTGAGGGAGCAAAATACCTCGGAATGACTCTTGACCGACGATTAACCTGGCGCAACCACATTACGGCCAAAAGAAAACAACTCGGCATCAAGAAAAAGCAAATGTCGTGGCTCATAGGTAGAAAATCCCAATTGTCAATGGAAAACAAATTGATGTTGTACAAAGTTATTCTTAAACCAATCTGGACATACGGGATTCAATTATGGGGCACAGCTAGCAAATCATCCACTGCAGTACTGCAGCGGTTTCAGTCAACTACATTGCGTACGATTACAAATGCTCCATGGTACGTTACCAACGACACTCCACCTTGACTTGAAGATGCCAACAGTAAAAGAAGAAATCAGACGCTTCAGCGCCAAATACCAGCAAAGACTAGAACACCATCCCAACTCCCTTGCTGTGAATCTTCTAGATAACAGTGAAACCATCTACAGGCCAAAAGACATCATGCACTCGACCTACCAAACTTAGTGTAATCGCGCATTGTGTTAGTGAAAAATAATTAATGTATTTAATTAAGTGTAGTGAGTAGCACGACTGGGTGACAACTCATTCGGTTAAATGCGTTATCAACATATTAGTTTATAGTTCTAGCGAACTGATTACTGATAAGGTCCAGAAATGTTATAATAATAAAAAAAAATATATATTATTCAGGGTGAGTCTGGGAAGACGCCCCCCCTCCTTTAATTTTTTTATTATGAGTAATAGAAAAAAATGGCTCATATAAAAATATACTTTTGATTGCAAATGTAGATATTTTTAATGTATTTGAAAAAAATCGAGAAAAATAAGATAATTGTGATATATGAGAAATAATTTTTATTCAAATATTCTAGATGGCTATGTGAAAATAAATAAATAGATAAATAAGTAAATAATAAGTAAGTAACAAACAAATATATACTTTGTTGATATTAACATTGTTACATTTGGTCTATTTTCACATAGCCACCAATAATATTTAAAAACAAATTATTTTACATATATGTCAATTATCTTATTTATCTCGAATTTTTTCACCTACATTAATAAAAACTAATACAGCGGCGAAAAGAGAAAGAAATGGAGGTTTATATTTTAGTAAAATAATTATAGGTTGCTATTTAAAAAATAAAAGTTGATAGTCGTGTCCTGTAAACCTGACTTTATAAAAAATATCTACATCTGCCATAAAATTGTATATTTAAAATAATAGAACTTTTATATGAGCCATTTTGTTCTTTTCCTTATAATAAAAAAGTTAAATGGGAGGCGTCTTCCCAGACTCATCCTGTATATATGTTTCCTTTAAAACAACATAATGACTTTAGAGAAAAATGTTATATACAAAAAATAATTAAGACTAAGGAGCCAATCTAAAAGCAATAGCACACCAAAAATTCAACCAGTAGTTCTCAACCGGTAGAAGAAAATTGTATTTTTTTTAAATTGTACCCTTTATAATATTTTCTTCCGTTAGAGATTTTTTTTCTGGTTTCAACGATATAAATACTGTATAGGGTTTTTAACAATTATTTCAGGAAAAATAGTATTAACAATTAGAAGTAATGCATTAACTAAGTATAACTAGCAACAGTCATATAAATAGTTCTAATTTTTAATATCATTTTTCTCGAAATAATTATTATACAACCCTATACAATATTTATAGCGCTGAATTTTAAAAAATCGATCTAATAGACTAAAAAGTTATGTAGGGTACCAATTAAAAAAATGTAATTTATTTCTAGCGTTTGAGAATCACTGTTTGAATTTTCGGTTTGTTATTACTGTTAGGAGTGAATATAGGGATTTAACATAGGATTTTTGTATTATGCAATTTCCTGCTCTCCTGTTCCTTTTATGGCAAAAATTGTATAGTACAAAGTTTTACAGAATTAAAAGTTGCATACAAAACTGTTTTTAAATATATTATTGCGTTTGGTGTGTTCACAATTTTAAAAAGAAATTTAAAAAATTTCGTTGGTAGCAATGGGCATGACATTTATGACAAAAAAACAACATTATTTAATTCATGTCGAGTAAATTAAATAATAATAATTATTTGAAGGTCTTTATCATAAAGAAATATTTTGGTGAAAATAATTATAAAAGAATACGGGATTTATTTTCTATAAGTTAAGAGTGACGTTTATAAATTATTTATAAAAATAAAAATAAAAACAAAGCACATGCCATGGCTATTGCTACTAATTGACGGAACTTTTTAAATTTCTTTTTTAAATTGTGATGAAACCAAACACGTAATACAAAATGTAAAAACAGTTTTGTATGCAACTTTTATTTCTTTAAAACTTTTCACTCTCTTTTCGCCGAAATATAAACAGGAGAGCAGGAAATTACATAAAACTAAAAACCCTATTAAATCCCTATGTTCACCCCTAACCGCCATCAGCCTGTATAAGTAATAAAATATAAAAACTAAGCACTATAGCACCTCATTAAAATAATAAAAATTAAACATTATTGTGCAATAATGTTGTTATTTACAATTGAATATGGTATGATGACGTCAGCATGGCCTGGGTTTATAATTCTACCATTACGACAATATAAATTACAATCACTCATTTTTTTATTATTTCGTGACTATGTTTATTAAAAATTCATATAAGCAAAACAGGTTTCTATACCAATATTTTTCAACTTTTCTTTTTCGCCTCGAACAGGATGATTAATCCTGCAGTGCAGTGATGGCGCCCAAAAAAATGTAACGCCAGACTCCGTTAATATATTCGCCATTAATTTTAGTTTCTGAATTTATTTTTAATATAGTATTTTGATTGACAATACTTTACTTAAAATATAGAAATAAACACGAAAATATTCGAATTTTTACAGAAATAAACGAACAGTTAAATTCATAGTGTCAGAGTTAACATTGAATTTTAGGGCAAACGCAACTAAAAAAAATTACGTAATAAACGAGATACGCAACCAATCAAAATGCGTAGGACATGAAACATCACGAAAACTTTTAATCGCTTGTAGTTTGCGAATGAATTCATATATATATATATATATATATATATATATATATATATATATATATATATATATATATATATATATATATATATATATTAAATTTAGACTATGGTATAGTACCCCACTGTCCCTGTAGCAGATATAAATAATCTCTTCTCTGTGCTCCATTTACTATGAAAGGGAAACTGTATACTTTGTTAGTGGTTATATTTTTGACCCCAGTATTATATTCTTTTAGAGGGACTTTTTTTTATAAGGTAAGCCATCTAAGGCTAATACATAATTAACTTTGAGAGAGTAATTTTGTCTTTTCATACAATAGCAGCTTTCTTAAATCGAGAGATTACGGAGTATCTCTTATAAAATATCGACGAAACATCGACGATTCCAAACCCTACACTGGATGAAAAGTATCGAAAATAAGAGATAGCTCGTTATGACGTATGAAATAACCAATAAATATAAATCGCATCAATTATATTTAACGAAAAACACATAATTGTCAGTGGCGGCTAGTGTCTTTTCAACCGGAGGGGCGCAGCAATTAAAAGAGTATTTTTTACCTAAATTGGACAAGTAGATAAAAAAATTGAATTACAAATCACTTCTTCAAAGTAAATATAAATTAAAAAATGGCGAGTAAATATTCTGTTTTTCTCTCACTAAATTGTGTTAATTTTAAATCATGTAATGGTCTACCTATTATTTAATTCTTAATTTACCTTCTAAAGAAAGTCTGTTTAAGTTAGTTTTTAACAAAATATTAACACTATTTACTGCCATATTAATTTATTTGCCATTTGTCGTGCAGCGAAACAATACACTACAACAAGGTATTTATTTTAAAACTGAGCCGAAGCCGCAAAATAAGTGCGGTCACTAGACATGGCTAGCAACGCGGGCCGCAGAGCTCTCAGCGGCCAAGGGTGGGCCAACGGCCAAGGCTTTGGCGCGTTGGAACATCTCGCGACTTGTTTAAATGTTTTATATTTAACTATTAACTACTTACATTAGAACAACCGTTTTATGCTTTACTACATATATAATTAAATTATATTCTTAACTAATTATACCAAATAAGAAGTTATTTTTACTGTTTTATGGTAGGGGGGGGGGAGGAGGGAGTCATGCGGCCTCATTAACAAACCGCCCCTGATAATTGTTTTATTGTTGAAGGGAACTAGTTTAAACATACTTAAAATAAAATTCTAAAACATATGAACCATTGTCTTATTTTCAATAATGCTAGCATTACATTTATGGTAAAAATCAAATTATACAATTTTTAGAAATATACAAATATTAATTAAAACAATATTTGAAATTATGAATTTTGATTGAACATTTTCATGTACGAGACCAGTAATAATTATAATTATAAACAAATCGTCAGCTGAATATTGGTTTGTCCGAAATCCTAAAAAAATATATTCAAGAAAATGAGGTTTGAAAGTTCGTACGTCAATATTTTTCTGTAAGTTTCAAAAAAATTATGAAAAAATAATGGACATGAATCAAAATAATACTCAGCTGACGAAATATAGCAGCATATAATTTTTCTATAAAATTAATTTCTTTATATCTGTGAACTTACTAACGTTTTCTGGACGTATGGTTGACAAACTTGGAAAACACTACGGATTACTTTGCTCGCTCTTGCTCTTGCTGGGTATTATCTTCTACCGTGGATTGTTGGATCACTCCTGTCTCCAGAGACATGCTGGTTGCTGCTGCTGGCCTTCAAATGTTGAAAGGCAAAGGCATCGCGGAATAAGTCACAGATAGTCGACAGAAGATTGAAAATGGATAGATATTACTGATTCCTGGAAATAAATATATTCGTTACAAATGTCACAGTTTCTAAAATATTTTTTTGTGGGTTTTGGACACCGGTATACTTATTTGTTATGAGTATGGAGTAACGTAAAAATATAAATAAATATATTATATTTTAATCGAAAATGTAAGTAAGACAATGGGGTCGTCCATCATTTATATTAAAACTAGATCTTAAAACTTTGTTTAAAAAAAGTTATTAATTTTTCAAAAAAACATTCGAGGTTTTAAAGCCTTTAACAACCATGTCATACATCTACTCTATTTCAAATATTTACTACTTTCAAGATTTCTGCTATTACCTTTTCGAAATCCGAAATTTAAGGCTAATACAAGATATTATTTAAGTCAGCGTAATGCTTAACCGATGGTAGAATTAACTCCATAGGTAGTAAATATGGCAATAATTTTTGTTTTATATGCTTTCTATAAGAACTGGAGCCCCTTAAATCTGACCAATTTCGTTATTATTCAAAATTTTGTAAAAAATAAAAATCAGTGTGTTATCTGGAAAAAATGTTGATTGTCAAAACTGACGGTTTAGCGTACAATTTATATTCGGTTTATTGAAATCAAAATGCCAATTACCTTAATAATAAACAAGTCATTTTTCATTGTGAAAGTCTCAAATACCTATTATCTGCCGCGACGCCAATGATCTTGTATGTCTATAATTGTGACAGGTGACATTATTTTTATTTTTTTCACAAAATTTTGAACTATGGCGTAATGGGGTATTCCAGTGTAGTAAAATTTATAAGAAAAAATATTATGTTATTAAAGTGTTTTATTTAATATGATTTTCCAATTGTTTTATTTTAGCGCGAAAAATATTACACGTGGTGTATGACGTCCATTCGTTCTATTACGTATGTAAAGACGTACTTGTCTGCTTGTGGAAACAGAAGAAGCAGTGCGTTCACCATTGATGCTTTCTCGTTTCTCAGCTGATCTTTGTTTTTGTTTCTTGCTAGTTTTGATATTTTGCTGTAAGAATGACAGCAACCAAATTCTTAACTAATAATACTTTAATATAGTTACAACTAAAATCCACGGATAACAAAAATAAAACAAATGAAAGTCATCCAAAATAAAATAGCATCTGACACTGTGAACAAACCAAATCCCCTTCCCCTTACTCGCTACAAGCCAAGCGACTAACAGCTGTAGTCTACGACATGAAGCGAATTGACGTCATACCATATACTTCAAATTTTTAAGCATAATTCAAAAATTCATATCTCGCGGAAATGACACAATAAAAAACTCAAATTTTCACATTTGTATTTCAAATTTATTGAAGTTTCAGAAAAAAAAAATAAAAAAGATTATTGGAATACCCCATTGGTCAGTTTTAAGGGGATCTAATTCTTATAGAAAGCACGTTAAACAAAAATTATTGCCAGATCTATGGGGTTAGTTTTAGTATCGGTTAAGCGTTGTACGCTTACTTAAACACCCTCTATATTTGATAAAATATAAAATTACTTCTACCCTTAAATATCAGTGAAAATAAAACTATTTTTTCGGTTGTGTAGGTAATCTTAATCACACTTTGAGAAAAGGACTGTTGATTACTTTTAATTTCTCTTTACTCCCTTAACCCTCGGATAAACGGAAATATTATTGGAACTCTGAAGACGGAAACGGCGTCTTTGTTGACCCGAATTTTTATTCTCGTTTACAATTAATATAATTTTTTTTAAATTTAGTTCTAGATAAATCTCTATACAAATAACTGTGTGATGAAACAGATAACGTTATTTCATGCCATTAAAATAAAATAAAAATTAAATAGCATTGTAGTAAATATTGTCAGAATATACAAAATATTAGATATAATGTTTATTATTCAACAGGAAATACATCCTTTTTACAGAATAATATCATCAAAAATGTTTTAGATAAGTGAAACTAATACATTTATAATAAAATACAGACATAGAAAATGCTACATCAAAAGAATCAATTTATCTTTAAATTCCTTATAATTAAAACAAAAATCAAGTACGAAACAAACTGTATTGTACGAACGACACATTTTATTAATTGGGGAATTCAAATGGTAATTTGTCCTTGAAAAATTACAGACAAATGTGTATTCATTTCTAGTGTTACAATTGTTTACAAAGAAATTGAGTTTCATAAATAAATTTGAGTCATCATTCAAATAATTTACATTTTTATACAGGAAAAGTACTGTCTTTAAAATGTCTGTTTTCAAAAGACTCCAAATTAAAAACCAGAGATTTAACTCCAAAAATAACAATATTATTACAAAAAACTACTTTGGGGTCAATTTTAACCACGTTTCAGTCATCCTAGGGATAATAATATTTTGCGTATAATTTACTATTTTTTTTATTTTCACTTAATTTTAAAGTTAGAGATACTTTTTAATTTTCTTATCAATATAATAGTAACGTCATAATAGTAGTAGAATCTTCTTATCGAATTCAACTATAGGTAGGTAATTTAAATTTAAAAACACGTGTCGTGGAAATGTAAAACGGTTTTGCGGATAAGTGTCCAGTTAAAATTGGTTTTCCGCAAAATACGGATAGCCAGTCAGAAAAAGCCTTACTGATTCCCAAACATATGATATGTCAATATATTGAGCTTATAAGACATCGACTGACCAGTCCAGCTATGTAGTAGTAGCTTGGCATCAGCAGAATTCAAATGCGAATTCAGATTCACGGAATCCTATATTGCAAAGTCTTTCACAGGTCACAGATGATAAAACCGAATATAACGAATTGCGGAGATTATCACTCAAGCGGATAACGAATAAATCTTGTTGAGAAACAATACGATATCCTTTTTTTATCGAGCTTACGACAAAAATACTTGACCTCCGAGACACTTCTTTAATTTCGATAGGACGGTAGGCAAGGACTATCTTTCGCTGAAGGAGTATCACAGAGGTTCAACTTTGAGATTGGTCGGATTCAAACAGGGCCATCAGAAGTAGAACCAGTCAAATACCGTACTCAGCCTCGTATAATTGAAGTTTATAAATTGTGGGAAATGGCCAAGATTAGAACGTTTTTATTTATTTAATGTGGGTTTAAAAATGTAAATCCAAAAGTTTATTTCCTTAATTTACGAGCCCAAACTCATAATTTCGGCCGGTTTACATTTTCAACTAATTATAAAACTTACAAAAATGGTTAGAAATCCCTGAAATTTTTTTTCGGCTACTTTAAATATAGACTAAAACTTAAAAAAACTGTAGGCCAAATAACGGGTGATAATAGTTCGAGCGGAATTATAAGGATCATCTTCTAGTTCAGATTTAGCTTCTAAAGAGTTCCTTTACTTCTGGTACAATGAAAAATAACTTCGTAAAAATTCAAGCGTACAATACAGATGAACAATAGTCACAAAAATATTGTAGAGCTTAAGAATACAATTCTTAATAGAATCAAATCTGGTATTACTAATAAAGGCGATGTAACCCAATATTAAAAGGCAGAATACTTGAATAACATATTCAGTTTTTGAAATTTTAAAATTTATATTTTAAACTTGTCGAAAAAAATTTGTATAGAAATATCTCAGCATTGGCGAAGGTTTTATAATTTGTTTGGTGAAAATGTAAACCTGCCGAAATACTATGGGTTTTGGCCTCGTCTATGCATATATATACCGGCTAGGTAGGTGAAAATAGGGATGTAACATGTTTATTATGCTTGTATTCATTATGTCTATGGTATTCGTAAATATGATCATATATCACACTATCGCTCATTAGCTCATATGGACACTGTTGACGACCATTTAATAAAATCATTTAATTGTTTCACTCATAAAATAAGGATAACTGGCATTCCTCCCTACTTGTATGAAAAACTTGTCAAAAGATATCATTATTCATTACGTGAAAAAGATCTGTATGACGTTCCAACCTTTAAAAAAATTAAATGTTCCGTTGCATATAAAGCTCCAACCCTTTATAATAATGTTCCTCCTCATTTGAAATCTCTGTTTGTTAATTCTTTTAAAAATCGTGTAAACGATTTATCGTAATTAATAACTATTGGCCATGTATTCTGTATTTTGTTATAAAAATTAACATCTGTGTTCATGACATTTGTAATTGTTTCATTGTTATTATTTGGTAATTATTTCTTTTCATTTTGTTTATCGCTTGTTGACAATAATGTAATAATTCTTATTGTATCGCTTAGGTTGAGGAGCACCCTATGGCTGAACCTCGTCGTTGACTTGGGTCAATAAAGCAACATTATTATTATTATTATTATTATTATTATTATTATTATTATTATTATTATTATTATTATTATTATTATTATTATTATTATTATTATTATTATTATTATTATTATTATTATTATTATTATTATTATTATTATTATTATTATTATTATTATTATTATTATTATCATTATTATTATTATTATCATTATTATTATTATTATGCAATTTTCTACTCTCCTATTCATTTTACGGCAAAAACTATGCAGTGCAAAGTTGTTCAAAATTAAAATTTGCCTACAAAACTATTTTTACATTTTTTATTACATTTTTCACACTTTTTAAAAGAAATTTCAAAATTTCTATTAATTAGAAGATTAGTAGAAACGTATGTTAATTTAAAAGTATTTAATTCAATCTGAATTTGACACGAGATAGTGTCAAAAATGTTATATAAAGAAATCAAAGATTTTTTCGTTTTGAATCTTTTAGAAATGGAAATAAATTAGAAAACGGCAAATGGCAATATACTGTATCCTTCTGTATTCTTTTCTTCTTAAAATTACATTTCAAGATCATTTTTGTCAACTTGACTTTTGATTTGAATAATGATAAGACATAGGTTTTTCTGTTCATAGCCTACTCCGATTTATGTTTTTTTTAACACACTGTACATACACATCATTAATGATCCGTAAGATTCGTATTCATATGTATTCGCTCGGTAATTTTGATACTGATCATTAATATAAAAAATACTGATCAAATAAATAAAAAAATTGCAATAATAATTAATGTAAATATATCAGTAAAATTTCGAAATTTTACTATTACACATAGTTTAAATCACAGAATTAGTAACATTTGTAATCAACATTAAAAGTGCAAAGTATCAGATTTCACAGAAAAGTATTCTCGATATTATTAACAATGAAAGTTTTTGTTAAGTAAATTAAATCACTACCTAATTCGCAAAATGATGCCATCAAATGTTCTTGAACCACATATTTTTGTCGTGTCATATTTAATTTGAAGTGCCAAATTCTCGAATCTATCAAGATTGGAATGTGTAATTTCCTGTTGAATAGTCGAGATTAAGTGTGGTGCTCCATGCGCATGTAATGAATATTATTCATTTGGATGGACAAATAACAACACTGGCCTGCTGATGCAAACTCCATAATAATAATAATGTATTATTATATTTATGACACAGCTATTATTACAATAAATATCGAATTAATCAGTGTTTAGTAATTATAACAGTTACCTAAATATTTTTCAGAAAAATATTTGACAACAAATATGGTAGTACTATTGATATTAATAATACTACTACACATTTTATTTAAATAAATCAAAAAAATATTCACTTCAATACACAGAAATAATTTAACCTACAATTACAAGTAATATCTCTTAAGCGTACTAAACGTGATACCTATTATCATATGTTATCAGATATAAATAAATATGATAGTGTATGTTTTTTTAATGTTATCTACTACTAGCCTAGTCATTTGTGGAAGAAACAATCTATTAGTCATAGAAAATAATTCTACTCTAGTTACAATTGATTTAGTTGTATTGAACACTTATTGGTGAACGGAATATTCGTAAGTGCGACAAAATTTCGAAATTTTTTGATATTTACTGTGTTCTAATCGCAGGTGCAAAGTTTCATACGGTACAGTTGGGTACAAAAGTATGCCATGGAAATGTATCAAGTGCTAGTATTCATTTTGTTATATGGTGAAATATTGGGTGCTAGAATAACTTGCCCGAAAGATTGTGACTGTTTTGTGGATGAAATCAGTTGTCAAAGGAAGAATCTGACTGCATTTCCTGACCACCTTAGCCCTAAGGTAGGAATTTTAGTAGTTATTAGTTATCACTAATGTGAAATAGTTTTGTTAAAACATATTATACTTATACATTCGTTTTTATGTATATGAGTATAATATTATAAATAATTTCTTTATGCATAGTTTTACTTTTAAATAATTTACAGTACAGTTTAAAAGTACTGCATATATGTATTACTGGTAGTATATGCATCAGTATTTACTAATTGGTATTTCATATTTATTTTAAGGTGTCTACTATTTCATTAAATATTTTCATTGTTTAACATAGATATTGTCTGAGATAAATAAAGTAAATAATGTTTTCCGGTTTTTACTAAAACATGAATGTAAAAACTCTATTTTGTCAAATTTTCAACGATCCAATTGTCGAACACTTTTATAACGAGCATACGAAGAATTTTAGATACATCGATAATAAGAAGTATTAACTATGAGTAAAACACGAATTTCATTAACTTTATTTCCATATATTTTGGCAACTCAAAAATTTTAATTTTATTTTACACAACTATTATTTTTTACATTTTATTTGAATAATATTTTCTTAGCAACAAATTCAATTTATGTTTCCACTGAATTTCAATAGGAATATACGCTAGAATTATTGAAAATAAGAAAATCAGGTAGGCCATGAAAAACAAAATTTGCACTATCGTTATTCATCTGTCATATGAAATTAAGTTGCTAAAGTTTAGTTACAACTCTGTTAATCAATTTTTTAAAATATGTAACTAACCAAAGAGCGTTTCCCTCAGCGTTTGACGAAAAAATAAATAAAAATAGTAGAACACCAGCCATATTCACCAGATTTAGCAGTGGACCTGTATTTATATTTAGACTTCAAAAATTTAAGTGGTGTAAGGTTTGAAGAACAGATTAATGTTGCGCTAGTGGAATTCATGTTTATTTTGAAAGATTGGTTGGGTGCTAAAAGAAATGAAAGAAGAGAAGGTGACGTGTATTACTGCTGACCTGAATGGAAACTTGTGAACATATTTAAAATACAATTCTAAAAAATACACGGATCGTACAATACCATAAAAAAAAATTTCTAAGGTATGATAACTGTCGATACTATCTTTATATTATTTGGAAAAATGAATATACATATGTAATATCAATATGATTGTTTTACACCTGTTGAATCATTTTAACTGTATTCGTAATAAAAGAGTTCAACTATATTATAATTTGGCAGTTATAATCACACAGAGTTTTGCACTTTATCCATTGATATTGATATTTAAAACTACATAAACAAGGACAATGAACTATTCATAAAAAAGTAAAATTACAAGACTTCTGGTTTAACGGAAAGTAACATTTTTTTATTTTATTTTAAATGTAACACCCAACATACAAAGTGATTGAAAAAAGATTAACAAATGGGCGGTTATTATGAAAAATAATTCGATTTTTTATTTATTTTACAGATGACTAAAAATCGTTAAAATTAAAAGTGTAATATTTTTCTTAATAAATTTTTGTACAAAAAAGATTCAATAAATTAGATTGTTTAAGAAATGTTATAATTACTTCTGGGAACAATTCATAAGAAAACAAATGAGTACGTATGTATTGCTTCCAAGCATAACTATAATGTGTGTAATCTAATTTAAAAGTTTACTATGTAAAATGAACCTACTCATATTATACAAGATTGAAAGTTAATATCATTTTCACTTAAATTGTACGTAATATAATTTAACTTTTTATGTAGGTTTCAAATATGTAAATAATGAATCAAAAATATTATTTTTAGTGGGTGAGCCAATTTTCCTGTCTCAGTCTCTTGTTAATTTTTGCTTACTTAATATATATTTTGTCCTATATTTTAATATATAAATTATTACTTCAAATAAAAATGTTAGAAATAGTAAATAAGACACCTGTATTATGTACGATGTTCAACAAAAAAATAATTTTATATTTTTAACAATATACAAAAATATCAAAAACTTGGAGTAACTTATTCCACTATAATTTAGGAGCTTTTGGCAAAAACAACCATAGATGATGTAAATATGAGATATACAGCGACATCTACTTTCAAGGGTGCCAAATAGTTTGGTAAAACTTTCTTGCTAAAAGCATCTTAGTCACAAGGTATTAAATTTTACAGTTGAGTGTTTCTACAAAAATATTCTATACAAATGACGAATTATTAAATAATTTCTCATGAATGAAGTTACAGATATCTTTAACAGTAAGGAAGCTAAAACGTTTTTTCTTTGATTATCTCTATTTTAAAAATAGACAAAAGTTTTTCCAAAAGCTCCTCAACTGAATACACCGCCTATATGCGTAAAATATTAATTGTGGCTTTATTTTTTAGATTCGCATCCTGAATTTGAGCTACAACAGATTACTCGACATTCCAACAAAACTATCGAAAATCACTAATTTAGAAGAATTGATATTAACCCATAATCTTGTTAAAAGAATTAATAAAACTCATTTAAATATTAGCTCTCTTACAGTTTTGGATTTATCTTATAATAATTTCACACAATGGTCTCAAGTTCACACAGACTCTTTCAATCACACCACAAAAATAAAAAAGTTAGATTTATCATACAATAGATTTGAACATATTAGCACATCGAAACAATATGTGCAAAGCAAATCCTTGGAAACGTTGGTGATGAAACGATGCATAAGAGAGCCACTTCCAAAATTATTTTTATCGGGTTTAAAACATTTGAAACGATTTATTGTTTCAGAAAATTTTAGACTCAAAGAAATAGATTTAGTAAATGCTACTAGTTTAGAATATTTAGAAGCTAGAAATACAGGGGTGGAATTAGTAAATTTGTCTAATTTTCCTAATTTGAAAGAAGCTGTTTTGAGGGGTAGTCGAATAAATTATATAAGGGCAGAACACTTTAACAATAAAAATTTAATGGATTTAGATTTATCTGATAATGGTATTAAGTTTATACGAAACAATTCTTTTCTAAATTTGCCAGAATTACGATTTGTTGATCTATCTATGAATGTATTTGTTGATTTAGATTCAAATATGTTTATGAACAATTTACAGTTAGAAGAATTAGTAATTTCGCATACTTATCTAAAAAAATTAGTACCATTCAATAGTTCCTCCTTAGTAACACTTGATTTTAGTATAAATGAAATTCAACAGTTTAACAATGAAAGTTTGAAAAATATGCCCAGTTTAAAATATTTAAACTTATGTCGTAACCTTATTTCAAGTTTACCAAACCAAATTGTTAGTAATTCGTTACAATATTTTAATTTAAGTACATGCCAAATTTCTGGTTTACGAGAATCAACTTTTTCTAACCTACAGAATTTAAGAATTTTGGATCTTTCCAACAACAAACTAACGTCATTCAAGCGAAATTATTTTCCTATTTCCATTCACCAAATAAAGCTCGATAAAAACTTATGGAGATGCGAATGTTATTCCAAAGATTTTATCGACCAATATAACTACCTTATGTACCCTTATGATCTAACTTCGAAGAAAAGTCTAATTTGCCATGACCCAGAAAATGTTTCCGGGCTAACTTGGGATGAAGCATGTGGACCAGTTTGGGATAATATGCAGAACAATATGCTACAGCATGGGAAAATGTGGATGTATATAATATCCATGGTTTTGGCCATGTCTGTTATATTTTGTGCCACCATGTGTATCAGAAGAATGCACCATGTAAGTATATAAATTAATTTGTGGCTTAAAGCAAGAACAACCAATGTTAACATTTGGTAATTTTGAGAATGAGTGATTTAAAATCAACAAGAAACTTTCTGTGTTAATAATACCAAGAACATCTATGTGAAACTTGACTATTAACATATTTAACATGTTCACTACGTAGAATTTTTTTCTAGTTTTCCTTGTAGATTGGACCCCAATTTTGCGGTGAGGGTTATTTTGTCTCTAAATTTTTGTTTTAAATATTTTCATCTAACAGTATAATGACTGGAGGAATAACACATGTATTAGATATAGGTAATATTTTAATAAAGTTTCTAGTTTCCACAAAATGGTAAATGGGCAGTAATTTTTGTTCTTTGGCACTATGAAAATGTATAAAAAAAGGGCAAAATGACCCCCAAATGCCGTGAACATATTTACTATTAATATTAATTACAAATGTTACTAAATCTATTATATAAACTTTCTAGGTGAAAATAATGAGAGAAGAAGCGGAACGTCTTCGCCAAAGAATGGAAGCACAAGATAGATTAGACCGACTACGAAGAGAATCCCAAAGACAGACGGAAGCTCAACAAAATGCACCAGATCCAAGAGAATTGCAAAGACCTCCTTCATACCATGAAGCCATTCGTATGCCCAGACTTGATGGTTCCATGCACAGCTTATCAGGTAGAAAATACTCGTATGCAGGCGCGCACAAAAATCTTGTGGCGGGGGTAGGGGCACACACACACACACACACACACACACACACACACACACACACACATACACACATACAGGTGACAGTTAATACATTCAATAGCCGAGTTCCGAGTTCAATAGAACTAAAATCCATAATAATTATACACGAGTTTAAATCCCGCCGGGTTTATTTTTTTATTATATTTATTTTATTTTGTAAAAAGTATTATTACATAAATCACAAAATTTATTACATAAATCAAAAAATCTGGATCTGGAGCCCGGCTATGTACATCGTAAAAGCGGCATCCAATGCAAAATGTAACCTTGGAATAATTAAGTGCAAAATATTTGAATTATCAATAATTATATTGTTCAATATAATTTATTAATGTAATTTTGTTGTGAGGAGCACTGCCCCCTACAAAACTGTTTGTAAGGGGCACGCGCCCCGTTGCCCCCACAAGTCGGCACCCCCGCTCATATGATCTAAAAATGAACTGGTACTATATAAAAGTATGACACCCTTAAATAATGCAATTAGAAAAAACCAAATTATGAAAATTGTTGTAGAACTTTTCTCAGAGTATCTACCAAAGTGATATTTTGTCATTAAAATTTCGCAAAAATGTTTATTTGGTTAGTTGAGTGACTGCGGACCAGTTTCAACAAAAAAATCATCAGACAATAATGTTTGACCAATTTTCACCACATTTTGAAATAAATACATTATTCAAAGAGTAGCTACATAATACTTCCAACCAACACAGTGGCGGATTTAGAGGGGCACTCGGGCACGTGCCATATGGAGACCAATGGCAAACTAATTTATATTATTTTATAAATAATCTATTGTCAAGTGTTATAGTCAGCACATTAAAAATAGATCATATAGAAGTAAAAAAAAAGTTCTTGGTAACATATGAAGTATGTTTACTTAAAACAAATCTTTTATGTAACATATTTTCTTTGTTTTCAAAAGTATGGTGGGTCATTATATGCTTTCGTAGAAAAATCATATTTCCTTTGATGTAATAAACCCCACATTGATAAATTTCTACGCTCGAAAACCTATTGTCGTTAGCCATTTTTAAATTTGCTCTGAAATGAATCCGTGTGATCATTCAAAAAGGATAATTCAGAAGGGAAAGGGGAAGGTTGTCTACTACTATAGAAATTGGGGATAACGAACAGGAAGCGAAAAAACATACTTCTTAATCATGATCACTTTGATGATTTAGATTGCGAATTACAGCCTGAAGGAACACAGCTATTCATGGCCTATTTAAAAACTACTATATAAATAAAATTTATTTAAATTTAAATTGAATTTTTCTCAATATTTTTATTATGTAAGGATATAAAATGATTACATGGTTGAATTCAGAAAAAATACTATATCGAACGGGCCTAGAAAATTTATAACAACCCTTTCAAAAAAATATAACTATATTGTAATTTGAGAACTGGTTCATTTTTTTTCTTTAATAAATGAATGTCACCCTTGGTCTACTACAATTTTTACTTAAATGATTTTCTTCTATTCCCAATAATAAAGAAAATAATTGGGGTGTCCCGTATCCGTGAAACACCTGTATATCTATAATTCGGCCATGTATACTTCCAAACATAAATAAATTTTCCATTTTAAGGTCATTTTAACTTAATATCTTCTAACAAATGATTTAGCTTTTATCCTTTGATGTTTCCAAAATAAAAAACATTTCTTGCAAAAACTAAATATGCAGTACAGTATTGTTTATAATGACTTAGTCCTTCTAGTTTAAAACAATAGATTATATTATGAATCGATTTAGATATGTTTTTAAATAAATAAATATATCATCACAGCGTAGGTATTAACCATTGCTGGGTGCTGGGTGTGCCAATCTGCTGTGTACACAGATCTCGATAATGTTTTTGCATCACAGAAAGGTAGTTCCAGTATTATTATTATTATTATTAACACTGCACGTTTCTTGTTGATTTTAAATCACTCATTTACGAATTATTAGCATTAGTTGTTCATGTATTAAGCCACAAATTTACTTTGATTTGTAAAGCAAAATATATAAATCAAATGGATAATTAGCAATGATTTCTTTTTATTATTGTTTTCATCTTTCTTTCTGTTCTGTTTTCTTAGCGAGTCGTCCGTCCTTGGCAAGCATCCCTGGATCACCAACAACACCAGGTCCTTCTGACCTCACAGCCAGTAAAACTGGGGGTTCCCGATCCAGAGATCTTGACGTCGATGAATCACGTGACCGAAATGACAAGGCATCTTCTGGAAGACCTAAACGCGCAAGGACACCTAGATCAGACAGACGTCGAAGAAGACGACGTAGCCGTGCTATGTCAGGAGATTGGGATACCAGGAGCGAAAGGAGTGTAAGAAGTGTGGAAGGGACTGCTGATGACCTTGAGGTGAGGAAAGATTAATTTAAAAAAAGACTAAAAGTATTATACATTATTAAATAATGCAATTATCAAAAAATGATAGCTTTAATAAAATGTAAAACACTCAGTGGGTTTTCTATAATGATAAAAGGAAATTTTAAGGATTCCCGAAAATAAAATTGATGACAAAGTAATTTGTCGATAAATTAATCTCCCAAACTTATGGCGCAAAATATTTATCGCCAGTAAAATGATGGCAAAAAAAATTGATCGCAAGGAAAATATATGCTATGAAAATTGGTCTCAAGAAACTTTGTTGTCCAGAAATCAATCCTGCAGAATATTAAGAAATCAATGGTAATATCATCTACTTAATTACAGAGAAATTTAGTGCACAGAAAATTAATAGTAATATAAAATATCTAAAACATTTAATATTGTTCAAAGATTAATTCTTTTTTTTTATAAAGCGTCTGGTGGTTTTCAAAAACTAGGTAAATTGTAAAATTAATATATGGACATATTCGATTGTAATTTTTCTAAACATAAATACTGTAACTTACTTCACGTAACCTAACACAGAAAACTGACGCCTGCAAAACTCAGGCCGAGAAGTTATAATAGTTATTTTTTATGCAACATGATTAAAACTTATAGTCTTATTTCACGAATAGGAAGTCCTATAAGTAAAATAAGACACTTTTTACTCTAGTTGCATACAAATGCACAATGCTACAATAAAAGTGTGAAAAAAGTGTCATAGCGTTTCATTATTTCACCCGTTTGCGTTAAAAAAGTGCAATTTTTTCACACTTTTATGTGTTAAAAGACATACTTTATAATCCTATTTTAATGGAAAAGTGTATTTTTCTTAACAAACGCAATTTTTTTTAATATAATTACAGTGGAATCCATCTATAATGAACTCACCTGTAATAGAAATTCTTTTATAATGTATCCGTTTTTAAAATCCCAGTACAAACACATGAAAAATCCTCGGTTAAAATGAACTCGATTATAACAAATTTTCGCCTATAATGAACCCAAATTCGTTATTTTGTCCATTACAAGCGGAGCGATTCGGTACTTAAAATAAAGTCAAACTAATTCTAGATAAAGATTATATAGCCAAACCGTGAATCCAAACAAAACTAACCGATTTTTTTCAAAATATGTAATGGTAAATATATGCGAGTATGTATGTCATTACAATAAGTTTTTCGCTTTTATTTTAGTGCTTATGTATACCTATATACGAGTAAGTATATAGTTTAATGTTGTATCTAGTTACTTTTTCTTAATAAAAACATGACAATGAAACAACATAAATAAGCATTTATTTAATTACTAATTATTATGATGAGATGAACATTCTACTATAATGGACTATTTTCCTTGGTCCCCTGAAGTCCTTTATATGCGGATTCTACTGTATTAACACTTAACTTAAATAATTCAATAAAGTTTTGTCAATTTTGTTGTACGATCAAATACCTAGCGATCAATTTTCCTAAGATTACTTTAGTCAGTGTTTTTCTTTTTGTAGAAAAAAAGGTGCCAGAACTGAAAAACGATGGCGAAACTCACATGTTGTTAAATTTATTATAGAAAAAAATAGAACAGTAATACATGTAATGGTGTGAATATATCGTTGGCGTAATTTATATTTCCACAAATTCAGAAAAATATCAAAATAACAAAACTACTAAATAATTTTCAAAAAACATTGGAAAACCGTCGAAAATAGGTGTCAGAGCGCTGAACCGGCGCGTTACCTTTCCAAAAAGCCCTGATTTTAGTGATTATTAAATTTTCTTGCGAGAAATTTTCTAGCGAACAATTTTTCCGCGATCATTTGTCCGGGATGAATTTTCAAGTGATAAACTTTACGAGGACGATTTGCTATAATTTTTGAAAATGGGACTTTCTTTATATTCAGTTTTTTATTCATTACCATTTTCCAGTTAGCGTCATGACGTAGATTTTAAAACTTTCTAAAAAATTTTATTTGAAAATTTTATCTGCCACGTACAATATTTCAAAAATTTCTACAGTGACACTATATCCCAGTTCAATTGCATTTGAATCTGATTTAGATTTATATCTTAATGACTAAAAGATAAATGAAATATATCACACTTCAAAGTTAGATTCAACAGATCAAACTAAATTTGACCAAATTTTTATCAGTATTTAGAAATAATTACGATTATTCAAAGAGTGGCTAATACTTTTGGCCAAGAATCGAGTATAATAACAAATATTCTAAATTTGAAAGTATTATGGTTAATCAAAGAAATATACATGCCAACAAAATATTATATAATATTTTTACAAGAAAACGTTCTATGAATCAAGTCCAATGTTATAAAAATTGTAAAAAGTATGTCATAAAATTTCTGACATGGTTGAAATAAAAAATCAAAGATGGGACTAATTTTATGAACTTTCAGTATGTTTTTAAACAAAATAGATAAGAATATTAATAAAAGAAGAAGGTTCAGCTATAGTTATTATTTCGTGAAAAACCCATTTTGTTGAATAAATTTGAAAGTTAAAAATGGCACTTAAATACCTTTGTATTAAAAATCTTCAGTTATTATTTTTTTAAAAAATAATAAACACGTATTTTTTTGGTTGTTCATCCGTATTGACCCATTTTTATTTTTTTTATATTGAGCGATGAACATGAACTAGTGCGTCATAATAACGTAAGCATGTAATAGTACCAATACCACTAGATGGCAACCGAGTAGTAAATGAAGAAACATTTATGTCAAGTTGGCATTTTAAAACGATGCAAGCAAACTTCAATTGAATCTACGAAAGTAAATGCATCTTTGTGTGAGAAATAGTATATATCAGATGCACAGGACTTTCATGGTAGAACAGTTAAAATTTAATTTGAACATGAAACAACTGACTTACCTATACTATTTCTCTTTTGAATGCATTAAAATATACTTTCTGATTTTTCTTAATACAACCTTTTAGTTTCTGTTCTGTATATTATATTTAAATATACACAACATAAACTAAAAGGTTATATTATTATTGTATTACGAGTTCTGATAGATTTTTTAATAATTTACATTTTTCTTGTTACTTTTGTAAGAAAGCGGTACTAAATTATTTTAAAAAATAAAGAAATCTTGTAATGTTTTATATAAAAAATGTCGTAATGAATGTTGTCTGCGTTATTCATCCCAATGGGCTACTTGCATGATATTAAGAAAATTTTTTTTTTGGAATATATGTATATATATAAAATAAAAGACCCCCTATTTTTTTCTTTTTTCAAAATTTTGTCACTTACGGCTAAAAATAAATATTTTCTTTTTATGACGTCACAATCACGGATGATATACGTCCTAGTTCTGTAGTTTGGGAAGACAGAGACGGAGATAGTGGAACGTTGTCTGATCCTCGATCTTCCCTTCACCTCTCCCACTCACATTAACGAATCAAATGCTAGTGATTGTGTCGTCATCAAGATAGGGGGGATACATTTATGTTAAATTTACTAAATAAAGTATTTGAAAAATTTATAATGTAAATAATGTAGTTGAGTAAACTAAACTTGAAAAATATAATAGTTTTCAAAATCCTCTTGTATGCAAGTAGCCCATTCTATAACAAATTTACTTTCTAAATACTGTAACCAAGTGACACAAAAATGCCAGTCATTTTCCTTTTTTATTCAGTATTCGCTATTATTATTATTGGTTATTTGCTGTAGCCATGTTGCTAAGAGTTAGTAACTATATGTTACAGAATTGGGATGAATATGTAATTCTGGGAGAATATTTTAAAATATATTTTTTAAAGTGGCATGAATTCGGAATATTATATTTTTTTAATAATGTACTATTGTTCTTTTATACATACTAAATCATTTCATTTACAATTTATATATATTTTGTGTTTTATTCAACTGTTTAGCACACAATTTTTGTAAAAAACGTACTTCAGTTTGAAAAAACATGACAAGCAAAAACATTTTTTTCTTCTCATTATTCGTTTTCGAAACTTTTATTCATAGTACCAATTGAAAAATCATAAATAATGTAAAAAGCAATAAATTTCGGTTTTTTGGCCAATGTCATTTTTGACAGTTTTTTGTCTCTTAAAATTTTTGCTTTTTTGACTTATGTGGTTTCTCAAATAGGTGATTCAGTTCTTATTTAACATTTATTCTTTTCTTTGCAAAATTAATTCTTGCTACAATAACGACAATTGTATTTTTTCCAGGTAACCAGAAGCATGATTCTAGACACAGACGGACAAGACAATGAAGAATCGACCACAGGAAATAACAATAATAATAATGACAATGGCAATGGCAATGAAAATAATGGAGACGTTGGGAATATTAATCGTTAACAACTATTAAAAATATTTTAAATGAATATTTTCTTCGTGCAACATAAAGAGTATAGAGATGAACAAATTTAGTGATGTAATATTGTTTATATATATTTAAGTAAATGACATATTGTAAAATGTGATATTCACAAACATTATATGATTTAAAATTAAAGATATTTTGTATCAATATCATTACAGTACTATCATAGTACTACTATGTATGTATCGTAACATACGTTAATTTATTACTTGGTTTTGGATAAATAGGAATCATTTTTTAATATATGAATGATAACATAAATAAAGTATCTACTTCGAGTAAAATGATTTCATGGATCTTGGATACGGTTTAAAAAACTGCTTTAATTCCTGCAAAAATGTATCGAAAAAACAGCAAAAATGTCTCACAACTTCTTTAAAACAATAGGAATTCGAGTATTTTGTTCTTGGATAGTTGATTCCGTCCTTACGCACTTACAATGTACAATATAGTATATAATAAAATTTATAATATGAGAGTCACGCTAGAATTAAGTATGTTCAAAATAGTTACATTCAATAATAATAGGTACACTTCATTATTTTTTACCTCCATTTCTTAAGACCTGCTAACCATCTCATTGTAGAATGCTTCCAAAATAATCATGAATTGCACTATTGTAGCATCTTCTTTACACGAAAACTTCCTACCCCTAATTTTATTTCAAGTCAGTCAAAAGCTACAAGTAACAATATTGCCAAACCAGGTAATATGATGGTATTCTATTACTTTATTTTGCTCATTGATTACTCTATATTTTCAATTATAGTGATACTTAATATTAATAAATTATTTAAGTTCTAACTAAATTAGCTTTCGCAACTAATAACATTTTCCATTTATATATTAAATGCGAACTTTTCTGCACCGCGTACATAACTCGTTTTCCATTTCTACAGGCTGGTAATCGGCACAGCTGAACATAAGACTTTAATATGTAAAATCAGACTTTCCTATATCCTGCTTTCCTAATTATTTTAGGTAAAAAAGTTTCAAATAAAAGTTGTAAAGCATAAAATTCTGCATCTAAATCAAAATTAATGTTGTATGCTTTGTAGCGGCAGAAATAGCAATTGCCATGGAATTGAGACAAAATAAATAACAAATGACTAACGATTTATCTGTCTATTAGGGTAATTTATTTTTATTAGGTATTATTTTTAATTTCTGTTCCAGTGAACAATTATCTGTTAATTTAAATTGATATTTGTTCACTTGATCAGAAATTACAAATAATAATAAAAATATATTAACCTTGCGTGACAGATACATTTGTTTATTGGCTCAGATTCAAAATTTTATGCCCTACAACTTTTATTTGAAGTTTTTTTTACCTAAAATAATTAGGAAAGCAGGAAATTAGGAAAGTCTAATTTTACATGTTAAAGTCCTATGTTCGGCTGTGCCGGTCAGCACCCTGTATAATGAGTTTGCATTAGCTGAATTTTACGTGTTTCAAAAATCAAGAGCATATACTAGATTCCTATTAATCTAGAATCAAAAATTCAAAGGATCAGTCATTTAGAGTTAATACCAGATTAATGAGGTATGAATAGATTTTGAATTTTGTTTTGTTTCTGTTACAATCTTTTGATTTTTTTTTTATATAAAAATTCTATATTGTGACATTACCAATAACTTTTGCATGAGCTGTCGTACCAACACAAAAAAGACGAACAATATTTTCGTAATAATTGTTGGCCATGCTTTTATTTGTTTGTGTCGCTGGAAATAAAAATATGCATGTCTTTTGCGGTAGTTTTTTCCAATAAATTGCATCATGTTAAATTAGGCTATTAAATCGCATATGAAAATAATAATATACAAGTGATAAGAGTCGGCAAATAAGTATTAACCTTTAGCCTAATGGAGAAGTTGAAGTAATTCAAACATTACTCACTACAAAGGTTGCTAATGTACGTTGTTCAACTAGTAATTATTTTCTACTCAATAATTATGCAAATATAATGACTACTATGGACGTACTACTATTTAAATATTTACTCTCAGCTATTTTTATCCATAACCCTGAATTACATTAGACCTTTTTGTTCAGATTTATCCTATATTTTCATTCAACAATTTTAAGAAAGGGGTAAGGCAAGAATTGAACCCTAATTTTGAGGGTTCCCATTTTGAAGGATTTATTTATTAATATTTATTTTCTAGTAGTTAACCTATCACAAAATCATCCTCATCGTATGAACCTGTGCTATTTAGGCTTTCATCAAGTCAAGTAGCTTGATGTTTTTGTAAATTACTTGATTTGACTTGAAAATCAAGCTTTTCAAAAATTCATTACTTGACTTGACTTGATTTTCTATCGTTATTACTTGACTTGATCAAGAAAATGCAAGCTACTTGATAAGGAACCGATTATGTACGAAAACGCGCGAATCAGTAGAATCGTGGTACGGCGTGGCGCGCCATATGCTGTGCTGATTCACTACTACAAGTTAAAATTTGTGCAGAGGTTTAAAAAATTTACTCAATATTGGAATATATACTAGAATAACCCGAGAATATGTCGACAAAATTTGAAGTCGTAATCATTTTTATTAAGTTAACTGTAGATGGTTAAACTATCGCACAAAAGCCCAATAAGCTATACTCCATTCGAATTAAGAATAATAATTGGGACTTCAGATTTTGTCCACATATTATCGGGTCATTCTAGTATATGTTCCAATAATGAATGGATTTTTTAAACATCTTAATATCTCGGAGAAAAATAAAGTTCCAAAATGTGCCAAAACCGAATGTTATTTAAATGGGGAAAAATCAAATGCATATGGTCAAATATTAAAATTAAGCGGAATCATTGCCAGTATATATATATATATATATATATATATATATTTGGAACCACTTTAGGGGGCGGTTAAGATTCGACTTGCCCCCTTTTAAAGCCCATCATAATACATATACTATAAATAGTTTTTTATTCATAAATTATACGCTTAAATCTTTTTTTTAATTTTTAAATTTGAATGTTTGATTTATTTTTATGAATAAAAGTCTATATTTCAAAGTATATTATTGATATTGTTATAAAACATAAGGATCTATATGAAAATGAAATGTAGTCTTGAAAAACTTTTTTTGGTAATTAAAAAAATAACTACTTGATTTTTTCAAGTAATTGGATAATAACTACTTGATTTTCAAGTACTTGAAATTGTAACTACTTGATTTGACTTGGCTTTCGGCTAATATTACTTGACTTGAGCTTGGCTTGATTTCACGTCAAGTCAAGTAACTTATTGAATATCAAGTCTAGCCGTGAAACTCTAGTGCTATTTAAAAAAATATAATTTAGTTGTACCGTTCGAGAACCACTGGTTGAATTTTTGGTTTGTTATTACTGATAAATTAGCTTCTTATTCTTGAACATTTTTCTACATAGTCATTAGTTTGCCCAAAAAATCGCTGGTTGTTTTAAAGGAAACATCCTGTATAAATAACATAAGCGGCTAGATGAAAACAATATTTCGATACCCGAAGTGATAATAAGTCAATATGTATATCAAGAATGTGTTCCATCTAGCTGAAGGTCGGCTGTAAGTATATGCATTGGATGCCTACCTTCCTTATATGTTCATCTGCACTCGTATATTAAAATCAAACGTCAAAGAGAAAATGATAAATTGTACGATAAATCTATTTCATATTTTGATGTTGAGCGATTGATTTAGAGCTACTTCTGCTGCGAACAAGATTTCCTCTTTAGATATTCTAGATAAATAATAATTTCGAAGCAGTAAGACCAATAAATATATTAACTAGATGACAAACTCATTTATTATTAATACTGCATCAGATGTTTGATGATTTATTTATTAATATAAATTTTCTCAATTTTAATTTACTTTCCAATTACATACACCCTGGAGTACTGGACACCCATGGTTTTCTTAAAATAACTAGATATGCAGTTTTTTTGGGCTTTTTTGTTTTATTATGTAATATTGAGTTTTTCAACAATTTTAATATGGAGGCTTAAATATGTACATATTTTGGTCTTGAAAATCTCAGTGTTTATACGGGGTGATGCTCAATTACAGATATACAATTTAATCATATTATTCCTTTAATATTTCAAAACTGAATAACTATCATCAAATATGAAAAATGATTAGCATGTCTTCTGAAACTGTCATGAAAATCAAAAATGTACAGAAATTACTACAGAAAATTATTCGGATACCTATAATATTGACTTAATTAAGTACACATAATACAAATTTAATATTTAGTAGGGTAACCCTTGGCTTTAATTACAGCTTCCAAACGCCTAGGCATTGATTGTATTAAGATTGATGTAAAGGTAGTTTTTTTGTAATAATATCAAAAATATATTTTTAAATATACAGGCTATAACATCACAACCTACCACCGCCATTATTTTCTTTATTATAATAGTTACAAAAAAATACTATAAAACAAAGTTATAGGAGACTAAGGGGGACATCTCATTATAGAAGAAAATAGTTTTTAAACCAGTGATTCTTAAGTTGCAACACAAAGTTATATTTTTTCAAATAGGATTATACATATTTTTATGCCAATGCGACAGCATATTTTTTCTGAATTCAACCATGTATTAATTGTATGTCCTTACATAATAAAAATACTGAAAAAAATGCGATTGGAATTCAAATAAATTTGAGTTTTATAGTAATTTATCAATAGGCAAAAAAACTGCTATTTGGCAATTTGAATTATTTAGGATAGAAATTTAATAGAACATTGTTCATAAAGTTTTTAAAAAATATTTGTTTCATTTTATTTTAAGCTCAATTGTTTTTCATTCATAGCTTACTAAAAAAAAACTATAAAAATCAAATTTATTTAAATTTTAACTGAGTTTTTCTCAATATTTTTGTTATGTAAGGACATAAAATAATTTCATGGTTGAATTCGGAAAAAATACGTTATCGAATAGGCATAAAAAATATGTATAATCCCATTTGAAAAAATATAACTTTATATTGTAACTTGAGAACCACTGGTTTAAAAAAATAGTTTCTTCTCTAATGGGATGTCCCCCTTGATTTCCTACAACTCTGTTCTATAATATTTTTTTGTAACTATAATAATAAAGAAAATAATGACGGTGGTCGGTTTTGGTGTTACACCCTGTATGCGTTCAGCTAAACATTTATATTAAACCCCATTACGTAACTTTATAACAAGTGTCCGAAATAACAATTACGCCAGGTAATTTAAACGTTTTTAAAATTTGATGGATATGATCAGATTCTGCAATATGAGAAGAATAATATGATTAAATTGTTAAAATAATTTATTTTCTGTAAACCCTTTTTATTTTGATATTTAGTTATAAAAATTAAGTATCCGCATAATTTTGTGAGCCACTTAAGTATTTTACTTGAGGAGTGCATTTTTTAATACCACTATATTGGCACTTCTTTAATTCTTTATAATACAAAAGTTAATTATGCAATTACTTAATATAATTTTTGTAAAACCAATATTATTATTTTTTGAGTTAAATGAATATGCAGTATTTTGCATTATTTCAAACTACTTACCTTTACAAAACAATTCAATATTCCCAATTAAATACTTGTAAATGTCTCACTAGCACTGTACAGAAAATAAAACAGAGACCAAGACCGACTGCGTGAAATTAAATTAAGGTCTTCATTAGGTACTACAGAATTAAAAATAATATAAAATTTTAAAATCAGCGAATAAAGCTTGTGACCCAAAAATCTCAAATTAAATTTACAAATTGTTTGTTTCTTATTCAGTACGTAGAATATTATATTATAAGCCATTTCAATATGAACCTATTGAGAATCACTCTTTAATAAGTAGATGTTAATTAATTTGTAATTTGTATGTATTGTTGATACCCATAAGTCTGTACCCCTACCTATTTTTGAGTTATGCGTCCAACTTCACCCACCTTGGGGTAAAAATTTCAACATTTTTAAAAATCTAGTTTTTATACTTTTAGATACTGATTTTAAATATTCAAACCACAAGTTAATATCGCTTTTAGTGAGATATTTGCGATCATACTTTGACTTTGACCTTGTACCCCAAAAATTTTAGGCAATAATTCAAAAATGGTTAAGATATATGATTCTACAGGCTATATATTTTTTAATTCAAACATATAAATTAATATTTTATATGTATGTATATGAAATATGAATGAATCGTATTAAAAATAAATATGTTAGTAACTAAATTCTACTTTCAGCAAATCAGTTAGACCCAAATATAGATACAAATAAATAGCTATACAAATATATAATATTCATAGACTTACCATAACATGAAAACGTGTTCCAAGTTTTTGATGATGCACTATATATTTATCACATTATTTTTAATAAACAAATAATATTCTTTATTTTATTTTCATTGTTTGTACAATCTACTTTATTTTAAACTAGTTGCTTGATAAAATATACATATCATTAAATACACTACACTAACACAAAAATCATATTTGTCTAATGTAGAACAGAACATACAAGTAGCTGACTAACAAGTTTTAACAAACAAAATCACTGTTGTAATTCCTCGTAGAGGGCTATAGTGTATAAAAATTATTCATCTAAAGCTGGATTTACACCAGTAATAAAGTTACATTCCCACCTAGTTTATTATTATTATTTAAAATAATGAAGATTTCTTACAAGTAAAATATTGAGATTTTTACGGAGGATACAATCTTGTGAAGCAAATACTTGTAAATTAGTAGACAGAGGATAAATAATTTCTTTTCACTTGGAAGGCATTATTAAAAAATATTAACAATTTAAAGAGATTTAGAATAGAGAGTGGCTCAGGCTATAAAAATGTTTTATATGGAAAAGGAAGTTTCTAGGAAAGCAAAAATGTGTGTATACAAAGTAGTATTCGTTCCCGTTTTGGATGTGAAAGTCTTTGAAAAGCAAACTCCAAAGCATCTAAATGAAATACTTAAGATGAGTTTTGGGAATTTGATCAGTCACATTACTGTAAAGATTCATACTCTTAATATTTTTATTATTAATGATATTGTCAGTGTTCCTTATATATTGTGTGCATTTTATGAGTTCCAGGGCTTTTATAATTTGATTCTGAACTTTAAAATGCGATTTTAACATTTTAATAAGGTTTGTGTATGCTTTTGCAAAAACTGAATTGTTTAAGTAAATTTACTGTTCGATGTGTGTATAAGTTGACAAGGGTTCCTTCGGACTGTGATTGTGATTTTGTGAATCCTGATTAGTTTAATCGTGATCCTTTTGTATCATGATTTAAAAATTATATCAAGAAAATAACTTGAATAATATAAACACCACTTATATTTATATACATATTTTCTTTATTTTCAAATGTATGGTGGGTCATTACATGCTTTTGTAAGAAAATCATATTTTCTTTGGTGCAACAAACCCCTATTTTTAAATGCAGTTGAAATGTTTGTTTCGGATCTCTAAATTTTGAGGATTCATTACGAAGGATTTTTTCTTATTTACACGAAGGTCACGCTAGAATTATTGAGGATAAGAAAATCAGATATGCCGTGGAAAATAAAATTTGCTCTATCATTTTAAACAGATATTTATCTGTCATATGAAATTAAGTTAGAACTTAGTTATTCAAATTTTTCCACTTCATATTGTAATGACATTTTATTTGTCAAAAACTTAGCTGTCAGATGTGACATCTTATCTAAAAAGGAACTTTTCTTTCATTTTATTTGTCGAAATGTTCTTGTTGACTCCATGAAAATGAAGAATTATTCACATCAAGAAATGTAACAAATTATTAAGTAGTATTATTTTGATGCAAATTATATTTTATAATTTCTGCCATTACATTTTTTTGTGAGTTTATTTCAATATTATGGCTAACACTATAACTTTTATAGTATTTTAAATTCAATTTTGCAAAATAAACTGTATTTACTAAATTAGATGTATAATTAATTACCCATGTTACGACTATGGCCCGCTTTTTGTGTTACGCCCGGTACATTAGATTTCACATTTTCACTCAACAACAAACAATTAAAACAAAGACTTTCTTTAAAATAAACGGGGTCCTGAGAGACCCCAGGTAACCGCATGCATTTGTGTTAAATTTTTACCATGTTATCAGTTACAGATTAAAATAAAATTATAAAAAATACGAACCATGTGTCTTATTTTCAATAATTCTAGAGTGACTTTCGTTTATGTCAAAAACTAATTATTTGCAAATAGTGGACTTACAAATGAAGTGACAATGCTTCCACAAACAACAAACAAGACCTTACTTGTTGAATGTGTGAAAACCAAAACAATTGTGAGTGTGAACTTTCTTAAAATCGTCGGCTCTTGTTGACGAGTTAAGAGTAAATTAGAGTGGCGAATTTTTCGTTTAGCGTATGATGAATCTTTCCTGTAGTAGAAGGAAAGGAACTTAGTTACATTTTGCTATGTAATTGCAAGACACGGCACGGCGGGTACCCACGCAAGTCACGCGATATCAGATGTCAGATGCAATATCAAGTGACATGACATTCCAATACGAGGACGATATTTGATATTAGGAAGCATGGATTGATTCTTCGCTTTATTTTCTTTCAATTTTCATGCAATAAATATTTAAACCATAAGTTCCAAGGAATTTACATGTCAAAAAAATAATAATGGACAGGTGTCAAATTCAATATTGTTTGAATATGTATTTTTTGGAATTATACTGGATTTGTACACTTGTACCATTCTAAAAATATGGCCGTTTTTAAAATTAAAACCATATTAAAACTGTGACAGAATTAGTACCACCTAAAATTTTACTTAAATCTTTTTAAATTTGAATGCTTCAATTATTGATAGTACCAATTATGTATCACAAATAGAAATCGTTTTTTCGTTTGCTTATAGCGTTCTTCATTTATATATTTAGTTTTGCACTTAGTGCAGCTAATGACGTCAGGCTCGGCACTAGTTGATGATACAACACATGCGTAGTACTTTTTTAATCAAACATGTTACAAAAGTCCAGTACAAGTTTGTTAGTTGTCATTGTTAAATAGAGAGGTTATGTACCTCTTTGTATACAGGGTGTTTCCTTTAAAACAACCAGCGCTTTTTTGGGCGAACTAATGACTTTAGAGAAAAATGTTATATACAAAAAATTACCAGGAAAAAGGGCTTAATTTATGAGGAATAATAAATAAAAAATTCAACCAGTGGTTCTCAAACGGTAGAATAAAATTATATTTTTTTAAATGGCAACCTATATAAATTTTTTGTCCATTAGATAGAGAATTTTTTTCTGATTTCAACGATATAAATATGATATGGGGTTGTTAACAATTATTGCGAGAAAAATGATATTAAAAATCAGAAATAATTCTACAATATTGAAGTAGGCTATGCAATAAACAAATGCAAACAAATGATACAGGTGACAGATAGTTTTGTTACTTACGTTATTAAGTGTTTGTTTTCGTAATTGTTTAATTACTTATTAATAAAAAATGGCTTTGCAGTTGCAAGAATTAACAAATTTAGACTATTTTAATCTAGGCAATAGTCGTATTAATAGTTGTTTATTGCATAGCCTACTTCAATATTGTAAAATTATTTCTGATTTTTAACACGTTCACTGCCAAAGCAGATTTCGGCAAGTGTATTGCAGTTGCCCACTACGAGTTATCTTGTATTTGGCAGTTCAGCTTGTGACGCCAGCCACGAAGTAACTCGTGCCGCACAATATAATTTTTGAAGCTAGCTACGATTGTTCTCGTTCAATATAATGATGTTTCACAAAGCTAAGCGTCTGAGGTAGGAATTGGAGAAATAGGATTGGCGTATGGATACAGATTTGGTTCAATTATTTAATTATTATACATATTTTTTGGGCAATAGTTACCAAATCTAAATTTTTAATGTAGGGCATGGGTATTTATGTAACATAATTATTTTATATATTTATTTCGGCATTATATGCAATAAAAAAATAAAACGGTCTCTGGCGTCAGGGAAAAGCATATCAAAAATAGGTTCGGCTTCACTGTGACAAAAGCCAAGTACGGGAAAGTTCGTAGTTGGCAGTGAACGTGTTAATATCATTTTTCTCGAAATAATTGTTATACAACCCCATATCATATTTATATCGTTGAAATCAGAAAAAAAATCTCTATCTAATGGACAAAAAATTTATATAGGTTGCCATTTAAAAAAATATAATTTTATTCTACCGTTTGTGAACCACTGGTTGAATTTTTTATTTATTATTCCTCATAAATTAAGCCCTTTTTCCTGGTAATTTTTTGTACATAACATTTTTCTCTAAAGTCATTAGTTCGCCCAAAAAAGCGCTGCTTGTTTTAAAGGAAACACCCTGTATACTTACATCCGTACGTTTACAATAATTCTTTTATTATTAACAAATTTAATTTTGTATTTACACAGACGCTTTTTACACACATAAAATTCAGCTAGTGCGCATTGATTATATAAAAGGGAAATGAGTTATGCATGTTCGCACTAAATAGTATAAATGGAAAACGTCATTTTAATACAACTATATAACAAAGTTGCTACATGGACTAAGTATATGTTATTTTAACCATGTAACAATTATAAATGATTGCTAATCGTTCAAAGGATGTTGATAAATAGTTTGTCATATGTTTTAATAACTATGTTCATCACTTACTTTACCTTGACTGCAAACGAGCAACCTGCACTGTTAAAATGTAAATAAACCTGTGGGAAAAAATATGCATTCAATTTAGGAACTAGATTTTAATTACAAAAAAATGTATAATATAAAGCAGGATTTAACGCATCCAAGTTTCATACTAGACACTTTTCTAATAATAGTAGTTTTCATTCAAGTTCGATAATAGCCTTGCGCACTATGCGCACAATGCAGTTAAGCCCAACATAAATATACCGGGTGTTTTTTTTTTTTTCAAGGTGTACATAGGAAATTAACATGGGAAATCAGTTTTTTGTCAGACTATTATCAATAGAAAGATGCATTAATTGACACTAAATACATGTAAATTATGAAATATTTTAGTCCCATAAATTAATTATTAAATTCATTCAATTTTGTATTAAAAGCAATATCCAGGGCATTTTTGAACAAAAAGATAAATAAATGTTTGATATTTTGTCAAAATTCGGTATAATCTGCTTGTGCAAATTTTATTGTCATAATTTTATTAATTTAAATTTTGTGACGCATTTTCTAATCTGTTATAAAATATTAAAAAGAAAATAATACCAAAAATCATAGCTAACGAATTCTGACAGATAAAATATCAAACATTTGTTTATCTTTTTGTTCAAAATGCCATTGCCTTTAATACAAAATTGAATAAATTTAATTAATTTATGGGACAAAATATTTCATAATTTAAATATATTTGATATCATTTTATGTAGAATTTTTTTATTTTTCTATTGATACCACAACCGTTGTTGTCATCAAAACGGGGGGCAACAGTCTGAAAAAAACTGATTTCCCATACTAATCTTCTAAGTTCGTCTTGAAAAGGTATATGGAGCTGTGAAGTGATTTATATAGATATATACTTTTTTGATGTAAGAATGTCGTCTGAAAATTTATATGAATTCGCTTCCTTATTTAATAATTACGAATCAAAAATGTAAAAATAGTTGATTAAACTTTTTTATGTATCAGCTGTTTAGTTAAAACAACGCCATATTAACTTGGATGAAAACTAATATGCTTTCTAGGAAAAAATGTTTCCAAAAACTAGTAATGAATTTACCCAAAATATGTATAACATGATTTACTTAAATAAGAAGGAAACATTAAAATAATAAAATATAAAACAATATATATTTATAAATAAAAATTATATTTATGATATTCTGTAACAATAACATTTCATATTATTATCATTAATAAAATTTATAGAAATTTACAAATAAGAAAAACACTGATAACTAAATAACAATGACTGCATATCATTTTTGGCTATTGGAATCATTCAGACTTTTATTGCTCTACTATTAAAATTTCTTATAACGGTAGTATTTTAAAACGTACTACATTCTTAACTTTAGTGTTTCATAAATTATCGCACATTAATTGACATTTAGAAAGGTCGAAATCTAAAGTTGAAAGACCATAAGACATAAGATGTCCGAATGAACGTAGGGTATTGTCTATCAAGATCTATTTATTTCAATGAACATTAAGTTATTAGCGAAAGTACATACTATTTATCATTATTCAAGTTGTAAGTTGTTTTTCAGTGTGGTTGTTGTTGTTTGACATTTCAAAAGTTGTAAATAGATCATCATTGCTCAATTACAAAATAATATATTGAGTGAATTGAGATAAATGTGGATAACTATGCCAATATTTATTAGTAGGAATTATTGTCAAAATAGACTCATATATTTAACATTATTTATCAACCAAATAAAAATAAAAATTGCCACTTTATACATACATATTGAATTTAGAATTTTGTGTCGATTCAATATAATTAAAAAAAGTTAATACTAGGGCTAGGAAAAATATCGATATATCGATAAATATCGATATTACTCTACTTCGATATAATTTTGTGATACCGAAATATTGATAAATGGATAATATCAATAATATCGATAAAATTTTGATAATTGTTTCGATGTTTAATTATCATTTTTCACAAAACTGCGAAAACATTTTATCCATATTAATCTATAATTAATAAAATATATCTATAAATATATATTGTTATTATCTATTTATTTGTCAATATTTCAATACCACAAATTATATAAATAATATCGATATTAGCTAATATTTATATAATTTATCGATAGCAATATGATATTGAATATCGATCACATTTTTCCCCAGCCCTAGTTAATACCTATTATTTTAGCTAAACCAGAAGAATAATGAATTTACTTTTACTAAATTATCTTTACAAAATATCATTTTGTCAAAACTCAAAAAACATAATATAATATGTTGTATCTTTTTCATATTTACTAATTCTGCAATCAAAATTTTGGTAATTATATAATTAGTGTTGATTGCAATTGTGATAATATTTTTTGTTGTTTATTTAAACAATACGTACACTGGACAACAACAAAATTATTTTTTTCAAGGTCTATTCGCCCACTGAAAAATTACTCTATCAACAGATCTTAATAGACAAAATCCCTATTTGGCAACATGCGAATTCGGTACGTGCTAATTCGTCCCCCGTTGTCACACTTTTACTGAAAGAACGAATCGGCACAGGATGAATTAAGACAGCCATATATGATATTTGGTATATACGAGCAATAATTTGGCAGACTATGGTAAAATGCATAATTTCTATAAATACGTTAAAACTAATGCATTTTTACAGTAACAACTTAGTCGTCTAATAAAAAACCTGACAAAAAACAATAAATATACTTTTAAAATTAAGGAAGCCGCAATCTAAGTATAAATCTTATTGATACTTCATAGGTAAGGAAGATTCAACATAGAAAAAAATCCTTATATTGAAATACTAATTTAATAAATTATTTTAGCTGTTTTTTAAATAATTTTAATATTATTATTAATTTTTCTAACAATTACAATAAACATGTATTGTCTCAAATTCTGTTAAATTTTGCATCAATAATAAAAATTTGGAACAAATATTGTATGAAGAATTACATTCAGACAAAAAAAAATATATTGACATGAATTGTAAATTGTGTTTACTTTTAGTGTTTTTATTTTCTTCAGGGTCACAAATTTTTACACAAGAAATGCGCAATACGAAAGTTTAAGTTTGTTCGGAAAATAGGGGCCATAAATCACATATTCCAATTTTGTTTGCCTATATTGTACAAAAACTTTATGAAATGAGTATTAAGTTTTAATTTTGTTTAGAATATATGGGTCATAAATCATATGTTCAGATACTTTTTGCCTACATTGTACAAAAATATTTTTTTAATTTTCGGCCCACAATTTCAAAGATTGCAATTCCTTCCCAATAAATAAGAAAAGATAAAATTTCTCTACGTTCAGAGCAACAAAACGAAATATGTAACACGTATTTGCATTTTTGTTCAGAATGCCGTGGTTATTGGTTTTTGCCTACATTGTACAAAAACAAATTTTAAATATTTGTACAAACAAAAAGTCAAGTGTAAAAAATCTTTATAAAATGAGCATTATTTAAGTTTCAATTTTGCACAAAATATAGGGGTCATAAATTATATGTTCAGATTGTTTCATAAACTGTACAATTTTTTCAATTTTTGTTCATAAAAAGCCAGATAAAAAAAATTTAAAATTGAGCAATACGTATATTCAGAAGGTAGGAGTCATAAATTATATGTTCCGATTTTTTGCCTACACTGTACAAAACTACAGCAGTTATTATAATAAATGATGTATTCTGTTGAACCTTCCCTAGTTCAGTAATCATATGAGTATAATCTCACTGCATTCATGAAATATATAAAATATGCTAGAATGATATAAATAAATGATACGAATTTGTCATATTCCCGTTATGCTCTCTACAGCATATATACGAACGTAAGCTAAGATATTCATATGTTCACTAATTGGAGAAGAGCGCCTGCAAAAGTTAGTAATTTGGCTGGTTTTTCCGGTAGACGACTCACTGTTAATACCATGGATTCGTTTGGATTGGATACCAAGCAATTGTCACCTATATGCACCCATGTGCACAGAAGCGAAAATTGCGCAGTGAAAATTATTCGTAATGTGTTTTCAAATTTGACAGATGCAGATAGCAAGAAATTTTGTATCTGAAAACTGAAAAGACAAGGACGTGACATCATCAATCAGATTAAAATTTATCGTGTTATATGGTCTTCATATAGGTATTTTTTTTCTTTTGTACCTATATAATGATAATAATAGAATTTCCAATTTACTAAACATTCTTCTTCTTTATTTCTTAATATAAAAAATAATTTATTAATTTTTTTTTTGTAAATATGTATATTTTACGGTATACTAAGTTTTGAAATGGCAGTAACCCCTTATTTTTTTTTTCTTATTTTTATCTTTATATTTATATTTTAATAAAAATTCATAATAATTTCAATGTTTAAAAGAATTTCAAGTATCAACATTTATACCGGGTGGTGGACGTTTGGGGTGAACAGAGGATTTGAACATGTGTTTTAGTGTTATGCAATTCTTGTTCATTTTACGGCAAAAATTTGTAGAGAGCAAAGTTGTTCAAAATTATACGTTGCATACAAAACTTTTTTTATTATGTTTTTGATTACTTCACAAATATAAAAATTTCTTATTAGTAGCATTAGCCAATTGATTAAATATTTAAACAATGTTATTTCAATGAATATTAATTTAAATGAGGAACGTGTAAGTATTTATTATAAAGAACTATTATAGGAAAATAGTTTTAGAAGAATACGGTTTTGTTTGTTTTTATTTAATTTATTGTTATATTGACGTTTATAAATAATTTATGCAAAACAAGAAAAAAAATTCAATATCTTTTTTTATTCAATTAAATCTGATAGCAATAAGAGTGCTATGACAAAAACAATTTAATTTAGTAATAAGCACGAAAAACAAAAAAGATGGCATATTTATAAAATTAATTTTATCACCAAGAAAACACACGAACAATTTAACAACAATTAATATGAAACACATTTTTCAATTGTTTCTATCAAAGCACTCTTATTTCTAAAACTAAAATATTATTTTATTTGCATTTTTTGCAATATTTTTGTTATGTAAGACTATAAGTGTATTACATCGCTGTGTTAAAAAATACTGAATCGAATAGGCGAATAAAAAAGTAGGTTCCAATTTAAAATAAGAAAGTTGTATCGTGTATTTGAGAACCACTGGTTAAAAAAAAATCTTTCGATCATTTTAATAGCCTTATAATATAGAAATTGTTTACTAATTTAACCAACTTTATATCTCTTATAGTTCTCGAGATAGCAATAGTGTCCAACTTAAATGGTTTTGTATGAAACATTTAATTCTGGTCAACTTTGTACTCTATAGTTGAACAAATAAAAAAAAAAAAATTCATAAAACTGATATAACATGAAATTCTTACGTTCACCCCTAACCGCCACCTTCCTGTATTTCATAAAAACTACGATTTTCCGGTTGTATTACACTAATTATATATTAATTTGGTTCTTTTCTTGAAATATATTAAATTTTATATTTTTCTAAATCTGCGCATAAAACGTCATAAATATTTAAATATTATATACTTTTCCATATTATATCATAGATTTTTGAAAAAAAATATATCAAAAAATTTATATCTGATATGCTATAAATAAATATTATACGTATTAAAATTTGTAATAAAAGTGTCCATTCGAATCCAAAAACATTTTTTGATATAAATTTGGAGAAAAATAGAATAAAAATTGTAGGGCCCTTATTAAAAAATGCAACCTCAAATTAAAAAACACATCCCAAACACTCACCTTCGGTGTACTACTTATCGTATAGGAACTGACATGTGAGTTCATCTCGTATCACAAAGCACTCCTCTAGCACTTAAGAACTCCTCTGGACTACCAAATTCCCATCGCTGTTGCGGGTCCTGTTTACCATAATAGGTGTCTGTGGCACCGAGTCCGGAATCTCCGAAGCCTTCACCTTTACAGACTTGACCCCCGGGCTAAGGAAATCCCCGTTGTTTTCAGGGTCCAGAAGAGGTTGGTTGGGTTCTTCCTTCGGGTGCTCTGGGTCGGATTTGCCGTTCTGTCCGTTCATCAATGGGACAGATTCATTCCCGTTTTGTTTGTCGGATGGTTTGCGGTTGATCAATTCTATTGGGACGTTAGGTCGGTTACGAAGGTTTTCTTCACGTTTCTTGCGTCGAGCTTCGCGCTTTCTTTCTTTGTTTTTCTTGACTGCATAGATCAGCAAAGCGACCAAACAGAGCAAGAATACTCCCAAGAATATGTTGGTGCCTAAATTGGCACTTTTGTCTTCTTCGGCAACAGTTACTGTATTGGGAACTACAGCCTTAAGATCAGCGTCTCCATCCTGTACGAATACTTCATTGCCTGATCCTTCGAAAAATATATCATCACTGGTAGTACTTTCCGGTTGAACTGTTGTTGTTTGTTTGGGAGCTTCCGGAACAATAATTCTTTGTATTTGGATAGGTTCTTCAGTAACTGGTTCCATTCCAGAACCTTCTATATCCCCAGAACCTTCTGGTTCATCTGCTTGCATACCTTCTTGGTCGTGTAATTTAAAAAATTCGTCAAAATCTACAACATGGAACCATGATTGTCCTTTGAATTTTTCTGGTTCGTCACAAGTAGCATGTCCGACGATTTTGACATCGTTATCCATGAGGGTGTCTCTAGTTTCCAGACTTTCCACATGGCAGGAGAAAGAGTTTCCATATATAGCAATATGTTTTAAGAATTGTAGTTTTGTTATATCATGTGGTAATTCGCGGATGTAGTTGTGAGAAATATCCAAACTTCTCAAAGATGTAGGTAAGTTTTTCGCTGAAAATGTCTTGATATGATTGGCTTTTAAATTTAAATGTGTCAGCTTGTTCATATGCGGAAAATGCTTCAAGTCGCTTATCTTATTATGAGCCAAATTTAGTCTTTCTAAATTGATCAATTTCTTCAATCTCTTATCCCAGGAATGTAGTCCATTATTCGAAAGGTCCAACGACGTAATAGCAGCATTTTCTTTGGGTGATATTTTATTGACGAAATCTAATGACGAGCAATGATATGTTGTGATTTCTGTTGTATGATTCGTAAGACATTTGCAGGCAATTGGACATGACGAAATATGGGAACGAACGATGGAGGATGAAGAAGAAGCGACGAAGAGAAGGAGGAACCAAAGAAGAGTTGAAGAGGCCATGCGGACAGATTCTGCAAAGAAGAAAAACTGTATTAACAAAACTATATTAAAATTGATACATCATAATCATCAATAGTTATTAAAGACTCAAGTACAGATAGGATAATTCAATTTAAAAATAACCTGTCATCCGGTTATTAAAATAACCTATACAATTCGATTATCACTTCTCACAAATGACGTTAAAAAAAATTGGTCATATATCCCATTCTAGAGAAATCGGTGTGTTTAGATTAGGATCTAGTTTTTCGATTCAAAACTGAACAAAAAAGGATATTGATTACTGAAATTTCAATGGCACGCTCCTAAGCGTCGTTTCAAGTTATCATTATTGCACGTGCACTATTCTAAATAAAACACATAAACTTTATGTCCAACTAAATTTTTAATTAATTCAACAAATGACATTTTAAATTTTCCGCCTTTTACTTGTGTAGGTAATTGTGGTGTAAATTGGTTACTGATCGCAGCGTTCTCTAATATCTTCTTAGTTTCAGGAGAGTCTGGGAAGATGCCCCCTCCCCCCTTTAACTTTTTTTATTATAAGTAATAGAGAAAATGGGTCATATAAAAGTTTTATTGTTTTAAATATACTATTTAATGGCAGATATAGAATTTTTTTATGAAGTCAGGTTTCAAGATACGACTATCAACTTTTATTTTTTAAACAGTAACCTATAATTATTATTTTTTAAATATAACCCGCCATTTTTGTATCTTCGAGAAAAATAAGATAATTGAGAAATAATTTTTATTCAAATCTTCTAGGTATCTAGGTGGTTGTGTAAAAATAAATAAAATATAACAATGTTAAACAGTTAAATTAATGTCAACAAGGTAAATTGTTTTTGCTCTTCTTATGATTCCAGTTGATTCACCAATTATTAGAATCATATCAATAAATCAATTCTTTGTAAACATTTCAAAACTAAGTTTTTTTGTTTACAAAATGCGTTAAATAAGTAACAAACAAATTATACTTTGTTGAAATTAATTTAACTGTTTAACATTGTTACATTTTGTTTATTTTCACATAGCCACCTACAATATTTGAATAAAAATTATTTCTCAATTATTTCTTATCTCCGCAGAGATTCCCCCCTATTCTGGATCTGCTACTCTGTGTACGAGTAGTGTAAAATATCGAAGTTTGGCAGATTTCTCCTCACATACTGTATATTTCACATATCATTAAAGATACGACTATAATTAATATAGATTTTAATTCAACAAGGTTGATTTGATTAAGTAAAATTTATTCTAATTGCTGACCATTTTTTTTTTTTGATCAGATTAAATTTAGATTGGCTAGACGTAGAAAAACATTTTTCATATTAAGCATCGTTATAGACAGAATATTAAGTTTTCAACAAAACGAAATTCAAAGTTATAATATTGTTTTCATTAAATTAATAATTAATTATATTTTTATGCGATGGTTAATGTATCATGATTACGGATAAATAATACAGGTGTTGTTTAAGTAAGTGTACAACGCTTAACCGATGGTAGGTCTAACCCCATAGATAGTAAATCTGGCAATAATTTTTATTTTACATGCTTTCTATAAGAACTGAAGCCTCTTAAAACTGACCAATTACGTCATAGTTAAAAAAAATTGTAAAAAAGTAATAATCAATGTGTTCTCTGTAAAACATGTTGATCTCAAAACACCAATTATGAGTATGCAGACATGCAACAGTGTTGTAGTTTTTCATTATGGAAGTCTGAAATGGTCTTGTATGTTTAATTGTGACATTTTTACAAAATTTTGAACTTTGACGTATTTGGTCCAATTCTTATAGAAAACATGTAAAAAAATTATTGCCAATTTACTATCTATGAGGTTAGTTCGACCATCGATTCAGCGTTGTACACTTACTTAAACACCCTGTAGATGCAGTTTTTAATTCTGCAAGTTTTTGTATTTACACTTTTCTTTAAAATTTGTATGGCAGAAATTACAGCAATATGGCCCATAAAAAAGTAGCACCCGGTATTCCTACATAATGTACATGCACATTTAATTATTTTTTTAAGATTTTATTCATTATTACATTTTTTTCCTACTGCAAATTAAGGCAGCTAAAATGAAGAAATACGTTTTTTTGGTTACTTATTTTTAACGAATGACAGATATCAGTTCCAACTGCTATCTTCAGCCATTAGTGGTTGCTAGTTTCACGTCGTGTCCAATACAATCGAAGCTAGAGCTTACCAAATTGTGATTAAGATGTTATTTAGCGCCATAGAAACCAGAACGTTAAGTCACATTTTAACAACGGCAGTAGAAAAAGATTTATTTTTAAAATAATTGTTTTCCCAATTTTTTTCTATCTTGGGCCTTGTAAAAATCGATGAAAAGTTTTACGGAACTTTTTGTCAAAACAGAAATGTGTTCCGAAACTTGTTACTTAAATATTTTGCATATAAGTATAAATTAAGTATTTAATGTCACTTAATTAAATTTAAAAGTAAAATTGTAGTTTTTCATAATTCTCACAGAAAATCGTTCGATTTTGTCTTATTATGTGACAAAATGTAAACTTTAAAAAAAGTATTTATTAAGTATTTTTTACATTAATGATCAGTATTTTGTAAAATAAATGATCAGTAAATATGAATACTGTGTCCAAGGTAGGGATCCTAAGAAAACGCTATTATAGCGTAGGGACATATAATACTTCGTTTCCCTAACACCCCTAGAAGTTGATAGGGAATGGAAGGTATAACGTAAAGGGTATTTTACGCTACGCTATCATAACGTTGTCTTAGAATCCCACCCGTGGTTAGATTAGGTTAGGTTAAGTTATTGCTAGGTTAGTTGAGGTTACTTTAGATTAAATTGGGTTAGGTTAAACTAGGTTAGATTAAGTTAAATTACACTTTTATTATAAGTTATCAATAATTTAACACTGATCATTTATTTAAAATACTGATCCAATAAATAGCAGCCTTTTAAAAATAATGCTTTTTATGGTGATTTGAATATCTGCACATTCAGAACTTTTTTTGTCAAGGATGACTGTTGTGATACTTTTTGATTTAGCAATACATATATAACTGATTATATCAACTGATTAACGCGCTTGCACCGACCTGATTTTATTTCTTTACCCTTCATTTATTAAAACACGTTCGAGTGACATTCACATATTTCTATAAATTTTTATTGCAGTGTTTGCATACCATGTTAGGTGTGATATTATCAGTTTACTATGCCACTAAGGCATTTAATAATCATAAACTTTCTCGTGAATAGCGAAATGTAATAATAAATTATATATGTCAACAATCTTATTAATATTTATAATTTAGAATTACTTTGAAGATAAAAATAGAAAAACGGTTATTTTCTATTACATATAATTACTATTTTAATAGCTAGTAATTTTATCTAAAAATAACAAACAGTAAGAATATGCATTCAGAAACTGATTTTAGAGGTATCTTAATAATATTTATGGCAATATATCAATGTAATCTCTATTGAGACTTTTCCAACGAGATGTCATAAGCCGTTAATCACATTATAAATGTACAATTCATTTATTTTAAACAATAAAAATTATATACACACACCGGTAAAATTATTGTGTTGGCAATTCTACATTCACAACAAATCATCAAATAATACTTAAATACTACTACATTTATCAAGGAGTAATTTAAAAAAATGGTTTTTTTTTTTAGTAATTAATAATTTATAAATAGTGAAAACTAAAATACCAACTGTTTATAAATTATGAATTATTATTACTTATTAAATAAAAATTATTTTTCATTTTTTTAAAATAATTTTTCTACTATAAATACTTAGAATTGAAACGACAACAAAAGCAGAAATGATTGTTAACTCTTGATCTATAGTGAACATAAATTAAACACCCATATTTAATAAAACTCAAGACCGAGCAATATTAACACCTCGATAAATGATAATCAATCTTTAGTAGTTGACTATATTTAGGTATTCTATCGTCATTTGTTATTTGTTGTAGATATAGAACTACCAACACAAATATCAAAGACAGAAGGTTCATACTATTTGAAATACATAGTTTTTTTGGGGTTCCTCTAATTTTGCCGGTGTTTGTAGTTTTCTACTGGAAATTGAGCAAATTTTAAATTTTATCTATTCACACTGTAATAAAGGAATCAGGTACTGATTTTTCGATTTATTTATTTTGTGAAAGATTGAATGAAACGATTAATTTCAGCGTTTGTTACACTTTCCAAATGTGTACGATTATTAAAATATGTTACCTATTAACATATCACTAAATTTAAATTATGTGACGTAAGATCCTTAATATGTGCGCTTCATAGTGAGTAAAATAAGAACTAAATTTGTTAACACCTGTCAAAACTGTCATCCAACTACGTGTTAGCAGTGTGCAATTTTGAATAATATAAAATTATATTCTTTTCGCATAATACTATTACAATCTCTTTGAAGTAGTGGCATCATACCGTTATGATGCGAATAGTTTTTATTAAAATTACAAATGGAGTCTGGTGGCTTGTGTGCCCGAGTGTCTGGTCGCGAATCTGGGGACCCGGGTTCGATCCCGACCGATGCCAAAAATTACTTCGAATTTTAATGGCACAAAATTGACCCCTGTGGTGCACTCTCCACGCCAGCAATGAGTGCCCATGCGGTGACGCCTGGTAAGCGCCCGCACGGTACAAATATTTCATCATTACCGACATCTGTGTACATAGCAGATTGGCACACCTAGCAATGGGTAATATGTCGTGATGATATATTTATATTATATTTTTTACGAATGAAAAGTTTTCTATTTTAATAAAATTTTGGTACAGAATAATTTAAAATTATAGTCATATTTTGATAATTTGACAAAAAATATTAAACTTTTTTTAATAACGGACCCCTACCCGATATTGTTAATCGTGTTTGTATGTAGTTTTTTTTTTAATTATTATTTTCCACAATAACATATAAATATGTATATAACCTACATTTTAGTTTATAAATAATCAGATAAAGATGCAGTATTACTTAATCTCTTATCAGTTTGATATAACCAGTGCGTAGTAGTTTTGTATTATTTAATAAACTGTGAATGACCCGTGCCGTGATTCACATTTTTATGCATAGAAGTGTTGCAATTTCCTTATACCATATGCTTTTAATAATAAATGCATCTAAAGATAATTAGAATTTATTTAGTCACGCAGTTATTACAACAACTGCACATTTTATGTATTATATTATAGCATTACGGCATTTTATCCACTGTGAGTGCAGCAATCCGTTCAATTCAGATTTTGGTAATGATATATTTGTAATACATACAGATAAAATTTAAAAACTTTTTGAACTTTGGACATTTCAGTAAATTTGCATTCCGTATATAACGATGATTTTCCTGCATATAGCGAAAAATACTTGTGTTATAAGTTCAAAATAAAATAATAATCCTGTTATAGTAACCTTACTTATAATTCAAAATATTTAATAAATGCAATAATAAACAAAATTGATGATTATTTTAACATTTCGAATTTAAATGAAAAAAGCTGTTCTAAACGATTTTTTTAAATAATTATTTTTTGTCTTTACATGGGAAAATATAAACATAAAAATTAATTATAAAGTTACAATTTTTATGACGTTTAATTCTAGAGTCTAGCGCACAAAAAATAGACAAATTCGTTGTTTTTAATTCTCATTTAGAATTAAAAAAATATATCATTTTGTGTTTTGTATTAATTTACTACTATAATATAAACTTATATTTTGAACTCGCAGTTCAAAACAATGCATTTGTTTATTTATTGCCATAAATCCATGGCTGCCTGGACTAAAAGCTCATAAAAATTGTAATATTATAATTATTTTTTACGATTATATACAAAGCTAGAATAATCATTTCACATTACTTAAAAGCAGAATTTAAATCTCTATAACTTGTAGTCGAAGAATTTTTGCATAAAATAATTTGGTATCGTTTGCGTAAAGAAAAACACATTTAAACGCCTTTGACCCACTTCAGAGCATCCAAAATACTTTGTAATGATTTTTTTTTATTTGCAGTATTTAAAAAGGTGTCTATTTGTTAAGGCTTTTTACAATCCCTCTGCTATAGATGTCTCAAAAATAAACTCACACACCAAGCATAACTATAGATTAAAAAGCGAGTTTTACTAATTCAAAATAAAATGATACCGCTTCCGGTTTAACCGAAATCAACAGTAACTTTTTATTTTAATTATAATACCCTATATGGGGTCTCGTGGCCGTGTGCCTGAGTGTCTGGTCGTGAATCTGGGGACCCGGGTTCGATCCCGACCGAGGCCAAAAATTACATCGCATTTTATAGGCACAAAATTGACCCCTGTGGCGCACTCTCCACGCCAGCAATGAGTGCCCGTGAGGTGACGCCTGGTAAGCGCCCGCACGGTACAAATATTCCATCATTACCGATATCTGTGTACGAAGCAGATTGGCACACCCAGCAATGGGTAATATGCCGTGATGAAATATTTATTTATTTATTTATTTATACCCTATTTCAAATTTGGATTCTACGTGATATTTACAATCAGCCATGTAAAATAAGTTTGTTTTTCATTATCTTTTGTAAAAGAAAAAAGTTAAATAAATAAGATCAAATTTACCCTTGGAAACAATACAGAAAATAAAACAAATAAGATATATTAAATAAATATATTGTCTATCACTAATACCTACTTTAACAATTACAAAGCGATTATTTTAGTTTTTTTTATCTTCATAGATAACTTTGATATTTGTATGAAAAACTTATTTACTTAGCTTTTGTACGTAAGTATAATAAGTTTCCATATTATTCATTATATAGATTTACGAATATTTTTTATGGTGTAAGACAGTTTTAATTTTTTTGGGTGTATTAATAAAATTTAAAATAAGAGAATTACATACACAATAATGGTACTGACAAAACTATAGGTAAAATACGTATTTCTTAGAACAATGCATTTATTATTCATCCCCTTAGTTCAAATTGTTTACTGATAATATAATAGATATTTAAAGAAAATAAATGGTATAATATTGAATAAGGTCTAATGTAAGTATCGTAAGATAACGAGTAGTATACTCATATTATGCAACTATACCTTTTTGATTCGGCGAATGTATAAAGTAATTGCGCATATTACAGTTGCGCTTCTGTATCACCCTATTAGAGACTACATACATTTATCATGTATATTTTTAAGTGAGATGCTGAAGTAGCTTATTCAATTGAATAATGAATAGATAGAAATATAGATATGTAAATAATATACATATATAGTTCGTCTACATAATCAAACTTGACGTTTAAATTAGTTTCTATTTATAGTTGGAAAATTTGCAAGAAACGCTAAAAATACAAAAAAAATCATTTGAAAATTGTAAGTAAATAAATATATTGTTAAGGGTTCATACCCATTGCTAGGTGTGCCAATCTGCTTTTATTTGCAGATTTCAGGAATGACGACAAATCTATACCGTTGAAAGCGCTTACCAGGCGTTACCTCACAGTCTCAAAGCTGTCTTTCCAGTTGACTTGTATAGTGTGTTAAAAAAAAACTCGGTGTAGGCTATGAACAAAGAAACGTTGTATTCAATTCAAAAGTCAAGCTGTTAAAATTAATTATGAAATGTAATTTTCCTGAAATTTATTGTAACAGGCAGCAAAATATTGCCATTCGCCATTTTCTAATTTATTTCCATTTCTAAAATAAAATTCAAGAAGGAAACCATTGATTCCTTTAGATAACATTTTTGGCAATATGTGTCAAATTGACATTTAATTTTAAAAAATCAAATTGAGATATAACATAACTTTCTCGGGTTTTTTAACACACTGTACATATTAGGAATTAAATTTCACGTTTTGATCATTTTTGACATCTGTCATATTTTCACATAATTTTAAGTATTCCAAAGTTTGAGCATTTATTTTTCTATTACTGAACATCCATTAAATTATTTTCTAATATTTAAACATGATCCTAAGTTAAATTAAGTTATAGAAATCTTTGACAGTAAGGAAGATATACCTTGTTCAACGAGAGAACGGACCCGATCGCGAACTAATTTTATATTATTATTTCATTCTTACTATTATTATATTCCTTATTTCTATTATATTTGTAGTACTTTAATTATATGAATCTAAAAATAATAACAATACAACTCTGATATGACTTCCCCCGCCCAAATTTTATAGTTTCTTGCGCGAAACATTGAACGATAGACAGTTTTTTTTTATTATCTCAAATTTTAAAAAATGAACAGGATTCAATATTTTTATTTTACTTACTATCAATGTGATTTACCCTTTTTTGTATATAAAATAATACTACACAAATTTATATATTTTATTTAATTGCACGACAGTTTTTTATTGGCTTTTAAATATTAAATGGGGTTGCGTCCATGAGTACGTTGTTCGATTGTGATTCGGATGGTCCGGGTTCAAATCTGAGCGATGTTAAACACCCAGAAATACGTAAAAATACACGGCGTATGATATATTTATTTTTATTTGAATATTTTAGTTTTCATTATATATTATACAATTGGCAAAAAATATAACAGTGACTGTATTTATTTAAAAACACCTATTATTTTGAATTATTTTTAACTTGATTTATTGCACCCCTGGCGTAAAACACTCTTTAACCACCTACTGAATTTCACCCAAAATTTCGAGTCGGTTTGGCGCCCTTGTGTACCGAATCCAGTCCACAGCAAGTAGTTTCAACTAAGATGTAATAATGCGTTAGACTTAAGTGACAATTGGCAATGGAGTCTACTGGCCATACATATTAATGCAGAACTTCCTCGCTGTTTGTTGCTGCTTTATGAGTTCACAAGGTCCAACGCGCGCAATTCAAATGCAATTAAACGCCGATACATACACAGTCAACACGTGGCAGTTGCAACGGCAAAAAACTTGCCAAACTACAAGCGAACCGACATAATAGGACAGATGGAAGATTCAGTTACTAAGCAAAGGAAAGGAAATACATTGTGCAAACATAACAATTTTAGCAACAGGAGAAGCACATCTTTTACCAGACGTATTATGTACCCCTAAATGATACAATTTTATATTTTGAAACAACTTTATCAAATCATACAAAATTTGAAAATTTAATATTATTTTGCTTTGTAATAACTATATAAATTTCTTTTGGCATATTGATAATTAACCTATGATATACTTCTTGTACTGTCACATTCTAACGAAAATCAAATATCCAAATTTTGAAATAAAATTATTCTAAAAATGCAGAATGTTAAACATTGAGATCTGCAGAACAATACGAAATACGAAGTTGATTAAATTGGGAAAAATTGCTTCCGTTAAGAGAGTATTTTAATAATTTACTTGGGTTTTCGAAAAAAAAGATGCATAGGTTACTGAATACGGCACACGTAAGGTACAAAATTGATAATATCGTCCATGTATCAGAAAAATCGTAACACACTAATACGTTATTGTAACGCAGGAGTATTATTAATTGACTGGTAATTTGGGTTTGTCTTTTACAAGAAATCGAGGCGTGCCTGAGTGTCTGGTCGCAAATGTGGGGAACCCGGTTCGATCCCGACCGACGCCAAATATTTCGAATTTTAAATGGTACAAAATTGACCCCTGTGGAGCACTCTCCACGCCAGCAATGAGTTCCTGTGCGGTGACGCCTGGTAAACGCCCGCACAGTACAAATATGTGATCATCATTACCGAAATCTGTATACAAAGCAGATTGAAACATCCTGTAATCAGTAATATGCCGTGATGATATATTTATTTATTTTATTTAATAATATTAGTGATAATCTGCAAATTTAACCTTTTTTTCCCAATAATTATGATTGGTACGATAATTTCACATTTATGATTAGGTACTTATAAATAGAACAGTTGGTAATACTTCCATACTCGAATGTGCACTTCCGTTTTACTTTGTCATTTGATTTGAGGTTAGATTCGTTCGCATATATATAAATCTATGAAAACATGGTTAATATACACCAACGAGTGTCACACTGTTGGCAACAAATTTTAAGGTTAAAAATATATTAAATTATGCCGTTCTTAGTGATCGTGAGAAAAATAGTATATAAAGTCGCTAGAAAGAGGTTTTCACACTCGTTAAGAAATGACCCTCTTTCTTAGCTCGTTGTATAATAAATATTTCGTATTTTGCTTGTAACATACATGCATAGTTCTCAATTTTTTTATATCTCTTATCATATTATATTTCAATTAGTTTCATATAAAGCTCAAAATGGATGTACAATTATTAAATAGAGATGTGAAATTTAGTACGAATTCAAATAAAAAAAATTCAAACAAAAAAATGAGAAAATCAAATGCATTACCTACTAAAATGGTATTAATGGGGTAAATTTTGTCTAACTAACGGATCATTTACAGTTTTGGATATATTATCATGGACATCTGTGTTTGCCGTGTTAATTTAAATATAACATATTCCAATTCAGTCCAAAATTCGGGTATTATACTATTCCTATCAAAATTGCTTACATTATAATTTTACCGTAAAATATGACAGTGCATCCCCGCATACGTCAATCATGTTTATATGGATAATTTTTGACCCGTTGCAATTTTTTGTCCAGAAGCGTAACACTACTTCTCGTCACACGCTTTCTTACTCACCTTTGCATAAAGTGCAACACTCTTTTAAGTTGAAGCAAACGTGGTAAGTAAGCAGTCAAATATTTCAGTAACTCGACAGAAAAATTTCAATGTTATGACATGCAACGTACTGACGCTGTAACGTACTGACCACCGCGATCGACTATTGGCTAATATTTATCGCAAATAGAATTATATCTATCTAAATAATTTATGTTTAAAAAGACCTACCACACCTAACCATAAGTATGTGCATTGATTTATGAAATTCAAAACAAACTAATCTAATCTAATGTGTATTGTCAGATTTTTACCCTTTTATAAAATTAGAACATAGTTTTCGAATGGTGTCATTTCATAACAAGGAGAATGAATTTCGCGAGTTATTTTATCAAAAGCATATCTTGCTAATGTAACGACTTGTGTATGAAAGAACAATTCTAACTATGAAAACAATATAAATGGGTAGTGGGCGAGTGATTTGTTTAAGCCACTTAAGCTGAGATTCTGTGAATATAAAAGAGTATGACACATTAGCGTAGTCAAAACACTCTGATAATGGCAGGATATTTATAAAGATAACCAGCGGAATAATAATTAATTTGCCTACGACTTTGGAATATATTTTCTCAATAATGCCTCTGGTGCACTTTTTACAACCCGTAAGACGGTAAAACTATTATTTTTTTTATTGTTACACGGTTTTTGTATAATTTGGTGAAGTTTATGGGAATGAGATAATTTTCTTTCTATTTACACCTTTGTATTTTTCACTCGAAGATGATGAAGATGAAATGATGAAAGGCAACAACCCAGCTTATCCGGGAAATTTATTTTGTATCAAAATATCTATAAATGTGTAATATAGGGTTTTCTACAGAGCGTTCCATTTTTACCGAATGGTATGTAACTTTATATTTTCGAATGGAACCATATTTATTCAAATTTGAAAAGTACATGAAATTTACTATCCAATAGTATAAAAAGATACATATGTTATATCATTAAAAAATACAATGGCGAATTATTTAAATATTACATTTATATTAAATACAGGCTTTGTCATTATTTTTACATTACTCTTTTCAAATAAAAAAAATAATAATTAATTAAATATTTCATCTATTTAATTGGATATTTCATTATTATACCTTTTATTTAATATAATCAGATGTCTATTTCGAAAATAGTACTGCAGAAGCTTCTGTATTTAATAAAAATGTAATATTTTAATAATTCGCCATTGTATTTTTTAATAATATAACATATGAATGTTTTTAAACTATTGGGTAGGAAATTTTATGCATTTTTCAAATTTGAATAGATATATAAATTTGATATTAATTACTAATAAACCGGAAGTGGTATCATGAATGTACATCCATTATCAAATAGCTTACATGTTGCTGTATAAATCATGTTATATGAAAGAAATTACTAACTTAATAAATAAGCGAGATATTTGCTGCGTCTATTAAAATATAACACCCTGTATATATTGCAGATTTATAGCCATTTTAATATAAAATAATCGAGTTATTCAAAAAGAAGAGACCGATGAATCATACAGGGTGTCAAAAGAAAAGTGTGAAACTTCAAGAGTGTATACTACCTACACAAATATATAACTAAAAAATCCAAAAGTTGTAATACGATTTTTTATTTATTTTCGAATTACAGTTAAATGTTTAAGTTCAACGAAGTAGTGTAGTACATTTTAATTGTCAAACAATAACCTGTGATTCATTATTGATTGTTTAAAAGTGATAAACAATGCCATTATATCAACTCGCTCCATTAGGCATAGATACATAGTTAAAAATCTATTATAGATTAAACCTTTAAGATACACATAGATAAATAAAAACCGGATTACAATTTTTGGGTTTTAGTCATATATTAGTATTTAGTATACACCCCTGAAGTTTGGCACAATCCTCGTGACTCACCCCGTATTTTATTATCTTCGTATATATTTCATCTTCAGCAAAAATACATAAAAGCATAGATATCGGTACAGTAAATAAATAAATTATAAATACATATTTATACACGGCATATTACTCGTTGCTGGATGTGCCAGCCTGCTTTGTACACAGAAATCGAATATGATAGCCCCAGCAATAGATAAAAAGTCATGAAAATATTTCTATCTTTAGTTAAGTTCCGCAATCTACAAGTATTACATAAGATCTATTCAATGTTGAGAGTCACCACGCAATACCTCTCAAAGTTACTCTACAGATAATTACGGTTATGTAATGTTCGAATAATACATTAATGCGTAAGGTTCAGTAAACTGAAATGTCAGAATGACACTTAAATCGTATATTGTAAATAAGTCATAGTGTACTTCAAGATAAGAGATTTTAAAAGTGAACGAATCAAAGATATTTGGGGTTGCATGATTTGGAGGAGTGGTTATTTGAAAACTGTTAAGATAAGAATTTTAAGAAATTGTTATTTGCATGAAATGATAAGATTTTGTATTGATGTTTGTATTTACTCAATAACAAGGAAAATTCAATGTAAATGGAATGTATGTATTTAATTTAAAAAAAATTAAAATAAATATGTATATTACTCCTTGTTCTCATTACTTTGCAGTGGCGCACCCAGGAATTTGAATAGGGAACTGCACTATGAAAAAGACAAATCTAAATATATATTTATTTACTGAAGCGATGCGAATTTAATTAAAAAAATAAGTTAATTAAATGTTGAGTTATTTTTTTTTACTTTATTGTAAATTCTGTTCAATGCTATGACAAATAAGTATAAATTGGACACGACTCGCTAAGGCGAGTGGACAAACGACCGAGTACTTGAATAGCGAATGTTTTGTACTATATTCTGTTTCGGCTTTAATTTACATTATTAATTTATAAAAACAGTTGACACTTTACATTAATGGATATCTTTGATAGAATAGTAAGATTGGTGACAGTGAATATTTTGTCCTTTGCTAAGATATTTTGTGTCCGAAACAGAGAAAAACATTTTAATATAATACAAATCTTTCTTTTTTTATTTTATCGCCTACCCATTTGTCTGATCTACGAGCCGCCACTTCACTTCAAGGGGGGTGCAAGTGTTGCACCCCCTCCCCTGGGGTGCGCCACTGTTACTTTGCAAATAATTACTCATTTGATAAGTTATATTACCTTATACAGTACAAATACAAATATATAAAAGCATGCAATTTCTGATTATACTCGTAAATAAATGGATAAATAAATACACATCTGTTTGTTATCCATTACTTGGTTTATCAATCTATTTTATGTAAAATTCGGTAATAATGATATATTTTTGTTAAACGCACAAGTACCAAAATATTGCCTCATACGTATATAGTACCAGAACCGTCCAAAAATACGGGTATCTGTTAATTTTTAAAAATTAATATGCTTATTTCGTTTCTCACACAATTTGTAAAGAAAGTTACAAAACACAATAAAACTGAACATTTTATCTTACTTTTCCAATTGTTTACCTTTGCTTCCTTTGAATTTGGTCGATGAAATGAAGATACAAGTAGTCATCAAATCCGTTCGTAATAATGTTTTGAAAATTTATTTAAGGTAAAACGGTAGTTGACACTTTAAGAAATAAAAATGTGTAATATTATTGTTTAAAAACTTGGTTTAATGTTTAGCAAAAATACAAGCAATTATTCGTATTCATTGACGTTTTAGGAAGTAATATGTCTATAAAAATAAATTAAAATTAATTACTTAAAAAAAAAAAACATTATTTGTCAGTTATCAAATTATTAGTAGTTGCACATAAATGTACCAATAGTAGAAACCCACATTAGAAGCCTCAGAATTTAATATTCACATTTCACTTGTTTCACAGCCATATGCGTGCGGTTGTGGCAGTAATTTAGTGATTATTTTTTTGCATTTTCGTATTTTTTGAAAATATACACGAGTTGCAAATAAGAAAGTACTATAATATATTTTTTAAATGCTCTGTATTAGCTATTTCCAGTGGGTGTCAACTAATAAAAAAAAATGCAAAAAATGTGTATCAGTGTTTGACACCCCATATGCGGCTGCAACTTGACCTAAAAATCATTAATATTATATATAATCTTATAAGGTCACTGACAGTTTAATTCATTATGAGCAGTAAAATTTGGAAAAAGTACTATTAACGGTTTATTACAATATATCTATTAACTATATTCTTTAGTATTTACACAATAATTCAGCAAGCCGGATACAAAAATCTCCCACTGTTCAATGAAACTTTGTATTGTAACATTTTATTTATATGGGTGAAGTGTAAATAATCGGAGTAATATTACTAATTAAAATAATACGTTTATTAAACGATAAACAATTCAGATAAATATTAAAAGAAAATAAAAGTAACTAAATAAATATTAACACTAATTTAAAGACTAAGAATATTATAAAACACTTAAACACTAAGATTATTCATTTAAACAATTAACACTACTATTCATGTCACTAATTACATTTATTTATGTTCACTTCTTGTCGGCTGTTTGTTTATATCACCAACTATTCATAACACGACGCTTATTTATATCAGACTATCTGCTGCCTTTCTCGACGGTACTTATATACCCGGCGACTTTTGTTCGAGAAACGACTAGAACATTCGCGAGTTAAAACATCGTGCACAATAGATCACGTCACTGCAATAATTAAACAAGTCCGAACATGTCTGTTGTGCGCGGAGATTAGGGCGCGACGCGGCGACGCCGGCTATGGCGCGGCGGCGGCGAGGTCTACGGCGCAACGGTGCGGCGACGTTACAGTATGATGTGATGATTTGGTATTAACCAATGTTACACATTTTCAACACAGGTGTTGCTAGTATAGTCGAAATAACAGCAAAACCAATATCAAAAACAGGCAAATTTGATTATTATATTGTAATTTAAACTACTTAAAGTATCAACTACTAGCGTTATGTCAACTGCCGGTGATTTTACCTTAGTTGTCCTTTATTGCTTTTACTTATCACTATCAGGTGTTTACATATTTTTAAACGGATCGTGTCAGTATATTATGAGCGCATATCTTTAAACAAAATGGATAAGAATATAAAAAATAGAAAAAAAACAGTCATCGTTATTATTTCTGATTGAATACTTTTTCAAAAGGGCACTTAGGTCTTATTGAATCTATTATTATTTCATGTTGTTTCTAATATCCAATGAAAACGAGGTTAATAAGAAAATATAAATAAATATATCATCACGGCATATTACCCATTGCTGGATGTACCAATCTACTTTGAACGTATCGTTAATGATATTGACATATTCGTACCATATGGGTGATTATCAGGCGTCATTTCACGGGCACTCATTACTGCCGTAGAGAGTGCACCACAGGGGTCACTTTGTGCTAATAATTAGCACAAAGTAACGTAAGTGGATGAAGGTGATATGTAACATTTTGTATAAAATTGAGATTTTTACGTGAATGAAGGAGTTTTGTGCCATTGCTTGATACCACGTAAAAATCTCAATTTATACAAAATGGTACATATAACCTTCATCCACTTAGGTCTTCAATTAATATTAGAAATAATTTTGGGTGTCAGTCGGGATCGAACCCGGGTCCCCAGAATCATGACCAACTCAGGCACACGGCCATGAAAATTAATTATTAATTATTTTTAATTATTTATTACTGAAAAATGATTTCCAATTGAATCAAAACCTTCTGCATCCTATTCATTTGCATAGCCAGACAACAGGGGGAAAATAGTAAACCGGTAAAACTCAGAATTCCTTAAAGCTGTTCTCATTCCGAATTTTTAGGGCATAGGTTTTGTACGTTAGGTTAGGTTATGTTAAGGAGTTAAGGTATGTTTAGAAAAGTTAGAGAAATATATCTATTAAGCTGGATTCACAAGTACCGTTATCACCGTCAAATTGCTCACCGTTTACACCGTTCTGTGCTGTGATTGGTTGAAATCAAACGGCGAACAGTCTCGACGTTACGAACGGCGACGGCCGCCGTTGAAATATTTCTATTTTTAACGGCGGCATCGGGCCGTTGCCGCCGTAAATTTTAACTGCGCATGATCAGAACACATTTCAATAATACCAACTCAAACCAGTTTGACATAAAATCTATTGTATTTTATTTGTTTATGTTTATTTTTGGGTGGATTATATAATAGGGATATTTTACTACTTCGCCAATTAAGAGTTCCGAAAAGTTGTCCGGCGAAACAAAACTTATTATAGGTTATGACAATCGACAATATCACTCCGGTCGAAACATATGTTTTAGTAATATTTTGTTTTTCAAGTTTGAAACTGTGCGCATCGATATTCATGACGGAGCATATGAACAGATTAGATGTTATGACGGCCGCTACAGCCGCAAAATTGACAGTGATAACGGTCCATGTGAATCCAGCTTTACTATTACATAAGGTCATTGGAATCAAAGCGCACTTTTAATTATTTTTCCTGATAGATAATTGGATGTGATAGGGTAGAATGCTATGATGACAATTGATTAATATTTGTCTATGTATTGAAATAAATATCAAATTACATATTATTTGTTTTGACTATTTATACTTTTAGAGGTTTTCTGATAATGTAAGTTTAAATTATTTTGACAATATAAAAACTTATCTTGCTATTATCGAATTGCGGCTCAGTTTTATCATTTAAGTTTCGGATTAATGGAAGAAAAAACCTGATAAAAACATAAATATGTAATTGCACAGATTAAATTTAATACCATGTATAATAATTGTCTTTATGTAATTGTGTATGAATGTGTCACAAGTCACAGCATTCTTAAGATGTGTCATACGCATAATATTATAAATGCGTGAAACACAACAGGAAGTAAATATTGCAAGCAAACGTTGCATTTTTAAATTGACTTTTATTTGATTTCGCAGAAAAATATGTACAACAAATAATATGGCAAAATGCCATTTGAATTGTGAATGAATAAAATTGTGAGATATAGCAAACAATTCCCGTAACAATACTATAAATATAACAAAATGTTTTATAAATTTTTTATTCAAATTTTTGTGGCATTGTGGCAATAGTATTTATAGACAGATTTCGATAAATTATACATGTTAATCTTTTGAAACGTATATGGACACCAATAAATATAACATCATAGCTTTCTACATATTTTTGATTATTAAATACACTAAGTGCAAAAATCATTAATAATACCCACAAACCCACATAGTTCAACTTTTTAAAGCAGACATGAACTGATTGTTTCTATTTGCTCGTTATAAGCGTTGGAAAAAAAGGAAAAATAATAATAACCAACTGTATTTGTGGTTCTGTGTTCTGACGACCCCAATTCGAATCCGGTCGATGTAAAATCCTTACAAAGAAAATATTCACACAAAAATGATCTCTTTGGTATACTTTCCTAATATATACAAAAACAACCAAAACCTATATCTGAAGGAACTGTCATGTCATAAAACAAACAAAAAATATATTTCGAGAAAAATAGTATTAAAAATTACAAATAATGTTAAAATATTAAAATAGGCTATGCAATACACAAATATTAATACGACTGTTTTCCTAGGTTACACTAGTACTAAAGCCATCTTTTATGTTATTATTTCAAATTTTTTATATCATTTTTCTCGAAATAATTACAACCCTATACAATTAATAGTTGTTGAAATCAGAAAAAGATTCTCTATCTAATGGCCTAAACATATACGTATATAGTACCATTTAAAAAAATATATTTTGTTTTACTGTTTGAAAACCAATGGTTGAATTTTCGGTTTGTTATTACTAATACATTAGTCCCTCATTTTTTTAAATATATTTTTCTCTAAAGTCATTAGTACGCCCAAAAATGTAAAAGAAAACACCCGGTATACGTGCTCAAAAGTATATAAAAATATACAGAAAGTCCAATACAAAAAATGATAGTAATCTTCCTCTTCTTCTTTGCATTTGTAAATAAATTGCATAAAATACAGTAAATTAATTTTCTAGGAAACTGCGATCAACCGTGTAACCCTTTTATTATTAGGTATTATCCATCACAGAAGGACTTATAACAACTACTATAACAGAAATACAGTTATTACCTACGGAAATACAGGAAATTCTATGGTATTACCATTTATTATGTAATATCAGGGATATGTAGGTAATACTCGAAAAAATATGGTATTACGAAGAAAATATTATTTGAAAACAATAGGTATTATATAGGTAATTTTATGCATTTTGTAAAGCAGTATACATTTTTTGGAAATTACAACATTCATTCTTATTACAAAAAAAGTGTCATAAAATAAATATATCATCACGGCATATTACCCATTGCTGAGTGTGCCAATCATCTTTGTACACAGATTTCGGTAATGATGATGACATATTAGTAGTAAATGGTAGCAATTAGAGGTGTTTTAATGACTTTTTAATTGCTTTTTAATTGCTTTTTAATTGCCTTCCTGGAAATTGACCATGACCTTGAGTAACCTTTTAATGACAATGGAATTTGTGACGTATGTGGGGGTAATTAGTGTGTTTGTGACGTATGTGGTGATCATGGAATTTGTGACGTATATTATGCCCTCAGGGAAAATAGAAAGCAATGGAATACTTTATTCATTTCAATACAAATGCTGGAAAATTCTCGTACAGAGTTGAACATGTTATTAATAACTAATAGTATAAATATCAATTAAAAATATTTATTTATTTCTGGGCATATTCCAAGGGTATATACTGCGTCCTATCTTCACTTCTACGCGTGTTTTTATTTGTAAACATATATATCCTACTAAGCTATGCCAATTTCTTGTTTCCCGCCAATCGTGATAAAATTTATTTATTGCTTTATGGTCGGCATTAATAATGTCATTAAAACTTTGTGATTTAGAATAATCTCTATCATGCTCTTCCGATATTTCGTCATCACGGTCAAACGGCATACCATTGTTTAATTTATTTCCAGGGCCAAGGTAAAAATGTTTCGGAAAATTCATTGCAAATTCAAAGTATTTTGTAATGAGCACCCTCGCAGTTTAATTACAAGTAAGTATAAAATCAATAACTTAAATATATATAATGAATCCGAGTATACATACTAGGTTTCCTCAATCTCAACTTTAAAATCAATGCGACTATATTTTTCTGTTATCTTACATCGACTAAGAGATCTTGTTTTGTCAAGTTGCTGACTGGTAGCTGAACTTTCACGAAAAAAAATGTTTGAATATCATTTAAAATCAATTAGTGCTAACAATGGATTCCTTTACTTATTTCTGTATAAGTGAGGGTTTAAAATTTGCTACTGTATTTATTCCGTTATTTACTTTTGAAGAAGACAGCAGCAGTTGTATTTTTTTCAAATTTTTAAAAATGGATTTTATACGTGGATTATCAATAACTGAAGTGCTTATGTTGTATAGAGAAAGGTTATTACCGACTATCGACCACATCTTAGACGCTGCAAATTACATAAATAATAGAATTATATTTAATCTCGAAACATTTTCAAATCCCTGGGAGAATATAGAGTACGAAAAACTAATGAGTGAGGTGCATGAAAACAGTAAGTAATTAAATCATATTAAAATTATTATACATAATCATATAAAATATTTATTTTAAGGTAAATCTGGTGACGCTTTAATTAACCTGCCTAATACATCGATCAATGAAAATTGCGTTAATTGGAATGCTCAATCAGGTATAGAGAACGTTTATTATTATTTATTAATGTATTGAACTTTATATTAAATAATTTTTTAGATCCACACCACGGAAATATCCAATTAGGAGGAGGTGCATCGTCATCTTTAAATAATAATTCGAGTTCTCTGAAATATATAAATGTGGATGATGAGACTACGGCATTTATAAAAAAATTCGGATTATCTTCGAAACGATTATTGTTTTCATTTAAACCAATATTGAATGAACAACCAATAAAATGGTTAGAGGTAAGATTCTTTTTTCAAAAAAAAAAAAGTTAAACAAAATTCTTAATTAAAAATCTATTTTCAGAATGCAATAAGCGAAATAATAACCCTCATAACACCAGACATTCAGCAAGATGATTTTATTGGCCTACAGTTGGAGAATGAAGAGTATCCACAAAATCCAGTATATGTAACATGGCGAAAATTCTCGCAGCTGACAGCCGCGGTGGTAATGGATCGAATAGGCAGCGTAATGCAAAGTAATGCTACATTTTTTCTCAATAATAAATTCACGATGAAAGTTGATTCTATCAGAATGGCTAATGGAAAAGGCAGAACAAGCGTGGATAAAAAATGTGTGTCATTTCGTGATTATTGCGCGGCAAAATATAGTATTTTTGTAGTGGAAAACAACAATAATATGTGTTTAGCGTATGCGATTGTAGCAGCAATAGAATTCCAAAATTTGGGGTACAGTAAAAAAAATTTGACCAAAAAATTTTCCACTAAATCAGGACAAAAAATATTATACAAAAATGCGATGGAATTATGTTATAATGCTAACGTTGATTTGTCACGTGGGGGTACATACGAACACATCGAAATGTTTCAAAATTATTTATCTGAACATATAATTGTAGTTTATTCAAGTAGATCCGGGAAAGATATTTATTTTCATGGTGATCGAACTTTGTCTAAACCCCGTCTAAATTTAATCATGGAAAACAATCACTACAATGTTATATTAAGCTTAACTGCTGCTTTTGCAAAATTTTTTTTTTGTGAATATTGCTTAGTAGGGTATAACGATAATACAAGACACAAAAACTGTCCTTATCTGTGTCCGTGTTGCCATGAAAAACCGCCATGCGATGATACTCCAAATTTAATAAATTGTGCATCATGCAATAGAAAATTTAGGGGAGTAGATTGTTTACAAAATCATATGAAAAATAATTTATGTTCAAAATTAAAACGATGTGATACATGTAACAAAAATATTTGGCTTAATCAAAAAAATAAACACATGTGTGGATTCGAATATTGCTCGGTATGCAATGATATTAAACAAATTTCTCATCACTGTTACATGAGTGTTAATAAATTGTCGGAAAATAAATCTCTCACATATTCTAAATTTCTATTTATTTTCTTTGATTTCGAAACTATGCAGGAGAGGAAGGTAACAAATAATTTACATGCTCATGAAGTAAACTTATGTGTCGCCCAGCATGTATGCATAAACTGCATTGCCAATGATGATATAAATATTAGCTGCATGCGATGTGGTGTTCGTCAACACATATTTAAAGAGGCTAACGGTAATATAGTTCATCAGTTTCTAGAATATGTGTCACTTATGTCAAAAAAATTTAATGTCACGGCTATTGCGCATAATTTCAAAGGGTTTGACGGTAGTTTTGTTTTATGTGAAATGATGAATAATGCTGCAAGATGGAATCCTAGCATTATAAGAACCGGTTCCAAAATAATGTTAATAAAAAGTGGAGATTCAATTCGTTTTATTGACAGTTTAAATTTTCTCCCATTGCCGTTAGCTTCTTTACCAAAAGCTTTTAATATTAATGCAGCCAAAGGATTTTTTCCTCATTTTTTTAACACTAGAGAGAATGAAAATTACATTGGGTGGTTACCTGATAAAATTTTTTATGGTTATAATTCAATGAAAACCAGCGCTAGAACAGAATTTTTACAATGGTATAATTCTAAAATTTCAGAAAATTATATTTTTAGTATGCGCGAAGAAATTGTTAAATACTGTGTTCTTGATGTGGATATACTACGCCGCTGTTGTTTGCGGTTTCGTGAATGTTTTATTGAAGCTAATGCCGTCGACCCCCTGCAGGAAAGTATAACAATAGCATCGGCCTGTAATTTAACTTACCGCCGAAATTTTCTAAAACCTAACACCGTAGGAATTTTACCTAGGAATGGTTACAGATTAGTGGACAATTGTTCTGCTATATCTTTAAAATGGCTTGAATGGGAGTCTCACACACGCAATATTGTTATACAGCACGCTGGTAATGGTCGTGAGGTACGATTGTTAGGAAATTTGTTAGTTGATGGTTTCTGTCGTGAAACAAATTTAGTATTCGAATTTTACGGGTGTTTCTGGCACGGATGTCAACGCTGCTATTTAAATCAGACAGAAGAATTGGCTAACAAAAACGATGCTATGTTTATGAGGTATGAGCGTACAAAGTATAAAGAAGAACGAATTAAAGCAGCTGGTTATAATTTAATTACTATGTGGGAATGTGATTTTAGAAAAAAACTCAAATTTAATTTAGATATATACAATTTTGTAAACAATTTACATGAAAATATTGCACCTTTAAATCCTCGCGATGCCTTTTTCGGTGGTCGCACGAATGCATCAAAACTTTATTACAAATGTGATTTCGATGAGACAATTAAATATTTCGATGTATGTTCGTTGTACCCTTACATAAATAAATACTTTAAATACCCGCTTGGCCATCCGAAAAATATTTATATCGGAAAAGAACAATGTTCTGAATTAGATTTCTCCAAAATTGAAGGTGTAATTAAATGCTTAATCCTCCCCCCACAAAATTTATATCACCCCGTACTTCCATACAGATGTAATGGAAAACTTACATTTCCTTTATGTAAAACATGTGTTGAGACAATGTCTGAAACGCAGTGTTGTCATTCAGATTCAGAACGTCGGTTTATAGGAACTTACGTTGCTGATGAATTACGTAAAGCATTAGAAAAAAATTATAAATTGGTTGAAGTATATGAAGTTTGGGAGTATGAAACTGTAATGTATGATAGAGAAACTAAATCAGGAGGACTCTTTTCTGGTTATGTGAATAATTTTTTAAAAATCAAACAGGAGTGTAGTGGATGGCCGACGTGGTGTTCCGACGAAAGTAGTAAAAATAAATATGTCACTGATTATAAAGATCGGGAAGGAGTTGAATTGGATATATTAAATATTTTTAAAAATTCAGGAATGAGATTAATTGCAAAACTAATATTAAATTCGTTTTGGGGAAAATTTGGGCAGAAAGAAAATTCATCGCAGACTAAAATTATTTCTCAACCGTATGATCTTTTTGAATTATTAAATAATCCGGGTATAATAATTTCGGATATTACAATTATTAATCAAGAAACATTATTAGTAACTTACGAACGCATACAAGAGGACATTGAAACTCTTAAAACTGTTAATGTAGTTATAGCCGCATATACAACAGCGGGAGCTCGGTTAGAATTATATAAATATTTAGAAAAATTAGACAGGCGCGTGCTGTATTACGACACTGATAGTGTCATATTTTCACATAGAAACGGTGAGTGGTTACCTCCCACGGGTGATTATCTCGGCGATATGACTGATGAAATGCAGGAATACGGCGAAGGTAGTTTTATTTCTGAATTTGTAAGTGGAGGGCCTAAAAACTACGGATTTAAATTCTGGAATAAAAATAAAAACTGCTTCGATACAGTATGCAAGGTCAAAGGAATAACGTTACATTATGATAACTCTCAGAAAATTAATTTTGAAGTTATTAAAAACATGATTTGCGATGATGATAAAAATAAAACTATTACGCTTTCTGATAGAACAATAGTTCGTGACTCACAGTATGGAGTATTTACAAAAGAAAGTACAAAAAAATACATGTATGAATACACAAAACGTTGTCGTTTAACTAACAGTTTTGATACTGTTCCATACGGTTTTAAGCATCAGTAATTTATTTATTTTATTTCTTTTGTAAATTTTATATATATATATATATATATATATATATATATATATATATATATATATATATATATATATTATGTTGTACATTTCTTTATTTCATATTATTAAAATAAAAAATAAAATATATTATTTTATCATGTTTTTCTTTTTGTATTTTGTGTGAATTAAATATGATATACACCTAATTTTGTGTTGTTATTTATATATTATTGACGATACAAATTTAAATATATTATTTTATCATGATTTTTTTTTGTATTTTGTGTGAATTAAATATGATATACACCTAATTTTGTGTTTTTATTTATATATTGTCGACGATACAAATTTACCGCGTATAGCCGCATCCGCCTCCGCGCGCTACTCGCCGCATCCGCCGTTGCGCGTCCGCCGCCGCCGAACCGCCCGCCGCCGCCGAACCGCCCGCCCCCGCCGACCACCCGCCGCCGTCTCACGGACCCGTGAATTAAGTCAACGCGCATACAGTGACAATAAAATGCCTGTACATTTTTTTTTGTTTTAATATTGATAAGTAGGGAAGAACAATTAAAAACATAATTCTATTACATACATTTATTTAAAATAATATTCAAATAATATTTTACAAATAGAGTCATTTATATTATAATCATTGTCAAACATACTTAAGAAACTATCAATACTATTATGAAATACATAATTTAACAAAAATAAAACACAGTAATGGCCGCAAACAGTTGAATTTAAATTCTGGATTTGTTTAGTGTTGTAACTATATATAGAACTATTTCTTTTAAGGAAATTTAAAATTGTACCGAATGGTTTTCTTCCAAAACTATCAAAAAAGTAAGCAAATTTATGTTTATCAATGAAAATTGCCATCCAGTGACTCCCTGGCATATAATCAGGATCTTGATTGACGATAATTAAACTTGGGCTTGTCACGTAATGTGGTAACGAGTTACTAGCAGAAACAAGAACAAAATATTTTTTCTTTATTTTCTTGATTTTCGTGAGACAGTTCTCCAGCTGAATAGTATCCATCGTGCCACCTTTGTAAGTTTATTACGTTCTCCATAGAACATCTTGCATTTTTAATTATGTGATTTTCACAAGGTGATGTTTTAAATATGTTCCTTAAACAATTTAATCGTGGACATCCTAAATTCTCAATATTTAAAATACGCGTTTTGGGAATTTTTTTATCGAGGTAGTTTTTCTTCTCTAATCCTTTAACGTAAACACATGCAGGAGATTTTAAATTCTTGTTCAATATTTCATCTAAGTCTTCGTAATCGGTATTTCCGTCGGACCATTTAATACCATGAAAATTTCTCGTTAACCATTTTACTTGAAATTTGTCACGATGAGAAAGTGAATTTTTTTCTTTTGGTGCTTTAAAGAGATAATATTTATGAGATACTGCTTCTTCGCTATAAGTAAGAACTGCTAATTCCTTAATGACAAACACTCTCTCTTGAACGACAAATCCTTGAAAATCCACGAATGCAATCATTGCATCAATGGTTACGTGCAACTGAATCACCAGTGTTAACAATTTAGTTTATATATAAGTTAGCTACTGTAATCGACAATAACATTTCTTTTTTTATCTATTTCTATCATACTGTCAAATTCGGCGTAAACTAAACAGTTTATTGTTTCTGTAAGTGGCGAATTGAATGCAATTTCTAAACGTAAACTTCCGCTTCTTATAAGATTCCAATGAGACTGACTACCTGATGATAAATCAGCAGTTAAATCAAAAACTGTAATGCAATATCCATCGCTATATTCTTCTCTTGATATATCGTTTCCTTCGTTCAGGAAATGTATCCCCATGCCCGAGAATAAGGTGTGGTAAGAGTTTATAAAATTTTCATTTTTAAAATTAGGTTGTAAAGGTTTACTAGGAACTTGTTGACCATCTACATATAACGATAAATAATTCAAATCATAGTGTTTAAAATTAAATGGATTTAGCTTGAAATCTCCGTTAAATGCTTTATTTGCTACAAAACAAATAGTACACCGTTTTGGTAACTGACCAAGGAATATATTATCCAAAGATTTGCTTTGTATTCCTTGTGGGATAGTTAATACTTTTATTTCACTTCTAGTAATTGGATATTTCGCAGTTGTCATTTCCAATGCTTTTGCGTGAGCTAGCATAATACTTGGATTTATCTGTTTCCGACGAATTAATAAAGTAGCATCAGTTATTTTCAGCTTTCCTATCACTCCATCCCCCATAAGTGTAAAATTATTTCTAGACCGCACAAATTTAACACGAGTTTCAACACCGTTTATTAAAAATTTTTCTTGATTAAATATATCACAATTCAGGTGGCCGATAAGATCAACTTCTTTACTATCTTTTGTAAAATTATGTCGCTTCATAAACCCTTTATTTTCATTATCCATTATATCCATTTTACCGCTAGTATCTGGATACCATAACCCACATGTTAAATGGGATTTTTTAGCAGATGGTCCATAATTCAAAAGTGTATCTAAATAACACTTATAAGCATAAGTATTATTTGGTGGTGAAATGAGTTTCTGGTTTAAATAAACTTCAACTTGACTAAACATAGAATGTAGAATATTGTTAATAGGTGCAATATTAGCACCAGTTTTTTCTTCAAAATTAGTTCCATCGTCCTTAGTTAATTTTACATTTATAGCAATTAAAGTATGCGCTAAATCAATGTAATCATCACCACCATTGATAACAAATTCCAGCGGTGCTTCATCTGATATAGTTGATAAAGTTTTATAATGCACCCAACGACCATTCTCAATACTAGTTTGAGTAGCAGGAACAGTAAAAAGATCCAGTTCAGATTTTACACACTCACAACTTCTAGGATGTAAAAAAGACATTTTTAATTTTTATCAAAAATATCAGATGTATGTACCCCAGTAGCTTTTCTTTTGGAGTTCTTTCGCTGCTGCCGAGAACTTGAGTTATGAATTTTGTGTGCTAAACGACGTCTTTTTATAACTAAACCGGATCCTATCAAGTTATCAATTTTACTTTCAGCTTTCCGCTTTAAGCTATCAACAGATTCGTTTAATCGCGATTTGAGCGCCTCCTTAGCTGGGACATCGTTAACTACGTCATTAACAAAATATGATCCTGAACGAATAGCTTCTTTTCCAACAGTTCTTAATCCGCTTTTAACCAGAGGCATAATACTTCTTAATAATCCTTTTAAGAAACTTCCAAAACCATGCCCCTTTTGGTAAACACTACCTGTGTAAATAGTACCGACTCCACTGCCAGCCTGATTTACATAGTAGTCATGGTAATGACACGATTTCATTGTGTTAGCTTCTTAAAATGAAGTTTTACACTAACAGTACCGTATTGGAATGGTGTCTTTTCTCCACTACTTGTCCTTATATCGATCTCAATGTTTTCAAATTCTCTCTTTAGTACAGGAATGTAATGGGGTTGGGTAAAAAACTGTACTTTTTGAGAACCATACGTGTAATAACTGTTATCAAGCGCTACAATCCTAATAACTTTAGCGAATATATTTCCAATCATTTGAGGTTCTACTATATCGCTATACACAAACAGCTGTGACGGTAAACCCAGCAATACATTTGATGGATGTATTGAAGACGTGTTAAGTATATTAGTATCTGGTTCAAAACCAAGTTGTAAACTTAACCGGGGAGATAATTTCAATGACGTTATAAAAGTAGTTATAGCGCTACATACTACTTTCTTACTACCTTTATTTATTCTAAATTCGACTTTATCTTTTTGTAATATTGTATTTGCATTCAATGCTGTTACAATTGATTCAATGGACTGGTAATTACCTGTATCTATTTTTGTTTTATAATCTATCTTCAGTACCGTATTTTTCTTAAGGTGAGAATTGACTATGTCATCAATGGAGTTATACGTTTTATTTCGCATTAAATTTTCAACCCACATTGATAATCTCACATCTGTAAACAATTTTTTAATTTGTACAGCATCCATTTCACTTTTTAATTCTATATTATAAGTGAAATATATAGTGTTATTATGTTCCGTAACTGATGAAAATGAGCACGGATATTGTATTTCTGTTAATCCAACACACCATTCGCCTGATAGATGTATACTTTTTGGTAGCTGTGTAAAAAAATTAGCTGAAGTATTTGTTGGAAAATAATTTTTCGAACTGTTTGATAGTAGAGTTAAATAAAATTCAGTGGAGTTATTAATATTCATAATTGTGTGAGAGATTCGCTTGGTACCCACGAGTTAAACTTTGACGGATAATTTTTCCACTGAACAAAAATTTCAGAACGCCCCTTTTTATATCGTTTCTTCAATATTTTTTCTATTTGAAAATAATTTTCAGGGTTATAAGTTACACGCTGAATTTCCGGTTGATAAAATACACCATCTATGGGTTCATCTAATAAATCACATATTTTATATACAACAGGGTCCCTTAGAATAATATGCGTAATTTTAAATATTTCATCACTTCAATTATTTACATAACCTTTCTCAAATGCATGCTTATATTTCACAATCCGCACATAGTCACCGACTTTATATAGCTTATTATTTTTGCGTTTATTTTGACTTTTAATTCCGTTAATATTATTATATACTAGCAAAATGTTATCTTCATTAACCTCACTTGGTGCCATTTTAATTGTTCTGTGGTATGAATTATTATAACTATTTACTAAATCCTGTAAAACATCAATATATCTATAGGTATTAGCAAATGAAAAATACTTAAACATTTTTTGTTTTTAAAGTTTTATTAAATCGTTCAACTACGGCGGCTTTAACATCAGGATTTTTTGCAACATAAAAATTTATATCGTACTTTTTAAATAATGACTGCACTTTTGAAGCTAAAAATTCCTTGCCTTTGTCTGTTTGTACATTGATAGGAACACGTGCGCTAAAAATTTCTTCAAAGGCTGTAGCAACCTCGCTACCTGTTTTAGTAAACAATGGTTTTACCGTAACAAATTTCGAGAAGACGTCGATAACTACCAATAAATATTTAATATTGTCATTGTATTTGGATAAACTTTTCAAATCAATTAAATCAGCTTGAAATAATTCATTCATTGTTGTTACATAGTATTTATTTCTTTTAAACTTACGACGAATTTGTTTATTTAAGGTATATGTGTCTTGATCTTCTAACCAGTTTTGAATTTGCTTCGATGAAATATTTGTTTCTTTATAAATTTTGTTTATGTTTGAAAAGCTAAGAGAATCTGATGGAGTATAATATCGTTTATGTAAAGTATCCATGGTTGTTATAATTGGTATGGTGACCACACAATTCTGCTTTTCTCTCCTCTTCTTCTTCTTCTTCTAGTTGGTGATGATTGAAAAGCTGTACTGCTACTAATCGGAATTTTCTCTTCTGTTCCACTTTTAACTTCGTCTTCTTTTTCTTTCTTGAATTTACTGTTAATATAATCTAATCTTTTCTTATTAACAAGTAGAATTTGAGGTATGTTAACTTTATGTAAAATGTCTGCAAAAGATTGCCATCCTTCAGGGTCGGCACCGGATTTCTGAATTTTTATTACGTCATTAACAAGATCGGTTATATTGCTACCATTTACTCTGTGGCCGTCGTAACTAACTACACCATTTTGATTCCATGATACACCACCATCTTTTAATTTTTGAAGTAATAATCCTGCTTTCTTAATATATTGTTTAGGTAATGCGTTTAGTATATCTTGAAAATTATATTGATCTAGCCCAATATCGGTTTGTTCTTCGGCTTCAAGTAAATTCTGTTTCTTACTTATTTCAGAAATAGGTATTGCAATTGGTTTACGAGCATTACTCAGTATATTTAAATATTTTTGTAGAATCTGATTATACATGGCCCACTTTTCATTATCATTAGCAGTTTTCTTGTTTAAAATCGTATGCATTTCACGATCTAATTGTGATAACGTATCAGGTTGGTTATTTTGAAATTTTTGAAAATGTTCAAATACATGCGGCTCTATTAACACCATTTTCTTTGTATGCTCCATAATTTTTATTTATTTAATAACCCACCTAATACACCTGATATAATTGGAGCTAGTAAGAGTGGAAGAAATGCACCACCTCTCTGAATTATTAATTTTTTCTTTTGTCCAATAGATGATTTACTTTTAACTATACGTCGAAGTACTTTTTTATGATTTGATAATTTCTGCTTCTGTGTTTTAGTTAAAGGAACTCTACCAATTAAAGTATTATGAATGCACTCACAAATACAATGAACTAAATGCTTATCAGCCGCTTTTAAAACAGCCTTTCGATATTCAGGTTTAGTGTTTTGAAGAAATTTCAAAACATGCGCGTTGTTAAGTATCGCTTTTGACATCTTGTACACAAATAATCTGAATGAAAAAGAAATGTTTTTATTTATACCTTTTCTTTGGAAAATAGATGTAGGTGGGCTTTTCATCAGGTAACACATTTGTACGAATTCGGTGTGATTCGGGTGTATCTTGTTTCATATCTATTAATAAATACCCGTGAGGTTTAGATGTCGCATCAAAATAAGATTCTTGAATAAATTTGATATTTTCGGAGTAAATCTGACGAGCTAAATGATTTATTTGGGCACGATCTCTAGGGTTTTTAAAATAAATAATATAATGTGCATTTAGGGAAATATCACGCTGTCCTTTACCCTGGTGAAATATATTTTGCGTTATATAGAAAACACTAATATTACGATGATGACTTCCTTTGGTAAATATATCAACAATGTCACGATTTGCCTCTCTCATTAAATCATCTAATATGATTAACGCTGATTCGGAACCATCAAAAGAATTCATATCTGGTAATCCACGATAATATTCTATATTTTCCGTTTTATTTCCCCCATCATACAACGGTTGCCATTCGTCATAACACCATATAACTTTACTAAATGCAGTATCACACATAGAATTCAAATTTTGCAAAAATTTTTTTACAAAATATGACTTTCCTGAACCCGTAGGCCCCGCAATAATAGCTGTAAAAGGTGCTCTGAAACAATACTCCATGTCCACTCTTTCACTACTGGTTACTAAATGATAAACAATTGTAATATTTATAATTTTTATTTGTTTAATGTTACATGCTACCAATAATCACAATTTTTATATGATTCTATTTTCATATCAACATCGTGTTTAACATTATAAGGTAATTTTAATACTATTTCATATAAATATAAATTATTTCCTGCTTCTTTTAACGCATTAAATACAACTTCATTATACAACCTAGAGGAATTTAGTAATTGATCTGCTACATATGCAATAAATTGTTCATATTCAGGGAAATGTTTCTTCTTTACTTGCTTATTAACCATCAAATCCAATGCTACACCCTCAAGTTGAAGAACAGTGTTAAGAGTATCAAAAGCTAAATAAATCGGTTTGTACACATCTTCTTCGCGTCGACTAGAAAAACTAATAGTTTGATTGCTGTGCATGATTACCACATAATTTTTTAAACATGCCACTGGTGTATCTGTATTTACTCGAATAGTTTTACTCAAAATATTTTTTAAAACTTTAAAGAAATCTTTCGCTTCGTCATAATAAAACCATGCACATGCTGTCATTTCTAAATTCCCCAGTCTTAAAATTACTTGGTAATCTTCTAAAGGTTTAACGCCAACTGTTAAAATTTTTTTCCCTGTTTTTGTTAATGGAAATTCCATAATATCTAAAAGCCGATATTTTTCATTTAATATTGCTCTACTTATTTTTTTTCCGTCCTCATACTGATCACGTCTCTCCACATCATAGAGCAGTAGGTCATTCATATCTTCAATGCGTTCACCTGGAGTACGCGGAGGCTCGTCGCACTCATCACGTGATTCCACCTGGTTGAAGCCGTTGTCCACGTAGAAACAGGCGTCCATATCGCGCTGATGAGGTGATTCGGACTTAGACTCCATCATGCAGAATTTCTTTTGTGCTGTTTCTTCCAAAGCCACTTGCGTACGCTTATGGCTCATCTGTAGATGCAAATTTTTATTAATGTTTATTCTACTTTTATTAATAACATTTATTAATTTTAATTTTACTCACCTCGATAGAAAGATGGATACTTGGAGGTCTGCTTCAGAAGTGGATATCAGAATACTTTTAACAACCATAGATTTTAAACCTATATTTATATTAAAATGAATAAAGTATTCCATTGCTTCCTATCTTCCCCGAGGGCATAACATACGTCACAAATTCCATGATGACCTTCACATACGGGGACAAACACACTAATTACCCCCACATACGTCACAAATTCCACAGTCATTAAAAGGTTACTCAAGGTCATGGTCAATTTCCAGGAAGGCAATTAAAAAGCAATTAAAAAGCAATTAAAAAGTCATTAAAACACCTCTAATTGCTACCATTTACTACTCATATTTATACCGTGCGAGCATTTACCAGGTGTCACCTCACGGGCACTCGTTGCTGGCTTGAATAGTGCACCACAGAGATCAATTCTGTGCCATTTAAAATTCGAAATATTTGGCATAAATTATAATAAAAAATTTCGTAAAACTTGTTTTCTGTACATTAAAATGTATTAATATCACTTGAAGAAATTGGTATTACAAAGAACCTAAATATTATTTGAAAAGAGTAAATATTTCGCAGGTGTTACAGGAAAATATAAGGTACTACATGAGAAACTTTGTTATAGGAATTATGGTGAATAAAAATATTTAACTGCATATATTTAAATTTTGCAATTGCACCGCGAAATGCACTTTTTCAAAACTACAATGTTCAGTTACGTTTCAATGAAAAAAATCACAAACTATGTACAATTTATCATAAAATTGTTTATATTACAAAAACATATTTTTCTCTCTTCATTCAAATGTAAGTACTACTTGGACAAAAATTGGTTTTAAAATGTAAATATTATTTGAAAAAGTAGGTATTCTCCTAATAGGTATTACGAAAAAAAAACAGTATTACTAGCAAATATTAGAGAAATATGTGTTTTACTTAAAAAAATGATATGAAAAAAATATTATTAGAGAAAATAGGTATTAAAAGGTGTTACAGGAAAATACGTGATAATCCTTAAGGAAATGTTAGGTATATTAAATTTTCAACTGCGAATACTCTCTTTTAAAATTACAATAGCCCGTATTATGATCGTACTATTATAATAATAGTGCTATTATGAAGCGCGCTTGTTACATTATATTCTTATACAAGGTTAAATGTCACTTTTAACAAAAGTGTTCTATAAAAATTTAATTTACCTATAATTTAAATCTTCCTATTATTATAAATAAATCACTTATAATAATAGAAAGACAGATTTGATCAAAAACTAATATCTAAATTGAAATATTTATTACAAATTACAGTATAAATTAAAATTTTCCAAAAACTTACATTAGTTCTCTGCCTGTTTTGAAACCACTGAACAACCTCGAAAGCACAAAAGCACTCCACTTCTCACTACTGTCCAGCGTAACGTAAATGCAAATCCGAAATCACGGTCGCAAATCAGTTGCAGAATGATCAGACCACGCGGTACAACGATGCCCTGATTGCAGTCGAGCGGAGAAGGAGAAGACAGAAGACAGCTCAACAGCTGGGCCAACTCAACCATACTATAAGAGTAGAGTGGGGGATCTCGGACAGAAGAAAGAAGAAAGGAAGAGAAAGAGAAATGAAGAGTGGACTTAAGAAATGTCACTGTGCTTCAAGATTCGAAGTAGCTTTTACGTTTTTCCTCGAATGGGGCCTATTTCACATACAGTAGGAATGACTATGATTTAATAATAAAGACGAACACTAATATCTAAAACAGGATTCAAACCCGGGACCAACAACTACGCTATTTGTTTATATTGTATTATTATGGGATCGTGTAACTAAGTGCGTTAAGGGATCGGTTGTGATTTGAACGACCTGGGTTGATGATTTTTCAATTTTCACGACTAATAATGAGTAATAAAACGTGAAAGTGTCCTATATAATGTACTTTCCGCCAGAACTTTGCGCCCTTCTTTGAAATTTGAAATAATACCATTATTCGAAGGGTACAAAAAGATTGCCTCTAGTCTCAAAAGGCCATTTCAATAAATATATAATTTATTGAACAGCTATTAGCAAAAACAACCAAGTCCATTTTTTTTAATATGAGATAATCAAAGAATAAACTTTCTAGATTCCTTACTTTTATAGATTTTTGTAACTTAAATTAGCTCAGGATCATGTTTAAATAATAAAATTATTTACTGGATGTTAATAAATAGAAATTTTAATGGGCGTTCTGGAAACGCTGAAAGTTTAAAATGTAATAGCTTGTGACTAAGTTTTACCCAACTGTTTACATCCTTGAAAGTACATTCGCTGTATATAACTCACATTTACAATATTTGGACTATGATTATTTTTGCAATAAACTCCTCAATTGTACTTTATTAATGTCGAAAATAAAAGAAAAATTACACGAATTTTAAGTTAAATTCATCGGAACAATTTTTTTAAATGAAATATTTGCATTACATATTTAAATGTGCAAGATATGAGAAATTACCTATACTAAATTTCAGAGCATGAATAACATTTTGAAATTTACTATCTCTGAAACAATGTTGTTCCATTTTTTGAAGGACCCTTGCCAAAATTCGCATGTTGTACGCCCGTGCAAATCGCACGATTAAATGCAGTGTCACATGATTTTTTTCTCACACGCATACAGTGACACGAATGAATTGTGAGGTTAGAAAGTACCTACAAGCTACAAGCAAGAGTAATAGCAACCAATGGACATAAGTAAAAACGCAACGAATAGAAACGGGCACTACAAGAAATCGAGAGATCAGAGATCATGATCTACCTATCATCTCTACAGAGATCGATTGACTTTGCGGTGATTCACTCAATGATAAACAGATCTAGATTGAAGAATAAGTCTGCAAATAATTGGAAATTCATTTCCGAGAAGCAGAATTATAAAACGAAAAGGAAAATATTCCATTAGGTACGGTATCTTTACTTCGCTTGCTTTATGCAGTATAGCAGTGGTAATTATAAAGGACAAATAAATCCTTTATTACAGTGGTATATGATAATATTAAACTAAAATGTTCATATATTTCTTTGAAGCTATAACACTAATTTTATTCAAAGAATTATTAAAATAGCTTCATGCTAATGGATGTTATCAATTCTACGGGGTCTAATTTATATGCACGTTACAAACAGGTACAAATGTATCAGTCATACATACATTTCAAAGAAAAATAATATAAATATGTTTCATGTTTCATATCCATCAAATGATTTCTGTAGTTTTGTGGCAAAAGTAGGTCGTCTTTTCAAATATTTTAAGTAATCAAATTTGAAAATTTATCATTTTGTGGAAAATCAGATTTTGACATGTTCTTCAGCAAATTTTGAGAGTTGGTAAAAGCAGAAATTGAAAAATTTATAAAAAGTGTAATTTGTATTACTTGACGGAGATGATCTATCTGCACAAATTTTGTTTTTACGTTCTCCGAAAGTGACATTATGTATCTGATTTTGCTGTAAAACCACAAATTTATTTAATCCATTATCCACAGGGTTTTTTAAAAGTTTATTATAAAATTTCCAATTTTTGTATATTATTTCTTTTTCTCAAATTTTCTTCATTAAACTAAGAGTAAAATTATCATTTTTACATTAAATTTTCGATGGACTAGAATTCGTTAGATGGCTAGAAAAAGTAAAATTTAAACTTTTGTAAATTAGAACATGGTAAAGTTCGATCACCGTGTTTGGAAAATTAATTGCAGAAAATTCATTGTAAATCATTACGGGAAAATTTCATCGCAAGAATATTCATCAGTTAGGGATAAATAACGTTAGGTTACGTTAGAGTACGTTACATTACGTTAGGTTGACTTCTTCCGATGAATTTTCTTATTGAAAATTTTCCCTAAACAATTGGATTACCCATGCAGCAATGTACATGGTTCCTAATGTATAAATTTTTTCATTGACTATACAGGTTGAGTCTGGGAAGACGCCTCCCTTTAACTTTTTTATTATAAGTAATAGAAAAAAAATGGCTTAAATAAAAGTTTTATTATTTTATATATACCATTTTATGGCAGATGTAGATATTTTTTATAAAGTTAGGTTAGGTGGCAACTTTAATTTTTTAAATAACAACCTATTATTATTTTATTAAAATATAAACCGCCATTTTTTCTCTTTTCTTCGATGTATTAGTTTTTATTAATGTATTTGAAAAAATTCGAGAAAAATAAGATAATTGAGATATATGGGAAATATTTTTTATTCAAATATTATAGGTGGCTATGTGAAAATAAACAAAATGTAACAATGTTAATATCAACAAAGTATACATTTGTTTGTTATTTATTATTATTTTGCTTATTACTTATTTATTTTCACATAGCCACTTAGAATATTTGAATAAAAATTGTTTCTCATATATCTCAATTATTTTATTTTTCTCGAATTTTTTTCAAATATTTTAATAAAAACTATTACATTGTTGAAACGATAAAAAAATGGCGGTTTATATTTTAGTAAAATAATTGTAGGTTGCTATTTAAAAAATAAAACTTGATAGTTGTATCTGTAAACCTGACTTTATAAAATCTATATCTGTCATCAGATAGTATATTTAAAATAATAAAACTTTTATATGAGCATTTTTTTTTTATTATATATAATAAAAAAGTTAAAGGGGGAGGGGCGTATCACCCTGTATATTTATTGAAAAATTTGTAACAAAAATATTATAATTTTTTTATTTTAGATTACAAAAAATATACAGCCTTGTCAGAAAATAGTAGATACCCTTTGAATAATGCAATTTAGTATATCTATATTTGTAATTCAAAATACGAATAGAGAATTCGAGAAGTAGTAGGATCTGATGTCATTTATACGAACACAAATTTACAGTTAGGCTTTTGATATTGCCCACAGAGTTACTTGATCTCAATTGAAATAAAAAAATATTGGAACATTTTAAAGCGAAAGTAAAGGCAACAAAATATCGCTCTAAAAGTTTACAACATTGGAATATGATATCTCAGTAGAAAAAATTCAAATATATGTCACAATAATGAAAATGTTAATTATAACTCTAACTTGTTTTTAAAAATATAGGAGGAATAAATTCAAAAGTCCGAATTACATTATTAAAAATACTAGAAATATTTACAATAAATTTGAAATGTAATATCCTCGGTAATATCATTCCCAATGATACGATGTCGTATAATTAGTTTTTACAAAAATTGATTGTTTCTGACTTTAGATATGTCGCAGAAAGAAAGTTACATGTGATTAATTTCTTAAAAGAGGTCATGTCAAAATGGAAAAATTATTTGTGTTTGGGTGTAAATAAGGATGTACATTAGCCAATCAAAAGCATAAATCGAACTAGAGAAATTTTGGATTTCCTTTTCTTACTTTAAAAATTCAAATATTATAATTTAGGTTTGTGTAGCCTATTAAAATTTCTGCGTCTTCAACAATGAATATCCGAATATCGAAACTATGTGACGAAATCGCACGATACATTTCGCTTTGCAATATTTGTGATTGAGGTATGTGCGTTACGCCCTTGGTAGTTTGATAAGCAGGAACTATTATTTTTATATTTGGCCTATTGCCACTACCTTGGTCTACTAGACAGACTTATGCACCTATTACTTTCATTTTCTATTGACAGCATGTCCCGGTATATAAGAAAAATTCAAAACAAAAACAAGATATTAGAAATGAATTCACTTAAAGGAAAACATTCCACGGTTTAGTCTGCTTGTCAAGAACTTAAATTTAAAATAAATTTTCTCAAAAAATTCAAAATTTTCGTAATTTTTATATCTCGTATTGATTCTAAATTTTCAAACTGCAGGTCGATATCTCGTTTAGTACTCGAGATATTTATATTTCAAACATTACCTTTTTCTAGATTATAACCAGAGACCTGAAGCTGAACCTGAACCGAAAACCCGAATTAACCTAATTTTTTTATGAACCTTAAACTGAACCAAACCTTTATTTGTCAAGGTCAATAAACCTAAATTGAAGTTAAACCGTTTTGAACTTAGATTCAATCTGCTAAATATATAATTACAAATTGTGAATTCAAATTAAATTATTAATATGATTTTAAAAATAATTACATCTTTTTGCGCTTGTGCTCTGAACCAAAAAACTGAATCTGAACCGATGTTTATTTCTTATTATTATATATGTTTACCAATTTTTACAAAATTTGTCCCCATTTCCAGTTATTTTGCTCTATAAATTGTATCTATTGTTCAAAAAGTTTGAAAATTTGTTACTTATATAATTTATCCTATATAATCGAATGGTAAAGTCGCCAGGCATGCAATTCTATCCAATTTTGGGTTAACGCAAATATCTCAGGAACTAAAAGCGATATTAATTTGCGGTTTGAAAATTAAGAATCAATGAATGTTATAATGTACCTAAAAGTATAAAAAATAAATTTTTGAAAATTTAAAAATTTTACCCAAAGATGGGTGTAACATGACTCAAAAATAAGCGTAAATATAATAACTTGTGGCTATAAAAAAATATTTCACGGTACAGAGGCTCCACTTTCTCATTATTAGCTTCATAGATGATTTTTTTGTGGACACACTGTATATGCTGACCAAAAGTGTCACGTAAAATATTTTTTTGCGAAAATATAATTGTTACACTTGGCATCCACATAAATTTATAAAATATGTCTTAGTTTTGAAATTGTAATTGCCAAAATATTATGCAAACATTCTCTGCGCTACATTTAAAATAAAATTTCCTTGCCATTGGCTTTCTGACCGTGAATACTTGGAGTCGTATACAGGTTGGCAAACATAAAAAAAATCAATAACATTTTTTTATGGGATGACCCTATTTGATACGTTATATACATATTCGTATTACTGTAGGTACATATTCTTAATTTCATTTACTCTTTATTGAGTACCTACATAATTTTTAAAAAGTATCGCATATTTTAAAGATAATTCTAAGATTTTAATAATTACATATATTAATTTCTGATTAATATGAAATCAGCGATCTAATTATTGTAATTCAGATAAGTTAACATAAAATGTAATCAATTATTATTCATATTCCTGGATTTAAATTAGATAACTATCTATAGTGCATGAATTAAATAATATTACTGTACATAACAAATAATTATTTATGGTGAGTTATCAATAATTTTTTGTCAGTTCAAGTTCGTTGATAAAATTTTTGTAATCTACAAGTATATTTCATGACTTTACCCAGCAATTAAAATATAAAGATAACAATTAATGCTTTGCTCATACGATATATTATTATCAAAACCATAATTTTATTTTTATTTACAATTTTTGTAAGTAAATATACAAATCTGCCAACTGAAATATGTACGTAAAAATATATTTACTTATTATTTATTCAAATTTGAATACTATAAGTAGCAAAATATATTGTTGAAGGGGATCACATAATCGTTGAGTGTATGTGTGTGTTTGTTTTAGAAATGCGTTAGATAATGTGATTAATTTATTTGATAAGTTGGGATTAAGAACATGTAGCAAAATTGTTTGAATAAATAATAAAGGGTTTTCCAATAAGAGGTGTTATTTTGAATAGCCCGCTATTTCGGTAGATGTCGCTTTTGAAGCTGTCATTTTTTGACATTTGACAAGTAGAAACTACGCCATTAATAAAAATGGAACGATACACGCTTCAACAACGCATTGAAATTATGAAGAAAACCCAGGTTTGTCCATTCCTCGTCGTTCTTTGGAATTAGGCATTCCACAAACGACATTACCCCGTATTTTGCATAAAGATTTGGGTCTTAAGGCTTATAAAGTCCAGTTAACACAAGAACTCAAGCCGGCCGATCATCAACAACGTCGTGTCTTTGCTGATTGGGTCGTTGAAATGCATGAAAATGATCCGGAATTCCATCGAAAAATCATCTTGAGTGATGAGGCCCATTTCCACCTCGGTGGCTTCGTCAACAAACAAAATTGTCGCATCTGGGGCTCAGAAAACCCAAGAGTTATTGTTGAAAAGCCTCTCTATCCTCAACGTGTGACTGTTTGGTGCGGTTTATGGTCCGGCGGAGTCATTGGACCTTACTTTTTCGAAAATGAGGCTGGAGCAACAGTTACGGTGAATGGATTGCGCTATCGAGAGATGATTAACGATTTTTTATGGTTGGAATTGGATGGTATTGATCTGTACAACGTTTACTTTCAACAAGACGGCGCTACGTGCCACACAAGCAACGAAACCATTGATCTTTTACGAGAAAAGTTTCCGGACCGTGTTATCTCTCGAAGAGGTGATCACAATTGGCCACCGAGATCTTGTGATTTAACACCTTGCGACTTGTTTCTTTGGGGCCACGTGAAAGAGAAGGTCTACGCCAACTGCCCAGCGTCGACTCAAGACCTCAAAGATGGAATTCGTGAGGCTATCGAGGACATAGGACAGCCACTTTGCGATTTGGTTATGGAAAATTTCATGAAAAGGATATTGTCCTGTCAGCGTGGTCGTGGTGGTCATTTGCCTGATGTTATTTTCCACTATTAACGGCATACCTTCCTCTTTATAATGAAATAAACATCCGATCATTTATATTAAAAAATGGCATTTTTCTTTGAATATCAAAATAACACCTCTTATTGGAAAACCCTTTACTAGTAAAACTCTGAATTTGTATATTTTCTTTGTGTTTCTGTGAAAAATACCTATTGACTATTTAACGATACAGCATTAGTTTATTTTAAAAACTCTTTTAAAAGTCAAATCAAGCTATCGTGTTTCTGTTATTAGGTAATTTATTAACTATCACTTTTAAATTATAATCTTTCACGAATTGAAAAATTACAATTATACTATGATTTGGTTTGATTATTGGTGATATAATTATAATTATAAAATATATATAAATCAAAACAATTTTACATTATAAGTGTTTTTTTTCTTCATATCTATTGTATTATCTTTGTATTTACACATTGAATGAATAGCTACTATGTAATATTCACTATATTTGTTTGTAACTGACATATATAAAATGATATTTTAATGGAAAACAGACTAAATACGACGTGCGTCTAATTTTTTTTCAGTATATAAATAAATATATAGGAACACGACTTATGTCCCATTCCTTGGTGTGCCCATGTGCTTCCTTTATTCGCAGATTTCGGTAATGATGATATACATACATTTATACAAAGGAGTCTCCGTACGACAACAATTTCAATCTATTTCAGGAAAGATTTAATTTTTATTTAATGAAATGAAAAGCTTTATTTTATTATTTTATATACATATTATGCGTAAACAAAAATACAAATATTTTATTCATTTTATAGAGCATCGTTTCTCAACTTTTATGTGTCACGACCCCTAAAGAAGCCCAAAAATAAAGTAAATAACCTCACGACCCCCCGAATAGTTAGCGGCTAATTATATATTTTACCGTTTTTTTTATTTTACTAATGACAAAGTCAATGCTTTCATCTAGAAGCTTGGTATCTGGATTATCCGCCTTGAAAAGAAATTTTGATGCATTTACTTTAACAATTAAATTGACGAAAATATTAACTCAAAAAATCCTATTGTTCATCGCATGTTGAAGAGCATGGAAACGCATTTACACGGATTGAAAATTCAGTTATGAGAATATTTTCCAGGTGATAACGATGATTTGTCGAAAAGATGGATTCTCAATCCAATTGATTTGAAAATATTATTAAAGCAACCAAATTACCAAACTCATTGAAATATCAACTGGCAAAACTTTTCAACTAGAATTTTTGTCTCAAGGTTTGCACTATGGTAGCATTAAAAATTAAATACAGAAATTGTCTATTAGTATTTGATAATAGTTTACGTCCAAGGGCACCGGCAGGATTTTATTCAGGGGGGTGCAGAAAGATTTTCTCTCTACCAACCCCCCCCCAGTCGTTTTTTTTTTTCGATGAAAAAACGAATTACATTTCTGAACTACAATCAGTGATATGTTTATTTGATTTAAATAAACTCTTTTTGTATATGGACCTACTAAATTTGAATTTCTTCATTTTAGTAGGTTCATATGATATGAACCTACTAAAATTCATATGAATCATATCGTAACTTATTCAAAAAAATTTGAATAAGTTACGACACTACTAGAATTCAAATGAAATAGGAAGAATAGCGGGAAACTGATATGAATATTTACGAAAAAACCAAAGTTAGATTTGGAAAATCTTGTTCAGAAATAAAAATTTGAACACTTAGTCAGTATTTTCTGGACAACAGATTGTGCAAGATCCACCTTTTTTTAAATTAATTTTCAACAACGAACATAGCTCTTTTAATTTGAATGATTCTTTATTTCTCAATTATAGCAATTTCATTTGTAGCTATTAATAAATTATAAAACTGAAAATTGTTTGTGAAAAAGCATAAAATGTTTATGTGGACTGTACAAATCAAAACCTTAACGATAAAGTTGTGGACAAGTTTGGACAGCAGGAGAGAAGACTTGCATTGCTGTTTTAAAATAAGTTATTTCTAAGTAAATGTATCACATTTGTATTTTCTATTCTGTTATCTATGTATTCTATGTATTCTAATAAAAAATATTACTTTAAAAATTTTTTTAAAAAAAAATTTTTTTTTCAAAAGCCCGGGGTGTGCACGTGCACCCCCTTGCACCCCCCTCCCGGCGCCCATGTTTACGTCTGTTTATTTCCAATGTCGATCCACGTATAGAAAACTTTTAAGTGAAACACAAATCAAAATGTCGCATTAATTCATTAATATATGTTATATGTTAATATCAAACTAAATTATAATTTATTAATTAATAATAGGATTTTTTTTCGTACATAAATGTTTTATTGATTACAGATTGTGACCCCCCAAGTTGAGAAACGATGTTATAGAGCATATATTGAAAGTAGATATTCATAATTTAAACATTAAAATTATAAACTAATTATATATTTTATTAAATAAATATAATATTTTTATAACAGTGTCGACTCATTTCATCTACCATATTTAATTTATTTTTTAATTCTTCTCTCGTTTTAATGAGATGTTTTCTTATATTTCTTTCCAGAATTTCCCGCACTTACTGAATCGGGTTTAAATCAGATGACTGTAAAGGACGATTGAGTTTAATTTTGATATTATACAATAGCCATTCTTTTACAAGACGCGAATTATGTTTCGGAGCGTTGTTATGTATGAAAATAAAATTATGTTCTAAGCTTTAAATTTGCTTTTAAATTATCGAGATAACCTTTGCTATGTATGATTGTTTTAATAAAATATAATTTTACTAGTCCCGTTGACGAAATACACCTCCAAACCATATAATGCTGTCACCGCCATACTGTTGTTTTTACATTTTCTTCTTTTAATTCCGTATTAGGTTTTTTCTTGTCCCAAATTGACATTCGCAGATATTGAAATAATGTCCAACATGTTTATGTCAGTAAATAATTTATAAGGAATTAGTTCAATGTCTAAATATTGATTATGATTAAGAGTTAATTAAAACAAAAAACTAATAAACCAGTTTCATTACGAGTGAAATAATTGTTCCAGCATGGCATACAAATTGCACAATCTTACTTTCGGCGCAAAAAATAATTATCTCCGTTATCGCATTTTTTATTTAATTGCGAACATTACTGTTATGTGCTACATTTGCAATTGTATAAATTATTTTTTGTGACATTTTATTCGGTAGTTGTGATTATTCGACCGAAACGAGATTGAAATAACAGATACGTTAAATTTATCATTTACTGCGATCTTAAAGAATTATGTCATATATTTAAATAAGAGTAAATAAAATGCTATACTAGGTATAATAAGAATAGAAATTAAATATATACGCAATGCTGAGTGTAAGGAATGCTTTAGCCAAAATTCATGGGCAGCTCCACAATGAAAAATGCATTTTTCGATTTTCTCAATTTTACGCAGCACCACACATTTGGAGAACTGCTGAATTAATTCCTTTTTTCATCGTAATAGACCTTTTACATCAAAATACAGAGATAGATAAAAATGACATATATGTAGTGCGCAATAGGTTGCGCATTGAAAAAACCAGATATACAGTGGAACCTCTATTATCCGAGGTAATGACGAGGAGGGGGTCCACGGAAAATCGAAAACCTCGGATAACCGAATTAAGTTTTTAATGCTTTAATTAATAGGATAATTAAGAAGAAATGTATAGAAAATATTACTTATATTAATAACAGGAAGTATTCATTTGATGATACGTAATTTAATCTGTTTCAATAGTCAAAAATGTATAAACATCTGAGGTTCAAACAATAAAAATCGTTAGTTCAACGAATTTAAGAAGTTTTTTTGTATCCTGTAAATCATTGTGAATGGAGTTAGCAGGTTTATAATTTCAGACATCAATATGTACGAGTACATAGTATGTATGCACGTTAAATAACGACAATTCGGGGCCTGGAAAATTGGATTCCCGGATAATCGAACCCCGGATAATGGAAACAAAATTTGAAATGGCGGAAAGTAAAAACGTAACTATATTAAATAAATTCACACAAAGCGTTTGTGATAAATATTTTATAACAAGAGGACGGGTAGATAAGAATCAGAAACGTGGTTATATCTTCTAAAGACGCGAAATAAACACCACAAAAAGTGGGAGATAATTTTGTAATTGCCAGTTCAATATTAAGAAAGTTACAAAAAAGAATAAAACTGTTTTTTTTATATTCTGTGTTGTTAAAATTTTTTTTTTATCGCAAATAAATGCGTGTCCTTCTAATCCTTTTACTTGACAACATGGTAGCTCCCCATCTCTAGTTCATAAGAATGTCGCTACGTGGCGCATTGGAAAATGACGTCACGGTGCAATGAAAATGTAAAAGGTCCATTGGTTACGTTGCCAAGTAACGTAGTAGGCATACATTATTTCAATAGTTCTCTAAATCTGGGGTTTGTATAAAACATGTTTTGTTGAAGAAACTATTAACTAGAGACAAACTTGTTAATTTCTTAATTTTCTAAATATAAGAAAATAAAAATTGCTATATTATAGCATTAACGCCATTAACAATACAGATATCATCCTTACCGAAATCTGTGAATAAAAAGGAAATGGACACAGTCAGTTTTGACATCGGCGGAATTCACACCCGGGCCGTCAGAATCACAACTTACATAACGCACAAAGTAATGCGACTCATATTTTACTTGCATTTATTCTGTATTAGTTGAATTTCGCGGTATCGTTTGATTAGTATTGGGTGTAAGATTTGAACTTATGAACTGCAAATAAATGACAGAAAAAAGTTACTATACTTTCATAACGGGAATAATATTTACTTAATTCTCAAAATATAAAATTATATTACAGCAAAAAAATTAATGCGAATTTAATGATTAAATATAATTTATAATTTGCGAAAACCATATAAAATTTCAAAATATTTTAACACATAATTAAATAACAATAAAACCATAAAGCAACTATTTTATAATCTGAACAGTGTGTAAAACTCAAGCTATTTTCGTCTTTTCAGAAAGCGTTTACAGTTAGAACATAAATTATCATTTGCAAACTAACATGAAGAACTTGTTAATTTTGATATTCGTAAAAAGATAAGGTTATTTATAAACCAAATATATCTCATAGCAAGTTTTTTTTTATGTAAAAAAATACATGTGTCGAAGAATGTTTATAGTACGTTTAGAAAAACCTGATTAAGTTATGGGTCAAAAAACTTTTGAAAGAAAAAGTTTGAACACTTAACTAAAGAATTGTTATATGAAAAAGTGCATTTAGATATACAATAAGTAATTGTACATGTATAACAAGATTACAAAAAGAACAATTAAACAAACATCTTCATTTCTTTAATGGACGACTCAAAAAAAGCATCGTAAACATTTTTTTTATATAAAGTAATTGAAGTTTTTAAGTTACAAACATATAAGTGCTATTTTTATGTTTCGAAGTTGTTTTAAAAAACTCTTGTTCAGGGTTGCGAATAACAATAGCAATATTTATGTCTACATTTTATATTAATATTTTTCATTAAATTGTACGGCCGCGCAAATGTTGAAGGTCATTACAACCGATGAATTTTGGTAATTATGTATCACGGAAATGATAAAATCGAAAACTAACATACTTGCTCGAGCGAGATTCAAACCCGGAATATTTGGATTGCGAAGCAACATCATTACTCTTTTTGTTATTCTGCTAAACACTCGCCGAAATATTAGTCAAAATATTTCAGTAATTGTTTTAGAACGTTATTCTAAATAAACCAGTTCCTTCTTTGGGATTACTTTCAATTGTTTTTTTACTTATAATATTTCTATGCTATTACGCTAAGCACATAGAACTTTTTTATTTAAAATTTTTATACGGGGTAACACTGAAAATCGGGTTACTCAAAATAACTTATAATTATTTTTTTAATTATCTTAAATTATGAATTCAACGATATGTTTGAAGTGCATTTTTATTAAAAAAAATACAAAAACGGAAGAGAAAATTATGAATAATAATTAACCTGCTAAGCTATGATATCAGGCAGGCTGTGTAAACAGTTGAGATAATATTAAGTAATATTTAAGTTAATATTTTAAATAGTAATTTATTTTTGTAAGATTCTATATTTTGTTACACAAAATAATCAATTTGTTATCACAGCCTACCTGGTATGGCTTACCAGGTTAATTGCACATAATTTTCTGCGCCTGTAAACGCCCCGTACGGTCCAGACATATTGTCATTCCCAAAATCTAATCTAGGTATATTTATTTATCGTATGGCGTACAATCATTTATGTATAAGAAAATTATATAAGTAAATTGAAACACCCAAAAATGGGTAATAATCCGAGACGATATATTTATTTATGAATTTAATAAGCTAAAAAAACAGATTTTTAAATTATTTTTTTTATAAAAGAACAAAATTTACCAAATGAAAATATAAAATTTAAACTAAACTCGATTTTGAGTTGCACGAACGTAATCTAATGTATAATAAAAATAAAAGATTATTTTGTTATTAAATATTTCGAAAAGTTTCCCACAGTTCAGTTAATACGTATTTCTAAGAACTAAATCTAATCCAGCACTTAAACAAATATAATGATCAGTTATAGATAACTATATCATTATAAAATACTGATAAAAGATTTAAAATTTATTATTAAAAATGCTGCGTGTACGAAAAATATTTTTTCATTACATTTTCCAAGATTTTTCTTTTTATTTGCAAATTGAAATTTTCAATAATTTATTTATTCTTTATATTTTATTTATGTAGGTGTACACGCAATATATAGTTGAATTCAGAGAATAAGATTCCATGCATTTCGTTATATATACTAAATACAGACAAATTCCAACCCTCTTTAGATGAAATTAACAATAAATAAATAAAATAAATAAATATATCATCACGGCATATTACCCATTGCTGGGTGTGCCAATGTGCTTGGTACACAGATATCGGTAATGATGAAATATTTGTACCGTGCGGGCGCTTACCAGGCGTCACCTCACGGGCACTCAATGCTGGCGTGGAGAGTGCACCACAGGAGTCAATTTAGTGCCATTAAATTGCAAAGTAATTTTTGGCGTTGGTCGGGATCGAACCCGGGTCTTCAGATTCGCGACCAAACACTCAGGCACACGGCCACGAGACAATTAAATTATTAATTTATAATTTCATCTAACATACCCCTGAAAAAATTCCACAGTACGTTTATTAACAAAAGAAAAGTGACTTTAAAACATTCTATAAAGCTGGTCGAAACTTTATTTAACAGATTAAATTTGTTTTTATTCAAGTCGTGAAAATTGACCTCATTCGTAAGAAAGTGTCCGGTAAAAACAATTAAAAGAAATTGATTTAAGGTCTTGATCACTAGATCCGTGTTTTGTTCTGGTCTATTGATTCAAATAAATACATATCACTTGTTTTCGGCATTTGTGGTTTGGCATTCAAGGTATTTGAACAAAATTTAAATTAAAAATAACCAAAACAAAGAACATAATTTTGACGTAATCTTAATTCATTAATAAAATATAAACAACAGAAAATATATAAAAAGCATATCTTTTATAGTTTCCGGATTATGCTGCATAGTTCGTTTCATTAAGAAAATTCTAATGTAATGATGCCACTAATAATGTGTACAGGTATTCAATTTAACTGGAAAGGAGTTCAAACGCCGAAGAACCATAGTCCAAAAATTGTAAATTTGAGTTATATACAACGACATCTACTTTCAAGGATTGTTAAGAGTTCGGTGAAACTGTTTCTCGCAAAAAGTATCACAAGTTATTGCATCGTAAAGTTTCAATGTTTCTACAAAAACAACCATAGTTCTATCTAGTTTCAGCAAAACAACCATAGTCCTGATGCTTTGGTTGTTTTTGAAGGAAATGTGTAGGCTAATTTTGTATAGAAAATGTTCATTGATTTCCTATTTGCAAATTATCTTTTTCTTACAAAAATAACCAATGTCCTATAAAAATCACTGAAAATAGGTAATTTCTGTTACTTGACTTACATTTTCTAATATTTAATCATGAACTTGAGTTAAATTGAATTAAAAAATATAACAATTGTTTTTTATTATCTCAGATTCAACGTTGTTTCTATCAGAAGCTCATCAAATACATACAAACATAACTATATTAATTTATTCAAAATGTAAATATACAGGATGATCATACGAGAATGAACCAGAAATTATCTCCGTTATTAAGCGAGATAGCGATTATCTACAAATAAGAAAATTACTATAAACAATATGGGCAAAAAGATGTATCAAAAAGCATTCTACCATTTTCGGTTCCGGACTACGTGATACCTACTTTGAAATTTCAAATGGGGTCTCGTGGCCGTGCGCCTGAGTGCGTGGTCGCGAATCTGAGGACCCGGGTTCGATCCCAACCGACGACAAAAATTGCTTTTGTTTTAATGGCATTAAATTGACCCCTGTGGTGCACTCTTCACGCCAGCATTGACTGCCCGTGAGGTATAAATATTTCATCAATACCAATATCTATATACAAAGCAGATTGGCACATCCAGCAATGGGTAATATGCCGTGATGATATATTTATTTTTATGTACATAGTATATTTTATTGTATTACGCAAATTTGGTGTACTTTTCAAAAATATAAAAAATATAGTATGTTCTATTTCACATACTCCGGAACCGGAAGTAACAGAACGCTTGTTAATATGACATGTTATTTTCCACATTGGTTATAGTAAATTTGCTTATTTGAAGATAATCGCTATCTCCCTTAATAACGGAGATAATTGCTGGTTCATTCTCGCATGATAACACTGTATAGGTCTATTTCGTACTAGGTAAAAATATTGTAATCCTTATGATTCCATATGGCAAAATTTTATATAGTATTTGTAGAGAGTTATGTCAAAACTAACTACAATAAATACAAAAAATCAAACAGGATATTTACATTACAAAACTTAGAAGAAATAGTAGGATACTGTAATGAAAGGTTGTACATGGGAAAGCCCAAGTTTGATTTCGTCATTTTCAATGTAAGAAAACATTTAAAAATTCGACTTATTATACATAAATAAAGTTGTGCGAATACTGTATAACATTCACATTTAAAAATAAAGTACATATTTAATATTTGTTCCATTTTATTTTAGAGATGTCAAAAAGCATACACATATAATGATATTAAATAATTAAATAAAATTGATCTGAAATTAGTTATTTATTTAAAGACAATACGCGGCTAATATCAAATATATTAAATTTTTGTTGACATTTTCATTTATAATATGAATCTAAATTTTATGCCCCATTTACTGGAAAAAGAGAATATTTTACGCAAGATCATAGGAAAATTGTAAAAAAAATAATAAATTTATAAAATAAATTGCTTTTTGTCGGTTAACACACTAAATACTCCTATGATGATATATTTATTTATAACCCAGAATAATATTCCATTTGTTTACCAAGTATAAAAAGTGCATAATACATAAATGCATTAAATATTCATTTATTTACATTGATTTTAAAATCATTGCGTAGGAATGACGTAAATTTATGCAATTTCTTTAAACACTTTTGCATCCTATTTGACACAAATAAGCCTTTTCTTTACTTAGAAACGAGCAAAGTGAAACAACAGTCTTAAATAAACATTGCAATTCACAGAAGAATTCAGACACTTTTTTTAATCGTATTTGTCAATTTTGTATGACACAGAGTTACTAAATTATTATTATCATTATTATAAAGTAGATATTAATTAGAAATGTTATTTAGAACCAAAAATTATACAAATATAGCAATTTAGAAGAAAATATAATAAAATTCAAACTTTATAAAAAGTTTATAATAGGTATATTTTTTTTCATTTCATTAAAAATCTAATTTATTATTTAAACCATTTTCACTAAATAATGTCCAATTTTATATATTGTTTATACTAATTAACTATTTAAATAATATAGGGATAAAAAACGATAATAAAACACGAGTATGATACTTAAATTTCGAAAACTATTTAAACCGGTTTAATTAAAAAATTTGAATAGTAATTACTATTTTATTGTTTTAGAACCTATAAAATGCAACTGTTAAATGATTAATTAGAAATTTGTAACAAAAATAATTAGATTTTAGATACCACTACATTCTTAATAAATTTTATTGTTTTCTCTACATTTAGATTTAATAAACATTTATCAAATTGATGTTAAATACTTTCACTTCTTTAAGTTAGTATTAAATATTATTAATAGTAAGAAGCACATGCAGTCACTTTAGTACAATAATTTTAAAACAAAAACAACAAATTAATAATAAATTACATATTTCTGATTATTATTAAATTTATGGGTTAATGACAATTGTTATAAAATAGATAAGTTTATACCATCGTTGGGAAACAAACAAAAACATTTTCAATGACATAACTTTCTATTGTGACGTGGAATATTATACCTTTGATAATATGAAAATTTAAAATCTAACTATGATAAAAAAGTCAAAAAAGCATAAATAAGTGCCCCGCAAAATTCAGTATTATTTCATACTTGGGAGTAATTTAAAAAATAATGAAATTTACATTTTCGCCTATATCTAGTGAAATATGATTTTTATCACTAAAATGATCTCCAAATGGGTTAAGTTTTGTCTAAAAAATCCTTCGTATCTCTTATATTTTATAATATTCTAATGCTAGCCCCGTTATCCTGGACACCTGTGCCCTGTGCACCATATGTACAAATACACATCCATATAAAAGAGACAAAGCTATCGTATTAATATGATTTGCTTGTAAAAATAATAACAAAGAAGTTTCCCAAATAATAAATGCACTCAAAGATATTGCGGAAAATTTACAAAAGGATTAATGATTCTATGGTTACATGCCCAAAGCAGATATGTCACTTTGTCAATGAAATCAAATTTAAAGATTGTCGGCTTGAATTATTTCCAAGGTTCTTACATTAGACATTGCTGGATGTATATATACCAATCTAATTTGTACACAGATATCGGTAATGATGATAATATATTCGTACCGTATTAATAATAATACAGTATTTTTATTAGTTTGATATAATTTGTTTATCAATAAACTGCTAACTAGATATTCTATTACATTTACGTTGTGTTTATTATTTGTCTGTACTTTTGACCTATATTATTTTGCCATGAAACTAAAAAGTAATATTTTACATAAACTGACTTTAGACATTGTACATTATTATATACGTTACGTAGTCTTAAGCAGTTTTGTCACATACAAATTCAACTATTTTTCAGAATTATCATGTAAAACCGTAAAATCGCTAAAAAGTTGACATATCTGCTCAATTATAGAAAAGATACATATATTATTCTAAAACATACGTTAGGCTGAAGGTTAACTACCTATGTATCTAAGAAGTTTATATCCTATACAAATGTGTCTAAAGTTCTTGATAATGACGTAGAAATGACTCACGTTTCCAAAGTGCCAAGTTCAAAAGTTCGGAAAGATTTTAATAATTCTGAGGTAATTTGAGTCAATATTTCAAAGTATTACAAAAATTATTATACCATTATGACTTTTTACTCATTGCTGGTTATGCCAATCTCACCATTTATTTTAGGGTTTGTTAAAGTTGTAAACAATTTCATTTTCGTCTTCATTTTCATAATTTTCATTGCGTAAATGCAAAATTGCTACAAAAACCAAACAGGTCCAGATTTTTTTTAAATTTTTAATAAAAAAATATGAATTCATAAAATCAAATTTCAAAATAAACACCTTGCTTTTATGCTCATACAATATACGGAAAACAATCACCACAGTCACCGGCTATAAAACAAAGTTTTTTCCCTAAAAATTCGATTTTTTTGACATGTTCGATTTATGTAATAACCCCCCGTACATATTTATTTATAAATACTTGTTATTTATTTGCTAATGATAAAATTTAAAAATAATACTGATAAACTTAAAAATATTTACTCAAGGAAAAACTAATTATGTTTACTTTGTAAAACATTTGAAAACAATGTTTATTACTTAAATAATTTGTTTCAGTAATTGAAGGCTATAGAAAAAATCAGTTAAATCGTTAATTTAAATATTTAATTGAAACATTTAAATACAAAGGGATCTGAGAGTTATTTTTATTTTTCAAAGTTTTTCAACAAAAGTGTTTCACACGCAACAATAACGATAGATGCAACATCATTTTTTATTAATATACACATCCATTTTATTTAAATGCATACTTAACATTTACGGCTCTTCTACGTATACATGTACAAGTAAAAATTGTTGTTTTTTACCCAAAAATGGATAATTTTAAATGTAATTATCTTAAGAACCAAAAGAGATATTGTTAAAATATTTATATCTAAATACAAAACTGTCAATAAACAATCGTAAATTTTATGTTAATAATTATAATTTGCGAAACGATCAATTTTATTGTTTTGAAAAAATATTTAATAAACATCAAGCTTTATTTAACCTATTACTCTGGGGCAAATAGGGCCCAGTAAATATGGTGCCAAAAATATGAATCAAGCTATAACAATCTGAAAAGAACAGCGGAGACATGGTTTTGCCATAGCTGTAATATAATACACAAGGTGCCACAAAGAGTGTTGTTGGGGTTACCTACTAGAAAAAAAAAATATATACCTCGATGGCTCAGGTTAGGCTAAAACTAGGCCAAAAGTTTATCTAAATCTATATCCTATGTAAAAAAGTATTATTACTTGTTGATTTTTCTAAAAATGCCTAACCACAGTTTAATAATATTAAAATAAGGCACAATTTTTTTTTATGAATGTATTTTTATAGGAAAATTAGTTTTAAAAATGCTGATTTTTTAACTATATATATATATATATATATATATATATATATATATACAAGGTGTTATTTTTAATGGACCCAGCAAATAATTCGCTTATTTATTAAGTTAGTAATATCTTTCATATAACATGATTTATACAGAAACATGTAAGCTACTTGATGACGGATGTACATTCATGATACCACTTCCGCTTTATTAGTAATTAATATCAACTTTGAAATTTCAAATGGAACATACTATATTTTTTTACAAAATTGAAAAGTACATCAAATTTGCTTTACAATCATGTAAAATAATCCATATGTTACATTATTAAAAAGTAAAATGGCGGGCACTTTTTTATTGTATTGAAGAGGCTGGGAGTCATTTTGAATATTTGTTTGTTGTTATTAAGTGTTCCTTAATCTTATTTTCTGTATTAATATGACAAAAAAAAAATTATTTCGTTTAATAATAATAGTTACAATTGTTTTATTTAGTTCATTGTTTTATTTCAAGCCATAGTAGAGGTGGGCGCGGGTCGTGAATTTTGTCGGGTCACGATGGGTCACGACGTGACCCGCGTGACCGTGAATATATTTTAAATTTTGCTTCGTGATTGGGCGTGAGCGTGAGGGCCTACAAATATATCGTGAGTGATCGGGCGTGATTGCAATTTATTTGAGCGTGAGCAATATGATTTTTTTCTATTTTTTATCTAAAAAAATGTTTTAAAATAAATATTTTACGTTATAATCTTATTATTATTAGCATGTCGAAACATGTGATTTTTTCTTGAAAATATTTTTCTAGTACGCATAATTGTATACATAGTTAGCTTCAATATCATTCAAGATATACATATTGTAAATATAGAAACAATTACGTGACACGAACGTGACCCGCCGGGCGTGATCGGGCATAAGTGCCAAAATAAATTCGTGAGCGTGAGTGATCGTGAATCAAACATAAAAAGTCGTGCGTGATTGGTCGTGATTAACTTTTTAGTTTCTTGAACGTGCGTGATCGTGTACAAAAAGTTACTTACGCGCCCACCTCTAGCCATAGTCATGGTTCACTATTCTCTTTTCGACTAGGTGTATAAAAAAGTGCCGGCCATTTTACTTTTTAATAATGTAACATATGGATTATTTTACATGATTGTAAAGCAAATTTGATGTACTTTTCAAATTTGTAAAAAAATATAGTATATTCCATTTGAAATTTCAAAGTTGATATTAATCACTAATAAACCGGAAGAGGTATCATGAATCTACATCCGTCATCAAGTAACTTACATATTACTGTATAAATCATGTTATATGAAAGAAATTACTAACTTAATAAATACGCGAGATATTTGCTGGGTCCATTAAAATATAACACCCTGTATATTACCCGTTATGACTCAATGAATTTATTCGATTCAATTTAATTCTTGAAAAGTGTAGATTATTTCAGAAAAATAAGGGATACTTATTTACTTAATTTAATGTTTGAAAATGTAACGTGTAGCTTGATATCGCGATTTCACTATTATTTGAAACTGAAAATGAGCCATTTTGTATTGTTATACATTTTTCATAAATAAATTCATGGTTAAATTTGAATAAACCTTGTGTTCTCGATTTAAATTATCAACGTAATGTCAACACAAAATTACGAAAGACATTTGCTTAGTAACAATTTTACACCGTTAAAGAACGGGTTATCATAATGACAGTAACACTTTTAGCTTGTAATTATTATTAAATTATACATTATCCTGATAATTTTGTTTTTTGAGACATCAAAACTATGCTTAATTACAAGCAAATTCATTAAAGAAAATTCAGAATTTTTTTATCATACTGACATTATGTATGAATTATAATTATCATATTTAAAGCACGCAAATTTGATAATAAACAATGGAATAAAAATACTAAGAATTGATTCCAAAATAGTGACAATTTTTGCAATATTTTTTATCAAAGTTGCACGAAAATTGTAAACTAAATTTACATGTGACATATATATATTTTATATTTGCGTGCTGTTTATTTTTGTGAATTAAAAGCGATAATGATAATATTATCATTAACGCACAGTTCTTTAACAAAAAACTTGAAAGCTTAACATTATACTTACATTTACTAAGTATCAAAAAAATGGTTGGAAAAGTGAAATTACTGGATATCAGTCAAATAATAAGCTTATTTTCGACCTCTATTTGTTTCGGCACTTCATGTTTTTACCCTACCAAAATTATGTTTTGATAACTTGACGTAATATATAGGGTGTATCAAGATAATGGAACAGTGCCATTTTTTCGTGAATATGAAAAGTTACAGAAAAAAGTGATTTAAGATATTTTGTAAAGCATACAGGGGGGGACACATTTTGGCATAACTATGATTATTTTAGAGCCAGTGATACTCAACTTATGGATCAATGTTATATTGTTTAAATGGCATCATATATTTTCTATTAACTTATTAAATAGCGAATTTACTTCTGGATTCAACAATATAATAATATCACACCCTTACATTGCGAAAAATTTGATAAAAATTAATATTTTAGTTAGTATTTTTTTTAAGTAGGCTATAAGCAAACATTCAACAAAACAAAAGAAAAATATCTGTCATTTTTGTATGTCATTGTTACGTATTATATTATTTTTTCGAAATGTTCCAAATTTCGTTATTTTTTTATTTCGCGTAAGTACTATTTAGTTTTACGTAATTAGGATAACTTTCTGCAAATAAATTGCATGCTAGGAATGCATTTTGATGGATCTTGCATCAATAAATAAAATCAATATTTATTGAATCTGCTGTCATTATTAAATTAATTATTACAAAGGTAACGAAAATTAACTTAATTATAATAATGGATAACAATGAAATACGGAAATGACGGATAATTTTCTTTTGTTTTAGTGATTAAATGTTTGCACAACCTACCTAAAAAATTAAAATAGAAATGAAATACTAACTTTGAATTAATTTTTGTCAAATTTTTCGCAATGTATTATTATATCGTTGAATTCAAAAGAAAATTCTCTATTTAATGAGTTAATAAGAAATATATAATGCCATTTAAAAAAATGTAACATTGATCCATAAGTTGAGTACCACTGGCTTTAAAATAATAATGATTATGTCAAAATGTGTCCCCCTCTATGCCTTACAAAACATCATAATCACTTTTTTGTGTAACTTATCATATACATGAATAAAAGGCACTGTTCCATTATCTTGATACACCTGTATATGAATAACAAAACTATATTCATTTATAAAAATCACGCATAGCGCATGGCCCACTTAGTGGGTTAGCACAAACCCGAAAATAATAATAATAATAATGCCATTCTCTTAACAACATTCTTACTAACCGTACATCTTCATACAGCAAATATTTCTTACGCCTTACATATTAAAGTGGCCGAAACTAATATAATTTATTCATTATTATAATAATTTGTTAAAAATGTATTTATTGTTATTTTACTGCATTTCAAGATAAATAACAGTATATTATGTTATTAGGAGTAGAAAGCGACCGAGGCCAGACAATCTGGATAAAATACAAAAAGGGCGTTCTACTCCGAATGACATATTATTTTTTCTTCAAGTGTTTCAAAGAAAACTTTATGGATTTCTTTTATATTTTGTTGGACTTGTTTTAGTTATATAGTTCGCAATATCTGCCAAAGATGGTTGTAACTACAAAACACAAACATGCAATTGTCAAATAAAATTTTCAATGTGATCTGTGTTCCTGTGGCGAATGCTGCCGCCAGCGGTGAACAAAGAAGCTTACATAATAATAATGTTGTTCATTATTGTACAAGTAAGATAATGAATATCTTCTATAGTATGTAAACAGTAACATAATATGAAGATTATCAAGAAAAAGATATTTTACATACACTACCCATATTTATATTTGAAAAAAATTTCACCGGCATAAAAATTCCAATTATTTTTTATTTTCAATTATATCGTTATAGCAGTAGATATATTACCGATCTCACTTTTCAATAATTTTATGTCGGTCAGATTCGAACTCCGTTAAAACCAAAAACCAATCACATACGAGCTACGTAATGCTTTTTTATAATTATAATGAAACTACAGAAAGCTATCCTTACCTCAAAATTGAATAAAATCTTTCACATCAGGAAAAAAGTTAAAATTTAAAAACATACCGTAACATTCTTTAGGTTCACCATAATTATTTTAGATACTGTTTTTCGTAGAGTATTTTCATTAAAAATAAATGGAATAGATCAAATTTCAAATTGAAATAATGACGAACTTAAAAGTTAAAAGATCAACTGTAAATGAAGCCAAGTATTTAATTGTTAAAATATTTGAAACATATATAAACAGCTAAGAATACCAATGACTTCATTAGTATCTTATACGAGTTAAATATATGATACACTTCATTTATTTTATATGCCATGTCTTTTAATCAATACTTGGTGTTGTAACTAAATTCATATATATCATTTATCTTTCTTTTAGTGACAAAATAAAACAAATCAAATAATAGTTAATTTTCAAATTTTGTTCATCAAGATATTAATGAAAAACAAAACGTTTATACCTTATGTTTTTCAAATTGGTATTGCTGCACCTTAATTACATGTATTCTTATTTCACATGAATTTGTTTATCTTTTTGCGTTTTGTTACTCATTTCGTGTTTTTCAATTACACTTGGATTTAATTTGAAAATTAACTGTTATTTATAAAAAAATTCCCGATATAACACGGAACGTATTTATTTTAAATGTTGCTCAATATTAATATGAATTATTTTTAACGTTACTTTAAAATTAAATTTTAACTGTTTTTCGCAATATTTTTGCGAATGCCTTTCTACAGTTATGTGGTAATCCAGTTTTATTCTGGTTCCAAGTGTCTTACAGTTATATTTATTGCGAATTAAACAAAATGTTGTGTCTTTCGAAAATTTAGATAAGCCGTTTTTTTAGTCGATATAACCTTGAAATATCTTTTTATCATGTCACTCTTAATCTGAATCAAGAAAAATATATAGTTTCGCAGTATTATATTACGATTTTTTTTCTCTACTGAAATGTCATTTAATAATATAGACTAGAAGAAAATAATACACTTTTTGTTTACATGATTAAGATATTAAATTTTTAATTAATTAAAATATTTTGATTGAGGTATTGAAGCAAAAAGAAAATAAACAAGGTTATTTAAATAATTCACGGAAAAAATGGATATTAGCATAAGCAAATATAATAAATTCACAAATTATATATTGCATTTATGTTTTTATGCGTATGCAATTAGTGTTTTTACTTACAATAATGTAGTAACCTTAATATTAATATACATTTATATGGAAATGTTTCTAAGTTAATTAAAATTAAATTAACTTAATGTAAATAAACAAATTAGCATTCCTTTTATCCATTGCTTCGTGGGTACCCCACAATTTTCTATAAATGCTAATTGCAAAAACTTCTTTATCAAATAAGGCGTTTGCCAGTTATCACCTCGCAGGCACTCTAACTGTAGAAAATGCGCCACAAAGTTGGATTTAGCAATAAATAAACGGGCAAGTTTTAGATTTTTTTTTACAATTTTATTTAAAATTCAAGTTTTTTTAAGTACCTACTCATTATTAACACTAATACAGGTGCCTCATAATAAAATAATTTTCCAAATTTTTAAATTTACGCTTTTCATATCCGAGTAAACTTAATTTAAAGACGTACGACTTATGTGAATGTAATATTTCAAAAAATGTAACACGTCAAAAAATATGTAAGTATATGACTGTGAATTGATCTTAATTCTTGAAATACGGCATACTAAATCTGTTTTTACCACATCTCTAAATTTTCTCGATCGCTAATGCCGTAAATTTAAAACTTTGTATAAATCACGCTATAAAGTTGTATGGTACAAATAATATTTTTAAAAAAGCCGTTGTCCCATATTAAATTTCTATATCATAGTTTCTCGCGTTCACCTATACAACCATCAGTGTTCTTTTCGGCGAACTAATGACTTAGCAGAAAAATATTATGTATGTACAAAAAAATATCAAGAATGAGGGGCTAATTTATCATTAATTACAAATCGAAAATTCAACCAGTGGTTCTCAAACAGTAGAACAAAATTATATTTTTTTAAATGATACCTATATAATTGTTTAGTCTGTTAGATACATTTTTTTTCTGATTTCAACGATATAAATATTATATAGAATTGTATAACAATTATTTCGAGAAAAATTGTATTAAAAATTTGTAATAATGTAGTAAAAATGGCTCTACTACTAATGTAACCTAGGTAACAGTCGTATTAATTATTTCAACATTATTTCTAATTTTGAATACCATTTTTCTCTAAATAATTATCATACAACCCAATACAATATTTATATCGCTGAACTCAGAATAAAAATCTTTATTTAATAGACTAATAAATGATATAGGGTACCATTTAAAATAATATAATTTTGTACTGTCGTTTAAGAACCACTGGTTGAGTTTTCAGTTTGTTATTATTGATAAATTCCTCGTATACTTGATCATTTTTGTGTATACAACAATTTTCTTTAAAGTTATTAGTTCGCCCTGTAGAACCCTCGTTGTTTAAAGGAAACACCCTGTATAAACGATATAGGTATTACAAATTTAAATAAATAAAAAATAAATATTTCATCACGGCATATTACCCATTGCTGGGTGTGCCAATTTGCTTTATACACAGATATCGGTAATGATGGAATATTTGTACCGTGCGGGCGCTTACCAGGCGTCACCTCACGGGCACTCATTGCTGGCGTGGAGAGTGCGCCACAGGAGTCAATTTTGTGCCATTAAAATGTGATGTAATTTTTGGCGTCGGTCGGGATCGACCCCGGGTCCCCAGATTCGCGACCAGACACTCGGCCACGAGACCCCATATTTAATTGAACAATATACGAAATTGAACGAAGTAATATATATTCTAATTTTGTGTGAGAAATATAGGTTCCCACGTTAATTGAGTCATGTGCAATAAAATTAGACCGATTTTCAGATCGCCATTTAATTTATTTTACAATTCGACCTAACCTTTTAATCGTATAAATTGATATGACATTGATTGTCCAGATTTGATTAGATTGATCATCGCTTTCTTCAAACTTCAAAGGATCAAAAATTTTATTAATGCCTTTATAACAAGATCGTTTAAGTATATAAAACTGAAGGTGAATAATAAAAATTTGCAATTTTTTTGTATTTTCATAGTTGGCTTTGACACAATTTAAAAAGAATATTTAAAATTATTTTCGTACTACTTATATTGTGACTATGTTTTTTCATACAGTTATTAATATTTACGGAACATAGTAATTTCACAGTAAGGTAATAGATAATAAATTCGGTGCGGTAACCCATGCGGCTTCATTAATATCCATTTTTCTTTATACAAGATATACATATGAAGTACCTACTCTAAGTAAATGATAAACGTAGAAAGTATTATTTGTTGATATTTTTATATGTCTTTATTTTTTCAGTACCATAGTAGGTATGAAACATATAGATAGCATACATTGAAAGAAAATAATAATAATATATGAATAATTCTTTTGAATTTACGAGGGCCGTCCTAAAATTAAAGATACATAAGCTAGCAAAAATCGAAAAAAAAAATTGTTTTCAAAAACTTTACAGGGGAGTGTAGGTAGATATATATCTCAACTATTTTTCGTCTTCTATAAGGCGGAGCACGAGATTTTCGATGCTAGTGTCGAACAAGGTTGCCGCCTGCTCCCTTATCCAACGTTCCACATCTTCTTTTACCTTATCTTCGCCTTCAAATTTTTTTCCTGTCATATTCTCATGCAAAGGAAGTAATACAAGGAAATCAGACGATATCAGATCGGGGCAGTGTGGTGGATGATCCCATCGAAAATCTCCCAGTAAAGCATTGGTTATACGCACTGTTTGAGGCTGTTTTGAATTTCGATGCTTCATTCGGATTTTATAGTAGTGATCCGCATTCACAGTAGACGCATGCAGAAAACGTATGATCGAGCGGATCCCTCTACAGGACAGTGGTGACAAATTTCCGAAACTAAATTTCCCCAGGCCACCAGTGCCTTTGTATCTTTCATTTGAGGATGGTTTTCGTAGTTGGCTCATTGTTTGAAAATTTTGGCTTTCAGTGCATATATTTATAATTAGCATAAATAACTACTTTACTCTTAAATATATGTAAAAGAGAGTAATATCTAGTAACCTTTGCAAACATTTTTTTTTGGGGAAAATGAATACATCAGTAGAACGGTCTACGAGTATAATGGTACAACATTTGTTTAATTTAATTGATTTATAGTTTCCGAGATCCCATTGTTTTCTCACGTTATCTGGCACACTCTGTATACATTTCCATTATAAGTTTCTGTGACTAAAATACATTATACTATATATTCATATACTCACAACAAGAACCTTCTGATCAGTGACATTATTTTCATTTTTTTTATTATAATTTTAAGTTTTTTGTTTTGTATCCGAAGGGTGTATTATAGTGTTATGCTAATTCTTCCAGTTTTGATGAAATGAGCCATACCAATAGCAATGCACTAAAATTAAAAGTTTTGATATTATTATTATTTAGGTGTCATTTTATGTCGGTGAAATGAACTGAAGCCTGCTCTGGTAATGAGTGTTTTTGAGCGGCGAACAAGATAGTGATCTAATTAATTATGGTCACTATTACTACTTTCCCCCAACTCAACTATGCTTAATAATCATTCAAGTAGGAACTCCAAATCCGAACAGAACCTACTTATTGCAAGTAGTGTATAACTAGGACTGTACTTGATTAAATTTTATTTAACCAAATTAAATTGCGAGATAAGCATTAGGGGACAGGGCCGAAATGGAAAATTGACTTAATAGGAAGCATAAAAATATTATCATCATTTAATCCACTAAATTATGTCATAACTTCATATGAAAATATTACTCAAATAATATCCTTATACAGGGTGTACCAAATAAAGTATTTGACATGGGGATCTGGAGAACTATTCGAGGTTAAATTAGACAAAAGTTGCCCCAGTAAGCCATTTTAGTAACGTATCGCTTGTACAGAAAAAAATGTATAGGTCACTATATACAGGCTGTAACAGCTAAACGAGCTACCTCAAATAATTTCTATATTAATTAAATATACCTACAATAAAATACAATAAGACAATCTTATAGAAGACCAAGGGGAGACATCCAATTAGAGAAGAAAATATTTTTTAAACCTGTGGTTCTCAAGTTACAATACGAAATTATATTTTTTTTAAATGGGATCTTATAATTTTTTTAGTATTTTTTTTTCTGAATTCAACCATGTGATTATTTTATATTCTTACAAAAATTTAGTTGATATTTAAGTAAATTTGATTTTTGATAGTTATTTTTCAGTAGGCTATCTATGAAAAACAATTGGACGTAAATTAAAATGAAACAAATATTTGTTAATAACGTTATAAACAGCCTTCAATTTGAATTCTATCCTAAATAACTCAAATTAACAAATACCAGTTTTTGTTTTTTTATATGTAGCCTACTGAAAAATGACTATAAAAATGAAATTTAATTAAATTTCAATTAAGTATTTCTCAATATTTTTGTCATGTAAAGATATAAAATGATTACATGGTTGAATTCAGAAAAAATACTCTATCGAAACAGCCTAAATATATATATATATATATATATATATATATATATATATATATATATATATATATATATCATCCCATTTAAAAAAATATAACTTTGTATTGTAATTTGAGAACCACTGGATTAAAAAAATGTTTTCTTCTTTAATCGAATGTCCCCCTTAGTCTTCTATAAGAATGTCTTATAGTATATTATTGTATCTTTAATAATATAGAAATTAATTGAGGTAGCTCGTTTAGCTGTTACACCCTGAGGCAAAAATGTAAATTTTGCGATTATTTATTTGCGAATAACTTCCAAATGTGAAATAATAGTGCACATTGATTTGCACTTCCTTAAGGCACTTTTTATGTTCTTTCGAATGGCGATGCCTAATTTTTTATTGTTTTTGGATGTCGAGTTATGATGTAGAAATTTAATTTTTATATATACGCCATATTGAATGGTTCCACTATTGAAAAGAGATTTTTAGTTTTTCAACGATGTACAATTTGTCTATGTTCATTTGTTTCAAACCCCAAAGATACAACAATTTTTAAATTTATAGGTTAAAGACAATTTGTTTCATGTAAGGGCGGGGGGCCTATTCACATCGCCCCTGACAAGAATAAAATGGAGTCCAAATGATTAAATAAAACAAATATGAGCATTTTTTCAATTTTCTCTTTATTTGTAGAGCACTTTATAATTTTAAAATAATTTTAGTTATGCCTCATGCACACGCACCCACCAATATCATCAGCAGATGATACAATTTTAATGACTACCTACGTTTCGTAATATATCATCTGTCGTTTGCCAAATTTGTTTCTCGTGTCATACCATAATAAAAATGTAATAATTTTGTTTTAAATGTCAGAAAATGAATATAATATTCGTTTTTTGAGAAATCTCTACCCACGATGTACAGTTTTTGTCTTGATACAAGAATGCCGGATTCCGGAAGACAATGTGCTGACCACATTGGTATTGTTACACAAGTATGATGAGTCATTTCACGGTCAATATATTTGCATTAGTTTGCAAAAACTTTAGTTTTTGCTATATCCAATTAAACCCAAGATAAACTGTTACATATAATTATGAATGTCCACTGATTTCAATAAAACAGTGACACTAAAAATTTTACGCAAGATTTATACCAACTCTTTTATACACAAATTATAGCAAAATATAGTTCACGAGTTTCCACATCTTTGAACTACCATACGTTATTGAAAATATAATCTAAACTTTTATCTGCAAAATGACCAAAAACTTCATCATTTAGCCCATTATCATCTAAAAAAATTCTTCTTCGAAGGTCATTCTTCAATCTCGAGAAAAGGTTGAAGTTACTGTGTATTAAATCTGAGCTGTAGGGGTGGATGTTCTATTTCATGAAAGCTACAGTCTTTCATTGCAAACTTAACAATAACAACCGAGAAAAAAGAAGTCAAGGTATCTATCGTACCCCTTTGTCATGAAAAGTTGCCCCAAGCCCCAAACAGTTTTGAGTTTTATTTTAATTTCAGCAGATTATTAATAAGCAGTTCGTCCTCAACACATTGACCAACCATCGCAAGAATCATTATCAGTGCCCTCTCTTCTCATGCGAAATTTCTTTCAAGGTGAAATATGAAGAGGAAGCTTCCCCATAGATACCGTTCAAACGCTAAATAACAACGATACTTGATAATTGATTAACTAAGTTCTACCTAACTTAAGTTTGGCAACTTGATTTTAAGTGAGAGATAAATAACCTGTTAAATAACTGTTTAAAATAGTTTCACTGCTTGACTTGATATTCAAGTTACTTGACTTGAAATCAAGCCAAGCTCAAGTCAAGTAATAGTAGCCGAAAGTCAAGTCAAATCAAGTAGTTACAATTTCAAGTACTTGAAAAATCAAGAAGTTATTGTTCAATTAGTTGAAAAAATCAAGTAGTTATTTTCCAGAAAAAGTTCTTCAAGGTACATTTCATTTTCATATAGTTCCTTATGTTTTATAACAATATCAATAATATACCTTGAAATATAGACTTTTATTCATAAAAATAAATCATACATTCAAATTTAAAAATTAAGAAAAAAGATTTATAAGTATAATATATGATTTAACAAACTATTTATAGTATATGTATTATGGTGGACCTTAAAAGGGGGCAAGTCGAATTTTAACCGAGCCGCCCCTTAAAGTGGTTCCAAATAAATAAAAAAATAATGCTGGCAATGATTCCGCTTAACTTTGATATTTGACCGTGCCTAAATATATATTAGAATGACCCGAGAATATGTGGACAAAATCTGTCCCAATTATTATTTTTAATTCGAATGGAGTATAGCTTTTTGGGCTTTTGTGCGATAGTTTAACGATCTATAGTTAACTTAATTATAATGATTAGGACTTCAAATTTTGTCGACATATTCTCGGGTCATTCTAGTATATAGTCCAACATTGTGTGAATTTTTTAAACCTCAGCACAGTAGTGAATCAGCACAGCAAATGGCGCCACGCCGTACAACACACAGCTAGGTTATGTTTATACTGATTCGTGTATTTTCGTACATAATCGGTTCGTTATCAAGTAGCTTGAATATGCTTGAAATTGCTTGATCAAGTCAAGTAGTAACGACAGAAAATCAAGTCAAGTAATGGATTTTTGAAAAGCTTGATTTTCAAGTCGTCAAGTAATTTACAAAAACATCAAGCTACTTGACTTGATGAAACCCTAGTTTAAAATGTAGTGCAAATTTTGTTTTCCAAGGCCTACCTGATTTCTTATTCTCAATAAATTTAGAGTGATTCTCGTATAAATTAAATATACAAAAATTTGAAAATTTAATGTCCTCTACTAGGATTTTAAACCGGGTGCTCGTCTTCCTGAGATATTATTTTGACCAAGTGAGCTATGAAGACGAATGTATACTATGAATGCATTAATGTATGTATGTAATATACCTATTATATTTTAAGTGTGCTGTAGTTATGACAAATCGTAGATGATATATTTCAACCTTGGAGTAATTACCAACAGACATCTCAAGAGCACTCAATACAATGTGCAAAGTGTACCATCCGGGATTTTCGGGACCACTTATTATAAACTAACTGGGCCGGACTTAAACTTAGATCAATTTAGATACGATTTCATAAAAATTACCGACTATAAATGTTTAACTTCGCAGTTTACAAGTACATTTTCCTGATGACATTCAGAATGATAACAACACTATCTCAGTTTAAATATGGAAACATTTTTGCATTTGATATTTGTGTTGTAGACGAGGTAAAGGAAAATTAAGTTGAATTATGATGAGTAATGTCGTAAATTTTCCTTTGCGTATATTATCTAGGCAATATTAAATTTAATATTATTTGCTTGCATGTTGGCAAAAGTAACAATAGAATATAAAAGAATAAATTGACACAAATTTTTAATTTACCGATTTACAAATATATTTACAAATAATTAAATACACCAAAAATATACTGGGATTTAAACATAAAGTGCAGTTTAAAAATATGAGTAGCTATACCTAACAATTGCAAAAAAAATCAAGAAAAAATAAAAAACCAAAAAATTATAAATTTGCGGGAAAACAAATAGGGAGCAGCAATAGACGCACAATTAGTTTTTATATGGTTGTGTGAACCGGCATTAGTGACTCCGAAGTTTACCATCATTGGTGTCTTCGAAGTTTTACATTAATCCACTAATTTATATAATATAATTGGATTTTTTTTAATTAACGTGTGCAATGACTTTTTTAGTAATAAAAAAACCTGCACAGAAAGGGCTTAACGGTGAATAAAATTCATGAAAATATAGAAAATGGAACATCTTGTCTTTCATACACAATAGTAAAAATTGGGACGGAAATGTGAAAAGCGTTGAAGTTGATCCTCGCAACGGAAGGCCTGCAACTGTTACTTGCTAAGAAAACATCGATTTAATTCACGTTATGGTCATGGCAGATCGAATAATCAAGCATCTCCTATGAATTGATTCAAAACTTTCTGACCAATGAGTTAGGAATAACAAAAATTTCTATGATTTCCAAATGTTTTACGCCTTCTACAACAGCTAATTAATATTGATAGATCTGGGTTACTGGCGTCTTTTCCTTTCATCCCATACAAGTACGACTAAGTGCAAAAAACCATAAATAAACAGTGGTAAAATAAAATGTTCAGTTTTACCTAAATAACAAGTACTTATGACAGCCCGAATTTTGACCGGTTAGGTTACGTTAAGATATCAGATTTGAAATCAACACAACAAAATACATATAAAAACCGACTGACGGTGTTTATAGACAGCAGTACTGATGAAATATACAAAGGGGCCATATGCGTTTAACATGGGAAATTAGTTTTTCCATGCGGAAAACTTCCCACTATTTTAGACAAAACTGTTTCAAATAAAAGTTGTAGGTAATTAAAATCAACACCTGCAAAATCCAATTTTAAATTTTATAAATATTGCCCATTTGTAGTGACAGCCATGGAATTGAAAGAAAATTATAAAGAAATGCAATTATATTCTACACCTGTCATTAAACACTTTTTGTTTTTATATTCTACATCAAATCATTGAATAGATTTTATTTCTTTTTATTTTATAACCTGTAAGATCGAAATTATGACAGCTCAAATGATATGCACATCTTTGTAATTTTGTTCAAATTCCATGTTTATCATTACAAATGAGCAAAATTTATAAAATTTTAAATTCAATTTTAGAAGTAACGAAAGGTGTAAAATTAAAATCTGTTTACTGATTTAGGTGTAGAATATTATTATCTACAACTTATATTTGAAACATTTTTGTCTAAAATTAAATGAGAAGTATTGCGCTTTTGTTAACTATCATTGCAGGCATTTTTTAAAAAGGATAATAAGGAATAACTATTCCTAGTTAAATTAACTAAGCTTTTTTGTTAAACTCGAGGTTAACTTATCCTGACCGGTGGGTAAGAAATTCTCCCGCTGTGGGGGATCAACCACAACATCAATGAAGTCAAGACAATTAACTTGAGACAGGCTACTACCCGAGACATCCCATGTCGGCAGTCAATATTTTAAGAATGAAAGTACCAGCACCAACAACAATGTGTTTGATTCCTGGCCTGCAAATGCTGCCTACTGTGACCTACAACTTTAGACGGACGGTCAGACACCGGCTCTGTCTTTAGCTCTGCGGCAAATCTCACATTTCTCACGTACTGCTCGACTCTCATTTTACCCACACTCACACTATCAAGGTTCGTCTTGCATCTTAGTTATCGCTACGTAGACAACAACTGAGTAAATGGTGAGAATATGCTGATACTAGATCGAATTTTGCACTGTAGGACTTAAAATAGCTGCACAAATTCAAATTAGGTTTCAGGAAGTCAAGAATTAACATTGAGAGATGCATCATCATATTTTATGCCTATTTAGATACTAGGAGTTCCCTCATAGTGAGATATCCGACTTACGAACAAAAATTCCAACCCACTTCCATATATCCGATAGATTTGTCAAACGTACCTTGGATGACAAGACAATACAATATTCTCGTGAAAAAACAATCCTGACCATTAATATAAATTCATTTAGTCATTACAACCCAAAATAAACAAAAATATTTAAGATTTATATTTGAAAAAGTTTTAAAATTGGTATGTCATCAAATTCTAGACGTGATTAAATTATGAAGCAAAAAATATTTACAAGAAGTTATGTAGGTAAAAATGAGTAAAAGTATCAAAAATATTTGACTCATATGTCAGTGAACCGTGAGTGTTTAGCACGTATTTAAACAAAATATATAAAAATATAAATAAAATAAGAAGATGTAGCTAACGACATTGTGTCATGCAAACATTTGTTTAATAACTTTAAACATTAAAATGATACGTAGATCTCTTTGAATCTAATAATCTAAATGCATCAATTATCATTTATCAATGATCGATCTAAATTAAGCGATGTTATCTTAATCGATTTTGTAACTGATCTGATAATTTTTCTGAAAAGAATAATGTTCATTTTTACTTTGGTATAAAGGTGCAGTCATGAACGTGCACTAGTTTTAAGGACGTAGGATAAGGTCATTAATTTTTATTTTACGGCAATGAATATGAATCATACTAAGCGATTTCGTTATATCTTGAAATTTGTTACCTTTATTTTCAAGGGGTCTAATATCCGATATATAACACTTCAGGTAATAATAGTATATAACATAATACTGAGACATGGAAAATTTTGAACAGAATTCAAATAATTATACTGAAACAAGGATTTACATTTCCTAGTTATAAATATTATTATTTAGAAAATATGGGGTCTCGTGGCCGTGTGCCTGAATGTCTGGTCGCGAATCTAGGGACCCGGGTTCGATCCCGACCGACGCCAAAAAATACTTCGAATTTTAATGGCACAATATTGACTCCTGTGGTGCACTCTCCACGCCAGCATTGGGTACATATTGAAGAATAAATTGTGATTTTGGTGATATAACAGCTTTTATCTTATAAAAAGTCCTAATAGTTATTTATGCAACAAGATTGTTTACACTTCCATACAATATTTTTTATGACCTTAAATAAAATTCCTGAAACAAATTAGAAATTTGACAGACGAGCACACGACAATTTGAACACACCAAATACCGAGTTCACATTTAACAGATAACAGATCTGAAGTCGAATACTGCAGTTCTGTCAGTATTACCAACATGAATGTATAGAAAAAACTAAATTTAGATAATGTAATGTGTAAATAAAATACAAAAATCGTTTACTTTACACATTGTCTGCAGTGTGTAAAGTATCAACTTTACACTTTGTTCTTCATCATTTCTTATTCATTTATTTTGCAGCAATTTACACATATAATTTCTTTGATATATAAATAGTATAATAATTATTGATACTATACACAATAACGAAAAATATATGTTAACTAGCTTACTTTTAGTAACTAAATAAACATAATTAAACTTTGAACCATTGACAGTATTATTATTATTTTTTGTTATTAAATTGTATTGTTGCAATTGGTAACTCCAAACATTTTCTCTTAATTGTTTCTATAAATTGTTCCATATTCTTTATTTTTCTATTAACATATTTAAAGAGGTTGAGGTCGGAATTTTGAGAAAGTCATAGCAAAAACTTTAGTTTCTTGCTAAAATTTCCTCACAATTCTGGAATTCTGCATTATTCAGAGGATCCAAGCCGTTTATAGTATAGTTCGTCTACATCAGGGTTTTCCAGTCGCAAAACCCCCGCATGATTTTCCAAGAAGTGCGGAACAAATACTATAGGTATATTTGTAGCGCATCTACACTATCTTAAAATAAAAGCAATTTTCTAAAGAATTGGAAATTCTGTACATATTTGCATTGGTTTTTTTGAAATGGTATTTCTCAGTATATTTGTTTATATATAGAATAAATAAATATCACATTTTCTTCAAATTCATATCAATATCAAAATTATAAAACAAAACCACAATTATAAATTATGTGTCATTTAAATGTCACCTTTCATTCTTTGGACGAACTATTTATGTATCTTTTTAGCCCTATTTCTTGCTTCTACTCTATATGCAAATGCATCCTGGAGCCCTGGAAGATATGTGATGTAACGAACGTAATATGAGGTGATAATATGACGAAACATATCCTCGAACTTAGATCCCGGGACACGCGTCGCCATGAACATCGTTTTAATTATTCAAGTGCGTCATAATGACGATAATGACAGAGGCAACAGCAACACAACTACCGTACCAATAACATCATTTGTTTGTTGTGATTCTCAATTTTGTTTTTGAGGTTAGCCTCTTCCTGATGTCTCATCATCAAGAGAAAATATCTATTTTAAACTATTTTGTCTATGATTAAAATTGTGGCAGATAAATATATGAAACATAGTTCTAGCATTTTAATACTTCAAATAAAAAATAAATAAATACCATTTTTATACAGGGTGTAATTTTAGTAAGTGTACAACGTTAACCGATGGTAGAACTAACCCCGCAGTTAGTAAATCTGTCAATAATTTTCGTTTTACATGTTTTCTACAAAATCTGGAGCCCGTTAAAACTGACCAATTACGTCTAAGTTCAAAATTTTGTAAAAAAAGTAAATATTAATGTGTTTTCTGGAAAAAAAATCAGACTGTCATAATGAAAAACTAAATGTTTATCAACACTGTTGCATGTCTGCATACTCTTGATTGGTGAAGATAATTGACATTTTGAGAATATCAAATAAACAAAATATAAACTGTACGCCTATGCAAAAACGTCAGTTTTGATAATCAACATTTTTTCCAGAGAACACATTGATTGTTAATTGGCATTTTGATATTCAATAAACGAAATATAAAAAACGTTTCACTTTTTAACACCTTATCCATAGAACACACTGATTTTTTTAAAATTCATAACCATTACGTAATTGGTCAGTTTTAAAATTTGGAAATAATTTTCGAATCGGCTCCGATTAGAGTCAAATTCAGACGAACAGAACAGCAAGTCACGTAACACACTCAAATATACGTCTCCAGATACTAACTTAAGTTCTAAAAAAAATTACATATGTGAAATATGTAGGGTTTGTATGTGTTAATTAAAAGTAAAATTTTGTGCAAAAAATATTTCTAACTTGGTCACGCGTAAAAAGAACATGTACAATAATTTATATTTGTGATGACATATGAAATTACATAAAAATTATCAAAAATATAAATTACTCAAAAATATTTTATTCTATGTTTACTTTAGCAGTGGAATACCAATTTTACAATGCCGCAAAGACCGTAATAAAATTTTTGGGATAATCCACAGACCGGAAATGGTACTTTACTTGAAGGTCGTCGAGGTTTTCTTAAAGTATTTAAGCCATATATCATTTTGACAGTTTTTGCCGTTACAAAATTGAAAGGCCAACTTTTTCCCATTGTTAGGATTTTGAAATTTGAGACATTAAAAATGAATTTATTATATATTTAGTAGATTATACAGTTCTGGCCAAAAGTATTAAACACTCTTTGAATAATTAATTCAATTGTTACAAAAATACATATAGAATATTGATCAAACTTGGAAAGATCTTATAACTTTATTATTGATTTTAATTTTAATTTAAAAAATAATGTTTTTAAAGTACAATTGAAACTTCCCAACATAATTATATTTCATTACATTTGAAGACCTCTTAGCAAAAACAAACTTAGTTAATTTTTTTGAATTTGACATAATCAAAACAACAACATTCTAGCTTCCTTTTATAGATTTCTGTAACTTAATTTACCTCAGGATCATGTTTAAACATTAAAAAAAATATTTACGGATGTTAAGAAATAGAAAAATAAACATTGATGAACAATAATTAGACATCTTTATAGGACGTTTTTGTAGCAACGCTCAAATGTAATAACTTGTGACTAAGATACTTTTTGTGAAAATCAGTTTTACTAAACTTTTTGGCATCCTTAAAAGTAGATGGCACTGTATTATAACCCATATTTACAATATTTGAACTATGGTTATTTTGCCAAGAGCTCTTTAATTGCAGTATTTAAGAATGCATATGCCACTGTATATTAATAATTCCTTCTTGATTTTCTGATAATCGGACTAAATATATGCCTATATCCGATTTCAGAAAACATCCGGTATATTTTTAAAACGGTACGTGTCAATAACAAATATACCTACTATAAACAGTCGAAAAAAAATATTAACATAATTTCACCTGTCATAAGTTTTGATAATAAATGGCAGAAAACAAAATGAAAATAGATTTATCATTCAAGGAACAATAAATATTAATGCCAAACAAAACTAAATATGGAAACACAGATTTTGCATTATATTCTAAAGCTAAAAATAGACAGATTATGTAGAATAAAATGCGAAATGTATAAATAAATGCAATTGTATGGGATGGCAATTTAAAGTATTCAACTTCTTGTACAAAAAAGTGTAGTAATGAATGTATACGTGATATACAACATATTTATGAAATAAATAAATATATTAGCGCACTGCTTATTACCCATTTCTGGGTATGCCAATCTGCTTTTATTCCCAGATTTTGACAGTATACAAAATGTCCGAGATAATAGATAACATTTGGGTACGATGGGATTTCGGAAACTATAAAAGATAAGATGTCAGTTAACTTAGAGAAAAGTTAATGGAGTATTAAGAGGCCATTAGTGATGTATTTATTGTCCGGGAAAAATATATAGGGCACTAGATATGAGAAAAAATGTATTTTTTGCAGATTTTCATATTTTCAATAACCAGTAATTGAAGATATTATATAAGATTCATTGATTCTTAATTTGTATATTATTTTCTCTTTATTATCCATTATGATTATATAAAAGCTAATTACGACAAGAATAAAAAAATGCAGGAACGGTATTTAAAATAGTTTTAGGAATAAATAATGGGTAAAAATGAAGAAAAACAGGTTAAAATAAATAAAACAATGAGTCTGAAATGATTTCTCCACGTATTGAAAGTTATTTGAAAAAATAAAAGCTGCAAAATTTTCATTTTCACTTATATATCTAATACCTACGCATTTTTTCGAAAACACAAGTATACCATTAAAAAATGGTCTCCTAATGGGGCAACTTTTGTCAAATATAACCGACTCGGTATCTCTTATAGATTGCGATGTTCCAATATATGCACACGTTATCTATATTTGTATACAGGGTGGTCAAAAGAATCTATGACAAGAGCGTTTATCATGGAAAATTTTTTTTTTCAAATATTATCTGTCCCATAAAATTTATACATAAATATTTAAAGAATAAAATTCCGACTTTTTGGGTGCCAATTTTTTTAAATTTACGCTTTTGGTACTCGAGCAAATTAAATTTAATGACGTTATAAAAATTTATAATAATAATGCAATACTAAATTTGTATTTACCACGTCTTTAAATAAAATTTGCTCGCTCAGTCAAGCCCTAAATTTAAAAAGGAGACAAAACAGAGATCACTTTTGTGGATCTGGTTATCAATAATAATAATTAATAATTTTTAATAATAAAATATATACATAGCCATTTGACATCTTACTATTAATTTTTGTTATAGAATACCGATATTTTTACAATAGAGTGCTCTTTGGTATTGCATTTACCCGTACTGGTAAAATTTTAAGAAGCTAATGATCAATAATGTATTTAAAATCACTTAAAAAATCTTTATCTTTTTCTTTCTACCTGAGAAGAGTCTTATCTCCCTAATGTTAGTATTTAGTAGAAAATCTTTTACAATTACTCTAGACAACCATTAGAAGTCATTCTTGTAATGGTTTAGTAAGTACACTCATCTAAATTAAAATCTGAACAACTTGTGCCTTATGCTTACAGTCCATAAGGTTGAAATTGTCTCGACTTCGGCCAATTGCAGTTTGTATGTGAAGGCCAGAGTATTATTTTTACTTAGTGTCCAACTAGGTAGGACCTATTTAATGCAGTACGAAATTGTAAAAATATGACATTGAATTAATAAATGACATGAAATTTAAATATCATAATTTTCACTTGTCTTTTTGAAGGCTAATAGATAAAATATCAATCGATATATGCGTAAAATAATGTGACAACTAACATGGGTAACCTCATATTTTTTCCATATTACGGACTCTTCAGTGAAAACATATTTAATTAGGTAATATAAAATACTGGCATATCCAACATTAGGTAAAAATATGTTTTGATGAATATTTTTTAAAGTACAAACATAGTATTTATTCAATGTTACTGCATTTGAATTTGAATAAACAATAAAAAATGCACATAATTTCCCATATTTTATCATGAAATTGTTAAAAAACAAATTATAAATGGAAAATTTTAAATATAAAGCGTTTGTTGGACGGTAGTTTATTTAAATAAATTAACATTAATAAATTCGCATAAAATCCAAACCGTTGGTTTTGTTTTAAAATAAAATATGGAAAGTAGCTATTTTCACATTCATTATGTACGAATAATTGACTTTTCGCACATTCAATACGTTAGATTCGATTCGATTATGTTAGGTTTAGTAAGTTTAAAATTAGTTCAAGAAAGTGCTGCAGATTTCAAAAACTAGTGATCAATGTTTTCATTTTTTTGTTATTGTATTTGCAAATTAACTAATTATGCGCACATGTGTAAATAGCCTGGGGCATGAGGCATTTACCGAAATAATACATAAATATTTATTAAATTATTTAAAAAAAAACAGAATACAATAATAATAATACAGAACATAAACTAAAAGGTTGTATTATTATTTTTATTTGTTTTTATTGTTTTAAAATTAATATATTTTAAAAATTGAAACACAATTACGAAATTTATAATACATTTATAATTATTATATCGTAATTTTGGGTAATAGGTGGGATATAATTTTTTTTATATAATTTATAAAAGCGAAAGTTACCAAATAAATTACCGTAAATTACCAAATTTTGTTTATTATAAATTAACAATTTTTTTAGATACTAAATCATTGAACTGTAAAAACTACAAAGACGATTAAATTGGCACACAATTTCTAATTTATAAAACTGAAGTAATGAACATTTTTTTTTTCGACCAGTGGTTCTCAAAATACGGAACCTAACTTTTTAAATGGAAACATTTTTTATTTGCTATTACGCGCCGGTATGAAATATTAGAAATAATGTTACAATATTGAAGAACATTATTTATAATTTTTAATATCATTTTTCCCAAAATTATTGTTATATAATCGATGAAATCAGAAAATAATTTCTATCTAATAATGGATTAAAAATTATATAGGTTACCTTTTGCAAAACTGATTGAAGTTTAGATTTGTTATTACATTTTTCGCTTGTCATTAGTTTGCCCAAAGAAACACTGGTTGTTTAAAGGAAACAATCTGCATAAAAAGTATATTTTATATACGATTTTGACGACTCGAGTTTGAGAGCGGCAGAATTCAAAAATTTGCACTCTCCACATTAGTAACATCAGTATAATTTTGTTAAACGCTCTCTTTGATAACAGCATAATGTCATTAAAATAATCTTGTTGTTAAGAAATTGACAAACTCATTAATGAGAGAAAACTATTTTTTTTCAGACAAATAGTAAAGTATTGAAGTATTCGGCAGTAAAAATATATCAAATACCTAAAATTGTATATAGACGATTGCCACACCCAGATATAAGTGTAGTGCAAACTGTAATATATAAAAAAAGTGTTGTTATATATTTTATTTACTTTAAATTATTTAAATTTAATATGAATATAATTTTGCAACAAGCCGGTACATAGCAAAACTACATAATGTATAACATATATTTTTTTTCAAAATTAATATATATATATATATATATATATACAGGGTGTAACACCAAAACCGACCACCGCCATTATTTTCTTTATTATTATAGTTACAAAAAAATACTATAGAACAAAATTGTTGAAGACCAAGGGGGGCATCCCATTTAAGAAGAAAACATTTTTTTAAACCAGTGGTTCTCAATTTGCAACACAAAGTTAATTTTTTTCAAATGGGATTATACATATTTTTTATGCCTATTCCATATTCTGAATTCAACCATGTATCAGTTATATATCCTTACATAATAAAAATATTGAAAAAAATGCGATTGAAATTTAAGTAAATTTGATTTTTCTAGTCATTTTTCAGTAGGCAATGTATGAAAAACAAAAACTACTATTTGCCAATTTGAATTATTTAGGATAGAAATCAAATAAAACGTTTTTAACAAATATTTGTTTCATTTTAATTTAAGCTCAATTGTTTTTCATTCATAGCCTACTGAAAAATAATTATAAAAATTAAATTTATTTAAATTTCAATTGAATTTTTCTCAATATTTTTGTTATATAAGGATATAAAATAATCTCATGGTTGAATTCAGAAAAAAATTCTCTATCGAATAGGCATAAAAATAAGTATAATCCCTTTTGAAAAAATATAACTTTATGTTGTAACTTGAGAACCACTGGTTTAAAAAAAATTCTCTTCTCTAATGAGATGTCCCCCTTGGTCTCCTATAACTTTGTTCTATAGCATTTTTTTGTAACTATAATAATAAAGAAAATAATGGCGGTGGTCGGTTTTGGTGTTACACCCTATATATATATGTTTGAATATATGTATGTATGTTAATACATTATTTTATGTACTTTCAAAATAACTTAGCAAATACAAATCGGTAGAGAGTAAAAATATGTACAAACTTATAGAATTTCACTGAAAACCTAAATGTCTGTAAGCATATATGTATGTATGTATGTATGTATGTATGTACATATGTATATAATTTGAAATACAACAATATTTACTAGTTATATTAACAAAATAAAACGAACAAAAACTTGTAATCTTGTTTTTGTGATGTGTTTGTATATTTAAGATAAGTCAAGTCCATCATAAGATAAAACATAACCAGGTTATTAGGTAAGAGGAGTTATCATTTGAAATTTGATCTGAACTTACGTTTTTCGAATCTGGTACTTGGTAATGTACTACTGGAAGTTTCTTCTCCTTTTTGGGTGTATTGTATTCTTTGCACACAACACTGCACAGAGGTCTGTATGTCTCACAGCACGGTGCACGGTACTTTCTACGCTCGGTCGTCAACTGTCAGTCCAGTGTAAATTGACAAATCGGCATCGGCGATGTGCGATTGTCACATTGCAGAGTCAAAGCCGACTACAATCCACGAAGCCAGCTATCGCGATCTAAGTGCTGGTGGGAGAATGAACTGGTTGCTCCAACCAAAGTAGGGGGGATAATTGCTATGAGAATTAAATTTATTTTCTGATGCATTTTTTGTTGGTTTTTTACCTGAATTTAGGTTAGTGGATGAACAATGGGTTCATTCATGCTTTTTATGGAAACATTAATGTTTAATTTATTTTATGATGAAAGCCGGTTTTTACTTTTTTGATTGTTAACATGAATATTTAAATAAATAGGGACTTTCTTACAAATATATCAAACAGAAAATATAAAACAAAATGAGCTTATTTGTACCTACAATATATACCTGCAATATAAAATAAAACAATTTTTGAATTAGCATTTTATTATTTAAAATCTGTAGTACCGTCTTCAAGTAATCTTAATCAAAACTATCCTAACCTAAACGAACCGAACCTAACGTACTGTATGTGTATAATCTCTTCCTCTCAAATAAACACATGATGTCAGTTTTTCATCTGATTATATTAAATAAATATAAAGAAAAAATAAAGAAGTTAGGTATATTACAACCCACGACCCTTACCATACGAAGCAAAAGCATTGCCATCGTGCTTCAAGACCTCTTTTGCCAAACTTTCTTTTACGCAGAATAATAATTATTACTTATGGGGTCTCGTGGCCGTGTGCCTGAGTGTCTGATCGCAGATCTGGGGACCCGGGTTCGATCCCGACCGACGCCAAAAATTACTTCGAATTTTAATAGCACAAAATTGACACCTGTGGTGCACTCTCCACGCCAGCTATGAGTGCCCGTGAGGTGACGCCTGGTAAGCGCCCGCACGGTTCAAATATTTCATCATTACCGATATCTGTGTTGTGTATAAAACAGATTGGTACACCCAGCAATGGGTAATATGCCGTGATGATATATTTATTTATTTATAATTATTACTTTAAATTTGCTATAACTTTTTTAATTTTCTTTAATTATTCCTTAACAATTTTGGACAATTAATTATTAATATAATGCAAAAGATGTTTACAAACATGTGTACAAAGTTTAAAAATAACCAAATTTAATGGAAGCATAAATTCTAATTTCCCATATTAAATGCTTATGTAACGGAGTTCGAGCGCCACCCGGTATATGTATCATTCATATTATCCATAGCTAAGTGTGCCAATCTGTTTTTATTGCAGATTTCAGTAATTACGCCATATTGTACGTGTTCAGGTGTTCAGAGCGTTTATCAAGCGTCATATATGATTAGTAATAACGCAATATTGTACGGTTTCAGGCGTCACTTCATGCGCAAACAATTAGAAAAATATTTGACCAAATTTAAAAAAGCAATGAATTTTTGCAATTGTACTTTTATTTTTTAGCTTAAAATTTACGTTACTTTAAATTTTAAAATATTCAAAAATATCAAGTGAGTATAATTATTATATTAAAACATTATCTTTCTTTTTAATTCACATTTTTCGTAATCACTTGTATTAATTTATAAAAATATCTTTTTTTTAAATAAAGTGTATTCACATTTTCTGATTAACAATTTAACAATAATTATAAAATAAAAAAGATGGTATTTTAAATGGTACAGATCTATTATAACATCTTATTTATTTTTAGCATTCTCTAAGTAAACTAATTAATGAATTAACATATTACAATAAAAAAATGCGATACTCAGAAATTTAAAACTGTTTATAAAAACTAAACGGATACGAATTCAGATTAGGTATTCCTGCTTTATCGTCTAAAAAGTCTTTATTTAAGAATGTAAAAAATGAAATATTAGTATAAGTTTTAATTCTTTTTTATTCACATTTTCCGGAATCGGCTGTTATTAATTTATAGAAATATCTTTCTATAATATTTCTGATTAACAGTTTCACAATAATTATAAAATAAAAAAAAAGATTTTGGTATTTTAAATTTTACAGATATATTTTAACAGATCTTATTTATTTTTAGCATTGTCTAAGTAAACTAATTAATGAATTAACAAATTACAATACAAAATTGCGGTAATCAGGAATTTAAAACTGTTCATAAAAACTGAACGAATACGAATTCAAGAAAAGATAAATCAACAAAAATTATATATGAACTACTAAATTGTTAGCTTTCATATCAATTTTACTAACACTTTTTATTTCATAACTAATAAAAAATTAAATAATCATAATATATTTCTTACCGTATGGCAAATCTGGTTAATGATATTATTAACATTAACCATGGAAAAGATTACGATACATACCTGAAAACAAAAACAAACCATAGTTAATAATACCAACTTATTTTACAAATATATAAAATAATTAATTATTATTATTACTAAATTTAAAATTAATTTAAATGAATAAATATATTTTTATATAATACGTATATCCAAATATAAGAATAAATTATTTTTAAGAAAACAGTACTAATGATTAAAGAACATGTCTTTGTAACGTAAACAATTTTCAAATGTACATAAAATGTACAGGTATTAATTTTGTAATTATTATACAATTAACAACCTTGTAAATTCTTTTACAGTTTTAACACGTTCTAGTAAAATAATAAAGTTAATTATCCTATCTATGGATGTTCTTTGATCGAAACCAAAAATAAATGATAAGAATTTAATTATTGTATGGAATGGACTTAAATTTTGTTGATTAATGGTTATGGACGATTTAATGAATCAAAATATTTTATATGAAACAGAAATAATTCACTAATTAATTTTCATTAATTAAGATATTGATATATCATTGAGGCATGTATTCATTCATATATTTAGGCGTGGAACCTTTTCAATTAAACATAAAGTAATAGGAGTAATATGGCATAAATTATTTATAATTTGCGGAAGTTTATATTAAACTTGAATAATTAAAGTTATAATTTCATTTGATTATAGTAGTAATGTAGTACTTCACACAATAAAAGTGTAATATATTATTTAAATATTATTAACTGTATTGAAAATAAAATACATATGTTTTTAATTCATAGTTGATAAGAATAATTGAGACGACATATGGTAAATATTTTTTAGATTTTTATTTTATGTTCAAAGTAATTCCCATCAACAACAATATACTTCACCATCCTTTCCTTCGACTTCTTGAAAACTTCCAACCAATCTTCCTTCGAAATTCTTTCAAACTAATTTCCGGTGATTCAAATTAGATATAATTTTAGAATATACTAGCGTAACCTAGGCAACAGTGGTATCAATAGTTGTGCCTTCTTTAATATTGTAACATTTCTAATTTTTAATACCATTTTTCTCAAAATAAATGTTATACAACCTTATACAATATTTTTATCGTTGAAATAAGAATCACTATCTAATGAAAGAAAAATATAATTTTGTTCTACCGTTTGAGAACCACTGTTTAAATTTTCGGTTTGTTATCACTGATAAATTAGCACCTTATTCCTGATTATTTTTTGTATATACAACATTTTTCTCTGAAGTCATAAGTACGCCCAAAAAGTACTGATTGTTTTAAAGGAAACACCCTAAATCAGCAATGCACGTCATCAAATTTTTTGGCTTTTTTTGTTCATTAAGCATAAGAAAAGAAAATTCCCATCAAATTGTTAAACTTCAACAATGACTCTTTATACTTAAGATAAATGTGAAGGTTATTTGAGAAGAAAAAAAAAGTTATTTGCTTCAATTGTTTTAGCAAATATGTGTACTACCTGATTGATATTATCTGCAGGGTGAGTATGAGAATTCATGATATAAGGTACCTGAGGCAAATAAGGTCCAGCGTGTATTAAGGCACATTTATATTAGTTGCACCGACGTGCTTTTCTACATACTTGTAGATAACGGTAATATAAAGGTAAATCAGAAGTACAATTTCGTTTGCACTACCCTACACTGAAAAAATAGGTTGTTTCTAGTGACAGCTAAAATATTTCCTACGAAAATGAATTATTATTTTTATTGATTTTTAACTGTTTCAGAAACAAGCATTTCTAATTAATTAATAAAATTATTTACTAGCGCTACTAAAATCATTGATAGAAATGAGTAGAAATCGCTATTTCAGTCAATTTTTTTACTGAAATAAATATCACAAATTCTAATTCAAGTAAACCTTATTCTTAAAATAACAAATACATTTACTATTCTAGTGAATTAAATTCAAATTATTAGGTTTTAAATGAATGTATACTACGGGATAAGAAATAAATAAATGTACAGTGAATAAAGAATTTTTTTATTTATAAAAAATCTACTTACATCCTTTTCAATGGTACAAATTTGAGTAAAATATCAGTAATCAGTAACAGTAATAATAAATTATAAACAGTCCTTCAAAGTGTTTTATTAATACTTCTTCAACATTCATTTCTCTTAAAAATTTCTTACTGTCAAGCAACGATATACGATAGTCGCTACACTTTTTTTTCATCATTTTCCAGTATTGCATCGAATCGGTTGACATACCTTCCTTATAAGGGAAGTACTTTTATATCTACAAAATATCTGTCAAATCGGTGTGGCCGACGTCCTGTCTTCCCCATGTTACACTGTTATCGTGTTAGTTTCCTCTGCAATAATATACGAGGATATTACCACAACAACAGAATCTATATTATTATATAAGATACTTACATTACTCCAGAGGCAGCTGTTTTTTTTTTCTTTTTCAACACAAATGCATATGAACTGTTTTAAGTTTAAGCAGTTTATAAACGAGTGACAAGTTGCTTACGACGTCATAGATTTAGAGTGCTATCGTTACTCTAAAGAAAATTTAACCGCTGTCATAAAAAAATATTAGTAAAAGTAATATTAATTTTTCTAAACCAAATAAATATATATTGTAATATAAATAAAGTGTTTTGTTAAGTTTTTATTCTAAAGCAGAGAATTTAATTTTTAAAATAGTATTTGTAATTCAATAATGTGGATAATATTTTCTTCTAACTTAGAAAATTATTCGTTAGAAATAAAAATTTATTCTCAAACAAATCTACATAAACTGATGTAAAGAAAAAAATCTACTTGAGTAATTTTATTATCTGATTTTAATAAAAAAATATTAGGGAATAATTTTTAACTACAAATGTGAACCTATTTTTTTCAGTGTATTGTCGTAGCTTCAAGTTTGTTGTGGAAAGTTGTTGTGGATATTCCATTTTATAAAAACTTCCAACAAACAACCGTCAATTTTATTTTAATTATTTTCATGTGCTTCATTAACTCTTTGAACCTTATAATTTCTGAAACAAGATCATTTTTATTGTTTTAAAAAGAAAATATTTAATAAACATAAGCTTTTTATCCTACTACCCTAGGACAAATAAAGCCCAGTAAATTTGGTGCCAAAAAATATGAATTAAACTAAAAAACCGAAAAGAACATCGGAGACATGGTTTTACCACATAAAGAATATGGTAGGGTTTACTAAAAAACAAAATTTTGTATGCCCAGCTGGGACTGTTTAGGCTATAATTATGCCAAAAGTTTATCTAAATTTAGCTCCTATGTGATTTTTCTCAAAATGTTTAATTTTCTTCCATGGCTTTATTATACTATCACAGTTTAATAACGACCAATTTTTTTTTTATTAAATAATGTATTTTTATATGAGAATTAATTTAAAAAATGGTGATTTTTGAATTTTTTTAGATTTATAATTTTAACATGAACAAAGCTGTCTCAATAAAGATTACTAATTATCTAAAATATTTCATTTTTAATTAAGGTGGGCCTTATTTGCCTCCATGACCTTTTTCTACAAATATAATCTATTCCATAAAACTTTATGGAACACTTAAAGGTAAGGGCACACACAAGCTGTGTGACACAGCTCCTTTTGCTGTGAGGCAAATTAAAAAATTGCACTACTTAACTTGCACTACGTGTGAACCCTATTGCAACCTACAAAGTAACGGCCGCAGAGCAGCTTTTAGAATGCTGCGTGCAGTTTAAAAGTAGCCTAATGTAAGTGACATTTTCCAGAGTAGCGGGCACAGAAAACAATATTCATTTGGGTGAAACTTTTGCTGCGACTGCACATGCAGCTTTTCGAGGAGTAAAAAGTGGAAATATATGTTTGTGTAATTATTATATATACATAATTATTATAACTAAATATATCATGTACACAGGTATTAATAATAATGGCATATTCGTACCGTGCCGGCGTTTACCCGGCGTCACCTAATGGGCACTCATTTCTAGGATGGAGATTGCACCACACCATTTAAAATTCGAAATAATTTTGGCGTCGATCAGGATCGACCCCGGGCCCCGGGTGCCAAAATTCGCGACATACAACTTTTGCAGCCGCAACAAAAACTGCGCAACAAAGGTAGTTGTGTGTGGCATCACCTTTAAATTCTGAATTTTGTGGTGCTAATTTTTTTAAATTTACATCTTTACTAACCTAATAAACTTAATTTAAATAGTTGTCAAAAGTATATCTAGTATGTTTTATTTAAAAAAAAATGAGCATCAAGTTTACCATTCACATACTTGATCTTTTTTCCATTTTAAATTATGAGTACTGGGTCACCAAAGGCGTAAATAAAAAAAGTAGCAATAAACTATTCGAAATTTTATTGTCTAAAATTCATAATTTTATAGGACAGAATATAATTCATTAGTTACGTGACATGTTTTTCGTCAAACAACATTCAGAATCTCCCTAATTACATGTCTATCACAGCGATAATAAAAAAAATTATCACCTTATTTATATTCGTTACTAAGTGAGTTGTTTTCTTTATTTGCAACATTGACAGTTAATGTTCAATATAAAAATGAGTACTAACAATAACTCAAACACCGATATAGTAAATAAAACTCGTAAATACCAAGTTTTAATAAAATATGTGTATCAAAAGTTAAGTTCGCAGCACACACAATGTATTACAAAAATTCATTACATTCTCTCATTAAATGCTCGTGATAAGATTAATAATTAAAGATATTGCTTGTGAAACTGAAGCAAGTCGGTTTCACTCGAGAATATCATCGATGATAATCATATCATTTGTTATATAAAGTGTGATAATATTTGAAAAAACTGTTTTCCAAGTTATACGGCTATGTCACAGATTCTCTTACCAAATGTCACTTGAAACACATTCAAAACATTTTCATTTATTGAAGTTTCCGGTTTATGACGCCATATTGTTTGATTCCGATCGCGTCACATTTTTGAGCAACGTTTTTTTCAAAAACTAAGCAAACTACGAAAAATATAATTATGTAATTTTTGAAAAACCAAATTAGTACACATTTGAAAATATTTTTGTAAGGGGTTTGATTTTTTTTAACAAAATCATAAAAAGTTGAGAAATGTATCTAATTTTGTTTTTCAGATATCATTTTCGTAATTTTTATTAGATAAATGCAAAATTTCCTACAAAACCAGAAGTCCTGAAATTTTTTTTTAGTATTTTTTAATAAGTGAAGGATACATAAAACAAAAATTCAAACGGAACACGGTGACCCGTATTGCGAGCACGTTGTTAAAAAGCAGGCTTTTAAATTCGTATAAGGTTAAAGTTAAACGTCATTTATAAAAATACGGGCCATTAACTGTATACAGTTATACTATGAACGGTTTTGTAATGTGAGGTTTTTTGATTCCTAAATTTTTTTAAAATTTTAACATTCGTTTTTTTTGTAAAAAAAACCCAGAATTGATGTATCTATTTAAATTCAAATGAATATAAGTGTCAGTTTTATATTTTAAAGTTATGCTGTTATTAATATTCATTTTAACATTTAGATTTATTAAAATATTTTGTAATTAATACAAAATCAACGAACATTTATAAAACAAATAATTAAATTAATACAAAACTTCCGATTTTATTTTCCTAAAATGCATAAACCTAAATTCCCTCTTGCCGTTTTGCTCAACTATTTTGCATATTGCCATTTTATTTCCCTAAAATACCTAAACCTAAATATTCTTTTCCCACATCACGCGGCGATAATGCATATTGCCTACACGAAATTTCGTCAGGCGTTATAAAATCCCATTTGTTACAATTTCCTCCACTTTTCGACAACTCTGCCATCTGTTCTTACTTGCAATAACCTGCACACACCTGACATTTTAGTCGAGTGCTGAGTGCACAGGTAGTTTGTACTGACATCTCAGCTGATATAGAATGAAGTAATTTCAATCTCGAGTGCTTGACTACGAACGAATTCGAACCGAAAGATCAACTCTGAAGCGAAGCGTTATCAATTGTTATCAATTGGTGTTTAATTTTATCTGTGGTGGTTTCGGAGTTTTAATAGTGACTTGTTGCAACAGGTTGTGATTATACTGGTCTTCTACAACAACGCAGTCTTGGTTACATTGGGCTAGGAATTTTAGGTATGTATGAAGAATGCATTAGTGTATTAGTGATTTTTAGTTGTGTTAGTGTCTTGTGATGCGTATAGGTCTTGATCTAGCATTGAAATCTATTATAAAAGGTACATAGTTACATATTCTAAATTCTATTGTGATTAAATACGTGGAAATAATACATTTTAAACGAGTTTTTAATTGATATATATGATAAATTCTTGTAATTTTGAATCGTAAGTTTGTTTACGCAATTGCAATAGTTTACTATTAATGCAACGTAAATCTAACTGTTTATATGCAGTACAATGGTTGATAAACTTTTGCGATAGCAAATAATTGTCTGCAACAAAAAATTAACAGTTATAATACTTTTGCTCCGATAAACTTTCAACCTCTATTATACTAATATATTGTCCTTTTACCATGATTTCGGTATTTTATGCAAAAATATTTGCAATTTTAAAATAACCAGTTTATTCAAGGGCATCAACATACGGAAATGAAAATATAGTACTTTTAAGGACAATTGATAACAATTTGATAAAAGGATAAGGGTGGTTTCTTGGCTGGGTAGTTGATTGAAATGAAACAATTTCCTGGGATTCGACCCCACATGGGTCTTCTTCAGGAGATGAGAATTATAGTAACTATATGGTACATAATATTTCTGTTTTAATTTAATTTAACATGGAAACCGTCTTCATACAATATATACAATTTTCATCTCCTGAAGAAGACCCTTGTGGGGTCGAAACGGGCGAGTTTGAAATTATTAAAGTGGCTGAATCCCAAGAAATTGTTTCATTTCAATTTGATAAATATAATTATAGTAAATTTAACAATGTTCATAACAAAAATATAAGCGATAATGTTGTTTGTCAGTTGCAACAAAGATACATGTTTATAAATAATAAAATTAATTATAACATGTAAATAAAATTTAGATAAGAGCATTATCTGTATGAAAATATTTGATACGGGCCTGCAGACAGGTGCGGACAGCACACTTTTTAGTTTCTTAAGATGAAAATCTTGTTCACTTATTTTAAAACACCTGGAGATTTAAATTAAGAAGAAATGAAGTAAAATAACTTGTTTCTTGTCTGAAAAAGTACTTAATACAGTACTGGTTTTCGATAGAACAAATAAATTACTGTGTTATTTATTTGTTCTATATTCTAAACATATTTTCGTAGCGATAAACGATGAAATATAATGTCAACAAATTAAAAATCATAATAAATGGTAATTTTGTTATAGTTTTTCACAAAAAATAACATTGTTATTGTATACATTATTTACCTTCCGTCACCCAAGTGTAGGTAAGGAAGATAATGTCTTTGGCCAAAACATTCGATGATGAGTTTTTTTTAATGAATAAGAATGTTCTAGGATTCCTAGAATATGGTACTATTTTTACGATGATGTTTGTGTGTATGTGTGACTATTCTCCGATAACTCCAGTACTACACTACATTTCCAAAATTCATTCATCTTATATAATTGGTTAACCGGAAGTACAAAAAATACAAAAATAACAAAGTTTCATATAAAAGTTGTAGATAATTAAATTTTACACCTAAATCACCAAACAGATTTTATTTCACGCCTTTTTTAACTTCTAAAATCCATATTGAAATTTTATAAATATTTCTCATTTGTAGTGATAGCCATGGAATAAACAAAATTACAAACAACTGCATATCGTTTGAATGTCAGAATTCCGATTTTGCAGGTTACAACAAATAAAGAATGTAAAACAAAATAGGTATGTTTAGTAACAGGTACACAATATAATACCAAACAATATATACGACTATTTCTTTTAATTTTGTTTTTTATAAAATTTCAAAATGGATTTTACACGTTACTAAACATGCAGAATAAAATCTGTTTGCGATTTAGATGTAGAATTTAATTATCTACAACTTTTATTTGAAACATTTTTATCTAAAATTAATTGCTGTTACATGCTAAAGTGAAGATTTTCAAATATTACTGACAGATATCAGAGGCAAATGTAGTTTACATAGATTTTTCGTGAAATAATTATACTGACAATACAGAATCTTTTGCACGAAAACTTTCTGTATGGTATTTATATAAGGGAATTTGTACAAAATACGCAACTGTGGCCACATCAGATTTTTAAATATGTTTTACAAAAATATACAAAATTTTGATACGCTGTCAATAATTAATTATTATAACTGTATAAATAAAAAATATATTATTTAGAACTTTTAATTGTTATTGTTTCATGAAATATGCTTTCAACAACTTATATAAATATGTATTAAATTAGAACTTTTTCAAATGCAATTATTTTCTTTCTCGTCGTTCTTGGAAAAAATTCGTTACGGTTCTGTGGAAAGGTATGACATACCCAGCTGCCGTTAGCTGAAGACCGCCCAAGGACAATGAAACCAACAAGGATAGATGACAATTAAGGACTTACATACGTTTTTAATATTCTAAATGAGTATATATGTTCAATGTGAAATCATCTATTAATTTTATTATGAGTTCCACTAACTTCTTTGTGAAACATGGCAATGGAATTCGTAATTTCATTTGCTTTCGTGATAATTTTGTATGATTTGCATGGACTTACAAAATGGACTTTAAACTTATTTAAATGAGTGTGGAACTAGTTGAAGACAATGGCGTTCTTTAGAGATATTCACGCTCCAAAATTTTGTGAAGTATAATTTCCATAGATAATATTTCCCATGGAATATGTTATATTTTCCTGAAGTACCTGTGTATTATCTCTAGAATACTTTTTTTTTATATTTCCTTTGTAACAATAGTAATTCCCCAAATAACATGCCGGGTATAATACGACAAGTGAATCATAGACGTTTAACATAAGAAAATAGTTTTTCTTTCTGCAAAAGTGTCTATTAATTTTAGAAAAAATGATTTAAATAAAAGTAATTAAATTTTCTATTCAATTTATTTTGCACGTTTTATTATCGAGAATCGAATTTATTCAGTGGCGGACGAAAGTATGAAAACTTTTAAATATATATTTTTTTTAAATATGTTTATAGTTATCGCAAATATGAATTTTATTTTCTAGAGTCAGTATATATTGAATAATAAATTCTCAAGAATTTTTTTGATACTGGCTGTACAATTTAATTGAAATAGCATTATACTGTTTTTTTTTTGGTGGACAGAAGTGTGGAAACATTAATAATGTTTTCGTCTTTCAATTGTATTTCGTCATTTATTTAGTGAGTTGATGTTAAGACGGGCAAAAATAAAAATTTTCGGACGACTTACGAGAAAAAGTAGTACAGGTCCATAAAAATGATGTGAAGCAGTGCAATATTTCAAAAACTTTAAAAATCAGTAAAATTGACGTATCAAAGATTTTGAAAAAAATCTCAATATGGGACTGTTCAAACTAATAGTCGGCCATCTAAGAAAAACCAGTGCTATTGACAAAACTATTCGGCGTCTGTCAGTAAGTGATCCTACTTTATCATCAAATGAACTTTGTTCAAAAATCGGGAACAATTTGATGTAGATTTGAGTGATCGCACTGTGAGACGACGGCTATGTGATTTAGGATTACTGGGTATAGTAACCGTGAAGAAACCTCTACTATCAAAGAAAAACAGGAGGCCCGAATTTGCTGAGGAACACTAATAGTGGGCGAGTGAAAAATGGAATACTTTGAAGCGATGAAAGCAAGTTTAAAATATTTGGTTCCGATGGGAGACAACATGTTAGACGTCCAATGGGTTTATAAGAGATATGATTATAAATACCGACTGTTAAACATGGAGGAGGTAATGTCAGGGTGTGAGGATGTTTTCCTCGCTCTGAAACGGGATCAATTGTATGGATAGTACAAAAAATGGCCGTTTTTATATAAGGATATACTGGAGAAGATAATGCCACGATCTGCTGAACAGGAAATGCCATTGCGTTGGCGTTTTCAACAGGACAACGATCCGCAGCATTAGTCAAAGTTTGTTAAAAATGGCCTTCTCAGTCTCCGGACTTAAATCCTATAGAGCAACTTTGGAATCATTTAGATCGACAAATTCGGAAAAAAATGCCAATGAATTACGGGACACTAAAGGATGAATGGCAGAATATTCCTGCAGACATTAGATACATGCAGGGAATTAGTGAACTCTATGCTTCGAAGATGTCAAGCTGTACGAACTGCAAACGGTTATGCAACAAAATGCTAATTATTTTATATTTATTTCTAGTATTATTATTAAATATGTGTTTAATGTTAAATATAATTTAATAAATCTGAAGTTGAATGTTAGTATTACTTATCCACAGAAATATTAACTAAAATTACATTGTGAAAATTAAAAAGTTTCCATACTTTTGTCCGCCACTTTATAGTTTTAGGTATGGTATTGAAATAAAACATCACAAACAAAAGAGTTTTGTAATGTCCGGTTTCTACTAAATTATTAATTTTCCTTTTATATATATTTTCTAATGTGAATATGCAATATTATAATTATATTTGGAAAAAAATATAACAAAATTTTAAAATGAGAAAATGACTTCTGAAAATAAATAAAAAAAAGTATTTGTATATTTTCGAAACAATCAAACACCTCCAAAACAATTTTATTTACTCATTCAGGTTGCTTTATATTTACTGGGGACGTCTGCACCAATACAGAGATTATTTTCACACAAAAATATCGTGGTCTTTGGAAATAAGTCGAATAAACGTTATCACCGTTGCTAAATTATTAATGATTAAAGACAAATCTTGAATTTTATATTATAATAAAAGCCGATAAAGGTGTATGTATGAACTGTGAAAATAACTTTTTGTGTTACTGCATTTGGTATTGATAATATTTTCGTATTTGCTGTTTTTCTTTTATATATATGGTCACCCTACATATTTACTATGGTTATTTTTTCCAAAAGCCCTTCAATTATTTTTAGCTACTTATTCAAGCTTAAATTTCAAGTCATGTCAATTTTTTATAAGTTCAGACAGGCTATATATCTTCCATTCTTGGAAACCAGTGATATTTTTGTTCGAAGATAGAGTTTTATTCTATCTGTGACATAGGAATACTATAAATCATATTCTGTAAGTCACGTTCATTAAAAAAAATTGATAAATAAAAATAACATTTTATTTGTCCCGGCCTACTGTACATAATATTTCCTTAACGAGTTACCCGTCCATTGTAATGATATTGCGTTCAATTTTTTGCCTGGTTTTTCATTGCTTTCGTATTTGTTTTAAGTTATTAGTCACAGAATAAATTAAAATATTGTGATTGTGTCAGTGTATGAAGAATTTGTTAATGAAAAAAACTTTATCGCCTACGCACGCCGATGACTTAAGTAAGAATGTTGCAATAGTAGGCTGAAAACTACCATATTCATTCAATTAATTTTGACAGCGAAAAACTAATAAAGATATATGGTCAAGTTTAAATTTACTTTTAAATATTAACCAATAATAATAATGATATGACAGTGAAAATTATAGTAATAAGCGAGATTTAAAATTTTTAAATTCACAAATTCGCTGTTAATTTGATTGGTTATGGATTAGAATATACTTTAAATAAATATTAAAAATAATTATATTAACTATTAATATTATTTCGGTGTTTCTCATGAAACATTTTAAGATTATGGTTATGATAACACAGATGGCGATAATTTTGACAGATTTTTAGTAAGGAATGTAGAAACACTGAACACAAATATTCTTCTAGGAATTTAAAAAATCCAAAGTGATAAAGCCTGTCTCAACCTGTTATTTGAATTTGCGACTACACTTCACTGATGATGCGGTAGATCGGTTAGGGTAGAATTAGGAAAAATTAAATAATAATTATTTTGGTAAATTTAACCATGAATGTGTATTTATTTATTAACACTTTTAATTTGTATAATATTGATTTTGCCCATTTTTTTTCTCAAATATTTAAAACAATAACAACTAAGTATAACACTTGTCCAAAATGAAATATTGGAAAATTCACGGTTCTGTCTCCCAACCCGTATAATTTTCTTAAGACATTGGGGCTGTATAATCAGAAAGGGCCAGGTGAAATGCAAAATTTTGAAAACCTTACGAATTTTAAAATATACCCAAAGTTATGAACGAAGAGCAAAAAAGTACAAATTAATTTAAATATTATTTTTTAGAGTCTATAGTTGAACATCTACATTTGGATTTAAACGAACTATACAGGTCTTTCCAAAAACATACCGAGAAACTTCCAGGAGTTGCAAAGGACATCAAAACAATCATTTTTTGTTATTAAACCCATATCAGCAAGTTTTTCAAATGAATAGTTATTTTCCATTTGCAATACAAATAGTGAATTAACGATTTATAATTAATATTGCGGTGATGAATTAATAATAAACGTATAAGTATAAGTATATGACAGTTTACATTGCAACCATTCAATTATTTTATGTCAATTGTTTTTCGGTTGCAACTTAATCTCAAAACATTTTTCTTTGGACATTTCATTTTCTTACTCTACTGCTAAACCAACTCATTTACGGACATGGGTTTATTAACAAAAAGAGATTGTTTTGATGTTCTGTACAACTCCTGGACATTTGTCGGTAAGTTTTTGAAACACTATGTATGTAGGTATGTATGTATGCAACATTTATGATTTTTTTCTCTCAATATTTTTTATTGTATAAACTTACTTTAATGATTATGCATTGTATGGTAAATTATGCTTGGATTTTTTTTTAGGTTAGGAGTCATTTTTATAATTTTCATATTTTATGCATTTTCCTTTTCTAAAATGAATAATAAAATATTGTTATTGTGTATTATTAATACTTTGCATAAAAAAATAAAATTTACGTTGTAGCTAGAGAAAAATATTAATTATCTACGTATATTATAACATATCTAATATATTGTAATAATTGTATTGCAAAATTAAAATATGGATTCATAGCACCGCTATTATCATTATATACATTATTTACTAAAGCTAGTGTAACTATTATAATGCTAATATATTTAAATGCATTTTCACCTTGAAAATGATATGTCTATATGTGAAATTTGTCGTCATTACGAAATCGGTTTCGAATATATGTCTATTTTATTATAATTCCAATTATAAACAAATCTAGGAATGCAATAAATTTCATTTCTACTTTATGAGGTGATTTATACATACAGTTTAGAGCTAAAAGTCTGATTTTTTAAGCGTATTTTTTTAAATAGTAAATCCATTGTTACTACAGCTTTAAATTAAGTTTACTTAGGTAGGACCAAACAAGTAAACTTAAAGATTTTGATATCTAAAATTTAGAATTTTATTCCCAAAATTTCTACGTATGAAGCATCGTATAAAAGTGACAAAAAATATTTAAAAAAAAACTGTTTTCCTATGTTAAACGCCTATGTCTCATATTCTCGTGTTCACCTGTATAATAGCGCGGGTATGTGCGTTAGGTGATCGGTTATGATTTGAACGGCTCGGGGTGGACTCCAATCTACATCAGACTTGAAAATTAATTAGAAATGGGTTATCAGCAGAGACTAAAGTTAACTTAATAAATATACATAATGTTATGCTGGGTGTTTTTTCTTTCTTTAAGGTGTACATGGTACATCAGTTTTTTGCAAACTGTAAAACACTGACAAAAATGGTTGTGGTATTAATAGAAATATTTAAAACAAATGCATCAAATGACACCAAATACATGTAAACTGTGTAATATTTTATTCCTATAAAGAAATTATTAAATTTATTTAATTTCCTATTAATAGCATTAGTCACGGCATTTGAACAATACAATTATTGTTGTCAGTCAAAATTGGGGCCAACAGTCTGCAAAAAATTGATTTCCCCTATCAATCTCCTATGTGCACCTTGAAGAAAAACACCCGGCATGTATAAGTATATTCTAATGCATATATAGTAATCGGGGCCCCATCTAGTTACGAATGGAAGGCGCGTATGCATATTTGTTTTTAGGTTATCAGAGCAGATAACATTACCTATTCTCTTAAGTACATACAATATACTAAAACAAATAAACGTTATACTATGCAAAATACTAAAATAGTCAAAAGAAAAGTTTCATTTTACTTGTAGGCGTAATAATATAATTCTATTTAAATTGAAAGTATTATAAATACATATATCTGCATATATAATCCGAACAAAATATTATTAGTCATATGAACTACATAAAACATGTGTTTTCAATCATTTGACTGATAAGTAATGCTTGTTGTGTTTATTAAAATATGCAGAGTTAATAAACGTAATATTTCATCACAACTTTTACACTTTTAATACTATGTCTAAAATTTCCAAATGATGTAATTTTTATTTTCCATTTATGAATGACCTTAAATTATCATTTGATTTCAAAAACCTACACCTACTTTGCTAGAATATACAATGTACTCTAATTTTTTAAATAAATTTGTACGAATGTAGAAAACCTAAAATAATACGCTATACTCATATTTTTAACCCAGATCACGCATTAAATTTTGACACACCGGTCTGAGGGAAATATTTTCTCTGGTGAAAAAAGTTGACAATGAATTTGTCTGTACCTGTTTTTATATGTGTGACATTTTTTAACAGCGATAGCGAAAATATTACGATTTAATTTTTTTAGCATTCTTGAGTATTACATGAACATTTAATTAGTTTTGGTAAAAATTGGTCCACCGACAGCAGTACTTAACTTGAAGCTGTAAACTGTGAACAGTTAAAGAGCTTTTAGCAAAAACAACTAGAGAAGAGTCCAAATAAATATTGTAAATATGCGTTACATTCAGCAACATGTACTTTCTAGGATGCCAAGTAGTTTAGTAAAACTGTTTCTCGCAAAAAGTACCTGTCACAAGTTATTACATTTTAAAGTTTGAGCGTTTCTACAAAAACATCCAGTAGATAATTTTATAATATTTAAACATAATCCTGATTTAAATTAAGTTTCGGAAATGTATAAAAGTAAAGAAGCTAAAAAGTTTTTTCTTTGATTATCTCAAATTAATAAAAAAATGGACTAAGGTTGCTTTTGCCAAAAGGTCTTCAATTTTCTTTAAAAATATCATTTTTGACAATTTTTGTAAGTACAAATTTTATCGTTTATTATATTTCATTTACATTATTTCTTAATTAACGTCTTAAGCGAATAAACTTAATGTAAGGTCACGGTATAAATAAATCTTGTGCATACATCAAATTGACTGTCAAATACCACTTCTTCTTGGTTTGACAAATATAAACAGCAAGCTTTTGGCATCAAAATTTCAGAATTTTATTCTCTAAAATTGTATTTATAAAGCATTTTACGGAACAGATAATATTTGAATTAAACTGCTAGCCCAGGTTAAAGTGTAATGCCAAGGATTGTTTAGGACACCCGGTATATGTGCTTATAAATCATACAACCTATACAATTCGTTAACTAATTTAAATACAATGACCGGCAAAAAACGAGACACTTAAAAATGTCTGGTATGTTAAAAATCTATAAAAATTCTTACAACTAAAAAATATAATGTATCATATACATAATAACCCAAACCAAATGATGCCACCACATTCTTCTACATAAGATACCCAACAAAAAAGTATTTTTCCGTATCTCTTATAATTAGCGAGATACGAGCTACTTTCAAAATTAACAAAAAACAAGTTTTAGCCTGTAACTGAAAAACAAAAGACAATTGAAAATTTCAGTGTTCAAATTTAAGTATACATGTAGTTTACATATTAAGCTTCTTGCAATAATTTTACTGGGTACCTATAAAACATAATAATATGTTCGAGAATAAAATTTTGATAGTAAGAAATTTAATATAGTATGCAATAAAATTGGCGGCCACATTTTTGTATTAGTGTAGTGTGTAGTATTATTTTTATAATTTAATTCTTATGGTATGTATTTCTTTCAATTTCAGAGCACCATGTCTCCAACACTATGGCTCTCCATAGTGTTCCTATCTTGCGCTTTGGCGGACAGCATTTCCTATGAAAACTGCCCTTCCGGTTGTTCTTGCGAGCGTCGTTTAATGACGGCGATTCTCTCCTGCCATCGTCTGATAACTGAAAAAGATGCTGTAGCTGATATACCCTATTCTCAATTTCAATTGACCAATTTCGACGAACCAATCACCTTAGAGGAAAATGTTTTCGTCAACATGGGCCTTATGCATGTCAATTATATTGAAATTGTTAATGGTACTATCGAAAGCGTTGACAAGAATGCGTTTAAAGGATTGAAAAAGTTGACGCACATCAAAATAGCTCATTCAAACTTGAAAAAGTTTGATCCAGAGACGTTCAAACTGCCGAAACTACAAAAGCTGAACCTTATTGGAAATCCTTTGGAAAATGATATTGTTATTATGGCTAAAAATTTGGACGAAATTAAATTGGCGCATTGTGGTTTGAACGAAATTACAGCAGATACTTTTAAAGGAATTCCTGCTATAACTCTTTTAGATTTAACTGGCAATGGCATAGAAACTCTTCCAGAAAACACTTTTGATTCATTGAAATATGTAAAAGAAATCATTCTGGCTCACAACAAACTAAAGCAAATTCCCAAAAATCTTTTCGCGAAAAATGAAAATATGGACATCCTTGATTTAGGCTACAATTTTTTAACTACTTTCTCCAGCGAAAGTGTCCGCAAATTAGAAGTTCTGAGCTTGAGAGGCAATCTTTTAACAGAAATAGACATGGATATGTTTAAAAATATGTCATTATTGTACAATCTTGATTTGAGCGAAAATAAAATTGCTAGTATTGACCCAGAAGCATTTGCTGGTATACCTCGCATTGCCACTATATATTTGTCTCACAATGAATTGAGAACTTTAGATGAAAATTTGTTCGCGAAAAATATTGATCTGCAGATATTGAAGTTTGATAATAACTACAAATTGAGCCAATTACCTGTAAATGGTTTTCAGGCACCAAATACACCATTTTCTATACATTATTTCAGTTGTAACAATTGTGGTTTGCAATCTTTAGCTAAAGATACCTTTAAAAATATGCCTAATTTGGTGACTTTATATTTGGCTCACAATAATTTACAAGATATTTCAACGGGTGTTTTCCAAAGTTTGGTTAGCTTGATAGAACTGGATTTAAGTGATAACAAGATAACTACTATTAATGAAAATACATTCCACAAAAATACAAACATGAATAAATTAAATTTGTCATTCAATACATTAAAATCATTGCATACCAGTATTTTCAAAAACAATGAAAACTTGAAAATTTTAGACATAAGCAATTGCGGGCTGTACCAATTATGGACTGGAACATCCATAAATAACCTACCATCCATTCTTTCCCTTAATGCTTCTTACAACAACATCGCTCTCATCACAAAAGAAGACATTTCCATTACCAATCGTCTACATTCTCTCGATATTTCCAACAACTCCATTCAATGTTCGGAAGATCTTCAGGAACTGATCGTCTATTTGGAAGATCAAGACATCAAAAACAATCAATACATAACGCACGAAGAAATGTCTTATGGTTTTGAGGCAAGAGAAAAAGATGAAAACAACTGGAACGTGTTTGCTAAAACGTTGTGTCCAGGTTTCATCGATGATTACGAACAAGATGAAATGAACGATGAAGATGATGAAGAATATAATGAAACAACTGATTATGAAGAAAATGAAAAAGTGGAGACTGATATTTATAACGACTCGATCAACGAGAATGAAGAAGATATGGTTTTGCCGTATCGTCATGCTCAAAGAGCCAAAATCAACTATTATTGGCTAATCATTGTGTTTTTGGGAACTGCTTTATTGGTTTTAGGCCTAGTAGCCAATTTAATTCTCTTTATCCTTCGTCGTAAGCAAACTATGCCTGTTCCGAGAATTATCAACGGACCTAGGATGTCTCGTCTTAAAAAGAATTCTGGGCTTGTTTACCAACAACTGTCCGAAGAACATGGCGGTTCAAAAACTCCAATTCTGAGCAGATTTGCCCCAATTCCCGCTGTTCATGGTAACCATGAATCAGAACATGTTTAAACACGTTTCAAGTATTTTACGCTATTGTTAGATACACAGGGTAGGAAGTAAGTTTTGTGAGAATGCCCTGTAATGCATTTAGTTAAACTAAATATAGTATTGATAAGTGATGTAGACTTAAAGTGATACTTAAACAATTTGTGTTATTTTCTTTACTTACGTAGTAATAAAATAGTTGATAATATATTGTTATTTTTTACCTTTTTCATTTTTTTTTAAGTTTTATTTTATTATAGGTATTGGCATACAAATCCAAGGGATTAGATCTGATATCAGGTAATGTTAATATATTAATACCAAATATTTTAATAATATTCTCTTTTCTTAACTATTAAAATAATAAATAAAAAATTGAAAATTATTTAAAATACTACTAATATACCTCGTAATATACCTACCGAGTGTCTTATTTTTTATTGACCATAGGAAATACAAAGACAAAATTTTCATATGGTTGTAATTTCTGACCTATTAGTTTTAGAAGTGTAATTATAAAAAATGTTCAAAATTAAAAATAATAATACAAAATTTGTAATTTTTAACTCGCCCCCGGCGTGTTGAGGTAGCGTTCAAAGCTACCTTCATCGCTCGGACCCTGAGGTCGTGGGTTCGATTCCCAACAGGGGCTTGGATGTTTGTGTCTTCTAATACATATAATAAAATGTAATAGGAATTGTAAAAATAAATGTATTAGATAGGGCTATATCTGTGAAAGTTGAATAGCCGACAAAATATTATTATTACATATTAATTTTTAGCTATTTACAGGCTGCCAGAAGAAATAGAACAAAAATGTTAAACAGTTATATTGTTTGAATTTAACAGATAACATCTGTCATAAAGTTTTAATAATTATTGATTTTATTAGAGCCATATAAAAAATTTACCAATGTATTTCCTATGGCCCATAAAAAAATAAACACCCAGTGTATGGGTGATTAAAAAAAATTATCTTGGAAAAATATTATCTAGCACAATAAAAAAATAATCCAATCTTTAAGCCCAGATTATTATTGAAAAAAAATATGTAATTGGTGCTGACGTCATATCACGTATCATTTGATGACATAATTTAAAATAATATACCCAGTAACAGATCATTTAACATACTTAATCATGCGCTCCTTAAAAAGCATTTTAAGAATAGAAACAGATATTTTTAAATTATTAAAAAATCTTTCAGAACTTATAATACAACAATAATTATAACAAATTTTAGTTTAGGTTCTGTATATTTTATTAAAACCCAACGTTTCGGCAGCATACACTGCTGCCTTCTTCAGCGAAAAGCATTCAATACCTAACAGTTTAATAAAACTGTTTCTCTCAAAAAGTATCTTAGTCTCAAGTTACATTGTAAAGTTTTTTAAAGTGTTTCTACAAAAACAACCTTGTGTACACTAATTTTGTATAATAAATATATTTTCATTATTTTTTATATTTAGAAATTATCATTTTCATACAAAAAAATCACAATGAAGTAGCTACCTAATTGCTCATCGTTATTTAATTTCAATTAATTAACACTCATTTTTTAATATTTAATCATGAACTTGAATTAAATTGAATTAGATTTTTTTTCAATTCAGTACAATGGACTAAGGTTCTTTTAGCTAGGAGCTCGTCAATTAATATTGTACCAAAATGATTTTTGACTCCATGAGATACAAATTTTTGTTGCTAGTACCAAATTTCAATTCACCTATTTGATGGGGGCCTCAAATATATAAACTCGATGCTGATCATACGAATGAAGGATGACTGCAGCAGAATAAATATAAAAATTACTATTATAAATAGATAATGGTAACTATTTCAAAATATTCTTAGTTATAAGTTTTCTTGTTAATTGTTTAACTTCTGTGATAAGACAACAAGTTTAAATATATTACCAAGAAATTATTCAACAAAACATAAATAATGTTTCTTCCAACTTATGAAACAAAGAAAACGATGTATTTCTTTGTTACGTCAATGCATTCAAATGTGACAATAAAGAACATTGGTAATGATATCGCACATTGGGGAATACCAAACGAAACTAATACATACCATTTTGACAATTAATTACGTCAAAACAAACAATTGTCATATTGTGAGCGAAGATTCAAACAACGGAAATACGGCTATTTTTAGCCATCAAGCAATGCTTGACTTACCTACGTGATAACTTGAAGGAATAACAAGGACCACCATAGGCGCACTCAAGTACTTTCAAAGGGGACATAGTTTTCGCATTGCTAGATTTTTTATCAGCAAACTATGGGCCACTATAAAGTCAGAAATACAAAGTCGGTTAACCAAGATAAAAGTTATCCTATTAAGAGACCATTTTAGTTAAGTATATAATATGTCAATATTTTATTTGAAATATTTGGGTAAAGTTACATACACCCAATTTTGAATGAAAAGTTAAAAATTGCAGGTTTACAATATTTTGATTCCAAATTTTGAAATCGCATCTAAATATCTCGTTTCGTTTCAGAGATATTTATGTTCAAAATTGTACCCCAAAAATAGACATTTTTCGACAGTAACCACTAGTTTCAAAAATAGGTACACTTTTGTAATTTTACCCGTAGAATCGAGTGGTAATGTTATCAAGTTTAATTTTTCACCCATTTCTGGGTATTACCAAAAAAAAGATGTTTGTAGAGTATAACTTTGAACTTTGGAAACGAGAACAGATATCGACTTGCGGTTTTCAAATTTGGAATCAGCACATTGAGGACTATCTAAATGTAATTTTTGAAAAAATTTAACTTTTTATTCCAATTTGAGTATGTTAACTCAAAAATTGATATCTATGCAAACATTCGATTATGTAAATAAAATTAAGTTAGTACATATATAGAAATTTTGCACAGCTGTTTCAAATTCTGAGAATGGAAAATATGATAATAAATTTTTTTTTTCGCATACAAATTTTATACAATTTATTCAAACGTTTTTAACACATTCTGGATAAGCTATTCTTTATTGCTTTGTTTCAGAAGTCATGAGTAATGCATTCTTTATTCACATCTATAAATAAAGTCACTATCAGAGACTGTACTATTAAAATACAACTAAAAATTCATTGGAAATAAAGCAATAACAATATAGCTATACATATATGTATATCTTCTTTTATTTATATTATTATTTATTTCGCTTAAAAACGTGTTAAAAAGTCACGATACGCCGACGTATGAATTAGAATATTATAATCTACTTTTTGATATAACTTTTATGGCACTTAGACCATCAATATTGGGCTCAGCACAGAACTTTATCATGCAAAAATTAAACAGGTATGCGCACCGAAAACCGGAAAATAGGAGTTTAACATGGAATTTTAAATAAGTACGGAAATTGGCTCTCCTGTAACTTTTACAGCGAAACTGCAAAAAGTACGACATATTTCAGATACAAAAGGTCAAGAATCAGACAGCCATGGAAATAAAACACAATATCAATGTAACAATACAATCAAAATGAATAAATAATTATTTTAATAGACAACTAAAATTTAGATAAATTCAACTATAATTGTATGAAAACAATGACTGCAAAAATTTAAGAGACTGATAAAAAAACCATGGTTTAAATTTTAGTTATATACAACATGTCTACTTTCAAGGATGCCTAATAGTTTGGTAAAACTGTGTCTCTCATCTTTCAAAAAGTACCTTAGCAACAAATTATTACATGGTAAAGTTTCAGTGTTTTTTCAGAAACAACCTTAGTCCCGATGCAATGATTGTTTTTGAAGTAAACGTGTAAGCTAATTTTGTATGATATAATGTATTTTGCTTTCAATAAAAGAAAATGTTCATTGATTTTCCTGTTTGCAGATTATCACTTTCTTACAAAAACAACCATTGTTAAATAAAATTCACTAATGAATAGGAAATTGAATTGTTGATCATTGTTTAATTTCTGTTACTTATCAATCATTTTCTAATATTTAATCACGTCCTCGAGTTAAATTGAATTACATAAATCTTTAGCAGTAAGGAAGGTAAAAAGTTTTTTTTATTATCTCATAATCAAAATAATGGTCTATGGTTGTTTTTACCAGAAGCAGTGATACTTTATTAAATTGATAGGCAATAAAATAGTAATTTCTATTTTATGTAAATATAATATAGGAAGGAAACATTATTGTCTTTTTGTTTTGCTTTTAAATATTGTTGCAACATTCCCCATCACCTTTAATTTGCTTTAAGATTGAGTGTTCTCTATAAGATAGTGTTATCACTCGCAAATCTTTTCACTTCGTAGTCTTCGGCTCTTGCGAAACTTTCTAATTCTTACATGGCCGTTGAGTTGAGCTGAGTTGTTGAGTTCTGTTAGTCACTGATCTCAGACAAGCAGGTAAAAAAAGAGTGACTCACGATAATAAAATCCAAAAGAAGAAAGGTTGTAGTCAAATATTTTCACCTCTTGAGTAAAGAATGCATCCTTGCCATAAAAGAGCCTTCCAAGAAAGGTAAATAATAGGTAGCGGATATTAGTAACTTTTTTCTATGGGAAATTAGAGAAAACAATTTTGGTTTTTCCTTTACGCTAACGGTATATAGTCAGAAAAATTGACTCGGTCGGGTCCAGCATTAAAACTTTAAATATCGTGATTATGACAAAGTAGAATATCGTTCACTGTTTGCTTTATAATAGCCGTTTTCTTTCGGTAAGCGATCCAATCCGATCTGATCGTATGACGTCAATATCTAAAAACTGTCGATCTGTCGGTGAACAAATATAAATTGACAAAATTGGATATTTGTTATTAAATTTATTACTTAATTAAATGATTATTGTCAACATAAATTGTACTGGTATTATTTTACAGGTATGTCGATAAACTTATATTGCAAACAAAACTTTTTACATTTGTTGTGTGTACAGCCTGTACAAACACAGAACACAAATAGTATTACCAGCTATCCTCCGTGTAACTAGCAATCAAAGCAATCCGATTGAATTAATCAGTGTTTTAAAGTGATTCGAAAATTCGGATCGCAGAATTTTGTGGTGGAGGTGATCAAAAACCAAAAGAACGTATACGATTCGATTCGCTCAATCCGATTTTTCCCATTTGAAAGAAAGCGACTAATATTTAGTGCCAAGGGGCCATTATTTGCGCTGCTAACTACCTGTTCTGTTTAGTAAAAATAATCTGACTGTTCCCTTAACATAAAGGTTGTATTTGTGGATGGATCACAGTCGTCACATAATCTAACTGTACTTATATTGTTGACAATTTTAACCATGATTCTACTGCATGGAATGTGAATAAATTTACGTTTCTAGAGACAACATATGAACAAATACTTCAAAGATGTTAAACAAATATTGTAGATTTAAGAGTTTCTCTCAATAAAATTGCGACAGACGAACAAACAATAGCTATCTTCATTAGTAAATACAGCATTTTAACGGCAACGTTTAATAACTAAATTATTGATAACATTTGTGTGTTCTATATATCTATGACTTACTAAGTAATAGAATAAATATTTGTTCTAAAATAAGTTTAGAAAATATTGTTATCAAATAAAATTATTACTAAAATATAACATAGGAAATTATTAATTTTATTATATATCAACGTACTAATAATATTATTATTTATATTTTATATAATAAATGTATATGAACATACTCTATAAATACTTTATCGTTCATTATATGTATTATTGTGTTATTGTTACACTTTAAAAGGTATAGTTACCAATTATCATAACACAGAAACACATCCTGTTGACTGTAACATAACGGAAAATTTAAGTTAAACAAAATTAAATTGTTGTTCCCGTAACAAATTTTACTTTTATTTGCACTCCTCAGCGGTACCTTTGATCTAGCGATTCGACAGCATACCAGCTAAGCTCCGCCTCCTGGTTCACTGGATCCAAATAATAAATGACAAAAATATGAGCTCTGTAAAATGTTTACACACTGTGTAGGTAGAAGACAATACAGAAAAATTTACTATCTTCAAAAGTTTTGCTACAAAATTAAAATTTATACACCAAGAGGCGGAGCTAACACGTTCGAGTTTAAATATTTCGGTATAGTTGGAGAAACATTTATTTGGAACTCATTATAGATTCTGCCAATTGGTCTTTATAAAGTTTTATGGACTTTGCGGTTTTGGTACTCGGAGCCAGGTAGAGTTTTCTGTCCTGGGCCGTACCCGAAATTTGCATTCAAGATGTACTTTTCAATCTGTATTAAAATAATAATTCGTTTTAAGTGTATTTCTTATAACGTCAATTTGTAAAGTGAAAAGAGATTGAAATATTATAAGATGTTTCCTAATTATGTACTTTTATTCAAATAACAATGCGTTTAAAATACACTTCTTCAATTAGTAAATTGAAAAGAGATTAAATGATTACAATATTATAGGGATTACAATAAATTCTAATGTAATTTTAAATATAAACTGTTATTTGAAATTTTCTTTTGAGGTACATGCAATTTTTTTTTTCAGTGTTGAAAGAATCATCAAAACGAAACGTCGTTTCTTTGCTTGTTTTTAGTGTTTGAATAAAATTGTGAATATGTGGAGACCCTGGGAATATAATTTTGTGGACGAGAGTGATGGTGAAGAAATAGTTCAACAGTCGACAGAAGATGTAACAAATCAGCCGTCGACGTCGAAAATACAGAAACGTGTGCTATGCACTCTGTACTAAATCTCTATATTACTATGTGTTGTTTTTTATATGTAAATATTTCTTCCCAGTTAATAAACTAAAATTTTGTTTTGTTTTTTATTTATTATATAGTTTCAATTTACAAATTTTATACAAACATTGAGTATGATTTTTTTTAATACGGCCCATTTCTTACCCTAAAATTGATGCCTTCAAGTTCGAATAATTTAGAGTCCTGGCCGCAAACAAACCCAACCGTCCATAAAAGATTGTAAACCCTGCATAAGTCAGTTCCAAATAAATGTTTCTCCAACTTTACCCAAATATAAGAGGAGTGCAACTATTGTTTATATTTATACTTTATAAGAAATATATGTAACATCCCGTGTGGCTATTGAAAAATGAATCCTGTTTGAAACTTCAAACTCCGGAGCACATTGAGATATCGATTTAACATTTATCTCTTATAGAAAAAGGTATTCCTACCAAATTTCAAACATTCATATAGAAAAACAAGTGTATAGCAGGAAAGGGCGTGTAGATTACATCACATCGACAATGGTTTAGTTGACAGTTACAATCATTAACGTACTACAAATACAGGATTTAATAACAAAATACACGTTTCAACAAGTTCAAGGAAAATTAAAGTGAGATGGAAAGGTAACCAGAGATTTACTCATTTTTTACTTAAACTCGAGATAATTTCAAGTCAAGTTTACTCTTTGAACACCAAAAACTATGTGAAGTAGTGATGGGGAAGTTCACTTCAGATTTACTTCAACTCAAGTCAAGATTAAGGGCCATATTCATAGTCGCTACTTGAAAAATTCTTGACTTAAATTTAGCTTCAAATGATAGAAATATCAATTTCCGTTTTCATAGTCCAAACTTAACTTAAACTTGATTTGAGTTGAAGTAAATCATAAGTGAGCTTCTCAATCACTACTTTACATAGTTTTTGGTATTCAAAGACTAAACTTAATTTGAAAATATCTCGAGTTCAAGTAAAAAATGAGCAAATCTCTAGTTACCGGGACGGTCCCGTCTCTCATTAATTTTCCTCGAAAACAAGTATTCTTATTTTTTACTCGTTGACATGTGTGTTTTGTTATTAATTCCTGTATTTGTAGTAAGTTAATGATAGTAACTGATTACCATAAATTATTTAGATATATTTTGTTAATTGAGAAGAGTCTAGTTTTTAGCTTTAAATTGGTGTTTCCAATTTGAATTTGAAAATGAAGAATTTTGAAGATGAATTTGAGGAGTATGATAATTATAAAGGTGTTTGGATCTGGTATATAATGAACACAGGATGCCTAAACAGTACATAAGAAGCAATAGCCTTTTAGACATTTTAAATGACTATTAACCACTGTAATATAGATATTGTAAATTGAATAACAAACAGTTAAAACTAATAAGTTCAATTAAAAACTCAATAATAATAAATCAGTAATACTTACTTATCTTTGCTAACAATAAACAAACAGGTAGCTGTCACCATGATGTCACGTCATAGAAATCTTAAATCTGACTCAAGATTTACTTGAATGAAGTAAAAGTTAAGAATACGAAAATATATTTGAAGACAAGTTTGCCTTAGGGTTACATTTAGCTTAGGATAATCTTAGCGAATTTCAAGTATTGACTATGAATTTGGCCCTAAGTCAAGTTCGGACTATGAAAACGGAAATTGACATTTCTATCATTTGAAGCTAAATTTAAGTGAAGAATTTTTCAAGTAGCGACTATGAATATGGTCCTAAATATTTCTAGTTGATAAAATATTTTAAACTCCCGCGTATCTTCTAATCTGAAATAACTGATCTGCCAGAAAAGCTGGATCACTTCCAGCTGAACCGACCCACTTATGTCAGTGGTAGGGATGAAGTGATCCCGATAAATAGAATGACAAATATCTGAACCGATTCAGAAAGTTCAAGTTAAATCTGATCCAAGTGGCAAATGGAATACACCTTTATTCAGAAGTATAAATAATGTAGAAAATGTAGATAATAAAATTTGAATTTATTTACTGTAAAATATTATATTAATTAAAAAAAACTTAAAATACCTATACAGGGTGATTCAGGACTAATGTTACAAACTTTAACAGCATATTCCTGAGGTTGTTTTAAGTAAAAAATGCTATATGAACATAGGTCTTATCTCTTCTAGTTACCAAAATACAAGAAGTTAAAGTTTTGTAAAAAAGCTCAAAGTTTTCGAAATTTTGTAATCAAGATATCTTAGAAAACAAGAATTTTATTGAAAAGTCATATCTTCTTTATGCTAATTAAAAATTATACTTTTGTTTGTGTAATAATGGATGGCTTTAGTACTGCTGAATAAGCAGATATAATTTTTATTTATGGATTTTGTAATGTTAATACCCGTCATACGTGCAGAGAATACCATGACAGATACCGACATAGACGCCAACCTTACGAACTCAAGGCGTTCATTTTGAGCATTTATTATAAAATATTTCTAATTTGTTGTCTTATTTCATATTGTGTTTGGTATCTATTCTAAGTGTTGTTATGTTGTTCTGTATTTAGAATTTGTTTATCTGTCTGTTTAATTGCGTCATCTTGTGTTTTGTTGTCCTAATTATATTCTTTCTTTCCATACTTTTTAGCATACAGGTTTATTTTAACAAAATAAAAATATTTATGACAAATAAAATTTGACTTTTCCATAAAACTCTTGTTTTTCAGAAGATCTTGATTACAAAAATTTGAAAATTTTGAGCTTTTTTATAAAACTTGAATCTCTTATATTTTGGTAACTAGAAGAGATAGGACCTATGTTCATATAGAATTTTATGCTTAAAATGACCCCAGGAATAAGCTGTTAAAGTTTGTAACATTAATCTTGAATCATCCTGTATAAAATATCCCTGCCGTGCTTTTAAAATTCCCTTATTCTCTAGTTGTTGGAAAATATAACAAATGAAATATCCCTAAATTAGTTATATGAACCTACAATTATTAGTTTCAAAAACCACAAAAGTACAGTCCAACATAAAATACATTATAATTATAACTGTTTCCAATAGTACATAATACCAATACTATTCATAAGGATTAAAATTTGCAAAATATTTAGAAGGATTAAAACACATTATCAAAACTAAAACTCAGTAGATGGCAGATGACGTAGCGAATGACAGAACATTGACAGAAGTGAAGAAATGCAATTCGTGTGACATTTAATGTGAAATGAAACTTGAAAACATAACCACGAAAGTTTCCCTAAAAATAAAAAGGAAATACCTAAAATGGTGCAAATATCCTAGTTTTAGGGATAAAAACCCTAATAATCTTACTTCACTGTCCAATCATAATCTTTCATTACATTGTCTACATTGTTTACATAATTTATTATCTATGCATTGTCGACACGTAGACGTAGACAATTAAAGTCGACGTGTAGACGTCCATCTCTGGTGAATAGCGATTTTCTAAATTTGACATTCAAATCTACTATTACAAGTTGATAATTTTATAATCAGCTTAAAACAAAGTCGGCTATTATTGAAACAAATGTAACTGTCAGTAATATTACGAGTTAATTGTAACATTGTCATAAATTTGCTCTAAATTTTGGCCAATTATCTCAAAATTTCTTCTACTAATGGCAGTTAGAAATCATTGCAACTTGTTATAAATAAAAAAAATTGGCATGACAAAAAAATCTTTCTTATAATGAAAAGTTAAAAATGAAAATTTGCACAAGGATTATCTCTCAGATCAAAACTCTGAATTCCTCAATAGATTGGCAACCTACAAGGTCTGAAAGTTGTAAGGTACGTATCTAAAGTTTATGTAGTGGATTTCAATTAACTCAGTAGATTCTAAATGATATACCTATATAAGCTTTCAAGGAAATGATAAATGTCATTTTATATTTGAAAATTTATGATCAAATCTCGGTTTTCACTTATCGTACTGTCATAAACTGAAATTATTTTCTAATCAAAGAGTAATTGCAAATTATACTCGTAATTACAGGAAAAAGAAACAACAATTAAGTGTAAAATAACACTAAGAATAGTAAGAATGCACGTAATATTTTATATTTTGTCCAATCTTATTTTAACACTATCATATTACAGAGTGAACACTAGAATCCGTGAAATAGGCGTCCAACATGGAAAAACAGTTTTTTTTTTAAATATTTTCTGTCCCATAAAACTTAATAGAATGGTTTATACGTAGAGATTTAGAAAATTGAATTCAGAATTTTATTCTCTAAAACTATTTTTAAATGTATAAAATTTTACGGAACCGATCAAATTTGAAAAAACTGTTTTTACGAATTCTCATATTTACACTATCTATACATCTTATTTTCCATATGGTCTATAGTATATTTACTTATTTGTAGATAATCGCTATCTCCCTTAATAATGAATATAATTTCTGGTTCATTTTCGCGTAATCACCCTGTATATGTAATGGCACTCATAAGTTAAGACTATATTGAATCATGTATTCTAATATTTTTCCGCGAATACAATGTGTATTATATTGAAAACATACATCAAAAATAAAATTCCCAAGACTCAAAATATACATATAAAACTACTCAACTGCATAAGATTTATGGGAAAAAGGCAACATAGAAAAGGTCGATTTGCAAGTGCAGTAATGTCATAAAGAAATTAGAAACTTAGTGTATTTTACGCTTATCTAACTTAACATCTTGTATCGTTTCTTAACATATGTGACATGAATGTATTAGCAAAGATATTTTATTTTATTTGTGCATCTGGATTAACTTATTAACGTTCATAATTTTCAAAACAATCTATAGATTTTCTGTATAATTTACTATGTCCAATTTGTTCAACACATGTTAAACAACATAAAAAAACAATAGAATATATAATATTGGATGACGATGCTGATACTCGCGCTCATTAAACTCACCATTTTCTCATCAATATGAGATCCTTGCTTCGACTATCATCCGATTAGTGTATATTCGTAAAAATGTTATCGCATAGGAATCAGACTGGCATGAGTAGAACAAATGATTTTAATAATTTAAATGACAGTTTATTTCTATAATGTCTAAATACATAACATAATTTTGAATTGTTATAATAATTTGTTTCACTCAGGGCAATCTGATTCCTATATAATATGAATTATAATAATGTAATTTTTTATGCATTTTTCTGAAAAAAATATTATGCAAGTAAGGGTATTAAAAGTTTTATTTATTGAATTTATTTATAAAATTATCTTTACGTCTTCCGCATACGAAAATAAAAAATATATGTTCTTATTTAAAACATGAAAGTTACATCTCATAGGTATTTTAAGGACCACTGATCGAATAAAAATATTAATATTTTTTGTAATATGAGGTTCATGCTGAATGATTGAGAAAAAGATCCGATAGGCCGTGAAAAACAAAAATAATTATTTTATACAATTATTTATCCATATCATTTGAAATTAAGTTACCTAGTAAGGTAATTTTTATTAAGTATCATTGTGATTGAAAATATGAAATTAACTAAATCATGATTTATAATTTGACAATTTTTTTTACGTGAATCGTCAGCCTGAAATTAATTGGCAGTTTTTAAGACCTTCGTTAATTAATTTGACAACTTTGACAGTTTTTAAGTCTCCCTAAAATTAATTTAAAAACATTTCTATAGAAAATTGGTTAGGAGCATCTAAGAAGAGGAAGAAAATAATGGTAAATGTATTATTGTTAAAGGGAACTTCTTTGAACATATTTAAAATAAAATTCACAAAAATATGAACCATGTGCCTTATTCTCAATTATTCTTAGTTCATAGTTTTACAAAATAATATTTCTTTTTAATTTAATTCTCATTGTATTTCTTGTAATTCTCAAGATAGCTATGGTAGCAAATATAAATTGAATATTCTGTATAATTCCATATAAAATATTTATATTCAGATTTTTATGAACATCCTGTATAATTATGATTTGAAAGAAGCACACCGTAGCCGCCTTGATTCAAATTGTAATCAATAATTGTCGCACGTATTGAGGACTTTAATTGCAATGTACGAGTCGGTATGTATGGCCCTACATGGACTGCTGTGTCATTTATGATGATGAATATATTAATTTATTTATTACAAATTAAAAAAAAAGTATATTAGCCTATTATTTATAGATTTAATAATTTTCGAACTATGATCTTTTTGTTCATAATACAATAGCAAAAAAATCTAATTACAACTATAAGAAGGTTATTAAGAATTATTTACAAAATAATGAGTTTTTTTCTTAAAATTTTATCATTATTGTGTAACACGTATCAAGGATGTAAAATGATAAAAAAATTCAGATTAAGTAAATCCCGAAACTGAAAAAATTATAGGTAACCAATGACAATTGACAGCTAACCCACAGACATTCGATTGTTTAATGGGAAATTCTTATCGTTCATGGCACACTTTAGCTGGTTTTATGCATCATTAATTAGGTTTGTGTTTTGCAATTTAAGAACAATAATTAATTACTATTCTTGACATAAATCGTGATAATTTCAAATATTTTAAACAAATATCTGAAATTAAACAAATTTTCCAAATATAACTAAGAATAAGTTTTTTTAAATTTATATGAAAGAAACTATTTTCACATACAGTGTCTTTGTTCCTAATTTTTGTGTATAGGTTTCATAAATCATGCGTCCCAAAATTAACTGGACTTACTATGCATTAGGTTCGGTTAATGAATTCCAAATAATAAAATTAAAAATATGTTGATAAAACTATTATTAGGTTACTGCGTATGTAAATAGCCGTAACCATATATTACGTCGATATTATTTTTTTCTACTAATTCTGAATTATCTACATATTTCACAATTAATATCATTTTTAAAGCAACAATCTATAATTTAGCAAATTAAAATTATCTCTGTCAGAATTTAAAAATCATAAACAATAAAATTGTTGCTATATAAGTAGTAATTATTTTCTTATAGAATTCGTAATTATAGGATTTATATGTTTTATGTTATTGTGTATATTATAACTATTTGAAGTATGTGATAAAATCTGCTTTGTTCCTGCAGCTTTATCTAATATAATTTTGATTTGTAAATCTGTGTAAAACCATAATTATATTGACATATCTCTAGCTAGACATTACACCAGATTTCATAGTATCGACCTTTAATAATTTAATTGTTTATGGCAGTAATAATTACCAAGTATAAAAGCAAACAATTTAATATTTCACACTTTTTTTGTATATTCCATTATCAATGTTTTTTTAAAAATAAATTTAATTTGTTTTCGTTCATTTAGAAAATATTTCATATCATACATAGAGGATGAATAGAAAAATCCATGACAAAAGCGTTTAACATGGCAAAACAGTTTCTTTTAAATACATATTTTTTGACCTACAAAATTTTATGCGATGCATTTACACGCACCTTGTGGTGGGGGTTAAGGGTGAATTCCTGCTTTCCTGTTCATTTTATGATAAAAACTGTGGAATACATAAAGTTGTGTACAAAACTTACATATTTTATTATATTTTTGGTTTTCTTTACAATTAAAAAAAAACAAAAGTTCCGTTATTTAATAGTAGTAGCCATGGCTTATGATGTCACATAGAAAACAATATTATTTTATTCATATTCTGTAAAAAAAATAATTGTGTAGTAAACTAAATAATGAATTTTTACTCAAACCAGGAACGTATTTTTATTACTGTAAAAAAATATATTATGGTGAAAATAATTATAAAATAATATTTGCCAGAAGTTAAAATGACGTTTGACGTTTATAAATAATTTATTAAATCCAGAAAAAAAGACAAGTGCCATGGCTATTGCCACTAATAAACTGTAGGTTTAAAAATTTCTTTTTAAAATTGTGAGGAAACCAAAACAATAAAAAAATATAAAAACAGCGTTGTGTGTAACTTTTAATTCTGAACAGCTTTAATTTGCAACTTACTATCGTAAAATTTACAGAGAAATTGCACAAAATGAATATCATATATGTTAAATTCATATGTATAGAATTGAAAATAAATATTATAAAAGTAAAATGTAATTTATATCATTTTCTTATATCTTGTGACAACTATCAACATTCTCTGGTCTATAAACAAGTAGCAATATTACGAGGTGTTAAGAAAGCTATAATTTGTGATTGATAGTGTCAAGCTATAGCAACAAACAGTAAAACAGTTTACTCTAAAATCTGGAGTAGTTCTACTTGTGTTGTAGAGAGTTTTATTTATGATGTCGTTGCCATGAATATGATACATTGACATTATCAAGGTTTATAAGTACCGACATTGATATTTGATATGGTATATGGTGTACTTAGATTCTATACCAGCGGTGGTTCGTGAACAGGGTTCGAAAATATCATGATTTTTATATAAGTAACAGATTTTCCGATATTTATTGATATATATCTGATAATTATCAAAATTTGGATATTTAGTTTTACAGTTAATTTTTTTAATGATATGCAAGGGAAATGGTAACTTTAAGCTCGGAACCTTCCTCATATCCTTTTACTCTCTCCCAAATCCAATCTAAATCATTTTTCTTGTCTTTATTATTCTGAATTAAATCGATGATATACAGAGTGGTGACCGCGACCCCGGAACTTACGACTTTAACATGTAAAATCAGATTTTCGTACTTTCCTGCTTCCCTAATTATTTTAGGTAAAAAGCTTAAAATAAAAATTCTTCATCTGTATCATTAAGCAAAATTAATTTTGTTTGCCTTGTAACGTCAAAAATTAGGTATGAAAATGTCCAAAATCACCGCAAAAATAGCTATAGCCATGGAATTGAAACAAAAAATTAACAAACTTTAACAATTTATCTGTCAAGCTAGGTTAATTTAATTTCATTTTTATTTGTAAAATCTGTTCAAGTGAACAAATATCAATTTAAATTAACAGATAATTATTGTTAATTGAAAAAGAAATTAGAAATAATATCTAATAAAAATAAATTGCCCTAACGTGACAGATAAACCGTTAGACATTTGTTATTTAATTTGTCTCAATTCCATGGCTATTACTATTTTTGAAGTGATTTTCGACATTTTCATACGTAATTTCTGCCGTTAAAGCATTTTTACCTAAAATAATTAGGGAAGCAGGAAATTAAGAAAGTATGATTTTAAATGTTAAAGTCCTATGTTCCGTGGTCGCGGTCACCACCCTGTATATATGTAAAATATCGGAATATATACCGTATATACTTAACTATACAGGGTGAACACGAGAAACCGTGACATGGGCCTTTAACATAGGAAAACAGTTTTTCTCAAATTTTATCAGTCCCGCAATATTTTAAATTTACGCTTTTGGTACCCGAGCAAACTTAATTTAAAGACGTGGTAAAAACAGATTAAGTATGCGTTGTTTCTATAATATCTATTTTTTGCCATATTACTTGGTTTGTCAGCTAACATAACGTTCATTTTGTTGAAATAACTGCACACTAAATCCATTTTCATCACGACATTAAATTAAGTTTGCTCGGGTACCAAAAGCGTAAATTTACTCGACACCAAAATCGTTAATTTATAATTTAATAACTAATATAATGAACAGAGTGTCATGAATGGAAAAAATTAATGCATGTTACTTTCTATGTAGAATTAAAGAAATAAGCGAATATTTTACTTCATTAATGGATCATACTTTTTATTAAATGTCAATACACTTTGTCTGAAATAATCGATTTTGAATTTATTATAGTTCTTGAGATTCCCAAGCAGGGCGCATTATTTGGGACACCTGAATCAGTATATTCTCATATCTAAAAATTATTATTATCTATTTTGGCTAATCCATCTCTAACATTATTAATAATAAACTTTGCAATTCCGGGAAATAATAACAGTATTTTGTATCCTGTAAATGAGAAATATTTTAGTATCAACGACCGATGAGTAAGGATTGAACATTAAGTCACATATATTTGCGGTTGCACATTGCTTGGATTTGCTGATATGGCAAACTTATCAAAATAAACCAAGCGGTCATTTCTTTGTTTCACCGCAATTTCATTTTATGCGTTCTGTGAATTTTTATATCAAATTAATTGTTTGTTTAGAGCAGCTGTCAGCACTTATAAAACTTTATTTTGAAGAAGTAATTTTGATATAAACTTTATAAAAGTTTATAAAAAAAACAAATAAAATACATTTTATTTTCGACAAACATTAATTTCTTCGAATTTTGACATATTTTAATATCGTTAATTTTAATGAATAATTCAACAATACTGCATTCATATAATGCAATAAGAAGACAAGAATATAGATTTCCAATAAATAATTAATAAAATAATGCCGGAAATACAATTAGCAATTTATTAGCACCTGTTGAAATACACCTGTGAGTTCCTTTTATTAGTTACATACTAAAATGTTCTAATGTACGCAATACACGGTTGTAAATATAAATATAATAATCCACAGTTTGACGTGCAATAAAAAAATAAATAACAATTCGATTTAGAACTATAAAAAACCTTGAAGGGTGTCCGTTTTTGAACCCTCACCATTGGCATTTCTGTTATCTTAAAAGATACGAAGTCAGTTAAATTATAGTTGTCCTATTTTAATGTTGTACGTATTGGTTTCTATTGTTTTTACCTTCACCAGGACTCAATAACCAAACAAGGGGTGTTGTAAAATATCTGAAATTTACAAAATAATATTCTTATATGATGAAACAAATATACCAAGTTCCATAATTTTATATATATCCGTTTTTTAAAAAAAGCAAAATTTGTACCTGTAGGGGGGTCATTTTCAAGAGGTTGGTACTCCTGTAGGAGACGATATTGGGCATAAGTGTATTAGAAATGTTTGTTTAAAATGATCGTTAATATCTGTGGTTAAGTTATGTCCACGTAGTCCGTGTATTATTATTAATTTCGCATATAATTTTTTTAAAGAAAACTGAAGTTGGCGTAGGTTTCATTATTCCCTAAGTATTTTAATTATATATTTTCTTTATTAATATTCATTATTTTTGCTTTATTTACTAATTTCTCTTAATTCGATTGAGCTGGAATAGCCTATTGGTCAGTTTGCAAACAAAAATACACGAAAAAGTATTTTATCTAAGGGCGCGTTTAAAGTTAATCCGCACTGAGTTCGCTAGATAAATACGAAAAACCAAATTTTACTGTTATTTTTACAAATAACATAAGTATGAAATAATATGGTTTGGTTTACATTTCTTTAGAATACTTTTTTTATTTCCTTTCGAACGACATTCATTTTTTTATCAATGTTGGATTGGAGTTATAGTTTCCTGCTCTCTTATTCATTTTATGGTAAAAACTGAGTAGAATGTAAAGTTGTTCGGAATAAAAATTTGCATACAAAATTATTTTTAATTTTTTTATTGTTATTGAATTTTTTGCAATTTTTAAAAAGAAATTTCAAAATTTCTGTTAATTATTTGCAATAGTCATGGCATTTGTTTTCATTTTTTTCCGGTTTTCACATATTTATTACATATTTATAAACGTCAATGTAACGTATAAATTAATTTAAAAAAAACATTTTCTAAAACTATTTTAATCATAATAATTTTTTATAATAAAAATAAACATCCATTATTCAAATTACTGTAAAACAAAAATTAACAGAATATGAATAAAATAATATTGTTTAAACATTAAGTCATGGCTATGCTATTAATGATTGTTATCCACCACCACTCGCGGTATATGTTATTGACGATATGAGTTCGAAGAACCAATTTTTAAGTATACGGATTTCGTATAGAAGCGATTCCCATTATACTCTCTGCATAACAGGTATCAATGCCTGAGAGGTAACTTTCTCCTATTATTTGTTATTTGCGTAAAATTATTATTTTTTAAATTTCATGTAATAAACCACCCTTTTATTAGCTTTTTGAAACTAGAAATTTTGGAGCGAAAATTAAGACAAAATGTTATTTCAGAAGAAATTTAAAAAGCTCTACAAATATAGGCAATAATAATAAAATTTCATTATTTTAAATGTTTTTAAAGTTTAATGTTCCTAAAACAATAGTTTTTATTTAAAGGTTCCTATTACATTTGGCAAAATCTACACATTTAGTTTTTTATTAAAAAAATAAATTAAAGTGAAATTATTGTAGTAAATTCTTACCCCGTTAAAAATGTCCAAACTAAAGACTGCTTTACACCCCTGCTATATATCTCTGAGATTAACAATTATCCGTAGTACAGAAGGATCACGGATATAAATCCAGCTTTACACTACACTGTACAGTCACTAAACGCACTAAGCACATGCGACAAACCTGGGCCACATTATATGGGATTAATAAATTCGTATTTGCTGCACGATCAGACAGCAAGAGCAACAGAGAATAAACAGCAATAGTAACACATGAGCAGCCAATTCCTCAACAAGACAGGTTTACTTGACGTTTGAGGTTAGAAAAACGCAACCTTGATGGAAAAAATTTCGACAGACGCACGTTGTAAAAGAAAGGTTCAAGATGATGTGTTAATTTGTAATTCAAGTTTTTGTCTTAACTTTGAATTTTAACATAACCTATAAAATATGTCTGCTTGAGTGTTCCGCCATCTTAAAAAAATCTATAAAACGTTGCTCTACTTTAATAAGAGCAATGTGTGTTTGGTTGTTATCATTTACATACATGTAGTGATGTTTACAGCCTTGGTCAAAAACGTTAGACACCTATTCAGTAATGCAAATATTAACTTTGAAACATGTCTCTTTTGATTTTTTTTATTTTTTATGAATAACTATTAATTCTTTATTCATCAATATTCGTATTTATTGACCACAAAGATACCAACTTTTTAAAACTTTCAATTTATTCTCAAGTAAGAAATTTTAGAAATAAATTAGATATTTAATGTTCTATCGAAACTAGTTTATTTTACGTTAAAATAACTTATATTGAATTCATAATATTTATTTAATTTGGAAAGATTTGATTTTTGTCGACATAAAGATAGAGCATCTTGATATGAAAATTAGAATTTGTAATGTTTAGTGTAATAACCATCAGAATTTATTACTTACTCTGCATCGTTTCAGCATGGATTCTAGTAATATTAATATTACATCCTTCTCAACTTCCCACCAAGATCTTCTTAAGACACTGAACAAAACTTCTTTTCTTCTATGACTTTGATCCATAATTTTTCGATATAGAATTTCTCAGAGATTTTCTATTGTATTTAAGTCTACAGATTGTGATGGCCATGTCATAACATATAACTTTATTGTCTTTGAACTTTTTTTTATAAGTGTCGAAGTATGCTTTAAATCATTATATTGTAACGCGTGCGTCGAATTATTTTTCATAATTTCATAATTTTGGCGGGTCGCCAACGCATGAGTGAAAATATATCAGTACTTGTACTTGTTCACCTACACAACCTTTTGTTCATAATATTTATTCATATGTTTCAACCATGTTTGCAATTTTATAAATAAATAAATATATTATCACGACATATTACCCATTTTGCATTTCGGGCTTGCCAATCTGCTTTGTACACAATATCGGTAATGAAGATTATAATGATATATTTGCACCTTGCGAGGTGTCACCTCAGGATACTCATTCCTGGTATGGAGAGTGCACCACACGGTACGAATATGTCATCATCTTTACCGTTATCTGAGTAGAAAGCAGACTGGCACAATCAGAAATTGGTAATATGCCGTGCGTTGATTATATTTTTTATACTAATTTGGTTCTTGTAGAATTACAAACGTACTGCCTTATATTTTCCATTGCTTACATAATACTTTCAAAATTAGAAACTTCAATAAATAGACTTTTGCGAAAAACTCTTCAATTATTATTTTTAATAAGTATACATATATATATATATATATATATATATATATATATATATATATATATATATATATATATATTATAATTATCGTATTAAACGTGTTACCTTCTCGTATTCCAAGTTATAAAAATGCACCACCATACTATCAAAACTGGTAATAATTTCCAAATTTGTCCATAATCGGTCATTTAACGCACACATAGACCCGTTCTATTATGTGTGAAAAATATGATAACATATTAAGTTACCTACCTACTAAAATTATGTTCCCTATAAAAAGCAACCTTCGAGTAAACATAAAAAGTATTTTTTGTACAAATATAATGACGGAAGTAAAATTTGCGTCAAGTATTATATAAAGTTACGGTATCGTATGACGTTAAATAAACAATACCATTGGTAATTTTTTTTTGGTTAGGATACATACTAATTATGTTACCTTGCATTTTCGGTTATAATTTTGACGTCTAATATATCATTTTTTGTCAAGACATTAATTTTGTTTTCTGTATTATTAAAAACTATGATGTTTATGAACACTTCTTAATTTAAATGTCCTACTTAGTTTTTATTTAATTTTAGCAATATGGAAAAGTAAAAATAGTTATTGACCAAATAAGTAAAAGTGATAATGTTTCCATTTTGACATAACCTTTTTAACAAATTATCCACATAAATTTCTTTATCATTTATTTCCAAAGTCAAAAACAAACTAATTATATGATCGCTTAAATTTAAACAGAGAACAATTTTAATAAAAATTGTTCCATTTTGTAAAACATATTTATTTAGACTTTTGTATATGCAGAGTATTAAGTAAATAATATTAATATTTTTAATCACACCAGTAAATTCACACATTTATGAATATTAGACATTATAAAGGTATATTTTTCAGACTCTTTGAACTTCATATAAATAAAATTATATCATTTACTCAATTGTGTAATTATTTCTCATTTTACTTATGTCATATTTTTTTATACTATTTTCATGTAATTTAGGTCAAAAATGACATTATTTTAATGTATTCTTCTATTTTACAAAATGTATGCATATACAGGTGTCCCACATAGCTTGTGCATATATTGATATCTTAGGAATTATGAGAAACGGAGTCGGTTAAATTAGACTAAAGAAAAAAACATATTGTTATCATAGTTGGCTTTAACATTCAGGAAGGGTATTCAAAATAATTTTAGAAATAAAAATGAAGAAAAAATTATTAAAATATTTTAAAAAATCTGTTTATATACAGGAGTTAAAAAAGGGGTATAAAAAATTGAGGGTATATACAATTTGACGTGCTGATTCTCAATCAAAAATAATTTTTCCAAAATTCGAAAAATTATTTCTTATTTTTCATTTAATTATTTATTACTGCGCCACTGCCAACATGGAATTTTTATTAAAAATAATGAATTATCTAATTATGTAACAGACGAATTAATTAATAATTCATTATTTTTAATAAAATTTTCATGTCGGCATTGGCGTGGTAAAAAAGAATTAAATGAAAAATAAGAAATAATTTTTCGAATTTTGAAAAAAAATCTTTTTGATTGAGAATCAACACATTGAAATGTACCCACAAACTTTTTTACTCTTTTTTAACATATAGTAATTTATGCTAATGGGACTACTTTAATCTTTTTTAACCGACTTCGTATCTCTCATAGTTTCCGTGATCTCAAAAAGGATGGAACAAATTCGAATTGATGCAGGTACGTATGTTTAGGCCAACCTTTTGAGATAAATGGACATTTCACATATTTTCGTTTGTTTTCCAGTTACGGACAAAAAACATAATTTGATTATTTTAACTTTTGGTTAAAATTTTAAAAATCATTTTTTCCATTCTGACAAAAGTTACGCTAAAAGTTAAAATGATCAAATTTAGGTTTTTGTTCGTAACTAAAAAACAAATAAAAATATCTCAAATGTCTTTACAGCTTGGAATTTGTCTCAATGTTTGCCCATAAAGACCTACATCATTTTTTACAGCGTGCATAATATTTTTTTTTATCCATTCTGTACATGTTACCTGTGGTGACACTGTGTATTACGGATAAAATATAGCATACTTTGATATTATAAAGCAAAAGTTTTAATTTTTGTTTGAGATATTGACTTTATAAATATAACTGATAACAATGATAACAGTAATCTAGTAGTTTTGAAAAAGATAAGCCAATTTAATGGATGAAAAAAAATATTTTCTAAAATTATTAAAAATACTAATAAAATCTTGTTAAAATTCAAAACAATTCAGTAAATAAAAATAAAATAGCAGACGGTAAAACACAGCAAAATTAAACAAATACAAGATAACACGATAAATAATCAAACATAGTTAAGTGAACTTAGTTCAAAGTCCTAGGTCTACTTAGTCTTTCTTGGAAAACAGTTGAAATAAATAATAAATTCTTCTCCTGCACAGTACTAAATAGTATAGTGTAAAATGGTGTCACGAAAACGAGTTTTGGATCTCCTGCAAATTATCACTGCAGAATCGTAAGTTTTGGGTTTAAATCCCAAATATTTTGCTTCTTATTCACTACTAGTACAATACAAATAAGAGTGTATGCGAAAAACGTATGAAAAGTATTATAAACAGCTTGTGGTTTTCTACTACGAAGTGATATGCTAAATTTAAGTGAGGTTATATACAATAAACAAAGATGGAAAGTGTACATAGGCGGGGACAAGGACTTTTTCTCTAAGAATTTAATAGTAACGTTATTTATATTAAGTAAGAAAACTATATTTTGAATATCTACTGTATTTAAATAATAAATTAATTTAATTAAATATTGAAATTTAAATGTAATGTAAATCAAAATATTATTGTCTATAATGTAAAATTTTGTTATTATGAATTACTGTTATAATAAATATCCTTCAAAATATTTATTATAATTATTATATTATATAAGAAAATACGTATGTATTTATGTATAGAGATAACCTAATTTTTAGATAAAGATAGCTACATCTTTTTAGTTAAATAGATAAAATAACGAGTACGGTATGTGAAAACATATTGTGATCTACAGAATAACGTTCACGGTATCTAGAATTGTAACGATCATCCTATCTATTTTGACGTTTTGTGAAAACTCTCTAATATGAACACGCTAAAACGTCATCATTGCTTATGACGTAGCATTTAACGTGTACCTTTATAATTGCGTACAAACTTTATATCATGCATGTTAATTGGTATATTTCTCTAAATATAACAACAATAACCTACATTTCATATTAAGTACACAATAACGTGTGATATTTCCATTTTCTGTTAGTTCGTAGCAATAGCCATGACTTTTATATTCTCTTTTTCCGATTTTTTAAAATTATTCAATAAACGTCAAACGTCAATCTGACATGGAAAATAATTCCCATATTCTTTGATCTACCACAATAATTCTTTATAATAATAAAATGTTCCTTAAATAAACATTCATTATTTAATTCATTTTTTGTAAAAAAAAATGACAGAATATGAAAAAATAATATTGTTTTCTACAATGTCATAAGGTCATGGTTATTCCTGCTAATTAACGGAACTAAAACTGTAATAAAAAAATGTAAGAACAGTTTTGTATACAACTTTTAATTCTGTACAACTTTGCAGACTATAGTTTTTGCCGTAAAATGAATAGGACACCAGGAAATTGCATAAAACAAAAATCCCATATTAAATCCCTATGTTCACCTCGCTCTGCTCGTGTCAAGAAAAACTCGTGACTGAAGCGACGTTTATAAAACTTGTTTCGTTATACAGTATTTTTACAAAAAAGGTTCTTGTAAGTAAAAACAGAAACATCGTCATTTCGACCCTCTTCTGTATATGATAGACCAGTGGTGCGCAACCTTTTTAAATCGAGGGCCAAAAAAAATAATTATTTTTGCAAAAGAGCCACTTACATAAGATAGCAAAAATTTTGTATTAGAAATTGTAAAAATAAGTGGACTGGTACATAATTAATAATAATAAATAATTAACCTATTAATACTCGTATTATTCCAATCACAAAAATAATATTTAGTATAATTATAATAACATAGGAATACGTAATAAAAATAATGACTTAAATATTATAAAATTTAAATAAAACAGCTTTACATTTTATTCAAAGCTAACTGACTAATATCAGGATTGATGCTGTGGTCGCAAGAAGCAAAAGATTTTTTAAATTGACATCTGTTAATCGAGACCTTTGTTTATTTTTTAATAATTTTCATTGAAGAAATTGCTTGTTCGCAAATATATGTGCTGAAGAACCAACAAACATGTCGTTGTGTAATTGTTTTAACTTCGGAAAATTTTGGTGTGGCAATTTCCAAAAATTTATAATGTCACCTTGATTTAATAAATTACAAAATTCATCGTATTTGTTTTTTATTGCAGCATTAAATTTAATATCCATTATTTCTAACTGCAAATCAGTATCAATATGTTTTATTTGCTGTTCAGTTAATGAAAACGGATTAGTAAAGAGTGTTATATTCTTCTATTGGGCTGCAAATTCAGAGAAACGAGAGTCAAATTCTTGTTTCAGTAATTTAAGTTTTTCTTTAATATCTGTCGTATTTAAGTAATAAAAAATCTGATGTGGACACCACACGACTTCCTTGTACGATTATTAAACTATACATATTTTTTTAATAAATAAATTACAAAATATTAATTTTAAATTCAAAACAGGAAGATATATAGCGACCATAAAGGGAGTTTTTAAAGAGAGTTTTGATTACAACAAAGAAATATTTGATTACACCAATGAATATGACTAATTTCACAATAAAAATATAGAATTTGTTATTGTACGAATCATAAAATTGCACGTATTTAACGTAATTTGACATGAACATTTTTTTTATGTTTTTGTCCTAGTCCATAGCAAGCTTTATTACAAAAACAAAAAAGTATATAATTTTTCAATTTACGTATCTCGCTTGTACAAAGGGCTAATTTAATAAGACTTGATGTGCTAGACGCAGAAATTAATTCTCTAAAACTTTTATTTGAAGCATTTATTTCTAAAATCAAAATAAAATCATTTTATTGAAGAAAAACTGTTAACAACTTCAAGTAATGTACCACTTCCGGTTGGCCTATTTTAACCAAAATCTATTATGCTATTTCGATTGACATAAAAGTCTTGTATACCAAATTTGAAAAGTTTTGGATTATATTTTAAAACAGTTTTTCATTAAAATCTATTATAGGCTTCATGTAAAGTACCACTTCTGGAAATTGTGTAATAACCAGAAAGGGAGGTGCACAACTAGATGTTATAGGAGTCCTAAATACAAAATTTCAACTTTCTACGGCTTACCGTTTTTGAGTTACGTACGTACGTACAGACGTCACGACGAAATTAGTCAAAATGGATATTTCCGCTGAAATCTGAAAACCAAAATTTTTCGCGATTACAATACTTCCTTTACTTACGTACAAGGAAGTAAAAATAATACAAATTATAATTTTCTATTTTTGGTAGATATAGTATGTGTATAGAATTATAGATATGGTTATAGATATAGAAATAGATTTTAAAATTAGAAAAAAAATATTTTTTTAATTTCATAAAGGGCCGAAAAATCGTAAAAGGGCCACAAGTGGCCCGAGGGCCACTACTTGCGCACCACTATCATAAAAATATCTTTGCATTTTTAGTATTAAAAAATTAAGTACGCAGAAATAGCAATTAAAACTTTAAAAACCATTTTTCTTAGAACAATCATCGTATGACTAAGCTATTTTATCTTGTACCCTTTATTTGAAAACATCATTAATTTTTTTTAGGTTATACAAAGCGCATTAAACTGATTCACATGAGCAGTGCTCGATATATTTCCTGTTTTATCGTATTGTAAACAGCATATTGTAAAATTTTCAAAAACATATTTACCGTTACTGGCATATTTATACATCTTAATGTGCTACCATTAAATAAATGTTTTGTTTTGGAAAATAATTATAGCAGCGTTCAATATTATTACATATAACTACCTGTTATTAAAATTAATAATACGTTAAAATCCTGTTTTGCACATTTTGTTATTGATAATTATTTTTTGTTTCCATCTTACAAGGAAGTTTATTCACAAATAAACTATACGTGAGAAATTTCAAGGAAAATAAATATGATAAAGGATAAGGAATTATTAAAGAAATATGAAAAGAAAATATTACTGAAATGCATTACAATTTTCTTAAGAAATTTGATATATTTATTTTTTATTCTTTGAAAAGATAATATTCATTTTTTATTAAACATTTTAAGAATAAATAAAATATTTTATCTCTCATTACACAGATTTCGATAATGAGAATGGGCGTTTACCAGACGTCATATCAGGGACTTTCACTGTTGTAGAAAGGGCACCACAGGGGTCAATTTTGTGATATGAACAGGGCCGGATTAAGTCATCTAGGAGCCCTAGGCTGATAACAATTTGACGCCTATGTTATAATTTGCACTTAAAATTAAACATGTCTTGACAAATGCATATGTATCTATGAAAACACGAAACATAATAATGTTTAGACGATTTTTTCTATATTTAACGTTTGAAATTTTTTGAATATCTTGAAAAATACATTTTTGTATAACTTCTGATTCTACTCGTATAGTTGATAAAGAGAGATCAGCAGTTGTGTGATTTGTTATAGAACTTCGTAAATAAGATTTTACTTGTCTTAATGTAGAAAAAAAACTTTCTCGCGGCAAGGTATAAATATATTCTAAAAGTAATATCCATATTTAGAAAAGTACGAATTATATTTTTGCTTCTGATTGCTTGCAAAATGTTAGAATTCGTCATAAAATGCGAAAGAAATGCTAAGACTTTGACTATTATATTTGTGAAGTTAGTGGCGCTCATTGGTTGTACTCGGCAAGCGATACGGTTTCACATGTGCCCATTAACAACAATTAAGATATACGAGTAAAATGAATTAGAATTCGATGGAAACTCGTAGCTTAGATGGTTAGAGCATCCTACTAGGCACAAAGGTAAAAAGTTCAAATCCCAGCCGAGGTCCATGATTTTTTCACAATTTTTTTCTTTATTTAGGTAATTAAAATCTCCTTGACCTATTAAGCCCATTTCAACGATTTAAATTTTTGGGATGGATCAAAAATAATTATCTAATAAATAAAAAATAGATCGAGAGCAAAACTTATATTTTTTATTTGCCTAGATCTAAGTAACCCATGATTTTTTTTTCTGGATAAACAAAACACCGCTAAAATGACCTAATGGAGTAACTTTTGTCTAATTTAATCGACTTCTTCTGGTCCTCAAGATCCTGGACAATTTTCCTGCAAAATTAAATACAGACATATATCATTTTCTATAAGCATTATATATAATTTTTTCAAATTATTTTGCCCAAGACTATGCCTTGCTTAAATAATTCTTTATTCTTTTAAGAACGGAAAAAGATTTCCCAATTGCATTACATGTACCTACCTACCTACCTACCTACATATTGGTAATATTAAAAAAAAAAAACGTTCCACATTTGGAAAAATCGATTGCAAAGCATCAATTTTTCTGTTATTATATAATATAAACTTTTATTTTCGTTTGGGGTTAGGGCCCCCTAGCTTACGGGGCCCGAGGCGGTCACCTCCACCGCTTGTGCGTAAATCCACCACCACCATTGTTACCCAGTACTGGCATTGGTAATGATAACGATAAATTTAAAATATCAGGTGATTATAGTGGTAATGCCATAATGGTAAATTTATTATTGAAATTGCAGAAAGCCATCCTCATCCTATGTATTTTCATATACCATTACCAGGTCATTGTAGCATAAAATACAGGATGGTGCATTAGTAGAAGACGCCATGGATACTGATTTCAACGTTAATTTTGAAATGTTCAAATATTGTCTCTCCTAATTATTTTTTGTAGAGAAAAAAAAACCTGAAATTTTGGAAACAATTTTTTTTTTAATTTAAGACGCAATAAAAATGGATTTAGTATGCGATTAAGTCAAAAAATTAAGTAAGTAAAACTTCGTTATAACGCTTTTAGAAATTTTCTTTTTTTGTTTTCCCTAATAAAGGTGTGTTGTTTTATTCACTGATAGATAGTGCGCATGACATTTGGAAATTTTAAATTGCTGAAAAATAATTAGGGGAAACTATATTTGAACATTTCAAAATTAACATTCAAATCACTATGATGCGTCTTATGATTCACCTTCCTGTATAGCGCACACAGTGTGCTACGCAAAACTTCATAAGGTTGCCAATTTATACATATTTTTTAATCATTGCCAATACCAGATGTTATAAATAATGACTGAATGTAAATTTGTTTCAGATGTCGATGCCCAGCGCATTCACGTGGTGCAGTTTCCACCGTCCGGGGAGCTAGCGGGGCACCACAACCTAAAGAATATGCTTTTGAGGTGAATATTTTTAATTTAATGGAAATTAATGCCATTGCAGTTGCAGATAATTTGACAAAATTTGAAAATTAACTGTTATAGGATCTATGTTAATATGACATTTTTCTTTCAAAATATATATATTTTCATCGTTTAGCAGTGTATTAAACATAAAAATATTAGAATACGTCCCTGATATATCTATTTAAATTAGGGTTAATCTTGTGATAGTATTATATTTCTAACCTTTTCATAATATTTTCAATATACTAATACTGTAGTATTATGAAAAAAAAAACTTTATTATAATTTTTGGAATAACGCAGAGTTTTAAAATTAAAAACATAAATTCCTTGATTTGTAAAAAAAGTGACGTCTGATTTTTCCCTGTACTCTTTAAATGAAATGGAAATATCAGGAGCTATTAATTACACTTTACACACAATCGTAAAAATTGCGAATGAGTTGAATTCCTGTCTCATACTGCGCCAAGTAGCTAAGAATACTAATTGGTGTAGTTTAGTCTAATCCAAAATTGGTCTTCAATAATTATAATATTGTTTTTACATTCATGTCCATTAAATATAAATGTGATGCTTGTTTCTATGTAATTATATATAATCTATCCTATGTTTTTATTAGATAAATAAAATAAATTATTTTTAATTATAGCAGCTGTATTAGTTTTTGCATTATAATAATTATCATATGACATTTAATAGAAATGGGACATGTTATATTGCAACATTTGGATTTTAGTAAAAAATCAAAACCTTATCTGAGTAATAAGAAAGTATTACTTGTTTATTTGCACGTACAATAATGTTATCTTGACGCCAGATTATCAAACACATTTTATAAAAAAAATGCTTAGGTGAATTATTGATTTACATTTGTTTACTTACACAATATATAACGTACCTACATAATAAACAATTTAAATATATCAATATTGTTTTCTTATAAAAAGAGTCCCATGCTAACATAGTCTTACATTAGCCAAAATAATTTCGAAAAGTTTGTTAGAAGTTGGTTAAATTATTTACAATTTTTTACAAACAAAAAAAATATTTTTTTTATTTTGTTATACTCAAAAATAATTGCTAATAAGTAAATAAAAAAATGTAGCGAAACTTTGAACTATTAGTTACTACTTTTTATTAAATTATATATTATTATAGAAGGTAACACCATTCATTTTCTTTAAAATGCTTAAATATTTTTTTCTGTGTTTCTTAAGTTTTTCTATATTTTTTTTATCGAGATATTAAATAGCAACTTTGAGGAAGCCATAAGCCATGGCAAACAATTAAAATTATTTTCTTCCTAAAATTTTCATGCAAATCTGGCGGTATGTTTCAACTTTAAGTTATGTAACGGGTTCATTGTAATTCTCTTCTACATCCTTACATATTATTGTTATTTTCGAGAACAATAGGTGCTAACATGGAATTTTATCAAACGTACTGCACAGTGAAACAAGAATTCATAACATATGTTTTACACTCGCACTCGCGTGTTTATAAATTGCAACTTTTATTACTTATTATGTGCAGGTGTTATTAAAGAAAATAAAAATTATACGCATTTTATTACCTATTAATGTACGATATCTATATAGGAAAGAGAAATAAATCAATTATTATGAATTGGATTACTTTTAAAGTCGACCTGTGGAAATATTTTTGTTTATATTTTAGAAATAATAAAATATTTTTTAAGTTGATTGCGGAAATATAACAGCAATAAATGTAATATAAATATAACAGTAAATTATTTCTATTCTCACGTTTGTGTGAAAAAAAAGTAATTACCTACTAGCTTTAAGTTAAATTATCACGAGTACGAAAGAAGATACCTATATTCAGTATTTAAACTAAAATTAGATTGAAAATTTCCCTGATACGATTTACATACGCCGACAAAATTAGGGAACGCAAAAAAACTATGTCCTGTATTCCGAGCGCACTTTTATGGAGCGCGCTTTTACATTATAAGTGTGCTCCATAAAAGTGCTTTTATTATAAAAGTACGCTCGGAATATGGGCCTATGTGTTTAAAAAAGTATGAACCCTCTGTCTTTCATATTTATGTTGCTAATTCTGCATCTACAACAAATAACAAATGACGATATAACATCTATGTGCTACCTAATAAAGATTGATTATCATTTGTCGAGGTGTTAGATATTGCTTGATCTTTAGTTTTATTAATAATAAGTGTTTAATTCGTGTTCACTACAGTGAAATCATTGTTAACCCTTGATATACATATCAAGGGTTAACAATGATTTCTGCTTCTGTTGTATTTTCAATTCTATGTATTTAAAATAAAAAATATTTTTAAAAAAACTGGAAAATTATTAATTTTAAGTAGTAATTAATAATTTATACATAACCAAAAATTTATTTTATAATTAAACTAAATTTTCCATTATTTATAAATTATTAATTACTAATTATTACTTAAAAATAATATTTCTTTTCATATTTTTTACTTTAAATGCTTAGAATTGAAAAGACAACAAAAGCAGAAATCATTGTTAACCCTTGATCTACAGTGAACCCGAATTAAACTGCCATATAATAAAACTAAAGACCGAGCAATATTTGCCACCTGGATAAAAAATAATCTTTATTAGGTGGCTATATGCAGGTATTATATCGTCATGTTATTTGTTGTAGGTGTAGAGTTACCAACACAAATATGAAAGACAGAGGGTTCATTTTTGAAATACATAGATTCTTTTCGCGTTCCCCTCATTTTGCCGATATATGACCCGATTCTGCATGGGGTGCCACAACCTATATATTTTTTTATTTTCAATTTGTTTTTTCATAGATGAAAAGTTCTACTGTACGTTACGGACCAGGGGTAACCAAAGAAGTCGGTATGGACTTAGCTAATATGAAAGCAAAAAATGTCTGTTTGGTCACAGATAGAAATTTGGTGAATTTACCTTCTGTTCAAGTAGCTATGGATTCTCTCACGAAAAATGACATCAAATTTGAAGTTTTTGACAACGTCAGAGTTGAACCCACAGAAAAAAGGTACGTGAAAGTAATTATTTTGTAATTTTTTATTATTTGTAAATATTTATATATCCGTTGATTCGGCTTTTTATAAAGAAAATATTTAGTCAAAAAATGGACTTGTTTATAATTCTCTCAAGTATTTCTGTGTTAAGAGTGGAGAGTGCACCACAGAGATCGTTTTTGTTCTTTTTAAAAATACGGTATGAGTAACCAGCATTCTAAATAATTATAACATATTAAAACATTCATTAACAATCAGCAATACCATACTTTATTTCAAATTCTAATCATGTGTGTTTAATAATTAGTGTTTGTAAATCATTTAATATATTCTTAGCTTAGAAGAAGCCATTGACTTTGCAAAGAAAGGCCAATTCGACACTTACCTTGCTGTTGGAGGTGGTTCGGTCATAGACACATGCAAAGCTGCTAACCTGTATGCTTGTAATCCCGATGCAGAGTTCTTAGACTTCGTCAATGCACCAATAGGAAAAGCTAAACCAGTTCAAAATGCACTTAAACCCTTAATTGCAGGTACAAATACACTTTTAAGATAAAAATAATGTCAAAATACCACTAAATGTTCACTAAATCACTCCAAAACATTTCACTTTCACATATAAACGCTGCAACTACGAACAAGTGTTTTTGTAAACTTGTTTACTTTGGTTTGTTAGGGCTTGTATATAGTTTATTCAATTCTTAAAAGATTTTTATGTACACTTCATACAATTTAAACTTATTTTATTATAAATTTTGGAAATATCTGAAAAAAAATGCAAAAATAGAAAGTATTGAATTTATAATTACATTATAACAAAATATAAAAACAATGAAATAAACAGAGCGCCTAATCCTGGAAGGACAGAAGACGTAAATATAAAGTAGGAATTCTCGAAACTATAAAAAGATACGAAGTTAGTTAAATTAAACAAAACTTGCCCCATTAGGAGGCCATTTTGGTTGAGTATCTGCCTTTTCTGGAAAAATCATAGGACGATAGGTATAAACAAGCATGTAAATTCTACATATTTTTATTTTTTAAAATTACTTGAAAAAAATAGTTCATTTTTATCTAAATATATATATATATATATATATATATATATAAATACCCCTGCTGAATTCCGTCAAGGTTTCAAGGCCAACTATAACATTATAATAACTCATAAATAAAATGAATAACAAAATCATTGAAGCATTAAATTTATAAAAAAATTAAGTGCCATTTTGTGTTTTATAGTTATTTGGAAAAAAGTATTCTCTAAGAAACGAAACAATGTATAATGGTATTATCTTCTTTTATTAATATTTTTAACCAATTTGTTGTAGTATTTACTAACACTCATGATGCGTCGAAGTATGAGTTAAAATATTTTAGTATTTGTATTCTTTTTACTCACAGTCGTAGTATATAGAATTAATTCCATCTTTAGCTTATTTCAACCAGTTCTAAAATTTTTGTTTTCATGTAAACATCTTATACGGGGTGTCCTTGAAATCTGTTTTATAGGCAATATAATGTTAATATTTTTATTTTGTTGTAGTTGTAAAAAAATAAAAAAATAAAATTTAATTTACAATTTTCCTCTAATATTAATAAGTAAGCAACTACAGCAAAATAAACAAATTACAGTATATTCCTCATGTAATTTTTTTTAAGTAGACACTTGTATATTTTTGGCATTTAAATTATTTTTTTCCTCAGTGCCAACTACTTCCGGTACGGGAAGTGAGACAACAGGTGTCTCTATCTTCGACTATGAACCTCTACATTGCAAGACTGGTATATCGTACGCTTGCCTACGCCCAACTCTAGGTTTAATAGATCCAATTCACACTTTAACTCAGCCTGAGAAGGTGTGCGCTTACAGTGGGTTCGATGTCTTTTGCCATGCTTTGGAATCTTTCACAGCTATGCCATATACCGAAAGACCGTGTCCAGAAAATCCAAATCTTAGACCTACCTATCAGGTATGGCCAAAAAATTACAATTTTGTAATATTAGTGATGTCTCAGGTGACTTGGATTATATAACAGTCAATAATTATATTTTCATTTAAATTTATGGTTATAGCGACGTGTTAACAACAAAGCAGTGATATATATTATTGACTGGAATGCACATACCTACTATGATAGTAAAGGCCTACTGAATACCGGCTGCTGGAGGAATCGGCAAACATCGGGACAATTCGTGAGGACGAATATTACTTCGTCTAGTGCAGGGTCAGTAATTGTCATTCAATGGGCCTTCTGTTCCGCGTATGCTGACAGGTAGAGTATGCGAGTTCCAGTCATTAATATATTTCAATCCAACAAAGTTATCTCGTGATAAATTGTTGCGTATTTTTACTTATCAACTATAATGAATAATACGAGTAGTAACACGTTTTTTCTATACTTGTCTTTGCGTAACGCTATTGTAATGACGTTATGTGGAATCTCTAAAATTATTTTACAGGAAAACTGAATATGTAAAAGATTAGAAAATACGGATATTATTTTTACATTAATTTTATTATAATACAAAAAATGACAAAATAAGCCTCAATAATAATTGTTAAATGATTATAAATTAACTGTAAAGTATGTTTTAGTTTCTATAAATTATTTTAATTCATACTTGTGGTTACAGAAATAATATTTTTTTTTTCTGAGACCAGGTGCGCGTGCTGAAGAAATACTGATATAAATTGTATTTGTGTGTTTTGTTTTTATATAGGGAAGTAATCCAGTATCTGATGTTTGGGCGAGATTTGCTTTGGAAGTCATTAAGAAGTATTTCAAGAGAGCTGTTTACGATCAGGAAGATTTAGAAGCTAGAGGATGGATGCATTTAGCATCTACTATGGCTGGCGTTGGATTTGGTAATGCTGGTGTGCATTTGTGCCATGGAATGTCTTATCCAATTTCTGGAAATGTTAAAAACTTCCAACCCGATGGATACAGGTAAGACCAAATTTATAGGAATAATTACAAATCTAATATAAGCATTTCTTGTTCATCTATTTTGTAGCACATTGTAATAATTAGTAATTACTAGAGTTCGGAATATAGGCAAAATGCATATTAAGTGCATGCTTGCATATTTTTAAGAAAATCGAATAATAATGCATATGCATAATTAAATAAGTGCGTATTTTGTAAATTTTTGACAATTGATAATTTTATATTATTACTTGAAAGAAAAAGTGGCGGGTCGTACTTTATTCAAGATGAGGATAATAAAATTTTATATTTAGCTGGATGCTATGAATAATTTGTATTTACATTATCAAATATTTTCCATCTTTACGAGGGAATTTTCGCATTTCGAGATAATTTCTACGCCTCTCTTTGCTATGAATTTTGTAATTCTGTAGGAAAGAAAATAATAGAGAAATATAAGTGTGTATTAAACAAAAATGCTGGATATGAAAAATAAATAAAATAATAAATGGCACTGTTGATACTAATATTAATTTGAATTCAAGCTTAATTGCTAATTTTCCTATAACTTATTGTGAGGTTGAACGTACATTTTCTTCTTTCAAACTCATTTTTACTGAAAGCAAAATCTTAGTTTAGATAATTTAGAAAAACACCTGGTTACTCATTGTTATAATTGTAATATTTAAATAGATTAATTGATTCGTTTTAAGTAAAAAATATATATGTTACAGTTAAAGTATACATTTCAGTCAGTGCATACACTGTCTAGTTGATGTATGCTTCCACTAGCTGTTTTAGTGAAAGTATAAATTATTGCGTTGCCCACCCAACAATCTAGGCGTATCAATTTTATAAAAAAATCAAACAGAAACAATACCTAACGCACAGAACTCGGATTTAGGTAGACAGTGACAAAAGAAGGTGTATACACTAACTAGTCAATGAATACATTAACTAGATAAAGTATGCACTATATAAAATAATGTATACTTTCACTAAAACAGCTAGTGGAAGCATACATCAACTAGACAGTGTATGCACTGACTAAGTTGATACTTTAACTGTAACATATGTAATGCATAATATGTATTAATGGTAAATAATCATAACGCCATGGTGCATATTTTAGTATATTTTTGATACGTACTTACATTAATATTTTTAGATTTTTTAATGCATATTTTCCGAACTCTAATAATTATCAATTAATACACAAAAATATTAAAACCCGGTTTCAGAAATAAAGGACACAATACAGGTGTTTTAAAACTTCGGATATAAATTTGAAGGACATATAGTACCAAAATTAATAAAAAAAAAACTGAATCAACGTAGGTCTGATTTTCAACTGTTTCCGAGAAGATGCTATTTCGAATTAGAATCGAAGAAAAACTGACAAAGATAGCGATCGAACAAAATTTTATCTATGCCAGTAAATAGAAAATTATTTGATTTTTTTTTTTTTGAAAAACAAAAAGTCTCATTTAATCGAAGTCGTAATAGTGGTAAACCCCACACTCTTATAATCTCGGAAACTATTGAAGATCGGACCCATGTTGATTAAGCTTTTTTCTCATTTTGGTCAGTATTATGTACCCTTAAAATTTTACCCGAAGTTGAAAAACACACAACAAATTTGTGTAATTTCTATTTTCAGTAAATCTCACCCTTTGATTCCGCACGGTTTGAGCGTCATCCTGACGGCCCCAGCGGTTTTCCGCTTCACAGCTTCCGCCTGTCCTGAGCGTCACCTAGAAGCGTCGGAATTACTCGGCGTCGATACTTCGCGTTCTGTACGTGCAGACGCCGGTCTTGTTCTTGCAGACACTGTCCGTACCTACATGCAGGATATGAAGGTAGAAAATGGACTTACCGATATGGGATACACGACGGACGATGTAGGAAAACTCGTACAAGGAACCCTACCACAGGTGAGGAAGAATAGTACTTGTATAGATTAGGGCGTCTTAGGCTTTTTAACACGCGACCCCTTTTGAATAATAAATTATGCATTTACTCGATGACATAAAATTATAAATATATTTAAAAAATAAAATTAGATAAAGTTGTTGTTTGTTTCGTTCTTGCCCAAAAAAGCGCCGACTAGTTTATAATGTTCGTGCTTTTTTTGGATTTTGCCAAAAGCTTGTTACTCACAATGTGGCATGACCAGAATCGAACGATATTGTGCCATAACTAAGAAACTTCAATAAGTGGACTTGTTCGATTCGAAAAATTGTCATAAAACGAACTAAATATCTCTGTTCTATAAAATTAAAAAGAAACCCTTTAACATGCTTACTGCAAATTAATATTAAGTTTCTTGTAGATCCTGCCAGATTTGGTGAAATTAACTATATGAATCCAATCTCATTAATTTCCTTGTAATTTATTTAATAGTGTGAAATCTATTGGCCTCAGATAGTGTTTTATTTCATTTTCTCTAATTAAAATATTTAATCAGGAACACAACAATTCAATTAAAAGGAAAAAGAAACAATAGAAGTTTAATTATGCAGTAATAAAAAAGGTATTAAAGTCACCAATAAAAAATTTCAAATAAAATAACTGCATGCAAAATCAGTATTACAACATAAAGATAGTTTTAGTGCAAACAACATAAATTTACTAAAACTACTTTTAACAATTTAAAAATAAGTTTCAGTACTACACAAAAATTTACTGAAACTTGAAGAAATAAATAAAAAACAGGAACTAGGATTTTTTTACTCTTGTTTTTTATATTTATTCTGTATTGGTGTGTAATATTTTATTTGTTTAAAGCTTTATATGATTGTATACCGGGAGTTTTTTTTTATAAGTAAACATGGGCGTACGTCTTTACCATAGTTACATTTAAAAAGATTGACAGCAATGTATTATTTAAAAAAAAAATGAACATAGGGAGTTGTCAAACTCATCAAAGTGTAATCTGTTAATTTCAGAAATTCTTTTTGTCGAAAGGGTTTGTTATTTTCATTCAACTGTATAATTTAATGTTTCTTATTATTAATTATCTTATTTGCCCTGATTCATTAATGCTGTTCATTGACCCACCCTGTAGTTCTATAATTATTATTCAGGTGGTGGCGATTAGGGGTAAACAAGGATTTATATGGGATCTTTGTTTTATGCAATTTCCTGCTCTCCTATTCATTTTACACCAAAACCTGTACAATGCAAAGTTGTTCAGAATTAAAACTTGCATATAAAATTGTTTTTACATTTTTATATTGTTTCCAGTTTCTTCATATTTCAAAAAGAAATTTCAAAATGTTTGTTAATTCATAGCAATAGCCATTCCACATGTTTTCTTTTCTTCTGGTTTTTAGAAATTACTAATAAACGCCAAATGTCAATCTAACTTATGAAAAATAAATCCAATATTCTTCGATAACTATTTACACCACAATAATTGTTTATTATAATGGCACTTACCTTATTCAAATAAAAATTCATTATTTAATTATTTTTTTTGACAGAATATGAATAAAATTATATTGTTTTCTACAATATCATGGCTATTGTCACTAATTTCGTTTTAAAATTATGAATAAACTAAAACCATAATAAAAAATGCAAGAATGTTAAATACCTTTGTTCACTCCTAACCGCCACCACCCGATAGATTTTTTTAATAGTTGCTGCACTGAATCGCATATTAAAAGTAGCAGCAAATAAATCGGAAACTTTCCTTGGACTAATACCATGTTATGATTTGTACTTTTTCTTCAATTGTACACATCATTTTGATGACTTTGACAACTCCCTATATTCAGTTTAAAAAAAAAACGTGATAATACATTGCTGTCAATCATGTATCAAATGTATCTATGGTAATGACATACACCCATGTTCACTGATATGCGGTACACAGGTGTTTCAAGAAAAGTTATCAGCTTTATTATTGGCATTGGAAGAAAATCATTCAAGTAGAAGTTGTAATATATCTAGGGGGACATTCACTTATTGAAGATTTTTTTTTTAAACCAGTTCTCATACTGTAACATAAAGTTATATTTTCTTAAATGGGATGGTACATATTTTTTGGCTTACTCGATAGAGTATTTTTTTCTGAATTCAACAGTGTAATCATTTTATATCCTTACATAACAAAAATATCCAGAAAAATTCAACTGAAATTTATTTTTATAGTTATTTTTTAGTAGCCGATATACAGGTGTCATCGAAATCGCCGTCTTCGATATCTCCCTTGTCGTTAGAAATACATCATAAGTTTATTAACAGAATTTATTCGTCTACTCAAGGAGCATAACGTAAAATTATTTTCACATATACAGGTGTTGCATTACGGCTCGGCGAGAATTGTTTCTTTTTTTTAAATGGAACATCCTATATATTTTTATATATTTTGAATTGATTTTATTCACCTATACGAACATATGAATTTTGTTATAGTTTTCCACGGCGTTGCCAAGTTATTGTTTGTTCTCTAAAAAAGACCGAATACACGCATTGCTTTATAAAGGCTTACTGAAGTTATTTTAATAGTAAAAATTATATTTCTGTATAACTGTAATTATACTCTATGTTCTGACATATTTTCTTTAAAATGTAATTATACAGGGTGTTCAATAAAGCGAATCAAATGTGCTCAATTTCAAATGACTATGACTCGTCATTTTCAAATAGAACACCCTATATTTTATTATTCAGTTGTGTGTATTTTTGTATTATCTTCATATGTTATTAAGGGTATCCTATGCCTAAAACCAATAATTTCGGAGATTTTCACCATTTTTCTCTAAATTTATATATTCAATTAAAAATTAAATCTAGTATACCATGGATATCTGTCAATTTGAATTATTTAGTACATAATATTTGTTTCATTTTAATTTTAGCTCAATTGTTTTTCATACATAGTCTACTAAAAAATAACTATAAAAATAAGGTTTATTTAAATTTTAATTAAATTTTTCTTAATTTTTTTATTATGTAAGGATATAAAATGATTACATGGTTGAATTCAGAAAAAAAACCCTATAGAATGGGCCTAAGAAATATATGTCATCCCATTTAAAAAAATATATATAACTTTGTGTTGTAACTTGAGAACCACTAGTTTACAAAAATATTTTCTTCTCTAATGGAATAATAAATAAAATAATGACTGGTTGGTTTCGTTGTAAAACCTGTATAAAGGATGAATACGAGAATTCTCGTCAAATGAGAATTTTTTTTTTTTTTTTATTTTTCACTGTTAAATCTTAAATATACGGCTTTAGTGACCGAGTAAACTTAATTTAAAGACGTGGTAAAAACAGATTTAATATGTTATTTCAAAAAATGAGTCGATTAACTGTCAAATACCTATTCTATGACATATTACTTGTATTATAGTTTCTACGGCGTTCATTATTTAAAATAATCACATACTGTATGGAGTCTTCTTAGTTGAATTCTGATGCAGATTTTTTTTTTTTTTTAATAAAACTAATATACTTTCCCTGTTCCAGAAACGAATAACGAGTCTAGCCCCCCTGCCCCAATCTGAGGAAGACTTGGCCAGGCTTTTCGAAGATTCTATGACTGTATATTAATTGCAGAATAGGACGAACTTTATAATTCCTCTTCTATTAATTACAATTCATTAAATGACTACATTATTGAGTACAAATAAGTTAGTTACAATTACGTACACTCAAAGCTTAAAAAATCAGTCAGCATGTTTGTGTACTCTAGTGGACAATATACAGCAATACTGTTCTGTTAAACAAGATACTCAATAGTGTTATCTATCCAACTTAATACAATAGTTTATTGCAAATCAAATTGATGCATGGTTAACATGTTGTGCTATACTAATAGATGCGTTCACGTACTCGTATACAATTAATATTACATATGTAAATGTAGCTTTAGGAAAAAGTATAATGGCTCTTGTTATTTTATGTATTCTTTGTTTCCATAAATAGTTTGTGCGATATTTTATGCATTTTGTTCATAATTCATAATAAAATTGTTACTGCTTTTTTATTTTTCATACATGAAATGTATTATGAAGTACTAGAGTATTACAAACGAAGCAAGATATCTGTTTTTAAAAGGTAAGTAATACACTGTATATTATAGAAGAATATTTTTAAATTCAATGGGGTATTCTAATATAAAATTTTAATTTATTTTCTGAAACATAAATTTAAAATTTTGAGTTCTTTTTTATTTAACTTGAGCAAGATATAAAATTTACCGGATGTGACATAGAAGGAAAACTTGTAAACACACAAAATATCAAAATGTAATAAAATACGAACAAGAAATGGCAGAAAATCTGCTTCCTGTAACAGTAGTCATATTTACAATATTTGTTAGAAATGTCATCAGTCACTCGTCACGTGATGTCTTTTTAGCGCCAAAGAATTTAAATTGAGAAATATATCTAATGTTCGGTTCTGGGTTTAGGTTCGCTAAAATTTTACGCTTTGGTTCCGGTTTTGGTTCGGTTCAGGTTCGGGTTCGATGCCCTGGATATAATCAATCACAGTAAAATTAATAAAATTAAGTAGTAGTGTAGAAGTGAAAATCATTATTCTTTCGTATTATTGAATACTAATTTCTCCTACTTTTTCTATATTTGAAAATTTATATGAAGAAACACTACTGCCTGTAATATCACAATTTGCATTTTTCCTTAATTTTTAAATTTAATGTTATAATACCCAATAAAAGACAAATTTATATTTTGCGTATAATCTTCAAACAATGTAATAATTACTTCAAAAAATGAATAGAAAACTGGTCAAATAGAAATTATCCGAGTCATCAAATATAAAATACATTCCTTTTCGTCAATAATAATGATATAAATATATGGTTAGCCTTTTGATATTGACAGGCTGTGACCCAATCCAATCGATTTTAATGTTGAAGAACAAATTACGGCAACAAAACATTATTTAAAAAAAATTACAACACTGCAACATAACACCCGAAGAAGAATATAATTTAATATAATTAGAATTATTTAAGGGTAGTCAGGCCCGTCGAGAGGGGGGACAGGCGGGGCAGTAGCTCCAGGGCCCGGCACTACCACTATTATATAAATTTTTGTTCAAAAATAGCTTAAAAAAGGACATTAAGTTACGGATGAAACCGTCAACCGGTACGTTGTTTTATTTTTTATATTGCATATTATACGAATATATTATTACATGCATTTTTACTTATACATATTTCATTCTTACTTTTATATTGCCCTGAAATTAGGAGTTAATTCAGATGGGAAAATGTAAATTTGTTTAATTTAATAATAAGACATTGGAAATATTTTACAAATTGAAAAGTATAGTCTTCTTTTATTTGTCCCAGCATTGAGGAGCCCGCCAGTCCCCAGGATCCGTACAGCTCTCCACAGGCCTGACGGTGTCTAATATTTTTGAGCAAGGTTATTTATTTTAATTATACCAAGTCAGTAATGTTTTCGACGTATTTCTTTTTTAAATACTGTCTGCATTTTTTTTTATCTTTAAATGTAATTTAATACATTTTTCACTAATTTAAGATTTTCAAATGTTTTTATGTTCAATTTAAACAATATGTATGTATATAGTTTTTAGCCAAAATATTTTAAACTTGTTCCGCCATTAGACTTTTTCCTGTTTAAAAGTATAAAGTTAACATCTTGAAAATATTGTGCGCAATAAAAATGTGTGCCTTTTATTGAATACGTGAACGTATCTCCGCATCATATCAACAACGGTTGTGTGCCTGACAACTATCAAAGATCAACGATCAACGTGAAACTTCCGAATTCGACCACATAAATCACAACAATTTGTGCACACGCTTATAAAGAACAAATAAATTACAATATAATTATACATCTCTATTTTATCTACCTATCTACTATAATATCTGCATACGTCACATACATACATCATTAATTTATATATAATAAACTCTTTGGCGTAATCATCTGCCTGTCAGCAAATTTACATACACTTTATATCTACAGGTGTTCCTTAAACACTTTCAATGTTTGTTTTAAACTTCTTACTGCAAGATACACATCAGTTTTTTCAAAATATCTACAGTATATTCGAAAAATCTTCGAATATAGCTCAGATATACAATATTCCGACATATATGTTTTATTTCCCTATGTGCAATGACTTTTGGGACATGCTGTAGCATATATCAACAATATTTTGCCGGTATTATAACAATTATCATACTGTTTGTTTTAAATCGTAATTATTTTGTAAAAAGTTTGTATATCAAAAGTATGAAAAATAAGATAATTGAAAAATATCAGAAATTATTTTTATTCAAATCTTCTAGGTGGTTATGTGAAAATTTAATTTAAAAGTTAATATATTAATTTAAAGAAAAACACGTTAATTGTTTTATTTTTTTGTTTCCCATTGTTGTATTTTGTTTATATTCATATATCTACCTAGAATATTTAAATAACAATTGTTTCTGGTATTTTTCATTTATTTTATTTTTCGCGAATTTTTCATATTTTTGATATACATCGTTGAAAAGAGAAAAAATGGCGGTTTATATTTTAGTAAAATAATTATAAGTTGCTTTTTAAAAAATAAAAGTTGATAGTTGTATCTTGTAAATCTGACTTTGTAAAAAATATCTACATCTATCATCAAATAGTATATTTAAAATAATACTTCTATAAGTTAAAGGGGGGTGGGGGGAGGGGCAGAATTTTCCCAGGCTCACCTGTATTATCACGTATTTTACCCATTATTGGGTGGTGGCAATTTCTTATAAGCAATTATTTTTCACATTTGATATATTTTACCAAATAAGGCGTTCACCAGACGTCAATTCATAAATATTTTTAAAAAACTCTAGAGGCAACTGAAATGTGTTATCATTTTCTTGTGATATGCATCTTGCAGTAAATATATAAATCTACAGTGGCTTTTGCGACACTTTGTATGAATATAATATTATATATATTACGCACAAAATATTATATAATATTATATGAAAGAGCGTAACCCTAGAAAAATATGACTTGTATTTACACAAACATGCCGTAATTTGGTATTACTAAGCAATCAGCGAATAGGTACATAATCAGTCAATAAAATACCGAGGAACACAAAACATTGAGGCATCATCACATTACTGGTACGCAAAATTCAACTGACACATTTAATACAATATGGCAGACTGTTTCAAGGTTTTGCCTTCGCTACAGAAGGCAAAACTCTACGGACAAAACGGAGAGGATAGAAATACACTTGGAAGAAGTAGAAAGATAATAATTTACCTTACAAATTTCGTTCTTCAAATAAAATTTATGTTAAATAAAACATTAAAAATGTTTCTTTTACATATTAATGATTGTTGTAATCAAAAACATATATTTTCAATTTTTGTCAAAAAAAATCATTCATACAAGATAATTTTGTTATACCGGCTGTTTCATTTAAAACAACCAGTGTTTTTTGGGCGAATTAATGACTTGAAAAATATTATATACAAAAAATCATCAAGAATAAGGGATTAATTTATGAGTAATAAAAAACTGAAAATTCAACCAGTGGTTCTCAAACGGTAGAACAACATTATATAAATATTGTATAGGGTTGTATGACAATTATTTCGAGAAATTGGTATTAAAATTTGAAATAATATTACAATATGCAAAACTGTTACCTAGGGTACAGTAGTACAGTGTGTTAAAAAAAAATCCTAACTTGGAGTAGGCTATGAACAAGGAACGTATATCAATTTAAAAGTATTTAATTAAATATTATTTAAATATTATTTTAGAGTAGAAATAAATTAGAAAACGGCAAATGGCAATATACCGTATCCTACTTTATCTTTTCTCCTTAAAATTACATTTCAAGATCAATTTTGACAATATGATTTTTGAATTGAATAATGATCAGACATACATTTCTCTATTCATAGCCTACTCAGAGTTACGTTTTTTTTTTTTGAACACACTGTTCAAAACCATTTTTTATTCCATTATTTCAATTTTTTATTACCATTTTGTCAATATAATTGTTATACAATCCTAAACAATATTTATATCGTTGAAATCAGAAAAAATCTCCATATATAGGGTACCATTTAAAAAATATAATTTTGTTCTATCGTTTGAGAACCACTGGTTGAATTTTAGTTTGTTATTGCTGATAAATTAGCCCCTTATTCTTGATGATTTTTTGTATATAATATTTTTCTCTAGGCATCAATTTGGCCAAAAAAGCACTTGTTATTCTAAAGGAAACATACTGTATATTCGTAATAAATTTAAAATAAAAAATATATTACGAAACTTGGTTATTATTTCTGCTTCGTCAAAATAATCTCAAGCAAATTTTATGTACTTTTCGAAACTACAACGAAATTTCTTATGTTGCATTAAAAATTTCAAATTTAGTATCACATACTCCGAAACCGGAAGTACTAGAAATCTTCTGAATACTACATCTTATTGCCCATAATATGTATAATAAATTAGTTTACTTGACGAAAATTGTTATCCCCTTTAATAATGAAGATATTTGCTGGTTCATTCTTACATTAAAATATATGTACGTAAATTTTGTTCAATATTGTTTTATTTGAAGTTATCTTCAAAGAGTACTAATACTCCTCCAGATTTCGTAGTATAAAGTTGAAATAAAATTTAGAAAAAATAAAATCCTACCTTTTAAAAAAATCATTCTTTTTCCCTCTTTCCACTTCTTCTAAGTTTTTTACGCTTTACTCCCCTAGCATATAGACAAAGCTAACCGGAAACATCCCTTTTCTTCCCGGCTCATTTTCCACCATCCCTTCCATCCAGTTGTCGTCCTCCGTGTGCTCGTTAAGGACGATTATAACCTCCCCTTCCCGGAAGGATAATTCGTCCTCGTTGTCTGCTGAGCAATCGTACAACGCCCTACAACGCTTGGGACCTGGATTCGAACCCAAACCGTTGTTGTGCCGCAATGACCTTGGACTCGGGGCGGGGCTTGGTGTGTGTGGAGGCGTGTCCTAGATAAAGATAGAAAATGGAAAAGGGGTTATGATTTGTGGACGAAAAACTGGGTTTTACATTTCAAGATGAAAATTTTCAGAAAATAGACCATTTCAGAAATTTGTACCTTACATTTATTTTTTGAACTACATAAATTAGTGCCGTTAATTGGCGGCATTTCAAAAATATACGCGATGTAGTTTTAGAATCAATCATAATTATTTGAAAAACGAAACCAATAAAACAAAAAGAATTAAAACAGACAGAACTGTCGTATAAACAAGGCGCATGCGCTGTGAATTTCTAAAATGGTCTATTACTAATATGTTTTGAATATTGTTTCGTGACGAGATAAATAAAGATATATTTTATCGTGTAGCTGAATTTACCCAACAAGATTTCAATGAGATGATGCCACTAATAATGTTTAGACTTTAGACTTTAGAGTACTTCAAGCAAGCCATCTCTCTCAGCTCGATGCGATGGATGTATATACAAAGTGTGAAGCGCATATATGAGAGTCTATGGTTGATGACAATATGCTCTATTTTTAATTTGCTCTTCATTTGAAAGCTTGAATTCGTTATTTTATTTAGCTAATGAGTAATAGAGTTTTCCACGTTTTTTTGATTTTTTTATATGTTAATGTAGAGATGAAAATATTAGACCCATATTTTTTTATTTTGCACGAAAATTAATAGATTGGGATAAAAATGCAAAAGAATTTTGCAATGTGTTATGACATCACGGACCCAGCTAGACCTTGGCTGGCCCCAACGAGAAAGAAAGCTTGATGATCATGAAATAGAAACAGTTGTGTCTGCTATAAAAATAAATTCAATATAATAAAATATTTTTTTAAGTATTCTTTTTAAATACTTGATAGAACACGTAAGTTTAACCACAGTTTTCCTGTTACGCAAATGAACCAACTTCGGGCCGTCACGTGACTTGGCGACCGTTTTAAACATTATAAATACTATATAATTTATCATTATTTTTATTTTATATTAATATACTTTATACTAAAATTTATATGTTTACACGTTCTTTATTGTTTCTTTAAAAGTCGTTGCCTTGGAAAACCCTATTTTACTTTTATCTATAAAAATCTACAAAAATAACATGAATTTATTGCAAATAATAATTAGAATAGCTGATATTTTAAAAGTAAAACTAATTAGGTATCTAGTATAATTTAAGCGATTTAATAAATTAGAGCATATTTAAGAGCAAATTAAATAATAGAACACGATTATAATCTAATTTGTAGTTTTATAAATGTATAACCCAGTTTTGTAATTTATGTGTAAGGTAAGACACTTAGAATTGTAAAAGTTAAGAATGTTAATCACATATACACAAACATGCACACGTATAGGTTAATGTCTGAATGCTACAAAATGGAAACACAAGCATGCCACATTGCCACGTCTAGGTGTTTACCATCTTAGTTACAACATCATTCTCTTCAGTACAACTCTCCAATTGTGATTTTTCCCTTTTCTGCAAACCAACCAGCCTCAGTACCAATAATGCACAACCAAATGCGGTCGTGTACACTAGGCATAAGAAAATTTGGGAAACGTAATTTATAACTCGTATATTCTGAAGAAAAATAGACTTCCATTTCTTTTACTCAATATCAGTCATATAGTTTCTTCATCAGTTTCGTAACAATTAACAAATAAAGCCAATGAAAATAAAACAATAAATAGATAGAATTTTTTTGAGAATTGCTGCGAATTCTTCATCAAAAATCGAGAATATAAATTAAAATCCAAATGAAGAAATTATAAGTAAAAAATAAAAAATGGGAACATTTATATTTTTGCCTGCCACCAATCTGTTTAACTGACTCCGTATATCTTATAATATTCAGGATTCCAAAGGTGAATATATTATTTTGGATAGATTTTATTTGTCTACTTTTCTTGTGGACCATAGGAAATACGATGATATAAAATAATAACTTTTTTCTACAGTTTACATCATATAGCAGGAAAATATAATAAAACATGTTTAATAAAAATAATAGAAACACAAATGGTGCCAGTACTTAGAACGCGCACGACGGAATCCACAATAGGTAAATTAGTAGAATCAGTCTTTTTATAATCAGGTTCCATAATTATTAAATAATACTCCTATTTTTACCATAAACAAACACTAAAATACACGCTGGTACTGAAACCGTATGTATGGGTCATAATACAATACTGAAGGCGTCGATGAAATTATGTAACTGTTGTTGCAATATCTTCTAAAATGTCATATGTGACACTATGTGTTGTAGTGCTATTCTTTGATTACTAGACCCTGGTTGAGTCCAAAACATCCTCTTCAATAGTCTCTGTGATCAGGGCGAGTTCTACCACGATCTAGCCGTAATGGAAGGTTTTTTTACTGATTAAAAATGCTAAAAAATTTGAGATTTCGAAAAAAAAGTTATTAAGAAATATTGTTGCTCTCAACGAGTTGTATCACTGGTTAAATTTAATGTACTTATTTCTGTTATAATCCATGAGAAAAATGCTTGAATACTATTTGCAATAAGCAACAGTGATCATTATATATGTAGTAATATGGTCGATATAATTATGTTGAAATTGTATTTTTTTTTTTACAAGATAAATTTATATTTGCTGTTTGGAATAGAAAATAAAAGTCATAGATCTTGTGTCCCAATTTTTAATGTGCTTACTGTACACAGCCAATGCAATGCACACGATCACGACAGATTACAAATCACTTCAAAAACAAAAAAAGTTATTTTCTTAGATCGTTATCTGGTTCCGAACCCGCTTAACTTTTCATATATTCCAGTGTCATGACGTCACTAAAATTCATGAATATAAGCGAAACAATATATGTTTTTAAAAGTGAAGCTAAACTGTAATTAAAGTAAAATTCGAGCAATATTAATAATATTCACTTATTACATTATTTAAAATAGTAATAAGAAAGTAATTATTAATTATTTGATTGTTTTTGAAATGATTTATGTACCTACAAAATAATAAGTTCTTTGTTCTTAAATATATAAAACAGGAATGGCAAATAATAACAACTGAATAAATATTAATACTATTCAAAACACAAACAGATATGTTTTACTTTACTACTATAAACCTTGGGTTTCCATATGTCAAAAATGTGTTAACTCAAAATTGGGGTTGTTAATATTGAACCAATAAGACTTACATGTATTTTTTGAATTTTTCTCACAAAAATGCGTACAATATTAAATCTTTTATCCATATAACTCGGTTTAAAAAATATATATTTACGGCAAATTTCAGTGGTTGACAATTTTGAGGTTATTATTATATTATAAAGTATGTAGGAAAAACTAATTTCATTGTTATAATGTAGTATCCTACTACTTATGTATGAACATGTATTATAAACATGAATATTAAAGTTATCTTCATTTTATTTAAGCGGATGTGACGTAGATACCCCTGGTAACATTTAAAAACAATGTAAATTTAATATAATTTACTCACAATTTGTAAAAATATAATAGATGAACGAGATATGATTAAATAAATATAACAATCAGCTGACAAGTTCATCTATGGCTGCCACTCATGCACAAAACTTATGAGAATAGTCAGGATTGAGATCTACGTCAGAAGTTACGCGCTGAACTTATATTAGACAAAATACATAACATGTTAAATAAAATAATTTTGATTATTTCTTGCATTATTTTGTTATTTTTTTAGTATCATCTACAATATTAACTAGATCTTAGTTTTTAATTACAGTAAAGTACCCCATTATGCAGCTGTTTAAAGGTTTTAGACAATATTTCTATTTTTATGTAAGTGATATTGGCTCTATTTGACTGTGTACAATCCACCCACTCATTCTATGTCTTTTAAATGAGGACATACCTTTCTAGGAGGCGGTATAGGACTGACTGCACTAGATCCCTCCAGATCGCAGCTGATGGACGAAATACTTTCGGTGGAGCGGCCGTTGGACAGCCGACCTGAACCCGCAGATCCGGGCGCGGGAGGTGGTGGGTTCACCGGACGTTTCACTGTTGTGTTTCCTACAGGGTTACTTTATTTTTTATCATTCCTATGAGGTATAATACCTAGAATGGGTCTCGGGCACACACGTGAATTTTTGAAAAGCCCAATAATCATTAAAACTGTCAACATAATTTAGAATACTATCAAACGGATATAACTCTACAATTGCCGTTTCTTTAAAGTTACTTTTATAAAATTTTAAATTCAATTTGCTCGGTTACAAAACGTGTAAAATATAATGTAATTATTGATTTGAATGCAGAATTTAATTCTCTATAACATTTATTTGAAGCATTATTGACTATAATTAAGGAAAAACTACTTGTGAATTTATTGCAACTCTATTTAACTTTGTAAGATAAAATTCTGTTTAGAATGAATAATTATCATGTTTTCTGTCTCTGTTTAGTCTAGGCACAGTATAAATATAAACAGTAGTTGCACTCCTCAGCGGTGGCTTTGATCTAGCGATTCGACAGTATACCAGCTAGGCTCCGCCTCCTGGTTTACAGGCGTGAAATAATAAAAATGACAAAAATATGCGCTCTGTGAATTTTTTATACACGAACTGTGTAGGTAGACGACAACTAAACGGAAAATTAACTGTCTTCGAAAGTTTCGCTTCCTAACGAGAGCTGCAAAATTAAAATTTATACACCAAGAGGCGGAGCTAACACAGTCGAGGTCAAATATTTTAAATAAAATAAATAAATATTTCATCACGGCATATTACCCATTGCTGGGTGTGCCAATCTGCTTCGTACACAGATATCGGTAATGATGGAATATTTGTACCGTGTGGGCGCTTACCAGGCATCACCTCACGGGCACTCATTGCTGGCGTGGAGAGTGCGCCACAGGGGTCAATTTTGTGCCATTAAAATTCGATGTAATTTTTGGCGTCGATCGGGATCGAACCCGGGTCCCCAGATTCGCGACCAGACACTCAGGCACACGGCCACGAGACCTCAAATATTTTATATATCAAATTGCTATTCGTGCAGAGGTATAGAAACACCCTGTATTTATACTGTGATCTAGATGTTAGCGGTCTAGACATTTAGAGTGTTGACAATTAAGTCTATAAGTTGTTGAAAGCCTACGTGTAGGCTTTATAATTGGTTATGGATGTCATATGCATCCTGTACTCCCTCAGATATCCTCTCATGAAGATGATAACCTATTAGTTTTTTTGTCAGTCTATTTTAAATACTCATGTCAAAAATACATATAGCCATGTTTTAGTTTGAGCGCGTGCTAGACGCTAGTACGCAGAGTTACAATATAACAGTTTACAGTTTTATTAAGTTAGTCGAAGTGTAAAGTTTTTAAGTATTAGTGTTCATATAAGCGTTCATCTTCATTTGTCGGTGTTCCTCCTTAATAAAGTAGTGACCAAATCCTCCACTTTCAGTAAATGAAAAGTAATCGTTCGGTAAACTAGTAAGAGCACCAGATTTAGAACTTCGTTATCCCCGCTTGTGTTACATTATAATATCAAACCGATAAAAGTCTGTTGAGTAATTGAATTTAAAGACGGTACAAAAAGAGTTCAACTATTTTTAAGCGCTGAATAAAAAAAAATGTATTGATGTAAGTAGTTTTAATGTACATTATACATCAATAAATTTAAAAAAATGCCTTTGCTATAGAGAATAAAGTTATAGTCACGGTCTACTGATATTTTCCACTGTTACTTATATATAGACAATAATGAAAATTAAATGTGTATCTTACCCATTTGTATCACAGATCTATTTGAACTAGAATCACCGCTGGGTGAGCGTTTGTGCACGTGGTAACTGAGCGTGTGGTACCCGGAAGCCATGGGGTCGGATGTCGTGCGGTTATGGTTACTCGGTAACGTTCCATACATGGCTGGACCAGGTGGGAGAGGAGCCACTCGTTTCTTTAGGCTCCCCACATTAACTAAACACACAGAAACAACAATACGTAGAACATTTAGCTTCCAAAATTTCTATTTCACTTACTGATGGCAGGTTTTCTAGACTGTGGCGGAGGAGGCGGCGGCATTTGCCGGTTGTTGCTGTTTGGACTCGAACCTGACTGCAAACTATCACATGTGGACGACCTTGAACGAAGCGTGACCGGGGAATCGCCCCCGGTGTAACTCGGGGGCCGGGATCTGTTTTTCTTCTCCGGTGTCAGAGAGCCGTTCTACAAAATTTTCGGTAATAGGAGGATCAGTTGAAATGATTCTATCATCTTGCAAGAATAGCTAACGAAAGGTAAATATGGCTGTATTCTGCTGATAAAAGAAAAACTGTAATTGGACAATATTACGCCACACTTTTAGACAAGCCGAATGCAGCAATTCAAGTAAAACGCCCGGTAATGGCAAAGAAAAAAAGCTCCCTCGGAATTCCATCTTTTCCCGAAATTCAAAAAGTTCCTCGCTGGAAAGAGATTTCGATCTAACGAAGAAACCATCGAAGCAGTAAATGCTTATTTTGAGGACCTCAAAGAAAACCATTTTCGGGAGGGAAACGAAAAGTTAGAAAAACGTTGGACCTCAGAGGGGACTATGTAGAAAAATAAAATGTAGTCATGCCATTCCGCAAACTTTTCAATCCTCCCTCGTAGTCTGAGTTTTAGTTTCGGGCGCGTGCTAAACGCCAACCCGCTGAGTTACAATGTAACATTTTGATAAGAATTATTTGTGATCAATTGTATCAATTTTAATCGTAAAATAGGCTCCCCTTATAAAATTAACACGAGAGAAGGAAATTACACAAAACTATATCACTTGTTAAATCCCTATGTTCATCTCTAACCCGCACCACCAGGTATAATGGAGTGCTTGAGTCTTTTATGTATTATTTGCAATATCCATGAGAAATATTAAAGTGTAAAATAAATAATATTCTTACCCTATCATCTATAATAGTATCATCATCGGAGAAATCTGTTGATCCGTCATCATGTGATAAATTCCAGTCTATGTTGATGTTATCGAAGGACATTTTCAACCGTTGCACAGCATTTTCCAACTGAAAACAACAAATATATAAATATATTTTTAATAAAATTACGGACAAAATTGGGCCCATAAACCATAATCGAAATATAATAAATTTATATACAAATCGTAAAATATTTACTGATTAATAAACAAATAATTTCAAAATACATTCTGCATTAAACATTGTATGACATGGCGGGTGTGTTGTTCGCTTAAGTTCGAAAATACTCTAAATAAATGCAGAACTAGTGTTCGTTATTTTAATTATCTTTTTTATCATTAAAATAAACTTTTTTTAAATTATTATTTCTTTGATTTTACGCGTCACCTAAATAAATAAATAAACGTTACAATATGAATACGATTTTCTAAATTTTCTGCAAATTAACTGTAAACTAAATTATTTGTCAATTTTAGTAGCAGTCCTCGTAAATAAAATTTGAATTTCCCTTACCAACTCAACACAACTATGATGCCCCATCTCCACGGCGAGGTCCATTGGTGTTTTATCCTGCGCGTTTCGTATCGTGGTATCCGCTCCGCTTCGGAGCAGAAGTTTCATACACTCCACCTGCTCCAATTGCGCGGCCAGGTGGAGCGCTGTGTTACCACCTGAGTGGTCCTGCGATACGTGGGTCTGTCGGTTCAAACCCTGGGCAGGCATATTTTGCACCAGGAAGTCGACTATGTGAAGAGAAGAACCGCGCTCTTTGCGGATTGATAAGTGAAGAGCTGTTTCGCCTATATCCTAGAGAGGGAAAAATATTAAATATTTAACACAATTTTGTCACGAAATGTGTTTATCATTATTACTGATACTTTTGGATCTATGATCTATTGCGTAAGCGTAGTTCTTGCAATTTTTGCAATGGCAGGCATAGGCGCCGACTTTTCTATAACCCAGGGGGGGAGGGCACTTTTTTTTTTAATAAAAAATAAATTAATTATTGTTTTCATATCAAAGAAAATCACCCTGATCGCTTAGATTTTTCCCCAAAGATGTCGCTTAGGCAATAATCCAAAATGGTGTCTAGTAAAGAGACCTAGCGGGGATATTGGAAATAGCGCTCTACCATCCTCCAGAAAATAATTCCCGAAAATTTTGGAGCTTGTACGTATGTACTTACCGAATTTGGCAGAGGAGAGCTGAGATCAACATTTTCCCCAAAAACTTGAAGGAGATGATTTAAGTCTTGATTGTTCACCGCATGCTCCAGATCACATAATAAATCACGCTCGTTTGCGCATGTGCGCATCACATATCGCTTATCTACATACTTTGCCCTTATGAACTCGTATCGTTCATCCCTACAATACAATCGCAAAGAAAATTAATGAAAAATGGATGAGAAACTATTGCTCACATGGTGCTGGACGGTGTAGGTTTGTTGTTGATGGCAAGCTGCGCCTCCATGACTTCGTTGAAGTTCTGGTTGGTCATGTATCTGGCCAGCAGCAGTTGACTAGTACCCACGTTGTCCAGTTTGAGTGACTGTATCCTGGATATGTGCACGCCCATATCCCTGTGGATCCCAGAACACTCGATGCATACTATTATGCCGAAGTTTGTCGATAACCACGTTGCATCTACATACAAACAATCAATTTAACATTTTATCATCTGAATGCAGAACTAGGCGACTCAATCTTTTTTTTAACTTTCGGAATAATAGACATTGTTTCCCTTAAAAAAACCAGTATTTTTTTGGGCGAACTAATGACTTAAAAAAATGTTATATACTAAAATTGATAAGGGGCTAGTTTATCAGTAATAACAAACTGAAAATTCAACCAGTGGTTCTCAAACGGTAGAACAAAATTATATTTTTTTAAATTGTACTCAATACATTTTTTTAGTCCATTAGATAGAATTTCTTTTTATTTTAACGATATAAATATTGTATAGCCACATAGAATACTTGAATAAAAATTATTTCTCATATATCTCAATTATTGTATTTTTCTCGAATTTTTTCAAATACATTAATAAAAACTAATACATCATTGAAAAGAGAAAAAAAATGGCAGTTTATATTTTAGTAAAATAATCATACGTTGCTATTTAAAAATTAAAAGTGGATAGTTGTATCTTGTAAACCTGACTATAAAAAATATCTACATCTGCCATCAAATAGTATATTTAAAATAATAAAACATTTATATGAGCCATTTTTTTCTATTACTTACAATAAAGAAGTAAAGGGGGGGGGGTCTTCCCAGACTCATCTTGTATAGGGTACCATTTTAAAAATATAATTTTGTTCTACTGTTTGAGAGTTACTGGTTGAATTTTCGGTTTCTTATAAATACTAAATTAGCCCCTTTATTCTTGATAATTTTTTGTATATATAAAATATTTCTCTAGTCATTAATTTGCTCAAAAAAGCACTGATTGTCTTAAAGGAAATACCCCGTATAATACAATTGTATGAATAAAAATAGAAAACATATTTTTGATTACAGCAATCATTAAATGTAAAAACATATTTTAACATTTTTTAATAAATTTATTTAACATAAATTTTATGTGAAGAACGAAATTTGAAAGGTAAATTATCTTTCTACTTCTTTGAAGTGTATTTCTGTCCTCTCCGTTTTGCCTTCTGTAGCAAAGGCAAAACCTTGAAACATTTTGCCATATTTTTTTTTAAATGGCACCCAATATAATTTTTTTTTTATTTCAACGATATAAATATTGTATAGGGTTGTATAATAATTATTTCGAGAAAAATGGTATAAAAATTAGAAATAATGTTTAACCGAAATCGTATCTCTTTGTTTCCCAGATACCAATGGTGCTTTTGAAGTCTGGACTCCGGATACCATGTATATTGTCATTTGTCAACCTACAGACCTTGCAAGTGACATATGCATATAGTGTATTCCAAACCACAGATTAAAGCAGTAATGGACCTTTTACATGAACAGAGATAGATAGAGAAAAAATGAGATATATGTAGTGCGCAGTAGTTTGTTTGCGCATAGAGGAGGCCAGATATATTTCAAACAAAATTTGAAATGGCGGAAATAAGAATATAACTATATTAATTAAATTCACACAAAGCGTTTGTGATGATAAATATTTCAAGACGAGAGGACGGGTAAATGGGAATCAGAAACATGGTTATATGTTCTAAAGACGCGAAATAAACACGACATAAAGTGACAGATAATTGCGTAGTTGCCAGTTTGTTATTAAGAAAGTTACAAACAAGAATAAAACTATTGTTATTATTTTTAAATAAATTGTTTTGTCTTTATTAATAATTTCTTTACAATCAAAGTCAAAATAATTTCAGTTTTTGTGTTGTTTAAATATTTTTTTATCAAAAATAAATGCTTGTCCTTTTAATCATTTTACTTGACAACATGGTGCCTACTCATCTCTAGTTCATAAAAATTTCACTACGTGGTGTATTGAAAAATTACGTCACGGTGCAATAAAAATGTAAAAGGTCCATTGGCCTTTTTCATTGTCGATATGCGCATGCTTGCTGAGTTAGAATGAGAGATCCTATGGTCGCCGTGAAGTGAGATATCCATCGGATCCAACTTCACAATTATTTATTTATTACATATTTTGTCAACCGTATTATCTTTATTTTTTTTTAACGCATCATTATTGTAGGAGCATATTGTTGTGTCCCAGACTGTCGAATTAAATAGTAAATCTAAAGAAAAAGCGTGGCATTTGTTTCCCGCTAATAATAAGATAAAGCAAGGTGGTTACGATGAATTAAGAGAAGAACTAAAAATTGAACTATTTAATAACTTTTGCCATATTTCCCATTGTCTGAGAAAATTTTCATTGTAATTTATCGGAAACTGGGAAAAATATTTGGTCCAAATGTTATTATTTGTATCTGTATAGACCACTAAAAAACATTATTATTATTAATTTTTATAAACAAACCATTTTTAAAACACTATCATATCTCACCGTGTTAGCTGACAGATATGACCTTGACCCCACAACGCGAACATACTTTTTAGTTCAAAACAAACCAAAAGATGTCTCAATTTCAGTGAAAATGATTAATTTGTAAAAAAAAATCGCGATGCCTTACCGTTGTGCGAGTTGCAGTCACAACAATGATCATTGCCCGGTAGCCTCTGTATAAACCGGATGATGGCTTGCTGTAACTCGAGGAAACTGTGGTTCACCTTATCGCTCCCCGTCTTACTGACATCCTCAAAGGCCTTGGTCAGCGCCATCTCCTTGCAGTTCACCAGAACTGACATCCACGCGTGTTGATCTGCTTCGTCTTCGGCTTGAAAGTGATATGTGCGGTTATCTATAAACAATGGAATGTACAGCTAGCAAGAAAGAAAACAATTCTTGGAAGAGATGATAAAGAGGATGTTGAATGACATTATAAAAATAAAAATGAAATTAGATATACCTAGCGAAGAGGAGATAGCAGTTAATGCATGTCATCAAGAATTAATTCCTTTTTTGTTGCATATTAAATTATTCAATTTCAACTAACAATGGGGTATGTGACTAAATTTAAATTTTTACATACAGGCTGGTAACCGGCACAACCGAACATAGGACTTTAACATGTAAAATCGGACTTTCCTAATTTCCTGCGTCCCTATTTATTTTAGGTAAAAAAGCTTCAAATAAAAGTTGTAGAGCATACAATTCTGAATTAATTTTATATAACAGCAGAAATTATGTATGAAAATGTCGAAAATCACCTCAAAAATAGCAATAGCCTTGGAATGGAGACAAAATAAATAACAAATGTCTAACGGTTTATCTGTCATGTTAAGATTGTTTATTTTTATTAAGCATTATTTCTAATTTTTGTTCCAGTTAACAATTATCTGAAATAAATAAATATATCATCACGGCATATTACCCATTGCTGGGTGTGCCAATCTGCTTTGTACACAGATATCAGTAATGATGAAATATTTGCACCGTGCGGGCAGTTACCACGCGTCACCTCACGGACACTCAATGCTGACGTGGAAAGTGCACCACAGGGGTCAATTTTGTGCCATTAAAATTCGAAGTAATATTTGGCGTCGGTCGGGATCGAACCCGTGTCTCCCGATTCGCGACCAGACACTCAGGCATACGGCCACGAGACCCCATTAATCTGCTAATTTAAACTGATATTTGTTCACTTGAACACAAATTATATAAAAAAAAAATATTTCATCACGGCATATTACCCATTGCTGGGTGTGCCAATCTGCTTCGTACACAGATATCGGTAGTGATGAAATATTTGCACCGTGCGGGCAGTTACCACGCGTCACCTCACGGGCACTCATTGCTGGCGTGGAGAGTGCGCCACAGGGGTCAATTTTGTGCCATTAAAATTCGATGTAATTTTTGACGTCGGTCGGGATCAAACCCGGGTCCCCAGATTCGCGACCAGACACTCAGGCACACGGCCACGAGACCCCATCACAAATTATAAATCTAATAAAAATAAATTAACCTAGCTTGACAGATAAATCGTTAACATTTGTTAATTTTTTGTTTCAATTCCATGGCTATAGCTATTTTTGGAGTGATTTCGTCATTTTCATACCTAATTTCTTCATTTATACTACACTTTTGTCAGATCTTAACTGGAATTTGCTGTTGTATGTTGGTCTCCACATCAAATATACGATATGTGAATAGAGTTGAGGGTATGCAGCGTAAATATATTTCTGCACTGAAGTCCAAATTTCCAAAGAATCTAATTTATTTCACCCCCTTACAAAAACGTAGAGAGTTGCTGGACTTAATTTTTCTTTATAAAATTATAAACGGTCATATTGATAGTCCAACTGTCTTGAGTAAAATATTTATACGTGTACCCTCATATTATACTCGGTCATCTGATATTTTTTCTGTAAAAATGTATAGGACTAATTTTGCAATGTTTTCCCCGTTAAATCGCCTATTATGTTGTTATAATAATTTATTATGCTTCTCCGATATACCCGATATATTTAGTTGCACTTAATTAGGGAAGCAGGAAATTACGAATGCCTGATTTTCCATTTTAAAGTTCTATGTTCGACTCTCCCGGTCACCACCCTGTATATGAATAATATAGAAAAAATAAAATACTCGTACTTTTTAAATCGATTAACTATTTGTAGTTTACTTGAAATAAATTATTAAAAATTTGAAGGAATATAGTGATCGCTATGGCCAAAGCGTGGTAGACAATGACAGACAATATGCCATAACTTTTCACCTACATAAAGCTACTACTAATAAATTCTCCCATTAATAGACTAATGTTAACATACAACAATAGTTTCAGTCACATAGACATTTTTCACATAAATTTCATGACATTTAAAAGGGAAATATTGAAGTATTGCTCTATTAATAATTAGCTAATCATGTATCTTAGTGTTTCAACATTTATTTGTTGTATTCATAGTTTGTCTCAATTTTTCAAATTTTCATTGTTTATTTTTTCGTTGTGCTACCCATCCTGTTGCATTGTAATACATATACTGTTAATATAAATTTATTATTTAGTGGGAACCTATAACTGGTTTGAAAAAACTGTTGGTTCTCCAAATGTACATAAATAAATAATGGTTGATACAGGTATTAACTCAGGCCACACTGACGTCACCATACCCGACTTCAAAACATTCAATAGAGATGTCCAAGTTTTTTTTTTCATTTTTCAATGTGTTAATCTGTACACAAAAATGTTAAAATTAATGAAGTATCAATAAATGAGGACCGAGAAATTGTAGAAACGCCCAAACTTTAAAATGTAACAACTTGAGATCTAGACAGTTTTTGCGAAAAACAGTTTTACCAAACTGTTTGGCATCCTTGAAAATACATGTCGCTGTATTAACTTATATTTACAAAATTTGGAGTGTGGTTGTTTTTGCCAAGAGCTCTTCAATTGCTAATAACTATATTATTACGAAATAATGTTTAATTTTAATTATTATAATGAGACGCTATAGTGGTTAAGTTTTAAATTATATGACTCATATATTAAAATTCCATTTTGGTTACATATCCCATCAAAATAATTCACATTCCTCGTCTACCGTTGTGTCTGTTGTAAAATAGTTTCCATATTTATCAAACAGATAACGCTGTTAGATTTCTAAATGTCATCAAAATGATATACGTCATATCCGCTAAATTTGTATTGTACCAAGTAATGGATCCAAAAAAAGAAAAAAAGTAATAGCATATTCCAATCAAAAATGATATTAAACCTATCAACAATTATTATGAATCGGTTTTTAAATATTAAACATAAATTTCGTAAGATGAAATGTTATTTTTCAAGTATCAATTACAATTTTATTAGCATCATTTATTTATTTCAAGTATCAAAAACAATTTTATAAGTATCACTTGGAATTTATTTAAGGACCACTTAATAATTATTCAAAGTAGCAATGTATTCAACCCATTGCATCGTAGTTGCATTACATATTGCGTGTAAACGAATGAGATCTTGCTTTGCAAGAAATAAAATAACATTTAATTCATTATTTTTTCTTAATAATCCAAACCTAAAACCTAATTGAACTTAACCGAATTAAATCTAAAGGTGCGTTCCTATTGAGTCAGCTTTTACCGACTGGCAAGGCCCGGCAATGAATTAGTACCAATGTATCGTTCTTTGGGACTTTAGTAATAAAAATGATAAGATGGGCATAAGAGGCACGATAGTTTAACAGAAATTGCGGAAGCAGTGGGGACGCAACTTAACACACTTTTAACGGGTGTCTATTTGTTTAATACGATATACAACGTTAATGTTTTTATTTTTATTTTGCTGTAGTGAATTATTAATTTTAGAAATACAAAACTTTTTCACTTTCAATTACACAATATGAATCTAAAATCAATTATATTTTTATTTTATTTTACTAAAAAGCACAAAATAAAATACACAATTTACAGCATAATTCAGAATGCCTGTATTAGATCTGCCAAACAAACAGTAAATAATAATACAGTTTCATGGCATATGTTGAAAATTATGAATTTATTTTGCATTATTTTGTAATAAAAATAAATTGTTATTGATTTTAATATCATATTCTGTAGTTTTTAATTCTGAACAAGTTTTGTATTTCTGGGCCCAAAATAAGACGATTTAACTAAACTTACTTATATCCGGAAGTGCACCGTTTAGCCAGTATTCTGCTTCAATGTTCTTCAAAAAAAAAAATTGCTTATAATAATGGAACGCTTTGTTCGATTTGAATAAAATTTGGTATGACAATTCATATGGATATAGGTCATCTTTTAAGATGATATTTGTTTCTGTTAATGAACCACTAATGTAAGAAATTTGGGTGTCACGACCATGAATGGTCCATAACTTTTTAATAGCAACGTCAACAACGTAAAAATGTTGTTTTTAAGAAAGATACATTCAATAGTAAACTTTGCTGTCTCTGCGTAAGTTATCATATATGTAACGATTAATACAGAAAAAAAATTAAATAACTGTACCGTGCAACTTTTAAATTAAATTTAATCCAGCAGTCTATCAAAATGTCATAACTAATTTTTACTGAAAGTAACAATTGTTTATGAGTTGTCAATCTTCTCAAATTGTTTAGGAGTAATCTAACATTATTTAATCATACTAGTATATGACAGTAAAATACTAATAGGCCGAACAATCGGATGTTACTAGTTTTAGAATATGCGAAAGTTATTTTCGACAATCCATACACAATTGTTGCTGTTTTAAAAATTACTTTGCGCAGTCACTTACATTTATTGTTTTTCTGTCTAAATCGTTATGGATATCAGAACTTACGCAGAGACATAAAAGTTTACTTTTGATTACATTTTTCTGAAAAACAACAATTTTACGATGTTGACATTGCCATGTTTCATACACTAGTGGTTCACTAACAATAACAAATATCATCTTAAAAGATGAACTAAATTTCATTCAAATCGAACAAAGCGTTCCGTTATTACAAGCAAAATTATTTTCCTTTTTAGAAGACCTTTGAAGCAGATTATTAGCTAAACGGTGCACTTTTGGATACCTGTATAAAAAATACGATGTTATTTGTATTTCAAGTAGACACTCAGCATGTACCTACATACAAATAGTCAATTACTGAAATAAAAATAAATTTGTGCGAGACCGATTCAAATACGTTGTATGCATATTGTAAGCAATATTTGCATAATGTAGATAATATTACCTACTTTAATAATTTAGCAAAACTATTGTGTTTTATTTTCAACGATATCTCAATGTTGAAATAGGGTAGGAGCACGTTTCTTTACAAAATATTGCGTTTCCAATATCACAAAACAAGACAAATGGTCTAATATATCAAAGTTTAAAGTATACAATGGATGATACGTAGTATAATTTGCATGTTAAGTTGGGTGAACATAGGTTGTAAACAAGGTTTTTAATGCATTTTCCCGACCTATCTCCCTGTCAAATAACAAAGCAAGGTTAGTTTGTTTTCCGCAAAACAGTTGCGTCTTAGTACAACCCACAGATTATCTGACGCATCAAGATGAAAACAACAGTTTTCTGTGCTAATTCATTTTGCCGCTAGAAAATTTAATTACGTTTTAATTTTCTATTGTTTAAATGGCTATCTTTTAAAGAAACTATTACAACGCATAAAATTTTAATTTCTAAAAAAGTTTCACTCGGATATGTATTCTAAACGTCGTTAGGAATGCGTTTAAAAAGTAGACATATGCAAATATAGTTGAAATCGTTTATAACGCGCATTACTGCAATATCATCTTAAAATGTGAACTCGTCCAAGTGCATATTACTTTTTTCAAAGTTTGACTTTGCGGCTCATATTATTTTTTAAATTCTAAAACAATTAATGTACGTTTTATGTGTTATTTGTTGGACCATACCGGTTGTATTATACTATTTATATTCTTAATTAGATTCACCAAATTATTTTATGTGTCAGTTTTAAAACTTACAGTTTACAGTAAGCGCAAGAAAAAAAATAGATGTCGCTTTCAGTTAATTTTTCAGAAAACGGAAAACGCAGATGTATCAATCTGCTTTTATTGGCAGATTTAGGTTTTGACGGTATGTCTGTATCATTGAGAGCTCTTACCAGATGTCCCCTTAGGCCTTAGGGGCACTCAAATATGTCATGTAGAGTGCACACATTTTATTAGGTGGATTAAATTAAAGCATAGCATGATAAAATAAAAAAAAATAGTCCGGACTTACATGAAATCAAATCAAACCCCCTCTTGTCATCCGGCACCATTTTGATCTGACAGGTGAGCAGGTTGACTCTCGTAGGAGGTTTGCTCTCATCTGCGTGGCAGATGTCCAGGTACCCTTCAGCCTGCACTCGGCACCTTCGTTTCTGCCAAACCCGACGCATCTTCCCCTCGGACTTCTTCAGCAGATGACCACTTCGAGTGACTCCATGGTGCTTATCACCTTGGAGCTGATGAAGACTGTAGCCTGTGCCTTTATCTGAACTGCCTCCGCACTGAAAAAGGACAAATAATAAAAGATAATTAAATAATAATAATGACTAAATAATTCAAAAAATAATTACCCCTAACCTTAAAAATAATACATAACGAAGAACGATTTGTAAAAAAGTCATGGTCCTCACCAGTACTTGAACCCAGGACCCTCTTATATCTAGTACATAGAGTGAAAAGAGCAGCCTACATTGTATAAACAAACAAAAAAATTGTGTTATTATTATTTTTTTTATTAAGAATAACAGAAAAAAAACAATAATTAGTTAATTATCATATTCGAACCCGGAATGGATAAAAATATTAATAATGGAAGTAAATGCAGATTAAATTATTATTTCCTCTTAAACCTTTTTTTTGTAAATAGGTAACATAAACTTAATGGTTTGTTATGTATACAGGATCTAATGGACTAAAAAATTATATAGGATATGCGAACTATTGTTTGAATTTTCGGTTTGTTATTACTGATAAATTAGTCCCTTAGTCACTACTTTGCCTAAAAAAGCACTGGTTGTGTTAAAGGAAACAACCTGTATATTACTAACTCACTTTTATAGGACGTTTTTGTTAAAAATGACATTTAATCTCATAAGAATATAATGTAAAAGCGCACTTCATAACAGCTGTATTATTATAATAGTACGTTCGTAATACGGGCCATAGTGTTTGAAAATGCTTCAGTTGTAAATGTGCATTAAATATTAAATTTAAAAGTCATCATCAATGTCATTAGACTCGTTTCACGGTAGATATGCAGCATAAATATCTAATAGTGAAACAGAAGATTTACAAACTTTTCTTCATCTCAAAATTCGAAATGTGACATTTTTTGGAACATTCGGCATAATATTATTAAAATAAATTTGTTTGTATTAAATTTCTTATTATTTTACTGCTATAACGGGTGTAAAGAAATATTTAACAATATATTTTTTTAATTTGATCTATAAATAGAAATAAAAATATAAAATATATGATCGCTGTCAGTGGGATTTTTATGGATAACCATTAAAAAAAATCCAACAGCCTTGGGGATTCCAGCCAGACTTATATAACTGCAAATTCAGTATCTAGATAATAATACTATCTACACTTCCTTTGTTGTAGATAGGTATAGAAGGAAACATTGCGGAACAAAAATATGTATCTTGAAAAATAAATACTATGATTTTTTTTATTGCATTCAAAATTATTTTATATTAAAATTAAATATTCTTAATTTCGTACAAATAAGTTACCTAAAATCTCGTTAAGGTTCAAACGAATTAAAATATTTAAAACTGAAATCAAATGTAAAACAGATTTACCTACTTAAAAACAAAACTATCAAAAAAATCCAATAATATATATTTATGTGCGTTTAGTGTGTCAGTCAAATATAAGCTACTTTGTTTTACTTTCGCTAATATATCTATATGTAAATAAATTGTTTATAGATAGCAATGAATAAAACGAAATAATAATACAAATAGGTAAAAAAAAAATCAGAAAAAAACATACCTGTTTTATAAATTTTTATTTAAATCATTGATTTAACTACATAAGTACTACCTTTCATTAAAATAATATTTATAGGAAAATTGGTAATTTTGCGTAACATAGTTTTATTACACAAAAGATATCGCTATCTCTGTAATATAATAATTATACTATACAGGGGTAACACCAAAACCGAACACCGCCATTGTTTTCTTTATTATTATAGTTACAAAAAAATACTATAGAACAAAGTTGTAGGAGACCAAGGGGGACATCCCATTAGAGAAGAGAATATTTTTTTTAAACCAGTGGTTCTCAAGTTACAACATATAGTTATATTTTTTCAAATAAGATTAAACATATTTTTTATGTCTCTTCGATAGAGTATTTTTTTCTGAATTCAACCACGAGATTATTTTATATCCTTACATAACAAAAATATTGAGAAAAATTCAATTGAAATTTAAATAAATGTTATTTTTATAATAATTTTTCAGTAGGCTATGAATGAAAAACAATTGAGCTTAAATGAAAATGAAAAAAATATTTGTTGAAAACGTTATAAACAGTGTTCTATTTGATTTCTATCCTAAATAATTCAAATTGACAAATAGTAGTTTTTGTTTTTCATGCATAGCCTACTGAAAAATGACTAGAAAAAGCAAATTTACTTAAATTTCAATCGCATTTTTTTCAGTATTTTTATTATGTAAGGATTAAACATGGTTAAATTCAGAACAACACGCTGTCGAATGGGCATAAAAAATATGTATATCCCATTTGCAAAAAGATAATTTTGTGTTGTAAATTGAGAACCACTGGTTTAAAAAACTATTTTCTTCTTAAATGGGATGTCCCCCTTGGTCTTCTACAATTTTATTCTATAGTATTTTTTTGTAACTATAATAATAAAGAAAATAATGGCTGTGGTACAACACGAGTCATACTCGCAGCATTATTATACTGAGAAATTTAATTTAAATTTATGTATACAAAATCTAATTTATATACATATATTATTTTATGGAGTCTCGTGGCCGTGTGCCTGAGTGTCTGGTCGTGAAACTGGGGACCCGGGTTCGATCCCGACCGACGCCAAATTGAATTTTAATTGACCCTTGTGGTGGACTGTCCACGCCAGCATTGAGTGTACGTCTGGTAAGCGCCCGCACGGTACAAATATTTCATCATTACCGATATCTGTGTGCAAAGCAGATTGGCACACCCAGCAATGGGTAATAGGCCGTGATGATATTTTTTATATATTTAATCAATAATCCTACTATGTACTTCAAAGTTAGATTCGTCCGCATCATCAGACATAATACATTTTTTGACCAATGCTCCATCTCATGAAATAATTCGCGGAAAACTATTACAATAATTGTTTTGTTTAGTACTAAGTTACATTATCAAATTTCTATACTGTTAGCGGTATTTATAATCTCGAAACTGTATATTTTGTAACTGTTGAATTTTGTATGGACACAAAAGTAAATCTTGTTTCAAACAGTACATAAAGTGTATGAGATATGTACAATTTCTTTGAATGATGTAACTTGCGTAATACTAGCCTAATATTTATAAAACGTTTTTATGTTGTGTACGCGATCTTATACCGTACAAAAGCTCTTTAATAATTTGTCACGTTTGCTAAGTAAAACTGCCAAAGCGCAAACCATCGGTGCGCAAGCGGTCTAAATCTTCTATCGAAAAATGTCTAAAAACGAAAAGACCTATTAACAATGCTAGTCGAGCATGGCTTCCTATATTAAATTTGTTGTAATTACCATGGTTACCTGTTGCTAATGTTTTCGTTATTATTAATTTATATATTTGTTGATTTTTTTGTTTATTCCCGAAACGTCGGTTTTTAGAATAATAAACAGAACTAAAACTAAAAAGGTTATCATTTTAATTGAATTATGAGTTCCGAAAGATTTTTTAATAATTTAATTTTTTCATTTACATGAGCCAGAATACTCGTTTTACATGATTTCGATGCAGAATTTAAATCTTCATAACTATTTTTGCATAAAGTAATTTGGTAACCTTTGCACAAAGAAAAACTGATTTCCTATGTTAAACGCCTAAGGCCCATTTTTCAATTTACACTCTGTACAGTGAAATTTTTGTGTAAAAAATAGTAATTCCGTACTTGAAATAATTATTTTTAGAATCAAAACAAATCAATATTATAACGTAGCGTTAACTGGGGTATGACTGTATTTGGTTTTTTGTTGGGTTCGGAATTTGAACGCACATATTTTTACTTATGAAACGAGCGTTGCCATATCATTTCACGGATGGTAAAATATCGAAATGTGAATGTATTTAAATCTGTTGGAATTTCCTATTTTAACAGGAAACTCAATGTTAATTTTTGTTGTGGTACACTTTGTGTATTTGTAGTAGATAAAAAGGAAAAAAAGAAGTGATAAAATATGTATATACTTAGTTAAATATTTAATTATTCCTTATAGTTAAAAATATATAGGTGTGCCAGATAACTACTACATATATTAGAAACTCGGAAACTATAAGAGATACACAGACAGTTAAGTACCTTAATAGAGGGAAAGATTTCTGAAAAATTTAATAGTCCAAAATATTATTTTGGTGTTTATTTAAATTATTCCCTTTAGGATAATAATCAATGGCTGTCGCACGGATTAAGTATTCTAAATCTACTAATCGGAATTATCTGCGGTACTTCAAGTACCATACTTGAGCCTTGACTTACAAAGATTTTCGTGTCGTGCCATTGATGATAGTATGTCAATTATATAAAGTATTTTCCTAGAAAATTATACTACTGTTATACACTGTTAAAATTTAATAAACCGTTTAGTTTTCATGATATGATACAGATATAGAACAAAGAAATCAATTTCAATATTTAGTATTCTCTAGAAATGTTCACAATAAATTATTCTGATATATTGATTGATAGGCAATGAGCAAATCTTGAACGTGACTGTTAAATAAACATAAAGATATAATAATCAAATTGTTTAACTATTTTTGTAGAGTACCTATTTTCCATTGAAATTAGAGTATTTCCAAGAATGAAAACAATATTTCTATTTTCAATTCTGCTCGCAACTTATGTATTTATAGTGAAATTTTTACTTGTACTTTAATAACACTGCAGTCGTTGTAAGGAATTTTATTTTTAGATATACAGGGTGATTGGCTACTTTTTTATTATTACTTATTCCGATTAAGAATATTTCTTCACATAAATACTCTGGATAGTCCCAAAGTCTAAGAAAATATTTTTTATTTTTATTTCGTAGGTTGCTGGACTAGATATCTGAGTAAACTACCCATTAAACAGTTGTTTGTGTAAAACTTTACTGCATTAAAATTCGTAATATTAAAAAAAATAATTATATAACATATATTTAATTGTTTTTATCTTATTGTATAGAAAATTTCATGTAATTTTCAAATTTGAATAAATACACAGGTGTTTCCCTTAAAACAACCAGCGCTTTTTTGGGCTAACTAATGATTTTAGAGAAAAATGTTATATACAAAAATGATCAAGAATAAAGGACTAATTTATTATTAAAAACAAACCGAAAATTCAACGGTAGAACATAATTACAGTTTTTGTAATGGTAACCTATATATTTTTTTAGCCTATTAGATAGAGATTTTTTCTCTTATTTCAACGATATAAATATTGTATAGGGTTGTATAATAATTATATCGAGAAAAATGGTATTCAAAATTAGAAATAATGTAATAAAAAATAGCTTTACTACTAGTGTAACCCAGGCGTATAGCATAGCAATATTGTAACATTATTTTTAATTTTTAAAACCTTTTTTTTGAAATTATTGTTATACAACCCTTTACAACTTTATAAATAATAATAATAATAATAATAATAATAATGCACAAATTTATTATATTACTAATGTGACTGTCGCGATCAGCTAAGTTGCGCAACCAATTATTTCATGGCGACATGTCGCTACAACTTGTCGCGTCTAGGAAATCTTAGTATGCCGATTTAAATATGCTTTTTTGGGCTACAGTATTATTTTATACTTTTAAGTTATTTGAAAAAAAAAACTGCTAAATTTACATTTTCGCTTTGTATCTATTTTTCTATGTACTTTTTCTATAAATAGTACACAACTACAATGGCCTCCTATTAGGGCAAATTTTGTCTAATATATGCGAATTTGCATCTCTAGTTCCCGAGATCACCATATAGGGCACGGTATTTGGAATTTTGTATGCGTTCAACGATAATTCATATTTTAATGTTATTAAATTTCATTTTATTATCTGTAAGTATACTATTTATGAAAGTATTTATAAGGCTGACATTTCATAAATATAGAATTATGATAATGGAAAAGCTCTATTTGTAATTTTTAATGGAAGTCCGTGGATGTATATAATAATGAAAAACGATAGTGCTAATAGTTTTTGCATATTTTCACCTATTTATTACAGTTAATAAACTTCAAGTCATTTTGCGTATTGCACTAATAATAAATAACATTCGCGATAAAATTACAATGAAAACATACACACTTTACATGAGTATAAAGTTTCTAAATGGGATTTTTTAAATTTAATATACGGTACATCATCTTGAAAAAAGATTTGATATACGAGTCCAAGTTTAAAATAGTTCGGCCGGTTGACATTTTCCACAAATAAATTATAAAATGATGAGAAATTTCTACAAATTTCTTTCGACTAGTTTAAAATATAGATTTAAAACTTACACAAACTCAATATGTTATTTAAGTATTCCATCATTTAATATTAGGTTACATTGCCTCTATTAGTAATAGCAGCTTTAATTCTATTCGGCATTGTATCCACAAGGCCTACACATTCTTTTGTTAGAGTATTGTCCCATATGAAAACTAGGTTTTACTGTACGCACTGGATTTTTACGAAATTGTTGTTCATATTGTGTCATCAAAATGTATTTCGATCTATCATTTTAAATTACTAATTTCATTTGATTTTTTTATTTATTTTAAAAATTAATCAAATTCTTGTACCAATTTTTATTCAAATATAATTTTTATACCAACTAGATCAGGTTTCTAGTTACAGAATTCTTAAACAAATGAAGTATAGACAAGAAGATGACCCTTTAAACGCCGGTCGAACTAAAGGGTTTTCCAATAAGAGGTGTTATTTTGAATAGCCCGCTATTTCGGTAGATGTCGCTTTTGAAGCTGTCATTTTTTGACACTTGACAAGTAGAAACTACGCCATTAATAAAAATGGAACGATACACGCTTCAACAACGCATTGAAATTATTAAAATTCACTATAAAAATGGTGAAAATTTGGCAGAGACGGTTCGTAAAACTCGACAATTTTTGGGTCGTCGTGAAGCACCTTGTCGGACCGCAATACAGAAATTGGTGGAAAAATTCGAGCTGTTGGGACAAGTTAGTGATGTGAAGAATAAAACCCGTGCACGTCGCTCAAGAACAGCCGAGAATATTGCTGCTGTAGCCGAAAGTGTTGAAGAAAACCCAGGTTTGTCCATTCCTCGTCGTTCTTTGGAATTAGGCATTCCACAAACGTCATTACACCGTATTTTGCATAAAGATTTGGGTCTTAAGGCTTATAAAGTCCAGTTAACACAAGAACTCAAGCCGGCCGATCATCAACAACGTCGTGTCTTTGCTGATTGGGTCGTTGAAATGCATGAAAATGATCCGGAATTCCATCGAAAAATCATCTTTAGTGATGAGGCCCATTTCCACCTCGGTGGCTTCGTCAACAAACAAAATTGTCGCATCTGGGGCTCAGAAAACCCAAGAGTTATTGTCGAAAAGCCTATCTATCCTCAACGTGTGACTGTTTGGTGCGGTTTATGGTCCGGCGGAGTCATTCGACCTTACTTAATTTCATGAAAAGGATATTGTCCTGTCAGCGTGGTCGTGGTGGTCATTTGCCTGATGTTATTTTCCACTATTAACGGCATACCTTCCTCTTTATAATGAAATAAACATCCGATCATTTATATTAAAAAATGGCATTTTTCTTTGAATATCAAAATAACACCTCTTATTGGAAAACCCTTTATTATCACTCGTCATATGGCTCACAGTTTTTGTAAATTTAAAATCTATATATTAAGAATTTTGTAGAAATTTCTCACCATTCGTATAGGTCGAACAATTATGAGCCTAGGCTCATACAGCAAAAATCCGTGACCTTGAGGACGCTTACCAGGCGTCATCTCGCGGGCCCTCAAAGTTATCCTACAGAGTGCACCACTGGTGTCACATTTATACTATTCGAAAATTATAATTTAGAAAACGCACTCTATATTCTCTGCAATATTTTAGCATTTTTGAGTGAAATATGATATGTTAGAAAACTTTTCAAATATATTCCAACAAAATAAAACAATACAAAATCAGTAAACTTTACCGTAGTGACAAACAATAACGTTTAAGATATGGAAGAATTGTGAAACATTCTTACCTCTTTGTCGATACCGGGAGCATTTCTTATTAATATCCTAAGATCCGTCAATTTTCTTCTTTCTTCATCTTGCTTCTGCCTAATTTTTTGTAACTTTATACTAAGGTCTGCTACGTAGCTTCCAAAATGTTCGATGGTTTTCAAACCATCTTGAAAGTAACTGGAACAAAAACAAAATATTAATCAACAACAATTTTTGACAATATTACTTTACTACTATCAAAACCAATTGGACGTATGTATATGATATTGGCAGTTGCGGCGTCGAAACATTAATAAAAAAAATTATAAATAAAAAATTATTAAGAAATTATTATTTTTTTGTAGTGAAGAAATATTTTGACAATTACGCGCCGTTGTTACTTTTGACCATGGAGAGGGGATTTCAACTGTTCTCTGATTGGCTTTAAAAAGTGCACGTCATTCTAATTAAAATCAATTTAAAAATTAAAATTTTACTTATTGTTTCCGCATAGACAATAATAATAGTAAAACGGTGTACAATAATTATTTCCCAACTATTTAATAATTATAAAAAAATATTCATACTCACTTTGTTTGTGCATGATAATACTCGACCAAGTTTTGTAGTAAGTCGATTCCTTTCTTTGTTTTTATTTCATTGAACTTTATCAGGTACTGTAAAAAAATGTTACTATTACAAAATTGAGGTTAACTTGATAATTGTCTATGTCTATATGATAAGGTAAACATAAATAAAACAATTGATTCATCGTTAAGACATGACAAAAGAATACACTTTGTGCATCAATAAATGTACTTGAATAATTAATTATAGTAGATTGTGAAATTATACGCGAAATAATAAAAATTATACAGGGTATGATTAAAAAACGGATTATAGGTGTTTAACATGGGAAATCAGTTTTTCCTGCCGCAAAAGTTCCTATTACTCATAAAACAGATTTTAGTAACCTGTAAAAACGAATTTTAAATATAATAAATATTGCTCATTTGCAGTGATAGCCATGCATATCGTTTCAACTGTTAGAAATATCATACTTATTTTATATACAGTGTTAAAAAAATGTAAAAAAAATTGAGTGTAGGTATATACATTTCGATGTGCTGATTCTCAATCAAAAAGATTTTTTTCAAAATTCGGAAAATTATTTCTTATTTTTCATTTAATTCATTTTTAGTGTGCCACTGGCACACACATTAAAAATAATGAACTATTAATTAATACGAAATTATTTCCTATTCAACGTCTGTTACGTGATTAGATAATTCATTATTTTTAATAAAAAAAATTATGTTGGCAGTGGCGCAATAAAAAAGAATTAAATGAAAAATAAGAAATAATTTTCCAAATTTTGGAAAAATTATTTTTGATTGAGAATCGGCACATCGAAATATATATAACCTCAAATTTTTTACCCTTTATTTAACAGTCTATATGTACTATTTTTCCCCTTAAAAAGGTTTAAGAAAAAATTCTACTTCTATGAACCCTCTGCTAAAAAATATTTCCTTCTTGAAGCCAAAGGATCGAACTTATGTAACCTGCGAATTAGATGCAACAGAACAAATAAGACTACTGTATCTATGATCTGTTTAAATAGAACGTACTGCGTACTATCAACTATGTATTTTCTGTTTTCCATATTCATGTTAATCCATGCCGAGGTTCGAATTCGAATCCAATCAAGTGGCTAATGAGGACAATTAGTAGAATGGAGGAATGAATTAGCATTGTTGGTGTGACCACACAAGATTGAGTTATTGCGAATTGAGTTATATCCGGTATGAGTCCAATTAGTTCCATGGACCGGAAATTCGATTTCGGTATTCGGTCGTGTTGTCTACCAAACATGACCTCACATCAACTTTCTACTTTGTTTACCACGCAAATACGAATCAAATTTCAAAGCAAAAAACAGACGAACAGGAGATTCACTGCGAATTGGCAAATCCAAAATCGAAAACAGGATAGGATAAGAGCATAAGCTGTTTTCTATTATGTTTGGATATGGGTATTGTACATATAGTATAGAACTCACCTAACGAGATCTCCTTCATTACCAATGCGAAACAACTTATTTAGGTATAATGATGAATATATGTACATATTTACAATTTGCGAAATACGCGAAATGATTATTGTATAAATAGTTTCAAATTTCAGAGATTAATTTTTATATTGAATAATATATATTAAAGATTGTTTTTGCCCTCTAAATTTAAGTCATTGAATTTTTGTTTATCTGAACAAATGAAAAACACACACTTGAGAAAACAGGGGAACGCCAAAAAAGCTATGTATTTCAAAAAGTATGTACCCTCTACCTTTCATATTTGTCTTGGTAATTCTACACCTACAACAAATAACTCATAACACTCATAACACCTAAATATAGCCACCTACTAAAGATTGATTATCATTTAGCGGGGTGTTAAATTTTACTCGATCTTTAGCAAGGCATCGAACTCGCCAAAAACTTCAGTTCAGGTTCAGGTCAATTTTTTATTGAAAAGTGGGTTCGTATGCGGTTTGATTCAAGAATTTGTTCCGGGTTTTGGTTCGGTCCGACCCAATGAAAATGAATGTAATGCAAGACAAGACATGAACACAATTTTCACGAACAATCAAGACAGGCAGCAACGCAAACGCAGAAGGCGTCGATGATTAGCTGTAAGTTTTACGATTATGTTTACATTTCGTACTGAAAATGAACCTGAACCGGAGCTCCACCTTGAACCCAAATTTTAATATCCGGTTCGGTTCCAACTTGGTTTCAATTGAAAAATATATCTTAGGTCCGGTACTTGGTTTGTGTTCGCTGAAACGTTACGGTTTGGTTCCGGTTTTGGTGCGGTTCAGGTTCGGGTTCGGGTTCGATGCCCTGGTCTTTAGTTTTATTAAATATGGGTGTTTAATTCGTGTTCACTATAGACCAAGGGTTAACAATCATTTCAGCTTTTGTTGTCATTTCATTTTTAAGTATTTAGTGTAGAAAAATAATTTTAAAAAATGGTTAATTATTATAATTATAATTATTAATAATTAATTAATAATTTATGAACAGTGGAAAATTTATTTTTTTAATTAGTCTAAGTTTTCCACTGTTTATTAATTATTGTTATTTATTACTTAAAAATAATAATTTTCCATTCTTTTAAAAAAATATTTTTCTGCACTAAATACTTAGAACTGAAACGATAAAAAAAGCTGAAATGAATGTTAACTCGTGATCTATGGTGAACATAAATTAAACACACACATTTAATAAAACTGAAGACCAAGCAAAAATTAACACCTTGATTAATGATAATAAATCTTTAGTAGGTAGCTATATACAGGTGTTATATCGTCATTTGTTATTTGTTGTAGATGTAGAATTACCAACACAAATATGAAAGACAGAGGGTTCATACGTTTTGAAATACATAGCTTTTTTTGGTGTGTTGTAGATAAGTTATACATTATTGGAAAGCAAAAAAAAATTATCTTAATAGTGCAATTAACTACCATGGCGCCCATATAAAAAGTATACCTTTAAAATCAAAACTAGAAATCCAACAGTAATAAAAAAAATAGCAGATGTACATATTTTTATAAAGTCAGGTTTACAAGTTACGAGCGTCTTCCCAGACTCACCTGTACAGTCATTTTTTAGTAGGCTATGTATGAAAAACAAAAATTGCTATTTGTCAATTTGATATAGATAGAAATCAAATAGAACACTTTTTACAACGTTATTAACAAATATTTGTTTCATTTTAATTTAAGCTCAATTTTTTTCATACATAGCTTACTGAAAAATAACTATAAAAATCAAATTTATTTAAATTCCAATTGAATTTTTTTCAATATTTTTGTTATGTAAGGGTATAAAATAATCACATGGTTGAATTCTGAAAAAAAAATACTCTATCGAATGGACCAAAAAATATATATCTTCCCAGTTAAAAAAATATAACTTTGTATTGTAACTTGAGAAACACTGGTTTAAAAAAATATTTTTTTCTCTCATCGGATGTACCCTTGGTCTTATATAAGATTGTCTTATATTATTTTGTTATCTTTAATAATCTATAATACTAGCATATATTGCAGAACATAATAACGTTTATTTTACATTTTAAAAAATAGAAAAAAGTTTAAAAACTTCCATCTCTTCTGGAGTTACATTATTTGATTTTTCTTGCGTTCATATACGTTCAATATTTGAAATATCTGAACCATAACATAATTCTCATTTTGCTCCACTTTTAAAAATACGTATCTTGTCGGCCTGTAACACTACTACTTCGTGATATACTTCAAATGCCTATTTGAGATATTTTATGATTATGAACATATTGCTACTAAAAAAAAAAAAAATTATTGTTTCTAGTAGACTTTATAATTTATTAGAAATTAAGTTTTCCAATAAATCTCCTTATCAAAATAGTGAAAGTATATGTAAGCAATTTTTTTCAATAAGTATTGCATCGATAAATAAATACGCGGCTTTCTCAATATAAAGGTATAATTTCTATTACTGGATTAATTAGTTATTAAGTAAATTTATGTTTCAATTTTCCATCCCATATAATTAAATTAAACTGAGCAATTTATTCTTCAATTATTTTTAATTTCCCCCGACCGTTGACACGTGTAAAAGACGGTTACCCCTCCTAATTTAATCCCTGCTCCCTCTTGCTTAATAACGAAAAATTGAATATGTTAATATGTACAATAACTACATTAAAGACGGCATTAATAAAATAAATGAGGCCATAAGTATTGATAAAAACAAATTTTAAGAAATAGATTATACATTTTTGTTTTATGATTAAAACTATATCAGATTCAGATTGCTTATAACGTTTATATTTGTTTAATGTGTTTAAAAAATGAATACATTTATGACATATTTGTTTCACAGGTTATGCCGGGTGTAACATAAATAACAAGAGAATTAAATTTTGCATCCAATTCAATCATCGCATTTTATTTTGCACCTTTTCTGACCGAATAAAGCGAATTTTATATTTTATAAATGTTGCTTCTTCGTCAGTATAGCGCCACTTGAATGATAATTATTGAAAATGGAGAATTATTGATACGAAGAAAAGTTACAAATTATTTAGTAGTTATTTAGATGTAAGTTAATTAAATTTTATAATATCTGACGCCTTCAACGGTACAAATTTATTGTCATTATCTTATAACTAAATCTACGAATAAAAGAACATTGATAAATCCAGCAACGGGTAATAAGCCATGATGATATACATTTTTTTGTTATACATCGTACATTATTGTGTTGTCTTAAAATACCGGAAAAGCAATATCGTACATATAAATGCACCCTGAACTGTGAAAAGCACGTCGTACGTTACACAATTTCTTCAATAAGAATTCATTCGATATATTAAAAATTCCTTGAATTGACTTGACTTGAATTCAGCTAGAAACGACGATACCAATGTGATGACGTCACTAACCGTTAATATTGCTTGTCAAGAACTTACTGACATTTAAAAATAAAAAATAAAGTAAATACTCATAGGAAATGTTCTTCGAATTACTTTAAGAAAGATAAGATAACTGTTTCGAATGAAGTAGTACTAGAATTATTGTTCAAATATTTCAAATATGGAAAGTATATAACCGTAGAAAGAAACAAATATACGGGAGTAATATAATAATAAATAACATGTTAAACATTATGAAAACATTTTAGTGGTGTATTTGTTTCTCCAAGAGAAATGCATAGGTTACTAGAAGCGTAAATGTACATATTAATCGTCAAACTTAAATAAATATAACATCACGGGCTTACTAACCATTTCAAAGCGTGCCAATGTATTGTAACGTTTATTTATTTGGGTGAAGTGTAAAAATCAGAGAAGTCATAACAGTTTATTAAATGATAAATAATTAAGATAAAGGTAATAAAAATAACTAACACTATGATTAAACAATTATGAACACTAATTTAAGACTATGGATACTATTAAATACTTTTATACTAAAATTATTTATTTAAACAATATTTATTTCACTATATTTATTTGTATAACAACATTTATTTATGTTCACAACTCGTAGATTATTTATTTATATCACCGACTGATCATTTCACGATGCGTGTCTATAACTAATTGTTTTTTTTCTGGCTTCCCTATGACGTGTTTATATATAGCGCGGCGTACTTTTTCTACAGCATTCGACGCGAACAATAACACCGAATACAAAGGATCAGTTGACCCTAAACATTAAACTTATTATAAATTTTCCTCAAAAGATTTGTTATGTGGTGGTATGAAACGATTATATCGTTGAATTCAGAATTAAATTGTCTAGTAAAGAAGCAAATAAAAAATATATGCTCCATTTAAAATAAAAAAAAAGTTAGGCCCCATATTTGGGAACCACTGATATAAAATTATTTCTGACAACACCAATTTTGTAATTTAAAATTTTGCTCATTTAACTAAACTCTTTAAATAAAAAAGTTACCAATAGTGAGCAATCTTATTGAAACACTATATATACTGAAAATAGATTGCAAGTCGAAATTGAACCAATCACCGTATATAGCCACGCTAACTCATAGCTGGTTTTAAATTAAATCAGGAAGGGTATTTAACATAAACAAATTCGAATCAATTTCCATGTTATTATGACATTTATATCATTGCTGTCAAAAAAGCGAGTTGCATTTGTTCATTTCATTACATTTACTCTGGAAGTAAATTTAAGTGAATATTTATAATCTCGCCATTATAGATAAAGATAAATAACGAATAAATATAAAAAAATAATATTAAAATTTACATTTTTGGCTATTTATTGTATAATTTTATTTAGTTTAACTGATTTTGTACATATCTCTTATACTCTTCAAGATCCCAAAATATGCGCACCTTAGATGAGACACCTGAACACAGTAAAAAAATTGTTATGATTACTAAATTTTAATACCAGCAGCATTTTTTGTCAATATTTAGTAATAACAACAACGTTTTTTTACCGTGTATAACGTCCCAATGACGCAGGAGCACCCATATACAGTAGTCACTACTCACTTATATGCAATACTTTTAAAAATAGGGCCGGACTGGCCACTGTGGAAAGAGGAAATTTTGCCCTGGGGCTAAATTAGTTTGGGGTTATATTGGGCATGTATTTAAAAAGATAAATTTTAAAGGAGAGATTAGAAGGGCCAAAATTTCATTTTCCGTCGGTCCCAGTTCATACAATAGAATAAAAAGAATCATCTTCGTAGGTGAATTCAACTGTATATATGTAAATTCTCAATAACAAAGCAATTATAATTTAATTTATTTTAGATTTAAACCACACAGAAACTAAAATAGAAATTAATCAATACTAACATATGAAATTTCTTAAATTAATTCTGTGCTTACTCGACTATATGTCAAAAGCAGATATATCACTTCGAGTCGATTTTCTGTTTTCCGTGATGTCAAAAAAAAAAAAATGTATGAAGATTGTTGACATCTACGACATACCAGATGATCTCTAAAGTCATTTTAGTATAAACAAATTTAAAATAAACGCAACGCAAATGTGGATATTGTTTATCACACATAATAAAAATATGTATTTAAATAGTTTTTTGTTAAACAAATTATACCAAACTAATAAAAATACTATATTATCTATTAATATGACTTATTAAGTAATTGTCAGTATGGTTTCAGACCAAAAAGGTGTACAGTAAAGGCTGCAGTAACTTTAGTTACCAACATAATTGAAACATTGGAAAATAGGGATTGTCTTAATATTTCTTAAGAAATAGAAACCAAATTTCTAATGTAAACAATAAAAATTCAAACGTTACATGAAATATGGTATACCACAAGGGTGTCCTAGGACTTTTACTATTTATTATTTATATTAATGATTTACCTACCAGCATAACATCAACTGAAACTATTCTTTACGCGGATAATACGTCTTTTATTAATAGTTGTAGTAATGTAGAAGATATTAGTGCCGTTGCTGAAAATACTAAAGAAGAAGCTACAGTGTGGTTTACTTTTATGATCTAAAGTCTAAACAAATGTAGCAGTGATAGAAATAATACTATTAATTTTCTCTTAAATCGTTGTTACATTGGAAAGAGATTTGTAACCTTATTGCTGCAAAAATAAATAAAGCCAACTTTATGGTGAGGAAATAGTAAATTTTGTTACAAAAAATGCGGCAAAGATCTTTATTTCGCTGTTATACACAGTATTCTCGCATATGGTGTTATATTATGGGGTAATTCATCTCATGCTGAAAGAATATTTAAACTACAGAAGCAATCTCTAAGAATATTGAACAAAGTACACAGTAGACATTCTTGCCAAAATTTATTTGTTTCTGAGAAAATATTAACTATACTTTGTATCTTCATTTATTACACCATATCAAATTAGAATTTTTTTCTGATTTCAACGATATAAATATGATATGGGGTTGTATAACAATTATTTCGAGAAAAATGATATTAAAAATCAGAAATAATTTTACAATATTGAAGTAGGCTATGCAATAAACAACTATTATTATGTTATCATCTTGGTGCAAATTTTGAGTCAAACTGTATTTATAAGGACGATATTTATGTTTTTTTAAAATTTTTCATATTGACCTGTTTCCAATTTGAAATTCTTGTGCTACTTCTCTAGTAGAAGCATTGGGATTAGCAGCAAAAAATGCTAGAACAGCAATTTCAGTATCTTCATCAATTATTCTGGGTTGACGTTCCCTTTTCAACTTGTGAAATGACCCAACAGTTTGGGCATTTCGAAAAATTGTTCTCAATAATTCACGAGTGGGTTGCACTTTTTGGGGATAAAGCCGTGAAAATCTTCGTATCGTAGAATTTAAATTTCTTTCACACTCTCCATACATAACAGTAAGATTAAAATAGTCTAAATTTGTTAATTCTTGCAACTGCAAAGCCATTTTTTATTAATAAGTAATTAAACAATTACGAAAACAAACACTTATTAACGTAAGTAACAAAACTATCTGTCACCTGTATCATTTGTTTGCATTTGTTTATTGCATAGCCTACTTCAATATTGTAGAATTATTTCTGATTTTTAATATAATTTGTCTCGAAATAATTGTTATACAACCCCATATCATATTTATATCGTTGAAATCAGAAACAAATTCTCTATCTAATGGACAAAAAATTTATATAGGTTGCTATTTAAAAAAATATAATTTTATTCTACCGTTTGAGAACCACTGGTTGAAATTTTTATTTATTATTCCTCATAAATTAAGCCCTTTTTCCTGGTAATTTTTTGTATATAACATTTTTCTATAAAATCATTAGTTCGCCCAAAAAAGCGCTGGTTGTTTTAAAGGAAACATCCTGTATATTGGGTGTAGTTTGTTCAATAATCTTACAGAACCTGTACATATGTTACCCATATTTTTTTCTTGTGTAAATTATTAACTACATTATCCTATGTTCATATACATATATTGTTGAGTTGATTTTTACATATTTCTGTATATTTTCTCTTTGGGGTAAAATAAATTATTATTATTATTATTATTAATTACCTATTTAAGTTATAAGTCTAATCTAATGGCCTTAACAAAAAATTAAAATAACACAGTAATTATCATTACTAATCATATTCTTGCTTTTATCAACTGTCAAAATTTGCAGAAAGAAATTTCAAAATCTGAATTTTTATAAGCCGAAAACTTTAAAATTGATCTCCTGAACATTTGAAAACTATAAAATTATGCCGAAAATTCCGCACACAGAAAACATTCTTATCATTATAAATATGTTTAATTTGCAATAGGATACGTATTAATAATAAATTCAAAATATGCGGGCAGAATTACAACAATAATGAAGGCTTAAAATGTCGATGATAATGATGATTCGTTGGCTATAAAGCATATTAATATCAGTGTCTGAGTGTCGCGCTCGCGCATTCCATAGCTGAATAAGAGAAATTCTTTTCATGGCATTCATGAATTCATACTCACCAATGCCATTCACTAATCAAAAATAATTCTCAACATTTACATACCGCCATTACATGTTTACTAAGTATATGTGCCATCACGCCTTACCTATTCATCCGTACAAGACTTTCAATAATACAGCCTTGGACGGATATATAAGGCACCCTTCAAATAATGAAATTGGGATTTCCAACATTTTTTAAAATTAATAATACCCAGAAAAAAAAAGTTCTGGAGAAATGCTTGCCCCAAAAGAAAAATACTCCTTGCCCGCTATGAAACAAAATTATGAATGATAAAGAAAACAGACCGAATATAGCGTTTAAGAGAGCTTATATAAATTTATACATATTTTCTTTATTATCCAGTGTTCACCGGATATTAATAATTTATTACTTATTTATATAAAAAATATATTGAGTATAACGTGCCCACTGCAGACGCCACTGAACGAAGTTACTAGAAACATCGAAGGCGATGATATAGTTGTCGCGTGCTTCGAGCGGCTGACGTGAGCGTACTGATGTGTAAACAGAAAGGGAGATAAGCTTAATTACATGCGCTCGCCTGACATTTTATTATTCTGGAATGTTACTAGAAATATACTGGAATATTCTAGAATAATGGAGAGGTATAAAAGTCACGCTCCTCTGTGCGAGGAGTCAGTGGAGTTGACTCCACTATACCGTTCAGTTAGTTAAATCCAGCCAATCGAGTTGAAATAATTAATTAGTGATATAAATATCGTGCAAATAAATAGTACGTTGTGTCAATTGTTTAAATAAATAAATTTAGTGTTTCACTATTTAATAATAATATTCTTAGTCTTAAATTAATGTTTATATGTATTTGTTTAATTATAGTGATATTATATTTATTATCTTATTTGTTATTTATTTATCGATTAATAAACATTTATTTTTATTAAAAATAATTTTCTAATTTTTATACCACCCAAATAATTAAATGTTACAATATTTATCGTAATTTGTATTGTTAACTTACAAGTTACTAGGTCTGATACGTCGCCCAGCTTTAAATAACATTTTTAATTCTTAAAAAATAATCAATTTTATTAAAATATTTTGTGGTCTTTGTATTTTAATGACCAAAGCAGTTTTTTGTATACTTATAACTAACTTGCGACATTCTTCTGCTGGTGTCATGTTCCAGTGTTGTAGTAGAGATTTTTTACAATTTCTTTTGAAGTAATATTTTGTTGCCTTAATATCAGCTTCAAAAAATATCAAAAATTCTCTTTGAATTGCGATCGAGTGACAGTAGACCACCCTCAAAAAGCTAAAAAAAATATACTATACGAGGAATGAAACCAATCCTTTGTCTTTATGGCAAGAATCAAATAAGATTTAATACAGCCTTTAATTTTTGAACATAATATTTTTCTTAATTTTCATATTATTTCATCGGGCAAAGCAAAATATTTACAAAATGATGGAACCACAAAATAAAATTTCAATTTGAACTTGTTTTTTACTTCCTTGTACGTAAGTAAAAGAAGTATTGTAATCGCGAAAAATTTCGGTTTTCAGATTTCAGCGGAAATATCCATTTTGATCATCCCTGAATCCATTTTGACTAATTTCGTCGTGACGTCTGTACGTACGTATCTCGCATAACTCAAAAACGGTAAGCCGTAGAAAGTTGAAATTTTGTATTTAGTACTTCTATAACATCTAGTTGTGCACCTCCCTTTCTGGTTATTACACAACTTCCAGAAGTGGCACTTTACATGAAGCCTATAATAGATTTTAATGAAAAACTGTTAAATATAATCCAAAACTTTTCAAATTTGGTATACAAGACTTTTATGTCAATCGAAATAACATAATAGATTTTGGTTAAAATAGGCTAACCGGAAGTGGTACATTACTTGAAGTTGTTAATAGTTTTTCTTGAATAAAATGATTTTATTTTGATTTTAGAAATAAATGCTTCAAATAAAAGTTTTAGAGAATTAATTTCTGCATCTAGCACATCAAGTATTATTAAATTAGCCCTTTGTATAAGCGAGATATGTAAATTTAAAAATTATATACTTTTTTGTTTTTGTAATAAAGCTTGCTATGAATTAGGACAAAAACATAAAAAAAATGTTCATGTCAAATTACGTTAAATACGTGCAATTTTATGATTCGTACAATAACAAATATTATATTTTTATTGTGAAATTAGTCATATTCATTGTTGCAATCAAATATTTCTTTGTTGTAATCAAAACTCTCTTTAAAAACTTCCTTTATGGTCGTTATATATTTTACTGTTTTGAAGTTAAAATTAATATTTTGTAATTTATTTATTAAAAAAATATGTATAGTTTAATAATCCTACAAGGAAGTCGTGTGGTGTCCAGATCAGATTTTTTTTTGTTTATTATACAGACACAGAAATATTGCTAGTCATCTAATGAACGGTTTTGAAATAAACCATTTTTTTTAAATTTTGGACATGGTCGGTTTTAGTGAAAAGCTCGCAATTGTTCTGTATGTAATGAATGGGTTCGCGGAAGAGCCGGGGTATATAAACGAGATAATTAAACTTGATATTAGATTATACAACGAAGGTAGACAATGTTCTAAATTTAATATATGATACATGATTAACTTGCTTATAAATTCTTAAATACTCTATATATTGATCTTACATTCTATCATTGTCTTCATATACAATTTAAATTTATCTGTATGTATCTACTAAACTGACCAAGCCTTGAGAAATAAAATATTGACTGGATATAACCAACAATTTTGATTTGAAGTATTTACGATCTGTTTACGATACATATGGAATAAGAAACATTATTTCAAAGAAATTTATTAAAAAATTTAAATGTACAATCACCATCAAATGCACGACATCCAATGCTTGGTCAAGGTTTCAAGTATATGTTTCATTATCGATTTATACTGGCTTACTTATTAGTCTTTAATCCATGCGAAAACTATTGATTACGATTATAGTTTGTTTCAACATCATCCGCAGTGACATTACAAAACCATCGCTTGTTATTTTGCCGCCTGAGGCGAACTTTTTATTGTGCCCCATCAGAGGGGTGTATTTAAAATATAATGCATATATGTATAAATAACATAAACATAACGATAAATTTTAATTAGAAATTAATAACTACTCTACAGGATCACCATTTGGATCTCGGAAACTATAAGAGATACGAAGTCGGTTAAATTAAAACTAACTGCCCTATTAGTAGACCATTTTAAAGATGTATTTATTTTCCAGAAAAAATCATAGGTCACTAGATAAATGCACAAATTCAAATTTTGCTGATTTTTATTTACACAAGTAACTTTTAAATCTGAAATGATATGGAATTTTGGTTTGCACTTCTTTAGGAGACTTTTTTATTTTCTTTCGAACGACAATGCTTTTTTATGTCCGTTAAATTTCGAGTTATGAGATCAAAATTATGATTTTTGTATGGACGCCTATTGGAAAGTTACACAATTGAAGAGATTTTGTTAACTTTCCACCAATATATTACTTATTGATGTTCATTTGTTTCGAACAGTAAAAATTCAACAGTTATTAATTTTATACGGTAAAAACAATGAAGCAATGAAACAAATTTATAGATTATTATTTGTTTATTTTCATTGTTAATTTACTAGTTTAGTTCTCCAAAATTTATTCAGTTCAATTAAATCGAAATTTGAAATGTTTTTAAGAATATTATTTGAAAATGAAGACAATAAACATAAACATATGACAATACCTAATTGATTATTTCATTTGCTTCATTGCCATTGTTTTCACCCTGTAAAATTAATAATTGTTGTATTTTTGCTGTTTAAAACAAATGAACATGAATATATTATACATCGTTGGAAAGCTAAAAAAAATGTCTTGCCGTCGATCGAAAAAAAAATGTCAGCCCTTAAGAAGGAGCCCCTAGCGCCGACCCTGCATTATTAATGATAGTAATGACGGGACAGTCGCATTTTTTAATGGCAAGTTACTGTGATATTTGTCTGCGTACTACCAAATTACATGAAAATTTTCCTTCGCAATACAATTTTAATTTATAGATCATGACGTTCAATGCACATACTATACCTATTATTTCTGTCCGTATAGGAGGGTCACGCTAGAATGTTTGAGAATAAGGCACACGGTTCATATTTTTTAGAATTTTATTTTAAATATGTTCAAAGCATTTCCCTTGGACAATAACAAATTTCACCATTCTTTCCTTCCACTTTTTAAAAGCTCCTAATCAATCTTCTATTGAAGTGCTTTCAAAATAATCATGAATTGCAACAGCATCAATCTCTTCTTTAGACGAACACCTTCTACCCCGTAAATTTTCAGTACAAAAAGTAGCCACTACTCATACTGATAAATAAAGTATGACGGATGTTCTATTACTTACGAGGTGTGTTCAAAAAGTATCGAACTTTATTTTCTATCGCACAAATGAAGTACGGGTGGTTTCCTCCAGCGATGATGTGTAGGGGACATTTATGAGTATCCGTGATATTTTCCCGGCCGCAGATTGTGTGCGTCGTTGGCATCAGCCTATGAGTAAGTGTAGTTAGAGCTCGTCGGATTTTTATTTTTCCGAAATGACGGAACAACTTGATATTACATAAAATTTTGCCAAAAGCTTGGCGAAACCCAAGTGGAAACCATTCTAAAAATTCAACAAACTTTCGGGGATGATCGCACGAATAAAGGAATGGTACAACCATTTCAAAGATGGCTGTATGTCAGGTCGGGTTTTCGAGATTTTGCCCGAGACCCCGCGCTCAAAGGGGCCCCCATACTTTCATATTTCTAAGAAAATTTGATAACATATTAACCCTATTCTGGAAACTTGCTGGTGACTGTAACTTCCGAACATAGTACATGTAAAATCATATTTCCGTAATTTCTTGCTTCCCAAATTATTTTAAATAAAAATGCTTGTAAAGCATAAAATCCTGTTTCTGAATCAACATGCAAAATTAATTTTGCATGCTTTGTCACTGCAAAAATTAAGTATGAAAATATCGAAAATTCCCTCAAAAATAACAACTCGGTCTTCTATAATAAGTGCCCGGAGAGCACGGTCATCCCTTTTCATAATAATCGAAAAACATCGTTTTAACGTTTGCCTCAATGTTTCTGTTATTATATTTCTCGTCGTTCCTTGAGGAATACTGTAGTTGTCACTCGAGTGTACCTATTCAAAAACTTGTTCTATGTTAAAAAAAATAATTAAGCTATGCAGTTTATATTTGCAATAACTTACATTTTTTAACATTATATTATATACACAGATTGCATCAAAATAGTTAAAAAGCTAATATCAAACACTGTAACAGATGAATTTTCTTTATTTTTCCGTAGAAAAGTTTATTTTTTAACTGTACCACTCGCACTAACACATACACAAGTGTAGTATTTGATTATACTCATACTAAAATATGAATGTTGAAGAATAACTGTGGCAACGTCGCATCTAGACATTTATTGGTACATTCGGGTATAAAAGTAATAAGATATTTTGAGATATAATACTAATTCTAAACTACAAATGGAAACTGCAAAACAAATTAATATATTTCTGTCTTCAAATTACAAAAGTAGTATTGTACTGTTTAAACTTTTTATGCTTTTCACGTAAAATACCCATTTAAAACATATTTTCTGAAATTCTTTTAACCAAGGATCACTTCTTATTCGCTAATACCAAAGCGGGCGTTGTTAACTGATACTTCATCTGGAACACTTGTACATGGTTGTCAAGTATAATTCTACCTATTTATCGTATCTTCAGATTATAATTTTCTAGAGGCAATAAAATTAAATCTGGATGGTAAATAATTTTCAAATTTTTACATAATCCGTTAATTAGTTTTCTATAACATACTAGTTTTTCAATTAAATATCGGTGTGGATATAAAAGTTATAATTTAAAATGTTGTGTTTATTTTGCCATTTCCTATTCTTCACGTGTTAAAAAGGCCAAATTTAATTGTAAATATCTCAGGTACCGCGTGGTCAATTGTTTTAAAACTTGAAGAGCAGGTAGATTATACTTCAGTTGAGATGTACTTAAAATTTCAATTAATTCTGGGTAAAATGGTTTCACGATATAACTACCTTAAGTTTTTTTTAAAAAAAATTGTCCAGGGAGCCCAGTTTTATGGGCAACACTAATAGAATTGCGCATATTAGATGATAAAGACTTTCTATGTACTTTTTTAATACTCGTACTACATTGACATATCAACAATAAGTTTTAATTGGTTTCTTAATGCAAACTCGATAATATATCTGATCAAAAAAATTACGCATCACTGTTTTGATCAAGATTATACATTTAACTCTTAACTTTTTATATAAATAATATATATATATATATATATATATATATATATCATCACGGCATATTACCCATTGCTGGGTGTGCCAATCTGCGTTGTACACAGCGCTTAGCAGTCGTCACCTCACGGGCACTCATTGCTGACGTGGAGAGTGCACCACAGGGATCAATTTTGTGTCATTAAAATTCGAAGTAATTTTTGGCGTCCTCAGATTTGCGACCAGACACTCAAGCATACGGCCACGGGACCCCATTTTGTTTTTTATAATTAGTGTAATTAGAATATTCAAAAAGCTGTCAAACTAATTGCCATAAGACTTAAAAACTGTCAAATTAATTTCAGGCTGACTTGAAAACTATCGTAGCTGTCAAATTATAAATCACGATTCTAAAATACTCTGTAGTTAATCCCACATTTTCACTTACAAAAATACATTTAAAAAATTGATTAATTAAGTTCTAACTTAAATTATATAACTATTAAGATAACAAATGATACAAAAATAAATGTTTAAAATGATAGTGCAAATTTTGTTTGCCACGGCCTACCTAATTTTTTTATTCTCAATAATTCTCGTAATTTATATCTTAATTTAGTATTGCTTGCTATTTGTTTACCTTATCATCAATAATAAATAATAAAATGAGCAAATAAAATCTTCTTACCTCACACATCTGCAGTTGAAACAACCGCCTTTCCTTCTCCATTTCATCGGCAATTTCCGCTGACGTCACTTCCGTCCTTATCAACCCCGCTTCTTTCGCATGCTGTTTCTTCTCCTTCTCCAACTTGACATACTTGGATTCGTAGTCTTTCCATGCCTTGTCGAAGGGCCTCTTCAGGTCACCCTTCACCCCCCGCAGATCGCCTTTGAGGAGGTTATCCAACGGAAACATCACGATGTTACTGATATTCTGCATAAGGGTCTTCATTAACGCGCTTAGTTCTTTTGTTACGACCGCGAATTTTAAAAATGCCGCGCCGATGTCTGGTTCTTGATCTTTGTTGGAGATTGCGTTGTTGCCGAGCTTCTCGAGGGCTCTGGCCAGGTACATCTCGTTATCTACGTGGGCTAGAAAGAGACAAACATAGTTTTAAAGGGGTGAAACAGGAAGACACAAATTATTAGAGCTGTCAATAACCAAAACAAATTAGAACCAAGTACTTGAATCCAGAACTATCCCGGTATAGCCTGTCTCAACTTATAGCGAACTGACAAACCATATTAGGCAAATTCTCCAGGTAGTTATAAGGGTTGGGAGACAACCGAGTTTTTTAAATTTTTGCTGATCCCATCCTGTCAGGTTCATAAGAAAATCTCCCGCTGTGGAAGGGTTGACCGCATTGTCAGTGAAGTCGAAGTCATGTCAGTTGCAACTGAGTGGAGACAGGCTATACCTACGAGTATATTTGAATTTAAAATTCTGAGAAGTTAGCAAACTAATATAGTTCGTCTGGTCTAGACGGCTACGTCTACAAAATGAAAGTTGACGTTTAAATTAGTTTATAGTTGTGATTTCTTTTTATAACTTTACTCATTAATATGAACTCGACAGATATGTAACCTTTAAGTATAGAAAATAAAATTCTAAAAACATTAAGATACGAAAGATTTGCCAAGGGTTTCATACTAGAAGAGTAAGGTGAATTTGGAAGACCATAACAAGATTACAGAGATACATTTGGAATTTAAATCGATAAATTGTTAGTAATAATATTTTGTTTGCGTTGACATTTATGATTAATTAAAAGAACAAAATAATCACTTCTTTCTGTCAGGGCACTCTAATTCTATGTAAAAAAAAAGTAACATGTATTATGTCTTTCCATTCATGGCACTCTTATTGTAGCCATATTTTAATCAATTTAATTAATATAAACTTTATTTGAATTTTTCTCAAAAAAATTGTTATATAAGGATAAGCAAATATTATATCACTGAATTCAGAGTAAAATTCACTATCTAATAAGTAAATAAAAAATATATGGTCCGATTTAAAATAACAAAGTTGGTCCCAATGGTTGAAAAAATATTTTTACGCTCATTAAAAAAGTATAGTAAAATAGAAATTGTTTGCTAATTTAACCTGTATATATGGAATTCATATGAGTCACGATCTGCTATAACAAAAAATCTCTTATTTCCGAATTCAATTATATCAATTTATTTCTTTATTAATATTCATTATTAACCATATACTTTCACTATTTTTTACTAATTTCTCTTAATTCGATTGAGCTGTAATCTCCTATTGGAGTAAACATTGAAAGTTTTAATTTTTAATCTTGTTTTTTTTGCTTCTGGTCCAAGATTTAAAAAGTCATTGTTCTTTCTCTTTTATACAATTATTAATATCATTCATTTTTTTCCATTTGTTAATATTGATTTATGGGGTCGCGTGGCTCAAAATCGAATCCGACCGACGCAAACTTTGAGTGCCTAGTAAAGCACCCTCAACCTTCATTACCAAAATCTGCAAATAAAAGTCGAGTGGTAACCCCGCAATAAACCTTGATGATACATTAATTTATATTTTCGTTAATAATGATTTGTTTATTATCCGCTAAATATTACGTAATATATTTCATAATAAACAATTCAGAATATACTTAGAGTAAATCAAATATTTATAAACATATTTGAACTTAATAGTAAACAAAATAATAATAAACATATCAGGTTTCCCGCCTATGCTTCTATTATAATCTTCAATATTTGCTTAACGTCAAAGTGACCGAGTTGTTTATAAACAATAACAAACTTAAATTAAGCTCCATCTTTGATTTTACATTGCAATCACATCTGAAATTTTGTTTGGCATTTTGTCTTCTCTATTTTTTTTAGCAAATCGTTTGATTTAAAAATCAACTAAAGTAATCCTTTTATATCGTAATGATACATATTACAGAATCGAGCACGAAGGAAAACTAACAGAGAAAATTAATATACATAGCGGATGTATTCTCTCACCACTATTATTTCTAATAGTAATGGATTGGGTAATGGTAAGAACTAGGGACAATAAGACTGGAATCCAATGGAACCCATTCCAGAAGCTGGAAGACCTTAAATTTGCTGATGATTTGTGTTTAATGGCAGAGAAAAAGGGACATATCCAGGCGAAAACAAATAAGTTAATAACCGTAGCTAGTGAAGTAGGTTTGAAAATAAACGAGAAGAAAACAAAACTATTTGCCAGAAAAAAAGAATATACACAAAGAATAAAAATAAGGAGTGAAGAAATATAAGAAGTAGAAAAATTCTGTTATTTAGGAAGTGTGATAAGCATAGATGGAGGAACAAAAAATGATATATGCAGGAGACTAATTCAAGCACAAAAATCCTTCAACATGCTCCGGAAAATATGGGCATCAAACGAAATTTCTCAACGGACAAAACTAAGACTCTTCAGGACAAACGTAAAAAGCGTGTTGTTATACGGCGCTCAAACATGGAATAATAACAGACAAGATAAAAAAGATTACAAACATTCACGAATAAATGTTTAAGAATTATATGCAGAATATTTTGGCCTAAGAAAATAACAAACGAAGAATTAATGAAAATAACGGAAGAAGAGGGTATTGAAGAAACCATAAAGAGCCTAAAATGGAGATGGATAGGACACACCTTAAGGAAAAGCACGGAAAATATAACAAGACAAGCACTAGATTTTAACGTAGCAGGAGAACGACGAATAGGCAGACCAGCAGAAACATGGAGAATAACTGTCAACAAAGAACTAAAATCCATAAACATAACATGGAAGCAGGCCAAAAAGGTAGCAAGAAATAGAGAAGAATGGAAAGAATTACCGAAAAGAATCACTGAACAACCAACACAAGAATAACAAAGAAAAGGAAAAAGGTGCGCAGACCTAGCAAGTCTGCCATCACAACCAACGCTATGCTCCAATAGAAGCAAGAGGAAGAGGAAGAAGAAAGAATTAAACAAATTGAATATTTAAATACGTCAGTTTGCTTTGAATTTTTGAATACGGATCTGGTCAAGCGACACTCATTAAATTTTTACGAATGAATGGAAATAATTAAAAATCGTAAATATTGAAGCAAGATTTTGATGGTGCTGGTGATTTTTTTAATGATTTTGGCATACAAATAAACTATACGAATTGGGTCATTTCATTATATATTTACGAATAGCTGTGACAGCAATTAGTCAACGAATGGCCATTCAATTTCAAACTTCTAACTATACAATACAATTTGCATACAGTTGTTAACAAGCGCTAACAATAAAAATGTTTACAGTTGCAACCTATACCATTGATATACAAAAACAATTTGTATGGATGTATGCAAATCAGAAACAAGGTAGAGCACATCAATATTAAGAATATGTTCTACATTTAACAGTTTAACGTTCGATATTTTCATCTTTGATTAAACTGTCTGCTAACTTGTCTGTCAGTTAAAATGAAAATGTCGCACCGAAAAATTGACACATGAGTAATTTTTACTTATAACATCGATCCTATATTTTTCATTTAAACTGACAGATAAATTAATAAACAGTTTAACCAAAGATTAAAATGCCAAGTCTTCGTAGAGCAGAGCTGGGCAAATTACTTTCAAAAAGTAATTGAATACAATTACTTTAGCCAAAATATATTCAAATTACATTTAAAAATAATTACTGTTAGAGGAATGTATATATAATACAAATAATAAGAGTAATAAAACAAATTTATCAAGAATTTTGACGTAATCGTAGCTACCTTTTTGGATTGAAATTATATGCAACTCGAAGGTTGAACAATTCTTCCTTTTTAAAAGGTCGATACACCAATATCTGTTTAGGGTAGGAAAACCTGCCTCACAAAAGGTAGACACGAAAGTGACCCTTCATATAGTGGGATGCAAATGTTTTAAAATGATTTGGAATTTCCGTAACACAAGTTACCTATATACAGGCTGAGTTTGGGAAGATGCCCAGCCCCCCTCCCCGCCAATTAACTTCTTAATTATAAGTAATAGAAAACATACTCATATAAAAGTTTTATTTTTTGTTTAAATATACTATTTGATGGCAGATGTAGATATTTTTTATAAAGTCTCGTTTACAAGATATGACTATCAACTTTTATTTTTAAATAGCAACCTATAATTATTTTGCTAAAATATAAACCGCTATTTTTTCTTTTTTCAACGAGGTAAAAGTTTGTATAACAAAAATATGAAAAAAATCGAAATTACTTGTAATAAATATGTTGAAAGTGTAGGCATCTTGCCTTGATGCAAACACACGGAACACGAACAGTAAACACATACAACAAAAAGTTAACCTCAAAACGAAACGCAAACACAACATACAAAACAAAAAAATAACTTTGGCGGTTGGTAGCCCTGCTCCCAACAACAATAAATTAATAGAAAATCGTGAAGTGTAAAATGCTTATATTTTCAAAATAAATTGTGCGATTTATTGTACAATAAATTGTGCAATCCGTTTATTGTCTCAGAACGTACCTATATCTGCATTCGTTTTTTATCTCGTACCTCTCGGAGAGGAACGTTCCGAGAGCCTTCAAGCGCTTTGATAAATCTGTAGGGTTAGGGCGTTTTCATATAGTGCTATAGCGATACCATATATGGCCAACGATAAATGGTAAATATATTTTCACACAGAACGATAATTATCTAGTATAAAATTCTGCGAATAAAGTGAAAATACGCAGTATGACACTACCTATGTTGTGAACTACCATGGAGAGAAGACGCTGTGTACTATTGACAATAATTGTAAATAGAAGAAAAATTAAAGAAAGGAAAAGTCCTAAAAAAATAGACGTTTTTGGATCCTTTGTTGTTCGTTTTTTGATCGATCTTCATAATTTTCTGGAGATTTATCTTAGATGCAGGTCTTTGTTTTAGTAATTCAATTCTTGGTCGTTTTTCACCAATTGCAACACTACGTAAATTTAAATAAGTCGTGTGTAAACATTCATAAACTTGTATTGGTCTCTAGAATCGCTGTTTATCGCCCGCAATATACTGGGTGACACTGAAAAACGGGCCACTCAATATAACTTTTTTGTTTATAATTATTTTTTAATTCTCTTTAAATATTTGTAAACTAGGCTTAGGGGGCACAAATTATGGTATTTGGCATGATGGTAGCGCTTCCGGTTTGACCGAAAGTGACATTAACTTTAATATTTCAAGTGGGACATCCTATTTTTTTTTATATATTTGGAGTCTACGTAAAATTACGAATTCAACGATAAGCTTGAAGTGCATTTTTATTGAAGAAATAAATTACAAAAACGTAAGAAAAAATGATGCATGATTAATCTGTCGTGTGGTGTCCACATCAGATTTTTTTCTAATGAATTATAGAGCAATGAAACAGTTTGACCACTGTTTGAAAATATTGTGATACAAACTATAGCAGCGGATGGCGCTAGTATTTTTACATTGATATTTTACGGTAGGCGGGCGAAACAATCAAGTTTCAAAGACCTAATACGTCATCCTAATTATTAATCGACTTCAATCACTTGTAGTTTGCGAACTAATTAATATTTAAACAATTTTTTTAACTAATACTCATTAATTTATGTATATTTTCGCATTCTTATCTAAGATAGTTAAAATTTTACTATGGTATAGTACCCCATTACGTATGTCGTCTAGAATAATACACTTTTTATTGTGCAATGCCATATTTACGTGGAAAAAATTATATGTTAAAACAATTCCATTATTTAAAAATGCCTAACTTTTGGACAGCGCTATACATGTATAGATATAATTAAAACTCAACTGTTTATCAATAATTTATTGATTTTGCTTTGTCGTAAATATATGAAATATTTCAATAGTTAATATATTAACACAGTGAGAGTAAATGAAAATATTTATAATTTATTTTTAAAATAAAATAATTTACATATAAATTAATAATTTTCAATTAATATTATTTATATTACTATAAATAAAATAAATATTGAATGAACAACTACGGTATTATTAATAAAATACAGGATTTGGTAGGGTTTTACGGTTACCTAGAAAATATGGATGTACTTGGGAATAATTTGATGTTACAAATATCATAATTTAAAATAAGTTGATATTACTTAAAAAATATATGATATTCTTTCCGAATGTATAAAAAAATTACTATTGTTATACACTGACCGGAACGGAAAACGGGCCATTTTTTTAAGAAAAATTTCAAGTAACAAGTTTATATTTGAGTATTTACCACAAAATGTTATTTTGATGTGTATTAACTAAGCGGTTCTGTAACTCACATCTTATTGACTTAAAAATAAAAATAATTTATTGCAATATTCATATTATTTACCTATCGTAACGGAATAATGATATGATGATATGTATACTTATAGCGTATATTAGATTCGTTTCTTTTAATCGCTTGTTTTATTATTTATTTCTCATTTTAATGCGTTCGAAATTTCACTAATTGCAAGCGCAAAAACTGTAGCTTCCATGATCGCATTTCTTGAAGTTGGAAGAAGTCAAAGTTACTGCAAATTAATCTTTTGGATGCCTTAATAAAAAATAATTCATTATACAAAAGAATGGAGAGATAACAATATCTATAAAACCCCGTTTTCCATGCCGGTCAGTGCGTATAAAAATAAAATCTTGATTAAATTTGAACGACTCCGAGTTTCACTAAATATTTTGCGGTTAACTATTTTGTAACTATATTTTATGTCTTTTGAATCATTATACAAAAATGTTGGGCGAAAGTACAAAAAAAAGGATCGAAAATTCTTCGACATTTACTCATACTCACTACCTGTGAAATTCTTTCATTCGTATTACCATTATTCATCAGTTTTAAAATACATACATTCGAATCTTTAGTCATCATTTCATAAAATTAAATAGATGTTTCCATTACTATTATCGATATTAAAAATTTAATAAAAATATTAAAGATGAAAAATAAACAATAAGTATAGCATCACGGTTTGTTGCCCATGCTGGGTATAGTAGCCAATAGTAGTAGGAGAAATTTCTGACGTCACACATACGTCATAAATGGATTTGGAATCTGATTGGTAGTGATTTGAAAACATCTGCTTTAATTAGAAAGAAATGCAATGATTAGACAAACGCCTTCATTTTAGTAAATGATGCAAATGTAGGAAAGAAAGAGGTATATGGTACTTGTTGTTTCATAGTTCGATAGATAATGATGTGCGTTCTACCAGAAGAAAAATGAACTATATTCCAAACTGCTTTTAATTTATAAATTTCCCTAATGTCAATAAATCTGCTCTGTACCATCGTAGAGGGTGCATATCAAGCTTCACCTTTGAAGTGAAGTCTGGTAAGCTTACGAGTCGAGAGTACAACAGGAGTCAATCTTGTGTTATTTGAAAATTGAAAATAATTGTCATATAGCGGTCGGATTTGAACCCAAGCCATCACCGTCAGTCCTACAACCGATTACATAAGGTGACACATAATCAATACAATTAAAGTTTAAATATATTTCGAGATTTATTTTATATTCTACTTTATTTTAAATTTTCCTTACTTTTTGCATAACTTCCGCTGACATTTTCATATCATAACACAAATTCCAACATTGAAAATTAATATCTCGCTTATTAAAAGAAATTTTCACAGAAACTCTTAGATTTGCATGTTCTCCAAGAAAAAAGTTAAAAACAAAATTGAACATCCATATTCAAAACTACGGATAAAAGATGTAATAAAATACAGTTGCGATTCAAATCAATAAATCAGTATCATTACGAATATTTTTCCAATGCTGACTGTAATAATCGGTTTTACACATATTTCTAATAACGATATATTTTTATCGTAGAGGATGTTTACAGAACGTAAACTCACTAGCACTCCAGCAAATGAGAGGGTGCACCACACTTGTATATTAAAAAATAAAGAAATATACCATTGCGGTTTATTATTTAAATAAATAAATATATCATCACGGCATATTACCCATTACTGGGTGTGCCAATCTGCTTTGAGAAGTCGATTAACATATGTAACATAAGTTACAGAAAAATTTTGAATTGACGATACTATGATTTAAGGAAAACATATTGAATCTGCTTATTAATAAAATAATTAACATAGCTTAAGCGAATCTGGGGACCCGGGTTCGATCCCGACCGACGCCAAGAATTACATCGAATTTTAATGACACAAAATTGACCCCTGTAGCGCACTCTCCACGCCAGCATTGAGTGCCCGTGAGGTGACGCCTGGTAAGCGCCCGCACGGTACAAATATTCCATCATTACCGATATCTGTATGTGTATATGAAGCAGATTGGGACACCCAGCAATGGGTAATATGCCGTGATGAAATATTTATTTATATTTTATTTAATATAGTGTAAAATAGTTTCAAAATCTCCTCTACTATTTAATTACTACATAGATAATCAGATACTCGTAAGATCAAACACAATCAAAGATTTGGGAATTATATTTGACCACATGCTAACTTTCAATTAGGGAAACTATTAAAGGTTCATACAGAACACTGGGTCATTTTTCGAAATTGTAAAGGTTTTAACAACCAATCTACTCTAATTGCACTGTACTACTGCTTTGTAAAATCTAAATTAGAATATGGCTCACTAATTTGGTATCCTTTTTATAACAAACATATCAATGCTATAGAATTAGTACAACGACGCTTTTTAAAATACCTTTCATTTAAAAATGATGGACTATATCCAAAAAGAGGAGTAGATGAAACTCATTACAAAGATTTAACTTCCATACACTTGAAACCAGAAGGGAAAATCAATCTGTTATGATCCTGGCGAAGATATTGCAATACAAAATTAACTACTCTGAATTATTAGCACATGTAAATATAATGATATCACGTATTGCTTCTAGAATCAATAATCTTTTCTACTGTCCTTTCACATGAACTAATGTAATGTTAAAATCACCAGTTTTTGTAATGTGCAAAAATTCAAACAATATTTCAGGGGATATATATATATATATATATATATATATATATATATATATATATATATATATATATATATATATATATTCTGTATCAATAGTTTGTTATATCTTAAAATTAGCAATTTTGTTAAATTGTTTTCGAATATGTCAAATTATTTTCTATGTATGTACTATTATTTCTTATATGTATTCATATTGTATTTTTCATATTTGTTAATTACAATAGTAAACTGAAATACACCAAATTGCTTCATTAAAAACAATCGCGCCTACAATTAAAGGATACAATTTCAATAACCTCAAATTAGAAGCACCAATGACAGTAGAATTTACAAAATCGCTTTAACATAGTAGATTTCGACAGTACGGTAGAAAATTGGAGGGGGAATTCTGAAATCTGATAGATTTGAGTCTACAGTAGATTTTAAAGTTACAAAATCAGACCCCAGTACTCTTTCGATATTGAAACTACAGTGCTGCCTCTATCGGTAGTGTCAGTTCTCAATATCGCTCTCTTTTTATCTCGCACCAGGCTGCGAGAGAAATATAGCAATAGTGTGACGTCACAATGACACTGACAATAAATGTCAATATCGCGCAAAGTACAGAACCCAATTTTCTAATTTGATACCTATTGGAAATAATTTCTATTTGGCTATATCAAACCCTGACCATGAAATCCACAACCGGTCGCTTCACGCTGTCAACCACGTGCCCCGTGGGTTAATTTTATGAGATAAATTAATTAACTTCTGTCAGATTCGGAGCTAGTTGTTTATAAATTTAATTTTGGTGGAATTGCACCTGACGCAATTTCACATTTACAAGGAAAAATTAAATTACAAATTCTGATATTGACAAACATGTATAGACTATTGATTTTCTGCTGCTATTTTTATGAATTCTAGTCGTGCTGAAATTTAAATATTAATAAATCTAGTGAAAAACTACTTGCGAAACATGCAATGCGAATTTGTGGGCCACCATTATCAAAATTGCGGTCATAGATATGCGTATATATTCTTAAAATACTTTGGTATAGAAAGGTAGAATCAAATTTTAAAAAAAAATCATGGATTCATACTAGTTCTTTAGCTCAATACTCTTTTATATTGTATTCAATTAATAAAAAATGGCACTCATATTTCTCTGAATTTAAATCATAAATCTGACACCCTAGCTTATGATGTTGCAGACTAATTACGAAAAATGATTTTCAAATTTCTGATCGGCAAGATAACCTCCTTCAGAAACGGAACCTGCGCCATCACTAACGAAATCTACTATATCCTCGACTATATCTTGAAACAACTATACACAATATAAATTGTTTTCTCATATACAAAATGTGACACCAAAACCGACCACAGCCATTATTTTCTTTATTATTATAGTTACAAAAAAATACTATAGAACAAAGTTATAGGAGACCAGGGGGGACATCCCATTAAAAAAGATTTTTATTAAACCAGTGGTTCTCAAGTTACACAAAGCTATATTTTTTTAAATGAGATATATTTTTATTATTATTCGATAGCGTATTTTTTTCTGAATACAACCATGTATTAGTTTTATATCCTTACATAATAAAAATAATGAAAAAAATGCGATTGAAATTTAAATAAATTAGATTTTTATAGTCATTTTCCAGTAGGCTATGTATGAAAAACAAAAATTGCTATTTGTCAATTTGAATTATTTAAGATAGAAATCAAATAGAACACTGTTTATAACGTTGTTAACAAATATTTGTTTCATTTTAATTTAAGCTCAATTGTTTTTCATTCATAGCTTAATTAAATTTTTCTCATTATTTTTGTTATATATGAATATCAGGGTTGAAAAACTTCCGGGTTTTTATAAAAAAAAAACCCAGCCCGCCTGGGTTTTTTTAATAAAACCCGGGTTTTATTAAAGAAGAGCGGATTTTATTAAAGAAGTGCGGGTTTTATTAATTAACATCGAATTATAGTACGGATCATTTTTAGTTTTAGTTTTACAAGGTATATTAATAAGTACATTAGTTAAAATATCGAGATACTTGATACACCATTGCTCTTCAAATTAAAAATAAATTGTAGATATAAGATATAACATAAATTAATTATCATAAGTATATGTTTTGTGTATACCATATAAGTATGTATCATATGCCTAATTTAATTAATAAAATATGACTTCATAAAAGTGGGTTTTTTGTTGGGTTATTTTTAAAAACCCGGGTTTTTTTTGGTAAGGCAAAATTACAATAACCCTGGTGGATATAAAATAATCACACGGTTGAATTCAGAAAAAAATACTCTATCGAATAATATATTTTCTTTTCTAATAGTATGTCCCCCTTGATCTCTTACAACTTTGTTCTATAATATTTTTTTGTAACTATAATAATAAAGAAAATAATGGAGGTGGTCGGTTTTGATATTACACCCTGCATTGTACTGTATACTACAGTGTAAACAATATTTAATGTAAAATTAATTTATACTATCTTCTTCATATGATAGCTTCATAATAAACACGACTTTGTAGAAAATACTCCAGTCAACAAAATCAATCTTTAATTAAATATTCATTAAATATACAAAGTAAATAAGGAACTTGTGAAACCAAAACACTGACAGCAAATAAATTAGCTATTATAAGTTCTTTGAGGTATGTAAGACGCATCAAGCTTCACTTCAGATGCAAGATGCATATTATTTTCATAAAAAAAATTGAAGAAAAGTAGGTTACAATTACTTACAACTCCTTACAGCAATTTCAGCAACTTGAGATATTTTTTTATCTAAAACTACTATGTACTTGAAAATTTAATTACAATTTAAATATTCTAACATTGATGTACTAGCCAAAAAAAAAAAAATGTGTTTTATATGTCAAATATTGTGACTTTATGTTCAATTAAAACTCTTTTTCCATGGTAAACGCTTATAGCTGCATTTCCTGAAACACTCTATACATGATGTTAATTTTAAATGATCTGTCATTGTTATCTCGAGAACTATAAGAGCTACAAGAAGGTTAAATTACCATATAATTTCTATTTTACAAGTGTAAATTACTCAGTGAAAAGAATTTTTTATTCGACCAGTGGTTCTCAAAATACAAGCCTTAAATTCCTTTTTTATATAGAAATCTACACATATTTTTTATGTATTTGCTGGTTCATTAAAAAAATTAATATTTTCATACTCTCACATAATTTTTTTTATATGGGTATACAATTTTATATTCATTTTTTTAACCCTCGCCGAACCGTGCTGTTGGTACACGCGTTATAGACCGTGCGGGAAAACTCGTTTACTCCATGATTTTTTCTAGATTTTTTGTACCTTTTTCGTTTTATATGTAAGTTTCAGTTAAAATGAATGCAAGGAAACATTTTTTATGTTTTTTATTTACAAAAAAATACAAATAATAAAAATAAAATAACTAAAATTAATACCAATTCTGAACAAAACAAAAAAAATAAGTACATTTGCAACTCACACTCTAAATATATATATTTAATTCCTTCCTGTGTATATTGCAAATAGTTTTTCCACATGTCATGCAATCTTGGACTTCATGTTTCCTAGGATTACCCCAAGAAAAAATGTATAAAAAATCTATTTCTAAAATTCTAAGTTAAAAAAATATGCTGTTTTGTCACACGTTAATGTTTGCTGAAGGCATAGACATATAACGCCACTGCTATAAGCATGTTATTTCAGAAATAATTACAGAAATATTGCGCCTGGGGTAACTGAGTTATCCCGCAAGGGCCGGCGAGGGTTAAGAACGACTATTATAAAAGTGCCATGAATGGAATAAATGAATACATATAATTTTTTTACATATAATTAGAATGCAATGAAATCATGTAAAATAATCCATATGTTACATTATTAAAAAGTAAAATGGCGGGTACTTTTTTATACACCTAGTCGAAAAGAGAATAGTGAGCCATGACTGTAGCTTGAAATAAAACAATGAACTAAAACAATTGTAACTATTATTATTAAACGAATTTTTTTTTTGTCATAATAATACAGAAAATAATTGTTTTATTTCCTCTTTTCGACTAGGTGTATAAAAAAGTGCCCGCCATTTTACTTTTTAATAATGTAACATATGGATTATTTTACATGATTGTAAAGCAAATTTGATGTACTTTCCAAATTTGTAAAAAAATATAGTATGTTCCATTTGAAATTTCAAAGTTGATATTAATTACTAATAAACCGAAAGTGGTATCATGAATGTACATCCGTCATCAAGTAGCTTACATGTTTCTGTATAAATCATGTTATATGAAAGAAATTACTATATATATAACACCCTGTATATCCCGGTTATTGCAAACTAGATGTAGTCTCCCTTTTAATATTTAGAAATGCGAATAACGCTATTACGAGTTAAATATGAAAACATTCTTGCATCTGGCAGTTGTACCGTAGACGGGGAAAGGGAAATAATAATTGTGTTGAATTGTGTTTTTACAAAATGTAAAATCAATGTTAAGTTTCATATAATTTACTTTTAAATTTGTAAAACACTAACAGACAGAAACAAATAAATATATGAATCAGCTGACAAAGCATCTATGACCGCCATCCAGTCTCCAAGTTTATGATAATAATAGTATGCAGTCGTATCTTTTTTTAAGTATAATTTCCTTCTGAAATGTCTCCAGTAACTCTTTAATGAAGTAATGACATTTTAAGAACCAGTAATTTGTTTTTAAACCATTAAGATATCTCCATACAATATGACATACATTTAAGAATTGCTGTTGCAATTAACATTTTCCAATTAACAGGTTTTTGAAAAGATAGCAAATTTTATGTGACAACAATGAAATAAGAAGATTTTTAATTTTGTTTTTAATTTAGTGCTGTATTTTTTACGTTAAACATTTGCTTTTAATGAATAATTAAATTAAATACGAGGGTTGCCTTATATTTCGGGATTGGGCAACCCTAGTGCTGCCCTCTGGCAACTGACGTCTCTATCGTACGGTATACGTACTCAGAACATTTTGACGTACGAGCGCTATTTGTGTTGTTTATAGTAACTTGAAAAAAAATGGAATTTTCGTGCGATTATTTTTTACAACTTTCGACGTGGATTAACTTAACAACAGTGCATCGATGAACTTAATTCGATTTTTGGCGACGAAGTACCATCAAGGACCGCCGAAGACGGATCATTCTCCACCACGACAATGTGAGCTCTCATACATCGGTTCGAACAAGTGACTTTTTAAGCGCTCCAAACGTCGATTTGATGAGTCATCCGCCATATAGTTCTGATTTGGCACCCAACGTATTCGACACATGAAGAAGCGGTTGATGCGTTCAAAATGCATGTTTTGGAATATACCTCAATCGGAGTGGAAAAAGTGCTTCAAAAATTGGTTCACACGCATGCAGAAATGTATTGATATTCTTGGATAATATTTTCAAAACCAATAAAGCCATTTTCGATGATAAATTTTTGTTCTATAATCCCGAAATATAAAAGGTAACCCTCATATTGAACAGAATTCTACAGAAAAGTCAATATGTTCACAAATGTTCGTATAGGTATCAAAAAAATATTTTTTTTTTTTTGATTATTGAGAAAAAACTACTGAGGTATTAATAGCAAAAATATCTCTGAATTTATTAAATTAAAAAAGTAAAACCGAATGTGTAAAATAAATTATTATAATAAAATAAAAGTTATTTGTTTTAATTTAACGTAAACTCCTATGGCGTACATTGCCTCATTGACTGATATCCTGACTTCGCTATGTGAACATTTTAAAATTTTAGAATGATGTATTTCTTTATTTCCATATGTAAATGCCCAAGAGATATAATAGCAACTGCTCCACAAAATCAAACAATCAATAACAATTTATTACGTATGTCTGAAGTCTCTCATATGTATTTAGAACGTGCAATATCACAATGATAACGCGAGAACTATGAGGGATATGAATTCTACGACGGCTTGGAAGGGTCAGGGTAAAATATTTTTTTCTATAAAATCCCGACTTTTTAAAGTCAGGATCCCGACTTTTTAAACTCGGGATTTCGACCTTTCTTTTAACCTAACCTAACCTGACCCTTCTACGACGGCTTGGAAGGGTCAGGTTAGGTTAGGTTAAAAAGTCGGAATCCCGAGTTCAAAAAGTCGGGATCCCAAGTTTAAAATGTCGGGATCCCGAGTTTAAAAGTCGGGATCCCGGGTTTAAAAGTCGGAATCCCGAGTCGGGATCCTGACTTTAAAAAGTCGGGATTTTAGAGAAAAAATATTTTATCCAAGCCGTCGTAGAATTCTGTTAACATACACAAAAGTTGTTTCCTTAAGAGATCATTTTAGATATTTTAATAATGATTGATTTTATTAAATTATTTATCAGTATTTAATCTCAGAAAAATATAATTATGTAATTAAAAATTAATTTAATGAAATCGATAATTATTAAAACTTTTTAACAGATGTCATCCGTCAAACAATACAACTATATAACAATTTTGTTCTATTTCTCTTTTATGTAATAATTTTGGACTTATTAGATGCAGTTTATAATGCTGAACATTTTATGTGTTACACTTTTGTTCTAAAATTAATAGGGCAGAAATTTAATTTATAATAAGAAATTTAACCATTGTACAAGTGTACAATAATATTCATATTATGCTACTGTACACACACTATAGAAGATATTCATTTTATTACTAGTACAACAATGTTGTTCATTATTGTACTAGTAAAAAAATGTTAGCTTCTTAGTTCACCGCTGGCGGCAGCAGTCGTCACAGTAACACAGCCCATATTGAAAATTGTTACTTGACAGTTGTATCGTTTGTGTTATGTAGTGTACATAGCCAACTATAGCTGAAATTACTAACTTTACAATTAAAACAATTCCAGAAAAATATAAGAAAATCCCCAATTTTCTTTGAAACACTTGAAGAAAAACTAGTATATGTTATTCGGAGCAGAACGCCCTTTTTGTGTTTTACCCAGCTTGCCTGGCCTCGGCTGGCGCCTCGGCCGCAATAGCTGGGTTCAATACAAAAAGACCGCTTTCTACTCCTAATAACATAATATACTATTTTTTATTTTTGTACATTTTTTGTTTACCTACATCTTTTTTATTTGAACTCATGCTAGATTTTAACTTTTCGCAACAGTTTTCAAATGTTTCTATTTCTTACCATTTTCAATTTTAATATAGACACCAAAATAGGCTGTGCAATTATTATTTTATTTTTTATTTAAGAAATTAAAGGAACTTCGGCTGCTATGGCCACTAGTCCCTCGGTACATTATATATTTACTGCAATTATTAAAAAGACATTTTTTTGTCTTTCTTTAATGAAATAAAAAACATATACCTTACTTTAAAATTTACATTATCTAAAAAATTACAAAGTTATAATTTCTATAGGTTAGCGTAGGTGTATTCCAACTTTCAAATAGCACAAAAGTGACCCCTGTGGTCTGTGGTGCATGGTGGTCTCCAAGACAGCGCTGAGAGCTCATGAGGTGACGCCTGGTCACCACCCTCAACGGAATAGATATATCTTCATTACCGAAATCTGCAAAAAGAAGCAGATTGGAATACCCAGAAACGGGTAATACGCCGTGAAGATATATTTATTTATTTTTTGTTTTATTCAAGGAGACGGTTTTAAAAGTAGGCTACATTTTATTTTTTAATTTGTTTCTAGTGGTGCAACTTAGACATTTGTAAAAAAAAAAAAATATTTATATAATATTTTTTTATAAAAGTGAAAAAGGGACTTATTCATATTTGAATTCAAAATTCTAAGTAGAATCCACAATAGGAAAATGTACAGGCGTTCCATTTAAAATAAGAAAGTTCATGGCACTTCCGGTCAAACAGGAAGTAGTGTAATTTTACTTTATATGTAGTTTAATGCGCTTTTTGATGTAATCCCTAACTATACTAAATATGTAAATGTTATACAAGGTGTTATTTGAGTAAGTGTACAACCGATGGTAGAACTAACCCCATAGATAGTAAATCTCGCAATAATTTTTGTTTAACATGCTTTCTTTAAGCACTGTAGCCCCTTTAAAACTGACCAATTATGCCATACTATTTCATAATTTAATGCTAAAATCGGCATCAACGTTACGGGCACTTGCGTAGCAGACTGTGTGTGTATACATACTGGTGTGGTGACTGGAACTCCCTACATAGGACTTTAACATGTAAAATCATACTTTGATGATTTCCTGCTTGTCTAATTATTTTAAGTAAAAATAAAAGTTGTACAATTCTGTATCTCGAGGGCCTCTTGTGCCCCTTTGATGTTGGAAGGTGGTCCTTTTGAAAAATTATAAAATAAACAAAAACCTTATTTAATTCGAAAAAATATAAATAAAATTAAATGTTACAGCCTTCTGGTATACAATTCAACAAAGGTTTGACTGGTTGCATTTTACCTATAGTCTATTCTATTCGCTCAGACGAGAGAATGTGGAATTAATTCTTGAACAGAAACAAGCAATTCCATTAGTCAAAAAAGGATAATTTTGAAGCAGAACCAATAGAATGACTTGTTTCTCTTCAAGAATTAGTTCCACATTCTCTGGTCTCATCGAATGGGGTACAGGGAAAATTAACTATTCAAGCATTTAAAAAAAATTTAAACCCAACAAAACCATTAGGTATTAATGTAACTAGCCTGTTAATAAATCGCAAATATTAAATAAATACAATTTTATTTAAACTTCAATATACAGTAAAAATTTTGAAACATGTCCGATCAAGGTCATCTACTAATTGTATGAATTCAGATTTTTGCTCCGCCCATTATGACAAATTCAGTAGTGTCGTTTGCTTAGTTTTTATGAGGGTACATAAGATACTACTGTTATTTTATTATTATAAAAATATATATTACAGTAAAAGCATTCAAAATTCAAAAATAAGTCAACTGGTAAGTTTATAAGCAAATGTCAAATCAAATATGTTTTAAAGTATGATAATGACACGATGACAGAAAATAACGTTATTCGTACAACTAGGAATCAAAGTAATGTATTTGAATTAATAAATAAACTTACGTTACAGCGAAAGTATTATCAAGAAAGAGCATCGTTTTAATGTGGAATATTTTAACTTAGTCGAAACAATATAAATTTTTGAAAGACAAGCGTATTATATCCATCCTTATCGCACAGTCTTATAGCCTTTGCAAAGGAAAGAGATAAATGTGTGCCTATTTGTTAATTCGTTCATGACACAGATGGCCTTGATCAGACATCTTTAAAAAAATACTGTATATATGTATATTCCTTGTGAACTAGCTCTATGTATAATAAATTTGATATATTAATGTTATTTATCATATATAAATACTGAAGTGGCCCTTTAGGAATCCAAATATAAAACTTGGCCCTTTTATAAAAAGTTGCGCACTACTGATCTAAACCAATACGCAAAATTAATTTTGTGTGTTTTGTAACGGTAGAAATTAGATATGAAAATGTCGAAAATCACTTCAAACTTAACAATAGCCATGGAATAGACAAATAAATTACGAAATAATTAACGGTTTAACTGTCAAGTTAGGTTAATTTATTTTTATTATTTATTAAGTATTTGTAATTTTTCTTCAAGTGAACAATTATCTATTAATTTATATAGATAATTGTGTACTTGAACAGAAATTGAAAATGAGAAAAATAAACTAATCTAGGTTGACATGTAAATCGTTAACATTGTTACTTTTTTCAATTCCACGCCTATCACTATTATTGGGGTGAATTTCGACATTTTCATCCCTAATTTCTGCCGTTAAAAAACATGCAAAATTAATTTTTCTTAGTGATTCAGATGCAGAATTTTGTGCTCTACAACTATAATATGACACTTAAATAATTAGAGGAGTAGAAAAATTACAAGAGTATGATTTTAAAGTCCTATGTTTGGGAATTCCAGTTTATACACTGTATATTCTGCTGCATCTTTGATTCCTATACTAAGGTTCATATTAAATATTCTTCCTTTAAATTAATTTTTATTTGAAATGTTAAAAGTTAAACAAGTTATGCAAAAATCTAAGGCGCATTAAAAATAAATTTCTCAGAATAATGCAGCGAATATGACACGTCCGTATGTAGTAGTAAAAGTGTGTTACATAGTTGGCGCTTAATTTTTCGAAATAAAACTGTGCTAAATAAATTTACTTTATCAACTGTTTATAATTATTATATTGTTGCTACTATGTAAATTAATCGTAGTCCCTTGTTTGTCAACAAAGCGCATATCAGTAATAGGTACGAGTATTCACGGTGACGCGACAACGACAAGGCTATTGGCTATTGTTATTATTGACATTACAGTTTATAGCGTAATAATCGTATGAATGCAGAGTAATAATGATATAATTGTTTATAAAACATTGCCGATGTGGTTCATTTTATGTACGTAATGTTTAAAAACATATGTATAACAATATCAAACAATACAAATTACACTTTATTTTACACAAAATAAGGCAAGATTTAATTTAATTTTACATTATTTTGTTTTAATTCAACATTACTATCTTTACATTATTATGTTTAATATTATCTAGACTAGAGCTATACGTAAACCAATTTCGACAACATATGTTTCCATGTTATCTTCGGCGTATATATTACCGAAATTAGCATTTTCCGTTATATGTTTAGGAAATGAATATGTGAATTATGAACTCACTGTTTCCAGATGTGTGGATGGCCTTTACGGCCTTCTTCATCTTCGTCAGGCCATCCCGATCGAAGTCGAGGCTCTGAAAAAAGAATAAGAAAATTAACACAATTACATGATAAATAAACTGTACATTTGAATAAAATATTTAGACATAAATGTCACTGGCACGACAAAATTTGCAGGGCCAAGGTCCCAAGCTCTTAAGTATTTTTGTTTTATGCCAATTTCCTGTTCTCCTATTCATTTTACGCCGAAACCTGTAGAATGCAACGTTGTTCAGAATTAAAAGTTGCATATAAAACTGTTTTTACATTGTTTTTATGTTTCACAATTTTAAAAAGAAATTTAAAATTTCAAGTCAATCTAACTTATGGAAAATAAATCCCGTATTCTTTATTTCCACCACAATAATTCTTTATAATAATAATGACACTTTCTTTATTCGAATAAACATTCATTATTTAATTTAGTTTTTACAAAAAAAAATAAAAAAAAAAAATAAAATAAATATTTCATCACGGCATATTACCCATTGTTGGGTGTGCCAATCTGCTTCATACACAGATATCGGTAATGATGGAATAAAAAAATACAGAGTATGAATACAGTCGAGAGCCTTTAATCCGTATCAACGTTAATCCGAACATCCAGTAATCCGAACATTGGGTAGAAACGAGTAATCCGCACTGCGGGATAAAATTTCTCCGAAAACAGCAGCAAGCATATTTGATTCTTGGAAAAACCTATAAAATTTTGATTTAGTTTCTACCCCTGAAGTAACGGGATGTGATAAGCATTTCACTCCGAGATTGCAATTAGTATATGTGTATACATACATTGTTTTTTAAATAATAATACATTATACTTCAGCGACTGGCGATCAAAGCCGAAATAAACACCGGAAAATAAACAAATATTTACGATAATTTTCAAAATTAATTTATTAATTATTTATTATTTAATAGGACGCTTACATCCCAATTAGAGAATAATATTACATAGCATATTACCCATTACTGGGTGCGCCAATCTGCGTTGTACACACATATCGGCAATGATGAAATATTTGTACCGTGCGAGCGCTTACCAGGCGTCACCTCACGGGCCCTCATTGCTGGCGTGGAGAGTGCACCACAGGGGTCAATTTAGTGCCATTAAAATTCGAATTAATTTTTGGCGTCGATCGGGATCGAACCCTGAGATCGAACCCGGGTCCCCAGATTCGCGACCAGACACTCAGGCACACGGCCACGAGACCCCATAAAAGGTGATGAAGTAATGTAAATACTACAGAAAAAAAAAATTAAAACCAAAATATAAGATAATAATTGTTTTTTTTTTATTCTATTTCTTAATTTCAGCGTTATTTATTCTCTGAAGTACTATAATAAATGTTGCAAAACTTTCTAAATTGACGTTATTTTCTACAATGTCATAAGTCATGGCTATTGCTACTAATTAACGAAACTTTTGAAAAATCTCTTTAAAATTATGAAAAACTAAAAACATAATAATAAAAGTGAGAACAGTTTTGTATACAACGAGGTATACAAATTCTAACTTTGTCCACCCCTAATCGCAACCCCCGGTATAGAATTCAGAATCAAGTAAAGTAACTTTAATTACAACAATATACAAAATTGTTATTTAGAAATGTGGATATAGACAGATTTAATAAAAAAATCTGTGTAATTTTTTTAATTTATATGCCAGAATTTTAATTGTTTATACTTTGACAATGTCTATTATTATGTATTTATTTATAGATACATTAGCGAAAGTTACACAAAATAACTTTTTTTCAAAGTAATAGATGTAAACAATACAGGGTGTTTCAATAAAAGTGATCAGCTCGATTATTTTCTTTAGTATTGACAATAGAAGAAAATCATTCAAATAAAAATTATAGTAAATCGAGGGGGACATTCACTTATTAAAGAAAAGAAAAATATAAGCCAGTGGTTCTCAAACTATGACATTAAAGTTATATTTTCTTAAATGGGATAGTATATATTTTTAGGCTCGTACATAACCGTATTACTGATGACATTTTGTATATTTATTTATTTTAAGGATAAAAAATAGGAATAAAGCGTTTGTAAACGTTATAAGAAAATATACAAACTGTGTTGATTAAACATTTTTATACCAGTTGGTCTATTTATATATGACATATTTATGGTATAATTAATTACTAATATTACTACGCCATAAATATAGAACAATAAAAACTGTTTTATTCGAATTATGTCATAATTAATACTCGCTATTTTATGATTAGTCGTTTACGAAAACAAAAACAAATTTCACCAATATTACAAAACACGAGATAAAACATGTTTCGTAGGAAATGTTTTAATAACAAAAGAATTATTTTAATATTAATAATTAAGGAAAAACACAAATATTAGGAAATTGTTAAGATAAAATAACAATAATACGACGTATATGATAACAAGAACTATCTCCATAAATTCCGATAATTAATATTGAAAATTATGTTATATAAATGTTCATAATTCATCCAATATCTACAGCACACCATAAAATAAAATACCATTTTTAACGAGGAAGATTTGAGGAAGTTAACCCAGAAACCCTGACCCTGGCTACGCCTATGCAGTAGTATAGTTTTGTTGGAAAATATACCACTGAATTATATTGATATTATGGATAGAAAATAATGTAATATTTTGCAATGCCTTCCTCAGAATTTCGATTGCATTATCATTGAGTATCTCAATAGAAAATACAGAAAACCGAAGGAAAACGTAACAAACAATTTATTGAATCAATTCAGAGAAAATGATTAGCACCATCATGACTACAATAATAATTTAGTTTAACTACATTCATTTAATAATATGTAGTTAAGCTTGTCATCTATAAATATTCTAATTAATCAACAAATATGAATTGAATAGATAATAATATCATGTTTCTATATTTATTTTTCCTTGAATGCCGATTGCAAATCAAATTAATTGGAGTAATATGAGAAAACTGTTTTCAGATTAATTTACACTTTATAATTTAGTTCTTACGGTCAAATATTGACAAAGTTGAATCCAATTCAAAACAAATATTTATTGCACAAAACTGCTGTAATGTATTCTACACAATAGCCATAAGTGACTGTGAGGTGATGTCTAGTTCATTTCTATTCTATACAGAATTTATATCGTCATATCATTATTGTTTCACATAAATATTTCATTTTAAAATAGGGAAGAAACCAAAAACAATAAAAAATGTAAAAAATGCAACTTTCAATTCTGTACAACTTTTTACTCTACTATTTTTGCCGCAAAATGAACAGGAGAGTAGGAAATTGTAGTGGTATTGTCAAGGTACTATTTTTGTAAGCAACTATAGCAGGGTGATTCCAAGAATTTTATATTTACAAAATAAATATTATTTTAATTTTATTTGTTTAGACTAGACGTTTGAATATTAAAATAAATTAATATGGATTTTTGGTTTTACATTAACAATAACGGTAATACATTTATTTGTTACTCACTTCTAAACTTCATTTACTCATATCGCCTACTGCTTTTGAAATTAATCTTTACTACTTTTAACATAAAATTAACAGCTAACTTATTAAAATTTTACTCCTACAAGTTAGTAACTACATTATTAACGTTGACATATGAAAATTGTGTTTTGTCACTGTCACACATATTAAAAATAATTGTCAATTGCAACTGACAGGTTTAGGTTATAATTTTAAATTTATTTTACCAGATAGTAACAAATAAAATATTGGTGACCGGCACAACCGAACATGTAAAATCAGACTTTTCTAATTTCCTGCTTGCCTAATTAAATACTCTAACATGACAGATAAACGTTAGACATTTGTTATTTATTTTGTCTCAATTCCATGGCTATTGCTATTTTTGAGGTGATTTTCGATATTTTCATACCTAATTTCTGCCGTTACAAGTCATACAAAATTAATCCTTATTGATTCATTGAATTTTATGCTCTACAACTTTTATTTGAAACTTTTTTTTTCCTGAAATAATTAGGGAAGCAGGAAATTAGAAAAGTCTGATTTTACATGTTAAAGTCTTATGTTCGGCTGTGTCGGTCACCACCCTCCCTATATATATTTTTGAAATGGAACCATATAGTTTTTATTCTTTTATTAGAAATAGTATTTTTTCTCTTTTTAATAAGGTAATATTGCTTAAGTACAATTTTTTCAAATAAACGAGTTATTTACGATTAAATATTAAAAAATGGTATACTGTTTCTAGTTTTCTAAGTCATCGAAACATTTTTTTTATATACTTATTATTTTATTAACTTATTTTACAGTAATAATATTCCGAATTTTAAATGGCACAAAATAGCACAAAATTGACCCCTGTGGTGCACTCTCCATGCCAGCAATGAGTGCCCGTGAGGTGACGCTTGGTAAACGCCCACAGGGTACAAATATGTCATTATCATTATCAAAATTTGTGTACAAAGCAGATTGGCACACCTAGCAATGAATAATATGCCGTGATGATATATATTTAAATATTCAAATTAAAATCTCTTAAAAACTCTTTTGGGAATTGTACCGACCGTTCTACCGTTCTGCGTAATTGATATCTATTTACATATTGGCAAGCCTGTATTTTTTTGCAATTCTTCAACACCGCTGACACATTTTTTTTCTATCAATAATTATCTTATTGAAAATGGCACAATTTTCCTCATTTAAACAACCTCAAATAAAAAAATTACCAATAGTGAGCAAGCTTATAAAAACAGCCTGTATACTCGTAGAAATCATATTTTAATAATAGGTATTGTTTTAATTCAACACTTATAGAATTGGTGAACCAATTTCTACAGTTTTTGCCGTAAAATGAACAGGAGAGCAGGAAATTGCATATTGCATAAAACATGATAAAACTAATATGAATCTCATGTTAAATTCCTATGTTCACCCCTAACCCTAACCCGCGCCCTAACCAGTATGCTAAACTCAATGTAAATAATTAATAGCAAGGCTGGAAACTTCTATGTTTTGTTTTATTGCAATAATAACTTTAATAATGATGTAATTAGTCAAAATCATGTTACGGTGTTTCAAAATAATTTAAACGAAAATATTTAAAGATTTAAAGAGATTAAAGACGTTTTTCTTTTAAATTATATTTTATGAAATTTAATATAAATCAAATTATTTTATTCAAGTGAACCCTGATTTATACTAATCTAAAAATCATTTGAAAATAATTAGATATATTTACAATTAAATATTGTATGTAATATATTTACAGCAGTTGTAACCTACTAAAATGACATAAATTCAAATGTAAATAGCTAACACACTGAAAGTATTTAGAAATAAATTTAAACAAATATATGTAAACTGTGAGTAAAAGTTTCTAAATATTTATAACCTGTGATTCACACTTACAAGAAATCTCACCTATTCTAATTGTTTAATCATTTATTTACGGTAATATCTAATCTAAGAAGTGTTGTAATAAAATAATAATTTGCAAATGTTACATGTGCTTGATCATTACAGAGATAATGCTAATAAAACAGTAATTATTTGATAGCAATTGTTTATCAAATTGTATTTTCTTCCTTATGTCTAATATGATTAGGGTCCTATATACATTTATGCCAATAGTAATTCTGATTTCAACAACAAAAAAAAAAGTCAAACTGTATCAGGAAAACAGCAAAATAAAAGGTATTGCTGGAAGTTTATTCAGAAATATTATACAAGAACTCATAATCATAAAATATTAATAGGTTTTATTCGAATATAAGAGTAAAATATTAATATAAACGAGGTAAATGTAACAAATTTAAATACTAACAACTGTTTTTTTTATATAATAATTGGCTCATATATTTATACTAAGTGTCTACTTTTTTATGGGCCATAGGAAATAAAATGGTAAAATTTTCATATGGCTGTAATGTGTACCCGATTAATTGTAGAACAAAAGTGTAAATATAAAAATGTTCAGTATTAAAACTTTATGACAGATGTCATCTGCCAAACTCAAACAATACAACTGTTTAACATTATTATGGTATTGCTTATGGCACTCTGTAAATAGCTAAAAAAAATAACTTATTTTGCCTCTCTCTCCGGAACGAAATGTATGTAAACAATAATTTTGGACTTATTAGATGCAGTTTTTAATTCTAAACATTTTTTTTTGTATTTATTGGTACTTTTGTTCTAAAATTAATAAGAAAGAAATTACAGCCATATGAAAATTTTACCATTGTATTTCCTATGGTCCATAAAAAAGTAGACATGCGGTATATTGGAATAATTTTGAAATCTAGTGACTCATACAAATTTGAAATTAAAATGCCCAGTACAAATGCAATTTAAAGCTGCCTTTACTTATTTACAATTAAGGTTAAGGTTTGTCCTAATTTTATAATTAAGGACAAAATTCCTTCCATTGTAAGGTTATTTAAATTTGCAGAAACAATTTAATTTACGTCCTTAAATCCTTAGTAGACCGTGACTCAAAAAATGCGTTTTTCTTTTGTTACATAATATTGCAGAGCCTTCTGATTCATTTTTTGCAAAACCCGTTTTAGAGAAGTCAACAAATGAATGAATAATGACCGAAACCTACTTTTGATATCATTTTGTTTTTGTACGCTATAAAAACAAACAAAAAAGCGCTTGTTTATTTTTAATTAAAGTAAATATTGTGATACATCTGTCAAAATATATTTTAAAGAGAATATACCGATACTTAAACCATTAAATTAATGACAATGATTACTAATAATTAAAGGACACTTAACTAACTCAATAATTGGAGTGATTTCATTTATTAAACGCGTGAAATATTAATTCAATACTGAAAGTAAACATCGAGCCGTCTCTACCTACATATTAAATATTTTTCTTTTTTTTTATCCTTCCATAGACATTTTAGAAATCAAATAACCTCATTTCTTAATCCACTTAGGAATTCTGAGCAAATTTTAACTCCAGTTTCAGTGATACCCTATTATTTAGACCTAAATTAATATTTGCCCTACATATAACCACAAAAATAAGATAGAAAGTAGCTAAATGATTAACCCTCATAAGAAATCAGGTGATTATATTAGGAATTATCTATTTTTATAAATAGTGATTCATTCTAAGATGCAGAGAATATTAACTTGGTACCTATTTACGACACAAAATTATCATTTTGTGAAAGGAGAATAATATATCCTGTATTTTGATACTGAATCAGTCAACCAATTCTTTAAAAAATATAATTGTTGACATTTGAAATAGATAATAAAATATAGCAATTTTATGTGAAAATAAGTGTGAAAAGTAACAAAAATAAAGAAAACACTATAATTATATCGATTGAAGGCAATAAAATTCACAAACCTCTTCCAAAGATGTGATTGTATTTCGACATTGTGGCATACGCGAAACAAAAGTCGAAGTTATGGGAGAATTATAATCCTCTCTCGTTTCATTTATGAAATCGCTAATTCCTATAAGTTCAGGCATCATGTATACATATAGTACAATATTATTACGAAAAACGTCAACCTCGACAAAACACTATTTGACAATCACTCTCACACAAACACATAATTACACAAAACAAAAACACTGTGGATGAATTAGTTTCAATGTTAGTTGACGTTTACATTGCACGTTTACGGATAATGTTTACTTTAAAGTATTATTTATTTGGCGATTTTACATCATTCTCATCCGGATATACTCATACTTTTCTTCACAACGATTTGGAACACTCACACTTGTGGCATGCACGATAAGTAAGGGCTAGACAGAGAAGGAAAATTGTCCCGAATTTACTGCCATCTGGGGGATTTTCCGTAACTAACATTCAAAACATTTTATGAATTTTTCATTTTTTCCAAAAAATATTACGTAACAGTTATTATTTACATTTGTAACATTAATCTATGATGTTCAGACATTATTTTAATGTAATATTTATTAGATTTTAGCTTAAAATAAGTATGACACATTAAAATATTATAGAAATACAAAAATACTAACATATTTTCAAATGAAACATATAAATTTGTAATTCATATAATCATTATGGACTGATAACTCGTATTATTTTAAAAAAATAAGTAAAAATTGATAATAGTATTGACTAAAACGAAATGAGGAAAGAAGTTACAATCGCACCATTACAAAAACTATATACCGCGACAAATATTTCATTTTATATCTCAAAAATACATCAAATAACATAAACTATAAATTGTGCCAGATTTAACGCATAATTGTACCAATATCATACAAATATTACTAAAAAATTAACTAAGCTATTTTCTTTGAACCCTTTACCAAACGGTATGGATATACTCAAAATTAATTTCCATCCTCCACATTCATATGTTTCGTTTTCTGAAATGAGCCACACATACAAAATTAGATGATAGACAAAGATGTCCCAGTTGTCAAAAGGTATAGGGCACAATTTTAACCGATTTTTAGCTAAAATAAAGTAAAATTTTAGATGTAGGTGAAATTTGGAATAGGCTTTTCGATCATAGAGTTTTTTTAAACGGAGAAATAGCTTTTACATTAAAAGAATTTGAAGTAAGTGAAGTATAATAATTATTTCATTATATAATTTGTAATTTTTTAGCAAAAACGGTCAGATAAAGAAGTAGAATATTTGTTTAGTCTTCTAGAACAAATAACTGATGTAAAAGATACACAAGTAGTGAAATTACAGCAAATTACTAATACTAGTCTTTCAACTATAAACAATAATTTAGTAGAGGCTCTAAATACTTGTAAAAGAATAGAAGATATTGAGACGAAATACAAAGAGGTAAGATATCTGTATATTTAAAATGTGCGTAGCTTTAGCTTCGAAAATTTGACAAGAGATGTCGCAGCGAGTACGCTTTCAATAATCCTTTTACCTGGTGCTCCGCTGATGATTATGCACGGTACAGTACTAGGGTACGTTTCCTTACGAAGCATTGAAGTTAAAAGAATATATTTGAATATTTAATATAAATATCTGGTGCATATGTTCCTCGAGTTATCTCTTTATTTAAAATAAGATTTTTGATTACAATAATGAAAATTGTCAATCAAACAAAAATTGGTTATAACATTTATTGTTCGTCTCATCAGCTGTCTAAAGTACTGGCCCACCTTGTGGCCAATCCACTCTTGCATATAATGTAAACATCCAGTGCCGACTTGAGCCATTTGTTATTTATCTGTTCAATTCCATGCTATCGCTATTTTTGGGATGATTTTTGACATTTTCATTTCTGCCGTTACAAAATATGTAAAATTAATTTTGCTTATTGACTCAGATGTAGAATTTTAAGCTCTACCACTTTTATTTGAAGTATTTTTACCTAAAAAAATAGGGAAGCAGGAAAATACGAAAATATGATTTTACATGTTAAAGTGCTATGTTCCGGTGTCGCGATTAACACCCAGTATAAAGTCAACTAAGAAAAAAAAAATGTTTAACTAAAATTTTATTAAAATCATAATGTGAAATACGAGTATGGATCACTGCGACTGAATAGAAAAAGACAGAAGTGATAGGGTATCCTTCTTTTACTCTCGCAGCATAGCAGCGTACCATAGTGTCCGTTTTAGAAACAAGGAAATACTACTAAATTCAATTATTTTTAGATATCTTTCTATTATAATCAATTTATAATTAGCTTTATTTCAAATTTTTAATAAAGTTTACGTATCCACCGTCGGGGGCAATAGACCCCAAAAGCTCCTTTGTAGCAAGCACTGGTATAGTTTGGTTATCATTATTTGGCGATTGACTTGATTTGCTAATGGAAAAGGCTGATTCTTCTAAGCAGATATTAAGCCTAATTGTGTTCAGGAGCGAATTATAGTAATTTTTGCATTTCCTTTCTCGAGATTAGATTTCGGTTGTTTTCAGCAACGTAATCTTTTCAATACAGTTGTTTCTCAGAAAACTATTAAGTAGGAAAATTTTATAAATACCATTTTAGTTGTTGTCTAGAACGACATTTTAAACTCATTAGTTCAACAGCATTGTCGCAGTGAACATTGAAAATGTTGCAACCTGCGAACGAAAATTTTGAAGAAAATACCACAACCGCGAATCAAAATCTCAAACATTTATCAGGCAATGCAAAACAAATAGTTCTGAATGTGATTAACTTTTTAAAAAGTGACGATAACGAGAGTGCGCCAATATCAAAAACTGGAGAAATGACTAAAGTGCCTTGTACTACAGTTAGAAGGATAATTAGTGAAGGTGTACCTCACAAAAAACACAGAAATGATGCTGGTAATTTTTTGTCAACAAGTGTTTATATTGTAAACGTATCAAAATAAAATAAGTATTTGGTTTCCTGCAAAATTTCTTCTCTTTTTGTTATTATTTGCAACCCTTTATAAAAAACTCAATTGAACAAAATATTATTAAATACTACCCTGGTAAGTATGGCCTTATAAATTTCTGTAATCCTCTTGCAGAATACCTGCTGAGAAGCCAGTCGCCAAATAATTTTAACCAAACTATAACATCCTCCTAAAATTCTAATACAAACGCAGGGACAGCGACAGGGGTGTTCCTTGGTGAAATATATATCGAAATGTTTTAATGCTTCCGGGCATACCTTCATAATATAACATTTTCACTCAAAATGACCCCCAATATACGGTTTCATTTTGGAAAGTATACCTGTTATGATTAATCCTGTATACATATTTTTTATAATATACCAACTGTATACTATTTTGTATATTATATTTTTAGTGCAAACTACGCTCACATTAAAATGGCATTTAGCTCGTTTCGTTTATTGCTAAGTGTCCACGCAATTATTTCTGTGCCCAACTCGTGCCCACCTATTAATTCAATTCTAACGCCGTCCCTATACAACATCAACCTAATCTGCTGATTTAATTGTCAAATTTCTAATATTTAACCACGGCAACTCTTGACGTGACCTACAATTTGACAGCAAGCACTGTCACCTATTACAAAAAAATACCAAAGCCGATGGATCTGTCAATTTTTTGACAATTGTGCAATGCAGTCCTGAATGAAATATTTCATTTAATACCAAGCATGATATTTGTTTATAATAACTTTATACAAACAAAAGCTGATTGAATAGGATTTTTGTTTTGTATACACGATTTTTCTTTTAAAACAACCAGTGATTTTTTGGGCGAACTATATACAAAAAATGAGCAAGAATAAGGGACTAATTTAACGGTAATAACAAACCAAAAATTTAACGAGTGGTTCTCAAACGGTAGAATTTTCTAGTTCAGTGGATAGAGATTTTTTTCTGATTTCAACGATATATTGTATAGTTGTGTAACAATTATTTCCAGAAAAATGGTACAATATTGTATTATTTGTAATTTTTAAACTATTTTTCTCGAAATAATTGTTACACAACCCTATGCAATATTTATTTGACTGAAATAAGAAAAAAAATTACAAGTTATCATTTAAAGAAATATAATTTTGTTCTACCGCTTGAGAAGCACTGGTTGAATTTTCTGTTTATTATTACTGATTAATTAACCCTTCATTTCTGATCATCTTTTGTATATAACATTGTATAGTTGTCCATACAGAGATCTTTCATTTGACACCAAATATTTCTGACTTTCGATCATGAACTCTATAAACACGTAATACAGGCATTTGTTTTGAAGCGAACGGACTGAGTTCCTGGGGAAGGAGATTGTGTCTCTATAAGATATTGCAAAAGAAACATTTTAAATATAATTACATTATATTTTCTTTTAAATAAACACTAAGAAAGTCAAAAACACAAATTTATAAGTAAGTAGAATACATATTCCGTATTTCTTACGTCCTAATATAAGTTTGCAACCAACATCTTATAGGGGTAGAATTGCTTGGATTTCAAGTCGGTTGCTTCAAATCTCTAATTTTTGTTTTAAAGTAGTAATTTTCCATCATTTTAAATTATTTTCTTATAAACTATACATAGTAAAAATATAATACATAATATTGATATTTGAGCACATTTTTCTCTGTAAAATCAAAGTCGGTTAAACCCTTCAGACTGTCGAAGTCAGTAATAATTTAACTATCTTTATGATAACAACAATTATACCTAACGAAATATCCGATTAATATATGGGACTAAAGAACACTCCACTATACCTAGTATTTAGTACATATTTATTATTTAACCACATTACATACCCAAATGTTTGTAGCAAGTCAGAAAATAAAATAAAAATAGGGTTTTCCAAGGGGTAAAGAAGAAATAAGTATTTTATATAAATTTTAGTATAAAGTATATTAATATAAAATAAAAATAATATAATATGGTAATTATAAATTAATTTTTAAATTGAAAAATATGATTACATATGTTTAAAACGGTCGCCAAATGACGTCACGACCCTGGCGGGGTCACAAAACGAAGTTTATTTAAAGGTGTTTGTGTGCATTCTTGGCTTTTTCGAGAATTATTTTGTTAACTTTAGAAGATTGTTAATACACAAGAAAATTGTAGTTAAACTTTCGTGTTTTATCAAGTATTTAAAAAGAATAATTAAACAAATTATTTTGTTATATTGAATATATTTTTGTAGCTAAATTTACTTGACACAACTCTGTTTCTATCTCATGATCATCAAGCTTTCTCTCTCGCTGGGGTCTAGCTGGGTCCGTGACGTCACGAGATGACATCATAGTACATTAATTTTTATGCAAAATAAAAAATATGGGTATAGGTAATATTTTCATCCCTACATTAACATAAAAAAAAATCGTGGAAAAATAGGGTTTCAGTAGATAGCTTTTATTTTTAGTTTTGAAATATTTGTAATTTCAATTGTATTATAACTACAATATATACAGGATGTATCAAGATAATGGAACAGTGCCATTTGTTCGTGAATATGAAAAGTTACACAAAAAAGTGATTAAGATATTTTATAAAGCGTAGAGGGGGACACATTTTGACATAACCATTATTATTTTAAAGCCAGTGGTACTCAACTTATGGATCAATGTTACATTTTTTTAAATGGCATTATATATTTTTTATTAACTAATTAAATAGAGAATTTTCTTCTGAATTCAACGATATAATAATATCATACCCTTACATTGCGAAAAAATTGATAAAAATTAACTCAACGTTAGTATCTCATTTCTATTTTAATTTTTTTAAGTAGGTTGTGTAAACATTTAATCGTTAAAATAAAAGAAAATTATCTGTCATTTTCATATTTCATTATTATCCATTATTACAATTAAGGTAATTTTCGTTACCTTTGTAATAATTAATTTAATAATGGCAGCAGATTTAACAAAAACTGATCTTATTTACTGATGCAAGATCGAACAAAATGCATTCCTAGCATGCAATTTATTTGCAGAAATTTATCGTAATTTCGCAAGACTAAGTAGTAATTACGCGAAATAAAAAAAAAGAATAACGAAATTTAGAACATTTCGAAAAAATAATATAATACGTAACAATGACATACAAAAATTCTGTTGTTTTAATAATTAAATCTTTGCTGGCCTACTTAAAAAAAAAATAGGTACTAACTTTGAATTAACTTTTATCAATTTTTTTGCAATATAAGGGTATGATATTATTATATCGTTGAATTCAGAAGAAAATTCGCTATTTAATGAGTTAATAAAATATATATGATACCATTTAAAAAAATATAACATTGATCCATAAGTTGAGTACCACTGGCTCTAAAATAATTATTGTTATGCGAAAATGTGTCCCCCTATATGCTGTACAAAATATCTTAATCACTTTTTTGTGTAACTTTTCATATTCACGAATAAATGGCACTGTTCCATTATCTTGATACACCCTGTATACGGAAAATGTATATTTTCTAGTCAATTGCAGATTAAACAATGTTCAATAATTTTTTAGGATACCTCCCTGCAACTAGCTCAAGAAGACCGAAAATTACGATGGGAAAAATTCGTCGATGATATGACCCACAAATGTTCTAGAGTCGACAACACTTTCGACGAAAAAGAAGAAGAATTACACGAATTTTACACCGATTTAGAACGCAAGTTACAAATAGCTAAATAACAATGAATTCCCTTATGTTGGACTCGTATATTCTTGTAAAACCCTCCAATAAGCTTCAAGAATTCATCAAAGAACTGCAAATCAAAGATGACATGCCACCTCGAATTGGAAGTATGGTGGAGAAAAAAACAATGAACGGTGTTGATAGTGAGAAAATAAATGAATTTGTAACAAAAGAAAATGATTTTTCTTTTGTTTCGTCAATTAACAAAAAACTGAACAATGAAAATGTATTTAGTGAGTTGACGAATGATATTCAAACATTTTCGCCGAAAGAGGATAATGAGGGGTATCTAGAAATAGAAGATTTGTTGTGGTTGAATTCGGAATTAGAACAACAAAGAAAAAATGGGAATAGCGTCTACCTTCACGAATTACTTACAGGTAAATAAAAACAAATGAATAACATACTGACTTTTTACGCATTTTTGGTTGTGATAATTTTTTTGTAATCAATTGTTTCTATAATTCGTCAAAATACGAAATTTGTTTAAAAATGTGCTTATGTAGTTTTAGTTTGACTACCCGCGAGTTAGGATTTTTATTGAGCACACTCTATAAACCAGGCTTAATGCTTCTAATAAATGTTGTAGTTAATTAAATTCTGCATGTACTTCAATAATCACTTTATTTTTAACATTTCATAACCGAGCAAATTGAAATTAATTTTTTATAAAAGTTACAATTTTATAGTGTTATTGAAATAAAATCACAAACAAATGTAACGACATTTTACCTGTCAGAAATTATAAAATATAATTTCTATCAAAATAATACTACTTAATAATTTGTTACTTTTCATCGTATTAATAATTCTCCATTTTTAAATAATGATAACTCAAACAGAGCGTCTCTGACAGATAAAATATGTCACAATGTGACAGATACATTTCTGACAGGTAAAATGTCATTACAGTCCATACGATGTAACTTGGCGAGTTGGGGCAATTCACATTATCACTGCGGTAATGGGGAAATTATAAAATCCATAGGCGTACCGAAGAAGAATAAAGTTCAATAAAATTACGAATCGTACAAAAAAAAAGAAATTATTTATACAAAAATATTACAAATAAAGAAATGAATTGTTTATTATATAAATCATATTATAATTAATTATTTTTTAAATTAATTAAGTTAAGAAAATAAAATTTCTATTGCTATTGAAAAAAAAATGCACCAACGCTTATGTATGAATATAACTTCTTGGGTTGAAAAGTACCTGAAACCCCGAATTTGAGTGTATTAGGGTGAAATTTGCTTTGTGTAAGGCAATAAAACATTGTAAAATCACTATTTCACTTCGGAAGCTGTGCGGCATCGAAGTAAAAGTAAATATTTGACAAAACGCAACTTAGGAATAGTGAACTGAATTACATTCTTTTGGCTCGCCAAGTTACATCGTATGGACTGTACATTTGTTTGTGAGTTTAGTTCAATACCTTGGCTAATACTATAAAAAATATCTTTTATAAAATTTTAAATTCAATTTGTTCGGTTTAAGAAACGTGCAAAATAAAATGTGATTATTGAAGTAGATGTAGAATTTAATGCTCTACAATATTTATTTGAAGCATTATTGTCTAAAATTTATAGGCTCCTTTTGCGCAAGGAAAAACTGAAAGTAAAATATTTTTAACATTCCCCAGTATATTTATGGACAAATTTTGTTAATATTATACTTTGTATAACTATTAGAGATCTTATATTGAATTGACAAATATTTTTTCATGTTTTCTGGAGCAAATAATAGTAATTACTGCAGAGTCACAGTTAAATTTCTATTTTCTATACTCAAAATACTAACTTTAAATTAAAAATAAAATGACCTTAATTTTTTGAATATCGTGCAAACGCAGTATTAATGTAAATGTAATTAATAAGTTAAAATTTAACAATCTAATGTAAATTTTGCTTTTCCTACATAATCATCAATATAATGAAAGTGTTGTTGATGTACATTGGTTTCTATATAGCATCCTGTTCTATCTATAGTATTAAGGCTGTTGAAATGAAAGATGTAAATGAAAAATGTGTACTATGTTCGTTTCTTTCTATAGGTAGTTCAATATACGTACCAGAAAACGAGAAAATAGAACGAAATCCAGATTTAGAGAAACGATGTATAAAATTAAAGAACCAACAAGACAACCAGAGGTATAAGAACATGACGCGGAATGTAGACAATATAAGAGCGCGGGAACCTGAAGAAACTATTGCCTACCAATGTAAGATTAACAAATATATTTATTAATAATGTTTTAAATTTTAATACAGTATAATTTTGAAAGTACCTAAACATTACATGATAATATTCTTGTAATAATATGTAATTTTGAATATAACGGTCGGATAATATGTAAACCTTAGCATGCTAAAATATAATTTGTTTGAATGACCAATAATTCGTCTTAAATAAATACTTAAATGCTAATTTAAAAAAAATCAGTGGAATATTCTGTGATTACTACGGTAATCGATAGTTTACTAGTATCAATACGTAACTTACTGTAAAATAGTATACATATTATGTTATTAGGAGTAGAAAGCGGTCTTTTTGTGTTGAACCCAGCTATTGCGGCCGAGGCGCTAGCCGAGGCCAGGCAAGCTGGGTAAAACACAAAAAGAACGTTCTACTCCGAATAACATATTTTTATTTTTGTTCAAGTGTTTCAAAGAAAACTGGGGATTTTTTTAATATTTCTTGGGATTAGTTTAATTGTAGAGTTTGCAATTTCAGCCAAAGTTGGCTGTGTACATTACAAAACACAAACGATACAACTGTCAAGTAACAATTTTCAATATGGGCTGTGTTACTGTGACGACTGCTGCCGCCAGCGGTGAACTAAGAAGCTAACATTTTTTTACTTGTACAATAATGAACAACATTGTTGTACTAGTAAGAAAATGAATATCTTCTATAGTGTGTGTACAGTAGCATAATATGAATATTATAATACGCTTGAAGAAAAAAAATATTATCCAGTGTATTTTAAATACATAATGTTCCCAAAGCCAAAAATAAAGGTTTGACTAAGATATTGCTTCATTCTTGGTTTCTATATCAAAACTTATTGATTTTTTTTTAAAATAATTATAGGCCCTTTTGATGTTATTTTTGTTATTAAACATATTTTAAAAAAATCTTCGCTAAATTTGACACTATTGCATAAAATATGTTACCATTTAAATTTGATCTAAACTTTGTTATAGATGTCACTTGTAAGTTCACCAAACGTACATATATCGCGTCTTTATTCGAAATATAGTGATGTCGACGTCATAAGTAAAATATTGCAATTTATATTTTGTTATCATTTACTTATGTTCAAAATTCATAAAAATTCAATTTATAAAAATGCAGATTGATGGCGCCAATTGATTATTAATTTTTACGATAATTATCTTTATATTGTTCATTTATATTATTACTTTTTAATTATTATGATAAATATGTACTACTTAGAATTGAAAATAGTAATATGATTTTACTTACTACATCTTGACAACAACATATGACCATAGTTTACTATGATTTTAATCTTAAGAAATGTACATATATTTATTTAATTTTAACTACATACGTATAAGAATAAACACTGCAGCTTTAATAAATTATTAATACTGCTAAGATTGAAACTATACATTTATAATAGGTAATAATTGTATTTTTCATTTTTTCCCAGAATTTATAGTATATCTATGTAGATTATATTTATCATTGTATAATTCACATGATATAACATTTTTAAAGATTGTATTCCAGGAAACTTTACGACAAATTAATACAAATAGGAAAATAAATAAAACGTATCATACTAGAAAGTTTACATATGTATATCATTATTTTATACGAGTATGTAAATTGTCTATTTTACATTTATTTTATACATTCCTGGGAACATGCATTTAAAAATGATGTGGAATAATAGCATATTAAACTTAATTCACAATAAGTCAATTTAAAAAAGCTGATATTTGAACAAAATGAACATACAATATGTTAGATTCGGTTAGGTTAGTTTAGATAATGATTAGGTTCTTGAAGAAATGGTTACTTAAAAAAATAAAATTGTTGTAGAAAAGATGTATCATAAAATTATTTTTATATTTTGCGTTCATAATGAAGTTATTACTAAACCCAATTGCGTATTGAAAGAGCCTTCATTTCGATACGCATTTTTTGTTTTAAAAGGTTGGTATTAGATAACATTTACTTATGTTCATAAATCGAAATTGACAAACTTTAAAATAATTGAACAAATGTCAATCCAATGTTACCAACTACAACATTACCATACAAATATCCCCAAATCAACTCGGTTTATTATAGCAGTTATTTTAAAATAGCATACAAAGGACGCAAAATATAAAAAATGTATAAAGAACTCATTTTATAAGACTTTTGTCATTTAGAAAACTCGCCAGGGCGAGTGCTAAAAAACATGTTTTATAAAACGTGTTCTTTAATATATATTATAGGCTGTAAAGCCAAACATAAAACTACTTTTATGTAAGATAGTAGATAGATAGACTAGTACTAATTTTTTTGCAATATACTTCGGCATATTGTGCGTGTATTTAAACAAAATGTGTTAAATTATTAATAAAAGAAAATACAGATATCGCTTTTCCTAGAGAACAATATTTTTTAATAACTTTAAAACATAAAATTTCACTTTTTTGAATTGAAATGTTTCCATTCAATTTCTATACACTGTATATGTAAATAGTCTTGGATTTAATTTAATATTAACTGTCATTCTCATTTTTTTTTTAGTAAACCAAATGAATCGTCAGCTAATCGCAGTTTTCCAATTCATACTCTCTGTCTTGGCAGGATTCGCTTTTGGGTTTTTGGGTGTGGAACTCATCGTTGGAAACCTAGATTTTGGTTTTCGTCTACTTTTAGGTATAATGTGTGCGCTCACTATAGCATTAGCTGAGTTGTATTTCTTGGCAAAGCAGCTCGTCGAATGTTAGGTTCAGTAAAATTAAAAATAAAGACATTTATTGGAAATGAAGAGAAAAAATAATAATAGAGAATGTATGTGGGATACGGTGTATGATAATAATTTGAAAAAATATGTAATAAGTTAAATATTATAAGAAACTATTTGTTATACACATACAGGTGTGCACGATAACATGTCCAACATTGAGATTCAGTAAAGTTATAATTTAAAAAAATACACGTACACATCACTAAAGTCGTCGTCTAATGAAACAACTTTTGTCTAATTTAACTGACTTCGTATATCTTATAGTTCTCGACATTTTAATGTTGGACATACTTTTTTGGACTGTGTATATTAACGGCTAATTGTAAAATACGATCTTTTATATATCTGAATATTTTATACAATGCTTTATTGAATTAAGAACAAATACATGTTGTTTACCAATATATTAATATTAAACAGTATACTAAATCCCAAATATCAGCCAATGACGTCATAGACATCAACATTAAATTAAAGGAAATAATCTTTATAATAAATATATCATCGGAATTTGTTACCCATTTCTGGGTGTGCCAATCTGTTATTATTTGCATATTTCAACAAAGACGACACATTTATACGCTTGCTAGGCGTCACTTCACAGGCATTCAAAGCTGTAAAACAAAATCATTATAGAAAATCAGTTTTATTTTTCCTAAATAACACATTCGTACAAAATGAGCTTTAGTAGTTTAATACTTAAAAGAATTGTTGATGACGTATATTAGCTAATTTTTTATTTCATTATATGTATATAAAAGAAAGACAAAATGTGTAAAATAAAATAATGTTTAAGAAAAAATATTTTGGCAGTTTATTCAACCGTGAATTAAAAGAATATTAAGGAATCATTATTATATGACGTCACTTTGTTTCCACCAATAGAATACATGCAACGAGAGTTAACCACGCCTGTTTCACTCATATAAGTATTTTTCTATTCATGACGCAAGTGAAAGTGACGTCACATATTATTTAATTTTTCTAAATTTCTATTAATAATTACTTGTTAAATATATGAATATGTTACAATAAATTGCAAATTAAAAATTGATGATAAACCATTTGTTTAAAGGATTTTTCACATTATCCTACAATATTACATACTTATTATAATATGCCTCTTAAATACATATTGTAAAATATATTTGTAATTAATTTATGTATTGTTTACGAAAATGTATAATACTTGTATTACAAAATGAAGCTGTATATAATAAAAAATAGTTAGCAATACATAAAATTATTTTCAGAGTTATCCGTACTTTTTACACTACACTAGTTTGAATAAATAAAATTTGTAAATATATACTTTTAGGTATATAATGTATTGAATAAAATTAATATAAACATGTATACATGTTTACTTTTTATATTTTCCAGTATGTTTTTAATGATATATTTACTGTTGTACAAATATGCATATGCATGATAGGATAAATGTGAGAAAGTAAGTAAATATATGTATTAACAAATTAGAAAAATCAGTAAATGTGCAAAATTGGAAAAGTCTACAAATAGTGAACGAAATATAAGGTAAGTTGGTTCGATTAGGTTATCATTAATTAGGTATTTTACAAAATACGGTTTTAAAATCGTATTCATATATATAATATGTCAGAATGAAGCAGAAATTTGAAAATGAAAATATTTTTTTGTTTCCTCAAAGTCCTGAATGCAAAACAAACAAATTAGTGACTGTCTAGTTATGAATCTGAGGAACCGGGTTCGATCCCGACCGACGCCAAATATTTCAAATATTAAATGGTACAAAAATTTACCCCTGTGGTGCACCCTCCACGCCAGCAAGGAGTGCCCGTGAGGTGACGCTTGGTAAACGCCTGCACGGTACAAATATGTCCTTATCATTACCGAAATCTGTATATGATATATATAGTATTTAAATAATAAAATTTTGTTTTTATACCTATGTATTTTATTGTGTAAATAACCATATTTTTAAATTCAAAAATGAAATATGTTTTATTATACCACATGTTCTTAAACTTGAAATTTCCACATTTTCGGAATGATTTATATTAATTACACATGGTGAAATGTTTAAAAAAATAGATTAACTTTTTAGATAAGAACATATTTAGCAAAAGAATTATAATACTTCTAGAACATTTCACAATGTACTCAAAAATTATGCAATAAATAAATTAGCAACATTCTGTTATTTTTGCATTTAATGAGACTAAAAATTATTATTTAATTTAAAAAAATATATATCATATTACAGTATCAAAAATTAATAATTAGAGAATTAATATTATTTAGATATTAGCTTGTAATCGTTTTTCAAGATTAAAATATTAAAAATATATCATGTATAAAAATTGTTTTGTTAATTACATGTAAATGAGTGCATATGTTAAAAACAAAATATCCCAAAATAATCGAATATTTTTAGGTTACAATTTATCTAATTTCTCTACACTTGTTCTAATTTTAGATTGCGTCCTTGTCACATTCTATGAAAAAATTGTTTACATATTGTTAAAAAAGGTTATGATTTTATCTTGCAATTGTTTAAAAATTAATTCCTATATTAATTTCCTAATAGCATTGTCTTAAACAAAAAGTTTTTATTACAAAAAGAAAGTAATCTCTTCGAGATATAAGGTGATGACTCATTCATTGAAATTCTTATAAAATTAACACACGGTACTGCACTTTTTATCACATTTTTTTGTTTGTTAAATGAGTAATAAAATGTTTTCGAGACGGAGAGTGAATCATGAAAGTATTGTTAACATGAAGATAGTTCAATGCAATTATATGCATCATCGCATAATAAGTATCTATTAATAAATTTATAAATATTTGGAAGATAATTTATTTGTAAATTAATTAAAAATATATAACAATAACATGCGATATCAATTATTGTTTATAAACAATAACAATTGATTTCAAGTTTATATTTTAAGCTTCAAAATATTGAGACTTGTTATTGTTTATTTGCCTACAGCTGCATTAATAATGTTAAATAAGTGTACTTTATATGTTTAAACTATACAATAATTATTAAATATTATGGGGTCTAATTGATAATAAAATTAAAAATTATTTCATTTATATTTATTTCAAGAACAACGTTTTCATCTTCAGTAGTAAAATTTTACGCGAAACCGTATTAAGCGTTTAAAGACAAATAAAAATTAATCAACATGACAGTATGTCATCCATGCCAGAGATCCTAACAGCTCTTTTTTCAGAGAATGGTTAGGAGTACTCAACATGCAACATTTAGTAGCTTATTTCTCAGGCTGTTTTGAAAAAAAAATGTCATATATACTCGCCCTCTATATCTTTTAGATATCAAGATGCAAGAAATCAAAGTATTATGAATAATTTTCAAATTAATATCAAGTTGCACATAATTAAACAAAACATGATATGGGCAATAAAACACAAAATAAAAATTATGATTGGCACATCTAGAAATGGATAACAATAAACCATATGAGTGATAAAACTTTAGTGCCAAGATGCATACTAAATTTTATTTGAAATCGAAAAATTGTGAAAACGAAAGAAATATTTATTTATAGATTATATGTACATAACTGTCAGTCTGACATTCAATGTTGCTAATCTCAGACATTGAAGTTATCAATGAACACTCAAAATTATATGTTTTATTTCAAACTTGTTTATCGGAATTATTTAGTTCGTTATTCTTATAGATATTTTTGTCATTTTACATACAAATTTACTATTGTATATCGTACACTTGCCCAAATTATCTTACATATACAATAATTGTCATAAAGTTGGCAACACTACATTTGTATGAAATCGTCGTATTTCTGAACTTTTAATGACGATTTCAAATGAAAATGTATTGTAAATGATTTAAATACTGCTGTTTTAATAATAAATGTTATCCATAATAAAAAATATGGAAATCTTTCTTATTATTTTAGGCTTTGAATTTTTTTGTTCTCAATTTAAAAAAATCTGTTGTGGCCAGCACAATACCTCTCGCCACTTTCTTTTTTTGGTTACATAAGTATAGGGCGCGAACAGTCATGTTACATTGTTGGCCTTGACAAACAGATGTGGGGGCCCGTTTCAGAATGATAATTAGTAATTATGTACATAATGTCAAATGTCAGAATTTTTCATTAAAAATTTCAAGATTTTCTAAATTCACGTAGTTAATTTGTCACTAGGAATGTGGAATTTACTTGTCGAGGAAAATAAACCACATGGAATTGGAAAATCACTAAATTTAGAATGAGAAATTATATACATAATTACTAGCTATCATTTTGACATGGGCCCTCATATCTGCTTGTCAAGGCCAACAAAGTCACATGACTGCTCCCGCCCTAATATATTTAAATTTCTTGTATACCTACACTCTACACCAAAAATTCTACTTATATCTATTCCTTATATTTAGATTTTTTCGAGATGTTTCCAATTCATTGTCGGGAGTAACAGTATTTCTGAAGGGTATGTGTAATATACCTATAATATTAAATATTTAACTATTAACACATTAAGAAATAATATAATGTATGTATTTCCCAGAAAAAGTCTTCAGTAATGTCTCCGGATTTCTGACACTGACATTTATCTGTCAGTTACAAACAATATAAATTTTCGACTATTTTTCATGGCATTCTTTCGGCTGTAAAATTCATTACAACAGATTATTTTATATATTATATTTTTTTTATCTCTAAATCTATAGAATAATAAAATATTTAAATGTATCAGATAGAGAATTAAATTTTCTTTAATATTACCAAGAAAATTTTTCAAAAAATAATATTTAGAAGATTTTTTTTCAAGAATCCTCTACTTCCGTTTGTCCAATTGTTACCAAAACCTTTTCAGATCTTCCCATGAATGTCCGATTAGGATATACGTAGTTAAACAAATTTAAAGTCTTATAGTTTTTGAGTAATCGTCCTTCCAACATCCCACATACACACACACATCCACACACACACACAACACACAGACATCATCGTAAAAATGTTAAAATCGGATTGTAGGGACCTCAAAACGTGCTTATTCAATAAAATTTGAATATGCGATTTTTAGCATGAATCCAATACCTCTCTTAGCGAGAGGTAAAAATAGTACCTAAGTTATTGTCAAACATCATTATATGCATTTTTCAATATAATGACGTATTCTAATGTAGTAAAATTAAAGGTACAAAATGTTATAACATTGAAGATTATGCTAAATAATAACCGAAAATGTAGAAAAAAAATTCAAAATTGTTTTTTTTAACATGAGTTTTCTTGTAATTTATTTTAGCGCTAAAAAGGTATCATGTGGTTTGTGACGTACGAGTGATTAATAACATTTCTAACAAATTTTGTACATATAACTGTCCTGTTAACAGGAACCAGTTTTTCCACCATTAACAATATCAACTGTCTTGTTCTTGCCAGTTTTATTACATTTTTACATTTTGTGTGTCTACAAGTTTCCTATTTCTATAATATTTCTAAATGTCACCAGCTCCTCCTCCTCCTACGTCACATCCGGTAAAATTCAAATTTTCAGGGAATATTTAAAAATTCATATCTCACATAAATTAAAGAAAAAGAACTCAAAATTTTCGATTTATAATATAAATATGTGAAAGTTTCAGAAAATAAAATTTTAAAAATTATTAGAATACCTGATTATTAAAAATTGTATATCAGAAATATAGGATAATATTTAAATACCTAATATTTAAATCATTGTTCAGAGGCTTCAAACTTTTTAATATTTTAGGCTCAAGCGCTTGTCCCTAAAGTATGATCCTAATTATGATAATTCAATTTCAATGTATCTAGCTATAAATGAAAATACTCGACGTTACGGGAATCTGCTTCAAGAAGTAATGAGTAAAAAACCATGATGTTATATTTATTTAATTAGTGGTTTATCGAATAAATGTGAGGTAGTAACAATAGCTAAGTGAGCTAATGAAATTGATTTAAGTAATTTCACTTTTATCATCTTGGGAATCTTCTTTATTTCACTTATTGTTTACCAACACCTGGATGCCTACGTGAACAACAATAAATTAGCTAGCAGACTTTCGTATAAAATTAGTACAACATACGAGTATAATAGCGGAAATTCAAACATACGCAAACATATAAATTGCAATATTACAAATATAAAAGGTACTGAGCTGTCAACATTTTTTTTTCGTTCATTAGATAAGAAGTTGGATAGTCATGAAAACATATGTTTTCTTTTCTTCGTATTTATTCCGAATTTTTAACGTTTAATTTATGAAAAGGTGGCTGGTTATATCCCTCAAAATTTTTATATACTTAACATGTTCACTGCCGTATTTTTTTTTCTCCAGGCCGACCATATAAACATGCAATTTTTCCTCACAAGTCGTTCATGTCAGAACAAAGACAATACAATATACATGGAAAATGCGTTTAATTTTTCAAAAAAGTGTTTCTTAAATCCAAAATTTAATTATTTTCATCTCGGTCCTATAGACCGAGTCAGCGTATGCGGATTAATCTTACTCTCCGTCTTGGTCTGTATATCACGGTCTACAACAGATCTGTGTGTGTCTATTATTTATTGTTCGTTTTTAGCAGTGTTGTATAGTATTTGAAATATATGTATTTGAAATAAGTATTTGAAATAGATTAAGTATTTTAAGTTATTATTTGAAATACTTAAAAGTAAAAGTATTTTGTAATTTTTGTTCAAACACTTTTCATAAGTAACTTATATTTTAATACATTAAAATACTACTATTTATATGGAATACTAATTTTCAATATTTGAAATAATTTTTTATTTGAAATACAAACCTTCCGTCGCATGTGGTCTGTTAGTAATATAACATGTAGTAATTCTCTAATTTTTGCCTATATTAATTGTAGGAATGTCTTTTTAATATATATAAAAATACGCGAATAAGTTGAATACAAAAAACATTTTCATAATACAGTAACTTTTATCAATTTTTAAATAATTAAAAGTAAAAGTATTTGTAATAAGTATTTGAAATATGCCAATATTTCAAATACTTCTATTTTACCAAACATTTGAAATATTTATATTTTGTATTTGAAATACGTTTTTTTCAAGAATTTTATACAAAACTGGTAATGTTACTGCAGAAAACGTAAAATAGTGTAAAATAAAATTACAAAAATATATTTTTTTGTTAATTAAAAAAAATATTCCCAGGGGCCGCTAAATGTTCGCCAACGGTGTCTCGGTCTGTAGCAGCAACAGTGCTCGTAAAAGGGCAGACCGCGCGATAAGCCACAAAAATCAACACGGTCTATAAGACCGAGACGGCGTAGAGGGGAAGTATATTCTCGGTCTATAACACCGAAACGGCAGCGAACAATTTTTACCCATTTCTCACATAAGGCACTTGATTGGTGTCGTAGCTACTTAAGTGATCGTATTTTTTCTGTACACATTTCTAATAAATATGGGGAAACCACATCGTCTGAGTTGCAGTATCTGGGTTCTGGTGTCCCTCAAGGATCAATCTTAGGGTCATTATTCTTTTTGATTTTTAAAGCTGACATGCCTAATACAGTAGTTCACAGTTCGATGCACTCATATGCAGACGACACTCAAATTTTAACATCTTTCTCAAAGGAAAATGAACAATCTATAAAAGCTCTACTTAATGTCTCTACCTGGGTCAAGGATAATGGTCTTAGGATAAATGCTGATGTCTACTATGCTGGTAGTGGGCAACTATATTTCCAATACACCGATTCTACTTGATGGTGTCCCATTGCAATGTACTGATGTCATTAAGGGTTTAGGGATGTATATCGATAAAGACTTAAATTTCAGGCATCACTTAAACAAAAAACTGCTTGCACCAAGATTGAAACTGAAACATTTATATAAATTTAAAAATACTTTATCCTCTGCTACCAAACTTAAACTCGTTCAATCGCTAATCTATCCGTTGTTTGATTATTGCAGTTGCGTATATGTCCCTAATTTGTTTAAAAGAGACAAACAGCGTATTACACTTCTCCGGAACTCCTGTCTCAGATTCATTTTTGGTGTGCGCAAATATGAACATGTGTCTAACTTTAGACACAAAGCTAATATGCTCTACATTGATGATCGAATTAAATATTTATACCTTTGCTTAATTCATAAAGTTATTAAATGTGATACACCGTATTACTTGTCTTCTAAGCTAACGGAAAAGCGTTCTCATTATACTTTCCGCGGCTCGTCTTTTCTTATTATTCCTTCCTTCAAAAAAAGTAAGCTTAAGGGTTCATTTTCGTATTTAAGGCCTACTTTGTATGTACAATAATATTAATATGGATTTGAAAAAGCTTTCTCTAAATGCTTTCAAGATAAAATTAAAAACCATTTTTCTTGTTTAAATTTGTAATCTGAAGATATATTAGTAGTAGAATTCTTTGTAATTTATATTCTATGCTTGTGTACTAGTGTCTTATAGTTAGTTGTCTTTTGTTATTGTTAACTTGGGTTAGGTGGAAGATCAGCATTGTAGCTGAACCTCGCCCTTAATGGTGTATTGTTTTTATAACCATTAATAAAGATTATTATTATTATTTCTGGATTATAACCCGAAAATTGTTTGAGATGCGAGCCTGGCGTCTACGCCATTTGTTTCTAAGGGCAAACTAACACAAATTTATCAAATTCAACAAAATTGTCGCTTAGTTCAGTTTACACAGCTAAAAAAACTAAAATATTGAACAAGAAGGAGAAAAAGTGCTTGGAAAGTTTTGAGATGTGGTTCTGGCGATGGTTGAAGAAGATTGGGTGAAGAGTGAGAGTCAAGAATTCAGGCAGAGAGAATAATTTTGAGAGAAATAAGAAAGAGTAAGATTAAATGGATTGAAAATATTGTCTTCTAAAAATTAAAAATAAATTGAAAATACACAGGAGAAGAGGAACAACTAAGTATTTTTAAATTTGAAACTTGAATTTTTTAATTTTTGTCAGCATTAGCTGCTTTATAGACAATAGCATCAACAAAAAAAAGTGATTATTAAGTTACATTAATTATATGTATGTATAGTGTTCTTGAACTGCAATGTCTCATTTACCCAACTAAATTATAAATTTCCGAATGAAATTATCATTTTGCTGATTGTGCCCCTAAAATGATACGCATCCTTTATATCCCTCTACAAGGGATGAAAATGCATAATGCTATTGCATATGCATCCCTGGGAAATAATGAAAATTTGAAATTCGCCGACAGTTAAGTGCTGACGAAGCGACTTTTTATTTTGCATAATATACAATCTGTTTTTTTACGAATATTGCCGAGTGCGCGTCGTGGAGATTAATTTTTCCCCGTCCGTTAGATCGCATTTCACAGATTTTTCAATTTTAAAAATAGGATTAGTGAACTTTTTATGAAAATAAATAAATATTTCATCATGTTTTTTAGTGACAGCTTCGCTAACTACGTTTATGAAATATGAAAATCGTATATTTAACAGTAATAAGATTGCTGAACAGGATTACGTAGTGGTTCATCATTTAAAGACCCCGGGTTGGCATCTCACTCGTGTATGGGTGTTACTGTTCATCTTTATCAATTTCATTACATAATATTCATCGAAACCCGTTGGCTGCATATGACCTTAACAAAGAGAATTTCCACGATTTTTGATTATTTAGACCTACGTTTTTTTATTTTTCCAACAAATCTCTGAAAAAAATATAGTAGCGTGTGACGTAATGGCCCCAAAAGAGAGAAATACTACTTGTCCCTTGTGAGACAGAAGCAAAAAACAAAGATAGTAGTGAAATAGAAGGTAGAAGCACGTAATAACGAAAAAAATATATTTGAATATATTATTTATACAAGTGATTCATCGGGTCTGTTCTTTTTTAATAACTCGATTATATTAAATATTACGGAAATTTTTTCAAACGTAGTTTATTCTACACTAAAATGTGTATAAATCTGCAGTTTAGGGTTTTCTACAGGTAATCCATTTTTACGCAATGTTATGTAACTTTATATTTTCAAATATACAGATGTTCAGTTTAAATGGGCCACCATTACTATCTCGAGAACTATAAGAGCTACAAAGACGGTGAAATTGGCAAACAATTTCTATTTTACAAGACAAATTTAAAGAAAAGAACAGTTATTTTTTCGACTAGTGGTTCTCAAAATATGGGACCTAACTTTTTTATTTTAAATGGGAACATATATTTTTTATTTGCTCATTCCTTAGAAAATTTAATTCTGAATTCAGTGGATATAATACTTTTATACCCTTATATAACAATTTTTTTTTGACGTCGGTCAGAAATTCGCGACCAGACACTTCGTTTGAATTTTTCCAAATGTCTATAAATCTGCAGTACAGGTTTTTCTACAGGGTAATCCAGTTATTAAAAAAGAACAGACCGATGAATCATTCTGTATATTCAACTAACTTTTAAAGAGCCCTAACTTTTTAGAGGATAACACCTCTTGCGTCTGTACCCGAAATATAAGCACACTAGATCACATATACTAAATGGAACGAATTAAAAGTTGATAATGCATTGTTGAGTACTATAATAGGATTTTAATAATTTTACCTGGAATCGACAGGAAAATTGACATTTCCCGAACAATGACAGTGATACTAATTGTATTACTGGTCTAGTTCTATTATGTACAATTAGCAGTTTGTGCATTGTTAGGGACACGATTAAAACGTACGTATTTTTGGAATTTTCTGTTTTCATCTATTTCGCCAATTTTTCATTCATTATATTGTCGGTAGCAGATAAAATGTGTATGCACCACAGCCGGAATGTCATCATTATAAACTTGAAATGTACCTAACATTATTCGTAGCGGATAGACTAATAAATTAAATTATTGTATTTTGTATACGTGTAAGTATTGAAATTTCAACACAATTTTGGAGAATTTATTCATAAAATGTCTTATTTTATATGACACATTAATTGCTAAATAAATACATGGAAACATGTCGCATTTTCTGACCAATTTTTTCAAAGAACATTATGCAATTTGTAATCTAAAAATTAATAACACATTTATTTATTAGTCATATTTCCTGATACGTTCCACACTACACTTAAGAATTGTCAAAAAGTACTGTTATGTTTAGTTATACTTCAGGTCGGAAAAACCTAAAATTATAGTACACCTGAACACCTGAATACAATGAGTCAATTTACGTACTAGTGCTCGAGGTATTTCTGTACATTTATTTTTACAATGATACCATTTATATATTTAACGAAGAATACATATTTTGTTTATAGCATTTTTCCTAAAAGAAATATTTACAATATATCTAAAACAAGAAATTCACAATTCTGAGTTGTTAGGACTTCTGGCATGGTTGACATCTTGAGTAACAATAATAATAATTTATTCAGGGCCTAAAAATTTTGTACTTTTGCACGCTACAGAAAATTGATGCAAGTCTTTAAGGGCCAACTTTTTGAGACAATTTTAATAGGCACCACAAGAATTTTCTATCGTCTTTTGTTTTTGAACCACAGGCTAAAATTTGATTTTGAAAATACCTCATACCTCGCCTATTATGAGAGATAAAAAAAAATGTTTAGATAACTTTTATATAGTTTTTTACGTAGAATATCGTGGTGTAATTGGATTTTTTCAAAACTTTTTCACGAAATATAACACAATATTTTTTAAAAGGGACCATATATTGAAAATAGCCTCATCTTTTTCCTTATTTTATAAGTTTTTCAACGATGTATAACAAATGTACATTCTTTTGTTTTAAACATGAATAAAAGATGAATTATTAAGTTATTGGTAATTGATTTTTTCATTTGTTTCTTAGTAGTTTTCACTTTTTTCACCCCTATAAATTAATAATTCATCTTTTATTCATGTTTGAAACAATACAATGTAGACTTGTCACATTGTTGAAAAGCTCATAGAATAATTAAAAAGATGATTATTTTCAAAATATGTTCCCATTTAAAAAATATTGTTTGTGTTGTATCTCGAGAATTATTAAGTTTTGCAAAATCTAATATACCACGATATTCTACGTAAAGAACCATATAAAAATTATTTAAACATATTTTCATAATCTCTCATAATAAGCGAGATACGAAGTATATTCAAAATAAGTAAAAATCAAGTTTTAGCCTGTAGCTCAAAAACAAAAGTCGATAGAAAATTCCTGTAGTACCTATTAAAATTATCTCAGAACGTTGGCCCTAAAGACCTACTTCAATTTTCTGTAGCGTGCATAATAAGAAAGTTTTTCATATAGGGATCTTGAATTTGTTCCACCCTGTATAGTGTATGTATGTATGTGACAAAATATTTATGAATACTGTTATGTTTTCAAGGCCAGTGTCTATTGTATAGTGTGAGTCAAGCTTTAGGCCCTTCGTTTAATAAATTCAAGAAGTGCATAATTTTAAATCTCAGGAAAGAATTTTAATCAGTAAGTTTACTAAGCATCGTTGATAAAAAACCTTTCCGCTTTCTAAAAATACGTATGCAGTAGTTCAAGATATTAGAATTTCCTTGAAACTCTGTTTCTGACATGTACGAGTTATGTTGGCCTGCTATATTTGACATTGATGTTAAAAGTGTGTTAAGAAGTTACGCTCTTTCAAATTTTATAATAAATTATGGTTTTTAAGCAGCCTTGGTTAAAGTATTAAAAACCCTTCATCAATTGTTTATAAAAACATGTGCAGTAAGGAAAATGTTTTTATTAATACATTATCATTATTTTATGTCTCCAAGTTTTATCATTCAAAGATAGCATATTATCATTAGACCGACGCACGTATTTATTATTGTGTCTACTTGAAATCTTATACAGGAGGAACACGAAACCGTGACATGGGTGTTTAACATGGGGACACAGTTTTTCTCAAATATTATCTTTCGCATAAAACATTATGTAATGCTTTATACAGAAAGATTTAGAGAATAAAAGTTTGAATTTTTAAATGCGTTATTTCAAGAAATGAACGTTCTTCAAATACCTATTTTTGACATATGTCTTGATTTGATGTTCATTTTTGGAAATAATCGCATACTAAATCAATTTTTTTATGTTTTGCGTTTATAATGAAGTCATTACTAAACCCAATTGCGTATCGAAAGGGCCCTCATTTTGATACGCATTTTTTTGTTTTAGAAGGTTGGTACTAGATGACATTTACTTATGTTCATTCATAAATCAGAATTGATATGAACTTTCAAATAATTGAATAAATGTCAATCCATGCAATGCCATCAGTTACAACATTACATATACAAATTTCCCTAAATCAACTCGTTTTACCAGTTTTTTTTTTTTAATATTTTAGTATACGAAAGATGTAAAATATAAAAAATAGTAAGGACTCATTTCATAAGACTTATTTTCGCATATGTCATTTAGAAAACTGGCCCGGGCTCGTTTTCTAAATTTTGACGCGTGCGAAAAAAACATGTCTTATAAAACTCGTTCTTTAATTCACATCTTTAAATTAAGTTTACTCGCACATCGAATTCGGAATTTCATTTTCTAAATTTTTATTTATAAATCTCCCTATAAAGTTTTGCGGGACAGATAATAATTGAGAAAAATTGTTTTCTCATGTTAAACGCCTATATGTCACGGATTCTCGTGTGCCGTGTATAGGAATAACAATGTTTTTTTTTGCTGTAGTTACGTGTAAATTTTAGAGAAAATATTGTAACGTTTTATTTATATGGGTGAAGTGTAAAAATAAGAGAAATAATATTAATTAAAATAATACGTTTATTAACCGATGAATAATTAAGTATAAATATTAAACAAATGATAAAAGTAACTAACACTATGATTAAATAATTATAAACACTAATTTAAGACTACGAATATTATTAAATGCTTAAACACTAAGATTATTTATTTCAACAATATTTATATCACTATATTTATATAACTACATTTATTTATGTTAACAACTCGTAGACTATTTATTTATATCACCGATTGTTCAGTGCATTTAAAGTAAAAAATATTTAAAAAACAACGGAAAATTATTAGAAAAATTAGTTTAAACAAATACATTTTCCATTATGTATAAATTATTAATTATTGTTACTTACAAATAATAATTTTCCATTCTTTTAAAATATTTTTTATTTTAAATTGAATTGAAAATACAATAAAAGCAGAAATCATTGTTAACTCTTGATCTACAGTGAACACGAATTAAACACCCATATTTAATAAAACTAACGACCGAGCAATATTTGACACCTCGATAAATGATAATCAATCTTTAGTAGGTGGGTGTATATACATGTTATATCGTCATTTGTTATTTGTTGTAGATATAGAATTACCAACACAAATAGAAGAGAGGTTTCATACTTTTTGAAATACATAGCTTTTTCTCATATTGTGTAGTTTTTAATTCTGAACAAGTTTTGTATTTACAACTTTTCTCTAAAATTAATAGATATGTAATCACAGCAAAATAAAAAAAAAACATTGTTTTTTTTCTATACAACAGATTTCAAGTATATTATTAAAGGAAATGAAAATACGAAAATTAAGGACAGAAATCAGAAAGAGAGCAGTCTCATAAAGAAGAAAGAAATATCATTTCTACAAGAATATTGGAAGAATATTAGAAAAGGAGATAAGATAAAAACTGATTAACAAATTGGAGAAAAACAAAAAAATATTACAAAGGAAATGGTTTTTCAACAGCGGAAATAGAAAATAAACGACGAAATGGAGAAAATGTATGGCAGGAATTGCAGATAAGATATTGGCAAAATCAAATGGAGTTACAATACAACAAAATAATGAAGTCTGCATGCCGCAAGATATATAAAAATATAAAAACGCAGGCGTACCATATTTCATTTTAAAAGAAAGCAATAATATCAAATTTGTTGTTGCAAGATTCCGCTGCGGAAATGAAGTGTATCTATATCCCAACGCAACATATGGTGAATTGACTTGACTTCAATGAACTAATGATGCGGTTAACCCTGTCTCCGCCGGAGATTTTCTTATCAACCAGTCAGGGTAGGATTAGCAAAAATTAAATAATTATAATTTTGATAAATGTAAATTTATTTATTATCACTCTTAATTTGTATAACATTGATTTTGGCCAAATTAAATCTCGAATTTTTAGAAAAACCATACAATACGAGACTAAAATCAATCACAGTAACTTTTTATTTTGAAATTTTTCGTATCATTTTGTTTAGTTTTTAACGGGATATGTGACCATTTCATCTAATTGTAGAGTTAAAAATAATGTACCTGTTTTACAATTTGGTAATTTGTTATTAATAGATTTAAAAAAGGCATTAAAACTTCTGTGACATCATCTGTGCGATGTAATACAACAATTGAGAGCGATACAGAATATCCTCTTTCGCATTCATTTCTTGTATTACTTGGCGCAGATGACGTCACAGAAGTTTTTTTTTTTTTCTCAAATTCAATTAATATTTAACAAATTAAAAAAAATACGGGTACCTATGTTATTTTTACTCTATATTAATAATTTTAATTTCCCTAAATTTGATCAAGGGCACATGTTCAATATTATTATTATTTTTAATCTTTCTTTGAATATTTCCATGTATAGAAATTAAAATTGCGCAAATATCTATTATCACTACTACTTTTTTACAAATTCCTTTTTTTTTCCTTATAACATATGTTTGTACGAAATATAATAGTGTACAATCTTATTCAGAATTGAAACTCATTGGACTCTTATGCTAATTTAGAAATGAAAATATACAGGGTGTTATTTAAGTAAGCGTACAACGTTTAACCGATGGTAAGACTAACCACATAGATGGTAAATCTGGTAATAATTTTTGTTTTACATGCTTTCTATAAGAACTGGAGTCCCTTAAAACTGACCAATTACAACACGGTTAAAATTTTTGTAAAAAATTAAAAACCAATGTCAAAACTAACGTGAAACGCTTTTTTGCATTGGCGTAAAATTTATATTCGGCATATTGTATATCAAAATGCCAATTATCTTTTAATGATAAACATATAGATTTTCATTGTGAAAGTTTCAAATACCTACGAGGGCTGTTTGATAAGTCCGTGCCTTTTTGAATAAAAAATATTTTTTCAACAAATAAGCGTTTTATTTCTCTACATAATCTCCTTTTAGCTCGATACATTTAGTCCAACGTTTTTCCAATTTTTTTATTCCTTCCAAAAAATAGCTTTTCTCAAGGCTCTCAAAGTAGGCGTTTGTTTCAGTGATGACCTCTTCATTCGACCCAAATCTCTTACCGCCCAGCCTTTTCTTCAGGTTTGGAAACAGGAAATAGTCGCAGGGAGCTAAATCTGAAGAATATGCTGGATGGGGTAGCAGTTCGTAGCCCAATTTATGAATTTTTCCCATGGCGACTACACACGTGTGCACCCGTGCATTGTTTTGATGGAACAGTACTTTTTTCTTCGCTAAATGCGGACGTTTCTGCTTCAAATCAATATCAAATTGGTCCAAAAGCTCGGAATAATAATCGCCGATGATCGTTTTACCCTTTTCAAGGTAATCGATGTGAATGACACCGCGTGCGTCCCAAAAAACTGTGGCCATAACCTTGTTGGCCGAAAGACCCACCTTGGCCTTCTTTGGTGCACGTTCACCCACTGTTTTGATTGTTCCTTGGTCTCTGGTGTGGTGTGATGGATCCAAGTTTCGTCTACGGTAACGAAACGACGTAAAAACTCTTTCGGATTGCGGTTGAACATCGCCAAACACTCCTTTGAAATGGTCACACGGTTGCGCTTAGGGTCGAGTGTCAGTAATCGCGGCACCCAGCGCGCGGATACCTTTCTCATGTCCAAATATTCATGCAAAACGTGATGCACCTATTCAGTTGAGATGCCTACGGCCTCAGCCACCTCACGCACTATCATTCTCCGATCGTCCAATATCATTCCAGAATTTTATCTACGATTTCTGGCGTGACGACTTCTTTTGGGCGACCTGAACGTTCGGCTTCACTTGTGCTGGTACGACCACAACGGAACTCGGTAAACCACTTCTTAATCATTGAAATTGATGGAGCAGAGTCCCCATAGTACTTATCAAGCTTTTCCTTGGTTCCGGTGATTTTTACGCAAAAAATAATGCTTAATCAACACACGAAATTCACTTTTTTCCATTTTCAATGAAATTAACGAAGTTGTCTAATATAAATAGCTGTCAAACATAAACTAAATGGCGCAGCTTGTTCAAAATTTTTCAATAGCCTACTAACAGATGGCAGTTGATGGGAGCAGTGTTGTATTTAAAGTTACTGCGCGGGAAATTCAAAAAGTCACGAACTTATCAAACAGCCCTCGTATTATCTGCCGCGACGCCAATGATCTTAAATGTCAATTGTGACAGTCCCGTGTTTTTAGTCAGACAACTTTGATTTCAATCAATTTAAATGAAATCGGAGTTATTCCTCATTGGTCCACCCTAAATTTGTTCTGCTGCTACATGAAGAGCATTCAGCATCTAATTACTGCAAATTTGGGTTCCAGGCAGTCATATTCATTTCAACATTCTATTAAGCTGTATACGTTTACTTACAACATAACACCCTGCCATATCACCCAAACGAAAATATGAATACTATCCATAACTGTAAGAAATGGACATCTTTCTAAAAAGTACGATTTTCCATATAAGTTTAAAAAAGTTATAATTACACTTCATGTTTTCATTTAAATAAAAAGTAATCTCAACAATTTTAAAACAATATTATTAAAATGATAAAGTTTACGTTTAAAATGCAGTTTTTGCATTTCTAATTAAAACTATTTAAAACTCACTTAAATAGACATTAAATCACAGTTTAGTAGGATGAAACACCGGCAAAATAATTATTTTGTTTACCATTTTCCTTTAGTGTACAAATTCGTATAATACATCCATTAAAATAAATTTAAATACAGATAAACCAAAATTCCAGCGCACAAGGGGAAAAGGTCCTTATAGATTAGTTGCATACGGTTGATTTTGGTTACGACACTCAAATGTACTTTGAAATGACAACAGCACACCGGAAACTGTTCAATGATATGTACTGCACTTATCTCATTCAACTAGTTTCATTTAAGTTGGGAATAAAAACATATAAGCGTGATTCATACCGTTTTCTTTCATTTTCTGCATACCAATTACATTCAATGCAATTGTGATAATTACTTTTTTGTTTTATAGGAAAAGAATTACAAGGAATTGAGTACTTCAACACATTTTTTTATAAAAGACAGAACGAATTAATAAGATTCTGGCCAGTGAGTAAATGTCGACAATCGAGAAAAATACAAAATATTGCAAATATTCATACTGAATACATTATTTATTTATATACATAAAGGGTAATTAGGTAAAAGGATTAGAAGAACCAAAATATTTTGACATAGATATATGTCAGCCCATCGCAAGTAGCACATATGTATTCAATCCAGGATCGTATTATTCACTAGGCAAACTAGGCAATTGCCTAGGGGCGCTACAACACGAAGGGGTGCTTCAGAATTTTGTAAAAATTGCAAAATTTCATTCAATATACAATGTAAATATTTATGAATATTGTGTGGAAGGACATTATTTATTTAGTTATTTTTATCAAATTGTTAATAATAGTTGTTGTGCTTTGTGCTGTTCCTGAAATTTACAAATATACAGGGTCTTTATTAAACATGCGGCAAAAATTGAAGGGGCTATTCCTTGGACCATTCTAAGATGATTTTGTCCTTTGATTCGATGATACAGGGTGAAAAAAAATTCGACAAAATCAATTTTGATATTTTTCAAATTATTAATCCAGTAACAGCAGGCAAGTTATGTGTCAAATTTGTTGAGACTGATTGACGTTTGGCTGTTTGACGTGTATTTTCTGTCTATAATACTTAAACTTTTGTTAGTGAAGTCCTCTATCATGAATCGCTATACGAACGCCGAGCTGACTGACATGCATTTAATTTATGGACTTGCTGATGGCAATTCATTACAAGCTAGGCGGTTGTACATTGAACGATTTCCTGCCCGTAATGTTCCTGATAGATCGCTGGATTGGTCGAGGTGGACCTCACTTATGGCCTGCTCGATCCCCGGACTTAAACCCCCTTGATTTTTTCCTATGGAGCCATCTAAAGTCATTAGTTTATTCTACTCCATTGGCAAATTTGGAAGATTTATGACATCGGATAATTGCTGGGTGTAACTCCCTAAGAAACGACCCTGGTGTTTTTGAAAGAGTTCGGCAATCAATGAGATTAAGATTGGATTCTTGCATCGTAGCTGGAGGTAGTCATTTTCAACAGTTCTTGTAGATTAAGAAACTTTACATGTAATTTTTGGTATTAAATGTTGTTATTGTCGAAAATTTTTTTCGCCCTGTATCTTCGAAACAAAGTGGCTTTTCAAAAATCATCAAAGGACAAAATATTCTTAGAATAGTCCAGGGAATAACCCCTTGAATTTTTGCCGTATGTTTAATAAACACCCTGTATACAATCGAGTATCCTGTCATGACAGATTTCTTCCCACCTTTACTCTACGAACAGCCAAACGCTTTATAAATACATAAACTGTTAATTTTAACTTCTTGTATTTTGGTAACTAAGAATATAAACTGTTAATATGATCGCAAAACTTTATTTATGTAGAGCATGGTGTATTTTATCGAATGTCAATCAGAGTACAGTCTAAAGAAATCATTAAACAGTTTCTGCTGTTCTTACCTTCACCATCACTCAATAACCAATCAAGATGTGTTGCAAAAAGTCTGAAAAATTTACAAAATAATATTCTTATATGATGAAGCAAATATACCAAGTTTCATAATTTTACCTATAATCGTTTTCAAATTAAAAAGCAAAATTTATAACTGTAGGAGAGTCATTTTTAAGAGTTTGGTACTCCTGTAGGAGACGATATTGGGCATAAGTTTATTAGAACTGCTTGTTTAAAATATGTGGTTAACGTAGATCCACGTATTTTAGAGATTATTACATTAATTTTGCATCTAAAAAGAAAACTAAAGTTGGTATAGGCTTCGTTATTTCCGAAATATTTTTATTATATCTTTTCTTTAATAATTCATTATTTTCGCTTTTTTTACTAATTTCTTTAAATTCGATTGAGCTGGAATAGCCCACTGGTGAGTTCGCAAACAAAAATACACAAAAAAGAATTGAATTTAAAGATTATGTATTTTTTATTTATTATTTTTGGACTAACCACTGGGTGGAGCGGGAGTTGGAGGGCGCACAACTAAAATTTTGCCTAGGGGCGCGTTTAAAGTTAATCCGGCACTGATTTAATCTATATGGATAATATAGGAATCCGATCGGCGTCCAAAATGGAGGCAGATAAGGCCCACCTTAATAAAAAATGATATATTTTGGATAATTAGTAATATTTATTGAAAAAGCTTGTTATTTGTGGAAAGTTAAAAAACACCATTTTTAAACTAATTTCCTTATAAAAAATACATTCTTAACAAATAAATTTGGGCCCTACTGTGGTAGCATAACACGGCCACTGAAGAAAATTAAACATTTTGAGAATAATCAACAAGTAATAATACTCTTTTACATAGGAGCTAGAGTTAGATAAACGTTTGGCATAATTTTCATCTAAACTGAGCCATCTGGGCATAATTTTTTCTTTCTAATAAGCCCCAACTCCCCCCTGATGGTGCCATTTGAGAAAACTCGTGCATTGTATTACAGCTATGGCAAAAACATGTCTCCGATGTTCTTTTCAGATTGTTTTCTTTCTAGATTGATTCACCAAATTTACTGGGCCTTATTTGCCTCGGGGTAGTAGGTTTTTTTTTTTTAAACAATGAAAATGATCTTGATTTACAAATTACAAGGTTCAAAGAGTAATTGAAGCACATAAACAACATAGAAAATAAAATTTACGGTTGTTTGTCGCAAGTTTTTATAAAATGATACGTAACAACTTCCCACAACAAACTCGAAGGTACGACTAAAGGTAGTGAAAACGAGATGGCATTTCTGATTTACCTTTATATTACTGTTATCTATGAATGTGAAAACCACAGCAGTGCAACTAATATAAATGCGATTTTCGGCACATGGGCCATAATACACGCTGAGCCTTATTTGCCTGAGGTACCTTAGCACAAAAATGACTCACGTCGGGCTCGCTTCCCAACTTTGAGACGGCATATGACTTTACAGATACGTATAGATATATGTATCGTCAGTCGAAATATATAAATAAAAAAAGAAGATTGGCAAACCAACGAACGGATAATAAGTCGTAATGATATATTTATTTAATTATTTGTTATTGTTTTCTGCAGTAACATTTTTTAAATAACTTTAAAACATTAATAATACGGTATTTTGACATTTTTGATGTTTTAAATATATCAATTCAGTTGATTTCGGTAATAAAGTTGTCATATACGCCAAAATTGTTAGTATGTACATTAAATCGAACGATATTTCAAAATAATGTCAATGTTATTTGACATTTTAAGATTTGTTTTTACCATAATGTATATGCAATGTTACACACCTGTCTTTATTAATTCATAAATGAAATAAATGGAAACTTCTTAGATAAATTGATGTGGCTTGTATTTATTATTTAAAAGTAAAATTTATTGATGGAAACAACGACTCAGTTTGTATTCTAGATGCCAGTTGTAATAAACTTCTTTTATCTATAGTTGCTGTATATTTACTGAGTTACATATGTCGTATTATAATACTCGTATATTTATGTTAAATGTTGCAAATTTATTCTAAATATGTAGGTTAAACATTTGTGGTTAGAAAAATTCCTAATTTTACATACATACTATTTTATTTTTCTTTATCTGTATAAAAATACTTTTAATTTATAAGCTTTTCTATCATACAACAAATATTTATTTATTATCTTTATGAATAAATATATGAAGTAGATATGTGTACATTTATACATAAGTCACCTACACATACATAAAATTATTCAAATGTGGTATTGAATTCGTAGAAATTTTTACTCCATAAGATAAGTTAATGTATTCAAAGTGTTTGTAATGTTATGAATGATAATCAATTTACGAATACTTCCTATTTTACCTAATTTGGAAGAGGTAAACATCAATTTTCTATTAAGGTTATGTGTTGATTAAGTATGTAGACATTATATTTAAATTTGGTTTCTCAAGATTTTAAGGCAATATACGGAATCAACATAAATAAATAAACGTTTTATTTTATTTATTTTATTTGACAGTTTTCTTTATCTTAGTCTAGACATTAGACAATAATAGTTATTTATGTATCAAGGCACTGAAGTTCTATTTTTGATCACAAATATGGAATGTATTTGCCTGTAGGGATGAGGAAAATAAACCATATGAGTGATAAAAAGGAACTTCAGTGCCGAGGTGTATATTATATATTGAAATCGAAAAATTGTGAAAATTAAAGGAATATTTATAGGTTATGTTTACATATGCATCTGTTAAGCCTGATTTATAGATTGCATAGAATAGAATAGAACAGAATAGCACAGGGAATAGAAATATAAACCAATGTAAATGCATGGAACCATTTATACTTGCACAGAATGGAGTAGCATAGAATGGAATAGAATAGGAAATAACCAAATTTTATTTCTTATTCTATTCTATTCCATTCCTATTCCATTCGGCTTGCTCCGTTAATATTCGTGTGACTGGTGTGACTTCGTTGCTTTTGGCCCATCCCCTAACCTAAAAACTTACTGTGGACAACAGTTTTTCTGCAGAAATATTGTCTTTTTTAGCAAAAACAAACAATGATATTATTTACTCGGTTCTAAATGAAATTAGTGAAAGAAAAAATAACCAATAAATTAGTTAATTTAGTGTAAAAGTGTTACAAAAGTGTCATTCTATTCCAAACTATTCTATTCCATGCAATCTATAAATTTTCTTACAAATTTCTATTCCTATTCTATTCCATTTCTTATTCTATTCTATTCCATTCTATTCTGTGCAATCTATAAACCAGGCTTTAGTCTGACACACAATGTTGCTGATCTCGAACATTGAAGTTATTATAAAGCACACTCGAAATTATATTTTTATCTTCTAATCTTCTTCATCGAAATTATTTAATTTTTTCTTCTGTCACATATTTTACATACAAATTTACTATTGTACTTACATGAGTCACAAATTATCATAAGGTTGGCAGCACTGCATTTGCATGAAATCGTCGTATAATGGATTACTTTATTGCCGATTTCTGAACTTTTAATGACGATTTTTGTCCACTTTAGTGACGATTTCAAATGTAAGTTATAAATAAATATAAATACGACACATTAGCCATTGTTGGTTATGTCAATATGTTTTGTACACAGATATCGGTAATGATAATGACACAGTCGTACTGTGTGGGCGTTTACAGGTGTCACCAAACTCGCACTCAGTGCTGAAGTGGAGAGTGCATCACAGGAATCACTTTTATCAAATGTATTTTTTTTTCTGGATTTAGAAACTTGGTATTTGTATAGATAATTGCAAAATCCTTCGAAATTTTAATTGATTAAAAATTTATTCTGTGGAGTCAATTTGTTTTGCTTATTGCTCATAACTTTTCTCATATCGAGTTTAAATGTTAATTTTCATTCTCTAGGTAAACTATACCTATTTCTGGGTTTCTGGGTTAATAGTTGTTTTTAGTTAATAAAAAAAATAACAAAAAAAAACTAATTTCTATGAATGAATGAAAATATATGCCGACCACATAAAAAACTACTTATCTAAGTACATCTGTAAACAAGAACAACAATTGTATTATTAAACTTAAAATTTGTATTCTTGTTGTAACAATAGAAAATTAAACAAGACAAAAACTAATAACAACAACGTTTCCATAAGATTAGAACAATATAACGTATTAAAAAAATTTAACTATGTACTTAAAACCTAATTAAATTGTAATTATTGTTTCATATTGCTCAAAAACTATATCACCTTTACTTTCTAGCCTGTATTATGTTATTCATAATTATTTACTTATGATAAGGAGTATATGAACACGGATTTTTAATTATAATACGGTTCTGATAATTTAGATAAACTTGCAAGGTCTACGAAATATAAGAGATAGCAATATTTTCCTTGTGACAAATTATTTTCATAAGTCCACTGAAAAATATGCTTAATTGTTATTAGTAAGCATATAATATATCACTTTAAAGATATATAAAAAAAATATATTGTCTAATTAAATAAATATAATATCTACGAATATTTTTATTACGATCGTACAGTAAACAGGATGTTCGATAATTGACTATTTACACAAACATTATATTAGATATGCTAATGTGAATTATGATTATTTAAAGTACTGCAAATTGCAAATAATAAAACATTAAAATGAACAAATTCTAATCAATGCCCATTTTCTAAAGACATTTTTGCGTTGCATTTGTTCATTTAATTAAATTTACCATGGATTAAATTTAACTGGACGTTTATGATACCAGCCCTTAATATTCCTAATTTTTTTATTTTAGGGTCAATCAGAAAACCAGAAACAGAACTTTACTTGAAGCTAAATAGTTTTTTTTTTAATAAATTTCTTTTAAATTTATATTATATTTTATACCGGATGGTGGCGATTAGGAGTGAACGTAGGAATTTAACATATGATATTAGTTTAAAGGAAAGGTATAGGCTATAAAAAAATCACATTATTTTGACTCATACGTCGACACATCGTGAGAGTTTAATATATATATATATATATATATATATATTGACTGAAACATAAAAATAATACTTTAAGAGGTGAACATATACTATTAGTTTTATACAATTTCCTGGTCTCCTGTTCATTTTACGGCAAAAACTGTAAAGTGCAAAGTAGTTCAGATATAAAAATACAAAATTATTTTTACATTTTTTACTATATTTTTGGTTTCTTTATAGTTACATAAAGAAATTTCAAAATTTGTGTTAATTAGTAGCTATAGTCATGACATATGGCATTATGAATTAATTTTTTTTTATATATAAATATTATTTTATTCATATTCTGTCAATTTTTTTGTAAAAAAATAAATCAATAATGAAAATTTATTCGAATGAGAAATAGTTTGTTTGGAAGAATCCGGGATTTATTTTCCACAAGCTGTTATGAAGATTTATGAAAACCAGAAAAAAAGAAAACAAATAATATGGCTTTTGCTTCTAATTAAAAGGAAATTTGAATGTGCTGGCCACATCAGATTTTTATTATTTATAATTTTTTCATTTATATTTGTAAATATAAATATATTTAATTATTTGTACATAATGTAAGTTCACATAGTTTTGAAATATACTGCCCAAATTATTTATAATTTTACTTTGCATCATAGATAAAATTAAAATAGCCTGTTAAAAATCTCTAGGCGTATAATTTTGACGCTAATATCATCACTTAAAATATGTCATACTTAAAATTAAGTAAATAAGTGAAACAATTATGTATTATGTAATATGAAATGAAATATGTACGTGACTCGTGAATATGAAGTTATATTATTCATTCATAATGGTTTTATCTACAGTAACTTATTATAATAAACAAAAAACAATATTTTATTTTTTTAACGTAATTCAAATGTAAGTATTATAAATAATAAATATTTTGTATCTGAACACATTTTAGAAAACGATATAATATATAGATAAGAATATTACCGCATAATATATAAACACAAAATTTTCTAAGAGCACTTGCAGTATCTCCCATATTACCCATTTTTGGGTGTACTAGTTTGACTTTTATTCGCATATTTTGGTAATAAATTATAACTATACGACTAATTGAGGGAGATTACCAGGCGTCATCTAACGGGCTCTCAAAGCAAAGCTCTCGTGGAAAGATCTCAATAAACAATTCAAGGGCATTCGCATTCTAAAGAATGATAAAAAAGTAAAATGTTTGAGTACCTCTGATATAAAATGAACTAATTTCATTGTTCTAATATCAGATGACCATTTATTAATGTCTCATTTGTTGTTTGTTTATTAATTAATTATATTATCAGTTCATTTAATTAGTTCGTTATCATTGCACAAAAAAGTTCATATAATCATGAAAATGTTGCAATTATAATATAATCAAAACTAAATAAGTTATTTACTAAAAATAGATAAAAGATACTGCACTAATAACTATTAATTTTAATTTTTATATCTGTGCCTTAGAGGTAAAACATGTACGTCCATTTTTAGTAGTTTAAAGAAAAATAGAATTTAATTCAAATTTATTGATACTTCTTAATGTCATTTTGCTTGCCTTTAAATAAATAAATAAATATATCATCACGGCATATTACCCATTGCTGGGTGTGCCGTGCGGGCGCTTACCAGGCGTCACCTCACGGGCACTCAATGCTGGCGTGGAGAGTGCACCACAGGGGTTAATTTTGTGCCATTAAAATTCGAAATAATTTTTTTGCGACGGTCGGGATCGAACCCGGGTCCCCAGATTCGCGACCAGACGCTCAGACACACGGCCACGAGATCCCAGAACGATATTTTAACATTATATAATTTATGTTTCTAGTGCATGATAAGCATTATCTCAATTTTGAGAAAAATGTGAGATACGATTCTTTACCTTTATGATTATACACGATTTTATTAAAAAAATAATTAAATTTTTGGCACTAACATAATTGATTACATTAGTAATTGATTACTGTTTCATTGTCACTATTCTGTATTATACATTTTTCATTTTTTCAAGTACAAATACTCGGTAACTGTAATTAACACTTTCGATCATACAGGCTGACTCTGGGAAGACTGCAAATCGCTTTCAGTTTAGATGTTTCATAAAAAAAATAATAATAAAATAGTGGAGGACCCCATTAGAGTAGTGCAATATGTAAAAAAAAAATAGTAGCATACGGTATCAATTTTTTTTTCATGTTTTACATGACTGTACACCACTCTGTCTACAGGTCATATGTAAAATACAAAATTTGAGAACATTCCAGTAAATTTTATTTATAAATTGTCTTATAAATTATTTGTCAATTCGCAAGCACAATTGAAATCAGATATACAAAGATATTACATTACATGCTGCATGAAAAAAAAATATTAAAAAAAACCGTTTCTTGAAAATCATGTTTTACATTAATATATGCTGCTCTGATAAACAATTATATGTAATTAATTATCAATATTAATTACAATCAATCAAGTACTTACATTTGTTTAATTCCAGGTAATTCAAATAACATTTCCATTATTAGGAAACTGTAACTGAAATTATTAATTACAGTTACCGAGTAATGACATACTGGTAATGATAAATTTTTAAATTCCATGTTAATGTAGTATGATTTTCAATATCTGTATCAAAGCAAGATTTGTACAAAATCTACTTATTTTTTACCTTCCGTCACCTCTAGGTAAGGAAGGTATTGCCTTTGGTCAAAAAATTCGGTGGTGAGTTTTCATTGAATAAGCACGTTTTAGGGTCTTTACAATACGATTTTACTATTTTTACCATGATATCTGTATGTGTGTGTGCGCGTGTGTGTATGTGTGTGTGTGTGTGTGTGTATGTGACCGCGGTTTCGGCCACGATATCTCCAATACTAGAAGTCCAAAAATTACAATTCTTGCGTATTCCTCTACCTTACAACCATATGAAGACTTGATTAGATTTTGGTTATAATTGGTCAACCGAAAGTATCCTCATTTGAAGATTTTAACAGTTTTTCCTTAAAAACTCAGTTAAATTTTATTATAACTTAAAGAATATATTATTCTCTATACGATTTGATTGCATTTTATATTTCATATTCAACAAATATAGAGTTAAAGAATTATAAAGATAATAAATTTCCTAAATCAGCCAGCTATGCTAACTTAACCATGGAAACTGCTAATATATTCAGGTAATTCAAATTGACAGATGTCAGTATCAATAAAAAGTTAATGATTGAAAGAATAAGGGAAATAATTGTAGTGTTGGGCGTTTCTAGAAAGATATAAGAGAGACGAATGAGGACGACAGGCAAAACAAAAATTAGTGGAAAAATAAAATAAAAAATAATGACCCCCTAACGAATGGGAAAAACTAAAGAAGAAGATGTTAGTGTCAAGTGCAATTTGCATAGTTTGTTTATGAAATAATTTTACTGGAAATATAGGATCTTTTGCAAGAAAATTTAGGTGTAGGGCGCGTGCAGTGACGTGACTTTGCTGATTTTGGGAAGCAGATATGGGGACCCGTGTCAAAATGACAGCTATTAATTACGTCCATAACTGACAAATGTCATAATTTTTCATTCAAAATATCATGATTTTCTTATTTCATGTGGTTTATTTATTATCAGGGGTGTGGAATTCAGTTGCCGAGAAAAGAAATTATAAAATACCAAAAAAAAAAATTTTGACATGAGGATGACCCGCAAAACAGAAATAAATGGAAGAAAAAATGAAAAATAGCGACCCCTAACGAATGGGAAAAGCTAAAGAAGAAGAAGTCAGTGTCAAGTGCAATTTGCAAGAAATAATATTACTGGAAATTTAGAATCTTTTGCAAGAAAATTTATGTATGGGATTTGTACATAATACACGGGATTGACGGAAGGTATTGTGCTGGCCACATCAGATTTTTTTATATAGTTACTATAATGAGATATATTTATTTAATATAAAGTGCTATTTCCATTATATGCTATTTTACTTTTGTGATTATGAGAGTGAAAATTATTTATCATTTTCAAATAGTAACCCATGTGGTGTTTTCTCCACGACAGCTTTGAATGCCTCAATACAGGGCAAATACTAGAATTCATGATTTAACATAGGAAAACAATACTGACTTTTTAGGCGCCAAAGCTCTTAAATTTGCGCTTTTGATGTCCAAGATAAGTTAATTTAAAGAGTTAATTGCAATAAAAGCGTAAATTTAAAAAGTTCAACATCTAAAAAAACTAAATTTTATTCTTGAAATCTATTTGTACAAAGCATGACAGAATGATTTCAGGATGTGCCTGTAATCTATGCCATGTAAATTGACGTCATTGTCTACATGTAGACAATGGTGTAGTTTACGTTACCAAAATTTGTATACAGGATGGTGATCGCGACCCCGGAACATAGGACTTCAACATGTAAAATCATACTTTCTTAATTTCCTGCTTCCCTACTTATTTTTTAGTAAAAATGCTTCAAATAAAATTTGTAGAGCAAATTTTGCATCTGAATCAATAAGCAAAATTAATTTTATATGCTTGTAACGGCAGAAATTAGGTATGAAAACGTCGAAAATCACCTCAAAAATAGCAATAGCCATGGAATTGACACAAAATAAATAACAAATGTCTAACAGTTTATCTGTCACGTTCGAGTAATTTATTTTTATTAGATATTATTTCTAATTCCTGTTTCAATTAACAATTATCTGTTAATTTAAATTGATATTTGTTCACTTGAACAGATTTTACAAATAATAATAATAATAATAATTAAATTAACCTAGTTTGACAGATAAATCGTTAACATTTGTTAATTTTTTGTTTCAATTCCATGATGTCTATAGCTATTTTTGCGGTGATTTTCTACATTTTCATATCTAATTTTTGACGTTACAAGGCAAACAAAATTAATTTTGCTTAATGATTCAGATGAAGAATTTTATACCCTACAACCCTGTATATTGTCTACGCCCATGTAGACTATATTTATTTTTAATTTTTGCTGAAATGAGGACAAAAATATTACTATTTGTTGTTCATATGCTTCCGAATATAATTTAATTTTGTTAAAATTCATGTATTTCTTTCTGTCTTCCATTTTTTTTTAAATTTATTTTTAATGACTGACTGTCAAAATAAGTAAGAAAATTAAATTATCTTCATTTAATTAAACCTCCACTGCGCATGTGCAATTACCAAGTGTACATTTTTTTCGAATAGTCTATTTTTGACATCATTTTTTACATTGTTTATACATTGTTTTACATATGCAAGCAAACTATCATAGATTCGCGTATACGCACATCCCTGAATAGATAATATTTGAGAAAAACTGTTTTCCCATGTTAAAAGTTAAAGCCACGGTTTCTCGTGTTCACATGTATACGAAATACAATGGTATTTTTTTTTCTCGTTGTGATGATATATTTATTTATTTTTGTTATTAAATAGATTCCACTGTATTCTATTTCAATGTAGAATAAATTCAGAATATAAATTATGTCTAATTCGAAATCAAACCTACTCATATAATATAATTTCTCGTGTTTTAGAAATTTCAAGGAAAGTTAACATTATAAAAACAGATATTTATAAGTGCACGATGACTTCATATTAAAGCGAGTATTCTTTAGTATAAATGTACAATTATATGTGGAGCATAAAATTCTGTTAAACATGTGATTTTTTACACCAGTGGTTTCCAACACAAGAGCGAAGCATTGTATCACCATCGCCAGCACTTGAAGAAATCTTTGATGGGTGATGCGTCATACTAGATAAAATGCTTGAGTTAAATTTCTTTTGATAAAGAGGCAGATATCTCAAACATAAGTCATCAACAGAAAAACAGGGACAGAAATTTTACACTGAGAATTTATTTTCGAAACTTAAAAACTGTTTTATGATACGATAAAAATCCTTTTATAAAATTTAATATGGAAGGAATAAATAATAATATAGCTTTAGACAAAGGAATTAGTCACAGTATGAATAATGCAAATGAAATATGTAATATCTGAGTGCCAAAAATATGACTACAAATTTTACATGAAAAGGTTCTATGAACTAAATCCTATACAAAAAAGCGGTATAGAAAAAATCAAATTAAGGGGGTGACTAATTTGGTTCTTGTAGAATTAGAAAGGTACACCATTTTATTTTCGTATTATTACGTTTTTGTTAAAATTCTATTGTTTACAATAATTCTAAACAAAATATTATGACATATATACAGGGTGTCCGCCTTTTTCTTCTATAATATTGTCTAATAGTATTTTATTGTATCTTTAATAATATAGGAATTATTTGAGGTAGCTCGTTTAGCTGTTACTCCCTGTATATTTACATTACTCTACACATCTAGTACGAAACTTGAATGGAAAATAGAATCAGAGCTAGTTTGAAATAAATATTAAATTTCTTTCAACGAAAATCTAGGAACTATTACAGTATGGGAATAGGAAAGTAGCAAATAATAACAAAAATTGGTTTCGATTATTTCAAAATGAATTCCTATTCACTCATTAAGAAGAAAATAATAGCACATAATAATTTTTAATAATTTCCTACCTTTTAGTTCCCTCTTCTCTTTTTTCTTTTCCTCATTTTCAAATAACCTGAAAGAATATATAAATCATAGAAATAATATATTTCTTATGTTGTGATTATCAAATATTGTACGCATACTAAGTAGGTTTAATAAAATTGTAAGCAAATAAAGATAATTTTCACTCTTTTGAATAATAAAGTATGCTATAAACTCTACATTGTAGCTGTGTCCATTCTGTAGTAAAATTTAATATGTTATCCTAACAGTAAAACACAAGCATAAAAATTCAATATCTATAATCATAAAATTATTCAAGATATTAAATAGAAACTGCAACAGTAGGATTAAAACGATAATATTTTACAAAAGTAGCGATTTAACGTAGTTATAGCTTATATCCGATATATATCATATGACAACCTTTTCATTTTATCGCAAGACACTAAAAGAAAAACAGTTTGAGTTCTTGTATTTTGCTAACTAAGGAATAGGATCTATGTTTAAATGACATTTTGTATTCAACCATTTTTGTTGTTTGAAACAAATGAACAAGATAGTTACACATCGTTGGAAAACCAGAAAAATCTCTTTTCAATCGTTTAAGTTTCCATACTTTGGTCATTAACATATGAAAGTGTATGAAGAAGTACTCTAAAGAAATGAAAACTAAAATCCAGTATTATTTATCACTTACAAAAAAAAATTTGCAATATTTACTTTTTCTTTTACCTAATGACAAATGCATTTTTTCCAAATAACGATACATGATATAATAAAATAACTTGAGATATAAACTGTTAAATCTCACAAAAGTAGGACGTGCAGTGCTCTCTCCACAACAACTATGAATACCCACGAGGTAACGTCTGGTAAACGCCCGGTATAGTAAACAGACTATCATCGATAGCGAAATCTGCGTGAAGCATTGAAGCATGCTCAGCAATGGACAAAAAACGCTGATGATATGTTTATTTTAACTGCTGTTAGAAACTAAACATTACAATATTTCCCGACCGCTATCACAGTATCACAATAACTTTATTATTTGATAACCTCTATCGAAGAAAAAATAAATAAATCATACAAACATACGGAAATACCATTACTTGTAAACTCACAGCAAATGTTTACTATATTATGAATCCTTGGTTTACTTCAAAGCTATTCCGAAATAACGAAATTAACCTAATTTTATACAAAAACGATGTGAATCACGGTAAGTTTCTCATTTATTTCCACAAAACAACAATAACTATTCGATTATTTAATACAGAATGTTCAGGATACGTATCCAACATAAAAATAGGGACGAAATCGGTTTAAGAGAATTGTGTACACCTGGACTAAAATATGAAGCTTAACTTCAAATAAATTGTTCCTGTATTAGAACTATTAACATGTTCAAAAAATCAACATTAGACAAACATACTTCTGATATGAACCTTCATTTAAAAAAAAGTATTATTGAAATCTATTAGTATTTGACTTTGATTTTAATGGAAAAACGAGAAATGCTACTGAATTTTGGTTTTCCCATTAAAATTAAAGTCCAGTACTAATAGATGTCTATAATTATTTTTCTAAAATGCATGTTTATATCAGAAGTATGTTTGTCTAATGTTGATTTTTTTAAAATGTTAATATTCTAGTACATGAACAATTTATTTGAATTTCCGCTTCAGATTTTAATCCAGGTGTACACAATGCTCTTAATAAGGTCCATCACCATAGTAACAAATTAATGCTATTTACCTCGCCGTTACATATATGTACGTCACACAACTACTCTATTCCAAATTCTTACTAATATTAAGCCTTCTGCTTTCGCCTTTTTAAAATACGGAATCCATTTTCTAGTAAATGAATGCAAAAAAATAACTAAACAACGAAAGTATTTGAATTTAAATAACGTGCCATACGTTACCACTTAATAAACAAAGTTACATTGTATCGTAATCCGCAATAATTTCTTTTCTGTTGTGCTTGTTGCAATGGGGTATGAGACCATATTCGAATTTCAATATAAAAGTCATAAAATATAAAAACTAACCACTATAACTTCTTATTATAATAACAAAAACTAAATATTAGTTTGTATTAATATTGTTATTAGCAATTTAATGTTTTGGAGAAGAGATATATGACGTTAGAATGGTAAAATGGTGGAAGAAGACAGATAGACTGAGAGGGAAATAGATAGTCATAGATCAGCCGATCAGCGTCGCGATTATCTTGTGGCATAACGACAGCTGACTATAACTACGATTCTACCATGCTCATGGCACGTATCCCTTTCCCAAATTTTTAATAATTATTTCCTCGTAAAGTAGGAATAATTAATCGCTTTAAAAAGATACGGGTTTTTTATTTTTTTGTCTAGGATCCTATTATGTAAAAATAAAAATTTAATCACATACCTCATTGTAAAAGGACTTCAAGATGGACCAATAACATTTATTTATATGAAAGAAATATCTAAAATCACATTAGTTTGAGTGAAAACAGCAACACTTGTCATTTTTGAAGGTTTGAAGTCAGAGACGGAGCATGATACACTTTTTATTAGTGGTAACTACACTTTTCGCGCACTTCCCCGCAGACCAAACGCATGTCGGTGTATTCATGATTAGTGAAAATAACAGGTATTTCTAAATATTTCACTGGTGGCAATTCAACGTCATTTATGACAACAGATAAATATTGTTTTTTGGAACAACTTGATTTTTAATTTAATAAGAAGCTGGTTCGTAAATTGGTCGGCTTTACTGTCTCATAACTTTTACAACTTGACAGATTGTGCAGAATATATTTCAAATTATAACTTTTTTTAGTTCTCTTTATCATGCCGTGAACTATGGCACGGTATTTAAACAACACCCTGTATGAGAGCCGAAACAAGTAGGCCAGAGGAGTATTCAGTTAGAGTTGGTAAATAGTGAGAATATATATTTGTTATTATTGTTGTGCTCATTGTTATAAATCATAGTTGTTAAGTGTTTTAATGTTAGAGTAAATATTAGTGTGCTACAATAAATTAAGATAAATACTAGGTTTAACTTTAAAATCCCCCAAGAAACAAGAGACGTTACATTAATAATAACAATAATAACAAAAATTTATATTATTTCATACATTTCAATATTTCATATTGTTAATATCAGGGCATATTATACACAGACATAATATATAATATTTATTGTTTACTACAAAATGTTTAACATTCTCTGTTCGTTTTTTTATTCTATGCGAATAATGTTAAATATTTGATATTTGTATTTCATAAAATATTAAAATATTTTCACAGAATTGAAAATATGAGTAAAAATATATTATACTGGTTATGTTTGGTTAGCCGTGGTAAAGTTCAGTTTCAATTTGAGAATAAAAACGGGACGCCAGAACGTGCCAATTTAAAGATTTGAGTTAAAAAGATTTATTTCTATGGTCCATCAAATTTTATAGATCTGATATTTACATTAGATATTCTACGCTGTCTAAGATCCGTCTATTAAACTTTATAGTTTAGCTATAATATTTATATTGAAATTTATGGGATACCTACTCTTATTATAGTTTTACATTTGTACAGTGTATATATTTTGTAACACCTATAAAATTCGAAATCGGGTTACTATTAGGTTGATAGAATCATAAACCTTTCGAAATCAAAATCGAACATAATTTCCAGAAGGAAAACTGTTCGTGGAGTTCACTTTCAATTTTCAAAAAGCACAAAAGTAATACCTATGCTGCTCTTTCCACAACCTCATCAGGATAAGTAAGATCTTACAGGCTCATATACCTACATAAATTCATGTACATAGATATATTTGCTTAAACATTCATTGACAAAAGCAGGCATGTCACGACGATTGTAAAATTATAATTTTGGCGTCGATCAGGATCGAACCCGGGTTTTTCAGTTTCGCGGCCAGACATTTAAGTACATGGTCACGCGACCTCATGAACATTTTATTATAACAAAGTTAAAATTCACATAATTTTTTTTTTCTAATTTGGTTCTTGTGACATTAATTACAAATATACAGGGTGGTGACAGCGACCCCGGAACATAGGACTTTAACATGTAAAAATCATACTTTCTTAATTTCCTGCTTCCGTAATTCATTTAGGTAAAAATGCTTCAAAAAAAGTTGTAGAGCATAAAATTCTTCATCTGAATCAAAGAGCAACATTAATTTTGTATGCCTTGTAACGGCAGAAATTAGGTATGAAAATGTCGAAAATTACCTCAAAAATAGCAATAACCATGAAATTGAGACAAAATAAATAACAAATGTCTAACGGTTTATCTGTCACGTTAGGGTAATTTATTTTTATTAGATATTATTTCTAATTTCTGTTTCAATTAACAATTATCTGTTAATTTAAATTAATATTTGTTCACTTGAACAGATTTTACAAATAATAATGAAATTAAATTAACTTAGTTTTGAGGTGATTTTCATATCTAATTTTTGACGTTATAAGGCATACAAAATTAATTTTACTTAATGATTCAGATGAAGAATTTTATGCCCTACAACTTTTATTTGAAGCTTTTTACCTAAAATAATTAGGGAAGCAGGAAATTACGAAAATCTGATTTTACATATTAAAATCCTATGTTCCGGGGTCGCGGTCACCAGCCTGTATATGCTTACATTGGTTTTTGACAATATTTGTTGCTCACAATGTGACACGACCGGAATCAAACGATATGGCGCCATAAAGCGCAAATTTCAATAAACGAACAAATTTTTAAATTTAATCCCCTAAAATATTAGATAAAGTGACATACTGTTTTCATAAACCACAGAATTTATTTACCACCATTCAGAAGGAAGTTATGCATTCCGCTCTGCAATTTGGACAGATTCGATAATTTAACAATTCAAAATAAATATGACTGACATAAAAAAAATATTGCCGTATATACACTGTTTGCCTTCAATGATACGCCATTTTTATCTGATCCATCGATTGTACGAAACAAAAGAATAAATAATGAATATTTTATTCAACAAAAGTAGATAAAAAATGTTATGTTCTACTTACATTTCTTTAGTTTTTGTATCTTGTATATAATAATGGCAAGTACGCTCCCGTTTTCGTTTTCTGTGTTCATCATTCATAACAAGAAAAGAATTTGAGTGACAAAGTGGCGTGGGACATGCAACGAGTAATGTGGACAAAAGCCAAACAAAAAAAATCCAACAAATGTGTGCCAACGGGACGTCCGGAAATATACCCACATTCTTCACCTGTTCAACAAGCAAAAAACCCTAACTGCATTACAGATTCTTCTTAAATTAATGGCTTTGCATACATACCACAAAAAAATGTTCCGATGACAAGATATAATTCAATTCAATTTAAAATATTTTATTATAAAATGGTAACATATATACATACAGTTTGTACAATATTTGGTGCAGTTATAGGGTTGAAACCCTTTTCAGCACACGTGCTCTCTAAATAATAAGTAAATAAATAAATAAAAAAAAACATACATATATATATATATATATATATATATATATATATATATATATATATATATATATATATTTGTTTTACATGAATTTACAGAGTTTACAAGTTATAAAATGGCAGGGGGTTTTGATGGAGTAGTCCTGTAGCACCTGCCCTCTATCTTAATAGAAGAGGTGCCTCTTCCACGTTAGCTGCCAAGGCGGGAGGTAGGACCTCTATCGTCTGAAGCAGGCATACCACAGGACTTTTATATATCTTTTTGGGGCGTCGTCTTAGTGGGGGCGGGCGCTGCCTGAAGGTTTCCACGCTGACCGTGGACCTCTCAATAATTCTGGTGGCGAACCTCTGCTGCAGCTCACGTAGTCGGAGCTGGATTGGCTGAATTCCTGCTACCTGGTGGATTCTGGACGACGGAAACCTCCAGTGTAGTCTCAGCGCGCGCTGTAAAACTCTCCTCTCGAACGTGGTGATGCGATGTAGTAGGTGAGGAAGTGCAGTCACGTAGAGGACCGCTCTGAAATCCACCAGCGGGCGGACGAACATCTTATACGTGAAGATCTGGGTCTGCGTGGAGCAGCCCCGTAGTCGTCCTCGCAAAGCTGCAATCAACCCTGCCCTCTGTCGCATTCTGCTTATACAAGACGATACATCCTTTGCCCAGTTGAGAGTGCTAGTGAAGGTGTACCCCAGGTATTTCACCTGGGAGCAAGGCTGGATTCTTGCCCCCCAGAGGGCTACTGAGGAACGTTCGACCCTCCTGTACCGGTTCTTGAATAGCACCAGGTGGGTTTTGTCGGCGTTGGCTTTGATATGCCAGCAGCGCATCCAGGCCTCCAGCTGGTAGAGGTAAGCCTGCAGCCGCTCCGAGGCTTGGGTTGCGGTGCGACCGACGGCCCAACAGGCGAAAAGATATAGTGAAATACAAGCGCAAATTAGAGTTGGTTATTTTAGTGCAAGCAATAAAAGCGCGCTATTATACAGGTGACATTGAAAAACTAGCCAATCAAAATTTTTATTTATTTATAATGTAACGTGCGCCCCTGACTAAAGAGTATACGATCGCCGCTACTGGTAGAATATTCCCGAGCGATGACGTAATCCCCGGCGGCGGAACGGCTAGACGTGTTAATTACACCAGTGACCTTAATCTATTGTATTCAGTATCATTGTGGCGTCAGAAAGTTCCAGAAGGACACTGGACTGTATAAATACCGTCAGATAGTCTGTGATATAGAAGCAAAGAGCAATGAACTTGGTGATATATATATATATATATATATATATATATATATATATATATATATATATATATATATATAAATAGTCTACGAGTGGTAAACATAAATAAATGTAATGATATAAATATTGGATAAATAAATAACCTTAGTGTTTAAGTATTTAATAATATTCTTAGTCTTAAATTAGTGTTTATAATTATTTAATCATAGTGTTAGTTATTTTTATTATCTTTTTAATATTTATCCTAATTATAACGTTTAATAAACGTATTATTTTAATTAATAATATTTCTTTGATTTTTACACTTCACCCATATAAATAAACGTTACAATAATTATTTTTTAGTTCTCTTTTATATTTGTAAACTAGGCGTAGCGGCTCACGAATCATGGCATTTGGCATGATGGTAACGCCTCCGGTATGACCGGAAATGACATTAACTTTCATATTTCAAATCGGACACCCTGTATAATTTTATATTTTTGAAATCTATGTAAAATTACGAATTCAACGATATTTTTAAAGTGAATTTATATTGAAGAAATAAATTATAAAAACGAAAGAGAAAAATATAAATATTTAACCTGGTAAGCCATATCAGGCAGGCTATGAAAACAAATTGATTATTTTTTTTGTAACAAAATATGGGATCTTGCAAAAATAACTTACTATTAACTTAAATATTACTTAATATTATCTCAACTATTTTCACAGTTCACAATGTTAATTATGCATCATTTTCTCTTACATTTTTGTAATTTATTTCTTCAATAAAAATGTATTTCAAGCATATCGTTGAATTCGTAATTTTACGTCGATCCCAAATATAAAAAACTAATAGAGTGTCCATTTGAAATATGAAAGTTAATTTCACTTCCGGTCAAACCGGAAGCGCTACTATCATGCCAAATGCCATGATTTATGAGCCCCTAAGCCTAGTTTACAAATATAGAAAGAGAATTGAAAATAATTATAAATAAAAAAAATATTTTGAGTGGCCCGTTTTTCAGTATCACCTGTATACAGGTTTCCAAATAATGTACCCTGTCGTGGGATCTCGAGAACTATAAGAGATACGAAATAGGACTGCAGTCTATCGAATACAGCGCTATTTATTTGTTAATAAAGTTTTCACATAATGTCAAAATAAATACCGTGAACGGTGAACTCATTTTTTTACGTGTAACCATTTGTCCAGACATAGCAGAGAGTTTTCACATAACGTCAAAATAAATAGCGTGAACGTTAAAGCTCAATTTGACTTCAATGCGCACGCGTACGTAAATTTTATACCAAATGTATAAAACGTTTAAGCTTATTTGTCCAGAAATACTATACCGTCGAAAACTACTTTAAATTTAACGCAAAACCAGACATAACCTATGTTTTAAAAAGAGATATCTACATCGTTTTAGTTAAACAAATAAAAGAATATGTACGGTACCTGAAAACATATTTTGATGCACAGAATACCGTTCACATTATCTAGAATTTTAACATTCACGCTATATATTTTGACGTTACGTGAAAACTCTCTATTGTTCGTCGGACACTATTTTATATTTGACGTTAAAGCAGACATAACCTAACATTTAAAGAAAGACAAAATGAAATAACGTGTACGGTATGTGAAAACATATTTTCGTTATCTGAAATTTTAACGTTTACACTATCCATTTTGACGTTTTGTGAAAACTCTATTAACTCTGATATCCCGCTTAGTTAATATATAGTGTTATAAAACCCCTTGATTATTGACCAACAAATAATTCAAATCACATCATCTGTTCGATTGACATCCATTTGTCTGTCATATGCCCGTAATCGATAATTTAATTTAATATGAGTGATAGGAATTTTGCAGATATATAAACAACCTGTTCATATGCACTTAACAAATCATGAGAACATACAACTTCAGTGATTCTCAACAAGTTAAAAGCAAATACAATTTATTTATTTATTTACGTGTATATCATACGACTTCAAACTTAATTAGGTATAGAGAGCGTATACTTAAAATTTTAATTAGTTGGATAAATATACAAATAAATATAACTTTTTCGTTCTAAACCTGAACATAGAACATAGGAATTCTCATTTCGTTTCGGAATTTAGAATAGGTAAAATGTTATACGCACAACTCAGCAACACACTTTATATACAAGTTTTCAAATACTAAATACCTAGTTTATTTGTTCCGAAGTATTAAAATGTTTAAATAATCTACAAAAGTATTTAATTTTTTCTTTCAACTATTTTATTTCTTTGTGATTTTATCAGAGAATGAAATACAACGTTGGCTAAATACATAATTTACATATGTTTCATTTAAGCATTTTAATAAAATAAAAGATGTTATTTAATTAGGTATACAGGTTGTTTCTATAAGCTTGCTCACTATTGGTAACTTTTTTATTTAGAGAGGTATAAGGTTGGTTAAATGAGCAAAATTGTGCCGTTTTGAATAAGAAAATATATATTTTTTAAATATTTTTTATTCTTTTATTGGAAAGACATTTTTTTCTCTTTTCAATGAGGTAATGTTGTTATGTACAAATTTTTCAAATAAACGAGTTATTTACGTTTAAAAAATGTATACTGTTTCAAAGTAATTTGGAAACATTTTGTATATATCAATATAAATAATGATAATTCTTTATTGTATTACAAGTATTACAATTGATATTCATGGGGGTGAGATAGTATATTTTGTATAATTTTACTTATTTGCGATGCGTTGATGGAGTTATGGGATCTAAAAAATGCCTCTGGTATATTATTGCTACGTAGAAAAAACAATTATTGCTATACACATCACTTACTTTGTTGTCAGCTTTTAAAAAAATTAAAACAATTGAATAAAGTTATAAAGAGTCAAGGTTTTCTCAAATTAGAGTAAGAAATATTTCATGAAGCAATTTGAAAACATTATGCAATGCAAATTTACATAGGTATTTTTTCATTCATAATTTCTGTGGATAGAGAGTTTTCCACGTTCAACGCGAGAACAAAATAAATAAAGTATAATATAAATAATGAATATTTTCAACAGCATTAGCAAAATCAGGTCATTTAATATAATATTCATACACGACACTACACTCAAAACACTAATTAAGCAAAATATTTGATAAAATGCTTTCTCTGCACTCGATATTGTTAAAACTGTATACACTGTTCATTATGAAGGCATAAAGCCAACTTTAAACTAGCAAGAAAATTAAAAACTCAAGTCGAATAGATAGATTTAAAAAATAAAATATATATCATCACGGCATATTATGCATTACTGGGTGTGCCAATCTGCTTTGTACACAGATTTCCGTAATAATAATGACATATTTGTACCGTTCGGGCGTTTAACAAGCGTTACCTCACGGGCACTCATTGCAATTTTGTGCCATTTAAAATTCTAAATATTTGACGTCGGTCGGGATCGAACCCGGTTCCCCAGATTCGCGACCAGAGACTCAGACACGCGGCCACTAGACTCCACAGTTGAATTTAACAGGTTGTAGTGTGTTTTAAATTAATATAATCCTATTTCAAAAATATTTTGGCAATAAGAAGAATGGGTTTCCCTACCATAGCAACAAATTAGAACAAATGTAATTTATATTACTAAAACTGCACCTTAAAACTGTACGATTGGGATTATTTTTTTTAAAAAAGTTATTAGTTTTTAAAATATTTCACATTAACCCCGCCTTAATATTTTCGTCACACATCCAAATTATTACTACATTCAAGTCTTCTGCTATTGCCTTTTTGAATTTCGGGATCCATTTTCATGTATATGAATGCAGAAAATAACGAAAAAACGAAAGCAAATTAAATGATACTTGTTTAAATTTATGATTCCACGCAAGATAAATACTCTGTGCGTTTAATTGAAAGTGAAAGATATGTTGAATGACATAGGGTACCAGTGCCAACCAGGGCATCGAACCCGCCAATTGGGTTCGGTTCAGGTTAACTTGTTTTTTGAGAGATGGGTTCGGGTGTGGTTCTGGTTCAAACAATCATAAAATTTGCGATTTTGTTCGGTTCGACTTAATGAAAATTGAATTATTATTTTTTGCATAACAATCTTTATATAGAAATAATTTAAAATGCGAGCAAGGATTTACGCAAGACAAGAAACGAACACAATTTTCACGAAAGGTGAACACAGGCAGCAAAGCAGACGCCGAATGCATCAATTATCGACTGTATTACGATTATGCTCATGTTTCGAACTGAAAATGAACCTGAATCGGAGTTGAACCTTAAACCCGAATTTTATTATCCGGTTCGGTTGCGACTCGGGTTCAATTGAAAAATATATCTGAGGTTCGGTTCTGGGTTTGGGTTCGCTAAAATGTTACGGTTTGTTTCCGGTTTTGGTTCGGTTCAGATTCGGGTTCGATGCCCTGGTGCCAACCAAAACTTGGACTATAATATAATATGTAGTTTTTTATTAATTATTTTATTAAATTGTTTATTATCCTCACATATTTCCAATTATTGACCACAATAGTATATTATGTTATTTGGAGTAGAAAGCGGTCTTTTTGTGTTGAACCCAGCTATTGCGGCCGAGGCGTTAGCCGAGACGAGACAATCTAATAACATTTAAAATAATCGAGTGTTATAACTACGGTATTATAAGTGCATATATTTATAAAAATAAAATTAATATTTGAAATAAAATTTATTTCTGTTTTGTAGAGGTTTGTTTCCGTTTTATAGGAGATTCCTGTAGAAGCCGGAAACCTGCTCAAGCCGGAATAATATTTTGGTTCCTCATAATTCCGACCTAAGTCGGTTTGACTGTATAGGTATATTTTATAAGTGGCGAAATATATCAATTTATGTGAATCCCATTAAGCAAACTCCGCTGTTTGAGAACAAATGAGAACAAACACTAATTTTTTTCTAGAACAACAGATCGCTTTTAATGTAAATGGTTTCATTAGAAAAAAATTGTAACAGAAAAAATATATAGAAAGACTAACTCCAATTAAATGTAAATTATGAAACATTTAACACTAACGATACGATACAGTGCAATTTCTTTTAGTAAGAATTGTGTATTTTTATTTTGGAAGACTATATTCAAATAAAGAATAAAATATTTTTGAAAAACAAAAGTTAATGTACCTAGATAAATGTCAAAATTGATCAAGCGTCAAGTTTATATTTCTGAACTGTGTCTGAATAAATCGCAATACGCTTATAAAGCTTATGATAGCGATTTAATTCGTTTGTTTATTTGGATACAGTCATATATGAAATCATGCTAGATAAAATGCCTTCTTAAAACAGAACTCGAGTTGTTTATAACCTTGTATTAAAATTCGTTGTCAACCAACACTGATTTTTTTAAATTTGTCACATGACATTTTATATAACAAAAATTTCATTTATAATAAAATGTAACGCTGTGCTTTTACTTTTATTTATAAAAAGTTCGTAAAATTCATTTCCCAACAAATTAATAATAATCAGAGAAAATACTAAAGTTTGTGTAAATGCTTATGTGAGAAATAATTAGTAAATAATATGCTGCGTTCGGATTTGAACGCAAGTCGTCAAAACCACAAATAGTCACTTGAAAATATAATTCTTAAAATTATTTTTATAATAACAAAAAAAGATTCTATAGATTTAAATTGTATTGTCTCTTATAATAATAATTAGTTAGTTCCTCTTTCTTTACAAGATATACCGACAGGAAATTCCGTCTGCTCATTAATAATTTTTACTTCCATTTTAATGGATGACAGACTACAGCCTCTGCAAAAGACCTACATACAATTTATAAACGGTTTTTAACGAATACTGCAGTTATATGTATGGCGTAGACATTGTAAAATCCGTCTTTTTATAAAACGTTTAGTGTGGCCATTTTATACAATATAGCCACATTGTCAAATTTTCATTGACTTAGCTTTATTTTACAATCTGGCTAATAGTTCTATAAAACAGCTAAGCGTTATATAAAACGACGAATACCTAACGGCCACATTGTAAAATAAATATTTGGACATTTGAATTTTTCTAAACACTTCAACTTTAACCAAATGCACAAAATTCACGCCTGGAAAACTCGGACCGTGTTTTTTGTTTTAGGTTAGGTTATATTGTTATACTCAGAAAAATATGTATACTAATTAAATCCAATACTCTACATTTTACATTTCGCTTAATGCCCAGTCATTTTAAAAATAGCTAGGCGTTTCATAAAACGAGTGTTTTTATAATTCGCCTACGCCGTAACGTAACGGAATTCAAGTTAGGCGTTTTAGAAAATTGCTGAAATTCTTTAGCCAGAATGTAAAACAGGCGGTAACTTAATAAATTTAACAATGTGGCCAGACGTTTTATGAAACATTAGCCAACATGCACATACATATACAGGGTGAGCCTGGGAAGACGCCCCTCCCTTTAACTTTTTTATTATAAGTAATAGAAAAAAATGGCTCATATAAAAGTTTTATTATTTAAATTATACTATTTGAAGGTAGATATAGATATTTTTTATAAGTCAGGTTTACAAGGTACGACTATTAACTTTTATTTTTTAAATAGCAACCTACAATTATTTTCCTAAAATAGAAACCGCCATTTTTTCTGTTTTCAATGACGTATTAGTTTTTATTAATGTATTTGAAAAAAATCGAGAAAAATAACATAATTTAAATATATGGGAAATAATTTTTATTTAAATATTAAAAAGTGGCTATGTGAAAATAAACAAAATATAATGAAGTATACATTCGTTTGTTACTTATTTATTTTTGCTTATTATTTACTTATTTAACTATTTATTTATTATTATTAATAAAACTTTTATATAAACAATTTTTCTCTCTTATTTATAATAAAAAAAGTTAAAGAGGAGGGGGCGTCTTTGCAGACTCACCTGTATATTGTTAATAAACAATTTTTGTCAGTTTCATTTTGTACGTAATGTTATTTGAATATAAAAGAAACAATATCAAGACTTATTACCAATTTCTGGGGGTGCCAATATGGTTTTATTCGCAGATTCCGATGACAATATATTACTAGATCGCTAAAAGCTCTCAATGTTGTCAAAGAGAGCATCAAATTTTAAATTAAATATAAAATTATAAACCACATTAATGATTGGTGTATAGTGAAGAATTGCTCGCAGTGTGATTCAAGCTTTATAATTCTGTAAACATAATTAACATATTTATAATATCATCAACAGTTGAAAATGCTAAATTTTCCTTAATAGGTATTACAAATTGTTTTACATGATATAAACTCGAGAATTATAAAATTATGAAGATAATATTCATTACATTTTTATATACATAATTCTAGTAAAGTTATTATTTATGATGTATATAAAATTTTCAATGGCTAAGAGGAAATTTTAAAATAAAGATAAAAGTTTGATATATAACACGAGTGACGTTGAACTTAGATTACAACTGAATCATACTCTGTACTCGGAAAAAAACAAACTCCAAAGATAATACAATCAATTTATTTTGTTGATAGTAAGGATACGAATACCATTGTTTCAGATTTATAATTACATATATTTCTAAAAAAATATTAACTTGTTTAGAAATTACATGAGGTTTCAAGTGTAATTTTCTAGTTTTATAAACTAATATTAGAAGTTTAATAAACTTAAATTTATGTTTGGAAGTAAATATTAACGTCTGAAAAGTTCTATTTTTTTATTTTCCATCAAAACTTTTCCTAAACAAATTACACAATTTTATTGTTTGACATAAACTGGACGTGTAAAATAACTTGGGAAATAAAAATAACAAATAATATAGCTTGGTACTTTAGCACAACAATGAAACATTTTTAAAATGTCAAATATGTAAATATATACAACATTTTATCAGATTTTGACGATACACAAGTACTTTGATGAATCTACATATTATTTGTTTTTTTTTTTACTAACAATAAAAGTATAAGAAATGAATAGTTAGATTTCTGAGACTGGTCAGCAGAACCAACTGAATTCAATATAATGACGATTTTTGTAAAATATTATTTAAAAAAATACATTTTCATCATATGACACCAGCAGTTTTTTGCGAGTATACCAAAAAGAGTTGTTACACTCATAAAATAAATTAATTGTTTTCAATAATTTTGGTCAAGATAAGAAATCGGTATTTTAACTCGTTCTAAAAACCGGAATTTTAAGTGATTTTTAACCAAAACCAGAATTTTTGTTCATATTTTTTACTCTTTTCAATATTTTTTAACTGTAATATATTTAATACTTCTTTACGTTAAACTAAAAGAAAAAAAATCCGTTGTGGCCAGCACAATACCACCCGCCACTTCCGTTTTTGGTTACATAAGTATAGGGCGCGAACAGTCATGTGACATTGTTGGCCTTGACAAGCAGATATGGGGGCCCGTGTCAAAATGACTATTAGCAATTATGTACATAGATGTCAAATGTCAGAATTTTTATTAAAAATTTCAAGATTTTCTAAATACAGGTAGTTAATTTGTCACCAGGGAATTTACTTGTTGAGGAAAATAAACCGCATGGAATTGGAAAATCACAAAATTTAGAATGAAACATTTATGATATTTGACATCTATGTACATAATTACTAGCTAAGATTCTGACACGGATCCCCATATGTGTTTGTCAAGGCCAACAAAGTGACATGACTCCTCGCGCCTTATTGTATTTAACATTTCTTGTATATCTATACTCTACACCAAAAATTCTACGTACATCTTTTCTTTATGTTTAGATTTTTAAATTCATTCTATGAAGAAATTTTGTCCTCTTCTAATTTTTCGAAATGTTTCCAATTCATTGTCGGGATTGACAGTATTTTTGAAGGGTATATGTAATATACCTATAATTTTAAATATTTAACTATTAATACAAGAAATAATATAATGTACGAAATTCCCAGACAAAATCTTCAGTAATTTTTCTGGATTTTTGACACTGACATTTATCTGTCAGTTACAAACATATTAGTTTTTCAATTGGTTTCCATGACATTATTTGGGCTGAGATTTATTACAACAGATTATTATATACCTTATATTTCTTTATCTCTAAATATATAAAAGATATAATAAAATATTTATATGTATAAGATAGAGAATTTACTCTTCTTTAATACAAGCAAAAATAATATTTAAAATAATAATGCTACTTGCGGTTGTCCAATTATTACCAAAACCACATCATCGTAAAAATATTAAAATCAATAATCATTAAAATCTGGACATGCGTTTTTAGCATGAATCCAATACCTCTGTTAGCGAGAGGTAAAAAGCCAATTTTATGACCAAAGCTGTAAAACAATTAAACGCCTCAAGTCCCCTGAACTATAAAACTACAAAAATATCTCTTAGCACCCTTACCACAAATTTCGCTAAGTCTGTAAAATTTATACAAAAACCCAGAGTTAGATTTATGAAAATTGTTCCCCTGTTGACGACATAATCTTGCTTTAAGTATACTTATAAATTTTCCAGATTTTAGCCGTATTCTTTCGCTGGGTTGGATCAGATCCAACTGATCGTATGGATTAGATCAGATTAGGTCACGTGGACGCAGATGAATTTATTCGAAAGTACACAAAATATCTGTCAAAATCAGTCGGAAAAATGAATTTCAATTTTCTATATTTACCATTGTTTATTCTTGTTTACATTTCTTTTAGAACCTTAAATGTAACCTCTTGTCCTGATTGACTATAAAATATGACAGATTCTTCCGCCGCTTCCGCCATTTTTCAATCTTAAGTGATATGATCTTTCTAATCCAAGTTTTTGTTGGAGTAGATGGCACTGATCTGGATTACTTGGTCTTGGGGTGGGGATACTGATCGGAATTCAAAAGAACATGCAATTTGATCCATGTAACATGGATCTGATCCAACGCAGCGAAAGAATACGGCTATTATGTTATATCAATAAAGTTATCCTATGAATGTTTTTTATTTAATATTTATGTACATATATACGAGTTTGCACATAATTGTTAGCTTATTCATTTGTTTATTTTTATTACACTTATGTCTTTACAATCCTTCAATATAGTCACTCTGCTTCTGAATGACCGAGTCCCAACGACTGAGAAGCTTTACTATTCCATCCAAGACATCATCTCTGTTCAACTATCGAATGGCTTGGATAACGACAGCATAAAGCTCTTTCAGAGACGGAAAACGATGTCCGTGCATACACTGTTTCAACTTTAAGAATAGATAGTAGTCTAGTGGATTCATGTCCGGACTGTAGGGAGCATGAAGTAACACTTCCCAACCGTATTCGCGCAGTTTTTCAGTTACAACATTCCCCATGTGGGGAGGGGGCGAGCATTGTCATGGAGAATGAATGGCCCAGCCTCGGCAACTGAGGTCGGGTTTTGTGCAATTATCTGCGCATTTTTTGCATGAAGGCCCGACAATAAACTGCTGTGATACTTGTTCCACATAGAATTCTGTCTGTCATGATGATTCCTTTGTAATCATTAGCAAAGATCATCATTTGTTTGACTTTTGATTGAGCTCTCCGAACTTTTTTTGGCCTTGGGGAATTTGGATCTTTCCATTCGTTAGACTGTGATTTCAACTCCGGCTCAAAATCTCTAACCCATGTTTCTTCAACAGCGACTATTCGATACAAAAATGCTTGACCTTCAACGTCGAATCTTTGTTTTAGTAAGATTGCAATGTCTGATCTTCAACAGTCACAATACCCAAGACACGTGCAGGCTCCATTTCTATCTTGTGAAAAACAGATTACGCTATCGTGGAAAACAAAACACACGCTGCTTCTCCACTGTTGCTGCATCATCCTATTCGAACCTGAGTATTATTTATGAAATGGTACTCGTATTATCTTTATCATTTACTGTCACAAACAATGCATAACCCGGTGGGAACCTTGTCTATATATTTACATTTTTATTTATTGGGGGATAATATTTTGGATTTGTAAATGTAAATGAGAGGTGTTTGAATTTAAAAAAATATTAAACTATACCTTTCATCACATTTGCGAAATGTCTTTCTCGGCTGTAATACACAAAAATTTATATATTTTGCATTTTTATTATAATATTGTTAACAGAAATGTTTATATCAAGTAAGCTTTTACTTTTAAATATATTTTAGTTGATTTTTTTTCTACATTTCCCGCTTTTTTGACGAACACTTTACCAAAACATCCTTAGCATCTCAAGGACACTGGAAGGAAACAATGATAGGCGATTACTGTTGATTTCTGTTTAGGGAGACTCAGACAAACGAAAATCATCAATATATTTTACAAAATTTTCACTACCCTCTTCAGTACATCATGTACATTAAAATATAGTGACAATTGACTCGTATTTGTAATTTTCAGGAGCTTATTAACCTGATACAATATATGGCAATTAATTTGTGCTAGTTAATTCTGCATGAATAGCATTAATAATGAAATATCTGTTGACAATATCTATTGTTACCAAGTATCTCTCAATAACTATAACCGCAATTGGAATTCTATTGTTCTCAGTTTGTCGTTTCATCCATTGCCAATTTTACCATGGGAACAAATATGAAATACAGCATGTACAAATATTATTGAAAAAATAAGTACATGATTCAGAATGACTGTCTTTCCATTATTTAGCAACAATTCCGAAATAGACGTAAATTAATAAACAAAAATTATGCAGTTATTTGTTTCATTTCTCATGGCACTCTGTAAAAAGATTAAACATGGAAATTTTAATTTATGTCTATCTCGTGACAGGAATGTATTATATTAATAAATTTGAGCTTATTAAATGCAATTTTTATTTGAACATAGCCCGTTAACACGGGAAAATTGTTTTCGCAGACTGTTGCTCCCCGTTTTAAATAACAATGGTTGTAGATCAAAAGAAAAATAAAAAATCTGCATCAAATGACACCAAGTACATGTAAACTACATAATATTTTACTCCCATAAATTAATTATTAAATTTATTCATTTCTTATTAATATCGATAACCATGATGGCATTCCAACAAATGTTTGACATTTTATCTGTCAGAATTCGTTATAACCTATAACTTGTGCAAATTTTATTATTTAATATTTTATTAATTTAAATATTTTCGAGTAATTTCTAATTTGTTACAATATATTAAAAAGAAATAAATCATAGCTAACGAATTCTGACAGATAAAGTGTCAAATATTTGTCTGTCATTTTGTTCAAATGCCATAGCTGTCAGTATTAATATAAAAAATTAATCTTCTTCTTCTGTCCTTCCAGGATTAGGCACTCTGCTTGTTCACCATCTTGTCCTCAGTCTTCCTATGTTTCTTTTTCCTTTTTGGTCGTAGATCATTGATTTTTTTGGAATTCTTTTTGGTGAAATACGTGTGACATGTTGTTTCCAGTTTTCTTTGTATTCTTTAGCTCTTTCCGTTATTGGTTATTTTATTTAGCTCTTCACGTATGCTTTCATTTCTGATCTTATCTAGTCTTAAGAAATTAAAAAAATTTAATGATTAATTTATGGGAGTAAAATATTACGTAATTTACATGTATTTGGTGTTATTTGATGCATATTTTTTTTCTTTCTGTTGATACCACAACCATTGTTGTCAGTTGAAACGGGGAGCAATAGTCTATGAAAAACGATTATCTCGTTTTAACGGGCTATGTTAGGGTTTCAAGTATTCACCCTGTATGTTTCTATTTAAAATAAAAAGGCCCCGTATTTTGAGAGCCACTAGTTGATTTTTTTTCTGTTACATTAGTCTTGTAAAATAGAAATTGTTTGGTAATTTAATCTTCTTGGCACATTGGTCCATTTGAAATGAACATACTGTATAACTTAAAGCAGTAGGCACTCAGTATGTATGTATGTTTTTTTTTCCGACCACAGAAGTATTTTGACAAAAATGCATTATTTAAAGCTGTATACGAAGTAGGAAGCCCAATGTAAATAATGCATTCTTAAATTGGTATGGGGTCATTTTGACCCCTGTGCGACCTCTCGCTCTCCCTGTTTAAGAATAACATCGTCCCACAAAACTTGATTCCCATGTCCATACCATACATAGGACAGGAAATCCCAATCAATGAAAACTCCACAGGAAATCCAGACACAAACCAAGATAACCTACACTTTAAATATTCACTGCGCGGTCAACCTACCGATTATTTTTAACCTCTTGTATTCTGCGGAGTATACGATATAATACAATTCCAACATTCAAGCTATCCTACAAATACAAATACAATACGGAATACAGCCGTACGACTATACAATATCTTACAAGGTGGTAGGGTGGCTTGCTGACTCATAGGAACTTCTGGGAAGTATTGACCATTTTACAGCTTGTCGCAACAATTTTTACTGTGTGAAAATAAATTTACAACCGACAGGGTGTATTTAACAACATTATTAAGGAATAAATCTTTCAAAAGATAGAGCGTTAAATTAATTCCGATATGAATAATGTACAAAAATTTACTGCTTTGTTAAATGTAGTGTTTAAAACATATATTTCAGAAAAAAAAAGTACTTTGCGTAGTGCCGTCGTAACTGATCCGTCCCAATTCAACTGACCCAAAAGCCGATTTTAGTGTCAATTGATTCACTTTTATAGGGCCTTTGACTCCCAAACAGCAGGTTCACGTGTTCCTAATATGGACAATTTATAATGAAAAAGAAATAGGTATTTGAAATCAAACGTTTGAAAATGTGAATAAATTATTAAAATATGGTGAAATATATGTATAGAGTGGACATTAAGGTGATAAAATATTTAAAACGGGAACATTACAAGGTAATATTGATTTTGAAAATTGTATTCTACTCACATAAACTGTATGCCATTAAAAGATAATTTGGAAAATAAGGAAACTAACATGTTACGTCATCGTGTTTATTAGGAAGTGCAGTGGTTTCCATGGCAATAACAAGCATGGATAACTTGATTTTATACTACCTCATTACATTTTTATTAAATCTTCCACAATTTAGAATTACGGCGTAGTCAACAACTTCCGTTAAAAAAAATATTCCCGAAAATATGTAACATCGCTTATACATTTTACGATATTTATAGATCACGATTCTATAGTTAAATATAGAAATACAACATAAATAAATATATCATTAGGTGTTTTTTTTATTGCTCAGTGTGCTAATCTGCTAAACGCAAATTTCAATAATGACAGTAATACAATTGTATAGGGTGGAACAAATTCGAGTTCCATATATGAAAAACTGTCTTATTATGCACGCTACAGATAATTGATGTAGATCTTAATGGGTCAACTTTCTGAGACTATTTTAATAGGCACCAAAGGAATTTTCCATCGTCTTTTGTTTTTGAGCTACAGGGTAAAACTTGATTTTCGCTTATTATTAGAGATATTGAAACAATAATTTTTATATGTTTTTTTTTCGTAGAATATCGTGGTATAATTAGATTTTTTCGAAACAACAATTCTCGATATATAACACAAACAATCTTTTTACTTCCTTGTACGTAAGTACTTTCTGGTTATTACACAATTTCCAGAAGTGGCACTTTACATGAAGCCTATAATAGATTTTAATGAAAAACTGTTTTAAAATATAATCCAAAACTTGTCAAATTTGGTATAAAAGACTTTTATGTCAATCGAAATAACATAATAGATTTTGGTTAAAATAGGCTAACCGGAAGTGGTACATTACTTGAAGTTGTTAACAGTTTTTCTTGAATAAAATGATTTTATTTTGATTTTAGAAATAAATGCTTCAAATAAAAGTTTTAGAGAATTAATTTCTGCGTCTAGCACATCCAGTATTATTAAATTAGCCCTTTGTATAAGCGAGATATGTAAATTTAAAAATTGTATACTTTTTTATTTTTGTAATAAAGCTTGCTATGGATTAGGACAAAAAAATAAAAAAAAATGTTCATGTCAAATTACGTTAAATACGTGCAATTTTATGATTCGTACAATAACAAATATTATATTTTTATTGTGAAATTAGTCATATTCATTGTTGTAATCAAATATTTATTTGTTGTAATCCAAACTCTCTTTAAAAAGAACCGGGTTAGATTATGGTCGCTATATATCTTACCGTTTTGAAGTTAAAATTAATATTTTGTAATTTAGTTATTAAAAAAATATGTATAGTTTAATAATCGTACAAGGAAGTCGTGTGGTGTCCACATCAGATTTTTTTAAATGGGAACATATGTTAAAAATAATCTCATCTTATTTTTTATTTTATAATCTTTTCAACGATGTATAACAAGTCTACATTCTTTTGTTTCAAACATGAATAAAAGATGAATTATTAATTTATTGGGGTGAAAAAATTGAAAACTATTAAATAAAAAAATCAATTATAAATCATCAATTGTTTACTTTTAATGTTATTTTCTTTACTTATACTCATTTTTCTAATTACATATACTTCAGAAAACATTAAACCACATTTTTCGAAATGTATCAAAACCAACTATAATCCGAAAATTTCGTTTGTTTTTTAATAATTTTCAATTTTTTCACCCTAATAAATTAATCATTCATCTTTTATTTATGTTTGAAACAAAAGAATGTAGACTTGTTATACATCATTGAAAAGCTTATAAAATAAGGAACAAAGTGAGAATATTTTCAATATATGTTCTCATTAAAAAAATTACGCCACGATATTCTACGTAAAATACCATATAAAAATTATCTAAACATTTTTTCTTCATCTCTCATAATAACCGAGGTATGAGGTAGTTTCAAAATAAGCGAAAATCAAGTTTGAACCTGTAGCTCAAAAACAAAAGATCGAAAATTCGTGTGGTGTCTATTAAATTTTTCTCAAAGAGTTGGCCCATAGTGTGTATAATAAGAAAGTTTTTCATATAAGGCACATGAACAGCACATTACCACTCGCCATTTCATTTTTACTGTATTACATGTAATATAACTATTGTTTTAATGTACCAGTATTGTCATAGTAAAAGTAATGTAAAGTAAAATATCTTCGATACAAAATTTACATTTACAATAGAAAAAAATTATGAATAAATACTGACTTACCTACTTAGATTGTAGGGTAAAACTGTTAAATTTTGAGAACTTCTGCTATGGCATTAAAAATAAAATATTATTCTAATATTTCACCATTACTATGTATATGTATATAAATAATTATTATGTAAATGAAGCATTTATATTCATCTATATTAACACGTAAGGCACAAAACAGGTAAGTTAATATGTCAGACACCTGTACGCAATATCAAATAATATAATTAATTGCATTTGACACCTAATATAAACTAATGTAGGCAAGCCAGACCTAGACTGAAAAAAGCTCTAGACTTTTATGGCAAGCAGCCAATGTGATAAATTTCTGTAATTATATTTTATATGTAGAAATTGTGCAATCGTAACCAGGCATTTGGCAGACTAATACTATTCTTTCATATGTAATGAGATTCAACATTATTTAAATGGAAATTTATCATTTTCTTGCCTCGTATATTATTCAAATACATACATATTGCATGGGACACATGGTGAAGTGCGTTAGTAACCGGTTGTACTCCAGGCGACCTGCGTTCATAACCGAAGTAAGTCAAAACTAGAAAATAATTTCCAAAGGTGTATTACCCTTACCCATAAAAGCTGTCAGTATGATTTCAACCATAATTCTTTATAATGAAACCAGTACGCTAAAACTGGGCGAGTTACACTGAGAAATGGTCAACTGGGCTATGGTCAAGTGGGCGATGATTAAGTGGGCGGGGGTCACGGGGTGGTGTCGGGGCAAATCCGAATATAGGACTTTAAAATGTAAAATCAGACTTTCCTAATTTCCTGCTTCCCTAATTATTTTAGGTAAAAACGATTGTAAAGCATAAAATTCTGCATCTGAGCCAATAAGCAAAATTAATTTTACTTCGGTCGGGTTTTTTAAAATACCCTCGGTTTTTGCCAGCCTGTATTTTTTCGTATAAAATTAGTAAATTTAATGCCTGAAATTGTTTCTGTCAGTTATTTAATAGGGTCTTATGACCGTGCACCTTATTGCCTGGTTGCGAATCTGGGGACCCGGGTTCGATCCCGACCAGCCAAAACTTATTTAGAATTTTAATTGCCACAGAAGTGACCCCTATGATGCACTCTCCACGCCAGCAGTGAGTGCCTGTGAAGTAACGAATATGTCATCTCATCATTATTACCGATATCTGCATACAAAGCAAATTGGCATACCCAGCAATGGGTAATATGGTGTGATGATATATTTTTTTAATTTAACTTATTGTTTACACTTATTCAATTATTATTCCTAAACTTACTTTTGTGTTTTTAGAATTAATTTATTGCTTAAATAAAATGCGTTCGCGTTATTACACATTTAGAAATTTGAGCCGTGTAAACTTGAAATATAACGTGGTAAACTTGTTTCGTTTAGAATTCGACACTAAAATTGGTATTATAAAAGTTAGTGTAAAAAGATTAAGTTGGTAATTTTATATCTGTGTAAAATTTTCTGAGACATAACAAATTAACACTGTAAGGTGTATTATATTTATTAAGACTAGTTTTAAACACACTTGTGGGTAAAAATTGCTTAATTTGGTGTTGCTTGTATTTTAAACTAATTTTTGTACAATTTACTACATTATATTTGTTAAAAATACACTGGCTAGTGTATTTCTAAAAACTGAACTGCCTGGTGTAATTTTAAAACTGAATGTGTAGAAAGAACAATACTTTGTTTATATCCAAAAAATCAGTGTAGAAAGTACACTACTTTGTGCATATTTGAAACATCGGTGTAAAAAGTACACTATTATGTGTATATATAAAATATCGGTGTACAAAGTACACTACTTGGTGTATGTTTAAAACGACGGTATAAAAAGTACACTACTTTTGTAAAAAAAATTCACTACTTGGTGTATTTCTATACAATAGTAAGTGTAAATCTATACAACAGTTTATTTCTTTCGCATTCTTTGTCGTGGTCGTTATTTAGTATAGATACTCGTTCGACCTGCAGAGACTTAAAAACCATCTCTTTCAGTTGTTGCTAGAGTTTTACAAAGTTAAATAATGGAAATGGAAGAAAGTGGACAGGAAAATAGACCAGTGCTATTTAAATTAAAAAGAGGATTGATCACTAAGTGGGTGAATTGTGTCCCTGTGTATAGTAAGATTGCGGATGGAAAGTTCATAATTCCAAAACTCATTTTTGTATAACATAATTTTTATAAAGTGTAAGGGTTCATTCACAAATCGAAATTAGTTTTATGTTTTAGTTTTAAGTTTTAAGCATATGTCACATCTTAAGTCAAATTGACGCAAAAAAACACAAGTTACCTTCTCACACGAGAAAAATAGGAACATTGCTTAACTACTGCTAATAACTACTCTCCCATATTGCATTTGCTTCAAATTTTACTAAACTAAAACATAAAACTATAATTTCGATTTGTGAATGAACCTTAACAATAGTGTCTGCATTTATATAATGTAATAATAAATTAATTAATACTAAGAAGTGTTTATATGAAATATATTATTTTTTATGTACAATAAATTTTTTTCATGGAAGTTCGCATTTTCTATATATCATACCTACCTATTCACTCGATCCATGTATAACATTTACACTAATATTACAAAAATAAAAAATGAGTACTATTGTACACCGTAATCAGTGTATATCAACACGAAATTGATGAAAATATACACTACAAATACGTATATTTATACACTAAAATTAGTAAAAGAAACCCTCTATTAAGTGCACAAATAACCACATTTACTTATGAAAATAAACACTAGTTTGATGAAAATCTTCACCACAAATAGGTATATTTTTTCACTAAACTAACTTAAAAATGGCACTACACTGTGTACTAATAACCGCAGTTATTTGGTTAAAATAACTCATTTAAGTGTTAAAAAATTACACGGTGTAGTAGTATCTACGAAATATATAGTGTTAATTATTAACTCATATCTCGGTGTTGTTTATTACCAAATGTCGAAGTGGTAAATTTTACACTACAGCTGGTGGACCTATATAGACCACTTTTAGTGTTAAATTTAACACGGAATTTCTTAGTGTGTATCATTACTAAATGTATGGTTGCCTTGTAAGTTAAAAAAACGGATGTAGGCCAATTCTTTTGGCGCAGGGCTTGTATATTGTTATTAATTATGTTTCATAGTACCATGTGTGAAGTTTTTATTTAGAGAGCATTCAAAATAGGTAACAGGAAACATTATCAACTGTAGTTATAAACTGCACTTACTCATACATGCAGATAATGAAATGACACAAGGTTATTAGTTTTATATTCTTATCAACTGTAATATTAACAATCTTCAAAATATTTAGTCTGGGTTATAAGAAACTTGCTATGTCATTCTTGCCAAATATTTTTTTTATGCATATTTAGTTTCTCATTGTTCACTTTCGTCACCAGTGTTAGACACCCTTTGATAAAGAAATTATTTCAAAATACATATAGATGTTTGGTTGTATGGTATGAAGTATTTACGAGTAACTTGTGTTGTGTTGGTTAGCCTTTTGAGACTGGCCCGCAGAGTCATCCAATTTCAAAATAAATGAGATTTACTGAGACATTTTGCAAAACAAACGGTTAATGCAACAAAATATTAATTTAAAAGAAACTGTGTAATATTTTTTATATAAAATGAAGCTGTTTGTACATACAGAAAAATAAAAAGGATTTTAAAAGCATTACACATTTCAATATTAACATATTATCACGGCTTATTACCCATTGCCGGGTGTCGCAATCTGCTTTTATTTGCAGATTTCGCTAATGATGATATATTTGCACTCTACCGGACGGTTACCTGCCGTCAGTTCTCTGGCACTCAACACTTTTATTGAAAATTCAATTTCATTGTCCTAATACAAATTAGGGTTTTGTTTACAAAAAACAAACATGTCCAAATATTCAAATTTTCAGGAAACAAAAAACTTCATTTCAAAACCGGTCATTGTACGATTGTGGTAATTTTTGTCCGTACATATAATAAACATGAAAACAAGGTGTTCAGTTTGAAATTTTATTTTATGAATTCATCATTTATAAAAAAAAAAAAAAAAACTGAACTTATGTTCTTGTAGGAATTTGCATTTACTATAGAAGAAAAATTTCAAAAATTGCGAAGGAAATGATGTTTACAAACTATTACAAAAATATTTTGAAATACATGGGAGACTAATTTGGTTATTGTACAGAAACGTACACCCTTATATTTTTTGTACTTTGTTTGGTTTTTGACAAAACCTTGTTGACGTGACCGGAAAAATTATAAATGGACTTTTTTAATTCTTGTAGAAAACCCTTTAAATGTATTTTGAAATAAATGCATGCATTATTTGGTAGCTCATTTTCTTGTTGTTAGTGCAATATTTACAGAATATATTTATTATTATAATATTTACATATGTATGTATTATTATTTTAACTGTATGTACAGGATGTGTCTGAGAAGACGCCCCCCCCCCCTTTAACTTTTTTATTATAAGTAATAGAAAAAATGGCTCATACAAAAGTTTTATTATTTTAAATATATTATTTTATGGCGGATGTAGATATTTTTATAAAGTCAGGTTTACAAGAAACAACTATCAACTTTTATTTTTCAAATAGCAACCTATAATTATTTTACTAAAATATAAACCGCCATGTTTTTCTCTTCTCAGCGATGTTTTAGTTTTATTAATGCTCTTGAAAAAATTCGAGAAAAATAACATAATTGAGATATATGAGAAATATTTTTTATTCAAATATTCTAGGTGGCTATGTGAAAATAAATAATAAATAAATAGATAAATAAGTAAATAATAAGTAAGTAATGATAAATAAATAACGAACAAATGTATATATATTAGAATAAAAATTATTTCCCCTATATCTCAATTATTTTATTTTTTTCGAATTTTTTAAATACATTGATAAAAACTAATACATCGTTGAAAACAGAAAAATATAAAGGTTTATATTTTAGTAAAATAATTATAGGCTGCTATTTAAAAAATAAAAAAAAATATAAGCCATTTTTTTCTATGACCTATAATAAAAAAGTTAAAGGGGGGGGGGGGGGGGGCGGTGTCTTCCCAGACTCGCCTTGTATATAAATAATAAAATACTTAAGTGTTTCAGTACAATATATGAACATTTACTAAATTGTAAATAAAGAAAACAGCATTTTAAGGGCATTAAATAGAGTCTTTCTTGTTTTCTTCCCATACCATGTGATCTGTGGTTACAGTAACAGCATTGAGTATTTCACATTGAACAAGGGATGAAAATGTGAGTCTCTATTCCAGTGTCGTACGAAAAAAATCGACAATTTTCATAAAGGACATCAAATGAAACCAAGAGTCATCCAATGTACATTATTAATATTATTTTATTTTTTATATATGTAACATTATTTAATTTCAAAATAAGTACAATTATTTAAATAACAGCTGAATGTTAAATTATTTGAGGAAAAATAACACTTATTTGTTTTAATTTAATGTTGACATCTATAAGATACATAAATAATAAAAAACGTTATACCTACTTATTGAGAATAAGACACATGATTCATATTTTTTTTTTTAAAGTAGTTTTCTTCAACAATACTTCAATATTCTTTCCTTTTACTTCTTGAACTCCTAGCCAATCTTCTTTTGGAATGCTTTCAAAATAATCATGAATTGCACTATTACATCAATCTCTTTTTCATACAAAATCTTTCACCCCGTAATTTTTTTAGTCCAAAAAATTGTGAAAAGTCGTACATTCCCAATACATTGCGGATGTTCTATTACTTTTTTTGCCAAAAACTGAAGAAAATGCTTCCTAGTTAATTCCACATTTTCACTTATAATATGTGCAAATAGAGTTGTCTTATAAGTTATAAATATTATTTCAATGTATTATATTCATTGTAACATTTTAATAATAAAATTATAATAAATAGCTTAAAAGATGTAATTATGTAAATTAAAAACCTATAATAGCGAATTTACAAAACTAATAGCTCAATATATTATAAGTTACATATATGTACATATTAGATGTATGCACGAATACATTACATACATTAAGAAATACATATAAATAAATCACTTGACGTTTGTTAACAGCTAAAAAAACTGTATAAACATGCTATATAACTTAAGGATCTGACGACATCAATTTATAATGTTCTAGCTAATAAATTTAACATCACAATGAATGTGGAACAAAATATTAATATTTTAGCTTACAATTTCTTTATTTTTCTTTTGACGCGTAAAAGATGGCTTGTTAAGTAACAACTGTGAATGTAAGTAAAAGAAAAATACTCAGTCAAAATTAAATTTAAATATTCTACAGTTTTTATTCCTCTAGTAAAGTTATATTTTTTATAATACACGATTTTAGTGAGAATTTTATTTACGTTTTCTAGTTTCACACTTCTAATATGGTGTTGATAATGGGACAATTACTTTTTTATTTTTCTTTCTTATACTTATTTGAATTGAAGAATTTAAGTTCAAAAATTTTGTTCCAAAATCATTTAAAAATAAAAATGTGTTTGCGGAAAGTAACATACATTTTATTTTTTATATATATATATATATACATGCATATACCGGGTATAACGCGAAATTTAATTTTAGATACAAATGCCTCAAATAAGTGATGTGGAAAATTAAATTACATTTTATTTTACCAGAAAATTGAATTTAAAATTTCTTCTTTATGGAATTGAAACAATATGAAAAACGAATGTATAATGACATTTAACGGTCAGAAACTCTGAGAATTATTTACACGAAGAAAAGGTACAAATTACTAAATAGTATTATTTTGATGCAAATTATATTTTATAATTTTTGACAAGTAAAACATTATTTCATTTGTCTGATTGTCTGTCATATTGTTTCAATTCCATGGGTACCACTACAAAGAAATGTTACAAAAAATGCAAAATAAAATGCGAGTATTGAATTGAATGTAGAATTTAATTCTCTATAGTAATTATTGCATAAATTAATAGGCCACTTTTGAGCAAGGAAAAATTGTTTTCCATGTTGAACGCCTAGGGCCCGCTTTTTGTGTTACACCCGATATATCTACTATGAAGACCAACAACTGTCTAGAGACTGCCCATTTAATGTCAGCGCCAACTAATATTTAATTAAATTATTAAATTTATAAATTAGAAATCCGTACTACAAAAATATTTGCCTACATCACATTGGGATCCTTCACCGTAGTAACAAATTAGAACACGGGTCATTTATATGAAAACTAGATTTTAATACTGTGTTAAGAGCCATCAAAATTCAACAAAAGTTATTAGTTTTTAAAATAATCGAGTTTTTAATACCATTTCCTCATCACATAACACATTTACTCTGTTCCAAATTTTCACTCCTTTCAAGCCTTCTGCCATCACCGTTTTGAAATACTGATTCCATTTTCAGTATATATATACCGTCATCCGCGGATATATTGAACTCTGGGGATGTAATGGACAAATCATCAATGTTTATTAATTTCGCGGTTTTATTTGACAGCTGTCAACTTATAGGACTCTTTGTGGTACAAAATTGGTACTTAAATATTTGTTCTACAACAACGGGCGGTGGAACTCTATTTGCATGTCTCAAGATAATTTATATAAAATAAATAACAAATCCGCTATTTTTAATCGTCTCTAATATCACAGATAGTCTCATCTGGTGCTCAGAATCAATTCATTTTAGACTAGTGCTCAAATGAGATTAATATTTACACATAACCCAAACAATATATTGATACAAATTTCAATTGACTCTTACGCTTATGTAACAAGAAAAAAAAACAGTTTTTGCAAAAAGTTTTGCTGTTGACTCTATAAGAAAAACGAGTTTTTCTTCAAGTGTATTATAATATTCATATTATGCTACTGTACACACACTATAGAATATATACATTATCTTACTAGTACTAGTACAACAATGTTGTTCATTATTGTACTAGTAAAAAAATGTTAGCTTCCTTACTTCACGCCTAGCGGCAGCAGTCGTCACAGGAACACAGACCATACTGAATATTGTTATTTGATAGTTATATCGTGTGTGTCTTCTAGTGTACATAGCCAACTTTGGCTGAAATTATAAAATCTACTAATCTACAATTAAAACAATTTCAAAAAAATATTTTAAAAATCCCCAGTTTTCTTTGAAATACTTGAAGAAAAAATAGTATATGTTATTCGGAGCAGAACGCCCTTTTGTGCCTCGGCTAATGCCTGGCCGCAATAACTGGATTCAACACAGAAATACCACTTTCTACTCCTAATAACATAATATACTATTTTTTCCGTTTGTAAGTTTATTTACACTTCGTTTTGAGTTCCAATTTTTGTTTATTTGTTTATAAAACTTTTTTTACATAAATTCATTGTTTTTTTTAACATTTGACAGAAACTATTTTCAAAATCAATTTGCATGATGGGTTGTTAATTCCCGAGTTTCAACACTCCACCCATTTTTTTTCTTGCAGATTGTTGAATAAAGGTTCTTCTGCTGGCTAATATGAGATTTTATGTTAAAAGTGTACAAAATACAGTTGATTTTGAAGTTGTTTAATATATCCCTAAAGCGTTGGTTATATTGAACAACAATTTTTATTTTGGATAATTTTCAACATTGTGGTGTATGGTCAAGATTTTAATGTTTCCAAACACGATCTTCTATCTAGATGCTAAATTTAGTTCTACTTCGATAAACATAACGAAAGATGCACGCAAAAATTGAAAAATAATTGTCTAATATATCCCCGGATGACGGTACCAATGATAACCAAATCTTGGATTATAATGTGTATAGGAACACGTATTTTTTGTTAATTATTTTATTAAATTGCTTATTATTCACGCATATTCTAATTATTAACCACAAGAGTTATTTTAACATATTTATATATTTTTATAACTGCTGAAAAAGATCAATTTATGTGATTCCAATTATTAGTGAAGTTCACTACTTAAGAACAAAATCATCTCTCTAGGTCTATGTCTCAAAAATTATAATGGTTGAACGAATAACAATAAAAATTTCTAAAACTACAAATCGCTTTCAGTTTATATGTAGTTTAATAAAAATAAACATAGTGGAGGAGCTCATTATTGTTGTATGTTGCGCCCAGAGAAAAATGTCTCTCCCTCCGTCTATGTGGCATCCTGGCACAAACCAGATGTGTTAAATGTGCATGAAGTTATTTTGTTTGGGTCCCCAGTCCCAGTTCAGCATCAGCTCGCTTGCGGCTGGGCGCGCCCTTCTTTCTGTTGTTATTGAGGGCTGTGGGCCATTGCCATTGCAAGGGCCACTCATACTATTGGCTATTCACCAATGCGAATGCGAATACGAATCACTGAGTTGCAGCTACAACACATGCGGAAATTTATTGCTCACGCAATTATGAGAGGTTACTAGGTTACTCTATATTGCTTAGAAAATATTTAATAAAATTAGTAAATGAACGACTAATGGGTGATATATGTCCCATGAAAACTTGATACCCAATAAGACGACTTTTTTATATTGCACTTTTTATTATTATTTTTATATAATTTAATGTTATTAAATGTACGGAATAGTTTGGCATGAATATAATTATTTTCCACGTATATAATTTGCCATGGGACATATATGTCCCAGTAGTACAATGATGTTACAGGAATCAAAATGAGAAAAAAATATGGCTTCGATTTTATTATAATAACTAGATATTACAAAAATATCAAAGTATCTTATACTTCATATTTTGTTCGCTAATTCCTCAAGTTCCTTTTTTGTCTGCAATAAAAGGTCATCATTAGACATGGGATAAAATTATATTATCATTATAAAATTAAGCGACTTCAAATACTATTGGGACACTGGTGTCCCAAAATCACAAAACTGCGCATTTCCATGAAATTTCGTATACAAATATAATAAAAATATATTATATTACTTAACGATCCATATTACATTAATTTATAAAATAAAATGGCGAATTTCAATCAACTCACACATAGAAACATCACACTAACTTGCAGAAAAATGTTGGCTCAAACACCGTAAATATCAAAACTAGACCTACATGTACGATTGGGACAGCTCGCAATGTAATTTAAATGGCATTTGTTAGCCTAAATAATTTTTTCAATTTTCAATGGGACATATATGACCTAATAGTCTTTTCAGAGCAAATTTTTTAAAAATAAAGTCGTCGCGAAAGGGTTAAATAAAATATGTTGTATTACGAGTGCTGAAAGACATTTTAATAATTTAATGATTTTTAACTTCTGTAACGTTAGTTCCGAAATATTAGGTTGTAGGGCACATTGTGATGGAATTGCATGAAACGTAAGAATTAACTTTTCTAGCTTCGTCTATGAAACACATAGCTTTTTTTTAGCGTTCCCCTTATTTTGCTGCTGCGTGTATGCGCGCGTGACATTCACGGTTCTCTCCCGAGACCCTTCATATTAAACAGCACAAGAATATTTTGTGTTTTGTACATTAATTATTACGTAGAATAATTATTTTATTAGTTACTTTGCCCACTGTATGTAGTGCTCGAATATTTTTGTCCGTTAGTGTGTTTATATTTTTACATAAATAACTACTCTACTCGAAAATATAAGTAAAAGAGAGAAGATGTCGTTTTATTTTTGAGATAATGAACAATGTCGTCTTTATGAAGCAATTTTCTGTTCGTTTTGGTGTTCATCAAAGTTCATTACCACTATTTTCGATAAATAAACGTTTATAGCATGTTACATGAACTTATTTTTATGTCAAGTGCACATGTACAATGTTTTGAAACTCTAAAAATACAACACTCAAGTAGCTATTCTCAGAAGCAGTCATAACTTCCACCAATGTTATTGCTGTTAATAAATAAATATGTATTGAGGTGCTTGTATTTCTCCTCCAAAATTTATCGTATGCGTTATTGATTATGACTTCGGAGAATTCGAGCGGTTTGCAATTGCAATTGCACCAGCCACTCAGCCAGACCAAATAATACGTAATAAAGTTAGAGGTTAACTGCAGGTAGCTGTCAAAGGAAGTCAAATCAACCAAGGAATGCAGCTGTCAGCTCTCAGCTGGCAATAAGAATACCAAATAACTTTACTGCATTCTTCAAAATGAGTAATTGATTTGCATTTTCTGACATAAAATGCACCGTGTTAAATTGAAGCTTCGTGGTGGTCATGAGCCGTCACTTCATTCTTATATTTACTTACTTTTGTTTGTTTTGGGTGATTTAGAATGTTATTTATCTAGCTATGATGTACAAAAATTGAATGTAAAGTAATATTTTATTTAGATACTTGTGTTAAAATCAAATCTTCAATCTTTTTGATATTTTCCTTTGATCTGAAATTGTTTACACCACAATTTCACTATAAAACAATCTTGCACTTTCTCCATATTTATATACCGGGAGTAACACGAAAAGCGAGCCATAGATGTTTAATATAGGAAAACAGGTTTTCGTTGCGCAGAAATGGCCTATTAATTTTAAACAATAATGCTTCAAATAAATGTTGTAGAGAATTTAATTCAGCATTTAAGTCAGTACCCATATTTTATTTTACACATTCCGTAACCGAGAAAATTAAATTTATAAGTTTATAAAATTTACTTTTTTATAGTGTTAGCACTGTTAGCCATGGTATTGAATAAAAAATCACAAAAAGTGTAATGACATTTGTCAAATTGTCTGTAGCTATTAGAGTCATTATCAGTGCCGATCTTTGATCTTGTGAAGCCGGGTGCAAAATGTTTTGCCCCGGCCCCTTCCATTATGAAAAAAAAACTACTTTTTTATTGCCTTTTCTGTTACCACATATACAGGGTGTATCACGGAAAGTGAAACAGGCGTTTAACAAGGGAAAATCAGTTTTTCCGTTCGCCATGCTCCCCTAAATATTTTAGACAAAAAGTGTCAAATGGATGTTGTAAAGCAAAAATTCTACATCCGAATCAATACTACTTCATAATTACAGAAATAAAATTTGAAAATTCACAGAATTACAATTTAATAGTATTAGCCATGGAATTAGAAACAAGAGACGAACAAAAGCGTAACGTTTTATTACGTCAGTGTCAGAATAATGATTGTCAAAAATAAATACTAATAATCACGAATGTGGAATTTAGTTGCCGAGGCCGTAGGGCCGAATAAATAAACCATATGAGTGATAAAAAAACTTTTATTTGAAATTGAAATTTTGTGAAAATGAAAGGAATATTTATTTTTATAGGTTATGGCAATCAAACAAACGAACTTATGTTCAGTGTTGCAAACCACCGGACATCGTATGAATACTGAAAATTATGGGTGTTACTTCTTCATCGGAATTATTTAATTCGTTTTTCTTGCACATATTTTTTGTCATTTTATGTACAAATTTACTGTTGTACATCGTACACATACCCAAATGATCTTACATGTACAATAATTATCATAAGGTTGGCAACACTGCATTTACATGAAATCGTCGTTCCGATTTCTGAACTTTTAATGACGATTTTTGTGCACTTTAGATACGATTTCAAATATATAAAATATTTATAATATACGTACTTTTTTATTATTTTATTTTAGTAAATTGCTTATTATCCATGCACATATTCAATTATTAACCATGAAAGTTATTTTACAAATTATGTTTTTATAATAGTTGAAATATATCAATTTATGTAACTCCAATTATTAGCGAAATTTCCTGTTTGAAAACAAAATGAGCTTCATAACTACGTCATAGAATATTAAAAAAAAAGGTTTAAAGAATAACAAAAAAAATATTCTACTGATCGCTTTCAATTTAGATGCAGTTTCGTAATTTTTTTAATAGTATACATTGTAATTATTTCAAAATAATAAAAACAAAACTCACGCCCACAAAATTTGGGCCGTTATACTTTATTTTAAATAGAAAAGTATAAAAAATATACCTAGTAATATATTATTAAATATGTTACTGCCATACTCATAATATCTAACTCCCTAAAATTAGGTTTTAGAAAAATATTCGCTGTGAATAAACATACCTACCTACAATAGTATTGTAGTAGTGAATTGCTTAATCCTGAAATCGGCTATTGGATCTTTTTTAAAATTTCAATAACTTTGTTCTTTAAAACATTTTGAACGTATATTTTTTTATTTATTTTCATGAAAAATTCTGAAAATATATTAAATATTTCTTTATAATGATGAGCTCTATTAATTATTAATAATTCTCATTGAAAACTTTAACATTCAAATTAAAAGTTCTATATGAGAGATAGAAATATTTTCTATAAAATAATAATTCTCTGTGAGATTTTAAGTATTTAAATATATATTCTAGGAATTGTTCTCCGACTTCGTTATATTTAAGCCCATAAAGACTTCCATTATGAAGTTAATTAATTTTGCATTATTGGAAATGATTTTTCTAAGATTCAGTCTATATGAGTGAAAATTTATTGCGTAGTTGAAATGTTACACACAGTAATTTTATTGTCGCTCGAACGATTCACAAAAATGAAAACTTTTAATTATTTCACGTTTTAATTAAAATTTACCGCTAATGAATTTAGCGTTTTAATAATGTATACATTTCCCAGAATTTCATAAAAACGCTGAAAACAGGTTTAAATATTTCATATCAATAAAATACATGCGTATAAATATATAATAATTGCTATTTCCCTCTTTTTGATTTGCTTAAAACGCAATTTCAGTAATGACAAAATATTTATATTATACATGTTGCTCCATTGGGAGTCCATTATAATAGCATATTTTTATGCAGGAAAAATGCATGTCACTAGATATAGATGAAAATGTTAATGTTGCAGTTTTTAATTTTGCGAGAAAAAACTATGAAATAATACTGAATTTTGGTTTACACAGTGTTGGATTTCCAATTTCGAGCTATAATTTTTATATGGGCCTTTTAGAAGAAAGTTACACCAATGAACACAGGGTATTAAGTAAGCTTACAACACTTAACCGATGGTAGAGCTAATCACATAGATAGTAAATTTGACAATAATTTTTGTTTTACATGTTTTCTATAAGAACTCCAGTTCTATAAAGAAAGCATGTAAAACAAAAATTATTGACAGATTTCATATCTATTGGGTTAGTTCTACCATCGGTTAAGTGTTGTACGCTTACTTAAATAACACCCTGTATTTTTTTTTCCAACGATTTATAATTTATCTTTATAAGGTAAAAAGTAAAAACAATGATTATAGCATAAAACAAATGAAAAACTAAATTGTATTTTGTTTATTTTCATTGTTAGCTTCATGATTTAGTTTTGCAAAAACTGAACATGTTAAAAAATTTAAGTATTTTATAATGTGGTCGCAAGCTGTTCATCGTTTTATAAAGCGCCTTTGGTTTTTATATCAAGTTTAAATTCATCCGATGAAAATTATGAAAATGGAAAAGGAAATGATATTTAAGAATGAAGTTAGGTACACCAAATGTCAACTTTTTTATTATTTTGTTATAAAAATCTCAAACCCTTTACAAACATATTTAGAAATAGAGCAGGGCACTAAAATAATTCTTGTAGTATATTTTTCATGATTTGCTCGATTTTTGACAAAACCTTATGTGTAATATACGATATAAATTTTTATATCAGGTGTTTGGGTTACACATTCTATAGATAATATATCTCTAAATTAGTCGTATATATAAAATATAGGAATTTAATTTTACCGGAAAAATAAAAAACAAAATTGGATCATCTATATTAATATAATTCCGCGAACATTTTACCAGATTAAAAACATTTTAATACAAAATGATTTTCAGGTAAAAACAAAAGATAAAGGAGAAAAGCCTGATGCAGAGTGCACTAACACTAATCCCTTGCATAAATGCGATGTTGAGTGTAGTAATTAAGTTATTAAATATTTACTCTCTAGTGAAGCTAAATAAAATGTGTTTTTATTTATTTTACTTTGGTAACTGTAAATTTAATGATTGTTTATTGTTTTAAAGTAACTGTTAGGATTTAAATACAGGGTAACAGTTATCTTTAATCTGTATTATTAAGCAAATTTAGAATGATATATCACTATTTAAATATACGTTAAACTAATATCATATTTAACGATTATTCCAAAAATAAATAAGTAAGTATATCATATACCCATTACTAATTGTGATATCCTATTTTATATATGTTTTCAGCAATAAAATATATAATTTTATTTGGCACGTTTAAAAAATGTAATTATTTCAACATAAATTATAATAATGACCGAATGCGTCAAGTGACCGATTGTGGTTTTAACAGTGCGGGTTCGAATCTAAAGTTGAACCTGAAAAATACTTCTAATTTTCAAATAGCACAAACGTGAAGTATGTGCTTTCTACACATCAGCTTTGAGAGCTTGTGAATATAATGTGACAGCTAGTAAGCGCCCTCTGCGATACTTTTAAAAATTAATTGATAATTAATTTTGTAAGCAACAAACTTTTATCAAAAAACAAAGCAAAGCATGAAGAATATACTTTTGTATTTGTAAGAAAATATTTACCTATTTATATTTAATATTTTTTAAAGATTTGTAATGTTTTAACTTCTTCTTAGAGTTTCACGGCTTGACTTGATATTCAAGTTACTTGACTTGATTTGAAATCAAGCCAAGCTCAAGTCAAGTAATAGTAGCCGAAAGTCAAGTCAAGTCAGGTAGTTACAATTTCAAGTACTTGAAAAATCAAGTAGCTATTGCTCAATTACTTGAAAAAATCAAGTAGTTATTTTTTAATTACCAGAAAAAGTTCTTCAAGACTACATTTCATTTTCATATAGTTCCATATGTTTTATAATAATATCAATAATATACCTTGAAATATAGACTTTTATTCATAAAAACAAATCATACATTCAAATTTAAAAATTAAAAAAAAGATTTAAAAGTATAATATATGAATTAACAAACTATTTATAGTATATGTATTATGGTGGACCTTAAAAGGGGACAAGTCGAATTTTAATCGGCCCCCTAAAGTGGTTCTAAATAAATAAATAAAATTATACTGGCAATGATTCCGCTTAATTTTGACTGTGCCTAAATATATACTAGAATGACTCGAGAATATGTGAACAAAATCTGAAGTCCCAATTATTATTCTTAATTCTAAAATGGAGTATAGCTTTTTTGGCCTTTGTGCGATAGTTTAACCATCTATAGTTAACTTATAATAATGATAAGCACTTCAAATTTTGTCGACATATTCTCGGGTCATTCTAGCAAATATTCCAATACTGTGTGAATTTTTTAAACCTCTGCACAGATTTTAACTTTCAGTAGTGAATCAGCACATCATATGGCGCGCTACGCCTACCACACACAGCTAGGTTATGATTCTACTGATTCGCGTGTTTTCGTACACAATCGGTTCGTTACCAAGTAGCTTGAATTTGCTTGAAATTGCTTGATCAAGTCAAGTAGTAACGAAAGAAAATCAAGTCAAGTCAAGTAATGAATTTTTGAAAAGCTTGATTTTCAAGTCAAATCAAGTAATTTACATAAACATCAAGCTACTTGACTTGATGAAACCCTACTTCTTCTCCATATCCATAATTTTCTCAAGGTTAATGTTTCATCCATTTCATCCACTTCTTTCTGTCCTTTGTTATTTTTAATTTCTTACAATTTTTTACCTCTTTTATTTCAGTTTCAGAGTTCGCTATTCTTGTTTCCCATGTTTTCCCCGGTCTTGCTCTTCCCTTTTTCTTACTAGGCTGTTCTGTTATGCATGATATTTTTATTTAAGTTCAGTTTTATTCATATTTGTATTAATTATTCTTACCAAATTACAAAATCGAGGCCCTTGATCCATCCTAATCATGTATCCATATCTTGGTTACTACATCTAGTTCTTGATTTATCATGTTTTTTTAACAAAATTATAACAGAAAATTAAACATACTAGATAAATTTTAACTTTATTTTCATAATCATTAAAAAAATAAATCATCTTACAGCCATTGCTAGGTGTACCATCTGCTTTGTACAGGATGATATCTGTACTTTTTTAATAACTCGATTATTTTAAATATTTTGGAAAAAAAAATTCAAACGAAGTTTATTTTAAATTTAAATGTCTATAAATCTGTAGTATAGGCTTTTCTATAGGATACATACAGAATACAGATATCACTTATGATGATATATTCGTACCGTGCGGGTGTTTAGCAGGCATCACCTCACGGACGCTCATTGTTGGCGTGGAAAGTGTACCACAGGGGTCACTTTTGTGCCATATAAAATTCGAAATAATAATAATTATTTTCATCGGGTAAATACAAAATTCCTATAACACCAAGCAAAGCCAGATTTTTTTTATTTTAATACATAATGAATCCACAAAATAAAATTGCAAACTGAAGTAGCAGCCCGACTATGGGTAAAGTCCATTTACGGATATGAATCATATATTTTGAAATATGAACCATCCGTCTTCCTAAATTCTTCATGTGACTTGTTTGTGCAGCTTTAGAAATTCTTTAAAATAATCTCTGCTTCTATTATTTTCAATCTGTTAGAATTTTTTTGAAAAATAAAGGTTTTTTATATTATTAATTAGAGTGAATATTAGATTTACAGAAAGAAGTTTTATTTTTGTTAAAAATACTGGTTCTCGCATTCGCAAATAATTGATTTCACAGCATTTTAATGTGAAATCAATTAGCATTGTTGTACATTGTATTCTTGCAAACAATGCACAGCAAACTTGATCATATTTGAACACAGGAAATCAAATTTATTCGTTTAATAGCCCAGATTGTTCAGCATAAAAGCACAGGTAATACAATTGCTTTTTATTGATTTTTGAATCTCTTGTATTCTATTCATTACAACCTAACAATATAACCAAACCAGTGAAAAAGATTTGCAATTTTCATTTGCAAATTTTATTTTATCTCTTTTATTAAATTTTCAATCATGTACGCGATTTTTTTACATTAAGCAGAGGGCCTCAAACTTTTAAAAATTGAAGTTGTTACTGGTTTAATTTTATTTAAGGAAGTTAAAAAAAAACATTCTTGAAAGGTGAAATATATTTTTTTTACAACCCATGTATTTGTAAATTATTAAAAGAATAATTATTTACAATGTGTTGAATAATAACTACATTAAAGCGATGCGAACTTCATTGACATTGCATTCGTAAAAGAATTATAGTACGAGGGTCGCGCTAGAATGATTGAGAATCAGATATATGGTTCATATTTTTTTTAGAATATTATTTTAAATATGTTCAAAGCTGTTCCGTTCAACAATAATAGACTACTATTCTTTCCTTCCATTTCTTAAAAGCTTCCAACTAATTCATTTTTGAAATGTTGAATGATTTCAAAATAATCATGAATATACCATTTTTTTATTTATTTAGAGAGTATAAATGTTTCATATTCGCATAGCTGAAATATGTTTATATATAAACTTATACGTTATATTCATGAAGAAATTATTATTAAGCATAAATAGCATAAATAAAATGCATTTTTTCCTAATACATTATAAAACACTAAAACAGTTTGAGCATTGTTTGACAATATTGTGATACAAACTATGGCGGCGAATGGTGCTAGTGTTTTTCCATTGCTGATTTCACGGTGGGCGGGCGGCACAGGCGCACGAGTCTCCGTTTTAAAATCAGCCAACCAGTCAAATTGCAAATGATACGTCATCCTAATTATTAATCGACTTCAATCACTTGTAGTTTGCGATCTAATTAATATTTAAATAAAATTCTTTCACTAATACTCATTAATTTACGTATATTTTCGCATTCTTATCTAAAATAGTTAAAATTTGACTATCGTATAGTACCCCATTGCTCTATTGCAGCATCAATCTCCTCTTCAGTCGAAAACTTTTTAAATGAGAATGGCGAGCATTCTATTATTTACTCGTCAAAAATTATAAAGTGCTCTCCGGTTAATTCCATATTTTCACTTACAACGATACTTTAAAAAAATTGATGAACTAATTTACAACTTAATTTTTACACCTTAATTTCAAATTACAGATAAATAAATAAACTGATTAAGAAATACGGATATGTTATTTTAATATAATACATTTTTTTGTTCATTAGTGAGAAAAATAAATATTCTCAAACACAAAATGAGTGTGGGAAATGGCCATTTCGTTTTCATGAAAGCAATTGTCATGATCGCTTAAAAATACCATATATAGCCGCTCACTTAGTAGATGTTAAAAATTTACATTTAGAATACATTTTGTAATATTTCTTATTTTTGTTAAAAATATTTTGTTTACAACCCATGCGGAAAACAACAATTTGCTACACTATTTTTCTAATTATTTTGACCCGCAATTTTTTTTTGACAATATACCTAAAAGAGTGGGAATATTTGGTAAACGTCCTTTATAGTGAAAATATATTTTTTATTATTAAAACTGCACAGGATGTATTATTGCAAACACCCAACAATTATTAAAAAGATAATTGCATATGTATTACTGTCATAGAATAATTACATATTGAAATTGATACAAGAAATATTGATTATAAATAAATTTTGCAGGTGACATTTTACACAAATTGATTGTTTCATACACATAATTATATAATTCAAAATTCATTAAGCATTTATGATAAGATATTATTAAATGGATGTTATGTCTTATATTTAAGTATAATTACTTAATGTAGCATATTGATTAGAAATTATTTTTGCAGGTGTTACTTTACAGACACATAGTTATGTAGTTTATAATTCATTATACCAGTCTAAATATTTACCAAGTTATATCCATAAGATATTATTAAAGTAGAATAAATAATTTGCAAAATACTCTATACTTTTTTTTTTAATTTTGTGTTGGACGCGGCAAACATTTCATTTATTTCATTGAAATTTGTTGTTTGTATCACAACGCTTTTAACACTTCAGTTTCGTAAATTAAAACTCGGTTCAAATAACAACAAATTTTATTTTTACAGTTTTTGCAAAATGAAAATTCCTCAACATTACTCTGTACAACTGAACTGTAGTCACGGTAGATTTTGTATAAATTATTCGATTTATTTATTAAAAATAAATGGTTGTAGTTAAAAAAAAACAAAGTTCATATCCGATTTACGATAAATTATATTTCTAAACTAATCCATGTCAAATTTTATATATTTTTGGTATAAAAACAATGTAATAATGTTATATTTTGTTTAACATGCTAAATTAAACGATAATAAAAGGTTCATAACACAATTTTCTGCTTTAACAAAAGTTAGATAAAATAATAATTGAGTCTCGTCTCAATGTCCTGTTTTCTGTTTCAATTTTAAAAGCAAGACGAAAATAACTCAGCTACAGTTACTATTAAAATCTAATAATACTTCACTACATCAATTTATTAGTTAATAAATTTGCTTTGATCGTAAATAAATCAAAATTGTACATAAAATATTGATAAAATCTGACCTATATATTAAATATTTGTTATCACATTAACTACTGATTTTCAAATGATTACAAATCAATGAAACTTATCTGTGTTTAATTTATGTAACAAAACGTGTCAGCGATAAAGATTCTTTATTTGACTTTATTGCTCAAATATTTTCCTAATAAATTATATTCATTATGTGCGAAAAGTTTATGTGACACACTTTAATTTATTAATAATATAATAAAGTGTTAGTAAAGAAGTGTAATAAGTATTACAATGGAATATCAATATACAGGATGGTGACTGGAATTCCCGAACATTGGACCTTAACATGTAAAATTATATATAATTTCTGTACAAAAGTTTCAAATAAAAGTTGTATAAGCAAAATTAATTTTATATTCTTTGTAACTGCAGAAATTAGGTATGAAAACATCAAAACCCAAAATCTGTCAAACTAGGTTAGTTTACTTTTTTCAATTCCATGGCTATCGCTATTTTTACAAAGCATGCAAAATAATTTTTGCTTATTTATTGCGCTCTACAACTTTTATTTGAAGATTTTTTACTTAAAATAATTGGAGAAGCAGGAAATTACGAAAGTATAATTTTACATGTCAAAGTCCTATGTCCGATTTTTAAGTAGTGCCTATAATTCAATTCACATAGTAAGATGTGATGAAGGTATTAACAACATTTATACTGTTTCTCAAAATCTTACTGATATTTTAAAATAAAAAATATCGCAAATCATATAGACCAAATATATTATGAAGTATAAAAGTACAACAAATTAGACGAGATATCATTTAAAAGTGAAATAAATTAATTTGTATCTGAATTTTCATTGCTCATCTCGCCCTTTTTACTGACTATATGAACTGCGTATAAGATTTTACCAGGTAAAAAGTTGTTCGTGGTTTAGACATGCGGTTTTGAAAGTGAAAATAAATTTCAAACAAATGTTAAATGAACTAATACACCCGTAAATAATGAGATAAATATAATTGTGGCTACATATAACAATTTTACATTTATGTATTATTTATATTGAAGCAATTATAAAAACTGATAATTTAATTTACTGTTTTTGTTAATATTACATATTTTCATAAAACGAACAAAATTGTCATACGCATAAAAATATTTACTTTCTTGTTAATTTTTTCGGTCGTATTTTTTGGAGCAACTATCGTAACTGATTGCCCGTGTGAAGATATTTTTACTCAAATAGTTATATGACTTTTTAATAGGGCGTTTCACAGAAACTGATCGAAATTATGGATTTCTTTGTCTGAAATATTTAAGTGGAGCGTGGTAGCTGGCCACGGTGTGTTCAAAACAAAAAGAAATTATTAAATGATGTCAAATTAAATTGATATTATTGTTCACTATTTTATCCATTAAATTGCAAAATTAAAACATCATTTCGGCTAATGGAAAATTATAGGTCAGTGATTTTTTTCATTTTTCTTTAAGTGCAAATCTAATATTAATGAATATAAATATAAAATTTAAGTTATTAGTGCAGAATACATTATTTTATATCTTTTATAACCACTGTCAAAATAAAGGATTGTTTTATAAATATAATTGATGAATATTGACAAAAAAGTAATTGCAAATATTGGTTTTTACCCGTTTATTGAACTTCATTTGTTTGTTGCTAGTAAAGTTAGAATCACATCTTGTAATCTTATTTTGACCTACTTCCACATATCCGATTAATTTGAAACTTTGCACACATATGTAGTGATGAGGTCGGGTAAATGTAAATACCCAATAGGTACCTAGGTAGGTAAATAAAATTTGGGTATTTACCCGGTATTTATCCCGAGGTTTATTTACTTACCCAATGGGGTCCTACACCATAACAAAAAAATAATAAAATGTACACTTATACTTAAATTATTATTAAATAAATAAGGACTAAGATAAAAAGTATTTTTTTAATATTTATTTTGCGAGACATTTGAAATTTGTCGTCAGTGTCAATATGACGTCACACTATTGCTATTTTTCTCTCGCAGCCTACTTACTATAGAGTCTGGTGCGAGAGAAAGATAGCAATATGTGTCGTGTGATGTCATATTGACATTAAAAATCAAATGCAGTTAAACTAAAAACAATTAAGACTTTTAAATACTACAAATTGCTTCAAAATTAAACAAACATTTAAAATAATAAAAAATAAGAGTGGAGCACTTCATTGTAAAACATATACTAATCATGTCTTAATACATAATACATGTTTCTAATAAAAGATTGTTTATTTTTGTGGTTCTTTTTTATTTTATTTAACAAAGAACATATTTAATAATGTACTTTTATGTGTCTTCAAATATTTTTCAATGATATTGAATCCCCAGATTTTTACTATTTTTAATCGCTACACATATACCCACTTATGGGTAAATACCCGGGTATTTACCTTGAAAAATAAATACCTGAATATTTACATCACTACATATAGGTAATTCCGATGTTAATACAATATTTTTAAAAACAATTTTTTACAATAGCAGTTAGTAAAATGATTTCCAATATCGAATATTTGGGATGAAGTAGATATATGAGCATTTAGACTCAGACACTAAATGGCAATATTGATTATATCCCAAAATTATAAAAATTATTAATTTTCACTACCTATTTAAAAAAATATATGTGAAACGATTATACCTACACTTCCTAAAGACTAAAAAGGATATAACAAATATTTTCTTATTTGAAATCGTACTAAAGTGTACACAAATCGTTACTAATAGTTCAGAAATCGGCTCTTAAGCAATCCATTATACAAATATTTCATGCAAATGCAATGTTGCCAATCTTATGATAATTATTGTATACATGTAAGATAATTTGGACAGGTGTACGATGTACAATAGTAAATTTGTACGTAAAATGACAAAAAGTATGTGTTTGAAGAACGAAAGAAATAATTATGATGATGACGATAAAACATATAATTTTGAGTGTTCTTTACGATAACTTCAATGTCCGAAATTAGCAACATTGAGTGTCAAATTGACAAATATGTAAACATATCTTATAAAAATAAATATTCCTTTCATTTTCACATTTTTTCGATTTCAAATAAAATTTAATATGCACCTCGGCACTGAAGTTCCTTTTTATCACTCATGGTTTACTTTCCTCGGCTTTCCGGGCCTCGACAAATAAATTCTACATTTGTGATAAAAAGTAGAACTTCAGTGCTTTGATACATAAATAACTATTAAGCAAGCTTTTATTAAAATGCACTAAAAAATTAATTTTGCTTAGCTTTTTTGCTCCGGTAAATAAAAGTGAAGGCGTTAATCCTCTATGTACGCAATATTTACGTCTACGTTTTTATTTATGGAGGCAGAAAGACTAATTATTTTCTCCTTTTGAGTGCATTTTAATAAAATATTTATTTATTTGTACTAAAGATATTTCATAAAGGTGTCCGTATTTCGAGGTTCACCTTTGAAATCTCGAATACTATATGAGATACGAAGTCGATTAAATTAGGGAAAAGTTGCCCCATTAAGTAAACCATCCTTCCATTTGTTTTTTCCCGAAAAATGGGAAAGTCGTTTTACTTAAATTTTAATAAATTATATTAGATAAAAAATGTATAAAATCTCATTGTATACTTATAATTTAAAATATGTAATGTTATTTGTAGTTCAATATCCATCGTCGTATTATGTGAAATTTGGTAAGTCCTTCGTGGTTATGAGTCAGAGAAATAAGAAAGTTCGTGACGTGATCGCAGCTCATCAAAATTTGAGAAGCTGAAATGGAAGGAATCGAAAAGTATAGTGATGAGAAACGTGGTTTCGGAGAATAAGACAAACGACTATTCAATATTCGTTACGTATATTCGATATTTGTGCCGTATGCCGTATGTCTCTCGCCCAGGACCGTCACACAAAATATTTTATTCTTACGTATCAAAATTGAATTATTTTAAATAATAATGTACACAGCAGATTGGCACACCCAGCAGTGGGTAATATGCCGTGATGAAATATTTATTTATTTTAAATATACATTAATTAATTAGTATTATTGAAAAAAATCTAAAGATGCACGAATAAAATATCTGATGTGGCCAGAACATTACCACTCGTCAATTTCATATATGTCGTAACAAGATTGTAAAATCTGTCATTTTATAAAACGCTGTCGGATTGTCAAATCTTTGGTAACTAGCTAGACGATTTATAAAATGACGAACAACTTAAGACCCTATTATAAAATGATTATTTGGACATTTTTTCTTACAATTTCTTTAAAGACTCCTTAACATGCGTTATTGCCAAAATCATTGTTTTTACCCTAAAATTAATAATTGTTACATTTTTACTGTTTGAAACAAATGAACATCAATAAGTTATGCATCGCTACAAAGCTAAAAAATCCTCTTTTCAATTCTGTAACTTTCCACATAAAAATCATAACTTTGACATCATAACTAAAAATTTAATTGATAATAAATGAGTATCGTTATTCGAAAGAAAATAAAAAAGTGTCTAAAAGAAATGCAAACCAAAATCCCATATTATATCATATTTAGAAGTTATTTGTTAAATATAAAAATCAAAAATATTTGAAATCTTGCATTTATCTAGTTACCTATGAATTTTTCGAGAAAAACAAATACATCTTTAAAATGATCTTGCACTATGTAATGTAACCGACTTCGTATCTCTTATAGTTTCCGAGATCCCAATGGCGAGCCTCGAAAAACGAACACCTATATATACTAAAGTTTTGTACAAAATATTTTATATTTCCAATAAAATTATTTCAAAAAAACAAAGTCCCGAATTCTTACCCATGAATTAAATGAATATTTTATTACGGATTCAAAAACCTTCACACTATGCGCATATACTCGTAAAAAAACATCACTGCGCATAGTGCACGACCAATTAAATGCTTCGTTGTACGTACGTAAGAATGCCTTCCATCCCTATTGGTAATGAAAGATAAAAATACGTATTAACAAGATTGTCCATTTGTTATAAATAATGGAAAATTAAATAAAAGGGAAGTACGTCCAAATTTTACTTTTTAGAATATACCTAAGGGCAAATCAATCTAAATATTTTGATTTTGCAATATACAAATATAAATATTTATATATTATGACTGTTATCATATTTAGTTAATAGCATAAATGTTAATAAACAAAAGTCAATAAGGTGATATATTTAACAGTTAAATTTAATATCAATAAAAGGTAAACATATGAATTATTAAACGATAAATTTTATATTCAAATAATAATGATCCATAAAACAAAGTTGGTAACCATTTGTTTATTGCTTGTTTAATTTAACTTTTGATTATTTTTCCTGTTGATTGGATGTGAAAATAAATAGGATGCAAAAGGTTTTATTCAATTCTGGGATGGGGACAGCTTTCTGCAGTTTCATCAGTTTAATGTACTTATTATTAATAAATTAAAATTAAAAACACTTATACTGATTATTCGCACATAAAATCATAATGTAATTAATAAATGACTCACCTAATTGCAGCAAATGATGTTTAGGAAAAATATATTCCATGGTCAATCTGAAAGAAAAATAGTTTAATTAGTATTAACAAATTGAGTTATTGCCAGAAGTATGACACGATGAATATTTCTGTGAATGGAAGACCTAACACGAAAGCAATGTCAAAACATAAATTCTATATAAAAAAAATAACTAAGCCCATTTATAAAAATAAGATAATTCTAAATTTTAAAACCGCTGGTCGATAACTCTTTTCATTTCTGAATTCGTTAGTTATGATTTTTTGTATTATTTTTCTTTTTTAATGTTTTATAACAGATTAGAAAATGCTTGACAAAAATTAAATTAATAAAATTATAACAACACAATAATAGGATATAATGATTTTTAATATGTAGATAAAATGTCAAACATTTGTTTATCTTTTTGTTCAAATTATGCTATCAATACAAAATTGAATAAACTTAATAATTAATTTATGGACCTAAAATATTATATAATTTATATGTATTTAGTGTCATTTGATGCAGATTTTTTTTGTTTTTCTAGTTATACTACTAATCAAAACATGGTGGCAACAGTCTGCAAAAAATTAATCCCTTGTTAATTTACTATGCACACCTTAAAAAAACACCCGGTATGTAACTTTTTGTGCTACCACTGGGTAGAGATGCCAACATGGCAAGATCATCAATTACTTATACATAAGTATCAAGTTAGTTGTGGTTTTCTTTAAAAACTTTCCGTATTGATATGTAAGAATTTGAAGGAAATATATTTTTTATTTATTCTGTACAAATACAAAATATGGTACATAATATTAAATTTATTTGTATGTAAGAGATTTTTATAATTCTATTCGAACCAAAATTAGAAACTTATTTTAACATCAACTTTCATTTGATAGTCGAACTATATATAGAAATATCTATTCAATATGTATTCATATTGTTTGCCCATATTTGAATTTTTTAAATCAATGTGACATTTCCTTGTGTGTCTTGTCCGTCCCTGCGAAGACGCTGACGTCATTGACAGATAAAGGTTATCCTAACCTGTGATAGATAAGGTGGATGTTTCAAAGAAAAACTATTTTTATTTAGTTCCCTAATACGCTATACGAGCACGATGAATTAAAAATAAACCTGTGAATAGAAAATACGTAAATGTTATTTCTGATGCCTTACACAAAAATGACGAATATGCTCAGAATTTGTCAAAATGTTTCCGGTAGTAATTGATTCTCGTGAAAAACAGTTATTTTGGAATGCACGCAGCGGATTTCTTTTTAAAACTATATATAAATATTGGAATAGTTATACGTCATAACGATTTCTATTCATTTCAATAAAAGAACATTATAAACAGGTTAGGTTTACATTATAAGTTATACTCGGTTTCTATGATATTTTCAATATTTTGTAAATTCACCTTTTGCCTAATAATAACTGTAATATTTTTTTTTTCGGTGTACCTACCTGCGTACTACCTTGTAATAATCTACTGGTCTCATATTCCAAATTTAATTTTTATTAAAGGTTCATTTGAATTAATATTTTGTCTTAATTTTCACTTCAATATGTTCAAAAAGTACTTATTTGAGTTGAGACCAGATGATCTTACGTGCCAGTCGTACATTGTTACTAATTACGAAAAGAAGTATCAAATGAAACTTATTACAAAATTAGGTTAGACTAGCTTCATCAGACCATATTATATTTGACGAAATATCTATCTATTCATTTAAATAATAGTATTATTCAGAGATTGCGTGGTTGTGTTGCGGTGGTAATTCGGACGGCCCAGATTCGAATCCGACCGACGTCAAACTTCCAATTTTCAAAGTGATCCCTATAATGCCCTCTCCATAACAGCTTTGAAAGCCCGTGAGAGGGCGCTTATTAGGCGATACAAATATGGATAGCGACATTACCGAAATCTGAAAATAAAAACAGATTGGCACATCCAGAATTGGTAATAAGTCATTTTTCATTCATTAAGTTGAGGGCTAGCCGCTTTTGTCACTGCGACCCGTAAGATCTGTTGTAACATGACCCTATCTTAGTTTTCTGGAAGTAGTTCCAGAGTTCTTATGAAGCCAATTACTGCTCCAGAACTAAATTTCCCGATGTCATTTGCCGTGAGGTACCTTTTACCAAGATGGTTCGAAGTTTCAAGTTTTCAGCTATACCAATCTTATACAGGTGGTATTTCAGAGGACAATGACCAGTAAATATACCTGTCATAGTTCTAAGGTCCTTGATGTTCATTGTTGCTCCTTTGAGACCTTTGTTTAGGTTTATTTGAGCACAGAGATTTATTACGTAGATCTCTGCTTGAAATATGGTGAGACTGGTGTCTGTTATTTATTTATATTCAAATTTATTTAATATTTTTGGTTTTATTCTATATTTTAATCTATAAAAATAATTTTAATTGCCATCTCAAGGTCTAGGTATCTACAAATACATACATACCTATATTATAAAACAAAATTCAAAACATTTTAATATTCTAAATTTATATTTTAACTTTTTAACAATTAAAAATGGTTGGGACGTACAAAAAATGTTTTTCTTTCTACTCCTATGTTTTAATATACTTATTAATATTAAGTATGTGTAGTCTGTACTTGAATGACACTCCTTGTGATACAGATTTTCTTTTTATTTCGATACAGATTAGTATTATAATACATATGAATTTTATAACCAGTTTGTTTTTTTAATTATTATGAATAGTCGTAGATAAAGTATATGCAACTCATGTATAATTAGTATTAATACACTCGCATGAATTACGATATCATCATAAACTCGCATACTACATTAATATACAATAAAAATGATTTTTTACACAAAAAATAAATAAAAAAATGATATAAATTCGTGAAGTTTAAGCTTACAAAAGAAAGATGATAAATACAATGGAAATTTTATACGGATGAAAAAGATTGATTTGTAATGCCGGTTTTACATTGGGCAACAATTGCGCGTGCAACTGCAACTTACAATTGATAGCGGCAATATTGCATAGTGTAACATGAAAATTGCACGTGCAACACATACTCGCAACCTATTGCACGAAAATAGCGCATGTTCTAATTCGTGCAACAATTGCACGAGCAACTTAGTAATTTACGGTACTACCAACTTATTGTTTATCTGCCATTTATAGGTTATGTATTTATTTTGATCAGTGAGTCACCTTTTGATGTCCATTTAAACCATACTTAATTGTAAATTTAATTATAGAAGTATTTAAAACATTTAAAGTTACCTTACAACGCTGAAATTACTTCTCCTTTTATTCACCCGTAATGACCATAATGTCAAAATAATAGTTATTAATAAATAATGTTGGTATAACTGTTGGTGACACTTCAAAAATGTTTAAGTTGCATGTTGCTCAATGTAAAGCAAGAAAAATTGCATTTGAAAGTTATTGCCGGTATCAATTGCAAGTTGCAGTTGCACTAGCAACTGTTGCCCAATGTAAAACCGGCATTATCCTAATAGGTACAGTTAAAAATTTCAAAAATTGTAGAATTTGTATATTTTTCTTTTGTAAATCCTATATTTTGTATATTTCAACTTTATTATATAAAATCAACCCTTTTTGTACTATTAATTTAATTTTGCACAAATCCAGTTTATCATTGTACAAAACATCCTAATACTGTACGCACGCAATAAATTTTAGCCTGAAAAATTGCCTCATATCCTGATTAAAAGTTAGGATATTTTAATTTCTATATAATTTAAATTTTATAATAAAATATTGAATCACAACAAAATATAGTAGCTAAAACACATTTATGTATATGTCTTCACGGGATTTTATTCATTGCTGACTGTACTACTCTACTTTATGTAAAGTACGATAATAATAATGATAATAATATCACGAATTATTAGGTAGGTACCTACTTATTAGTGGTTGTAATAACACCATCATTAGCAGACATTGGTAATTACGAATTTTACAATAAAGAGAGTTTAACAGACGTCGCCTTATGGACACTCAAATCTATTTAGATGAATGCACCATAGTAATTTTTGTTTTACATTTTGGCTTTGGTTGAATTCCAATCTGTACACATGTACAATTGGTCTCATAATTCATTCAACTACACTTTTACTAAATTAAATAGTTATGATGATAAATTTATTCATGTGTTTACAAGTTGATGAATAAATGAAACAACGTAAAAAGATGCTTTTAAAAATATTATTTCTATGCGAGATATTTATTTATCTAAGTCAACAAAATCGATTTCTGAATCTATTTAAAAACATATTTCCTTGTTTACGCAATTCTTACTCAATGACGTTTAAAGTATGAATGAAAAATACATGCACTCACATGAATAAAAGATTCTAAATGTATTCCATACCGTACATATGTTCCATTAACTGTAATTAATTTACTTTATTCATTTATTCATTTCCGAATTGATTTTAGGCTGGGGAATATTGCTCTTAATTACTAATTTATTTATTTATTTACAGAATAATTACAAGACATACGCATGTACTAATGACGAAAACATTCTAAATATCGAATAAGTATTGATTTGTTCTTATTCTGGATCATAAATAAATAAAGAGTTCATCTACCTAAAAATACAACTGTGCCTAAATAATTGAGAATTCACTATAAACGGTGCCATAAAAAAAATTGGAAAAATATTGTTCTTTATAGCAAAAGAATTGTATGAGTCGAATTTATCTTAGTCGCAGGATGATTTTTAATGAGTGTAACTAAACAGTTTATTGGGGAGCTCACTTCAAGTGAAAAATGTCACATAAACATAGATCCTATACCTTGTAGTTACCAAAATACATATTTATTTTGTAATGGTAATGCGAGTACAAGCACTATAACTCAGAGACTATGATCCTCGCTTAAAATTTTCCTGCTGGAATAGGAACTATATTTTGATTAATTTTTTACTCAATCAGTGTTTTTAAACAATAATTGCTGCATTTTTACTGTAGAAAGAGTAATTGTTAATTCATTACTGTATATGACATTTTTGTTTTTAACAACGAAGACTCAACTTACATAATAGGACAACCTACAAATTGACATTTCTTTTTACAAAATGACCCCTTCTACTGAACTAAATGGTTCAGATCATTTTGAGTTTATTTCGCGAGTGATGCAGTCTCGGAAAGGGGGGGTGTGAGTACATTTAGTACCACTCAAAGAAAAACAACAATTTTTACCATAAATAATACAGCTAACGCTTGGTACAGTATGGAAATGATTATGAAAGTTCTAACGAAGATGTGACGTCTGCGTTACTCCAACGTAAGAAGAGAGACCCGAAATATGTACGTAACTATTTAAATTTTACGTAAGCTTCAGAGTAGATGTCACTTGTCATTACCAGTAAACTTAATTTTGTGTTTATTCGAACTGTTGTTACGTCAACATCGCCCTATTACATGAAAATTTTTAATGGCTGGTACTTATTGGATCAGTATTTTAAATAGAGAATCAGTATTAAATAATCAGGAACTTATAATATATATTTTTTAAATATGTACTATGGTTCGCCTTTTAAGGTAAATAAATGATTGTGATTAAAAACCAATGATGAGTGTATTTATTAAGAAATATTATGCCACAATGGCTCTCATCTTCAGCATGGAATACATAAAGCTACAAAGAATTGTAGTGTAAGATTTATATGATTGGTTTTTAATCACAATCATTTATTTACCTTGAGAAGGCGAACCATAGTCCTTATTTTAAAAATTTCTATAATATACAAGGTACTCCAGCACTACATGAATGTATAAGAATACTATGGTCATATAAATATAAACTATTTTTCATTGGAAAATAAAAAAATAAAATAAACACTCGGCAGTTTCCACAAAGTTTTTATAAAAAATAAATATATCATCTCGTCATATTACCCATTGCTGGGTGTGCCAATCTGCTTTGTACACATATATCGGTAATGATGAAATATTTGTACCGTGCGGGCGCTTACCAGACGTCACCTCACGGGCACTCATTGCTGGCGTGGAGAGTACACCACAGGCGTCAATTTTGTGCCATTAAAATTCGTAGTAATTTTTGGCGTCGGTCGGAATCCGACCCGGGTCCCCATATTCGCTCAGGCACTTCTGATGATGGCAGCAACGCCGAAATTGTATAAAGAATCTTATAGAATTATGTTAAACGTATCGAGTGTTTAATTTTTTCTTATACATCATGTTTCACCGAGAACCCACAGCGATTACAGCATCTTTAATTGATTTTATTTTTAATTGTATCATTGTACTTATGAAAATACAAAACAATATACCTAGCTATTTTTATTTTGTTTTCAATTATATGTATTCAAAAATTCATATAGAATAAGTAATTTAACAAAAAACCGTATACTTGAACGAACCTATTATTTAAATATAATCGGTCTCATAAGTCTACCTTTGTAATACGTCTCATCACCTCATTTGACGTTCTTGTGGTTAATATAAAAAATATACTATAGTATACTAACCAACATAGTCGCCCGATTTCAATCCAAATGAGAGATATTTTGAAGCGAAATGTTAAGGCAAAAAAAAATATTTGAAAATAATTAATTTCATTATGGAGGGTGCTTAATACTTTTAGCCATGATTGTATAATTATGTCATAAGAAAATCGTAGTGTAACGTTTCGAAATGCGTTATCTCTCTTATGATTGCATTTGTAGAACCTAGACGTTCTCTGCTCATACTAATATGCAAGTGGGACGATTTTGCAACGGATGAATTATCTCATCTCGAATCAGTCTCAGTCCGCACTCATGCAAGTTTGAACTTGCAAATGACTTGTCATTTCCAACCAACCTAAGCGTTGTTTCAATGAAGCCTCATTATTTCTGTATTTATCATTCTGCCACTACATGTATTATTATATCTTGCTGTATTTTATTTTGCAACTTTTACTTACTTATTAAATATTAACATAATGTTTTACAAACTGGTACGATTTTTAACAAGATAATTTTCTCGCTTACATAAATTGGGTAGGTGGCTCAAAGCAAGGTAATGTATATTCGTATTCGTATGTTATGTGGGATAAGTTGGTACAATTATTATTTTTTCACTTAAAATAAGTAAAAGTGGTTGTTATTTTAATATTAGCGATGAATATACAGAGTGTTATTTAAGTAAGCATACAACGCTTAACCGATGAAAGAACTAACCCCATAGTAAATCTGGCAATAATTTTTGTTTTAGATGCTTTCTATAAGACCTGGAGTCCCTTAAAACAGACCAATCATAGTTCAAAATTTTATAAAGAAAAATAACAATGTGTTCTCTGGAAAAATTGTTGATTATCAAAATCACTGGCCCAGGGGGCCTGAAGCTTAAAGTTTTTGGTGACCCTTTACCGCTGTGCGTCAGAAATAAGAAACTAAATTAAAATTGATTGGTGAACCATGTGTGAAATAAATATTTTAATAAATAAAAACAAACGTTTTTCATGTTTAGTAAATTATAATATTTTTATTCACATACAAATATAAATTAAACACAATCATTTTTCCTATCATAGAATGATAGGAAGACAATTTAGAAGAAAAAAAAATATAATAAGAACTATATATATATATATATATATATATGGCCATACATATATCGGCAAATTATAATTTTAACATTGAATTTCCTATTTTCGGAAAAAAGTAGACATCCAATATATGTACATCAAGTTTGAAAATCGGGGGCCTGAAGCTTAAGCTTCATAAGCTTCAATATAGATCCGCCACTGGTTAAAACTGACGTGAAACGCTTTTTTGCATTAGCGTACAATATAATATTGTAATATTGTAATAAATGCCAATTACCTTTAAACATGTAGTTTTTCATTGTGAAAGTGTTAAATATATATTATCTGCCGTCGCCAATGATCTTATATGTCAATTGTGACAGGTGTGACATGGTAACATCTTACAAGATCCGTGCGTTATTATGAAACTAATGGGCACAATTTTCACATTTAAAAACTCTTCGATTTACCTTGAAATATTAACCAGATATCGATTGTCTTTACATGGATGTTTAACAAAAATTTCATGAACCATTCAATTAATATGTGTATGCTACTATCATAACATCATATTTGATAATTGATACCAAATTTAATTAATAGAAGCTTTTAGTGCTTGATATGAAATAAAATAATAATGGAGCATAAATGTCGCCAATATTTAATTATATTTTAATATCATATGTCGAGCAGTTATTAAATTTTAATAGCGTAAAATTGCACTTTATTATAAATATTGACTGGTAAGTTGTGTAATTTTATTTGCTGGAAGCCACATAAAATTGAAACTGCGTATGGGTATTTCACAGAATTAAACTATTTTCATTGATTTTCAGAGAAAACTGTAAAACAGTTTGACAATATTTTGAAAATATATTTCTATTAGTTGATGTAATGCTGGTTATTTATATTTGAAAATTTCTTTCGTGTGGGAGGTCGTCTGCTCTTCTATTCACCGACAACACGAAGTTGTTTCAATATATAACGAAATAGAATAATATTATAATAGCTACTTATGTGTTTAATTGTAAAATGCAGCCGCAGCTGCCTTTTTGGGTTGAAATTATACAACCCCAAGGTTGAACAATTCTTCCTTTTTAAAAAGTCGATGAATCAATCTCTGTTTAGGATAAGAAAACCTGCCTCACTCCCAGATAGACACAAAAGGAACCCTCATATAGTGGTATACAAATGCTTTAAAGTGATTTGGAATTTCCGTAACATTAGTTACCTATATATGCCAGTATATGGCTGTTAAAAATGTTTTCTAGTGATTTACATGAAACTCTCCATGAGGACATTGTAAATTACTTGCAAAGTATATTATTATTATTTGGATTCAGAAAAAAAATAATAAATGACAACTTAAGTAAAAGTTTAAAGTACTTCGTACGTCCCAACGCGTATGACAAGTTATATCTGTCGTTCCACGCAGAACGCAGATAAACTCGTCTACGCGCGTCGCCCTGAGATACCTTTACTTCTTGGTTCAAAATAATAATTAATATTTGAAAAACCAATTACTTTTTCAATTCTTTATCAAATTTTCAAAAGTAATTCAGCACAACTACTTTTTTTCTAAAAGTAATTAATTATGAATTACATTTTGGGACAAAGTAATTTAATTAGTAAGTAATTATCAAAAGTAATTAATTACAACTCAGCTTTGGTTGTTGTATTGTCGTTTTTTTAAGTTTTACCTGGCCATCTCCCTGTATTTATTCTCTTACGGTTTTCTGCAATTAGCGCTTCTTTTTAAACATCGAAAATGCTTTAGTGTAAATCAGACTCCTAAACCACGCCCTAATTAACTGTCAAAAATCTTTCGCTATTTCAAACAGAGTATAATAAAGACATTTATATTTAAAAGGGGCATTTTAAATTTTAAGCCCAAGCTTGTTTTTAATTTTATTTTATTTATTTATCTTTTTTAATCTTTTGAAAGTGAGTAATGCTTTTTGTAATTATTTTATACAATGAAAATTGATTATCTTTATAATTTTGTATCATAATCACTATTGCCATCTAGAATCAAAATGTTCAAATATGTTTTTCATTTAAATTTTTTTCTACGGGAAATTATTTTACCTACTGCCATAATAAAAGTTATTTAAATAAATGTTTTGATTTTATAAACAAACTCTTTAAGAAAATATGATATTGTCATCTGAACTACGCTTGTGTGCAAAGTTTTAAGTCGATCAAATATGTGACAATGGGTCAAAATTGAATTACAAAACTAACTAATTAAAAAACAAGTGAAGTAAGTTATAATAAAAGTTTGTAAAAAATATTTATAATATATGTATGTGACTGAAAATTCATAGCAACGAGTATATTCCTTTCTTAGCCAAATTTTGGGTGTATTCATTAAAAAATACAATACAATAATATTAGGGCTGAGTTTATATCTCGACTCATTTTTGGATGCAGAATAATTAACTTGTATGCAATCAAAATATCAGCAAGAATAATACATTTCCGGCCGCATGTTTTCTTAGAATTAATACCACTCTAAGCGTGTACAGTATGATAACGAGAGAATGAACTAGCAAATATCTCCGTTATTAAAGGTGATAGGAATATTTGTCTCAAACAACAACATTTACTATACAATACAATGAATACATTGACAAAATAATGCTGTACAGAAGTATGCCATCACTTCCGGTTTCGGAGTATGAGATCATAATTTTGAAATGTCAAATGGAATGTAAGTACTATATATTTTTTCAATTTTAAAAAGTAACTGTTATGCGATATAATTTTTTAAAAGGCGTTGTCTTGGAAATCCCCATTACAACTGACCCTCCGAACACCCGTTACAGCGACCTAGTACATATACGTATCTTTCTTATACTGTGAGACAACCTTTCTCTGTTGGTGTTTCGTTGAGTGACTAAACTGTACGAGTAGCTGTAGAAAATGAATCAGTTTTGTACTCTGGCTTCTGGGTATTTTTGTCTGTTTCATGTACTTAACAACCGGAATGTAAATTTGCCAAGTCCGAGTTGTATTTTAAATATATTACACCATCCATACATAGCTTCACGTGTACAAATCATTTCATATGTTTATTTGTTTGTTTAGAAAATTTGTTTGTGAAAATTTTACAAATTTATGGCTGATTGTAATGAAATTTGAAATATGTCAAATAAACAGAAATTTAAACCTGACGGAATGAAAAACTTAATATTTTATAAATTGTATTCCACGAATATGATCAGAACAATAATTTTTAACACACATATAAATAAATATATCATGGCATATTACCCATTGCTGGATGTGCCAAGCTGTTTTGTACACAGATTTCAATAATGATGGTGATAATACATGTAGTATTTGAAAGAAATAAATTGGTGACTGAGTGCAATGTGTTGGTAGATGGAGTGAATTTGGAGCAAGTAAATGAGTTTATATATTTGGGTAGCATGATGTCGAGGAATGGTCGAATTGATCGAGAGATAGAAAGGAGAGTGAATGCAGGATGTAAGGAAATGGGTGTTCTGGGTACATTTGCACCAAACTTATCAAGGGTTGCTCGGTTAAGTAATGGAGTGCTAATGCCTGCTTTGATGTATGGAAGCGAATGTTGGACATGGACGGGAAAGCATAAAAAGTGAGTGACTGCCGTGGAAATGAGGTATTTACGTGGTGTATGTGGGTATGTAAGACGGGATCGCGTGAGGAATAATTTGATGTATGAAGAATGTATGGTTAGGAACAATGTTATTAAGAGAGCTGGTGTGTCAGTTGAGATGGTTTGGTCATCTGGAGAGAATGGCGAAGTGAAAGGCTTATTAAGCGTATATATCTTGGTGAAGTTGAGGGTTTTCGATAGCGTGGCTGACCAGTGTGTAAGTGGACGGATGTGATTGGTAGGGTGGTTAAAGAGAGAACGTTTCCAAGTGGGAAAAAAAGAAGAACATGTATCCGTGCGATTATGAACGTGGCGAGACGAAAGAAGTGTGCTTAGACAGGAATGTGTGGCGAAGGATGATTGTTTCTTAACTATTATTGTGATCCAGATGCGGTATTTCGCTACCGAAAATCGGTCACTATGCTGAGAGTGAGGATATATTGTATGATGTTGAAGTTATTTTTTTTTCGGGTTTGTGCTAACCCACTAAGTGGGACATGCGTGATTTTATGTATGTATGTATGTATGTATGTATGTATGGTAACATATTTGTACCGTGCGGGCGCTAACCAGGCGTCACCTCACGGGCACTCATTGCTGGCGTGTTATAAGTATAACTATAAAATTAATGTTATCGGTAATATACCGGGTGTCTACGTTACTTTCCGAACATAGGAAATTCAATGTTAAAATTTCGATTTGGCGATATCTCTTTACCTCATAACTTTAGAAAAAAAAGTGCAATAAAGACATATATGATATTTCTTTTGATTTTACTATTAATAGAATAATAGCAAGACCTAATCTTGAAGAAAAATTTAATCACACATTCTAATAATAATAAAATCAAAAGAAATGTCAAATCTGTCGATATGTCAGAAACAACAAACATAAATTATTGTTTAATTTTTCATAGTAATCTAATAATTGCCTTAAATCGTGTATGTATTTTATTTTGCTTCTCACTCGTTCATAAGAAACAATATAACAACAAACTTGGTAATCAATCGATGCAGTTTTTCATTTTGGACATTTTTCTTCATTTCACTTTTTTCCAAAATCAATAGGTAAAGAGACATCACCAAATCATGATTTTAACATTGAATTTCTTGTTCGAAAAAAAGTAGACATCTGGTATGTACAATAAATTACGAGTAACATAAATTGTAATACATATTGCGAAAGTTATACCTAAATATACCGGGTGGTTGTGGTTAGACATAGGGATTTAACGTATTAGTTTTAAGTTGCATGCAAAATTGCTTTTACATTTTTTATTATATTTTTGGTTTCTTCACAATTTTAAAAAGATTTTTCAAAATATCTGTTTATTGGTAGTATAACTTTATAAATTGCATACGAATTTAAATATGCATGGTGACAAGGTCATTGGCAGTAATTATTTATTATATAACTATTATAATTTTTATGATTCTTTATCAGGTGTACATATTGCTATAAATTACAATAGATAACTGTACAATAACAATAATAATAAATTACATTTACAGGGTACAATATTTTCAAATATTTTTTAATTAGGTATGGCTGCATTTTATATATTGTTATTGTTATAAATCTTTCAAAATAATTCCACGTTTGTTACGTAAAACAATGATTTGTTTTAATAATAACAATGTATTCAAACATATTTCATAATAGTAATAGGTAATTTATTATGATAAACATTCTTAACTATATTCTTATACATAACTGATATAGGAATATAATTCGTGTAGAATACAATAATAGTTATTTGTATATCAAGGCCGCGAAATCACTCTTTAGCGTATCGAGAGAAAAATTGTCGCCGAGGCCGCTTGCGGCCGAGGCAAGACAATCTCGAGGACGCTAAAGGATTTCGCGGACAAGGTGTACACAATATTTTTTGTGCAACCGTAAAAAATATGTAATTACAAATTTTATTAATTTTAAACAGTTTCACTGTAAATTGAAAGTTGGCTTTCAAGGTAGCTATGGAATTGACATTTGATAAACAAAACAATTAGTTTTGAAAAAATCATAGTGATTGTTTACTCAATTTCGCGGCCGCTACCATGACAACGGCCGCGAAATGGATTTCGCGGCCGTTGCCATAACAACAACCGCGAAATTCAATTTCGTGGCCTATATTGCGGCTGCGAAATGCCTATTTCGCGGCCGGTTGCACAAAAAAATATATACTTTAAAAACTATAGACATTTTTTAAGTATGTATATTTTCAATTGGTTTTAATAAATTCGTAAACTAAACGGGGATTTCCAAAACAAGTCGATTTCAAAAATTGTTATTGTACATCAACTTTAGGCTATAAATAAAACTAAAATATTGTTTAATTATAAAAAAATTATAAATAAATTTGTGACGTTCTAGGGCAAATACTCGACGTCATGTGCGTCTTTATCCTATTGGTTAATTAATTTACCGCGTTTTAATGAAGGTCGTACAATATTGACAAGTGAATACAAAATTATATTTGCGCTTCCCAAATGTTTTACCCGATGTAAATATAACGCACTTTGATTTAGATAAATGGAAAATAAACAAAAACACGTGGTCAGTAATGAAAGGTTCTTTGACAAGGTTGTGGTTATGTTTATGTTTAACTTTACGCGGTTTTCTTTTAATGTTATATTCACTCTACTTCATTCATGGTTCATAGCGGACAATTAGTATCTATTTCTTTATTACGTTTTTCTCATTATTAATTTGCTTAAAAAATAGGTTCCTAGTATCATTCGTCATTGTATTTTTACTAATAATTTTTTTTATACTATTGGATAGCAAATTTCACGTACTTTTCAAATTTGAATAAAAATATAAGGTGCTCCATTTGACATCTATAGAAAAACATATACTGCCGACATTTTAATTAAAAAAAAATCGAAAATTTCCCGTAATATTTAAAATAATCAAGTTGTTAAAAAAGAACGGATATATGAATCACCTGTATATATAAATACTTAAACAATATTAACTATAATTTCAAATCATATTTATCCAAAATTAAGTAAATAAATAACAATTGCAAAGCAAAACAGTAAAAATTGAAACAGTAAAATTAATTTTCGGAATTTATAAACAACAAACAAAACAATTATTTTATAATTAACAATTTGTTCTACCCGAAAATAGGTAACTCAGCGTAGAACATATCGTTAAACCATATTTATAACTCCCTCTTCTAAACTGGCAAGGTCTAAGAATATCCTACGCCACTTCAATGAATGAACCGCTCGAGCATACGTATACGTAAATTCGTCTAAAAAATACCTTTTCGATGATGCATCGTTCAACAGCTCGACTAGACAGTTATGTACGGCTGCGGGAAAATCGTGATTTTACCCAGCAGGTAGCAAGTCATTTGAAAATTTCCAGCTTACCATCATCACGATACTCGAATTACCAGTGACCTTGAGATGTTGGTAACATTCTAGCGGACCTAGCCAGTGCCAGTGTTCGTGAGAGAGCTCATAGGCGCGTACAGAAAATTTGTAGGGGGCATGAGTAAAATTGTATTGTTTTGTCTACTAAATCTAAAGAATGAAAGTTGATGTTAACCTTAGTTTATAATTGCGGTTTTCTTTCATAACTTTGAATGCTGATGTTGAAGGAAATATTATGTTTATTTATTCTTTTATACAGGAAAATATTTGTGAAAATCTTAAAATTCGAAAGGTTTTTCCAGGTATTCAATATTAAATTTCCAAATATACAGAAAATTCTGTATATTTTATATGATTTCTTAGAATTCTATTCCAACATCAAGTTTCATTAATTAGCCAAAACACGTCATCAATAACTGTTTTTATGATTATGCATAAGGAAAACAAAATTTCTATTAAATAAATTAAATTGCAGACTACTCTTCTTTAAACTATATTGGAATCTGTACACTATTGAATAAAAAATAAAGGTTACTGTTATTTTTGAAGTTACTATCATCTAATGTGTATAGGATGACATGTTTATTAAGGCAACAAAATATTGATTACAAAAAAAATAACATTGGAACATAAAAACAATTGTAATTCTAACAATATATTGATAATTTTAATAAATATTGATAATCTTCATAATTTTAAATTTTGATATTCCTCATACAAAGCGACCATCACCGCTCTGATCCTGGGGTCGTGGGTTCGACTCCCATCAGGGACTTGGATGTTTGTAACTGTTCTTTCATCATCTCATCTCCATCAACGCAACGCAAATAAGTAAAATGATATAAATAAAAGGTAAAAACTGATTCACCCCCATCATCAATTGTAATATTTGTAATAAATTGAATACAATATAGAATTATTATTATGAAACATCATTTAAATTGAGAGCGATCTATAAATCTTGAAAATTTTGTTCGTTATTCGTTAAGCCGTAATATTTTTTTTAATATTCTATGACGTAGAAACAGACATTAGTCTCATTTTGTTCTGAAACACTGGAGTCCGCTAATAATTCAAGTCACATAAATTCGAGCATAAATTGATTTATTTCAACACTTACAAAAATATATACATTGAAAAGTAAGATAAAAAAAAGTAAGATATAATATAAAATTAAAATAACTTGCTTGGTCAATAACTGGAAATATGCATGGATAATAACCAATTTAAAAAAATAATTAATAAAAAACTATGTATATTATAATCCAAATTTTGATTGCCACTGGCACGATTTTATTGCCTAAGTCATTCAACATATCTTTCATTTCCATACTAACGCACGTGGTTTCTGCCTGCCGTGACATCATAAATTCAAACAAGTGTTATTTCAAAAAGGCGATAGCAAAAAAGGCTTGAAAGTAGTAAGAATTTGGAATAGATTAAAAACACGAGTAAAACAAGTGACGTAGATGTCATTAAAAATTAGAATATTTTAAAAATGAATAACTTTTTAAACTATAATTTCAAGGTCTAATTTTAATATAAATGACCAGTTTCTAATATTTTATACAAAGTTATATATTTAGATCTCATGGTACACTTTTTACAATCGCTCTATGTGCCTTTTCTTTTGGTAAAATATGTCGCACGCCACTGGAATTCGCCTAATTGTCCAATACGACCAACTTTTTATTTACCTACATTATTTTTTGCAAACAATTAAAGTTATTGCCCTATATACTCCGCTTATGACTCACACATTTTTTTATCTTTTTAGTGACATACTCACAAAAATGTATAATTTTCATTAACTTTTTCTCATTTCCTGCCCCATTTTGTACGCCCATGGCTCAATGTTGTGCAGGCCAAATCGCTGATGACGTTCAATGTCCCTAAACTAATAAATAAACGAGTCAGGTAGTCATACTCTGTTCCGGTACGATTTTTAGATTGAGTGATAAAGACTCAGTCAGCACAGCATTGAATGTGAAGGTTAGATTTTAGTGTCGTATGAAATCAAATTACACCTCATACAGCTGTTTTTCTCTAGAAAGTTTTTGCTTTATTGTTAAACACAGGAAATAAAATTTTACTGACATTAAAATTGTTTCTTTATATAAAAGTGTGGAAATGATATCTACACTTATGTTATGAGTAAGCACATACACTGCTTTTTAAAATACGTTTAATTTCTCTTTCTAACTTACTGATAAGATATACTATTACGATTTTTGTAATAAATAACTGTTATATAACTAAATGAAGGTATATTTGCTATACATGCATTTCTTATACCGGGAGTTTATTTTATCAGTAAACATAGGGTTTATCATTACCATAATTACAGAATAAAATGATTGACAAGAAATGAGGTATTTCTATTTTAACTCAAATAATCAAAATTGTCACAATTAACATCTAAATAATATCGTAAACGATTATGAAAAGAATTAATAGCATTCGCTGGGAGTAATATTTTGTGAAGCTGCACTAATTCTGATTTTTAATTGTTCAATGTTCATTTTCCCACCATTATACACATTTTTCAAGTGTTCCCAAAAAAAATCATTTGGTGCAAGCTATAATTATTACAGATTTTTCGAATTGTTGTTGGGCAGGGTCTGGGTCGATTATTAAATGTAGCATCAAATACATCTGTATTGTATAAAAAACCATTTTGAAATGTGACAATTTGACGAGTTTGACAACTATTCCCAATGTTTACCCATAAAATAAACGCTTCAATACATTGCTGTCATTTTGTAACAATGGTAAAGAAACTACTCTATGTTTACTGATAAAAAATAACTCTGTATCACGCAGTTTTGAAAATGGTTTCAGTTTTCACGCAAAATTACGTGAAACTGTTTACATGCAATTTTCAAAACAAATGTACAGATTGGTTTGAAAACAGCTTCGGTACATGCGAATTTGGCTGATAAGTGATGTGATAGATAATCTTCACTCCAAAATTTCGTATTACCGTTATTCCATTTTTTTTTACATTGTACCACTATGCATAAAAACTACACATGTCAGTTTATTTGCAGATTAGTAATATTCACAAAATGACAGAAATGTTATCCTACGTACACATATCGAAATTGAATTTTACGTGTTTACATGAGTAGTTTTGAAGTCAAAACAACGGATTTTAGTTTTGGTTTAATATAACTCAAAACCGTTTTGACACTGTATACATGGCGTTTTCAAAACTAAAATTGTTTTGAAAACTATTTCAAAACTGCTAGTAAACTTAGTAATTGTTTTTCACAATTTACCTAAGTCGTATTTTTAAAAGGGTTTTATGTAACAAAAATAAAATGTTATTATAAAAAATATATAATGAGGTTTTTCTCTTATTTTCCTTTTTTTAACTATGTATAATAAAAGTAACTATACGTTATACATTTAAATATATGAAACAAAAAGTAAGTTCATTTTTTGTAATAAGCGTAAATAAAATATTTAGATAATTTAGCTATTTGTAAATTGTAAAATAATTTGGTTTGGTTCAGTTTTCAGTTAATGAGTTTAAAAATAAAATTAGAATTACTGAAAAATTGTCACAATAAAATTTAAATTTTAAGAATATTTAATCTGTACAGCTGACCTACCTAAACGTACATCAAAAGATGTTTTATAATTTTTTTATCATCACCATATAACGGTGGACTAATAAATGTATCAATTAACTTGTCTATACACACTTTTACAATCAAGATGTATAGAAATTTGCTTTGTTTGACGAAAAAATTTTAATTTAATAATAATTTAGTTTATTTTATGCAAAAAAATCAACCATATTTTATTAATAAAGGTTGTTTACAAGTGTCAACAATACAATATAAGGAAAAAAATAAACATTTTAAAACAAAAAATCATAAAATAATCGCGCAACAGTGACGACTACCTAAGCTACCATATGATTTCGTCGCTTAACATATGCAAAGAAAATGCTTTGAAGATACTATAAATTCGCTTTGGAAAAGGTAAATAAATAAACAAGAAGATCGAGAGGCTCGCAAATTAAAGAAAAAATGAAAAAAGGGTCGCGAGAATTCTATAGCTCACCATTGGGTACACCCAGAAATGGGTAATGAACCGTGATATAAAGTATAGATTGTACGCAAGTCCAAATTATGTAACCTAGATACGTGTATGTACTAAATTTATAATTTTTAAAAATACTGTATTTAAATTTACAATAATATTTTTGTGTAATGTACTGCTTATCGTCACATATTTCATTCATAATTATAGCCTTATATCAATTAAGGCGCTAGACATTTTATTAACAATAATTACCATATTGTCATAGTTTTTCCATAAAACCGTCAATATTTTCAGTTTTTTAAACTGACTCATCCATTGACGCATAAATTTTTTCCAAATAAATTTTATTCCAAGTTTATAATTATTAGTATAACATGACATTGACAATTATTTATATAATTTTAAGTAGCTTGTGCAAAAAATATGCAATCTTAGTAAGGAAAAAACAAATTATACGATAAAAAGGTGTATAAATTAAACATCTGTTGTCACGAATATGGATATTTCGCTTATAAATTTTAGTTTATTTGTAAGTTTTTTAAATATTTTTAGTAGTGGTGCACTAATAAAAGTATACAAACTTTATTAGTTTTATGGAAAACAAAATTAACAAATTTCGAAAGTAATAAATCAGCAATATATTTATTTTAATATAGGAGGACCACTTTTAGAAAATAAATATGTTGTCCCGATATTTATGTGTATGTGTGTACATACATACACATCGAACTTATGATTGAGTTCGTTGATACCGGTCGCTAAGGACGGCCCGATTTTTAATTTGTAATCCGATAATAAAAATTATTTATCGTGAGTTTTGTGGTGCACTTTCCGCAACAGTATGAAGTGCCCATAAGGTAAAAAAAGCAGATATGAATAATAAGCTGTGATGATACTTACGACAATATTTACAGAATATACTTACTGATAAAAATGTATGATATCTGTGAAATAATAGAGGAAAAATGAATGATGTAAGAAAAGAAAATGATCCATTTATATGTAGTATTTATTATTATTATTATATTATCACAAATCCTTTTTGGCTCTCAGATCATACACACATACGTCAGTCGGCATCATACACTACATAATTTTACAAAACAGTTAATTACAGTTATATGTCATTCATACATTAGATCACTTTTTTGATTGAAAACATATTTCTTATATTTTTTTATACAAAAACACAGACGTTTAATTAATGTATTTACTTACGTTACATACTCTATATAATAATATATACATACATGAGCTCTTTACACATTTTCTACCTACCATAAAGATACATAATACATTTCATCGTACCTGGTAAAGGCCTGTGAACACAAACAATGCTGCCAAGAGGCGAATGAAAAACTGGTGACTGACATACGTACTGGTCTGGTTATGGTACATGGTACAAATACATCGTAATCGTAATTGTAATCGTAATGCATGTATTATGTATTGGACTAAGGGTTTGTGCAGTAGATTTTTAACAATTTCATTTTCATTGTTTCATTAGTTGACAGATGACTACAGCTGCGCGCATGCGTTACTCAGTCATTCGCTAAGCAGGCGGCCGTAGTCAGTGGCTCTCAACAGGCGGGACCCAGTATGTTAGCAAAACAAAGCCGCAAACGAGGAAATACCGTTGCTACGCATTCATAAATCAGCGTAGCGTAGATAGTATACCCTAGTTTACTTGAGTAATAATACACGTTATTAGTGAAAGATGTTTATGAGTTGGTATGATACTCAGATTAAGATTGAGCATCACTGGTCCCACTGCTTGCGCTTGCACAACGAAGGTGGGCAGCTGTTTCTCAGACACTCTATTGCACAAATCGCTTATTGCAAATTCTCGACTACATTGGAATTGATTAACAAGTGGCCTGTACATTGTACATGAGTACATGAATTAAGCAACATATACCGGGGTGTGTGGATTTCAGATCTTAATGTTAGGCCTGTGTATAGTCTAGCACTAGCACCCATGAACACGGGACGGCCCGGTGCAAGCGTGCATTGCATTTGTTCGAGCCCGAGCCGACCATGACCATATCCTCTGGGCTACAGTCAGATTCCAGAGTCTACGACGGCCGGCACGACTCTCGTCTCTCAATCTCAATTAATTATACATAATAGATCAGAGGCACTATTATTAAATATAAATCTTATTTCTTAATAGATATGATTTAAGAAATTTTAAAATTGGTAATTAAAATAATATTATGCATCATTTGCGTTGATTTGGTTCCACGTATAAAAATATATTGTGCAGTTTTAAGCCATTAAGAAGTATACTGTATTGTATATAGGTAGTAAATAGTAATGTAAGATATACTTATAACAGATATCATGACGAAGACGAATAGTATGCTATGCTATGCTATGCGTTGTGAAGCTAGTACATACATGAACATGACTTATTCTTGTTAACCGTGAACCGAGCAGTGAGTGCCTGTGAGTATGGATACGTGTGAGCAACGTGAGTCTGGTGATGTTGAGTTGAGCATCCAGCACACACGGTTCCGCAGATATGTCTATGTCTATGTCTAGCTCGTCGCTCGTCAAAACTTCGTCCATGATTTCATTCCAATTCAATACAGATATTATATATTACAGAGATACAAAACGAAATGAACCAAACGTGCACAATTCCATTTCAATTTCACATGTTACATTGAAAAAGTACATTGTTCCCGTGAGATATTATTCCAATATGATCTTAGTAAAGTATTGTATAGTAAGAGTGATAGGATACGATACTATATAAGACTTTAGAGCACCGTACAACAGCAGTAGCTTTTCTTCTCCTTCTCAGGGCTAAAGTTCATTTCGCGCACTATTTCCGCGAACATCTCGTTCACGTTTGTTCTGTTTTTGGCACTAGCCTCCACAAACGGGCACCCCCACAGCTGCGCCAGCGTGTTGCCCTCCACAGTGGGCACTTCCCGCTGGTGCTCCAGGTCCACCTTGTTAGCTACGAGCAGGATCGGCACCCTCTCGGTCCCCTTCACCCTAGTGATCAGCTCCTTCATGGTGCGGATGTCCTGGAACGTCTGGTGGTTCGTTAGGCTGTATACCACCACGAATCCCTGTCCGTTTTTGATGTACAGGTCTCGCATGCTGGCAAACTGTTCCGTGCCCGCCGTGTCTAGGATCTCCAGCACGCACGGAGAGTTGTCCACCTCGATTTCCTTGCGGTAGAAGTCCTCGATCGTCGGGTCGTACTTCTCCATGAAACAACCGGAAACGAATTGTACCGTCAATGCACTTTTGCCAACCCCACCCGATCCGAGAACGACTACTTTAAATTCACGCATCGTGCTTGCCTCTGTACTGCACGATAAACCAAATCAACTATCAATTCAATCACTGCACTACTTTTGCAACCCACAATTGCACAACAACAAATTTAAACTAAATCCAAACATCTTTTTTGTCACAGAAAACAATAACACGCACCATACTTATAACTGTTTTCACTCACGCCGCCATCTTGTAACTGCTGCGCCGTCCCATTACTTGATGAGTCGAACCTTCAAAATCCCTGGCCAGGGGCATGCGGGCATAGGAGGGAATGTTTGCTACACCGGATATGTCAGCCTGTGGCTCCCTCACTTTCCAACTTGGACTTGGCCGGCTTTTCCACCCAGGCTACCAGCGACATCTATCGTCTACTAAGATTCACTATACCTCCATCCGAGGTTACATGTTACGCGATAGGGGGACACACCTATCGGTCTCCCTCCTTGCATATATATTTGTATGTATGAGTAGCTCAAAAAAGATACGCGACTCATCAATGTGTGCGTGTATTAGTTGAATTTTATTCATCCATGTTAACGTCTAATTTATTATAAAATAATTAAGTGAGTCGGTTTTCGAGTGTTGGGGAGTTGTGCCATCGAATGTCATTCAATACCAGGTAAATAATAATCTATACTTCAGTAAATAATCTCCATTTCAGTAAGTAAGTAGTTTAGATGCTAGGCGCCCTATTTTTAATTTTCCCTACAAGTACATCACAATTCTCTATGAACAGTTGATGACACCTTGCATTAGTCACGTGAGAAAAGATTTGTTATAATGTAATTAATATTATTCGTGTATTTCAGCTCCTGAAACGAAATGGCACAACAGGGGTATCCACCACCTTACAATAATGGTAGGTAAACCAACCAGTCATTTTTAAAAACAAAACTAGTAACATCTATTTCTTATACGAAAAATAGAACGTAGAATACATCGTTTTGATATTATTTCACACATATATTTATATTTATTTCACAATCCGGTAAATATATACTCTAACGCTGTAAATACTGGATAAAATTCCAAGAATTTTATCTAATCGTACCCTTTTCCAACTAAATCCTTAATTTAATCCTATACCTTTATTTGCTCTTGCAGAATAAGTTATCTTTGTGTACTTAAAAAGAAAAACGTTGAACTAAGATTAGTCTAGGTATTTGCCAGTTGAATGTTTATGGGTTTAAATATATGTTGAATATTGCATTCCGGTAGTTTAAAATAGTTTAAACATTGTGTATTAATATAATATATACATATAAATAAATTATTGAAATATGGAATATAATAACGAGAGTAAGTACATATTTTACTACTGAAACAGGGAGTAATTTTTTTATTCTTAACCACTATACTATTATGTTTTATTATAAAACAGTAGTTTTGGTTTCTAACCACAGACTATATTACTAGATTTGTAAATATACCATTACTAATGGTCAATAGTTATAATAATGTTTCCTGTTTTTGAGGAATTTATAAAATTTGAACTTTCCCTAAATAATTTTTATATTTCTCTATATATAATATTCAATTACATAGTTCATAGGCCTAAATTCCGTTTTAAAATATGCACTTTCTTCTAACTGTTAATAATATAAATACATATAACATGTTTTCTATACGTGTGTCCTTGAAATGTCGACTAAATAAGTAATTTATTTCATTTTCACATATTTACCCATTGCTACTACATTTAGCTACACAATTTACCTAAAATCAAATCTAAACCTGATTTATCGGTACTACAATCGGGTCTTTGCTGTTAGACCACACACCCATTGTTAAACCAATATATCTATAATAATCAATAATGGATGCGTCGGCGACTGCATTAAGTCCCCGCGGATGCGGTTCAGATAACCCAAGTTCTAAACTGACCTTCAATTTTGTATAACCCCTATTTTAAAAATATTTCTAGAGCTGCACAGAAAAGGTGGTTGCTTTCGAGATGATAAAACTCTAATTCCTTTACACTTAGCTCAGCAGTTAAGTTTCCCTTTTGAACCTTTTGTGACTACCTGTTCATAAAATTATAATTTACAATTTCCAAATTATTTGTTTGCTATCCCTTGTAATCTTCTTAACAAAATGCCTGCTGTGAAAGTCAATCTACTTCTCAAAACAAACTATATCTACGGTTTGGTACCTATGAGGGGGATTTTTCCTTGTGCAAAACTATTAGTTTTAGACAATAATGCTTCAAATATATGTTGCAAATAATTAAATTCTGCATCCAAGCACGTTTTATTACCAAACACATCGAATTTAAAATTTTATGAAATATACTTTTTAACACTACGTTAGCCATGGAATTGAAACAATATAACAAGTAATGTTTTACCTGTCAAAAATTATAAAATAGAATTTACATGAAAATAATATTACTTAATAATGCGTACCTTTTCTTTGTGTGGATAATTTTCCATTTTCAAACAAAGCGTTTCTGACATAAAATCTCGTCACACTTGCTTGTGATTTGAACCAATTTGACGCTGTCAAATAATTTTTATACAAATTTAAATTCAATTTAGTCGGTTACAAGACGTGCAATAAAATATTATTGTTGAAATAGACGCAGAATTAAATTCTCTACAACATTTATTTAAATTATTATAAGTCGAAATAAGGAAAAACTGTTTTCCTATGTGATACGTCTATGGTTCGATTTTTATATTTCACCCGGCAATAATTTTATTAATTTGTAAACCAAAATCACAAATACTAAATCAAATAATTACTTATATAGTTTATATTAATTTGGTCAGTATTTCTTACATTAATGATCATTATTTTGTAAAATAAATTATCGATAAATATGAATATTGTGTTTAGGTTTGACTAGGTTAGGTTAAGTTATGGTTGTTAAATGAGGTTAGTTTTTAGTTAGTAATTTAACCTAACCCAATTTAAACTGGGTTAGGTTAAATTAGGTTAGATCAGGTTAAATTATATTTTTATTATAAGTTCCTGATGATTTAATACTGCTCATTTATTTAATATACTGGTCAAATACATAATAGGCATTTATAATTCACGTACAATTGCTTTTATCTTTTTAATTATTACATTAGCAAATGACAGGATGACTAGTAAAGCCAACAATAAAAGAACTTTATTATAGTGGACATAGAATTGTAAGATTTGGCATAATGAATTGACTCCATACTCCATTAGTAGTTTGTGGTATTTACGTAAACACTGCGTGATGTTTTCTTAATTGAACAAATGTCAATAACAGAAAGAAATATCCAATATTGAATTAATTCAGTAAAATTTTACAATTCAAAGAATGAAATTTATTGAAGGATTATCCCACGGTCTCCACATTTTTACTAATAAGTTCATTCCGTTGGCAACAACATTGAATGACTTAAAATACAAAATTTCTAAGAATTTCACAACAAATTACTAGTTGTCGAGTACGACCCTGAATCGTATCTCTTTGCAATAGACAATAGAAAATTCCGTGCTGTTTTTATAGCGGACGGGTATCTTAATCCCCATAAAATGGTAATGGCGTCAGTAAGCCAATGCAGAAAAACAGGAATTGCGGGCAATAGGCTTATACAGGTGTAACATCAGAACCGACCACCACCATTATTCTCTTTATTATTATAGTTACAAAAAAATATTATAGAATAAAGTTGTAGGAGACCAACGGGGATATCCCATTAGAGAATAAAATATTTTTTTAAACCACTGGTTCTCAAGTTATAACATAAAGTTATATTTTTTTCAAATAGGATTATACATATTTTGTATGCCTATTTGACAGCGTATTTTTTTCTGAATTCAACCATGAGATTATTTTATATCCTTACATAACAAAAATATTGAGAAAAAGTCAATTGATATTTAAATAAATTTAATTTTTATAATTATTTTTCAGTAGGCTATGAATGAAAAATAATTGAGCTTAAATTAAAAATTAAAATGAAACAAATATTTGTTAAAAACGTTATAAACAGTGTTCTATTAGATTTCTATCCTAAATAATTCAAATTGATAAATAGCAGGTTTTGTTTTTCATGCATAGCCTACTGAAATATGACTATAAAAATCAAATTTATTTAAATTTCAATCACAATTTTTTCAATCTTTTTATTATGTAAAGATATAAAACTAATATATGATTGAATTTAGAAAAAAAGACGCAATCGAATATATATATATATATATATATATATATATATATATATAATCCCATTTGAAAAAATATAACTTTGTGTTGCAACTTGAGAACCACGGGTTTAAAAAACTATTTTCTTCTTTAATGGGATGTCCCCCTTGGTCTCCTATAACTTTGTTCTGTAGAATTTTTTTGTGACTATAATAATAAAGAAAATAATGGCGGTGGTCGGTTTTGGTGTTACACTGTATAAACAAAATTCATTTCGTATGTTTTAAAATTGCAGAAATTAGATATGACAATTTCGAAAATTACAATTTAATTACGTTTCCTGTCACCTATGTTTTCCTAATAAATCACCAAATTATATCTTGAAACAAACTATATCTACTATATTTTTTCTCAGGTCAGCAGTATAACTACCCGATGCCCCCTCCCCAACAATATGGCGCTGGTCCCGGCTACCCACCAGGTCCAGGTGGATACCCACCTCCAAGTGGGTATGCAGGATACCCACCGCCTCATGGCTATGCACAACCACCTCCTGGTGGATACCCACCGCCCGGAGGATATCCACAACCTCCTATCATGAACCAGCCCATGGGAGGACCTGGTGTACCTGGAGGACCCGGAGCAGGTAGGAAAATTATATTTTTGGGGATGGTTTATGGGTGTACAGAATAAATAATGAAAAGTGGGTCACATGATTTATGATCTTGTGACGTATTTCGACTTATGCAGACAAAGATGCAAGATGATTGATAACCACTTGTACAATATTTTCTCTTCATAAATCAAAGCGCTGTCAAAATTGTATCCATTTTAGGCCGTCGAAATCTTCAGGTAAAAGTAAAAATTGTAAGTCAGTTTAACACGAGGAAAATTATAGAAAAAATATTTTTTGTGGAATTGATATTTATTAGAAAATAATTAAGAAAATAAAAATAATACAAAATGTATTCAATATGTTGTAAATTTTTAATAAAACTATTACTGTACAATTAAAAATAAAATAAATATATTATCACGGCATATTACCCATTGCTGGGTGTGCCAATCTGTTTTGTATACGGATTTCCGTAATGATGATGAGATATTTATGCTGTGCGGGCGTTTACCAGGCGTCACCTCACGGGTATTCATTAAAATTCTAAATATTTGGCGTCGGCGGTTCCCCGACCAGAGACAGGCACGCGGCCACTAGACCCCATAACTAAATAAATATATTTCATATGTAGTATTATATTATTCATGACAATATTGATAGCAATGAAATTATAGATGATTTTGAAGATAATGAAGCATGTTCATTTTTATTATTAAAATTTTATATTTTTTAAAACGATGTGTATTTTGCAATATCGCTTAAATATTTTCTTGAAATTGTACCTATAATTTATGCTTTTTTAACTACTTGAAAAGTGTGGTAATTTTTGCTATGTAAAATTATGTTATGTTATGGAAGTGTAACAGATTTGGTACCTTGAAGAATGTTTATAGCCAGGGACCAGAACCGAAATATATTTATGGTTCAGGTTCGGTTTAGGTTCAGGAAATAAATGTCGAATTTTATTAACTAACTTTCCCGAAGGTATAAACAAAATTTGTGTTTGTTTGTCTAAAGTTATTTTGGTTGGTTTTTTAATTTTTACTATATCGATATCGTATCGATAGAACCTAGTATTTTTGCATCCCTACAAAACAAAGCGTCTTGTACCAAAAGTTCTTTACATAACATGTTTGGATTAAAAAGAAACAATAGTTTAAAAATAACAATTATCATTGTGGTCCAATAAAATATTGAGAAGTGCCAAATCATAAAACTACTTACTAATGTAACTTGATTTTATTCCTTAGCAAGTATTTTTTATGTGGGGTATTTTTTGATAACTTTAAACTTCTAAATTTATTCTTTGTTGGCGGAACCCTGATGGGGCTTGTACGGAACCATTACGTTCCGTGGAACACACTAACAACCGCTGATCTAGGGAATTACGTTATTTAATGTTTCAACCAGATATACTTAGCGAAATTTAATATTTGAAGCCTGCAACTTGGAAAATGACATTTACTTATTTGCGTACTTATACGTATATTGAGTGTAAACAAAAAAATGTCAAGATTAGAAAAAATGAAACGTTTGTTATCAAACAAGTATGAGTTTGACATAAACGACGCCTGCGCAATCATCTGATATTATTTCATGAAAAAAAGTATTTTGAGTACAGTACTAAGTATTAATTTTCAAAAGTACTTTAAGTAAAGTATTGTATATACTAGATGTATTTAAAATAATACTTCCAGTACTTTTATTTTAAGTAGTTCCCAGCTTAGTTGGCATGGTTCTAACTATTCGAGATTAAATTGGGCCAAAATCAATTCTATTCAAATTAAAAATAATAAATAAATACACATCCAAAGTTAAATTAACTAAAATAAATATTATTCAATTTTTGCCTGACTGGTTGGTAAATATCTCTCGCTTTGAGAAGATTGACTACATAATCAATGAAGTCAATTCACTAACTAGCGACAGGCTATGTATCATTTTATTAAAACTTGGAGAATCGGGAAAAAGTATTAAATAATGTCCTAGTGTAAGGAAACTTAAGTTCCAGGATTGGATTCTATGAAAATTGTACTACAGTTTGACGAAAAATCGAACTTTTAAATATTATTTCCAAAAACAAGTATTATGTCAATAAATTTATCCTATGAATGCTACTTATTTAATATGCATTTTTACTATCATGTTGTAAAGAAATAAAGTATTTTTTTTTGTATTTGTAAAGTAAAAGCTATTTTATCATTTTATGTCGATTCGTCGAGTTTTTACAGTTTTTAACGTATATACGTTATATTTCTAATCTCTTATCTGTTAATAAAATTATCAAACTACATTTACATAGGATAGGAAGTGTACAAGGAATAGTCGAAGGAAAATAATATGGTTGCATAAAACTGATACAACTCGTTCTTTATAAGATGATGTCAAATTTTTATTTATAAATTTGATGATTTCATTTTTCATTAGTCGTTGCAATTCTTATCAAAAAATTGGACAGATAAAAAATGAACATGGAATGTATATTTTATACATTCTATGCACGTTGCCATGTTTTTATGTATCTATTTTTAGCCTAGTATTAACATATAGTGAATTAGAAAATAAACATCTGATTTTAAATAATGTTTAAATATAATAGTTCTCAAGTATTTTATTAAGCTATAAAATACAGGAAGACTATTGTTAATTAACAGTGATTTGCATATTTAAATAAGTATAATATCATGGTTATTTAATATTTATCCATTGCTGGGTGTGCCAATTAGCTATTATTCGCAAATTTCGGTAATGACATATATTTGTACCTTGGAGCAGACAAAATAGGGGGCGCGCCCCTAAATGAGGGCACGACAAATGATATGATGGGCGCCACGATGGTTGAAATTTACATATATTTTGTGTGCTTATTTATTTGTGTATATTTTTTTGTAACATACTGGTTTTTTAAATTATTATCGACGTAAAATCATTTTAAAATATCAAATCTCGTTGAAAATCATGCCAGCAAGTTTGTATATTGAAGAAACCTAGTGGGCTCTTACTAGTCGTCATCTCACGAGTACTCACAACTGTAATGAAGTATGTACCACATGGCTTATTCTTACTATGCATATAACTGACATATTTGGATATGAATTTAAGTTGCCAAAATGAGATCCATTTATGTAGTACAGTTCATTTATATTTTATAATTTCTGACAGGTAAAATGTCATTATATTTGTTTGTGATTTTAATTCAATACCACGACTAACACTATAAAAAAGTAATTTTTGTAAAATTTAAGTTCAATTTGTTCAGTTATGGAACGTGAAATCTGATTAATGAATTAGATACAGAATTTAATTCTCTAAAGCATTTATTTGAAGCATTATTGTTTAAAATTATTAGGTCACTTTTGCACAAGAAAAAACAGTTGTCCCATATTAAACGGCTATGGCCCGCTTTATTCATACCGGGTGTAAGAACCCGGTAATGTATGTACTTATAATAATAGATAATATATTTATTGCATTCCCGATAGTTGATAGTACTACCACAGAGCACAAATTAATATAATAATGTACTGATCTGTGGTACTACTTAAGTTCCTTTACATTAAAATGTATTTTTTTTTAATTTTTAAGGGACTAAAGTGAAAATAAAGAAGGTGTTTTGATAACAACATACACCTGTCTGAACAAAATAAAAATCTCATTATATTTTTAAATATTTGTTTAATAATTGGAACATTTATATTGAAATTGTTATTTAATGTTATTAAATAACTGTTTTGTACGAATCAATGACGACAGCTGCAACTTTTTTTATTAATATACTTATCTATTTTGTTTAAGTAATGCCAAACCATGGCTATTGCTACTAATTAAAAGAAATTTTAAAGTTTATTTCTAAAAAATGTAAGTGGGTTTTTATTTTAATTCTGTTCAACTATGCACAGTTCTTGCCGTAAAATGACCAGGAGAGCAGGAAATTGCAGATAACTAATATTACAAGTTAAATCCCTATGTTCACCCCTAACCGCCAGCACCCAGTATATGTATATAAAATTACGTTTTACAAATAGTTAAAAAAGTTCTATTTAATAATTAAATATTAAGGTTAGCTAAGAACACTCCTAATTATTTTATAAGGCTTGAGGTACTTTCGCCATATTTGGCTACTGCAGTATGGAAAAGAATTTTAGGCTGGTGGAGTTCTATTTTAAATATGGCTGACGACAGGATTTTATATAATCGGTTACTACAACTTGATAAATCTGAATGCTATAAATTGATGTATAACTGGGTTTCTCAAGTTAAACATTTTTTAATAAATCAAAATTTGAAGACGTGTGCGAAGCACAATATATTAGTTCTAAAAAAATAAACGAGATAATTTCGTCTTACAAAGTTAACCATTTGCCGACATGGAGAGATTGAACAATTCAACATTTAATTCGCACTATAAATTAATAAAAATGGACTTTCAAAGGGAAAAGTATTTAGATTTTAAATTATCCATTGTTAAGACATGCAAATAAATATAATCTTAGAATCATGTTCAAAAATATTAAATGTAAGGTTTCCACGACGGAATAATGTTCTATTTGTAATATGCAAGTGGATGAGAGTATCTTTCAATATCCTATTTATAATGCTGCCAGAAATGCTTATTTTGAAAACTTTAACGTTAGCACCATAAACGAACTTCAATTCTATCATTTCCTATATATATATATATATATATATATATATATATATATATATATATATATATATATATATATATATATATATATATATATATATATATATATATATATATATATATATACAGGGTGTTAATACTAACTCGTTACGCCCGAAAATGGTATATAGAATTCATTAAAACAAACAACTTTTCTTAGCTCAATTTTTTGATTTGGAGCCCCAGTTCATAGTTATTGGCGTTCTCTTGTTTTTCGAAAAATCGTCATAACTCCCTTATTTTAAGGAATATTTAAAAAATACAAAAACTTTCAGCATTTGCTTTCGGTTCTCTAAAACACTTGTATTTACAATTATTTTCTATTTCATCAAATAACAAAATGGCGACCAATCAAAAATTTCAAAACAAGATATTATGAAAACCACCCCATCGATTTTCGAAAATAAAACATTTATAAAATCCATAAACTTTCTACTACAATATTTGTCTGAAACATTTTTTTCTATCTGCCCAAAAAAAAAAAAGTTTTTATTCACTTACTTGGCTTGCAAACAAACTTAAAAAAAAGCATTTAAAACGAAGTAGCTTCTGAAAACAATGAAATAAAAAGAGATTATATATATATATATATATATATATATATATATATATATATATATATAAATAAATAAATATTTCATCACGGCATATTACCCATTGCTGGGTGTGCCAATCTGCTGTGTACACAGATATCGGTAATGATATATATATATATATATATATATATATATATATATATATATATATATATATATATATATATAATTAACTGTGTATTCTATTATACTGTTAATGTTTTCAAAACGCGTAGCTTTTTTCGAAATGAATAATTCTACTTACTCGTATGTGTATATAGAGTTGTTGTTGTTATTTATATTATTAATATTTATATTATGTTATCGCGTAGTTAGTTAATACAATATTACTCTTATGCGATTTTTTTTCTCTGTGCTCTATATTATAAGGTAATTTAAATATATTGTATCTTTTCGACTTTTTTTTTATATTCTTAGGCTGGTTGTCAATTTATTTGTATACAACATTGTTTCTTTTTCTTATAACATATAAAATTTATCTATCTATCTAATTAAATATATTAACACATTGCTAAAATGCGTTAAAATAACCTTGTTATTATAGATAAAATAAACCTGCAATTTAGATAAAATATTCTTAAAACTAATTACTAGAAAAATAGAGCGTGCTATTTTAACAATGAAACAATTTTAAAACACTGATAAAAATATTACTGTTATAATTTCTTATGTTTTAATAAAAGATAAATATGTGTTTCAAGTATCAAAAATTGGTATTATGAATGCCGGAAAAAAATTATAACCTTAAATCTTAAAAGAAATATTTGAATATGTTTCAAGGATTGTGGACAATTGTTTATCGTATTCATTTGATAGGGATATGAATAATAATGAAAAATATGAAAATAATAAGCAATAAATATGTTGTATTTTCATTTATTCTGAATTCTGATATATAATTATTTATTATAAATGTAGGAAATTTTTAATATTATTGTTTTCTTCTGATAAGAAACAAAATTATTTGTTGTTTACAAATATAGTTCATTATTATAGTATTGTTTATTGAAAGTCAAACATTGAAATGTGATATTTAGATTAAACGAGACGATGCACTATTTTGATACAGGGAGTTCCACAACAAACTTTAATGGAATAAAATAGATATTTTTTATTGAATTTTTTTACTCAAAATGAATGTCATATTTGTGATATATTACGATTATATTTATTATTATTTTTCATATCAATATGTGTAATGTATACAGGAAAGACAATATATCAAACACTAAAATATACTTTGTAACAAATTTATCAAAAAGAATAAATATTTATTCATATTTTTATGTATATATCAGCTTTTTGTGAAGTATTATTTTGTAAAATTTGAAAGTATGAATGTGTACTTATTTATTATTACTTCTGAATTGTACTCATTTGTTACCCTATTTTTTATTGACACTTCCTGTATAGTAACAAAACAACAACTATCTAATGTCGTATTTGTTTCTCAACGGTTCCCTATATAATCATAAGATAAACACGAATAAATATGATAAGCGAGGTAAGAGAACTTCCAAAGAATGGTTCAAAAGTCATAGATAATACAATTTAATTGTTATCTCAAGTTTGTTGACATAAGCCATGTGATATACTCGTACTCAGTTTAGTAGTTCAGTTGTTTTCGAACCACTCGGTGGCTATGATCCAAAATGTCAGATAGATTAATCATTAAAGTTTTGAGAAATATTCGGCATTTTTTGAAACTTAAAAAGTCGTTCAAAGCCAAAGGATATGTCAAGCTAATATCGCCAGAAGAACAGAGGTGAGGCTAGATTTATAAAACTGTCAAAATTGGTTAACTGTTTACTTACGTTCTCGGTTTTTGATATAGGGTTAAAATCGATTGTATCACAGAAATAAATACGAAAAGTATAAACTGTATATTGTTAGTTTGTTTAACGACTTACTGTTTAAACAAGTATTGTGATTATTTATAAATATCATAAAAGTACTCGTATTTTGTTATTCATTAGATCTGTTCGTGTCATTACATTCCGTCTACGGTTTACTGCCATGTCCATACAAAGTATATGGTCGCGGCAATAAACCGTACACGTAAAGTAGCGAAACAAACTTATTTTATTAAAAAAAAATTAAATACAAATTTGAGTTTCGAAAATATCGTGAATTTTGTAAAGCTATAAAAGATTTTTTTTAATCTCAAGACGTGAATAAATTGTTTTTAATATTTTATTTCTATTTGCTTCATACGTACTTGTGATTTTTTAAACTTGTTATTTATATATTATAGCCTTGACCGAAAATATTTAAGCAATCTGAAATATTGCAATTAGTTCACACAATTATTTTATGAAAAATTCAACTGTAAAAACTTTGATAATAATTAATTGAAGAGTGGATATGTTCGAATTAACATGCTCACCATTAGGAGACCATTTTGATGGTGTTTTGTTATTTGAGAAAAAAAATCATAGATCCCTAAATCCATGTGAAAATACAGATTTTGCAGTTTTGTATTTTTGCGTATAACTTGTAAATGTACAATAATATGCACATCTTTTGGGTACTTTTTTATGTTCTTTCGATGGAGAAGGCGATGCTCAATTTTTGTTATCACTGTTGGATTTTGAGTTACAATGTGAAAGGTTTAATTTTTATATGGACGCCATATTGGAAAGTTACACAATTGAGAAGACTTTCCAACGATGTATTATTTGCCTATGTCCATTTGTTTCATACAGCGAAAATACAACAATTAAATATATATTTACAAATAGGGGTGCAAATTAAAATGCAGTATTATTTCACATTTAGAAGTTATTCGCAAAAAATAAAAAAAACTGCAAAATTTCCGTTTATATCTAGTGACCTGTGCATTTTTTATGGAGTCTCGTGGCCGCGTGCCTGAGTAACTGGTCGCGAACCTGGGAAACCGAGTTCGATCCCGACCGCCACCAAAAGAAATATTTCGAATTTTAAATAGCACAAAATTGAACCCTGTGGTGCACTCTCCACGCCAGCAATGAGTGCCCGTGAGGGGACGCCTGGTAAACTAATGGGGCAACTTTTGTATAATTAACCAACTTCGCATCTGTTACTGTTTCCGAGAACCGAGATCCTAAGATGAGCACGTAGTTTGGATATAATTAAAAAATAATAATAAGTAAAAAAATAAAATAAAATAAAATAACTCTTTATAATACATATTATTAGGCACATACCGAGACGCTACCATTGATCCGGTCTACAATAATTTTGGGATAATAATAAAAAATATCATCTTAAAGTATGGCTTTATATCCATATGGATTATCATACCAAATTTCATTCAAATCGAACAAGGCGTTCTGTTAAGCAAAATTTATTTTTCTAAAGAACTTTAACGTAGAATAGAATACTGGCTAAACGGTGCTCTTTCTGAAATGGTAAGTTTAGTTAAACCGTCTTTTTTTAGGCCCAGGAATCTCTGGTTAAGCTATGTCCAAGTTTTTAGAGACATCTATATTAGGGTGATAAAAGTACAATTTCGAATACAGCCTGAATTTCTTGATTTCATTAACATTTTTTTTTTCTACTGGTAATGCACATTTAGTTTTCGAAATATATATTTAGAATTTGTTGTTATTAATTTAAAGTTAGGGATATTTTTAATATGATTCTAAATATACATAATTATACGAGCCCAACCCCAAATGTATTCGTACCTCTGAAAAAAATATATAACAGCAAGAAGAAATCAATTTTTAGATTACAATATTTGGGCAATTTTTGTATTTTATGTATTAATAAATTGTACTGGATTTAAATATAATGTTATTACCTAAATTTATTATTTTAACAATAATCTACGGGCAAATATATGACAGCAGACACGTGCTATTTTTTTTAGTTCCAACAGTACAATATTATATATAAAACTGAAGGTAAAGGGAACTGACAATATATTCAATTAATTACAATATTAAATTTTATTTTTTTAGTAATATTATTTGCAAAGTGATATTTATTTATTAAAGTACCACCTACAATTATATTAAAAACAAGAATAAATAAACTTCTGGATGCTATGATTATTACTGCAATTCAACAAATTTTGATATGGTGTATTAATAGAGTGAATACATTGCTTATAATAAAATTTCTTAGGTTTAATAATAATTTATTTGTAAATAAACCATTGTCTGCATGTGACAAATGTTTTCGTCTTTAATAATTCGCAAATAATTTTTATTAAAGAAATAAAATTTAAGATGGTAATTAATTGAGTATATTGTCAGTTACCTTTACCCTCAGTTTTATAGATAATACTAACATAAATATTGTATTATTTTTTGTTGGAACGAAAATTTTTGGGACTTGTCTTTTGTCATATATTTGCACGTAGATTATTGTTTAAATGAGAAATTTATATAATAACACTGTATTTAAATCCAAATATAGTCTCAACTATTGTAACCTAAGAATTTATTTTTTATTGCTATTAATATATTTATTTTAGAGGATACGAATACATTTGGGGTTGGGCTCGTATATATAATCATGCACTTTGTCCATATTTTGAACTTGTAACTATTTTTAGACAGATCTCAATATATGTTATGTTGTTTTTCATAATTCTTACTGATCATTATCTTAAATACATTTACATACGAAAGTTATACATTTTCTGTATTATTGTAAATGACCTTGGGTATTTAAGTTTGTTTTTAAACTGAAATAGTGAAATCAAAATTTTCTTCGGATGAACTAAGCTCCTGATTGGTTTATTCTCGGTAGTGTTTTTACCCAAACGCAGATAAATATAACATTGTGACGTAGGTATAGTCATTTAGACACATTACCTATCTGTTAAGGCATTATTAACTCGTAGGATTCCTTCGGTGGTATTTCCAGAGTGGAAATATCTGTTCTCTTACTGTATCGTGTTACTGAAATTGTGAATTCCATTGTTTTAAATTTGTTTGTTTTTTATGGTGTTTTGATTTTATTCCACGTAGTTTAAATTTAAAATATAGTGAGTGAATTTTGGTGTACCATTTGTTACAGGTGGCTGGATGAATATGCCGCAAGGTCCACCGAACTGTCCGCCAGGCTTGGAATACCTTACTATGATTGATCAACTGCTAGTTCATCAAAAAGTGGAAATATTAGAAGGTAAGATCTCTTTTTTATATTTAATATTAGGGTTGGATTTTTGTTTATTTCGGTAATAAAGATATATCTATATCGGAAAGGGCGCTTACCAGCATCACTTACTTTCTCGAAAAATGCAAAATAATATAACTCTTTTGGTCTAAATTAACCTGTTGTTTAGGTGTGTTGGTCTCGGTGAACAACAAGTTAATTAGAGAAGCCATTGAGATTTTCAAAACCAAGAGTAATAACCTCAATCATTGTGACGGTTTAGATCGTAGTCGAGCATGGCTTCCTATATTAAATATGTTGTAATTTGTCTCCATGGTTACCTGTTGCTAATGTTTTTGTTATTATTTATTTATATATTTGTTGATTTGTTGTTCATTCCCTGAAGAAGGTAGTAGTTCATGCTGCCGAAACGTCGAGTTTTATATAAATAAACAGAACTAAAACTAAAAAAGGTTGTATCATTTTAATTGAAATATGAGTTCTGAAAGATTTTTAAATAATAAGGAAAAAATAAGTTTGTGCAAAATAAAAACAAATGTAAAGTGAGTTCCATTAAAAAAAAAACTAAGTTTGTATATATAATTGAGCACCATAAAAATAATTTTCGCACACCACTGGATTAGTGATAAAAATATCTAACTTTTTTATTTGAAACATTCTTCTCGATTACTAAATAGTTTAGAAAAAATATCAACCGATATCAGTTCGTCATTATCAAGTAGCCTATATTTTTTTTAGAAAAAACAAAAGTACATATGAAATAGCGTACAAAAAGTTCTAATTAATCGAAATCGTATATCTGTTATAATATTTGAAATCCCAATGGTGCCATTTTGAAACGGGAACTTACTGTATATTTAAAACAATAAAATCTAAAGCATGAAACTAATAGCCGTTTTCTTTCGGTACGAGATCCAATCCGATTTGATTGAACATATCTGACCTCATGACGTCACAATAATGTGTCAAAAGAACTAGAGACATAATAATTGCAATCGTAATGTATTTTGATACTGACATTTTTTCTGTCAACCTCTGAACAAAAATAAATTTAAAAATTTGGTTATTTATTATAATTATTATTGTCACCATAAATTAATGCATACTGCTTATCCCTCGGCATTTTCCATTATAAGTATATCGACAAACTTATATCGCAAACAAAACGAAAGAAGACTTTTTATATTTATTTTGTGTACAGCCTGTACATACACAAAACATAACTTGTAACTAGCAATCAGAGCAATCCGATTGACGTAATCGGTGTTTTAAAGCGTTTCGAAAATTCAGATCGCAATACAAAATTTTGTGGTGGGAGTATATGATCAAAAACCGAAAGAACGTATACGATTCGATTTGGATTGCTCAATCCGATTTTTCTGGACTTACACTTTACGCTGTTGTAATTTTAAAATCTTTGTAAATTGATACGCATTTTCATATTGGTGAAATCAACCATACATAACTAAAAATTTGAATGATGTGTCATTTGGTACGTATGAGTTTCTCTAAATTGCGCATACATGTGGAATTATTTATAAAGTTTTATTCATGGTGTATGTATCTAACAGGAAAAAAAAATATGAAAATAATTCTTCGATGACTGTGACAATGCTTTTTATGACCAATACAGAGTTGCAATATGAAATTACTGTTTTGTTTTTACAATCTCCAAAGTGTAGTCTGTTGAATTTTGTATGGATGCAAAATGAAAATCCTTTTTCAAAACAGTACGTAAATATCTATAAAGCCGATGTAATTTGCGTCATAGAAAGGCCGTAGCACTATTTACAAAAACGTATACGTGTAAAATAGCACATCATATTGTCAGAATGTTCCAGGAATAGATTAATTTTTAATTAAAGCAAGTATTAATTTTAATATTAATGTTTGGTTCTATGAATGAAATTAAATTATCTTCCGCACAAAAGAAATTAATTTAGGTAAATGTGTTTTTTTAATAATATGTCAAGTATACAGGTTTTCAATAATATTTTTGCAACAATATTTTTTTTAACTTTGTTGTAATTTAAAAAATAAAGTAATATTGAAATATGAATTTGTAATTATGAGTACATATAGAATTTATGAAAATACATTGAGAATTATGAGCATGATACATTATTGATATGTTTTGATTACTTAGGTAATTATAAATGTCTGCATTTTATCATTTATCTTCAATATAAATATTTTTTCCTTGTTATCTAATTGATAATTATCTCCACGTATTTATTTACATGGGTGGTCGATCCATGGTTATAACGACGAAATAATAATTTAAAATAATGAAAAAATACGAAACGACATTTGTAATAAACCTTGGGAACTTAATGAAGTATATGTTATTTCCGGTTAACAAATTGTTAAACGATTACATATTGTACTCTTTCAACGTTGGTACTTTTCATATCCTAACGAGAAATATATTCAAATAAAAGTTATAAGCAAAAACGAAAATGGAAAAAATTACATATTAGCTTAGATATATCTAGTGGTAGTAGCTTATGATTTTAGTTTTCGGAAATTAAATATATATGTAAATATAATGCTACCATTTTTGTCCAATTTAACCGACTTAGTATCTCTTATAGTCCTCTAGATCTGTGGTTCCCAAACTTTTTCAGCCATGGAACCCTTAGGGCCATTTCGCATCAAGCCAGACCAATCCAGTCACGTCCAGTCGCGTCAGATGCTTCTGGATTCAACAGAGTAGTTTATTATTAAAATAAAGCAAATGTAAAACTTTGGTTTCACACTGAACGTGTCACGTAAAATCCAGTCGCGTCGATTCAACTCATGACTGGTATTGACTTAGCTGGTCGAATTTTTACATCAGTCTTGCTACGTCATATTTCTTCTGGTGAAATGGCATTGTATTTATTGTATCCAAAATATTTTTCTTGCTCGCCACATTCTCTTGTTTTTTGAATTTTATATAAAATTATTTTCCTGAACAAGCACGTCCATTTTTAATCGATTCTTTCACAGACTGATACAATTCCTCAACAAAAAACGTATTCAGTGCGACACCTATTGACTTAAGGTTATTTGACTGGACTTATTTTATTGGACGTGAGTGAACTGGACTGGTTTGGTGCGAAATGGCCCTTAAAAAACCGTCTGCGTTTCGCAGAACCCTAACTCCATCCTACATTTTAGTTGGCATTGTGAATCGAAAACTAGGGATGCAACCGATACCGATATGTTGGCGATATTGTCGTTTAGTTCATGTATCATAATCGACGATATTTATTTTTGCATATACACCAATACGTTTCGAATTTCAGCAGCAAGTGTCATTTGGATAGACTTCCAAAATCGCTTGTCACACACACACACAAATTGAGGAGGTAAATACGCAGCATTCATCTGTCTTTTATTTTTACTTTCTTCTAAAATTAATTTGTTCATATTGATATCGCCGATATTTTTCAACAATATCGTATCGGCAGAACCTAGTATCGTTGCATCCCTGCAAAACAAACCTTCTTATACCAAATGTTCTTTGCATAATATGTTTGGATTGAAAAAAAACAATTGCTTGAAAATAACAATTTTCATTGTCGTCCAAGAAAATACTGAAAAGTACCAAATCATAAAAATTATAAAATACTTAATAATGTGACTTGGTTTTACTCTTTAGCACGTATTTTTTATGTGAGATGTTTGTTGATAATTTTATATTTCTAAATTTATTCTTTGTTCGCGGAATCCTTATGGGGCTTCCGCGGAACACAGTTTGAGAATCGCTGCTCTACCCAATTTTCCTGCATATCGTGTATAAACTGTTTTTATCCTTTTGAGGTGTAAGCAATATACAGTAGAGTCTCGATACAGTGAACTAATTAATGCAGGGCCATGTCACAATATCGAATTTGTTAACTTTTTCGAGTTTTTATGAAATCATTAAAACATTATAATTTTAAACGTATTTATTATTATGATGTTAGAATACTCTATTTCATCTGCGTTTTCTTCAGCCTATGCGTACTAACATAGTTTTAGTGTGGTACCTAGATGTACCATCAGGTACTAAATAACACAACAAGAATTTCAAGCATATGTTGTTACATCACATATTTATTTAAAATAAAATGAACTCACTACATAGTAAGTTTTTGGAGCATTTGGTTAAATCGATCACGAGGTATCGCCTTTTTGTAACTCTTTTGGTCGTCTTATAATGGGGTCATTTCACATTTTTTTTTTTTTTTTTTGAAAGAATAGGTCAAATTAAATATGTAGGTATATGTTTTACACTTTACAAGTCTTTAGAATCAGAGATATGATTTTTTAAAAGTTGTCTTTAATTTCAAATATTTGGACGCTGACGTCACGGCTATACGTCACGGCTTGTCGGATGCGGCAGCAGCTTTCTACCGGTTGTGTTTGGAACTTTGATTGTTTGGGTTATCACTTCTTAGTTTGATTTTGTGACAGCAACATATTGTTAACGAAAAACATATTTCATACAACTTTTGTTATTTATTTTAATAAATGTTTTATTTATATACCTTTATTCTTAACTCTGCTGTCACCTGTCACAATTTTAGGTTAGCTTGTTTACAGCAGCAAACGGATATCACGTGGACCGTTGTGTGTGTGTGAGAGAGGAATGTCTTTGTGTGAGTAACAAGCCGTGACGTCACGAATTTTACAGCCGCGAAAGTTTATTAGTAAATTTATGAATGAAAAGTCGTATATTTCATGTTATTTTATATTACTATATTTATTAGATGAGACGGATTTCACGATTTTATAAAAAAACGATTTTTTTTTAAATGACCGCATTGTCCCTAGATCTAAAAGAGAAGGGTTCTGTTTTAATATTTCTTCAATAAGAGCTTCCAACTACTTTTCGTCGTCGACTCATTTTAGTGCTAAAATAAAGATAGAATTTCAAACCTGCTGGTGGTTAACATGAGTACCGGTAAAAATACCGGCTGGATTTGAAACCTAAAATTCCGGTATTGTACAATTTTCGCTTGTATAAAACGCTAAATTTAGCTTTCAGGTGTTTAGAAATTTAGGTGGTACATATTTGTACCTTTCGGGACGAAAGGGTTAAAGATGTTAATGCCTGAGTGCAGGAAATTAATTTGTCTTATTTATTGCTAGCATGAAATGAAGTTTTATCGTAAAATTTTTGGTGTAAATTCGTTATCTTCTCTTTAATAATATCTCCATCAATTGGTGCATGTTTTAAAAACCACTTCTAAAGAGCCTTTTCCATTTTAGCATATACTTCCTATTTTAATGTTTTTCTTTTTCCAAGCCCGGTAAAAATGCAATCTACATTTTTCATAATTTGTGTCCTTTTGTTTTTTATTGAACTTATTTTCGATTTAGCTACCTCATATTTTTGCGATAAAAATGTAGCACCTGTCCTCTGCCTTCTTTAAATCTCCCAATATTTCTACTTTTTCTTTCAATATCTTTAAGATGGCATTATGAATTACAGTAATTTGTATTATATAACATACACATAAAAGTCCCTAAGAATGTATTCAGGATTGTTCTGTTCACTAAATTGTGTCATTAATTGTTCACTATATTCAGTATGAAGTCAATGTATTTCTTTTTGTGTTCATTACATTGGATCGTTCACTATATAGTGTGTTCACTATTTCGCGACTCTACTATAGTACGATATTTTCCCTTTATTTTAGCACTGACTGGATTCGAAACCAAAAACAAATTTACTATAAAGAACAGCTTGGGACAAAAAGTGTACTATGCTGTCGAAGACTCAGACTGTTTGACTCGAAACTGCTGCGGGCCTATAAGGCCCTTCGACATGAAGATATTGGACAACTACCAAAATCAAGTCATGCATTTATCCCGCCCGTTGGCCTGTGATAGCTGCTGCTTTCCGTGTTGCTTACAGGTAGGACAACACTCATTTTCTTATACATTGAAACATATTTTCTCTATAAAATAAGATACTTTTGCGAGCATAAGTTTGTTTTGTAAATGATAAGAAATTCATTTATAGCGATTATGAACAAGATTTCTGTGGCTTAATGTAAGAACTAATGTCAACATTTCATACTTTTAGGAATAAGTGATTTAAAATTAACAAGAAACTTTCAGCATTAATAATAATACAGAGAGTACCTTTCTGTGAAACCTGATATTCTGCATTATTAATGTTGATTACAAATTTCACCAGTTTTATTTTTGCGTACACTGAAAATAATATATCTGCTTTTCCCATAGAACCACATTTATAATTTATAAGGCTTGTTTTCCTACATAATTCTTGTGCTTCCTAACGTTTGCAGGGTTCATGTTAAATTGCTCGACTACATACAATTAAAATAAATTAAAGTAGATGTATTAGTAAACATGCTGATACATATTCAACAAGAAAAAAGTCTGGTTTAATGTATTTTTAAATAAAAAAGTAATGTTATAAAACAATAATTATATTGGGGTCTTGCAAAGTTGCAAGAATCAGAAAACATCAGATTCAATAGTAATTTCTACAATTACTCTGCTAAGAATGCAAACAGACAAGAATTATTTTACTTTAAAACTTTTATTCACAATACATCCTTTAAATAAAGTAATTATTTTACTATACACACTTTATACGAGGGTTGCGTTTTGTAGAGAATAAAAACAAATATTTATCATCGAAAATGGCTTTATTGTTTTTCAAAATATTCTCCATGAAGATCAATACTTTTGCATACGTGTGAACCAATTTTCGAAGCACTTTTTCCACTCCGATTGAGATATCTCCAAAACATGCATTTTGAACGCTTCAACCGTGTGTCCCAGCGTTTGGTTGGGCGTTAAACAAGGGAAAACAATTTTTTGTAAATAAAATGTGTCACCATATTGCATAGGGCAATACTACGCCCATTTCTACATCTACAAAAACCATTGCTGAACAATTTACTGCAGTTGTATATCTGCAATAATCAATGCATTCATTCTTAAAGCAAAATCTGGTAGCACATTTTTAAAACAAGTTTCGAAATCAAAATAAAAAATCGCACTTTCTAAAATGAATAACTCTTTACTTATATGGAATAATACGTAAGTAAACCAGTTGTTGAGAATATGTTTTTTTCGTAAATAGCACACTAGGTTGCACTTTGAACTGATATGCGATAATGGCCAGTTCATTGTAATCACTTAATGGAAAAAATAATTGTGTTATAAATAACAAATTTATTGAAAAATGGGAATAATTATTGTACCGGAATAAGACGTGAACTCGAACTCTGATTGTGTCTAGGTCAGAAGTCATTTTATTTTTGATGCCGGACTGAACTTGAAATTAATTTGAACTTGTATTCAAATGGTTGTTATATGATTCACGAGTGATTTTTATTACATTGCTATTTCAAAGCAGTTATTTCTATTTCTGACGAATTATGAAGATATTTTCCTCTGATTTTGAAATTGGAAAATTTGTTAAATATACAAATTTCAATATGGCATTCCATTTTAAAAAATATTATTTTGTTGAATAAGTCGCGTATTTGATATTCAATTGTTTTGCATTTTTCACCGTTAAATTTGTCGTATAATATCGCTCAACTTTGTCCATTTAACCGTCTTTCTATATTTTTAAATAAGAAAGCAATGGTGGCCGCCTACGGCAGACACACTGTACAATAATTTCTTTGCATGTTTGGATGGATATAGTTCGAAAATATGTAACAATATTCATTGTGGTTCGAGAAAATATGCGACTAGATTTTACTATTTAGCACGTATTTTTTAAGTGAGAAGTTTTTTTTTTTGTTTTTTGATAGTCGCGGAATCCTTATGGGGCTTCCGCGGAACACACTTTGGGAACCGCTAATCTATGGTATTTCAAATAGGGCTGTCGTACCATAAACGACGTTTATTAAATTTTTAATTAATTTCTTTCCTCCGTAGAGTATGGAAGTTTCATCTCCCCCCGGGTCGCTAGTGGGTACCGTCCAACAAGAATGGTCCATTTTCAAGCCGTCGTTCACTATCCGAGACCCAGCGGGTAATATAGTGCTGCGTATCGAAGGCCCTTTCTGCACTATGAGCATTTGCGGTGACGTCGAATTTAAAGTTCTTTCTGGTGATGGAGAGCACCAGGTGGGCAGAATCTCAAAACAATGGTCTGGACTTATGAGGGAGATGTTCACAGACACGGATTATTTCGGGATTACGTTTCCTATGGATCTGGATGTTAAGATGAAGGCGGTTATGCTGGGAGCATGTTTCCTTATTGTAAGTATTTTCTAATAAATTTTTTAATTTTTAAATAACAGTATAAGATTTATGGGACTGACTTTCAAAATATCTTAAAACGGTGGATGGACTAGTTTCACTACTCTTCACCAGATATCTCCAGTCGTCAAAACTAACAGTAAATAGTGGTTAAGCGTGGTTACTAAACCTTAGTTAACTGCCGAATCGCAATTTGCCTCATTAATCGAGACAACTGACGAATAGGAACGATTAACTAACCGCGAAAAACCGGCTACTCAACTTCAATTAACCGGTTAGCCCAGTGTTTCCCAACGTCGGGCTCACGCCCCGCAGGGGGGCAATTTGATTGTTAAGGGGGGCAATTCGAAAATGGACTCGACTCCGGATCATTTAAATGCAATGCTAGATTTCGGTGCCAAATTTAACGAAAGAAACAAATTCTTAAATAATTGCGGTAAATAATTATTAGGTATAATTTCGCCTGACGAGACCAAAATATCAACTGGGTGTTTGGCGTCGTCAAGTAAACTTTCCTGCGGCAAATTGATTTTCCAACATAGATGATGCAGCCAATGTTAGTGGATTTGTCTGATATATCAAATATGCAGTATCAAGAAGAACTCGCAGAATTGCAAAATGATGAGTCAATTAAAACTTTATTTAATATAAAAGGAGCGATGGCATGGCTTTGTGAGGAAACAGAAATCAAATACCCAAATTCAACCAAATGTGCAAGAAAACTATTGCTACCGTTTCCGTCTTCATATTTAGCTGAATGTGGATTTAGTGCTGTAAATGATTTACTGGTAAAAAAAGAAATCGGCTGGATATAACACAACGTGGAGACTTGAGACTGAAGCTAACCAAATTGGAACCTAATATAAAATCTCTGTGCAGCAAGCAACAAGCGCAAGGATCTCACTAAATTAAAATAATTAATTAATATAGAAAAATCTTTATTAAAATTATTTGGATTTTGAATTTCAGTTTTTATTATATGTTTTGAAAATTTACTTACTGTGTTTCGTTAACAATTTCCTAGCGATTTCTTCCTAAAACATATCATTTAAGTTTCTTAAGTGAACAATTCAATTTTTTAATATTAAAAATTATATATGTTACATAGGGGGGCATAAGAATTTTAGAAAGGCTAAGGTGGGGCATGGCACAATAAAGGTTGGGAAACACTGGGTTAGCCGGATCAAGTTAATAGAAAATATATCTTAGTGAGACAAAAACGAATGAATATACTTATCAATTAAATTAAAATTTTGTTAAAACCAATTAGCCGATTAACCGTTCAACCGATTTTCTATTTCTTTTTCACTGTAGTAACCGGTTAATAAAATAACAAATTGACCTAATATTTTTGACTGCAGTAGTCTCCAGAGTTACTATATGTTTGGTTACTTTATATTTGTTTTTATCAAAATACATTTTAATAATTACGATGGGCACAAAGTTTACATGCAGTTTTGAAACCGTTTTCAAAATGTTTTTAGTTATGAATGTATACAGTGTCAAAATAGTTGGGAGTTATTTCAAATCAAAACTGATATTAATGGATTTGACTTGAACACTAGTTTCAAAGCTACTCATGTAAACATATACTACCCTACAAATAAACTGACAGCAGTGTAGTTGTTGTGCGTAGTGGTATGAAGTAAAAAAGATGGAATAATGGCAAAACGAAATATTTGGAATAAAATAATGTTTTACATCTGCCCGTTGCGCATTCGCCAAAACTGTTTTCAAATCAATCTGTAGATTTCTTTTGAAAATTGCATGTAAACAGTTTCATGTAGTTTTGACTAAAAGCTGAAATCATTTTTATAACTAAATAAACGTAGTAAATATCAAACTATACTGACAATATTTTAAAGAGTAGTGTTTAAAAATTATTTATGCTACCCGGATCAAGTCTCTATCACGATTTGAATGTAATGTATGTATTTGAAACTTAAACTACACTATTACTTTTCGGTTAAGGGAAAGGGTACTTATTGTACTTGAGACATAAACCTTTCTTTATATACAAAATATGAAAAATAGTCTTGCTAAAAAGTATATATTAGGTTCTTTTCGAATAATGCAATTTCAAAATCCAAATAGAGAATTGGTCAAATATAGTATGGTTTAATGAATATAATTGTAAAGTTCATATTATTTGACTTTTCTTTTTGTCGTTAATAAAGATGTAAATTTATACATAGTTCGCCTTTTGAGACTGGGTCGTAAATTCACAAGTTCTCATATGAGCATTTTTTCGATTTTCTGAAGCGAAATTTAACACATTATAAAACAAACTTTAAAAAAAGTTGTTGGACAACATTGAATATGACATCAGCAGAATATTTTTTTCATATTAGATGTGTGTTAAAAATAATACAACATTCATTACTTTTGGCTAGGTTTCTTATATAACTGTTTACCAATTATTGGGTGTGACAATTTGCTTCACGTACATTTTAGTATTGAATATATTTCTTCTATACATTGGACGTTTTTTTTACGGGCACTCGCATTTGTTGTAGAGAGTGTAGTAGATAAAACAACTACGCTAACTCTGATTCTGAAATATAAATAACATATTTTAATTGTGAAGATGTCATCCATTAAACTTTCTAAGTACGCAAGCAGAAATTAATTGCTAATCAATATTTTAATAGCATTTATACGTAGTATACGTGACAGTTTTATAATTAACCCTGACTTAAAAATAACTTAATTTACCGTAGTATTTATCAAAATCACTGGAACTACGAGGAGGTTAAAGTAATTAAATTGTTAGTTTTATCATGAACCTGACCTGGAATTGAATCTGAAGTCTTTAAATTGACAATTATATCAATTAGGGTTTCTAGTGAACTGAAAAAATATTTTAGATGTTTTGAATTGTCCATAGTAATAGTAATTTAATAAAAAAAATACAATTGTTTTAAAAGATTAAATGAATTTTGATAAAAAAAATTAACGAATAATTAAATTTTCGTCAGTAAAACTATAAAAGTCAAATTATTAAAATAATAATGATAATAATTTTGTCTATTTAAATGTTTTAAAATTTCTATTAATGTATAAATATACAGAAAAGTCACCACAGAAATATGTAAGACAAAAATAATTTCTATTTGTATCTTAAATTTAGTTCATTCGAGTAATCTTACAATATTGATTTAGATAAAATATATATCTTTATCCTACTTATATTAAAATAAATATTGATTTACCACTTATGATAAACATAAATACATGTGCACTTATTTTACTTTAGATATGTAAATTATTTTTTCCACTAATGATGTCTGCTATCATTATTTCAATTACTCATTTACTTGCAGGTGAACTTAATTAAATTAATTAAGTTCCATGAATTTACAATATTTACTAACAAAAGATATCTAATCTAATATATTTGTTTTAAATGTTATCTATACAGGTGTTTCCTTTAAAACAACCAATGCTTTTTTGGGAGAGCTAATTACCAGGCCATCGAACCCGCCAAAAACTGGATTCGGTTCAGGTTCAAGTTAATTTTTTTGAAAGATGGGTTCGTGTGCGGTTCTGGTTCAAGCATTTATAAAATTTGAGGTTTTGTTCCGGGTTCAGGTATTAGGTTTAGGTTCGGTTCGACCTAATGAAAATTGAATTAATGTTTTTTGAATAACAAATCTTTATTTAATATGTAAACACGAACCAATTTTCACGAACAATCAACACAGGCAGCGGATGCCGAAGGCGTCGATAATCGGCTGTACGATTACGCTTACGTTTCAAACTGAAACCTGAACCGGAGCTTAACCCTGAACCAGAATTTTAATAACCGGTTCGGTTCCGACTCGGGTTCAACTGAAAAATATATTTGGGTTTACTAAAATGTTTGGTTTAGTTCTGGTTTTGGTTCGGTTCAGGTTCGGGTTCGATGCCCTGCTAATTGCTCTAGAGAAAAATGTTATATACAAAAAATGATCAGGAAAGAGGGGCAAATTTATTAGTAGTAATAAACCGAAAATTCAACCAGTAGTTCTCAAAGGATAACATAAAACTTTTTTTTTAAATGATAACCTGTACAGTGACACTGAAAAACGGGCTACTCAAAATATTTTTTTTATTTATAATTATTTTTTAATTTTCTTGATATATTTGTAAACTAGGCTTCGGGGCTCACAAATTATGGTATTTATTATGATGATAACGCTCCCGGTTTAACCGGAAGTGACATTAACTTTCATATTTCAAATGGGACAACCTATATATTTTTACCGAAGAAATAAATTACAAAAATGTAATAGAAATTTATGAATAATTAATAATTAATAGGCTGTGAAAACAGTTGAGATAATATTGAGTAATATTTAAATTAATTGTATAAGTAGTAAGTTATTTTTGTAGGATTCTGTATTTTGTTACAAAAAATTAATCAATTTGTTATCACAGCCTACCTGATATGGCTTACCAGGTCAATTTTTCATAATTTATTCTTGCGTTTTTCTAATTTATTTCTTCAATAAACTTTAATGGGGACTTATGATTTTGACGTCATCGGCGGCAGATCGGCAGCGGACCTCCCTCCACACAATTTAGAAAGGGACAAGAAATTTTTAGAAAGAGCGAGGTGATATACCATGGCCGAGTCGATCAAATGCTTTCCCTCTTCAGCACCTCCCCGTTGATCCAACAATTTATTATTTAGTCAGCAAAGTTTGGTTAAGTTATTATGTGTAGTAATTGTTATTAATGAAACATTGCGGAATCTTTCTGATTCTCACGGAGGGAAAACAAATTCGATTTCATCGTTTCAATTTGAAAAAACGAACTGAATCCATGTAAACACTACAAATTCCACTGTTGAGAGAGACGGAAAAAATAATGAAATTTCTTTTAGTGTATATCCACGTCTTAATCTTATTAAAGTCATACATAATTTGTCTCTGGATATTAAATTATTAAATTTAGTTTTCTTGGCGTTTTTTGGAAATATCTGTATTTCAACTTTGGCATAACTGTGGGATTTAACAAATCATATAGAACATTAAAATGTTCTACTGATAAGCCGGTGAAATATATAAATTTTACAGCATCATTTTCAAACGTGGGATCAAATATGGGTCACGTGATAAACGTCAAACTTAGAGCTAAATCTTGCTCACTACATAACTAATTATTAAATACTTTTTTACACACTAGATGGCGACCAAAATATTTGAATTGTATAAGTCCCCATTCTAGCATATCGTTGAATTCGTAATTTTACATAGATTCCAAATATATAAAAATATATATGGTGTCCCATTTGAAATATGAAAGTTAATGTCACTTCCGGTTAAACCGGAAGCGCTACCATTATGACAAATACCACGATTTGTGAGCCCCTAACTTTAATTTCTAAATATATACAGAAAATTAAAAAATAATTATAACTAAACCCGTTTTTCAGTATCACCTTTAAATTTATCTTGTGGAATAGAAATTGCCCATTTAACCGTCTTTGTAGCTCCTATAGTTCTCGCGATAGCAGTGGCGGCCCATTTAAAATGAACAGCCTGAATATAATATTTTTCTCTAAAGTTATTAGTTCGTCCAAAAAAGCAATGGTTGTTTAAAGGAAACATCCTATATATTTTAAAATAAAATAATATTGATAGTTTATTTTAATAGAAAGTAGTTTGTGTAAAAATAACCAATAAAATTGCGAAAAACCGATTTTTTATAAAACAATTAAAATAGTTGACCTTCAAGGTTATTATATAAACAATTATTATGTATTTAATCTTGGTAGAATTCCATTATTGATAGTGTTGAAAAACTATCACGCATGTTAATTAATTAAAATTTATCATATTTTTCTAATGTTACTACATATTGCTTTAATTCTGAATATTAAAATTTCATAATAATCTTTTAAAAGATATTATATTCATGTAAAAAAAAATACTTAATACTTTTATCATTGTACAAACGTACAAATATCCACATAATTTTTATGACTACAGAACGAAATGTAATTGTTATTTATTTAGATATTATTTTATATAGTTGCAAAGTCATGCAAAATATTATATTTTAAATATATATGACGTAAGACCTTGAAAATTTAATTATTACTCAAATATTTATATATTTTTTATTTTGCAGGATGCCATGTTCTTCGAAAAGACGGAAAATTAAAAGAGTAAGTATTAAAATAGGGCTAGTAAATACAATGTTTATTTACGTCAGTCATTATAAAAAATAACATAAGTTTTTTTCTGATGAATTTTGTATTTTTAGGTGAAATGGTAGATTTATATGCACAAAGAACTTACTTCCACCACATGATGTGTCCGGAACATAACGAAGTGCTTCTTCTGAATTTGCCTAAGATATAAACCAAACGTTTGAAGTTTGTGCTTGTGAAGTTTACTATTGTTTTTAATGTGTGCTATATTTTATGAGACTTTTGAATCTAAAGATATATAATATATTGTCTATATTTATGTAATTTACATGATATTAAATATTTATCTCTATTGTACTATGTCTTTATTATTATTATTATTATGAATATTACATATTATTATTATTTGTTTTGATAAGTTAATGTTGTTTTATTTAAGTTAAATAAATTTTAAAATATGAATATAAATAAAAAAATTATTAGCTAACATTTGAACACATACTAATTCACATACCGGGTGGTGGCGGTTAAGAGTGAACATATGATTTAACATGTGATATTACTTCTTCAGAATTATAAGTTGCAACACATTTTTTATTGTGATCAGTGAATATCTACGTCACAATGACGTATGCGGGCATGATATTACTGATAACACCAACAGAGGGCAACCAGGTAGTCAACAAAGAAACATAATATAGGTTGTTCCCGCTTGGACCTATTACATTTTAATGACTGTGACGTCATTTGAAATATGCCATCTAGTGGACATTTTTTAAATCATTTTATACTTGTTAAAAATTTTTACGAGATAGACAAAGAAATTAAATATTTTTTTTCTGTGTTATAAACAGAAATATATCTAATAAAAAATACATATATGTTATGTAAAATATATGTTTCACCAGAGATTGTAACATCGGTTCTTAAGCAAATCATTTGACAACTATACTATTTACCGTCACTTTTCGATTGTTTTCATACACGAAACAAAACAATTTTGGTATCATAATAAACATAATAAGTACGCAAGTTATCGATTCTAAATTTTTATGTTGTGGATCATAACCTTTTTTATAAAACTTATATCATCTTTCTGAATTTCATCTGTTTTTCCACTCTTTTTAAAGTATTCATCGCATATATAGGGTGTCCCAACTAGAGCGCCGGATTTAATTTTAAAGAAATTTTTTGAATTAAGCAAACATTTTTATTTCAACATAAAGAAAAATAGTTACGGTTAAACGTGAAATACATCAGGCAAATGGCCACCACGAAACCTCTGGCACAGGGTTATTCTTTTGTTAAATTTTGAATAACGTTTTCACATAAATGTGGCTGTATTTCACCAATAACGCGCCGTATTTCCTCATTAAGATGTTCAACTGTTTCAGGCTTATTCGCATACACCTTTTCCTTCACATAGCCCCAAAGAAAAAAGTCCATCGGTGTTAGATCGCACGATCTTGGTGGCCAATGTTGATCGCCAAATCGAGATTAATTTGATGATGTTCCAACACCCAATCAGCAAATCCACTGCGCTGCGCATGGTCCCTTGGATTGGTTTCTTGCACCAATTGAACCTTGTACGCGTGCAAATGCAGATCTTTTCAATTTCAAAATTCGTTGCATAGTGCTTCTGGAAATGTCTAATTCTTGACCACAATGCCGAATGGAAGTTTCTGGATTCTCGGCCACAGATTCCCTTACTGTGGCTATATTTTCGAGTGACCGACAAGGACGACGACGAACAATGATCTTTTCATCCATCAGCGTAAATTTGGTCTCAAATTTTGCAATTAAACGCCTCACTGTCGATTCATTTGGCGCATTATTGCGACCGAAAACTTGACGTAATTGGCGAACGTTTTCGCAAAACTTTCATCATTTTTGTAATGTGTTTTTACAATAATTAAACGTTGTTCGTTTGAATACTTCTCCATATTCTTAACTCGCGTGGTCTGTAAATGACAACTGTCAAAAAAAAATTACCTTACAACTCGTATTAACAAAATGGCGGCAAATTTAAATCCGGCGCTCTAGTTCGGACACCTGCTACTATATCTAAATTTACTGTTTTTTTTTTATCTTTTGTTTAAATGTTCTACGCCATATCACCGACCTGCGCTAAAAGTCAGCTGCGCACTATGTACATCTCACTTTTATCAATATCTCTCTCTTTTAATGTAATAGGATAATAGGTCCATACAAAGTCCGATTCAAAACGAAGCAAACTTTACTAGTAATTTAAAATTTATTACAAACGTAACTTTCATTCCATAATTCATTTTTTATTACTTGTGCATCTAAAGTTTCAATTAAAATAACCAAAATTGTAAAATTCGATTTATGTGAAATTAATTCTAAATATATGCAAATTTTGATAAAACACATAATAATAAAATTTTGAAAATTGTAACTTACCCTGTGACGCTTCTGTTCAAAATTTTAAAATTTAACCAATTTCTAGATTTCAAATTTTTCATTCATCCCGATTTCTAGAACAAAATTTTCAGAATTATTTAAATTTTCTACCTACAAGGGAAAAAATTAATACACATACATAGTTAAAGAATATTTTATTTCTTCTATATACAATGAATATATTATTTCTGTAAATTATTGTCAACATTTGTGGAAGTTCGTAATTTGCTAACTGGTATTAATTAGTCTTATAAGTTTCAACAAAATCAAAATGATATTACAAAACATATATCCCAAAACTTTACATATATGAAAAATTTAATATTATTTGTATACTTTTTGTCAGCTATATTCACATATGGAAATGTTTGGGATATTATATTCATGAACTTTACAATTAATAAGACTAGAAAATTATTAGAGGGTCAATATGGCATTGGATAAAATAGTTCAGCAAAATAATTGCGGACAAAACAGCACAACACATTTTTCAAAAACACATTTTCAACGAAATTTATCCCGTGCTGTTTTGTCGGTACTGAAACTATTCCTGGTTTTATCTGACATGTTTTGTCCAACTTCATTTTGACAATATCTGTAAATAGCATTAAAATTGATACTTCTCATTGAGATCATATTAAATTGTAGATATGTCTACTCATATGCATTCTTTGCTAAATTTTCAAATTTAATAATTACGCATCTTACTCTTTTCAAATTACTGTAATAGGGGTTTCCAAGTTTTTTCATTTTTTTTTTAATATTGTAATCTGTACATAAACATATTTATAAAACTAAAACAATTACCCCTTAACCTTAAATAATAATATAAGCTAAAAGCTAAATACGTATTTCGAGAACTAAGTTCTCATCATCAGTAGAACAAAACAAAAGTTTAAGCAGAGAAGTTAAGATTACTCAACATGTAAACCAAGTCAGAGGTCTAACAACTCTGGGTTGTTAGACCTCTGACTTGGTTTACATGTTGAGTAATCTTAACTTCTCTGCTTAAACTTTTGTTTTGTTCTACTGATGATGAGAACTTAGTTCTCGAAATACGTATTTAGCTTTTAGCTTATATTATTATTTAAGGTTAAGGGGTAATTGTTTTAGTTTTATATATATTTTTAACCTTAGACTCCTCCTATTATTGTAATAAACATATTAGATATGGCGGAGGTGGTACATGCCCTTGGCTTGCGCGTTCGAACAACCATTAGCCAGTGCCCAGCATGTCACAAACATGGCCGATACTGAATTTTATGCGCTCGATTTAAATGCATTAAAGTTTCGTTTTAGGATAATAAAATCAGAAAATTAACGATTATATTCACCTTAATATTACTTATGCATGATGAACATTGATATGAAATAAATATTTTTTTGAAAGCCGTAAGACTTGGAACCCCCTATTAAGAATATGTAAACAGAAATAAATATATCACCTTCTAATCATATTTTTGGATGTGGCAAGTATGTAGACAAAGTGGATGATATATTACAATCTTTAAATATGTTAAAGGCATTTATATGTAGATTTTCAAATTTTTAAAATAACATCATACTAAATGAAATCTATAGCAAAATACAATTCTAATTGTTAATTTGTATGTCGTAGCCAGATTGTAAAATCCGGCGTTTTATAAAACGCAGCCAGATTGTCAAACCTTCGTTGACTTAGCGATGTTTTACAATCTGGATAGACGTTTTATAAAACGAGGAACAGCTTAATTAGCTTGTATAATTCTATAAATATAACAACAATAACCTACAAACCTCGAACAAATTTTTGCAAGCGTGATTATCGTGCCTTAGGTTATGTTAGGTGTATTTAGAAAAACTGCACGTGAAAATGTTCAAATATTAATATTAAAATGTGGCAGTAAGCTGTTCGGCGTTTTATAAAACGACCAGGCGTTTTATTAAAAGATGGATTTTACAAGGTGCCTACGACATATTCATAATTAATGCCATTTTAAGAATTTGAAAAAAAAAACACATATTCAGTTTCAAAACTTTAACGTATACGAAAATTCAAGTTTTTGATGAAGAAAAGGCCTTACTCATCCAGTATGAAGAAATTTTATTAAAATGTTCTTGGACGTTTCGGACCACAGTGGTCCATCTTCAGCTTTTGAATAAATAAAATTCCTAAGGCCTGTTCTTCATCAAAACCTTGAAATTTTCAATTTGATCCTTCACGACTCCAAGATGTACGAAAATTCATTTATGTACCTAAATATTTATGTATTACATAAATTTGGTAGTACAATACAGTGTGTTAAAAAAAACTAACTCGGAGTAGGCTATGAAGAGATAAACGTATGTGTGATTATTATTCAATTAAAAAATCAAGTTAGCAAAATTAATCTTAAAATATAATTTTAAGGAGAAAAGATAATAAAGAAGGAAACAGAATATTGGTATTCGCCATTTTCTAATTTATTTCCTTTTCTAAAATAAGATTCAAGAAGAAAAGCTTCGATTTTTTTAGATATCAATTTTGACAATATCTCGTGTCAAATTGACATTAAATACTTTTATATTAAGGCTTTTTTCTTTGTTCATAACCTTAAGCTGGATTCACATGTACCATTATCACTGTCAACTTGCTCACCGTTTACACCGTTCTGTGCTGTGATTGGTTGAAATCATACGGTACCGAACGGTCTCGACGCTACGAACGTCGACGGCCGCCGTTGAAATATTTCTATTTTTGACGGCGTTGACGGGTCATTGCCGCCGTAAATTTTAACTGCGCATGATCAGAACATACATTTCAATAATACCAACTCAAACCAGTTTGACATAAAATATATTGTATTTTATTTCTTTGTTTCTTTTTGGGTGGATTATATAAACAGGGGTATTTTACTACTTCGCCAATTAAGATTCCGAAAAGTTGTCCGGCGAAACAAAACTTATTATAGGTTATGGCAACCGGCAATATCACTGAGGTCGAAACATATGTTTTAGTAATATTTCGTTTTTCAAGTTTGGAACTGTGCGCATCGATATTTATGATGGAGTATGTGAAAAGAGTAGTTGTTATGACGGCCGCTACGGCCGTAAAATTAACGGTGGTAACGGTCCATGTGAATCCAGCTTTAGATCATTTTTAACTGAATGGAAGAAGTAGAGAACGCTGAGGATTGAGTCAGAAAATTACGGAAGGGCACTCGTATGAACCTTTTATATCAAAAGAGAGAGAGAGAGAGAGAAATGACATGTATGTAGTGCGCAATAGTTTGTTTGCGCATTGAGGAGGCCAGATATATTTTAAACAAAATTTGAAAGAGCGGAAATAATAACGTAACTATATTAAATAAATTCACACACGGAGTTTGTGTTGATGAATATTTCAAGACAAGAGGACGGGTAGATGGGAATCAGAAACGCGGTTATATGTTCTAAAGACGCGAAATAAACACCATATAAAGTGACAGATAATTGCGTGGTTGCTAGTTTGTTATTAAGAAAGTTATAAACAAGAATAAAACTATTGTTTTTATTTTTAAATAAATTGATTTGTCTTTATTAATAATTTCTTTACAAAGTCAAAATAATTTAAGTTTCTGTGTTGTTTAAATAATTTTTTATCGAAAATAAATGCTTGTCCTTCATTTAATTTGACAACATGGTACCTACCCATCTCTAGTTCATAAAAATTTCACTACGTGACGCATTGAAAAATGACGTCTATGGTATACCGCGGCGTCTGCGCATTTCGCGTAGCCTTCCGTAAGTTGTATCCTTCCCTCTCATGTACTTGTACCAATCTATCTCAGCGTTCCTCACAAAAGCATTCTAAGGCATAGGCTTTGTCGTATCCAATTCGTTAGCTATATGATCTAAGTTCATAGCCTACTCCGAGTTAGTTTTTTTAACACTGTATTACCTGTATAAATCTTCCAGATATTATAGAATATATATATTTCGAATATTCATTGACAAAATTAAATAAATTTTCTATATCAAAGATGATATTATTTCGATATGGTAGTTTTACACTTTAGTACTAGTAGTTCAATTGATGTAAATGACATTTTGATTCTGTTTTCTACTGTGAACCAGTATTTGTACGAATATAAAATTATTAAAAAAGCAGTATTATAGATACTGTTTTCAATGCTAAAAAATACTTCCTACTTACAAATTATCCTTAATATATTATAAATTTTATACTTAAATTCGTTTACTCTATGTGCATACGCACAATAATGTACAAAATTAAAAATATTTTATTATCTATCATTCACAATTTATTCTGCGAAAGTATGAGTCAGTCCCCCAATAAATAAATAATTAAATAATTAAGTACTGAAATAATACTTCAAATAAAATATTGACAATAATTATATTTAAAGCAGTTTGATTGTCAGAAATTGTGCGGTAGAATTTGATTGTCCATATTTTAATAAAAACAAAATAAAAATTTAATAAATAAAGACAATAATCCTGATTTAAAATCTAGTCCAATCATAACGGAATTTTCTACATACAGTTTTTAAAATACAAAATAGTGCAAATAAATTAATCTACACAAATAGACATACCTTCATTGCACTTTCCTGTATGGGAATATTTGTACTTTGGTGCTATGGGTACTTAAAATTACTATCTGTATTAGAATTCAATGGTCAATGAAAACAAAAAAGCAATAACTATGGACCCCCAATACAGGTTGTTTTATTTTTTTATTATTTGGATCAGTATTGGTATCTCGAGAACTGTAGACCTAATAAGATAAACATTTTAATGATGTTTTGTTTTTTTCAAAAAAGCACAGATCACTACACAATGAGAGAAAGATTTTATAATCTATCGAATTGTAAATGGAAATATTGTTTCTGTCGGTACATTTTAAACTTTTATTTTTTAGAAAAGGAAAACATAAATTTTTATGTTACAAAAATCTTCATATTTTTTCTTATTGATGGGTATAATAAGGAGTATCATGTCCTCAAAATGCGTGCGTTCGGTTATTTTATTTCTAAAACTATGTAATAAAATTTGTGCACTTTAGTAGGCGCGCGCTAGGATAACGTACTAATAATTGGATTCTTCTTTAAAATAAATGAGTTCTTGTATTAGGTATATGCAAAAGTGCAAAAAGTGCAAGTAATCTTTATAGTATGCTAAAAAATTAAAGATGAAAAGAATAATAAAATTTAAATCCAAATACGAAACAAATATTTGTTTCTGCAGATCATTTTTTGAAAAATTAATTTTTAGGTATATAATTGGTAAAAATTATAATAATTAACATTGTTTCAAGTGGATTTGACTATATAATTGTACTTTTAGGGCAGAAACACAATTGACAGTTGAATATGGATTTTCATGTTTTTACAAATGTAGTAATGGTAGCGCGTGAAATATTTTTCGTTGAGTCGAACGAATAATTATGATTCAAATATTTTAGAAAAAGTAAATAATTATGCTGAATAATTCCAAATATATGTCTGAGGGGCAGTTTAAAACTCACTTTCGAATGTATCCCGATGCGTTTAAAGATTTATTAACAAAATTAATCTTGTACGCGGACTATATGAATATGAGAAAAAAAAACTTTAAGAACATCCGAAAATGGCCAGAAAAAAGATTTTAATTTGGTGTTTAGGAAACCCAGAGAGCTTCCGGTAAATAATAATTAATGCAATAGCTTATATATTTACAAAATTAGCAAAAATTTAAATATTTCTTACATATAAATCAATATTTCTTCATTTTCTACCATTATCACTATACTTTTGACTTTTGTACTATCCTTCTCGCTTCATACTATGCGCGCTAACTCGAATGTGTACGTTACTGAACGTGTTCTGTGCGACCCAGAATGCACAGAAATGAATTACCGAACGCTTACTGTAAATTAAAAATGTGTGCACTGAATAACCGAACGCACCTCATGTCGAGCGCATGTCTCGTTTTTAAAGACAACCAATCAAATTGCTTAGGACATGAAACGTCACACACTTGCTGTTTGCAAACCAATTAATATTTATACATTCTTTGTATATTTTCACGCTATAGAACCCTATTGGCGTAATTGTTTTTAGGTTTGTTTTTCCTCAACATCATAAATTTTATCTTAATACATAATACTTTTTGATTAATTTTGGAACAATATTTTGAAATAATAATTGATTTAGTGTTTTCATTGTTATTTGTTTGGACTAGACTTTAATATATTTTTAATTTTAGTTATTATTTACTTATTTCCTAAAAACAATACACATTTTTATCTTAAAAAATACAATATCTAACAAAACATTTATATTTGATTGTTCCAATCTTTTAAAATATTGAAAACTGTAAGATATGAGAAAATTGTTCATTAATCATTGTTATTGTCGAGAAATTGTTTCACATTAATATAAATATATTCTACTAATATAAAATTCAAGATAAATAATTATTAATTGATACGTTCGAGAATATTGTAGAAAAAAAGTTCAAATTATTTTATTTATCACATTATTTGTTTCATATAGTTTAACGCGTAAAATTTATGACGTATATTAATTTATTTTACTTCAGTAGAATACCCTATTCTGATATTTGAAAATCGGGCCTATTCTGTTATACAATTTGTTTTGACAATTAAAAATCCAGTTTTTTTGTTATTTGTCGACATACTTGACTGGTGATTTTTTTAAACCAACAACTTCATATGAAACGGTAATATGAAAATGAAAATAATTCCTCAATCTCACAGTTCTCAATCCTCATCATACTTTCGCAGACAATCACTGGCACTCACTCATTGCGTTCAGGCACCGTGAGGGTGTGCGTAGGCCGATCGGCCATCTGGGCACTGGAGCGGTTGTGTCGCAGGTGGCTCTTGACGAGGTGGCCCGCCGCAAGGGCAGAGAGTAGGGATAGCTCTCCCGCCAGCACAGTCCCGCAAACGATGCGAGCTAGCTGGTTGGCGTTCTCCCCCGGAATGTCGGGGTTGGGACCCTTCACGCCTAGCATCGCTAAGCAGGAGGATTGCGCGGGGAGAACTGTACCGCCACCTGGAAGAGAAAGATAGTATTTAAGGCAGGGCCCTTTCAAATTTTTGGAGATGTAATTTTTTTTCTCATTATAATTCATATTTACGATTTTCGCCAAACTGTTTTATTTGTCACAAGAGGTACAGTTATTTACAATTTATAATATGTAGTAGTGCTAATACTGTCACTCTTAGATATAAAGCCTGTTTGACACGGTCATAAATTGTTATCAAATTTGATAACAAATTGTTTCACTGGAAACGAATGTTATGATAAATAAGATGTTCTGTTTCTATTCCATCACAAATTTCATTATAAATTATGATACACCAGTTATAGTTGATGAGAAATTAGTTTATTGTAGACTGTTGCCCCCCGTTTTAACTTAGAACGATGATTGTGGTATTAGTAAAGTTAAAAATATCTGCATCAAATGACAGTAAATACATATTATGGAGTCAAGTCAGTAAACTATACCTAATAACCAGAGTATACCCATAATTTTTTAAAAAATAATTGTGTATATTGAGTTTACTTTAGTATTTATAGAAGATTCTGATATGATGACAGTACATGTCAAGTACTTACTAACATTTAAATATCGCAAAATATTATATGAAACATTTATTTATGTAGTAGTAGTACTGATTTTATATTTAATTTGCCTAAACAATCATTCATTTTAAATTTAACCTTAAACTTTCATGAAATCAAATATATGCACATATGTACGGTACCTAAATAGACGATGGCAATAGTTTCATACGAAAACATTTTTCATTACACCACACAAATAAATTATAACGACAAATTGTCTTTTTAATACGATAAAAACCAAGTTTTTAACGCGAGAATAATATAAACACTACCACATCAGTGCGCGTCGGTTTCACTACTAATCTACGTAAACGTAGGTAAGTAAACAAGTTCGTACTTCTTTTGGGTGTATGTGCTTATATAGAAATTGGAAAAGAAATGTTGGTATTTTTATTTAATTCTTCAATAAATAAAACTGAAAACGTAAAATTAATAATAAAATATTTTTAGAACCAAATATTAATTTGTAAATAGTAAAAATCATCACAAGAAAGTACGTATATTATACAGGTGTTCATTTTAGATGGGCCACCATTGTTATCTCGAGAAATATAAAAGCTACAAAGACGGTTAAATGGGTAAACAATTTTTATTTTACAAGGTAAATTTAAAGAGAAAAATTATTTTTTATTTAAATGAGAACATATGTTTTTTATTTGCTCAATTATTACGGAATTTAATTCTGAATTCATTGATATAATATTACATTAAGGTAATTATTTTGAAAGCATTCCAAAATCAAATTGATTATGAGCTCTTAAGCAGTAAAAGAAACGAATGGCGAAGTGTATTATTGTTGAAGGGAACTACTTTAAACATATTTAAAATAAAATTCTAAAAAATGTAAACTATGTGTCTTATTTTCAATAATTCTAGAGTGTGTCTCGTATGTTACTGATATTGTAACTGCGTTTACGTTTACGTAAATAAAAAAAAAAATGTTTTGTAAAATTATTCATGCATTTTTTTGTATTAAATTTTCTCCTTACCAACTGTTCCAATCTCAATGGACGGCATCGTACACGACACGTACAGATCCTCCCCGCTCTCCCCCCAGGGTTCCATGAGGGTCATGCAGTTACTACTGCCGACGTTCTGCGCCGGGTCTTGCCCCGTGGCAATAAAGATGGCGGTTACGATGTTCGCTGCGTGCGCATTGAAACCACCTACAGACCCTGCCATGGCTGAACCGATCATGTTCTTAGATATGTTCACGTCCACAAGGGCCTGAACAGAAGTCTTCAGGATGGTGGTAATGATGTTGGATGGAACGATGGCTTCGCAAACTACTGATTTGCCTCTGCCTTCAATCCTGAAAAGAAAAGAAAATGGCTAATTAAATATTTATAAATAAAAATGATTGTTAAATAAAAAAATATTAATTCTTCTTACCAGTTGACGGCAGCTGGTTTCTTATCAGTACAAAAATTCCCGCTAAGACTTAAGATTTCCATGTCTGGGTAAATTTTCTGCACGTCTTTGAGCGCCATCTCTGTACCCTTTGATAACATATTCATGCCCATGGCGTCACCAGTCCGAGCTACGAAGCGAATAAATAGATGTCGCCCCGCAATTCGAATGTGAATACGGGTTAAACGTGCAAACCGGCTCGTGCTGTCAAAACTTTTCTTAACTAGAGCAAAGTTCTCAGGAGTTTCTAGCCACGCCATTGCCTCACTAAAAAATATATATATGAAATTTAATTTTTTTATTGAATTATTTTCTTACCTAGCCCTCCCAAGGTTTGGAAATCTGACTACAGGTCCTCTTGTCATACCGTCGGCTACGATTCTACTTCTTACGCCACATTTTAGTAGAGCTCTACTTCCTCTGTTGGTACTAGCGACTAGACAACCCTCAGTTGTTGCCATAGGAACATGGATGAATGTGCCATCTAGATTTAAGGGACCTGCAATGCCTACTGGGACTGGAACGTAGCCAATCACGTTCTCGCAACATGCGCCCATAACCTGAACAGAAGATCGAACGGGTATAGTAGATTCAATAAGGGTTTCATCTTTTTTTTTAAATGAAAATACAGGGTTTCCGAAATAGGGTTTTAAATACGGAATATTTCAATAGGGTTCTTTACCAATTTTTGTTGAAGACCTACGAAATCTGTTAACACTTAATCAAGATGACGTTTCATCATTTAAATTAATAACCAAACTTATAGATTAAAAATTAAGCAAAAAGCTTATTTAAAACCCAAACAACTTTTCTCAGAAACCCTATACATCAAAAATGATGAAAAATTCTCATTTCTTACTTTGCTGTAGTCGTAATTTCTGTACGGCAGGTCGTCCATAGCATCTATGAAATTTCCATCTTCCCCTACGATTTGTCGTCTGATTCCCACACCCCTCACTGGGTCGTCGACCGCCTTCTCGATCTGGTAGGACGCGATATGCTTCTTCTTCACTAACATGATGACTTCTTTGTCTGTCAAAGCGCTAGCACCCAGTTGTGAGTTATAGATCTGCAGACATTCTTCAAGGTCCCGAACGGGAAGATCGGGTTCTTTTTGGGCTGGAGGGTCGAGTGATGGAAGTTTCAAGTCGGTTTGGACTTCCTTATCTTCTAATTCTATATCTAGGGAGAAGGAGAATATTTAGATTCAGTTGTATAGAGTGATGTTAGCAGATTATACAAGGTGTTTCCCTCAAAACAACCAGCGCTTTTTTGTATATGATGAATACAAGAACCCGTGATATACAGGGTGGTGACCGCGACCCCAAAACATAGGACTTTAACATGTAAAATCAGATTTTCGTAATTTCCTGTTTCCCTAATTATTTGGTAAAAAAGCTTCAAATAAATATTCTTCATCTGAATCAATAAGCAAAATTAATTTTGTATGCCTTGTAACGTCAAAAATCAGGTATGAAAATGTCGAAAATCACCGCAAAAATAGCTATAGCTATGGAATTGAAACAAAAAATTAACAAATGTTAACGATTTATTTGTCAAGCTAGGTTAATTTAATTTCATTATTATTTGTAAAATCTGTTCAAGTGAACAAATATCAATTTAAATTAACAGATAATTGTTAATTGAAACAGAAATTGGAAATAATATCGAATAAAAATAAATTAACCTAACGTGACAGATAAACCGTTACACATTTGTTATTTATTTTGTCTCAATTCCATGGCTATTGCTATTTTTGAGGTGATTTTTGACATTTTCATAAGTAATTTCTGCCGTTACAAGGCATACAAAATTAATGTTATGTTCTACAACTTTTGTTTGAAGCATTTTTACCTAAAATAATTAGGGAAGCAGGAAATTAAGAAAGTATGATTTTACATGTTAAAGTCCTATGTTCCGGGGTCGCGGTCACCATCCTGTATATATTACAGGGCGCTAAAAAAATTTATTTATGCATTTGGTAACGGGGAAAACTTAATTTGAAGACGTATTGAAAGGTAATTTTATCAATTTTCAAGTAAAAGTGACTATGACGTCATTACAGTTCGATAAATAATAAATATGTGACTAACGTTTACTAGTAATATCCCGAAGTTTATTTCAAATTTGTATGTATTTCGGTTCTTTCTTCTTATGCCAAAGTGACTCCAACAACACAACACATGGGCTAAGCCCTTGCCTATTCAAACAGTAAAAAATTTAGAAAAAATAGAATACTCATTTTATAAAAAAAATGTCTTAATGTTCCCTATATATTTACATTTAAAACAGAACAATTAATAAGAGCAAAAAAATCATACACAAACCTTACAATCATTGTCATGAAACCTAAAAAAAATCTGAAACATCTTACCATCTCTTCCCTGGGGACATTTGAAACAATCCTGATCTAGGAAGAAGGAACCCGTTCTTATGAAAGGCATGCTGGGAGAGAACTTCTGCCTGAGAGAGGAGTTGAGCTGATTGTGAGAGTGTCCGTGGCAAAACTCCTGTCCATCACAATCATAGCCCTGCTCAGACATGCGTAACTGGGCAGCCAACTCCGCCTTGTCTTCGAAAAATATGAACTTCACAGTGAGTGCAAGCAATAAGATCAAGATGACTATGTGGTCAGCACTCACGGTCACCCATCTAACCAACAGAACAGTTACAAGATGCGAATCAAAAAGGGGAGGATAAAAATTCATGAAGGTTTTGCAGTCCAAACAACACAAAATATAATCATCGCTTGCTTAAAATAATATTGTTCCTCTTTACAAAAAATGAGTGTTCTTCAATATGTTTTCTACGTAAAACTTGATGGTCCGTATTACGAATCCCCGTATTTAGGGTGTTTTTGTTAAAAGTGACGTCGAACCTCATAAGAATATAAAGTAAAAGAGCAATTCATAATATAGCAATTCGAAAATATTAAGACAGAAACAAATTTGATAACTGTTGCAAAATATTCTCAAAAATGCAAGGCAAGAAATTGAAAAAAAATAACAGCTAATGCTTAACTGAATTCGAGAAGATAATTTTTGAAAGATTTTTGTCAAAAATCGGCGTACCTTTTATTTAATCGGTTTAAAAATCGGTTAAATTGACCGGTTAATATAATTACGCAGCAAACAGAAAAAAACCTCTTACTTATACAGAATGTGACAGCTAAACGAGCTAGTTCAAATAATTTCATTAGAGATACAATAAAATATTATAAGACCAATGGTTCTCAAGTTACAACACAAAGTTATATTTATTTAAATAGGATGGCATATATTTTTTTGGCTCATTCGAAATATATTGAGAAAAATTTAATTGAAAATTAAATAAATTATATTTTCATAGTTATTATTCAATGGGCTATGTATGAAAGACAATTGAGTTTAAATTAAAAAGAATTATGCACTAAATATTTAAAATTAACATAGCAGTTTTTGTTTTTCATACATAGCCCACTCAAAATAAACTATAAAAATAAGATTTATTTAAATTCCAATGAAATTTTTCACTAAAAAAACTAGATCACTAAAATGGTGTCTTAATGGCACAACTTTTTTCTAATATAGGTAAGCGATTTCGTATCTCTTATAGTTCTCGAGATCTCTAAGGATATACGAGCCCAACCCCAAATGTATTCATACCCTCTGAAATAAATATATTAACAGCAATAAAAAATAAATTTTTAGATTATAATAGTTAAGACTATATTTGGGATTTTTTATTTTATGTATTAATAAAGTGTGCTGGATTTAAATGCGATGTTATTAACTAAATTTCTCATTTAAACAATAATCTACGGGCAAATATATGACAAAAGACAAGTCCCAAATTTTTTCGTTCCCACAGTAAATAATACAATATTAGTATTATCTATAAAACTGAGGGTAAAAGTAACTGACAATTTACTCAATAATTGACATCTTTAATTTTATTACTTTAATAAAAATTATTTGCGAATTATTAAAGATGAAAACATTTGTCACTTGCAGACAATGGTTTATTGGCAAATAAATTATTATTAAACCTAAGAAATTTTATTATAAGCAATGTATTCAAGTTCTATACACTCTATTAATACACCATATCAAAATTTGTTGAATTGGAGTAATAATCATAGCATCCAGAAGATTATTTATTCTTGTTTTTAATATAATTGTAGGTGGTACTTTAATAAATATCACTTTGCAAATAATTTTACTTAAAAAATAAAATTTAATATAGTAATTAATTGAATATATTGTCAGTACCCTTTACCTTCAGTTTTATAAATAATACTAACAAATATGTTGGAACTAAAAAAATAGTGCGTGTCTGTTGTCATATATTTGCCCGTAGATTATTGTTAAAATGACAAATTTAGGAAATAACATTATATTTAAATCCAGTACACTTTATTAATACATAAAATAAAAAATTGCCCAAATATAGTATTTTTTATTTCTGTTAATATATTTTTTCAGAGGGTACGAATACATTTGGGGTTGGGTTCGTAGTATCTTGGATATCCTACATATCACTCATTATTAAAGAGACTAATAAAAATTAATTCTGTATTCTGAAAATATCTGCATAGAAATATACAGAATTTCAATAAATTATGACTGTTAAAAAAGTTAATATTAATTATGTTTTCTGAAGCATTGTTTTAAAATACATTTCTCTTATACCGGGCGAATACTTGAAGTCCAAACATAGGATTTTAACATATAAGTAAACTTTCGTAATTTCCTGCTTCCCTAATTATTTTATGTAAAAAAGCCAAGGTCCAGAGCTAAAATTTTGCATTACAATCAATAAGCAAAAAATATTTTGCATTCTTTGTAACGGCAGAAATTATGTATGAAAATATAGAAAATCACCCCAAAAATAGCGATAGCCATGGAATTGAAACAAATAAGAGTATGTAACATATGTTTAACATTTTATCTGTAAAGGTAGATTAATTTATTTTTATTGGATATTATTTGTAATTTCTGTTCAAGTGAAAAATTATCTATCAATTTAAATAAGTAATTGTTCACTTGAACAGAAATTACAAATAATATTGAAAATAAATAACCTAGTTTCACAGATAAATCGCTAACATTTGTTAATTTTTGGTTTCAATTCCACTCTCACTAGTTTTGACATTTTCATACCTAATTTCTGCCCTTACAAAGCATTAATTAATTAATTCAGATGTAGAATTTTATGTTCTACAACTTTTATTTGAAGCTTTTTTTTACTTAATGTAATTAGGGAAACAGGAAATTACGAAAGTATGATTTTACACGTTAAGGGATAAAAATTAGTATCCGAAAATGATTACACATGCTCAGTGCTTCACATGTTATTGATCACCCCTTTGATGTGTAGAAAATATTTACAAAAAAGTATACACATAAACATACAAAATAAATTAAACATACAAACTTACAAACATAACGTGTTAAAATGCATCAAAGTACTTTAAGAGATAAAGAGTTATTACAAACAACTCACCTTATACGAAATATGTAACTAAACAAAATCACACTTCTCTAACACTGAAATAATTTTGTAAGAAAATACGAACTACACTGTACAAAACCTCCGTGAATTTTAGAAACTTTTTGGTCTTACTTCATAATATATCCATGCAATGCCGTATCTTCAGTTCGATTGAGAGCCATGGTGTGTTCGGCGCTCACCAGAGGAGAAATTGGATCATCAGGCTCTTTTCGAAAAGGCCAACGACTAAATACAAAAATAACCAAGTTAACCAAGGACTCCCAGCAGCTATAGCTATGCTTATTCTAATACAATAATGACACTTTTTTCCTACAACAATACTATCGAAACGCACATCTTTTTTAAAAATAAAAGAATATACGTAATCTAAATATGTAAAACCAGTGTTTTGTCATTGAGAATGAAGTATTTTTAACCTTTTTTGACAAAGAGGTCCGTAATGTGGAAAAGCTTGAGCTATGGATTACGTATGTGGATGAAATACGTCAACAAACATTGGTGAAAATAATATATAAAGTTTCCAGAAACATGAGAAATATTTTAAATTAATAGATATTTACACAACAAGTGAGTTAAGATGATGTTTATTCATGAAAAGAAAGTTTAAGCCACGAGCCCGCAAGGAGAGTGGGTTAAATTCTTGGAGTGAATAAACATTCTTAACTCACGTGGTTTATACAATATTTTATTCAATTTTGACGAAATAATAATAAAAACCATGATACTATTTAATTTTGACAAAATAAATTAATTAGTAAGTTGTGCGTGAAATCGTCGCTGATATATATCAAGTCGATTATTTATAAATTATAAACAAGCTTTATTTTCTGTCATTTGTGTCGTGAAAAATAATAATAGTGGCTGATTTGTCTGATAGACTGTGGTGTAAGTGGTATTTTCGTGTCTGATGTTATTTTAAATGTATTATTTGTTACAGAGTGAGTTAAAATTTTGTGAAACTTTTTTTTTTAATAAACAGCTACTTATAGTTGTTGCTATGGAGTTAATAATGACAGTTTAAAACGTCTAAATTGAATAAAATATATACACCGACCCTGTGGTATTAAACATACAGAGTGTTGGCCACGACACCTGAACATATGACTTTAAAACATGTAAAATCATATTTTCGTAATTTCCTAAGTAAAACTGGTTCAAATAAAAGTTATACAGTTTAAAATTCTGAGTCAATAAACAAAATTAATTTTACATACTTTGTAACGGCAGAAATTAGGTATGAACACGATAAAAATCACCCCAAAAATAGCGATAGCCATGGGATTGAAATAGATAAATGTTTGACGTTTTACCTGTCACGTCAATTAATATATTTTTATTAGATATTATTTGTAATATCAGTTCAAGTGAGCAATTTTTTTACTTAAAATAATTAGGGTAGCAGGAAATTACGTAATTAAGTATGATTTTACATGTTAAAGTCCTATGTTCCGGTGCCGCCGTCAACACCCTGTATGCATGTGTATAAATAAGTAATTATATCATATTGACGGTGAAGAGGAAATTTGTGGTATTTAAAATTGGATATAATTTTTAAGTTTGACGTTGGTTGGATTTGAATCCGGGCTGTTAGAACTATAATCGGTTAAATAACGCATCTAGCTATGCGGTCCCATTTCAAAATACATTTAAAAGTTGGAACATTAATGAAAAATATTTATTTAATGATTCTATTATATTCTAAGATCATATATATTTATTATGGGTTTGTAAAGTAAATATCAAATTATTGTCGTTATTATAATTAGGGATGACGCAAAGAAATTTCGAAATTCCTTTTCAAATTGGTGAAGAAACCATTCAAATAATAAAAATGTAAAAACAATTTTATATGTAACTTTTAATTCTGAACAACTTTATACTCCACAGTTTTTGCCGTAAAATTATCAGAAGACCAGGAAATTTATAAAATTAATACTAAATGTTAAATACCTATGTTAACCTCTAACCGTCACCACCCGGTATAACTATTGCAGCTATTAAGTAAAAAAATGTATTATTTTTGTTTCAGTCATTAAAAAAAGAATTAAACATTCCCAATATGTCGACGTATGAGTTAAAATAATTTGAATTTTTTATTGCCTACATTATTGTTTGAAAGTATAATAAATAGAGTAATTTATAAAAATCAAATTTTATAATTTCGGTATGCACTAGTAACAAAAATGAATTCTGTAATTATGTTTGATAAATTTTAAATTTCAATTAAAATTTGCAACGTTTGGAACCGGTTCGTGTAATGGCGCCGCAGAATGACGTCTATTAGACATTACTATGATGAAACGCCGCCTGATGGCGAAGCAGTAATACATAGTCCATGAAACGGAATTATGTCTCAAGCTTAAAACTTTACAATTACAATAAGCTCCAAACACAAATAGAATGTCAATTTGACAAGCAGTCGGGTTGGCCAAAGTGTGAAGTCAAGTCGAGTCAAAAACAAACACACTCAACAATGGGTAATAAGTAGAGATGGGATTTTAGTGTTTTTACCTATTTTGCTACGTAAGTACTATTTTTAGATGGTACAGTACAAAATCCGTTTTGAAAGAAATGCTCTCATTTGAGCCCTTTATGATTTTATCTATTTTACCTAAAAACTGGTTTTTGCGAGAATTGCACCTAATTACTATATTTAGTACCTAAATCATTGTTTTAATGTACCTAAATCAGTTTTTTTTATTCATAAATTTCAGCACTTATTACAGATTTATTTGTAATTTTGAATTTGGTTATCTTGAGCATTTATTTTTATCGCGCACAGTTGGTGCGTTATTTCGTTTTACAGTAAGTGTTCGACATATGAAGCAATCTATGCTGTAAACGAATTAGACAATACTATGGACTCTTATATGAATACACCATCGGCTCATTAAAATATCGCCATCAGGCAGCTACACGTTAATTTTCGTTGCGAATTATAGTTTTCTAATGGTCAGTTACAACGTTGTCACTTAAATTTTAAGTGTCACTTAAAGGAAAATTATTGATTCGAAATAATGCCAGCAATATTTGTCATATTTGTAATTATACTATCGATTCGATATTGTTCATATAAATTAGGCTGCAAATTTAAGTGATAACGGTGCAACTGGCCATAAATCTGCAGGATTTATATATTTGCACAGAATTTCACCAACATAATTTTAATAATTTATGGAGTAATTTTTTTATTTACATTAATTTTACAAATATGTAAATTGTTAACTATAAATGTTTATTTATACCTACCTATATGTATATTTACAAAAATACTCAATAAAGTATAAAAAAAAATCACCTAAAACTATTTTTAGAACCTAATCCATATATTTGTTACCTAAAACAAGTTTTTTTATACTTATTTAGGTACCTATTTTTACAAATTTTACAACCTAAAATCCCATCTCTAGTAATAAGATATTTCTTTATTTATTTAATTGCGCAGTTAATATTTAAAAAAATATTTAACTAAAGCAAGTATAATTTCAGAGATATGCTCCATAAAAAAGTAATTTTAAAAATTAAGTAAAGCAATATTCTCTTCAGTAAATATTTTTACAGTATACAAACTTATTAAAATTACAAAATTCTCAATGAATATTAAGTAACTATCCCATTTTTTTAGTAAATTTCATTTTGAATACATCTACATAATATTTAAATAACTTTAGAATTCACACTTAAATAGAATAAACTAAATATAGCATAAAATGTTTATATATGTAACAAATTATTACTGTTTCTCTTCTTCTTATTGCTATCTTCAGATCAAAGAGCATCGTCGTGAAATTACAACATTTGAATTTCAAAACCATAAAATAACAAAATTTACACGCATGAACATACAGTAATAGATACAAAATAAACGAATACTGGAAAATACATCTGGAATATACATGTACAAACATCGTGCGAAATATAGAAAATGCATATAGTTGAAATCACCTAACAAGAAGATTCCAGTGTGAGTGACGTTATTAAAAACGTTTTCATTGCTTATCAAAACATACTGGCATTTAAAAAATATATCGCACATTGGCATATGGAATATATTACGAAGTAAGACAATATCTAATTTTAAAAGTTTTTGATTTTACAAGAGAAAACAGTTATTAAATTTTGTCTGTCCTGTAAAACTTTATAAGATTCTTTATGTTTTATAATACATAGTACATACTTTTAGAATTTTATTTTAAATATGTTCAAAGTAATTCCCGTCAACAATAATTCATTTTTCCATTCTTTAGTCTCACTTCTTAAAAGCTCTACAGCAATATTTTTTTTCGGAATGCTTACAAACTAATTTCTGGGAGACATAAAAGCTGTCAAAGCTGTCAAATTAATTTTTGTGGATGCAAAATCTGCCAAAGTTGCGAAACTTATAACTGGGAGACAAAAAAACTGTCAAATTAATTTCAGACTAACTTAAAAACTGTAATATTATAAATTATAAATTGCTGATTAATTCCATTCATTCATTCACAATGCAACTTTAAACTAAAATCTAATTAATTTAACATCCGCAGTGCAAATTTTGTTTTCCAAGGCCTACCTGATTTTCTTATTCTCAATTATTCCAGCGTGGAGCGTGGTTCTCGAACAAAGAATTTTAGAATATAAAGTCTAAATTTTTTGATACTAACATTTTTGATTTTACGTTTTTGGTGACCGAATAAACTTAATTTAAAAACACGGTACAAATAGATTTAGTATGCAATTATTTAAAAAAAACTATGGGTAAACTGTTAAACCAAGTCAAAAGACAACATATAGCTATATTACAAATAGTATTTTATTGTAAATTCGATATTTTTAAATAACACACACTAGATTTACTGTTAACAAGTTTTTAAATTAAGTTTACTCGATTAGTAAAGAAAAGAAGTAAATTAAAAACAAATTAGCAAAAAAAAATTAAAAAAATTATACTCTAAAATGTATAAATCACCCAATAAAGTTTTGTAGGACAGATAATATTTGAAAAAGAAAACTTTTCCCATATTAAATGAATGTTACGGGATTTTCGTATTCAGTCAGAATACCTTCTGAAGAAAAGACAAACATACGGATACTGTCAACGACAAGTTACGTGTAATATTTAAAACATTTTATTATGCGTTTGAACTAACAATTAGTTTATATAATAAAATAAATGGAATCTTCTTCATGATGAAGTCAACTATATATAAATTAAAATAATAATTATAACGAACGCATGCAGAAATGCATGTGACTTACCTATGAGCGTGAACAATCATCAACCCCACGGACATGATAAGTTTGACTCTCTGGACAACAGGGTTGGGCTTCTGGTCCTCTTCTTTCAGGGCCTTGGTCACTAAAGATCTTCGGCGGTCGCCTTTCAAGTATAAGTCACCATTTCTAGATAACTGAAAAGAAAACACGGATATTTTACTTTCAATTTAAATTTTCATTATTGTTATTTAGGAGACAATTAAAGCTACATCCGAATGTATTCTCTAAACTTTGGAAATAGTAATTAAAAATGTTGATCTTTCGTCATATCGTCATTCAATCGTTTCTTGTTGATCGTAGATATGCTTCAGTATAAAGAACTAACGCTTGATATGTTCAATATTTTTTAAAAAATTGGTGACTGTATTTTTGGAAAAGAAATGAAAGTATATATCAATGGTGAAGAATGGAAGCCTCGTATATCAAAAATCGCTATTAGTCAAGATATTAAAAAAACATATTTATAAAAAAACCCTTTTACAAATAAAATTATAGCTAATATTAAACTTTTAATAATTATCATCCGAATTTATATAACAATAAATTTTAAATTATTAAAAATCTTTCAAACTCACAATACAATTAAAATTGGTTTATGCTTTCAAAACGTTGGGTATTCAATAAATATACAGAACATAATCTAAAAGGTTATACAATTAATTTTATCTGTACTTTTAATATTTCCTATATTGTATACCGCATGATTTGCGAATAACTGGCAGCAAAGTTTTTTTCAATATCATAGAAGAAGTATGTTTTTCTCTTTATATTACTACTATATTGCTATAGGAGGTAACTGCATCATATATAGAATAATTTTGCAGATTTTATAAACATAAGATATTAAAAAGGTCAAAATTTGATAGATTTCCATTCTTCACCATCGGTATCAAGATATAAAGCAATGACTTACTTCTAATATAAGTGATAAACAGGCAGGGTAGAATGTCATGAAGACTACGTAGTTAACAAGAACAGATAGACAAGCGAAACAGGAAAGAGTTTCTAAACGCTGGACACCTGAAAAAAAATGCTTAATTAAAAATATATATTTTACAAATATTATACCTATCTACATTTTTATTTAACCCTTTGCTTTATTTATTCTATAGAATAATATATATTGTTAGAAATAAATCAAATTATAACATTTTGTTAACATTCTATTCATTTTTGTGGTAAAATTCGAGCCCATTGTTAAAATTTTCCTAGTTCATCACTACATAAATCGTTTGAATAAAACAAGGAACAAGACAAGATATTATAATTGGAAGAACAAGTGGATGACGGTATTACATAACATTTTCCGAAAAACTGCAATTTTATAGCAAATGAAGAAGTTATGTGCATATTATGTAAGTGTTAAACCTACTTTCCTTAGAATTAAGTTTTTGTAACTTAACACCTTCATCCAGTTGCCCCTTCAATTGTTTGGACAACAAAAGGTGAACCTGAAAATTTTTGTTAAGAATTTACCACTAAGTGTCCCAACTCCAATAACAAGTGTCTCGACCACCGTATCCAACGTTATTGTAGGACCTAATAACGCCATTCCCCTGGCAATGTTGTTCTTCACCTCTTCTTGGTTGTTGGAGCTCAACGCGAATTGTGCTAGTAACGCTGCCTTGGAAAGGTCGATAAGCAGAAGAAAGAAGAACAGGGCATCTCTGGAAAAAAGAACACAATTTTTCTTTAAATAATGAATTTTAATAATTCATACAGTGTAAAATTTCAAGAAAAGTTAATTCGCTTTCTAATGGAATTCAAAATTGAATAAAAACTAAATCAAAAAAAAAAAAAATATATAAACTTACTTCAAATCGGTAACATCGCTTCGTAAGAAGTTGATTACTGTTGAAGTGAAGACGAAAGAAGAGAAGACTGTGAAGAGACCCGCTATTCCTGCAACCAGAAAAAAGTATCGATATACTCTTTAATTTAACTATAATTATAAAGTGGCTAAGTGCATTAAATGGCAAATTTTAGTTCTGACGGCCCGACTAGTTTCGGTATTCAAATAATACAAAAGTGACCCCAGTGGTGCACTTTCCACGACAACTTTGAGTGCTTGAGGCAACGCCCAGCAAGCGTCCTCGACGGTACAGTGGTACAAATATATCGTTATTACCGAAATCTGTGAAAAACACAAAACTGGTGCACAGAGAAATAGGTAATAAAACGTGATGATATATTTGATACAATAGCTACAATTTATTTATCATATGACGGTGGTGATCGTTATTGTTATTTATCTTAAATATCTATCGTCAATACTAATATCTAAAAACAAATTTAGCTTTTTTTATTGTACTTTTCATATATTAATATTTTATAATATGGGCAAAAGTATTAGACATCTTTTAAAAATAATTCAATAATTTGATGTATATAATTATTCTGATATATATATATATATATATATATATATATATATATATATATATATATATATATATATCCCATTTAGTTATTTTTTTATAACTATTAACGATATGTGTACAGTTAACCTTTTGAGATTGGCTTACAGAATCAGCCGATCTCAATTTAAATGAGGATTATTGGGATATTTAAAGCGAAAGTTAATGCATTAAAATATCACTTCATCTTTAATAAAAGCTCTGTTACATCATTGATACTAACACCAGTTAAAGAATATCACAAGTTAATTGTAAGTACCTTTGTCAAAAATAATTCCAGCTAATATTTAAAAGCAAAAGGTATATCCATAATAATAATATGTACTAACAAAAGTAATATTCAAATAAAAACATTTAAATACAAGTTTTATTAAAATTGAAATTAAAGACAACTTTTAAAAAATCATATCTCTGATTCTAAAGACTCGTATGGTGTAAAACATACACCTACATATTTAATTTGACCTATTCTTTCAAGAAAAAAAATAAATTAGAAAATGTGAAATGATCCCATTATACGAAAGAGATTGAGAATAAGAAAATTTGGTAGGCCGTGAAAAACAAAATTTGCAGTAACATTTTAAATAGTTATTTATCTGTCATTTGAAATTAAGTTGCGAAGGTAAGTTAGTTAAAAGTTAGAACTTAGTTAATCAATTTTTTAAAGTATTGTTGTGAGGGATAATATGGAGTTATCTAGAGAACATTTTGTTCAGTTTTTGATGGAAAACTTTAAAAGTATTAGAACACCCGTCATACCCAGCTGATATGGTAATTTACGGAGTAATAGGTTTTCGTCTGAAATAGAGTGATACTGCAATACTTTATAATACACAAAAAGAATGGTGAAGTGTGTTACTGTTGAAGGAAAATACTTGTATTCTAAAATATATGAACTGTATCTTATTGTCAATAATTCTAGCACGACCCTCGTATTCAAAGTATTTTCTTAATACAAATCAGGGGATGTAGCAAAAGAAAACATCATTTTTTCAAATATTTTAGATAAATAAAAATAAAATAAATAAATATTTCATCACGGCATATTACCCATTGCTGGGTGTGCCAATCTGCTTCATACACAGATTTCGGTAATGATGGAATATTTGTACCGTGCGGGCGCTTATTAGGCGTCACCTCATGGGCACTCTATGCTGACGTGGAGAGTGCGCCACAGGAGTCAATTTTGTGCCATTAAAATTCGATGTAATTTTTGGCGTCGGTCGGGATCGAACCCGGGTCCCCAGATTGGCGACCAGACACTCAGGCACACGGCCACATCAAATTGAAAAAAATGTTTTATATAAAAATAGATTATTAAATTTCTTTCAAATAAATTTTGAGAGTTGATAAAAGCAACAATTGATAATTTCATAAAAAGTGAAATCTATGTTCGATGGGCACCAGGGCCACATCCAGGATTTCATTTCGGAGTGAGTTCTGGTTATACCGGATGTCCACAGAAAGCGGGCTATTAACTTCTTTATTTATAAAGATAAAACCAAATTCTTTGACCTTTACGTTTACCTTTATTTAATTATAAAAAAAAAAAATGGGAATGTTATACTAGATGCCAGTTACATGAAACGTTGTTAGCTGATCATGTGTTTAACTACACATTGTAACCATGAATACGTATCAAAAATACATCAGAAAATAAGCCATGTCAAAGTCAACAACGTGATTAAAGTTAACATTGTTTTATGCAACTGGGCCTAGTGTAGGACGCGAGCTATGTTAGCTTCACTTAAATTTTTTAGTATTTTATTTTACATTTCGGAGGGGGTTTGAACTGCCAAATCCCCCCTTGTTAACATTTCCTGCAGCCTCTAAATGGCATCATCTAAGATCAGGTTAGCAATGAGGAAACCAGGAAATGAACACGCACAGATGTTGCTCGGTTTGGCTGCACAATGTGAGATGTTTGTGGCAAAGGATTAAGATAGATCCCGCCGCACTGTCACACATCACTAATTATTTTGTAACAGAACGCGATCGCACACAAGCCTAAACTTTAATGAAATTTGCCGAAGTTAGGTTAGGCTCCTTTAAATTACGTTGTTATGATTGTTTTTTTCCTTGATTTATGGCGTGAAATATGAGCTACAGATAGATGTAATAGACCATTTCTTACTCTAATTTCTAGGATAATATTATTAGAAAATATAGGTGACACAATAATGATTCAAATTCTCGAATTAATAAATCATAAAGTGTAAAACTTATGCCAAAAATAATGGCATATTAACGTAGCAAGTTTAGAATGGAGTACTATACCATAGTCAAATTTTAACTATCTTCGATAAGACAGCAAAAATATATGTAAATTAATGAGTATTAGAGAAAAAATGTTTAAATATGACTTAGTTCGCAAACTACAAGCGATTGAAGACTTTTAATAATTAGTATGACGAAATATGACTTAGTTCGCAAACTACAAACGATTGAAGACTTTTAATAATTAGTATGACGTATCGTGTCCTAAGCAATTTGATTGGTTGCCTGATAATGAAAAGCGAGACTAGCGCGTCTTGTGCGCCTGCTCACCGTAATACCATTAATAGAAAGCTCCAGCGCCACCCGCCGGCATAGTTTGTCTCAATATTATCAAACAATGGTATAAACATACAGCTGTTAATTTTATTTTCTTCACTATTACTATCTCGAGAACTATAAGAGCTACGAGGTCGGTTAAATTAGCAAACAATTTTTATTTTTCAAGACTATTGCAATAAACAAAAAAATATTTTTCTCTACCAGTGATTCTCAAAATACGGGATACAACTTTTCTTTATTTTAAATGGGAACCTATTTTTTATTCCCTTATTCGATTCAGTATTTTTATCTGAATTCAAGGATATCTATATGTACTAATATTAAAAAATATTTCAGAAAAATGAAAAATAAATTCTGGTACTATGAATGGTCAGACTGCACACCTAGTTTACAAAGCAAAAAAAAAAAATTACCTGTCAGCTGTCAGTTGTGAAATAAAAAACAGAATTAAGTTATATTTAACCATGTTTTTGATTATAATTTTGTAATTTTGAATATTCAGGTATTGTACATTGTTACAGATATATTATTTAGTACTGATAAAGTTTGGTTTCACGAATTTAAATAAAAATGATGAAAATACTCATCCAAAACTATAATATTTTTTAGTGTTTAAAATAAAAATACAACGTTAATAATTTAGTCTTGGTATTTACATATTTCCTGTCTAGAAGAATGGTTCCCTAGCTATTTTTCTTATAAAAATTAGTGTTCTTTACAAACTTGCTGTAATGTATCTTCAGATCTTGAATATTTTATCCCAACTTCTCCCAAATATTTTTGTACTGGGATCACCAAATTTGCATTTCAAAATGTTGTTTCCTGTCAAATTTATCTATAGCACAGTTGGTACTATACATATACATACGTAATATATATTTAACACATTTAGATGCTGCATCACAAAATTGTATTTATAGTTAATTTTACGGAGTAACAACACAATATTATTCTAGAAACTGTATGATCCAATAAATGACTATTTAACCATTTGCTACTCGCGAAATATATTAGATTCGGGTCGCTTACATTAGTCTACTTTAAATTAGAAGTTTAAATAAATTTATTCATTGTTAGGGTCAAATTTTGTAGTCCAATTTCAAGCCACTTCTACCGATTAAATTAAAATTCTGCACATACGTAGTACAAAATAAAATGATAATTATTTGGTAAAATGATTAAAAGTATCATTAATACTTGTAAGTTGTATCGCCCCAAGTTTGATGACTACAGTTACAGTGGCTGTAACGTATGTCGAATATCTAATCTACGATCTGGGTTCATTTGTTCACTTCCTGTTGGCGAATTTGTGCGGGTTATGCGATTATGTCAGTCGTAAATGTACGAATCAGTCCGAGGCCCATGTTTCGTTTACGAAATAACCCCAGAGTACATGTAATCAGACGCAAACTTGCTCCTGCTTGACGTTCACACACAGTTATTTTCGGAAGTATTTTCATATTTAACGTGGAAATAGCTATCATTTTATACGGAATATACGCCAACATCAAATGTCAAAACGGTTATTTTACTTTGAGATAGGGGAATTAAATAGCTGATTTGAATATAGCAATAAACACATGGACAAAGTGTACAGTAAGAATAGAAAATGTATTCAGAGTGACGACTGAAACACAGGACTTTAACATGTAAAATTTTATTAGATATTATGTGAAATTTCTGTTCAAGTCTATGTATTTAAATAGATAATTGGTCATTTGAACAGAAATTTCAAATAATAATAAAAATAAACTAACCTAGCTTGACAGATAAATCGTTAACATTTGTTAATTTTTTCTTTCAATTCCATGGCTATCGCTATTTTTGGGGTAATTAATTTTGCTTACTGATCAGGTGTAAAATTTTATTTTATTTAAAGCTTTTTAACTAAAATAATTCGGGAAGCAGGAAATTATGAAAGTATGATTTATGATTTTATATGCTAAAGTCCTATGCTCGGGAATTCAGTCACTACCCTGTAATTGTAACGATCAAATTTAGATTTTGTCTTAAAATAATGCAAGTTTAAGATATTTCATAAAATTTTGCCAAGTTTACATACGACCACCTATCGTAACCTAACCATACATTTTGTTAAATTTTCTTACAAAAATATTTTCAAATATAGAGGGAGATTAATTTGGATCTTGTAGAATTACAAATATAAAAAGTGTTTATTAAACATAGGGCAAAAATTGAAGGGATTATTCCTGAACCATTCTAAGATGATTTTGTCCTTTGATGATTTTTGAAAAGCCGCTTTGTTTCGAAGATACAGGGCGAAAAAAAAATTCGACAAAACCAATTTTGATATTTTTCAAATTATTAATCTAGTAACAGCAGGCAAGTTATGTGTTAAATTTGTTGAGACGTTTGGCTGTTTGACATATATTTTCTGTCTATAATACTTAAACTTTTGTTAGTGAAGTCCTCTTTCCATACGAACGCCGAGATGACTGACATGCATTTCATTTATGGACTTGCTGATGGCAATTCATTACAAGCTAGGCGGATTCTTGCATCGTAGCTGGAGGTAGTCATTTTCAACAGTACTTGTAGATTAAGAAACTTTACATGTAATTTTTGGTATTAAATGTTGTTATTGTCGAAAATTTTTTTCGAAACAAAGCGGCTTTTCAAAAATCATCAAAGGACAAAATCATCTTAGAATGGTCCAGGGAATAATCCCTTCAATTTTTGCCCTATGTTTAATAAACACCCTGTATATAGGCTAACACTGAAAAACGGGCCACTCAATTTTTTTATTTATAATTATTTTTTAATTTTCTGTATATATTTGTAAACTAGGCTTAGAGACTCAAAAATCATGGTTTTTGTCATGATGGTAGCGCTTCTGGTTTAACCGGAAGTGACAGTAACTTTAACATATCGTAATCTTCATCTTCATTTATTGAATATACATTTGTAATTACATCTCTTATTTTATTCCATTTCTGTGCAAAATCTTGTAGTTCAGTTTGTAGTATGTCTTCTGTTAAATCTGAATTTTCGGCGTTTTGGCAAATAGGTGTCGTAGGAAATAGATGACGCTATGTACTCAAATTTTAGTTCGTGGTCATCCCTCTCGGGAAATTCCCGATTATCCTGACTGGCCAATCCGACCCTGTATGATACCCTTCACCCTGCACCCTTATGGTATCCTCTCACGAAGAAGGTAACGTTTTGGTTTTATGTACTCGGTATTTAATACTCAAGTGGAAGACATGTAGTCTTGGGTTTAATAATAAGTTAATGTAAGTGTAAATATTATGTGTAAATAAAAGTTAGTATAAAATATCAAAATATCATGTCCGTGTCCATATAATATTCAAGTGCGAGTGTTTCCGTGTGTTTGTTCCTCCTCAATAAAGTACTATCTTCGTATGAATCTTATTATAATTTTGATGTTTCAATCGACCCTTAAAATAGTTATCTATTTTTTATTGCTATGTATACCTACAAAGTTTTATAAACATATATGTAAAATATTCACATTTAAATTACATGTATAATTATGTAATGAAAATAAGCAACACGTTTTTATTTAAAGAACACGTGTCTCTCAAATTTACAGCTTCACAGAATGGTAAGTGTTAGTCACTTAAATTATGGCGAGAAATGCATATAAGATGAAATTAATTGCAAACATACACACGCATATACAACGAATACTATGAAAATAATCAAATCTACTCACCGTAAAAATATATTTCCGGTGAAACTTGTTATCTATTTATTTTACTAATGCCGTTGACACTAGGATGCGATAGTTGATGCCAAAATAACCTATACCAATCATTATTTTGGTATTTGAATTTATCTCACTCTTTTTGTTTCTCGCTGTAGAGATTTTATAGTCTAGACGTCGTAAAAATAAATATATCATCACGTTTCTAACTAAATTTGCCAGTTCTCGGTAAGAGATATATTTAGCAAGGTGTGGTTGTCCACTCACCAAATAAAATGGGAGGAATCTACATTAAATTTACCCCTTTGTTAATGGGCTAACGTAATTTAAAAATGTAAAAATAGATCTAGTATGTAATTATTTCAAAATATTTATGTGGGGTTAATTAATATTGTTTTGTTTTTCTAAAATCGTGATGTTGCATCGTGCATTATTTTTTCACAAAATTTAAAGAAATATTTAAGGTTCAAGTAGTGTATTTATAATAAATGAATTTCATATAAAATTCTGCGTCTAGTGATACATAATTAATATTAAGAAACAAACTTTGTTTGAAGAATAGGGTTATCCCATATTATCCTTTTTTACTTCCTTGTACGTAAGTAAAGGAAGTATTGTAATCGCGAAAAATTTCGGTTTTCAGATTTCAGCGGAAATATCCATTTTGATCATCCCTGAATCCATTTTGACTAATTTCGTCGTGACGTCTGTACGTACGTACGTATCTCGCATAACTCAAAAACGGTAAGCCGTAGAAAGTTGAAATTTTGTATTTAGGACTCCTATAACATCTAGTTGTGCACCTCCCTTTCTGGTTATTACATAATTTCCAGAAGTGGCACTGAAGCCTATAATAGATTTTAATGAAAAACTGTTAAATATAATCCAAAACTTTTCAAATTTGGTATACAAGACTTTTATGTCAATCGAAATAACATAATAGATTTTGGTTAAAATAGGCTAACCGGAAGTGGTACATTACTTGAAGTTGTTAACAGTTTTTCTTGAATAAAATGATTTTATTTTGATTTTAGAAATAAATGCTTCAGATAATAGTTTTAGAGAATTAATTTCTGTGTCTAGCACATCAAGTATTATTAAATTAGCCCTTTGTATAAGCGAGATATGTAAATTTAAAAATTATATACTTTTTTGTTTTTGTAATAAAGCTTGCTATGAATTAGGACAAAAACATAAAAAAATGTTCATGTCAAATTACGTTAAATACGTGCAATTTTATGATTCGTACAATAACAAATATTATATTTTTATTGTGAAATTAGTCATATTCATTGTTGTAATGAAATATTTCTTTGTTGTAATCAAAACTCTCTTTAAAAAGAACTGAGTTAGATTATGGTCACTATATATCTTACTGTTTTGAAGTTAAAATTAATATTTTGTAATTTATTTATTAAAAAAATATGTATAGTTTAATAATCGTACAAGGAAGTCGTGTGGTGTCCACATCAGATTTTTTGTTTCTGTAATAAAGCTTGCTATGGATTAGGACAAAAAAAATAATAAAAAAATGTTCATGTCAAATTACCTTAAATACGTGCAATTTTATAATTCGTACAATAACAAATATTATATTTTTATTGTGAAATTAGTCATATTCATTGTAATCAAATATTTCTTTGTTGTAATCAAAACTCTCTTTAAAAAGAACTGAGTTAGATTATGGTCGCTATATATCTTACCGTTTTGAAGTTAAAATTAATATTTTGTAGTTTAGTTATTAAAAAAATATGTATAGTTTAATAATCGTACAAGGAAGTCGTGTGGTGTCCACATCAGATTTTTTTCTTTCTTAAAGTGTACCAAAAAATAACGAGAAATATTTTCTGGTGGGTGGTAGAGCTCTCGTTTCGACTTCATCCGCTAGATATTTTTACTAGACACCCATTTGAATCCGTTGCCCAAGCGTCATCCTTGGGGAAACATCTGAGCAGCGGAAACTGTTGCAATGCTTTGGAGGGCTTATGGGGATGAAACTTTGAGCCAAGCGAGGATTTAAGAGTGATTTTTCGTTTTAAAAGTGGTCGAATATCAACTGAAAATAACCTTCAACCGGGACGTTCTTCGACTTCCAGAACGTCTGAAATCATTGAAAAATTCGTGATGCAATCATGTTTCATCGTCGTAGAACAATCGATGAATTGGAGGAACTCGCTGGAATATCCTTGAGTTTATTTATATCAACGAATTTTGACTGAAAATTTAAAGATGAAACGCGACGTAGCGAAATACATTCCATGTGAGCTTTTCGACAACCAGAGAGCCAACCATTTGAGTGTCTGCTAGGTATTGAAAGAACAGTCAGAAAATGATCCGGATTTTTGTAAGTTCTCCCAAGTATTGCTGCTGATTTCCCTAACATGAAATAGAAGTTGATGTGAACACGTTGCTTTTTAATGTCTGCCATTTTTATATTCTTTAAACATAAAATTTCAGTTAAATGTATGCCCTATATATCATTTTAAAAAGATCGATCTAATACAATGCTGTCAAAATTGTAACCGTGGATATAAAAAAATCGCATGTTTCACGTTAAAATAAACTCACGGTATGTTTTAATAAATAGTATAAATCTCAAAGGATGTCCGTGTTTATCTCGAATAAATATCCAAGTGTGTGGTCCTCCTCAATAAAGTGGTGTCAATCTTCCACCACCAGTTAGTGAAAAGTGTCATCGTCGTTAAAGCAGTAAGTGCATCAGCATTAGAGCTTCGGTAACCGCTCTTATATTACATGAATGTCTTAGCGGGATTCGAAACCGAGACCCCTAGCGTACTCATGACTAAGAGCCGTTGCTCTAACCATTAAGCCACCGGAGCTCACATCTGTATCAAGCAATGGATTAAGAAGAAGAAGAAGGCGTATTTAATAATTTCATTCAAATCTTTCGCGTTTTGGTGAAATCCATCATAGTAATTAATATGGTCAGTAAAATGTAATTTAATTATCATGACAGTTTAGCAAGCAGCAGAACAATCTCTGTTATTTCCTTGTACATTGAAGCACATTGTAGCGATATTACGATAGTTTCCAGAATATATGAAGTAGTATATCTTACCAAGGATGTATTTGGATTCGAGTTTGTGCAAATTTCGCAACTGGTAGTAGCTATAAAGGACAGCGAGGCATCTAATGAATGTCATCATAATGACATCAGCAGCGTTGTACTCCGCCTGAAACAAAGAAATTATATGCTTTTAATTGTTTCTCCCAGTGTAATTACTCAACCTAGACTGCACACAGCTACTCATACTAATTTTCTAAACACACAACGTTCATTGTTGTTGCAGGGCCAGTGCCAGTGGCTGCCATCCGTGAAACACAAAAAATCGAAGATGAATAGGTCGTACAGCAAGGCAATATTTATATGTGATTTTAATTCAGACACAACAATATAAGATAATTAAAAGTGATCATTAAAATAATTACTAAGATGATAGTGATATTATAAATTCAATTGTCATTCAATATAAAACGAAGGCGCAGCATAATTCATTAGACGATTGCTGAAATAGATCTCTCATCTAGACAAATAATTTACATACATATTTAACACTTAACTATTTTGATTCAATAAAATTACATAAACACTCTGGTGGGGTACATACGACCACCAATTTAAAAATATTATCAAACATAATGCGTTCAATTTATTCCATGGAACAAAACAGTTTGCACATTCCTTAGTCAATTATTTGACACAAAATTGATGGTCGCCAGTTGTCTATTATTTTTCAGTTGCAGTCTAAAATTATGAAATTACCTAGTATCTCGCTTTATTCTAGAATTACAACAGAAAGTCAACTAAATTTATGAAACGGTATGTACGTATATTAGTTACAAAATAAAACATTCTGGGGTCCTGAAGAATCCCACCAAAGTGGTAGAGTTAAAATGACAGTAGAGAATTTTTTGAAATGAATTAAATTTTATATTACTTCTGTGTAACCAGTACTATGTATATTTTCGACAGACAACTGGTTGTTGGATCGTATCGTGCAAGTTTAATGTCTAGCATATTGGCATTTTTACAACTACAAACTTAATCGGCCCGTAGTCTGTACCGAGTATGTCGATCATATCATAAGGTGTACAGGATAACATATCCAACATGAGGTCTCGATCTCGAGAACTATAAGAGATATGAAGTCAATTAAATTAGACAAAAGTTGCCCCATTAGGAGACCATTTTAATCGTATTTCGTTATTTGACAAAAAAAATGCATAGGTAAATTTTGCAGTTTTTTATTTTTACAAATAACTTTCAAGTGTGAAATAATATTGGATTTTAATTTGCATATATTTAAGGCACTTTTTATGTTCTTTCGAATGGCGATGCTCAAAGTTTTCGCTGTTGGTTTTTGAGTTATAATGTCAAAGTGTTAATGTTTATATGGTTTCCATATTAGAAAGTTACACCATTGAATAGAGAATTTTTATAGCTTTGCAACGATGTCTATATTCACTTGTTTCAAACTGAAAAAATGCAACAATTATTCAATTTATAGGTTAAAAACAATGATTGTTACAATGAAACAATAATCACTCAGGTATTATCATTTGTTTAATTTTAAGTTAATATTTTTCATTTTCTTTAATATTTTTAACGTACATAGCATTAAAACATTTTTTTTAATTTCTTTATAAATATGTCATTACCTACTATGATGATGTACATATAAAAATATTAAGACTATAAAATTTTAAGACTAAATAATAAAAAAAATTGAACATCGCCATTCGGAAGAACATAAAAAACATTATTTCACACTTGAAAGTTATTTGCAAAAATATAAAACTACAAAATTTACATTGTCGTCTATATCTAGAATGGACAACTTTTTTCTAATTTAACCGACTTCGTATCTCTTATAGTTCTTGAGATCCCCATGTTGGACAAGTTATCCTGGACACCCTGTATGTACTAACATACACATAGGTCATCCTTACATTAATTGCAAGATTTTTTATTTTTTTTCTTCTTTACAAGCTTTTATTTAATTTCACTTGTTAACGTCGTCATATAATCTAACTTTGACCCACTTCCACATACAGGGTGTCCAGGATAACTTGTCCAACATGGGGATCTCAAGAACTATAAGAGATACGAAGTCGGTTAAATTAGAAAAAAGTTGTCCATTCTAGATATAGACGACAATGTAAATTTTGTAGTTTTATATTTTTGCAAATAACTTTCAAGTGTGAAATAATGTTTTTTATGTTCTTCCGAATGGCGATGTTCATTTTTTTTTATTATTTAGTCTTAAAATTTTATAGTCTTAATATTTTTATATGTACATCATATGTACATCATCATACTAGTATAGTATGTAGAGTTGAGGAGTAGTCTGCAATTTTTCCGCGTAAAACAGAGTGATGTGTATTTATGGAAAGACGAACTGAACTATCAATTTGAATGATAAATGAAGCGTGTTTACTGTAGCGTCACTTGTATTACGAGAGGAAGACTGGCGACTGACGCTAAAATCCAGCATCCAGGCAAAATTAATTTAAATCACGCATAGCAAACACGGAAAATTCGCTTTTCACGCACAAGGATAAACACTCTACATTCTGGTTCAAATCACACCAAAACCCATTGCGGGGTATTTTACCTCAAATTATTTTCAATTTTCCTAGCTTATTTTCAATATTAACGAAAATTAGTCTAATGATTTTTTGTTGTTCATTAAAAGCGAAAAGTTGAAAATTCAAATCTAATATAGTTTTTTTTAAACTCGAAGGAAATAATTTGTTAGATTTTATAAAAATTGTTTTACTTTCCACTGACGACATAATCCAGTTTCAAGTATTCTTATTATTTACATCCAAAATATCAATGAACTTAATACACTACATCTACGAAGACTTCATTTCAACAGATATTACTTAATCAGAATTGAACAATAACTAGTAATGGTTAGGGTAGGCTATGTTACGGTTTGTTTAAAAAAATAATAAATATCAGTTTTTGTAAGTTTAGATAAATCCACAACACGTTATTGTTGTTTTTCGGGCTTAATTTTCCTGTTCAAATCTAGTTCTGACTAAATTTTTCAGACAATGCCCAAATTCGGGTATGGAGTAACATAGACAAATATAAATTTTACAGTTTTTTTTAAATTTTTGCAAATAACTTCCATGTATGAAATAATTCTGGATTTTAATCTTCACTTCTAAGATATTTTTTTAAAATCTTCCAAAAGGCATGCTAAAATTGGTTTATTATTATTATTATTATTATTATTATTATTATTATTATTATTATTATTATTATTATTATTATTATTATTATTATTATTATTGGATTTCCAATTATGATGCCAAAATTTCCTTAAAATTACATTTTTGTTAATTATTGTTCATTAAATAAACTTTACCTGTAAGTACTATCTTTGGCCTTTTTCTAAAAAAGTACTGATGCTCGAAATCCTCTTTAAAAACAAATGAACATATCAGGACTTTTTAACTATTAGCTAAGACTATCAATCAATTTTATGAAGATTTAAAACTCGTACAATATTAATATTTTTGTCCCCAAATAAATTACTATAACAATAATACATATATAAATAAGTTAAATATTGTAGCATATTAATACCTAATATTATTGTTCTATTTTTAGTCAAAATATCCAATAGAGTGAATTTTGATCCGATTTATGCTTTGCTTTAATGTACATAAATAAACTGATGTTTATCTCCAATATTACAATGGACTCGTATGTATCATATGAATGCTTTTAATTAATTAATTAATTAATGAACGGTTCAATTATTAATTTTCGATAATATCGAGTTAATCTATTATTATACACAATGTTAAATTCGTATCAAATATATTATCGATAATATTCGTTTGACAGTGCCATTAAATAATATAACATTAAACAAAATTATGAAAATAGTCCATTTGTATAATAAGAAATAAATTGTTATATTTATGTTTATTTATCCTACTGATTATCTCGCCAAGTTGTTAAACACATTTTTTCTGAAATAAGGGAGTTCGCTAATAATTGTAGTCAATAATTTGATCTATTTCAACACTTTTAAAAATATATAAATAATCTTATGTTTAAAATAACTTTCATGATAGTTGGAATGCATGGATAATATACAATTTAATAAAATGATTAATGAAATTAACATAGCGTTAACAGTCTATATGTTCGAAATAAATTATGAAAGTGTGAATAGATGTCAGCCACTTGAATTTGAACCAAGAACCATTACTTTGCCGGAGTAACACTCTACCAACCAATTGGCTGACATTATGTTTTCACACTTTCATAATTTATTTCGAACATATAGACTGTTAACTCTATGTTAATTTCAAAAACTGGACGGATAGGGCCAAGAGTAATTTCTGACATGTCCACAATGATGTTTAAATGTAGTGGTAATCCAACCCCACATCATACTACGTGACACAAAACTGTATTCTCTAAAGAGAGTTACATTAACGGTTAAAGTGGAAGATAATGTCAGCCATTGGATAGATTGGCCATGGCTCAGTTGGTAGAGCGTTACTCCGGCAAAGTAATGGTCCTTTATCCAAGTGGCTGACATTATCTTTTCACACTCATAATATATTTCGAAAATGATTAATAAAAAAAATACGTACATTATAGTCTAGGTTTAGATTACCACTGACTAACGCACGTGGTTTCTATCTGACATGGCATAATAAATTCAAACCAATGTTATTTCGTTTACCTTTGTTGTTTCGTTATTTTCTGTATTCATTTTCCATTTTCCTAACTTAAAACTAATATCTAAACAACAATTTTATGCACTATCGTAGACAAAAACTTTTTATAAATTTTGATAGTCCTTATTATGCAGTTTTAAGGTCTAGTTGTAATATAAATGACCCATTTAATTTGTTACTATGATGCAGGACCCCATTGAAGTTTGAATTTTTTTACCCAAAATTGCATATTATATAATTATTTAATCAAATTTGCAGGAATTAAAACAAAATATTCCTGATTTAAAGGTATATAAAAGTATAGAAAAATAGATTTTTGCAATCCGAACTAATATTTGAAAAAGATGATTTATTAGGAAAAATATTTGTGCCATTATACATATATTAAGTGAGTTTATAGTTTTTGTCCGTGAAAGAACGTAGAAAAATGAAACAAGTAATTACAGACTGGTATGAAAACAAATTACGTGAAAAATACAATAGCATTTTGTTCTTATTTGTGAAATTCCTGCGTCGCTGGTGTTATTATTCGCGAGTCGTGTTCACTTCAACTCTACAGCTAGCAGTTACGGCTACTGGCACTGGCTACGGAAAATGCAACTTTACAAGTTTGACAGAATAGAGGTGAATAGAGCAATATTGTTTTGTTATGAATGAGTACATGAAACTTCGTACTGAGCGCCGTAGTTTGTTGGGAATTATGAAAGTTGTACTTAGGACAATAACGTGTTTTTTGGAAGTAGCTTCTAGCAAAGCAACAGTTTCAAACTTTAGAGACACAAAATTTTGCGAAAACTGAAATGAAAGCTTAACGTAAATTTTGTAGTTATAATAGCTATTCACGCTGAAATGAAGGACACGTAGACGTCGTCTCACGGACCCTCAAAGCTTTGGTGGAGAGAGCACTGCATAATTGTATAAAATTAATCAAGAGTGTGTAAATTTTTGTTTTACTGGTTGTTATCCAGATAACACTATGAATAAATTTATTTCAAAATATATTACCATCCATGAACAAATAACAATAAAACTGTATATTTATAAATAACCAATTTGAGTAAATTCTATATAATTTATTTTGATAAATGTGATGTATATTTTTGTTGTTTAAAGCTGCTTAAATTTTTTACATCACTACATACACAAAATAGAGTATAAAATCCGATTAATAGAAATAACAATTAAATGGATTTGCAAGCCATTTCATTATATTCACAGCGATTGCATTTTTATAGCAGTCGACACGTTTTCAGATTTAATTTTTTAATTTCCTGTGATGCAAATTTTACTTTTTGTTTTATTGTGGTGCTAATATTGCAGAATGGAAAATAAAATCCACTGAAATATGTCTAAAAATAACTACTAAAAGACAAATAAATATCTACTTCGAATGAATGAAAAAACTTCATTTCATGCTAGAAATGGATGGCTACAGGTATTTAAAATTCGCTATGGTATTCGATTTTTAAAAATATTAGGGCTGAAGAAAACGCATATGAAATAGTTTTCTAAAATTATATAGTTCTTCAGGACATACGATCTAAAAATTAATGTTTTGATATTTTACTTGTATTAAAGTAATTAAAATTAAAACCAATAAATACGTTTAAAATTATATTGTTTTAATTAGTCCATAAGAACTCGAAAAAGTGAACTCGGTATTGTGGCTGCACCTGCATTAATTAGTTCATTGTATCGAGACTCTACTATCCCTTCAAATTTCATCCTCACATTGCCAACTGGTTTAAAGCAGCTTCAAAAATATACTAACCATGGTAAAAGACGCTTCTAGTATCTATTATGAAAGTTAATCCCATGGCGAATGCCATAGCCCTCTAGAGCAATTGTAATTTATAAAGATTTTTCAATGAAATGTCAAATCCGGCCGAGAGATCACTTCCTTCGACAAAACCAATCAAATATCCAACATCCAAACTTACCATGAGCCATGAGTTTGCAGCAATTATTTCATCTAATTTTCTTTAGTACAAATCCGTACTACATATTGATATATTTCTTTCCCTACCTCATAAAAGCATCCCTTGCAGTATTGAAATTTCTTCCCCGTGGTGGTTGGAGCCTGATGCTTGGGGTCGAGCGTGAGCAAGCAGGCGGTGAGCGTGAGTGTGGCCACGATCACCTCCCAGGGGTGCGTGGCGCAGAACTCGCCGTGCAGCCGGAACGCCCGCATGGCAGGTGCAAGCGGCTCTTCCTGCATGCACTCCCAATCTGTCACCTAGAAAGAAATTTAAAAATTTAGGTTCGCTAATCGCAATAACCATGACACCTGTTTTCTTCTCTTGTTTCAATAAATTATTTATAAACGGCACACGTCAATTTAACTTAATTTTAATATTCATTATTTGATTTGCTTCCTATATAAAAATAATACAGAATATGAATAAAATAAGATTGTTTTCTATAATCTTAAGTCAAGGTTATGGCTATTAATTAATAGACTGTTCAATTTCTTTTTAAAATTGTGAAGAAAGCAAAAATACAATAAAAAAATGAAAAACCAGTTGTATGAAACTTTTATTTCTTACAACGTTGTGCAGGAAATTCCATAAAAATAATATCCCATGTAAAATCCCTTTGTTCGCCTCTAACCGCTACCACACGGTACATCAATACTTAAGGTACGGTTTCCTAGACGCGACAAGCCGCGGCGACTAGTCGCGCGACACCTCTGCTTATAGGCAAATTATAAGAACTGGTTTTCACGGCGCGATCGCGACTTTGCGGCAGATCGTCTGCCGTGGCGACAAACGAATGACTGGTATAGTGAGGAGTATTCCGCAACAGTCGCCGGCGACCGGATGGCGAAATCAGCATTTTCAGCCGCAGATGATGAGAAATTAGTTGAAGAAGTTCGAGAAAATAATGTTTTATATGATAGTAGCAATGATAAGTATAAAGATGTAATATATAAAGACGAAATATGGAAGGAGATTGCAGAGAAAATAGGAAAATAAGGAGAATTTAAATGAAATAATATAAAAAAATTAATGCTGCTATAAATTGAAATTTACATTTGTAAAATATAATTATTTTGTAACATAATTCGCTTCATTTCGAACTGCAGTTGTCGCGTCTAGGAAAACAGTAGTGCTCTGCGACTAGCGATCGGAGTAAAGTCGCGGCGACCGACCGCCGCGGTTTGTCGCGTCTAGGAAACCGTACCGTTAGAGAACAAAATTCTGAATTTTTCGGTGCCTCAGACGCAAAAACGGATTTAGTACGCAATTATTTAAAAAAAAATGTATTTAACAGTTAATCAACACTCATTTCTTGAAATAATGCGTACAAAATCTGTTTTTACTACGGCTTTAAATTAATTTTTCTCCAAATATAAGTACAAATTTAAAAATTTGGCATCCAAAAATTCAGAATTTTATTTTTTTAAACTGTATAATTGTATAAATCACCCTATAAAGTTTTACGGGACAGACAATATTTTACAAATAAAATAAGTATAAATTAATTTTTAAAACGCATAAAATGCAAGCGTAAAATACATGAATTTATTATTAATTTTTTAGACAACAAGGAAAAGCAGATATTCCATATCTAACATTTCTTTCATCAAATAATTTATGAAAAGCTTAAATAAATATTAAATGAATACCATTTAAAAATAATTACAATTTTTTTCTTCTACATAAAGTTTGTCATTTAAATGATTCATTATATAAATAAATAACTTTTTTACATAAATATGTTAGAAAACAAATAATTAATATAAAGTAAGTATGATTAACCTAACAGTGAAAACAAAATCGTAAATATAAATTAAAACCAGTTCATCAGCTTTGTAACAAAAAGTAGAGTTAGATAATTAAATAAGAGCAACTTGCAACTTTCGATTTCTGCATAACCTCACAAATAATTACTTGTATAACACATAATGTTACATATGGTAGAATATGTGCTATATATTCAATAATTCATTCATGTAAAAACATTTCCTACAAATTACTTTTATTAATTTCAGAAAGACTAGTATTGCATCGGCTCCACTTTTTTTTTAAACCATAACTGAACATAAGCGAATAAGGTAGTCATTTGCCATATAGTTATTTATTTTTATAATATATTTGTATTTAAATAAGTATACATCAAAAAGAAAACAATTTTCGTAGAATCTAATACTGGGTCTTTGTACGAATTTTACAGACTTAAAACAATTTGTGGTAAGGGTGATAAGAGATTTCTTTGTGGTTTCAAAGTCCAAATGAGTTTATTCGTTTTGTGCTGATCCCTCGAGTTTTAAAAAATAAACTATACCCGATGTGACTTCGGGGGCATTCTTATCTAGGGTGAAGACTGTACCATAGAGGTCACTCGATATACAACTGACTTCGACCGGGAGGCAAACTCAGGTTTTAAGAATCATGCATAAATTAGAACCTCTTAAATTACACACTATTATCGTATTATGCTATTAGACAACACTGATATGAATAATTGTTGTGAATCTGGTAAAATGGTTACAATTATATCAAATGAAGTTTAATTATAATTGTTTGTGTACTAACTATACTATTATGATTCATAAAACGTACAATTGTAGCAGATATATGCACAATTTAACATAGGCTACTATACAAGTGTTAACAGGATGTTAATAAAAAAATCAAATATGAGAAAAAAAATTTTTTTTACATAATCCCCCGCCCTAGAAACGCATTTTTCCCAACAGATTAGGAGCTTTTTAATCCCTTCATCGTAGAAACTAGCGGGACCTTCACATAGCCATTGGAGCACAACTCCTCCACCGCACGGTCGTCGTCGAATCGATGGCGTCCCATTGCTTCTTTGAGGGGCCCAAGACGGTGAAAGTCACATGGTGACAAGTCGGGATTGTACAATGGATGTTCCAACGTTTCCCAGCCAATTCTGTTCAATTTTTGCCTCGTAGTGTTTGCTGTGTGGGGTCTGGCGTTGTCATGAAGCAAAATGACATTTTTGACAGTTTGTGTTTTTCTTTTCCTTCGATAGGACAATTTTGCGGCATCCAGTAAGTTGCAATAATATTGTGCGTTGATCATTATGCGTTTATCAGTTTTCATGAGATTCCGAACCACCTCGATGTTGACTTCGGTAACGCTTATCCTTTGGCGGCAATCGTGACTCTGATTCTCGACCCTTTCTCACCTTTCAGAGAACTCCTTATGCCAAGCAAAGACACGGGTCCTTAAAAACGTGTTGGCCAAAAACTTGATAATAATGCGTTGCTCTACATTGCGAAGGGTGAACCTGCTCCGAAGAAGTTTACTTTGCAAAGCAAGACACCAACTAAATCTATGTTGAAGAATAAAACTGAATATGACAGAAAAATACTTGTTACTATGTTAGGATAGAAATTACAACTGAGCCTGAAGGTAGATTCGAATCGAAGTACTTTAGATTCAATCAAAACATGACAACATGTATAATCTCCGGGCTCTAATGCGAGCTAAATTATTACTTTTTTGACGAACATCTACCTTATTATTAGATCGTATCTCCATTTAAGAATTCCTTTTCAAATACTTCGAATAACTAATCCCAAGATTCGTGAATTGAGTCTTGCAAATAATAATAAAGAAATATCTCAAGTAAAATCAATAGATTGCGCAAATACCAGGAAGAAAAAAGAAAAACTTTGCGAGTAGAATGAAGTAAGTAGCTATTTTCATGTTGGATAATATTCCAAACTTTTCTTGTAAAATAAGTTTACATTGACTCATCTTGTGGAAATATACGGAAAACAATGTTTGCTGCAAATTTTACACATATTATTTAATCAGATTTTCAAGAATAACAATGAAACTAATTGCAAATTTATTTTACACAAAGTAAACAACATAAATAAATATATATCATGGTTTATTACACACTAGATATGCCATTCTTCTTTTTCGCATATTTTAGTAATGACGAAATATCTTTGTCCGGTAATGCATTTCTGTTTGGAAACTGGACCACAGGTATGGCTTTCATAAACATACAGTATTAGCCATAAAGATAGCAGCTTTTTAAAATTTTCAATTACTCTCAAGAAAAAATGGGAATTTTAGAAATAAATTACAGGATTAATATTCCCTTGAAACTAGTTTATTCTACGTTAAAATACCTTATATTGAATTAATAAAATTTATTTAATCTGCATAACTTTAATTTTTTTCTGGACATAAAGATAGTAGCCATTTGCATTTACTTGTTAATTTTATAAATTTCAACGTGTACATCATGTAATTGTTTAAAAAATATGAATTTGTATTAATAAATCATGGGTTGTAATGAGACTGTATCCAGTGAGATTCAGAAATTAATAATCCGATCGTATAAAAATGGTATTTCATAAAATAAAATTTCTAAAACATTTATTTTACGTAGTTTTCGAAGTAAATGTACTATTGCACCTTCTACAATTCCTGGTAGCCTAAAACAACTTCAAAGTACACAGACAAAATTATGAAAAATAATTCGTTAAGAAATCTGTTTTTGTTGCTCGAATTTTTTTAGGACTTTTACTGAATAATAACAGCGATGAAATGTCTTCAAGAACAGTATGAAGACAATTATTTGGTGAAAGACCAGCAAAAAAATCACTTCTTTCAAAGAAGAACGTAAAGAACCGATTAGATTTTGCGAAAAAACATGTAAACTTGACAATTGACTTGTGGAAAAAAGTAATATTTAGTAATGAATCAATGCTTAATTTATTTAGAAGTGATGGAGTATGCCACTTGCGAAGACATGAAGGTAAATGATTACATTCTAAATATACAATACCTACTGTAAAGTATAGTGGAGGATCTGTCTGGGGATGCTTTTCATGGTATGGTATAGATCCTTTATTACCACACAGAGAGAAAACATGGATATAAAGACATACTAGGGAATGTGATGGAGCCTTATACAGATGAAAATAGCCTCTAAAAGACATTTTGCAACCAGTGACGGCTTGTCAGGGTAGGCAGGTGAGGCAGTGCCTCACCAGGAAAGAAATAAAGCTGCAAGTAAAGTAGACTGTAAATTAAATTTTAACTTATTCCGTTAATGCTTGTCTTTATAAATATAAATATATAACTAATATGTAATGCAGTTCACCTAATTTACACCCTATAAAGTGCTTCTCGAAATGAATAGCATAACTGCCTAATGTTTTTGATAAAGCATTCATTCCGGTAAGAAATACGTGCGCTAGACAAAGAGCTGATTGAGGCACTGCTTCAAATGCTAAATGCAATGAGTGCGTAAAGGATACAATATAGTTGCTTTACCTTCCACGCGGCCCTATAGAGACCGTTACCATACATGAATACAATCAACGCCACGTACTGATAAATTTTGTAAGTAGGTTCACGACATTACTGCATATTTTTTCAAGCAAGATTAAGTAATATTACCTGCATATTGCATTCGACAATAAACAAACATAATTGTCTAGCACTTTTATTATAATAGGCTCTGATTTGCAGTAAATATTTAATTCTTTTATTTTTTTCGTTGTTTTTATAGTTTGCCCACGTAGTGTTTTTGTAATTTGAATTTTAGTTGAAAACAAAAAACAAATAATGGCTTCGACTTCAACTTTAAAAGAATTGAGTGACAATATAAGAAATTCTGAAGATATTGTTAATATTTAATTAACAAAATTCCATTTAATCAACTGTCTTACGAAGATAAACTATTTGTCAAAGAATTTCCTAAAATTTTCTGTAATCTGGCAATTTATTTTTGTACATGAAAGGGGAAAAATATGCATTTGCACATCCCTTGAAAAATGTAACTTTCAATTTGACCTTGAATGAAAAAAAAATTATAATGATCCAAAGTATACTTCAACACTTATAAAAAATTACTTCGATGGCAATAATGTTATGACATGGCCATCGCAGTCTCTAGACTTAAATTTGTGGAAAATTCTATATCGAAAAATTAGGGATGAAAGTCGTACAAGAAAACAAGTTTTGCTCAGTGTCTTAAGAAGATCTTGGGGGGAGGTTGCCAAGGATGTAATATTAAAATTACTAAAATCCATGCTGAAACGATGCAGAGATGTAATAAATTCTGCTGGTTACCAATTCTAATTTTCATATAAATTTTTAAGATAGTTGCTATCTGTCCAAACAAAAATCAAAGTTTTAAAAATTAAATAAATTTTATAAATTCAATATAAGGTATTTTAACGTAGAATAAACTAATTTCAAGGGAACATTAATCCTGTAGTTTATTCCTTACATAATTGAAAATTAAAAAAAAATGCTATCTTTATACTGTATGTATTATCGCAGCTTTCTATGAATGACAATCTTCGTTACTGATTAATATCTCTTTTATACTAGTCGCTCATTCTCTTCAATAATGCAGCAAAATATTGATCTCTCAATATACAATATGATTATTTTATTAAATTTTTAAGCCTGGCTGCTATTGTATATTTATTGGTACACAAATTAAGGAAATAAAGAAGTCAGGAAAATTAAGGGAAATGTTATATACGAGTATAGCCTGTCACAACTTAGAGTGAACTGGCTTTTGTTGACTTACACATCAGGCAATTTCTTAAAAGGCTTATAAAAGTTGGAAGGCAGAAGAGTATTAGAATTTTCCAATATTTCATTTTACGGAGTATTTTATTATACTGAGCTGTTATGGTTTTAAATTTGACCAAAATCAATGATATACAAAGTAAAAGTGATAATAAATAAATACATATTCGTATTTTTAGATTACATCTTTCAAATTTAAAGAAAATGAAATAATTAAATATTTCATCTATTTCAATCCGATATTTTATTATTACTCGTGTTATTTAATATTATCAGATAAGTCTATTTAAAAATAATAGTATTGTAAAAAGCCTTCTGTATTCACTAAAAATGTAATATTTTAATCATTCGCCATTGTATTTTTTTAGTAGTATATAATTGTTTTTATACTATTGAATAATAAATTTCAAGTACTGGGAAAGACGCCTCGCCCCCTTTAACTTTTTAATTATAAGTAATAGAAGAAAATAGCTCATATAAAAGTATTATTATTTTAAATATACTATTTGATGGCATATATAGATGTTTTTTTATAAAGTCAGGTTTACAAAATACGACTATCAACTTTTATTATTTAAATAGCAACCTATAATTATTTTACTAAAATATAAACCGCCATACTATTGTCTTTTCAACGATCTATTAATTTTTATTAATGCATTTGAAAAATTTCAAGTAAAATAAGATAATTGAGGTATATCAGAAATAATTTTTATTCAAATATTCTAGGTGGCTAGGTGGGAAAATAAATAATAAAGAAATAAATAAATAAGTAAATAATAAGTAAGTAATAATAAATAAGTAACAAACAAGTTTAAACTTTGTGTTTTAATTTTTAATATTTTTCTCGAAATAACTTTTATACAACCCTATACAATTTTACCAATTACCAAATCTGTTTTACACGGCTAAAATATCTTAGAGTGCATGTATATTATCCAGAATCCACAAATACTGCATGTGATAGTAATCAGTTCCTAGTTTCGACATTTTTTGTTCATTAAACAGATAAACAAATATTTGTCTATGAAATTGTTTCAATTAATGAAACTTGTGTTATGCTTTTTGTTTGTTTATTTATTTAGCAATTAGCAAAACATGTTGTATATGTATGTCGCTGTGTACACCTTTTTGTTGGTTGTTTATTGTCCCGTACGTCTGTTGTTTTATGCAGATTACAGATTCAGGATTGCGGATTGCGGCTTATGGAATGTCGAGTTTATGCTGTAATACGAATTTAAGCGATTTAAATTATTGTGGTTTTGAAAGTTTTGTATCTGTTGAACCCGCAAATGGTTAAACTTCAGTGTTGTAGTTTCCCCAGATAAAAATGAGCTAAACTTTTAAACTTCCTAACTTGAATCTTTTCACTTATTCATAAATTTTATTACTAAACTGCGCGGATAAGCTCGCAAACTTCAAATCACCTACAAAAAACTCCCTAAACAACGTTAAGGAAGAAATTTTCATAGTTAACTACTTGTTTACGAATAAAAATAGAACAATATTTCTAACTTAATAAAGTTCTAAGCAGTAGATCGAACAACGAAAGTTTTCATTCAAATTTATATATTCCTGTTAATAAATAATAAATCATAACAGATTTTACCCATGGCGTGGTGTCAATCTGCTTTATTCACTTTAAGTTTTCTTAAATATTTCATCCCATATTATGAAAGATTAAATTATAAAAACTTTTTGTTGACCTACACCCTTAAAATTGATTAATAAGCCTATTCTGGAAAACATTCGCTTAATGAATCGTTATCATAACGAAATCGTTATTATGAATATCGTTATATCTACTTAACGATAATCGTTATTTTCGTATCCGGATTCTATAATACATTTTAAAATATAATAACTTTGGGATCAAGTTAAGAATTTTATTTCCTAAAATCAAATTATAATTTTAAATAAAATATCTAAATTAATTCATATCACTCACAAAACTTTTAGGTTAGATCAATTCTGATGGGAGTCCGCTGTCAACCTGTCAGCTGTGAGACTCTTTCTTCTTCTTGTTGTGGGCTATGCTAGAGCTACTACTACCATCTGTAGACAAATTAGAAAGCTTGCGCTGTGCGCTAGGAATAAAAACTTATTAAATTATTTTAACCTTGCAAAAAACTATAAGATGACGGGTTTTTGAGATCACTATTCAACATAATAGCAATTTAATTTTGACATGAATAAAAATACTTACTTGTTAACAAAACGTTTTTGAAACGAATGATTTTCACAGCCGTTAAAAAATAACGATATTGTTATCCTTTTTTCGTTATGTAGAATTAAATTATTGTTTACAGAATACCACTTAACGATTATCGTTATAATAACGATATAACAATGCATGTCATAACGAACGTTTACAGAATAATCCCATTAAAAGATTTTCGTTATTATTTTAACGATATATCGTTTTAACGATTTGTTATATCATAACGATGCTGACAGAATACACCTATAAATTAGGTTATTGGAATATTTTCATCTTTGATAATAAATCGCGTGGAAAAGAAATTATATTGTTTAATTAATCATTTAGGCCGTATTACGATCACACTTTTATAATAAAAGCGGTTTTATGGACCACGCTTTTACACTATATTCTTATGAGGAGTGCTCCATAAAAGCGCTTTCAGTAATGAAGGTGCCTAGTTATTTTGCTTTTTCTTTTTAAGGAATAGTTACAATATATAATAATTTGTCTTTGTTCTGATTGAATGCTAAACAAATTTTTCAGCAATATTCATTGTGTACCGTTCACAATTGGTTTCGTTAATGAAGAGAGAAAAGAGCTGTCGTTGTATTTATTAAAGTAGAATGAATAAATCCAAGAGACATTTGACTCGTTGAATGTGGGATCCAGGTGCTGCTTAAGTTTCTCATTTATTCCGTATTTAAAGATAAATTGAAAGTGAAGACAGTCGAGAAACGTGTCTTTTATCACCATTTCGTGGCCTTTTCTACTCATTTATCTCTTCGATGTCGTTTCTTTCACATTCGGACAAAAATCTGACGTGACGCACAGCACATGCCATCGTGACATTAACACTAAGTGGAGACAAAAGATAACCACAAATTACTTTCAAATCATTATCGCTGATTTAATGATATAAACGAAGTAAGAGTTAAACTACGCAATATTAGAAGACACGAATTTGGTTTCATTTAGTTTGTTTATATTTCTTCTTTCGGAATAATAAATAATCTGTGCTTTTGAATAAAAGATATTTTTATTTTGTCAAATTAATGAATGTTTATTTATTATTCAAAATCAAAGTTTATGTAATATAAATTTTGACTTTTTGAGATTGAAAATAGAAACAAACAACAACTATTATAATAAACAAAGTTTTATCATAATAAACAAAATGTATATTTATAATGTCAGCAAATCCTTTGCCATGGTATGTAAAATTGTACCACTCTTGTTAAAATTATTTAAAAAATAGTAATGCCAGTAATTGTTCATTGTCGGTTCACTAGTAGATTGCTACTACAATAGTCATGATACTTTTTTTCTGATTTTTATAAATTATTTTGTAAATGCACTTACGAATTCGAATACCGCACTCACACGTTGGTTCAATCGATATTGCTAATAAAGGATTTTTTTCTCTGAGTACATTTAAAGCCCGCTGAAAAAAGGTTCTTATTTTTAGAAAGCATTTCACAAGTGTTTGCAATGAGTGAATTGTTTGTATATGTGAAAAATTCGACCCAAATTGAAAGAGACTGTTTGTTTAAAAATCTGCTAATCGAAGAGGGATTTTACGGTCTGGCGAAATGGAAATTACCTGCGGAAAGAATTTTTGCAAGCGAGAAGCGGCAAATATATATTTTTAGAAGGTAATATTTATTGTTGAATGTAATTTAATACTTTTTGCACACGTAACGGTCACGTATCGTTCAACTTAATGGGATGTTAGAATATAAATATAGCATATAGTTCAATTCAACGAAGAAGGTTCCATTCATTTAATTGTATTAACTAAGTACAGATATATTTCAAATTTGAATGCAACGTTTCGATGGACGCGCTCATTTTAACTCGGTCGAATATTCGGTTCGACCGCTGTGAAATTCGATAAAGTTCAGTATTCGGTTATTCGGCCAAAATTGTATTCGACGCATCAATATTAATTATCTTCTAAAAAAATTTATCAAAATAAGAAAATGAAATGCATTAGTAGTTGACATGTGTCAGTTATCAAATTTTTGTTAGGTGACACATAAATGTACCAGTAGTAGACACTGTATAAATTATGTTGTATACCTAATGTTTTTTGAAAAAACATAGGTACTTTATGGGAAATAAAATCATGAAAATACTATAATTTTTTTTAAAAAAGTAACTTGTATTAGCTATTTCTAGTGGGTGTCAGTGTCAACTAATAAAACAATGCCAAAAATATGTATCAGTATTTGACACCACACATGCGGCTGCAACTTGACCTAAAATCACTAATATTTATATATTATAAGGTCACTTACAAATCCATTATCAACAGTACGATTTGAAAAAAGTACTACTACTAACGATTTATTACATCATATCTATTAACTTATCTTCTTAAGTATTTACACAACAATTCAGCAAGTCAGATACAAAAAACTCCTACTGTTCAATGAAACACTACTTTTGTTCGATATGTGATGGTTTTGCAATTAACCAATGTTATACATTTTCAACACTGATAGTTTTATTAATATATTAACAGCAAAAGTAACATTGAAAACAGTCAAATTTGTTTAATTAATGCAATTTAAGCTAAAAGTGTCAACTACTAGTGCTAGTTTCTTTGAACATAATACATTTCACCATTCTTACCTTCCACTTCCTAAAATCTCCCAATCAATCTTCTTTTAGAATCTTTTAAAACTAATTTTTGGTGACTTAAAAACTCCCAAAGCTGTCAAACTAATTTCTGGGGGACGTAAAAATTTTCAAATTAATTTTAGACTAGCACAAAAACTGTCAAATTATAAAGCATGATTCGAAAATACTCTCTGGGTAATTCTATATATTCACTCATAACGATATTTCGTAAGTTATTTTTAAGTGACAAATAAATATAAAATGAAAATAAATATTTCACCTGTTTCAACAATAATTGGCGCATGTAAGATTAAATGCTTTTATTATATTTTTATGTTATTAAATTTATGTTCTACAAAGAACAATAGCAGTATCCGCAAATTATTTTTTATTAATACATATTCTACGATTACCTACGTGTGAAACACTCACAATACGCCGATTCATAAGTCAAAATGTTTTGATATAACCTCTATATTTAGGAATTTAGGTTTATATTTCAACCACGTGTGTTTTTTTGCTATTTATGCCGCATCAGAACAATATTGATTATTTATATAAAATTCTTATTTAATATTTTTTTCTTCTTAAATCTTAACCATTATTTACTACATGTTTTAGGCTGCGCGTACTAATTGACTACACGAACCATTGATCATAATCTGCCGCATGGTTCGTTTAATAATTAAACGCTTAATTGGTTTAACCACATTTAAATGATGCGACCGATGTTAAAACCGCAACGTGTTTAAAATTAACGCAAACCACAGAGGAAACCATGAATTCGTGATATGTGTAAAACAAAATTCACAACGAAATATTTCAAAAGTTTGTTGGGTAACTGAGTGTGCAACGGAATTTTATTTCGTTTTATTCTAAATAGTCTAGTTTCATTCAATTTAATTTTAAAAACTCTTATATTGCATAAAATCAGATTGAATAATGATTAGCATGTACGGTAAATAATGAAAATAATGCATACATTATTATTTTGGTAAATTTAAGTAATTAAATAATAATGTACTTACAAACTAACATTTAAAGTAAAATACGAAGGCATCAGGTATGCAGTATTTTCATTACATCGTAGTACAATCCCATAATTTAACCTATGTAAAATGCATTGTCTAAATGAGATCTTTGAACATATTGTTCTTATTTATTAATAATACATACATATTATGTATTTTGTAAAATTACATACTTAGTCAAAATACATTAGTTGGTGCTATGTTACGAAACATGCGCAGGGCAATTGAGCTATAGTAACAATATCATACTCCTCCAACAATATACAGGTCGATTTCATCGACGTTGGGTGATATCTTCTATTTTATTTCCTAAATATTCAAATATTAATATAAAGAATAAATCTAAAATCAGTGTGAAATTTATATTGATTGGTTTTCAATCTGTCATCGTACCCAATCCATCTTGAACAGTATAGAAAATGTTGAGTAGAATCTATATAGAGAATATGTACATATATGTATGTATGTGAAGTAGGTACATACATAAACATGTGTCGGTCATCACTTGAATCTGACAGTTGAATTTACGGCGCCCGTAATCCTCACGCGCTCTGTATATTCGCTAAAATGGGAAAATATCTCACGCACTAAATAAATCTACGCTTTTATTCGCGTATTGACACTTTGCAAAAGCTTACAAAAAATTCACCACGATATGAAATAGACAATAAATTAACAACAACAAATAAATATAATACATGAATCATCGCCGTTTTTCAGGGTGGTCGACAATTTCGAAGATTGCAATTCCCCGACAATTCCTCTATATGTCCCTGACGATTCTTTTTCTTCATAACCTAATTTAATGTTATTTATCTACAATACTTCTTGAATAGGTATCTATATATCTTTGGCTTTATAGTTCAATTATGTGTAGAATTTTATGACCCAGAGTCTACTATTTCTACAATATTGCAAAAGTTATTGCTGTAGTCATTAAAAGGCAAGGCAAACCCATGAAATATTAATAAAGAGAAATTAATAATTTCAAAGTTTGATCTTTTATTACATTATTACAAATAATGTATTGTTTTATTTAAGAGCGATTAACGCTGAAAAATTGGGCAAATCTTATTAGTACATCCTGTAGTGGTTTTATTACTCATTTTTTAACAGGGCATGTATAAAGTCTAATAAAAACTGAATTTGTTTAGCACGATAAGTTGAAAATATTGTTCTATTTTTATGGATAAACAATATTAGTCCAACTCATTGACAGCGGTAATAATAAATAATTTCCTATTTCCAGATTAGATATTCCGAGAATATCTCTTAACCCTGTGTTAAAATGACGTTTATGGAGAGTTTATTCCAGAGTTAAGTCTTATTCCATATTTATTATTATACATTTGTGGGTTAAGCTCGTAATAAAAGCTCATGTTAAATTGTTATTCTGAATTTAACCCTTATTTATTATTCCGCTGTAAATGTTTTAAAGTAAAACTATTACTGCCTAGCCCCTGTACCATAATAATTGTCACATTTATGCATTATATTTTATCTCACAATCAGTGGCGTAGCTAGAATTTTCAAATGGAGAGGGATATTAAAAATATGAGGCATCAATATAATACTTTTTACTTGGCTTCGAGTGAATAATTTTACATTTTCAATAATAATGACAGATACGTTTCTGACAGGTAAAATGTCATTACAATTGTTTGTGATTCAATACCATGGTTAACACTATAAAAAAATAACTTTTATAAAAAATTTAACTTAATTCTCCAAATCATTTATTTGAAGTATCTAAAATTAATAGGCCACTTTTGCGCAAGGAAAATCTGTTTTTCCCATGTTAAACGTCTACGGCCCAGTTTTCGTGTTACACCCGGTATGTACTCGTATACAGCAGAGCCGTGACCAGTACTCAAAAAAAGTATTAAAGCACTAAATACTAAATACTCACAAGAAAAGTATTTAAATACTAAGTAAAGTAATACTTTAAGTACATTTCTTTACCTACTTACAGTACCAGTACTAAGTATTTTTTAATGAAATCTGTTAAAATAATATGACGAAAAATTATCGAATTTAGGTACATATTCGATTCGTATATCACTCTCATCCAATAAGACAGTTAAAGTAGCCTACTAATTTTAAAAATAAACTCCATAAGAAATGCATTGCATTTTACGTATCGCTATTAAAAGTCACACTTCACGTACTGTGTTTAATGTCTGTAGCTACTACTTCACGCCTTGGAGTAGAAAAATTGTTTACTTATTTAGTTCTATAATATTGATGAGCACGTAGAAATAACCTTTAATAAATAAGTTGCTCAAAGTTACGTCTTGATTTATCTTTATTTACGTCTTCAACTATTCGATTAAAACTGCAGATAGCGAAAACTTTAATAACTACCAATATTTGCTCAAACCTGTGTTGACGTAATGCACAAATCACACAGCAATCTGTTCTTGCACATGCGTGAAGTATTTAGTATTTAAGTTACTTTAAATACTTTTGGATACATTAAGTACCAAAAAGTATTTGAAGTACTTTTTTACGAAAAAAAAGTATTTTAAGTGTGTTGCCCATTCTTAAACATTCAGGCGGAACATATAAAATGGGCATAAAATAAATAAAAACTTTATAATATTAAACAACAGTTTGAACTTTTTTATACAATTATTAGCAATTAGTATAGAAAAAAACTATATGTGACAACGGCAGTCTATAATATAAGTTGTCACTTAGATCCCTTTAATATTTTTGTAATATTTTCCTAATTTGGAATTAATCCGTCTACAATTTTGTGTACGTAGGTAATTAACTTGACAAATTAACCTGAATTTTTGTTTACGAATTCGCTGTGCAATTATAAACACCATGCAGGGGATATAATCGTGTATGCGTGTACGTGTGCGTGTGTAGACTGGAGCGTGTGTGCGTTGTATTGATATTTCTCGGGCATTCAGAGTAGTAAGCGGATTATCCAGATTTGCCTTCAATTTAGCGCCAGGCATCTGGCACACCAGTGACATACGAGTATAGGCCTGCTCACGCGAATATGTGGGAGATGTCACAAAAAAGATTTATAGCCCCCATTTTCTTTCGCACAACATGCCAACTTATTTTGGCTTCATCTCACCAAACATTACTCAATTATAAACGTAACAAAACACGCTTGAATTATTGAGAATAAGAAAATCAGGTAGGTTGTGGAAAACAAAATTCGCACCATCATTTTAAACAGTTATTTATCTGTCATTTTGAAATTAAGTTGCGAAAGTTAATTAATGAAATCGTAGAAATAGGTCTTACGGATAATAGAAAATTTAATTAACGAAGAAAGATTTTATGAAAAATTGATGGACCTCACTGGGATTTGAACCCTAAACCCTCCTATCTAATAGAATGCTCTTACCAACTGATTACAGTGGGATCTTGTATACCTCACTTGTTAGGAGAATCCTACTATATAGGAAAATCCTAGGTTCAAATCCCAGTTAAGTCCATGAAATTTTCACTAGAGAAAATCTTTCTTTGTTAATTAAATTTTGTGATCCAAGGCCTATTTCCACGATTTAAATAATTACATAAATAAATAAATATATCATCACGGCATATTACTCATTGCGGGGTGTGCTAATCCGCAGACATCGGTAATGATGATAACATATTCGTACCGTGCAGGCGTTTACCAGACGTCACCACACGGGCACTCATTACTGATGTTGAGAGTGCACCACAGGGTTCATTTCTGCAGGGCTGCCAGCAAAAAGTATGATCAAAATAGTTATAAAAGTGACCAAATTTTCTCAAAAAGTGTCTAAAAAGGATACCATATTTAATAATAATTTTTATTTGAAATTATGAAATTTCTTTATTAAAAAAAAATAACATTCTCATGTTTAGTTACAAAAATAATATAATTATTATAATCAGAGTATATTGTCAGTCATAAAACTAATTAGTACTTAATTTAAAAAAAACATGTTCTTTATAGCTTTGTTTTTGATTTCTTCTCATTCGTAAGGTCTATTAAAGTATTTTTTCTTTTTAATACATTATTTTGCATCTTTTCAAGTTCTGCTTTTGTGTCCATTTCCTCCTTACTAATAGTGCTTGAATTTTCGAGGATAGCTAAAGCCACTTTAGCTCCCAATAAATCGTTGGAATGTAATGATTTTTTTAGTTTCACAGTTCCTTCTATTACTAAACTATTACACACATAAAATTTTTCATTGTAAGTTTCTTGTACATCTCTTAAATATTTTTCTAATTGTGAAATAGTTTTTTCTTCTTGATTAATCTTTGCTTGTATTTCTAAATTCTGTTTTCTTTCTTCTTCTGAAAGAATTTTTATTCGTTGTATTTCAGCTTCTTTATCGCGCATTTGTTTCTGATGGTCTTTATACTTTGAATATGCAATTCGGGCCAACGAAATTAGTTTTGGTGTTATCAAAATATTTTCTGTTTTACCGTCAAAATAATTGGTAACACCATGAAGCAAGATCATTCTGCAATTTAGCATTGCTTCCGACATAGCATTTTACATTTCATTCAGAGCATTTTTGATATAGAAAAACCACGCTCCACATCAGCATTTTATAAAAAGTGAGTAAAAGTGACAGCATAAAAAATAGTGACAAATACATAGTTACCTAGCATCAAAAAGTGACTTTTAGTTAAAAAAGTGACTCGCTGGCAACCCTGCTTCTGTTTTTGTACCATTTAAAATTCAAAATAATTTTGTTATCGGTCGGGATCGAACCCTGATATCCAAACACTCAAGCACAAGGCCATTAAACCCATTACAATTTCAAATGATCACGAGTCAATAATTTCAATTAACCAAAGAGTATTTCAAATCATAATTCAAAATTTGACAGCTTTGGCAGTTTTCATGTCACCAGAAATTAATTTGAAAGTATTTCAACTGTGTTTCTTATTCTCAATAATTCTAGCGTGACCCTAGTATACCTTGGATTAAAATGCTGTGTGACACAAATAATCAAAATCAAAATTGTCACCTATATTTTCAATTGAATTAAATATAAGGAAGAAAAATTCAATTCTTTTTTTACGATTGCTACATGATTTGTTAACATTTTTTTGTAATTAGCAAAGAGTGACCTGACCTAAATGACATACTATTCTTTTTAAAAATAAAGGAAATATGTTCGTTCATGAAAAATAGTTTCACGACAGAAACGTGACCAGCATAACATGCGTGCGTTTAAAAACATGTGGCAGCATATATTTAGGGGACAAGTAAAAATATACAAATATTTCAATATTTTCATGTCTTCTATCTACATTTTCGTATGGGTCATTCTGCACACTGGGTATAGAGTTAAGATATTTAACATAGGGAATACAAAATTAATTTTATAGTACGGGTGTTTGCTTCCCTAATGAAATTAGACCAAAAGTGTACATACAAAAAATATTTAGAAATAAAAACTGGATCCTATGCGTACTAAATAGGCTACTTGCGTGCCGTTTTTATTAAATATTTTTGAAGGGAATATAAAAACTTGCTACCCCTATTTTTTCTTTTGGCAATTTTTTTGTTAATTGGCCAGAAAAAAAATAATGAAGTTTGAAAATTTAATTTACCGTTATGTATGACGTCGGATTACGCCGAACCATCGAATGGCCGTAAAGCCATAGCAGGTAATTTAAACATGACTGATCATCTGTTTGTCGGTTGAACAATAGTTTGGAGATTAATATTTTAGTTTGCCTTTTAATCTTGTACGAGTATAAGCTAAAGCTAAGTTAAAATCCTTCAAAATCCTGCTTAACAAATCGAAATACCTAATTAAAGTAAAATAAACCACGGAAATTGCAGTTAATAAACAAGAAAAACACAGAAAGAGAAAAATGAACGTCAAATTCAAATAAAAAAAAAACGGACCACTCAAAATAAATTTTTTATTTATTTTTTAATTTTCTCGATATATTTGTAAACTGGGCTGAAGGGCTCACAAATAATGGTATTTGGCATGATGGTAGTGCTTACGGTTTAACCGGAAGTGACATTAACTTTCATATTTCAAATGGGATACCCTATATATTTGGAATCTACGTAAAATTACGAATGCAACGATATGCTTGAAGTGCATTTTTACTGAAGAAATAAATTACAAAAACGAAAGAAAATTCTGAATAATTAACCTGCCAAGCCATGATATCAGGCAGGCTATGAAACAGGTGAGATAATATTGACTAATATTTAAGTTAAATATTTAAATATTTATTTTTGTAAGATTCTATATTTTGTTACGAAAAAATGACCAATTTGTTATCACAGCCTATCTGATGGCTTACCAGGTTAATTATTCATAATTTTCTCTTACGTTTCTGTAACTTATTTGTTCAATACAAATTCATTTCAAGAATATCGTTGAATTTGTAATTTTACGCAGATTCCGTATATAAGAATATATATATATAGGTGACTTATTTGAAATATGAATGGTAATGTCACTTCCGCGGTACCATCATGCCAAATACAATTATTTATGAGTCTAGTAAATACACCAAGAAATTTAAAAAACCGCGCAAGTTGCTCATTGTTGCTCAATTGGTTTTTTTGCCTGAGTAAGAAGCAAAAGAAAAATGGCTTTCATAAAAAAATTACACAAGACATTAAATTAGTACTTAATCCTGTTGAATTGAAATGTTTCATTTAAGTAATTTTCTCTTTTTCGTTTTATTCCTATGCCCTTTATATAATTTCTTTTAACGCATATGATAGGCGTTCCAGCTGTTTTATTACATCGAACAGCTATTGTACCATAATAAAGTCTTTGAAATATGTTATTGTGATTCACATAAAAGAGTATATTCTTTCAATCCGTTCATAATAAAATATCCCCTTTCCAATTTGAGTAGAAAAAATCCGCAAATACCCACTTAAAAATGATAAGCCCTCCAACAAATAAATCCGAATTTTCCAGGTTACATTTTCAAACATCCGCTTCCTTTCATTATTCGAAGCTCACCATTGGGATCTCGGAAATTATAAAAATATAAAGACCACACTGCAAAAAGGGGAATGTCATTATTATGTAGTTTTTGGGAAATTAAAAAAATAAGTTTATAGAAATAAAGTTCTTCTGTCGTATGGCTATATTTCAAAGCTAAATAACATTGAGACTATGATCCTTATTAAAATGAACTCATTTTATTCAGAAATACATTCATCCTTTTGCATTGTGGTGTTCATATACGAAGTTGATTAAATAAGGGTACGTATGCCCCAATAGTAGACCATTTTAAAGATGTTTTTTTTTCCAAAAATGCATTGCTCTCTAGATAAATACAACTTAAAAAAAGGCACATTACAAACAAAATAAATGAAAACCGAAATTATTGTTTTTGTATGTATGTATTTTACATTCTTTACAGGGGATTTTTAGTACACCAATACATCAGAAAAACAAAGGCACCAAGTTTTATGTCATTTTTAAAGTACTCACTCAATTTTATTAACAACAGACAGCGTCATAGTATCGTAAAATACGATTGCATATTGTTACTTAAAATGACTACAAAGAATGATATGGCCACAACTGTCTGGAAATATATACCATGTAGTGTGTTAAAATGTTTTTTCTAAAAGTGTAACGCAGATTTTGATACGTAGATTCCAAATTTTCAAACCAAAGGTCGATATCTCTTTTCGTTTTTAAGATATTTGCACTTAAAGAACTTTGGGGATGTAATTAAATTTCATTTTTTCAATGGGGTATCCATAATTTGTAATAAAAAATGTACAGTTGCAGCTTGAATTGATTATTCGGAAATAGATCAATTTTTAGATATGTAAATGTAATGTAAAGTTTGTATAATATTATAAATTATAAATATAAAAAATGTAAAATAAATAAAATATATAAATTATTAAAGACAGGAATTTTGACGTTTATTCTGGAAATATAATAATTGAATTGTTTTATCAATAATCTTTTGTTAGGGTAGTAACGTGACGACCTACTAGATCCGCCACAGATACATAACAAACCACGAAAATTTAAAAATAACATTCGGAGAATGACACGTACATACATTATTACGAAAAGTAGTCGTCGGACGGAATCAAACCCGGAACGCTCTAATCACAACCAGCGATCCAACAATGGCTTGGGAGCCAAATTGTGAATTGATTTTAACTCCCTTGTCATGTTACGATTATTATTTCGCACCCCATTATAATCCAGTGGGTAATCTTTTCTGTAATTATCCCAATTTGCGAAACATGTCCTTGGCAAAGGAAGACAGTTTCCCGTAAGGATTACCCCTAATCCTGATTTCCATAAGGTATTACAAGGACTCACGTCAACCATTTCTGAAATTCCTGTAATAATAATGTGTAGAGAGTTACTTCTTGAGTCAACACAGATTATATATTATTATACTATCAAAAATATTGATTGTAATAGTAGGATATTAAGTAGTATTAAAGAGATTTACTAATATCGTAGCTTTTGTGTGCAATAAATACAACGATATCTGCATAATTTTCTTTATTTTCAATATAAATAAATATATTATGTTTCATTTCCCATTTCTAGAATCTAGTTCAATTCACAGATTTCGGTAATGACAATATGTCTGTACCCCAGAGGGCGTTTTCCAGGCGTCACCTGACGGGCTCTCAAAGTTATTGTGGACAGAGCACATTTTTTTGAATATTGGAAATAATTTTTAAGTTTTGAGTTAAACGTTGGTTGGAATTAAACCAGAGCCGTGTGAATTATAAGCGATCACTTTAACACATACAGTTACGCGGCCTCCATATTTTTGTGACTTAATGCAAGAATGACAAATGTCAATTTCAGATCAAAAATAGAGTCTGTGCTCGGAATTGTCAAAATAATGCTATATTTTCATATACAAAGAGATCTAACTTAAAGAAACCTATTGGAAATAATTAGAGATATGAGTAGGTAAAAATAAATTTAAATACAACGTATACAGGTGTTTCCTTTAAAACAACCAGCGCATTTTAGTGCGAATTAGTCACTTTAAAATAAGGGGCTAATGTATCAGTAATAACGAACCGAAAATTCAACCAGTGGTTCTCAAACAGTAGAACAAAATTATATTTTTGTAAATAGCACCACTGGTTGAATTTAAGGTTTGTTATTACTGATTAATTAGCCCCTTATTCTTGATCATTTTTTGTACATAACATTTTTGTCTCGTCATTAATTCACCCAAACGAAAGCGCTGGTTGTTTTAAAGAAAACACCCTGTATTATAGTCCAAGTTTTAATTGCCACTGGCAGCCTATGTCCTCAACATTTCTTTTATTTTCATACAAACGCAAGTGGTTTCTATCTGATGTCGCATCATAAATCCAAATAAGTGTTATTTAAGGTAGTTTATTTTTGTTGTTTCTTTATTTATTAAAGTAGTAAGATTTTGGAATAGAGCAGATGTGTGGCGTGGATGTTACGAGCATTAAACATTCGAATATTTTAAAAAATAATAACATTTTATAAACTTTGATAGTTCGTATCACACAGTGTTAAGCTCTGGTTTTAATATAAATGACTCATATTATAATTTGTTAAATGGAGGAAGCCATCGTTGCTAAAGAATGTTTCCTTGTTATTTTTTATCTTATTTGTTAATACCTACGTGTATATAAACACGTATGTCTTCTGCGGCAAGTAATTGTTTATTCTACCTCCGTAGGAAGTAAAATTTCGTGTGCCTGACTGTGAAATCCTTTTTATGTCCGATTGTTAGCTAGCCAACCAGTGGCTATTCTATTCACTGCATCAGTCCGTATTGATCCCTATCAGGCAGGTGAATGAAACTGTTAAAAACTGAATAAAACACCAAAATCAACATCCACCACTATTGACAACAAAATCAATAATTCACTACCGAACATCAAAATAAAATTAGGACGGTTGCACGTTTTACATTTGCCAGTGTTCACCCAAATACGATTAAAAGGGATCGTTAGAGTTAATATCATTACGGAATATTGCAACGAGAAAAATTTCAAATTAGAACACAAAAAGAATCAATCATTTTTACCAAAGTCACGCTTTAACAATTAGTATTATATACAAACATGACGGTGCCCTATTTTATACTAACATATTCAATTATTGTAGACCATCATTTGTTTATTTTCATTGCTCATTTCCTAATTTAGTTTCCAAATTTTATTCAATTTTGTTATTGTCTATCTACAAATTAAGTTTAATATTTTTATACAGAAGTTATAGTAGGCAATGACGTATTCAAAAAGAAATTTCAATGCAGAGTAAGATACAAATATGAACAAAAATAAACTTGATACATATTACTACTATTAACCAGGACAAGTTTTTCTCATAAACTTCGACGTAAACTTGCCTGATAATTATAATCAACACAAAGTCCTGTTCCACCCTATTTATACTAGCTTAATAAATTCAATTCCTCAAATCTGACGTCATTGAAACAGCTAGACAGTGTTAAGTCTAAATGAATAATCAGAATCAATCTTCTGACCTAATACACAAAACTCATGCTCCTCAAATTCAGGCCGTTATACTTGTTTATCAAAGTTCAATTATTTAGAATGTTCGTTTTTTAATTCAGATATTATCAAAACATAATTTTGCTAGGGTATATGCATTATTTTAATGTTTAGTAAATATATTTCAGTTTCAGGCAGGGCATGGAACCCGCCGAAAACTGGGTTCGGTTCAAGTTCAGGTTGTTTTTTGAGAAACGGGTTCGTGTGCGGTTCTGGTGCAAGCATTAATAAAATTTGCGGTTTTGTTCCGGGTTTAGGTTCGGTTCGACCTAATGAAAATTGAATTAATATGTTTTGAATAACAAATATAGAAATAATTTAAAATGCGCTTTATAATCTGTGCTAATACCTACTAGAAAACATTTTCTACAACAAAAAATAAAAAAAACGCACATACAGACAAAACCATTATTCTACCCCTTTAAAATAGTTTTTTTTACATTTATAAATCACGTAAATCAACACAAGACACAAAAATACTGAAATACACGCCAATGTATACGAACTATGTTGACAGTTTCAAATGTTATTTAAGCAAACGCTTAACCGATAGTAGAACTAACCTCATAAATTGTAAATCTGGCAATAATTTTTATATGCTTTTTATAAGAACTAGATCCCCTTAAAATAGATCAATTACGTCACAGTTCAAAATTTGTAAAAAATAAATAAAAATCAGTATGTTCTCTGGAAAAATGTGTTTGTCAAAACTGACGTTAAATCTTTTTTTGCATAGGCGTACAATTTATATTCTACTTGTTTGATATTTTCAAAATTCCAATTACCTTACCTTCACCAATCAAGAGTACCTATGCAAACATGAGTATGGTTTTATAGCGAGGTATTAGAAAATAGTCAATGATCTTATATGCCAATTGTGACAGGTGTGACAATTTTTCCAGAGAGCACATTGATTTTTATTTTGTTTTCACAAAATCTTGGAATTATGACGTAATTGGTCAGTTTTAAGGGGCTCCAGTTCTTATAAAAAGCATACAAAAAATATTGCCAGATTTACTATCTATGGGGTTAGTTCTACCATCGGGTAAGCGTTAAGACACACGTCGTCTTATGAACAGATTCTGTAATCTGTGTGGCAAAAATAAACTACTTCAATTACATAGGTCGTCAAAAATCATACCCTTTTTATTGCGCAATTCCATTCTTACGTGACGAATACTACATTTGTAAAAAAATTGTTAAATAAGATTAGTTTTTGTTCTCTTCTTTTTGAATATCCTCCGCTACTGGGAGTTCCTTGCCCTATCCACATCCACCTATACTGTAATATCCAATTCCTATTCTCTTATGGGTATCCATTCCATGATGCATTTATTAATGACAGCAATCAGCTGAATGATCGGGGCGCCTAGAGGACTCCAGAGTGTACAGTGTACAGTGTGTCCTATCAAGATCATCTATGTCATGTAACGCTTCGATGCACTCAAATTCTCGTCTCGGTAAAGCCGACTGCACACAACGAATAGCTATTTCAAGACCTGTTTGTTTTACACGGAAATAGAATCAAAAATGTAAATGTATCGAAAGCTTTTTCTAAATAACATCGGAGACACTGAACAGAAGAAAAGAAGTGGAGTAGATTAGGGATTGATTTTTGGTTGTGTAACTAAAATAGTTGCTTTCTGGGTTAATATCAATGGCCTTAAAAAATTGTTGAAATATGTACCAATACTTACGGGACATATGTTATGACCTTGAGAGTTGTCAAATTAAAAGAGTGTTACAGTTTTGCACAGGCCGGAGAAGAAGAAAATAAGTAAACTGAAGCAGTGTTATACTCGTAAAGTTTTTGAGAAAAGAGCGAAATAGAATTGTTTTGTACTTTTGTTTCTTAACTTTTAATTTAAAACATCGTAAAATTGCTCATTTTTATTGAAATTTGGTTACTTTGCATTCCAGTAACAAAAAGCTAACTATACGTTTATATATTTATTAATGAAGAAAAAAAAGGCAAATAAGATGTACTTCAAATTTAGATTCATGAGACCACGACGTATCTATACAATGCATGTATTATTCAAATAGTGCTTCACACTTTCGGCCAAGTCTGTATTTTATTATTTACTTCGAAGCAATTAACTGTTATCAAATAAAAACAAAATCATCTTCCCGAGCTAACGAACTAGAGAAAAAAGTGGTCAACCTACTAAATAACTAAGCCTTAAATCTAAAATATAACCTAACATTTGTTCTATTCTTGAACACAAACATATGAACGGACGATGACGCTTCTGTTGGAGTGTAAAGAATGAAGAATGCCAGAAAACGCCATCGAGTGCTTACGTGGAGAAAGTAGTTAACCTTGAGCCCGACACAACATACACCGTGTTGATGTATGGTAGTCCAGATGATGCTATGAAGAAGTCATCCAGTTGTTTAAGAGCATTAGCTTCTAAGATTTCGGAATTTGTATGTCCCTGACATAGAAGGCGTTGAATGACCTGTGAAAAGCTATCTATAAATATAAGCTTCACGGAGGTTTTCTCACTGCTGGTTATTATTTCATACAAAATACTTTTTGTTGAATAACTTTAGGGTTGCTTGAGCTTGACCGACTGTGGTTCCAACGACCCAGGTTCGCATGGAATCAACATCAAACTTGAAAATTATTATCAATTTTCAAACAGCATAAAAGTGACCCGAGTGGTACTCTCACCCCGATAACTTTGGATGCAGTCCTAATCTATCCAACAACCGATTTTGTTGTCGTGGTTATTAGTTTAGATAGAATATGTTTATATATTTCTTGTATACTAATAAAATTATTAAAATCTCATTTTACACGACCTTTATCAATTTAAGTCATTAGCATTTTTGTGGAAATATTGTGAGGAAGATAAATTTAAATGGCATACAAACTAGGAGGTCCTACTATCTACCAATATTTTTATTTAACTATTTCTTTCGTAGGTATATTGAAACACTGTATAAATTCACATTCGATAAGTGAGGTTAATTAATCACTGTATTTCTATGTTTAACGATATATGTATATCTTTAAGTTCATTAAGGCACTGTGTGTCAAAATCCAGCGTAAGTGATAATTCTTGTAGTGAAATACCTATAAAATTAATCAAGAAAACATTGGGAAATGTAAACTATTATCAGAGAATAGAGGTAAATGCAATTATTAAATTAGAAGGAAATTACACTGAAAAACTGTGTCAAAAAGAATGGTTAATTATAGATCAATTTATCATATATTGTTACATAAAGTGTCATACACATTCTATTTATTTTAGCAGCTGAACAAATCAAATTACATAAATAATTGAGTTAATTAAATGTTACAGTTAAAGAAATTAAGAAAATAATGCACGTCGTCACGCTATTTTGTTTTTTATGTGAATAAATTATATGTATTCCATTTGCCAGATGAAGGAGTTTACAAAAACAATAACAACTACATTTTAATTTAATAGTCAATTTTTTTTTAAATTTTAATGATTATATTTTAACACATTGTTGATATACATAAATTGAAAGTTTGTTTTTCGGTTTTTCTTATACGAGCCCATCGTCATTTTAGTTTGTCTTGGGCAGAAATCAATTTTCATATTTAAATTAATTTACGAGTATAGTTTAAACTAAATTTTGTTTTAAAGTTGATAAATGTAATAAGTAATAATCACTTTACTTTATTCAATATAAATTTTATCATACCGGGTGTTATTTAAGTAAGTGTACAACGCGTAACTAATAGTAAAACTAATCCCAAAGATAGTAAATTTGCAATAATTTTTGTTTTAAATGCTATCTATAAGGACTGAAGTCCCTTAAAACTCACCAATTAGGTTATAGTTAAAAAAATTGCAAAAAAATCAATGTGTTCTCTGAAAAAAATATTGATTGTCAAAACTGGCGTTAAAGGTTTTTTGCATATGCATACAATTTATAATCTGTTTATTTGATATTCTAATTACATATACGCGGTATACATCAGTGTTGATAAATGTGTAGTTTGTAATACGCTTCGCCAATGATCTCAAATGTCAATTGTGACAGGTGTGATATTTTTTCCAGAGAACACATTGTTTTTATATTTTTACAAAACTTGAAACTATGTCGTAATTGGCCAGTTATAGAAAGCATGTGAAATAAAAATTATTACCAGATTTACTATCTACGGGGTTCGTTCTACCATAGGTTAAGTGTTGTACACTTACTTAAATAACATCCTGTATATTAAACGATAATGAAATGTATTTTAATTTTTGTAAAAGTTTGACAGTAAAACGTATCTAGGACGAACTACATACATATTATGGCGAGGCTCGTAGATGCATACTACATTTTTTGTCATATAATAGTCATTTTGCAATTTTTATTCCGAATATTTGTTGAAATTGCTAAATAAATCTATAAAAAACTGGTTCATACTATGTAGTTTCATTTTATAATTGTCAACAGTTTTTAAATAAAACGTGTTTTGCTATCAGCCACTCCAATTTATATGAAAATTGAGGTTTTCAAAAGTGTACTCGCTGTTTTTTTTTTACAAAAAAATAATTATAATAATGGATGAATGTAGGAAAATAAATATAAAAAAAGAAATGACAAATAATTACCGAAATTCCGTATTTAAATTTTTGTTAATACACTCTTAGGGTGAGAAATGAAAACATGGTGCTATTATTAATTAAATTAGTTTAAATCGTAGAAATGGGCTATATGAGATCTCCTCGATCTAATATAGCCCATTTCTACTATTTACATGTAGGGTGGATCACAAATTAAATTAGTTGTAATGTGGTTATATTATTATTATTAAAATTAGTTACCTGGTTAGTTAGTAGCAAGCAGTGGTGAAGTGAAGTTGTGAATGTGAGTAACGCGGAGCATATTGCTACATTTTATTAGGTCTGTTCGATGACTTGCACGAGCTGGTGACTGTGTAACTTTTTAACACTGAAACGTGCAATTTGGACAGGCTGTTCGATGAGAAATATTTCGGAACTAGTTCACACGTAACTGAACCGACTCGCGAAGTAGTGTAGATGGTGCAGACAGTAGTGGGAGTAAGTAAATGTCAGATTTGAAGCTGTTTTGATTAACCTAAAATTTGCTGTAATTTTTGTTTGTTTTAAATTCAAAATAATGGACGAAAATTTCATACATACTTTTGTGAAGTAGATGATAGATTTGGTGAGGAATAGTACAAATTGATAGAGTAAAGGCCCATTCACAAATCAAAATTAGGTTAGTTTTATGTTTTACGTTTTAATTTTAGTGACCTTGTAGCATTGGTTTCTTATACAAGCATTCACAAATCAGTATTTAGTTTTGGTTTTAGCATAGAACATTGCAAACTCCAATCTTTGGTTTTAGTTTTATGTTTTATACTTAAGAACGAACTAATAGGAAGGATCGTAGAAAAAAATAGCGATATATAGTTGTTCTTGTCTATAACTGTTGTTTGGAATTATGAATAATAAGAAAATTTTAAGTACAGTTTTATTAATAAAATTGTATAATGATAAAAAGAAAAAAATAGAAGATGGTGGGTTACCGATTTCTTTCATTTGTGTCGTATTTGCCAATAGGTGTCACTACCTACTAAAACCATGACTAAAACATGATTTGTGAATGCTGCTGCAAATTGCTATAAAACGTAAAACATAAAACTAACACTAATTTTGATTTGTGAATGGGCCTTAAGAATTATTTCATATTTTATAATCATCTCAAAGTTTTTTGAATATATCAATACTTCTTTGTACGTGTTGAACTTATCAAGTTTTTTAACACTTATGAATTAGTGCACACAGCACTGGCTTGCACTGAACTACACTAAACACTGCACTTTTGAAATACTCAACGAACAGACCTGTTATATAAAGTATATTATAGTTCTGTTTGTTTTAGAGTAGGCGATGTTGATGTATTTGTTATCATCAATCTAGGGTAGGACACTCACACTTATGATTTTGTTAGTTATTTACAAATCTGACAACTATTGTGACATTGTGACTTGTAAGACAACATATAAAACATAAATGTGACATCTGTTATGGGGCAGAAGTAGTAATATTTTTATCTTAAAACATTCAATGACTCAAGACAAATGGTTTCTTTTATTATTATTACAGAGAGAGTACAAAGCTTGTCGACTGCCATGGTCATTAGTAGTAGTACCCGGCACAGTAGGTGTTATATCAATAAATATCAGGGATACGAAACCGAAAAGTATTGTAGGTTCAGGTTAGGTTCAGGAATGTGAAATAATTGGCGGTTCAGGTTCAGTTTCGGTTCAATTAAAACGGTTCATCGGTTTTGGGTTCGTACTTTGGTTCAGAGCACAAGCATATATAAATGGTAATATTCATTATTTTTAAAATCGTATTCATAATTTAATTTGTATTTAATTATATATATATATATATACAGTGTGTTAATTAAAAACCTGGCCATAGGCGTTTAACATGGGAAATCAGTTTTTCCTTGCGCAAAAGTTCCCAAATTATTTTAGGCAAAAATACTTCAAATAAATGTTGTAGAGAATTAAATTCTGCATCCAGATTAGTTATAAGATTTTATTTTCGACGTTTCATAACCGAGAAAATCAATTTCAAAGTTTTTCGAAAATTGCTGATTTATAGCGATAGCCATGAAACTCAAACAAAATTACGAACAATTGTATGACATTGACACAATGAATTAGAATTTAACTTTTTTAGAATACATAGCTGTCAACATATACAAAATAAAATAAAAATGAAAACAAGAATAATGTATTTATTTAAAAAGAAAAACAGAAAACTAGAATGAATATAATTTTATATTAAATGTTCAAATAACCCTCCATTTTGCGCTAAGCAATACCCAAGTCTATTATAAAAGCCATGTCGAACATTATGCAGCTGTCTGGCATTTATTTTTCTACATTCATTGGAAATTACAGCTTTAAGTTTTTGTAATAAGATTCTATTGTGGTTTTACTTGGAATTTGTCGATGTGACCACATTACACTTATTAAATCACGTATTTTTCTATAGCTTTGTCCACAGTAACACCATTTTATAATCTGAAGCTTTTCTTCATGAGAAAACTGTTCCATACTTCCAAAAAAATATGTTACTGAACGAAAATCACAAAACACAAACTTTCTTTGACAGTTAAGATGTCATACAATTGTTTGTAATTTTGTTTGACTTCCATGGCTATCGCTATAAATCAGCAATTTTCGATAAACTTTGAAATTGATTTTCTCGGTTATGAAACATCGAAAATAAAATCTTATTACTAATCTGGATGCAGAATTTAATTCTCTACAACATTTATTTGAAGTATTTTTGTCTAAAATAATTTGGGAACTTTTGCGCAAGGAAAAACTGATTTCCCATGTTAAACGCCTATGGCCAGGTTTTTAATTAACACACTGTATATATATATATATATATATATATATATATATATATATATATATATATATATATATACAGGGTGTTTCAGGACTAGTGTAACAAACTTAAACAGCTTATTCCTGTCATTTTGAGCCGAAAATGCCATATGAACATAGGTCCTATTCCTTCTAGTTACCAAAATACAAGAGGTTGAATTTCTATAAATAACACGAAATTTTCTAATTTTTGTAAACAAAGTACTTTCGGAAAACAAGAGATATTATTGAAAAGTCATACCTTACTTGTATTAATTAATTTTATTTATTAATATTAACGAACACAATTTGGACAACAAAACATACGATTCAAAATTTATATCAAATACATTAAATTATGTACAATGAATTTTACACTCTAAAACGTTCTATTTACAGCAGAAATATTTCAAACTTTTAACACATTTTTGGTATCACAGGTTTACACTAAAACCATTTTTTACTATTTTTAGTAACTTTTGAATTAAAACTACAGTTTAATGTCAAAATTTTACTTTAAACTTGTAATGAAAATTGTAAAAAATTCCGACGTTGTTGGACATTTCACCAAGACGTACTTTCTATTTAAAATTTCCTCAACTCAATAATAACTCTTGTTTTCCGAAAGAACCTTGATTACAAAATAGAACTTCAACCTCTTGTATTTTGGTAGGACCTATGTTCATATGACATTTTTGGCTCAAAATGACCTCAGGAATAAGCTGTTAAAGTTTGTTACACTAGTCCTGAAACACCCTGTATGTGTAGTAGGTATGTCAATGTCAGAAGTAGCTGCATTTCAGCCTTAAATGCTTACATAAGGTAACAGGAATTTTGCCGATCATTTGGTGTTATAAAATATCATCTTTTCAAAAAGAAGTCTTTTGTCTGTAAAAAGATCCGGGTACATTCTAGCCTTGGCGAGCGAATAAATCTAGTACTTATGAACTAAAATCATTCTTGGGCACGAAATAACAATGCATTACATTCGTTATCTATAACTAATGCAGAAGGCATAACAAATAATAACAGCGTACGGCCTAGCATTTATACTAAAGTAAATGAAGCGGATAGAGAACCAATATAATTAATACATAACAATGTTTCATGGTCAGTAACTACCTATTTAATAGGAACAATACACAAAGATATTAACTAGGCCGCATCTTGATGATGAAAATCTCGATAGTTGAAATATGAAACGTTTAATTTCATACGAAATCAAAACAAAATTACATGGTTCATATAAGTAAATTTGATTTTAAATGTGTACTAAGACCCTGAACTTTATAATGTTGTGTAATAGATTTTTTAATTCACTCATATACCAAATTTTTAAACTTATTGTTCGAAGTTCATTTACGAAATACAAAGTATCTTCTGAAACAGGGGAACATGGCTTAACCACAGATTTCTGGGCCCATAATAAGGCGATTTAACGAAGCCAGTATTTTTCTAGAAAAATTAATTCCGCGAAATTTTTTAATCATCTCCATTGAACCTCTAAATTAATTATTTAATTTTAGGACATGCGACTGTGTCCGAAGGTAAGAAGTATATAGACCGTGACCCTCAGACTATACTGTGTATACTTTCTTACTGTTAATCATAAATATATAAACAGTGTATGTAAGCATGCAAATAAACGTCAATAGATGAAAGTTGCTATATATAATTTATATGGCTTTGTTTTAGTCGAGAAATGCTTGCTGCTTCGTTTCCAATCTAAATCTTCATGTAAACGAACTATCTTCCATAGCGTTGTTTTTTCCACGATGTTTTGATGAATCATTCAAGTAATAATAGTCTGTTTTTTGCTATTTTTTATTCAGAATGTTACGGTTTTTTATTAGTCGGATGAGTTTTTGAATGTGAAATATAGTTCAATAGGTCATTACCACAATTTCTTTGTTAGGCTTTTTTGTTACTTCATAAATAAGAACTGTTATAGCATACTTTTAAGTAATTGCAAATTAAAGAAGACAACTTGCTTCCACATACAAAAAAAGTGTTACGAAATTCATTTTAGAACACGCACTCTCTATTTTGTGATAAGTATAATGCTACTGTATTCTTTTTTATCCAAGCTAAAATGTTTTACACGGAATTCATTACTGATTAAATATTTCCATAACAGAACTACTAGAATCATTTCAGGGTCACCCATAGCTGCTGAGGAGAATGCAATTGTGTAATACATTATATGAAATAGAATTTCATGCTGAACTTAAATTTTAAAACTGCGTTCTCCTATTTTTAACTGTGCGAGAATAATGAAGGAAAAAATGAATAATAACGCGATATGAAAATGTTTTTATAACTGTTAAAGTTGAAAATATGTTGTAAACCAGTGACAAAAATGTTTTAAAAGAGTAAGGACTAATATTAATAATTTCAAGCAATTATTTAAAAATGGAAATCTATAAACCACAAAAATCACGATAATTTACTTAATTCGATGCCCTGACGAATGCAAACTGTTGTAAATAATACTTAAAGTTTTAAAAATGTAACATTGTTTATTTTTGTCGCACCTCACATCCGTATTCAAATAAACAAGTACTCATGAAATTTAGTACGATACTTTTGCATTACTCATTAAAGATACATAAGGTTTTATGAATATGTCACTTCTACAATATATAAGAAGTTTGAAAATACATTGAATATTTAAAATATGGGGGATTATTTTTTTATTGTAACTACAGAGTTGCTCTATTTATACCCGCTACTGTACATGAGTTATTTTCTATTATTAAAACATTTACCTATAATACAACTTCTAGAGAAAAAGGAACAAAAACAATGAAAAATCGAATTCCGAAGTAATTTGATACCGAACATAATATGTATATTCATGTGGAGCATTTCCGCGTTAGAATACTAATAACAACAAATGTGTAAATTGTGAACTATTTTTTTTAACAAGATCGTGTTACTGTTTTTTATTATTTTTTTCTACTCTTTAACATAGCAAACTCGATAAAGTGTAAATAAATTATAAAGAAATACATTTTCAAATATTTAAAATACATTCACCGGCAAAAAATGGGACACCGTCAATATTATAAAAGATAATGCGATTAATTAATTAATATGATTTTGAAAATACCTAACGAGATACGAAAAAAAAAACGTTTAAACAATTTTTATTCGGTATCGTATATAGAGGAATGTAGTGATATCATTTGGGTTGCGTTCTATAGTTAAATAAAAAGTGTAATTTCATATGAGAATTCCCACTTTAGATTTTTAACAAATCAGATAGGTTTTAGTTCATAGTTTAATATAGTTTCCACATATCTAATATCTCAAATCTGAAAATATATGGATATTGTGTGCCGTTTTTTTTGAAGGTTAGTTTTGCTCATATCCCTGAAATGAATTTGTGCACCCATGATGGTTAAGCATTTATTACTTTGCTATGTACTACATTTTTGAAACTTTTTTTAACATCCTGTATCTGTAACCGTTGTGAGGATATACCAGATGTCATCTAACGGGTTTCAAAATCTGTCATGGAGCACCACAGGGGTTATTTTCATGCGATTTGAAAATTGTCGACCCCATTATTTTTTTGTATATTCATATGAGATTCTTTATCTTTTTTTCGAGAATAAATCGGAAGGAATTTGTTGCATGTATACTATCAATAATGTAGGAAGCTAAATGCTTTCAAGAAATGGTGGTTTGTGAATACGGTCTAACACCTAACTGAAAGGTATGATTTTTCGAACTTTATGAATGAGTAATATTGTTTCATTCATAATTTTGTAGTTTTATTACAAAACATAGGTTGGTATACAATCAAATTATTAAAAAAGTTTTTGTCAATAATGATTGTCTTCAAGATTTTTAGTCTTAAATTAGTCACAAATTGTAATTAAACTGTTATAATTATATAGCAATAGTTTCATGAACTTATTCAATAATAATTGTAACCTACAACATTGTAATTTAACATATCTTTGAAATCTTTAATAATAAATATATAAGTATAAAGAAACATTGTGAGATTGGTCCACAGAATCTTTCCTAAATATTTTAGGTGCAAAAGTTTCAAATAGAAGTTATGGAGCATAAAATCAATAAGAAAATTTTTATATTCGTTATAACAGCAGAAAATATCGAAAATGACTCCAAAAATAGCGATAGCCATGTAATTGAAACAAAAAAAAACAAATATTTTATTGATGTATAAACAAAATTTATGTTCTACAAATTTTATTTGAAGCTTTTTTTATCTAAAATAATTAGAGAAGCAGGAAATGACAAAAATATTATTGTCAATCTTAAAGTCTTATGTTCACGAGTACTAGTCACCATCTTGTTTACAAAATTTGAACGATTCCCTATTCTAATGCCGCAATGACATCAATACCACTACATTTACGTTAGAACATTAATGGTCTGTTGCACCGCTATAATTCAAATTTTATTACGCGATTACATCGAGATGAAGTGTCAAATGAATTATTATGCATTAAAGTCAAAATTTTGATTTGCATTTTTTGATTAAGGGCTGCGTAAAATTTAAGCCGTGTTGGTGCAACTAGCCATAATAATTATTTTAAGGTCCGCTCCTACCACCTCTAGTTAAAGTGACAGTTAGTACTAACTAACAGTTCTGTTGCAAAATTGTTCTTACCCACTTTTGGTTAGAGCTAACTGGAACTTTTAACCTTTAGTTTAATCCTTAATTATTGGTTAATAAACTGTCACTTTAACTAGAGGTGGTAGGATCGGGCCTAAGAAGCTTTATTTTAAAAATAAAAATTATAAAAAATCTTAAATTTAAATTTTTAATAAAATACTAAAAAACAAAACAAAACTAGACGAGTAAAATATGTTATACTCACTAAATAATTATCTAATAAAAAATATTCAAATTATCGCGAAATTTTTAATAGCATGTTTTAACCTCAATAAAACTGACATTTACAAACAAAAATTATGTAACAATTGAATTTCTAAATGTCATCTATAGGACAAATTTCCAAATTACCAAATTTAGATATTCAACAATCATATTTGAAAGTCATCTTGCACGTGGAAATTTTTAGTGATCCCCTTTAATATTTTCTGGACCCCGTTAATTTTTCGTCCTACAAAGAAAATCCATAATTTATTATTCGTTTTATAAAAAAAGATTATGATATGAGATGTAATTTTACATGTTTCTTTCATGCTCAAATGGACTTTATACATTAATCTTGCAACAACAATATCGCGTTGTTGGGTTGCTGCCTTTTTTTTGACATAAAAATATAATTTATTTTTCGTACATTTTACTGAAAATGTGGGCAGTAAGCTTAACTATTACGAAATTGTTAGGGATTAAAATAAAATAATTTTATGTAGCTAACACAAACACCCACAATATATTGAATGCAAAATAACAATAATACAAAAAAGACAGATTTTCTTTTATTTTTGAATTCGTACAGTAATAACGTAACTATTACTGAAAAGGTATTTTGAAATAATTAAAATTTAAATATTTGGAAACTGAAATCAAATACTTACAAATGAATAATAATAGATAATCTGCAATTCAAAAACTATCATAAAAACTTGAATATATAGTAGGATTTTCATAATAAGTCAAAATGTTCCCTAAACCCTACGAATAAAAAGTTTCCATCGTATTTACCCCCACCACGCTTCAGTAACCAATCAGAAAGCGTGACAATTTTTTTTAAATATTATTTCTCACAGGTTGTTTCACGGATACAGGACACTTCGATTAATTTCTTTATTATTGGGAATAGAATAAAATCTTTCAAATAAAGTTGTAGTAAATTAAGGGGGGTCATTCATTTATTGAAGAAGAAAAAATTAAACCAGTCTTTCTCAAACTGTAACATCAAATTATATATATATATATATATATATATATATATATATATATATATATATATATATATATATATATATATATATATATATATATATATATATATATATATATATTAGACCTATTCGATAGAGTATATTTTTTCTGAATTCAATCATTTTATATCCTTACATAACAAATTGAGAAAAATGCATCAATTGAAATTTAAATAAATTTTATTATTATAGTCATTATTCAGTAGGCTATGTATGAAAAACAAAATCTGCTATCTGTTAATTTGAATTATATACTGCATAATTGCTAATAATAATAGAACTATTTATGAAGTTATTAACAAATATTTCGTTATAATTTAAGCTCTATGGTTTTACATACATAGCCTACTGAAAAATAACTATAAAATAAAATATAAAAATTTAAATTTCAATTGCATTTTTCTCAATATTAAATAAAATGATTACATAGTAGAATTCAGAAAAAATACTCTATCGAATGGGCCTAAAATATATACACCATTCCATTTAAAAAAATATTACTTTGTTTATTTCTTCAATAAGAGAATGTCCCCCTCTATCTACTACAACTGTTGTTTGAATGATTTTCTTCTATTCCCAATAATAAAGAAAATAATTAAGGTGGCCCGTATCCGAGAAACACCCTATATACAGAGTTATTTTTATACAGGGTGGTAAGTGGAACTCCCGGACATAGGAATTTTTACAAGTAAAATCATTTCCTGCTTCCCTTATTATTTTAAGTAAAAAGCTTCAAATCTGTCAAGTTGGGTAAATTAATTTTTATTAGTTTTTATTTGTAAATTAATAGATGTTCAATTAAACAGAAATTATAAATAATAATAAAAATAAGGTTAACAAGTTTCACATATAATTCGTTAACATTTGTTAATTTGTTTCAATATCATTTTGAGTGATTTTCGACCTTTTCATACCTAATTTCTGCCGATAAAAAGCATGCAAAATTAATTGTCTATTGATTCAGATGGAGAATTTTATGCTCTACATCTTCTATTTGAAGTTTTTTTTTCGAAAATAATTATGGAAGCAGGAAATTACAAAAGTATGACATTACATATTGAAGTCGGTAGTTCCAGTCACCAACCTGTATAACGGCACTATTTTGATTGTCGCTATTTTCTCTACAGCGTTTTCTGTCAACTGTAATTTGACTAAACTTATATTCTGCAGGATTTAAGCCTCGAATAAACAGCATTTCGATATTTTTCAGTTTCCTTTAAGTATTCACCTTTGACGATTCGTTTTTGTAAAATATTATAAATACGAAATCATGTTTTGAAGGGCTAAACTTATTATAAATGAGAGTCAAATAAGAATAGACAGCAAATGCTTATATAAAAACAGCCCGTATAATATTTCTTCAAATTAGAGACGAAAATATTCAACCTTTAGGATCATTTCATTTCACATAAGGTTGAACTTTTGTTTTTAAAATTGGGTAAAACAGGTTGAAGTATTGACTTTCTTTCGTGAAAAATATAGAAAGATCGTAGTAAAGCATTCAATTTTTACAGAGATTATTCAGGTGAGTTCCATTGTTTTGAAAACAAAACCTGCGTTTTGCTTGAAAGAATCCATGGTCTAGTAATTTTGTATTTCACAGTTCAGAATAATCAGGAGTATTTCGGTTAAATAAAGATTACGTGTAGTAGACTTCTAAAACTGCTACATCCAATTAAAATAGTTTATTTCGTGGGAACCCGTATATTTAAATCGATTAATTATTCGTAACTTACGAGAAAATAATTATTAAAAATTTGGGGAAGGGGTATGTGACGTGAGCATGGTAGGATGGTGGAAGACGACGGATAGCTGTGGGCATGCCATAACCTACCACAACATAATCACGATGCGAATCTATAACTATCTTTTTCCTTCCCAGTCTATCAGTCTTCTACTACGATTCTACCATGCAGACGTCACATAGCCCTTCTCAAAAACATTAAATTGTTAATGACAACATTATTACTAACTAATGTTAAGTTTTTATAATTATAATGAAAAGCTATAGTGGTTAGTTTTTATATTTTATGACATATATTGAAATTCGATTGTGATCACATACCCCATTAAAGATTTTGAACAATGCCATCGTTGGCGATTTGTTAATATTACTTTTTATGAATCTTTGAGCAATAATGTATCTAAAAATTTATTTTTTGCTGAAGATATGAAAATATGTACTTGGGTTCAAGACGTGAAACGTGCACGTATACATGTTTTTTGTTTTTGGTTCGCATATCTTCGGAATGCCATTTTAAACAAATGTTTTGACTTCTCATCTGATTTATACCTTGTTTGCTTATTGGTGTGAATTTTTGACGTCACGTACTCTTGGTGCTTCCAATTTGTTTGAAACATGCCAATTTTAAAGTTCAAATATTTATTTGCATATCTAAAATGTATTAAGAACTTAATTAGTATCTAGCAATTTTATGTGAGCTACTTTACATATTCAACGAAATTTATTGAAATTTTCACATTGGTAAACGACTCAATTTTACAAAATATGTATGTACGTAAATAGCGCACTGTCTACCAAGCAGTTTTTTTTTCAGTTTCAAGGTCTTAAAAAAATTATAGTTTACTGTCGAAATTTATAATTGAATCACCTATTTGAGAAACCACATAAGTCATAAAAAGTAAAAAATTCAGGAGACACAAAAAACTGTTAAACAAGATACTGGACAAAAAAAAACAATTTGTTGTTCTTTGGATTATTTATGGTTTTCCAGATGAACTATGATTAAAACATGTAAATGGATAATGAAAAAAAAAAATTGAGCCGTCGCTGGACGCCTGGCTGATGTGAAACTTCGAAATTTATTTTTATTGAAGTATTTATTGCTTGAAACGGCACTGCTTTTTCAAATTCAGATACACCGATGTACACATAAGTAAAGCAGTGAGCGTGTAGTAAAGAGCAAACCACGCCGATATACAGATACACACAAGTAAAGTGGCGAGCGTGGAGCGTCGAGTCGAGGCGGCGAGACGGAGAGAGCCGACGAGATGTTTCAAATCATTGACATGTTGTTTCTCATACCTAAGTACATTTTAAAAAAAATATGTACTAAAGAGTTAACTATTACACAAAAATATATATAATACTACATTAGTAAAAGAATATAATATTCCGATTCATTCCACTTAAAAAAATATTTAAAAATATTCTGTCAGAATTACATATTCACTCCAATTCTGTAACATGTAATTACTAACTCTTAGCAACATTGCTAGAGCAAATAACCAATAGTAATTGTGAACACTGAATAAAAAAGGAAAATGAGTGGTTTTACATTTTTGTTTCCCTTGGTTAAAATTTTTAGACAGTAAATTTCTTATAGTATTGGGATGCATAACGTAGAAAACATTTATACGATATTTTTCTATAAAAGAGTAGGTACTAGATTTCTTCATTTATTAAATAATGTAGTACCGCTTCTTTTTATAAAAGTAAGAAGAAAAATGTAAATTATTAAATAATAACTCGTAATACAACAATAATATAACCTTTTAGTTTATGTTGTGTATGTTTAAATAAAGTAGATAGAACATAAAACTAAAATGTTGTATTGAGAAGAATCAGAGAGTATATTCTGACGTATTAAAAAAAACAGTACCTATAGGCAAGTCAGTTATTTCACGTTCAAATTAAATGAGCATGCTGTGCATACGATATATGCTATTTCTGACACAAAGATGTGTTTACCTTTGTAGAATTCAATTCTGATATTGCAAAAATATGACATGTGGTGTAAAAATAAAATAAAAGTTTATTAAACGATAAATAATTATGATAAAGATAATGAAAATAAGTAACACAATGATTAAATAAATATTAAACACTAATTTAAGACTAAGAATATTATTAAATACTTAAACACTAAGATTATTTATTTAAATTATTTATTCAACTATATTTATTTATGTTCACCACCCGTAGACTATTTATTTATATCATCAACTGTTTATTCCACGATGCGTGTCTGTATCTGAATGTCTCGGCTGTCCTCTCTGACGGTATTTATACAGTCCGCCGTCCCTTTTTAAAAGTAATCCATAGAATATAAAGCAATCAACCGACCGTAAGTAACTAAGCAGGTCGGGACCTGTGCGCGACGATTACGTCATTGTTCGAGAAATGTTTTACCAGCAGCGGCGGTCGCGTTCGAACTAGACTCAGTGACTTCGGGTACACACGCGCTACAGTATTATTTTCTTTTCGTCATTAATAAATATAAACGATATTTAGTTATTAATTAGACTTTTTAAACTACTTCACACAGTTACCCGATCTCTACCCAAATAAGTAATTTGCGAAATTTTTAAATAAAAGTTATAACAAAATATCAAAATTTTTAAGCTTACCTACAACATAAAATATTGGATCATTAGTTCAGCATATTGTACAGTTATTCAAGGACAACAGGTGGTCTAATAAAATTAATAAAAAAAAAACTTATTTTAACGTTACATTATGTAACACTATTTTTTCTACGTCTACACCAGAAATAAAGATATACAATTTTTAAGTTACATATTTACAGAATGACAATTGTCAGTTCTAGGAGTTACTGTCAGCCCGTGCTTAATAAATCAGTTGTTAGTGGTTGCTAGTTTCACGCCGTGTCTATTGTCAAGTTTTGGTTAAGATGTCCTTTAGTGGAGTGCAATGGAAAATAGAAACCAGTACGTTACGATAAATCTTACCAATGGGAGTAGAAAAAAATTGTTATAATTTTATTTTTCTTAATACAAACATAATTTAGAATAATTATTGCGTTTTTAAATAAATCAAAGTTTGTAAAACCAGAGCTGGTATAGTTCAGACTTCAGTGAACTAGCTATTAGTTACATTATTAAAGTTTGATATTTTAAAAAGAATCAGGATTATCTATATACCTGTAGTATAAATAGAATCTGTTTTGTATAAATGTACATATATAAATAGGTAGAAATAACGTATTGTAAAAATCTACTACCTTGTCCTTTGCTTATAAGTCTGGCATATATGATAAGATCGAAGATGTGAATAGCATAAATCCAAGTTTTCTCTACTCCACAAAGTATTTGAAGGTTAAATCTGAGATTTCACTATGTCACTTGTCGCTACGAAAATTGTCTTGTGAAATACGGTATTCCGTAAAAAGTGAGGTTAAGATTCTAATGTAATAATTAACGAGTTGCACAAAACTTTTGTCTTGTTTTTGAAGGTTAACTATGTTTTTATGATGACAATTAATTTTATTAATATTAGAAAGTTTGTTTATATATCGTAAACATTGTTTATATGAGAATATTTGTTTATAATTATTGAGGTTATGTTAGATATTGCTAATAAATTATTAATGAACTGATAGGTTTATGAAATTTCTACTTCTTATGGAATTTAACACAAATAACAAATAAATCTTACAGATTACATTAAAAAAAAAAATAACAGACTAATCCACAAAATATTCAAAACTATTATATGTATTTAATTTGTTTTTGCCTAATTGTAGTTCAATGCCTGAAACTTGTGATGTCGATATCCTAAATAACATTTTAAATAAATGAAGATATATCAGTAATATTTCGAATGGTTAAAGTGATATAAAGTGGCCCATTTCGTGTACCCTCCACACGGTACGAATATGTCATTATTATTACCGATATCTGTGTAAAAAGCAGATTGACACACCCAGGAATGGGTGATATGCCATGATGAAATATATTCTTATTATTTATTATAAACGGATTAAATCACAGAATGAATGATAACTGTAATGAAAAGTAATAGCAGAATATTACAGAAAACTACTCTCCGTATTACGAATACTGAAAGTATCTTGATTTTAAATCACTCATTCCAAAAATTAAGAAATGTCGACATAGGTTGTTCTTGCATTAAGCCGTAGAAATATCAACAATATATAAAACAAGTTACTTTTTTATTCAATAAATTTTAAATTTAAAAAACTGATGGTATATTATTATCTTGTAATTGAAATAATTAAAATTAAATTCGTTTCAATCAAAAGATTATTCATCTACGTATTATTTTCTTCTTTGTTGTTTCAACATACAAAGAAACAAATTAAATTTTCTATCAATTGATTAATACCCTTTATACCGAAAAGTTAAAGAATTAATTAAATTCTAGAGAAATTATTTCTCGTTTTACTTTCTTTAGATAAACTGTTATTAGAATAGTTATATCAGATTTTCTCATGTTTAGAAAATGTTTCAGTGTCACATATGACATAAAATGAAAGTTGTCTTATTTATATTACTTCAAATATTTAAAAAATGATTTTTTTCTAAATAACCGGCCAATTCAACTGGATATGCCGGATTTATATTAATTATTTCAAATTATTTTTTAATATGAACATATAACTAGAAATATTATTTTTAACTATTGTTTGCCAGTTAAACTAGTCTCAGCGACTTCACCCAATGTCATTATATCATATACCGGGTGTCTTCGAGTAGGGTCTAGCCGGTATACCAACTATTATCACCGTGCGCATATATTGTGATAGTGAAGGAATACATTTGGTTCATACTTGTGCGTGTTATTTGTGAAAGATACATTATTATTCGGTTAGTGATTTTTATGCGTTAGGTGAAGTTATTATTGTTGTGTTTACGGAAAAACTAAGTAATAAAAACAGCATGCTTTCAGAAATAAAATTTTGAAGTTATCTATAATAATGTTGTCGAGGAATGGTTACGGAGTTGGAAATCGTCAAATATTAAAACTATAATAACTAATATAAAATTGTACAATGTGAAGAGTTTAAAAATGACGAAAACGTGTAAAGTTTCATTAAAAAGTACTTTCGGTAACACTAAAAATATGTTTTCGACTTTAAATCATTCGTTCCCAAAATTACAAAATGTTCACATTAGTTATTCTTGCATTAAGCCACAGAAATATAAAAAATTAAATAAAGCAACTAACTTTTTTGTTCTAATAATTATAAATTTAAGAAAAAAGTATAAAACTGTCGACGTCGTGTATTGGCTGATATTAAACGTTCACTATACTAAAAATTGATATTTCCTTCGTTCAAATACAATAAGATATATGTGTATGAATCTAATATGTAAGTCTATATTAAAAAGAATATTAGAACTTTCATTTTACTGTATAATACAAACTTTAATATAAATTCAAGTCTGAATTCAACCTACATTTCATTCTAAATTGCATGGTACACAAATGCATGCAACAAGATACGACCTCTTCTTCCTAAAATATTTACATTTCTGTATCAAAAATTACTTGGAACTGAAAATATTAATATTCATAGCGCGGTTGTTTACTCAGTAAAAAGTAACTTGTCAGATTTCATGGAACTTTTAACTTCATGTTTCTCTCTTTTATTGTACGGACAGAGATTTTATGAAAAGTAAGAGTAGTAAAATTTTTAAGGGTTGGAATTTTATTGTTTTATTACTCGTAAATGAAACAGTACCTTTTTTATTTTTTTCTTGTAGATTTTCACATTGTTCGGATGTCAAACTAAGAAAATTTTGAAAATAACCATATACAGACGGGCCAATGGTACAGGGTTTCTGAAAAATATTGCTTTGGTTTTAATAAGGAATATTTTTAACGAAGAAGACTTCATTGTAGGCTACGACGAATACGAAATTTCTTAGGGCGGCAGATACATGATTAATAAACTGTTTCAATCTCATTATTAGATGTCCTGGGTGTTCCCAATGATTTTTTTTCTATCCACAGAAATTCTCCTGGTGCTGTGGTAGTCTACACTGAACTTCCTTTTCACCTGAACCATGAATTTCAGTTTGGTTAACTATAAAACGCACGGGGTTTTTTCTTGAACAGTAGTCATTGTTAGACAAATCCACTGGAGTATAACCATAGATTAAGAAATATAAAACAGAGACCCAACTTTTCTCGAAAAGCCTGTATTAGACACCGTTTGAATAACACAATTATTCCAACATAAATAACTTTTTCATTTTGATTAAAATGACACCTAGAGCTTTTTGAACTTAAATTCTTGAAATATTGTTGCAATAACAATAAAATTTCTACCCTATAATAAGCATATAATTATATACTTTTCTATCATTATTGATACCTTTATTGTACATGAAAGTATGTCGTGTTTATAATAAATCAATTGTTCAATAAGTATTGGAATGTAGTACTTATTATTATAATTCATGTGATAAATTACAACTGTGTAGTGTGTATGCACTTTTAGTACTGAGTCAATATTATTCAAAGTGGAAACATGGTATTTTGCATAATCATAATAATGTCTTAATTTTAAAAACAGGAGACCTTATAGCGTTTCCATAAACTACTCGTGTACTCATGTATGAATTTATTATTTATGTTATTATATAGTAAACATTTATGGATCAGTAGTTCACATCATAGTTTTATTTCATATCATAAGAATTTCCATAATCTGCCAGTAATGAGTAATATATTACAATTTTAATTCTAATTTGTAGATATATTTTAAATATAGCAACACATATTAAATATTCGTTTTCATTCATATTTTTCTACAAATTTTATGAATAAATAAATAAATTTGTAAAATAATCAGCTTTTACAAATCTAGTAGCCTATGCTTCTAAGATCTAAGATATACACATCTCCTTGGATAAGAGTTCAAGTATTCAAATGTGATTGACAAATAAATGTCACTGTCAAAACATAAATAAATTCAAATTAATGATAAGTTTAGAAAGGAAAATGGTAATACGACTTCGTTGGATTAAATTGAAAATAAACTTTATATGTTTGTCAATACTGTTTACGAGTTTACATAAAATCAAAATTAAATGGCGGGAGGTAATGTATATATTTTCATATTAAACAACGACGCGTGGATGAATGCATTATGTGACTGATTGTGGTTTAAGTGATCCGGATTCAAATAAATCGATTATTTCTAATTTTTAAATAGCCTAAAAGTAACTTCTTTGGTGTTCTCTCCACGACAGCTTTGAAATCTCGTAAAACTTATAAGTTTTGCACGATTCGCAGGTATACAACAGGAAGAATATCTAAAAGTGACAATTTTGTTATTTTGTAACGGGGGACTTGACGTCATAACACACATCCTCCCCTCCATTATACTACAGGTCTTTAGAAGAAGACATACAAGGTCGAAGAGAGAGAGACAACAATGTCATAACCTCTCTTCTCTTCTCAACGTATTATTCTAATCATTGGTGGTCCTATATTTTTTTGAGGATATACTACCAGTTAGCCATTATGTACTTGACTTTTCCTATAGTTAGGGGGGGGGTCTGTTTACCAAGGACAACAAGTAGACTTAAATGTTTTATTATATTTTTTCAAAACAGAAAACTATAAAATTCGATTCGGAATTAAATATGTTGACAAAAAAATGTTTTCAGAAGGCATCTTCTTCCTTGACTGGTTCTTGAACGTTCTTTACCACGTGGAGCTGAAAGTGCAGATCGATGGTCTCGCAGCGCAACCTTCACGTATGTCCGCGGATTAAAGTCTGCAATTGAAGAGCCATTGATGGAGAATATAAGATCTGATACATTTTCAATAGCTAGCCGAGTGCCAATTCCTCATATTGGTTATTTATTATTTATTCTTTCGTTCCTCTAATCATTTTTTAATGAGTTTTCATAAATTGCTTAAAAGTATACTCAGTATGTTCAGAAAATCATTGAAAGTATATGGGACCACCACTGGTTCTAATCCGATTTGACATTTGTTCTGTTTTGTTTTCCCGTGATATTTGACGTTCGTATAGGTGATCAGTTTTGTTACAACAATGATTTATCAGCAAATGATAAATTCAAAAAATTCGAAATACAGAATTATCCATCCCTATTTAAATTCTGTCTACGATCTAAATGGTCATGGTAATACACAACTATCTCGCTCTCTTATAGCTTGTTGTCTTCGTCTACGATGTTACTTCAGAACTCACTAGATGGCAAGCATAAAATTCTAAAGTCCCCATTTCTACACATCTATTCATTATTTTATCGCCCAAATGTCCGGCGTCCAATTAGCTATCGCCCAGTTTTGCATTACCCAGTCGACCATCGCGCAGTTGCCCTTGTCCAGTTGCAGTGTATTTTTTTTCCGATGTATCGTCCCTCACAACATGTAAAAACGATTAAATCTATTTAATAACAAAATATTAATTATGGTGATTTCCAGAATAATTTATGTCTTATAAATTCATCACGTGAATGACAGGAAATAGGAAATGGCATTTGAGAAAAAGTGGTCGTCCTTACCTTAAATATACAAAAAATATTGAAAGTATTGATTGGATAATGTATTTGGTTTATGATCTCTGCAATGCAGTCATTAGAAATCGATTTGTTTTACATTCTAAGCACGAGACATCTATTCTTATCGCGTGGGAATACACTACAGCCACTATTCTTGTCTACGGCTATAAAATCACACATCATGTCACATGCCCAATGCTAATGCATTTGTTTCAGCAAATTATTGCTATACTAACTATACAGGTATATTTTCTTTACTATACGTATACGGGTATGCATATGAATGTAGTTTATGAAACAATAAAAAGGAAATTTCAGTAAACATATATATTGCTATATTTCCTTATTTTATATTATAATTGTTATTTTCTATTTAGATGTCAATATCTTTTTTGTCAAATAAACGAAATTTAATTAAGGGTACTGCCACCAAATTGACTACGTTTTATAAAAAAAAACATCAATTTTTGATAATCTTCGTTTTACTCTTTTCTTGTTTGCTATACTAGAAACTTCTTTCCTAATTAATAATTAATTAATAATATATACCGGGTGTAACACGAAAACTGGGCCATAAGCGTTTAATAGAGAAAAACAGTTTTTCCTTTCGCAAAAGTGGCATATTGGATGGTTTTTTACATGTCTCCAACTCGGCGAGGACCATGATATTTCACAAATTCTTCTTCATTATTTACACTAAAATCGTTCACGATAACTGAATGTTCCAAAAATTAACTGTTGGAAAAAAGTCTTTAATATACATATATTTATATATCTATTTAATATTTCCGTCCATGCTTTTATTTACACGGGAAACAACCCCCAAAAAAAATTTGTTTCTTTTTTATAAAAAAATTTATAATACACTGACCGGCATTATTAAACATTTAGTAACATAAAATAAAAATATCAAAAACTTGGATTATTCTATTAAAATACCACACCCACAACAAGTGAATTATTATGTCATAGCGACCACACCACTACCTCTTTGTAGTAAAATTTTAATAATTTTATATTTTTAAAATTAAACTTTTCTACACGAAATATGCTACGAAGATTGCCAGACAGTCTTTGGGAAACACTGTTCGATACATATTACAATTTATATAGCCAATACCCATATTGTACGTGTTTGAGACTTCTCCTCGGGCACGTAGTCGCGCATAAACATATGCTAAACCTTATTATCATGATGCGTATCCACATACAAGTACAGCATACCATAGCGAAAACTCTATTCTAAGTAGATCATTTAGCGAAATTCACTTTCTTTTGGCATCAAGTTGATGTCGATGTCGCTGCATCGGGGCGATCCAGGAATTGGAAATGAAAATCGCACAAGTGCGAAGTTGTAAAACTGCGCACGAGGCAACCGCGACGTTTAAAAAGTGATAGTTATGTTGAATCACGCGTGAAAGTCTGATAAAGAAAAATTTGTAAATTTTGTAATATGTAAATTGCAAACGGATGAATGAATGACCATTAACCGGATACCAACAAGAACGAGAAGAAGTTAAATGACCTCATCTTGTATGCTTATGTATCAAATTATTAACTTCCAATGACTTTAAGTTTATAATTCTGGAGTTTAATGCAAGACATTTCGTTTGGGAATGAGTGATTTAAATTCAACAAGAAACTTTTAATGTTAATAATACTGAGAGTATCGTTTGTAAAACTATACGTTTTGCATTATTATGTTGATTATAAATGTTACTAATTCTCTGATTTAAACTGTCAGTAGCACTACAACCCATCGAGATTTTACTACTTACATTGGTAATTGGGAGATGGGATTTTAGGTTGTAAAATTTGTAAAAATAGGTACCTAAATAAGTATAAAGAAAACTTGTTTTAGGTAACGAATATATGGGATTAGGTTCTAAAAATAGTTTTAGGTTATATTTTTTTAATACTTTATTGAGTTTTATTTACATATTGTAATTTTAATATAAATAAAAAAAAATTACTCCATAAATTAGTAAAATTATATTGGTAAAACTTTGTGCAAATATATCAATCCTGCAGATTTATGGCCAGTTGCACCGTTGTCACTTATATGAACAATATCGAATCGATAGTAAAATTACAAATATGACAAACATTGCTGGCATTATTTCGAATCAGTACTTTTCCTTTAAGTAACACTTAAAATTTAAGTGGCAACGTTGCAACTGGCCATTGGAAAACTATAGATATTCGCAACGAAAATTAAGCTATAACCGCCTGGTGGAGCCGATGGTTTATTCATATAAGAGTCCATTGTATTATCTGGTTCGTTTACAGTATATATTGCTTCATATGTCGAATACTTACTGTAAATTATTATGAAATTATGGTATTATGCCACATTTTTTGCAGTTTACTACTTTTGCCTAATATAAAATACACCATCGAGCTGCCATCTTGTGCTACCCTCAACGGTCGTTTTCGTTGCGAATAGGTATATATCGTATATAAGAAATTACAATCAAATTTATGAAATTATTCTATATAACGTTTTCTACTTGAGATTTTGTACACTGTTTAAATTTAGATCTTAAAATTTTGCACAGAATTTCACCAACAAAATTTATTTAAAATAATATTAGTCTTATTTATTTTTACGACTGTAACAAACTATCTTTTCAATATTTTCTATATTGAGATTGTATCGCTTGTCTGTTAGCACATTTTTGTAGAGGGAAAATGAACGCTCTATGTCACAAGAAGTTACGTGGGCGTATTTAAAGGTTAAGCATCTTTTGTGGACAAATTTTCTGGAATTTCTACATCTTCCCCATATATATTTTACAGAGAGTATCCATGATGTGAAACTGCTACCAATGTCACCAACGGTGCGCGATGAAAATAAATGCTCAGGATAACCAAATTCAAAATTACAAATAAATCTGTAAATAAGTGCGGGAATTTTTAAATAAAAATAAAAAAAAACTGATTTAGGTACATTAAAACAATGATACTAAATATTGTAATTAGGTGCAATTCTTGCAAAAATCAGTTTTTAGGTAAAATAGGTAAAATCATAAAGGGCTCAAATGAGAGCATTTCTTTCAAAACGGATTTTGTACTGTACCACTTAAAAATAGTACTTACGCAGCAAAATAGGTAACAACACTAAAATCCCATCTCTAGTAATTATTGCAATCAGTATTTTCTTGTTTTAGGACATTGAGTTCAATGGATGCTCCTCTAGACTTTGGTTGTTCTTGTATATGTTACAGTAAAAATACATAGTTGGATGATGTGCACACTGACTGGCAAATGTAGAGATTCGTTTACAATTGGTTTTGCTTGCAATTCATCTAAATATAATAATAACTTCACCTCACCTAACGGACAAAACTAGCCTGAGTTTTCTAAGAATGACTTTTGTGCGTTACATGAGGTTATTGTTATTGTGTTTGGTTGAATTGCACGCGAAAGTAGTATTGGCCAAGTCTCTACATTTACTGGCAATGTGCACATCATCGTACGTGTTTAGCACGTATTTAAACAAAATGGATAAGAATATCAATAAAAAACGAAGGTGCAAAGCTATCGTTACTGTTTCGAATTCGATTTTTTGCTCTTGCTAATCAGTGGGAGTAATAGGAAATATTCGACACTAAATTTAAACCCGAATATTGTAATTTATAGTCCAACCTTCCTCATGTAGCGCACCAAATAACGTATCAATTTTCAACTAGTCTTCTCCTCGTCTGCATTTCCTATTTTTTCTATCGCATCTTTCTCGCTGGGTCATGCCTGTCCTTGTGAAGGTCAATTGACCATCAGGCCCGGTGTTGTGTGAGTGTGTGGTCCATGCATACGTGACTTCTCTCGGAGACTAACCGACCCCGGAACGAACACGACCGCTTGTAATCGTTATGCAAATAGCAGAGCTGGGCTTGTGAATGGGAATTCTTCCAATACCGATCAATTATCAAAATTTGTGACTCATTCCCACTTGATGGTGTTTACTAACATAACATAACAGATAGTAGTAACATCTTGAATTGTATGTTGTGGCTTGATTAAATTTGTTATAGATAAACATATGACGTTATTACTGTATCAGTTATCACAAAGGGTTTACTTTTTCAAAAATTCAATTCAATTTAAACATATGTCTGATAAACATATTTTCTAATTTTCAAATAACCATTAGATTTCATTTTTTTTATATATTTAGTATTTAAATTGAATCATTTACATTCAAAGGAATTAAATGTCAAAAATATTATAGGTATCATATTTAAATGGCATAAAAATGATCCCTGTCGTGCAGTCTCCACGCCAACAATGAGTTCCCGTGAGGTGACGTCTGGTAAACACCCGCACGATTACTACTACAAAGTAGATTGACACATGCAGGAATTGGTCATTTGCCGTGGTAATATATTTATTTATATATTTATATTTTTAATGAGAACGTTGTATGAGCCAAGCCCAATGTTTTAGAAATGATACAAGATATATTAATGACAATTTCAAAGTCAATTTTTGTTTCCGAAATAACAAATACATCAATCAACTAACTACAAGCTGGTGGTGGTTAGGGATGAACATAGGGAGTTAACATGAGTTTTTTGTTTTACGCAATTTCTTGCTCTTCTATTCATTTTATGCCAAAACCCGTAGAGTGTAAAGTTGTACAAAATGAAAAATTGTCTTTACATTTTTATTATGTTTCCAAGTCCACAATTTTAAAAATAAATTTCAAAATTTCTGTTAGTTTGTAGAAATCGTCATGATGTTTTGTGTATAACTAGTGTTTCGGACTAGACGAGACATTCTCGAATCTCGTCTCGTCTTGTCTCGAAAGCTATTTCAACTGTAAATTTATATTAATTATTCTGTTTTTTTTTTTTTAAATATAAATTTAAACAGGATCGTGCTAAATTTTTTTAAATAAAACTACCTCCTTTCTTTCCTGACGTCACAGTGATGTATTCACGTTCACTTACCGACAAAGTGTTACACCCAGTAATGGATAAAAAGCGTGATGATATATTTATTTTATTTTAATAGTTTATTATTTATGGGGAATCTTTATAATAAATAATGTTTAAATAAGCAAAAGATACACTTACAAAATTGAAGTCACGTGAAAGAGAGTTTTTTATATTGTCAAATATTATGAACGACAAACAAAATTATATTTTATTTGTCATAAAATATGTAAAATCGATGACAATTTATTGAATAAATTAAATTTATTAAAGATTTTAATTTATTCTATCTGTAATACCAGGTCTTGAGTTGTTGGTAAAACTAATTATTATTACATTTTTCATTAAAACAAAAAACGATTGACAGATAAAACAATTGCTCGCTAATCACTATTAATCATTTGTTCATGCTACCAGCCATTGTGTTTTGTAAGACTTTAAATAAGTATTACTTGAATTTATTTAACCCTTTACATACAGGTTCTTCTAATACTTTAGGAAAAAATTAAATGGCATATACTACATGATATATTGATCATAAGTCATATATTTATTTTAAAATTCGTAAAATTAATGGCTTGGTTCTTAAAGTTTATATTTTTCGTGCCACTGGTTGACACGATTTTTACATTTTTTAATAACAATAATTTATTTGTTATTCTACACTAGCTAAGTGAATAAATAATTCGTTATGATTTTTATTTAAATTTCGTGTCGACCAGTGAAACTACAGATCAGCTCTTAACAGACAAGTTCGAGGTAATAATAAGACCGGTGTTTGTTGTTTATTATTGCTGTCTTTTGTCAGTGTATTTGTTACCTACAAATGAGAATGTCTTCTGCTCGTATTAAGTGCAATTCTCGTGAAAAACTTCTGTTGGGAGAGTTAAATAGTATATATTTGTTTCTTTTATTGTAAAACTATCTTTCGTGATATGAATTTTTAATGTGTGATGGTTTTCAGTGGACTAAATAGTGAGATAATTGAAATTTTGTCCCAATAAACGTTCCTAGTCCTAGTCGCAGTGGTAACTGATTTCCTGAGATCTGCGATGCTTCTGTTGGCCAAATTGGTCTAACAGTAGGCGAGGTTGGTCCAACATTTATCTCATTTTATTTTGTAATTCTTCTACAGGTTATTAATATTAGTTAATCTGTCAATAATAATAGATTGTCTCACCGAGAATAGATAATAATTATAAAAATATATGATCAATTTGACTAAGTTTATTTGTCTCAAATAATTTGACTATGTTTAAAAATTATTTCAAATAACATATGTAAATACTTTTTAACTATGTGAATAATTCTTCAAATTTTCATTCGGCAGTTCTTAATTTAATTCAACATAATACTTGTAGATATACAAGACCCGTCCCATATCAGTTGGCCTACCGTCTTTAATTTCATTATAGCAAGTTATGTTTTCTAAAATATTTTGTTTGAATGTATTCAGCAATGGGTAATAAGCCGAGATGATATATTTATTTATTTATATATTAATATTTTGTTCGGATACGCTGTATATATATATATATATATATATATATATATATATATATATATTTACCGTAAATATATAAATATTTTCTAACGTATTAACTAATTGTTATGCACGCTCTTTTTCAATATAATTCGAATTTTCGCGCTAATAAAATATCTCAGCTCAAACACACCTGTTTGTACTCTAGGTGTAAAATAGATAGTTAAGAAAATAGCTATTTGACTATTTTTTTAACCACTCTGCATATTATTTATATGTATTTACGATTATATATAGTATATTAAAATAAATTTCATATTGGATTTATTAACAAAAAGAAACAAGAAATCTCGTCGAGATTCTCGGCCGAGACGAGACTCCATTGTTCAAGACGAGAAAAAATCGAGACGCGACTTAATTCTTGTCTTCAAACGAGACGAGACGAGACGAGACAATGTAGTTTCCCGTCTCGATCGTCTCGTCAGAAACACTATGTATAACTTTGCACTCTACAATTTTTGCCATAAAATGAACAGAAAAGCGGGAAATTGCATAAAACAAAAATCTCATGTTAAATCCCTATTTTCACCCCTAACCGCCGACACCTGTATATAACTAATGTAACCAGCCTAGGTAACAGCTTTTCTCTGTAAGTGAGCTTCAGATCTCTAATAATTATCGAGATTCCAATGCAGGTCTTGTTATGTGTAACACCCTATACATCTTACAATAAAATTGAGAATTTCACAAACATACTAATATTTATTAGTTAACCTTTTTGGGTTCGGGAATTTCTCTTTCATCCTTAACTTTCACTACTATTGTTTGGCAATTTTTAGTAAACTTTTAAAAATTCCTAGAAACCCTGTAAAAATTCTTTCTATTCTTGAAATCAACGCATCCAAAATTGCTACGATGGATAATGCTCAATATCTCAAGCTCTTTGTGACACCGCTTCAGAGTATCTCGTGAAATTCTCTGAACAAGAGTAGCCTCAGGCTATAGGGATTTCCGGAATTGATACTGGACAACAAACACGATCATGTAGAATGAAAAATGGAACAGTTTGGATGTTCAAATAATTATGCCCCAAAATTGATTCTAAGAAAAGAGATATGGCAAATTGTAAAGTATTTCATGAAATATTCTCATTTTTTTTGGAAGTAGGACATTTCCGCAAGACAATATAGATTTATCACTTATTTATCAATTTATTAATTCGTGCTTTTAACAAATCTCGAACAAAAATCTAAGCTGACAATTTTTTTATATTTGATCTTACAAAATGGGTCTTATGGGTATGTGCCTGAGTGTCTCATCGCGAATGTGGTGACCCGAGTTCGATCCCGATCGACGCTAAAGTTATTTCGGGTTTTCAATGGCACAAAAATGAACCCTTTGGTGCACTCTCCACGCCAGCAATGAGTGCCCGTGAGGTGACACCTAGTAAAGGCGCACACGGTACGAATATGTCATCATCATTACTTTATTTTTCAAATATCATTTCTTTTTTCATTTTCATAATTTTTATCAGATTAATGAAAAATTTCTATGAAACCAATTCTACTGGTCCGGAGCAGTAAAAACGTTTCAAGCAAATTCAAGCTACTTGATAACGAATCGATTATGTACGAAAATACGCGAATCAGTAGAATCATAACCTAGCTGTGTATGTTAAGGCGTGGCGCGCCATATGCTGTGCTTATTCACTATTGCAAGTTAAAATCTGTGCAGAGGTTTAAAACATTCACTCAATATTGGAATACATACTAGAATGACCCGAGAATATGTCGATAAAAATTGAAGTCCTAATCATTATTATTAAGTTAACTGTACATGGTTGAACTATCGCACGAAAGCCCAAAAAGCTATACTCCATTCGAATTAAGAATAATAACTGCATGGGACTTCAGATTTTGTCCACATATTCTTGTGTCACTCTAGTCATTCTATATTAAAATTAAGCGGAATCATTGCCATTATATATTTTTTTATTTATTTGGAACCACTTTCGGGGCGGCCCGGTTAAAATTCGGCTTGTCCCCTTTTAGGGTCCACCATAATACATATACTATAAATAGTTTGTTAATTCATATATTATACTTTTAAATCTTTTTTTTTAATTTTTAAATTTGAATGTATGATTTATTTTTATGAATAAGTCTATATTTGAAGGTATATTATTGATATTGTTATAAAACATGCTTGACTTGCCTTTCGGCTACTATTACTTGACTTGAGCTTGGCTTGATTTCAAGTTAAGTCAAGTAACTTGAAAATCAAGTCAAGCGGTTAAACTCTACAAACTAATTACGAATTAAAATGTCCCATTCGACAAATCTGCAATCTATTCAATAATGTCGACATTAAATCCGATATTTATGCCGATTCATTCCGTAAATTTAAAATATCACTATTGCAATTTTTCCATATTTCAAATGATTGATCAATAAATTTTCTGCTATCTTCACCATTGTTTTCCGACTGTAGTCTAATATTTATTTACATTTTTATGCCAACGCTTTACACACTTGTACATTTTATAATCGTCCTGTAATTGGGATATTTATCATGTAGGATTGATTTTATAATAAATAAATAAATAAATAAATAAATAAATGGACAAAATTTAACATTTTTCTATTTTCAATTTTTTTAATCAACTTTTAGTGATCGAGTAACCTTACTTACTGCCAAAGCTAAATTAACTTACCTTAACCGATATGAACTCATTATAGTATATGTGTACATTGTTAATTGTTTCTACTACATACCAAATTGTCCGTGTGACTTAAAATGAAAGGACCAACACCATGCCATAGTAATGCAAAAATAATTGGTCTACTCTCCATTCACATATACAGTTATTATTTAATAACAATTTGCCTTTTTATATCGTTAATGATGCAATTTGGTATAAGTTTTACCAACCTTGACATACTGCTGATCTTACTTAAAACTTCAAATAAGACATCTTTCACAATGTTGACAGGCATTTTGTAATGAATGTATGGAAACATTTCATGCTAAAGAGATCTATATAAACATGCTTCTAATCTTTGTCACTCCTTTGATCTTCCAAGGATGCTTAACAGGTTCTGATTAGACATTGATTATTTTCCAATGCATTAACTTCTAAAAGATCTTTATAAACAACACGTGCTGAAGGTAAATATACGTAAAATTGCGTTAGAATTAATTTTTTTTTTTTTTAATTAAGTACATTCCAGTAAAACTGTAAATTAGATACATATGCGACATATGTAAAGAATGAATATTTTTCTCAATATATCTTAGAGAAAAATCTTTTTTAACCAAACATGCCAAAAATTTTTTAGAAATAAAAACATTTCAAATATTTTCATTGTGAGATTGTGCCAATGTTTCTATATACATATAATAGGCATAAAAACAAGACTTTCTGTTTTATTTTTATACGAATTTCGCATTTACCCCATGAAAATTATTAAATGAATAAGGAAATGATATTTAAAATATAAAGTTAAGCATATTTGGGATTCTATAAATCCTTTTTTTAAATTACTTACTACTGTTTTAGGACCGTTAGCAAATTTTTAACGACCACCCAAACTCATAATAGTTTGGCCCGTTTACACTTTCAACAAACAAATTATAAAATTTGCACAAATGATGAAAAATTTCTTTAAATTTTTTTCGGCTAAGTTTTGAACTTACAAAAACAGAATATGTTATTCAAGTATTCCGCCAATATTGAGTAACATTGTCTTTATTAGTAATACCAGCTTTAATTCTATTAGGTATTAGGCGTTTTCGTAAAGTCTATCGGATTGATCCGATGTAATCTGACGCGTTCGTAAAGTCCGTCGGGTTAATCTGACGCGTTCGTAAACTCACTCCGTTCAGTTAGACCGAGGGATCCGATGAAAAATTTTCAACCCTGATCCATGTGTAGGGTTAGTACAGATTGCGCGCGCAAATTTAAAATTGTAAACATTTGTGTTTCAGAAAATGTATTTTTTAAAAAGTTTCTGATTATAAACATTGCAGCACTATAGCAAGTTCTGAAAATACTATGACTGTTTGCACTATGTGGTCTTTATGAGTTATTTCGAACAAATATGTAACAATTTCTGATCGAAATAATCTAAATTTCAGTCTTACTTGAGTCGTCGTATATAAAATTATGTACAACTACAGAAACAAGCTCTATTTTCTTATCTATTTTAACATATTAAACTTCTATAACCTCAGATTTAAATGTCAAAATCATATAAAAATCTGACGCGTTCGTAAAAGCTTCGATAATCGGATGGATCTCATATATCTGTGACACCATCGAACAGATCCATCGGATTTTTCTGAGTATTTTCCCAAACGTCTTTCAATGTGGGTTTTACTGTAGGCACTGGAATTTTTACGAAGTTGTTTTTCATTGTGCCAAAAGTAAAGGGTCTCGGTAGAAGCTAAATCTGGACTAGAAGATGCCGGTCGAACTATTATCACTAGACATTTGGTCCACAGTTTTTAGTTTTAAGTCTATATTTAAAGAATTTTGTAGAAATTTTTAACCATTTGTGTAGATTTTATAATTTGTTGAAAATGTGAACCGACCGAATTATTGTAAGTTTTGGCTAGTAAATATATTTTAATTGAACACGCTGCATGTATAAAAAGTACCACCATATTCAAATATGGCTTATTGTAATTCTGAGTTTCATAACAAGTACAGCGCTTTAAGTTGTATATCTGAAAATTTAGTTCATAATCCTTCTTACAACATATTAAACTAACAACTTCTAATCTGAGATAGTTCGAATTACCACTTGAGCCCATCAAACATAACCTAAATTTACACTGGCTAGCTTCACACACATTGGCTAAGGATATCATTTCTTAGAAGCGATCTGCGCAATATTCACAGCAGAGGATTACTGCCGTTGCCGTTAGTGCTGTTCCGGCAAAATGCACGGGATTACACCAAACTAATACTTAGCTATTTCTGTTACACAAAACGAGACTATGAATATGACACATGGAACGATTCGTTGAAAGATGATAAACAACAGTTTTTTAGAATTTGACGCAAGTGGTTTAAAAATGATGTTTGATAACAATATAGAAAAGACAAGTAAACAATGTAATAAGTGTTACAAAAACTTTGCCCACTAAACAAATATTTATATTTATTTACTGCTATGGTATAAAACTGGATTTTACGAGCTTCTCATTTTTATACACCATATTTTCCATGTAACACTCTATATTGTGTTGTAATAAAATTCCAAGAAATACCTTCTTGTACAGGATGTCTTATGAATTAGGTGGCTATGGCGATAGTCGTATCTATGCTTTTCTGGGAAATACGATATGAATTACAGAGCGTTCATACTTCCATGATGAATCGTGCAAATGTTTGCCTTCTACTATCTATCACTTTGAAATTAATAGGCCACTTTTGCGCAAGGAAAAACTGTTTTCCCATGTTAAACGCCTATGGCCCGGTTTTCGTGTTACACTCGGTACTACTTAAAAAAAGTATTGTTCCATAAATATGGATCCCGGACTCACACGTGATCCTTTTTCTGTAGCCAATCCATGTTTGGGATGTAACTGTCACTTTGCGTTGGCGGCAATTTGAATGTTAGTGTTCTGTGGATGAAACTATCAAACTGACGTTTAAAAAGTTAAGTCGTTTCTTTCCATTCGCTTGAAGTTTTGTTGTTTTTTGTTTTGCTGCATTTTTTTACTCATTTATTGTATTTTATTTATTATTCATTTAATTTTTACTGCTGCTTTGAACTTACTATTTAATATTTATTGTGCTTGTATTGTATTATAGTATTTGTGTTTTGCTAGATTATATTCTTGCCCCGTATAAACACTCTTGTTAAATATAAAATAATACGATATATCGCAAAAATGTAGTGAGGAAATAAATCCACATTTCGGCAAATATAGATTCACCGCAGTTATATGAGTCTACATTATCAATCATTTTCATTTTTTTCTTCATATCGTACTTTCACTTCACCTGCTAGAATATTGATATAAAGAGACGACATGATGAGTACTAAACAAAACTGCACTGACACTGATGCAATGGCAAGCACAAATAATAACAAGTTAAATTCTAAGCGTTCAACAAACAACTGAAAGCTACTTTCAAACTGCCGCCAACTCATTGACATGCAAAGTGACAGTCACACCCCAAATATGGATTGGCCACAGACTAGGGATTGCGTGTGAACCCGCGATGGACTGTAGGAAAATATATGGTATTCCATGTGAAATATTACATATAAAAATGGAGGTGAACAGAATTTTTATGCACGACTAATCCTTCTACTGTAATATTTTATGCAAGACTGCAATGTAATAAAAATTCGATATAATATCACGCCTTTCATTCTTTATGACACTTTAAAATCGCATTAAAAACCCCTGTAGTGCGTTTCAAAAACTGCCCATGAGATGACAGATGCAAACCACTTTTCAAGTTAAAAATATCATCTACCATGTCAGCTGAGGTCTCTACCTTTATGCATTTCACATTTAAATTGCATACGTATTTACTGTCATTTCCGCCTCTACAAACAAATTGTAACTCCTAAATATTATTTACAGATCAGTGCACGTCATTACATTCTCAAATATAGGTCTCGATAAAACACAATAAGAATGATTCGAATTCAATATAAAGCAGACGCTTAAAGATTGAATTACGTGGGCACGTAATACCATATATCTCAAATGCTTTTTGCTGTTGAAGCCAAATAGGATTAGAAAATATCGCTTTAGTTTGTATTTAAATACGAGGATAAAACCCTGTACACATAATTGGATTAAACAATACTGAATCATTTCCTCGGGCAATATAATACTCTCAGTTAACAAATGTAAGTCATAACTAATTTATAAATGTTAAAACCTCGTGTGCCCTTTAACCTTAGCTTAAAAATAGAGCTGGCTTATTTTAACAAGAAAAGAAATTAATTCACAATGGGGTTTTCCAGCATCGCTGATTTAAAAAATTGTTATTGTACAGGGTATTATTTAAGTTAGTGTACAATGCTTAACCAATGATAGAAATAACCCCTAGATAGTAAATATGGCAATAATATTTGTTTAAATATTTTCTACGAGAACTGGTGCCCTTTAACTAACCAATTACGTCAAAGTTCAAAATTTTGAAAAAAAAGTAGAAATCAATGTGTTCTCTGGAAAAAATGTCACTATTGACATATAAGATCATTTCAGATCTTCATAATGAGAAACTACTTGTTTATCAACACTGTCTGCATATTCTTGGTTGGTGAAGATAATTGGTATTTTGACATCAAATAAACAGAATATAAATTATACGCCAATGCAATTTTGACAATCAATATTTTTTTTAGAGAACCCGTTGATTTTCAATTTTGAAGTATGACGTAATTAGTTTTAAGGTGCTCCAGTTCTTATAGAAAGTATGTAAAACAAAAATTAATGCCATATTTACTATCTACGGGGTTAGTTCTGCCATTGGTTAAGCGTTATACACTTACTTAAATAACACCCTGTATATCAATTTTAGCCAAATATATATTATAATAAAACTAAAATACTTATAAAAAATTCTTAAATTAAATAATTACTAATGGTATTGACGTATTAGGACGGACACTCGAAAACTTCACGCGTGCGTATATCTCTATTTCCTATTGGTTAATTTAATTTGGCGCGATTTAATTGAAAATAGTTCAACATTTGTGGGAAAATACAAAATTATATTGACACTTTCTTGGTGTTAATACAATTTGCTTTGGTTTAAATAACGTATGGTTTCATTGTTTTCGGAATTTTTTTTAGATGGTTTTTATTTATATCAAATGGCACATAATTACATTGTCGTCCGAAATTAAATGTCACAATTAACTTGTTTTAATTGTGACAGTTTAGTTTTTTCTGTCTGGTTCAGAAAAATGCCTTCGTAAAGGAATTTAGAATCTAGTTGGGCGAATGCCCAAGCGTGATATTGTTGCAATTTATCAAGAAAAAATATATCTGTAAAAAATTATCAGACTATAGAGGAATATAAAGAGGGTATATCCAGGGTTAATTTGCTCAAAAAAGGTCGACCAAAAATTTTGAGCCACGTGAGGGAACAAAGACTGACTAAAGCCGTTAAAGATAAAGTTGGTTTCACGAAATTTAGTTTGAAGATTCGGTGTTTCGAAGACCACTGTTTTTAGAACAATTTCCCGAAATGGCGTGGTGTTGCGAAAAAGAAGAAAGGCACCAAAATATGCCGTGGCCCATAGTTAGAAGAGTAACTAGCAAGAGTAACTAGAGAACGATACAACGCAAGCAACATGACTTTGTTCTTAAATAAGGACAACCATCACAATGTTTCTCAGGCTTGGCCAATAGACAAATTTTGATTAATATTGACCACAAAAGTGTACCACAACGAATGGGAATCTGCCAATGAAGACCAATTACGTCTCATTTTTCAAAAGATTTGAGAAATCGATCCTGCTATTCTCTATGTCTATAGGATAATGCGACAGTTCAGAATAAAACTAAGGACAATTGAAGATATTGGCCCATTATCAATAATTTGAAAATTTTGTATTTATTGTTAATTTTTGTAACATTTAGTTTAAAAACTAAAATAGTTTTGAAAAATTTATCAGTGTCTAAAAATTTTCCGAAAACTTTTTGGGACCATGTGTTAAATGTAAAATAAACAAAACAAGTGACTGATGAAATGTTTTGGGACAAGGTAGTGGGTATATTATGTTTTCTCTTAATGTTATTTGTCGTTCATAGTTCTGTCTCACACCCGACAAGTAACATCTCTCTTTCTTGTAGTCTATAACGTCACAAGCTGTTCACAAAAAATGTATTAATATTTTTCTTGTATTATTCGCTTTGAATAAAAAATAAAAGTATATTTCTTTAATAACAAAATAAATATCCTGGTAAACCCACTCCAAAATCTTTAATTAGTTTTCATTGAAAAGGATAATATAAATTAGAAATCGGGTACAAAAAAATATTTATTGTATAAAAAACAAATAAATAAACTACTGAAAAACAAAAATATTTACAAAAAGTCTCTTCCAGAAATAGACTGCAGCGCTTCCCACTAACAATTTTAACTTCACGGATTCATATTCAAAAAATAAAAATAAAATAAATAGTGGAGGACCCTACTGAAAACGAATAACGAAATTTAATTTTTTTATTACTTTTTAATCAATCCTCGTGTCTGTATTGTTGAGGGCGCTTATTAGACATCACCTCACGGGCTCTCAATGCTATAATGGAGAAAGCACCACCATTTTTGTGCTACTTGAAAATTAGAAAAATATATAAATTTATTTAAGTAAGTGTAATCCCTAGAGCACGAATACCTCATGAATTTTCTTTTAAGAATTTTGTATATTTTAAAAGGATATTAGTGTTCACTTTTCATACATTTTAATTATGTGGACAAATTTACTCTGTGCAGGCTAGTAATTACTTTTTTTAATATATGAACTCGAGATTATTAAAATATAAAGTGTGGATAAATGCAGCAAAATTGGCTCGAATGTAAAAGATAAATGTTTGCGGGTATATAGGATTTTTAATTATATTTCTAGAAGGAGTGCATTTCCCGAGTTTAATTAAATGTTTTTAAAGTTCAGTAAATAATTTAATTACACCAGTTTTAAAAATACAGAAAAAAGTTTGGGCTGGCTTGAACGTAATTTGGTGAAACCGATATCTTCTTGTTTCAGACATCTTTCATACCGACTTTTTTTCGCGTTTTCATTCTTGTTCTCCTCAATCATCTAATTACGTCTTTGTTCCTAGACGAATTACACAATATATCTCCCAACATTAATTTATTTGTTCTACATTCTAAACCTTCGTCCGCTAATTAATAACGACCAATCAAATATTAACAAAGAATTTTTGATCAATATATACTGTCGCAGTTAGGCTGTTTGCTTTGTACATTGTAAACTCTGTTTCAAGATATAATAGGGTAACTTTAGCTGATTTTCGTAGAAAAAGATGTTTAGGGTCAGGAAATCGAATTAATAAAATTATTATACTATACCAAAATAACAACTCCAAGTCATATATTTTTGACAAGTTGGATTTTTTAACAATCTTTTTTTTATATAAATGACCCATATTCTAATTTGTTCGACGGCGGAGGATTCCATTGTGGGCAAAACAGGTCACTACGGATTCGTGATTTTTTGACCAAAAACATAATGTGATACCTTATCTCCTACATAAGTGGTCTTTATTGCACTTTGAAAGCCAGTAAGGTGAAGTCATTACCGAAATGTACTAATAAAAATGCAGATTGGCACACCCAGAAATGGGTAAAAATCCGCGAATATATAGATAATCATATATAAGTTACGAATGTTTAATTATTTTGACCGAAGCTGTACGTGGGAAGTGTTAAATTTTTGGTTGTAACCACTCCATTCCATAATAAATGTTTTTAACTGCAAAGTGGTTTACTAATGCTAGTTCCTCCATTTCCTCTTGTAAGACGGCAGTATAATTAGTGATAATGGAACATACTTTCCCAAACTTTAATTTCTAACTTGAAACGTAACTTTTAATCGTGTTGTTTAAGTGTACAAAGTTTTTTCTGCGGATATTTCATTCAGAATTTGTTATTAAGGATATCCTTTAAGAATCTTATTCTAATTAAACTAAAAGTTTTCGGCTGCATTGATATCTACACTGATAAATCATTAATCTAAAATATTTTAACGAATTGACGACGAATGTATGCAATTAACTTAATTACTTTTCATTTTTCTTAATTAAAGCATTGCGACATGAGGATCGCCTACTTCGAAACAGTACTTTGATATGCAAATAAACTTTTTTACTTTTAAATAGATAGGTATATACACAGTATTTTTAATAATACTTAAAAAAAAAAATTATACACAGTTTCTAGTAAAATAAAATCGTTCATAGTCTAGCTACAAAATAGTTATTTAATCGCTATACCTTGATCAGCTAACTCAGGGCTCGGCTGTAATGGGACATTTTCCAGCTCAGTATGTAATATACTATTTTCTTTATTCATTCAATGACTGTTTTCGCTGAATTTAAAAATATTTTAAAATAATGACTCATAAACTAGCGCGGCATAATGACGTGGGCGTATGCAATAGTACTGGTAGCACCGCTAGACGGCAACCAAGTAATAAACGAAGAAACACTTATGCTTGTCAAGTTAACATTTCTAGGCATTTCTAGCTTTTTTGTTTAGAGCAGCGTTTCTTAACCTTTTCTAAACCGCGAACCCCTTTGTATTAACATTTGAGATCACCTTAGAAATTAAACCAATAAAAATTCTAGTAAAGTGTGGAAATAGAACTTGAGTTTTATAGAAGGGGAAATGAAGAGAGAAAGTTTTGTCTGTAATGTTTCAGGTACTTATTAATAAAACACGCGACTTATTTAACAAAAGACAGGACTACTGCTGAAATAGAATAATTGTGGAATACAAGTAATTCACAAAAAAAATAGTTGGAACGAGCTTGTAACCTTAATTTTGCATCTCATTAACCAGCTTATTAGTATCAGGTTTAATAGTAGATCACAATCGATATTTTTCAATCTATTTCTATGCAGAAAACGCATTTTTACACAAATACCTAATTGCAAATAGTATCAGTAATTTCAAAGTCTTCTTCATTAGAGAAGGATAATCAGCAAACTGAGTAAAAATGATATTCGGTTACATTGCTGATGCAACACGGCCGCACGGCTTGTTACATGCATAGATAGTACGGCTGTGTTACTCCGTGTATAAAAAATTGTTCAATTTTACTCGGGAAGTAAAGAAGCCTAAAAATTCGGAAGACTCTTTTCCTTAAATATTTGTTTTAGAGCTTTATCTGTTTATTTATTCGGTATTCAGTGGTACTCTAGGGTACATAATTTCTCAGTGCATTTGCGGAGCCCAGGTTAAGAAACGCTGGTTAAGAGGTTATTGTAGTTGCAAAGTTTCATGCTTCAAGCACGATTTTGGATCATGTACAATGTATTACTACTCCGCCATCTAGTGGCGTGTCATTATAGTAATGTCAAATGTTGACGCCATTTAATTAATTCTTTATCGAAGCGTAATTTTCATTACTAGTGAAATAGCCTATTGAAACGGTAATTCATTTTAGAAAAATGATAGCCAAACGTGTTCTCTAATTGATGGAATTGAATAAAAAGAAATTGAGCTTCATCAGTAAATTTGTGACATAAACAAAATAATAATTTGTCTTAATTCGATTGACCTGGAATAGCCAATTGACCTGAGATATATTCATTGCGCACATTTTTACTTGTTAAATGTATTAAAGAACCACCATACAGAAATGTGTAACTGGAAGAACCTGCAAAGAAATTCCCAATTTTTCAGGTCAATTCTAAATATTATAAAAAATAGGAAGTACATACAATGTTGAAATATTTATTTATCTATTTGTCTAAGTAAATAAATTAATTCTTTAAATATTACATGAAAATTATCATTATTCATTTCATGTACAAAATCTATGTAAATCCTCTAAAATTACTATTCCCCACTCATAGCTGATTGTTTGTTTATTATTTACATAGTTATGTAGAATAATATTGGGATTGTCGAAATGATTACAAAATCTGATTTTCATATGGCACGTTTGAAACTAGTTGCTAAATAGATTATCCAATCGCTTGCGTACGGAACAGGTTACAAAAGGTCTATTTACAATCGAAAAAATCGCGGCTACCAGATGTGTGGAGATGTGTTTTCATATCTCAAATTAGAAATTACAGGGTGTTTATTAAACATAGGGCAAAAATTGAAGGGATTATTCCCTGGACCATTCTAAGATGATTTTGTCCTTTTATGATTTTTGAAAAGCCGCTTTGTTTCGAAGATACAGGGCGAAAATTTTTTTCGACAATAACAACATTTAATACCAAAAATTACATGTAAAGTTTCTTAATCTACAAGTACTGTTGAAAATGACTACCTCCAGCTACGATGCAAGAATCCGCCTAGCTTGTAATGAATTACCATCAGCAAGTCCATAAATGAAATGCATGTCAGTCATCTCGGCGTTCGTATAGCTATTCATGATAAGAGGACTTCACTAACAAAAGTTTAAGTATTATAGACAGAAAATACACGTCAAACAGCCAAACGTCTCAACAAATTTGACACATAACTTGCCTGCTGTTACTAGATTAATAATTTGAAAATATCAAAATTGGTTTTGTCGAATTTTTTTTCGCTCTGTATCTTCGAAACAAAGCGGATTTTCAAAAATCATCAAAGAACAAAATCATCTTAGAATGGTCCAGGGAATAATCCCTTCAATTTTTGCCCTATGTTTAATAAACACCCTGTATACCGCATTTTTTGTAAAGGAGATCAAGTAAATCTGGAAATCTAAGTGGAAGATGTAATGGTCTGTGTATATGTCCGTAAACGTGTTTCTTGAAACTTTAGACAAAGCAATATGTTAACAGCCGGTATGTCTTTGTCCGCAACAAACTTTTGCATTTGTGGATTTTATAGTGCGCAAAATAGCGAAATTACTCAATTTATTACTGCAATGCGACCAATGTGTACAACAAACACTGAACTTCAAACCACAAACCACAGTTCCAACCACTACTAAGCTCTGGACTTGTATACAACGAAGTAGCTCTCCAACTACATTGTTCGCTATCTTTATTTCTATTTTACTACACACTAAATTATTCTGTCCTTCGTTACAAGTCCTAAAAATCAACCGCACGAAGAATTAATGTTTCCAGAATTCTTACAGATAAAAATTCGTTAAAAATGATAGAATTTTGAGGTTATGTTTATTACTAAAAAGTACGTTCCTCAAATATTTTAGGTTATTCAAGGTTGAATTCGTCAGTTTTCAAGCTTAAAATTACCATAAATCATGAATACAATATGTATCTTAATTTTATCATTTTACAACATTCACAGTTCATGGACAAAAATGAAGGGAAATAAAAGAGAGCAACGAACTTAATAACTAAAATTTTGAGCGTTGCTAATAAAATTATTATAATGTAGGTCAAAGTCGAATACAAATTCTTTGATTTGCAATAATCTAGTAACATGAATATTTACTGAAAATTAGATTATCCTGCCAGAAGAGATTTTTTCTCTTTTGTGCAATATTACATAAAAAATAAATCGTGCCAGTTGTTCGTCTACAGTTTTCGCCAAAAGCATTGATTAAATAATACACTGGCAGATAAAAGTATGGAAACTTTTAAATATTTCATTTTTTAAATATATTTAAAGTTATCGCAAATTTGTATCTTATTTTCTAAAGTCAGTATATTGAAGAATAAATTTACAAGAAATCTTTTGATATTAGCTGTAAGATTTCATTAAAATAGTATATACTTGTTTTTTAATGGACAAGTATCGAAACATAATAAAATGATTTTAATCGTCTTACTTTCATTTGTAATTTGTCATTTATTTAGTCCGTTGATGTTGAAATGAGTAAAATTAAATGTTTTTCGGACGTACGAGAAAAAGTATTACAGCTCCATAAAGATGGTGTGAGGCGGTACAATATTTCAAAAACTTCAAAAATCAGTAAAAGTAGCGTATCAAAGATTTTGAAAAAAAAAAATCCCAATATGGTATTGTTAAAACTAATATAAAAGTCGATTGTCCAAGAAAAACCAGTGTTATAATTAACAAAACCATTCGGCGTCTGTCAGTAAGTGATCCTACTTTATCATCAAGTGAACTTTGTTCAAAAATTCTGGAATAATTTGATGTAAATTTGAGTGATCGCACTGTAAAACGACGGTTATGTGATGTAAGATTACTGGGTAGAATAAACGTGAAGAAACATCTACTATCAAACAAAAACAGGAGGGCCCGAATTGAATTTGCTGATGAACACCCATCGTGGACGAGTGAAAAATGCAATACTGCCCTTTGGAGCGATTAAAGCAAGTTTAAAATATTTGGTTCCAACGAGAGACAGTATGTTGGACAATGGGTAAGAGGTATGATTATAAATACCAAAACCCGACTGTTAAACACGAAGGAGGTAATGACACGGTGTGGGGATATTTTTCTCGCTCTGGTACGGGATCAATTGTAAGAATAGTACAGAAAATGGACAGTTTTTTATATAAGGATATAATGGAGAAGGTAATACTACCATTTGCTGAAGAGGAAATGCCTTTGCGTTGGCGTTTACAGCAGGCCAACGATCCGAAGCATTCATGAAAGTTTGTTAAAGAATGGCCTTCTCAATCTCCGGACTTAAATCCTATAGATCTGCATCGGATTATATATTTCTAAATAATGTATTTGTTTCTATACTTTTGTCCAAGGGTTTTTCTTTAAATATAGGTACTGTTATAAATATTTATTAAATGTTAAATATACTTTTATAAATCTCTAATATACGATATACTATTATTTATATTATTACTACTTACCTATAGAAATATTAACTAAAATCACATCGTGAAATAAAAAAAAAGTTTCCATACTTTTGTCCGTCAATGAGTTAAACTGAGTTATAGAAATCTTTAATAGTAAGGAAGCTAGAATTTTTTTAAAAAATAAATGAACAAACGGTGTTAAAGAATATACATAATTTTGAGAGAAATTACCTCATTTAATTTTTAAATATTTCCTATAATGTATAATTCAGTAAACCAAGCCCGCAGTGTACTCGTAATCTTTCAGAAATTGATTTTCCAGTAACAAATAACATCTAAGACTATTAGTATCACTACATTTTGTTCTTACAAATAGTAAAGTCTCCAACAGCCATAAAAATATCTCATGAAATGAGTGCTCGTAAAATGTTGTATTTGAGTAATATTATGTGAAAATGATAAACTCGTTCGGCATATGTCACATAATGTTTACTTTAGGCCCCCTTTTCCTCTCGCTGAAAGTGGAAGGCAAAGATGGATTCCCTCCCAAATGTACGAGTACTTTAAACCAAACCCGGGCACTTTTTACAGCCTACACCAGAGTACAGACCTTATCTTGTCATTTTTTACAGTTTTTGTCAAGAGTTAAAAGTTTGATTTTGTACTTGTAAGCTTTTTACAAAGCTGGTAGGGTGTAGATCCTGTATGGAGTAAAATTAGATATTGATGGGTAATTTTATCAGTAATATAACCGTTTTTAGATGTCGTATACGAATGAAAGAGTATGGGGTATCAGTTTTACAAATAAAACTAACAAATAACTTGAATGGAGGAATGATAGATGTCCGGATGTCGAAGACCATACCATTGGGATCTCGAAAACTATAAGGTGAACACGAGAAACCGTGATATAGGCGTTTAACATGGGAAATCATTTTTTTTTTCAAATATCTATCCCGTAAAACATAACGGTGAGCATTAACATAAAGATTTAGAGAATAAGATTCTGAATTTTTAGGTGCCAAAATTCTTAAATTTGCGCTTTTGATGTCCGAGTAATCTTGATTTAAAGACAACGCACACTAAATCCGTTATTAGCATGTCTTTAAATTAAGTTTACTCGGATATCAAAATTGTAAATTAAAAAAGTTTGACATCTAACAATTCAGAATTTTATTTTGTACATCTTTATCTATAAAGGATTACATAATGTTTTACAGAACAAATAATGTTTGAGAAAAACTAATTTTCCATGTTAAACACCTATGTCACGGTTTCTCGTGTTCTCCCTGTACACGAGTATTAAATGTACGTGACATTTCTTACTAAGAAAAAAATGACTTTTTCATTATATATTAATTAAAATTTAATTGATATTGTGTATTCCCAATTACAGAAATATGCCGAAAGAAAAAAAAACTGGTTCACATGCGGTCTAAACAATCGTAATACATATAATGTTAATTTCACATAATATGTAGTGTTTATTTTTGCTTAATAGGCCCTCCCACTGAGAATATTTCAAATATCCAATATATTTTCAAACTTCTCATATAATGTAAAAATGACATTCATAAAACCTTATGGACAATAAATGAGTAATTCAAAAGTATCGTACTAAATTTTACAAGTACTTATGTATTTGAATACAGATATGAGGTGCGACAAAAACAGAGTGACTGTATAAAAATCATATTTACTTTAAAAAAATTAACAACAATAATGATAATAATTAATGATAAGGACACTATTTGCAAGTTATAGACACAGATTCAAATCGGCTATCGAGAATATACTAAGATCAAATTGGTTAAATAGATCGGTGATGATATATCAACTTATAAAAAAAAAACTTTATTTATATGAAATCTATCAAAGTAACTTCTTCAAGATTCTATTCAGTTCGCAAGCGATTTTTTCTACCGGCAAAATCTATTAAGCTGAGTAAATTGAAAATGTTACATTCACGAACACTTTAAATATTAGCGAGAAAAAATCTACTTTTATTTTGTGCTATTTATACTTGGAGAGCTCAGACACCACGGCAAGATACACAATCTCAAGTATGGCTCCTACTATTCAAACTTTCATTTGTCAAAATATAAATATACCACGGGCTGTATAACCACAATTCACAATTCATAGCTACCTGGATCTATATTCATTGGGAAAATGGAAAAGGGACGATCAAAAGAATTCTGTATAGAAAGAGGACAATATACAAGAACGGACAATATACGAAGGAAGAAATAGTAGAGGACAAAATAGTATTGTTGGATGGACATCAATATTATTCAATTTCTGAGATGATTATAATAATTCACGTAGTGTAAAAATGTATTTACCTAAAATCATAATTGGACAAATTTAATATTTAGGTATTTACCTAAATACTTTTATAAAATACATTTTTCATTTTTTATATTTGAATATTATTTGTGCAGTATTTGGAATGTAATACATATTTTAAGCACATAAAAACAATATTTAAATAAAAAAAACTATTTAATTACTAAAAAATTGTGTACAGGGTGATTCATCGCGAGGTACCTTTTACCAAGATGGTTAAGTCTGCCTACGGCCACAGCTGGACATTCACATAGGTACAATGTGTTCCGAAGTTTCTTCGCAAAGTCAACAAATATTGTTTTCAGCTATACCAATCTTACATAGATGGTATTTCAGAGGACAATGTCCAGTAAAGATACCTCTCATATTTCTAAGGTCCTTCTTGCTGAGAGCTAATAGCTCTTTGGCGTTTGTCAATGAGAGTGAAATAGGCTTTGCATTAAATTATTTTAACATTAGACCTCTCAAATTTCAAGAAAATTTATTAATTAAATATTTCATCTATTGCAATGCGATATTTCATTATTACATCTGTTATTAAATATTACCAGATGTCTAATTCAAAAATTAATATTGCAAGGCCTTCGGTATTGACTAAAAATGTAATATTCAAGTCATTCGCCATTGTATTTTTTAATACTAGAACATGATTGTTTTAATACTAATGGATAGCAAATTTTATGTACTTTTTAAATTTGAATAAATATATAGGATATTCCATTATTGCGTAGGAAAAATCTATACTGCAGATTTATAAACATTTTTATATAAACTTCGCTTGAAAAAAAATACCACAATATTTAAAATAATCGAGTTATTAGACCAATAAATCTCAATGATATCTCAGTTTGTATTATATTAATTTGATACAATTTGTCGTCACAAGAAATGCATAGAAAAATAAGAATTATTTATTTTTTCCGAAATCATCAAAAAGATGAATTTTCATGGCTATCTCGAGTCTTGAAAATTCATATTTACAGTACGTCATGTAAAATTTTACCTGACTCTTTTGAGTACTGTAATGAAAAATTTCACCACGGATACACAATCAGATGTTTTTGATTGTTTTTATATTTTAATAAAATTGTCAAAATGCATAAAATTGCGAATTTATGAATAATTTACGTCAGAGGAAAGTGTCTTCCCAGGACTCGCAGGCTTCATGTAAAAGGTTTCTTTCCTGACCTCGTTCCTGACTTACAACGTAAATTACTATAAATAAGTGTAAAATACTAATTTCGATGAAATGTTTAACAGTTATACCGGGTATTTATGAACCATAAAAAATGGTAAAATTTTCGTAGGTCTGTAATTTCTGCGCTATTAATTTTAGACAAAAAGTGTAAAAATCAAAAATTGTTCAGAATTAAAAACTGCATCAAATGAGCCTACATTTATTGCTAGAATTTGTCCGTCATGTGATAGACGTAAAATAAAATTTCGTGTTAAAGAGTGCCATGGAAAACAAAACATCCAGATCAAGCTGCCGTATTGTGTTTGACAGATATATGTTATTAATTGATATTTAATTGTTATTATTATTTCCTTTTATTTTGATTGGAATATCTGAGATAGTAAATATATCCATGATTACTGATAAATAATTTAATGAAATAAATAATTATTAAATCTTTATGACAGATGTCATCTGTCAAATTCAAACAATACAACTGTTTAAAAAAATTGTGCAATTTTTCATGGCACACTGTAAATAGCTAAAAATTATAACTTTCATTTTGCCTCCCTTTCACGAACAAAACGCATGTAAACAATAATTTTGGACTTATTACACTTTTGTTTTAAAATTAATAGGGCAGAAATTACAGCCATATGAAAATTTTAACGTGTTTCTTATTGTTCATAAAAAAATAGTCACACAGGATATGGTCTAATAAAAAAAAAGTTCCAGAAATTTAGGAGTATAACGTTCAAACCAAAATGAGTGCAAAATGATTAATTAATATGGTTCCGAAAATTAACCATTTGAGATATTTTATGATCAAAATACTTATTTATCACTATTATTCTGGAAATATTGAATTAAATTATAATAAATCAAAGCTCTCTACAGTGGTTTTGATAAGGAACATAATATGCTTGTCGCTATTTTCTCGTTACAACACATACTAATAAGCACAACAAATTTTTAACTAAATTTGTTGCCAATGTTGTAATATTTATTTATTTATTTATTTTTTACTCCTAACATAGTAAACTTGATAAAGCGTTAATAAATTCTAATTAAGTATATTGGTAAATGTTGATAATAACTCTTATCTCTAAAATGGTTAATTTGGGGACCCATATATACAAATAATTGTACTTTATGCTCCTAAATTTGTGAACACATGTATCAAAAAAAGTTTATTAAAAAGAATTTAAATATTTTTTAAATATTTTTCTAAATTTTTAATGTTTCAATATTTGTATTTAAAATACTCTTTGTTTGCTTCTGACATATTCCAATGTTGCTATAAAGATTTTTAGAAGTTTTTTTTGAAATATTTTGTTACCATAATTTCGATTAAAAATATACCAAAAATGCTCATTTGATTGAGATCAGGGGCTAACTATAATATCTTTATTAATTAAATTAAAGTTAAATAATATGTACCTACCTCATAGATGGTGCCTAATGCTTTTGGAGAAGACTTAAGTTTAAAACGCACACCAAATTTTGAAATAGAATTTGGTTGGATATAATACCTACTATTTTTATACAATTATTATTGTAATTTCTTGTATGGTGTCAGCTCTTACTTGGTGAAATTTGAACTTAATAAAAAAAAAAAATACACATTTTTTCGTTTCACTGATTATTTATTTTGGATGACAATAGCATCTGCAGATCTACAGTGACTTAAAACTAAAACTAGCTGATTTAGAAATATTAGACTGGAACCAAGGACCTTTCTATTAAATAAATCATTGACTTCAATGGTATATATATATCATAGTTCAATTGGTAGAGCATCCTATTAGACATAGGACCGTCCTGGGCCCAAGTCCGATAAAGAATAAGAATTTTTCACAACAATCTTTTATCGGTAGGTTAGGTACGTTTCAGATGAAGATGAAGATATAGGTTAAGATTATATGTTCATAATCAAACTGTGAAAAAAAGAACATAGCAAAATAAACAATGGTGTAACATTAGTTATTTATTTATAATCAGGGACTAAGAACGAAATGAGAACGAAAACGAAATAACAAAATAAACCGAATTTTTTATAAGAACGAAAACGGAAACGAAAACGCAATACATTTTTTTCGTTCATGATTGAAAACGAAATAATTTATATCGGTTACCGGTATTAACCGTTATTTTATTTAATATTTTATTTTATTTACAGCAAATATTTTACAGACAAATTTTAATGAATTTTCATATATTTGCTTTAAAAACAAGCAGATTTTCAAAGTAGCTCTCCAGTAGCTAACCCTGTTACGTGTTAGGTTAAACGGTATACTCGTAGTTTCATCTATTGAACACTGACTGCGATAATTTTCATTTGCACACACTGTCGGTATTCGTTTTATTAGTTATGTTAAGTACTTATATAAGAGAACTAACATAAAGGAAGATTTGCTTGAAAACATACTATTAGTTAGGTGAAATAAAATGTAAATAATGTTTTATTCTTTATCGTAAAAAATTCAGGCCATAACATAAGCTTTTCTTCTTATTTTTATATATGCATTATCTTTCCTTTATATGTATGTTTTATTTTCATGTTTAATAAAAAAAAGAAACTTATTATATTTCTATATTTTCATCAATTGTTACTCATTAATAGTTATAACCGGTATTAACCGGTATTTAACTACTGTGAACGAAAACGAAAAAGAAAATATTTAGGTGGGAACATTAAGAACGGAAACGAAATTTTTCGGTTTCGTTCGGATAAGAACTGAACGAAATATTTTTCGATTTTAGTCCCTGTTTATAATTTTGTTCTACCGTTTGAGAACTACTAATTATATACTTAGTTGAATTTTTGGTTTGTTATTACTGATAATTTTTTGAATATAACATTTTTCTCTAATCATTAGTTCGCTTAAGACAGGACTGCTTGTTTTAAAGGAAACAACTTTATATTTTGATGTATAGATACGTAGAATATAAACATTTTTTTAATAATTTATTAAAAATTTGTTTTGTATACATTTCGGCCCTAATCATATATTTATCGAAATGTATGTGCATTTGTTTAAATTTTAGACATAAACATATCCATATTATTTATTCCTGCAGTTGTCAAAATAAAATATTAAACAATTGCACATCTAATCTTAATAAATAAACATATTCTAATTGACGTTTTTGTCACAATATTTTATAGCAGCTTTTTACAATTTACTAACATGGAAATACATAAGTTAAAAACAAAATAAACAAAATTATCAGTCATTGTTTCAAACTAATAGTTACAATGAACTTAATAATCTGTTGACAATACAAAAACAACATTTTTTCTGTTATAGGTACCTGCCTAATAAATTAGTATATATAGAAATGATGTTTACCATCATTTTCACTTAGCACAAAAAACTGTTTATAAAAACAAATAAAATATAAGATATATTAGAATATGTATATTGTGTTATTGTACAGCATATTAATTAAACATTTTATGATACAATTTGAGTTTGGATCGGCATAATATGCATTTCCTTATTAACTTTTCCTAGTAAAAATAAACAAATATATAATGGTATATATTTTTAAATTTATTTCAACAACCTTTAAATTTCCAAATACTGATATTATTTGTATCCATAATTAATCTTATCAATTAGGTAATATATTATTAGATAGAAGTAGTTTATTTTCTCGGACAGTAAAATAAGTTCACCCGAGATGTAAGCCAATGCACGTCACAGATATCAATATTAACCTAACCTACATAATCACTATTCAGTTATACTATAAGAATTATTATTTAAAATTTAATAAATCAATATAAATTTTATATTTTTAAGCGTAATAAAAAAGGAAGAAATATTGAAGACGTGCATTGACTGAAAGTTCGATATTATATTTTTCAACCCTTATTTATTTATAAGGAAAAATTGGATCTCAAATATCACATTAACAATTTACAAATTAATTTTCATTCAAAACCAGGGTTTTCCAAAGATGTTTGTACTGGAACCCCTATACGATTAGCTTACCTATCTGAATTTTTACGAAATAAAAATATTATATTCTTTTTTTATACAGCATACATTATATTTATTTTATAAATGGCTAATGTCATGTTACTTTTTTCTTAAAACTTTTTATCAAATTCATCTTGCGTAATCTCTATTTTTTCGTGAAACCACATTAACAAATACATGTGATCTGAATTTTTTGTTGTAATACACATATAGGCAAAATTATGGAGCACCAAAAAGCTGTGTATTTTAAAAATATCAACCCTCTGTCTGTTATATTTGTGTTGGTAATTCTACATCAACAACAAATAACGATATAACACCTAAATATAGCCACCTACTAAAGTCATTTATCGAGGTGTTAAATATTGTTTGGTCTTTAATTTTATTAAATATGGGTGTTTAATTCGTGTTCACTATAGATCAAAGGTTAACAATCATTTCTGCTATTGTTGTTTCAATTCTAAGTATTTAAAGTACAAAAACAATTAAAAAAAAACGGAAAATTATTATTTTTTAAGTAATAATTAATAATTTATATAATGGAAAATTTAGTTTATTAATTAATATAAATTTTCCACTGTTTATTATTAATTATGAATTATTATTAATTATTACTTAAAAATAATATTTTTTCATTTTTTAAAATTATTTTTTTACTCTAAATAGGTACTTAGAATTAAAAAAAAAACAACAAAAGCAGAAATGATTGTTAACCCTTGATCTTATAGTGAACAAGAATTTAACACCCATATTTAATAAAACTCAAGACCGAGCAATATTTAACTCCTCGATAAATGACAGTCAATCTTAGTAGGTGGCTATATTTAGGTGCTATATTTTCATTTGTTATTTGTTGTAGATCTAGATTTACAAACACAAATATGAAAGAGGGCTCAAACTTTTTGTAAATACATAGCTTTTTTTGGTTTTCCCTAATTTTGCCGGTGTGTGTAGTACAAATTTCTAAGGAACTTTAAGTTCAAACATTTCGATAATTATTTGATCAGCATAATTAAATTAATTTAAACTTTTAAAAACTACTACTCATCCCCATTTATAGTTTAAATTAGTTATATTATTATGTAATTATTGTATGTAGTTGGTATAAAATTATAAGAAACCTAACAAATAATTTCGGAATTTATAATTTGAAGGAATAATTGAAAAACCTTTCGAATCTGAAGACTCATTTCAATACTTAAATTATTACAGAAAACAACTATGAACTAATTTTAATTTCAATTTTTAATCTCTATAGGAAATAGGTATATGCAGTATTTATGTCAGCACTGAATTTGCAAATCTATAGATTTTTTTGTTTTGAATTAATACATTGACTTTTATTCTTCAGACAAACTACAGGGTGTTAAATGTGGTCCGAAATTTTCGTACTGATTAAAATGAGTGAAACAAGCTTAATCCACATGCATCTGCAGATTTTGACACCCAAAAATTAAAAAGTCTATTCTCTAAATCTTTTTGTATAAATCGTCCCATAAAATTTTACAGGACATATAATATTTGAATAAAACTATTTTCCCATGTTAAATGTCCACATCACGGATTCTCGTGTTCACCCTGTCTGAAATACATAAAGGATACATTTCATAATTTAAAATTATGAAAGAAAACTGCAACTATAAACTAATTTAAACAGCAATTATTATTCATTATATCTATATGAACTATATTAAGGGTGTTTCAGGTATTTCAGCAAATTTACAAATACCTTAAAAATTATTTTGGTTGAGGGTTGCTTACAATTTCAACCACAACATAGTAATTTATAAGTCAACGATTGTCCGCTAGAGGAACTAACCTAATTATTTGTTGAATGATTCCACCCTACCTTATGGGTCCCACACGCTGTGTTATTGTTAGGTTTATGACCGGCACGTCTACAGAACTCCGCACACAACAGCAAACTGACAGCACGAGCACGAACACAGACGAAACGAACACAACTTCAGCGAGACGCGTGTTAGACTTGCGCTGAATGGTTTGAGAGCATGATATTATGGTACTCTCACTCACGAGAATGGTGGAGGAATTGGGTGAAATTATGCGGCCGAGGAAATTCGGGAGAAATGAGAAATGGATAGAGGAGAATATGTACATATATAGTAATCGCAACACGTTGAGATGGGAAGCGACAGACGGAATTTTTTTAATACAAATTAAGAATTAGTGATGGGAAAAATATTTCGACGAGTTGAACACCACTACTATACAGAGTGTTAATGAATACATGTTCCGGAAACGCATCATTTTCGAGCTACAATATTCTTAAAAGAGTGATTACCATAATTTTAATTGGCTGTGATCGGTCACATCAGTTATTAGTTTTGTTTATCTTAACATGTAGCACTGAATTTATTAAATAATTTTATTCATTTTTTTAATAGATAATAAAATAATTACTCAAAATAACGACCATCAATTTCAATGCAATCATTGTATCTTCAGAGCATATTTCGGTGCATTCATTCAAAAGCGCCAACATTTGTTCCAATATTTTATACTCTATGGCTAGAATATGTGCCAGTAGGTCTTCTTTAGACTCGACGGGTGTCTCGTAAACCAGACTCTCCATATGGCCTCATAAAAAATATCTAGGGGCGGTTAAGTCTAGGGAGCGTGACAGCTCACAGCCAACTAAAATTAAGGTTAATTATTCTTTTAAGAACCTGTAGCTCGAAACGGTGCGTTTCCGGATATGAGTTTATTAGTACAAGTTAGTCTATTTTCCATCCTCAACATACATTATAAATTTGTAATACGTATTCATTAACACCCTGTGTGGTGTAACACGAAAAACAGATCATACGCGTTTAAAATGGGAAAACAGTTTTTCCTTTCTTCACGCTAAAGTAAGAAAAGAATTAAATTCTGCATTCAATTCAAGAATCACATTTTATTTTGCACATTTTATAACCGAGCAAATAGAATTTAAAATTTTGAAAATTACGTCTTTATAGTGTTAGCCATGGACTTGAAATACAATCATAAACGAATGCAGTAACGTTTTACCTGTCAGATATTATAAAATATAATTTACAACAAAATATCATCACGGCATATTACCCTTTTTGGGTGTGCCAATCAAAAAAATGTGTGATATTATAGAAATAACTTATATTGAATAGGTATAAAAAATATATTTGATTTACTTCATCGTCTAAATCATAATTAACCTGTAATTTTGACGTACTCAAAATTTAGCATGTCTTCTCAAACAAATCTTACTTAATTGGACTCGCAGAAAGTCAGTTTGTTTGAAACATTTTGCGCTATTGATCAAAATTTTCATAAAACTTTAATACTTTAGAAGTGGGTATTAAGTAGTTTCCTAGTATTGATTAGTAATAAAACTTATTTTAAAGTACGAATTATTCAATAAAGTTTGGAAACTGCCATAAAGGTTATAATTATTTCAGGCGTAAATACAGAGTGTTAATAAATACGTGTTACAAATTTATAGGGTATGTGGGGAATGCAATAGTGAAACCTGTGATGTACTATCCACACCACAACTTTGAGGAGACGCCTGATAAGCGGTCACATATGTACCGATATGGAGAACTGACAAGATGCGACATAACAACTAGCTGCGAAAATCAGAACTTGTCGGAAAAGTACTGTTTGTTTGTTTTTACATGTGTCAACCTGAGCGATTTAAATAAATCTTGTAAAAAATCGTTTCAGAGTAGGAAGAAAATAATAAATAATGATGAAAGTATGTTCCATTCATTTTAATAAGAAAGATAATTTTTGTCTTTCCAGGTAAGTGTTAAAAATGCAAGTATAGTATTTTTATTGATACTTAACGTTAAAAAACTTTGATTTTGATGGGAATAAATATTTAACAAATGAATTAATTGTGCGTCTGACAGATTACAATACATTGACAGTTCGTATATTTTTGTATAAATAATATAATTAACTTTGTTATAATTGAAACAGGTGTGTACATGTAAATTTCTATTAAAATTTGTATTTAATTACTAATAAGTCGTTTGGCTCACATTTATGTATTTTATTTTCGTTGACAGTTTTGTAAATAATTAATAATTAACTTGGGTTAGACCTAACCGAAACAAATTCAGAATCGCAAGTGATTTCGTCACGCACTAGGCAATTTATTTCAGAAAAAAATAGAAGATATAATTCAAAAGTAATTAACAGGCGATATCGCAAGGATAATCTAACGTATGGAGAACATAAGAAAAAAGAAGTCACATAGGTATTGATAGTTCTAAGAAAACTGTGTTTAATTTTAATCTCAATTGCTGCGTAAGTAATTGTTATATTTTAATCTTGTTATTAATATAGATGGAAGATTAATCTTCCGTATCTGACTATAAAAAAACACAACATGGAATAACTTTTATATTTGATAAAAATGAGCCTAGCTCTTTCTTTTGCCGTCACAATATTTCACTCATATGGAAGTAAAGAATGCGGTATCCGGGAATTTTGGAAGTAATTAGGATATAATTAAAAACAAGGATATATTAAGTCCAAATTTATAATTATTTATAAAATACCAGCAATACATTTAAAAGAAAATGATGTAATTATTACTAGAAAGATATTTAGTATATTATCTCAATAAAAATAATTATTTCTCATAATCAAAAGCTGTTTTTCTTTTTAATTTTTCACATAAATTAAATTTTACATTTTTGGTTATATTATTGAAATTAGATATACTTGTAACAAAATAATTAATTCTGCAGTGAAAATTATATTTGTGATAAATCTTAAATTACATTTAAAGTTTGCATCGTTTTGAAACGATCTGTGTAATGGTACCGCAGAATGACGTCAGTATTTGATATTACTATACTGAAAACCCGCTAAATGGCGAATAATTAGTACTTCATGAACCTGAATTTTACCCAAAGAATGAAACTACAATTACAATAACCTCCAAACATAAAAAGCTAGAAATGCTAAAAAATATATAATTTTTTATTCGTTTACTTCTCGATTGCCATCTTAGTGGTATTACCAGTACTGTTACATGTGCGTACGTCATTATGGTGCACTATTAGGGATTGAAAATAAGATCGTAGCGCCAAAATGGCTTTAAAAGAGACTAACAGTGATAGGACAAATTGGTATTTAATAATTTCTTTTGTACTTAAATGTGTATTAAGAAGTACTGTATTTCTAAAAGTAAGTAATATAAATATAATGGATAAGATTTATGTTTATACAACCAAACTAATGTCACATAACATTCACTTACCTTATCAACGATAGTTCCGCGAAATATCACCAGATGTCATATTGCTTATTTACAATCCCCAACAGTCATGAATCATTATTTTCGCAAGAAAAATCCGCGAAATGGATCATTGTATGAACAAACAAAAATTACGTATTTATTTTTTCTTATAAAGAATAAAATATCAAAAATAGTGAATTATCGTATTACTTGTGTCAAATGTCAAGCTATGTTATTTTTATATTTATCGCATTTTTTATAATTTATCTTAAATTACTATTATTTGTCCTTTATTTCATTACTTTTCATCGGTATGTTACATTTACCATATTCTATTTCATCATAATAAAAAAATAATTTTTCGAAGTACAATAAAATCATTTTCATAAACGATAAATACTACTAACCATATTCATCGAAAGCGAAACACATCAACCATGAATAGAAATTCAATAATAATTATTTTAATAATTTAAAAATAAAAATAATAAATTATTTTTTGTATTACACCATTCTAGATTTTGTAGTTAGTTGTTAAGCATGTACCTGAAAAAATATAAAAATTTGAATTGGCAATATTTATAAATGAGGGTGTAAATTGCGGTTTAACGGTCCGGATTCTAATTCGACCGGAGTCAATTTGAAAATTCCAGCATATCTCTTTCCACAATAACTTTGAGAATTGCGAAATAACACCATATTGACACTCAGAAGAAAAAAAAACTAATAATTAACCGTGATGTATTTATTTATTTTTAGAAAAAAAATCGTGGTAATGCAAAGTAAATATAATGATTAACGGCCCTGGTCCTAGTGGTAACTTAGGAAACAAGAAAACAAAATAGAATCCAAAGTAACACAAAAACCTCGTTGTAGTACATTCTCCAATAAAATACAAGTGCCTATGAATCGACTTAGAAATGCCCAGTATGGAATAACATGTATCGTTATTACCGAATAAAAATATGAGGAATAAATCATTTCGTCACTCAAAACTAGGTAAAAAACAGTGATGATATATTTTAAATTTTGTCTAAAGCCAGTCCTGACTATATTTAGAATATAAAAAAAATTGTAGTCTAAATCAAGATATTAAGTATAAATAAATGTTTCATTCATACTCATAAAGTAAAGTGATTGCTAATTGTATGTATGCCTCTGGTCATTTATAAATAACCATATTATATTTCGAAGAAATAAACAACATTTTCCACTAAAATTTCTTTTAACTTTAACTGCTTTATTATAATTCATAATTTCATTTCACACATTTTACGTACTATAAACAAGAACAATTACAGAATAATTACTAATATGACAACAGTTGAAAAGTACAGCAAATGCTATACTTTTTCATTTTTACGAAAAATGAGATAATTATCATGTTTTAATATGCATTTATCTTATCTTTTTGTAGAGGTTAATATGGAAAAACAAAAAAGCAATGACTATCCTGTTACTATTCGGTATCCAGCCATCTTATTACCATTCGGCCGGATTAATTATTTAATTTTGTAATTTACTAATTTATTTAGACTAATAATGATAATAACTTTTTAATAACCAATCGCGATAACATTAATAATATAATTCATTCAATTTTATTTCTAACCATTCTTTGAAAAATATCTGGCGTCAAAATAAGTCTGTTTCTAATGAGTTGATTAATTATTGTTTCTACATAAAAATTTTGGTTTTCCAAAAATTTTGTTTATTTCAATGAAGTAGAATGCGTAAGCGTAATAAAATTATTAACTTTATCTATACGAAAATAGAACATTGTTAATGACCAAATGCGTAACAATTGCTGTCTGGTGTAAAACAAAAATAATGTTTACTTTAATTAGTAGCTGCCTCAAATTCTTAAAAGTCTGACAATTTCAAGAAAATCTTCCTCTACGAAAATTTAAAACGCCTTCAGCATAGTAACATACTGAATTAGAATATGTATTATTGTGAAGGAAAGAATATATGTATATGCACATCATCAATATTTCTTAGAAGATGGGATTTTGTTTTTCGAAAAATTCTCATAACAAGAAACTATTTTAGTCGATTTTTTATACTATTATGTTTTTTTTAATTATTGAGAATATGAAAATCAGATAGGCCGTGGAAAACAAAATTTGCAATAGCAATATCTGTCGTTTAAAATTAAATTACGAAAATTAACTTAGTCCCGGGGTCGAACCCTTGGTAAGGTGTGGTTGTTTTTAAGTTACTAAAAATTAAATTGACAGCTATTACAATTATGAAGGCTCCTAGAAATTAGTTTAAAAGCATTTTGTAAGAAGGTTAGGAACATTTAAGAAAATTCTAAAAATATAAACCCTGTTTCTTATTGTCAATAATTCTGGCGTATGCTTGCATTCTATTTATTTTATAATTTATCATTTTGGATTTTGATTCCAGTCACAATGGTATTTACTAATTAAACGCTGTATGCTGCGGATATGATTTAGTTACGTATTCATTATTGAAACATGAAAACTGAAAACTACATTGCATAATTACGAACATAGTATGAAGGAAGTACGGAAAACAGCAAGTCGTGAAATGCCAGTTATTTTTATATCAATGAAGTTATAAAGATGACATTGAATTCAAATCAAATGTTAAGTTTAAATTTAGAAGGACGATGAATGAATAAAATCTAAAAATATTTGGATATATTTCCGGAAAATATGTAAATTAGACAATAATTAATTCGTAGAAGATATATTGAATATAGTAAACACGCAATAACGAATCAGGAAATATCTCCTTTATTAAAATAGCTAACGATGTTCTCATGTAACTTACTGAAGTTATTAAAACTTTATGGATGCGTATAAAATACTACTATGGGGTGTTATTTAAATAAACATACAATGCTTAACCGATGGTAGAACTAATCCCATATCAAGCAATTATTTCTGTTTTACATGGTTTCTAATCTGGCGACCTGGATTCGATCCCCGAAAATTATTTCGAATTTTAAATGGCACCCTGTGGTGCACTTTCCACGCCAACAATGAGTGCCCGTAACGTGATCATTACCGATATCTGTGTATACACAACAGATCGCCATACTCCACAAGGGGTAATATGCCGTGATGATATATTTTTTTATAAATATAACAAAATTTATTTAAAATAATTTTCATTGAAAACTACGTTTTTATGACTGTATTCTGAACAAATCTGTAAGTCTTACAGTTCTGTAAATCTGTAAATAATGGGCAAAATCGTAACGAAATCTGCCACTCTTACGTCTAATTTTAAATTAATCAACAAAAATAGATGCGTTTTTGTCGGGTTTTACAGATTTACAGATCTGTAAGACTTACCAATTTGTTTAGAATTGACTATTACTCCCTTCATCCATAGTATTTTTTTTCTTGTAATAATAATAATAATAATTTATTACCCCAACAATAAACCGATTAGAGGACAAAGTATACAAAATAATCAAAAACAATACATGTATTGAGAAAATACAAAAATAATATTTTAAATAAAAATATCTGGGTACAGAAGATTAGCTGCATGGGAAGCTACATAAATTGGTGATTGTTTCAGTATATCTGTGCGTGAAGTTGGTAGATGTAAGGACCCGGGATATCTGGACTGCAGTCGTGGTACGTGAATTGACACCAGGGACAGGAGATATGAGGCATCAACTTTATTAGTTAGCAAACGATTAAGAAATCGAGCACAAGACTGTTCTCTCCTCTCAGCCAGGGACTGCATGGAATGACGTAATAGGGAATCCTGGTCTATACCTCTCACTGGATAGAACCTATCTAGTTTAAATGAAAGAAATTTAAAAAAATCTACGATGGATTTGATCAAGAGCTAGACTTTGACAACGATAAAATGGATACCAAATTAAGCAAGCATACTCAAATTTACTCATTATAAATGTCATATATAATGATTTTAAAACATTGATATCTGTAAACATAACAGAAATTCTCATAAGAAAACCTAGTGTCTTGCTTGCCGATTTGCAAGTATTATTTATATGATCTATGAACAAAATTACTACAGAATGTAACTCCAAGATCATTTATTGAATTTTGTCTTGATAAAATATTATTCTGCATATGGTATTCAACTATCAAAGGGTTCTTTTTACGTGTATACGTAACTATGCAGCATTTATCAATATTTAATTTTAATTTATTTTCGATACACCAATTGATCATTTTTATGTTGGTTTGCAATTGAATTGTAGCAGCTGGGATATCAATATTTGAGTATAATTTGATGTCATCAGCATAGGCAAGAACATTACAGTTGAATGACGAAATTAGTTCATTTATGAATAAAATAAATAAAAGCGGTCCTAGATTGGAACCTTGCGGTACGCCTGAATAAGCAACAAATTTGAAAGTTTCAAAACCATTATAGAAGACACAACATGTGCGATTATGTATATAAGATCTTAATAATTGTAATGCATTAATGGTAAATTTTATATTTTGACTTTGGTCATTATTAAAAAACTGTGCCGCCAAGGAAATTTTATAAATTCGGCACCAGTGGATATAGATCATAATTATGCATACTACTCGTAAATGAATTAGTCATCAATTCATTGTCCATTACAATAGTACATGATCTGTATAAAAATGGTGTCATTACGGCCCTGATCAGGAAAGCCCGCAATAATAATTACTATCGGTATTTCCCACCGTCCAACGCCAACGCAATGCGTATGATTGGCAATTCCTGTAAGTTCTAATTGTTTCTTCTTGAATGCAAAACATACTGCCAGACTAGTTTCTTAGAATATGATCCTCATTCGCAAGTGTAAATAACATCAGTTGGCATATGGAGAATTTGAAATTCGCAAAGTTTACACTTGGTTTGTTTTGTTAGCGCTTTCAGGATTGTAGATATTTTATTACAGATTTATGTATCCAGGCTATTTATAATTTTATGCTTTGATAATGAAGGAAATAATTTGATGTGGCACCGATTTATTGGGAAATAAACTTCTCTTAAAACGGGGCTCGCCAGTCAGCAGTACAGGGTTGGGTCCACGATATACATATAACAATATCAATGTATCATAAAACTTATTTAGAACAATCTATGCATTTGATTTCTAAATTTAACGTCTTCCATAGACAAATTTGAAAGCTGTTTAAGCTAATGACAAACATCTAATGGAGTGAAATAGTGAAAAGCTATTAGTTATTTGATTCGACGTGACAATATGCATGTACATTTATTTTCAATGCACAAAAATTATTTTCATGTGGCAAGTCTATCTGCATCGTTCATTATTTCTAAATTAGCTGACATTTTTCACTGTCTCGCGTAGTATAATGAAATGAGTAATGCATGAATTTTTACTTATCAAACTTGTTTTTCAAAGAAAAAACCCAACAGTAATTAATAATATGCATGTCTTAGATTAAAAATTATTCGTCAATCACGGTAAAAAAAACTAAAATAAATACTAAAATTTATTACCTGAAACAATTTTTTTGTGTTGTGTTGTTATTTGAATGAGCATAGTAATCACAACAAAGTTTTTACCGTGTAACTATAGAAAATCTTTTTTTATTTGAAATCGTCACTAAAGTAATTCACTATACGACGATTTCATACAAATGCAGTGTTGCCAACCTTATGATAATTATTGTACATAGAAGATAATTTGTACATAAAATAACAAAAATATATATGAAAGAAGAACGAATTAAATAATTGCGATGAAGAAGTTTGAGATATCAAACATAATTTTAAGCATTCATTGTGATATTATCAATAACAAGTTCGTTTGTTTGACTGACAGCAACTGACATATTTGTCAACATAACCTATAAAAATAAATATTCCTATCATTTTCACCAAATTTCGATTTCAAATAAAATTTAATATGCACCCCGGCACTGAAGTTCTTTTATATCACTCATATGGTTTATTTTCCTCGGCTCTACGGCCTTGGCAACTAAATTCTACATTCGTGATAAAATGTAGAACTTCAATGCCTTGATACATAAATAACTATTAGTAACATAAAGAAAAAATTAATACCTAGTTATATTTCATAAAAATAAAATCGACAATGATTTTAATTAAATATAAAAACTTGAAACTATACACATATTTATTTAAAGTAATTTATGGTTAGATGGACTCAAAAAAATCCAAATCAAATAATCTGAGATTTTTTGAAACAGCATTAAAAATATGAAACAAACGGTCTGTAAATATCTAAGCCAAAATAATACAATAAAAATTAATCTTACAATTTAATAATTTAAAAAAATGCTTATTATGAAAAATACATTATGCAATAAAACCCAAAACAGCAAAAAAAATTAGGCCGGTTTTTTCTGTACAAAATATTTCTGACACAGAGAAAACCACAGAAATATATGTAGTTCTGGTTGCATGTGAGTATTTTCGTTGCTGTCTTAGTTGTCGCACGGATCGAGAACTTTACTTGCACTAGTACGAACTAGTCAAGAATCGAGTACATACAGAATGGGGTATGACTAAATTTTTATTTTTACATACGTGATACTAGACAAAAATATAAAATAATCACATTTTTTAAAATCGATTAATTATTTGTAGTTTCCAAGAAAAAAATATTAAAAATTTGGAGAAGGGATATAGTGACATTACCATGGCCCGAGTATAGTAGACAAAATCAGACAATATACCATGGCAGATGACAGTGGTAGACCTACCAAAAAACTGAAAATCACACTTTCACACTATTGATTTATCATTAAAAAATGAACCAATTTTTAAAAGGAAAATACAACATTTTTGGGAATGGTTGTTGACGAAAACGTTAATTGGAAAGCTCATTGTGATGTTGTTACCAAGCTGAACTCAGCATGTTTTTATGTACGGCATCTCAAGTCATACTTAAATGTAGCGCAGCTACTGATGTATTATCATGCGGCTGTTGGCTCAAGACTGTGCTACGGCATTGAATTTTTGGGTTCATCAGCTTCAGCTCAAAGAGTATCATCTCCCAGAAGAGAATTGTTAGATGCAATATCAAATGCTTCGATCAATGAATCCTGTAAACCTTTATTTCAAAAATTTAAAATATTTCCTGTTCCAACTTGTTATATTTACCATCTTTGTATATTAATTTATAAAAACAAACATAAATTTAATATTAATAGTAACATTTATAGCTACAATACCAGGCAGAAGAACTTAATTAGAGTGCCTCACAGATGTCTAGACATTGGAAGAAAATCTCCAGAATACAAAGGTACACTTTTTTAATCACTTGCCGCAGCACATTAAAATAGGTAGTTCCCTAAAAAAATTTAAAGCCAAATTGATTTTTTTTTGTATTCAAAACTATTTTTATAGGGAACAAGAATATCTATCCCATAGTTAAGGGAATTTATTTTATTCTTATAATGCTGGATGCTTTTTATAATGTTTTTACAATTGTACTTGACATGTTCATATCAGACATATTATGATCCTAAATGTATAATGAATAAATAAATAAATATAGGCCATACTGATGTCACTGTATCCCTTCTGCCTATATTTTATAAATACTGTCGTAAAATGTCATTACATTTGCTTGTGATTTTAATTCAAAACTAACACTATAAAGAAGTAACTTTACTAAAATTAAATTCCCTTTGCTGGATTACGGAATGTGGAAAATAAAATACTGTGACGTGCGCCCCTGGGAGAAGAGTATACAACGCCGCCACTGACAGAACGTTCCAGAGCGATGACGCAATCCCCGGCGTGCAGCGGCTAGAGGCTAATTACGCCGTGACCTCATTCCTTTGTATACAGGTCATTGTCGCTTCCGAGTCTTCTAGAATGTTATAAGCGGTATAAATACCGGCCGAAAGAGAGCGGAGGGACAGTCTAATATATACAAGCAACCAGAAATGAACTCAGTGATATAAATAAACAGTTTACCAGTTGTTAAACGTTACAATACGAAGAATGAATTAGATGCAAAATTTAATTCTCTAAAATATTTATTTGAAGCATAATTGTCTAAAATTAATAGGTCACTTTTGCGCACAGAAAAACCGTTTTGCCATGTTAAACACCTATGGCACGCCTTCGTGCTACTCGCGGTATAACGAAGTAATGTTTAATTTTTATTGTTATAATGAGGAGCTATAGTGGTTAATTTTTAAAATTTATAACACATATGTTGATATTCTATTATGGTCACATATTCCACTGCAGCCAAGTCTAAACTAGGGCTGTGTCGCTGTTGTGTTGATAATTATTACAGGATTAGATCGAGTGCCTTGCCTGTGTAGCTGTAGTAAGGAAGTGATTAGAACAATATCTCAATATCCTCGTATCTCGTATTATATGGTAATTGAAACTTTGACATAAATCTTTTGTAATGGATGCCTAATTAGTAATCTCGCTGTAATCTTTTATGCTCACCTTAGTTGAACTTCGCCATAGATAACCCCACTAATGCGATTTTGATTGCTCGGTTAAAAATATACACATCCAGGAGCTGCTTTCAGTCATGTACACAATAATTGAAGCAAAAAGGTTTAAATGCCATTTTTATGCATTACTGATGTTGCATTAAAAAGGTAATATTGAACTCCAAATTAAGCTCAATTTAGATGTCAATGTTCGTAACTTTAAATACAAAAGAGATACCTACATACCTAGGGTTTCAAAATTTGGAATCTACGCATCGAAATCTCCCTATTCCATATATTTTTAAAAAAATAATTTTCGGTCTATTTTTAGGTTTCTTAAATCCAACTACCTCTCATGCCCAAAAAATGGAACTAGTTACGACTCAACCACTTTACCAATGCAGTTCTCGTAGCGAAAGACCAATTATTGATCATGAAAATTAACATCTACGTTACACAAAATGTTAAGAAATTATTATGGCTAAACTTCTACCAATAGGGTTATTTAACATTCCCCGATTTATTTTTTCTTGACAGAATAGGTCAAATTGAATGTAGGGTGATTCATCGGTCTGTCCTTTTTTTAATAACTCGATTATTTTAAATATTATGAAAAAAATTCAAACGAAGTTTATTTTATATTAAAATGTCTTTAAATCTGCAGTATATATTTTTCTACAGGTGTTCCATTTTTAGACAATGGTATGCAACTTTATACGAGGGTCATTCAATAAGTAAAGAGACAAATTCTATAATTTTAAAACTATTCAATGAATGTGTACAATCTTTTCAGGGGTGTTAGTTGGCAACCTTGGGATATGCTCTGATCAGCTGTTTCATCATTTTTTGTCAACATAACCTCAAAATTTTCCGTTCACCATGGCAAGTCCACTAGAAGATTGCACCTTAGAAGAGCAGCGCTCAGCCATTAGATTTTTAGTCGCAGGAGGTGTAAAATCAAGTGAATTTTTTTCTAGAATGTTAATACAGTACGGTCTGAATCCATCACTACGACCCTGAGACCAAAAGGCAGAGTATGGAGTGGAAACACACTAGCTCTCCAGTTCGCAAAAAAATCAAGGTTCAACCTTCCGCCGGTAAAGTGATGCTGACCATCTTTTGGGACTCACAGGGTCCAGTCTATTGCGATTTCCTTGAAGATCAGCGAACTATCAATAGCCAATACTACTCTGAGATGCTAGAACACAAAGTTAGACCAGCTATCAGGAGCAAACGCCGTGGACTCTTGTCAAAAGGAGTCATTCTTCAGCACGATAACGCCCGCCCTCATACAGCCCAGCTGACCCGTGATAAGCTTCAAGAATTGGGTTGGGAGGTCTTACCTCATCCTGCCTACAGTCCCGACCTCGCCCCATCTGATTTTTACCTGTTTGGACCACTCAAAGACGCCCTACGTGGAAAAAGATTTGCTAACAATGAGGAAGTTAAGGAAGCGGTGCAAAAGTGGCTTCGGGGTAAATCGAAAGAATTCTTCGCCAAGGGAATTAGGAAGCTGCAAGAAATATGGGACAAGTGCATAACTGTGGGGGGTGATTATGTCTCTTTACTTATTGAATGACCCTCGTATTTTCAAATGGAACATCCTATATATTTATACAAATTTGAAAAGTACATGAAATTTGCTATACAACAGTATACAAAATGCATTCATATATTATATTATTAAAAAATACAATGGCGAATGATTAAAATTATTATTAAATACAGTGGACTTTGCAATACTATTTTTTGAATTAGATATCTGATAATATTAAATAAAAGGTATAATAATGAAATATCAGATTGAAATATATGAAATATTTAATTAATTAATTTTCCTTATATTTGAAAGATGTAATGTAAAAGTAATGAGTGCAAAGCCTTCTATATTTAATAAAAATGTAACATTTTAATCATTCGCCATTCCATTTTTGAATAATATAACGTATTTATGGTTTTATACTATTAGATAGCAAATTTCATTTGAATAAATATATAGGTGTCCCATTTGAAAATATAAAGGTACGTACCATTGCCTAAAAATGGAACATCTGTACAAAAACCTATACTGCAGATTTATAGACATTTGAATATAAAATAAACTTGTCACGAATTTACAGCCGCAAAAGTTTATTAGCAAATTACGAGTGAAAAGTCGCATATTTCAAATTATTTTACATTATTATATTTGTTAAATGAGACGAATTTCACGATTTTATAAAAAAAAAAACACGACTTTTTTTTAAATGACTCTATTAAGACGTTTCATAAAAAAAATAGTGGAGGATACCATATTCAAGGTGACAGGAAAAACTGTACTTACAGCTTCCAGGCCGGTTTAGGTTAACATTTCCTACTGCACTAACTTTTTATCCGAGGAAATTTAGCTTGTATTTTAGCAGAATACCTGTGTAAACTGCCAGAATGCAAACAGTGCTTGAGAATGTGTTAGCTGTAGGAAATAAGAGAAACACTCCTGTGTGAGTCATGAGATGAACTTTAGATCCGCAACCGATCTGCATCTCAAAGTCGCTGTTGACTGCTGACTGCTTACTGTTTGCCGGTGCGAAGGTAAAGGAGCAAGGCCGTAAGCTAACACCCATCACTTCCTTATTGCGTAAAATATACACAATAACTCTACATCAAATTATTAAAGATACTGTTATTTGTTACTTGTATACCAAGCAGAATTCGGTGATGACTGATAATAAATAAAAATGAGATAGTAATTTTTTTTTACATTGCTAAGGTGAACTTATAAGAACGCTGCTATTATATTGCCACCGGTAAACTTCGGTTAATCTGGAAATACTGTTGATCGTATACTGTTAATTAATGTTGAATAAAATTAGTATTATTTTGCGATGACCCAAAAAATCGCATGAATTCGTATATAACTCCGTAATTAATCATTTCTCAGTTTAAATGCTAAAAGTACAAGTCATTAAACTCATCAAATTCGTTTTTAATTGCCAAGAATTTTTAAACGTGTTATAATAAAATGTCATTCGCGTGAAAAAATCGTAATATGTGTTACTAGAACACAATATTATACTTAACTGTTCTACAAACACCGACTGAGCATAATTTGTTAATTTTAATTGGAAGTTAAAAAATAAATTACTAGTTTTAAATGCTAGACTGACAACTTAATTAACATCTTATATGAAAATTGGTATTTGGTGTTACATTACATATTAACAGTTAAGTTTATATGCATCTTAATTTGTAACATGAACACTTTAGGAGTTTATATAGGCTAATAGATTAATGCTATAGAAGTATATCATTTTGTATTAGAATTTAAGACAGGAACAAATTGTAATATTGTACAATACATAATAAAGTAACAATATTATACAGAATGTCCAGAATACATTGTCCAACATGGGGATCTCGAGAACTATAAGAGATACGAAGTCGGTTAAATTAGACAAAAGTTGCTCCATTAGAAGACCATTTTAATGGTGTTTTCTTATTTGCGGAAAAATGCATAGGTCACTAGATATAGGCCAAATGTAAATTTTTACATTGTTTTTATTTTTGCAAATATCTTCCAAGTGTTGCAATACTACTGGATTTTAATTTGCTCATCTTCAGGGCAATTTTTTATATTCTTTCGAGTGGGAATGCTTAAATGTTTTATCTCTGTGGCGCACTTTCCACGCCAGAATGAGTCGTTCCAATGAGGTGACGCCTGGTACACATAAATCCGTTTGCTTTTAATTTCAACAATTGATTTATTTAATAATACAGGGTGTTCATTTTAAATGGGCCACCATTGCTATCTCGAGAACTATAAGAGCTACAAAGACGGTCAAATAAAGTATGTAACTGTAAGCGTACATGAGTCAAATACTGAACAAGAAGATTTCGAGGATGATGAAAATTTGTTTTATTACATGGGAAAAGACTGAGACGAAATGGCATAAATCAAAGCCAAAAGTAAATTTTCGTACTCATTGATGTGCAATTATTGACCATTAAATTAAAACATTTTTACACTTGTTTCGTAATAATTTATGAACTCGTCGGCAAATTATATTTTTGCGTCAAAATAAAAACAACAAAACACTAATAGAACTGGGTAACATACGTCACCCACGCGCCTGAACTCGTTACTAGAACGCACGCGCCGACTGAAGAGTTAAAAAATTGAAAATTATTTACTTTCATTCCACTACTAGAGTCAGTCAAATAAATCATCAAAAAAAAAAAACAGAGCCGGCTTGATGTAGATGCGAACGAATGCAATTACATACTCCGACCTTCCGAGCTTCTAAAAGCTCTAATGGAGACTAGGGTGTTCGGTAAAAAAAAATTCGCTGCCGTCCCCTAAAATAGTATAATGCGTATCACGCAAGAAAATAGCAGATGGCGCTTGAGAGCCGAGTATTTTTACATGCATTAAACAAATAATTTAAATTCGTGAAACCAAAGATTGTCAATATCTATAAAAATGTACCATACCTGAATATTAAAAGTTACAAAGCCGAAAGAAAAAAACATGATTAAATATTACTTCTGTCAATTTTATTTAATAATTGACAACTGACAAGTGATTTTTTTTTTGTTTGTACAAAGTAGATGTGCATTCTGACCAATAAGAGGGCAGAATTTATTTCCCTTTCTAAACTTACACTATTTTCTTAATTTATATAAACCATAATATTATGGATTTTTTTCGTATAAATAGATATGTACTATAAAAAACATGGATTTAACTAACAGTAAATGTTACGTTTTTTCAAATAGTTTAACCGTATGAAATGTCAATTTATTTTCGGTAAGAGATATTAGTGCAAAAAGTTCAATAAATGACAACTCAAGTAAAAAAAAATGAATTAAAAATAAAAATGAAAAAACAAATTATTAAATTTCTTTTTGCAATATTGCTTTTAAATTACAGTTAAGATTTTTTTAAATCAATTACTACCGTTTTAGGGAGCAGCTGCGAAAATTAAATTTTTACGACCACCCTCATGCATACATTAGCTGGGTATAATAATAATTTTTAAATGTATATATATAGAACAAATTAGCAAACTGAGTAATTAAAAAGTAGCCAACACTTATATGAATTTAAATTGTCATACATACATATTTACAATATAGCAGAACCGTTTTACTTATTTATAATAAATTTGTTACATAAATGTACCTACAGCAAATGTATTAATGTTCTGTAATTGTTCAAGTAGACATAGCCGATCCCATTCAATAAAAACTTTTCAAATCCACTGCGTTATATAATCTTCAAGTGAATTTAAGATAACGATGAATGTTTTCTACAAATGTAGCTGGTTATTATATAATGCGGATATCTGTATACGTTATGGGATAGGTAAGGTAAGGTGAACAAAAACTTGCTTTGCCATACTACACAAAACTTCCTTCTTAACGAAATTTCATTAAATTTAATCTATATCTAATCTAAGATGCACAATGACAATATTAGATGAAGAAATATATTGTATTCAAATACGCAATACCGGAAAAAAATCTATTCATTATTTCATTGTCAGACTTTTGAAAACATTTTTATTGTACGTAATTTCGAAATATGTATATAATGATTATTTTTAGAAAGAACCTCATCATTTTGTTACATACATGGTTACAACTTATCTAGAAAGATTCATTTGGAAATATGTTATCTTATATAGATAAAAATATAATTTAGTATCTTTAGTCTTATCTAGATGCAATATTATTTTTCAAAATAAATTAATATTATTTATTATTCCTACATAAAATTTAATTTTTTTTAAATGATAAAATGCCAATAATCAGTAACAGGAAATTAGTTACACAGCACCAAAATTAGTGAACATAGCTTAACCACAGATTCCTGGGCTTAAAATACGATTTAACTAAACTCACATACCGCGAGTATTTTTTAACATGAAACATGGGATTTGTCATATCTATGGTTACGATTTGATTGACAGCAATGTATTTGCCTGCCTCATTTGTCTACTCTGTCAGTGTCAGAAAAAAAATCCAATTTGAAATACAATGGTTTATACTGTGGAAGAGAAGGTGCAGATTATTATGAGGTATTATTCGAATTTTAATCCAAGTTTAAGGCAAGTGTCGGACTTGTTGTTATTTTGTAATTTCTTACAATTTTAAATATAATATATATATATATATATATATATATATATATATATATATATATATATATAAATCAGCTCTGCAGGCCTTGAAGGCCCATGGCTTTTTGAACTACGCCTCTCCACTGTTCCCTATTCATTATTTTTCCCTCCCATCTTGTAATTTTCATTTGGTTTATGTCCTTTACGACTGCATCGTACCACCTTCCTTTGGGTCTTCCCCTTCTCTTTTTTGCTTCGATACCTTTTATGAGGCACTGTTTGGTCACCCTATCCTCTGACATACGTTTCACATGCCCCAGCCACCTTAGTCTTTGAGCTCTTATCGTTTCCACTATACCCGTTTCACCAAACATGTCTATTATTTCCTTATTAGTTCTGCGTAACATTATTTCACCGAACTTTTTCCCACCAAATATCCTTCTTAAAATTTTTCTTTCCCAAACTTCAAGCCTTTTTTGATTATCCACACTTAACACCCAAAGTTCACAGCCGTACAGCACTGTTGGTCTAATTACCGTCTTGTATATTGACACTTTTGATTTTTGCGACACTAACTTTGACTTGATAATCTGGCTTAAATATAATACTTCTGTCAAATTCATCCCCTATGTTTCATTTTAAATGAGACAGGCAAATACATTGCTGTCAATCAAATGTCAAGTCGTAACCATGGATATGACAAATCCCATGTTTTATGTTAAAAAATACTCACGATATATCATTTACCCTGTATTCTATTTCAAAGTTAATCTAAAAAAAAAATTGCTTATGACAGAACGCTTTGTTCGATTTGAATGAAATTTCGTATGATACTCCATGTGAGTATGTATGATATATCTAATGTATGAAACTTGAGTGTAACGACAATGACTATACTTTATAATGGCAAAGTTAATAACGTATTTTTTTTTTTTCAGAAAGATACATTCAGTAGTATACTTACTTATTTCTGCCTAAATCGTTACATATTTCACAATTTATACATGTACAGAAAAGTTTACCATTGAACGTATATTTCTGGAAAAAAATACAAATTGTACCTAAGTGCACTTAAAGGCCCGGGTTGATAAAACCAGGAATTGATAAATTTATAAAAAGTGATGTCTGTATTCGACGAAGATGTTCAATGTATTTTCTAAAGTTTTGTTTTTACGTTCACCGAAATGACATGCCTATCTGTTTTTATCAAAGTATTGGAATCTTTTATTTTATGTAAGTATGCTTGTTTACAACATGCACGTTCAAGTTTTTATATATTTTTTTCAATGTTATTAAAAAATTTGAAATAGAAATTCTAAGAAAAATTATTTCTTGAAATAATGATTTATATCGCCTAAAATAATTATTATAGTAGTTAATGTAGTAACTCTGACGTTATGACGTAAGAAGAGGGACCGAAAAAATATGTTACCATAATTGCATTTTTATGTGTTTAAAAATATAAAATTTATAGCTATTTCTATTTTTTTATCATTTATTTATGTTCAAAATTAATATCTTCGTCCGATTGCCGTAGCAAACGGGCGTACTTATCCAACGCTCCGTTCAAGTGACGTAACGTTACGAAACGTGACCAAACCTTAAATAATCACAGTGCCAACAGTGTTAAGTGCTCTAGTGAACAGTAAAAAAGTGACAGTGAGTAGTGAACAACAACCAAGATTACAAAAAGAAAAATCAAAGGAGGGCGAATTAATAAATTCGCCTAGCCAAACTTTATAAACTAGACAAGCTAAAACTACCAAGCTTCCATTTTCTTATACTAAAATATTTTTTAACAGTAAGGACGTTCCAAATATAAGTAACACCTTCTCCGAAAAAAAGAAAGTGCAAGGAGGAGTGCCTCAAGGAAGTATACTTGGACCAATACTTTTCAATATTTTTGTACACGACATACCAACAACTGACGACACAACCACAGCAATGTACGTGGACGACGCCGCAATACTATCTCAACATGACGATCCTGAAATAGTCAAAAGCAATGTGCAAAACTCAATTCATACACTGTCAAGATGGTTCAAAAAATGGACCCTTTCTCTGAATGCAAGCAAGTGCCAGACAAAAAATTTCATACTAAGAGGAGCAGATCCCAGCAAAATTACAATTGACAATAACGAAATCGAATGGAACAACGACAAAGACGTCATAAAGTACCTCTCGACAAGAGATTGACCACATCTCCAAAAAAACGAAAAGAATCGAACAAAAGGCTAGGAATTCTCTAGTAATCAACCGAAAAACGCATTTGAAACCATGTACTAAACTAATACATACAGCAATACTAAGACCTATCGCAAACTATGCCTGCCCAGTCTGGGGATCCGCATCCAAAGACCTCATAAAAAAATCCAAAAATTTCAAAGAAAATCGCACTAAATGCCTCCTGGTACGTCCGTAACTCTCAAGTGCACAAAGAACTCAACATCGAAACAATCCAAACAATACATAAAAAAGAACAGCAAAACAGTTCTTCCTCAAAATCCCTTGGTGGCCAGGCGCAGTTATGGAATAGGTAAACGAAGAGAGAACACCAGACTAAAAAGAAAACTGCCGCAAGATATTCTACATTCATATAGCGAAACCGAAGACATCAGCAAGGAACAAGCCTCCACCTTTCGCTCATGATAAACTAAACGCGAAAATATAAAATTCATTATCTAAACTAAACTACTAACAACTGAAAAAACTAGTATACAGAAATTGTAACAACAAACTAGACACAAGGGGGAGTAACAAATTCTGACCCTAATACCGTGAATTTATAATTTTAACAATACTATGTATAACAATCATGTAACTGTAGATCTAATCAAAAGAAATGAATATATAATATATTATGTATTAATTAATAAAAATCAGTTGACTTGGATGGTATTATAAATCAGTATTATCTATTATCTTTTTATTTGATACCTAAATAAATTTCATTTTTCATATCTTTTATCCTATTTACATAATAAAAAAAATGACTATCTATGTTTTTATCAGGGTATATTTCTCTCATCACTAGTATTTTACATGCAATAAATTTACCTACATATTTTTACGTACAGTTCATTGTTATACTATATTTTAGAATACGATATATAGAATTATAAAATATATTAGTAATTTTCGTAATACGGACGATGAATAATCGATAATACTAAAATGTGGTAATGAAGATTTTTTTATTTTAAAATACATTGTATTTTACAATACCATAATAAACACTTAAGGTATTTATTGACATATATAGTAAATAATATAATACTAATAATTCACACATAACGGAGAATATAATTTTGTTATTGTAACTTCTTGAAAACTATAAATATACATTGTTTCAATATATCCAATAATATTTTATTAGCGATAATAACTGTTATCTTGTATCCAATTTGTTCAGAATTGAGTATAAACTTTACGTTCTTTCTATAGGCTGTAAAAATGTAGACAGACAAACCTATATAATTAAAATGTAAGTATCATTTCTTGTGTTTGCTTTGCAAACATTTTATTAACAAATAATACCTATAATTTGTATTTGAGTGGTCTAGAATCAATTACAAACTGTATGAATTTTGTAGTGGCTATAGCACAACAACAATAACAACAACATCTATTAAAATGCAAATAAAACTTTTCAGAAAAAAAAAGTCTAATTGTTGGAAATGCACCGTATGGATCACTATTAGTGCAATTTAAAAATTGAAAATATGTATGTTCAAAGTACAGAGTGATCAGAAATAATTGTTTCAGATGGAAATACAATTCTGGGGATCTTTTTCTTGCACAGTTTACACAACACCAGGTAAAGGCGAAAATACTATTTGACATGTTATTTTTACAATAAATATAAATAGATTATGTCAGAGCAGAGACCTGACAACTAATAGGATTTTGTATGATTGAAGATTGAAATACTTTAGATTATTGCTTTGTGGGTTGTAAGAAGTAAAAGAATATATATATATATATATATATATATATATATATATATATATATATATATATATATATATATATATGTCTTACCGATTTAGGTATTTTTTTAACAACTAACAGATTAGATAAATCACTTTGAAGTTTCCTTCAACAATAATACACTTCACCATTCTTTCCTTCTACTTCTTAAAAGTTCTCAAGTAATCTTCTTTGGAATGCTGAATGCTTTGAAAATAATCATGAATTGCAGCATCAATCTCTTCTTCAGATGAAAATCTTCTACCGTGTAACCGTGTACCTAAAAAATTGCCAAAACTCGCACATTGCGAAACCGGGTGAATATGGTGTTTATTACCTTTTTGCCGAAAACTTAAAAAAACGCTTTCTGGTTAATTCCATATTTTCACTCACATCGATACTTTAAAAATGATTAACTAAATTGTAACTATCTTAATTTGAAATAACTGTTTAAAACATGGCTGGGAAAACCCAGGCCCTTTTAAAAAACCTGACCCAGTGGGTTGTTTTGGGTTTTATTGGGCTTTTTTGGATATTTTTAGGCTTTATTAGACATTTATTTTGAACTTAATGTATGTTTTTGTATTAATTATACATTATAAATTAAATTTGACATTCAAAATTACTACATTTTTTTTCGTAGTAGTGCGACCTCTGTGAAAAATGCCCCAATCAGTCAGTCAGCGATAGCCTATTACTTTTTCGCTTCAATGCAAAAAAGCGACAGTTCTCATATATAATAACTCATTATTTGTTTCTTGTTAAATTTAAACAGAATTAAAACAAATCTACCTTGTGATACGTTTTAAAATCGTGTTTTTTGGCTTTTATTGGACTTATTATGAGTTCGTTTAAGTGTTTTTTTGTTTTGGAGAAAATAAGACCAGGCCTGGTTTTGACAGCGCAAATTTTGTTTTCCCCTGCCTACATGATTTTCTCATTCTCAATAATTCTAGCGTGACCCTAGTATTAAATGTATGTATTTCATAACGATTATGGAACAATGGTTATTTTCAAAAATGAGTATATCAAACACATTTTAATAATTATATTATTTTTGGAAAATAATGATCTTTTCACTTGGAATTCCATTAAAAACTTATGACATTTTAATACAATTTTTTTTATAACAAAGTCATCTATAATATCATTATAAATACGTTTCTATTTTCTACAGTAATTATATACTGGAAATTTAAAATTTCCATTGAAATTAAAATGTAGACAACCTCGACTCAACATAACTCTTAAATAATTTTTAATAATAAATTTAATATGAATACTGAAAGCAATATAATCGTAGATAATAATAAACCTTCGAAATGTAGTTATAAAATTTGGGAGCCCGAAACAGTCGCTTTATCCGTTTCATTGTGAAACAGTTTATGTTTTGTCACAAAAATATATCGTTATTCTCGAAATCTGTGAAAACAAATTAGCAGAAATAGCATTTGATAAAAAGCAATGATGATTCCGGAAATTATTATTTTAAATATTGCTAATAACAGTTATTGAAATTTGTTATTCAAATTTAAACTATAAATATTACTGGAATATATAATTTTCTGCATTGTAAGAAATACAAAAGAAATGAGAAATTTCTGAAGGACTTTATTCTAATTTGCTAAAGGATATAATGTAATTTATGTATAAAATACCTAATCGCAATAAACAGATGCAAAATGTGTCATCATTTGTTTATTTACTAGCACTGACCTTTCACAAATTATGCAAAACATAATTGATTTTATATTTACAATTTCCTTGTTCTCAATAATAATTTTCTTTGTCTAATTATTGGCGACTTTTTTAAGATAATTACCAACATACTTCAGAATTAATATATGATTACCAATAAGTTTATATTTTAGAAATAATTACAGGTTGTTATTTAAAAAATAAAAGTTGATAGTCGTATCTTGTAAACTAAAACTTTTATATGAGTCATATTTTTCTATTACTTATAATAACAAATTTAAATGGAGGGAGGGGGGCTCTTCCCAGACTCACCCTGTATAATTCTCATTGTAGAATTCAAGTTTTGTTACTAGTGCATAAAATTTTCAATAATCAAAATAATAAAATTTGACGATTTTTACATAAAAATTTCTATTTCTATTAAGAAATGGTATAAGTACATAAAACTGACACATAACCCTTTGAATTCAATTATATACATTTTAAACAATATTCTTTTCAAATATTTATTTTTTTAAATTTTAGGTAATAAAGGCAGAAACTTATTAAAATTAAAATAAAATTTAAAATTATTATTTTGATAAATAACAATTTAAAAAATATTGAACTATCCAAAATTACGGTTCCCGTCTACGTGACAAAAATTAAATTCTGTCTCACATGTAACCTTGACTTGAGACCTTACCTAACCCTAACTCCAGACAGGGCAGGTTGTCTCTTGTTTCACTATAATGAATTCGAAGAAGTGTTTTTTTTTTATTTCGTCACTCACTTTAATCCCTTTAATTCTGGCTCTACATGTCAGACCTTATCATATTTTAGCAAATCCACAGTTTAACGTGTAAACGTCAGGTTTTTTTTACAGAAAATGTAACCTGTCAGAAGGAAATTTAGAAGCGTTTGATAAGGCTCTAATAATTTCCTTTATATGTCAGAAAGTAAGTGAATTTTTGATGATTTCTTTATAGGATTACGAACATTCTTTTTATATTCTTTTATATTACATATTACAAACAGAAAGTAATATATTATTATTCATATGGAATTTTGCAACAAAATATGTAAATGACGTACATTCAATAATCGTTTGTTAATATGCTTCTAATATAATAACATCATAAATTGTGATCAATATGATTTTTTTTAAGTATGTGTAGAATACATGATATATTTATTAATTACACTTAATTACATAGTGAAATATGACGTCTTTAAAACATTTTTATTGTCATTAACTGTAGCTGGTAACAATTTTTCATGCTCGTGCTCTTAATGTAAGTTTTTTATTAAAGCAAAAAGTGGACACCCTTGTTTATAGTAGAAGACAAACAAAAAATATAATGTTGTTTAAAAGGGATGTTAACATTCACAACGTTACACCCCTTTAGAATCTACATGATAATGATCTGAGTTCTTACAGTGTTGCCATACCGCAGCTAAGACGCTGTGTTGCATCATCCATACACAAAAAGACGAGAGCAAACAGGGGTAAATATATCATCACGGTCGACCATCCGTAATTAATAGGGGGGTGGTTTTCTCCAAAGCTATTAAAATAGATTTACAGCTTAACTCGAAGGATTATTTATTTACTATTTTGTAGCTACACCAAAATTCTTATACTAATAGCTCCCATAGAAAGTTAAAAAAAAAACTTTATAATGTTGTAACTTTTCAATATGGCGTAGAAAAGTCCCAGCCAGATTGTCAAATCTTCGGTGACTTAACAGTATTTTATAATCTGACCAGTTGTTTTATAAAATGACGAATAATTTACTATAAGTTTGTATCTTGTATATTTCTCTAAATATAACACTGACTCACTGACCTAAACGAACGACACTTGGCTCGAGTTTTCTGAGCGTGACTTTTGTGAATTAGGTTAAGTCGTTAAGTTATGTTGAGGTGTATTTATTGTATTGGGTTGTATAACAATTATTTCGAGTAAAATGATATTAAACATTAAAAATAATGTAGTAAAAAATAGCTTTGCTACTAGTTTGGGTTACTAGTGTAACCTAGGCAACAGACGGTTATGCAACCCTATACAATATTTATATCATTGGAATCAGAAGACAAATCTCTATCTAATGGACTAAAAAATTATATAGGATACCATTTAAAAAAATATAATTTTGTTCTACCATGTAAGAATCACTGGTTAAATTTTCAGTTTGTAAGTATTGATAAATTATCCCCTTATTATTGATCATTTTTTGTATATAATTTTTTTCTCTAAAGTCATTAGTTCGACAAAAAAAGCGCTGGTTGTTTTAAAGGAAACACCTGTATAATGCATTATTATTTTTATTTAAATTTCATGTCGACCAGTGATACTACAGATCAACTAACAGACAAGTTCCAGCTAATATTAAGGCTGGTGTTTGTTGTTTATTATTGCTGTCTTTTGTACTCGTATAGTAACTGCAATTTTCGTAAAAAAAAAATGTTAGGGGAGTTAAAATAGTGAATATTTGTTTCTTTTAATGTCAAACTTACTTTCGTGATATGAATTTTAAATGTGTGATGGTTTTCAATGGACTAAATAGTAAAATAATTGAAATTTTGTTTCAGTGAACGTTTCTGGTAGCAGGAGTAACTGATTTCCTGAGATGCTGAGATCTGCAATGCCTCTGTTGGCCAAATTGAACTGATAGTAAGCGAGGTTAGTCCAATCTTTATGTCATTTTATTATATAATTCTTCTACAGCTTATTTAGTTTAGGTATTAGTTAATCTGTCAATAATATCACGGAGAATAGATAATAATTAGAAATGATTTCAATTATGTTTATATGCAGTTTCTGGTACAGAATACACAATTCAACCCAGTTTATTTGTCTCAAATAATTTGACTATGACAGTGTGAATATTTTTACAAAATTTTCATTATGTGGCTAGTAATTTAGTTCAACATGATACATGTACAACGGTTGGTTCCGTCTCTGTATTACGAAAACGAAGTATCTAGAACCACGCTACCGTGACGCATCACGAAAATAATTCCTCCATGTTAATTACGTCATAACTGATAAGACGTCAACTGAGCGGCATGTAAAATAAGTCGATCACGCGAAATGCTGCTACGATGACAGTTGCTTGTTTTAACGTTTTATGTAGTTGCTATGCGTTTTGATTTTCCGCCAAGGAAGACGATATCTTTAATTTCAGTTAATAATGAACTCTGAACCTCTTTGCCCGAATTTTCGAAGTATGACTTTTGTGCGTTAGGTTATTATTGTTATATTTAGCTAAATGTCATGCTTGGAAAACTTGGGCAAAGAAGTAATTACTACATTATCGACGCGTTCTGACGGTTGATCAGAAACGTATTCGTTTCTGGAGGTTGTCCGACTTGCTACTCCGTTATGAAATTGATCCTGATATATTTATGGAATGTTTTGTTATGCACTTTCAATATAATAAACAAAATTTATCGGTCAAATACAGATACAAACCTGAAATGAAAAATATAAAGTATGTGAATATATACAGGTGTTATTCCTGTATAAATCTTATCAAAATGATATGTAAATAAATCTGTGGAGATCGGATATGTATCCAGTGGAATATATACGTGTTTATTTTTCCCATCGCCTACTGATGCTACTGCTACTGATCTGGGTTACGAGTAATAGAATATAAAATATTTACAATAAATCTTTCTAACGGGTCGTCTGTGAAAAATTGATATTTTTATAAAAGAGGTATGTATAAGTGACTGAAAATATTTTGCTGGCGAAAAGAAAAACATTGCAGAGAATATGATATGTTCTCGAAGGATAATATTATTGTTAAGATCTTGAATATACAGGCTGTCCACTGCCTAGGATAGCGTCCTAAGGTGGTGTATTCACCATGGAGATCTCGAACTAGAAGAGGTACGCGAACTTTGTACTTCATTCTCCTATGCAGATACACACATTTCCTGTGACGTCCTGTATATTCAAAAATACCGAATGTTTTTTAAAAAACGAACCTATTTGGAACTCCATAACTCCAGAGTACATCGAGATATCGATTTGAAATTTGTATCTCTTGCAGAAAAGACTTGAAAACTATTCCTACCAAATTTCAAACATTTATATAGGAAAATAAATAAATAGCGATTTTCTAAATAATAAATGTTATAATCAGTTTAAAATGAAGTAGAGGCTATTATTGAAACAAATATAACTCTCATGGTCGGTAGTATAAACATAGTTCAACTCTTGATCTTAGTTTACAGAAATTGACTAACTGTTTTGAACTAGCTTTGAGTAATATAAACATTATTTTTTATATAACAGAAGTTTAACTGATGGTTAATTTGAACGATCGAATTTGCTCATTCAAAGTCAAGTTCATTTCTTAACTGACGTTTGCAAATGTCACGATTCAACTGTTCATGGATTATTATTGTTTCATTTTGATAAAGCAGTGATAAATCCAATTTTTAATTTACTTTACGTATTATTTAAAAGGATTCGTTTTTTAAAAACCACCCGGTATAATAGGAAATGTTTAGTTATTAAGCTACACTATAGATAATACTGCTTTAGAGAACTTATACGTAGTATAATATTTCATACTCCCCCATACAAACTATTTTTATCCTACGCTGAATAGTTATGAGCCCATTCAAATATAATATCTGTTATGAATCACTTTGGAAAAACGTCCTCTTTCCTATTTTATTTGTGTCGAATTCTTTGAATATAAATACCAAGTAATAATGATAGTCACAAACGTGAACTGCATGGCGACAAAGGATTAATACATGAATAATAAATGGTACGAGGATATTATGTCACTCACATATAGCTGAATACAGATGAAACAATGGATAGCCTATAATGCATGTATTAGCCTGTTTGAATTGGCGAATTGTATACAGATAAACGATACATTATCGTCATACCATGCAGGAATCTGATACTCAACTGGCCTTGAAGAGACACATTTTCAGAATAAAAAATCCAAATAATATAATTTAAAGAGAATAGATGCTACAATAAAAAAATGCTTATACAGAGTGAAAAAATAGGGACAAATAGCTATTTTCTTTATTATTAATTTTAGGCCTATAAATTACAAAGTTGGAAGCGAAGTTAAATGCCACTTTTTGGTGGAAAAGATTCTGAATTCAACTTTCGGTTTCGCAGAAAGCGAAATATTCTTCGCCTCCAACTTTGTAATTTGTAATGAGGTCTAAAATTCATAATTAAGAAAATAAGTATGTGGCTCTATTTTTTCATTCACCTGTATAGACAGTATAACCGCTATATAGAAAGGATAAACGCTATATAGAATGGATAAACGCTATATAGAATGGATAAACGCTATATAGATTGAATAAACGCTAGAATGAATAAACGCTATATAGAATGGATAAACGCTGTATAGAATCGTTAAAGGCCATATAAAGAGGATAAACGCTATATAGAAAACAATAAACATTATATCGAAACAAATAAATATGTACTACAGGGTAAGTCTGGGAAGATGACTCCTCCCCCGCTTTTAACTTTTTTATTATACGAATAATAATAGAAAAAAAATGACTAATATAATTTAATATATTTATTATATTATACTTGCCGGTGTAGGTCCAACACACTCATGTAGAGATCTGTTTAAGAAATTTGGTGTTCTTACACTCTATTCCCAATACATTTTGAATAGCTTAATACACATCAGAAAAAACATATCAGATTTCACAACTCATTCCGAGATTCATAAATATAACACGCGAAATAGCGATAATTTAACAACAGTGAAATTTACTCGGGCAAACTCGAAACTCAATAGTGTCAATGTAAAACTTTTCAACAAACTCCCCCAGGTTTTAAGAAAATTAGAAATTCAAAAATTTAAATCTACTTTGTTTAAAATACTGTTAAATAAAAGTTATTATAACGTAGAAGAATATTTAAAAGATGACAATTTCATATAGGCGTAGGTATTGAAGCAAGATTGTGAGCTTCAGACCCAAATATTATAAACTTAGAAAAAAAAAAAAAAAAATATGTACTTTGCTTGTATCTAAATATTTTGATTTCCTAAGACGTACTGTGCATGTAATTGCTGTCCAGTTAATATACATTATTATTATTATTATTATTATCATTATCTGGTATTGCCAAAGCACATAAATCTGTATTGCTGCGAGTCCCTTCTCTTGTCGTCCATTTTAGTGTAAACGTGTATAACAAACGTCTTGCGATGCGACAAGATGCAGTTCTTTAAGGTGTTCGTTTTCGTTGTTAACACTATCTTTATTTGCAATTCTTTTTGGAAAAAAGGAAAACAATAATACTACGTAAAAAATACTTTAAAAGAATACAGCGTCCATCGGCGTATTTCAAGGTGTACGTTGCATAAAAAATGGTATCTATCATTTCCAAGAGTAAATATATTTTAATTGACCACATTATTTTTTTTATTTTGCTTTTTTTCGGGGATTAGAAAATATTCTGAAAAAAAAACAGTAAACGGACAAAAAGCTCTTTGAAGTAGAAGTGCCTTAGGCAACGACCATTGACCGAAAATATGTAATCTACAAATGTACTTCACACTAACAGTGAAAATTGTAACTCGTCTTTGTTACGCTTAAAATAAGTTCCCATGCAGTCCATGTCTGTAAAGCACAGTGTTAATTGGTATAAAATGTTGGCCAGATATATATTTTTTGTTAAATTTGTATAATGTTAACATAGCTATTTTTGTTTTTATATATAAATTTGTATAAACTCTTGTCTTTTCCCCTACTATTGCTGAAGAACAAATTCAAATAAATGAGATTACTACCCTAAATATATGAATTATAAACTACAAATAACGTATATTGTTGAAGTAAATATCGTAAATGGTAATACGTATAATAACATTCTCCAAATGTAAAGAATAATATTGTTACCCTAAATCTATGAACTACTTACACCATCCAACTTGTATTGTTAAAGTGAATATACATATATTGCTATCGTTAACAAATTAAATTTGATATTACAGCAAACATTTTAAATTTATTTGACAGCAATATGTATAGTTGTAACATATATAATAAATTGTCAAGTTTTAACAATATTTGTATTGTAATCGTAAGTTATAAAAGTGCTGTCACTACACGTACAATATTTTTTTGTTATTATATACATAATTATCTTTATCGTAAGTATAAATTTTTCTCCGTGTTTGCTTGAAATGGCTACAAATTCATTGAATGCAAACGTAGCATGCATCTATTCAATAACAACATAATATAATTCAGGTTTCAGACTAGAAATTATAATTTAATTAATATTTGTTATCGTTGAGTTATCATTGTCAGTTCGATGAAAGAACGTCCTTTTTCTATTTGTAACTTATTTGACTACTCTCTCAATGTCTATCCAATTAGTTTGATTAGAAGGGGTTTATAAAGTTTTGGAGTTATATTTAGAGAAGAAAAAACTTGAGTAAAATGTGGAATCTTTTTCCTTTTTTCGTTGTTGAACTAATTACAAGGGTCTAGCGAACTTTGCAAGTTGAGTTTAGCTGGCAGCTAAAAGCTATAGTAGATAGAAGTTATAACAGACCTCTTGCTCTCTTGCAAAGGGGAAATGGCCGAATGCCATGGGCCAATACACTGCAAATTGCTCGCGAACACTCAGCTTCAGCTCCATACATCGTTCGCACATACTTTGCTATTTCACATATTGGATATTGAAGTATCTAATTGAAATATTTCATCTTACATATTGCAAAGGAATTGAGAGAATTATGAGAAAACACAACTATAAACATTATAGATATAAATATATCAACTCATTGATCGAAAAAAGGAATAAAAAAAGTTACTTCTTCCAAACAAATGGGCCAGACAAAGGCGGATCAGGTGCTACTAAAATCAGGTTGCGGATCAGATGCTATGAATCAAATAGGCCCTTTTTGATTCGTAGCATCTGATGGTTCATCACCCACCATACATTTTTGGGCCTAATTTTAAAGATTTTTTTACTATTATGTACCGGGTGGTGGCGGTTAGATGAACATAGGAATTGTAGTTTTCTGCAATTTTCTACTCTCCTGATCAGTTTACGGCAAAAACTTTAAAGTTGTACAGACTTAAAATTTACATAAAAAACTCTCTTTACATTGCGATACGAAATATCTTGTAGGTTAGGTTGACAAATACTGGTTTCCAAATCCCAGAAAAAATATTGGCGTGGTTTTGTTTAATACCACTGTGATACTCAACACAGAGATGTAATTTCTTATTTCATAATATAATAATTGGTTCCCTTAATTCCTTTGTGTAGCATCACATAGAATTGGATGATGCTGGTTGTCAGTAGCTTATTAAGAAACCATTCCGATCTAAAAGTATTTTTTTTCTGCACTACAACCACAGTATAGCGGTCAAACGTTTCGCTTGCTTCTATGTACACTCTGTGTCAGCCCCTTTGATCTTTTGAAACCTGTCATTTCTTCGCGCAGTCAGCCCACTGGCGACGAGCGCGGGAAATTCAATTAAACGTTAAATTTTAAATAGTTGCGTAGAAAAGTTAGGAATGTTTCCCTCGATATGTATTGTAATAATGATTGAACTGTGTATAATAAATAAATAAAAAAAAAAATAGCTATTTATGATAAAAGTATAAAATTTCATTTTTTTTTGATATATGAAATTTAGTTAAACGTCAAACTTTTAATAGTTGCGTAGAAAAGTTTGAAAAGTCTTTCCCTTGATATGTGTTGTAATAATGATTAAACTTCATACAATAAATAAATAATAGCTATTTACGAGAAAGGTATAAAATGTCATTTTACTTTGTGATATGAAAATAATTACTATAAAAAATATAAAAGAATAATAACAATAAAAGAGAAAACATATATAAACAATTAGAAAATAATTAATACAAAATACCAATGGGTTTTTGTCAAAGCAATAAAACAAAATACAAAATGATACTACAAATAATAACAATAAAAAATATAAAAGATCAAAAACAACAAAAGAAAAAATATATGTACATGAACAATTACAGAATGACGAATGCAAAATATCAATGGTACCTTTTTTTAGTGTTTCTGACGAGACGATCGAAACGGGAAACTACATTGTCTCGTCTCTGGCATAGAAGACAAGAAATTAAGTCTTGTCTCGATTTTTTCACGTCTCGAGAATCTCGACAAGATTTCTCGGTTTGTTTTTCTTAATAAATACAATATACAATTTGTTTTGATATATTATATAGAACCCTAAACACATAAATAATGTACAGAGTACTAAAAAAATTGAGACAAATAGTTATTTTCTTTAGCAACAATTTTATATCTACAGTACAAACATTGGTTACGTTTAATGAGACCAGCAAAAGACAGCAAACCGGAAATAGTTCATGTTGAACGCTTTGCTGGTTTTGCTTTGCTGAATTTGCTGAGCAGCAAAACCAGCAAGAAAAATGACGCTGCTTTTGCTGTTATTGTGAAAAGTGCGGTAGAATACGAAAAACTGTAAATATGAATAAAGTACTATTTTTAGAATTTTTTGATAATCATGAACATTACACTTTGTTGAAATGTATAAACGAGTTAAATAATTCTAATCTGTCACTAATAACATATTTAATAACGAAATAGTCTAGTTTGTTGAAGGATTCCGCAATTTCTTGCCAAAATTTATTCTTATGCATGCTCTCTCTTAGTTTCTCCTTTTTATTTCCTATTAAGTCCAACATTAAGAGAACGGTAGCATGATCGAATTTAAATTTATCTTGTTGTTGATCCTCAGTCGAGTCTGTCAATTGCGATGATTGAACATAAAGTATATTTTCATCTAAAAATGATTTGGAATTAAATAATGAACTTTGTTGCAAAAAAAATTTATCATACCTTCATTTAACAAACTCTCGTCTGCTGATAGTAAAATAAATGAATCTGAACCTTTATTGCACATAGTTTACGATAGTGAAGTAAACAAGAAAATTTAGGTTAGATTTTTGATCGGTGGTTTCCCACCATAAAATGTGTCGTTCAACAGCTACCTCTCCTGCTGGTTTTGCTGGTTTTCTTTTGCTACTTTTGCTGGTCTCATTGAACGTACCCAGTTACGTTTGTGCTGGGATGTATCATTGGCGCTAAAATTCAAAATAAGAAAAATTAAAAAAGAGCATACTAAAAAAAAAGTTAATAGTAATATTTACCTCGTGTGAAAAAGTAAAAAAGGCTTGATGGTCCACGTAATGTATTCTTTATTAGGAAATACGGACGTTTCGGGTTTTAAGAAAACTCATTCTCAGCTAATTACAAAAGTTGTACAAATTAATATAAAACATAAACTGTATATACATGTTACATTGTAAAAATTAAGTTTTCAGTACTCAACCAAACCGAATCTTTTCGGAGTTGGCGAGATACTCATAAATATACGTAGTTCAAACTATGAACTAATATTTCTTGAAGATATTTTTATATTATTTTAATAATATACAATATAAATTTGATGATTCGTATACGCAACATTAGCACATGCCGTGAACTATAAGTTTACTGCTTAATATGTAGGATCGTGAGTTTCTATGAGAGTATATGTTTAGCCAAAGAATGAATTTGTTTGTTTTAATAGTCATTTCAGTCAGTTTTAAAAGGTCAAAAATAACACGAATATATGAACTAAAAGACGGTATTGGTGGAACATCCCCTCAAAGTAATTTATTTATATTTTGATGAAGTTTTATCTATAATTGTAAATTATTCTACAATATATATGTGACCATAACCGTCAAGATCATCAACTTATTATAACAGAATTGAAAAGATTTTTGGGTATACTTATACTTTCTGGGGACCACACTTTACCCCAAAGTCAATTATATTTGTCTAAGGATGAGGATAAAGGTATAGAAATTGTTCTCGAATCTATGAGCCGCAACAGAAAACATTGCTGACGGTAAAACAGTTTTTTAAGGGATTAGAGACGCGGTTAGTCAACGAAATTTGTCATTATAAAAAATTCGAGACTATGGAAGAAGCTCTTCCATACGCTTAAGATTGTGAGAAAGTTTTAGGGCGGCTTTTTAGAGAAACACGCGCTGATGCAGCGAAAAAATCCATTCACACAGTGAATGCGACTCATAAGCAAACCACCGCCCCGAATAAACAAACTGGTGCCTCATATCATAAACAGAATTATCAAAAAGATAAGTTACGCAATGATGGCACAACAAACAAACCTTTAAGAAATAAAGACGCGCAATTGCATTATCGCGACAAGAAATAAACCATTTATACGCCCACATCAGAGTCAGTTCATGTGAAACAAATGCCCTTCAAATCACCCGCAAAACGATATCCGAAAATTCAAGGACGATGTTATTGCGGTGATACAAATCATTTATTAAAAAAATGTAAGAAGCCAAAACAATTTTTTTGTTATTTGTGTTACTGCCGGACATCGAGCAAATACAGGAAAATGTCATTTAAACTCGCGCGCTGACTCCAAGCGGATGCGAGACGGGACAGCAGTAGTGCCGCACGGATTAAACGTAGGAGATAAAGTTTTACTTTTCGACCCAGCCAGTAAAGTTGGAATAAATGCAAAATTAGCAAAAAAGTGTACAGGTCCGTATTGAATAACTAAAAAATAAAATAAAAAACTTGATATTATATCTAACTTTTTATTTATACCGTAGCGTTGAAAATGCAGAAAACACGTCTCAGTTTTTTACTAATTATGGCTGTATTTGTCATTCATTTGTTGGAAAATTTAAACCCTCGCTCTTAGAAAACATGAACTTAGAAACGTAACTTTTTAAAATTTTAAAATATTTATTCGTTTTTCGAAAAATTAACCAGAAATCTACAATTTTAGAGTTTACCACAGATATAACAATGATATTGCAAAAATAAAAAGTTATAGACATAATACCACGTTTTCTTAATAAATATGTTAAAAATATGCATAATTAGCAAAAATGTAGAGCCTTTTTGTTTATTTACAAAAGCGTAGACGATCCCCTTAAGATATGTAAAAAAATGGAACAGGATTTTTTTATGTACCGCGAAGAGAGTGAAGTAAATAAAATGAGTATATATATATACAGTTACAGTTAAAGTATACATTTCAGTCAGTGCATACACTGTTTATTTGATATATGCTTCCACTAGCTGTTTTAGTGAAAGTATAAATTATTGCGTTGACCACGCAACATGCCCACCCGAACTGCCCACCCAACAATCTAGGCGTATAAATTTTATAAAAAAAAACAAACAGAAACAATACCTAACGCACAGAACTCGGATTTAGATAGACAGTGACAAAAGAAGGTGTATACAGTAACTAGTCAATGAATACATTAACTAGATAAAGTATGCACTATATAAAATAATGTATACTTTCACTAAAACAGCTAGTGGAAGCATACATCAACTAGACAGTGTATGCACTGACTAAGTTGATACTTTAACTGTAACATATATATATTATAACGTCGCCGCCACCGCCGCAGACACGGTCGGACTTGTTTAATTATTGCGGTGACGTGATCTATCGTGCACGATGTTTTTATCTCGCGAATGTTCTAGTCGTTACTGGAACAAAAGTCGCCGGGGTATATAAGTACCGTCGAGAAAAGCAGCGGATAGTCCGATATAAATAAGCGTCGTGTTATGAATAGTGGGTGATATAAACAAACAGTCGACAAGAAGTGAACATAAATAAATGTAATTAGTGACATAAATAGTAGTGTTAATTGTTTAAATAAATAATCTTAGTGTTTAAGCATTTAATAATATTCTTAATGTTTATAATTATTTAATTATAGTGGTAATCATTTTTATTATCTTTTAATATTTATCCTCATTATTTATCGTTTAATAAACGTATTCTTTTAATTAATAATACTTCTCTGATTTTTACACTAAAAATAAAACGTTACAATTGGCGGCAGGTGTGGGGTTGTTAAACTATGGAGTGTAAATAAATAAAAATAAATAAAATGGCGACTAAACAATTAAAATTAAGTGAATTAAAAGTAAGTGATCTCAAGAGAGAACTGGAAGAACGGGATTTGGAAAAAACATGAAAGAAGTCAGTACTTCAAGAAAGACTGCAGCAGGCATTGATCGATTCTGATGAAAATCCCGAAGATTACTTATTTGACCCGTCCGACATTGCCAAATTAAAACAGGAAATGACAGAATATTCAAGAACATTAAAAGAAGAATTGACCGAAACATTGGAACAAAAATTAGAAAAACATTGTAAAAGATTAGAACAAATATGGGAAGAAAGTTCTAGAAGTTTGGATCGGATAATGGAGGAAAGTTCTGGAAAAGTGGAGGAAAATTCCGGAGCACTGGAAGAAGAATTAAAGGAACATTCTAGAACATTGGAAAGAGAATTGCATGAAAGTTCCGGAAAAGTGGAGGTAAGTTCCGGAGCACTGGAAGAAGAATTAAAGGAATAGTCTAGAACATTGGAAAGGGAATTGCATGAAAGTTCTAGAAAAGTGGAGGAAAATCCCGGAGTACTGGACGAAGAATTAATAGAACATTCTAGAACAAAATGGGATGAGAGTTCTAGAAAAGCTGAAGAATATTCTGGAATTCTGGAGCAGAAATTGGAACAGGAATTGAAGGTGAATTTTGGAAGAGTAGAGGAGAGTTCTGGAATCATGGAGCAAATGTTGGAACGGAAATTGAAGAATTCTGGAAAAACTGATGAAGGCCTTCTGGAGTTTGGGGCCGACGAGGCTTGTTTGGGTCGTCTCGCACATCCAACGGCTCCTGACAGCGATTTGGAATACCTGGCTTATTGTTTAAATAAATAATCTTAGTGTTTAAGCATTTAATAATATTCTTAGTGTTTATAATTATTTAATCATAGTGTTAATCATTTTTATTATCTTTTAATATTTATGCTCATTATTTATCGTTTAATAAACGTATTCTTTTAATTAATAATACTTCTCTGATTTTTACACTTCACCCAAATAAATAAAACGTTACAATATATACATTCTGCAAAAGCTACATAAATGAATCTTTAGAAATTGTGAAAATAATTTAAAAAATATATTTCTGATTAAATTTTCAAGGTGCATGAACTTCACCGACATTGGATCGAAATGTATATTAGCTATAAGCATTCCATTTCTTTGTGAATATAAATCTTACGTCGAAATATGATGAGATATTCCCTTGCATTCGCTGTATTACTCTTTTAGCGGTTGCTGGGAAACAAAATAAATATTTCTGCGTGACGTGAGTATATGTGGAACTACTGCCAGACATGTGCGTATTTGTTTAGTCTTGGAAATTCTCATCCTGGTCAATTATTTGTGTTTGTAAGGTTGGTATTACTCGGAACTTGATGTAAATAGACTTTTATTACTTATTTGTTCAAACAGGAAATTTTGGTAACTGCTAATCGCAAATTTCCTTTTGTAAATAGTGGTTGAATTTGCACGATGAAATGGGAATGAGCCAATGGCAAATATTAATTAACGATTGATTTTTAAAAACATTTATGATGGAAAGATGAATTTCAATATTGCTTTTCTTTTTTTAATTTTTCTATACTACATAAACTTGGGCAAAAAAATTGTATGCACTTCGGCGAGTTCACCTTATTCAAATACTTTTGGCCAAGGTTGTATGGATCCATTCGTTTTAAAATGATTTTAATTACTGTTTAAAAATTCCTTTAATCAGAGATAAATTAAATGAGAATGATTTCGCCATGTGGAGTAGGCAGATGGTAAAGTGCATGAAAATTTTTATAAAGTCCCTGATGACTATAAATAAAGCTGATAAAGCAGTGCGGTGTAGTGTGCTCGCTTTGGCTTCAGCGGATACACGAATAGCCGTGTATCCGGACGCACTCGGCTCACATGCTAATTTTTTACTCCGGCCTTTATTCAATTTCCTCTTCTTTTAAGTGTAAGTGTACCCAGAACCAAGAAGTAGTTCACAGAAAGAAACTGCTAATAAGGTGCCTCTCAACAGATCAAAGACTCAAGCAAACACAAGTACAGTTCATTTCAGGAAAGATGGAAGGATGGGTAATCATTTAGTTTCGTTACACCATGTAATCACGAAATTCCAAATTTAATTTCATGAATTTACTATGGGCTAGAAGAGATAGTTTCAGAAGAAAAAGAAGTAAAGAGATATACGCAGTTATTTCCTGTGTTGGAGGTGCGAATGGATGGCCTTATTAAAGCCCTAGGATTCTACATATTCTGATTGATTTTAAGTTATAGTTTGTCGTAGAGAATGAAGGTCTTGTTATACGATAAAATTATCGGCTATACGAGGGTTACGCAAGAATTATCGAGAATAAGACACATGGTTCATATTTTTTAGAATTTTATTTTAAATATGTATGTCCAAAGTAGTTGTCTTTAACAATAATACATTTCATCATCCTTTCCTCGTTTTCTCCCACTTCTTAAAAGCTTCCAACCAATATTCATTTAGAATTCTTGCAAAATAATCATGAATTGTATTATGCAGAATCAATAGGTACCGTACCGTTCAACAAGAGTAGCAAACTGAGCGAATACTATGTAGCAAACCGCTATGTCGCTGAACGGTTTGCTCAGTTTCTTAGTGGTGCGCGTTTGAAATTGGGAGAGGTTTAAGGATAAATAAATAACTGTATCAGACTAAATATATGTTATTACTGAAGTTTCTAGACAACATATTATATATTATATCTTTTGCTGTAAACACACAGGTTAATCTACTTTATACATTATAAGAGAGTTGGTGTGAGTCAGTTGAGATGGTTTGGGCATGTGGAGAGAATGGCAAGTGAACGGCTTGTTAAGCGTATATATCTTGGTGAAGTTGAGGGTTTTCGATTGCGTGGCCGACCAGTGTGTAAGTGGATGGATGTGATTGGTAGGGTGCTTAAAGAGAGAGAGAGTTTCCAAGTGTAAAGAGAAGAAGAGCATGTATGAATGCGGTTATGAGTGTGGCCGAGGCGAAAGAAGTCTGCTTAGATAGGAATGTGTGGCGTAGGATGTTTGTTTCCTAACTATTGTTGTGATCCGGATGCGGTATTTCGCTACCGAAAATCGGTCACTTTAATATGTTTAGCGTAAAGTTTATGAGTGTAGTCGAGGCGAAAGAAGTCTGCTTAGATAGGAATGTGTGGCGTAGGATGTTTGTTTCCTAACTATTGTTGTGATCCGGATGCGGTATTTCGCTACCGAAAATCGGTCACTTTAATATGTTTAGAGTAAAGTTTATGAGTGTAGTCGAGGCGAAAGAAGTCTGCTTAGATAGGAATGTGTGGCGTAGGATGATTGTTTGCTAACTATTATTGTGATCCGGATGCGGTATTTCGCTATCGAAATTCGGTCACTTTAATTTGTTTAAGAGTAAGGATTTGTTGTATGATGTTGATGTTGTTCTTATTGTTATCGGGTTTGTGCGAACCCACTAAGTGGGACACGCGTGATTTTATGTATGTATACATTATAATACAATAACCCTGATAATCTTGCACTATTGTACTTTTTATAATTTATTTTAGACCATAGAATTAATAAATATATTACTAGAGGGAGCGTAAAGTATGTTTGTAGGCAATGATACTGATGCCTAGCGATGGAAGGGAAATGAAGCGTCAGCCATATTATACTATTCTATTACTACAATACCCAGCACAGAGTACACTGGGATATTTATAATTAAAATTTACTAAAGATGCACAAAAAATGTATTTGAACACAAAAGTTGAAGGAACAAATTCGAAATATCAGACGACAATGAAGCAAACGCAAATAACGAATCAGAAATGGAACAGTACAATATGGTGGACCATTCCCCGCACAGCTTCAAGATTTCAGACTTGAGCTCACTCTATATTATATATTTTGAACAATATGATCACACACCCTTTGGGGGTGATAAACAATACGTATAAATAAATTTTAGAAGGTAAAAATGAAAGAAATCAAAGAAAGCTGAATACATATATATACTTGTGAAATCAAAATTACTTTTGACTAAGAAACACAAATTTTGCTCATACCTTTCGAAAAGTCAGTAAATAAAATTAACATTGAAAAGATTTTTATTTTAAAAATATATCATCCTCAGATTGTGCGGAGACAACCGATTTCGCAAGTTTGTCTGAATGAGATCTGCTGCAATCTTTTGCGCTTTATTTCAAATTTGCGAAAGAAATTCATAGTGCCAGAAAATCAACGTGTCTGGTTCTCTTGCAATATTAGGGGCTTTCAGATATCTCTCGACTTCTTTATGAGAATCAGGAGTCAGATGGGTTAGATGCTACGATGCAAGACTCAATTAAGCCGTTATGCGCACAATTTTACATTATATATATAAGAAATAGTTTATTGTTATTCTGTGTATAAAAACATAAAAAAAAATAGAACAATTTATACTATGCATTGATTTATAGTATAGTACACAAACACACAAATGTAGTACGTAATTATAAAAGTTTGTACACTTAAACGGCTACTGTGAATTTATTTTTTAATATAAATAGTAAATATGAACAAAAAAAATTATCTGTGTATATTTTGTTACAGAGAAAATATCGTAAACCTTGTAAAAATATTTAAGCACATTATCTGCGAAGTTTCGTTTTTGATTCAAATTCTTTCATTCTTTCAAATGTACGCATTCTTATTTGTGGAATTTTGTTTTAAAAATTTGGAGAGATTCTTGTGCAAGTTTAGGAAGGAATTTTTATCTCGAGATGGCTTGGCGTAAGCTGATATTGCACATTCAGACTCAGACGTCCCAACTCCCAAAACATTCCGATAATTAAATTGCAAACAAATACATAAAAAATATCATTAAAACACGCCTGCAAATGCAAAAATTATCAGTACACGATGTTTTCTCTCAAATTGATATACAGATGTTTCCATTAAACAGCATTATGGTGTTTCGAAGGACCATTATGCTGTTTTGAGATTAGTATAATATTTAGAAGTCCATCTAATCAAAATTAAATTTTCTTTACTTAGTTTATATTTATTACTCAAAATACAAACTAAACGGCATTGTAATAAAATCAAAGTAAAGTTTAAACAAAAAAAAGAATACAAAATATAGGAAAGTAACTTAAATTCAAATAATTTTAATAAGAAATTTCAAAATTTCTGATAATTAGTAGCCATAATGATTTTGACACTAACATACATATGTCATATGTCATAGAATGGTTTTACAATTACGTCGTTTGATTATTAGTGTTACTGCTCTGATGACAACGAGATGATTTACAGTGTTAACAGAATAAATAAATAGGTTGCACTGGTCATAGTTTAAACTGGGAATTACCAACATTTGTTGAGCTCTACGGACTACAGACATTTCGTATTCTTCATGTAAATATTACTATTATCTTAGTGATTCACATATCCTTTTACTGTTGCAGTACTTCGTAGTAAAATCATAAATTATTTTCACACATGGTGCAAAAGATGCACAATCATGTATAGAATATTGCATTCGTCCATTTATTATGGGTATGGACTAAATAAAGATAACGATAATTCTAGTTTCGTATTATATAGGTACTTGTTTTAAAAAAAGAAAGAACACAAATACAACAAAGAACATTTATATTAAAACTATACCTTAAAACTGTAACATAGAAATTATCAAAGTTTAAAAAAAGTTATTAAATTCAAAATATTCGAGTTTTTATCTCGCTTTAACATCTACGTCACATCTACTTTATTCCAAATTCTTACTGGTTTGAAGCCTTCTAATTTTTGAAATTCGGAATCTATTTTCAAGTAAATGAATTAATGTTTGAATTTATGATATTATTGTAGCGTGCATGCACCCGACGCCACTGAGTTTAGCGAACAACTATCAATCAATTTAAATAAATAACTGTTCACTTGAACAGAAATTACAAAGAATAATAAAAATAAACTAACCTACCTTGACAAATAAATCACTAATATTTGTTAATTTTTAGTTTCCATGCCATGGATATCGCTATCGCTAGTTTTGGGGTGATTTTCATCATTTTCATAACCTAATTTTGCTTATTGATGCAGAATTTTATGCTTTACAACTTTTATTTTTTACCTAAAATAATTAGGGAAGCAGGATTTTACATGTTAAAGGCATATATGTTCTGTTTTCAAGTATTCACCCGGTATGCAATTTTTATAAGTATTGAAACAGATCAATTAATTTTTAATAAACTCTACTCTTTGAGATCTATATGAGCTTAACATCTACGTCATAGAATATTATAAACTTATTACGGATTAACGAATAACAATAAAGACTTTCTAGAACTACAAATTTACTTTCAATTTAGACGACCCCATTCAATATTTTTTTTTTTTGATATTCGAATTATAGAAGCGCTAATTACTGACTTTTGAAACACTAAACCATTAATCTATATTTGAAATATTACATTTGACAATTTTCAGTTTCAATTACCTATAAACCAAATGAATTAATTCATGTCCAATCGACGAAAAATTCACAGAGTCCATTATCAATGGATATCTTATTACACTAATGGTTTTCAGCCATTGAATTTTCAGTTTTCAGCGTTCGCGATCGCACGTACGATATTGAGTTATTAACTTTATAGAGTTGTCAAGTTTCAAACAGTGATAAATTTGTGAAAAACGCTAAAGAAATTGATTAATGTCTCTAGCAAAAAGCAAAAGTATTTGCAAAAAGGCAACCTGCACAGAGAAAGATTCAAATCGATTTATCCAGGAAAAATGAGATCATTAATAAAATGAATGGGAGTCGAAGTTAAGGGTTCGATTCCAAACAGATTTCAAATTAGACAAAGAATTAATTGTTCCAATAAAGTTCCAATATTTTTACTTGCTCTACTTTATACAAAAAGCCAATGCGGAAGCTGAACGCATTTAAAAAAAGACTTGCGATAAATATGCTAATAATTTTACCACGTTTTAAAATTAAGTTTTAATTAACCTATTTTGCGTTTGTTTTTTTGTAAAATAAAAAGTAATTGTGAATGATTGTAGTCTTATATTGTGTAGTTTTTAATTCTACGCAATTTTTGTATGTAGAACTTTCCTCCAAAATTACTAAGTAACTAAGACAACATAAAAAAAATTAGTGAACACAGGAATCCGTGACATAGGCGTTTAACATAGGAAAACTGTTTGTCAAATATTATCTGTCCCGTAAAACTTTATGGCATATGGCTTGATTTACATACAGGGTGTTAATTAACAAGCCATAGGCGTTTAACATGGGCATTCAGTTTTTCCTTACGCAAAACTTCCCACTTAGTTTAAACACAAATATTTTAAATAAAAGTTGTTATAAAATCGAATTTGAAATATTACAAATATTGATTATTTGTTTGTAGTGATGGCCATGGAATAGAAACAAAATTATAAAGAAATGCATATCGTTCGAACTGTCAGAAATTCTATTTTCAAATAAAAATTACAAATAATTATGTTCTACACCGTAATCATTGAACAGATTTACTTGGGTATCAAAATCGTAAATTAACAATTTTGGCACCCAAATATTCAGAATTTTATTCTCTAAACCACTATGTTTAAAGAATCGCATAAAATTTTACTAAACAAAAAATATATTTAAAGAAAAAACTGTTTTCCCATGTTAAACGCCTGTCATAGATTCTTGTATTCCGCCTGTATGGTAATTTTGTATTAGTAGCTATGTGATGTTGGTTGCATTATAATCATTATATATTATTGTAATCAGTGATTTGGGTGATGCCTCCTTCGTTACTGTTGTAATTAATTATTGTTGTACAAATAAGAACTTTAAATGCATAAACGTATCTATAAAATCATAATTAGAATAATAAAGCAAATCGACAGCCAAAAGTTGATCAAAACGTGTTATACAATTGTCAAAAAAATTATTGTTGTGGTTCACTTTCCACAGCAACTACAAGTGCCTAGGTCATACGAGTTAAAGTTTATAATAATATATTGTCGTTATTATCAAAAAACCAAAAATGCGCATAGTACGTAAATATGCAACACAAAAAAAAAATACATTCCAACAATGATAATTATGAAAAAGTCTAGTAATATGTGAAATTAATTTTTTTAATTTAATAATAAATTATTCCGTAAAATAATTTAAAATTTTCAGGATAAATTTTCCAATTCGAAATTTAAAGCAAGATCACATACCGTGCAAACTATTTTTAATTCAATTCAAATTTTAATTAATTTTACTCAGAATAATCAATAGTACACTTCTCATAATTTTTCATACTCAAAAATATACTATGTACCTATAATAGATATTATTTTGTCATTTTCAACTAATACAAATTTTCATGTACCTGTATTTTATATTTTTTGTTCTTTAAAGATATATAAAACACGTGTTCAATTTTTTATTCAATAATATCGTAAAGTTATACGATCCCAATACGTTTGAAAAATATTTGTCTTTCACAACATCAGAAAAGAAAAGTAGTAAATAAAAATAAACTGCAACAAACAAGTAAAAGTTTCCGTAAATACAATAACATACCGCATAAGTTAAAATCGATATAACAGAACACATATTTAGTCATTTCATTAATCTAATAAACTTACCTTAGACACATTGCTTTCATGTCATCGTCCTGCGATGATTAATTAAAATTCATTTTTTCTAATTACTCTAAATCATTCACCACACGAGTAAACACATAAAGAAAATATATACAAATTCTGAACACGATATTTGGCGTTATAGGTTTCACATTTTGTAGTCGTCCGTTTTAGTATTTTATAGTAGGACGGTTCTTTCATTGTAATTGAATTAAAAGTAAATAGAAAAACACATAACCACAATTGCCAAAAATTTCACTCGCACACCGCATCCCTGAATGTAGACTGCACTGCAGTACATAGATTTGCGGAAGTACGAAATGGAAACTCGTGACATCTATCGGGAAAAAGGTGAACTAAGCGCACAGATAGTAAAGTTTGCTATTAACCGTTTCGGGCTGTAGTATTATCTGCTATTACTAATAAAATAGGGATAACAGTGATATCTATAACAGATAAACAGATAGAGATTATACATAATTTTGAGTAAAATTGTTATATAAAAGTATCTCCAGAAACGTTTCATTGCAAAGTTACAACCCTTTGAAGGTGCATCTCACCAGACACATTTTTATTTATAAGTCTGGTTACTAGTTGCGCTAAAATTTTGAAACTTGGTTTGAAGATACTACTTATTTAGATGCATATTTATACTTTCTTTTGTTTCTGTATCTCAACCAGAGACGCCTTATATGGGGATGTTATGAACGTTTTTTATCGTTTCTAGCCCGTAAATTTTAAATAAGTGCAAAAAAAGCCAAATATCACACATTACCAGTTAGTTAAGTAAAATAAAGGGAGCGTAAATTTAATTTTTCCCAATCTAAGTACATGATTTTCTTATTCTGAATCATTCTAGCGTGACCCCGTATTTGGCGTAATATCCTAATTGCCTATGTTCTGAAAATAAAAAAGAAAAGAACAATAAATTTAAAAAAAATGGAGGATGTCAAAAAATCATTTAATCTACATATATTGAAATTATTGTTTATTCTAAAATAAAATATGCTACAATATTTAGAATTAGGTTATACTTTGTTATTTTCCCATTCGTTGAATGGACCATTCCTGCTGGCAGCGAGGACAACGGTTATTCTGTTTCACCCAGAGAGACATGCAGCAATAATGGAAGGAGTGATTGCATTCGCCCCACACTACCACACAGTCCTGCTTGCCGTAGTAGTCTTTTTTACTTTCCGCTTGGCACCGCAGGCATGCATCTAGGAAAGAAAAATTGTTTTAAAATTACAAGATTTACAAAAATATTCTTATTACATATAACTGAAATTATAAGAGCTATTTAGATTAAATGAGACGCTTATAGGACTCCCGGAGCCTAATTCAAATTTACTTTTGTATTCCGAAAAACGCAGGCTACTAAAAAATGAGAAAAAATAAATTTACTTAATTTTTACAAATAAATTTAAGTCCAATTGACTTCTTTATGAACTTACTTTCTTAGGTCAAAAATTTTGATCTTCAGTTTTCAATAAATAAACACATTTTAGAGACCCTAAAATTAGATTTTACTATTTTTATGATGATGTTAGCATATGTATGACGATTTTATCGTTCACGATACCAAATATTACAATTTTTCGTATTCCACCTTTTTACAAGCACATGAAGATTAGAATTTGTAGGGAAATTGTACTTTTCTTGAAGCACTTCACAATTTTCAAATATGTAGTTAAATTACATTTTCCGGTAAATTATATCAATATCAATACCAGAGCCAGGGCCGGCCTCGATCATACTTTCCTGCATGTGTCTACTATGAACGTGGATCACTACACTACTGTAAAATCCTAAGGAAGCGTCGAAGGGCGACTCAAATCCGAAGGCAGGGAATGCTGACTCGCGACTTGTGTCTGCTTCACGATAACACATGTCCTCACAGCCTCAGTGAATTACCAATGCTGTAATGGGCGATTTTAGATGGGATGTTGTGGACCATCCACCACACAGCCCCGATCTGGTACCGCCGGTTTTTTTTTATCTCTTACTTCATTTACATAAGAATCTGACAGGTAAAAAAATTAAATAAAAAACTGTACAAAGTACAAATGCGACACTTGGTGAACTGCTCTAAATAATATTTAAATTACACTTGGCAAAGTTCACAAAATTTCAGTCTCTGAATCAACCTCTCGGTCATTTATCAAAGACAGGCCCACTCAACCAGTACCACAGACGCGTTTCGCTCTTATTAAAGCTCATCAGTGTGGTGTACTGACGCCTCTTTCCAGGCACTGAGACTGGTTGAGCGGACGGATGATAAACATCCCACAAAGATATCAAGCCTGCAGAGGTAACTAACCACATGCAGAGCCATCTATCGAGAAAACCGCGAGCTTGGCTAGCAGAATAATAATAAAAAAACTGTACAAAGTACAAATGCGACACTTGGTGAACTGCTCTAAATAGTATTTAAATTACACTTGGCAAAGTTCACAAAATTTGTGGGATGTTTATCATCCGTCCGCTCAACCAGTCTCAGTGCCTGGAAAGAGGCGTCAGTACACCACACTGATGAGCTCCAATAAGAGCGAAACGCGTCTGTGGTTCTGGTTGAGTGGGCCAGTCTCTGATAAATGACCGAGTGGTTGATTCAGAGACTGAAATTTTGTGAACTTTGTCAAGTGTAATTTAAATATTAAAAAAATTAAAAACGAAGATAAGGTAAAAGAGAATGAGAAACACCCTCCTGTAAGATTTGTGAGAATAATTTCTTTTTTCGATTTTTGGTATGTTGACTTCTTTCTTTACATTCTATGGATATAGAGATTAAAATTAAATTTTATAAATTATGCAACCAATACTACAAACATGGAAATAGTTAATATGTTTAAATGATTTAAATATCATTGATTGACAGATGTCAGTGTCAAGTGTAATTTTTATAGATACTATGTTACATAAAATCTTTTATAAAAAAACTTTTTATACGTATTTATATAAAATATACATATGGAACTAATGGGAGGTATTATCCAGGCCCTGGCCACATCAGATTGTATACAACTTATGTCATTAGTAATTTTAAAAAAATATGGCTAATAATTTACGAGATATAACAACACAGACTTATAATTTATAAAATTAATCCACTTTAAATTTTTGTTTTTAAAAACAGACCAACTAGGAAGTTATACATACTTATGTGAATTATATAGCACATGTGTACTCATTTTGCATAGTTCATGGCGTACACCATTGTTGCCACAAATTAGTAAGTACATAAATTTTTCTCGAAAAAATTAAATTATTATAATAGACTATAATAGATGTGTCAAATATTTGATTTAATATTCGGTATTAATGGACTATTTTTACATTATTCGAATAAGGCTGTATTACTCAATTCTAATGTTTAATTTTCCATGGAATGTCTACTTTTTAAATAAAATAATATTTCTGTCGTAACCAAATATTTTCCATATGTTACCGATATTTTCCTTAATATTCGCCAGTAATGCAGCGATAATTGACTTGCAATGGCGGCTTGTGCCTTTTAGGAATGAGGAGGCAAATTTTATATTCAAAACTATAAACTCTACTTAGTCAAAAAAAAAATCATGAAAAATGCTAGATTTAAAAACAAACCTACAAATATTTAAGTTTTAGTTACTTAGCAGTTCAAAGTTTAAACAACAAGAACAGCTACCCTAAGCAATAAAACCGTAAATGAAGATCACAGTTCGCACAATTCGCATCGTCACTGTTCGCTTGGAAACTGCAGACTGCATTCTGCACTGAGGCACTGATTATCCCCACCTATATCCAAAGTACCCCAAACGAACAATCTCGTCTGGATGTGTACGGAGTTTACCAAGTGATGATATTGGCCGGAGTTCTTGCCTCCTATGCTATATTTTCTCTGTTTAACTCATATGTTGCTTCTTACTTCTTCTAACTGTGTCAAGGTCAAAATTAGTTATCTATTCGCAAGGGAAATAGGTGGAGACAAAGTTTAAGTTTCATTAAATAATACTGGGCCGTGTTCCTTCGGAGTGTGATTTTGTGAATCCTGATTATTTAATCGTAATTCTCTAACGAGCCGCCACTGTTGGCTTGATATATACGGAAGTATTTTTTATAGATTCGGTATTTAACTATGCTAGAATGTGGTTATTTTAATTATTTTATTATAGTATAATCCTGACTTGTGTTGTATATTTGTTGGTATTCCATTTAAGGTAGTTAGGAAAATATTTAATATTTTATATGTTAATGTTTTTAACATTGCAAGAATAATTTTCAACTACGACAAAAACTTATTTTGATAAATAACGAATTTAATTTTATATTCGCGAAGAAGAAAATGCTTGTTTGCTCATTAAAGTAATCATAAAATAGAAATTGTTTGCTAATTTAACCGATTTCATAGCTCCTAGGTTGGTTCTTTTGAACACACTAAACCAATTTTTAAACTATACTCTATACTTCCATTATCGTCTTGCTATATTTTCGAAAGCTGAATAGAAGCTCACAAACAATCTACAATATCTCCTGAAGGATATGATATACTCCACTATAATACTCGAAATGCTGCGGAAGTTAGAACAAATAAATATAGACTTAAAATATCTGAAAAAAAATCCTTAAATACCAAATTATACAATCACTTACCTACAAACATAAAATTATTGGGATTAAAACATTTTAATCCAGAGTCAAAAAAACTTCTCTGCATGCACTGATTTTTCTCTGTTGAGGAATACTTAAATACCTCACTCCATGAAGAGCTCCAGCAAATTTTTATAAACATTTTCCCTATTTTTTATATACTTTCTTTGATAAACGATAACTTATTAATTAGTCTGTACGTTTTCATTGGAATATACCTGCATTTTGAAATTTTAAATTGACTTATCATAAATGTTATGTACATAAAATGATAAATAAAAATATTATTATTATTATTGTACCACTTAAAATGAATACCCTGTATACTAAACATTCACGATACGCCGGAGTACAAGTCAAAATATTTTGGACTTCTTCATATACGAGTATAATACTACTTCTGGTACAATTAGCCCAGTAAAATTTAGGACACCTGATTTAGGACACCTAAATTTTGAACAATGCATCTCGTTTTAAGTATTATTCAGAATTAGGTGGCATCAATCCCAATTTAAATGGCCTGACTGTATATAAAATTAGTTACACTTTTTTCTTTACATTTCACCCACGTCTAGAATTATATTGTACTATATTTATTATCGCTTATAGCAAATATATAAAGGTTTTTCCTGTAAAAATATGATATACAATATTATTGGAAATGTATTTTTAAATGGTAATTACTAAATTTGATTTGTATACGAAAAGTGCACTAATTATTGTAATTACACTAATTAAAACCTAGACATTTGGCACTGATATATACAAATGTTCATTACTACTAATAACTATAATGCCATGTAATTATACAAATTTGTCTTAAATATATGGAATTAATAAATTATGTTAAACACGTGAGGGACGATATTAATACATCAGGCATTCGTACTAAACGTGACCACCATTGTCACGTGCTTTGTTTAAATATTTATTCTGTATTAATTAACACAAATAAGAAGTAATTATTGTGCTAAGTACTCTGTTAAATAATTGTTACTTAGTATATTTTAAGACTCCTGTTGTATTTTAGTGCATGTCAATACATTTTTAACTATAGTTATTTGTATTTAACAAATATAACAATTCACATTTATTTATAATATTGTAAAGTTGATAACTAATTCTTCGTGTAAGACTTGTACAAAAGTTTAAAAAAATATATTTTAATTTTTTCTGAGTGGTCTAAATAGAAGCAGTGTTCAGCATAGTTCCATAAATCATGTGTGCTAAATTTAACTGAATTTACTACAATACTGTACATTTATTATAAGAAAGTCCAATCCTGTCCAAATCCAAATGTTATGAAAACTATGACAGTATATATTTATGGTATATTGCATTTCACTTCATTTTCCTGACTTCTTTTTCAATAATAAGGCATTAAATTAGGATTATTTAGAAACTCAGATACTCTTCGACGCCAAATTAAATAATCTTTCTAACCATATCAAAAACTCCTACTATAGTCTCACGAGACGGATGATATTTGAAAAAAAAACTGTTTTCCCATGTTAAACGCCTATATCACGGTTTTCAGTGTTTATCCTGTATAGCAGTAGGCTCTCTGTTTCTATAATCCGGCGGTGCGCTACACTGGATTGTACAGTAACCCAGCGTTTTCAGGTGGACAGAGACTACAAGAACAAGCGTTAAAAATAGCGATTTACGCTAAGAGAAATAGAAGACAAGTTACCATTATTTTTATTTTTTAATCTTTACGAAATGTACGAATACATTATGCAATTTTATTTCAGTTAAGTTTTGAAATGTATATTATTCATATTTGACGGTCAGTTAATTTTTTTTTGCTTTGTTTGTCGTTTTGTAATAAAAATACAGTACGCAGTGATTTATATTATTTCAATGCGTTTTATTCAACAACTTTCCAGTAATCCGGCAATTTCGGTAATCCGGTACAACCCTAGTCTGATATGTGCCGGATTATGAGAGCCTACGCCTCCAGCCTCTGCCCGAATCACGGAATACAACTTGTAGTGGGTTCCGAATATGCGACCTTAAAATCATAAATAAAATAAAAAATAAATATTTCATCACGGTATATTACCCATTGCTGGGTGTGCCAATCTGCTTTGTACACAGATATCGGTAATGATGGAATATTTGTACCGTGTGGGCGCTTACCAGGCGTCACCTCACGGGCACTCATTGCTGTCGTGGAGAGTGCGCCACAGGGGTCAATTTTGTGCCATTAAAATGCGATGTAATTTTTGGCGTCGATCGGGATCGAACCCGGGTCCCCAGATTCGCGACCAGACACTCAGGCACACGGCCACGAGACCCCATGACCTTAAAATCATTGGTAATAATAATGATACTATAATGATATAATTTATGTATTGCAATTCTAAATGACTTCCTATATGCTGATAACCTCAAAATGCGAATTAAAATATTTGGGTTTGTATTCAAGGTGTTGCAAACAATTAATAATATAAACAGATTCAAATGTTGTTAATAAAATATTTAACAAGGTCGAAAACCAAATATGATAATTTAGTGTCACTTGTAATTATTGCAAAAACTATACGAAGAACATGAAGAAATTAATATTGAAATTAGTTTGCATAGTTGTGGTTACTCTTCATTACGCATAGAATTTGAAGGAAATATGATATATAAGTAATACAATATTAAAAAACAATTATTTTTTTTTATTTAAAGGATCGTCATAAATCGAAAAAATACCTCTCATTTACGTTTACAAAGGAACTGAAAATATTACCCGCAATATATAAAAAAAACGATCACTGGTTTCACAAGTTTCGCACAGGTTGTGTTCCCATTTGTTGTTAGGTGATGTATTTAATTCTAGTCGAATCAAATGTTAATAATAAGTATACTTACATAAAATAATAAAGAACTGTTAGTATAATACAAAACAATATAATATGTATGTCTAACTGTTTTGTGTATCTATATTATTTCTTGAATATATTATTAGTATTTACAATAGACCTTGTGTATAAAATAAACTTATTGCTAATTCTAAAAAAATTACATAACTTTTAATTGTCACATAAAACATAAATAAAATAACGCAATCGCAATAATTCTTCATCAATATTTATAGAACATCCCATTGTATTGGCTATTAAACAAATATATAACAATAATTTCCATTTTTATTAAAAATCTGCAATGTAAAAATATAAAATGCCATTTTACAGACAGGATTGGATTAGCCCAAATATATATGTATATGTAAAAACCCTTTTACCATAAGGTGTAGGGTGTACAGATATATTTAACCGTGTACAAATTTCGCCTATTGCTTCTTATTCCTTGCCATCTTCCTAGCGTCTTGAATAGTCGTGTTTTTCTTCTCCAAGATTTTCAGTATTACCTTATCCCAGTTGTCTTTAAGTCTTCCTCGGTTTCCTTTTTCTACCACGTTCGTCATCCATATTTGTCTCACCTGTCTATCTTCGTTCATTCTGATCATGGGGCCCCACCAAGCTAGCTGTCTCTCCTCGATGAAATCCAATACAGACTTACATTGTAGTTGTTCTCTAATTATTTCATTTCTGATTCTATCTCGTAGTGTTACTCCCAGTACACTTTTTAAATATTTCATTTCAAGTGCTTGAATTTTACTTTTCATTGCCGTAGATAAAATCTATGATTCGCAGTCGTATATTATTGAATTGTATACTGTTATCTTCATTTTAATGTTAATCTCCTTCTTTCCTATGAAGCTGTTCTTTATTGCATTGAAGAAATTCGCTGTTTATCGTCAAATTTATTGTTTCAAGCTCACTTGGTACTCTCATGATCTTAGTATTTCTTGTGTTAATTTTTAAACCGTACTTATGGTATGGTTTCATTCCATACATTTATATTAAATTGCATTTTCTCTTCACTGCTTTCCAGAATTACTACGTCGTCTGCGAATGCGCACATTGTTATTTTTGTTACTTGTAAGTTTCTGTATCCTAGGTGTAATTTTCTGAATCGTGTATCGCAATCCTTCATAATTTCCTCCATGATTATTATAAACAGGACTGGGCTCATAACACCCTCCTGTCCTAAATCATTTTTTGTTCCGAAAATTTCTGATTCTCTACTTTGGCTGACGACGTAATATAATAAAAATAAAATGAAAAAACTGGCAAGTAATTACAGAAGATTCACTTTTCGTCCTAAACACCCACATAAAATACTATTAGGTTAATTAATTTCTTTTCTACTATAAATATGTTAAAAACGTATCATTTAATTTTTGTTCTGAACAAATATTAACTAATTGTAAGTTAAAATTAGAAAACTAGGAAATCATTTAAAATAATATACATTATTATTTCAATTTCGTATCATTAACTTGTACTGATTATTTCAAACTAAATTAATAATCGTTTCTATGAATCTATAGTGACACATTGATGAATATTATAAAATATCACAAGAAAATCATTATTCATATTTATTCATGGTTCCATACTTCTTCTAACGGGCTGGCGACTAGGTATTAATTTCGAATGATGCAATATTTACATTACGTATTAATAAATTTTAAAAATCAAAACACAGTTTTTCTCAATTTTAATGAGGTCGACTGCCTGTATACTTTATCTCACCGATTATAGTTCTGACAGCATAGGTTCGTCAAACTTGAAAATGATTTCCAATTTTCAAATAGCACAAAATAATCCCTTTGCAGTTCTCTCCACGACAGCTTTGAGAACTCGTGGGGTGACGCCTGATAAATACTATCAACGGTACAGTGATGAAGATATGCTGGCATTACCAAATATCTGCAAATAAAAGAATATCCAAAATTTTATGTCGATTTTTCAAAAAATACAATGCTTTGTCAGGTGAGATTTAAAAAAATATGCGAAAACAATTTTCAAAGAATGCAAAATTCTAATTTTGGTGAATTTAAATACTTTTCAACATGCTAATTATAACACCGCAGGTCGATATCTCTTTCGTTTCGAAAATAATTTCATTTGAAGTTTTGCGCAAAACTTCCCATTTTGGACGAACGACCCACAAAATGAGTCGAGATATAATTATGATTTTGTCTGTAGAATCCAATGGTGATATTAAAAAGTTCGTATCTGGTCCCATTTTTGGGTTATTGTCCAAAATTGAGCATTTTTCGAATCTCGGAAACGAAAAGAGATATCGACCTGTGATTTCAAATTGGAATTAGCACATTAAGAAATATTTGAATAAAAATATATTTTTGAAACTTTTTAACTTTTTTTCTCAAATATGCGTACTTATGACTTTTTGGCGTAATAAATCAAAAATAAGCAATTTTGTAAAGTTAGTGATAATATTAGCGAATTCTACATATGTAGGTACTTACTATTTTTTTATGAGTTTCAAACAAATATTTCAATTTTTAAAGGAAATAAAATATGTAATACAGAATTGTAAAATGATTTTATTTTCTGATTGTGTACGTGTAAACATATATTATTGTGTAAAGAAAAATTAATTACTTAATTAATTTATTTATTATCATATTCATACATTGCAAGTTGCAAGTTTAGTATTTTTTTTTAAATATTTCATAAATTTTAATATTTGCAAAATTTCACCATGTGGCACCAACTAATTTCTAAAAGTGTATACCAGTTTTGTTAATATTTGTTTATTGGAATTACGATTTTCTATATATTGCAAACTAATGAAAGCCTAAAAATGATTTTAATATGTGTGGAAATAACATAGCTAATTTATAATTATTAACATTTTATTATTAAAAATTCAGTAAACATATGAATAGTTCTTTCACCGAAAAAACAGCATCAAAATATAGATCCAAATTATATAATTTATTATTAATATAAGTATCAAATTTCAACCAGGCTGTTCCCCATATTTGTGTTTTTTCATTATTTTAATATGCACCCCTCTTAAAGTGCAAGATAAAGAATAAAATGAAAATTTCGGGATCTTATTTAAATTATTAATGGAACGGCAGCACAAACCTTCGTTACGACCCTGATTTAACATTTTGTTCGTTGGAGATGTTATTTCTAGTGAATAATGTCATATAAATATACAAGTCCTATTCTTTTCAGTTATTAAAATACATGAAGTTAGAATTTTAATAACAGTTAATTAAAATAATTTTGAAAAACAAAACGTTTATACCGTATGTTTCTTAAATTGGTATTGGTATTGTTTACTCTAAATTTTATCCTTATATCACATGACATAAGGATAATGCAATGGTAATTCACAACCCGTAAAATTTCGAGCAAATCGAATTAAAAATTCCCTAAAAGATGTTTGTGATTTTGTTTCCCATGTCTAAAATTATAAATAGGGAATAAGCAAAATATATAGTAAAAAAATTAATTATCTACAAAAATTTTTTCAAGCATTATTGTCTAAAATCAATAGGCCACTTTTGAATAAGGAAAATCTATTTTTTCATATTAAATCCCAATTGTCCGGTTTTCCTGTTACACCCTGTATATTTTATTTATTCTGTACGCAGAAAAACCTCGAGAAACCAATTAATATTTAAAAAAAACTATAGAAATTAAGCCCCTAAAATATGGGGTCCAAAGCAACTGGTCCTGCATATTAATATATTTTACCCAATATTTCGGGTAGTTCATTCCCCGCATTAGCTTTGATTGTCCATGAAATCGTGACTGTTAGTTGTCCTAAATAGATATAATTTTCCCTAATTTGAATTTGTGTGAAATGATGCAATTTGCATGCAATTGTTTGGCGCGCTGTGAAGTAATAAAGTACGTCACAGTTGGCAGGCCTGGCTATGACGTAGTAGGAGGTCAATCCATGACTTTCCTTAATGAACGTGATGTTTGCACATGTACGCAATGTGTCTCACGTTTATACCCGGTACACAATCACGTTTCAAATAAGAATATTCAACAGTGGGAAACATATGCATCACGACTTCTTCCGATAAATACATAAACATATCATGACGACATTTTGCTGGTTGTTTAATGAAATAAAGTTTCAAATAAATCTCCTACAACTTTTTATTGCCTAGCAAAAACGATATACGATATACTTATTGTCCTTTCAAAATATGTAAAGCTACATACAGTTGATACGTGCAGTTTTGCACGTATACACAAAAATGATTTTAAAAAGGATTAAGAATACCTATACACAGGTTGTCCCAGATCACGTGCACATATGGGGGTCGTGCTAGAATTGTTGAGAATATAAAATATCAAGTAAACCGCGGCAAATAAAATTTGCACTATATATTTATTTATATTATTTGCAATTAAGTTACAAAAATTAAGTTAGTTACAACTTACATAGTTCATTTTTTAAATTATCCCCGCGAATAAAATGGAATTAACCAGAGTAATAGTGTACCCGCCATACTCACCTGATTTGGCATTGTGAGAGTTTTGGCTTTTTTCGTATGAAGATAATATTGATGCTGTTATAGTGCAATAATTCATGATTATTTTGAAAGCATTCCAAAAGAAGATTGATTGTGAGAAGACAAGATGGAGAAATGTAGTACTGTTGAGAGATACTTTGAACATATTTAATATAAAATTCTAAGCAATATGAACCATGTGCCTTATTTTCAATAATTCTAGCGTCCCTCGTACAATGAGATTTGGAAAACTATAGGAAATATGAGGGTAGTTGAATTAAAGTAGTATATTTGCTTTTCCGGAAAAAAATGCATAGGTCGCTAGATATAAGTGAAAATGTAAATTTTGCAGATTTCTTTTACATCCATATATTTACGTTTCAAATTATTTTAATTACCTTCCTGTACCTTTGTTTGGTTGTATCGTAATTGACTCTGAAACAGGTAAAATTTAAAAAATACATTATACAAGGTTCTATTTAAATTCATTTGTTTGTGAGGACCAAGTATTGTAATTCAATTTTGATCCATTTTCATACATACGTAATTCAGGTACCTAACAATATGTCGTTAAAAATAGGTAATCTATTATATTCGAAATTTTGCACAAATATATTAAGTATTATTTAAAATATAAAATGCAAGCAAATAAATAATAAGCAATCGATATATCAATATTTTATTCATTCAAACATTTTGTTATCATAATTATTGCTAGAATGCATAATAAATTATATAAAATGTACGTGTATAAATCTCTATGTTATAAATAAAGTACTTCCTTATTAATATGAGATATTATGTTGCAGTTAAAAATAAGAATAATTTTGCAGACGACATTAAAACACATATGAGTTTTTGATTACAATGGCGTATATTACAATTTCTACTGCATCAGCAAATGAATTTGCAAGTTTCATTGACTTCAATTCGCCATTCTCACATTATATATGTACAACTGCACGTGTATCAAAGTAGATCATTCAAGAATGATGAACTATAATTTTTATCATATATTTAGTCAGGGCTATATTATCCAATAGGCTGACTAGGCTAAAGCCTAGGGCGCCGTAAAGGAAATAGGCGCCGTACCCGATCTATTTGTTTTTATTAGATAATTATTTGTAATTCATCCTAAAAGTATAAATCGTAGAAATGGGCTGATAATCAAAGAGATTTTAAATAAACTAAGAATTGTGAAAAAAGCATGGACCTTGCTGGGATTTGAACCCAGCGCTGTATCTAGTACGATGCATTTTACTTGTATACCTGCCGAATACAACCAATGAGCGCTGCTAACTTCACAAATATAATAGTCAAAATCTTAGCATTTCTCTCGCATTTTATATCAAATTCTCACATGTTTACAAGCAATCAAAATGGATATTATTTTTAGAATGTATTTTATCTTCCCGTTACAAACTGCACGCGAGAAAGGTTTTTTTCTATATTAAGACGAGTAAAATATTTTTACGAATAACAAAACTGCTGATCTCTTATTATCAACTATACGAGTAGAATCAGAAGTTATACAAAAATGCAATTTTCAAGACATTCAAAAATTTTCAAATGTTAAATATATAAAAGTCGTCTAATCATTATTATGTTTCGCGCTTTCATAAATACATATGCATTGTCAAGACATGTTTAATTTTAAGTGCATGTAATATAGGCGTCAAAATGTTATCAGCCTAGGGCGCCCAGATGATTTAATCCGGCTCTGTATTTGGTACGTTTACATGCAGTTTTGAATTTTTTTTCAGTTTTCAGTCAAAATTACACGAAATAGTTTAAGTACATGCAATTTTCAATACATGTTTACAGATTGATTTGAAAACAATTTCGGCGTATGCGCATTTGGCTGATGTAAGTGACAGATCCTCTTCACTCCAAATACTTCATTCCAATTTTATTTTTTTACTTCGTAACACTACGCACAAACTACACAAGTGCCAGTTTATTTGTAGGTTAGAAACACAAAGTGGCAAAAAACATTCTATATACGCATGCACAATATCGAAACTAAGTTTTAAGTGTTTACATGACTAGAAAAGCTAGGCACGCAACGTGCATCCTAGGGCTTAAACAATATTGGTATAACCCTCGACGAACGGTTCGTTCAGAAATTTCAATTCCACTTGGCAACAGACAACAGTTGATAGTACGCCCCATTCTTGTAGTGCAAATAGTGCTACAAATCGATGTTTAAATGCATAGTGTTCCTGATATTCATCATCTGATGTATTTTCCAGTTAAATAATAACGCCGGGCAGTATTTTGGGAATAATCAAGACTACAGCAATGTATGTATATCATCTTCACCCGAAGTTTCTGCTCAGGCTATATTTTCTGATTGAATTATAACAAATTTATTCACATTCAGTATTGTAAATACTAAGAATGCAATAAACTACACACCAAGAGTCATTACCCAACGTAATTGAAGAATTTATTGTTATGATTGAATTTTTGAAAATAAACAACTTTGCACAGATTTATTTTTATTTTTTGTTAGATAAATAAAATGTTTGCAAAACGCTTTTTATTTTATAATTTTACTTTATTGATCAGTTGTTAATATTTTAACATAAAAATAACAAATAAACCCATATTTCATTTGTTACAATTCGATAACAAACTTTTTTTAAGTGTCCGGTTTTTTTGCCACGAGTGTAGTTTTCGAGCAAACTCATAAATTTTAGTTTTAGTTTGAGATAGCTCAAAACCGTTTTGACACTGTATACATGGCGTTTTCAAATCAAAAAACGGTTTCAAAAGTGCATGTAAACTTTCAATATTTAATATAACAATATAAAATTAACGATACTATTTGTGCAACATATAAATATTACTTTTTTAATAGAAATTATTTTATTTGTTATTCTTTTTCAATAAATGAATTGATATTGTCTTATATTTTTATAATTATCTTATTATGTGGAACTTTTCAAGAATTAACTTGTCATCCTTATTTCCGTATTTATTCAAAGTTATCGTTCATACAAACAGTACTCTTGACAATAACAACTATTAATATAAAAAGTTTCTAGAATATTTATGATTTAAAAGCCTAAATTTAGATTTAATGTATTATTTTTTGATATTTTTACATGTTATCAACATAACAACTGTTCTGCAATATGTTTTGAAGAATTATAAAAAGTACTATCTTTTTTTAGATTTTTGATGCATGAAAAACATTCCTTCTGCATTGTGGAAGTAAAGAAATAAATATAAATATTATTATGCCTTGTTTACTAATTTAAATACATCATATACAAGGGTCACACTAGAGTCATTGAGAAAAAGAAAATCAGGTAGAGAGTGGAAAACAAAATTTGTACTATCATTTTAAATATTTATTAATTTGTCATTTGAAATTAAATGGCAAAAGTTAAGTTAGTTAGAAATTGAGACATGATTTATAAAATTTATCTCAGATTTCGAATTACGACTATGTCAAGAATTTACGTATTTACATGTATAAAACAGTTTCATACTTAATAAATGATATAATTTTCGTGACGTTTTATTATTTACAAATTTACGGCACCGCAACACCTCGAAGGAATACTAGCTTATTAACCTCCCTGTCAAATTGACACACCTAACCTCATTAAAAGCATCACTTTCTAACTTGCAAATTCGATATGTCACGAACTTCCACACTATAAAACAACAGTAAACATCCGAGTGACGAGTGTCCGATCAACAAACTTCTGTAAACAGATCAGTTTGTTGTTGTTTATGGAACCTTGGAATAGGTTATGTTTCTTAAATTTCACGGGACTGAAACCTCGCCTTACAGCAAGGACGAAGAAGTATGTTATAGTTTGTCTAAAATAAACAATATTTTGCATATTTAGTATATGCTGATCAGATAATTTTCGTAAACAGCGTATTTGCTCAGAACAAATAACTAGTATAATATTTCGTTCGTGTGAATTTCAACATTCGACTGCGATTCGTGTCTCACACTTCATCCTTTTAAGTAATAACCATCATTATACGGTTATTGAAAAATATACTATTATTGTTATTAATAATATTATTGTGTTATATTACTTTGTTATAAACACAAAAATTTAATAGGTTTTAGTGTAACAAAATTTTATATGTAGTACTAATAGATATATATTGAGAGTATTACGTTATTTTATATATTTCGTTTCAGCTAATATTACTTACTAAGTACCGTATCTTGTAGTTTTTTCATAAAATATTATCAATAACTATTTCTTATCATTTGTAAAATAAAATGCAATATTTAATTTTTTCGCGTGTCTATTTGAATCACCTATTTTTTAATATTGATTTTTTTTTTTCAGAATCGAATTCTACGAAGTTAAATGCATCTTTGTGTGAGAAATAGCAAATATCAGATGCACAGCCTGCTCATGGCAGAGCAGTTAAAGTTTAATTTGAACGTGAAACAACTGCCTTACCTATACTGTTTCTCTTTTAAGTGCGTTAGAATATATTTTCCGATTTTTCTTAACACAACCTTTTAGTTTATGTTCTGTATATTTTATTTAAACATACATAACATTAACTAAAAGGTATTATTGTTGTATTACGAGTTCTGATACATTTTTTAATAATTTACATTTTTCTTTTACTTTTGAATAAAAGCGGTACTAAATTATTTAAAAAATAAAGAAATCTTGTACTGTTTTATAGAAAAATATCGTAATTATCGTTATTCATCCTAATTATGTAAGAAATTTACTGTCTTAGCAACATTGCTAAAAATTGTAACCAAGTGAAACAAAAATGTAAAGCCAGTCATTTTTCTTTTTTATTCAGTGTTCGCAATTATTTTTTGGCTATTTGCTGTAGCAATGTTTCTAAGAGTTAGTAACTACATGTTACAGAATTTCATTTACTATTTATAGCATATTTTTGTAAAAAAGTACTTAAGTTTGAAAAACAATTTGTCAAGCAAAAAAACATTTTTTCTCATTTTCCAGTTACATGTCTTCGACAAATTTTATCATAGTTCCATCTGGAATTCATAATTTTTTTTTGTCCACTATCTTCTTTGACAATTATTTTGTATGTCTTAAAATTTTTGCTTTTTTGACATGTGATTTCTCTAATAGGTGATTCATTTGAAATGTTAGTTTTTTTTATTTTGCTGTTGTTACTTATTAATTTTAGAGTTAAGTTGTAAATATAAAACTTATTCAAAATTAAAAACTATACAATATCGCAAAAAAATATTCGCAATTCATAGCATTTTTCAGAGAGCTATGTGTTATTATGGTAAGTTTTTAATTCTGAACAAGTTTTGTATTTACAATTTTATTTAAAATGCAGTGAAGCCAACTTATTAGCCAATGCACGTCATCAACAATTATTTCCTCTTTTGTTTTTTTACACATAAAAACAAATTTCACATTAAAGTCTAATATTTCATTCATTTCAACTTATAAATTATTTAAACAAAAACCGAATATGTAAATTATTTAAAATAGATATTATTTTTATTAGCTCCTGTGACGTGCATTGGGTGATACCTTGACTTTACTGTACATCATGAATGAAGAAGGAAACAAAATAAAAAATAAATTAATTTCCATTATAGTAGCATAAATCTTTAATGTAAATAAATGATGCCACTGTCAAGATGAAATAATGAAGTACTTAGAATGACGTCAAAATAAATATGATGTAAATAGAGGCACGACATTTAATTGATCTGTTCAAAATATTGTGTACGTCTGATCATATTCACGTACACATCCTCGGCAATGAATAACAGATAGATGAAAATGAATTTAAATATACATTGTATTCCTATGTTTAATAAGTTGCTTTTGCCGTTATACAAAACATGAAGTAGCAATATTGTACTTGTTTGGATACAAGGGTGTCGCTGAAATTTTTGAAATTAAGACACATGGTTAATATTTTTTAGTATTTTATTTTAAATATGTGCAAAAAGTAGTTCCCTTCAACAATAATACATTTCATCATTATTTGTTTCCGCTTCTTAAAAGATCCTAACGAATCTTCATGTGGAATGCTTTCAAAATAATCGTGAATTGCATTATCAATTTCTTCTTCAGACGAAAATCTTCTACCTCCGTCGAAAAAATAGCCAAAAGTCGCACATTTCCAAATCAGGTGAGTATGTTGGGTATTTTGTTACGTTTATATTTTTTTCATAAGAAATAGAAGAAAATTCTCTCTGGTAACTTAATTCCATATTTTAAAAATTGATTATATTTGTAAAAACACTTTCCCATGTTAAACGTCTCTGTCAGGCAGGCAAATATATGGCAAGAAAAATATATTTTTATAGTACGTATGTATGTAACATTTCCTAGAATATTAGTAGTGTACATTTTGCAAAATAAATCAAATTAAATTTTTCAAAGTAAATCATATATTGGACAATATAAATGTCAAGGTAGATCTTATAACATATAGCATCTTTACACAACTAGGTCAGTACTATAAAATCACTTAACACAATCAAATGTTCAACGCTAAAGAGTTTATTTGATTAGTGTTGAAAGTTTTACATTACAAACAGTATCATTTCCATCAACTAGCATAACATAAAAACATAAATATCATCACAGTTTATTGGCCATTGCTGAGTATGCCAATCTGCCTTTATTCGCAGATTTCGACAATAGCTATACAATATCTCTATAGTAAAGGACGTAAAGGACTTACTGCCCCACATACCACAGGGGTTTAAATATTGGAAATAACTTCGACTCCGACCCTGTGTTACATATAAAAAGTTATTTGTCTGAAAAACGGAACTGATAATACATAAATAAAAACAGCGGTAACGAAAATCAAAGTTTAAAAGTAGATTTTCCATAAATATAAACAATGATTTGTAATTCTGATTATTATCAAATCATTTATGTTTATTGATTTTTATCAAAAATATCGAGGAAACTCCAAACATTCAAAGTTTACATATATAGTATGAGTTTAATGAACAAAGACTATTTAATGATTCACATTTTTACAATATTTTATCTATATATAATCACACGTGTGTATTTGTTTATAGTGTCGGGTCCATGTCACCGTAAATACTTCGAGTAATAAGCGAACTACTATAACTTTTTGTTATATCTCAAAGATTATGCGCCATAAAAATTATTTTTTCTACAGTCTACATAAAAAGTAGCCATTTGCACTCTCTTTTGTCAACGCAAAATGTCACTTTGCCACTCTAGCGTGGTAAAGTAGAAAAAACGCTCGCTGTCCAAATTTCTAACTATACAATGTTGAGAAATGTCACTTGTCTACATTCTTAATGGAAACGTTTAGTCAGGAACTAATGGCACTGTAGTGACACATTTACCACTTTTACAAATCAATCTGACATATAACTGCTCTGTCGGTATGTTACATAACCAAAAAAAAAAAAAATGCCGCACTATTGTGAAAATAAAATAGGGCATTGATTTACAAAAATGAAACTATAAAATGTTTAGATTAGATTGAAGCAATAGGTCAAGAAGAATGGGAAATAACGATAAATTAAAATTAAATACAAAAGACGTTTTTTCTTTATATTAATCCTTATTAATTGAGTAGTAGTGTAAGCACAAAGTGTACATTTTATTATTTTTTGTTATGGTAGCGACTGTAGAAAAAATCTTGTGTGTGTTTCGAACGCAATGGACATGTCGATTTCGAGAGAACCTCTCAATCAACAATGTCCTATTTTGCGCTTTTAATACACAAATAGCTATTGTATGCTACTGAATAGGCAATAAAAATAACTATTTTTTTTATTATTTAAAACATTTTTCTCGATTATTGATTGTTTTTATCATTATCTAGTAGCCTACGAGAATTTTAAGAAAAACAAAAGTACATCTGAAGGACCCTACAGTATTTATATTCTCGACTCTGCCAGAGCTAGTGTTTCACAAGACAAGATTTCTTGTCTTGCTGGCTACTTTTTGTCTTTTCTTGCAAAACAAGGCAAGAAATTTAAATAACTCTTGTCTTGCGTGTTATTCTTGCAAACAAAAATCTTGTCTTGCTTGCAAACTTCTTGCATATTTCTTGTCTTACATGTTTGGATGGATTGTTCATTGAATCACTTTTAAATATAATGAAGAAGACAACTAGAACAATAAAAATGCAAGATTATCGTGAAACACTAGCTAGAGAAGAGCTATCGTAGTGTCGCGCACTGACGATACTGACGATGAACTGAGATAGAAGCGAAACTATATAGAATAAGCAAAAATTCTATTATTTAACTATACCACTTCATCATGTGAATTTGATTATTTTTATTGCAATCACGAGAACATAATTAAAATAATTTGCAATGTGATTTCAATTTATCAATAAATTTCAGACAATGCACTATTGAATATTTTGAAATGATTACTCTTAAAGAAGGAAACAAATGAGATGTGACGTACATCAGGGCAAAGTTCATATAAACAACAAACAATTGAATAAGTTGAATGACAACTAAAAAACAAAAATCTAAACACGCTAAACGTGATATGTAAACGTTGTACGTATAAATGTAGTTCATTATATTTTTGGATTCTAGGAAATTATTTCTGACAACGTAAAAATGGATTTGATTTATAAATATTGATGTTTTAAATGCACCGGATCAAAGAAAAATAGATAAGTGAAACCGAACAAGTTATCATAGGTTAAAATAAACAATGTTTTCGCAATTTTCAGGACATATTTTTAATCAGTCTGACAGTGGCGTAGCATTATCACTTTTGCAAAAAGGGGTACCAAAAATTTATTTACAAAAAATATATACAGCTTTAAATAAAGAAATAATTACAAAATATTTTCTTATTAAGATCAATTAATAAATAACTGCAGAAATGGTAAATGTAAATTTAAAAAAAAAATTTAATTAAATTTGAGCAACATGTGTCTTTTTTTAATTTACTGTAATGACGTAGATTTTCCCGATAACAGTTCGAAGTGATAACAACGCTATCTACTGAAGGAATATGGAAACATTGCTTGTGACAATTTTTTGGCAGACAGGTGGTGTAAAACGATTTGTTTAAAAGAAATGTCTGATAAATACATTTTTTATTTTATTGATGTCCGATGTTTATATTAGTAAGCAGTAAGTAAAGTTACCAAAATCAAACACAAGATAGAATCAGATGACAATATTTCAACTTTCTCTTTCTTTTAGATTTAGAGTAATTTAAAATATTAAAAGATTTAGCTATAAATTTTACTACAGTGGAACACCCTATTTCTTTGTTTTATTCTTTACTTTTTTTTCAAAAATAGTTTTCTAGCTTAAATTCAACAAAAAAATATATTTTTTTTAATTGTCTTTTTATCATCTAATCAACTAAAGATGAAAACAACTATTCTACTATACCTTTATAGGTCGATTCTGTTCACATCTGTAAGTCTTACAAAATCGCAACGAAAGCTGCCACTCTTATGTGTAATTTTATATTAATCAACAAGAATAGATGTGTTTTTGTTCCTTTTTTACAGATTTACAGATCTGTATGACTTACAGTATTAAACAGAATGGACCCATTAGTTACGTCCGATGGTACTTCTGTAATAGTTTGGAGATGTTTGGATGGAAACAGAATGTATGAGTTGGAAGGTATTTTAAAAACGAAGAATATAAAAATTACATTAAACGGTATTACTTGGTAAAATATAGTGAACAGTTTGAAGAGATGGAAGCAAAACAATAATTCAAAATATTCATCTAACTTATGACAATATTCAACATAAAAAAGATAATGTACGTATGATAAGGTATAAACGGTACTTTTATTCAGTTGGAAACTAGTTTATATATATATAGAAAAACCGATAAAACTACTTCAAATATTATATAATACTATTAAATGATAAAATTAAATTATAAAAGAACTTCCTATCATATTTAAACTTTGTTATCTATAAAAAAATACTAGGAGGAGGGTGTGACATTAAAATCAATCAATTTTCCTGCTTCTACAATTTATTTATGTACATCGTGTAGTCCCGTGTATCCGGGATGTAACAAAAAGAAACAAATAAAATTCTAAAAGTTCAATTAATTGAACTTAAGATTATAATTATCTAATTTAAGTGAACTGAGAAAATATCAAAACAAATGACAAATATATCATTTTTTTGTAGTATTGTCTACAATTTGCAGAAAAGAAACAAAGTGCAGATATTTTAAACAAGAAAATGCGTCATCAAATCGGTTATTTTAGTGCAGTAGTACAATTTATACTCAATACTTAATAGATGCTAGGAGAGGAATTATTATCCGATATTTCAGACATAAATATGGTCAAAGTAGTTTCCGAGGTAGTTGCCTTCAACAACAATACATTTCAACATTATTTTCGCCCATTTATTAAAAGCACCCAATCATTTTTCTTTTGAAATGCTTTATAAATAATTATGAATTGCACTACTGCAGCACTATTCTTCTACAGACTGAAACCTTCTACCCCGTAAGCCTAAAAAATATTACTTTTATAAATTTTTTTCATCAAAAATAGAAGAAAATGTCTGCTATTTCTTATTTTCACTCATTCATTAACCAAATTAACATTAACAACTTAATTTCAAATAACAGACAAATTTTCTTATTTTCATTCATTCTAGCGTGACCCTCGTATTACGTAATGACCAAAAATGGTCCAAAATACGTACTGTTATTTTGACATTTTTTTTGTAGAGCTCTTACTTAAAATGATTTAAAAATCATGGATAATTGTTGGAGAGTTAACCATGGGGTCATTTTTATATGATAAATTACTTTAACCTGAATTAACCTTGACTCATCAGTTATCAAAATCAATACAGTAAACCGGATATTTTGCTTTTTATGTTATTTTTGTTCATTGCTAATCGGTTTTGTACTCTACCCACAAAAGCTGCTTTGAGAATTCGTTTTTTTAGCTTCCAACTACACTAATATGATAAAATTGGGCTAACTCTAAAATCTGTGCGCCCCAGGCTATTGGGTACAAATATATTGCCATTACCGAAATCTGCGAATAAATGCAGATAGACATACCCAGAAGTAAGCAATACACCGAAATGATATATTTGTTTTTCTCTAAACGTCAAAAGTATATTTAATTTACGTTGTATATATAGATAACTATGTCGTTCGAACTATCACTCGAAGTCCATGCTTCTGATTGGTCGGTTCTAGAGGCTCGTTTGTTATATCTACGTAATTATCGACTGTTTTTTGCTGAGGTGTACATGATTTTCCAGATTGCAAAGTATAAATTACTTCTGCGAAATACCTCTCTTTTATAATTACGAGTACTGGTGTTTGTTTTCATTACGAAATAATCAAAGTTCACTATGATGTTTTTTTGGTTTGCTTTTGAAAGTATGAGGTAATAACAGTGAAGACAAAAAACGCATGCTAAAGCAAGTTTTACAATAGTGACTCTAAAATAATTATTTAGACCAAAGGTGCGTAAACTTTTCTTGTGGCACCCCCTTTTTTCTTCAAGATACAAAATCTATTTTTAGATTATATGAAACTTTCGAATGTCATCAAACTGTTTTAGATAATAACTTTTTTTACTTCAACAACTACTGACATTGAAATCTGCGCCTGCGCAGCGGACACATTTTGACATAACACATAAGGACAATAAAATTTCTCTCAAAACTAAGTAAACGATGCGATATATGAGTATACATTTATATATTGTTTTATTCCTGATTTTTTATGAAAAGTTGCACAATCCAGCCTTAAAAAAATGACAGTACAGTAATAAATCAATTTTGACGAGTTGTTTATATTATTATTTTATCATTTTATTTGTTAATAAAAAATATACTTAACTTATTGAAGTGCATTAATTATTCCTTTTTTAACCAGTATTTTCGGGATTTGGTAAATTCTAAGAAACTCTATCTTAGTGACAAAATATATGTGTAGCCGAAAAATCGGTACCAAGAAATAACATTTGACCTAAGGTTACATGTCATTGCTATTAAAAATAGTAAAATAATTTTTAAATTCACTATGTGTTATTTAATATATTTTTTAAAATTATATCATTATAAAATATAAAAATAAAACGGAAGAAGGATAACTATTTTGTTCTTATTTTTTTCTAATTTTAAGGTTAAATCTGTGGTTTTGTCAATATTAATATTTTAGATAATCAAATTTTAAAATTTCTCAGCTTATATAGGTTGTTCGAAAAATAGGCGTCGATCTCTTTAGGAATGGTAAAAGTGACCACCATAAATCAAAATTTCTATTACATTTACCCTAATTGGCTTTGTAGGAAATATAGGCCTCTAATGTTATCCAATCGGACTTTAGGTCGTGTTGTAGTTTTTAATCATAAATCCAAACGACAAAAATAATTAATAGCTAGTTTGACTGATTGAAAACAGTAGTGTTCGTTCACTGTGTTAAAAAATTTAATTTGCGAAAATGGATGAATATAGTTTAATTTTTTTACAATAATGCTTCAACAGGCATCAAAGTTTTTGATTTCTTTTGTTAAAAAAAAAAATAGAAATAAAATAAATGCTAACAAACATGATTGCATACTAGCATTTCACAATCTAATTTTATTTATACAAATTAATAAATTATTTATTTACTACAGAATTCTGAATTTCTTCTTTTCATCGAATATAGTATAGTAAACACAAATAATCTTATTATTATTTCTATCTTTTAAATACTGTGAATAAAGTAATAAACATTTGTTTTGTTTACTTGTTATTTACTGGCAACAAGCGGTCTCCCGGTTAGTGCTTATACATGCAATACTCTATGGTATTACAACATTCTGCTGATAAAGCACATATCAGACTTCGACAGCTCATCAGGGCCAAATTATCGTCAACGCATAGTTTGAATTAGCAATATACGCATTGATAAAGATAAGCCAATTAAATTATGGATTACTGGCAATCAAATTTTTATGTTAAGAAGATTACAATAATAGCAACAATGTTACAATACTTATATTAGTTCTCTTATCATTAACAATTTTTATTTGCATATTCATAGTACTAGTTATTAATCTGCAGCTTCAGCTAGATTAAATGAACACTAAAATACGAAGCGGCAATAAACCATAAACACAAAGTAGCAAAACGTTTACGTTATATGTAGCAAAAGAAATTTATACTGAAGTCAAGATATTAGTCATCAATTTTTTCAAAAATCATAATAATTGCGTAAGCTTCAACTTAATTGTTTTTTTTAATAAAGCCATATATAGAGGGTGGAATGCGAAATTGGAAACACCTTTTTTCTTGGAAGTTATTACAGATACTGAAAAAAAATTTAAATAAAGTTTTTAGTACTTTTAATAAGCTAACTAAATCTGTACAAATTTGGTAAAAAAAGTTTAATTTTCGTAGATATTGCCATATTTGTACTTTTTAAAATAGAATACCTGTATATTATTGCACTAATTAATAGAAAATAATTTTTGCTATAAAAAGCTTAGGTTCTTACCTTCTAAACTTGATAGTTTTTGAGATATTAATGAAAATATTTAAATGTTTCTTCTCAAAATAAAGTGTGCGTTGAAAACAAAATTTGTTGACAGTTGAGTTATTTTGTATTGTATTTGCGCAAAAAAATTGTGTTGCATACATACGAGGATGGTTTGAAAAGTCCGTGCAAAAATGAAAACTACTTAATTTTTCGGGATATTTTTTTTATTATTTTTCAACGTAGTCTCCTTTTACACTTATACACTTCGTCCAACGCTGCTCCAGTTTGTTGATCCCTTCCAAATAATAAGATTGGTCCAACTCTGCAAAATAGGCTTTCGTTTCTGCAATCACCTCCTCTTTTGAATAAAATCTTCTTCCCGCCAACCATTTCTTCATATTGGGGAACAAGTAGTAGTCCGAAGGAGCCAAATCTGGAGAATAGGGAAGATGTGGAACGAGTTGTAAATTTAATTCCATCAATTTTGCGGCTACAATCACAGATGAGTGAGTTGGTGCGTTTTCGTGATGGAAAAGGACTTTTTTGTGGACCAATCGTGGACATTTTTCTTGCAGCTCGGTGTTTAAACGGTCCAATAACGATGAATAGTATGCACCTGTTATAGTTTTACCCTTTTCCAAATAGTCGATGAGGATTATTCTGGAGTAGTGACCTCGATAGGATGTCCAGGACGTTCAGCGTCACTTTTGCTCATATGCCCACTCCGAAAATTTTGAAACCACTTATAAACTGTTCTAATCGGAGGTGCAGATTCACCATAATGTTTATCGAGCTTCTCCTTAGTCTTCTGAGGCGAATTGCCTTTCATAAAATAATGTTTGATCAACACACGAAATTCTTTTTCTTCCATTTTTTGAAAATCACTCGACTTTCTCAATTTAAACGAACGTCAAATACAGAGAAATAGACCGATCTGGTTGAAACTTGGTGAGCGTTCTTCCAAGACATGTCACTAACTAAACATAACCTCGATACGTACCAGTGTTACCATCGCTCGAACGGACTTTTCAAATCACCCTCGTACAATTATTACTTTGTGTCAATAATGGCAGATTATTCAATTAATGAGAAGTTACATATGATAAAATGTTATTATTTATCAAATAATAATTCAAGACAAGCCCTGCAATTATACAGACAATAATATTAAATTAGAAAGAAAGCTGCGTAGGACTAGATCAGTATTAAGGAATTACGAAACACGTGAGGTTAATGAAAATTTAGAAATTGATGTATTGGCATATTTCAATGTTTACCGGAAAAATTCAATTAGAGAAGCTGCATTGGAACTAAATACCACACATACAAAGGTTCTTAAGATTTTAAAGAAGTGTGGGTGCTCTTAAGATTTTGTATATATTATTATTATTATTGTTATTGATGTAAATAGTTATTTCGTAGTTATTTTTCTTGTAAAATAAAATGCGAGACGCTGTTATCATTTTTCCTTTTCCAACATTCCGATCCATTGTCAAAGTCACGTACATCATCCCTTGCATGCATCTGACCTTGGTAATCCCAGGCTCCAAAATACCGCTTTCCCTAGGATTTCCAAGAACTCGTACAGCCCAACAATGTGTTTACTCCCGCTCTGTACGAGACACTGAGACAGTTCTTCTCTGCGATCCAACGCCTCAACATCTTCCTGACACGTCTCGCCCAAAAAAAAGACTTATATTTTATTCATTTCCTTGACCAACCCTAATCACTTCAGAAGCATAAGACAAAGCCTATAAAATACACAAAATTCATAATCTTCATCCGGGCGATGATGTAAGAAGATCGTGGCCCGTAAGATCTCCTCATCTATCGCCTTTAGATTGTTTTCTATGGGGAGCTATCAAAAATAAAATTTATGTAATGCCCGTTGCTACACTTGACGAACTGAAAAACATAATTAAGACAAGCTGTTGTTGAATTAAATACAAATAATGTAAAACAAAGTTTATTAAAAAGGCTTTATTTATATGTATGAGAAAACGGTGGCAATTTTGAACATTTTTTGTAGTTCGATAACATTTATTTTGTGTTTACCTATGACCTACTATGATAATAAAATAATTGTTTATTTTGTACATTATTTTTAATAGTAATTTTGTTTTCAACGCACACTGTATTTTGAGTAGCAACATTTAAATACTTTCATATAATCTCAAAAACTATCAAGTTTAGAAGGTAAGAACCCTTAAACTTTTTCAAAGAAAAATTATTTTCTATTAATTAGTGCAATAATATACAGGGTATTCCATTTAAAATTAAACTTTTTTTACCAAATTTATACAAATTTAGTTAGCTTATTAAAAGTACTAAAAACTTTATTTAAACAATCGTCGTCATGACCACCAACTTCAATGCAAACATTGCACCTTCGAAGCATATTTGGATACATTCGTTCAAAATGCCAGAATTTATTTGAATTTCTTGTGCTGCTGTACACTACGCCGTACATTAACACCATGTTAACGTAATCGCGAACAGATGCTCATTCATAATGCGCCTGCAATTAAATTCAAGTTAAAATAAACAAAATAATAATTGAAGGGATAGGTCACAGCCAACTAAAATAATTACTTTTTCAAAGCCTGTAACTCGAAAACGGTGCGTTTGTGGATATGAGTTTATTAGTAAAAGTTAGTCTATTTTACAACCCCTATAGCCTATAAGTTTGTAACGCGTATTCATTAACGTCCTGTATAATGCTATACCGCAATATGCAATGAAAGATGTGATAATTTAATATTTTTCAAATATTTTTCTATAAATATTCTATAAATATAAATTCTCTTAAAGCTGATCACACTCTATAAGTGTGATCAATTTCATAACCAATAAAAGACATTTTTTTCTACAAATGTTTTCTAAATTATCAAGTTCAAATGTAAATAATATTAGCTTACGCAGATGTACAAGAAAATAATGAAATATCATTTTATTTATTCCATTTATAATAACACATTTCAATCACCAAACTATGTCAATGATTATCAACATTTTTTTATCCGGCTACTATAGTAAACAAAATTATATAAATGATGTACAAAAGGACTTTTATTATTTTTTAGAAAAACTACAAAAACATGTATTTTATCGTATGAAAGAAATGTATGAGTTATTATTAATAAAGTACAATAAACATATTTTTCTAGACTAAATAACAAATATTTCCAATAAGATAAAAGAAACCACTTTATTTTTGTTTGTACTTATTATTTCTCAATAAGGACATAACAAAGCCAAATACACAAATTTTAATAATAAATAATAATTAATGACCCATACATTTTTACATATTTTCCTATAAAAATAATTTCAAAATATATTTGAAACATACATACGAATACGGTCATTAAAACACATGCTGAAATATGATAGCAGTTCAAGATCATCTTATAAAAAATATGAAGATTTCATTAAAAAATATATTATACGCTTATACGCATTTGCTCTATTCTCATTAAGGAATATATATATATATATATATATATATATATATATATATATATATATATATATATATATATATATATATATATATATATATATATATACAGAGTGAGACTGAAAAACGGGCCACTCAAAATAAGTTTTTTATTTATAATTATTTTTCAATTTTCTTGATATATTTGTAAACTAGGCTTAGGGACTTAAAAAACATGGTATTTGGCAAGATGGTAGCGCTTCCGGTTTAACCAGAAGTGACTTTAACATTCATATATCAAATAGGACAGCCTGTATATTTTTATATTTGGAATCTGCGTAAAATTACGAATTCAACGATATACTTGAAATGAATTTTTATTGAAAAAATAAATTAGAAAAACGTAAGAAAAAATATGACCAATTAACCTGGTAAGCCATATCAGGTAGGATGTAATAACAAATTGATTATTTTTTTAACAAAATATAGTATCCTACAAATATAACTTACTATTTAAACATTACTCAATATTATCTCAACTGTTTTCATAGCCTGCCGGATATCATGACAACATTATTAATATATTTTTTTTTAATTTTGTAATTTATTATTTTAATATAAATGCACTTCAAGCATATCGTTGAATTTGTAATTTTAGATAGATTCCAAATATATAAAATTATATAGGCTGTCCCATTTGAAATATGAGAGTTAATGTCACTTGCGGTTAAACCGGAAGCACTACCATCATACCAAACACCATAATTTGTGAGCCCTTAACCTAGTTTACAAATATATAAACAAACTTAAAAAAGGTCCATGAATTTTTCACAATTTCTTTCTTCGTTTATTTAAAAATCTCTTTGTTCTATTAAGCCCATTTCTAAGAACCATATATGAATTTTTTTACATTTTACTTATTTTCACATTCAGTCAACAGGAAAAATACATCATCATCATCATCATTCTCTGCATTACGCTCCTAGTCGAAGCTTAGCATCCTCCGCTATTCTCTTCCATTCCGGTCTGTTCTGCACGTCTCTCGTCCAATTTATCACACCTAGTTTCTTAATATCCTGTATTACTTGGTCTTCCCACCTGTTCCGTGGTCTACCCCTGCTTCTTGTTCCTCTAGGCTCACTTTGTAATAGTCTTCGCGGCATTCTATGCTCTTCCATTCTTTTGGTGTGTCCAAACCATTTTATTCTGTTGGCTTTTATTGTTGCAACTATATTAGGTCTATTGTATAGTTCGTATAACTCAAAGTTATATTTTATTCTCCAGCCGTCATTTTCTTCCGTTGGACCGTATATTTTCCTCAGTATTTTCCTTTCAAAGGTGTGGAGCAATCTTTCATCTACTTTGGTTATGGTCCATGTTTCACTTCCATATGTTGTCACTGGTTTAATTAATGTTTCGTAGATTTTTAGTTTCGTATTTTGTGACACTGCTTTCGATTTCATTAGTTTCATATTTGCATAGTAGCTCTTATTTGCCAGTAATATTCTTCTTCGTATTTCTTCTGACGTGTTGTTGTTCTTGTTTAATATCGAGCCTAGATAGACAAAGTTGTTTACTTGCTGGAATGTGTAGTTATCAATATCCAAGGCATTGTTTTCTGCCTGTTGTCTTTTCCCTGTTATTAGTATCTTACTTTTGTCTTCGTTTATTAGCAATCCGACATCTCTTGCTGTTTTTTCTGGGCTTCTAAACGTTTCTTCCAGTTCTTCTTTACTTCTTGTGATGATCACCACATCATCCGCAAATGCAAGTATTTGATGTGCATTTACGAATATATTACCATTTCTCGTTATTCTTGCTTCGTTTACTGTTTTTTCCAGTGTGAGATTGAATAACAGTGGTGCCAGAGCATCTCCTTGCCTAATACCATCTTTTGTTTCAAATATGTCTGACTTGTCTTGTCCTATTTTAACTTTGTTTAAGGTGATGTCTGCTGTTAGCTTCGTTAATCTTATGAGTTTTCCCGGTATTTTAAAATCTTCCATAGCTTCCCATAGTTTACTTCTTTTGATTGAGTCATACGCTTTCTTGAAATCGATAAACAGGAAGTATGTTGCTATGTTATGTTCCCAGTTCTTCTCCAGTATTTGTTTTATGGTGAATATGTGGTCTATCGTGCTATACATACATAGTTAAAAATGATGTCACTTAACATGTCAATTTATTTAGTATGAGATTAATGCATGTAATTATTAACTGTGGATACTTCGTATGTATATAAATGGTTTATAAAAACTGTGGTTTTAATTTTTTACTTTACGTTTACGTTTCAGCTACAGATTTGTATTACTTATTTGGAAAAATAGATTAAAATTGAACAAACAATGTTTTATTAAAAACATTGTCACACTTATTACATCTATGTCAATAAAAATATTATAACGATGGAGAACCACGTGGACCTTACCAGTCGGGTAGACGTAATTATTAAGAATATATTAATATTTTTAAGAAACCTAACATAATGTGTCATATGGTGTTATTACATTTTATTTTTAAATTAATTGCAAAAAAACGAAATAAGGCCTAATACATTGCAAAACACTTTAATCAACAAAGTATATTTATCCGAACGTCATACTTAACATAAAAATAATAAAAATTATGATTATATTGTGGATTTCGTCAACATTATTTTGGGTCTGTATGAAATGGCTCGTGTCTAAGGCCATTTTGGTCTCAAAGTTCGAGATTCGTTTCCACTCCTATCTGGTACAAACTGACCAAGCAGCGAGCACTAGCTAGCCAGCTGAAAGATTTTTACACAAGATTTAAGTTTTATACGGAGTATATCTCATTTGAGTAAACATTTCATATTGTTTTCAACTTATTCAATTGTATGTTTGTTTTCGTTCGTTCACCTCAACATATCTTGGATAAATTGTGACTCTTGGAAAGGACTACTAGGTATCGAAAAGTAATATAGTAGTGTCCAAAGAAACAAAGTTTGTCAAGTGAACGATAGTTAACGGTTAAATTGGTTAACATAGTTGTAGCCTAAAAGGATTACCATATTGGTGGATTTTGAGTAAAAAATGTTAAATGAAGATATGTCCGGAAAAGTTTCCTTACAGAGTTACACCCTTATAAAAGTGCACCCCATGAGATACATTTTTGTTAATAACTCTAGTCTGGTACTAGTTACACCACATATCCACCTAGAATATTTAAATGAAAATTATCTCTGATATGTTTCAATTATTTTATTTTTTCGATTTTTTATTAGCGATATACAAACTGTTATATCGTTGAAAAGAGAAAAAAGGAATTTTATTTTAATAAAATAATTGTAGATTCCTATTTAAAAAATAAAAATTGATAGTCGTATCGTGTAATCTGGCTTTTTACAAAATATCCACTACTGTCATCAAACAATATGTGTATTTAAAATATTTAAAATATTATCTACCGCCTGATTCACTCGGATGCGATAATATTTTAAGGTACGGTATAGGTAGTTACCATTAATAAATGAATATCTGCAGTATTATCAGCTTATTAGGATATAGTACTACCTGCATTGATAATAAAGTATATTATCAATCAAAGTTTTGATATAAATATTGTAAATGGTTTTTTTGAAAAATTATACAGATATTATTAAATATTCTGTATTGTCAATGCAGCTTTTTCATTTTTTTTTGTCTAAGGATGTGCAGAATCATCTTTATGAAGCATTTTTTCACATTATTTATTATACAACCTTGAGATTGTGTACGGAAGAAATAAAGAATTGTGAGAAAAACTAGAATCCGTATATTGTTACGGATTTTCTTAATCATCTTTGGTTAATTCAAAACCAGAGAAAATTTTATTATACCTTTGTGGTATTGTGGTTAAGTTACATCATAGCAAAAAACATGATTAATTTGAAATGAAGAAGCAACCGTTGTAATCAAATAATACTTTGTTACATATGTTTTATGACAGTTTTTATATATTTTTAATCAAAATATAACAATCATTTTCAAAAGTATTATACACCAGAATGAAAAAAATTCAGATAAACGCTTTGGCATATTTTTACATAAAAAAAAACAGCGGTCACCTCAAAATAAGAAAAAATCTGAATGTTTAAATCTGCAATTCATCAATACTTTAATATTATAAATAGTAATGTTTATGGATTTTTATTTTGTTATATAATATGAAATTTCTAACCAAAATGTCGGAAAAAAATGGATAAAATATACGTGACTGAGCTCAAGTTCATCCCATTCATATTTATTTGTCAATTATTTGTATTTTTTATATCCGTGTTTATATCTCTTTTATTGTAATAATCTATAATGATCGATCCACAATATAAAGGAATAAATTAAAATAATAAATAATGGTATAACCCAAGAAGTATAAAGTATATAATTATTTTTTTGTATCTAGATATGAGCATTTACAATTACTTTAAGAAATTTGAAACCACAAGCAAAGTGCAAAATCATTCTAAACAGGAATATTAATATTTATTGATAACTACTTAATTACTTTATATTTTGTTTTTATTACTTTTATTAATATCACAAATCATCAAAGAAACTAAAAGATATTTATGAATAGTACAATTACAATATAAATAAAATTAAGAATTAATACGGTATTCTTATTCTTTTAATTAAGAAATAGTTAATTTGAGGGTCACGCTAGAATTATTGAGAATTAAAATTATTTTAAATAGATCGGGGAAAACAAAAATGGCACTATCATTTTAGTTATTTATGTGTCATTTGAAATTAAGTTATGAAATTTAACTTAGAACTTAGTTAATCAATTTTTGTAAGTATAGGCGAATACAAATATGGAATTAATTAATCAGAGAGCATTTTCGAATCATAATTTGTAATTTTTTTAGCAGAAAAAATAAATTTTGCGAACATCAAATATACATTTGCACAAAAATGTGCAAAAAAAACTGTTTATTTACATACATAACAAATTAATTGCAATTTTTTTACATTTATGTCAAATTCTATTGGAAAATAATTATTCTTCTTTTAGTTTTATTCTTAAGTATTAAAAAAAATGTATATGAGTGAATTTAAACCTACCCTAAAGTATTTTCATTTGATGCTGTAGGTGCGTAGGATGTCAACTTGCATAATATAAAAGCAATTAAACAGCTGGTTTTCCTCGCCCATGCTCCACATAATATAAAAACAAACTCGTATTTTACCAAAATTATTTGCAAAGTTGATGGACTTTGAACTAACCTAAAAATAAAAAATTAACTAATCCAGTAAATAAATTAAGTAGAAAATCGTAAAAGTTTGATCGAAATATTGTCAATTCAAATATATATTGACATTTATTGAAAATTTCTCTATATAGAAGCAAGTTATAAAATTATATATGTATTTATGTAGCTATGTGAGGGAATGTGCTAACCTTGATCTTCTAAAATCTTTTTATTGCAAAACTTAAAATGTGAACGCTTTGTACTTAAAATCACACTATTTTATATGTAAACATACGTCATAATCAAATTATGCAACTTAATTTATATTTTGACATACGCACATGAATGTAAACAATAACAAATTAAAATTGTACTGTTTTATTTTGTTAATTAAAAATTAGCGAAAGTGGAGTGACCATGAATAAATGAAACACTTTGGACTTCATAAATAATATAAGGCATATATTATATTTATCTACAATAATCATTAATTATAGATAGTATATAAAAATAAATGTATAATTGCATTCATTTATCTATTGTTAACAATATAGATATTAGCCAATTCAGAATAAATACGTTTTTTAAGCTTTCTGCTTCCGTAAATAACAGCGTGGGCGTAAATATTGAAATAACATTTCATTTAAGTTAACAAATATGTATACAGGGTGATTCAATAAGCTTGCTCACTATTGGCAACTTTTTATTTAAAGAGATAAATTTATTTCTCTTGATATCGCCAATTTTGAAATTTAAAATCGCTCATTTAACCAAACTCGTATCTCTTCAAATAAAACAGTTACCAATAGGGAGCAAGCTAATTGAAAACCTGTATATTTTTTATATTTACAGTAGAACGCGTTTACCAGACATCATTTTATAGCACTCATATTTGTTGTGGAGAACGAACCACCGGGATACCAACAACCAACAATTATTTTGGGAATAATTTTTTCTTCACGACAATAATATCTACGTAAAATAGTAATCCAAGGTATATAGTAAATATGTGATTTTAGAAATAATGTTCTATTTAATTAACTATTACAGTAATTACAAAACACGAGTGTTACACATTTAAAATAAATTGTACTAAATATGTAAATTACTGATGATTCATTATATATTTAATTCTTTAATAATTCATAATTGTTTAACCTTTTGCTGGAAAAGGAAAAACCGGTATAAATTTACAAAAAAAACAATCTTCACGTTTTCTCTTTACAGATGATGAGTAGAAGAAAAATTATATAAAAACTAGAAATATAAAAGTCATTGTGACTAAAATAGAATAATTTTATTACACAAATTGAATTATAATAATAAAAATCCGGGATAAAATCTTTAATAGTATGAAGTAATTTTTCCGAATCACGCTAAACAATAAATTAATTTTATTGTTCTACAAAAATCCCAATTATTAAATAATATTTAGCAATGAATAAATTAAATTATATGTACTTCTTTAGTTTTTCCCATGCATTAGGGTTGGAAAATCTAAAAAAAACATTACATTATGTAAAATAAGTAAAAAAATAAAAATAAAATATGTACAACTAAAATGGCGTTCGTTTGTTGTAACACATCCCAAATATTTTTTATTAATGTTTACTATGTGTATAGCTACATAATCAAATTCTGAATTCAACCATGTACAATAGTACAACAAATTAATTTTTCGTAAAACGTAATACTAATAACGAAACAATATTACTAATAAACCAAATATGTAAATATAAATAAATATACCATCTCGGCAGATTACCCATTGCTGGGTGTGCCAATCTGTTTTGTACACTTAGCTACATAGATGTCGGTAATGATGACATATTTGTACCGTACGGTCGTTTACTAGGCGTCACCTCACGGGCACTCATTGCTAGCATGGAGAGTGCACCACAGAGGTTACTTTCGTGCCATTTAAAATTCGAAATATATATTTTAGCGTCGATCGGGATCGAACCCGGTTCCTCAGATTCGCGACGAAACACTCAGGCACGCGGCTATGTAATAATTATAATAATAATAATTATAATAATAATATGGTTTATTGGCCAACAGTTTGAAAAACAAATTAGTCCAAATATGAAATATTTATATATACATATATGATGTAACAAAAATAATAAGGAAAATAGAAAATAATATATGGAGTAGGTGACCCCATAGGAATCGGGTTATAGTCACGTCACAATACCCCTTCTCCAAATTTTTAATATTTTTCAAAATATACAGATGGTTAGGGGTAATAAGCAATAAACAGAAATTTTGAAATTTCTCTTTAAAATTGCGAAGAAACCAAAAAGATAATAAACTATGCACTAAAGAGCAGAAAATTGTAGAGGGGGATCCTACATTTCAGGATATCGGTATATCGTCCACCCAATATAAATTACACTCCCCAATTGAATCTCAGGTTTAACAAATTACTATTTAAATTGCGTTATTACGAGATTTGTTTAGCAGTTCTCTTTTTTTATTATAAAGAATTTTTAACTGTTTTAATAACAGTTTTACTAATAATTCAATATTCCCAAACTTTTATGAACCCCATTTCTAAAAACTGTACTCATGCGACGTTTGTATATTGGACTTTGACCATTCGCAAACAATTAAATTTTGATATAAGCATAAATTCTACGTAATGAGATAAAGGTTAAGAAATTTATCAATTGTCTATTTCCAATATGATCTAAAGATAATAAATAAAAATAATATCACATATTTCTTAATGTACAAATACAAAATTGTTATTTATTACACTTAATACATTAATCTATAAGAGTACACGTTTTGTTGATAATTTTTAATGAATTGAAAACCGGAGGTGTGTCTATGACGATAAACTATAAATTTATTAAAAAAAAAAACAAAGTGATCAATTACGATAATACAAAATTTATGATCAGAATGTTTTTTAAAGTAAAAATTGACTGCACAAATTTTATTTATCATCTCCAAGAAATATGAGTGTTGTTGCATATTTTTTGCAAATGACATTCTATAGGTCAAATAATTGTCCTTTATTAAACTGGTTCTTCTATTTATATGTTTGTTTATAAAAATAGTTCTTGATCTAAAAATTAAATATTTTATGGTTTTTCCATAATATTTGCAAAATTAGTGACCTCAAAAAATAAATGAAATCACAGATTTAATTACTTAACACCATATGCAAATGTTTATGTTTACTATTACATTAATTTTACAGCTTAATTTGTAACAATTTTTATCTTTTAAAAACACTTCATCTTTAAGTTTAGTTCGATTGGATTCTATAAAATTTAATTTTAAACCGCTAAAATAATATTATAAAAGCTGCTTTTTCACTTTGTTATTCAGATTCGAAAATTGGTACCACTTATTGAATCTATAAAGTAATTTATTAGCACGCTTACCACAAATTGCTTGATTTTATGAATATTGCTTTTTTGACGTCAATTGAGTTTTAAGTATATGTACTTATTATATACATGCATATATTATTATGTTATGTCAATAAACATATACTACGAATGATTTTTAATATTACGGGCGGCACTCGAAATCCGTAACGTAGGCATTTAATATTATTATTAAATTATTTTAGAAAACATACTTCAAATAAAAATTGTAGTGAATAAAATTGTACACATAAATCATAAATTTTATGACAGATAAAACATCAAAAATTTGTTTGTCTTTTTGTTTTAATTCCATGGCTAGCACTATTAAATTTTACTTTTCGAAATTTTTACAATTACTGAACATAGGAAATGAATTTATTTATTAGTTTATATGCAAAATTGTGTGCTATGCTATACAACTTTTATTTGAAATATGTTTTTCTAAAACGATTTGTGAAACAATATGTACGGAAAAATTATTTTCCCAGATTAAATACCTATGATGTATGTGACGGATTTCGATCGCCATTCGCTCGTTTTAAGTACCTGTCTAGAATAAAATACTCAATATGTACCTATATTGGAGCTAGCACATAATTCGAAGTAGATGAAAGATTAATATAATAATTGTTATTGAAACGGTAGAATTTCTACGTGATAATCTATTTCGAAAGAAAAATTAATTAAATTTAATTTTGTAAGTGTAACTGTTGTATTAAAGTGTTTTAAAGTTTTCACGATATAATTAAAAAATGATATTTCGTTTTTATATAACTATCTAAAAATAGATATAACTAGTGGAATAATTTTAGAGGATAAAATGGCTGAAATAATTGCTGTAAATAATTAACAACTCCTAATTTACACAAAAACTTTAAGTAATTATTTTTTATATCTGTTGCTATGTCAACGAATTTCAATACAAAATAAAAAAGTCAAGTACGAAAAGAACAATGTATTATGTTTGTTTTGAATTAGTTTAACAATGAAATAAATGTTGGTCGATACAATCGATTACAACTGTTTTCACTACTCTAATTTTTTCTTGGTCAAAAAATAACAAATAAAGAGAAAGTTGTCGTAATTAAAATTTTATTTGTGACCTCGAAAATCGATTTCTATTATGCCTAGATTCACAAAATTTGAACTGGAACTGTAATACTCGTATATTAAAACGGAAATAATGAACAAAATCACATTAGGTGCAGTATTAACCTAAGAAAATCCATTGTGATGACGTCATTACCAATGTTTACATTGCTTGTCAAAAAAGTACTAAATTCATAAAATAAAATCCAAACTATATTTGTACAAAAGTCAAGAGAATTCATAATCATAAGATATCTATAAGGTTATAGATATTCGGTAGTGGAGTTATAGTCTTTAAAAAGGCGACACCTCCTCATAAAACCGCATACATAACATGCGAAAATATAATTGCTTTCAAAGTGTATCGTTTACGTATTTTCCTGGAAAATTTGTACGCGAAAGATAAATTTTATTATTTAGTTATACTTGAAATAACCCAATTTCACTTAATAGCCAATGAAGACGCAAAACAAAAGCAATAGTTTTTTCCGCAGTAAATATTGCGAATTTTTTATCTATATAGTGCAAGAGTATATGATGCAATATTTCAAAAAAATTCCATAATGAATTTTGAATAAAAGTATAAATCGAGGTGTTCACGTCAATTAATTAAATTTATAAATAAAACTCTATAATTTATTTCAAAATTCTTATAGAAAATTGTTAGACAAAATAAAAATTAATGAAAACTATTTTCAAAATAATGCTTTATTAAAAGGTTATTTAAAAATCTTAATGTTCTGGAACTTTTTCATCGGAAATTTTTGATTTATGCCCATTTAGACCGCTTAAACAAAAACCTATGAATCGAAATTTTGAAAGCAAACATTCAAATTCTCAATGGACGTATATACAGACATATTTTCGTACTGCCATCTATTGATGTTTTCCTTCAAATACGATGAAATACACGCTGACTCAGTTGCTATAGTACAAACAAATCGCTGTCATGATGACATTTGCAAGGTGGTGGCCAAATATGAACAACGAAGTTTCCACGCAGCCATCCGAAAACATTAAATTATGTATGTAAAACTCAAATGTCAAAACACAAATAACAGAAGTTTAAAAATGACGATGGTTTGTTTGTATTATGACCTTCCATCTCAATTTTTAGCTCAACTCAACTCTCTCTCTCGCGTGTGAAATTAAAAATTACAACGGTTTATTGGTTTTGGGTTCGGGTTCGAATTTCGGTTCAGAGCAATAAATGATTACAAACACAAGAAGATGATTATATTTATTAATTTTAAAATCACATTAAAAATTTATTTTTAATTGTATATTTAATTGACCTCTGAACCGAATCTGAATTTAAAACGGTTTAAACTCGGTTCAGGTTTATTGACCTTGTCAAATAAAGGTTCGGTTCGGGTTCAGGTTCATCAAATATTCGGGTTTTTGGTTCAGGTTCAGTTTCAGGTCCCTGTGGAAGACATTATTTATTTCTCAAATCAAACCAATATAGGTAAGTGTTGCGAGCTTTCATTACTATACAAATATAACTGTCAGTTATTTTCTTACTTTAAACAGCGCTTGTGCGCTAATTTTAATAAATGAATACCGTTCAGTACACATCTAACGCTAACAAATAGCGCTAATTTTTGCTAGGTTAGCGCCATCCCGGCTGGACGCAAGCAATGTGTCCAACAAAACAGCTGTGTTTAAAAAAACAGTGTAGAAAGAGTACCGAAATTTGAATATACATAAAATTTATAATGTAATAACATTACCCCATAATATTGATTGTTGCAAATATTTGCACTTTGCGTTTATAGTCTTCGTAGAATAGAACCATACTACACATCCAAAATCGAAGTTGTTATTGTTCATAAATATGATGAAATATGATGCATACTTTTATTCCAAGAAATATAATTTTGTTTCTATTAAAATTTTGTCTGTTTCTAGTCAATGATTAAACAAAGTTGATTTACATGTTTTCATAAATTATATTAATATTCAGAATCATATTCGGATTCAGGTTCCTATTCCTGTTAACAAATGCTTTTACAATATTAAAATATAAACCTATATATATATATATATATATATATATATATATATATATATATATATATATATATATATATATATATATATATATATATATATATATCGACAAATTTGTAAAAGAATAAGAGATAAAACCCTAACAACTAGAGAACTGATATTAATATTATTTAAAAATTGTTTAAAGCTTTTGACTAAGGTTGCACATAACTACCTTAAAAGGCCAAATTATAAGTATAGTACTTATAATTTACGCAAACTAATAAAAAAACTTATGTAAGTAATTACGCTATACTACAATAAAAACCATACAATACTTCATTATCTTGATATAAACAATTTTCCACAAATAATTATCTCTTTTTTATTAGTGTGAAGTGAAATGTCAAGAAACAAGTTTTTCCTCTCCCAACGTATTAAATTCAATCCCGATACATTCGACCTTGGCTAATCATCGGTAAATTACATCTAGTGATCTGTACTGAAAATTCCCGCGCCAGCCAATCAGAACGAAGCAATTCAAGGCCACGAGTCGAGCCTCCAACCATTGACGTCATGGAAGATGACAGTTGTACAGATTTTCAATTGTTTTAAGTTTCTTTATTGTTAAGGGAATTGTTTATATTGAATGGAATGTTGTTCAACACAAATAAATAAAAGTTTGATGAATGACGTCAAAGGTAATAAGTTCAGAACTAAGAATATTTAACTGACATTTTATGAATTTGGATTTTGTATTTACCCGATGAAAACTATGAAAATGAAGAAGAAAATGATGTTTAAAAAACTTTTTTGGGAAGTGGTTATACCTCTATGTTTCCACTGTTTCGACTGTTGCTTTGATTCATGCTAATAATGGTCACCAATTAATAAGGTACCTGTGATGTAGGTTGTAAAGGAGTATCCCAGATGTCGCACAGATTAAATGCGTAGAAGTGCAGTCAAGAAATGAATAGTTACGGTACTTAAGGCCTTGGCCTTCTAAGTATGTTTTTAATTGTAGTAGCTGTAGATATTCTATAATTTATTTATTAAAACCGAAGAAAAATGATTCTTCAAACAAATTTAATTATAATGCATAAGATACATCTAAGTAGGAATAATAATATATTTTTTATATTGATGAGATTATTATATTTATAATTAGTCGATTTTTCTTCGTGGCCATGTACACAAGGTCTCTCATTATTGCAAAAAACATGTAAAATTATTTCATTACAAATTTAATTAAAAGTACCTTTTATGATTTGTAATATTTTGAAAAGCAAAGAAATTTACAAAAAATGAAATTAAAAAAAATTAAACGTTCACTATATATGAAATTAGGTCACATTAATTAATTTTTTTAGGTTCGATAAAATCACGAAAAATGTTATGTTTCGCTCGGTTAAAGTAACAATAACAAATATTTATAAAATACAAAAGTTTTTTCAAAGTGTTTACTAATTATTTTATTTTGCACCTTTTTATATGTAAATATTTTGTATTTACTCTTTTTCTTATGTTTATTTATGATTTAACACTATATCAACACAATACAAAACAAAGAAAAATTAAATTAAAATCTTGTTTTATAGTGCATAATAGTTGCACAAAATAAAAATATCAACTGAATATTTCTCATGAAAGTGAACCATTTATGAAATATTGATTTCGGTCAGACACGAACTCGAGTTGTCAGAATCACAATGAATTACCATTTCTATCTGTAAGTAAAAGGTGACATACTTTACATTCTTACGTGCTGATTAAAACGTAGCAAAAATAAATGAATAGTTCTACGTAGATAATGAAACGTAATAAAGGAAATCAAGATGTTTGTAGATTGCGCATAACTATAAAAATACGTGCAAATATACATGAATTTATTTTAGAACTATGTTCTGTTTTACATCAGTACGAAAATAAATCGTCATATGATTCAATCACATGATTCTAAAATATTTTTTGTCGTATAAAAATAGTATCAATAGTATAATAGGAACATTTTCTGTTACTATATTTGCAAAGTAAACTATCTATTTTGATAAAAAAAAATATTCCTATTTAATACACATAGTTAGTAATATAATTACTCAAAACCGAACTAATATAAGCAGTAAGCCGTACTTTTATAAATCTTGACATATTAATAATTTTCCATTTAAATAATTTCAAATATTTTCTATGACGTCATTATAGCACCTTTAAAAAAAGAGGTTGATCCTTAATATACGAGGGCAGTTTACTGGACGATTTCGAATAGGATGTTGTGAACCATCCACCATTCAGCCCCGATCTGGCACCATCTAATTTTCATCAGAATCTGGCAGGAAAATAAAGACGAAGATGATGAAATGGAACGTTGAATAAATGAGCAGGCACCAACCTTGTTCGACACTAGTATAAAAAAATCTCGTGCCTCGCATACAGAAGGTGAATGAACTTAATGTGGACTATACAAAAATAGTTGAGATGTATACCTACACCCTCTTGTAAGATTTTTGAAAATAATTTCTTTTTTCCATTTTTGATAGCCTAGATATATATGTTCAATTTTTGAATGGCCCTCGTAATACCAATATAGAAAAAACGCTTCCTATTCAGGTGAATGGTGACAAAACAGGAGTAATTGTTTGTTTTAAAAAAATAAATATTAATAAAAGTTACCATTAACAGCAAACTACAGACGACAGACACGATTCAACTAATCTAGCAACATCAAACCTGCGCAAAACTAATAAAGTGGAAGCTAAGCATAACGGTGCTGGCAACAAAAACAAAAATCCAACTGCTTTTCGGATAATTATTGACTTTCCCATATAATATTATTCTTAACAATGTGACTCCTCTGCACCGTTAAATAAAGACAGAGGCGATGTTCTTGGCAATTACAATCTGTGTAGAACAAAATATTTCAAACCTGGGGATCTCGTGGGCCACTTGGAAATTCTAAAGGAGATACACCTAGATCAAATGACCTTGTCAGCGCGTGATACAATGACAAGATAAAACTGACCATATGTATTTATAAGGTACTTATTGGTAATCACCTTCAATGGACAGTAAGAGGACCACTCTTCCACAAAGACTCTCTATCTTGGTTTACAGATGGTTCAAAACTAGAATCAAGAGTTACTGGAGTAGGTATTTGGTGCAGGTTATCAAATAAAGGAATCCATAGGCACCAATTCTACTATATTTCAAGCAGAGATCTATGCAATAAATCTGTGTCCGAATAAACGTAAATAAAGGTCTTAAGAGCATTGTGTACTCCTGTATTAAAATATGAAGCGAAAATTCAAATAAATTGTTCTTGTACTAGAACTACTAATATTTTTAAAAAATCAACATTAGACAAACATACTTCTGATATGAACCTGCATTTAAAAAATAAAATTATCGAAATCTATTAATACTGGACTTTGATTTTAATGGGAAAACCAAAATTCAGCAACATTTCTTGTTTTTCCATTAAAATCAAAGTCAAATACTTATAGATTTCAATAATACTTTTTTTTAAAAGCAGGTTCATATCAGAAATATGTTTGTCTAATTTTTTTAAAAATGTTAATAGTTCTGGTACAGGAACAATTTATTTGAATTTTCGCTTCATATTTTAGTATAGGAGTACACAATGCTCTTAAGGGAGCAACAATAAACATAATATCAGAAAGCCAGGCTGCTGAAAGGCAACGAGATAGGAAAACTGGCTCTTGGAGCATTTATAATTAGTTTCATGAATATTCTGGAACTGCTTCCAAAAAATTAAGTTAAGGCAATGTTACAGTGAATCTCATAGGTCTCAGTAACAAAAACCCATGCTAATTTTAATCTACAATAATTTTAGCTACTCTTGGTAAAATTATTAATAAAATAAAGGTCAACAATTAGCATAATTATTTTCTAGAAATAATTTAAAACAAACGTTACAAATTAAGTCCAAAGTACAAATAAAAAAAAATAATACGGATCTGCTAGCCCACAAAAACCAATAATTATTTGCAGATCATGCAGAATAATAGCAAACAACAGTGCATTACATTCAGCTCTCTGATTGGCTGATGGCAGCAACACCCGTTCTACGTCACAGTACATTGAAAAACAAAAATATCTGCAAGTGTTATTTATAATTGCAACGTGCCGACGACATAGGCTGTGTTCATTAAGCAATTGTTGCGAAACTACAATTAAAAAAAACAATTGAATTTGTTTAACCATTAATGAATTATGAATTAGATTGCGCTATAGGATTAATAGAGGAAAATTTTGCTTGCATTACAAATTTATATTATAGCGAAGCAATATTGTAAAACTAAATACGTATATCATCATAATTTTAAATATATTTTGATGAATATGAATTTTATTATTAAAATAAATGGGATGTCATGGCCGTGTGCCTGAGTGTCTGGTCGCGAATCTGGTGACGCTAGGTAAACGCCTCCACGGTATGAATGTCATCATTACGGATACCTGCGTGCAAAGCAGATTGGCACACACGCAATGGGTAATATGCCGTGATGATATATTTATTTTATTTAAATAAATGAGGTGAATGATGCAGCCTTGTCCAAATGTAGTAGATACCATTAACTAATGTATGTAATTATTTAAAAATATATGCATTTGTATTAAAATCAGGAACCGGAAAGTGAACCGACCCCTAACCTAAAACCGTTCCGAACCCACCTTTTTTGTAAACCTGAACTAGAACCCGAACCACTTAAGTTGGTCGACATGAACCCGAACCGGAACTGAACCCACTATTTTTTTGTTATTTTTCAACATGTTTTTTAAATATTATGAAGATGTCCCAAGACTTTCAAACACTACTAATATATTAAATTTTTGGAGGAACAAACACTCTGTACTGTTTGACGTTGCGCAAATTAAGAACATCTACACAAGTTAGTGTGGAACGGATATTATCTGCCCTGATATTATTTTTGCAAATTCAACAAGCAAATATGTCTGAAGAAATGTTATCAAATATTTTGATAATCAGATTAAATGAAAATTTCTTTACAAAGAATATTTATTGGTACGAGTATTTTTAATGTAAATAATTGTTTTTGTTTTTTATTTTTAGAATAAATATGATTTTGTTATTATTGTGCAGACCGCTTTTTATTTACCATACCTAGTCGTATGTACAATTTTTCTTATTTCACATATATAATTTTTTATTTTTCGAACCCGAACCAGAACTGAACCGGTACCGAACCACCTAAAAATATTTTTTCTGAACCCGAACCGAACCTGCCCTCCATTTTATTTTCATTTCTGAATCTGAACCCAAACGGAACCCATTTTTCTGCGGTTTCCGATCCCTGTTTAAAATCCAACAAAATATTTTTTTTTTAATATTTAAATTTTATGTTTATTAAATTTATTTATTTTTGGTCTGCAGTAATTCTTCTTCTGGTATCATATTCTAATGTTACTTTAGAAGTGACATTCTGTTGCCTCAAGTTTAGCTTCAAAATATTATTCAAAAATACTCATCTGCATACTCCCATACAGAGCGTCCGGCTATATATAAACCAGCATATATCTCGCTTAGTATTTACTTTTAGCAATTTCAACTATATAACATAAATTATAGTATATTAACCCCTCTACATATTTTCGAAAAGAGTTCAATATTTGTGCTTCTGGTTGTATTTTTTAGAACTTAATTTTAAATATGTTCAAAGTAGTTTCCATCAACAATAATTTATTTCACCATCCTTCTTCCTTCCATTTCTTAAAAGTTCCTAACCAATCTTCTTTTAGAATGCTTCCAAAATAATCGTGAACTAGCATCAATCTCTTCTTCAAAAAACCTTCTACGCCATAAATAGCCAAAAGTTGCGCATTGCCAAATCAGAGTATAGCAGGTGTCTATTACTTTTATATTTTTAAAAATGAAGAAAATGCTCTCTGGTTAATTCTATATTTCACTACGAAAAATACTTTAACAAATGACAGATAAATAACTGTTCAAAATTAATTTATTAGATACTCAAATTGATGTCTATCTACATCATTTCATTTTACGCAACACTTTTTCAGAAAATGTTTACACATTTATTGATATTTAATTGACATAAATAAAATAAATAAATATATCATCACGGAATATTACCCATTACTGAGTGTGCCATTCTGCTTCATACACAGAATTCGGTAATGATGATGACATATTTGTACCGTGTATTTCAAAAAAGAACTAAGTACTTTCAGAAGAAAAAAAATGTTCAAAAAAATATATATATTTAACCCAATGACATCCTCTTTGGAGAATTCAGCTATATCTATCATTTTATACATTAACGCATCACTCGACGCATCATAATATCAATATTTACACAAGTTATGCATAAATAATTCTGCCCGAAAAATAAATAAAAAAATAACATTCCATTTTTATGTTGTTGTTTAGTACGTCTTTGTTGCTTACGTAAATTATCAAGCCCCATTATTTTCTCATATATTATTTTTTATCTTTTGACATAAGCAAAATAATTTCCACCTATCAGAGTGAGGTATTTTCCGTTATACAATATACACCCATTTTTTTCTATCTTGTTTTTGTACTTCACTTAGCCGTTCTTCAAAAGGCCCCAGTGTAAATCTATCAAACTTTATCATGTAAGTTTTTGCATGTCTATTTGAAGCAATAGTAAACAAAAACACAAAGAAAAACTAGTGTGACATTTATAGTTTTTATTGGTAGCACTGATAATGTGATTTATATTGAATTGATAGTATTCATTATTACCATTAAAATTAAATGTAATAAAAAATTGTAATTAATTTTTACACATACAAATTTCAAGTATTATTTTTTGAGAATTTGTATTTTACATTTAAAAGGTTGTTACTACAGAACACAAAACGCACTTTTGACCAACAAGTTCTGTCAATTTTCATTATTTTATTGTCCAAAAATCAAATAAATTATATACATATTTACGTAGTTTTATTTTTTAAAATTAAAAAATGATACTGCCATATTCGTATCTTTATCCATTTTAGAATTATTACTATTTTACTAAAAATCACATATCCTCAAATTTTGGAAAGAATCACAATGGTTATATATTTACAATATAAACCATGTTAAATTATTTATTTATTTATAATATATCTAAACAAATTATTTCACAATAAATAAATAAATATATTGTGACATGTTTTACCCATTGCTGAGTATGCCAATTTAATATTTTTCACTAATAACAGTTTGTCTTATTACAAATACAAATATTAAAAAATATTTTTTCTACTCCCATGCGTGAAGTGAGTACTTCACGTATCAATTTTTATGTGTGAAGCTTGATTTTTTGTACACTGTGCGTGAAGTAAATAGTTTAGTTTTAACACATACAATGAATATCTTTATATACATGTAAATCATGTGTTGGTAAATGGTTCGTAGAAATAACTTCATGCGAAATGTGTTATTAGTTTATAAATATATATATATTGTGACGTGCGCCCCCGAGAGAATAGTATACAACGCCACCACTGAACGAATATACGAGAACGATGACGCAATCCCTGGCGCCGCAGCGGCTGGACTCTTAATTGCGCCGTGACCTCGTCCCTTTGTGTGCCGGTCATTGTCGCTTGGAAGGCTTCTAGTGGCTTCTAGACTGTTACGCGCTATATAAATACTGGCCGGGAGAAGGCGGACGGACAGTCTCATATATACCAGTAACCAGATATGAACTCGGTGATATAAATAAACAGTTTAACAGTTTACATAAATAAATGTAGTTATATAAATAAGTGCAGTGATATAAATGTTAGTCAGATAAATAATCGTAGTGTTTAAGCATTTAATAATATTCTTAGTGTTTATAATTATTTAATCATAGTGTTAGTTGTTTTTATTCTTTTAATATTTAATCCTTAATGAATTACCGTTTAAAAACGTAATCTTTTTGTTAATAATATTTGTCTATGTTTTACACTTCACCCATATAAATATAAAAACGTTACAATTGGTGTCAGAAGTGGGATTAATAAACTGTGAAGTGTAAATAAAAAAAATAAATAAAATGACGACTAAACAAGTAAAATTAGGTGAATTAAAAGTAAGTGATCTCAAGAAAGAACTGGAAGAACGAGAATTAGATACGACAGGACTGAAAAGCGTTCTACAATCTCGTCTGCGGCAAGCATTAATAGATGCTGGCGAAAATGCTGAAGATTACTTATTCGAAATTTCATATGGCCTATACCTATCCGACGTTGGGAAACTTATGGCAGAAAATTCTCGAACATTAAAAGGAGAATTGACCGAAACACTAGAACAAAAGTTGGAGGAAAGTTCTAGAAAATTAGATGAAAATTCTAGAACATTAGAAAATAAATTGGAAGAAAATTCTAGAAAGGCGGAAGAAAATTGTAGAACATTAGAGAATAAATTAGAAGAAAATTCTCGAACATTAAAAGAAGAATTGGCAGAAAATTCTAGAACATTAAAAGAAGAATTGACAGGAACATTAGAACAAAAATTAGAAGAAAATTCTAGAAAAACTGAAGAAGACCTGAAGAATTTAGAAGAAAAGTGTGACAAGAAGATAGAAGAATTACGAGAAAAAATCACTAAAATTACATCGTCGTCAATTCCGAATTCTGGTGTGGCTGAACCAAGTCTAATAGAAGGAAGAAAAGTAGTAAAACCTGATACTACTTCAAAGATGCACATAAAAACTCCGGAATTTGATGGGAAATCTTCGTGGCCAAATTATTTAAAACAATTTGAAGCGGCCGCAAAAGCGAATAATTGGACGCCCGGAGAGAAGGCTACGGCGTTGACTGTCTCGTTGCGCGGAGAAGCTATCGACATCCTGCAAACGCTGAAAGAAGAAGAACAAGATGACTACGACCAGCTAGTCAAGCGATTGGATATGCGGTATGGAAATGCGCATCTGGAGCAGGTGTACCAGACGCAACTGAGAAACCGGTATCAGAGTTCAAAAGAAAGCCTTCAAGAATTTGAAGTTGACGTAGCTCGTTTGGTTCATCTCGCACATCCTACGGCTCCTGACAGCGTTTTGGAGTGCCTGGCCACTCAATCATTCATTTACGGGGTTCGAGACAGCGAAACTCAACAAGCACTGCGATTGGCCCGTCCTAAAACTCTAATTGACGCACTCTCATATGCATTAGAGCATGAAGCTGCCAAACAAGCTTCACGTAACCAATCACGAGTGCGAAATATCGATGCTGAGAGAAAGGAAAACTCTGAAGATCTAGAAGAGACAATGCGACGAATTGCAAGTGAAGTGTTCACCGGAAGAAAGAAACTCCGTTGTTGGAACTGCGGTGAACTGGGCCATCCGCAGAGACTTTGTAGAAAGATGCATAAGAAGACTGAATCTGCAAAGGAAGAAAAGGAGTCGGAAAAACTAAATCGGGTTGATGCGAAGGAGCAACTGTCGACCCGTAATCTAGTAGCTCCACAATCCATCAGTTATGTCGCATCTCTTCATCATAAAGCCAATAGCATCTATGTGGATGGCTCTATTAACGGAAGGCCAATGAAAATGCTACTGGATACGGGTGCGACAAAAACTATAATTAGACCCGACTTCATAAGAAAAACTGGCAAGACGCATCTTCAACCAACCAAGTGGCGGTTACGCACAGCAACGGGAGAACAAGCTACCGCATTAGGAGAAGTAGATGTCACCATCTCTATTGGAAACACCTCCTTTAAACATCGTGCACTAGTAGCTGAAGTTGAAGATGAAGTAATACTCGGAATGGACGCAATGTCAAAGCATGGTTTTAAACTTGACCTGAAGAAGGGAGTGATGATGGTCAATGAAGAAGAACTGATATTAAATCCACGAGACGACAAGGTTGTGCGTGTACTAATGGCCGAAGACATCACCCTCCCAGAACGAAGTGAAACTATCCTGGGAGCACATTTAGATGGTAGTTTCTGTGAGGGAAGTATCGTTATGCTGGAGCCCAAAAATGATGATGCCAAAACTGGCACTGGAATTGTTGTTGGAAAATCTCTGGTCAAAGCCAGCCAGGTAATTCCAGTTCGAATAATGAACGTCAATTTTTATCCTGTTGTTCTGAAGAGAGGAACAATTGTAGGAGAATGCATGACAGTATCCTCGATTATTAGAACTGTAAAGGCCACAGGGAACACATCTCGGAAAGTCCCGGACACGTTAATCAATCAACTGACAACATCGTTTGAAGAATTGACCGCCGACCAGAGAACGAAGGCAAAGAATCTAATTGGAAATTTTAAAGATGTGTTCCAATTTGATGAGAAGAACAAAGGGAGAACTAATGTAGTTCACCATAAAATAGACACCGGAGACGCAAGACCCATCCGTCAACCAGCAAGAAGACTACCACTGGCGAAACGTGAGGAAGCAGAACGAATAATCGAGGACATGAAGATGGAAGGTGTGATTGAACCTTCAAGCAGTCCATGGGCTTCACCAGTGGTGTTAGTGAAGAAGAAGGATGGCTCTACACGATTTTGCGTCGATTATCGTCAACTTAACAACGTGACGAAGAAGGATAGCTACCCGCTACCTCGAATAGACGACACATTAGACACCTTAGCTGGCTCAAAGATTTTCTCCACTTTGGACCTAAAGAGCGGATACTGGCAAGTGGATTTGGATCCAAAAGACAAAGAGAAGACAGCCTTCACCATTGGTACAGGACTTTGGCAATTCACCGTAATGCCGTTCGGGCTCTGCAATGCTCCTGCAACGTTTGAACGACTCATGGAAACAGTATTGGCCGGGCTATCTTGGAAAACCTGTTTAGTGTACCTCGACGATATTATTGTGGTTGGTAAGACATTCGAAGACCACATGAAGAATTTGGAAGAGGTTTTCCAGAGATTGAGGAAGGCTAACCTGAAACTTAGCCCGAAGAAGTGTCACCTGTTTCGAAGAGAAGTTCATTACCTGGGACACGTGGTTTCCGGTAAGGGTATTGCAGTCGACCAGGAGAAGATAAAGGCTGTGAGAGACTGGCCAGCACCTAGGGACAAACACGAACTCAGAAGTTTCCTTGGTTTGTGTACCTATTATCGGCGATATGTACCTGGATTTGCCAACATAGCCAAGCCACTGACAAGGCTTACTGAAGAAGGAAGAAGATTTATCTGGGAAATGGACTGTACAGTTGCATTTAAAGAACTAAAACATGCTTTGACAAGCGCACCCGTCTTGAGTTATCCTTTACCTGAAGGAGAATTCATTCTAGACACAGATGCCAGCAACGTTGGAATTGGTGGCGTTCTTTCCCAGATACAAGATGGGCATGAGAAAGTTATTGCCTACTTTAGTAAGACCTTGTCAAAACCAGAAAGGAATTACTGTGTGACTAGAAAAGAACTCTTGGCAGTCGTGAAATCCGTGGAACATTTCTACAAATATTTGTACGGAAGACGATTTTTGATTAGGACTGATCATGCTGCATTAAAATGGCTGCTACAATTCAAGAATCCTGAAGGTCAGGTGGCTAGATGGATTGAAAGACTACAGGAATACGATTTCAAAATCGATCATAGGGCGGGTACCAGCCATCGTAATGCCGACGCATTGTCCAGAAGGCCATGCCAAGATGAGTGCAAGCATTGTAGTCGACTGGAAGAGAAACATTTTACTGTCGCCAGGACAACAGTAGTCGACGATAATTGGCAGCCCGATGGACTACGCGAAGACCAAGAGAATGACCCGACATTGAAAATACTGCTGGAGTGGAAAGCAGAAGAGAGAAAACCAAGATGGGAAGAAGTTGCACCACACTCACAGAGTGTAAAATCATACTGGGCGCAATGGGACTCGATGATGATTGAAGATGGCCTGTTAAAGCGTTTGGTGGAAAATACCGATGGAACTGAGAAGAGAACTCAGTTGGTTATTCCTAAGAATAGAATTCCAGACGTGCTGAAAGAGATCCATGACGGATCTGGAGGTGGCCATTTTGGAGTCAACAAAACATTAGAAAGATTGCGCCAGCGATTTTACTGGGTTAACTGCAAGGAAGACGTTAAAGACTGGTGCAAGAAATGTGTAGTTTGCGCTGGAAGCAACGGCCCTCATAGACGACGGAAAGCTCCAATGCGTCAATACAACGTTGGCAGTCCATTTGAGCGCATTGCGATTGACGTGGCCGGACCATTTCCAGAAAGCGAAGACAGAAATAAATACATCGTGGTTGTCATGGACTACTTCACCAAATGGGTTGAGGCCTATCCATTACCCAACCAGGAAGCTACTACGGTCGCCGAAACCTTAGTCAAGGAGTGTATATGCCGATTCGGAGTTCCACGTGAACTTCACTCCGACCAGGGGAGAAATTTTGAGTCTGCCGTTTTCCAAAATATCTGTAAGATATTAGGGATTAATAAAACGAGGACAACTGCATTACATCCGCAGTCCGATGGCATGGTTGAACGCATGAACAGAACGATCAACCGATATTTGTCGAAGGTAGTCTCCAACCACCAAAGAGACTGGGACCGACATCTTCATCTGTTCTTAATGGCTTATCGTTCATCCGTGCATGAAACCACAGGGCAAAGTCCTGCGAACATCTTATTTGGGCGTGAGTTGCGCCTGCCATGTGACTTGGTGTTCGGCAGTAAACCTGGGGAAGATCTGGCCGGGGAAGATTACGTAACGGACTTACGGAGAAGAATGAACGACATTCATGAACAAGTCCGCATAAACACTCAAGCTGCCAGCGACCGAATGAAGGACCAGTATGACATCAAGGCAGAAAAAGGTGGATACCAACCCGGGGATTTAGTGTGGCTTTACAATCCTCAAAGGCGCCGAGGTTTATCACCAAAGCTACAAAGAAATTGGGAAGGTCCATATGAGGTCGTTAAGAGAATAAACGACGTGATATACAGAATTAGAAAAACACCAACAGGGAAGCCAAGAGTAGTACACTTCAACCGGCTAGCCCCATTCGCTGGTGACAACAATGAAGACCATCATGGAGCAACGGTTCGTCGGATCATAGCTCAGGAACCAACTTTTGAAGACTTCATGGAACAGTATTCCTTTGGTCACAAGGCGCGGTATGGCGTGACGACGGAAGAACATAGAGATCTGTTCACCGTGTCCTCAGATTATTCCCTCGGCCACTGCGTATCGGAAGACTTAAAGATGTCACGCGGCATAGCGTCAGTCTTTAAGACAAAATTTGGACGACTACAAGAATTGGCCAACCAAGATCCATCCGTCGGGAAGACGCTACGACTGAGGGATAACAATGCAGAACAGCAGAGGTATATCTACTACCTGGTCACAAAACCACGCTCGTACGAAAAGCCGTCATATCGCAATCTATGGAGCTCGCTGTGTGACCTGAAGGATCATCTGCTAGAGAATGACATTTTGAAACTAGCAGCACCGAAGTTAGGCTGTGGATTAGATGGCTTGGATTGGAGAGTGGTTAGGAACATGTTAGAGATCCTCTTCCGCTATACCGGTATTGAAATTCTCGTCTGCAGCTTTAACCCTAACAGACAGAAAGGAGAACCCCAGCGGACCATCGACTGTCACTTCTTCAAGACTTCGAAGTGTACCAAGGGCAATGCATGTAGATTTCGTCATCAAGAACTGTTCCGGGACGAAACAGTCTTAAGGAGGGGGCAATGTGACGTGCGCCCCCGAGAGAATAGTATACAACGCCACCACTGAACGAATATACGAGAACGATGACGCAATCCCTGGCGCCGCAGCGGCTGGACTCTTAATTGCGCCGTGACCTCGTCCCTTTGTGTGCCGGTCATTGTCGCTTGGAAGGCTTCTAGTGGCTTCTAGACTGTTACGCGCTATATAAATACTGGCCGGGAGAAGGCGGACGGACAGTCTCATATATACCAGTAACCAGATATGAACTCGGTGATATAAATAAACAGTTTAACAGTTTACATAAATAAATGTAGTTATATAAATAAGTGCAGTGATATAAATGTTAGTCAGATAAATAATCGTAGTGTTTAAGCATTTAATAATATTCTTAGTGTTTATAATTATTTAATCATAGTGTTAGTTGTTTTTATTCTTTTAATATTTAATCCTTAATGAATTACCGTTTAAAAACGTAATCTTTTTGTTAATAATATTTGTCTATGTTTTACACTTCACCCATATAAATATAAAAACGTTACAATATTATTGCAAGGTCGTAGAAAAAGTGTAGTATGTAACACGTGTGTGAAGCCTATTTAACATTCGGGTGGTTTGCAACACTCGCCTTCGGCTCGTGTCGCAATCTCCACCCTCATGTAAAAATTTCAGCTTCACACACTTGCCACATAATATACTATTATTCTCTATAATATGATTTAATCATATTCATATTTTATATACAAGACAGTGACAAATGAGTTTTTTCTTTAACCGTATTATAATATTCATATTATGCTACTGTTCACACACTATAAAAGACATTCATTTTCTTACCAGTACAACAATGTTGTTCATTATTGTACTAGTAAAAAAATGTTAGCTTCTTAGTTCACCGCTGACTGCAGCAGTCGTCACCACAACACAGACCATATTAATGGAGTTTACCTTTGCTATCTCGAAAACTACAAGAGTTACGATTTGAATTAAATGAGACTTTTTCTTCACCTTTGAGAGGTCATTGTTGATGTGCTTTTGTTCCAAAAAAAATTAATCAAAGTTAAATGTGGTGACCATGGCCAATATTTTTTTATTTTCAAATAACTTCTGAACTATTAGAAAATGAGAAAAATGTTTCATATAAAATTGCATCGTATTTTTACATTCTATTTACTGGCATGGACAAAATTATGTTCGATCACTATCTATATCAGTTTTTCTGCGATTCTAATACAAAATGGCCTCTTTCTCGGAAACAGTTGAAGATCAGACCTATATTGATTAAGTTTTTTTTCCTCAATTTGTTCAGTACTATATGCCCTTAAAGTTCATACCCGAAGTTGTGAAACATTTGTATACCTATACCGGTAAGGACGTTTACCTGTAGTCACCTCATGGGCTCTAAAAGCTATCGTGGGCCACAGGGGTAATTTGTACTAATAGAAAATTAGAATTTTTTTGTATTATTTATATTTTAATAAATTTGGAGTTGGTGGGAGGTATTGTGCTGGACACATATTCAAAAGACAGTTAGATGCACCTGTTTGTCATAAAAGAATATTATTTTACATAATACCTGGTCTATATTGAAAGTATTGTTTATACTATATGTATATGTATAGCAGTATTTTGTCAACAAGTTAATTTACATATTTAACCTGTAATATATTCTAAACAAAGTATAAATACCTGAACAGGTTATTTTTAGAGTCAACATTATAACTGATGCAATAATTACGGTATCACAACAATACTTCTATATGAAATATTTTATATTAAATTTCATTTTTGTTAATTTGCAATAAAAAGCAAATGAAATAATTTCAAAAAAACTTAAAAGATGTCTCAAAAATTTCTAAAATTACCTACCATATATTTCATCATTATCTACATTTCTACGTATAAACATTTCTTGAAATTTGCATTTTGCAAATAATGGTTCTATTATCAAGTAGTCATACGTAAGTAGGTGTGTACCTACGTATTATGTACAAAGTCATACAGCCATACACTAAAGTACGAGTACAAAACACATACAAAAAACAAAACAAAGTTCAATTTTTACTACCTATTGTATCAAACTATTATGGATTTTTTTTAACTACCTATTGTTTCAAAGTTCAAATTAATATCTTTTCTCAAACAGACTCATCTTTTTTTTGCGAAATCTAAAAATCCGTAGGTAAATATAAACTTTGTACTATTACGCTTCCAATTTTTTTTTCTCACAACTACGCGGCCTCATAATTTTTAATCTGATAATGAAAGAAAAGTAAATCGTTTCCTTTAAATAAATTTTATAATATTGTCATCTTAAATACACAGCTCAATGTATTTGTGGGTAATAATTGTGTTCTAAAAGGAACATGATAAAAGATATATTTAAACTTTGGAGATGAATTATTTATATCTCAAGGACATTTATATTTAGATTCACCTGAGAAATTTTAGTATAACAGTACGCAAGACTGTCGGTATAGTGGCAGACGAAACTAAGATATAAATGAGGATTTTTCCTCAAAAAATTTTCTGGGCACCAAACAAATCTCATTTTTAATAATCGTTCTTGTGTGACTAACAATTTTTCTCCATACATGTAAGCGAAGCCTAATTCTAAAACTTGAACATAACTTAATCTAACGCACAAAATTCAATCTTAGAAAACTCAAACCGTGTTTTGTGCGTTATGTTAGGTTATGATGTTATATTTACAAAGTAAGATGTTATCAAAAAATAAAAAAAAACACCTGAACATGGTTTTAGTAGAAATTTTAATAAAAAATAAATAAAAAAAGAAGAAATAATGTTTAAAAAATTAACTAACGCTGTCTACAAGACTTTTTGGTTTTTGCCAGAAAAAAAACTGTTTTGTTCTCGTCCGAAAAGTCGCAGAATATGTTCTTGTGGAATTAAACGTTACAGCCTTGCTCACAACACGACGCGACCAAAATCAAACGATATGGTGCCATAATCTATAAACTTCAATAATAGACACACTTATTCGATTGTTGTGGAGAATCCCTCAATTAAAAAAAAACTACATATTTTGATTTAGCAGTTGTGACGTAGGATTACAAATTTGAACTCAAATTAGAAGAATAGAAGAATAATATTTATTTGTTTTAAGGTACATAGCCTTATACAAAATAGTTGGTAGAATATATATACAATAATATAATAATAATAATATAAAAAAAATTAAATACATATTTCTAAATGTAATCAAAAATAAATCAATGAATAAATGTGAACTCAAATTATTAAATGCAGAATAAAAAATAAATGTATGTGCACTGTCGCCAAGTGCAATAGGGGGTTCCAGGTTTTTTTCATTTTTTAATATAGTCAAATTTTTTGACTCTGTCGGGTACAGTAATAAAACTATAAATGAACTATAAATATCGCAATTATGATAAAGCGGCATATCCTTCACTTTCTGTAATATAATACTGTTTGGCATCAGCCCATATTTTTGAGCCGCTCTATTCATTTATGTTAAAGGACTGCAAGGCTATTTTCCTATACATATCTGGTAGACGTTTGATTCAATGCACGAATAGAGCGGCTCAAAAATATGGGCCGATGCCAAACAGTATTATACTGCAGAAAGTAAAGGATATGCTGCTTTATCATAATTGCGATATTTATAGTTCATTTATAGTTTTATTACTGTACCCGACAGAGTCAAAAAATTTGACTATATGTTAATCTGTATATGAAAATATTAGACCCATATTTTGTATTTTTGCCGAAAATTTCCTAATACGCCAGAAAAAAATTATTAAAATTTCAATAAATGAGAACCGAGGAAATCGGTGGCGCGTGTGACGTCATTTATACCGAGACGTACGTTTCAAGAGCTGAGTGAAATGGCTATGTGACAAATACGCTGGGTACATCGTTTCGTGTTATGTTAAAACTAGCGCGAACTTGGCGGAGGCGTGATTTGCGCGTTCGAACAATCATTAGCCAATAGCATTTGCAGTAATCATAACGTCATAAACATGGCTGATACTGAATTTTATGCGCTCGATTTAAATGTAAAGTTTCATTTTGACATTAGGACAATAAATAAGAAAATTACCGATTATAGTCACCTAACATGATGAACATTGATATCCAATAAGTATTTTTTAAAAAGACGTAAGTTTGGAAACCCCTCTTGTAAATTTAAATTTGGTTTTTCAACTAACATAATCTAAAGACGTGAAATCCAAAATATTTTGATAATTCATCACCATTCCAAAGTCCAGTATTGTAAAGTGTCATGAACTTGTGACTTTAACTACCTGAAACTTCTGCCAAATTCTATTTTGGCTACGAATCAAATGCAGCGTATTCAAACAAAAGAGAAAAAAAATGATTAGCTATTTTTAAAACCAGTAAGTTTTACATCAGAAAACATGCAATAGAAAATGAGCAATAGTAACATGCACTTCTCCCTTCAGAACTCACAAAAAAAGAAAGTACGAGAGGTATTACATAAAGTATAGAGGTATTACATTTTACAATATCGTACTATTTTAGTTGTTATTGTTACTGCTAGGGCATCGAACTCGTCAAAACCTGGGTTCGGTTTAGGTTCAGGTTAATTTGTTTTTTGAGAGATGGGTTCGTGTGCGGTTTTGATTCAAACATTAATAAAACTTGCGGTTTTTTCCGGGTTCAGGTGATTCGACTTAATGAAAATTGAATTAATGTTTTTTTGAATAATAAGCTTTATATAGAAATAATTTAAAATGCGAGCAGGAATTTATGACGCTATCATTTAAATGGCCACGTGTTGGGTCAGCTCTAAAGTGTTTTCTGCCGGCAAATATAACCAAACCAAACCTAACTTCACCACATATTGAGCCAGATAAAAACATAGTTCTTCCTGACCTAATATTTAAATGGCGGATTATTTAATTACTTCTCAATTTATAGTGGCAAGACCACGAACACAATTTTCACGAACAGTCAACATAGGCAACAACGCGGACGCAGAAGGCGTAGATGATCGGAATATATTTACGTTTCGAACTGAAAATGAACTTGAACCGGAGAAGAACCCTGAACCCGAATTTTATTACCCGATTGAATTCCTACTCGAGTTCATTTGAAAAATATATTTGAGGTTCGGTTCTGGGTTTAGGTTACGGTTTGATTTCATTTTTGGTTCCGTTTGGGTTCGATGCCCTGATTACTCTAGATATTTAGGTATTATTAACTAAAATACCAACGTCAATTAACTTTAAATACAGTGTTTCCTGGATAACGTGTCCAACATGGGAATCTCGAAAACTATAAAAGATACAACATTGCGTATATTTGATAAATTAAATAAAACACTTGGTGTAGTTTCACAGCTTTATTAATGTTTACAACGATCGTTTCGATCTTGCGATCATCTTCAGGTAACTAACACAAAAAAATAAATGAAAGTGTCTTAAATACTATTCAGATTACCGCTGTAAGTAGGGGTGAATTACCTAGTTCTGTAATTTCATTCACAACATTCTCTCCTCTGTTTATAGCTTTTTGAATTTCCAAGTTTTCCAGTAAGTTTAATTTTAATCCCTTTTCTTGGACATGCAGCGCTTGGAAATTTCCGTTGTAAACATTAATAAAGCTGTGAAACTACACCAAGTGTTTTATTTAATTTATCAAATATACATAATTCCAAAATGTTTCACCAAGTGCCAACCACAAAGTCAGTTCAACATAGATACAACATTGGTTAAAGTAGACAAAAGTTGTCCTATTAGGATATTATTTTAATGATGTTTCGTTACTTAAGAACAAATGCATAGCTCACTAGATATAATAATAATAATAATATCTTTATTATTCAACAAATGGTGAATTAAAATAATAAGAGGTTCGGGAGGGATTACACCAGAATGTATTAGAGCATTAGTATTACATGTATTTACATAAAAATTTAACCTACTAAGTAGTTCACTAAGTTGGATATAATTGTTTACAATTTTATAAAAAAAATAATAATTGATGTTTATCGCGTCTAGATTCCAAAGAATGAAGATCAAATAGCAAACATAACAAATCATAATGAAAATCAGGCCAAGAATTGAATAGTCTGAAATAAATTATTTTACAAAACTTTTTTTGAATACGTTCAATGGAAAATGTAAATTTTGCTTTTTTTATTTTTGCAAATATCTTCCAAATGTGAAATAATACTGAATTTTGCTTTGCAAATCTTTACTTTTTATGTTCTGTCAAATAGCGATCATCAAATTTTTTATCACTGTTGGGTTTCAAATTATGTCAAAGTTTTAGCTAAGATGCAATATTTATTAATTTGTCATTAATGTATTACTATGGATACTAATTACCCCATACTGTACCGTTGTCAATATTAAATGAACTTGTCATCACTGATTCTTCTAAAGAAAATAAATAATAAATAATTAATACCTAAGTGATGATTCTACCATTGTTTTTATCATTGTCGGATTACCCAATAAGCTGATTAGGCTATCGCATAGGGCGTAAAGATTTTAGGAGGCGCTCAATTTTATCATATTATCACCAACCGGAGACTCCTTTATCAAATTTTAGTTTAGTTGAAGCTAACAAAAAACGCCACCAGCCCAAGGCGCACGAAGACCTTAAACCGGCTCTGGTTTTTAACCTATAAATTTAATAATTGTTTCATTTTTTCTGTTTGTAACAAATGAATATAGATAAGTTACACATCGTTAGAAAGCTAAAAAAATCTCTTTTCAATGGTTTAACCAATATGGCCTCCATATAATAATGATAACTTTGACATTATAATTCGAAATCGAACAGTGATAAAGAAAATTGAATTTCGCCATTCGGCAAAACATAAAAAAGTGTCCTAAAGACGTGCAAACCAAAATCCAGTAGTATTGTCTATTGACCTATGCATTAATTACCAAAAAGGAAACACCATTAAAATGATCTCCTAAAAGTGAACTTTTGTCTAATATTTAATATACTTTGTATCTCTTACAGTCCTCGAGATCCCCATGTTGGTCAAGTTATCCTGGACATCCTGTATAAACAACGCGATGACATATTCTATACATATTTTATTTTCTTCAAAATTTGTATTAGTCAATGTCAATTTTAATTCTAAGTCGTTTTCTAAGAACATTTCATTTCGTTTCATCATTTACGAGTCCTGTGTCTCCTACGCTTAAAACGTCACGTACGTGCGTCAACGGCGAACGAAAGACCACAGTCAAGACTCGAGACGAGATCTGAGATCTGACTCTGACGTGCATGAGCCTCTTTGCGACTTGCACTTGCCATCAAGAAAAAAGAACGCCGACAGCTATTACAGCAGCAGATGGTATGCTGCAAGCTATAAGAGATTGACAAAGTAACAGTGCAGGTTGCAATGAAACGATGGATTGTGGGTAGGATGGAATTGTATAAGAAACCCTAAAATATAAAAGATTTTTCAGTGATTTGAAAATCCACACACACATAATGGAAAATTTAGTTCTTTAATTAAACTAAATTTTCTATTATTTATAAATTATTATTAATTATTACTTAAAAATAATATATATATTTTTTTTTACTTTAAACACTTAAAATTGAAACGAGTTAACCATATAGTTGACACGAATTAAACACCCATATTTAAGAAAACTAAAGACCGAGCAATATTTAACACCTCGATCAATGATAATCTGTATTAGGTGGCTATATTTAAATGTTATATCGGCATTTGTTATTTGTTGTAGATGTAGAATTACCAACACAAATATGGAAGACAAAAACGTTCAAGGCTTCCCCGTATGGGAAGCCTCTGGTTGAGAGTATCACCCATTGAAAATATAAGAAGACCATAAACATCGTGCATAATACTTTTTTATATTCAAATTCTTAGTACTTCGATAACTTCCATAACATATTATATAAGATTACCTGAAATTATAGCTCCCAGGTAAATTATTTGAAAAGACAGGTACCATGTTTGATCCAAGCTCTATTCTACAATAATTTGATGCGTCACAATATTTTTAAAACACTTTATCTGTCAGATAACTGGATTTACGGATATACGTCAAATTATGGTTAAGTGGCAAATGATGAAATACAATACATTTATTATATTGTATTTGGTAGGTGTGTCACCGGAAATGATTGCTCACGTCATTTTATAATCTCATCTTTCATGTAATCAAATTGTTTAATTTTCCTTTAATCACGGTCATACGCGGAAAATAATTTCAAAAATCAATAACTAAAAATAGTTTATTTAGATTTTAGAATATATGAAAAGTATTTATTTATGCATTTTTTTTATTTATTATATGAATAATTTACTATTTACACGTATATCTAAATAATATAATAACAATATATTTTATACACATTTACTCAAATAATCTTAAACTACACTAACTTTGACGTTTCCGTACACATTATACCTTCATCAGGATAAATAAGATCTTCCATTTTCATCATTAATTCATATACGCACAAATGCATTCGTTTATACAACTGACTGTTTAAAAACTTAGGAACATATAGAATTTCAAGAGAGAGACATAATGTTTCCCATAGCATTGTGAAGTGAACGAATCATACTTTATCACATTATAGAGCAAAACAACACCTCCAGTGAATAATGTTGTTTTGACTGGTACTTTGCTTCCAGAAAATTGCCATATAGTTAATTCAAAATTGAGTTCGTGGAATTTTTTATACAGAATGTTAAAAAAGGGTAAAATAAATTAGGTATATACATTTCGGTGTGCTGATTCTCAATCAAAAAGAATTTTTTTAAAATTCGGGAAATTATTTCTTATTTTTCATTTAAATCTTTTTTACTGCGCCATTTCGAAATAAATTAATTCGTAATTATTTCCTATTCAACGTCTGTTACGTGATTAGATAATTCATTATCTTTAATAAAAATTTCATGTCGAAAGTGGCGCAGTAAAAAAGAATTAAATAAAAAATAATTTTCCGAATTTTGGAAAAATTGTTTTTGTTAATTTTACATTTATTTAAATCAAAGCTCGTTAGATTAATATCAGGCAAAACAACTATGTACAATGTATGAATAACCTAACCTCTCAGGCAGTTGACACGTTTGGAAAGTGTCAATATTATTTTGTATTTACGCGCCAATGTTGTACGACCTTCATCTGGAAATCCCCATTATTGTCACACAAACGATGGACCCACAAATATGATACTAATAAAACTGATTTTTTCTAATGTTTTAATAATACTAGATATAACTGTAAAAATAATTGTAATATCAACATTAACACGTTGCCCGCCGTAATGGTAATTTTTTTTGACATATCTGGGCCAGCCTTTTTTATTTAAACAGTACCATATGTCATGCACACAGAATAAGACTAAATAATGTGTGGCATTTGTTTATTACAAGTACTTAAAATAGATGAATACTCTAAAAGAATGCAAATAAAAGCAAAAAAAGATAATAAAAATGCATATGGCTAATACTAAATATAATACAAATATTGAACCTTTTTTATTTCACTTTGAGCCGGGCCAATAAAAAAATGTTGCTCACTGGGCCATCCACTCTTATCCCCCATAACATGTCTATTATCATATGAAGCAAATGTGAGTAGTGTCGCTCCAAGTGAAATCCTACGTGTGAAACACAAGTAAGCGGCGTGGCCCATATAGTTAGGGGCCATGCGAGTCACAAGTGCTTCACATGGCGGTCAACCTGTTAACATTGATTGACGCATTGGTCATCCCTGTTTTGTAGTATGAAATAGGTAATAGCATTTGGTTACCCCTGATAAAATATATTATCTGCGATATTTCTAAAAATAGAATCGTTGCTTGCAAATATATAAATAAAAGATATAATTCGCTTTATTCTTTTCGTTCTTTCATAAGCCGGTTGCACATTAGTCAACTTTGGTTGACGGCAACCGGTAACCAAACCGGCAACCGTAGCAACCAAAGTTAAACAACAGTCAACTTTAGTTGCAAATGTCGTCAACTCTGGGATTGCATTGCATAGTTGAGAAATATATTATAGAAGATTCCCGCTTTCTGCAACCATTTACATTGCAACTACAGTATTTAATCCGTGCTATTAAATTGTTTAGCTTTTAAAATGAAATACGGCAAGGTAGAACTCAGACAATATAAATTAATTTCTAAATATTTATTAACAATATTTCTGTAAATGTAAACCACAAATAGATATAATGCAAATAAAATGAAAACTTCTTCAGTTATTTCAGACGTTACTACTACATAAATGTGTCGTCCCTGATTAAATAACTGAGTTTATCTGACAAGTGTAAGTAATTTTTGCGATTTTGGTCAACCAAAGTTGACAAATATTACACCGGCTATAAATATAATGTGCAAAACCAGGTGCAATAACTCATGCTAATACTTCACAATAATTTGAATCATATGTTGAAATATTCTATTTATAAAACGTCAACAAACGAACATAAAAGCAATCAACGCTGTACAGTATTGTACAACAATAATAGGCATATTCCATCAACAACAAATATCAATTCTTGCTATCGAATAACACATATCCTCTTACAATCCGCTATCTCAGCTACGAAACTCCCTGTCGGCTACAAGGCAACAGCAAAGCAATGCTACGCTCGCAAGGAAAAAAGAAAGTTACGTCAGCTCTAGACATGAGACATGACGTCGAGGGGCCCGTCTATTCTCGCGATCTCATTGGCTCGCGCCAGACACTCCCAGGCGAGCCTACAAGCAGCTACAGAACCGTTTACACCAACGCAGACGCAAAATTCAAAACTATAACAAGGTTATGTTGTTCAAATATTTTTATCAACGCGATAACTACTCATCCCCTAATAGTACAATTTCACTATTGTTAGATACGAATTGTCTTCAGCTTTCCTGTAATAACCGCGTGCCTGAGTGTCTAGTTGCAAATCTTCGATCACGACCCGACTAACGCCAAAAAATTATTTCGAATTTTGAATTGCACAAAAGTGACCCCTGCGGCGCACTCTCCATACGCAAGCAATGAGGTTATGCCTGGTAGAGTCGCACGGTACGAATATGTCATCAGTCGTCATATCATTACAGAAATCTGCGTATAAATAAGCCAGATTGTATAGAATTTCTAAACAACTAAATAAATTTTTAGTAAGAAAATATTAAATATTCATTTCAATAGTTAACTTTTTAGTGTTTTAAAATCTACAGAGTGTTGGCCACGACACACGACACCGGAGGACTTTGACATGTAAAATCATATTTTCGTAATTTCCTGCTTCCCTAATTATTTTAAGTAAAAATGCTTCAAATAAAAGTTGTAGAGCTTAAAATTCTACATTTGAATGAGAAAATTTTACATGCTTTGTAACGGCAGAAATTTGGTATGAAAATGTCGACAATAACCCTAAAAATAGCGATAGTGAATTGAAACAGATAAATTAACAAATGTTAGGTTAACATATTTTTTTAGATATTATTTGTAATATCTGTTCAAGTGAACAATTACCTATTAATTTAAATAAATAATTTTTCACTTTAACAGAAATTACAAATAATAAAAATAAATTAACCTAGACTGACAGATAAATCGTTAACATTTGTTATTTTAGACATTTTTATACCTAATTTCTGCCGTTATATAACATGCAAATTTAATTTTGTTTCATGTATCTAATGTAGAAATTTATTCTCTACAATATTTATTTAAAGCTTTTTTACCTAAAATAATTAGGGAAGCAGGAAATTACGAAAGTATGTTTTAACATGTTAAAGTCCTATGTTCCGGTATCACCTGTATACCTAAGTGCTTGTATTGATGAATGAACAAAAATGGTATGTTTAGATGAAATGAATATGATAATGTTGACAAAGATAGATAATTGCATGTAATGTATAATATAAACAATAAGGGCAATGTTTCACTGAACTTGACCTTCTATCGATTAAGCAATTTTATCTACAATATTTTTTGATGAGCAACAGATTTAAACAGATTTTCACAAAAAATCGTGTCATATACACATGAACACATGTGTATGTAACTTAACTTGAAAAAATAAGTTTAAACAATACCAGTTAAATTCTCTTTGAAACAGCTGGAAAAAATAAATAAATATTCTTTTTATTCCAGGGGGTCGTTTATATGATGATGAATTCAGACTATAGTCGAAAAAATTGATTTTGTCGGGTCCAGCAATAAAATTATAAGTATTCTCATTATGACAAAACAGCATATCGCTGTTTACTTTGTAACGTGACGAAGTTCCTTGTAAATTCAACATGTTACAATAAATATAAATCAAAAATATCCCAGAAATCGCCAAAGGAGACGGGCGTACGGACCCTGCAGGAACGCAAGAATAAACGCTAAATAAAGAAGAAAAATAAATTATATTTCTTATTTATTTCTAATATATTACTTTTTTATTTTATGTTGTTAACGTACTGGTTTCCATGGCTCTAAACAGCATCTTAATCGCAACTTCACAAGCTGAGGCTTGGATCGTATTGGACATGGCGTAAAGCTAGCAATTACTGACACCTGATAATTAAACTCGGGCTAAAGGTCATTCTGTAAAAATTAATAACCGAAAAAGTGTATTTCTTTATTTCTGCAGTCTTAATTTTCAGTTGTAGTAACAGTATAGTATATGACTCATTTTATAAACTCTTTACACATTTGTATTTCGTACACTCGCTTCGCTATTGTCAAAACACTCGTGTCGTGACTAAAGTGTCATTTATAAAACGTGATACCTGCGCCTACATAATATATTATTTTCTTTATATTTCAGAGGGAATATATTTTTAAACTTAAATCTTTATTTATGACGACTACAAATTGATCTTCAATTAATTTATATGTAAGTAAATGAGAAATTTAAATGTTTTACTAATTTATTCTCAGGACACCAAAACACTACCAACTCCATCTCCTGAGAAAAAATGACGTAAACCAATCCAAGATCTTGGTACAGTTGCAAAAAGTTCCGCAATATGAGTCCAATATTAGACCTACTTCATCCTCTGTAACGCTGCAGTGTGGACGATGCTGATAAAATACCACAACAGTAATTTCGTACAAAAACTACACAATTATTGCCAGCGTTTCATCATTTCCACGTATGAAGCAAAGAACAATTCAATTGTAAAATATTTCGAATATTGAAATGGTCTGCGACCCGCGAATATCAGAGGCAAGGTTATTACCTTGCAGCTTTTTTTCTCTCGTGGCGTCAGTTGAGAAAAAATGCTTCCTAAGAAGTCTTTCACTTTTGCGACAGTTCCCAAGACGCATTTTGAGAAGGATCTAATTCTAGTATCACATCAAATTTCAATTTAGAGAATTAGACATGGTATACTTTTTACTAACATGAAAACAAGATGGGTCCTAAATGAATACTTTTTATTAACATCAAAACGAGACACCTATATAGCGTAGTTCTCACAAATATTCAAGTAATTCTTCAGTATTAGACATAGAAATGTATCAAAGTTATTTTAACAATAAAAAAAATATCACAACATATTTTATTATAAAATATACTTTCAGGGTGGTCGTTAATTTTTGTTTTTTTTTTTGCTGCCGCTCCCTAAAACAGATTTTTTAACGACCATCCTAATATATATTTAAATCATTTTTTAATTGTAGCATTCAAATATGTACCTATGAGTCTTTTCAATCACATTATATTTCTTTAATTTAACGTACCTACAACATATTTGCATTATGTTTATTTTGTTATGTTTATATATTATTATAGTTAAGGTGCGGCCAATAAAAAAATGTTTTACATATTGTAACAAATATTAAATTATTGCATATTAATAAGATTTTAGTGCACAACACGTCATGAATAAATAAATAAATAATGTTTTTTTTTTGTTTACGTAGTTACATTCTTTTGTAAGTTAATTATGCCTGAAAAGTTGAAATATTAAATAATACTAAAAACACAAAAAAATATTTTGCAGTAATATTTACAATTCCACCGACAACTATTTCTTAAGTAAATATTCCTCATTTTTCAAAACAATAAACAATGATTTAAAATTATTTCAAATTATATACATTTACTGAAATTTATCAATTATTTAAAAGTATGTTTGTTTTTCATCATTTCTGATATTTATTTTACTATATATTCATAATTATGACAGAAATTTAATATTTTCAATAAAAATTATAAATATACATTTTAAAGTTTGCGAGAAACGCATTAAAAAATATGTGTCAAAATAAAATTATTAAATAATTAAAAAAAATACTTCGGTGAATCGATAAAATGAGCATTCGGTACTATTTTGGTAGTATGGAACTGTGCCGGTACTTCTCAATTCTGTAAAACCTCTGATTATTATATAAAAATATAAAAAAGATAATAAACAAATAAGAGTTTTCCAAAATTTATGTTTTATACGTAGGTACTCGGTTTTAAAGAGTAAAGGTAGGTACTGATAAAAATTTGAACTTGGACGGACAAACGTCCTTTTATTATCAAATAGCTTTATCTCTCTCTTGCAGGTACTATGTATATATTAAACGTGCACATCAACTTTAGTCAGTATATGTAGTGAGCTGGTGTAAAATACATGTAAATTTTCCATTCTCTCACTGATACAGGTGCTTATATACACACGACAGCGGCAGTACGCATTCATTCTAAAACCGGGTGTACACTAGTGCTTTAGTACCACGCTCTCAGATATTATTCATCTGTCATATGGAAACCAGAATGTGGGATAGCAATCCTGACATGAAGCACAAGACATATTCATTATATACACAATGGGTAAGTCATGTTTATTTTTTATTATTATTATTATTAATAATAATAACACAAGATACCACTCACAGTTAAAATATATCAGCTATTTACATTTGTAATGCCCGACAATACCCGATTCGACTTAAATTCGGTTAAATTAGATTATAATTTTATTATTTTGTGCAGATTTCCACAAAATTATATAAACAAAAACATAACATCTTTAATGCCCAGTTACACTACCGACATTTAAAATTTAAACTTGTTTTTATTGTTATAAGTAACTTTAAAATATGTTATAAATGTTTCAACATAAAAATAGTACCTACCGTTTTTACTTTTCAAAAATTGTACCGAAACATCTTTTGAACAATTTAAAAATTAAATTCACTTACAAATACACGGTTACACCATTACTAGTCACATTGCAATTTATTAAACTATTTCAATCATATTTATTTTATTATCGTCAGTGCAAAATTCGAATTTCCCGCTGAAAGATGCACTATTTATCTACAAAACAATTGAATAATCTCCAGCGCTACGTTCGCACGCGGTTTGATTCTAGAACTTTCAAAGACTGAGTTGAATTCGCAGCAGAAACGAACAGCTGGTGTACAGAGAAAATATAAATAACTCGTACAATATTCCACTCTATAAGATTAATAATACGATAGAATAGAATAATTTAATTGATTTTAAGTTGGTAGATGATAAAGCATACTTAGAAACAGGGGTGACACTATTGAAAAGGCAGTTCGTATAACATAGGTTTTTGTAGGTGTACAATAATATTGTGATAAAAATAGAACAAAATTTGTAACTGTTTTTCAAATTAATTTTAAATATATTTACATAAAATTATTGGTTTCAAACTACATAATAACTATTAATCATTCTAGAAAATATATCAGGTATTTGATTATTGATTTTTTGGATTCTATAATATAATACAATAATAGGAACATAAATATGCAAAATATACATTTATACCAATAATTTCTATTCAAATATTGTAGATCGTTAAACTATTCTCTATTCTAACTTGTATGTACATACGTGTGGTAGTGTAACAGTTCTGTTACACAGATTCTGCCAGTAATTTTCCATTGCTTAAGGACGAATGCCATACTCGATTCAATAAAATTTCTAGATTTCAAATTAATGTATTAAATTTATAACATTATAATTCCTTTTCCATTACCACTACTATGAAATACAAATAATTTTAAATTATTTAAATAGTCAAAAATATAAATGAAGGCCTATTTTGGCCAAATTTCAAATTTCTCCGATAAAATGTTTATATATTTTTACATATTTTAGACATAACTTTTACTCTTAAGTGAAACCAAAATTTGCACTAACATATTTGCGTAGAATAAAATAACTTTTACCGTTATTTAAAGTCGATTTTAACAGTTCCGGGTTAAGTCTTCAAACCAACGATAAAATTCAAGGTTTAATTCAGTTGATTATAATTAGTTTTCTCCATAATTAAATAAATAATAACTCAATACTAATTATTCTTATTTTCGTAATTTATGAAAATTAGGGTTTTTTATTGTTGCGTACAAAAATTACCTATATATTTTATCTTAATATGTTGCTATCGAAACAACTATTTTTTTAAAATTTATTAGCCAGATACTTAATTTGCGATACACCTACATAGTATGTTACAACATATAAGGAAATGACATATACATAAAGGTAGCAATATCTATAAGAGCAACAATTACTTATGGAAGTAAAAATTGCACTTCCTGAAAACAAATTTTGTGTTTTTGTTTTATTTCATTTAAAATAGTGCGGTACTATCACGTAATATATAAAAAATATGTTTGTAAAGCGTTTTTTAATTTTAAAATGAATTATTTATATAAAGGGCCATATAAAAATAAATAAACAAGTTCCGGTAGATAATATATTTATTTGTGTAGTTTATTGTTTTTATATTACTGACACTTCAGTGACAATAAATATAATTTTGTAAATAAATAATAGGTACATTTATTATTACATTTTTGAACCACATTATAAAGAATATGTAATATATGTTATAAATTCATTGTTACATACCAAATAAATAGGTGATAATTTTAAATTAGTGATTACCGAAACCCAAAAACCTATATATTTTTTTATTTTATTAAATTATATATACATATGATATGCACGAATAATTAACTACTTACAAAATAAAAAATCACTACAATTTGTTATTTGAAATTTATAATAATACTTTTTGAAGTATTATTGTTTTGAAGTGACCTGACCAGACCTAACGGATTGTATATGCGCATAGCCAATTATTCGTGCATGTAGTAGAATTTACCTAAAAAGAAAATTCCGTTCATTTCATTGTATGAACTAAGTACAGACATGCGTAAAGATTTTAAATTTTACATACATACATTTGTACATTTATTCTTCATCTAAACATATACATGTGGCCAAAATAAAGCGCCCTGCATGGGGATTTTGAAAACAATAACATATATGAAGTCGGTTAACTTACACAAAAGTTACGCCATTAGAAGACCAATTTAATGATGCATGGTTAATTGAAAAAATATATACGTCACTAGATAAAGGCAAAAATGTTAATTTTGTAGTTTTTTATTTTTGCTATTAACTTTCAAGTGTGCAATAATATTGTATTTTAACACTTTTTTTATGCTCTTTTGAATGGCGGTGCTTATTTTATTTATAACCATTAGATATACCGGTGTCCCAAAATATCGCATCCTGCATTGGGATTTCGAGAAGAAAAAAAGTATGAAGTTTGTTAAATTAGATACAAATTGCCCCATTAGAAAACCATTTTAATGATGTATCGTTATTGGTAAAAATTAATGTTTATATAGGATATTAATGAATACGTGTTACAAATTTATACGGAAACGCACCGTTTTTGAGCTACAGACTCGTAAAACAGTAATTATCTGCCTTAATTTTTGTTGGCTGTGACCTATCACTTCATTTATTATTTTGTTTATTTTAATTTTTTTAAATAATTTTTATATATAATTATTGCACAATATGACGGCCACAATTTCAATGCAAGCATAGCACCTTCCGAGTGTATTTTGATACATTCGTTCAAAAACGCCAGGATTTGTTTGAATTTCTTGTAATGCCGTACACTTGGCCTAATACCATGTTAGTGTAATGGCGAACAGTACTCATTAATAATGCGTTTGTAATTCAATGCTAAAAATTAAAATAAACAAAATAATAACTGAAGTAATACGAGTAGGTTATAGCCAACTAAAATTAATGTAGATAATTACTCTTTTAAGCAGGGACCTGAACCGAAATATATTTATGATTCAGGTTCGGTTCGGGTTCAGGAAAGAAATGTCGATTCAGGTTCAGTTTCGGTTCAAGAAAATAAAAATTATAAATGTTCATTGGTTTTGGGTTCGGATTCGAATTTCGGTTCAGAGCAATAAATGATTACAAACACAAGAAAATGATTATATTTATTAATTTTAAAATAACATTAAAAAAATATTTTTAATTGTATATTTAATTGACCTCTGAACTGAATCTGAATTTAAAACGGTTTAAATTCGCTTCAGATTTATTGATCTTGGCAAATAAAGGTTCGGTTCGGGTTCAGGTTCATCAAAAATTCGGGTTAATTCGGGTTTTTGGTTCAGGTTTGGATTCAGTTTCAGGTACCTGTAACTCAAAAACGGTGTGTTTCCGGATATGAGTTTATTGGCAAAAGTTAGTTTATTTTGTATCATTGTATCCCCTATATACATACCTTATAAATTGGTAACACGTATTTATTAACACCCTGTAGAAATCTGTTGTAATTAATAACTTTAGCCATATTGCTATTAGCATTAAATTTTAGTAATCACAACAAAAAAAAATTTAACCGTGAAATTTTTCGTTTTGCGTCAATTTCAAAAACTATTTGGCTTTTTTTAGTAAACTATTTAATATGATCATTTGCGATATTTTGTAGTTTTGAATGTCAGTGGAAATGGTAAATTCAACCATATATTGAGTGCAACTTTCACAATACTAACAAAACAGTACTGGATATATTCATCAGTCGAGTGGTCACCAGTTCATGTTTACTTTAGCGATCCATGATTGACATTGACCACCTATCTGAGATCAATATTTACACAATTGACAAATTATCACAATAAATAAAATAAACAGCAACGAGTTGTATATAGCTTGCATAGAATAACTCGTTCTGAAGTAGTATATTACTTCAGGTGCTTCTAGAATCTAAATATTTTGCTTAGTATTCTTCAGGTGCAGTTTTCGTCAACCTTTGTGATACAGGGACACATTTTTAAAAGATTTTCGTGAAATAAATAAAGCATTTAAGTAAAGAAATAATTATTTTTGTGTATTTTATTATTATTATTTGTTTATTGTTTAAATTTGAGTTAAAATCTTACGATATACTGGATGTACAAATCAAAATATTCTGATACTAGCACACTTATTTTACCTACACTTTTTGTACATAAAACTAGTTACATCTTTTATACAGGGTGTTATTTAAGTAGGTAAGTCTACAACGCTTAACTGATGGTAGAACTAACCCTATAGATAGTAATCTGGCAATAATTTTTGTTTTACATAGTTTCTTTAAGAACTAGAGCCCTTAAAACTGACCAATTACGTTATAGTTCAAAATTTTGTAAAAAAAAAGTAAAAATCAATGTGTTCTCTGGAAAAATTATTGATTGTCAAAATTGACATTAAACGTTTTTTTGTATAGGCCTACAATTTATATTCTGTTTGTTTGACAATCTCAAAATACCAATTATCTTTACTAACCAAGAGTATGCAGACATGGTGTTGATAAACAAGTAGTTCTTCATTATGAAAGTCTGAAATGATCTTGTATGCCAATTGTGACAGGCGTGACATTTTTTTCCGAGAACACATTGGTTTTTTACTTTTTTAAAAAAAATTGAACTTTGACGTAATTGGTCAGTTTTAAGGAGCATCAGTTCTTGTATAAAACATGTAAAACAAAAATTATTGCCAGATTTACTATGTATGGGGTTAATTCTATCATTGGTTAAGCGTTGTACACTTACTTCCTGTATAGTAAAAAAAAAATGTTACTGCCGCCCCCTAAAACGGTAGTTAGTGACGAAAATAAGGATCTGTACAATCCCGATTCTGCAAACATGTCCCTATTGAAAAGTTTAATGATTTGTTTTTTTTTTTCAATTCAGTGTGTTATAATGTTTTTTTTACTTGAGCATGGGAGTTTAGAAGTATTTTTTAAAGTTTTTCTTTGTTAATTAAATCAGATACATATTTTACAAAGTTTAACTGATTAAACAAAAAAAAAAAAAAAACAGAAATATGCAAAAAAAAAACTTTAGTAGGTATTTAATAAAAGATTAGTAAATGCTTCTTTTTTGTCAAATTGCTTAAGAGTATGAAATGTTACTTTATTTTAAAGATGCAAAAAGTCTAGTAAATAACAGCTCAAGCACAATAATAGTTATAATACATATTTGAATTAAAAATAAAAAATGAAAAAGAGACAGAATCGGGGTTGCACAGATCTATTTCTTAATCACTTATTACCGTTTTAGGGAGCAGCATAAAAAAATAATTAAATGACCATCCTAATAAATGTACACTGAATGGTGGTGGTTAGGTGTAAACAGTGATTTTATATGTTATACTAGTTTTATGCAATTTCCTGCTCTCCTATTCATTTTATGGCAAAATTTATAGAGTTGTTCAGAATTAAAAGCTGCTTACAAAACTGTTCTTACATTTCTTATAATATTTTTGGTTTCTTCACAATTTTAAAAAGAATTTTTTAAAGTTTTGTTCATTAGTAGCAATAACTGTGACACTTTTTCTTTTTTTTCTGGTTTTATAAATTATTTATAAACGTCAAATTTATGTAAAATAATTTCCGTATTTTTCTGTAACAATTTCCACCATAATAAGTATTTATAATAAAGACAAGATAATCATTAGGATAAACATTCATTATTTAATTTACAATTTTACAAAAAAAATTGTCAGAATATATATGTCATGGCTATTGCTACTAGTTAACGGAATTTTTTTATTTTAAAAATTGCGCAGACACCAAAAACATAATAAAAAAATGTAAAAAACAGCCCCTAAAATGTTCACCCCTAACCGGCACCACCCGTTATATTAACAGTATACACAAGTTTAGACTTTTTTAGTTTTCACGGTCGTTTTCTGAAACATCTTTTTTTACATTTCAATTTTTAAATGTTTTAAGTTTAATTCTTCTAGAAAGAAAAATGATTTTTTTTGCCAAGCCTTTGTATGTGAAAATTTCGCGAACACCTTGATTCTCGCGACACACCGATGGAAAAACATCACTTCAGGGTAAACGATGTCAGGGAATAAGCGGTTAATACTGACGTACTCCTTGACAGTTCAGGGGTTATCATTTTTGTAGCATTCGGTCTGAGCGTGATTATTCAAATTCCTGTTTTGTTTGTATTTGTGTTATCTTGGTTTATAAACCCCGATGGATCTCTCTTCCGAGCATACTAAGTGAGTGGTCTTACAGAGGAACCACGACAGTCCAACCATCTCAGCCTGCACGACAGCGACGAACCTTTCTTCTTTGGATTCGAGTCGACAGAACCTGGTGAAGCCCAGCAAAGACGACATGAAGGACGAGATGATCTACAGGCCGGAGAACGCTCCACTCAACATGGAGAAGATCAGGGAGACGGATTTCGTTATGGATGTTCCACCGAGCAATGAGAAGAAAGCTACAGGAATACACAAGCAGGTAAGGACTTGACTTTCGACTGGAGATCTTCATGTGATCATCTCATGGTTTTGATGAAAACTAGTTTTTAATTTGCGAAAACGTGTCGGAACTTTGTTTAATTCTTTCTTTAACAAGATTTGCATGTCAAAACGTGTGTGTGTGTGTGTGTGCTCTGTACAAGTTTCTTAAGGATGGCTTCAAAATTGGAATACGATACGAGAAGAAATTGCCAAAATTTGTACTATTTATTTAATCTGGAACAAAAGTTTGGTGCTTAGCAGTATTTGCTTTTATTTGTACAAAGTTTTCTGTACATTTTCCCAATTTTCTCAACAAAATTATATCAAAATCTGCGAAAATTGGATTTTCTACATGCAAAATAAGTAACAAAGTGTTTTCCTTTACAATATTTTAAAAAATAATTCTTTAAATAATAATTTCTTTTATTGCCATAAATTCTTCTCATTCTGTACGTTTTTCTATTAGTTGTTTTTATAATTTTTTGTTAAGAATATTGTGAAAATTATTAGTGTTACTTTTTTATTTCTAACTTTATTCAGAACTATACATTTATATTCTTCTAAATTAATGAACAAAAAACTTTACGAATAATTCGCCGAAGGGATACTCAAAAAATGTCCTCTTTGTTAGAAATAATTGATCACTTTATCTAAGTTAACTAAGAAAACATTTAATTTTGCAAATTTTTAAGCCAAATATGTATTAAACTTGTTATTTACATAAAAGGTATAAATATTTAAAATTCCTTTAAAATTACAAATTATACCTAACTGCTTTATTTATTGTTGTTATTATACTATATTTTTTAAATTTATTTAAATAACTTTAAAAAAAAACTCTTTATAATATAAACGTATATTACTAATATGTGTAATAACATTAATATAAATAAATAATATAACAAATATATTATTTGTTACCTGTGTATATATGATGATGATCAAATATTTAAAATAAATAAACATATTCCAATACTTTATTTAAAAATTTAATTAATTCAACATAAACATATATAAGTATTTACATAAAATATATGTCAACATAAAATCACACCATTTTGTTTTATTAAATGAAAAATAGAAAACAACAAAAAAAAAATAGTGATAATGTATTAAATTTCTATTTACAATGGTATTTATTCTCATAATTTTGTTAATGAATTGAAGCTAGACTTCGATATTAATCAAAATAATATCAATCAATTTTTAAAATGTGTATCAATCATTTTGTAATCTCCTACGCCACTGGTGTATCGTCAATCATGCCCCATTAACGTAGAGATCATGGCACATGGCATTGGTCAACTAATCCTGGTGGGGGCTTATAAAAGAAGGCACTCAGAACAATCTATCCACTTAGTGACACGCGTATGTTGACATATTATTGTTCTCGAGTGCATCATCTTCCAAGATGAAGATCTTAATGCGAGCAGATACCCACGTGCAACTAGAGATACCAGAGACTGCGGAGAAAGCGATCTGCACCCTTTCTCAGGTCGGGAAGAAAGAGGAATGAAAGAGGAATGAAAGAAGAAAGAATATTTTGGTGGATATGAAGAAAAAGTTTGAATGAGTGATTGAGAAAGAAGATCTGAAGGATAATGAATGAAACGAATAAAAAAGAAATGGATGAATGAATAGGATGAAGGAAAGAAGAACGAATGAACTAGCAATGTTTTACAATCTGGCTAGACGAACAGTTTATGGCCATATTGTAATATGAATATTTAAACATTTTCTGTTGCAATTTCTCTAAATTGTTGTTAAATTTAGAGAAATATACAACCTAAGTGAATAATAAATAATTATTATTTAAAAATAGTTTGGTGAATAGTAAATACTTGACTACAATGTTAAACAGAATATAGTTGTTATATTAGGAGCAAATCAATTAAATGTTTAAAGTTTAAACTAATATCTAACGATAAATATATGCAAAAGATCAAGGATGAGCGATTGTATTGACATCAAACACTTGTGGAAATCAATGAAACGATACCCGACAATAATCTATATCAAAGTTATGAAAAAACTATTTCATGTTAAATAAATAACTATTAAGTCATACATTAATCATTATTTCTTATTGGAGTTGAAAGATGAAAAAATTACGATTATTTTCTTTCCAGGTGATCGCAGCCCTTTCAGTTTCTCTTGTATCCATGATGGTGGGTTTCACATCTGCTTATACTTCACCTGCTCTTGTTTCATTGAATGCTACTGATTCTTCTCTTCACGTCACGAAAGATGAGGTAGGGATATTTTTCTTTTGTAGTTGCATGAACATATAACAATATGAAATTGGCATTATTAATTTTTTTTTACAAAAATTTGACACTAACAATAACATAGCACGAGCATGATTTGATCTAGCTCGTATAACAAGCAGTGTCTATGAAAAAAAAATTATAATGTGTAACATTTAGAATATGGAACAAAAAATAGAAAAATGCCTAGCTTCACGGTGCGTCCGAAGTTGCACTTTTATATCCTAAATTTATATGTCCTAAATTACATCATTCTCATATCAGTATTAGGAATTAGATTTTAGGGTTTTGGGTCCACTATGTCTTGAAATTGATGTACATTAATAGGGGTTTCCAAGTTTACGACTTTTAAAAAAATACTTATTGGATATCAATGTTCATCATGTATAAGTAATATTAAGGTGAATATAATCGTTAATTTTCTGATTTTTATTACCCTAATATCAAAATGAAACTTTAATACATTTAAATCAAGTGCAAAAAACTCAGTGCCAGCCATGTGTGTGACGTGCTGGACACTGGTAAATGCTATTAGCTAATGGCTGTTCTCGGTGTAGATGACGTCAAACGCGCCGTCGATTTTGCTCGGTCCTCATTTATTAATGTTTTAATATATTTTTTTTCTGGCGTATTACAATTTTTTTGGCAAAAATACGAAATACAGGTCTAATATTTTTATATACACATATTAAAAAATGAAAAAAAAAACTTGAAAACCCCTATTGAATAGATCACGTGTGTTGCTATTTGTGCTAAATTGAATCGAATTTTTAATTACACTTTTTGTGTATTTATGTGACGTATCCCTAAATCCTAAATACTAATATACAACATCGGGCACATAGCCTTAAACTTTCTTTGAACTTTGGTAATATTTCTTTACTCTATTTGGATATTTTTGACTGAGTTGCGGTTCTAGTTACACTCTAAGTACGACCCTGGCGTTACAATTAACAATATGTTAGGTTAGGTTACAGTATTTATATTTATTACGAAAATATTTTTTATAATCATGTGTTTTATGTAAAAGTGTATCAGGATTTACACCTATTGGCATCTTGTAATGTCAAATAAAAGTAACAGATTGTAACGCTAATGACATTTAACGTAATTTAAACGTCAGTGTTTATTAGAAAATTGACCATTTTTTTCTAACGTTATTCTCTTTTTCTTTGCAGTCGTCATGGATCTGTAGCCTCATGCCTCTCTTCGCACTTTTGGGTGGAATAATGGGCGGTCCTCTCATCGAATACATCGGCCGTAAATTCACCATCATTTCCACAGCAATCCTCTTCATTTTCTCCTGGATTTTAATCGGCATCGCCACCGATGTCTGGTACTTATACATCGGCAGATCCTTCGCTGGAATCAGCGTAGGCGTAGCGTCATTGGCTCTTCCTGTCTACTTGGGGGAGACCCTTCAACCTGAAGTCAGAGGAAGTTTGGGACTATTACCAACAGCTTTGGGAAACATTGGTATTTTAGTCTGTTACGTCGTTGGGAATTATCTGAGTTGGGATATGTTGGCCTTGGTTGGTATGGCCCCAGCTTTGCCGTTTATTGCTTTGGCTTTCCTGATTCCTGAAACTCCAAGGTGGTACGTGTCTAAAGGACAAGATTCTAAAGCTGAAAACTCTTTGAAATGGTTAAGAGGAAGTGACACAAACATTTATGATGAATTCAACGAATTGAAGAAAGTGCAGATTGAATCAGACAAAATACAGAATAATTCTGCCATGCAGGATCTATTCCAGAGACCCAATGTCAAACCTTTGTTGATTTCCTTGGGACTGATGTTATTCCAACAACTCAGCGGTATCAACGCTGTTATTTTCTACACTGAAACCATCTTCAGGGATGCCGGCAGTACCATTGACGAAAACTTATGTACCATTGTTGTGGGAGCCGTCAACTTTTTGGCAACTTTTGTTGCCACTGTACTTATCGACAGATTGGGCCGTAAAATCTTACTTTATATTTCTAATGTGTGCATGATTATAACATTGACCATTTTGGGACTATACTTCTACCTGCAAAGCATCAACTACGACTTGTCTATGTATGGTTGGCTCCCATTGGCCAGTTTTGTTGTCTACGTGATTGGCTTTTCGATGGGATTCGGACCAATTCCATGGCTGATGATGGGAGAAATTTTACCCGCAAAAGTGAGAGGTTCTGCAGCTTCTATTGTAACCGCTTTCAACTGGAGTTGTACTTTCATTGTTACTAAGACTTTTGTGGATATTATTGAAGCAATTGGACAGTATGGAGCTTTCTGGTTGTTTGGATCAGTATGTTGTGTTGGTATGGTGTTTATCTACTTCTGTGTACCAGAAACCAGAGGTGAGAGCTTAGAAGATATTGAGAAGAAGATGACAAATATGAAAGTGAGAAGGCTAAGTTCAAAAGTGAACATGAAGCCTACACCTTTGTAAATTTAGTGTAACAAAGAACTCACGTAGATCTGAAATCTGAAGGGTGCCATTTAGCTTTTATACTCCTTAAATTATAGTTTTATATACTTAAGTATTAATAAGGATAGAGTATTTATATTTATATTACGTCCCCAATTTTAAATATTTTTCTAAATAATTTATTGTATAACATTCCGAAATAAACCCTCAGGTGATATTGAATCTCTTGTATATATAGTATTCTCCATGTAACAATAGCATTGCGCAATAATATTTTGTTTATAGGTAGTTCAGAAATATTCCAATTTTCTCTATAATCTGTACTGACTGTTTTTCTGCATCAAAAAACGTATATTAGTCTACATCTTTTCGATAGTTTTTTATTTTCTGCATTGATAAATCACCTACATCAACATGATACACGAAAATGCTAAAATTCACGCACTTAACCTAATCTTTGTGGCAAAAATCTACTTCAATTACTTATGACGTCAATAATCATAAACATTTTATTGCGCAATGCCATTCTTACGTGGAGAATAATATATTCGAATATCTCAATTTTAAAAAGTATATTAGTCCTATATCAAATTAGTCAGGCATTGCATGCGGTCGTGGGTTCGCTTCCCATACGAGTCTAACTGGTAGCCAAAAATACAGCTGAGCCTGAGTGATTCAAAGGTCATTATAAGCCGTAGGTGCCTTGTAGGCTGTGGGTTGACCACTCACACCACTAAATGCAAGTAAAATTCTATGGAATTCCGGCCCCATGCTCCATATATATAGGAATCGATTCGCAAGAGTCAGGGAACTGATGATGATGATATCAAATTAGTGATTTTTATTATGAATGCATGTGCGTGTGTGTATGTATTCGTAGATATGTCGAACAAATAATATAAAACTGTTAAATGAATATGAATTAATTACATAGATAAGCAATTATTGTGATGATATATAGTTAAACCATTCATGAGACATATTGCCTCAAAATAAATTATTAGTTTTTAAACAAGATTTATTTAAAATACCACAGAAATCTGAATCTAACTTTTTATTCTTTTCAGCTAACGGTAAGCATAAACAAATATAAATAAATATATCACTGCAGCTCATTACCCGTTGTGCTAAATTTACCAATTTAGGGTTTTAAATTTACAATTAAAGTTTACATCGTTTTGAAACGGTCTATATTAGCGCCACAGGATGACGTCATCATTTGACATTACCATGTTTAAACACCGCTGGATGGTGAAACAGTAGTTCATGAACCTGAAATACTACAAAATAATATAAGTAGTACATGATATTACCTACACATTTTAAAACTTTACAAATACATTGTTATTCTAGCATAACCTCCGAGATAACCTCGAAACACAAAGAGCTAGAAATACTTAAAATGCCAATTTGTCAAGCATAAATTTTCTTCGTTTACTACTCGGTTGCCATCTGTTGATGTTACCAGTACTATTGTATGCCTACGTCATTATGACGCGTTGGTTTATGGGTTACAACTTAAAAATATATGCCAAATACGTGATTGTACGAACTAACAAAAAATATATATAAAAAATTAAAATTAGTTAAATATTTTATGTAAATAATTCAGTATCAACGATTGTCAATAAAAAGTGTCGCATGCAATGTACGAATTTCAAATTAACAAACCAAATGTCATAATGACGTGCAATAATAAATACAGTTTAAAAAATGAAAATATTCCGCCGCATGACGTATGCGCGATAAAATATTGGATAATAATAGATCGACATTGAAGTGATTTAATGAAATAATCATGTTATAAATAAAAGTTCAAAACATGGGCACGAAACCATATGTTTCTTTTAAATTATATTCATTCTCGAACTTACTAATTCTTTTGCTCATATCTTTATTAATATTAAAATGAGACATTATCAGTATTTATAGAAAAAGTGAAAAATGTGCTGTAAATAGTAAATTTTATTTTGAAGTTTTTTGTAAAATATAAAAAATATTATAATTTTAATCTCATATTCTGTAGTTTTTAATCCTAAACAAGTTTTGTATTTACTATTTTCCTCTACCATTATTAGGTAAGTAACTACAGCAAAATAAAAAAAAATGAACATTGATTACTTAATAATAAAAATTGTAACATTATCAACGTAATCATTTATTTACTAGTCGATTTGAATAGTATATATAAACATGAAGTTCACGTTACAATTTACAACCAACAAGGCTATAAGGTAGGTACGCGAAAACAAAAATGTTAACATAAGTTTAAAAAGGAAGCATAAAATTATTAAATTTGAATATGTAAGTATGCGTGGGCTCATTCAAAAATGTAATTACCAAATTAATATTAAAAGTAGTATATCATTTATCTAAATATTATACACAGTATAACATTACGCACTATACATACGTACAGTGGCGGTCAAATTATAAGTTTCTTCCAAGGTTGGCAAAAATCATGATTTTTAAAAAGAGAACTTATTGATATTTTTAAATTGTTATTATGTAAAATAGTGTTAGAGTATTGCAAAAACATATTAAAATATTTAAAAGAGAAATCGAATATAAAATAGATTTGATTCAAAAAACTGAAAATGACTTATATTGTGCACGTTGACGTACGTATGTATATTAATCAGAATTCAGAAATAAGTTTTATTTTCGCTAATAGACAGACATATCAAAAAGAAAAAATGTTTATACAACACAATAAATTTTTAATAATTTAAATACAAATATACATACAAAATTGCTTTAAATCGTGATTTAAATCAAAAAAATTATATTAGGCTAACACCAGTATCTGCAAAAAAAATCATGAATACATTTGAAAAAAGGTCTTCATTTAATACAATTTCTCAAAAAAAAAAAAATAATAACACTATCTTGCACAATTTACAAATTAGTTTAAACTTAAAATTATGGGAAAAAGCATATTTTTTCGCATGGCTATTGTTTAATCTTTGTGTTTATTATCAATACGAATTCCTTAACTCAGCATTTCCTAAACATAATATTCCGGATCGGTATGTTTTCGTGGCCCATCTACAACCCGATTTTACTTTTCGTATACCCGAAGCACAATCTGGAGCCCCTAATACAGATAAAAAACATGATTCATAGATTCATATATCAGTTATTATAGTTTAAATTTAAAAAAAATATTGGTATTTTTTCTAATTTATTTCCGTGTTTATTAATGTCTCAAATAATTTCTGCAAACCACAATATGGAAAACGCTGCCGTAACTCCATAACCATTATATATTTCCCCAATTTACTGACAATTTTACTTTCATTAGAGTAATACAGGTTACCTATAGCTACTACATACACCTACAGATTAAGGGTGCGTTGAAAAAACAGCACCATGAGGTGATGCTGAATTAATTAAGAACTAATTGTAAATGACAAAAGTATTCCACAGATGGCTCTGTGTTTGCAGGTTCGAATCTTAGCTAATATGAAATTAATACTTCCCTGCAGCGGGACGGGGGACGCATGTCTAGCGCAAAATAGAGGGTTGGATGGTTGGCAGGGTATTCTATTATCGAAGCTGTCTCGATATTAGTATGCTGCTCGAATTTTCAATTTCATTGATTTTGACAATTTGTTATTATCATTATTAGTATTTTTGTTATTGGTATTGTCTTTGATATTTACGAAGGTACTTGTTAATTTTTGTCGTTTTTGTTATTATTCTTTTTGTTTTGACATAAATCTTTTTTATTTAATAAAAAAATTTATAAGCCAAGAGAAATAATGCAAAAAGTCTGTGAAGCTAACTTCTTCACTAGAGTCTATACTTGGTACAGGAAAAACTCCAAAACTTATATTTTTCTTTATAAATATTCTTAGAATAAATAATATATATTTTAAATTTTATATTTTGTAATTTTATTTTGGTCCTAGATATTGATTTATGATAAATTAAATAGTTCAGTTCAGTTTATTTTCTATCTTGAACTTTTATTTTTAATTAGTATTTGTTTTCATTTGAAACGATGATTATTTTTAGAAAATTATTTGACTTGCATCATTAAATCATTTACAACCTGCTAAGGTTGGTATACTGTATTTGATGTATTTCTAAATAATAATTAATCCATTATATTACTCAGCCCTATTATGAATGTCATTAAAGTACTCAAAATGAGGTTTAAAAAATGGGTAAACCAAGAGAAATACCAATACTGTAAAAAGTGTGTGAAGTTGACTTTTTTAATTAGAGTGGAGATAGATTTGGCACAAAAAAGCTGAAACATTAGTATTTCTTTATAATTATTCTTATAACTAATAATATTTTGAATTTTTATTTTGTTTCTACATATTGATTTATGCTAAATATTTCAGTTTATTTTCCATGGTGTGATCCCTTTATTTTTAATAAATAATTGTTTTCATTTGAAACGATGATTATTTAAAAAAATCATTTGATTTGAATCATGATTTAAATCAAATTGTTTAAATCATCTACCAACTGCTAATCAGATGGGTATACTGTTTTTGATTTATTTCTAAATAATAATTAATCCATTATATTACTCAGCCTTATTATGAATGTCATTAAAGTACTCAAAATGAAGTTTATAAATGTGATTATGTATGATACCGCAATATACAGTGAAGATTGCCGAACATACGGAATGAATTTGTTGGTATAGCAAATAGTATGATGAGAAATTTCTACAAATTTCTTTCGACTAGTTTAAAATATTGATTTTAAGCTTACCAAAACTGAATATGTTATTCAAGTATTTCGCCGTTTAATATTGGGTTACATCGTCTTTATTAGTAATACCTGCTTTAATTCTATTAGGCATTGTATCCCTAAGCCCTGCACATTTTCCTGTGATCATTGTCATATATGTTTTGCAAGGTAGGTTTTACTGTACCCACTAGATTTATACGAAGTTGTTTTTCATTGTGCCAAAAGTAAAGGGTTGCGGTACAAGCTAAATCTGGACTAGAAGATGATCATTAAAATACCGGTCAAACTATTATCACCAGTCATTTGGTCCACAGTTTTTTAAAGTTTTAAGTCTATATTTAAAGAAGCCGAAATAATTTTGTAGAAATTTCTAACCATTTCTGTAGATTTTATAATTTCTTGAAAATGTAAACTAGCCGAATTATTATGAGTTGGGGTCGTATATCAATTGCACTTGACACTGATATCTGTCAATCAGAAATCAGAATTTTTTTAATGTAGTACATAGCTATTTCTTTATTTAACTCTAAATCCATTGAATATGATGCATAAAATCCAATCAAACCGTATAGAGAATAACATATTCTTAAATATTTATAATAATAGTAAAAGTGAAAAATGATATTTAACAGCGTTTTTTCAAGAAAAACTGTTAAAATCTTCAAGTGAGGTTAATTCCGGTTGACCTCTTCCAACCAAAATTTAATAACGTCTGCAGGAAGAGGAATGCGAAAAAGCGCGAGACATTCTCGAATCTCGTCCTGTCTTGTCTCGAAATTTCTCGTCTCGCCGAGACGAAAATGCTATTTCAACTCACGAGACAAGACGAGACGACTTACATTTCGAAATTCTCGAATCTCGACAATTATTGCGAGATTTCTCGACATTTTCTTAATTTTTCAAAATACATTTTTTAAAATTTTTATTGGAATATTTTGTAAATTTATATTAATTATCCTGTTTTTTTTTTAAATATAAATTTAAACAGGATCGTGCTAAAATTTCATAAATACAACTACCTCCTTTCTTTCCTGACGTCACAGTGATGTATTCACATTCACTTACCGACAAAGTGTTACACCCAGTATTGGGTAAAAAGTGTGATGATATATTTATTTTATTTTAATAGTTTATTATTTATGGGGAATCTTTATAATAAATAATGTTTAAATAAGGAAAAGATACACTTACAAAATTTAAGTCACGTGAAAAAGAAATTTTTATATTGTCAAATATTATGAACGACAAACAAAATTATGTTTGATTTGTCATAAAATATGTAAAATCGATGACAATTTATTGAATAGATTAAATTTATTAAATATTTTAATTTATTCTATCTGTAATACCTGGTCTTGAGTTGTTGGTAAAACTAATTATTATTACATTTTTCATTAAAACAATAAAACGATTGACAGATAAAACAATTGCTCGCTAATAACTATTAATCATTTGTTCATGCTACCAGCCATTGTGTTTTGTAAGACTTTAAATAAGTATTACTTGAATTTATTTAACCCTTTACATACAGGTTGTTCTAATACTTTAGGAAAAAATTAAATGGCATATACTACATGATATATTGATCATAAGTCAGATATTTATTTTAAAATTCGTAAAATTAAAGGCTTGATTCTTAAAGTTTATATTTTTAGTGCCACTGGTTGACACGATTTTTACATTCTTTAATAACAATAATTTATTTGTTATTCTACACTGGTTAAGTGAATAAATAATTCATTATGATTTTTATTTAAATTTCGTGTCGACCAGTGAAACTACAGATCGGCTCTTAACAGCCAAGTTCGAGCTAATATTAAGACCGGTGTTTGTTGTTTATTATTGCTGTCTTTTATCAGTGTATTTGTTACCTAGAAATGAGAATGTCTTCTGATCGTATTAAGTGCAATTCTCGTGAAAAACTTCTGTTGTGGGAGTTAAAATAGTATATATTTGTTTGCTTTTATTGGTAGCTAATTTCCTGAGATGCTGAGATCTTCGAAGCCCCTGTTGACCAAATTGGATTGATAGTAGGCGAGGTTGGTCCAACATTTATCTCACTTTATTATATAATTCTTCTACAGCTTATTAATATTATGATATATTTATTTATTTACATATTAATATTTTGTTCGGATACGCTGTATATATATATATATATATATATATATATATATATATATATATATATATATATATATATATATATATGTATTTGAGAAATACTGTTGCCTGCAAAGAATATGTATAGGGAACGTTATCCTCAGCGGCGAGTTCCTTGTCGTCAGTATACGGATACATTATTTCCAGCAAGATGGTGCACCAGCTCACAATTCGCGTCAAGTTAGGGATTACCTAAAGGAACGGTTTCCAAGTCGGTGGATTGGTACTTATGGTTCTATTCCGTGGCCCGCAAGATCACCAGACCTTAATCCCCTGGACTTTTTTTATGGGGTTATGTCTATAAAACTATCTATCCATATACATATTCAGCATTTAAAAAATGCAATCGAAAATATCATTTCCCACATAGACGGTCGAAATTTACGAAAAGTAAAAAGTAATATGTTCAGAGGCTGGAATTATGTATAAATCAGCATGGCAATAATTTTGAACAATTTTTATAATATTTTTTAAAGTATCTAAATCGCCCAAACAATAATGAAAACAAAATATTCAATTGTTTTTGTCATGGCACTATGATTACATGTAGAAATAAATATGAAAATAATATTTTTTCTTTTGCATTTTTCTCGTTTTTTTCGTTATGTAAGGGTACAAAAATTGTCTATCGTTGTATTCAGAAAGAAATGCTGAATCGAATAAGCGAATAAAAAAGTAGGTTCTCATTTAAAATTAAAAAGTTTAATTCTGTATTTTGAGAACCACTGGTTGAAAATAATTTTTGTAATGCTCATTTTAATAGTCTTATAATATAGAAATTGTTTGCTAGTTTAACCGACTTCATATCTCTTACGGTTCTCGAGATAGCAATAATGAACCACTTAAATTGAACACCCTGTATATATATACCGTGTGTCCCAAGGAAACCTTGACAAAGGCGTTTAACATGGGAAAACAGTTTTTTGTAAATAAAAAGTGTCCGGCAGAAAATTAAACCATGCTATTTAATATGATAATAGTACATTACCTCCTGTACGTTATTTAATACTAATTACTATATTATCATTACATAAATCAAAGAAAACTATAAGTAAATGTCAATAAATATTTTATTATGTAATATGAAGACATTTATAATTGTCATTGTAGCTGAATGGTTAGTATATCTGCCTGTGCAATGAAAGAATTTTTGATGGTTAAGGTTCAAATCTCCAGCAAGCTAAACTTTTCATTTTTTTATTTTTATTTATATATTAATTATAATTACAAATTATATTAAAGATATTATGAGATAATATGGATGAATTAGTTAAATAATTACAATTAAGTTTCTATCACGATTAGTAATTTCAATGGAAGTAGTAACCGTCAAAAGCAAGATTTTAAACTATACCACATACTTTTCCTTTATAAACACTGCAAAAATACAAAACATACACATATTCATTGTGTTATTATCATGTTTTATTAAAATCAAAAGAAAGAATTATTTATTTTTATTAAATCCATATTTTGATTGTTGTAATCAATTTTTGTCATTGTTAAAAACAATTATTTTTATTTATAAAATATTATCCATTTCAATATCTATCTTCTATTTCCAATTACAATAATTTAGAAATAAGATTCTTCTATAAAAAAATATTTTTATTTTCGTTCATTGTTTGGTTTTTTGTTTTGTTTATATCAAATATTCGTGTCAAAATGAATTTCTTAAACGCTAACGATCGAGTGAATATTATAAAAATGTATTACAATTCGTAATTGATTCATAAATAAAAAATAAATAATGAAAAGTTTAGCTTGATGGAGACTCGAACCCCAAACATCATGTTGCAAAAATGTTTACTTATTAGTTAGAACAATTAATTTCATTTGTATCACAAAGTAAACGATCTTCGTATTTTATTTACTTTACACATTACAGAGCTACCACCGTCAATACACGTATGGCATGGTTGTTGTCTTGCCTGGTGAATATGGCGAGTTCTGTCATTTAGTAAGTAATATCAATAATGGCAACCTAATGCTCAAAATCGTTCGCGTTCGTTTGAATAGTTACCATTCGTCTAGTGCTGCCTCTAGCGTACAAGTAAAAAATAATATTCATATTTGGAAGCCCTCACCAGAGCGAATGAACGCGCCAGCCACTCGGACACTCGGTATATTACTTATTAAATGGTTGTTTTATTTTCCCCAAAAACTGCAGAGAATGCTCTCTAGTTAATTCCACATTTTCACTCATCACGATACTTTAAAAACTGATAAAGTTTTAACAAACAAAATGAAAAGGGTACATTATTTAGTAAATATATTAAAACTATATTTCTAAAATTCTTTACATAACATTAAATAGAAATCTTACACATAAAAATAAAATATATTAATTGGGAGGAGTTTTACATTGTTTGCAGTCTTCCATATTATCTTGAAACTCTTCAATTTGTAATGTCATTTCAAAGAAGTTGTATTTGTCGTGTATGTTCTTTGTAGCTATCATAAGAATATTTTGAGGGCTTATTCCTGGTCCTGCAAAAAATTGTAAGATATCTTTATTAATTTACAATTATAGCGAGCGTCTCAAAATATGAGTTCACCCCATAAAAAAATATTTGTAAATCAGAATACGAGTATACTCACTAATGGCTAAATGAGCAGAAAGAGTAGTTTTATCCAAGCTCAGTGCCCAAATTCTCAAATTGTGAACTCTGACGACGCCTTCTATGTTCAAGAAAGTATCCATGACTTCATTAAAATCAATTCCTTTCGGCATTCCTTCCATCAACACTAAAAGAGTGTCTTTGATGATGGCAAATGTTGTGAACAAAACAAGAATCGAGAATAGGAACGTACAGATTGGATCCACAATTTTCCATTCGGGCTAGGACAAGAAATAATGAATACATTTTTATATTGTCTATAATATCTAATACACAAACTTATCGTTGCAAGTCAATACTCGGCTATGGGATTCATTTATTTGTTTGTTTCAGTTGTTTATATTCAATATACTAACATTGATAGTGCGTGAATCAATATTAATGTTTGGATTATTATATTGCTTAAAATGTATTGGAATAATGTTTAATTTATTAATAAACAGTGTATATGTACGAAGAAATAAATAATTGTTTCAATAACAAAATAAAGATCATCGTCTGACATATCTTTTAGAAGACATATTTTATCTGCTCAAGGTAGGCTGTTAAATTTTTTTACTAGTAACTTAATATTTAGAACCAAAACAGGTAAATAGGCTAGATTATAGAATACCTACTCCCCTTGAAATTCCATTTTTTACAACCATTTTTATTTAAAATAATTAGGGAAACAGGAAATTACGAAAATATGATTTTACATGTTAAAGTCTTATATTCGGAAATTTCATTCCCCAGCCAGTTCCAGGAATAGGGTTAGTATATTATCAAATTATCTTAGAAATATGAAAGTGCTTGCCCCCTTTGAGCGCGGGGCCTCGGGAAAAATCCCGAAACCCCGACTTCTGAGCCGGCCCTTAGTCTATCAAATCTGTCAATTTCTTACCTTATAATAAATAATGACTGCAGCCACCAATACACCGAAGCTCTGTATGAAATCACCTAATACATGGATATAAGCTGCTCTAACATTAATATTTTCTTTTTCGTGCGAATGGTTATGTTGTCCCTCAACATCGTTATTGTTGAAATGTCTGCGTGAACTGTGAGAATGGCTACCTCCACCTCCCCCATGGGTATGGCCGTGCTGATGAAGGGTTAGACCCATTCTGAACAAAGAAAAAATAAAAAATATATAGGATTTTGGAATTAAAATGGCCACCCATCTTGACCCGACAGAATTCACAGCCCATGCCTACTTTTAATAGCACGACAAAAATGGGAAAGTACATGAAAAATTAGTATATATGATTACAAAATAGGTTTTTGCATTAGGCTAGTGTGACATGGCATAACGCGTAGTTTCTATGGCATGATGTATATGAATAGAATAGAGGAGACAGACGGCTAAATTTTGCTAAGTTAGCATAAATGCATAACTAGAAGTTCTGTACCGATGGTAGGATGAGTCAGTCAGATGAAATCTGTCTCAATGTTAAGACACTCTGTGTCACGCTTACGCGAATAAGTATTTGCCTGTTACATTTGGAACAGTCGGTACGATTATTTTCGGCCTGTTACATTTGGCGCAGTCGGTAGGATTATCGTTGAGTCGGTAGTATTATTTTGTCGTATGCTACATTTGGCGACTAACGGTAAATTGGTCATTGTTTCGTTTATGTAATAATTACTTGTTACATATTTTATATTTGGCGCAGTCTTTAAAATTTTGACCATCAAAAAGGACCACAAATTTCGCTTAGTTTCGTATAATAAAAACCCAACAACATGCCACACATAACGGACGTCACTGTCACCCTAACTACAAGAACAACCACCACGACACAAGTTAATAATATTCATGCGAATAGTGTCGTAACTGTAACTGCTACCCCTACGCAAATATCAACACCGAACGTAACTGCTAGCTCATTCCCATTTTGGCAATATCCATGCTTTTGGACAAACCCCGCAACAACCCTTCCTGACCGCTTTTTGTTGGTGCACCCAGTGCATAACACGAGAATATGACAACGGGGTGCCCAAGATCAGCAGAGTTTACCTCCGCACGCTAAACCAGATACGTGTATTCTGGACGCTTTAAAATATTTAGAAACCTATTCTGGTGGAACTGATTTAAAATGTTTCTTTGATAATGTAGCAACAATTACGGATGCTTTACAACTAAGCGATGCGCAAGTAGTAAATGTAATTAAATTAAGACTAAAGGGCAAAGCACAAGAAATGCTATACGCGCTACCCTCATCCAAAAAACCAAAAACAACCCTCGAAATGAGGAATTGGCTACGAGCCATGTTTGGGAAACGTCCGGGAAAAGCGACGGACGAACGCGATTTCCAAAAAATATTTAGAAAAAAAGACGAATCATTACGTTCATTCGCCTTACGATTAGACATAGAGGCAGAAAAAATCTACCCCAGTGCGAATCTTAAAGGGGCAGATGCCTATCGCAACCAGGCCAAACGTGACATGTTGACGGTAAAACAGTTTTTTGACGGATTAGAGACGCGGTTAGCCAATGAAATTTGTCGATATAAAAATTTCGAGACTATGGAAGAAGCCCTTCCATACGCTGAAGTGTGAGAAAGTTTTAGGGCGGCTGTTTAGAGAAACACGCGCTGATGCAGCGAAAAATTCCATTCACACGGTGAATGCGACGCAAAAGCAAACACCGCCCCGAATAAACAAGCTGGTGCCTCATATCATAAACAGAATTATCAAAAAGATAATTCACGCAATGATGGCACAACAAACAAACCTTTAAGAAATAAAGACGCGTTCATGAGAAACAAATGCCCTTCAAATCATCCGCAAAACGTTATCCGAAAATGCAAGGACGATGTTATAATTGCGGTGATAGAAATCATTTATTAAAACAATGTAAGAAGCCTAAGCAGGACTTCTGTTATTTATGTGTTACGGCCAAACATCGAGCAAATACAGGAAAATGTCCTTTAAACTCACGTGCTGTTCCCAAGCCGACCCGAGACGGGACACCATAACAAAATTAAGTAGTGCCGCACGGATTCAACGTAGGAGATAAAGTTTTACTTTTCGACCCAGCCAGTAAAATTGGAATAACTGCAAAATTAGCAAAAAAAAATTACAGGTCCGTATCGAATCACTGAATTAAGTGATCAAAACGCTGTTATTAAAGAAATTTTTGGAAAAAAGAAACAAAAAATACATATAGATCGCCTTAAATTTTGCATACCGGAAGTCGAACAAATTTTCGAAAAACAAATTGAAATTAGAGATAACGCCGACGATCTCAATATTGCGCCCTTTATAATTCCTGGATCGCAAAATCACGAAAATCCTGTCCTAGAACCTGATTCTAACTTTCCTATCTCCGAACTCGTGCCAGACAAACAGCGCACCGCCTTTCTGGACGCTGACGACACTCCAGACCATTGAGACGCTGAAAACACTACCACGTCTTCGCCGCAGCCCTACATGTCGTGAGAGCACCATCACCGCCAGCTGTGGTGTCATCAACTGTGACATCATCACCAACTATGACGTCATCACGACATCATACCAGACGTCAAGGTCCCGTAGCTGAGCAACCATGGATCTACCGCAGACGCATTTAACATGCGTCATGTTCCTGAGGATGGCCACCATTCTGGTCATCGCCAACGCCCACATCGTGAAGACGAAGACACCACACGACTGTGTGTGTGAAAATTTTGTGTCTTAATTCAATTCAGAAATTCGTTTGTGGAAAATAAAACAGTGCAGTGATTTACAAAAGCAGAGTAATCATGTGCATGTGTTTTGTGTTTCGTGTGCACAGTAGAAATAAGTCAACAACATAGTGGATAGCCTCTCATGTTAGTGAGTGAGTGGTTTTAGCCATATGTACATCGATTTGACTAACGAAAAGAACTGTACCAGCATTGGTCATCAACACCTCGACCATACTTAGACAGTAAAAAGCATCAATTTTTATATTTGTTACTTCGTTCATTTGAATACACTATACATACGTACAATCTGTATTACAGCTTACTGGACAGAAAGAAGTCCACGCACCTCAACTTTTGTTTATGAATTCATATCGCTTGTTTAGATTGAGATAATTTAAATATTATTGATAAGGTCAACTCTTTGCTTATGTTTATGAATCTTAGATGAACAGAGTTGTACTCCGCTTTTATTCGTTTGTATTTAGTTTGATTTAGTTTAGTTTTTTTGAGGATACGAATTTAAACTTCTTTGGAAGATTAAGTTCGTATCTAAATGGGAGGGTGATGTGACATGGCATAATGCGTAGTTTCTATGGCATTATGTATTTGAATATAGACTAGAGAGTACAAACGGCTAAATTTTGCTAAGTTAGCATAAATGCATAGCTAGAAGTTCTGTACCGATTGTAGGATGTCAGTTAGATGAAATCTGTCTCAATGTTAAGACACTCTGTGTCACGCTTACGCGAATAAGTATTCGCACGTTTAGAGTTTGCGAACAATAGTTCGACGTCAAACTACGGTAACATATTTGTCATATTTGCCCCGCGTTTAAGCTACGCACGCATTTGTATAAGTATTATTTATATTTTTTGTGTTCACACTATCTTTATTTTACTTTAATATATTTATTAATTTAAAATAATCGGCGTTGGTATATTTTTAATTAAACCTAAAAACCCTGTGAAATGCTGTGAAGTGGAATCCACAAGGTTCCAGCCGTTTAGCCTAGCAGTTCCGTGACGTACGTATGGTACGGGGTAAGTACCCTTACTCCACATTTCGCCGGCTCCCATTTTCGGTCCAACCTGCCCGCAACGCAATAGGTGGTTCCTCAACCCTTCGCTAACCACCGGAACAGGTTGTAATAATCCTCCCCTTCACCTAGGCTACTTTGAGAAAGCCGGCCTAATTGTATACTGTTACATTTGGCGGTAGTAGCCGAGACGATATATATAACAAGTAAAGCCTGTTACATTTAGGCAATGGAACAGTCGGTAGGATTATTTTCGGCCTGTTACACTAGTTTATTATTAGTTGGGCTGTACATATTAAGATATGTGTAAAAAATAATGAAAAACGAGTATAACGGCGCGAGTTTTGTACGATAGATTAGGTTACAATATTTTACGTGCGAATAATTTGTCGGTGATTTAATTTTTTTTCATACTTACACCAGATTTACGAGAACACCAATTCCCGAAGTAATCAACATAAAATTGGCTTCAATTTCGAAATTCTTCTCAACTATTCTTTCAATAGCTAAGTAGAGCAGTATTCCAGTGACAACCCATATCATAAGTACAGATGTTAGGGCTCCTATAACTTCTGCTCTGTACCATCCAAAAGACATTTTCCTTGTCGCCGGTCTGGAGCCAACCCATAATGAAAATAGAGAGATCATGAAACTAGCGAAGTCGGTTAATAAATGGGCTGCATCTGTAGCGATTGCTAAACTACTTGACATATAGCCACCTAGAAAAATATTGAAAATGAAACATATAAATTACTTTAATCGGAATTATTGCCCAACCTTTGAATTGTAATTATTGCAAAAGATGGATAAAAATTGGTCAATTAGCTCCATTGCACAGGCTGTTTCAAAACGACGCAAATAATATAACCAAAATTGTAAAATTTGATTTATGTTAAATAAATGTTCAATGCGCGTAACTTTGTGAGTGATGATTTTGTATTTCTGGAGAGTACTGATACCCAGATAGTTAAATGGTTGAATAAATACCAAAATTCAACTACCTAGCAATTTGTTTTTGCTAGTGCCATTTAGAAATATGCATATAGAAAACTTGAAACACACAAAACGTAATAAAACCAACACGAACAAAACAGGACACAACAGTTAATGGCGGAAAAACTGCTTCTTGTGAATGGTGCAATATTATATACAATTTTTTTTTAAACATCATTAGTCGCTCATATCTCACAAACCACGTGGTACCTTTTTAACGCCAAAATAAATTTCACGAAAACTTGTTAGAAAATATATATTTTGATTTTTTGATATTATTCGGTTAATTTGTTATAAACATTTTTATTTTAAATTTTACTATATTAGAATAATTCATTTTTAACACATTCCTTTTTAAACAAACTACTCTCATCCACAGTCGCAATTTCATTCATACTAGCTGTTTTATTCTTCGCGAAATTGTGCTTTGCTTTGATAACCTATACCAATTATTGTTTATAAAATTGGAGTTGAACTTCACAAGATGATTAATAATAAATGGGATTATTAACACCAATTAAATTTCAGGAATTGATAAGAAATAAGGTCATGAATATGTTTTAATTTTCCGCACATTAAAAAAAAAAAACTTACCAATAACTTCTCCTATCATAAAAAGAACGCAAAGAACACTGGCTATTATTAATTTTCTCCTTGCTTTTTTATCTACTCCTGTGTTGCGATTTCGGTGGCAATGTTCGTTAACTAAAAGAAAGAGATTAATAATTAAAGCATTTGACTTCATCTAAGTGTATTGTTTAAGATTTTTTTCATTAAAATGTTTGCCGAACCCAATGTTGTAGAAATAGTATAAGTTCCATAAATTTCCATATTTGAATTATTTTTCATTTTTTCTTCACAATTTGGAAAAGAAATTTCAAAATTTCTATTAATTTCCTTTGTATTCTGTTATTTTTTTATAAAATGAATTAAATAATGAATGTTTATTCAAATGAGGAATGTATTATAAAAAAAAATATAGTAAAGGAGAATAATACAGGATTTATTTTCCACAAGGTAGATTGACGTTTATAAATAAGTTATGAAGATAAAAAAAAATGCGAAGGGTATTGCTACTAATCAGGATTGGCCTAATTTAAATCATTTGATTTAAATAATGATTTATATCATTATTCAAATGAACTGAAAAAATGATTCATATTATAATTTATTTATTTCAAATCGTCACTAAAGTGCACAAAAATCGTCATTAAAAGTTCAAATATCGGTACTAAAGTAATCCATTATACAATTTCATGCAAAAGCAGTGTTGCCAACCTCATGATAATTACTGTACATATAAGATAATTTGAGTAGTGTACAATGTACATTAGTAAATTTGTATGTAAAATGATAAAAAATATCTGCAAGAAGAACGAATTAAATAATTTCGATGAAGTTTAACTCATATAATTTTAAGTATTCATTACGATAACTTCAATGTCCGGAGGTTCACAATAAAAAACAAGCGATTGTTTAATTGAAAGCAACTGACAGATTTGTCAACATAGCTTTTAAAAATAAATAACCCTTTAATTTTCACAAAATTTCGATTTCAAATAAAATTTAATATGCACCTCGGCACTTTTTAATTTATTTTCCGCGGCCCTACGGTCTCGGCAACTTAATTCCACATTCGTGATAAAAAGCAGAACTGCCTAAATAGCTATTATTTGCTACAAAACTATTAAAAACAACATAAATATGTTCTTTATATAATATCTAAAAATTAAATGATATTTTATCACTTTAATTTTCATATAACAGAAGAAAAGAAATAAGTATCTAAATATATAACAAAAAGTAAAAAAATGTTACTTTTTTTTCGTTTTCGTTAACAGAAAATTTTAAATTTACAAAGAAACCAAAAACATAATAAAAATGTAAAGACAAACAGTTATGTATGCAACTTTTAATTATGAACAGCTTTGCACTCTACAGTTTTTGCCGTAAAATAAATAGAAGAGCAGAAATTTGTATAAAGCTAATATAAATTCCTATGTTCACCCTTAACCGCCACCACCAGGTATTAATATTTATATTGCTTTACGTATTTAATAATTACGTCCAAATTTAATTTACCAAGGAAGACAGCCCAAGAAAAAATATTTTTTTCCTCTACCAAGTTTGCATTGCGTTAGGTTAGGTACAAATATGTCAGCATTACCGACATCTGTGTGAATACAAATTGACACAACCAATAGTATATTAGTATGTAATGACTGTAAACCGTGATGATGTATTTATTTATTTTATATTAATACATTACCTGGCATGATGCTTGTAAAGTTTAAAATGTAGATAAACTTAAACTTATTTGTTACTAACTTGAGAATACGTAGAACACTGAGTAAATATATAGTGCGAATGCGAAATACCAAAGAATATAAATATTAATGCCTCGTTGTCATCTGATCTCCATAATTTGATATCTGTGATAACGAAGTTATTGTGAACAACAAACGTAAAATATGTAATAGATATTTTTTAAAACATTACTTGAAACCCATTTGATGAAAAATAAAGGGTTCACGTGACAAATTTGTTTAGAATTTTCTTTAATTTGCAAACTCTTTATAAATAAATAAATATATCATCACGGCATATTACCCATTGCTGGGTGTGCCAATCTGCTTTGTATACAGATATCAGTAATGATGAAATATTTGTATCGTGCATGCGGGCGCTTACCAGGCGTCACCTCACGAGCACCCATAGCTGGCGTGGAGAGTGCACCACAGGGGTCAATTTCGTGCCATTAAAATTCGAATTAATATTTGGCGTCGGTCGGGATCGAACCCGGGTCCCCAGATTCGCGACCAGACACTCAGGCACAAGGCCACGAGACCCCAAACTCTTTGTTCTTCTTATTTTTATTTTTTTGCAAAACCATATACTTATAACTTTTTAAAAGCATTTTCATTATACAGAGTGTTAATTAAAAATCGGGCCATAGACGTTTAACATGGGAATTCAATTTTTCAGTTTGATGTGTGAAATAAAAGTTGTAAATAATTAAATTCTACATCTAAATCAATATCAGATTTTATTTTGCACGTTTTGTAACTTGTGTTTGGTTATGAATCTGGGGGACCTGGGTTGCATCCCGACCGACGCCAAAGTAACCCCTGTGGTGCACTCTCCACGTGAGGTGACGGCCAGTAAACACCCGCACGGTACGAATATGTCATCATCATTACTGATCTGTAAAAAGCAGATTGGCACATCCAGCAATGGGTAATATGCCGTGATGATGTATTCATTTTTTTATTTATAAATATTGCATATTTGAAGTGATAGTCATGGAATTGAAATAAAATTACAAATATGTAAATGCATAACGGTGGCTATTTTTTGAACAGCCTGTATGTGAAAAAAAATCATGGAAATAAATAGTGCGTTGTGTTAATTGTTTAAATAAATAGTAAATAAAATAAATATATCATCACGGCATATTACCCATTGCTGGGTGTGCCAATCTACTTTGTACACAGATATTGGTAATGATGAAATATTTGTACCGTGCGTGCGCTTACCAGGCGTCACCTCAAAGGCACTCAATGCTGGCGTGGAGAGTGCACCACAGTGGTCAATTTAGTGCCACTAAAATTCTAAGTAATTTTTGGCGTCAATCGGAATCGAACCCGGGTCCCCAGATTCGCGACCAGACACTCAGGCACGCGGCCACGAGACCCCATAATATTCTTAGTTTTTAATAATATTGTAGTCTTTAAGTAGTGTTTATATTTGTTTATTCATAGTATTCGTTATTTTTATCTTTTACTTATTTATTTATCGTTTAATATACTTTTATTTGATTATTAATATTTCTCTGATTTTTACACTCAAATAAATAAACATTAGTTCAGTTTTCACAGCCAAAAAACTGAAATCCCTAAAAATGGTTTAAATTGCAAAAAAACCTAGATTTTTTTCGATTTTTGATCATATTCGGATATTCTGTCCTAGATTTTGTATCCATTGTTTCAAACTTTTGAAAATTTGCTTGTTTATGTAATTTTGGCCGTAGAATCGAATGGCAATGTTGCTAGGCACATATCTCAGGAATTAAAAGAGATATCATAACGACTAATTACCCATTTCTGATCAATGTGATTCTATTCGTAGATAAGCAGTGCCGGATTACCCAATAGGCAGACTAGGCAATTGCCTATGGGCCCCGCGCCTTTTAGGGGCCAGCACCCCGCTACCTTAGATTAAAATAATATTGATTTGATTTTGAGATTTTTTTTTATTACAAACAAAGAAATCCTTAAATAAAGAATTTTTGATTACATCAAAGAAATGCTTATTTACAATAATGGATCTTGATTACAATAATAAAAAATATCAATCAATATTACAAGACCCTACTGTTACAACTCGATTTTTATAATACCAATACCAGTGTTTACCATTTTGTGTTGATTTTCGGAATAATTCTTTTGCCTAACGATTAACGATGCTATATTTTTTTTGTATTTACAATAAATGAAAGGCTTATTGTAATATGCTACAAAATGAAAAATTTCAACCTAAAACCATTTTTAAAAAGTGTTGTAGGTAGATTACTAACACGTATACTTTAGTAGAGGCAGAAAAACAACGAAAAACCTTTAAAAAAATACTTATTTCAAAATAAATTTACTTAAAAAAACCATCAAAGATTTCACTATGTATTTTAAAATTGAGAAAAGTGAATGTATATATATATATATATATATATATATATATATATATATATATATATATATTATATTAATTTGTTTAAAAGTATGTTAATTTTTTTATAATAAAATTATTTTATTAAAATTGTTAGGGGTAAAATCGTAAACTTATTAGGAGGGGGGGAGGCGAGATTTCGATTGCCTAAGGGCCTCCACATGGTTTAATCCGGCACTGTAGATAAGTTTCTTGTTTATTTAAAAATCACTGTCTTAAAATAAAGACATGATGACGATTGTTTTTGCATTAAGCCACAAATATAATTCTGTTATCATTTTTTTCCTATGACTTAAACCAAATACTATACATATATGTATTCATAACAAGGAAATCTAATCCTGTGTAAGAATGTAATACTCATAAACCTAGCAATAATGTTTACATTTTTAATTATGTTAGTTATAATTTTAATTTTCTTTATATTCATAGTGAATATTATTGTATCCTTGGAGTTTAGGTGAAATAAAACATACCAATTCTTGGTGGGAAAAAGTTTACTCAATTGTGGCCAACAATTCATTGTTTAGATCGTTTTACAACAATGTAGCCACGCTTTATTATATTTAGATGTACTTACTCATATCGGCAGTCTTGGTATCATCCATGGTAGGAGTCGGTTGGGGTGTATCGTCTTCTCCCTCGACGATTTGCTCGGTGACAGTACAGCAACCGATGCTTGGTTTCCCATGCACACAGTAGATCACTTTCAGCGGTGAACTTGATGCCATACTGCCAAGACTACCTTGGCGATCCACGCTGCCATAGCTTGCTTTCTGCTCATTTCTAAACATAAGAATAATATGTATACAGCTACAATAATAATAATAATAATAATTTTTCTTAACAGATTTTATTGAAATGTGTTAAAAAGGAAAACTATGTGTGCAATTTTTTTAAATTGATCGGATGTAGAATTGAAATAAAAGAAGTAGGCATGACAAAAAGTTATAACATAAATAAATAAAATAAAATAAAACAAATATTTCATCACGGCATATTACCCATTGCTGGGTGTGCCAATCTGCTTCATACACAGATATCGGTAATGATGGAATATTTACCAGACATCACCTCACGGGCACTCATTGCTGGCGTGGAGAGTGCGCCACAGGGGTCAATTTTGTGCCATTAAAATACGATGTCATTTTTGGCGTCGGTCGGGATCGAACCCGGGTCCCCAGATTCGCGACCAGACACTTAGGCACACGGGCACGAGACCCCATATAACATAAGTTAACTTTATTATAAAAAAATGCACGTTTCGAACATATATTTGTCCATCTTTAGCTATTAAATACACACAATATTACACACTATTACAAAAATATAATAAATTGCGCCTTTGTGTACAGTTAAATTTCAGCGGCCTCCATAATGTATAATTTGCAAATTAATACACGCTAGATTTCAAATATTGATAAAATTGCCTTTGTTAGATTCATTCTTGGTACATTCAATTCAATCAAAATCGTATGTTGTAATCAACAATTTTACGATTATAGTTTGCAACATAACAATGACAGAAAATTATACGTTTGGAAGGATATTTCTTTTTCTTTTTTTTCTACTAAATTTTAATAGTAAATCAGGGAAATGCAATATTGGCAGAAAAAACTATCTTACTATGATATCAAAATTGTAAATAATAAGCATTTGATTCTTTGCAAAATGCTAGTATTTAAATACATATTGGATTCATTCTTGTAATCAATATTTTTGCACTATAATCAAAATTTGCTTTGTTGTAATCAACACCCTAACAATTATTATTTTAATATGACAGTGCTAGAAAAATTTCCGTTTGGTAGGATATTTTTTTTACTTATAACTTATAACAAAGCTCTAACCCAGCTCTATAAAGCTGACTCAGCATTTTCATCTCACAACAATAAACATAGTTCTAATATTTAAAGCTCATATATTGCTGTGAGCTAGCTTATAGACAAGCTAGCTCACAACCAAAAATAAAAAAAACCTGTCGCAAGACAATACGATCTGTTATAATTTATTGCTCTAATTAAAAATTTATTGCTTGCAAATAATCAAGGTTTTCGTTACACAAATTGCATACAAGACGTTTTGGCCTACTAAATGAATATCTGACTTCAAAAACTGCTTTTCTACGGAAATTATACTTTATTTTTAGTTTAAAGTCTACTTTTTTAGGAAAATAACGCAAGAAAAACTATCTGTCGCTATAGGGCACTTTAAAATGTTTTTCTACAGAAAATATACTTTCTCGCAGGTCACAATATAGTTATCAACAATATACACGTGTGTGAGCTGGAGCAATAAATTATTTTAGCCGTGAATTTAGCTTAAACTCTAATTTTTTAGGAATATCTCGCAACAAAAACTATCTGTCGCTATAGGGTACTTCAAAAATGTTTTTCTACAGAAATTATACTTTCTCGCAGGTCACAAATTAGTTATCAACAATATACACGTATGTGAGCTGGAGCAATAAATTATTTTAGCCGTGAATTTAGCTTAAACTCTACTTTTTTAGGAATATCTCGCAACAAAAACTATCTGTCGCTATAGGGTACTTCAAAAATGTTTTTCTACAGAAATTATACTTTCTCGCATATCACATATTAGTTATCAACAATTAACTTGCGACAAAGTATAATTTCCGTAGGCAAACAGTTTATGAAATGCTCTATAGCGACAGATAGACTTATTGCGAAATATTCTTATAAAATTAGAGTTTAAGCTAAATGCGCGGCTAAAATAATTTATTGCTCCAGCTCACACACGTGTATATTGTTGATAGCTAATTTGTGACCTGCGAAAAAGTATAATTTCTGTAGAAAAACATTTTAAAGTGCCCTATAGCGACAGATAGTTTTTGTTGCGAGATATTCCTAAAAAAGTAGAGTTTAAGCTAAATTCGCGGCTAAAATAATTTATTGCTCCAGCTCACACACGTGTATATTGTTGATAGCTAATTTGTGACCTGCGAGAAAGTATAATTTCTGTAGAAAAACATTTTTGAAGTGCCCTATAGCGACAGATAGTTTTTGTTGCGAGATATTCCTAAAAAAGTAGAGTTTAAGCTAAATTCGCGGCTAAAATAATTTATTGCTCCAGGTCACACACGTGTGTATTGTTGATAACTAATTTGTGACCTGCGAGAAAGTATAATTTCTGTAGAAAAACATTTTTGAAGTGCCCTATAGCGACAGATAGTTTTTGTTGCGAGATAATCCTGTAAAATTAGAGTTTTAGCTAAATGCGCCCCTTAAATAATTTATTGCTCCAGTTCACACGAGTAAATATTATTGAAAACTAATAATGCCCTGCGATAAAGTATAATTTCCGTAGAAAAGCAGTTCTTGAAGTCAGATATTCATTTAGTAGGCTGAAACGTCTTGTATGCAATTTGTGTAACGAAAACCTTGATTATTTGCAAGCAATAATTTTTTAATTAGAGCAATAAATTATAACAAATCTTATTCTGTCTTGCGACAGGTTTTTATTTTTATTTTTGGTTGTAAGCTAGCTTGTCTTTAAACTAGCTCACATCAATTTTCTCCGAATCGCCAAGAGCATAAATTTTAAACATGTGCAATAAATTAGCAATATATGAGCTTTAAATATTAGAACTATGTTTATTGTTGTGAGATGAAAATGCTGAGCCAGCTTTATGGAGCTCTGTAACCCTCTAATGCAAACAAATTAAAATATATACAGAGTGTAACACCAAAACCGACCACCGCCATTATTTTCTTTATTATTATAGTTACAAAAAAATACTATAGAACAAAGTTGTAGGAGACCAAGGGGGACATCTTATTAGGGAAGAGAATATGTTTTTAAACCAGTGGTTCTCAAGTTACAACATAAAGTTATATTTTCTCAAATGGGATTATACATATTTTTTGTTTATTCGATAGAGTGTTTTTTTTCTGAATTCAACCATGATATTATTTTATATCCTTATATAACAAAAATATTGAGAAAAATTCAATTGAAATTTAAACAAATTTAATTTTTATAATTATTTTTCTGTAGGCAATGAATGAAAAACAATTGAGCTTAAATTAAAATGAAACAAATATTTGTTAAAAACGTTATAAACAGTGTTCTATTTGATTTATATCCTAAATAATTCAAATTGACAAATATTAGTTTTTGTTTTTCACACATAGCCTACTGAAAAATGACTAGAAAAATCAAATTTACTTATATTTCAATCGCATTTTTTTCAATATTTTTATTATGTAAGGATATAAAACTGAAACATGGTTGAATTCAGAATAAAATACGTTATCGAATAGGCATAAAAAATATGTATAATCCCATTTGAAAAAATATAACTTTGTGTTGCAAATTGAGAACCACTGGTTTAAAAAAATATTTTATTCTAAAATGGGATGTCCCCCTTGGTCTTCTACAATTTTGTTTTATAGTATTTTTTTGTATATACATATATCACCTTACTGGGTAAGTTTTATAATATTTTTTTTCTTTATAAATAAAAGTTAATTTTCAAATTTTGTTAATCAAGGTACCTTAGAATGTTGCTTCTATACTTCGTTTCAAAATGAGCTGAAGTAATAAATCAGTCCGTCAAACACATCCCAGTGGCGCATCAATAATTGTTTGCTAAGGGATAGTCGAAAAGACTGATTTCGATAGAGATCTACCTTTTCAGTTTTAAATCAGTTGAAATCATCTTACATTGAAATAAATATAAAATTTAATAATGAACTATTATTTGCAAAAAATATAAATAAATAAACAAATCCCTCTGCAATTTTTTCTCTACGGCTATGTAAGTCTTCAAAAGGGATTATCGGAAGGCTTATTGAGGTCTTTCTATTGTTAGCTATTATTTGAGAAGTAAATTTTGTTCCAAGTACAAGGCGTGCGGCATACTATGAACACCCTAGTAAAGTTATATTTAATTTTTCTGGTGGGTTTATTTATCGCATCCTTGATAAAAATCCAATACTATTCTTGCAAATTTTGGTTTATTACTCCAGTTCATTTTAAAACGAAGTATAGTTATATCGTTAAATTTATTTATGTACAGAATATTAACCGTGACACCGGAACATAGGACTTTAACATATAAAGTCGTACTTTCCTGCTTCCCTAATTGTTTTAGATAAAAGAACTTCAAATAAAAGTTGTAGAGCTTAAAATACTGCAACTGAATCAATGCTAATTGTGCATGCTCTATAACGGCAAAAATTAGGTATGAAAATGTCGAAAATCACCTCTAGAATAGCGATAGCCATGGAATTGAAACTAAAAATTAACAAATGTTACCGATTTATCTGTCAAGATAGGTTAATTTATTTTTATGGACATTATCAAACTTTAAGATATTGTAAATTGTTACATATTGTAAGTTACAATTCATGTACACAAATGCATTCATACAAAACATTCAGTTGATTTATTAAACATCGTACAAAAAAACTTGAAGAGCATAAATACATCCATTTGCTCTAAAAAACAACAATCCAAAATATTGATTGTAACAATCTTTAAGATCTTACTATCCTGAAGAAGGTGCAAGGTGCACCGAAACGTTGATATAGTAAGAATAAATGCTATTTGACTTTCGAGTAATTGTTAAACACCTAATATAAAATTAATTTTCCTTATTGATTTAGAAGCAAAATTGTATTTGAAGTTTTTTTACCTATAATAATTAGGGAAGCAGGAAATTACGAAAGTATGATGTTAAAGTCCTATGTTTCGGTGTCGCGATCAACACCCTGTGTATGTTTTAGTAAGATATTTTGTGTATTGTTGATTTAAGCAATAAGCCTCGAAATAAGCTATTAAAATTTGTTACAATCATTATAAATCACCCTGTATATATTTCGTATATTTCGATAATGATGATATACTTGTACCGCACTATGTACACATGTATTTCAGACTTTTTTAATGATAAGAAATATGAATAGTCGGCAGATTATTATCATATTTTCCAATTTAGTAAATAATATACCACATATTTATAAATAAAACTGATATTATATTGATTTTATATGAAAAACATCAATTATAATTACGCAAAACCATATTCTATACAACATATATTTTTCTATCAACAAAAACGAAAAATTTGTGAAATAATATTATATTTATGAACATGTAAAATAATTTCAAAACAAGAAAAATATTAACTTACGACGTTGAAGCTTTAACAAGACTTTTATATCGTTGTTTTCGAGCCATTGATTTAACACGGACCACAAATTTGAAAAAGTACACCATATCAAAAAACTATGTACCTACAGCGCGCCGACTACAAACTTATACTGGTTGACAAAAACACTTCACACTAAATTCATTAATATTTAATCATTGTTATGCGAGGATAATCATTGTTGTTCCAATTACTTTCCAATTATAAACTTATAATTATAAGCTATATAGACAATTAAACAACTTACAAAATTAGTAAACGCTTTTCGTCGCCTTTCCCCATTTTTCACACAAAAAAAACACTGTTAAAGAAACCTACTAATAAAATACTTATCTCCGTACATCTGTTATGTCTAAATAATAAACTCAAGTACAGGAAAAAGATATATCGAAGTGCACCCGAGACCAATAAAATCGAAGCACTATCTTCAACTGACAAGTGTTCTACTCCTTATTTTCTATAGTATTTGTGTAAAAGCAAAAGATAATATTTTGTTTGCAAGAAAATATAAATAAAGTACCTTCTAAGCGGGCTATACATGCCAAAAAATTATCACTAAAATTTGGTTAACTTAATGTCAAACATGTTCAAACTTATTTCAATATTTTGACGGACTTTGATATTGACAAATATGGAAAAATTATCATTTATCTATTACCTATTGTGAAGATGTTTTTTTTTATATGTATCTTATCTAGTTTAAACGATATTTAATTGAAATAAAATTATATTCATTGAAAATTTCAAACAAAACATTATTTGGAAAATAGTTTGATAAAAATTATGGACAGTAAACAAATCTTGAAACATTACAAAGAAAATTATATTTTTTATTATTTATCACAAATAATTTATCTTTATTTTTATGTATTTACAAGAGCATATTATTTAATTTTTACTGAACAACGTGAACATCAATGCGCCGTTATCAATATTTTTATAAGCAAATAAAAAATATAATGAATTTGTAATTGCTTTCTTCATCTTTTGTCACAAATTGTGCTTAAATTGCTGAAATTATCCAACGCAAACAAAAAAGTAAAATTCTAAGCAATTTTCTTAAAACAAAAGCTTTTATTTTCCCACGCGGTACGGAAACAAGGTGATTCATTTGCTGATAAGCTTTAAATTACGAGTCCACAAAGTTCAAAATACCACGCTCCGTTTAAAGAACAAGTGCAGTGCTACTGAGTGAGTGCTCGTATAGTAAAATATCTATGGACGCCATAGTCGTAGGAAAGAAGAGGAATTTGGGAGACATGAAAAATACAGAAAATTAATATTGAAATAGCGTGTTTATTAATTTGACAAACAATATGTTGATATATCAACATTAAATTTAGTAGAGAATACATTTGAAATATATTAAATAAATTTTAAAAGTCAAAAGTATTAGGCACTCATTGAATGAAGCTACTATTTGAATCTAATTTTGAAATACATGCCTATATTGCATTTGATATTTTTTTTTCGTTATTAATAAAGATTAACTATACAGGTGTTTCTCGGATACGGAACACCTCGATTATTTTCTTTATTAATGGGAATAGAAGAAAATTATTTAAATAAAAATTGTAGAAAATTTCACATTTTCTATTTTATTTTTTTGTTGAAAGAATAGGTCAAATTAAATATGTAGGTGTATGTTTTACACCTTACAAATCTTTAGAATCAGAGATATACTGTTTTAAAAGTTGCCTTTAATTTCAAATATTTGGACGCTGACATCACGGCTTAGCAGATGCGGCAGTAGAGCTCTACTGGTTTTGTTTGGAACTATGATTGTTTGGGTTATCACTTATCAGTTTGATTTTGTGACAGCAACATATTGTTAACTAAAAACATATTTCATACAACTTTTGATATTTATTTTAATAAATGTTTTACTTACATACCTGTACTCTTAACTCTGCTGTCACCTGTCACAATTTTAGGTTTGTTTGTCTACAACAGCAATTGTTAACTAAAAACATATTTCATACAACTTTTGATATTTATTTTAATAAATGTTTTACTTACATACCTGTACTCTTAACTCTGCTGTCACCTGTCACAATTTTAGGTTTGTTTGTCTACAACAGCAATCGGAAACCACGTGGACCGTAAATGTGTGTGTGTGTGTAAGAGGAATTTCTTTGTGTGAGTAACAAACCGTGACGTCACGAATTTTACAGCCGCGAAAGTTTATTAGCAAATTTATGAATGAAAAATCGCATATTTCATTTTATTTTATATTACTATATTTATTAAATGAGACGGATTTCACTATTTTATAAACAAACGTTTTTTTTTTTTTGTAATGACCCCATTAAGGGTGTCCCCCTTAATGAAGAAAATTTTTTTTAATGGGATGTTATCATTTAGGCCTATTGGATAGAGTATTTTTTTCTGTAATCATTTTATATTTTATGACAAAAATACTGAGCAAAATGCAATTGTAATTTAAATAAATTATATTTTTATTGTTATTTTTCAGTAGGCTATGTATGAAAAACCATTGAGCTTAAATTAAAACGAAACATACATATTTGTTAATAACTTTATAAATAGTTTTATTGAAATTAGGAATTATGCAGTAAATAATTTAAATTGACAGATAGCAGGTTTTTTTTCATCGCCTACTGAAAAATAACTATAAAAATAAAATTTATTTAAATTTCAATTGCATTTTTCACAATATTTTATCATGTAAGGATATAAATTGATTACATGGTAGAATTCAGGAAAAATACTCTATCGAATATTCCTAAAAGATATATACCATCCCTTAAAAATTATAATTTTATGTTATTATGTTATAGTTTGAGAACCACTGGTTTAAAAAAATCAATAAGTAAATGTCCTCCTTGATTTGACTGATTTTCTTCAATTCCCAATAATAAAGAAAATAATCGAGGCGTCCCGTTTTCCGAGGAACATCTGTATATGGTTAGCCATTTAAAACTGAGGTATTGACTACCCGATCTCAATTTAAATGAGCATTCTTTTGTTATTTTTAAATGAAATTATCATTACATATACAGAATATCTCGAGCAATCCTTGACATAGCACATTAATGTAGGAAAACAGATTTTTTTCAAATATTAACTGTCTTAAAATTTTATGGGGTGCTTTATACATAGAATTTTAGAGCATAAAATTCTGAATTTTTAGACTCCAAAATTTTCGAATTTACGTCTACGTTTAGGTATCTGACAGTTAATTGACGCTCATTTCTTGAAATAACGCCTACTAAATAATTTTTTACCAAATATTTAAATTAAATTTACTCGGTCACTATAGCCCTAAGTATTAAAATTTTGAATTTTATTTTCTAAATCTTTGTGCACCTTAAATGGTTTTACGGGACAAATAATATTTGTTTCTCTATGTTAAAGACTCGTTATGTTCACCCTGTATCTATAGTGCTATAGTGTGTAGTTATTATACATATATTTATTTATTTATTTATTTATTTATTTATTCATATCAATTATCTATAAATGGCCAGATGTCATATATTTTAAACGGAAAATTTTCTTTTTTTATTTTTCTAAATAGGACAGAGATATAATCTATTGCACTTAATAAATCTTTCCATTATTGTCAATTCTGCCTAAAAGAAGTGTAACTCACAATAAATTATTAAATTTTAACTTATAATTCTTTCAATTAAAGTCGATTTTTTAAAAATAAAAAAGTTAAATAATTAAAATTATTATCTGATTCATCAATTGTCAAGTATTGATCAAAAATAATCATGTGATAGGTGTAATGTTATCCTATGATCATCTGTCGTTTTATAATAGTTATTAACGTCATTAGCCGAGGTTTATAATCAGCCGAGTCCGTTATTTGCATATCGGCCGTGTGGCGTTCAAAATTATTCGTAATACCACAAATATTTTATACTTAATTGCAGACGCCTGTTATAAACTTTAACGGCCGGCGGCCGTTATAGACACCTTTTCACTTTTATTTTTCGTTTGTGCATCCGTTATAATCCTTAACGGCCGGCGTCCATTATAGATCCCTTTTCACTTACATGTTTAGTTCTGTTAATTCATAATAACGGTATGCGAAAAATATAAAACGCCAGGTTGCTAGATCCCTCGATAAATATTTTTTGTGCGCCACTGACAGTGGCTGTTGCTGATAGCCGTGTAACGAAATTTCTCCCAGCCAGATGGCACGACATCTTCGCGTAGAATGGCATGAATCAGTTCTTGTCAACAAAATGAGCAATTTGTAAACAGATAAATGTAAGACGATCGAGTATGTTGTTATTTTACTCGGTTGTAGTTAAGTGGTTGGTGTTTTTAACTGTGCTATGATATTTTTCATTGAGAACAACGCTAATCTTGGCCAAATGACATGGGAATTTGTACGAGACGACATTTTTTGTTGTCTGTGTGTATATTACAACTGGTGAGTTATATTTGAATTTTTTTTCTCTGAATATTAGACATTGTTTTTTGAAGATTTCGGCGGTTATACGACAGGTATTCGATTTTCTGGGGTATATGTGGATACCCATTCTCGTTAACTTTTTCGAGATAATATTTATAATCTTTGGGTTTTTTGGAGCTTTCCAGTACCAGCCAAAATATGTCATCTCAGTATGTTATGTCACCTGTTGAGAGATGCATTTGTTAATGATTGCACTTTATTTTAGTATTCAGTTTGGAATTTGGTTCTGCTAGCCTGGAACCTATTTTTAGTATGTTTATATTTAGATATCGGTGTATTAAGTCACCAGGTAATTTATTATTAAGTACAATTGTCGTGTGTGTTTATGATGATGAATTTTACAGGAGAGTAAGGTTTTGAAGCTAGACCCCGAGAGTGCGAGCTGGTGGCAGAACAATGGACCCGGATGTAAAGTAACGTACAATACGACAGGGATTCCAAAGCCTGACAATGTGACTGGCTGTCTTGTAGACTATGTCCATGTTGAGGTCTTCCAAGCCACTTTGCAATGCTTACTAGCGGTAAGAATATAACTTAACCTTCAATTTCTACACTTACCTATATTTTGGGAAATTTACCTTCATAAATTCGGACAGAATCAAAAAAATATTGTAATATAACCAAAAAAGACGGGACACAACAAAAGAAAATGTAATGTAATAAATATTATAATGGGGTCTTCCAGTATTTTTTTTAACCATTAAATTGAAAGTCTGGTCTTCTGGAAAGTCTTTATTGTTATTGGTTAAGCTGTAATAATGAGTCCAAACTGTAGAAAGATACAACGATTAATGAAAATCCGACATAAAAATTCCTTATATTAAGCAAGATATTATTTATTAAAGTTTTGTGATGATTTTGTGACGTCACTGGTGTCAATTTTTTTTTCATGAGAGCAGATAAATATTTTTTAATATAATTTTTTTATTTGTCTTAATTTATATAATTAAAAAATACAAACGATATTAATTTTTTTCTTTCAATTTCATATTTGAGTAAATGCTATACAAAAGTTTGAACAGTGGCGTTAGTGACAGTTCATGTTCATAGTTCCACCATCTTTACTTGCGAATGGACCTTTTACATGAAAAGAGAGAGATAGAGAAAAATGACATATATGTAGTGCGCAGTAGTTTGTTTGCGCATAGAGGAGGCCAGATATATTTCAAACAAAATTTGAAATGGCGAAATTAAAACGTGACTGTATTAAATAAATTCACACAAAGCGTTTGTGATGATGAATATTTCAAGACAAGAGGACGGGTAGATGGGAATCAGAAACGCGGTTATATGTTTTAAAGACGCGAAATAAACACCACATAAAGTGACAGATAATTGCGTAGTTGCCAGTTAGTTATTAAGAAAGTTACAAACAAGAATAAAACTATTGTTATTATTTTTAAATAAATTGTTTTGTCTTTATTAATAATTTCTTTACAATCAAAGTCAAAATAATTTCAGTTTTTGTGTTTCAATATTTTTTTTATCAAAAATAAATGCTTGTCCTTTTAATCAATTTACTTGACATAATTACCTACTCATCTCTAGTTCATAAGAATTTCACTACGCGGTGCATTCAAAAATGACGTCACGGTACAATAAAAATGTAAAAGGTCCATGGGAACGGGCGGACCCTGTGGAATGGGGTCGTTTCACATTTTCTGAAAATTAAAAACAATGTATTAAAAAATTTACATACTTATCTTATTTTAGAAATGAAATAAACTTTAATATTTTAATTTAACCACTAGTGACATCTATTCATTATAAAACACGAAATAAATTATCAGGAAATTATACTTACTCGGCAAAAATCTTATCAAATTTGTAAATTTGGTTAACGTTATAGTGAATCGTTATTTGTTATGTTACGGTCACATAACGTTATTTTGTAATTATAACGTTATTTAAAAAAAATGAAACGTTATTTTAACGTCATTGGGTATCGTTATTTACGTTTTCCATCCCTGATTTCAAGACGTATAAAAATATATAAATGTGTAAAATAACCTTCGTGGTCAATAATTGGAAATACGTATGGATAATAACCAATTTAATAAAATAATTAATAAAAACCTATATATATATATTATAGTCTTAGTTTTGATTGATACTGACAACCTTTGTCATTCAACATATCTTTTATTTTTATAGATATGCACATGGTTTCTGCCTGGCATGGCATCATAAATTCAAACTATTATTATTTGGTTTACTTCCGTTGTTTTCATTTTCTACATCATTTACTTGTAAGCAAATGGATTTCGGATGTCAAAAATGTGATAACAGTAGGTTTTAAAATACTAAGATTTTGGAATAAAGGCATTAAAAACTCGGATATTTTTTTAAACTTTGATAGTCCCTATTATACAGTTTTAAGATCTAATTTGTTTCTATAGTGAAGGACCCCATTGTGTGGATACTTTATAACAATTTTGGCTAAAAACAGGATATTAAAATAACAAATTTATTATATGAATCATATTTTCACAAATTATATTTCATAATGATAAATAAAGTATTCACTTGTGTTTATACTTACTATAATAATTGCATACTGTTTAATTTTTTTAATATCTGTTAGTTTAATGTTTAAAGTTTATGAATAATAAACTACTTTAACTTACTTTAACAAGTATGTGATACTATTTGTTTTATTTTACATTTTTAATACATATTTAGTGATATTAACTTTAAACAATACCAGTAATTGCTTCCCATTAGTTTTTTGTTAAGGTACACCTACTATGTATTTATAAATTCAATTAACAATAGAAAATGGAATCATTTAAATTGAATGCTGTATACCGTGCGTATTGTGATGTACAAATTCGGTTTACACAATGTTTAAATTGGTTCAATTACTCGTTTTACTTATTCAAGGATATCCTGCTTTCTATTAACATTAAAAATTTAACATAATTTCAAAATTGCTTAAAGTCTTCCTTCAAATTTTGTAAAATAGTCATAGACGTCGTTATGTAATAAATTAATAAAATAATATGTAACTGTACATAGCATTTTTATGGATGATGACACCGTTTATCTTTATGAGATCATCATTATTATAAGATTAAATTGCATTCTTTCTGATTTGCAGCGATAATAAAAAAGAATACTCATTGTCAGTATTTATTAAAAATTGTAAAATGGAAGATGGGAAAAATCTTTTTATTATACAACACAATATTTTTTTTTCTGAGTTGTCACACATTTTTCTTTTTTTAACTTACATTATACCTACTTAAATATATTTATATAAATGTTACGGGTAATATGATAAATCGGTGATTATGTATAAACACTGACTATTAAAATTAATCTACAATATTTACTGTTAAAAAAGTACCAACAATAATCTCACCTAACGCACAAAAAAACACTCTTGGAAAACTCGAGGCGAATTTTGTGCGTTATTCAAATTCTCGAACACTAATAGCTGGTGATTATGCATAATTACCGGATTAATCAAATTTACCGTTAAAATATACCTATATTTTAATGTAACATAAATTTCTTATTCACTTTTTTATGACATTGTCTCTTTCTTTTGAATAAAATTGGGACTACATATGGCGTTTGTGTATTATATTATCTAAATCACACATAAATTGTATTTATTAATTATATTATTAATTTAGAATATTTAATTATTTGTACATACTTTTTAATCCTTCAGTACTCGCACCCGGTCTCTAAAAAGAATGTTTTAATAGTTTACAAAAACTAAAACATAATTTACAGTTAATTTATAATCCTTTAACATTTACTGAGGCTAATTTTGTTGATAAGGCTATATCTCTCGTTTCTTATGCCCGTATTACACTTAACAATAAATTGCACAATTTATTGTACAATAAATCGCACAATTTATTTTGAAAATATGAGCATTTTACACGTCACAAGTTTCTGCCAATTTATTTTTGTTGGGAGCAGGGCTACCAACCGCTTCGTTTTGAGGTTAACCTTTTGTTGTATGTGTTTACAGTTCGTGCTTTGTTTCGTGTTTGCATCAAGGCAAATATTACTTGTTTTAAATTTTCGATTTTCCTTCTACGCCCGTTGTGTGACGCGTAGTCAAACATCGAAATAGTCAAATAGAAATAGTTCAATATGTCAAATATTATTCAGTTGGCACTGGTGAAGTAACCAAAAAATTGTGGAAAAATAGAACACGTTCTAATTTTCACAATTTATTGTGCAATTTATTTTCAAAAGAAATTGTACAATTTTGCTGTATTACACTTGCCAATAAATTGTCAATAAATTGAAGGTCGCAAAATTGTACAATTTATTGTGAAGTGTAATACAGCTATTAGTCGAATGATCCCTCAGACCGGTGCGTTCGTTTCTGTGTCTAAATTTGGTGCGTGCTCTGGAGGGTTAACTTAAAAACTACCTGTTGCAAGCTTAGTGCTACTTTAAAATTGTAAATTATATTAGTTATCTTAGAATAACAGTGACATCTCTGAGCTTGCATACTCCTACGTTCTGCGCAGACATTTCACATACAGTATATGTGTGCGTATTATTTATGTGTATGAAATTGTGACGTCACAGAATCAGATCTACGAATGTTTAGAAATGAATGAAAAATTTAATTGAAATATTTTTTTATAACTAACTACTTATTTTATTATTTAATTATGAATATTATTTATTTTAAGACAGTTTTAAAATAATTTTTATACTGAACAAAGTAATCGATTATTTGTAATAGTCAATAATAATTAATTTTCGTTTCTGTTGTGTTAGCTCCTTGGTTGCGTGACGGGCATCTGTCTGGGCAGCACCTACCTAGAAAAAGATGACAGTTGTAAGTATCCGTTTTTAGTATTGATCACCGCACACTTCACAATTCGATATTCGATACTTAACACTACGATAGTCCTGTATCTTCTCCGGTCTCGGTAGAAGGGTGCTAAACACACAGCTTACTAACACTTCACGTCCACTTCCAACTTTCAACTAGCAACTAGCATTGTTCTTCCAGTTGATTTCATCGGCGGATTCGAACCCCACATCGTGTGGTGAGTAAGAGAACCCGGGACAAGTAACACGGTAGACTGGCTACTAGCTGCATCTTGTATTGCAATGCATTCTCATAGGGTTGTTTGCTCGATGTATTTATTATAAGGTCGATGTTTTAAGTTTGCCAAACTTTTTTGCTTTTTCTCAATTCCAAGGATCATCAATCTATTCGTATATGTAAATAATTGGGGAGAAATGGTGCAGGTAATACTTCCCATAACACAAATTCACTTCTAGTTCGACGAAGTTTTCAGTAAATTGTAGGTTTGTTCGAGCACTTTGTGATAGTTTAATGTTTTGTTAAACTGCGCATGCGTCTTATTCTTCTACTTTCAAATTAGCCTTTAATTTTTGTTGGTCAAACGCTCTAATGATAAAATTAAAAATTCTTTAATAATTAGGTGTTAACAAACATTCGAAAACTCAGTGATACAGCATTTATTATTACAAAATAGACGTGTTGGTATATACTTATACCTTTTCCAGAGTAAGTAAAATCTTATTGGGATATTTCAATAAGAATGCGAACTTGGTGGCGAAATTTGGAACTAAAACAAAGAAGCAATTTTTTTTTTATACTTTTACATAGACGCGTAGTTTATATTGGGTGCTTTCTTTAAAACAATCAGCGCTTTTTTGGGTGAACTAATAAGTAGAGAAAAATGTTATATACAAAAAATGATCAAGAATAAGGGACTAATTTATCAGTAATAACAAACCGAAAATTCAACCAGTGGTTTTCAAACGGTAGAACAAAATTATATTTTTTTAAATAGCACCTATATAATTTTAGCCCATTATATAGAGATTTTTTTCTGATTTCAACGATATAAATATTGTACAACAATTATTTCAAGAAAAATGCATTCAAATAATGTAATAAAAAATGCAACCCGCGTGACTGGTGGAATCTCTGTCTTTTTCTAACATTTGTGTATAGCCCGACCAAGCAGATTTGATCACACTTTATCCATGTATCTAATGCGAAAATGTATTTAAACATAATTCGAATGGGTGTGAAATTGAATCACCAACCGCGTTGCACAAATGGAAATGACAAATAATGTCAAGCCAAGGTGATGCCAAGATAAACAGGATGTATTTTTTTGTTCTTCATTGTCAATTTGTCGAACTGGTACTAGCTGACGCATGTGTACTTGTCACTGTTAGAAAGAGATAGCGATCCCACCATGACAGTGAAGTTCTTTTAATTGATCATAAATGTCCACGCAATCAAAATATTCACATAACATAGGACAGTTAGATTGGTGCGCCATATTGTGGTTCTTCTGACCAACTTGCACAAATCGTGATTATACTTGTTCTTAGCGGGAAAATTGAATAACCTTCAGTATTTTTGACCATGGTTCATTCATATTGCATCGTTTCTTCATTGTATATAAATAAATAAATAAATAAATGAAGCTATCAATCATTAACGACACTTTAACACTTGCTTATACGAATGAAAAAAAAAAACCTGAAGCATGACATATTATCATTTGCGGAAGTTCCCATCGTGCTTTGTAAATGTGGCAAAAAGTTTGACAAACTTATGGGGCCTAAAGCAGTGTTGTGTTTTTCAGTTGAGTTCTTGGATGGCGATTGCAGAACTCCCGAGCATTTAGTCATGCAACCAATGTACGTGAGCGAGACTAATCTGAATTCTCTAACCCGCACTCGCGTTGTAAACCCCCGCGTACCCGAGTCTGTTCTGTTGTGTGCGTCCCCGGACGATTACACTGACTCGGACGACCGCATGAATCCCGCGAAGCTCTACTACCACTACAACGTGAACCCCGCAGGGCACGCGCCCATGTCCAGGCACCTGAATAGGCCCCACAGGCCCAAGGTTGCGCTCCACGTCGATCGGATTAGAGATAGAGCGAGTTACCAGGAGCCGCCTGTTCGGTCACTCAGTTATGACAGACTCAACAACGTCCACCGCACTGACACTGACAATAACAGACCAAAGTCGCTCTACTCTAGTATCTTAGAATAACCAACGAGAACGAGACGAGGTTCGACATATTTGCCAGAAATATCCCCAGTTGCTCAGGAAAATTAACAAATTAAAAAATAGAAACATTTTTTCAAGTTTTATTCGCACAAAAAATATAAGCTCGAGAAAATATTAGTACAAAATAACATAAGTCATTGGAGTATGGGGTGTTCTATTCAAGATAATGCAAAAGCAATCAAAATTATTTTATTTAAAGACGTGGCAACAGACCCGAACGCGGGATCGTTTTAAAAATATTCAAATCCCGATGTGGCGTGCTTTAATACTAGAAACGTTTGCGGCTTGTACAAACTTAAACACGGGACCGTAGGTTGATCGCGCGAGAATGAACCAGCAATTATCTCCGTGATTAAGCGAGATAGCGATTATCTTCAAATAAACAAATTTACTATAGACAATATGGGCAATAAGATGTCGTATCAAGAAGCGTTCTGTTACTTCCGGTTCCGGAGTATGTGATGCCAACTTTGAAATTTCAAATGGAAAATACTATATTTTTTATGCTGTAGGATGACGTCACCATTTGACATTACTGTGAGGAAATGCCGCTAGATGACGAAGTAGTAGTACATTAACACGAATGGGGTCCTATACCAATAACTTTTAAAAAAAAATTGGAACTACAGATGAACTAAAATTTTTAGTGCAAACGTGACTTTAAATTTTTCGTGATAAGAGAGACATGAATTTTTAAAGTGATTGACAAACTGTTACTTATAGAGAGTACAAAATTTTCATATTATTATTAAGCATAAATAACATAAATAAGTATTCTTTTCCTAATAAATTATATAAAATTGAAAAAGTTTGTCCATTGTTTGACAATATTGTGATACAAACTATGGCGGCAGATGGCACTAGTATTTATTCATTGGTAATGGACCTTTTACATTTTTATTGCACCGTGACGTAATTTTTCAATACCCCACGTAGTGAAAATTTTATGAACTAGACCTACGTAGGCACCATGTTGTCAAGTAAAATGATTAAAAGGACAAGCATTTATTTTTGATAAAAAAATATTTAAACAACACAAAAACTGAAATTATTTTGACTTTGATTGTAAAGAAATTATTAATAAAGACAAAACAATTTATTTAAAAATAATAACAATAGTTTTATTCTTGTTTGTAACTTTCTTAATAACTAACTGGCAACTACGCAATTATCTGTCACTTTATGTGATGTTTATTTCGCGTCTTTAGAACATATAACCACATTTCTAATTCCCATTTACCCGTTTCTCGTCTTGAAATATTTATCATCACAAACGCTTTGTGTGTATTTATTTAATATAGTTACATTCTTATTTCCGCCATTTCAAATTTTGTTTGAAATATATCAGGCCTGCTCTATGCGCAAACAAAGTACTGCGCACTAGATATATGTCATTTTTTCTCTATCTCTCTCTTTTCATGTAAAAGGTCCATTCACGGTAGGCGGGAGGAAAAAGCGCGCGAGTCTCTCTTTTAAAATCAGGCAACCAATCAAATTGCAGACATGATACATCATCGACTTCATAACTTGTAGTTTGTGTATTAATTAATATTTAAACAAAATTCTTTCACTAATAAAAATTAATTTACGTATATTTTCACATTCTTTTCAAAGATAATTAAAATTTGACTATGGTATAGTACCCCATTTGTACAAAACAATATTTGCTATAAAACTGCAGATATAAGATATTTGGCGCCGTAAACATTTACAAATGTTTTCAGGGAGATCTATATCACATCCACTAAATTTTAAAATATGTAGTATTTAAAAAAAATATGTCTCGATTATACAAAATGAAAATTCCTTGAAATTTAATATTTATGATTCAAAGTTATTAAAAAATAGAAAATAGGAGAGCACCCCATATACCAGTTAAAAACTTGAGAAATATTGATAAAAAATACATTTTTCATTGGACAATTGACATGTGCTTTGGGTTTGAGCGAGCAAATTTGTGATTTGTTGTTGATTTTAATATACATATAACGAATTTTGAAACTGACTCAGGAAATTTGGTACAATATTGAAAATATTATCGTGTTAATTGGGAAATATAAGCATTTTTATTCGGGATTTTTATTACGGAAACATAGCTAAAGTTGTGTTTTTGTTCAGCTTTGACCAAATAGCAATTTTATTATAATTAATGTAAATATATGGCAGAGAAAGACATTAGACAATAATATGTGTGACCAAAGTAATGCAAATGTAACATTCACAATGTTTTAAATTCTTTAAATATACATAGTTAATAATTTTGAAAAATATGCATGACGGCTTGTTGTCTAGTAAAGTCAAGCAAAAAAAATCCTCTTGACACAATGAATATGTAAAAACTAAATGTTTAGGAATAAATCATTTAAAAAAAATATGGTCACACACACATCACACATCCCAGTGATTTAAATTGATGTGATGTATTTTAATTGTTCATTGCGTTTAATATATTCATATTAATGGAAAAAGTAAATACACGGTTTAAATTGAAAAGTGAGCCATAGGCGTTTACATGGGAAATCAGTTTTTCTTTGCACAAACCTTACCAAATTATTTTTAGCAAAAAATACTTCAAATATAAATTATAGAGATTGAAATTCTGCAAATGAAAAAAATAATGATAAAGTTTTTGATTAAATTAGAATTCGAATTGATACTTAGTGAAAGGGAAAATATATTGTACAGTCCAAAGCATAAAGAACGATACCAATATTCTTTGTTATGTTATATATTTTTATATTAAGACCGCTGGATAAACAAGACTAGTAATAATTTTCTCAAATGCGTTGCTAAGATGGACGAGCTGTACTAAACTGAAACTAATACAAAAAAATACTGTTTTAGTAATTAACTTACAGTTAAATACAACGCAGTTGTTTATTCTTTGTCATAATCCAGAATGTTTAGACAGACTACAAGCTCATAAAAACAGTAACGTTATAAAAAAAAAACTGGACCGACAGCGAATAAAAATTCATTGTTGACTGACAGCAATTTCAGGTTGTATATCATTTAGCTGTCAGATTTTAAAACAGTCATGCCACCTCTAAAAAATTAAAAGTCAAAACGCACTGTTTATAGACTGATAAACACATCGAAATAGAAAAAATAATTAGGTAACTTCCTATTTTCTATGTTAAGCGCCTATGGCCCACTTTTCGATTTACACCCTATTCAAAAATCTGGTTAAAAATAGGTACTAAAACGGTTAAAAATTTCTACAATTTATTTAAAAAAAAAAATGTTTGGTAATTTTTAAACTGAGTCAATTTAAGTAAAAAAAAGCTTTATTTTATTTATAAATATGTTACATAATGAGAGATATATTTATGTATTATTTCGTTTCTAATATAGCCAGTTTACAATTTGTTATAAATACAGATAAGAGGTTACTTATATCGTTATTCAGATTTATTTATTTATTTATTTTCAATTTTATTTTGTTTAATGTTAAAATAAAAATTGAACATGTATTTATTACATTCAGATAGTATTATAATACTCCTCGCAAAATAGATACTTTAAACATATGCATATTTTATTCGTTAAAATATTTTTTCTATTTCAGTATTAATAATAAATAAAGGAAGTACTATATTTTTCTGTAATAATTCTGTAGTGTATTTTATGCTTGTTCTGATTCTATTTTCCTGACTTCCCCTTATTTATTTTCCCGTAGTAGATATTTCTGGTAGATAGTTTATATTTGGTTGTAAAGTATTTATTGTTTCATATGCATTCTGCACTGCTTGTTGCATGGAGCATGTCTTACTTTCTTTATTATGTACTAAACTTATATCTGTAGATAATAAAATGTGTTTTCCATTCTTTGGTTATTACTTACCTCTCATTTATGCTTTAAGTTTCAGAAAGCCATGGTGGAGTGATAATAGGAACAACTTTTTTTAAAATAAAAATCTTATTTCTTTGTTTCTCAGCATATTACAGTTGTTGCTTATTTGGTCGTATTATTCCGTAATTATTTTGTCATTATTTATACTTTGGTCTAGTTTGTTTTTAATTGTTGCAATATTTTGAACGTGAGAATTTTCTAAAGAAAAGTTGTTCCTATGCAAAAAACAGTGAAAACTTGGTTATCCGTTGTTGGTTTTAATGTTCAAAATATTTTTTTATCATTATATTTAGTTGATTTATAGATAGATTGTGTATAAAAATAGGAATACAAACAATGAAAGGTAAAATACTTGTTTTGGATATTCATAAATTTATATAATACTTTTTCTGATAACTATTAATAGAATCAAATCGACACCCGTCACGTCACAAAATGTTTAATTTGTTATACGTTATAACTTTACATTGAAGAATATTTTTTTCAAAATTATTTTGCTTTACTACTTATTAATCAGTAAGTATATTATGATTTTTATGTAAATTTGTTTTATTTTGATTATGGTTTATGGGTCCATTAACATCAATTTATTTGACTAACTGAATAAAACCATGTTTAAATTTTAAGTGTTAGTGGTGCAGCTGGGCATTAAAAGCTTAAATTTAACCAAAAATAAACAATTCATAATTTACATAATCTACTACAACTTTTATCTGAATGATTTTGGTCTATTAAATTAAATAATAAAGAAAATAATGAAGGTGTCTCGTACCCGAGAAACACCTGTATTGTGAAATTACATCAAGTGTATTATATTTAAAATATTCCACACAATTGAAATTATGAAAAAATATGGATAACCAAGTCTCACTGCTACACCTATCTCCATTCTACATTATATTTATTCCTACAGCAGCACATAGCGTCGGACGCAAATCAAACAAACGCACTTCTCTCTACTCTATCGAGTTTTCCCCCCAACATGACAACAGACAGGCGGACAGCGATAGTATGGAATACGGCAACGAGCCGCAACCAGTGTCCCCAAAACCTATGACTCCCCGTAGGGTCAAACGGCGTAGCGTTATGACCAGAGGTTCCACATCGCGTCATTCCACGAGCAGCAGACGATACTCTGCGCGATCCAGCACAAGAAGTTCGAGACGAATGGTACAGAATCCTGTCACGCAGATCATAGATCAACAGCAAAAAACACCACCCAATCCGGGGTTTGAATGTTCCACGCCCACGGATCAACTTCCGGTTTATTATAACCAAGTTGTAGCCAATCAACAGCAAAATCAATGGCAGGTGAATGGACATACAAATCCGACGTATCAACAGTCGTCGAATCAAAGTTTGAATGAACATGATGATTTGGATGACTTGTACAATAACAGGCCGGCTTCTGTTAGATCAAGTTACTCTAATTTTCATGGAACTAGAGCAATAAGCTATGGAGCGCCACAATATTACCATAGCCATGCTACGCCGCAAGTACCTCAGAAAAGAGGTACGGTTAACCGGCAGTCCTTAAGATCCACAGCGTTTTTGAAAAACGGTCCTCCTGCCTACAGCATACAGGGTCAAAATTCGGTCGATTCGGAAACTACTATTTAAGTTGTGTTGTGATAGTTTGTAGTTTTGTTTCATTCACTGCATGACAGACTACTTTTCTTTTTAGTTGTGACATGTATCGTCGAATTTCGCATTACCAAAGTATTAATTTTAATTTATGTTTTTCATGTATCATGCAATGTCGTAAGTTAAGCGATAGTTGTTCGAATGTATTTACACGATACAAATGTGAGTATTTATTTTCATTTTAGAATGAAATTCTGACTCGGATTTTAATAAAACGAAGATTTATTTAAATTATTTCACTTTATTCCTCATGTATCCTTACATATGTATTTTTAACACGCTGTTTATTTTCTTTATATTTGAAATTTTAGCGATCTAATTTGTGTGATTCTTGTTAAAATTAATTTAAAATTGCCCCATATTAATTATCGAAAATAGGCCCATAAACCATTTTTTATAAAACTTTGTACACATATGACCATTAATGAAACCTGACAAGAAAATTTCTTATATTAAGCAAGATATGATTTTTAAAGTCTTGCGATGAGTTTGTGCCATTGTGACGTCACCTGTGGCAGACCAGTGGCATTGCAACAATATTTTTTCATGACAGTTCCACTAATGTGAAGAGAAAATGGATAGTCTATAGGCGAGATTCTCAACTTTTATATTTTTTATTATTTCCAGGAAGATATTTAGTATATTTTGCCTCATAAAAATAAATAAAAGATTGTTTTCTTAAAGTTTTAATAATCACATAGTGTAACCGGCATCGTAAATATAAATGGTTTTTTAATGAAAACCATTATAAAAATTGTGTCGATTATTCTTTAACATTCTTTTTCATTTTCTTGTCTTATTTTTGTGAAATAAAAGAAATGTGGCTGTACAGTGTGTCCACTGTAAGCGGGCTACCATTGCTAATTTTCTTATTTGAAGAGATAGAAAGACGATTAAATAGACAAAGTTGGGCGATATTATACGATAAATTTAACGGTGGAAAATACAAAACAATTGAACATCAAATACGCGACTTATTCAACAAAATACCTTTTTTAAAATGGAATGCCATATTTAAAATGGTACCATTTAGAAGATTTTTATTATCTGAATATAAAAGTTCATTATCACTATGCCTTTAAAATTAAAAACAAAAGAGTTATTTCAAATATTTTATTTCATATTTTAATACACATTATATCATTGTTGCTATGGAAACAACAGAAACTAACAATTGACATTTTATTGATAGATGCTGTCAACAAAATGGAAAAATATACTAATGATGAATTAGTTGATATGCCTTTTGTTTATGCAAAGTGCAATAAAAATTCTGTAGCCAGTGCGCAAAAGTATTTAGAACTATATCCCAATAGACCTCAACCCAATAGAACATATTTTTTAAGTTTACTAGTTAATAATTAATTTCGTTATTTGTTTATGTTTTTTCCATTGCAGCAATATTGTATTTGTATCAAAATATGAAATAAAATATTTAAATTTCAACTTGAAATAACTTTTGTTTTTAATTTTAGACGTATAGTGACAATGAACTTTTATATTCAGATAATAAAAATCTTTTAAATGGTACCATTTTCAATATGGCATTCCATTTAAAAAAATGTTAATTTGTTGAATAAGTCGTGAATTTGATGTTCAATTGTTTTGTATTTTTCACCGTTAAATTTGCCGTATAATATCGCCCAACTTTGTCCATTTAATCGTCTTTCTATCTCTTCAAATAAGAAAGTTAGCAATGGTGGCCCGCTTACAGTGGACATACTGTACATAATAATACAAAAATATTTTTTTTCTATAAAAACAACAATTTTTATAAGAACTAGAAAGTATATGAATAATATTCAATCTTTTGTGATATTGTTTGAAAACAGCGCTTAGAATATACCCCAGTACGTTTTATATTCGCTGGCCAGTAGGTAGCGCCACATTGAAAATGTAAATAATGAACTACGTTTACATTACATAATTACTGATTTCTAAAATATGTATTTCGTTATAAAATAATAATATTATTGTTTTTGTTTTACAATGTGTACAACTTTGTGGTTCGTGCGTAATATAAATATTAAATTTAAAGTTTACAATGCAGATAGCGAAGCCTATGACAAGTGTCAAGTACATGTGTTGGTAGCATGTAATCACAGTAAATTGTGAAATCTGTGGACATGTCATGGAGGTCTCGTATTTGGAAAAACGTTTGTTTAGATTGCTTTATACGATGTTATAGTACTATGTGATACAATTTAATGTTGTGAATAAATTTTTGAGAGTTTTCTTGATTAAAATGCATATTTGGTGACTTAATTATGCCCAACTTTGGTAAAGTTGTTTTGTGTTATATGATGTCTACTAAGGTATTTTTATTTATTTATTTGTTTCTGTAATTCATTATGATTAAGGGCAGAATTTATCATTCATTTGCTACTAACACACTTTTACTACACATGATGATTAAGCATTATATTGTAAAAACAAACATAAATGATACTGCATTCGTGACATAATTAATTTGCCTATATAGATGTTCATTTGTCATACCCATTACAAACTGCACATAACCAAAACAACCAATAACCTATTTCTTTTTGTTACAGATGAAAAATTTTTAAAGTTTTTACAATTCAACAATCCGTGGATTCTACGTTCCCTAACCTGATTGTAAGTAGTGTTTGCATACATTTTCATAATTTATGTTGTCATTATGATCATATATTCAAATGTTATGTGTTTTTATTAAAATTACTGCATAGTATCATTTGGTTCTAGTTTTTTTAAAACCATTGTTTGCTTTTCCTCATTTTCACAAGTATATAGACAAATATAATGGCATGTGATGTTGACAACAGATAATAAAAGGTTTAGTTTCCTTTATTCTTAAATGTATTATAGGATAGAATCTAGTAATTCAAACTATTTTTTTAGAAGTTAATGTTTAAATGTGTAAACTATTAATGTAGATCTTGAAAGTTCTAAAAATATTTATTATGATTATCGCATTATCTTTGAATTTTGGTTTTTGTGGTTAGTCGATTGGTTTTGAGTTTTTTTTTTTTGCTTTAGTCATATAAATTACCAACCTACAGCCTGCCTATCGGAAGTATATTAATATAAAGTAGCCCCAGAACTAGTTAGATTTTTAATAATTTAGTGAGTAAATTGGAAATTTTAGTTATAGAAATGCTTTTAATTTATATATTCTCATATGTAGTTTGTGCAAATGTAAAGAAAAAGAATTTATAATTTCACAGAGTTCTATGTAGTAAATGATGATTAAAAAAATACAAATTTGTATTATTACACATATAAAGTAACATATTAATATGACAAACTCATATTCGAATTGAAGATCCGATACTAAAATCCGTTTCCATGATTCGATATTCGAATCAGGATTCAAAATTCGATACTCAGATTCTGATCCAAAATCCAATACTCAGATTCAAATCCAAAATCCGATACTCAGATCCGGATCCAAATTCCGATACTGAGATTTGGATCCGAGATCCGGATACTTTAATATTCAATTATCCGGATATCCGAATATTTTTGGATCCGAAACTATCCGGATTCGGATCCCACCACTAATTTAGAGTAAAATGTTATATATAAAAAATGATCAGGAATAAGGGGTTAATTTTCAACCAGTGGTTCTCAAACGGTGGAACAAAATTATATATTGTTTTAAATAGTAACCTCCCTGTATAATTTTGTAGTTCGTTAGATACTGATTTTTTCTGATTTCAACGATATTAATATTGTATAAGGTTTTATGACAATGAGGTCATTCAAGATTTTTCATTTTAAACTTCAATCGATAGAGTAATGAAAAGTAATAGACCGGTGTATTTTGTCTTTTTCCTCAAATCGATCTTTAAAAATGAGAAAATTGCAATTAAAAAAGATATTGTTCAAAATGCGGCTGATTTTTCCCGCTACGTCCCTTGCCATGTGACGTCACATTTCAATGTCAACGGCCATTTTGATTTTCACACTAGATTCTAAACGCCAAAGTGACATTTAAAGATAACCTGAAATTTACGAAAAGGACACATCCCGTATTGTATAGTAAACATAGATATCAGCCAATGCACGTCATAGATTTCAACAATATCATTAAACTTTTTTTTCATGCGACCCCTTTCAGACTTTAACAAATTCTATGCGTCCTCCTACCCCCACTTACAGAATTGACGTCACAGGCAAGAGAGAGATAGAACATCTCGATACAAACAAACCCCCTCCCGTTGTCTTTTCAATTATTTAGATACTGTGAATGGCTGACAGTTCTTTGTTTGTATTGCTATAACCTTCACATCTACGCAATGCCGGTAGAGGCGTATGTGCAAATAGCATTTGCAAGTATCTATTTCTTTTCACGTCCCCAGTTTGGGAAACACTGGTATAGCCAATCATGACTTGGTGTCTATTTGTCAGATAGTCAGCAAAAAATGACAAAGAGACCATTTATAATTTTGTCGTTTACATTTTTTTTTTTTTTTTTGTTATGAATAAATATAGTTTTCAGTTGATTGTAGTACGCTTTAGTTTTAATAACTTAGTACCTAGTGAGTTTGTTGTGTTGAATTCATTATGCATTTGTATTTCATTAGCGTAATTAGTAATTGAGAATCTGCAAAACTGCGGAACAAATACAAGCAATTCAATTTCTATAGCTGTCAATCTGACAGATACATATCAAGTCATGGTTATGTTAAGCAAAATGTCACGTGTACGAGCGCGTGCTTTATATATTTATTAACCATGAAAAGAAAGTTAAAGGAGATGTATTTGAAATTCAGGCCATACTATATCTGATCAATTTTCAAAGGGTAACTCATTTTTTGTCCAGGATTGAGCTCACTAAATACAAATGATACAGTAACTTACATTTTTTTAATATAATAATTATTTATATTTTCAAAATGATGAAAATCGATTGTTATGGAAACATTTTAAATTCCCCTATATTTTGTTTTATTATATATAGATTGTTATTAGATTATTGCAATATAAAATTATTGTTTATAAAACTATTATAAAATGTGTAACATCGAATAGAAATTTGTTTTGTAATTCTTTCTTAATTTGGATTTGGTAAAAATTAATAACAATGAGTTTAATATTAATTCTACTACCATATGAAATCATTTGAAATATCGACTAGTAATAATACCGTATATTAAAAAATAGCCAAAATTCGTACATTGCCATGCCAGAACAGGTGAGTATGGCGAGTGTTCTATTACTTTTTTCCTTCTACTTCTTTAAAAGCTCCCAATCCATCTTCTTTCGGAATGCTTTCAAAATAATCATCTCCACCTCAAACCAAACCCGTAATTCACATTTTCTAATTTATTTTTTTCTTGAAAAAATAGGTCAAATTAAATATGTAGGTGTATGTTTTACACCTTACAAGTCTTTAGAATCAGAGATATGATTTTTTTAAAAGTTGTCTTTAATTTCAAATATTTGGATGCGGCAGTAGAGCTCTACCGGTTTTGTTTGGAACTATGATTGTTTTGGATTATCATTTGCCTGTTTGATTTTGCTAAAATTGTTACCTCAGAACTCACTAGATGGCAACTATATGCCATGTTAATATCGTCGTCTAATAGGTGTTTTCGTAAATTCTGTCGGGTTGCTCCGATATATCTGTTAAGTGACGTCACAAACGCACGGAGTAGATCAGAACTTTTGACGTTTATGTTTGACATAACCATGTCAATGGCAGAGAAAAAAGTTTTTGCTTTCATGGTGGCAAATCAATTGCTAGATGATTCTAGTGAAGATGATTTGCCAATGGAAATAATAAAACAGAAAACGAATACTTTGCGCAAGAAAAAAAGAATTTGTATAAGAAATTATGTTGATGTGTCGATGTATACATTGGACGGTAACTAAAACTACCTTTGTTTCTCTTTAAATATATTATAAAGTTCTACTTTTAGATTTTAAATCTCACTTTAGATTAGAATGAAGTACCTTTAGTGAACTTTTGGATATACTTTATTTGTTTTCTTAGATGTCACGAATTGCTCTTTCCTGTTTTCATACAATCTTAATAAAAGTTTAGTATTTTCAATGTTCCATTTCAAATCATTAATCTTCTTAATATCATTTTCTTCATTCTCTGTACAGGACAACAAATTAATAAACAAGTAATACAACATAACCTACGTTTTTTACTTACCACTATTTTCGATACGTATTTAGATGGAAAATGAAATGTTTCAATATGTTTATTTATTTGTTCTATAATACCGTAAATATTACAATAACTGCAAATAGCATTAACATTTGAACTTGTCATCTTGTTCGGTTGTTATAACCGTCGGTATACGTATTTTCAGTGTGTGTTTTGTGCGTTTGGTTATGGTTAGAATTTAAATTTTCGCACACAATCTTCAGATCAATCTTAACTAACCCCACTATCGACTAGGGTTAAAAAAAATTGATCGGATTGATCCGCAAAGATGGTCGGAGTTAGTTTACGAACGCATTGGATTCATCCGACTGCATTTACGAACGCTGACGATAACATCGGATTGATCCGACAGAATTTACGAAAACGCCTTTATGAGGCCACACACGCAAAACTTTTCCAGGTGGCAGCACTATTTCTCCTATTCTTTTCAGAAGCTAATAGTGTAGACACTGTTATGAAAAATGTTTCATTCTGTGTAGTACGCTTGCGCACTTTGAATAAAGTTTGCGCACGCATGCATATGATAGTTACATTTGGGTTTGAAATGAAAATGTCAGAAATCCAACGTTTGGACAAAGAAAAAACCTAACTCAGAGTAGGTTATGAACAAAGAAACATATGTCTTAATGTATAAGTATTTAATTAAATGTCAATTTGGCACGAAATATTGTCAAAAATAATATCTAAAGAAATCAAAGCTTTTCTTCGTGAAATTTATTTTAAAAATGGAAGTAAATTAGAAAACAGCAAATGGCAATATTCTGTTTCTTTTTTTATTATCTTTTCTCCTTAAAATTACATTTCAAGATCAATTTCGACAACTTGACTTTTGAATTGAATAATGATCAGACATACGTTTCTCTGTTCATAGCCTACTCCGAGTTAGGTTTTTTTTAACACACTGTAACTCGGTTTGGAGGTTAGATCCTTATTCGTTGTTTTTAACATATTTCAGGAAGGCAGTAGGATCGTGTAAATAACATGTGTGTTAATTGTACATTTGTTGTATTTATAAAAAGCTTTTTATTTATAAAAATTAACACACATGTTATTTACACGATCCTAGTGCCTTCCTGAAATATGTTAAAAAAAAGTAACACACTGTAGATAAAAAAAGTCTAATACAAAAGACCAAAGAAATAAAAGAATCGATTAACATGTATCTCGTGCAAAAAAAACATTAAATAAAATTATTGAATACGTAATCGGATGTTTCTCCATGGGTTTCTAGTAGTCACCTAGCGGGAGAAGTCCGAAGTAACGCCCTACCACCCTCCAGAAAATAATTCTTTTATTTTTGGGTACCTCTTTCGTATGCATTATTTCGTTATTTTTTAGTGTAATCCACAATATTAAAATTATTTTGTATAGTATCTATCATGGGATTCCTGTTTATAGCAACGATCACAAATGTATTTGTGGTCGTTGGTCGTGCTATAGCACTACACAGTTGCCAGTATGGTTCCCAGCTTAATTCATAGATGGTGTTGTTAAAATACCAACATAATCACTGAAAAGACCAACCTCTCTGTATGCGTATACTCTTATTGCCAACCTATTAATATGGCGGGATTCTTGTAGGGTTCATTGGCAATTTTTCTTAACTTGTGGTGTGTATAGAATTTATAAAAATTATTGAGTTTATTAGAATAGTTATTTCCAAGTGTTTATCGTATTTGCAAACGATACGATTAACAATTGCATTAAGTAAACTGTTTAAAAAAAGGAACCATGAGATATACTTGCGTGCGCATATAAACAAATATCCGTTTCCAATTTTCCATCTACCATCTAGTCGTGTTCATAATTTCGTCAACTGTTGTTTCATTCGTCATAATTTTGGTTGTGTTAATTTATTTTTCGTTTACAATGAGTGATAATAATGATATGAATGAAGAAGATGTTATTGACTTATGTGAAACAGATCTTCAAACAAATTGTTGTAATGAAACCAATATTGACTTAAATGAGATAAATGGTGGGTTAAACGAACCATGTGTTCATTTAAATGAAACAAGTGTTGATATAAATGAGCTATATGTTGGTCAATATATGGAAGCAATAAAAGATGAATTAAATGATGGTTTTAATGACACCAATATTTATTTCAATGAATCAACTGATTTGTGTACAATGAGTTGTAGTAATGATATGAGGGAAGAGGATGTTATTGACTTAAGTGAAACAAATGATGGTTTCAATGAAACCAATATTAACTTAGATGAAACAAATGATGGTTGGAATGAAACCAATATTAACTTAAATGAAATAAATGATGGTTTAACTGAAACCAATATTAACTTAGATGAAACAAATGATGGTTGGAATGAAACCAATATTAACTTAAATGAAATAAATGATGGTTTAACTGAAACCAATATTAACTTAAATGAAATAAATGATGGTTGGAATGAAACCAATATTCACTTAAATGAAATAAATGATGGTTTAACTGAAACCAATATTAACTTAGATGAAACAAATGATGGTTGTAATGAAACCAATATTAACTTCAATGACATAAATGATGGTTTAAATGAAACCAATATTAACTTAAATGAAATAAATGATGGTTTAAATGACACCAATATTAACTTAAATGAAAGAAATGATGGTTTATATGAAACCAATATTAACTTTGATGAAACAAATGATGGATTGAATGAAACCAATATTAACTTAAATGAAATAAATGATGGTTTAAATGAAACCAATATTAACTTAAATGAAACAAATGTTGGTTTAAACGAAATATGTATTGAGTTAAATGTAATAAATGTTGGGTTAAATGAAACAAGTATAGATTTAAGTGGAAGAAATGATGGTTTAAATGAAACATGTGTTAATATAAATGAGGTAAATGTTAATCATGATATGGAAGCAATAAGGGATGAATTAAATAAGGTAAGTTTTATTTCGAAATCTCATTTAAAAATTGAACATACTTTAAATAACTTTACTTCATGAGTTCGCATTAAATTATATTTAGAATTTAACAAAAGTTAGACGATTTAACATATATCAAACTGCTTTAAACTATTACGGCGTAGAATCGACTGTAATCTTAAGATATTCATAAGTAACTTCTCTTTTTGGTTTGTACAATTTAGAATAGAGCTGGATTTGCATACAGGCACAGTAGGTGGAGTGTCTCAGGCCTAAGAAGAAACGTTAATAGGTACAGTGATGATCTGACTACGTGTTTTTAGGTCCGTAGGTCTGATATTGAAATCTGTACAAGGGCATCGATTTTGTAGCTTCGTAAATTCTACTGGATTTCAAATTCTATAAAATAAAATAAAATAAATATAAAACTCGACGAATTCTATGCTCCGGATCAGTATAATTTGATATCTACTTTGTGAAAGAGTGGAGAAAAATCTCTAATCTGGTTGAATTTCAAATTTAGTAGAATTAAAAGTTACAAAATCGAGTGCATTTTTTGACACACCCCAAACATGAATTCACTACAAACTAAGGGGTTACATGTGAGCCCGTGACCCATAGAAGTTGATATTTAAAATAGGGATGGAACGGATATCCGGCGGTACCACTAAATCTGGCTGATCCGGCTTAAAAATCGACTACCGTTCCCGCCGAACTGAGCTTATCATTCGACCAAATTTAGGCAGATAGTAAAAAAATGACATTTTAGAGTTTACAACAGAAAAATTGTATTTTTTTTCCTAAAACAACACATATGATTAATTTTTGGCAACCGTAGATATTACCGAAAATAATCGTGCAGAATAGATTACTTTGGCGGTCGGAATTATTCTGGGGATTCGGTCCGGCCATTAGCCGATTAATCCAGTTCCGTTATTCCGGTGAAATTCCGATCCGGTACATCCCTAACTTAAAGGCCTTGTTTAATTAGCATTTATTCATTTTGATGCTCTGTTTACTTATCCTATATCAATTTTTTAATTTTTCTTTCTGAAAGAACAGGATGAACTAAGAATTTTAGTGTAGACGCGACTTAAAAATTTTACGTAATAAGCGAGATATGAATTTTTAAAGTTAGGAAGTTGGTGCGTGACGTAGCAGGTCTTCACCAGTGGTCGACAAACTGTGGGTTCTATCATTAATTTATGTGTATTTTCGCATTATTATCTAAAATAGTTAAAAATTTGACTGTGATTTAGTACCTCATTGATGAACGTGTTTGTAAATTATAACGAAAACTCCCAGTCTCATCATGTATAATTTTATATTAATCAGTAGAAACAAATGTGATTTTGTCAGTTTAACTGATCTACAGATCTGTAAGACTTACAGTTTTGAACATAATTCGGCCATAAATTATAGTTATGGTTGGATAGATTGTAAAAAATCCTAAAAACGAAGGTAGAAGGGATTTGGAAATGATTACGATTGCTTACTCCTCAATACTAACTGATAGCAATTTAATTATGTAATTGAATATTATTATTATGAAAACATAAATGACTGTTAACATTATTTCAGTATGAGTAATCTATGATATCCTTTTCTAGCTAGTAGCATCCATGTCTCAGTTGAACGGCAAACGCCGCGGAGTAGCAAACGCGACCGGATCAAGTTCAAGCGGAACATCTAGTAGCAGCACCTCAAGTAATCCCACGACAACTACAATGTCCACCGACTTGGCAAGCCTTTTCGAGTGCCCTGTGTGCTTCGACTACGTTTTGCCACCAATCCTACAGTGCCAGAGCGGACATCTCGTCTGCTCTAATTGTCGACCCAAGCTCACATGTTGTCCAACTTGCAGAGGACAGCTAGGTTAGTATGGAATAGGATAAATAAATAAATAAATATATAAAAATGCTGACGAGCAAATACATTTGAGCGGTGGCATACAAAAAATATTGAAGCAGACAACAGACTATGTCGGTGTTTGGGATTTAGTATTATGGTTTGTTGATTTGTGGATTGTCGATGTAACGACATGTATTCGGTTTATATTAAATAACAAGTTAATTCATGAGTACAATATTTATTTGTTACTTTGTGAGTGGCGTTTTGTGTTTGTTTTGTGTTATGCTTTTATTCTTATTTTAATTATTTATTCTAATTTATATAAATCTATGTTTATACATTATTTTAAAATGCCGAAATCTCCCGTGAAAAAACATAGCAAAAAGATGAAAAATAAAAAAGGTAAATATACAAACTTTTATCTGTCGGAATTTGCGATTATCAGTATCAAATAAAAACATATATACGAAATGAAAGATATAAACGGCAATAGGGTCATCCACTATTTATTTTTTTATTAAACTTCATCTAAACTGAAAGTAATTTGTAATTTTAGAAAGTCTATTGTTATTCGTTAAGCCGTAATATTTTTTTAAAATATTTTGTGACGTAGATATAGAGTTTTGGAGCAGAATTTATCATACTCGATACTCCAGAGTAAGGTTTTGGAAAGCACCCTATAACCGAATGCTTTGGCCTGACACATGAACTGTCAATGAACCTTTTACATTTTTATTGCACCGTGACGTCATGTTTCAATGCGCCACAATCGACTACAGATGGGTGCTACCATATTCTCAAGTAAAATGATTAAAAGGCAAGCATTTATTCTGGATAAAATATTATTAAAAAATTTATTAATAATGAAATATATATATATATATATATATATATATATATATATATATATATATATATATATATATATATATATATATATATATATATATATATATATATGGACAACAATTTTAATCTTTTTGCTACTTTTATAATATTAAACTGGCAACTACGTAATTATCTGTCACTTTATGTGGTGTTTGTTCTCCTATTGTAGAACAAATAACCACTTTTATGATTCCCATTTCCTGTTCTTCTTTTTTTAAAATATACATATCACAAACGCTTTGTTTTAATGAGTTTTTACTTTTCACAATTTGAAATTTTATTTAAAATGTATCTGGCCTCCCCAATCTACCGTTCGCTACATATATGTCATTTTCCCTATCTCTCTCTTTTGATGTAAAAGGTCCATGGAGGGTTATGATTTTGACGTCACACGAAAGAGAGAGAGAGATTCGAGGTGAAAGTTGAGATGAAAGATTATATTACAAAGAGTTCGTATAACCATTATCAGTTTTTTTTTGTTTCTTGCCTTGTTTAGAAGTCATCAGCGTAATTAATTTGAAAGTTTGTATTAATTTCTTCTATTTTCTTTTTAGGTAATATTCGTAACCTGGCGATGGAAAAGGTAGCCAGTAATGTAATGTTTCCATGCAAACATAGCAGCACAGGTTGTAGTGTTTCGCTCATTCATACTGAAAAGGCAGAGCACGAAGAAGCGTGCGAATTCCGTCCGTACAGCTGCCCATGTCCAGGTGCTTCTTGTCGCTGGCAGGGTTCACTAGAGCAAGTCATGCCACATCTTATGATGTCTCATAAGAGTATTACCACTCTACAAGGTAAGGGGGACAATCTTAAAGATAAAAATGGGAAAAGGCTTTTCAAAAATTATTTATTAACTGCGATTGAATTTAACTGAAACTAAGTGGACGAAGATAAAACTTATGATTTATTGAAATTTGTTTCAGGTGAAGACATCGTATTCTTGGCAACGGATATTAACCTCCCCGGTGCTGTTGATTGGGTGATGATGCAGAGTTGCTTCGGACATCACTTTATGCTCGTGTTAGAGAAACAGGAAAAATTCGATGGCCACACCCAATTCTTCGCCATTGTGCAGCTTATTGGTTCCAGGAAACAGGCTGAAAATTTCGCATATCGGTAAGCAACAATAACTTCAACAGTATAATCGTTCGCATTCATTAATTCACTAATAGAACTAACAAGTAGTATTTTCGAATTTTGTTTCATATCAAAATCTCTGTGGTGCTCTCTTCACAATAACTTTGAGAGCCTGGTAAATATTCTCAACGGTGTATATATATCGTCATTACCGAAATCTGCTAATATAAACAGATTGGCCCACCCAGAAATGGGTAATAAACCGTGATGATATATTTATTTATTAAAGTTGTGGCCAAAAGTAATATTTCGATAGAACTTTGTTGTTGGAGGTATAATACGGCAGATGACATTGTTTCTGTGTATACAAGCTTCTCGGGGGCTCTCGTGGTGCACTCGGTCACACAGCTAAAGTGCCCTTTTTAGCGAAGGATGTTACTGCAAAACATTCAAAAATGATGTATTTCGCCTAGAAAACGTCTTTTGAAGCGATTTGGAGACATGTTATAAACAACAGTTGTTACACCGGATTTGAATATTTTACGGTCTAAAACGAAAGTTTTGTATACATATACTTCTTGGGACACAAATTCTACCTTAAATTTCGATGAAACTTAGTTTGAGGCATAATATGATAGATTACACTGTTTATTTTAAATTATTGTTCTTTTAAATATGTTTAATAGTTTCACATATTTCATATTTTAATTTTAATTAAAATCACCATACCTTTCAACTAAGACTAAGCGCGAAAAATCATAGCAAAATTTACTAGCTAGCAATCTAGCAAATATTAGCTTAGCAGGCCCTTTAACAAGAAATATTTTCAGTTCACTAGATTTGCTAACCTTGTTGAACGCAATTAATATCTATGTTAAAAATTTAATTTATTAATACGAGTGGGGAGGGTCAAAAATAACGAAAATTATTTTCTGGCGGGTGGTAAGGCGGTAGTTTGCACTTCTGCTAGGTCTTTACTATACACCCTTTTTAATCTGTTGCCCAAGCGTCATCCTTGGGGAAACATTTAAGCGGTCTATGTGAATTTATTTTCGTAAGCGTTGTTTAAGGTGGTTCTTCTACGTCGGGAGAGTAATTTCAACAAAAAAAAACTTGTATCATTTTGTTCTTTGATCTTTCATACACATGTTAAGTTTAGACTCAGGGTAGGAAGCCGTGTAAAGAAAAATAGTGTGAAATGCGAATTTTAACGTTACTCTTACGAGAGCACCAACTTTTTTTACTGGAAATATGCACTTATTTGCCTAAAAAAGACTTTCCCATAAAAAACGAGATTCTGAAAGCTTGAAGTGTCTAGACTTTCATGACTCCATACGATATATGTGTAACCGTGTAATTATTAAAGATGCTTAACGTTAAAAGTAATATTTTTAAGCAAACAACGTTGCAACTTTTTGCAAGGAAGTAGAGGATATTGGCGAGAATTCGATTTGTATAGCATAGCAGCCGGCGTCCGAAGACGAAGTAAATGCAGCGTTGCCAAATTGTGGTGCTGTACTACTCAATCAGTACATTTATTATATTGCTTTTTATTTTATAATTAAAAATAATTTATAATTTAATGTTAAATTAAGAAAAATATTTTATACACAGTTATTACAATCATTACGAGGGTGTTTTTTTTTACACCTATTTCTCTCAATTGACTAGGAAATACCTGAAGAACCACCTTAACGTGTTCGGCGATTTTGCAACGGCAGACATTGAAGTTTTGTTTCCTGTTATGGAAATCAGCCGCGGAAACTCTCGCAATGCTTCGGAGGGCTTACTCAGCAACGGTTTACTAGTGGTTTTCTCGTTTAAACGTAGTCGAATGTCAATTAAAGATGAACCTCCATTGGGATGTCTCTAGACATCTGGAACGGTCAAATACCCTGAAAAATCCAGGGTTTCGAGCCGTTATTTTTTCGTTTCGGATTTCGTTCCGGGTTCAATTCAAAAAATATATCAGTTCGGTGCCGGCAAAAATAAGGTTTTTTTTTCTGTTTTCGATACGCTATGCGACCCCGTAAATGAAGAAATAACGACAACTGAAGTGAAGAGTAAGCCTTGGAAAAATCCGTGATACGATCATGTCTGATCGTCGTAGAATAATCGATAAAATGGAGAAACTCAAGGAAATATCCTGGAGTTTATGACGTTGAATTTTTACTGAAAATTTGAATATGAAACGTGGCAACAAAATTCGTTTCACGTGTTTTCCTACGACCATACAGCCAACCGTTTAAGTTTGTGCCAGGATTTGAAAGAAGTCGGAAATCGATCCGGATTTTTTGTTAGCTCTCCCAAGCATTGTTGCCGATTTCCCTAACACGAAACATAACTGTTTCTTTTTAATGTCCTCCAATACAAAATCGCCAATACGTTAAACAGCGTTTACGATCAAAATCACACTGACCGCTCAGATGTTTCCCTACGGTTGACGCTTGAGCAACAGATCTAAAAGGATGTAAGTAAAGACACCTAGCGGGAGAAGTCCCACTTGTATATTTGAACGAGAATTGACAGAAGATTCTATCATATTTAAAGATTAGAGTTATATGAATATTATTATTTGGTCTTGGTGTAGACTGGAGCTGAACGGCAACCGTCGCCGATTGACCTGGGAAGCCATGCCACGATCAAGCCATGAAGGCGTCGCTTCAGCTATCCTAAACTCAGACTGTCTTGTCTTCGACACATCCATAGCGCAACTGTTTGCTGACAACGGCAATTTGGGGATCAATGTCACCATATCCGTTGTCTAGGGGCAGTGTACTGATCCTTTTCTACGAAAATCGAGATCCGCTAATTCCGATCCACCACGACCCTGGAGATTCGAAGTTCAGTCACTCTCTCCAGAGGAATTAGAAGTCGTCTTTGTAGTCTAGGACCACATCACTGATCATATGCCTGGGATTGTGACCGTAAGATTCACTGTTCTAGTTATTGACAATTATTTTTGCTTTTACGAAATGTTTCATGGAATCCAGATAAGAGATTTAGATGTTGATTTAATCACAAGAACCAAAGTATAGCTATCTCTTATTCGGAACCAATTATTTTGTTCTAGATATAATCTAGATTTTCTATTCCATTTTTACTGTTCCCAAGTTAGAATCTGTTTCAAATTTATCCCAGTGTTGATTTTCTACAATTTTGTTCTAATTATAATAGCGTCACTTGTTTGTTTTATCCGGAACCAGTGATAGGCCGGATAATAATTTTTGATCTGCATACTTTAATTCATCCAGAAACATGTCAAAATTACTTTTTTTTAAATTTTCATTATCTGTTGTATTTGGTCTAATTTATTGTCAATAATAATGGGGTATTCTATTTTTTCCCTGAAACTGTTTCTTGCTGGAATCATAAATATTTTGAAATGCTTTTATTTTATACGAGCATGACATAATTTTCAAAATTTATATAATTTTTTTTATTTAGCGAATGTGACGTAGATTTCCCTAATGACATTTAAAATGCGTACAATGCTATCTATGAGTTAAACAAGGAAACATACCTGCAGTTGACTTAAGCTTAAAGGTGGATTTATAACAAATATAGAAAACACAACATAACATAGCATAGCATAGCGAAACAGAATTTTATTTGGGGGTTTTATAACTTGACATAAGACATAGGAAAAACACATATAGAAGAACTGTTTGAAGTTCCTGTCAAGAACTTTAACTTTATTCTTGTTCGTTTCCTACGATGATCCGCTCTCTTTAATGAATATAAAATGGGGTGTTTTTCCACCAACATAATTAACTTTATATCATCCATGATGATATACAAAATTTGACACATAACCACAAAAGAAAAGGAAACAAACTATTCACATCTCTTTCATCTACTCGTACTATTCCGAAGTTTGCCGAGCATGCACGAACATACGAAAAACAGCAAAAATTAAACTTTCGTCAATGGACCTTTTACATGAAAAGAGAGAGATAGAGAAAAATGACATATATGTAGTGCGCAGTAGTTTGTTTGCGCATAGAGCAGGCCAGATATATTTCAAACAAAATTTGAAATGGCGGAAATAAGAATGTAACTATATTAAATAAATTCACACAAAGCGTTTGTGATGATAAATATTTCAAGACGAGAAGACGGGTAAATGGGAATTAGAAATGTGGTTATATGTTCTAAAGACGCGAAATAAACATCACATAAAGTGACAGATAATTGCGTAGTTGCCAGTTTGTTATTAAGAAAGGTGCAAACAAGAATAAAACTATTATTATTTTTAAATAAATTGTTTTGTCTTTATTAATAATTTCTTTACAATCAAAGTCCAAATAATTTCAGTTTTTGTGTTGTTTAAATAATTTTTTATCAAAAATAAATGCTTGTCCTTTTAATCATTTTACTTGACAACATGGTGCCTACTCATGTCTAGTTCATAAAATTTTCACTACGTGGTGTATTGAAATATTACGTCACGGTGCAATAAAAATGTAAAAGGTCCATTCCATATGCTATGCTATGCTGTGCTATGTTAAGCTGTGTTTTCTATGTCAATTATAAATGCATATACGAAAGTCCATATGTTCAAATTTAAATATGAGCTGTGCTGTGCTATGCTGTTATGTTGTGTTTTCTATGGTTATTATAAATCCACCTTAAGCCGTGGAGATTGACGGAAAAGGGGTAATTATCGATGTTAGAGATTTTTTTTGGTCTATGAATATCAGCTAAGAGACATGAATGGCCGCTTACAGTACACTCATGTATCAAATTTATTAGAAACATCAGAAGGGGGTCGTTTTTTTGCAATATAAATATTTTTGAATATTAGCTGACAGACATGAATGGTCGCGTACAGAACACTCATTTATTAAATTTATTAGAAACATCAGAAGGGGGATCTACGTCTCAAGTTTATGCGCTAAATTCTGACAAAGTAACAACGAAATAATTGTGATTTTGTTAATCACATTACGGTAGAATGCTCCATTGGGTATTACGTATATTGCCTGTCTGTATTTCATATTTTGTCAAAACTACTTTTTTAAAATATTTGTTTTGAATTTGTTTGCCAGTAAGTTGGGGTATCAAATACAATTTATGCTGCTTGCTATTGTGTACTTATAATCTAAATTCATAAATTTTTGTTGAATATCTGTATAGAACATTACTTTAATTTTGTTAAAATCACAGCATTTTTAGCTATATTAACAGTTATGAGTTTTCATAGAGATTTAAGATCATTCAAGGTCGTATCCCAAGATGTAAAATACAAAGCAATTTTAGGTCAATTTGTATCAGTCAAATATATAAATAAACATGTTGCCTTAAAATCTAGATAATTACATCAACCAGATCTAGGGTTATTTTGATATTAATCAGTTCCTCTTCCATAAGTTATTCAAAATATCGATCTAGTAACAATATACGTAATATGTACGTCTTGTGACGTTTTTTTTTTGACAAAAACAAGTATGATATTGACTTAAATGATGCTTCAAACATTAATTATTTTTGATTATTTCCGTGATGTAGCGCATGCACATCATGGGATACGGCCTTTAATTTTACATTTTTCATTGTTTAATTTCAGTAAATTTATTATACTTCAGTTTATGTTCTAATATACTGGTAGTATTGTTTTTTGTTATTGTCTTGTGGATTCCGTATAAGAGATTAACTGGATCTTTCTTATCCGGAATCACTAGTTTTGTTCTATATTTGATATCTTTTCTGTGTTCTGAAGTTCCAGTTGAATTGTTTTTGTATGTCAAAAATAAATTTTTGTTTGTCTCACGTTTCATTTTCTGTGGTGTCTGCTCTAATTTACTGGGAGTAATAATTTGGCTATGAAGTACAATATCTGCGTTTAGAACATTGTTTTTGAACTGTATTCTTTAAATTTAAATCAGTATATTTACACAATACTTGTGCTCAATACCATGCATGTCAAAATTACTTTTTTTTTAACGTTAATTTTATTTTCTATATTTGGCTGAAATATTTGGGGCATTAGACTAAGTGGAGTATATCACCTATTTTGATTTTAAATACATGAAAGTATTTTTAACTTTAAATCTTGTCTAATTTTGTATTTTGCACAAGTTTTGTTTTCAAAGGAGAAAACATTATACAAAATTCGGGATATATCTATTCCCGCCATTGTGACGTCATACTTGCTACTTCCGTTGCAGTTGAGTTTCGACATGCTGTTTGTGGTCACTACAATGTAGTGTAAGAATATATATATATATATATATATATATATATATATATATATATATATATATATATATATATTTTGCTATGTATGTCGTACGTGTGGAACTTGTTTGGTTGATAAATATTTCTAATTATTTTATTATCAGATATCAATGGGATATTCCGGCATATATTTTTTTTTCGTTTAGAACTGTAGGACTATGAATATTTAATTTTGAGTAAGAAAAACTATATATCAAGCGAGATATGAATTTTTAAAAATCTCATCGAAATTCAAATTTTTCACCATGGCGCGCTTAAGACGCACAACCGACTGTTGACATTTGCACCGAATTTTAGCGCCTAAACCCACGTGTTCATAGACACCTATTTGCCTGTTTAAACTTTTGAACAAGAAAACGTAGATTTAAAACTATACACGCGTACTTGGTACTAACGCCATCTGTGTTTCTATCCGTATATATTTAACCTGTAATGAGCAACAACATATTGAATCTACGTCTCTATTTTCAAGGACGTTTCTAAATTTGTAAATAATTTCAATTTTCTAACATCAAATTATAAATGAAAACTTTTTACTAAATAAGTTATATTTTTCTAAAATACGAAGGTGTAAACTATGGAAAAAAGTTACTATTTTGCATAAATTGAGGTTTTTACTGGTAAAATCGATAGTTGAGCCACCGGCTGAAGTTAGAACTACACGTACAAATAGCTCTGTTCGTTGACATGTACTGAGTTACACTAGTGTTAACTTTTTTACACTAGCGTGTTTTTTGACAAATCGGGCAGATTCGTACAACGTGTTCGTTGACAACCATTTCAGAACTAGTTCCAACTTACTTGCACTGACTCCCGAGGTCGTGTAAAGAGTGCAGAGCATTGTAGTGGGCATGAAATATGTGAAATGCTCATATTCACAAGGGAAATATAATAATTTAGTTACAAATTTCATAATAGATATTTTATTATTTATTTGAAGAATACTCCTTCGTTTTGTAAACAGGTTATGTATCTACGTGCGAGACTTTATTCATCACAAATAACAATAAGTAACAATAACAATGAAAAACCCAGAAAAACAATTAAAAAAAACAACAATAAATAACAAATATTTGTAAATAATACAAAAACGTCAGTTTAAACTTTGTGTGAAAAACTTTTGCAGGATCAGCTGATCAGGTAGCATTCATCACTTTCTTGTTTTTTGACATTGATGTACCAGTGTACACTGGTGCTAAATACACTGCACTACACTACACTGACACGATTTTCAACGAACAGAGCTACTGTGTGATGTCACAAGTAAAATCGTCTATTCAATTCACCGGAATACCCCATTGTCACTTTGACATTTCGCATTCCATCGCAGTAAAACAACGACATGGCGCTATTTGCGGCTTTTAGTAAACAAATGTGACGTCACGATGTAGAGGTCGCTTTTAATAATTATTTTTTAAATAACTTTTTTGAACTATTTACATTATAAATGGCGATTTTAATTATAGTATACAGGTGTAACAGCGAAACCGACCACCGACATTATTTTCGTTATGATTACAAGTTATATTTTTTTAAATGGCATGTTACACATTTAGACCCATTCAACCATTTAATCATTTTATATTCTTACATAACAAAAATATGGAGAAAATGCAACTGAAATTCAAATAAATTTTATTTTTATAGTTATTTTTCAGTAGGCTATGTATGAAAAACAATTGAGCTTAAATTAAAATGAAACATAAATATGTTGTAATAACTTTATAAATAGTATTGTATTTGATTTTCATCTCAAATAATTCAAATTGACAGATAGCATTTTGTGTTTTAATACATAGCCTACTGAAAAATAAAATTTATTAGAATTTCAATTTAATTTTTCTCAGTATTTTGTTATGGAAGGGTATAAAATGATTATATGGTTGAAATCAGAAAAAAAACAACACTATATCGATTGGGCTTAAAAATAGGTACTACCCCATGAAAAAAAAAATTACCCTTGGTTTAATAATATATTTTCTTCTCAAATCGGATGTCATGGATTTATGGTCTATTTTTTTTAAAATCTAGATGAATATATGTATACAACATTGCTCTAATTTAGATGAAATCACAAACATTTTATGTATGTTCATAATTTGATTTGAGTTTTTATAAAGATCTGTAATACGAACCTTTAAGATCACTGTTTTATAATTGTCATTTTAATAGTTTAATTCAAGTAAATTTTCGTCATTTAATTCATTTTCGTAATACCTTACCGTTACTATGATTTAACAGAACTAAACACGTAAGTAAAAGGGATCTATAACGGACGCACGAACGAAAAACAAAAGCGAAAAGGTATCCATAACGGCAGCCGGCCGTTAAAGATTATAACAAGCGCTATTAAGGATAAAGTATTTCTTAAAAAAATCAGTATCGTAAAGAGCTTATGGTATTATGAAAAAATTTGAACGCCACACAGCTGATATGCAAATAACGAACTCGGCTGATTATACAAACTTCAGCCGCGTCCGTTATTTGTTTTATGTGGGCCTAATGACGTTAATAACTATTCTCACTTCCCAAATTTGATCATTTTTACTTTGTAATTTCTTTATATTGATGTCATAAAACTAGAACAGTTGATTATCTTGGTTATACGACTGAAAAGAATTTTTTTAAAGTTTGTTATATCAAAATTCAAGTACATATGTTGCTTTATAATAAATAAGCAAATGTACAAATTTTATCTGTTGAATTTTTTGTTGTTTATTGTCATATCTGTGTTCATAACTTACCGATATTTATCTTTTTGCATATTTTATTTGCTATCTTTACTTTAGGTGCTGTATATACATGCCATTATAGCTTAAGTCAAGACTACATAAATTCAAAATTCAAAGATCACGGTATTTTAGTGAAATTGCGTTGCACATTTGAAGTTTAGTGTTTGGTATTTTTTTTCTTTGGTACAATGAGGGACAAATTAAGCACCAAGTGTAATACACCTATAGTTCGCCTACGTCCTACGTTATGAGTAGGGCGTCTCGACAATTAATTCCTCTACTGTACTTGTATATAAATTAAAATAATTTGAATATTCAATATTATTAGTTGTAAAATTTTGCTCTAATATCGTTTTTAAAATTTGGTTGAAACCATGATAATTTATTCCAATTTTCAAATAATAACATATTTCCTAGTTTAGAAGAATATTATTTGTATTTTTATTCACAATAAATACGAGTTTTATTTTTATGAAAATTAAGTTTTTCAAGACTTAAAGTACAGATTACATGTATTATATTTATTTTCATAATTGTATTATTTGTGCTTAATTTTAGTAAGTTACCATACAAAACGTCAACTTTTAAAATCATAGGTTGTTGCGTAAAACTTTTCTAAAATATATTACAAATCTACATAAATTGCTGTTACTTCTGCAATAGTCTAAATATATTTATCAAAGATATATGATATTGGTAACGTTAGTATCAAATATTATGCCTTATAATGGACTTTAGTTTGATTTCACTGTGAATAATTCAAAAACATTTAGTTTTTTATTCTGTATACCGGATATTTTTTTTATATTTTACATATAGTTCGTTCAAATTTCCCCAGGATAATAATCTTTAGTTACATTAGGGAGACAGAAAACATAATAAATAAAGTTTGTAATATCCCATTATATGCTGGGAAACTAGGCAGACTGAAACTATTTTCCAGGTGTATAGGTGTACAGATTTTAATTAACTCAATGGGTATCTTGGAAACTTAAAATTAAAGGTACCATTTTGATTAAATGTGACAACTGGTGCGACTTTGTTAAACAATCAAAAGAAAACACAATATTTTGGGGGTAAAAAAAATAAATCTTAATAAGCCTTAAATCAATGAAAAAATATTGGAATTTTTTAAGGTTAAAATGAAATAGGGCGCAGCAGACACGTGACACGGAATTTGAAATTCTTAAAAACAGTTGATTTGTGTACACATGACCAGTGTCGGTTCCTTCATTTCATCTATGACCTCCCAAATTGATCAAAGCAGAAGAGAAAAAGTAAAACAAAAATAATAAAATATTTTGAATTGAATCATTTCTAATAAAGTCAGTCCATCGTGTCGTTAGCTTTGCTTGTACTTGACACCACTTTGTTGAAAGCAAGACAACGAATAGCACGAATTTTGTGAAAGTGATGGTGCTATATACAATTATTTACCTAAGTAAGATTTTTCAGAAAATGTGACAAAAAAAATTGTGAAGCGCACTCAAATCAGTTGATTTGAATCATTTTAGGATCGCTCGAATCATATGTTTGCTCGCGCCCTATGCAGATAAATATGAAATTATGAATTTTTCTTGTCTCGAATACAACAGAAACGTGTATTTTTTTTTGAATAATGAAATTTTAAAACCTTTACACCAATAAAAAAACGAATTTTGTAGGGTAGATGTATGGGTTCCAATAAAAAATGCAAGTTTGTGTTATCTAAAAAAAAATTATGAATAGAAAAATTATTTTCATACGACAGTGAATAGACAATAAAAAAATTCTCGATTTTTATGAACATATCGTAGAAAATCGTTTTTCGTCGTTATCTAATCGCCTACGAGAATTTATGGCAAAACAAAAGCATATCTGATATAACTTCCCAATGACACACCAGACATTCCATATCGAAATCGTAACTTGTATAGTTTCCGATATCAGTAGTTATCAAAGTTTGAAAACTTGTGTAGTGGAATATTAGATATATATTAATTTATATGATATGATTAAAGATTATTTCTCCATGAAAATTGAGGGTACTATATGTGTCTGGATTATATAAATTCAGTTATTTTTTGGTGTACAATAAGTATATGAAATTTATGTGTATAGATTTTAAATTATTGTGAAAGTAGTGCAGATTTTTTGGTTCAGTTCAAAATTTAATTGTTATATCCGTATTTATTATCAAATAGCATAGTTTTATGCTAAATAAAATAATTACAAGTGGACCATAGGACTTTTAATTAAAAATTATCAGCAAAAAAGCCATTCTGTGAAAAAAATGTTTTAACATTTTTAATTAAGAATTTTTTGTTATATTTTTATGCAATAGTTACAGTTATATTAGGGATGTGAAAACTACTTTAAAAGATGAATTTAAATCAGGGCAAGAAACGGAAAAATAATGGTTAATGATTAACCGAAATCGAGAATGTTATTTTTTTTTTGTTTAAAAATATATTGTTTACTTAACCGGTTTTTAATAAGGTTAGATTAACCGGTTAAATAAATCACTTAATAAAATCATTTAGATATTCAGACGACAATTTGAACACACCAAATAACGAGTTCACATTTGACAATAACAGATCTGAAGTTGGATACTGCAGTACACAGTCAGTATTACCAACATGAATGTACAGAAAATACTAAATTTCGGCAAAATAATTGAAATGCCACACGTGTATTGATGGTGGTAGCTCTGCACTGTTTACAGTGTATAAAGTACTAACTTTATACATCGGAGTATAAAAAACTAATAATTCCTAGTCCCGTTACAATTTTTTTTTCATCAATTTTAATGTAAAAGTTGTTAGTTTTATTACAATTACAAAAAAAGTTAAATATGGTATAGTGTAAAAAATGCACGTAACATTTCTTTTTAGGAACGGTTTAATAAAAACTGGTTTTAATTTATTTCGGTTAATAGTTACCGGTTTTTTAGTAAATGAAAATGTCAATTTTAGACTTAAAATACTGATTTCTTTCCCTGGTTTAAATACGTTAATAGTTCTTTATACAACAAGAGTAAAAAATGTCATTTTATATCACGAATAGAAAAGCATGACCGCACGAGTTGTAGGTGAGTGCATCTATTGAAGAAATACTACACTTTTTACTCGTATATTTGTATACAATATATTTTTTCTACGTCCGAAATAATATTAGTGTAAGAAAATGTAATGATAAATCCTCACAAAAATTGTATCAATTTGAATTCTACCATTTATCATTACTAAAGTCTGAAAAAATGACTCGTAATAGATCTTTTTTTCACTCTTTGCTTTCGACACTTGAATAAAATAAAAAAAGCTTTTTGTAACGGACGTAGAAAATCGGTTTGACCGAAATGTTGTAATATCGAACAAATTTTTCATTACTTCTGTATTTTAAAGAATGGATACTACTGAAAATTTTGGATTGAAAATTTCTTTGGGCTAACCTAAACAAGTTGTTGAAATATTTTATTTTGTATATATCATAGTATACGAAAAGGGTGTTACGGAAAAATATTCAATGTTTACTAAATATTTTGAACTATGTATCTAATCTCTATCTTGCCTAAGTATTGACTGACAGAATTGATGGACTTTGATATCATTTTAACTGTTTTCCGTAATGCCAAGGGATATTTTAGTTGTAAAGTTCAAGATATCATTTTGTATTTTAAGAGAGGCAGTTATTTTTAAATAGTTCATATTCTGTGAAATGATATCTTGTGAAACTAATAGCTATTGTTTTCAAGACCAGGAGAATTATTTTTGTAAAGTTGTGTTGATATTGTTTTGATAGCAAAGAAAGAAGGGAAATGTGGATAACTGTATATAATGTGTATGTAATAATTGTATATAATATTAATGATTTTAACTAAATAATTCAGTATTTTATTATCCTATATATTTATATAACTTGTGACTGAGTAATCAATTACAGTTTGAATCCAACTGTTCAAATTGTTATTTCCATTTTTTAAACCCCACAAAAGTGAGCTTTGTAGTGTATTTTAGTATATTTTCCACAACAGCTTTTCATGACTAAGATGGCACCTGGTAAGAAACTTTGAAACTAAATTATTTTAGTTCAACAACCATGACAAGCCCAGTAGCGCTACGGAAACGTCAGAAATATTGTCAAAATGTATGGAAATGTTTAATTTTGGAAAAGATTTTTTTTAACGCTATCGAAGTCGAGCAAACAGTCTAATTTATCGTACTGTATGATTAAATTATTTTTTATTTACATTTTTTGTTGTATAAAATTGTTTTAAAGTATGATATTTTTAAAAAGTTGCAAAAACCAGCCATGTTGTGCCGTCACGTTTTAGAATTGCAATTTCAGACTCATTTTAAAGATTTATACGAACACGGAATTTCAATAGAAAAAATATATAGACTATAAATTGAGAATTACATATCTAAATATATTAATACGGAATAATACAACCTTTTTAGTTAAATTCTGTTTGTATTTATTTAAATTACTGGTAGAACCATTTCTACAAGATTGAATGAACACCAGCGTTCGATCAGGTTGAACCAGCCAGAAAAATCTTCAGTTGCAGAGCATGTCCTGGAAGAATTCCACCGTATCAAATTTGAAGATACAAAAATACTGGCGAGACCTACACACCTAAACAACAGGTTAATTAGAGAAGCCATTGAGATTTACAAAACGAAGAGTAATAATCTCAATCATTATGACGGTCTAGATCTTAGTCGTGCATGGCTTCCTATTTTAAATTTGTTGTAATTGTCACCTAGTTACCTGTTGCTATGTTTTGTTATTTATTTATTTGTATTTGTTGTTTTGTAGTTCATGTTTTTACCTGAAGAAGGCAATAGTCTATATTGTCGAAACGTTGTAATTTAAATAAATACAAACAGAATTTAACTAAAAAGGTTGTATTATTCTATTGAAATATGAGTTCTGAAAGATTTTATAATAATTTATATTAATACGAGTATAACATCATTCTTTTCATTTTTATAAATATAATTTTCATTTAGCCTGAAGTTATCCACGCGTCACATCAGCTATGCTTCTTTGTAAAGATTTGAGATAAACGCTAAAGGTTTGTTTAGCTATAGAATCGCACGCGAGGCATTGAGTTGAATATATTTTCGCTAGTATTTTGGCACGATGGCACAAAACAACGTTTCACCGACATGTTTACTTTCGTAAATTTCAAGTTATCTGTAATGTCACTTTGATGTTTAGAACCTAGTGTGAAAATCAAAATGGCCGTTAATATTGAAATGTGACGTCACAGGGCGAGGGACGAGGCGCGGAAATTCAGCCCCTTTTTGAGTAATATCATTTTTAATTGCAATTTTTTCATTATTAAAGATCGATTTGAGGAAAATAAAAAATACGGATCTATTATTATTCATTTCTCTATCGATTAAAGTTCAAAACGAAAAACTGCATGACCTCATTATTAAACAACTATAAGATTTATATACAGGGTGTTAATACTAAGTCGTTACACCCGAAAATGATAGATAGAACTCATTAAAACAAACAACTTTTCTTAGCTCAAATTTTTGATTTGGAGCCCCAGTTCATAGTTATTGGCGTTCTCTTGTTTTTCGAAAAATCGTCATAACTCCCTTATTTTAAGGAATATTTAAAAAATACAAAAACTTTCAGCATTTGCTTTCGGTTCTCTAAAACACTTGTATTTACAATTATTTTCTATTTCATCAAATAACAAAATGGCGACCAATCAAAAATTTCAAAACAAGATATTTTGAAAACCACCCCATCGATTTTCGAAAATAAAACATTTTTAAAATCCTTAAACTTTCTATTACAATATTTGTTTGAAACATTTTTTTCTATCTGGCCAAAAAATGTTTTTATTCAAATTGAATTGCAAGATAAATTTTAACAAACTGCAACAATCATTTAAAACAAAGTAGGCTTGCTGCCATTAAACAAGAAAAACAAGAAACAAACAAGAAAAATAAAACAATAAACAATGAAACAACAAGGGTGGGACTAAATATGATTTTCAAAGTGGCCACCATTCGCAGCAACGCAAGCCCGGCAGCGTGCTTTGATGTTGGTGGAGACCTTCGCAAGGACTGCCTGCTTCTCTTTTATATCTTCTGCTGCAGCCACGATTCTAGCCACTAGTTCTAACTCTGTGTTCACCGGTGTCTCGTAAACAGAGGTCTTCATCTGACCCCAAAAAAAGAAATCTAGTGGAGTTAGGTCGGGGCTCCGGGCTGGCCACGCAACTGGACCTCTCCTCCCAATCCACTTATTCGGGTATTTTCTATTTAACAATGCGGTGACTTCTCGCGTTGTGTGAGCCGGTGGCCCATCATGCTGAAACCAAAGTCTCAGTCTTATGTTTAGTGGCAAGTCTTCAAGTAGTTCCGGCAGCACAGTATCCAAGAAAATAAAATAATTTTCACCATTCAATCGGTTTGGGAGAATGTAGGGTCCAATAACGTACACCCCTATGATTCCAGCCCATACATTTACCGCAAAACGTTGTTGATGTGCGCGAATAAATGGTGCGTGGGGATTCTCGTCAGCCCACAAATGATTATTTTTAGAATTAAATACCCCGTCCCTTGTTTAATTTTCTTGTTTAATGGCAGCAAGCCTACTTTGTTTTAAATGATTGTTGCAGTTTGTTAAAATTTATCTTGCAATTCAATTTGAATAAAAACTTTTTTTTGGCCAGATAGAAAAAAATATTTCAGACAAATATTGTAATAGAAAGTTTAAGGATTTTAAAAATGTTTTATTTTCGAAAATCGTTGGGGTGGTTTTCAAAATATCTTGTTTTGAAATTTTTGATTGGTCGCCATTTTGTTATTTGATGAAATATAAAATAATTGTAAATACAAGAGAACGCCAATAACTATGAACTGGGGCTCCAAATCAAAAATTTGAGCTAAGAAAAGTTGTTTGTTTTAATGAGTTCTATCTACCATTTTCGGGTGTAACGACTTAGTATTAACAGCCTGTATATATATATATATATATATATATATATATATATATATATATATATATATATATATATATATATATATATATATATATATATATATACAGGATGTTAATAAAAAAACTTTACACACTTTAGCAGGTGATAGTAGAGATGAAAACAAGAAAAAAATTCTAATACACTTAGGTCCAATACTCATTGGTTTTTAGAAAATTTATGTATGGAATTTGTACATAATACACAGGATTGACGGAAGGTATTGTGCTGGCCACATCAGATTTAACAACTAAGGACTTTAGGTGTTTACGACCAAGTGCGTGAGTCTCTTCGACGACGGCTGCAACTTTGTTTACAATTGATCGTAAACACCTAGAGTCCTTAGTTGTTAAATCTGATGTGGCCAGCACAATACCTTCCGTCAATCCTGTGTATTATGTACAAATTCCATACATAAATTTTCTAAAAACCAATGAGTATTGGACCTAAGTGTATTAGAATTTGTTTCTTGTTTTCATCTCTACTATCACCTGCTAAAGTGTGTAAAGTTTTTTTATTAACACCCTGTATATATATATATATATATATATATATATATATATATATATATATATATATATATATATAAATTAAGTAATACGACTACTCTTAGAAATGCTGACTAAGAGTAAAGTTATAAACTTTCCACAAAATAAAGTAAAAGATAGATAGACATAGGATAGTCAGTCTTAAGGCAGCTCTCCAGCTGAAACCAAGCTTTGTATAAGTATAAATCTGTATTCGCAACAAATAAACTTTTTTAAAAACAATATAAATTGTTTAATAATATAATTTATATATATATATATATATATATATATATATATATATATATATATATATATATATATATACAGGGTGGAAACGAACTTAATGTCATAAATTTAAGGGTGGATAGTATGATATGTGTAGATTACGAAATAGAAAGAATTTTTTAAAAATTCGCATATTTAAGGGTAGATTTCATGAAACTAACATTTTTGGTACCACTGGACCACTGGCAACGCATTTGCATTATTTTATCTATTACTCAATTATTTTCGTTAAAAATGCTATTTAATTTAATTATTAAGAATAATATCTTATACAACTAATTTTGAATGTATTTTTGAGAACCATATTTTTAATGAAATATGAATTAAAACAGCAGTAAAAAAAAGTTTCCTTAAGAAAAGTCGAATTTTCGTTTTTTGAATTTTGAAAAAATTCTTCCAGTTTCGTAATCTACACATGTCATACTACTCACCCTTAAATTTATGACATTAAGTTTGTTTCCACCCTGTATATATATATATATGTATAAATCCCACTATCATTTTGGCACCCATACATTGACAAATTACGGATAATTTGGAACCCACTGTAATTTGGCACCCGTGTCAAATTGCTCATGTAGTATTTCACATAGCTTTCGCCCTCTGGATGTTAGTGACAAAATTTCAGAGGGGTCTAAAATTGTATGCGAAGTGAAAATATGTGAATATTGCTAGTTTCAACAATTACCAGTTGGTGCGCTACGATCGCTAGTGTATATAGGAATTGTATATTTTTCGTACATATAATAGCTAAAAAGACACCCGGGCATATGGCAACATTGCACGTCGCGGCAGTTTTCATTTTACTTGTGTTTTGCCATAGATACGAATCTGTGTTGTTTATTACAATTTTAATAATAACATGAAATTTGTGTAAATAATTACTAACTCGTAATAACGAAAAGTGTTTAATGTTCCATTACAGTATTTATTGTTAAATTTTAGAACTTTGAAAACTGTCGATCAGATTTTGAATTTTCTTACGAACTTACATACCTTGAAAGGGGCGTAAGTCACTTGGCGAAACTGTGTTAAATAGGGGAGTTGTGTTTTTTTTTGTGTGAATCCCACATGTTTTCATCGAAAACTGCGCAGTTTTGGTTGAGAGTTAATTTTTAAACACGATTTACTCTACAACTTTACCGGCAGATATCGAGCATGTAAGGATAAAGTTCCGATAAATCACATGAAAATAGAGTAACATAAAAAAGTAATGCAGCACATTACAAGCGATTTTTTTTTTAAATGAAATCATAAGACCTATGAACATATTAAGGAATATGCCTAGTAATTGTTTTCTGTAAATATTTTTCTCATTTCTCAAGATATCGTGAATTTAAAACATATACCACCCTGATGACCGGCACTCCTAAACATAGGACTTTAACATGTAAAATCATATTTTCGGAATTTCTGGATTCTCTAATTATTTTAGGTAAAATTGCTTCAAATAAAAGTTGTATAGCTTAAAACTTTGCACCTAAATGAATAATTAATTTTGTATGCTTTGTAACGATAAAAGTACATATAAAAATATTGAAAATTACCCCAAACATAGCGATAGCCATAGAGTTGAAACAATTAAATTAAGAAATGTTTAGTGGTTTATCTATGAAGTTAGCTTAATTTTTATTATTAGGTATTTCTGTTAAAGTGAACAATTACTAATGCAAATAAATAATACTAAAGTATACAAAATTAATTTTATGCTCACAATTGTAGCTTTTTTACTTAAAGTATTTGCGGAACCAGGAAATTACGAATGAATGATTTTACATGTTCGGCAGTTCTGATCATCACTTCTATAAAGAGTACCTATTTATATTAAGTATAGGATATTAGAAATAAATAGAAATCCTGTTAAACGTAAGAGAATACTTGTGCCATGGACAGTTAATCAGAAGCGTGTTGTAGAAGAATATTTTAAAAACCACATTAAAAGTAAAAAGCCCCCAAAAAGACACGAATGTGAGCAATTAATGAGAGAACATAAAGAATTGTTGAATAATAAATCATGGTTATAAATTAAAGTCTATATATAGAACAAGTATTCAAAAAAATAATAAACACTAATTTGGAGTTTCTTTATTCGTATAGGATAAACTAGAGAAACCGTGGCTTAGGCGTTTAACATAGGAAAACAGTTTTTTTCGAATAATATTATCTGTCCCGTAAAAGATAAAGATTTAGAGAATAAAATTCTGAATTTTTGGATATCAAAAATTTCAAATTTGCGCTTTTGATGCCCGAGTAAACCTAATTTAAAGACGTGGTAAAATTGAATTTTGTTTCTAGTATTTTAAAAAATGAACGTCATGTATAACTTGTCAGACCAAGTAACATGTAAAAAATCTGATGTGACCAACACAGTACCTCCCGCCATTTACCTATGTATATAATTTTTATATTACTTTATAAATTTATCCATACAATATACAGGGTGTTTCCTTTAAAACAACCAGCGCTTTTTTGGGCAAACTAATGACTTTAGAGAAAAATGTTATATACAAAAAATTACCAGGAAAAAGGGCTTAATTTATGAGGAATAATAAATAAAAAATTCAACCAGTGGTTCTCAAACGGTAGAATAAAATTATATTTTTTTCTGATTTCAACGATATAAATATGATATGAGGTTGTATAACAATTATTTCGAGAAAAATGATATTAAAAATCAGAAATAATTTTACAATATTGAAGTAGGCTATGCAATAAACAAATGCAAACAAATGAACTCATATTTCAATAAGAATGATACAACCTTTTTTAGTTTAAATTCTGTATATTTATTTTTATAACGATGTTTCGGCAATATAAACTATTACCTTCTTCAGGAATGAACAAATCAACAAATACAAATAAATAAATAAATAACAAAACATTAGCAACAGGTTACCAAGGTGTCAATTACAACATATTTAATATAGGAAGCCATGCACGACTAAGATCTAGATCGTCACAATGATTGAGATTATTACTCTTGGTTTTGTAAATCTCAATGGCTTCTCTAATTAACCTGTTGTTTAGGTGTGTAGGTCTCGCCAGTATTTTTGTATCTTCAAATTTTATCCGGCGGAATTCTTCCAGGGCATGCTCTGCAACTGAAGATTTTTCTGGCTGGTTCAACCTGATCGAACGCTAGTGTTCATTTAATCTCGTAGAAATGGTTCTACCAGTCTGGCCAATGTAAACTTTCCCGCAGACACATGGAATCTGGTAAATCCCTGATGACTGAAGAGGGATTACGTCTTTAACTTGTCTCAACATATGTCGAATTTTAATATATGGAGAAAACGAAATCTTCATGTTCTTCTTACGAAGAATTCTACCAATCTTGTCCGTGACATTTTTGACATAAGGAAGTGAAGCAAACAATACGTCTCTTCCATTAGCATTGTTTATAGGTCTTTTCGGTTTCAGGCATTTTTCGATAGATGATTTAGAAAAACCATTCTTCATAAAAATATTTTTAATTTCTTTCATTTCTTCTTCCAATTTCTCTGAATGACAAATTTCTAAAGCTCTTCTCATTAGGCATTTAATTGTACCGTATTTCTGAGAAGGATGATGTGAATTGGCATTAAGATATTGATTAGTGTGCGTAGGCTTCCTGTAGACTGAATGAAGTAAAGAACCATCTTCTTTTCTCTCTAGTAACACATCCAGGAAGGGAATAATGCCATTTTCTTCAACTTCTACGGTGAACTTAATATTTTCATGGATGTTATTCAAATGGTTTAAGAAAATTGATAAGTTTTGACGTCCATGGGGCCAAATAGCGAAGACATCATCAACATAACGTAACCATAATGAAGGTTTCATCATAGTAGAATCCAAAGCTAATTCTTCAAAGGACTCCATATAATAATTAGCAATGGAAGGAGACAGAGGCATAAAAACAATTATATGATATATTATTAAGAAATACAATGGCAAATGATTAAAATATTACATTATTATTAAATACAAAGACTTTTCCATACTATTTTTTGAATTAGATTATCATCATTACCGAAATCTGTGTACAATGCAGATTGGCATACCCAGCAATAGGTATGCCGCGATGAGTTTTTTTTTACATAAATAACAGGTAAAATAATGAAATTGAAATAGATGAAATATTTAATTAATTATTTTTCTTTAAATTTGAACGGTGTAATGTAAAAATAATTACATGCAAAGCCTCTATTTAATAAAAATGTAATATTTAAATCATTCGCCATTGTATTTTTAATAATACAACATATGATAGTTTCTATACTATTGGATTACATACTATTGCGTAAAAATGGAACCTGTAGAAAAACCTATGCTGCAGAATTTTGAACATTTTAATATTAAATAAACATCGTTTGAAATTTTTTCCATGATATTTAAAATAATCAAGTAATAAAAAAATAATAGACCCTTGAAACCTGTATGTTACTGGAAGTTGTTACATTTTTACGCAATGGTATGTAACTTTATTTTTTAAATGGAACACCTATATTATTTATTCAAATTTGAAAAGTACATGAAATTTGCTATCCAGTAGCAAAGTAGTTCAAAGATAATTAAGTGTCAAAAATATAAATTAACGTATTGATAAATCGATGTATTGTGCGTAAGTTCTTCGATTGCAATAATCATTTTTTCTTCACGTGTATAACTATACAGAAAAAATAGGACATATCTTTAGTTGACCAGTAGTTTCAAAAAATCTCAACTAATGTGAGTAATTATTACCCAAACTATGATCGTATTGTAAGTCTTTATTGTATTACAGTGTCCTGAAAATGGTTAAAATTATAACCGAAAGCTTGACAAATTAAAAAGAGTGTACTCCACTTAAGCCTACAATTTTCTGACTGTCAAACCCACTATCCAGTTTCCTTATATATATATATATATATATATATATATATATATATATATATATATATATATATATATATATATATATATATATATATATATTGTAAGTACAAGCAAAGTTATTAAGGGGATCGTCTAGTTGAACAGCAATTGCTATTTCAAATCTTTGACTAAGAAGTGTAGTGCGGTGCGGGGTATTTAAGCCCCTACTTGTACCCAATTATTTGTAGTTGATCATTTATGTAAATACTACAAATGATTGAACTGTCCTATCCTCTACCGCGCTAGGCTACACCTTTAGAGATAAGGGATCTTAAATCTGTGTACCGATGCTGAATTGTAACTTTCAGCGAGGTAGGTATTCTCTGCTTGTCATTTATATTTGTAATAGCACTTTTACTGATTATAATACTACTATTTGTAATTTTAATCGCACATCAGAATATGAAAACAAGTAAATGTAAATATTATTCATATATCAAAAGTAAACATTTGTAAACAAATTTAATAAATTCAATAAAAAAAAAAAAACTATAATTACCTAAATACTTACGCACATAAAAAATACCATGAACTACACTTGGATACACTATGAAACAACAATATAATAATTATGTTTCATAAAACTACGTCATTTTTGAAATGACATAAATAAGATATAAATCTACAAATACATATTATTTTCTAACATCTAAAAAGGACGTTTAGGGTCTCTAATTGGCAGGTTTCGAACATTCCTTGAGTCAAAAAGTTTAGATAAAACACAATTTTTATAAAAAAATATTAATTTTTGTTCCGTCTTCTCTAACCAAAAATTATTATCTCGAATAATTTTATCCCATAACAAACCCTATTTGGTCCAAAATACAAATAATATACTAATTTTTATTTGCAATTCTAACTGCCCTTGAACTTGATAATCATGGTTTTTCTTTAATTTAAAATTACATATCTCGCCAAATTTAACAATTTTCTTTTCAATTGCTTCCAAAGGATGCATGTCCGATGCAGATACAGGACATTTGATCTCTATGAGCCCGTCATTTCCTACTAAACCATCTGGACTTTTCACTGACCAACAACCCTGCACTTTCAATTTTAAATTTAATAATTCGCATATATTTTCTCTAGCTTTAGGCTCCATTTCAATGCCATACCGTGTATTTTTTTTCCCAGAAAAATATACATATAACAATTTTTTTACACTGTTGGAGCAAGAAGTACTTTGTCTCATTTTTCATACTTTCCCGAAATTTGAATCAGTAAGTCTTTTGTAACGCTCTTGTTTCCATATTGCACATTGAGCCTGATCTTTAGTATCTTATTCTAATTTTTTTATCTTTCCAGGACTTAATATCAGGGAATCCAAAAATTCATTTTCTTTTAATTTATATTCTGATTCATCCACATCCGGGGTTTCTTGTTTTTCATAATGTTCATCAGCAAGTTTCAATCTTTTCGAACATTTCTTATTTCGATAATGTAATTTTCTTCTGTTTTTTAAATTTAAATTTTCCTTATTTTTTCTGTCAATATAAATTTTTGTATACTTCCCTGGACTTTGTTGGTGTAATGATTTATGAAGAGTGGTGAACTTCTTTTCCTGTGTTGTAGGCTATCGCTACTAATTTACATCTAGTATCGTAAGATCCTCTCATGTAATAATTTATTCTTTTCCCTGCTATATACTTAACAATAACAGAATTATAGCATTCTGCACTATTATTGTTTACATTGTATATTAAACTATTTACTTGATTTATAACCAAATTTATTGCACACTGGATGTCATTCCACAGCCCACATAATTTAAAATCTTCTACCAAATTTTCTTTCCCACTATGTTCTTTTTTGTCACAAAAATAACTGTCACAATTTGTATGCTCATCGAAAATATGATTGGGAGAATTTTTAATGTACTTTTTTATATTTCTAATTTTATCGGCCAATGACATTTTTTCACTACTTCTGTATTTTTTTCTTAAAATTTGAGGTACACACCCAATATCATTAAATTTCTTTTTTGATATATCTCTCAATCGATTCCGGAAGTTGCGACATACAGGGTGTATCTGGAAAAACGAACCCCCTTTAACTTTTTTATTGTAAGGAATAGAAAAAAAATCTTCATATAGAAGTTTTATTATAATAAATATACTATTTGACGACAGGTACAGATGTTTTTTATAAAATCATGTTTACATGATACGATTATCAACTTTTATTTTTCAAATGGGAACCTAAAATTGTTTTACTAAAATAAAAACCGCCATTTTTTCTCTTTTCAACGATGTATTACTTGTCATAAAGGAATATAAAAAAAATCGAGAAAAAAAGGATAATTGAGAAATATCAGAAACTATTTTTATTCAAATGTTCTAGGTGGCTATGCGAAATTAATGACAATAAAGCAGATGTTTATTTGTTACCTGTTTCATTTGGTTTGTAAAGTAACTGGAAAATATTCGTACACACCACATTCAACGTTTGAATTACTGCATAAGAGAGCAGGGTCGTAATTTCGAGCAATTATTTTAAGTTGTTTTACTTTATTACATTTGTAAATTTGCGTTGTAAAGTTGTTTTACCTACTTACATTTTGTTTAATTTCGCATAGCCACCTAGAACATTTGAATAAAAATAGTTTTTGATATTTCTCAATTATCTTATTTTTTCGATTTTTTTCATATTCCTTTATGACAAGTAATACATCGTTGAAAAGAGAAAAAAATGGCGGTTTTTATTTTAGTAAAACAATTTTAGGTTCTTATTTGAAAAATAAAAGTTGATAGTCGTATCATGTAAACATGATTTTATAAAAAACATCTATACCTGTCGTCAAATAGTATATTTACTATAATAAAACTTTTATATGAAGAATAAAATTCTATTCCTTATAATAAAAAAGTTAAGGGGGAGTTCGTCTTCCCAGATACACTCTGTATATGATTGGTACAGTTTATTTTTTCGACCAATAAATTTGGTCCATAGGGTTGCATTTTTGTTATTTTATCCATAACACTACTATCATTATCCCCTATTAATTTGTTGTATTTTAATCCATGCATCTGTACACTGCATCTAAAACCTTCAGCAATGATGCCCGCTTCCATTACAGTTGCAGATGCATTCCAATTTTTATAACATACGTGTGGTTGTGGTTCAGAAACATCACATTTATCGTTATTTGCACCACATATACAATACGAATTTCTCGTGCTTAGAAATAATATTTCCTTTAACCAACTATACACGCCACTCCAGATAGAGAATTATAATTCGATTTATACGACCGTTTCACCCAAGATCCGTCTGTAACAACCGTAATAAGTGGAAAACCATCTTCATCAAATCTGCCTTCTTCAATTGCAGTTCTGGCCTCTTCTTCAGCAGCAGAACCAGTGCTGGGCAAAGTACCAAATAAAAATACTCGAGTAACGAGTAAAAGTATTCAATGCTCAAATGTACTTTTAAAGTAAAGTACTAGTACTTTGATCATTTTTTGGGAAAAGTACAGAGTACTTCTTAATTACTTTAAAGTACTTTGTAAAGTACTTCTATACTTAATATAAAAATTATGGTACAAATCGCTTCTAGATTGTTTTTAAGAGACAGTTATATATAAAAATATAATTGTATGGTAAAAATGTGGATACTTCATATAAAATTAAATATTTTAAAATAGAATACCAATGTTTAGCTTTTTAAAAATATGTCACCACATTCTTACTAATAAATATTTAAAGGAATATCGTTAATTTGTTTTCACTTTAAAAGACTAAATTATTTAAATGTAAAACGTATATGATCTTCTAAATATCAAGCAATAATAGAATAGCTATTTGTTTGTGCAGTAAGAAAAATACTTTTCCTATACTGCACACAAGATTTTTTTCTATTACCTATTATTATTTATTATTTATTATTATTATATTACTATTATCTAAGATGTATTTTTCAAATAAAAATTATAAATTTGACATTTTTTTGTTATCTGTCAGTTTAACGTTTTGAAAAGCATAGGGAATCGTAGCTATCGTATTCGTAACCAGAATACTGATAAGAAAATAAATAAAGTAATCGTGGTTATTTATATTTCCGCACTTGTGTGGAAATTTACAACATTACTCAAATCAAACGATTATGGCAATCAAAGATATTTCCAAACGATAGTAGAAAGATATATAAACTTATTTTTTTTTGCATTTGGTAATAGAATGTTTATGACAAACCTATAAAGATCTATGAAACACAGATTTGATCTTTTATGAACGATTAATTGGTATAAAACTAATCGTATTGCGTGTACGAATATACTGCAGACTGCAGTCACGCAGTTGAAAACAAACGTGCACAAGCATGTTCGTTGTTCTCGTAGACGTAAAATAATACTTTAAAATATTAATTTCAAGTACTCTAAGTATTCGGATATACTTACGAGTATTTATATGTACTCGGAGTACATGTCGTTTACTCTGAGTACTTTTTAGAGTATTGAGTACGAGTATTTAGATGAAACACCGCAAATACAAGTAAAAGTAACAGATTTTAAAATGTACTCGAGTACGTGTACAGAGTACTCGGACTTTAAACAGTACTTTCGAGTAAATGTACTCGAGTACGCCCAGCTCTGAGCAGAACGTAATATTTTAATTGTTGTTACCCCTACAGCCCGAACCATGTCGATATTGATACTGTCATTATCTTTATTTTCCGTGCACAGTTTTGCAACACATTTTACATTTTCAAAACAAATTCGCTATAATACCCGCATCTTATTTCTTTCACAAATATCATTTCACTGAATCCACAATGAAAGGGCTCGTGTTTGGACAACGTATGCATTGAATTAACAAATAACTAATATCGAATAACCTGCGTCCACTAGGATGTTCTGTTTCTTCAGTTAATTCATTTCCTTGTGATTCAACAATCAGTTCAAAGTTATCGGTTTCCTCTGACTCTGATGCGTTAGAAAATCAACTTGGAAATGAATATACGGACGAAGCATCAGATCCAGACTTATTCTCGATTTTTACTGCCGGTAAAATGGTACTGGTAAAGTGATGGTGTATACTGCTGCATGTAGTATGAAAATTAGCGTTGTAGCTGTTATCTTCAGTAAGAAAAAATACACACCCCATATGTGATAAATTATGTAACAATTTTTAAATAAAATAAATCGTTTAAAATTGGTACCAATCTTGTAAATATTGTTAAGTAGGCTGTGGAGAATTAATTTCTTACCTTTTCGTCCAATAACTTTTTATACCGCAGGTCTGCCTAATCCGTGTATATCGTTTTATTAATAAAAATAATATCTTCTTTTCTCTTCTTCTGGGCATACTAAAGCATGAATCAATGTTATAAAAATGTGTTTATTTAAATTATTTACAAACTTAGTTTAATACATTAATGATTATTTAGAATCTAATATATTTCATGAATCCATTCATAATTAGTGGACATCGTAAAATATATAGTAAATAGGAACGACAATATCCTTTTATTATTTTCTGACGACGGTTGCTGATTTTGTGAAGCCGAAACGTTAAAGTTAAAAAATGTGTAAGATGACATTGTCGTTACTATTATTTTTATTTTCTATATCTATTATGTTTACATTGTTACTTACTAATTTCAAAAATAGTTAATCTGACAAATGTAACTATAAATTGATATCGTTTAAATAAATTAATTTATGAATTACAACCATACCTATACAGGGTGTAACCCAACCTATGTAACAAAATTTAAGGGTGTATAGTATTGGACAGTCTGATCATGAATGAAAAAGAATTTTGTTGAAATTAACAGTAGTTTACATGAGTAAACATAACCGTCAACACTCAGAAACCGTTAACCATCCGAAACCGTCCGCTCTCCCGTCTTGAGGTCTCGAGGTGTTGAAGTCGGAAATATAAAAGATACCGAATGAAGTCTCACGAGAAATATTTTGGGAATTATCTACCACCTGTTCCCCATCCCTCCAAGTATACGTCAAGCGACGCCATCCTTTGTCGGCGCTACCGAGCTCTCGTAGCGTTTGTGCCCCATAGTAGGGGTGCTCAAATTTCCACATTACTGCCGTCCACCCCTCACGACCGCCGCTGACACCTCCTACCGAAACCGCTTTGATCAATCACTCAAAGTACCGCATACGACGTCCGGCATCGTTTTCGAGATTTTTAAAAAAACCGGACACTGACGCAGCGCAGGAAGAATAACATGAGTGTAACCGGGAAAACGAGAATAAAAGAAACCATTACCCATCTACCGCCTTTATTTGAATTCACCCTCACTCATCTGGACTGTCCACCATAGCCGTATTCTTTCGCTGGATCGGATCAGATCCAACTGATCGTATGGATTAGATTAGATCAGGTCACGTGGACGCAGATGAATTTATTCAAAAGAACACAAGTATCTGTCAAAATCAGTCGGAAAAAATGAATTTCAATTTTCTATATTTACATTGTTTATTCTTGATTAAATTTCTTTTAGAACCTTAAATGTAACCTCTTGTCCTGATTGACTTATAAAATATGACAGTTCTTCCGCCGCTTCCGTCATTTTTGAATCTTAAGTGATATGATCTTTCTAATCCAAGTTTTTGTTGGAGTAGATGGCACTGATCTGGATCACTTGGTTTTGGGGAGGGGATACTGATCAGAATTCGAAAGAACATGCAATTTACTGATCCATGTAACATGGTTCTGATCCAATGCAGCGAAAGAATACGGCTCATGTCGAGTTATTCGACCGTTGGCGCCCGAGCATTTTTTCACGCCAACATCCTGTGTTGGAGATTTAGGAATTCCTTTACACGTAGTATTTAAATTCATGATTTAAAACAATAATGTTTTTCAAAAACACAATACCTATACCTATTTTTAGAAAAATATTTAGTCCAATTTTGAACAAGAAACTCATAATTGTCAACAGTAATTGAGAATTCCTAAACGATAAAAGTTAGAAAAATCGATTCAACTCATTATATTATCACGTGGTGCTGGCCCTTCCCTTCCGTAATATTGATAATTAGTTCTAAATTGTATCGTTTCTCTTCAGATGCGCTAAATATGTATGTAGGGCATTATAAATATTTGTGAAAGTGATTACGATATTATTTGTCTCACTGAAACAAATTTAAATTCTAATATAAATGACAGTGAACTTTTCCCTGATGAATTTAATGTTGCGCGGAGAGACAGATCCTCATCTAGTTCCACCAAATCAGATGGCAGCGGTGTGCTCATTGGTATCCATAACAGACTGTCCTATACTACAAAGAACGAGTGGCACTCCGAGGCTGAAGACGTTTGGATAAGTGTTACTCTCAATACTAAGTTTACATTGTACATTTGTTGTGTATATTTGCCACCTGGTGACATTAGTGCGCGTAATACTTTTCTGAACAAATTATCAACAATTATAGACAACAATGCAAATAGTAATTTTCTAGTTTGCGGTGACTTTAATCTGCCACATTTAAAATAGAACTTGCAAGACAATGTATCATACCTGTCGCCTTCCACCTCTAATAATAAACCAGATAATGATTTTGTTGATACTATTTCATACTGCAATATTAATCAATTTAACAACAAAAATAATAGAATATTGGATTTAGTTTTGTCAAATAATGATCACATCCAAGTAATTGAATGTAACAATCCCTTGAGTAAAATAGATGAACAGCACCATCCCCCATTAGATATATATTTCTATGTAAAAATAAATGATAGTTTAGAACAAAATTCTAGAAAAATGTATAAATATAAATCTGCCAATTACGATGATATTAACAATCACTTCAAACAAATAAACTGGTCTAATATGTTTTGTAGCCTAAATGTGGATGAATTAGTATATATATCTAAATTTTATGAAATTATTAGATCATGTATTGACCAATACGTTCCTACTAAATATATTGGTTCTAAAATATATCCTGTTTGGTTCACCCCAGAACTAATAAAATTAATTAAAGAGAAAAATAAAGCCCACAAAAAATTTAAAATCTATAAGACTAAAATTCTGTACAATGAATTCTCTTTGTTGAGGAAACGATTTAAATTTATGAAACAGAAATGCTTCAATGATTATGTTTTTCATATCGAAAGACAAATTCCTGAAAATTGTACAAAATTTTGATCTTATATCTCGTCTACAAATAAAAAATCTGTAAATATACTTAAAACTATGCATTATAATAAATTTAGTAGTAACAGTGGTTTGGAGGCTTGTAATTTGTTCTCCAAATATTTTGAATCCGTATTTGTCTCTAGTGATGTAAACAATAGTCCTTGTGATCTTATTCATAACAATTCATTACCTCATTTAAATTGTATAGAAATTAACGATAGCATGATCCAAAATGCTCTATTAAATCTTGATGAGAATAAAGGTGCGGGTCCAGATGATATCCCTGCCATTTTTGTAAAAAAATGTGCCACTACATTATGTATTCCCCTAGCTATAATTTATAGAAAATCTTTATATGAACGTCATTTCCCTGATGCATGGAAAATCGCCTACGTAGTACCTGTATTTAAAAACGGTAGCAAAAATTTAATAGAAAATTATAGACCAATTTCTAAACTTTGCATTTTCGAAAAAATCTTTGAAAAAATTGTCTATAAAGAGTTATATGCTGCATTTAAAAATTACATCATTCCTCAACAACAAACAAACCTTTTAGAATATTGCGATTATATATTACAGGCCATGGATAATCAAGTAGAAGTTGATGTCATCTACACCGATTTCAGTAAGGCATTTGATAAAATACATCACAGTTTACTTATTTCCAGACTTTCTGAAGTAGGTGTAGGTGGAGATTTGTTGAAATGGTTCATGTCTTATCTGTCGAACAGAAAACAACGTGTTGTTTTGAATGAATTCAAATCTAATGATGTTCTTGTTACATCAGGTGTACCGCAGGGTTCTCATCTTGGTCCTTTACTTTTCAATCTTTTCATTAACAATATCTCAGAATGTTTTAAATTTGCTAAATTTATCATGTACGCTGATGACTTAAAGATTTACCATTCAATAGAAAGTGCTAATGACCGATCTATACGTTAACTCACTAACACTTACACACTTCCTAGTATATGCTCTTACAGAAACTTGGTGCCATGACTACATTTCGAATTCTGAACTTTTTGATACCAATTATTTTAATGTATTTCGAGCTGACAGAAATTTTAATCTTACGAATACTAAAAAAGGAGGTGGTGTCTTATTAGCTGTAAAAAAAGATTTTTCTGCATATAAAATTGATATTAACACTTTTAGTGATAAATTTAACGAAATTCCTCAAATCGATATATTGTTAGTCAAAATACTTCTAGATCATAGTATTCTTTACATCTTAATGATATACATTCCTCCCTCTTGCTCCAATAATGATTATAATATATTGTTTGAGTCGCTTTCTATTCTAGATTTTCTGTATAATTCAAACTGTATAATATTTGGCGATTTCAATATGCCATTCTATGTGAACTGCCATTATGGTGAAACAGCGTCCACTCTATACAACACTTTCATTAATTTTCTCTAATTTTTTTTGATTGGACTCAATACAATTTTACGAAGAACGACGATGGTAAAATTTTGGATTTTGTAATAAGCAACAATAAATGTAAACTTACACGTTATGACGATAGTATTGTAAAAGAAGATCGCTATCATCCTTCTTTATCTATAGAATTATTTATCAAGTTTAATACTACATTGAAATGTACTACTAACCCCGGTCTAAATTATAAAAAAGCTAATTTTCCTGTACAGTATATAGTGAATTGGCCAACATCAATTGGGATTTTCTAAATGAATTTAATGATGTTAATACAACAGTTGAAGCATTCTATAATTCGCTTAACAATGTTTTAAATAACAACGTTCCTTTAAAAAAATCTTGTTCTAAATCCTACCCGCCATGGTACACAGGCACTATTATATATAAAATTAGAAAAAAACATAAACTTTGGTCCAACTATAAAAAGTCGCAGTCAGAGGAAGAAAAGACTACATTTCAAACCATTAGAGCCCAAATTAAGAAATCGTACGCTATTTATTGTGAAAACATGCAAAATAATATTTTCGATGAACCCAAAAGTTTCTGGTCTTTTATAAACAAGAAAAGAAATTCTACTTCCATGCCGAACGTTCTAACATACAATAATGAAATTCTTGAGGATACACTATCTATTGTTGATGCATTTGCTCATTACTTTTCTTCGTCTTTCAACAAAAATAATCACAACAATATTAATTTTTCACTAGCTAATATATCTCCCTCTTATTCTGGTCTATTCATAACATCGGTGAGCGAAGATGATGTACTTAATGCTATTAAAAAATTAAAACCAAAAATGACTATGGGACCTTCTTTTTTTTATAAAAGATTGCGCTTCTGTTTTTGTATTTCCATTAACGATAATTTTTAATCTAATTTTACGTCATTGTACTTTCCCTGAAATTTGGAAACTCTCAAGATTAAATCCCATATTTAAAAAAAGGCGATAGAAATAACATTGTTAATTATAGACCATTAGCAATTATTTCTAATTTTAGTAAAGTGTTTGAAATACTACTGCCTGATACAATGTACAACCACTCTTCAAAACTTTTATCGCCTAATCAACATGAATTTATTAGAGGGAGATTTACTGCGACAAATCTTATATGCAAAACCCAGTTCTTAAGTGAAGCAATTGACGAACGTAGCCAGGTGGATGTTATTTACACCGATTTTTCTAAAGCGTTCGACAAACTCGATCATTCCATTCCTTATTGGTGAAATTGCAATCCATGGGCTTTTCCTATAATTTAATCGAACTACTAACATCTTACCTGCAAAATAGATACCTGTATGTGAGTACACATGGCTTCAAATCTGGTAATTTCGTACATAGTTCTGGGGTTCCACAGGGCTCTGTTCTTGGGCCTCTATTATTTAATATTTTTATTAATGACATTACGACTGATATTAATGTGGAATACCTAATGTACGCTGATGATTTAAAATTATTTTGTAGAATATCTAAAATTGAAGACTGTATGAACCTCCAAACAAATATTAATATCATTAGAAATTGGTGTAATAACAATAATTTACAACTTAATATCAGCAAATACAATGTTATGTCATACACCACGAAACATCATAAAATTACTTTTTCCGTCGACCGTTTATTAATAGGCTATCTTAATGTATAGAAAATCATTCATTAATGACCCCTATTAATGCATGATTTTTTTATTAATAAACGATTTATTGGGTGCGTTCACCACATGGAACACAGCATGTATTGCTAACGCTAAGTTGTAGCAAAAAGGTAGACAGAATTAAAAGTCATGCTTTTGACACTTACTAGCTAGGTATATTCACGTAGCATACCTTTAAAATGAATTTGAAAGAATAAAATTCCTCAAATAACATAAAAAACCGCTTGTGTTTCTAGCATTAAGTAAACTGAACGCACCCACTGAAAACAATTGATAACAAAACTTATTGATTTTCTGACGTAAAATTTGACGTTCGGTCAACCATTACTAACCTAAAAAAAATTGTCATAGAATAAAATTAGATTTTCCATTTAAGTAAGATACGGTCAACGAAAAAATATTGTAACTAACACGTGTGTTAATTGGCGATTAATGATCTCAACAATTAACGCGTTCGCTACGCTCACGCGTTAAAATGTCTCGATCATTAATCGCCCTCATTAACACACTTGATAGTTAAATAACTATTAATTACACCTTAGACGGTGATTCAATTTGTAGGCCAAATCATATATCTACAACATGTCGAAACTAGATTTTTCACGGCATTTCAATGCCTTGGTTTTATCATTAGAAATTCACAAATGTTTAAAAATTTACAAATACTAATTCGACTTTTTACAACTCTAGTAAGACCACATTTGGAATATTGCTCGGTAGTTTGGAACCCTATTACCAGTGGCGTAGCCAGAAATATTTGACAGGGGGGGTTTAGGATAATAAATTTTAAATAAATATGAGGTTAAATAAGCTTAATAACAACAATCAACAAAAACAATATTTTTATAAATATAATTTTTATTAGTAGGCATTTTTTTTTAATCAATAGGTAAATAACAACAATACTAAATTATGAAGTGAATTTCAAACCACTTACCTAAATATGTTTATACAAACCGCAGTATAAATACATGAAAAGTTGTAGTTGTACCAGTAATAAATTAAATTAACGGAGGTATTTTACTCAAGAACAAGAACATTGCGCATGAGATTCACTGTTAGCTGTTGGTAAATTTCGATATAGCTCGGCATTTTCACGAGGACATTGCGCGAAATGGCATCTGTAGGCTGCAAACTGTAGCTAATAATTGCGTGTAAACAGATTTCTACGAAAATTAATATTATTTTACAATGTTATTAAGAGAGTTGGTGTGAGTCAGTTGAGATGGTTTGGGCATGTGGAGAGAATGACAAGTGAACGGCTTGTTAAGCGTATATATCTTGGTGAAGTTGAGGGTTTTCGATTGCGTGGCCAACCAGTGTGTAAGTGGATGTATGTGGTTGCTAGGGTGCTTAAAGAGAGAAAGTTTCCAAGTAAGAAGAGAAGAAGAGCATGTATGAATGCGATTATGAGTGTGGCCGGGGCGAAAGAAGTGTGCTTAGACAGGAATCTGTGGCGAAGGATGATTGTTGCGTAACTATTATTGTGATCCGGATGCGGTATTTCGCTACCGAAAATCGGTCACTTTATTATGTTTAAGAGTAAGGATTTGTTGTATGATGTTGTTCTTATTGTTTCTGGGTTTGTGCAAACCCACTAAGTGGGACACGCGTGATTTTATGTATGTATATATGTATGAAAATTAATTATTTTTTATTTCAGATCATATTATACATGAACAACAAACGAGTATATTTTTAAATTAGTGTTAAAAGCGGCCTACCATGGTCTCACAGGGGGGGGGGGGTTATGACCCCTAAAACCCCACCTATGGCTACGCCACTGCCTATTACTAACAACATGGTTGATTTAATTGAAAGTGTCCAAAGAAAATTCATAAAAGCAGCTACATTTATCTTGGACGGCACATATCCAGCAAGAGGTATCCCGCAAACTATATTATTGGCGTCGTTTAATCTGAATTTCTTATATCAAAGAAGAAATATTTACGCAACTATCATTTTGCTTAAAACTATCACCGGTACTATTGATTGTGCATGTATTTTACATAATATACACTTTCAAGTCCCTAGATTGTCGTCAAGATATAGTTACACATTCTATTTGCCCCCTCCTAGATCGAATACGTCAGTTAAATCACCCATTCATTATATGATTTAGTCATATCATAAAATTCAAAATCATGTAGATATTTGTAATTGCAGTGATATTAAACATTGTATTTACTCCTTTTAATTGATTTCTTCCTACCCCCTAATTGGGCATCTGCCTGTCGGGTAGTGTATCAAATAATAATAATAATAATAATAATAATAATAATAATAATAATAATAATAATAATAATAATAATAATAATAATAATAATAATAATAATAATAATAATAATAATAATAATAATAATAATAATAATAATAATAATAATAATAATAATAATAATAATAATAATAATAATAATAATAATAATAATAATAATAATAATAATAATAATAATAATAATAATAATAATAATAATAATAATAATAATAATAATAATAATAATAATAATAATAATAATAATAATAATAATAATAATAATAATAATAATAATAATAATAATAATAATAATAATAATAATAATAATAATAATAATAATAATAATAATAGTAATAAAATTGTAAATAGTAATTAACTGTTACTAGAAACTGACATTACGATTAATGAATATTAAATAACGTTTCTTTGATTACAGGTAAGACCTTTGTAAATAGTAATTTAGAAACTTGTAAATAATAGAAAATATAACCTTTGATTACAGATTATAGAAACTCAATTGTGTTCTGATTGTTAATGTCACACCTCTCAATTGCATAAAATACCTTATAAAACAACATTTAATTTTATCAGCAATTTCACACATTGTAGATTAATATTTATATATTCAAATAAAGCCAAACAAACAAAACAAACTAAAAATAACAAACAGTTTAACAAATAGTAATAGTAATTTAAATTCTTCCACAGCCTCATCCACGAGAAATTTGCTCTGCTTCGCCACACCCATTGGTGAAATTGTTTAGTTGGGCCTTTGGTGTAGTTTGGGATAGTCGCATTGGAGCCTTTTCTGTCGTTTTATTCTCTTGTTTTTTAGACGCACCACCAACAGTCCTTTGGGCGTCACAGGACTGTTGGTGGTCCTTCTAAAAACCAAAAGAATTCTAGTGCACGTTTGGCTATAAAATAAATAAATAAATATAAATGTATACACGAATACGGAGTATCTCGATTATTTTTTTTTATTCTTGGGAATGGAAGACAATTATTACAAAGTTATAATTGTTTAAAATGGAATGGTATATATTTTTTAGGTCTTTTCTAGTAACGTATCAATCTTGTGCTTTCCTTCAGAAAGGTAGGTACTTTACTCTGGTGAATTATAAAAAAAAATAGCCAATCAGCAAAATTTTGTGATAATTCATTAAAGTAAAGTACCGTCAACCGGGGTAATATCGAATCGCACAGGTAATATCGGATGATATGATAAGATTTCAATTTGGGCGCGCTACACCTGTTGGGTGACAGTTAGTTCGCTAAACAAAAATATCCCTAGATTGACAGATAACTGACCAATTCGCCATTCGTTTCGCGCTCGATGGGACAATCAAAGTAAGTACACAAAAATTTAATATCTAGAGTCACTTTTTCGCTAACATTGAGACAGCCAAATAGTGTCCTTTGGCCTGCGAACCCTGTGCATCATAGCTACATGGTGCAATGGGATTAATACTTGTTTACAGTCTTATCAAGACTTCCATAACCTCAAAGTTCTGTTCACGTCTTTCCTTTCCGCAAAAAATCTAAATTAACAGAAAATGTTTTTTTAAGGGGTAATATCGGACATGCCTCGCAAACATCGTCATAAGCTAGGAACGCCTTATCGGCGCAACTACTCCCAAGAAAGCATGGAAAGGGCATTGTTGGCAGTGATAGACGACCACTATTCATTCAAGCAGGCAGCAGATATGCACGGGGTACCAAAAAGCACTCTTTACGATATTTACAGAGGTGAGCATTCTGACAAACTCGGGAGGCCCCCAATCCTGTCTGTGATTGAAGAGCGTTGGTTGGTAGATGCCATGACTACTGCAGGGAAATTTGGATATCCCTTTGAGAAGCAGGCAATGAAGGACTTCGTGAGCCATTATTTAAATAGTAAAGGCGTAAATATACAATGTTTCGACAATAACAGACCTGGTGATGACTGGATTAATCACTTTATGGGGCGACACAAGGAGTTATCACTCCGTAATTGTGAAAATATTAAACGAGTGAAAGCAGAAGTCACAGAAGATACGATTAAAAAATATTTTGTGCACTTGGAGGAGACACTCCAGGGGGTTCCACTTGAAAATATTGTAAATATGGATGAAACAAACCTAACAGATGATCCCGGTAAAAAACTAGTGGAGAAAAGTATGCACGAAGGATAATCGATTTTTCGAAAACGTCGACGTCTGTTATGTTCGCTGTGGCTGGTGATGGCACTTGTTTACCTCCATACGTTGTGTACAAAAGTACAAACCTCTACCCAGACTGGATACAAGGTGGCCCCGAAAACGCGCAATATAACAGAACACAAAGTGGATGGTTCGATACTGCATGTTTTGAGGACTGGTTCTTCAAAATCACTCTTCCCTATCTGCGACGAAAAGAGGGCAAGAAGGTTGTTATTTGCGACAACCTGGCAAGCCATCTTTCTTACCAGATTATCAAAAGTTGTGCAGAAAACAATGTTCAGTTTGTATTTATGCCGAAGAATTCGACACACTTGTGTCAGCCCCTGGACGTTTCAGTGTTTGGACCCCTCAAACGGGTCTGGCGAGAAATTCTGACTAACTGGAAACGGACCCATAAAGGAGTCGTACCGAAATCCGTCTTTCCTTCCTGTCTGGTTTCCGAGCAACGGGCATAATCCCATTCGATCAAGAACAAGTTTTGAAAAGGATTCAGAAACGACTAGCAGGAGGCACACAAGATGAAATGAGAGCGTCGTTTGCAGAAGTGATGAGTGCAATTGTTGCTCCTTTGGAGCAAACCACGAGACCCAAGCGTAGGTCAAAGATTAACGTCCCTGCTGGCAAATCGGTGGGCCTTGAAGATTTGCGCGAATTGAATGGTAGTACGTCAACTGCATCTACCTCCCAAGAAAATGACAATAATAATAATGGCACTGAAAACACATCTACGTTCCAAGGAAATGCCAATAATGAGACAGCAAACACTGTGATCTTATCAGAAAGTGACAGTAGTAACGATGATTCTGATAACAAGACTGACGAAGAAGATTCCACATCAGAAGTACCGAACGTTGAACTTCCAATCACCTGTGATACATTACAAGAAGGCTGTTTTGCTATAGTTAAGTTTTTGTACAATGAAGGGACCAAGAAAGAAACGACCAAAGAATTCGTCGCGAGAATTGAAAATATTACGAAAAAATATGTTTGAAGTTTATACATTTATTTTATGAATAAAGACGTTTATTTATATTATATCGATTTTACTACAGCAAACTGTACCCTGCATGGCCCCAAAAAATTTTTTTTTTCATATGCAATGTCCGACAAAGGTTTCTGACCAAACCTATTTTGGATACCAGGCTCAAAACGTACTGTTTCAATGTAAAAATTCAAGCGTCCAATATTACCCCAAACCGCAGGTTATATCGGACGTCACTTTTTTAAAGAAAAAAAAATAACAGTTGCAATTATTTAAAATTTATTTATGTGAATATGTTTACTAGGTTAACTTCTCACTATGGAATGCATTAGTTAGTTTTAAATTCGCATAACAAAAAAAATACAGGCAGATAATTGAAAAAATCGTCCGATATTACCCCGGTTGACGGTACCTCTCTGAAGGAGAGCACTAGACCGATACGTTACAAGAAGATGACCGGTGTTGCTCGAAGGTAGATTACTGATTTTAATGTAAATTCAATTATTCTAAATAACCAGTTAGCAAAATTTTGTGATAATTCACTAGAGTAAAGTACCTCTCTGAAGGTGTGCACAAGACAAGATTGATATGTCATCAGAAGATGACCGATGTTGCATGAAGGTAGATTACTGACTTTAAAGATAATCCATTTATTCTAATAGCAACTTTTTTGCTTGTCAGCAAATTAGCATCATAACTTTATAATATTATTACAACAACCAATAAATAGTGAATTATACACCAAGGGCCGGTTGTTCCATCTATAGTTAAACATTCGGTTAAAATTTATTCTATTGATAATTTCAGTTTGCGTTAAACAATGTTCTTGTTAAACTGTTAAAGTAATTACTGTACATCATTAAAATTATTTCTTACGGGAGCAATTTTTGTCTAATGTAACCGACTTTGTATCAGTCGAGATGCAATATTGGACCAGTTATCACGAACACCTTTATGAACTTTGAATAAGGCAAAGGATCTTCAGCTCAAATGGAGTTTTGGCCTATTGGGACATCAGAATTTTATGTTAATAGTTGTTAGATTTAGATATTTACCAATTATTCAAATGTAAATTACTATAAATGAAATTATCTACATACCGCTTCAAACAAAGTACCAACACTGGAGGATGTTTCGCAACTATTTGTTTCGAACTCAGTGTTGCGATTTCCGCAATCGGGGCAAATGTAGTCAGTCTTCCAGAGGCTGGGATACATAGTTTAGATTTAGCAAATCCTAGAACAAAAATAGCCAGGTTTACACCGATATATTGCTCTAAATTGTATCTATATAATAATAATAATATATACACCATACAAAATTTCGTTCTCTCTCAAAATAGAGAACACGACCTCGATTTTGTAAATTCTACTGGATTTCAAATTCTACTAAAATTGAGTAAGAGTAATAATACCAATATGTTTATAATTCAACTTTTCAAATTAGATGCAACATAAACGATAGAAATACTGCTCGAAAGATTTTTGTTCATGCCTAAGATTTCGAGTATTTATTAACACCTAATTTACATCACAGTCGTGAAATATAATTTTGTACTCAAACTTACTTCAAATGCTTCAAACAAAAGTTGTAGAGAATTAAAACTGTACTTCTAACGACTTTGTGTTCAGACGAAGAAAAGAATCAATTTATTAAGTAGTATCCCTGGTAGTATCATTTGGATGTAAATTATATTTTATAATTTCTGATATGTAAAATGTCATTACATTTGTTTGTGATTTTATTTCAATACTATGGCTAACACTATAAAAAAATAATTTTTATATAATTTTAAATTCAATTTGCTCGGTTACGAAAACAACAAAATAAAATGCGATTATTGATTTAAATGCAAAATTAAATTCTCTATAACATTTATTTAAAGCATTATAGTCTAAAATTAATAGGCCTATGGACTACTTTTCGTGTTACGTCCGATATAATTATGTTAATCTCATGAAACTCCCAAGGTCATCGTTACCCATAAATAGAAGTAAGCGTACGATAAGTTTAGTCCTGTATTGCCTGTATTTTTTTATTTATAAGAATTGTAAGAACTTGTTCAACCCTCTTCAAAATTTTGTAAAAAGGATTGTTTTAAGATGTGTTATGGCGACAAATGGAAAAATCAGGAATGAGGAGGTGGTGAAAAGAATTCGAGAAGAGAGAAGAATTTTGAAAGAATTAAGAAAAAGGAAAGCTAACTGAATTGGACATATTTTAAGAAGGGTGTGTATTCAAAAAATTATAATTGAAGGAAAAATTCATAAAAAAAGTAGAAGGGGACGAAGAAAATTTGGAGTGTTGACAGATATGAAGGATGGGGGGGGGTACGATGGGCTGAAGAGAGAGGTGCAGGGCAGACTGTTGGAGGTAGCATTTTCAATTAGACTTCTATAAACACAGACTTTGCAAATGACGATAAAGAATTTCGTTAAACTCTGAAGGTCAACAATGTCTATTAATGGAAGGTCCGTCCTACGATAAGTATACTGAGACAATAATTGTTTGCCAAATAGACAGAAAAGCGCTTCTTTGAAAGTGAAAAATGTGCTTTCCTTTCGGGTTAAACTTTCTTCTCGCGTAATACTGAGAAAATTAGTTAACTCGTTTTTGACAGAAAAATAAAGCAGTGTTATATATTTTTTTCACTAGAGAAGGAAAACTAATTATTTTTCTCACTATTTCGCGAGAAAAAAATTAAGTTTTCTGTGCATATCGTGAAAAAACGTATTTCGGCTCCCCCAGTTTTTCTTTCAGTGTTAGGTGTACCAATCTGCTTAATGCAAATATCAGAAATCTACTTATAGTGTAAAAACTGTAAAAGACATTCACTTAGACGTCACCTCAATGTTTCTCAAACTAATTATGTAGTACTTATTCATTCAGTCATCGGCTTCGCTGAAGAAAGATTAATAGACCAAATGATCTATCAGGTATCAAGAAAACTTTTAAATTCAAAAGAGATCGCGTGGCTAAATGCATTTAAATGAGTGTTTGAGGTTTCACAACTTGGATTCAAATTCAACAGTAATATAAAGACTCCTGTGGGGCTCTCTCCACGACAGCTTTGAGATCATATGAAGTGACTCCTAATAGGCGCCCAGAATGATACAGATATATCATTACCAAAATTTGCGAAAGAAAACAAATAGGTACACCCAGAAATGGATAATAAGCCATGATAATATTTTTATTTTACATAAATGAACTGGAAAACATAAACTTACCCGGCATATTGAGTGATAATAGTTTTGCCTGCAACTCTGAAACAGGAAACAAAGAAAAATTAAAACAATGGCATGATAAGTATTTTAACCACTTTTATATTATAATTAACAATAACTTTTACTTTTTCTGCAATTTTACATCAAAAAACTTACATTTTATAAGCTAACAACATGCACAGAACAACTGAGCCATACGAATTGATCTTTCGTTATGGTTGTATCAAACAAAGAAAAAGAAATCTACTACATAACTTTTACAGTTGCTATGATCGAAATATTATGCTAAAGACTATAGTATTTCTTGTACTTACATACAAAGATGAATAATATATAAACAATTCGTATTTTCTTGAAGAAAACTTTGTAAAATTTGAGAGAAAAACTTACGAAGTGTCTAAGCAATCTAAAACTATTCGGACACGTATTTGTAGGTTCGACATGTCTTTTGTATTACGTTTGAAGATGTGGCCGCTTGTGATTGGTTGATTTTCCAACGACAATTTCTGGTAATATTTGCTTGTGATTGGTTGATATTTCAACGACAATGACTTGGCAAAATTTGAGAAAACTTCCCAATTGGCTTCGAACAATAACTATATTACATCAAAATAGCTTTATTTTTTAAACACGAGCTAGCAATATAGATATATTAATTGGGCAAAATGAATATGTCGTTCAATATGTCTGTCAGATAAAGACAAAAAGATGTACCAACTTTAAAGAACATAATCTACAATACTGCTACATAACTAATTTTATACTACATGTTTAAGCCAAAATATTATTCTAAATACTATAATATATCTTGTACTTACATTTAAAAACAAAGAACTATTAAACTACTGGCACTATCTTGCAAAAATTTTTAGAGAAACGCTTTCGACGTGTATGATGCAGTCTAGATCAACTCACGCGCGCTAGTCGATTCGACGTGTCTTTTCGTATTGTCACGTTGCAATATGTGGCCGCTTGCGATTGGTTGATTTTCTAACGACAATGTCAGGCAATATGGCAAATTGGCAACATGGCGGAAAAACAAAATGTGGTGAGTGAAGGAATGTGCAAAAGGCGTAATAAAACAACATTAAACGGCCCAAAGTGCAGAAAATGTGGGTCAATATCGCATCCAAGTTGCGCTAGAATATTAAACTTACCGATACTTAGTGATAACACTACGAATTATTGTGTTTTTGACAGTGATAATAGTGATTCATTATTTTCAACAGTCTGTGATAATCAAGAGATAAATAATAGTGGGAAAATATTCTATCTTAAGGAATTATTAAAACAAAAAGACGAAATAATCTCAAATCAAAGAGTTACAATTGATATTCTCAAAGAACAATTAAACGTTTTAAATAAAATAGTTAATAAACATTTACCCGTATCTGAGTCGCCATCTGGCAAAATCGGTAATAAACATAAAAATAAAAACAAAATTAAAAGTTATAATAACGCTATTATCGACTTACCGACTGAACCGACTGGTAGTTTCAAAGAAGTTTTAAACAAAACTAATGTAAACAAACCTGTACAAAATGGCGATAAAAACATAAGACACGAACAAAGTAGGTAAACTATAAATAAAGAAAGAAGTGATAATATAACTAAAGAAGAAACTTTAACTTACAATGATTCAAAAGGGAACGCGAGAAATACTTTCAAAAGGCACAACACTCCCGTGATTGGTAAAAAGGACACTAAACATAATAATAGTTGTACTCTAAAAACAGTTCCTAAATTTGCTCATCTACATGTATTTAGATTACACCCGGAGACATTAACAGCTGACGTAAAAAAAATCTAATTAATACTTTTCCAGAAGTAATAGTAGATAAAATTAATGCAAAGCACCCAGAACAGTACTCGTCATTTAAGGTTTCGATCTACGAAGCAAATCATCAAAAAGCTATGGATCCAGATATGTGGCCAGAGGGTACATGTGTAAACCGTGTTTTTATGAGAAATGCCAACAAATCAGCAGTGAAATAACAACCGAGCCGACTCTCCAGGACGAAACTACGATGCATGACTCAGTGGACTTTTTAATTTTCAACTGTCAAGCGTTAACCGACGACAAAGTGAATCTAATATTCACCGAATACTTATATACATATAATTTTTTTTTTTTTATGTCTTACAGAAACATGGAGCAGGAAAGAAAATGTACATTGTATTAATTTTAATAATTTTCATTGTATTTCGGATTCCTGTAGACTACAATATAAAGGAGGTGGTGTAGCTTTTTGGGGTCACGATTTAGTATGTAATGAACTTGATGTAATTGTTATTTCACAGTTTTGTGTAGAAAAACACTTTGAAGCCTGTGCTGTATTGTGGAGACGAAACTCTCAAAGTCAGTTCTTTGTCTAGCGCACGTATTTCTTACCGGAATGAAAGCTTTATCAAAAACATAGGCAGTTATACTATTCATTTCGAGAAGCACTTTATAGGGTGTAAATTAGGTGAACTGCATTACATATTAGTTATGGTGGTGGCTTAAATTATTCTTTTGATATTTATAAAGACAAGCATTAACGGAATAAGTTAAAATTTAATTTTCATACTGTAATGAATATGAATGTTTTATTATTTCAAATTTAATATTTAATCGTACGACTGTACTTAATCTAAACAAACCGGTGTGCGACTCACGAGATCGCCGGGACGCGGTTAGTCTTCAAGACTCATTTGGTTGGGTGGGTCAAAATTTCATAAGAGTCTTAAAAAGTTTTGGTAAAAGAAATTACTCAAGTGAAACCGAATCCCTGTGACCAAGACTTCTTTCACTCCTAGAATCTACTAAAGGTAGGTTTTCTTCTTTTATATATTTTTATTGTTCATGTATTATTGCGTAACCATTTGAAACATGCGTAACCATTCGTAATCATTTGAAACATGCGTAATTATTTGTAACCAATTTTATTGTTTAATCTAACATTTTGTATATACATTTTTTCTATTATTAATTATATTTTGTTTGTTAAATTCGCATTAAAATTATTTTCCTATTAATTTTGACACCGCTCGGTCAGAATTGGAAAGAAATTTATTAGTAAAGGTAAAATAAAGTCCTACTCAAGCTACCAAGGTAGGTAAATTTTGATAATAACTAGTAAATTATTATATTTAGGAATTCAGCGCTGAGATCATTACATTTGATGGCAGCTTATGGGATTGAATAAAAGTGAGATCGTTACAATACTACTTTACATGCAGCTTTTTTTTTTTTCTGGTGAGGCACTGCCTACCCTGATAGCCGCCACTGCTGTATTGCTATCTTTTGTTTATTTTTGTCATAATCCATGGCTGTCTAGATAAAAAGTTAATAAAAACTTTATAATTATTATTTTTGCATATATAAAAAATTAGAAAAAAACATTTCACATGATTTAGATTCAGAATTAACTTTTAGTTGAAGGTTTTTTTGCATAAAATAATTTGGTAACGTCTACGCAAAGAAAAACTGATTTCTCATGTTAATCGCATATGGCCCGCCTTTCGTTTTACATCCTGTACATGCCGCTGTATGTAACTCATATTTACAATATTTAGACTGTGGTTGTTTTTGCCAAGAGCTATTCAATTAGAGTACATTATATTTTACTAATCTGCAGGTATACCCATAATTTTGGACGGTTCTGCATAACGAAAAAGTTTTCTTCGGTGCTAGTTCAAAAGTAGTTTTAATATGATAGTTGAATAGGTACCACAACTTTTCATTACCAGAAGTGTTTGTTATATTTAATTTTCATGCATCTATATTTCAGCAGGGTTGTGAAACTGCAAAAATGTAGAACAAAGTCGAAAAAACTCGTTTCATTGCGCTTAAATTTAATATACTCACCAAGCCATGCATAGCTAAGATAAAAAGCCACGTATATGCCTTCATACTATTGCGAGACGACATAGAAAACATCAGAAGTGGTAGTTCTGTCTTTGTTTATACAACCTAAGTAAAAAAAAATTCTCAATTGTAAAATATTTCTTATCGATTATACTGACGTATATTTGACGTATGAAATAAAATAATTATGCAATTATAATATGTAGGCGTACAAACGATTTATATCTTACAGAGAAGCTGTATCTCTCGGCTCTATTAGTTACTATGGATATATATATAGACTTGAACGGTGTTAGTGCTTGATAATATTATTATGAGTTTATGAGTACAAATACTAAATTACAACACAATTAGTTAAAAAAATGTTGCTGTGTCCAAATAATTCTAAATATAGAATACAGGTTTCTTGCAGAAGTTGTAGCCTGACGAACCTGCCCAGTTTGTAAGTAGATGGATGTTATAAGCAATGTGTTAACAAAGAGTATTTTTTTGAGTGGAACGAATGGAAGAACTTGTACGAATGCGATAAAAAATTGTACGAGGCTATAATTGTTGCATAAATGCATTATTTTATAATTTTGATTTGTATTAACACCTACTACAGGAAATATGTATATACATTTTTTTTCATATTGTGGTGTTTTTATACAGGATAAGAAAGGGGTAAAAGGTTTTAAGGGCATATAGTACTGATCAAAACGAGCTTAATCAACGTAAGTCCGATCTTCAATAGTTTTCGAGATATAAGGCAATGAAAAATGAGTTTCTTCGGGGTTTACCTCTGCTTCTGCTATCTCGAAAACTATGAGTTACGACTTCGATAGAATGAAACTTTTTTTTACCTTTCATAAGTCATCTTAGATGTGCTTTTTTAAAAATTAAAGAATTGTAAACAAAAGTAAATGTCCTAGCGACCTTGGCTAATATTTAATTTTCGAATAACTTCGTAACTATGGAGAAAATGTCTCATATAAAATTTTATCATTTTGTGATCATTTTGCGGCATTAGTGGTATGTCTAAAACCCTGATTTTACTTCTCTAGTATAAAAGTTAATTAAAAAGGATATATTTAGTGAATTATATAGAAAGTAATTTATTATTATCTTTTACATTATTTTCTTTACAAAAACATCTATTTTAAGTAGAGAATCTTTTAATTTGTTGGGAAACAACTTGTTGGTGAGAGTTTACAACAATCACACAGTGTCTATTTAGATCTGTTACAAGAGAATCGAAAGTAAATATTCTTCACGATACAATCAGTTCACTTAATAATTTATATTTGTTTTTTGTTTATAGGATGCCAAAACGAGTTAAGAAAACCCGTCGTATTGTAAGTATATCAATTATATTCGCGCCTTTTCTCATATTTTTGGAAATAGAACTTCATAAAACCTTGTGTGTTATTCCCAAAGTGTTTTTCCTTTAAAAACATACACGCCCACATTAATAATCGTATTCTTTCCAGTTGAAAACTTTCTTAATTATCTGTTCACTCAATTCTTCCTAATTATACATTTGTATTATCATTCCACATACATCAAGAAAATATTTCACATCCTTCAATCAGTTAATCGAGGAACATAAATGGGGTAGTGATTCTCCTACTAGGGACTCTGCCCTTTTTGGTGTTTTGATGTTTTTGTGGTTTTGTCTGCAGTTGCGGAACAGAATGATAGCTAGGAGCGGACATGGATTTATTTCTTTCTCAGGAATTCCGTAAATTATTTTGGTGGATATTCTGTAGAATGCAGTAGTATTGGTAAAGGATGTAGGGATTCGTTAGAAGAATCGAAAAGCGGTTACAAGGATATCGTGAAGGTTAGAAGCATTATGTTTCGTAAGATAATTTAACACTGCACGTATTGGCGACTTGAAGGTCGTCCTGGATGGGTATCTGCATGCAGGTGACAGGGTAGCGAAATGTTTCGCTGTTGCCTTTGTGATTTCGTCTGTGAACATTCCAATTACCGGATAGAATTATAAAACCAAGCAATTTTAACGCACTTTTAAAAAGTTGTTGAATATGAGTAGTAAAAGTATTTTTTTTTATCAAATGTTACCCCAAGATCCATTATTTGATCAATACTCAATAAAGTGGTATTATTTACTTTATAATTAAATTGTATAGGTAATAATTTTCTAGAAAATGAAACTACCTTACACTTACTAATATTTAAATGTAAGTTATTCTGTAAACACCATTGAAACAAGTTGTCAAGATCTTGCTGAAGAAGAATGCACTCAGAGTACGAGTTGACAGAATAAAATATTTTTAGATCATCAGCGAAAAGTAAACTCTCACAATTTAAAACATTAGTTATATCGTTTACAAATAATAAAAATAATAAAGAACCTAGATTAGATTCTTGTGGTACACCGGAAGTTGCTATAAACGTAGACGATTTGTTGTCAAGAAATTGGACAAAGAGTTGTCTATTAAGGAGGTATACATTAGATTACTTACTGTTGATCTGTTACGCATGAAGCCATGCTGGGCTGGCGAAATAAAATGTCTGACTTTATTATAGATAGAGTGGTAGATAAGCCTTTCAATTTTTTTTTGCTAAAATTAGATAGAAGGGAGATAGGTCGATAGTTCGTAACATCCGTTGAATTACCACATTTAAAAATCGGCACAATTTTAGTTATCTTCCAACTGTCGGGAAAAACACTTGTATTTAAACAAAGATTAAATATATGAAATAAGGCTTTCGACAGAGGATAAGCGCAGTCTTTAATGATTAGGGCAGGTACAAGATCTGGGCCACATGTAAGGTTGGACTTGAGTTGCTTAATTGAGTGTTCAATATCATCTACAGAAATATGATTGAGAATTACAGAATTATTGGATACATAATGAAGTTGGTCTGAAGGAGAATTAGTTGCAGTTGAAGAAATAGAGAAAACAGATTTAAAAAATGTAGCAAACGAATCGGCCATTTCGCCGAATGAAGTTAATTCAGTACCGTTAAAATACATCGTTTTAGGAAATGTAGATGTTTTTCGTTTAGAGTTAATAAAATTCCAAAATTTACTAGGGTCATTTTTAATTGTAGACTCACAATTCTTAATATAGTTACTGTAAGCTAATTTAATATCCGACTTTAACTGATCTCTTACTTTGATAAAGTTGTTACAGTAATATTGGTTATTAGGAAAATTATTATGTAGCTTTCTGTAATGCTGTTTGATACGAATGGTTTGGATAATATCACGTTTAAACCAAAGTGGATACTGATTCCTTCAGGTTACTTTCCGTGGAACACATTCGTCAAACATAGCATAAATAGAATTATGAAAATAATTGCAAGCAACATTATTGTTATTATATTGCTTCAGCGTATCCCAATCAAAGTCACCTATAAGACTTTATGATTTATTAAAATCAGTCTTTCTAAAATTATAAGTGAAACATTTTTTTTTAATTTCTAGAGCTCTTGCAAAAAGTTGTTATATCGGTTTCTGCAACTAAAAAGAGTCTACGTCTAGGAGCGGTTAAAAGTTAGTAAGCATTGGTGCTCCGTAAGGTGAAGTTATACTGCATCTTTTGCCACTTAATGGATATCTTTGGGTGGGTGTATGAATAATAGGCAACAGAATAAGTAGATGTTTCGTTGTTCCGTTGCCAGAGATAGTAGCGTCGGTGCCGTGCTCACTGTAGTCCTGTATCGGCGAAACCTTCACCAAAAGGTCAATCTGGTACTACGTAGGGTTAACTAAAGCCGGGGTATTACTACCCGATATAATGGGAGGCATGCACGTTGGTCTGCAGCATGCGCGATGGTTTCAATACGCAAACGCTGCTCAGGAGTGCTACGTCAATATAGTTTCGGTGGTAGCCTTCATATAGTCAAATTTTTTGACTCTGTCGGGTACAGTAATAAAACTATAAATGAACTATAAATATCGCAATTATGATAAATCGGCATATCCTTTACTTTCTGCAGTATAATACTGATTGGCATCGGCCCATATTTTTGAGCCGCTCTATACATGCATTGAATCAAACTGTAAGGCTATTTTCCTATACATACCTGGTAGACGTTGGATTCAATGCATGAATAGAGCGGCTCAAAAATATGGGCCGAAGCCAAACAGTATTATACTACAGAAAGTAAAGGATATGCCGCTTTATCATAATTGCGATATTTATAGTTCATTTATAGTTTTATTACTGTACCCGACAAAGTCAAAAAATTTGACTATAGCTAGTACGATCTAACTTATGACCAGCCTTCACCAGTGGGCCTTACCTGACCTTGGACCTAGTAACAGGGATGGCTCGGCAGGGAACTGGTAGATTCAACGCCGAAAAGCGGAACATAAATTTACAAATTTACATTTACGGAACAAGTTAAAATTTAATTTACATACTACTTTACATGCAGCTTTATTTCTTTTCTGGTGAGGCACTGCCTACCCTGACAAGCCACCACTGCTGTATTGCTATCTTTTGATTTAAAAAGTTATTTTGATATAAAATTGTTGTAAAGAGCAAATTGAATTTGTTAGTATATTGAATATTAAATTTGTAACAACAATTTTCAAATTAATTGCAAGTCATTGTCGTTGAAATATTAGCCAATCAGAAGCAAATATTGTCTGACATTGTCGTTAGAAAATCAACCAATCTTCCATAAAATCTTCTGATGACCCATCTTTCTACAGAAACTAGTTTATTTACATTTATCTGTTACAGAAACCCGAATTCACTGGACTAAGTAACACAGGGGTATCGTGTTACATTAATTCGATTATACAGGTCTTGTGTCATATATATGAAATATATAACTATTGTCTAAACGATATTTCTACCGACGGCGGAAATTTAAATGCCGATGTTAAACCTATGTCACTCCGATTCCGAAATGTTTTACGCCGAATATGGAGTGGAAAGAGTAAATTCTTCCTGCCAAGGCAGCTATACGTAAGAAAAAATTATATTACTTGTCTAATATACACACACCGGCAATATTTAGAAACAACAAAAATCTATGTATTTAAAAAAGTACGAACCTTCTGTCTTTCATATTTGTGTCGGTAATTCTACATTTACAACAAGTAACAAATGACGATATAACACCTAAATATAGATATATCGAGGTATTAAATATTGCTCGGTCTTTAGTTTTATTAAATATGGGTGTTAATTCGTGTTCACTATAGATCAAGAGTTAACAATTATTTAGAGTAGAAATATAATTAAAAAAAAGGAAAATTCTTATTTTTATGTAATAATTAATAATTTACAAACAATTGAAAATTTAGATTAATTAAAAAAAAACTAAATGTTCCATTATATATAAACTATTAATTATTATCTATTACTTAAAAATAATAATTTTCCATTTTTCTTAAATTATTTTTTTACTATAAATACTTAGAATTGAAACGACAACAAAAGCATAAATGATTGTTATCTCCTGATCTAGCGAACACGAGTTAAACACCCAAATTTAATAAAACTAAATACCGAGCAAAATTTAACACTATGATAAATGATTATCAATCTTTAGTTTTTGGCTATATTTAGGTGTTATATCGTCATTTGTTATTTACTGTAAATGTAGAATTACCAACACAAATGTGAAAGACAGAAGGTTCATGCTTTTTTAAATAGGTACATAGCTTTTCTTAGTATTGCCCTAATTTTGCCGGTTTGTAGTATAACACGTATAACTTGTGAAGTAAATTTTCCTTCTAATGTTTCTCATAAATTTTATGTGACCTTGAGTTGTGATGTCGTTTCAGCGTGAACCTACATTTCATATTAGATACATATCAACGTGTCTAGACCAGGGATTTTAAAGACGAAATGAGAACGAAAACGAAATAAACCGAAATATTTATAAGAACGAAATAGGAAACGAAAACGCAATATATTTTTTTCGTTCATGATTGAAAACAAAATAATTAATATCGGTTACCGGTTTTAACCGTTATTTTATTTAATATTTAATTTTATTTACAGCAAATATTTTACAAGCAAATATTATTGAATTTTCAGATATTTGATTTGCATACAAGCAGACTTTCAAAGTAACTCTGCCGTAGGTAACCCTGTTACGTGTTAGGTTAAACGGTATATTCGTAGTTTCATCTATTGAACACTGACTGCGATAGTTTTCATTTTCACACTGCCGGTATTCGTTTTATTAGTTATGTTAAGTACTTATATAAGAGAACTAACATAAAAGAAGATTTGCTTGAAAACGTACTATTAGTTAGGTGAAATAAAATGTAATTAATGTTTTATTCTTTATTGTAAAATAATAAAAAAAAAACTTATTATATTTCTCTCAATAATAGTTATAACCGGTATTTAACTACTGTGAACGAAAACGAAAATATTTAGGTGAGAAAATTAAGAACGGAAACGAAATTTACCAGTTTCGTACGAATAAGAAGTAAACGAAATATTTTTTGTTTGTAGTCTCTAGTTTAGACACAAAATAAATGGGCGTGAAGTTAGCGACGCGGCAGTGTATGTCTACTATTACGTAAAACAGTCGGCAATATAAAAATGCGTATAATCATAATATAAAATATTATGTTGTAAACAATATAAAATATTATGTTGTAACAATATAGTGTTACGGATTTAATTCAAAACCTTTAAGGCAGCAAACTATTTAATTTGACTGGAACCTGGAACAAATGGAAGTTATATGCGTAACTATATTACACGATATATTTAGAATAAAGAAATCGAAAAAGACAATACAAATGTGGGAGTTTTTAAGTCCCACAATCACACAAACGAAAGTTCCCCAACATATATAATACAACGAAATATTACTAAGTACAAAAGAAAGAAAAACGGATTACTTACGGCCAAACATCTTATAAGTCACACTTAATTCTCAGCACTACTCCTGCCAAATTACCAGCCCTCATTGTATTTAAACGTTGTGTCCGGCCGTGAATATATCTCCATCACTTTCTTTCAACATTAATTATCATTGGCTAAAGCTACTTTCCTTTAGTGGAAAATCATTCGACAGGCTAAAAATAATTTTGAAAGTGAAAAAGCCTATTAGCCGGCGAAATGGACTTCCATAAGGGAAAGTGAAATTAGCGACTTATACTAACATTTAGAAACAAAGTTTCTATTACGTCATTTACTAATTACGTATAAGAAATAATTAGGAACAAAGTTACGGTACGATCTTCGTACTGTTACAACCCTTCCTTCCTTAAATTAGTCATATATCTAAAAATATATGACGACTAATATTATACATAGCGGGTCCTAGTCTTCCGGCCTCAGGTGCTACTTTTTCTCCCAATGATCCGATGGTCGTACCCCGATGTCATTAATTCGGAAGCTGCCGGCTTCGCCACTCATGACTGACGCTGATGCCTTGTAACTGCGACGTGTTTTCCATGAATACGTGGTTCTGCTCTACCAGTTGGTGGTAGTTCATCACTGGACGATAGTCTCGACGCTTCCTGGTTCGTAGTTTGGATTACGCCATGGTAATAAGATGGTAGCAGCTTCGCCTAAGCCTTCGGACTGGTTTGACTCCCTGTATTTATTGTGAGGAGCTGTAACAGTAGAAACTCCCACCAGTACCTTCGTTCATAACTACCCTATATTAATTTAAATTATCTTTGGTTTCTATATCCCGATTTTCTAACATTATATTACTTACTACTATAATTCTGAAGACCTAATACCCTAATACTTATCTAATCTCAGAGTTTTAGGTTGATTTGTAAATTGGCATAATTCAACCTAAAACGCTGGTTGCCTACCGAAGGACAGGAGAGGCAACTTCCTGAGTCATAACATATTTATATAACCTGGCATCCGAATAAAATTTTAAACTAATTTTTTTTTATATTACTTTAGAAATCAACGTGCATTGTTATATATTAATTCCGTATGTGATTATTAGAATACTGGGCGTCCCAGAAATGCAGGGACGTAGCTAGGATATTTTTGTAGGGTGGGCCAATTTTGATTTAGGTGGGCCACTAAGAAAGTTTTGTACTGCTACTTACCTTATGCCATTATTGTTTTGGAATGAGAAATGCAATTCCAATAATGTGCGTGAACTGTTTTCTCTCATTTGATTGCAGGGCCTCATTTTCACGCGTTGTCTTCGGCCAGTCATCGTTTTAAGTTACCAATATTTACGGTTTTTTTTCCGAATTTTTCTATCTTATCCTTTAGTATTAAGTTCTCTAGGTACGAAAATAACAATCCGATAAGAGTCCGCCCTTTTATAAATGACTAATTCGAGCCCTTAGGGATTCTTTTAAAGAGCACTGAGTTACCCGAATGTTATGCAGGTTAGATAGTACATTTTAACCTCAAATTTAAATGTCAATCAAATAATTTTAGTAAAATATAAATGTTTGATCAATTTTAAGTATAAATTAATTATTTTCAGTTAATTTTATGTGTTTCCTGTCAATTTCAGCCCGATTTATAACCAAATAAAAGATTTATACGCTAACAAATGTTCAAGAGGTCATTGACAATTTTAAACTTTTTTAAAAGACTAAAATATATCATTTTTATATTTTTAATACATGCCTACATATTTATTCTTTACATTACCGTAATTAATATTATCATATTTGCTTTTTTATATATTTTTAAACCCATTTTAAAATTTAAATTTTTAGTACGTATCGTCATCTAGGAGAAATCGTTGAACTAAAATTTGCGAGTGCTCTTCACAATCCTGTGACCCGGATACCATTAAAAATTCTCACGAAATTTCATTTCTATTATTGTGATTGGTCGAGGGTTGGAGTTGGTCGGCCATTAAAAATATTTGTAATGGCGTCTACAGCAGCCAATGAAATAATTCGAAACTTTAAAAAATCGTACGGCCTATGTTTATAAATATTAAATTACCAAATTTTAGATACATATGTAGAAATTTACGCAGAATCCGAAAAAATATACGTCAATTTTTTATCTCTACCCTATTTAAAGTGTAACGTCATTTCCGCCTAAACCATCAATTCTAGAAGAAAATTTTATAAGACAAAAGTTGTAGAGAATCAAAAATTATATAAGATTCACCAAAAAAATACTTCTTATTTGACCTAGTTTTGAGTATGGAAAATTTGAACTTTTCTTATTTTTTATAATTCAGAAACCAAATTTTGGGTATATACGCAGGAAAATACGTAAATTCCAAAAGTCGATATACAAACTTCGAATCTCTACCCATTAGTGGGTGTGACATAATTATCTACTAAACTATCAACTTTACGAAAAAATGTCATATAACAAAAGTTGTAGAGATATTATACATTTTTTCAATATTACCCCAAATTAAGAGTGTAGGCATTGAAAACCCTTGAAAACCTATATATAAACCGTCGTAACTCGGAAATGGTACGTCGTATGTTAAAAAGTTGTATACCCCCCCTAGAATTCGATTTACTACAAAAAAGTTCCTTTACTCTTTTTCTCTATCTCTAACCGTTTCCGAGATATGAATTTCACAATCTGAGATACTTCAAAGGCGATTAATCTCCGTAGGTCGCTACCTCGATTAGTTTTCGAGACATTCAATGATAAAATGTATTAAAACTTACCGTCACAAACTCATTGGAATTTCAGGATTACTAGAATACAACATGGATGGTATAAAAAGGAATAAGTGAACAGTTTCACAGGAATAATCGTTTATTTAACACAGGATAATATACAATAAATAGGATGATAA